>CM057350.1:188814522-191314522 GCA_030015575.1 Agapanthus africanus | reverse complement strand
TTTATATTAACCCGAAATTACAAAAAGAAAATAACAACGCCATCTCCAGCAACGGCGCCATTTGATTGATCAAAGAATATTTATAACCGCAATCAAGAACGGCGTCGCTTGGTAGCTAGCCGGTGAGTACGGGCCGGTCCACAGGAATTTTGTGTATTCTCTAATTGTTCTAATGAGTTAATTCCGATTGTTGTCGGATTGATTAAATCTAAAAAAACTAAACTGATCTATTCTAGGGCTAAAATCTTGCTAGGGTTAGGGTTAGGTTCTGTTTGGAGAGTCAATATTCCTCACCGCTTTCTATGCCCTTTTAAGATCTATGAGGTGTTATGGTAATAATTAATAAAGTGGATTAGTACCATCGGGAAGAAATGGTGTTTCTTCTTCTAGGTTCATGTCCTTCCTTTCTTAATTCTTACCCTAACCTCCATGGAAAACACGCTCAACCGGTCGTTTATACTACAGTATCATCGCTACCTCGTGGGATAGGGTGCCATAGGGAGCGGTGTGAGCATGTATGCATGGAGTCCTATAAAAACGTGTGATGGGCAAGAATGGTGTGAGAGATCTTCATCTCTCAAATCTTCCCCAAATCTAACCCCAACAAGCGAGGAGACTACTCGCTCATTAGGGAATTGAAAAAACATTTCTAACTATTTAACTAGGGCAGAGAATAAAGATCTATACTAGGGCAAGAAAGAAATTACCTAGGGCATGGAAATAAAATTTTAACTAGGGCAATGAAAAGAAAACTTACTCCTAATTTTTATTTGATGCTCTCTTCATACATTGCAGAAATTTACAGATCTGAATTTTTGATAAAATGAAATGAGGCACAAGAAGAGGCATAACCTAAAAAAGGTTTTAGGTTTTCTATTTATAGATCATAGAAACCTTAGGGTTACATTCGAGTCATATCGGCAACTACAAGTTTACCCCCTAAGAAAAGAACTAGTCAACGCACGCCCAGCCGCCATAGAGATTTTGCACTGACACGGGTGATGCACGGCCGCGGATCCGCGGCCAATAGCCAGGTTTGGCCGCGGTTCCGCGGCCATGTAGGGAGATTGTTGGCTGAGTTATCTTGGGTTGATTCTGGTTGCATTTTTCTTCTGTTTTCCTTAGTTGGTTCTTCAGAATGTCTTCTAGTTCTCTTCCAGATCTCCACAGTGAATAATGTCGTGGACTTTACCTCTTGCTTTATGTCAAAGTCTTGAACCTTGCTCTTCCTTTGTGCTTTGTGAAATCGTCCATTGATCTTCGTTTAGTCTTCAAACTATAGGCATGATCAAGATCTTTCCATTTGTTCGTCGTAGTCTCACTTTTGTATCGTCTTTTCATCATTTTCACTGTTTTTGTTCCGAGAACCTGTAACCTGCAACTATGTAGCAGACATGGATCAAAAGCTCCTGTTTATTTGTAAAATGAATAAGAATGGGGAATATAATAATGCGGTATTATGATATGAATACCTCCTTATAAAAATTTCGTCCTCGAAATTTACAATTTAGTTTAAGGACTAGTTTACAAATAGGTGAGGCTATCTTGTACGCATCTCTTCTTCCCTTTCCCATGTCGATTCTCCTGAGGTGTCTTTTCTCCACATCACTCGAACCAAGTTGACTTCCTTTTTCCGAAGTGACTTAACTTTCCTGTCCAAGATCTCCATAGGTTGTTGCTCACAAGATAAGTCGAGCTGTACAGTGAGCTCGGAATGATCGAGAATATAGCTGGGGTCACTCACATACCTTCTGAGTTGGGATATGTGGAACACATTGTGCACTCCTTCCAATGATGGTGGAAGTGCCAAGAGATAAGCCACTTCACCGACTTGTTCGAGTATATCAAACGGTCCAATGTACATTGGACTTAGCTTACCCCGTCTTCCAAATCGAATCACTCCGCAGTTTGGAGATATCTTTAGAAATACTTGATCTCCCGGCTGAAACTCCAAATAACGGCGCTTTGCATCAGCCCAGTGCTTCTGTCGATCTTGGGCTATGCGCATTCTTTCCCTGATAGTACGAACCACATCAACAGTTGCTATTATCATCTCAGGTCCACGAAGTTCCCTATCACCGATGCAGTCCTAACATAATGGTAATCGACACTTCCTTCCATAAAGTGCTGCAAAAGGAGCCCTTCCGATACTTGCTTGGTAGCTGTTGTTGTATGAAAACTCCACAAGATGTAGGTGATCTTCTTACGATCCTCCGAAGTGTAACATACACGCTCTGAGCATATCTTCCAAAATCTGAATAGTTCGCTCAGACTGACCATCAGTTTGTGAATGATAAGCTGTGCTGAAGTTCAGACTTGTTCCCAAGCTCGCTTGCAGACTTTGCCAAAATTGTGATCGGAACCTGGTGTCACGATCGGAGACAATGCAGACCGGTACTCCATGAAGTCTCACGATTTCCTATAGGAGTTCATGGGTATCAGAGATAGTACATATTTGAAGAGTTTAAATCTTACCTTGATTATTAACTCCATGTACTTCTCTGCTAATGTCTCAGTAGATTGGCTAACTCGAAATGGGATGAAGTGAGTCGAATTTGTGAGTTGATCCATAATAATCGCAAAATGCATTGTGATGTGTTGCCACTTCCATTCTGGGATAGGTAACGGTTGAAGTAATCCAGCCGTCCCGTGATGTTCAGCCTTTACTTGCTGACACACCAAGCATTTAGCGACACTTCTGGCTACTTCACGCTTTATTCCATACCACTAGTAAATTTGACGCGGATCTTTGTACATCTTTGTACCTCCAGGGTGTTTTGAGTTGGGAGAGCTGTGAGCTTCTTTCATTAACTATTCCCGAACAAAACCTTTTGGTACACATAATCTGCTGCCGTATCTCAAAGATCCGTCTTCATGGATGATGAGGTCTAATCTCAGTCCATTCTCTACTTGTTCTCTGATCTTTTGCAACTTAGCATCACTTGCTTGAGCTGCTTTGATCTGATTGACAATAGTAGATTGAACTTGTAAATTCATCAAGCTTGAATAGTTACCTGGCATGACTACTTCAATCTCCATTTGATGCAATTCCTGTTGAAGCATCTGCTGGGCGGTGAGATTCATTGCTAATAGTTAGCGACTAAGGGCATCAGGTACCACATTCACCTTTCCTGGATGATATTGCAGGTTGATGTCGAAGTCCACCATGAGTTCTAACTATCGTTTCTGCCGCATATTAAGCTCCTTCTGAGTAAACACATATTTCAGACTCTTGTGATCTGTGTATATGTTCAGTTGTTCACCAAGAAGATAATGGCGCCAAATCTTAAAAGCAAAGATAACGGCTGCCAATTCCAAATCATGCGTCGGATAATTGCGCTCATGAATCTTTAGCTGTCTTGAAGCATAAACCACAACCTTTACGTGCTGATGTCGAACACATCCTAATCCCTTACCGGATGCATCGCAATGCACTTCGAAACCTCCAGATTGATCCGGTATAACGAGAATAGACGTTGATGTCAATCTTTACTTGAGTTCTATGAAAACTTGTTTGCATGCTTCTGACCACACGAATTCTTCATCTTTACGTGTGAGCTTGGTCATAGGTGTTTCTATCTTCGAAAAGCCTTCAATGAACCTTGTTCCCCTCCGAATGGCGGCCAAGACATGGGCGTCTTGCCTGAAATTCGGGGCAGATGCTAATTGGTGCTATCCGTCCACCTCTCCGAAGATGCCAAGTTGATTTATGGTACCGTGTATCGAAGGTTTAAACGGATGCGTCCGATGTTGCAGACTTCGTCAGATTCCCCCTCGCTTGAGGGGTTTTTTTTTATTGTGGGGACGCTCTTCCCTACAGGCGCAAGCCCCTGCAGTTAATTACGCTACCACATCGCGGTAACCACTTTCTCCTTCTCCAAATGGTCACTTCGTGTCGTGTGTGTTTATTTTATGTTTGGTTGCCCGTGGATTGTATACGAAGACTGAGTTATGTCGTCGCCCGTAGGGCGTGGACTAGTCCAAATCCGTATTATCTTAGATTTAGGTTTGGGGGTTTGGGTTTAAGGATACGTTAGCCTCATTTGAGACTAAGATCAACTTAAACGTTTTTTAAGGATACGTTAGTCTAGTTTTTAGACTAAGATCGACTTAACGGGATCGTTTAGATCCAACAAGAGAGCAATTAAGGGAGCCCTGTTGTTTAGTTTAGCGACGTTGCGGTCGATAGGTAGTTTAAGGACATTGCGGTCCATGGGTAGTTTAAGGACATTGCGGTCCAATGTTAGTTTTAAGACGTTGCGGTCAAGGTTAAGGACCTCATAGTCCGTGGATTTAAGGACTCCACAGTCCGTAGTTAGTTTGAAGACATCCCGGTCAAGGTTAAGGACCTCATAGTCCATGGATTTAGGGACTCCACAATCCGATGTTAGTTTTAAGACATCACGGTCAAGGTTAAGGACCTCATAGTCCGTGGATTTAGGGACTCCACAGTCCGTATCAATATGTGGTCATCGGGACCCGTCACCTCTTTGAAGACGTTGAGGAATTACAACGCCACGTATCAAAGGAGCGAAGAGATGTACCCTTGAACCGAGGTAGATTAAATAATCTTTGGCCCAATTTGGAACCAAGACCAATTAATTATATTATGAGCCCGTTGGCTCAGTTGAATTTGAATTGAGGACTTATGGCGAGCTTGGGCTAAGTCCAATCATGTTTAGGATATTGGCCCTCTGTTGGTCCATTAGAGGAGAGGCTTTGCCTCTGGATATCTAGCCAATTGGGCTGAAATTAGTGTTAAACGCTAGCAACAGGGGGTTCCAATTAGTGTTAAACACTAGGGCAAGTCAGTGTTAGACACTAACAACAGGGATCTCAAATTAGTGTTAAACACTAAGATAATTAGTGCTAAACACTGGTGGCAGAGATTTTAATTTGGTGTCGAACACTAAGAAAATTAATGTTAAACTCTGTCAACAGAGATTTAATTTAGTGTTAAACACTAAGAAATTCAGTGTTAAACACTGCAAGAAAGCTCTTTAATTAGTGTTGAACACTCAGGCAAAACAGTGTTTAACACTGGGCTCAGGGGTTCCAATTTAGTGTTAAACACTAAGGAAAGAGGGGTTACGTGGTAACACGTGAGGGCACCCTCCCTTTATTTTATTCTGTCAAAAGTATTGAATACTTTGGAGCATCACGTGCTGTCACGTGATGGGCATCTTGGTGCTTGTATGTTAAAACATTCGCCAAGGTGATAGTTGTATGTATGCCCTAGAGGCCAGTATTGTACAGATGTTGTATATTATATTGGATGCTTGGACATATATAGAGATGACTTTCTTGCTTGATATGATAGTATGCTATCTGGTTACTCTTTATCTTAACATGTACACTTGTCTCTTTAAACTGTCTTATAGTTACATGTTGATAAAGCCCTTAGGATGTGTACTTGACTACCTGGACTATGATGCAGATCATACTAGTGGGGACATGGTAGTCCATAAGTACATCCTTCAAGGTCCCTAGTCGTGGGTGTATCGAGACAGGGCATCGATATACCAGAGTAGACTAGCGTATACGCTTCTCGACCCATGTGATGGGCGATGGATGATCCCATATCCATTGGTGTTTGACATCAGAGATGGTATACGGGTGCTCAGTGGAGACTGGGTACACTGGACGGACTCGCCGAGAACTCCCAGATGGTATTATACCTCGCGTCAGATGGCAGTTCTCAGGTGACACTTGTACAGGTTAGTCTGTAGACCCGAGATCCTCATAGAGTCTTGTGTGATTCCCACTGTGCTTTGATCTCCACCTTACCACGTCCATGAGGGCGTGCAAAACGGTGGTCTTTGGGTACAGTCCCGAGTCACATGGAGGCAATGAGCGATAGGAGGGGTTTCGTCTCTCCCGGTATTGGGGGTTGATGTTGCGCTGTGCTCGATTGGCAGTAACAGGGAAGTCCCTAGCCAGGGCTGATCAGAGATTTGCTGGTAAGTGTTACAAGTAGTTTCTCGACCCGTTATGAGCCTCACATCGGCACGACTTATCGGTTATTAGGGTCTGACGTTTACCACCCCTAGACTTGATATGCGACATCTCAGACGAACAGACCGGACTGTACGGTAAGTGTTACTGGTTGGATTCACAGGAGTGTGAGCGGGCTAGCTCGTCGATCTTCTGATCGCTCAATACCCGGGTGGCCGTTACGTTTAGCAGACCGCTTGCGGCTTGTGGGTGCTTGATATGATCATCATCTGCTACCGGCGTATTGACGAGTCTTTAGAGTCCTACACAGAGGTTTCCTGGCTCAAGCGAAACGAAATAGGAGCGCATATGAGATATGTGCGGGACCAAGAATAATGCGTGTATGTGATACCGTATTTGATTCTCGCGATTAATATTTCGATTGGTTGTATGCGATATAACCTAGTTATCGAATCGAAGATCGATTCGATAAGCCGATACATTGAATACTAGTCGGTCGTGTGCGACATGACCGGATAATTGAATCAAGTGTTGATTTAATGATTTAATGTATAATTATATATTTGATATATTACTTTGCATTAACTAGTATTGGTTCACTTTAAACGGATTTTCTCACTTGATGTGCAATTTGTATATGTGATATACTTTTGTGCATATGTTAGTATCATGTTTGATGATGCTTGCTCTTTTGGTTAAGTGTGAAGAATTAAATTTATGTTAAATAAATGGTTAGGGTTCTTTATTATTCTTTCTTTTATCATTAATTATTTTGGATTAAAAGAAAAGGCATAAGAAAACAAAAAGGGTTGCTTTCTTTCTTGAAGTTTAGTGAAGCTTCATGAAGCTTGACCAAAGTGACCATTTTTGTCTTCTGTCCTAACCCTAACCATATATCTAACCTTAGTAAATTCTCTACACCTAACCATGGTGCAAATTATGATAAGTATTGATTTTCATTTTCACTTTAAGGACTTATCATAATATTCTAGCTCATCTTCTTCTTCATCTTCTAAAAGGAAAAGCTTGATGCCATCAATGGCAACTTGACTTCTAGAGTGAGAAATCCAATTCTAAAGAGAACCCACCTCCTATTTCTTCACCCTCTACCTCTTGCCAAGTTTTTTTGGGTGTTTTCTTCACAAGTTTCACCACTTGATGAAGATGGAGCTTGAACTTGTGCAACCTCAACGTAGATCATCTTCGGCATGAAGCCGACGACCTATTCCGCTCACTTCTCCGATGAAGCCGTCACGAGAGTCCGAGATTCGAGATAGACAGTGAGAGGACGACCATGTGGAGCTAAGCAAGTGGATATCCGGATCTACAAAGGTTGTAACTTCCGATCTTTAGTTAAAGTGTTAACTAGTTTTGTTTTTCGCCTAGAATTCTAGCCAACGATCTGCGTTAGGGTTTCTCGGCACCATAATTTTTATAAATTGGCATGGTTGATGCCTTGTGAGACCTCTATAGGGTGCCTAGGAACCTTTCACTGGTATCAGAGCCTAGCTAGAGCCTTAGGCGAAGTCTAGACGGAGTTTGAAAGCCGGACGAACCGAAAACCTAACCCCAAAATAGCTCTCTGGACTTTTTCTAAAAAATAGGATTTTTGTCAATTAAAAATATGCAGAAAATCAAGCAGGGTGTTATTTGAATTACTGTGAAATACGAGGGCCTAAGTCGACTTTTCCACCGCGGAACCGCGGCACGTGCTATGCATGGTGCGGCGGTTCCGCGGCCTTACTGTTCCCTTGTATGATGATTTCTGCACAGTAACTCATATAATTTAATGCTATATTTTCTGGGATATTTTTGTTTTGACTCTACAGAAGAGTATTCTGGGGTACTATTGGGAATCAAAGTTTCGATCGGATTATCAAATTTCGTCTTTGTGTTTTTCCGGATAATTTTTTGAATATGTTAAAAAGTTCGACCGGATATAAATACCCAATTTTTCCCCTGTCGGGAAATTTCCAAGTGTTGGATTTTTCCGTAGTTTAACGACGTTCTAAGTAGTGCAACTAACGCGATGGACCCTCTAGAAGACAACAAACCTTAACTCGATTATGTGACCGTCTTGAACTGCCCTTTGAACCTTCGGGTTTGGGGCAGTACGGCATGCCACATGTGAGGCGTTGGCTTGACCCTTCTACGGCTGGACCGTTGGTACTGAGGCACGAACTGAATGTTGTTAGACTTATTTCATGTGTTGAGCTGTATCGGGAAAACTTGGGTATTCGACTGTTCGATCGGAAAGTTTAACATTTTCTGTTTATCTGGAATGTGATACAATAATTGGAATTCACAAACAGTTATGAGATAACTGAATGAATGTTATAAATCTAGCAGTTTAGTCCCACATGATATTGAAAAGAGTTTTCGATAATGAGACTAAAATGCGGGATTTATATCTGTTAGGCATGTGATGTCTAAGTATTTCATTTGATTAGGCATGCGATGTCTAAAGAAGTTGCGGATTCCAATTGTTGTAGTTTTACACTTTCTTTTCTGTGACCGTAAGTGTAGTATGTTCATATCGCCGGTTTCGTTGCTATACGTCAACGACAATTGGGGTATGCATACTTACTTACGATGATGACATGTGATGTTATGTGTTGCTGGATATGTTATATTGGATCGTCGTGTTTGAATAGCCAGGGTTTTTTTTATGTGAGATGAGTGTTTTTCATTTTCATTCATGTAAAAACTTGTATGTAATATTCTTTTATTTGGGGCACTTCCAGGTAGCGGAAGCTGTCACCTTTTGTATATTATTTACTTTTCCGCATTAGGATAGACCCAAGGAGGGGAGCACAAGTAACCGGGTTCTGGGGTCCAGTGGGAGACCAACTCGAGGAGTCGAGTCCGGGTCTCCTAACCCTAGAATTGGCAGGGTTGCTTGCCGCTCTCGTAGGGGTCTAGGGGTGTGGGATTGGCTATTCATCACGACCGTGGAATCCGTGTTTTATACTGGCTCGTATTGAAAACACGGACGTCCTAGTATATCCAATATTTCATATGTTTCTTCTGCTGCGATATCTGTGATGTGTTTCTGTGATGGATATAGTATATAGTATATATGATATATTATATAGACGTTACTTATGTTTTACACCCGCGTTAGCCCTGCCCTGCTCTGTCGTTAGTTACCTAACCTAACGGTGCACGAGGGGACATCGAGGCGAATGCGGATGGCATAAGTGTACGTCATATCTATCTGTGATGTTTAGGTATTTAAATGATGGGACTTCATTAATGTGATTAATGAAAGAAAAGAACCCTAAGATGTTGTGGAATCGAATTTTAAAATAAAACAGGTAGCTACAGTTCTTGCTTTGCACAGCGGTATATATGATATACCCTGCACCTTATTCGATGAGGAAAGGACCGAGATCCCTTCACCGGGAGTGACTCCTTTAGCAATAACTGGCAGATGCTACACACTCGGTTTGCTTTTGACTGCTTTTGGGTTTTTGCTTTGCACAGCGATATATATGATATATCCCGCACCTCATTCGACGAGGAAAGGGCCGACGATCCCTTCACCGGAAGTGACCCCTTTAGCAAAACTAGAAAAGCCTCAAAATCACTCCATTTCAAAACTTCATTTGATTCTACAACGATATCAAGTTCATTACGCAATAGGTTTTCAGAAAAACCTGTCGTAGCCCTCCGTCATTTCAGATAAGTACTAGTTAGTATTCGTGCTGCGGTTGTTTGGCATGCGTCAAGGCATAGTGTACGGTAGCTAACTAGTGCTTATCTGCTAGCATACGATGCGATTGGATTAGGGTATTCGCACGGCGTTGTTTGGCATGCATCAAGGGTCGTGCGGGTGGGTTTAATTCAATCAAGAAATGTACGGGTTGAACTTGACTAGCGGACTATGGGTTGTTTGGCATGCGTCAAGGTCATAGCACGCTAGGGGCAAAATATTATCGGGAATTTCAAGTGTTGAAATTTGCAATGAGATTGCATACCTTCTATGAGATAGTTGGATCCCGATACCCACTGCGAGTAAGAGTTACTCCTGGGAGAGTTTTACACATTACAATTAGCCGATCAAGTAGGTGTCTAGAAAGGTGTTAACGAGGTTACGCCTCTGGGAAAACGAGGTTTTCAGTAATTAGGTTCGTGCGAAAGCACGGGGGACCTCCCTCAAAGTACCGACACTGGCCTAGCTGAAAGATTGGCGAACTTGTAGTGTGTAATTAATTTCGGCTAGTCTTTCCTTTTAGGGTTTGAAGGAAGATTTGATAAAAAGCAGTGGGAGCTATCCTGATTAGATAAGATAATAACCAATCTGATCTTGCACGAGCTTACGCTAAAGTGTTTTCTTCTCTCTCTCTCCAGGTAGTGACCATTTCATGCCCTAACAAAGATAATAATATGGATGTATTGACCGAACCCGCATGTTATACTGTGCTGGGGAACGTTGGTTCCGTTCTTTCCTATAAGAGTTATAGGACTGAACAGGATATAGGGGAATACCAGGATTCCCATGCCACCCGAATGAAGAAAGTATATGTTGATGCATTTTCTTCGAGTTTGTTCGTTACTGAGAACTGTTTCTCCATTTGCTCTACGTCCTGGGTATTAGATACCGGATCAGGATCCCATATATGTAATCAGTTACAAGGGCTAAAGAAAGGTAGAGAACTTGGAGAAGGTGATAAAGACATTAGAGTTGGAAATGGTGCAATTGTTGCAGCTAAGACTGTCGGGGAATATCACCTTGTATTACCGACTGGTAATACATTGGTTCTGAACGAATGCTATTACATGCCGAACCTAATATGCAACATTATATCGGTTTCTTTATTAAGTAAAGAGGGATATAATTTTGTATTACAGGACAATGTTATGAACATTTTCCGTAACCAAAAGTTGGTTGGATCAGGCACGTTGTGCAATGGCATTTATGTTCTAAATCAATCAACAGTTCTAAGCATAACAAACACACACAAGAGGAAGAGTTCAGAACTGAACGAATCCTTCTTGTGGCATTGTAGACTGGGTCACATCAATGCGACACGACTGGCTAAGTTGCATAAGGATGGATATTTAAATCCGTTTGAATTTTCATCTTATGACACTTGCCAGTCATGTCTCAAAGGCAAGATGACCAAAACTCCGTTTACGGGACAAGGAGAAAGAGTTACCGAACTCTTAGGACTTATACATAGTGATGTATGCGGTCCCATGTTTACACATGCCAGGGATGGTTCTTCATACTTCATTACATTCACTGACGATCTCTCTAGGTTCGGGTATGTGTTCCTGATGAAACACAAATCAGAAGCTTTTGAGAAATTTAGGGAATATAAACAAGAAGTTGAGAACCAAACCGGAAAAAGTATTAAAATCCTACGATCTGATCGAGGAGGAGAATACTTAAGCAATGAATTCCTGGACTTCCTAAAAGAGAATGGGATTCTCTCTCAGCTGACTCCTCCATATACACCACAGCACAACGGTGTATCAGAACGGAGGAACCGCACCCTATTAGATATGGTGCACTCTATGATGAGCACAGCTGAGTTACCTATTCCCTTCTGGGGATATGCGCTTGAGACAGCCATGGACCTATTGAATAGAGTTCCTACCAAATCAGTGCCTACCACTCCATATGAGATATGGAAAGGGAAGAGACCACATCTTAATTACATTAAGATATGGGGTTGTCTAGCCTATGTCAAAAGACAATATCCGGACAAACTCGAGGCAAGATCAGTCTTATGTAAGTTTATAGGATATCCCAAAAATTCACAGGGGTATATCTTCTACCATCCCGAGGAACAAAAAGTGTTTGTTTCTCAGCATGCCGCTTTCTTAGAAAAATGTTTTCTTATGAAACAGATAGGTGGCATTGAGGTAGAACTGGAAGAGGTTCCAGCGACACAAACTATAACAGAGGACTTGGTAGAACCAGAGGATTCAGTAGTACCCGACGAACCTCAGCCTCTCCGCCGATCTGGTAGGGTTTCTCGTCCACCAGAGAGATACTACGGTTTTCTCATTGACGGTGGAAGCGAGGATTGCATCATGGAGGATGATGACCCAACTAGCTTCGAGCAGGTCATCACGAGTGGGGACTCAGTGAAATGGCTGGATGCTATGCGGTCCGAGATGGAATCCATGTACACCAACAAAGTATGGACTTTGGACGTTGCTCCTGAAGGGGTAAAACCCATTGGGAGCAAGTGGATCTTCAAGAAGAAACTTGGTGTAGATGGGAAAGTGGAGACTTTCAAAGCTAGACTTGTAGCAAAGGGTTTTCGTCAAAGACCAGGTGTGGACTATGACGAGACCTTTTCTCCAGTGGCTATGCTTAAATCCATCCGGATCATGCTTGCCATCGCTGCTTATCATGATTACGAAATCTGGCAAATGGATGTTAAGACCGCCTTTCTAAATGGTGATTTAGAAGAGTGCGTGTACATGACTCAGCCAGAGGGCTTCGTAGACAGTGGGAGCAGCGGGAAGGTGTGCAAGCTGCTTAAATCCATTTATGGATTAAAGCAAGCATCGCGGAGTTGGAACATCTGCTTTGACGTCGTTATCAAAGAGTTTGATTTCGTCAAAAACCCAGATGAACCTTGTATCTACAAGAAGGTGGCAAAGAGTAAGGTCGTCTTCCTCGTATTGTACGTGGACGACATACTCTTGATAGGAAATGATATTCCTATGCTGCAATTGGTCAAGCTCTTCTTATCACAAAGATTCTCAATGAAAGATCTTGGTGATACCTCCTGCATATTGGGAATTAGGATCTATAGAGATAGATCCAAACGGATTTTGGGATTGTCCCAATCCAGGTACATTGACACCATACTAAAGAGGTTTAGTATGGAAGAGTCCAAGCGTGGGAACTTGCCCACGATCTCTGAGTCACTCTCTCCAAAGAGATGTCTCCCAAGACTGATTTGGAGAGAGCTCGCATGCAAGGGATACCCTATGCTTCGGCAGTAGGCTCTATCATGTATGCAATGCTATGTACCAGACCCGATGTAGCACACTCACTAAGTGTAGTGAGCAGGTATCAAGCTGATCCTGGAGAGAGTCACTGGACAGCTGTGAAGAGCATTCTCAAGTACTGACGAAGGACTAGAGATATGTTCTTGGTGTATGGTAACGGAGAGCTCCAAGTGGAGTCCTTTACCGATTTGAGCTTCCATAGTGATAAGGACGACTCTAAGTCGCAGTCGGGCTTTGTCTTTACCCTTTACGGAGGGGCGGTTAGCTGGAAGAGTTCCAAGCAGGAAACCGTGGCAGACTCGACGATGGAGGCTGAATACATCGTTGCCAACGATGCTGTCAAAGAGGCTGTCTGGATCAAGAAGTTCATTACTGAACTTGGAGTGGTTCCATCCATTGAGCATCCAATACCTTTGTATTGCGATAACAATGGAGCGGTGGCTTTGGCCAAGGAACCCAGGTCCCATCAGCGATCCAGGCATATTCTGAGGCGGTATCACCTGATCCGGGAGATAGTTGATCGCCGGGAGATCGAGGTCAGGAGGGTTGACACGAAGAACAACACGGCGGATCCACTCACGAAGGCCATTCCCCAGATACAGTTTGAGAGACTCTTCGGGATGCTCGGTATGCGTTACTACAGCTGCTGGCCCTAGTGCAAGTGGGAGATTGTTAGTTGTATGTATGCCCTAGAGGCCAGTATTGTACAGATGTTGTATATTATATTGGATGCTTGGACATATATAGAGATGACTTTCTTGCTCGATATGATAGTATGCTATCTGGTTACTCTTTATCTTAACATGTACACTTGTCTCTTTAAACTGTCTTATAGTTACATGTTGATAAAAGCCCTTAGGATGTGTACTTGACTACCTGGACTATGATGCAGATCATACTAGTAGGGACATCGTAGTCCATAAGTACATCCTTCAAGGTCCCTAGTCGTGGGTGTATCGAGACAGGGCATCGATATTCCAGAGTAGACTAGCGTATACGCTTCTCGACCCATGTGATGGGCGATGGATGATCCCATATCCATTGGTGTTTGACATCAGAGATGGTATACGGGTGCTCAGTGGAGACTGGGTACACTGGACGGACTCGCCGAGAACTCCCAGATGGTATTATACCTCGCGTCAGATGGCAGTTCTCAGGTGACACTTGTACAGGTTAGTCTGTAGACCCGAGATCCTCATAGAGTCTTGTGTGATTCCCACTGTGCTTTGATCTCCAACTTACCACGTCCATGAGGGCGCGCAAAACGGTGGTCTTTGGGTACAGTCCCGAGTCACATGGAGGCAATGAGCGATAGGAGGGGTTTCGTCTCTCCCGGTATTGGGGGTTGATGTTGCGCTGTGCTCGATTGGCCGTAACAGGGAAGTCCCTGGCCAGGGTTGATCAGAGATTTGCTGGTAAGTGTTACCAGTAGTTTCTCGACCCGTTATGAGCCTCACATCGGCACGACTTATCGGTTATTGGGGTCTGACGTTTACCACCCCTAGACTTGATATGCGATATATCAGACGAACAGACCGGACTGTACGGTAAGTGTTACTGGTTGGATTCACAGGAGTGTGAGCGGGCTAGCTCGTCGATCTTCTGATCGCTCAATACCCGGGTGGCCGTTACGTTTAGCAGACCGCTTGCGGCTTGTGGGTGCTTGATATGATCATCATCTGCTACCGGCGTATTGACGAGTCTTTAGAGTCCTACACAGAGGTTTCCTGGCTCAAGCGAAACGAAATAGGAGCGCATATGAGATATGTGCGGGACCGAGAATAATGTGTGTATGTGATACCGTATTTGATTCTCGCGATTAATGTTTCGATTGGTTGTATGCGATATAACCTAGTTATCGAATCGAAGATCGATTCGATAAGCCGATACATTGAATACTAGTCGGTCGTGTGCGACATGACCGGATCATTGAATCAAGTGTTGATTTAATGATTTAATGTATAATTATATATTTGATATATTACTTTGCATTAACTAGTATTGGTTCACTTTAAACGGATTTTCTCACTTGATGTGCAATTTGTATATGTGATATACTTTTGTGCACATGTTAGTATCATGTTTGATGATGCTTGCTCTTTTGGTTAAGTGTGAAGAATTAAATTTAGGTTAAGTAAATGGTTAGGGTTCCTTATTTTTCTTTCTTTTATCATTAATTATTTTGGATTAAAAGAAAAGGCATAAGAAAACAAAAAGGGTTGCTTTCTTTCTTGAAGTTTAGTGAAGCTTCATGAAGCTTGACCAAAGTGACCATTTTTGTCTTCTTTCCTAACCCTAACCATATATCTAACCTTAGTAAATTCTCTACACCTAACCATGGTGCAAATTATGATAAGTATTGATTTTCATTTTCACTTTAAGGACTTATCCTAATATTCTAGCTCATCTTCTTCTTCATCTTCTAAAAGGAAAAGCTTGATGCCATCAATGGCAACTTGACTTCTAGAGTGAGAAATCCAATTCTAAAGAGAACCCACCTCCTATTTCTTCACCCTCTACCTCTTGCCAAGTTGTTTTGGGTGTTTTCTTCACAAGTTTCACCACTTGATGAAGATGGAGCTTGAACTTGTGCAACCTCAACGTAGATCATCTTCGGCACGAAGCCGACGACCTATTTCGCTCACTTCTCTGATGAAGCCGTCGCGAGAGTCCAAGATTCGAGATGGACAGCGAGAGGACGACCACGTGAAGCTAAGCAAGTGGATATCCGGATCTACAAAGGTTGTAACTTCCGATCTTCAGTTAAAGTGTTAACTAGTTTTGTTTTTCGCCTAGAATTCTAGCCAACGATCCGCGTTAGGGTTTCTCTGCACCATAATTTTTATAAATTGGCATGGTTGATGCCTTGTGAGACCTCTATAGGGTGCCTAGGAACCTTTCACAAGGGTCACGTGAGTCACGTGAGGCACTGCCTCAAATGGCTTTTTCTGTGGATCTTTTCGGGGGTCACGTGGTAGCACGTGACCCTGCCTCTTTGTATGTTTTTTGGAAGATCTGTTAATCCCTTTAAGAATTAAATTCTTCGCAGGGTTGAACCCTAACAATAATTTTTTGAGGAATTAAATTCCTATTTCCTTCTGAAGATTTATATTCTGGGATAGAGTTGAACTCTGAATTTTCTGTAGGAATTAAATTCCTCATATATGTGAAGAACTGCATTCTATCATAGGGTTAAACCCTAATAACAGTTTTAAGGAATTAAGTTCCCACTCTCTTTTAGAGAATTATTCCGAGAAATGAGATTCTGTCATTGGGTGAAACCCTAAATTCTTCTTTCTTAAGGGAATTAAATTCCTGTTATTTTAACAGAACTAAGTTCTTAACTAGGGTTAAACCCTGATTCTGTTCATTCTGAAGGAATTAAATTCACATAACATAGGGTCGAACCCTAATTTTATTTTAAAGGAATTAAATTCCTATAGTTCTGTGAGAATTAAATTCTCAAGCTTCCATTCCCTCTCTATGCTTTGGATCTGCATGGCAGGATCTCAACCCAATGAGAATTAAATTCTCAATTCAAGGGGAGATGTGCACTTTACACATCCTCCACTAAAGAGAGAACTATGTTCTTCTGTTTAATATCAGAGTTAAACTCTGTTGAGAATTAAATTCTCTTTTAAGACCTTCCCTTTCTTACCTAAGCTTTTCTTTTGCAGAAGATCCAAATTCCTCCAAAGTATCAAGGCTCTCTTTTTTATCTATGTATCGATCCCTCTGCATATATATCTCTCTGTGTGTCTCTTGGCTCCTATTTATAGGAGAAGCAGCAGAATCAATTAGTTTTTTGATGAATCTTTCATTGAGAGATTTGATTTGTATTCATCATTCATTTGGACCTTTGGATTATTAGGTGAATTTTATTCACCATTGGATTTTAAATCCAGAGATTTTCCTTTGTTATTTCGGTTAGATTTTAAGGGGAAATCTTTCCAAATTCAAGATTTTTCCATTGATAGGTGATATTTAAGAATCTTTAAATTTTTAATTCAATCGGTTCCAAATAATCATTTTTCTTTGGAAAGATTTGAGAGATCTTTTCTCAGAATTTAATTCTGTTAACAGATAGGCTTTGAAAGCCGGTCACGTATGGCCACGTGACCTCTGGTCACGTGTGGGCACGTGACCCCTGGTCACGTGTAGGCACGTGACCCCTTTAGAACGAGCCCTCTTCTTCTTTTTGCGCTCTGCCTTCTGGCCGCTGCTTAGCCGTCACGTGCCAGCACGTGACCCCTGGTCACGTGTGAGCACGTGACCCTCGTCTGGAGCCTTTTTTTCTTGATTTAATCAGAGAATGAGTCCGCTGCTTTTAAATGTCACATGCCAACACGTGACCCCTGGTCACGTGTGAGCACGTGACCTCTTCTGAAGCCTTTTCCTTGATTTGATCAGGGAACTGATGTGCCTTTGAAGCCGCTTTTAAATGTCACGTGCCAACACGTGACTGCTGGTCACGTGTTAGCACATGATGCCTCTTCCGTAGGCGTTCCTGATTTTAAATCAGGAAACAAATGCCCCCACAGCGTTGTTCTCACGTGTCTGCACGTGAGTGCAACGCTGTCACCTCTTGTGACCGTTGGATTCCTCTAGGGATTTCGGGAGATGAAGCGTTTCCATCACATCCTATAAATATTGGGGTCATTTCAGAAGAGCCTCCAGTTTGCTTATCTTATTCCTTGCAAACTTTTTCTGAGAATTTAATTCTCTTTTTCCAGAGCTTAGTTCTCTGCCTTGAAACAATTTTCAGAGTTTAACTCTTTTCGAAAAGGATTCTTTTCCTCAGGTAATGTCCCTGAACAAACGATGAACTTTCACATTCCTCTGGATTTTAAATTCAAAACAAGGGTTTTTACCCTTTAAACATGAACCCATGAAACCAATTAATCTTCAGCAGTAAATCTCTTTTAGGGTTCATCTGATCCTCCAAGGAGATGATGATGACAGTTCAAATCCATGGAGTTTAACTCCGTTCACAGAAAAAAGTTTCTGGGGATTTAATTCCCCTTTCCAAAAGGAATTCAATTCTTGTGAAGAACTATGTTCTTCCCTATAGAGGCTTCTTGGGGTTTCCTTCGGTGATCAGTGAAGAAGACGGTTGCAATGATGTCTTTTGTGGGAATTTAATTCTCCTGATCCTGTTTGATTTGTTATGGAGCCCGAGGCAGATTTATCTTCCAAGAGGTATACAGGGTCACTTGAAACCCACTCCTCATTTAATGAGGATATCCCCTTTGTCTTATTATAACTGCTTGACCTCATTATTAACAAGCTGTCATCCTGATTCTGTAGGGCCCATGTGTTTTGTAGCCAATGGTCCCAGAAAAATCTACTGTTGCATTCTTTAACTAGTCTTCATGTTCATGCATGGATATATATCGCTGACTTTACTTTTAACGATCTTCTTTCATTCGATTTCAGGTGTGATGGCTTCTGTTCCGTGTTTTCCCTTTACTCGTTCGGAGGCCGCTTTTCCTCAATCACCATCTGACGAGGAAGCGATGGCGATGATCCGGGCTCATGACCCGAACTGCACCAACTTGCTTCTATAGGGAACTTGGTACAGCCATATTATCCGGGGTCGCCGGAGTTTCCTCTGTGCAGTACCAACAGAGCCTACTTTCCCATTCTTGCCGATGGACCCTCCGAGAACGGTTTTTACTATGGAGATGCCCAACTGGACTCCAATGAGAAGGCTCGAGCCTTCGACGACCGGTATCCCAAACCATCCGATCCCAGCTATAGATATCTTGGGGCGGCGTATTTGCCAGGGTGAGGCCCACCCGTAGGGGAAAATTTATATGATAGGGCTCACTCCTCGACACCCTACGGGCTACCTTCTCTGGGCTCGCTACATCCTTTCTGCCCATCGTGCGCGACTGCAGAAGGTCGGGCTTTATCAGGCAATATACGCGTCACTCTTCCATTATAAGTCCCCACATGTCTGGTGGGTTAGGGCGTTCTTGAATCAATGGAATCTCCCCACCAACACTTTTATTTTAGGAGATCGCGAGGTTTCGATTTCTCTGGCAGAATTTTATGAAATCTCGGGATTGCCAATCAGGGGTGCACTGTATGAGGAGTTGTTGCCTCCTGACGAGTATGTCTTCGAGCCCGAGCCTGCACCGGTTGACGGCTTGTCTGTCGAGAACGCCGTCCGCCACAAGCGTCCCAGTTTGATCAAGGCGCTAGGTATCTTCGACCGATTGTTCACCGAATCCGAAGAGCAGGGTGTTACTTTCAAAAGCTTCATTGCTTATTTCCTTCGTGAGGATGTTGTGTCGTAGACAGCTCCGAAGTTCGCCAACATTAGAGACCCCTTTGGGTTTGGTCCGAAGAAGCTGCCGACCACTGAATCGGATCTACCTCAATACTATATCCCCATCATGTCGCCGATGTCTTTTGAGTCCATTGCAGCACCCGGTATGGATGAGGAGACGTTCTTCATGGGGTTTGTCAGTGTCTGGCTCAGTTGGTTCGTTATCCCTATGCATCGCCGCTTCATGAGAGCCTCGGTTATCTACCCGGCTCATCGTATTGCTGAGGGGACGCGATTGGCTATCGGCATTCCGGCTCTGGCGCATCTTTACCACGGGTTGGGCGCTGCGGCCAACACTTCCAACCCTGGCGTAGACGTGGTGAGTTTTTCGCTTCATTACTTCACATCCTGGATCGAAATGCACGTGTTGGGGGCTTTTGCTATGGATCAGAGGCCTTCATTTTATGATGCCTACCCCTTCCCATGACTTATGCGATTAGTGGATGCTTCTGCCGCCGACCCGACCCAATTTGGGGCTATTTGGGTGCTGATTTCTCCTTACGCTGCCGCTGGCGGGCTGGTTTTTAATGATCGGGTCTTGTCTACTCCCTCAGGTCCAGTTCAACAACTCTGGGACCAGTCGAAAGACAACGCACCTTCTTTGAAGCCCCGAGAGGCCGCGCACTTGTATACAATTAGACCGGGCTACTTGGTGTTTCGCCAGGACAGTGTAGCCCTTTTCATGCAGTACAACCCGCATCGATTCGCCCGACAGCTTGGATACGACCAGGGCATTCCCTTTGAAGCTTTCATCGTTGCGCCGGTCCTTTCACTTGATGCCGTTCGCGATGCCGCACATCATTTCGTGAGGTTGAACACCGGCTCCAATTTTATGATCCCTGAAGCTGAGCATACGCCCCGGTGCGTGGGGGCGTTTACGGGATGGTATCTCCATTGGGTGAACCCGATTATTCTTGAGGAAAGAAGGGTGCTTCTTGGTCATGATGCCCCTCCTCAGGCTCTGGGAGCTAAGCTGCGACCGAGAGCTCCGGTCCGCTTCCCTCTGAGAGAGATTGGCACCGCGCTCATTCCGGGGGAGTCAGGGGTAGACCTTACTCCAACAACTGGTATGCCCTTGGGTTCCTGATCGCGGGGTAGACGGGCCCCAGTAGTAGCACCACCGCCGGTGGCAGCACTGCCCCCCGTGGCGTCGACAATGGCGGTGTCATCCTTAGTTGTAGCACTGAGCGAGAGTAATAGGGATGAGGGTGTCGAGGGCGATGTGGGTCGGCGCCGCCCTAAGGCTTCACGGGGGAGGAAGCGGTCATCCTCGGCGACCAGCTTTGGGTCTAAGCGGCGGAGGAAAGCGGCCACCAATCTGCTCGATTCTTTGGTGGAGTCTGAGCCTATTCTTGAAGACGAACCGTTGGCCCTACAAGAGTCAGACGCTGGACTTCCCTTCCCGAGTTCGGCCGATGAGGAGGCCGCACAGTTGGCTGAGGCCATACGGCGTTCCAAAGACGTGTTTCATAACGCCAGGGTTCCGAAGAAGTCCTATCCCGCTGTAATTTTTTACGAAGACTCTTCGTGGATTCGGCGGCGATTTATCAGTTCCTTGGAGGAATGGGGGGAAAGGGCTCTGAAGCAGGCCGCTTCAGAAGACGTAGCAGACGCACTCTTTTTGTGGACCGGCGGCCATGAGTCTACCCTTGAACCCTGGCGAGCCTACCTCCTTGAGAAGGAGCAGCGGCTTGAAGAAGCCATATTGAGGGCTTCTTTGCGCATCGGTTCGTTGTGGTTCTTTTTGTAATTCTTCAGATTATTTATTCCCGTGCATATGTATCCTTATTCTTATTTGAATCGTGCAGAATCTTCGACGCTGAGGGAGCTCCCTACGGGCTCATTAAAGCTAAAGCCCACCGAAATTCTCGATGAAGCCTCGCTTGATGTGGAGGGGACTGATGAGGCTGCTCCTCTCATGGTAGAGCTTCCAGAGGCGGTTCTTGATCAGGGAGTGCTTTCCCCTTTGGGGGAGGCTCCTTAGGAGGTTGCTGCTCCAACGGCTCTTCCCGAAGGCGGCCCAGAGGCTGAGATGGAGGTAGTGGGGACTACCCTCCCTCTGTTGGAGCCCGAGGTTCCGGCAGAGGCTGTCGAAGCCGCTATCCTCCCGACTTAGAACGGGAGAAGTGTTGAAGGTAACCCTCTGCATTTTAAATTAGCAACCTTCCATGGTCTAAGCTCTTTTATCTTTCCCAGAATTGCGCGGTTTGGCGGCCACTATCGCTGATCTGTCGCCTCGACAGTCATTTCAGCATTTATTGGAGATGGCAGCTCTGCAGGCGATCTCCCCTCAGCGCATTGTCCTTTCCTTTGGGCAGGGTTAGCGTCATTCGCCATTTTTTTTTATTATAGAATTGTCGCCATTTTTTTTATTTTGCGAAATGACGTTGATGTCTTTTATATAGTTTTGGAAGCTGACGACGAGGTCAAGGTCGTTGAAGGGCCAGGGGAACCTTCAGCTCCTACTTGCATGACTGTCGGTAAGCGACATTTCATCATAATCCTGTTTGTTCTGTGCTTAAGAATTTTATTTACATCTTTCAAATTTGAATAGCCCTGCCAGTCTCCATGGCGTTGGAATCGCGCATCATGATGCCTCCCAGCCCTTATGCTTTGCGGGCTTCAGAACGCTTGGCCCAATTAAGCCTTGTCTCCCTGTCGTCTTTGATTGAGGAGCTTCGTGCTGGCAGTGCAACCACAGCTGAAGCATTTGCTGCCGAGGCTAACGGTTCTCTTCCTTTTCTTGCCACCTACCATAGCGAAGAGGTGGTGCGAGTCTGGGTGGAGTTCTGTCGGTAGGTGGAGGCTTGCTTGCACGCACTTGAATGTTCCCGTCTTTCTTCGGAGGTCATGGCTGCAAAGGCAGACTTACGGGGGCTGATAGCGCGGTGCGCGGCAAACATGACATCGTGCGAGAGGAGGCTTAGCCACAAATTCTCGGAGAGGGAGCTGGCTTCTAAAGCGCTGAGCGAGCTTCAAGCGAGTCTTACTGCCAAGGCCAACAAAGCGTATGAACTCTGGCGGGTGCTTCAAGTGTTTATCAGGGAGGTGGTGACTCTTGATAAAGCTGCTACGTTCACTCGTGAGAGGGTCGAGGCTCATAAGGCCACCGAGAAAGAGCTCGAAGGCCGGCTCGCTTCGTATCAAGCCCAGCAGGCTCAGGAGGAGGCCCGTCTTCTGGCGATCTTAAATCATGAGGCCGTGGCCCAACAAAAGCAGGATGAGCTGACCAAGCTGCTAAATCGCCCGCCGGCTTGAAACATTTGTATCTTTCCCTGCCTTCCTGTATATACTCATAGATGAGAGTATTTTCTTTTGTTTTTTCATGAATTGTACTTTGTATCCATTTTGGTTTATGAATAAAAGATACATTTTTCTTCTCAATGATGCGTCTCCTTTTTGTTGAATGTGTTTTGCAAACAATTTATCTTGATCTCCTTGCAGGGCAGCGATAGCTTAGGATTCAGGGTTAAGATCCGCTTCCTAAGACTTTTGCACTATATGAGCCACGAGGGTCTCATAAAGAGTTTTTTCTCCCCATGGGTCGAGAGGACCCCATAGGTGTAAGTTCTTCTTAAGAATCGTGAGGATTCTTAAGCGGGTTGTCCCTTGAGAGTCGTAAGGATCTCACAAGAGAGTTTTTCTTCCTTACAGGTCGTGAGGACCTGCATGTGCTGGATGTGGTCACCCTTATTCGTGTTTCACGGAGTCAGGGGTTTCTCGAGGCATCGTAGTTTAAAGACGTCGCGGTCAAGGTTAAGGACCTCATAGTCCGTGGATTTAAGGACTCCACAATCCGATGTTAGTTTTAAGACGTTACGGTCAAGGTTAAGGACCTTATAGTCCGTGGATTTAGGGACTCCACAGTTCGATGTTAGTTTTAAGACATCACGGTCAAGGTTAAGGACCTCATAGTCCGTGGATTTAGGGACTCCACAGTCCGATGTTAGTTTTAAGACATCACGGTCAAGGTTAAGGACCTCATAGTCCGTGGATTTAGGGACTCCACAGTCCGATGTTAGTTTTAAGACATCACGATCAAGGCTAAGGACCTCATAGTCCGTGGATTTAAGGACTCCACAGTCCGATGTTTGGTTGCAGGGACCCGTCATCTCTTTGAAGACGTTGAGGAATTACAACGCCAGGTATCAAAGGAGTGAAAAGATGTACCCTTAAACCAAGGCAGAATCCGTAGGGAATCGGGGTGGTTGATCGTTAGTTTTAAGACATTACGGTCGAGGTTAAGGACATCATAGTCCGTGGATTTTAGGGACTCCACAGTCCGGTGTTTGCTCTGGATTCTTCACACGGGTTCACTGCCGTGCTTGGCGAGGACCAGGCTCCGCTCTGGGCGTTTTCCGCGGGGTCAAAGAGTGACGTTATCCGCGTTCCACGTAACCAGGAATTTTGCACTAGATGCTTCACACGGGTTCACTGCCGTGCTCGGAGAGGACTAGGCTCCGCTCTGGATGCTTCACACGGGTTCACTGCCGTGCTCCGTAAGGACCAGGATCCGCTCTGGACGTTTTCCACAGGGTCAAAAAGTGACGTTATCCGCGTTCCACGTAACCAGGAATTTTACACTAGATGCTTCACACGGGTTCACTGCCGTGCTCGGCGAGGACTAGGCTCCGCTTTAGATGCTTCACACGGGTTCACTGCCGTGCTCCGCGAGGACCAGGATCTGCTCTGGACGTTTTCCACGGGGGACGTTATCCGCGTTCCACGTAACCAGGAATTTTGCACTAGATGCTTCACACGGGTTCACTGTCGTGCTCGGCGAGGACTAGGCTCTACTCTGGATGCTTCACACGGGTTCATTGCCGTGCTTCTCAAGGACCAGGATCCTCTCTGGACGTTTTCCACGGGGTCAAAGAGTGACGTTATCCGCGTTCGACGTAACCAGGAATTTTGCACTAGATTCTTCACACGGGTTCACTGCCGTGCTCGGCGAGGACTAGGCTCCGCTCTGGACATTTTCCATGGGGTCAAAGAGTGACGTTATCCGCGTTCGACATAACCAGGAATTTCGTTGATTGTATTCGTATTTCACGGAATTGGGATTTGACTTTTCGGTGATCAGGATATCGCCGAGCCATGGAACTGGGAGTTACCGCTGTTCCGCTTAGCTTAGAGTTGTGTCCGTTGTTACGAGACGAGTGTTGAGACGATTTCCAGGTCTCCTTTGGCCCGTCGAGATTTGGCTTCTTCTTCTGATGAAAGCTGGGGCGGAGGATGATTTTTTTTTGTTTACGCCCTTGGATTGTATACAGGGTGTGATGGAACATCACCTGTCGGGCATAAATTAAAACTATTTTTTTTAATTTATTTTATTTCTATTTCCGCGATGCTCTATCATTTCAGCTTTTATATCGCGAAGGTCGCGATTGCCCCATCATTTCGGCTATTCTTCGCGGTGCCCAATCATTTCGGCTATTTATTTATTTTCTACTCGCTGCTTTTTATTGCGAGTTGCCCCATCATTTCGGCTATTTTTTATGCATACATTTTTACTTGCTACTTTTTATTGCAAGTTGCCCCATCATTTTGGCTATTTCGTAGGCATGTATGGCATGCTAGCCTTTTCGCTGCAAGCTTGGGTTGTAGACGCCTCTTTCGGCATCAGCATCGCTACCACTGGGATATTGCCAGGAGCGAATCATTATTTGCCTCTGTCGATGTTGAACAAAGGTGGCTTAGTAAACAGGGTTAGGGTCCTGTCGACTAAGGCTTTTGACTTCATGAGCCGTAAGGGTCTCACAAAGGTATTTCTCCCTACAAGTCGTGAGGATCTTGTAGGTGTATTTTCTCCCTAGGAATCGTGAGGATTCCTAAGTGTATGTTCCTCTGCAAGTCATAAGGATCCTACAAGAGGGCTTTCTCCTTATAGGTCGAGGGGACCTACAAGGGTTGCTCACCATATGGACATATCCCTAGTCATGGGTAGGACTTTGCTGGGGAAATGTTTATTCGCGCCCGTGGATTGTATACAAGGGTCAGTATTGAGCCGCTTGTAGGGCAATGTCGAAGGGTATGGGGGATTTCGCTTAAGCACAGGTTTAGGTCTCTGTGACTTAAGACTTTCAAATCTTATGAGCCGTGAGGGTCCCATAAGAGAATTCTCCTTATGAGTCGTGGGGATCTCACAAGTGTATTTTCTCCTTAGGAATTGTGAGAACTCCTAAGTGTGTTACTCCCTTGTGAGTCGTAAGGATCTCAGGTGGTTGGTTTCTCCTTGCAAGGTCGTGAGGATCCCGCAAGTGTCCTTTAACGAGGTTGCGCCCTTTCGGGTTTTCACAAACACTCGCCGGTAGCCCTGCTGTTTTTTCTCACGGAGCCCTTTCGGGTTTTCATCTGTTCCCTTCTTGCTTATGGACATACCGTTTTTTTAATTCTCTTTATTTTATTCTTTTTTTTACGAGGTCGCGCCCTTTCGGGTTTTCACGAACACTCGCCGGTAGCCCTGCTGTTTTTACTCACGGAGCCTTTTCGGGTTTTCATCCATGCCCTTTTTGCTAATGGACATACCGTTTTTATTTATTATATATTTTTTTATTCATCTCGTCAGCCTAAGGATGCTGCGGTAGTAGTTTAGGGACGTTTGGGTCCGTCGTTAGTTTAAGGACGTTTCGGTCCGTCGTTAGTTTAAGGACGTTTCGGTCCGTCGTTAGTTTAAGGACATTTCGGTCCGTCGTTAGTTTAAGAACATTTCGGTCCGTTGAGGAGAGGGCCGGCTACTACTTATAGAGCTTTGAGCTTTAGGAAGATAGCGAGCGGACAAAGTCGTCGTCATCTATCATTGACTTAGGCTGTGGCTCATTAAGCGTAGTATTTCTTTAGGAAGTGGCCGTTTATTGGCCTGAAAGACCTTTCACCATGCATGTCCGTGAGTAGATAGGCCCCACCCTGGTAGACCTTATCTATGATGTACGGGCCTTCATAGTTTGGCTCGAATTTTCCCCGCTTGGTGAGATTGGGGATCATAGGTCTTTTGACCACTAGTACGAGTTCGCCTTGGCGGAATGTCCTCGGCCTAGTCAATCTTTCGTACGAGCGCGTCATCTTCGTTTTGTAGGCCTCCAGATTTTGTTGCGCTATGAGCCGGGTTTCATCGAGGGCATCAAGCTCCTCAAGCCGAAGGTGAGCATTTTCTTCGTCCGTTAGCTCGTAGTGGACTGCCACTCGTAGAGAGGGTAACTCTATCCCGAGGGGGAGTACTGCTTCCGTCCCAAATACCAACGCGTACGGCGTTGTGTTCGTGGCTGTCTTAAACGTAGTTCGATATGCCCAAAGAGCCTCTTGCAGTCTCTCATGCCAGTCCTTCTTATTTTGGGACACCGTCTTTTTTATGATCTTCGTCAAAGTCTTATTGAAGGCCTCGGCCAGACTGTTAGCTCGTGGATTATAAACTGAGGAGTATCTCCAGTCTATATTATGCTGTTGCGCGAAGCGGCTAATTTTATGGCTTCTGTAGGTTGGCCCGTTATCGGAGATAATCCGCCGTGGAGTTCCGAACCGATAAATGACGTGCGTTTTGAAAAAGTGGAGGATATTCTCCGTCCTCACTTCCCTTAGCGGTACTGCTTCTGCCCATTTGGAGAAGTAATCAGTCGTCGCCGGGATGAAACGATGTCCCCGGGACGATGCTGGTTCGATGGGGCCGACTATGTCAGTCCCCCACATTTCGAATGGCCAGCCAGCCACGATCGGATGTAGTGGATTCGGATGCTGGTGGATGAAATCCCCGTGGATTTGGCATGAGTGGCATTGCTTCGCATATTCGAGGCAGTCCTGGATCATCGTAGGCCAGTAGTAACCCATCCGTTTAATTTTTATCTTCATCTTCGGGCCTGCTTGATGAGAACTACAGATTCCGTCATGAACCTCTTGAACGACTCTTTCTGCTTCGTCAGGTCCTAAACACCTCAGCCACAGAGAATCAAACGACCTCTTATACAGAGTATCATTGACGAAAGCGAAAGATAGAGCCCGTTTCATGAGCTGATGTCTTGAGGACGCTTCTTCGGGGATTCGGTGGGACTTAAAGTAGTCTATGAAAACATCCCACCAGTCTTCAGCCTTCCCACGGTCTTTTATTTGTAGGGTCGTCTGCTTAGTCGCTCCTTTTTCTTCGTATGATTCGGGAGATATTTCTGCTGGGGCGAGCACTCGACGGCTTTGTACCATGATTTTGACGTCATCGAGGTTCTCGTCAGCCAGTTCTTTAGCGAGCTTAGCTAGCGCGTCTGCTTTGCTATTTTCCGCACGTGGTATGCTTTCCAAAGTGTAGGAGGGAATTTGGGTCAATAGTTGTTGCACCTTTTCGCCGTACTTCACCAACTCCGGTTTGCACGTTTGGTAGTCACCATTTACTTGACTAACGACCAGTTGAGAATCCCCGTATATAAGGAGGTCTTCAATTCCCATGTCAATGGCGATCTCGAGGCCCGCTATCAAAGCTTCGTATTCGGCTTCATTGTTCGTCCTCGATTCCGTTAAGGAGAAAGCAAAGCGCATTATCCCTTCTTGTGGGGTTACGAAGATAAGGCCTACTCCCGATTTGATTATGGGGGTACATTGTTTGCGCTTCTTCATGGAAGATGCCCCATCAAAATAGAGTTCCCATCGGGTATCACCGCTGCCGATCGCATCAAATGCATGTTCGTCCGGCAAATCGCAGTTCAGAGGAGAACCGGCAGGTACTGGATGCTCAGCAAGGAAGTCGGCAATGGCCTGGCCTTTCACTGCCTTGAGAGGTCGATACGTTATCGAGAACTCCATCAGGAGTAGAGCCCATTTAGTGAGTCGACCCGTCAATATAGCCTTTGACATCAAATATTTAAGAGGGTCCACCTTCGAGATGAGACGGACTTCGTGCGCCAACGCATAGTGCCTGAGCTTTGTTATCGCGAAGATCAACGCAAGGCAGTGTTTTTCAATGGGAGAGTAGTTGCTTTCTGCCCCCAGCAGAACTCGACTTAAGTAGTAGAGTGCTCTTTCTTTTCCTTGATCGTTCTCTTGTGCCCATAATGCACCTAAGGAACCTTCGAGGGCGGTTGTATAAAGAATGAGGGGTTTTCCCTTGACCAGAGCAGCCAACACCGGCGGGTTCTGCAGGTACTGTTTAATTTCGTCCAGCGCGCCCTGGCGTTTTTGATCCCAGACGAATGGAGTTCCCTTCTTCATCAGGTGGCTGTAAGGACGACACTTTCCTGAAAGAATGGCGATAAACCGCCGGATGTATGCGAGCTTCCCTTGGAGAGACCGCAACTGTTTGAGGGTTCTTGGCGGAGGCATTTCCATGATCGCCTTGATCTTAGAAGGATCTATTTCGATACCTCGGTTTCGGATGATGAATCCCAGGAATTTACCCGAGGAGACTCCGAACGCGCATTTGAGAGGATTCATTTTCAAATTATATTGCCGAAGGCTTTGAAATACAGTCTTCAGATGCTCTAAATGCTCTTCGTATGACATGCTCTTCACTGCGAGGTCATCAATATAGCACTTGACGATGTCATGTATGAGATCATCGAAGATCTTTGTCATGGCCCTTTGATAGGTAGCACCGGTGTTCTTTAGACCAAAGGGCATAACCTTGTAGCAGAATATACCCAAAGGGGTCCGGAAAGCGGTGTGCTTCTGGTCTTCGGGATGCATCTTTATCTGATTGTACCCTGATGAACCGTCCTTAAAGGAGAAAACCTCGTGAGTGGATGTGTTATCTATCATTAGCTCGGTTACCGATACTGGGAAATCGTCCTTCGGGCAGGCTTTATTGAGATCCCTGAAATCCACGCATATGCGTACCGTCCCATTTTTCTTTATTACCGGGACGATGTTGGCGAACCAGTCGGGATATTGGACTTCTTGGATAAATCTAGAATCGATCAGCTTCTTGACTTCGGCGTTGATGCTCATCTCAAGCTCGAGCCGCATCCTTCTCGGCGCCTGTTTGACTGGCTTGATATCCGGGGATATTGCTAATTTATGAACAGCAATCTCCGGATCTAATTCTGGAATCTCGGAATAGTTCCACGCGAAGCAATCTTTATGCTGTAGAAGCACGTCTTTTAACGCAGCCACCCTTTCTTCAGATAGCAGCTCGCTGACGAATGTCGGTCGCGAATCATCTGCCGATCCCAACTCAATCTTCTTGAGGTTATCTGCAGTAGTATGTATGCCATCTTCCAGTTCTTTCGGAGCTGGTGGAAATTCTGAGATCACCTCATCATTGCTGTTCTCAAAGCACCAGGGAAGGTCATCCATGTTCTCGGGCTCTTCTTTTAATATTGTAATCATGTGACAAGTGCGAATCCGCTTCCAAGACGGGTGTGGATCTGGCTCTGCTCTTGCGGCTTTAGGTTCGTGCTTTTGTGGCAGCGTTACCCTCCAGCTGCTAGATAAAGCAAATCTGCCTTGTTGGTACTGGTCTTCGACCCAGTTCTTGAAGGTGAAGCAGTCTTCGATAGGGTGTCCTATGGCTCGGTGATAAGAGCAATGGCCCGGATAAGAAACCTCGTTAACTTGCTCAGGGTGCTTAGACTCCGGAAGTGCGATCATTTGATGTTTTATAGCGAGCTCGAGTAGCTTCTTCATCTTGTCTCGGGGGAAGGAATAAGCTCGACTCATCTTCTTCATGATGGACAAATCCGGACCGCGCGATGCCCGATCACACGACTCTCTAATCCTGCGTCGTTGTTGTCGGCTCTTCTTTCCGCTTCTTGATTTATTTCTGCCTCTGCGTCAGGCCTTTTGTACAACGGGTTGACAGGGAGGAGAATCTTTGTCTTTTGCAGCCTGTTGAAACAGACGTTGCGTCCTGGCCTTCTCGTAGATGGCCATCTCGCGGTTGTGGTCTTCCCGAGCCTTTTGACCTGCTTTCCTGATAAGCTTGTCCACTTGTTCTTCAAATGACGGACTCGGCACTTCGATTGCGGGATCTAGCTTTGATGAAGGGTTGGCATTGCTGGACAGGGCGTTTTCCTTCTCATCGAAGTTATATATGGCGTAGCTGTCATGGGCTCGCTCCCGTTTCTCGGATCTCACATATCCAAGCCCAAGCGTTTCCATTATCCCGTTGGGCAATTTGCGCTGAGTCCCAGGGACATTCCAAATCTTGTTGTAGAACCGAGCTTGTCGAACAGTCTGTTTTAAGGGTACTCCTTGGCGCTTCAATAGCCTCTTTAGTCCATTTGTGTAATATCGGGGCAAATGGATGGGTTGGAGCCTGTCGAGTGTAGCGTCCGCGCCATGCCATATCTCTTTCTCCACTCCCGTCTCTGTGGATTGGTAGAATAGGATCACCTTTTCACCCTTTCGCCTGGGAGGGACGTAAAACGTCTGCAGGTCCTGCACATTGTGAGCTTGAAGTGAGTCAAGATCCTTATAGTGTTTCTGCGGCACCATGGTGATTTGCAAACTCTGATCATCACTAGGGGATGCCTGTATTGACGGACGACTGGAGAACACGGCATTAACTTCATCTTCCGAGTCACTTCCGAAGATCAACATGGGGGTGGACGGTCCCGGGTTGATGAGCCAAGACGGCCCAGCATAAACTATCTCTTCTCCTTCTTCGGTATCGCTCCCGAAAACAGGGATGGTGGCGGCGGATTTGTTCTCCGTCTTGCGACACCTTTCTATATCCTCGAAATCTGGCAAAAAGTACTTCGCATCTTTGTACTTGCGGACTTCGTTCACGGAAAATGGGTTCAGCTCACCTGTTACGGTATATTCGAAGCCATCCTTAAAGTATTTCATGCACTGATGCTGTGTAGAAGGGATGATGTTGTACTCATGTAACCAAGTACGACCGAGCAAGGCGTTGTAGCAGGTCTTGGCGTCAATGACGTGAAATTTGATGTCCGTGATGAGTAGTCCAAAGCGTAATGTTAGTATTACGGATCCGAGAGTCCGTGACGACTGGGAGTCAAAACCGGAGATAGTAATTTTGTCACGAGCGAGGTGCTGTACGCTCATGCAGATTTCCTTCAACACCCGAACATTAAGGAGATTGACTGAGGATCCATTATCCACCAGGATCTTGCCTATCTTGATATCATGGCAGTATCCAGAGACATATAGGGGACGGTTGTGGTCGCATGTCCCGAGGAGGAGGTCTTCGTCACCGAAAGTGTTGTCGGCCGTATGCACTTCTTCCAGTTCATCCTTCATCCTTTCCGCGGCGAGGAAGGCTTGGAATTGCTCGGGTTCTTATAACGCCTTAATTAGTGAATCTCGCGCTTCTTTTGATAATAGGAGGGCATCGAGAATGCTGAGTTGAGAAGGTAGCTTCCTTAGGTGCGCTAGGATATTGTAGTCCACCTTACCCTTCCTGGGAGGGTCCTTGGTAGTCAGCTCTTTCATGACTTGGTCATATAAAGTGATATCCTCAGTGACCTTTTCCTTTCCCTTATCTTTTCTATTTGCGGGCCCAAGATTCTTTTCCGGGAGCGTACGATTGCGCAGCTGAGTGTTCTCGCAGGCCTCTGGTTCTTCCTCTTTCCCTAAAGCGGATTCTTCAAGAGAGGGCCCAGAGCCATTTCTTCATCAGAGTCGCTCCCAAAGGTGAGAACTTGTGACCCTCCGGCGTTAACCATGTAACAGTTGCCAGTAGTTCTGTTGTCCCTGTCGGCAGTACTTCTTCGTTCCCGACGAGTCTTACGTTTCATGCGCTTAAAATGTTGCCGATGAGCAACATATCCATGCCACCATATCCTAAAGGCGTTGCACTCCTCCGTAGGGTGTGAAATTTTCCGATGATATGTTCAACTCTTTCGTTTAGTCTCCTGCGTTTGGCTCCTTCCGATGCGGCCATCTCACGCTCCTGATCCGCTTTACTCTTCAGACGAATCTCGTCTAGAAAGGCGTCGATCATTTCATCTGTTGGCCACACAAGCTCTGGTTCAGGCTCTGTCCCCAGTTTCTTAGTTCTAGGAGTTTTTTCATCGTCGGTAAACGAGTGGGAGATTACGTTACAAATCGCCACATATCTCTCGGATTCATCCGACGAACTCTCTCCATCATCTTCCTCTTGAAAGATGCGGTTGAGGAACTCTCGCAGCGTGACAGGAGTTCACGCCTTTTGATTATACTCTTCCAGCGCGTCGATTTGCTTCTGCAAGTTCGTGCGCTTGTCTCCAGGCTTCACGGGCTTCTTAGATTTCTTCTTCTTTTTCTTCGAAGCTTTTGACGGTAAGGCATGAGTACTTGGGCCATCACCACCGCTTTTGTAGTTGGGTGCGGCCTCAGCATTCCTTCAATGATCTGGGGTTCCAGCGTGTCCTTCCATTCGACTGCCGGGCACGCAGAAGGTCCTTCAGCATTCTTTTGGTTTTAGTTGACAGCACGACCTCCTATGGAGCTTCCTCAATAAAGGAACAGGTTGCCCCCGGTGTATCTGCTTTCTTAGGAGTATGCGGCTGTGGTGGGTTCACCTTCCACTTTTCGGACAGCGCAAACTTCCCCTGGAGGTATTGATCTTCAATCCATCCTTTGAAGACGAAGCAATCCTCAATCGGATGACTTACCGTTTGATGGTAAGGGCAATAGTTAGGGTTATTCACCTCAGTGGGTTGTGGCGGTCGCCTTGGATTTGGCAGGTTTATAAGTCTGTTGCGTACTGCCAGCTCGAATAACCGTTTTGTCTTGTCCCGTGGGAACGAGTAGGGACGCTTCATCTTCTCATTATAATACCGACGTCTTTTTTCCAATTGATCCGCTAGCTTTGGGGCATTAGGTTGCTGCTGGGCATTCACGATGAAGGTTGCCTTTCCTTTGCCCTTGTCACTCCGAGGCTCGGGCTTCGGGGGAGACGGTCTATGACCCATTTGGTCCATCTAGGCCAACTTGTCGATTAGAGCCTGGAATGTGGTTGGCTTAAAGAACATCATAAACTGGGTGATAGTTGCGTGAGGGTCTAGGGTTCCCACGAACATGCCCACCGCGGGCGCTTCCTCAATGCGTTGCTCGCATTTCGACCATAAATTTCACCAGCGTATAGAATACTGGACCCACGTTTCGCCTAGTTTCACCCTGGCATTAATCAATGCCGTTATTGGAGTGCGTTTGCTGGCGCTCGCGAACAGCTGAGTGAATAGCAACTCCATTTCAGCGAACGTCTTGATAGAATCGTTCGGGAGTTCCGAATACCATTCGAACGCTGTTTCTGATAAGCTGCCCACGAACTGGCGAATCAACAGTTTATCATCACCGCCAGTGTTACCACAAAGGGCCCTGAACTGGGCAACATGTTGGTGGGGATTGCCGGTCCCCTTATACACATGGAATTTTGGTATTGTATAACCCGGCGGATATTTGATTTGGTCGTACCAGTTTGGATACGGCCGCCCCGTTTTTACGACTTGACCAGCTGCCTCAGTCGCATGATGAACCCGGATTTGCTGGGCTATATAGTCGTCCAAGTCAGCCTTAGAGATTGTCTCCTCCTTGGCCGTTGAGAGAGCCGGTGGTGGATTTGACGTTTCTCCCCTGTCGTCTTCAAGGACGATCGGGGGATCCTCAGTGGGTTGGTCTTGTTGGATCATCATTCCCACCATATCCTGGAATAAGTGGGCTATCCACTTTATATTGGCCGCTTGTTCCGCAGCCTCTTTATCTTTCTTTTCCAACATCCTCCGGAGGAACTCGGCGTCGGTTTCCTGTTCTTGTTGCTGATCTGAGGACGCCTCGGGGCTTTCTTTCGGCCCAGTAAGCGCGGCCATTGTAATCATCATTTCCTGGAGCTTTTGCTGTTGCTCCTGAGCTTTGGTTACTGATCGTGTAAGCGGTCTATGGCCTGTAGACGCACGGCTGTCTTCCTTCCCTGATGCCATGTATACAGTATGGACCATCCTGCCCCCAGCCTTAGGGCGTCTGGGTTCAGCACTTTTAGCTCTCGTTGCAGGCCTGGGGATCTTCTCCGGCCTCCTCTTTTTATGAGCAGTGGAGGTTGAGGGGGTCGTTGAGGTGGGCACCTAGACAGCTTTTCGTGGCTTAGCATGGTGACTGGCTTCCTGTTGGATTTTCAGCTTCTTGTGCTGGCGGGAGAAGCTTGGATCGATCATCGAATCTCGGGCCTGCCACCAGACTTTATAGATTCAGGAGGATAGCCGTTGAGGAGATTGGGGCTGTTCCATTTTTACTTCTATAGCTCTTTTCAGCGGATGGGGAGATTTCTTTAGCGCCGCGGTAGGAGAATTCCTACGCACCTTATTTAGCATCTTAAAGCTGTTCCCAGTCAGAACAGCCGCATTAACTTCTGCCATCGGGGCTGGTGGAGTTAGCCCAGAGGGAGAGTTGCCCCCAGCCTTCCTCATTCGGCGCCAGTAACGACGTCGAGCGCGTCGTGCTGATGGAACCGGCCTGGTGAGGGCGATAACCTCGTTTTGCCCCCTGTGTAGGTGGAGGGTCGCTGCTGGTGTCAGCCTGTCAAAGACCGATGTCCTTTGGGTAGCAGGAGCGGGAGCCGTCAATCTTGTAAAGACCGACTTTTTGGCAGGGGAAGCCGCCTTGCCGACTTCGGGAGCAGGACTGGTCACTTTCTTAGAAGCAGCCTTCTCTGGGATTGTAGGCCCCATTGCGGGTCCACAGGAGTTCTGGCCCAATCTAGAGAAGACCGAGGCGCTGGTGTTGGGTGACCCGTTGAGAGGGGCCGCGGCAGGGGTAAGACGATCAAAGACCGACTTCTTGGGAGCTTCCTTTGTCAGCACCGGAGCGGTGAAGCTTATCGGCGGGAGCATGGTCCCAAAAAACAATCCTGTAGTGGCTCGCGTGACTTGTTCCACGGGCATTGTGAATAGCGAAGCAGCTTGGGGTCCGTAGGCTATACCTCCTGACGAGGCAGAGCGTTAGTTGCAATTGCAATCCGAGCAGTTGGAGCATTTCGCACAAGTAGAAGCCATCGATTCTTTGCTTTCTGCAATAAGCAAGACGCCAAGTCTTAGTACCTTGAAACCCAAGGGCAACCATTAGCGAACCGCGATTGGTTCGCGAATCACGACACACGAAGTGTGGAGTGGAAAGAGAAAAAAGTCCCACCGGGCGTGCCAGAATCTGTTCCCCTCCGAATGGCGGCCAAGACATGGGCGTCTTGCCTGAAATTCGGGGCAGATGCTAATTGGTGCTATCCGTCCACCTCTACGAAGATGCCAAGTTGATTTATGGCACCGTGTATCAAAGGTTTAAACAGATGCGTCCGATGTAGCAGACTTCGTCAGATTCCCCCTCGCTTGAGGGTTTTTTTTATTGTGGGGACGCTCTTCCCTACAGGCGCAAGCCCCTACAGTTAATTACGCTACCGCATCGCGGTAACCACTTTCTCCTTCTCCAAATGGTCACTTCATCTCGTGTGTGTTTATTTTATGTTTGGTTGCCCGTGGATTGTATACGGAGACTGAGTTATGTCGTCGCCCGTAGGGTGTGGACTGGTCCAAATCCGTATTATCTTAGATTTGGGTTTGGGGGTTTGGGTTTAAGGATACGTTAGCCTCATTTGAGACTAAGATCAACTTAAATGTTTGTTAAGGATACGTTAGTCTAGTTTTTAGACTAAGATCGACTTAACGGGATCGTTTAGATCCAACAAAAGAGCAATTAAGGGAGCCCTGTAGTTTAGTTTAGCGACGTTGCGATCGATAGGTAGTTTAAGGACATTGCGGTCCATGGGTAGTTTAAGGACATTGCGGTCCAATGTTAGTTTTAAGACGTTGCGGTCAAGGTTAAGGACCTCATAGTCCGTGGATTTAAGGACTCCACAGTCCGTAGTTAGTTTTAAGACATCCTGGTCAAGGTTAAGGACCTCATAGTCCGTGGATTTAGGGACTCCACAGTCCGATGTTAGTTTTAAGACATCACGGTCAAGGTTAAGGACCTCATAGTCCGTGGATTTAGGGACTCCACAGTCCGTATCAATATGTGGTCATCGGGACCCGTCACCTCTTTGAAGACGTTGAGAAATTACAACGCCACGTATCAAAGGAGTGAAGAGATGTACCCTTGAACCGAGGTAGATTAAATAATCTTTGGCCCAATTTGGAACCAAGACCAATTAATTATATTATGAGCCCGTTATCTCAGTTGAATTTGAATTGAGGACTTATGGCCAGCTTGGGCTATGTCCAATCATGTTTAGGATATTGGCCCTCTATTGGTCCATTAGAGGAGAGGCTTTGCCTCTGGATATCTAGCCAATTGGGCTGAAATTAGTGTTAAACGCTAGCAACAGGGGGTTCCAATTAGTGTTAAACACTAGGGCAAGTCAGTGTTAGACACTAACAACAGGGATCTCAAATTAGTGTTAAACACTAAGATAATCAGTGCTAAACACTGGTGGCAGAGATTTTAATTTGGTGTCGAACACTAAGAAAATTAATGTTAAACTCTGTCAACAGAGATTTAATTTAGTGTTAAACACTAAGAAATCCAGTGTTAAACACTGCAAGAAAGCTCTTTAATTAGTGTTGAACAATCAGGCAAAACAATGTTTAACACTGGGCTCAGGGGTTCCAATTTAGTGTTAAACACTAAGGCAAGAGGGGTCACGTGGTAACACATGAGGGCACCCTCCCTTTATTTTATTCTGTCAAAAGCATTGAATACTTTGGAGCATCATGTGCTGTCACGTGATGGGCATCTCAGTGCTTGTATGTTAAAACTTCCGCCAAGGGTCACGTGAGTCACGTGAGGCACTGCCTCAAAGGGCCTTTTCTGTGGATCTTTTCGGGGGTCACGTGGTAGCACGTGACCCTGCCTCTTTGTATGTTTTTTGGAAGATCTGTTAATCCCTTTAAGAATTAAATTCTTCGTAGGGTTGAACCCTAACAATAATATTTTGAGGAATTAAATTCCTAATTCCTTTTGAAGATTTATATTCTGGGATATAGTTGAACTCTGAATTTTCTGTAGGAATTAAATTCCTCATATATGTGAAGAACTGCATTCTATCATAGGGTTAAACCCTAATAACAGTTTTAAGGAATTAAGTTCCCACTCTCTTTTAGAGAATTATTCTGAGGAATGAAATTCTGTCATAGGGTGAAACCCTAATTTCTTCTTTCTTAAGGGAATTAAATTCCTGTTATTTTAACAGAACTAAGTTCTTAATTAGGGTTAAACCCTGATTCTGTTCATTCTGAAGGAATTAAATTCCCATAACATAGGGTCAAACCCTAATTTTATTTTAAAGGAATTAAATTCCTATAGTTCTGTGAGAATTAAATTCTTAAGCTTCCATTCCCTCTCTATGCTTTGGATCTGCATGGCAGGATCTCAACCCAATGAGAATTAAATTCTCAATTCAAGGGGAGATGTGCACTTTACAGATCCTCCACTAAAGAGAGAACTATGTTCTTCTGTTTAATATCTGAGTTAAACTCTGTTGAGAATTAAATTCTCTTTTAAGACCTTCCTTTTCTTACCTAAGCTTTTCTTTTGCAGAAGATCCAAATTCCTCCAAAGTATCAAGGCTCTCTTTTTTCTCTATGTATCGATCTCTCTGCATATATATCTCTCTGTGTGTCTCTTGGCTCCTATTTATAGGAGAAGCAGCGGAATCAATTAGTTTTTTTATGAATCTTTCATTGAGAGATTTGATTTGTATTCATCATTCATTTGGACCATTGGATTATTAGGTGAATTTTATTCACCATTGGATTTTAAATCCAGAGATTTTCCTTTGTTATTTCGGTTAGATTTTAAGGGGAAATCTTTCCAAATTCAAGATTTTTCCATAGATAGGTGATATTTAAGAATCTTTAAATTTTTAATTCAATCGGTTACAAATAATCATTTTCCTTTGGAAAGATTTGATAGATCTTTTCTCAGAATTTAATTCTGTTAACAGATAGGCGTTGAAAGCAGGTCACGTGTGGCCACGTGACCTCTGGTCATGTGTGGCCACGTGACCTCTGGTCACGTGTGGGCACGTGACCCCTGGTCACGTGTGGGCACATGACCCCCTTAGAACGAGCCCTCTTCTTCTTTTTGCGCTCTGCTTTCTGGCCGCTGCTTAGCCGTCACGTGCCAGCACGTGACCCCTGGTCACGTGTGAGCACGTGACCCTCATCTGGAGCCTTTTTTTCTTGATTTAATCAGAGAATGAGTCCGCTGCTTTTAAATGTTACGTGCCAACACGTGACCCCTGGTCACGTGTGAGCACGTGACCTCTTCTGAAGCCTTTTCCTTGATTTGATCAGGGAACTGATGTGCCTTTGAAGCCGCTTTTAAATGCCACGTGCCAACTCGTGACTGCTGGTCACGTGTTAGCACGTGATGCCTCTTCCGTAGGCGTTCCTGATTTTAAATCAGGAAACAAACCTTCTGTAATATCCAGCTAGACCCAAGAAACTTCAAATGTCCTTCATTGACTTTGGTGTCGGCCATTCGCTTACTGCTGAAACTTTTGCTGGATCCATAGAGATTCCTTCGCCTGATACAATATGTCCGAGAAAACCAACTTGATCTAGCCAAAACTCGCACTTGCAGTGTAAGTCTACGGTAGCGCCCCGGCCGTCTTTCAGACGCCAAATGCGGAATAAAAACTTTTATAACTAGCGCTATCGCATACTATAACCCGGATCTTCCATTAACGCTAAACTAATAATCTACAAATAGGGTAGAAAGGTTATACCAAACGATCCGAGTCCTTCGTTCTTTAACCATCATCCCACGCTCCTGTTGCGGCTGCTCCGATCTCGTCGATGTCCGATCTGCTCGTCCAGGTGGCACCACGTCATCGGATCTTTAAACGGGCTCCCGCCTCTGACTTGAGGCAACTCGGTCAACAAGTTTTCTAAAAGAGATGACCAAGATTGATGTAGAGAATGAGAAGAACACTTTGTCTCGCTTCTTCCAAAGCCATGGACGAACGGTTAATGAAGTTGCCATTTGAGTCGGGTGATAGAATGAAATGAGCTATGAAATTTCCATACACCGAAAACTATCATCTTTTTCTACCAAGTGAGAGTGAATTCATCAAGTTTTCATCCAAGAGGGGAGAGGCCGGCCATATAAAGGTGGGGGGTGAGTGTAGGAGCAAGGGAGGTGACCATAAGCAAAGCTTCTCACAAAAGATCTTAGCAAGAACAAGAATCATTAATGCAAAAGAATGAGTCACTAAAACACCTCATCTCTCATTTAATGCTAACTATGAATCACTAACCTAGTCACCTTCCAAGAAACTTCCTCTCATGAGTCACCTCATGACTCACCCAAAAGAAGAAAAGATAAATCCGTATTTAACCGAATGTTAAATACGGCTGATAGAAAACTGGAAACTGGCAACTTCCAAAAGTGATCCTGAAACGAATTCAAGGATAACCCCGTAACTGTATAAATATTCCCGCATTTGTATTATGACCGAATACAAATGCAACTAAGACAAAGATATTATATCTACTCAGTATAATACATGGATCCGGCTTAAACCAAAGCCCACCAGTATTATCTGCCCGAAATATGACACGTGTGTAAACGCACGTGCATTTTCCGAACCCTGCCATAAAACTATACGGCCTCTACAACGTTTCGCCCGAACTTGGAAAACTATCTGTGGGGGACTCTAATGACTCGTCAGTACCCCGGCAGTGGGTTTAACCACAAGCCGTCAGTGGCACTAGCTGTGCGTAACGGCTGCCCATGTGCTAGTTGTATGTATGCCCTAGAGGCCAGTATTGTACAGATGATGTATAATATATTGGATGCTTGGACATATATAGAGATGACTTTCTTGCTCGATATGATAGTATGCTATCTGGTTACTCTTTATCTTAACATGTACACTTGTCTCTTTAAACTGTCTTATAGTTACATGTTGATAAAGCCCTTAGGATGTGTACTTGACTACCTGGACTGTGATGCAGATCATACTAGTGGGGACATGGTAGTCCATAAGTACATCCTTCAAGGTCCCTAGTCGTGGGTATATCGAGACAGGGCATCGATATACCAGTATAGACTAGCGTATATGCTTCTGGACCCATAAGATGGGCGATGGATGATCCGATATCCATTGGTGTTTGACATCAGAGATGGTATACGGGTGCTCAGTGGGGACTGGGTACACTGGACGGACTCGCCGAGAACTCCCAGATAGTATTATACCTCACGTCAGATGGCAGTTCTCAGGTGACACTTGTACAAGTTAGTCTGTAGACCCGAGATCGTCATAGAGTCTTGTGTGTCCCACTGTGCTTTGATCTCCACCTTACCACGTCCATGAGGGCGTGCAAAACGGTGGTCTTTGGGTACAGTCCCGAGTCACATGGAGGCAATGAGCGATAGGAGGGGTTTCGTCTCTCCGGGTATTGGGGGTTGATGTTGCGCAGTGCTCGATTGGCCGTAACAGGGAAGTCCCTGTCCAGGGCTGATCAGAGATTTGCTGGTAAGTGTTACCAGTAGTTTCTCGACCCGTTATTAGCCTCACATCGACACGACTTATCGGTTATTGGGGTCTGACGTTTACCACCCCTAGACTTGATATGCGACATATCAGACGAACAGACCAGACTGTACGGTAAGTGTTACTGGTTGGATTCACAGGAGTGTGAGCGGGCTAGCTCGTCGATCTTCTGATCGCTCAATACCCGGATGGCCGTTACGTTTAGCAGACCGCTTGCGGCTTGTTCGTGCTTGATATGATCATCATCTGCTACCGGCGTGTTGACAAGTCTTTAGAGTCCTACACAGAGGTTTCCTGGCTCAAGCGAAACGAAATAGGAGTGCATATGAGATATGTGCAGGACGCGTGTATGTGATACCGTATTCCATTCTCGCGATGGTTGTATCGATTGGTTATATTCGATATAACTTAGATATCGAATCAAGGATTGATTCGATAAGCCGATACATAGGATACTAGTCGGTTATATGCGATATGACCGGATCGTTAAATCAAGTGTTGATTTAATGATTTAATGTATAATTATATATTTGATATATTACTTTGCATTAACTAGTATTGGTTCACTTTAAATGGATTTTCTCACTTGATGTGCAAGAAGTATATGTGATATACTTTTGTGCACATATTTGTATCATGTTTGATGATACTTGATCATGTGGTTAAGTGTAAAGGATTAAACCATGGTTAAGAGATAATTAGGGTTTTGCTTTTTCATTTATTTATTTGTTTATTTATTTGGAAATGATTTAGATAAGAATGGTGGCTTTATTTGTTTCTAGTTGAAGCTTCATGAAGCTTTGACTTCTTAACCATTCTTGTCTTCATGCTTAACCCTAACCCATCTAAGTAACCGTGGTCTATTCTCTACACTCTACCCTAGTTAGTATATGATTAGTATTCATTTACTTTTCTATTATGATTAACACTTATCATATTCTTTCTTCTTCTTGATCTTCTTCTTCAAGATAGAAAGCTTGATGCCATCAATGGCAACTTGAGATCTAAAGTGAGAAATCCAATTCTAAAGTGAACCTACCTCCTATTTCTTCACCCTCTACCTCTTGCCAAGTTGTTTTGGGTGTTTTCTTCACAAGTTTCACAACTTTGTGAAGTCGGAGCTTGAACTTGTGATGCCTCGACGTAGATCATCTTCGGCACGTAGCCGACGACCTAGTCCGCCCATCTCTCCGATCAAGCTGACGATTGAGTCCGGGATTCGAGATGGACAGCGAGAGGACTCCTACGTGGAGCCAAGGAAGTGGATATCTGGATCTACAAAGGTTGTAGCTTCTAATCTTTAGTTAAGTTGTTAACTAGTTTAGTTTATCGCCTAAATTTCTAGTTAACGATCCATATTAGGGTTTCTCGGCACCCGTAAAATTTGAAATTGGCATGGTTGATGCCTTGTGAGACCTCTTAAGAGTGCTTAGGAACCCTACTGTGGTATCAGAGCCTAGCTAGAGCCTTAGGCAAAGTCTAGACGGAGTTTGAAGTCCGATCGACCCGAAACCCCAACTCAAATATTGCTCTCTGGACTTTTTCTAAAAAATGGGATTTTTCCATATTAAAAATTCTTAAAAATATCAGCATGAAGATATAAGAATTATGGTGCAAAACGAGCTCATGATGCGTCTAAACCGCCGTGGAAACGCGGCAGAAGCATGGCTTCTGCCGCGGTTCCGCCGCCTACCGTTCACAATGCATAATAATTTTTGCACAGTAATTCCTCTTTTTTGGTGCTGAGTTTTATGGGAATTTTTAATATTTATTCAAGAGTTGAATTTTCTGGGATTGTTTTGGGGATTCGGTGTTTCGATCGGAGTATCAGATTTTGTCTATGTGGCTTTCCGGATAAATTTTAGAATATGTTAAAAAGTTCGACCGGATATAAATACCCAATTTTTCCCCTGTCGGGAAATTTCCAAGTGTTGGATTTTTCCGTAGTTTAACGACGTTCTAAGTAGTGCAAGTAACGCGATGGACCCTCTAGAAGACAACAAACCTTAACTCGATTATGTGACCGTCTTGAACTGCCCTTTGAACCTTCGGGTTTGGGGCAGTTCGGCGTGCCACATGTGAGGCGTTGGCTTGACCCTTCTACGGCTGGACCGTTGGTACTGAGGCACGAACTGAATGTTGTTAGACTTATTTCATGTGTTGAGCTGTATCGGGAAAACTTGGGTATTCGACTGTTCGATCGGAAAGTTTAACATTTTCTGTTTATCTGGAATATGGTACAATAATTGGAATTCACAAACAGTTATGAGATAACTGAATGAACGTTATAAATCTAGCGGTTTAGTTTCACCTGATATTGAAAAGAGTTTTCGATAATGAGACTAAAATGCGGGGTTTATAACTGTTAGGCATGTGATGTCTAAGTATTTCATTTGATTAGGCATGTGATGTCTAAAGAGGTTGCGGATTCCAACTGTTGTAGTTTTACACTTTCTTTTCTGTGACCGTAAGTGTAGTATGTTCATATCGCCGGTTTCGTTGCTATACGTCAACGACAATTGGGGTATGCATACTTACTTACGTTGATGACATGTGATGTTATGTGTTGCTGGATATGTTATATTGGATCGTCGTGTTTGAATAGCCGGGGGTTTTTATGTGAGATGAGTGTTTTTCATTTTCATTCATGTAAAAACTTGTATGTAATATTCTTTTTATTTGGGGTACTTCCAGGTTGCGGAAGTTGTCACCTTTTGTATATTGTTTACATTTCCGCATTAGGATAGACCCAAGGAGGGGAACACAAGTAACCGGGTTCTAGGGTCCAGTGGGAGACCATCTCGAGGAGTCGAGTCCGGGTCTCCTAACCCTAGAATTGGCAGGGTTGCTTGCCGCTCTCGTAGGGGTCTAGGGGTGTGGGATTGGCTATTCATCACGACCGTGGAATCCGTGTTTTATACTGGCTCGTATTGAAAACACGGACGTCCTAGTATATCCAATGTTTCATATGTTTCTTCTACTGCGATATCTGTGATGTGATCATGTGATGTTCTCTGATAGATACAGTATATAGTATATATGATATATTATATAGACGTTACTTATGTTTTGCACCCGCACTAGCCCTGCCCTGCTCTGTCGTTAGTTACCTAACCTAACGGTGCACGAGGGGACATCGAGGCGAATGCGGATGGCATAAGTGTACGTCGTATTTATCTGTGATGTTTAGGTATTTAAATGATGGGACTTCATTAATGTGATTAATGAAATAAAAGAAACCAAAAGATCTTGTAGAATCAAATTTTAAATAAAACAGGTAGCTACAGTTCTTGCTTTGCATAGCGGTATATATGATATGCCCTGCACCTTATTCGATGAGGAAAGGACCGAGATCCCTTCACCGGGAGTGACTCCTTTAGCAATAACTGGCAGATGCTACACACTCGGTTTGTTTTTGATTGCTTCTATAGTTTCTGCTTTGCACAGCGATATATATGATATATCCCGCACCTCATTCGACGAGGAAAGGGCCGATGATCCCTTCACCGGGAGTGACCCCTTTAGCAAAACTGGAAAAGCCTCAAAATCACTCCATTTCAAAACTTCATTTGATTCTACAACAATATCAAGTTCATTACGCAATAGGTTTTCAGAAAAACCTGTCGTAGCCCTCCGTCATTTCAGATAAGTCCTGTTTAGTATTCGTGCTGCGTTTGTTGACCTTGTCAAGGCGCAGTGTGCGGTAGCTAACCAGTATTTATCTGCTTATGCATATGATGCAGATTGAGTTAGGGTAGTCGTACGGCCTTGTTGACCTTGTCAAGGGTCGTGCGGGTGGGTTTAATTCAATCAAGAAATGACGGGTTGAACTTGACTTACGGTCTATAGTTTGTTGACCTTGTCAAGGTCATAGATCGTTTGGGGCAAAAGCATTATCGGGAATTTCAAGTGTTGAAATTTGCAATGAGATTGCATACCTTCTATGAGATAGTTGGATCCCGATACCCACTGCGAGTAAGAGTTACTCCTGGGAGAGTTTTACATATTATAATTAGCCGATCAAGTAGGTGTCTAGAAAGGTGTTAACGAGGTTACGCCTCTGGGAAAACGAGGTTTACATTAATTAGGTTCGTGCGAAAGCACGGGGGACCTCCCTCAAAGTACCGACACTGGCCTGGCTGAAAGATTGGCGAACTTGTAGTGTGTAATTAATCCCGGCTAGTCTTTCCTTTTAGGGTTTGAAGGAAGATTTGATAAAAAGCAGTGGGAGCCATCCTGATTAGATAAGATAAAGTGTTTTCTTCTCTCTTTCTCCAGGTAGCGACCATTTCATGCCTTAATAAAGATAATAATATGGATGTATTGACCGAACCCGCATGTTATACTGTGCTGGGGAACGTTGGTTCCGTTCTTTCCTATAAGAGTTATAGGACTGAACAGGATATAGGGGAATACCAGGATTCCCATGCCACCCGAATGAAGAAAGTACATGATGATGCATTTTCTTCGGGTGTGTTCGTTACAGAGAACTGTTTCTCCATTTGCCCTACGTCCTGGGTATTAGATACCGGGTCAGGATCCCATATATGTAATCAGTTACATGGGCTTAGGAAAGGTAGAGAACTTGGAGAAGGTGATAAAGACATTAGAGTTGGAAATGGTGCAATTGTTGCAGCTAAGACTGTCGGGGAATATCACCTTGTATTACCAACTGGTAATACATTGGTTCTGAACGAATGCTATTACATGTCGAACCTGATATGCAACATTATATCGGTTTCTTTATTGAGTAAAGAGGGATATAATTTTGTATTACAGGGCAATGTTATGAACATTTTCCGTAACCAAAAGTTGGTTGGATCAGGCACGTTGTGCAATGGCATTTATGTTCTAAACCAATCAACAGTTCTGAGTATAACAAACACACACAAGAGGAAGAGTTCAGAACTGAATGAATCCATCTTGTGGCATTGTAGACTGGGTCACATCAATGCGACACGACTGGCTAAGTTGCATAAGGATGGATATTTAAATCCGTTTGAATTTTCATCTTATGACACTTGCCAGTCATGTCTCAAAGGCAAGATGACCAAAACTCCGTTTACGGGACACGGAGAAAGAGTTACCGAACTCTTGGGACTGATACATAGTGATGTATGCGGTCCCATGTCTACACATGCAAGGGATGGTTCCTCGTACTTCATTACATTCACTGACGATCTCTCTAGATTCGGATATGTGTTCCTGATGAAACACAAATCAGAAGCTTTTGAGAAATTTAGAGAATATAAACAAGAAGTCGAGAACCAAACCGGAAAAAGTATTAAAATCCTACGATCTGATCGAGGAGGTGAATACTTGAGCAATGAATTCCTGGACTTCCTAAAAGAGAATGGGATTCTCTCTTAGCTGACTCCTCCATATACACCACAGCACAACGGTGTATCTGAACGGAGGAACCGCACCCTATTGGATATGGTGCGCTCTATGATGAGCACAGCTGAGTTACCTATTTCCTTCTGGGGATATGCACTGGAGACTGCAGCATACCTATTGAATCAAGTTCCATCTAAATCTGTACCTACCACACCATATGAGATATGGAGTGGGAAGAGGCCATATCTTAAACGAGTTAAGATATGGGGTTGTCCAGCCTATGTCAAAAGACAAAATCCGGACAAGCTCGAGGCACGGTCAGTTCTTTGCAAGTTTGTGGGATATCCAAAGAACTCATATGGGTATTTTTTCTACCACAGTGAGGAACAAAAAGTGTTTGTTGCTCAACATGCCACCTTTTTAGAAAAGGAATTCCTTGAAAAAGAAATTAGTGGCAAAGTGGTAGAGCTGGAAGAAGTTCCAGATACACAAACCGTAACTGAAGATTTAGTGGAACCAGAAGATTCAGTAGCTCCCAATGAACCTCAGCCTCTCCGCCGATCTAGTAGGGTTCCTCGCCAGCCTGAGAGATACTACGGTTTTCTCATGGATGGAGGGAGCGAGGATTGCATCATGGAGGATGATGACCCAACTAGCTTCGAGCAGGCCATCACGAGTGGGGACTCAGTGAAATGGCTGGATGCTATGTGGTCCGAGATGGAATCCATGTACACCAACAAAGTATGGACTTTGGAAGTTGCTCCTGAAGGGGTAAAACCCATTGGGAGCAAGTGGATCTTCAAGAAAAAACTTGGTGTAGATGGGAAAGTGGAGACTTTCAAAGCTAGACTTGTAGCAAAAGGTTTTCGTCAAAGACCAGGTGTGGACTATGACGAGACCTTTTCTCCAGTGGCTATGCTTAAATCCATCCGGATCATGCTTGCCATCGCTGCATATCATGACTACGAAATCTGGCAAATGGATGTTAAGACCGCCTTTCTAAACGGTGATTTAGAAGAGTGCGTGTACATGACTCAGCCAGAGGGCTTCGTAGACAGTGGGAGCAGCGGCAAGGTGTGCAAGCTGCTTAAATCCATTTATGGATTAAAGCAAGCATCGCGGAGTTGGAACATCTGCTTTGACGTCGTTATCAAAGAGTTTGATTTCGTCAAAAACCCAGATGAACCTTGTATTTACAAGAAGGTGGCAGAGAGTAAGGTTGTCTTCCTCGTATTGTACGTGGACGACATACTCTTGATAGGAAATGATATTCCTATGCTGCAATCGGTCAAGCTCTTCTTATCACAAAGATTCTCAATGAAAGATCTTGGTGATGCCTCCTGCATATTGGGAATTAGGATCTATAGAGATAGATCCAAACGGATTTTGGGATTGTCCCAATCCAGGTACATTGACACCATACTAAAGAGGTTTAGTATGGAAGAATCCAAGCGTGGGAACTTGCCCATGATCTCTGGAGTCACTCTCTCCAAAGAGATGTCTCCCAAGACTGATTTGGAGAGAGCTCGCATGCAAGGGATACCCTATGCTTCGGCTGTAGGCTCTATCATGTATGCGATGCTATGTACCAGACCCGATGTAGCATACTCACTAAGTGTAGTGAGCAGGTATCAAGCTGATCCTGGAGAGAGTCACTGGACAGCTGTGAAGAGCATTCTCAAGTACTTACGAAGGACTAAAGAGATGCTCTTGGTGTATGGTAACGGAGAACTCCAAGTGGAGTCCTTTACCGATTCGAGCTTCCAGAGTGATAAGGACGACTCTAAGTCGCAGTCGGGCTTTGTCTTTAACCTTTACGGAGGGGCGGTTAGCTGGAAGAGTTCCAAGCAGGAAACCGTGGCAGACTCGACGATGGAGGCTGAATACATCGCTGCCAACGATGCTGCCAAAGAGGCTGTCTGGATCAAGAAGTTCATTACTGAACTTGGAGTGGTTCCATCCATTGAGCATCCAATACCTTTGTATTGCGATAACAATGGAGCGGTGGCTTTGGCCAAGGAACCCAGGTCCCATCAGCGATCCAGGCATATTCTGAGGCGGTATCACCTGATCCGGGAGATAGTTGATCGCCAGGAGATCGAGGTCAGGAGAGTTGACACGAAGAACAACACGGTGGATCCACTCACGAAGGCCATTCCCCAGATACAGTTTGAGAGACTCTTCGGGATGCTCGGTATGCGATACTACAGTAGCTGGCCCTAGTGCAAGTGGGAGATTGTTAGTTGTATGTATGCCCTAGAGGCCAGTATTGTACAGATGATGTATATTATATTGGATGCTTGGACATATATAGAGATGACTTTCTTGCTCGATATGATCGTATGCTATCTGGTTACTCTTTATCTTAACATGTACACTTGTCTCTTTAAACTGTCTTATAGTTACATGTTGATAAAGCCCTTAGGATGTGTACTTGACTACCTGGACTGTGATGCAGATCATACTAGTGGGGACATGGTAGTCCATAAGTACATCCTTCAAGGTCCCTAGTCGTGGGTATATCGAGACAGGGCATCGATATACCAGTATAGACTAGCGTATATGCTTCTCGACCCATGAGATGGGCGATGGATGATCCCATATCCATTGGTGTTTGACATCAGAGATGGTATATGGGTGCTCAGTGGGGACTGGGTACACTGGACGGACTCGCCGAGAACTCCCAGATGGTATTATACCTCACGTCAGATGGCAGTTCTCAGGTGACACTTGTACAGGTTAGTCTACAGACCCGAGATCGTCATAGAGTCTTGTGTGATTCCCACTGTGCTTTGATCTCCACCTTACCACGTCCATGAGGGCGTGCAAAACGGTGGTCTTTGGGTACAGTCCCGAGTCACATGGAGGCAATGAGCGATAGGAGGGGTTTCGTCTCTCCCGGTATTAGGGGTTGATGTTGCGCAGTGCTCGATTGGCCGTAACAGGGAAGTCCCTGGCCAGGGCTGATCAGAGATTTGCTGGTAAGTGTTACCAGTAGTTTCTTGACCCGTTATGAGCCTCACATCGGCACGACTTATCGGTTATTGGGGTCTGACGTTTACCACCCCTAGACTTGATATGCGACATATCAGACGAACAGACCGGACTGTACGGTAAGTGTTACTGGTTGGATTCACAGGAGTGTGAGCGGGCTAGCTCGTCGATCTTCTGATCGCTCAATACCCGGATGGCCGTTATGTTTAGCAGACCGCTTGCGGCTTGTGGGTGCTTGATATGATCATCATTTGCTACCGGCGTGTTGACGAGTCTTTAGAGTCCTACACAGAGGTTTCCTAGCTCAAGCGAAACGAAATAGGAGTGCATATGAGATATGTGCAGGACCGAGAATGATGCGTGTATGTGATACCGTATTCCATTCTCGCGATGGTTGTATCGATTGGTTATATTCGATATAACCTAGATATCGAATCAAGGATTGATTCGATAAGCCGATACATAGGATACTAGTCGGTTATATGCGATATGACCGGATCGTTAAATCAAGTGTTGATTTAATGATTTAATGTATAATTATATATTTGATATATTACTTTGCATTAACTAGTATTGGTTCACTTTAAATGGATTTTCTCACTTGATGTGCAAGAAGTATATGTGATATACTTTTGTGCACATATTTGTATCATGTTTGATGATACTTGATCATGTGGTTAAGTGTAAAGGATTAAACCATGGTTAGAGATAATTAGGGTTTTGCTTTTTCATTTATTTATTTGTTTATTTATTTGGAAATGATTTAGATAAGAATGGTGGCTTTATTTGTTTCTAGTTGAAGCTTCATGAAGCTTTGACTTCTTAACCATTCTTGTCTTCATACTTAACCCTAACCCATCTAAGTAACCATGGTCTATTCTCTACACTCTACCCTAGTTAGTATATGATAAGTATTCATTAACTTTTCTATTATGATTAACACTTATCATATTCTTTCTTCTTCTTGATCTTCTTCTTCAAGATAGAAAGCTTGATGCCATCAATGGCAACTTGAGATCTAAAGTGAGAAATCCAATTCTAAAGTGAACCCACCTCCTATTTCTTCACCCTCTACCTCTTGCCAAGTTGTTTTGGGTGTTTTCTTCACAAGTTTCACAACTTTGTGAAGTCGGAGCTTGAACTTGTGATGCCTCGACGTAGATCATCTTCGGCACGTAGCCGACGACCTAGTCCGCCCATCTCTCCGATCAAGCCGACGATTGAGTCTGAGATTTGAGATGGACAGCGAGAGGATGCCTACGTGGAGCCAAGGAAGTGGATATCTGGATCTACAAAGGTTGTAGCTTCTAATCTTTAGTTAAGTTGTTAACTAGTTTAGTTTATCGCCTAAATTTCTAGTTAACGATACGTATTAGGGTTTCTCGGCACCCGTAAAATTTGAAATTGGCATGGTTGATGCCTTGTGAGACCTCTTGAGAGTGCCTAGGAACCCTACACCATGTACCGACCTCAAGGGAGGCCGATGAGCGAACTCATCCGGAAACCCTACTGAGCCTAACAGTGACAATGTATATACAGTCTGGTCCGTTCGTCTATGAGTATCGCATATCCTGCCTATGGGGCCAGTAACGTCAGACCCTCAATAGCGGTATAAGTCATGTCGGAGACAATCCCTGAACACCCTGAGATACTACTGGAGTACCTACCAGTAAATCTCACCTGCCTTGGCCAAGGACTTGGTGTAATGGCTTTCCTAGACACAGCGCAATCTCCACCCCCAATACCGGGAGAGACGAATCCCCTGTCGATCCGCTCACGTACCTCCATGTGGCTCGGGACTATACCCCAAAACTACCTGTTTGCACGACTCCTTTGAGCCGTGGTAGGGTAGAAATCAAAGCACAGTGGGAACTCACACGAGACAAATGACGACCTCAGGTCGATGAACTAACCTGTACACATGTCACCAGGGAACTGCTATCTGACGATATGTATAATACCAACTAGCAGGTTCCCGGCGAGTCCTGTCCGGTATACTCATAACCCAATGAGCACTGATCGCACGCCGATGGCGTGTCGGATGAAAGAATTAAAGTTTACCGCGATCAGGACGGTGTCGCTATGCAGCTAGCCGGTGAGCACGGGTCGGTCCACAGGGAGATGGTGTTATCTTACCTTCTTGCTTCAGACGAGTCAATAAAGAATCTTGTATGTTTGTTTGTTCTAACCTATGTGTTTATCTGCAAGTATAAAGTTGTTAAGAAAATACGAAATTATAAGCTAAGAAATCTGTACTCAAAACCTTTGAGCCGAGTCTTGACCAATTGGAGCTAAGCAATCGGCAACAACGTGGATTAGGGGATTTAAGCGCGGTATTCGTGGAATACGGCTTATTTACCCTTGTCCTTCCGTTCTTGTCTCTTGCGTTCGCCTCCGGCCAAACCGAACGCAACCGGTCGCGGTTAGGAATCACCGTTACCTTGTCAGGGTACGGAGCCTAACGGAGCGCTTGCGTATGGTTTGGGCGAAGTTCAAATGGAAAATAACGGGAAAAGGAATTGGCAAGGAAACATTAACTTACAATACCGTATTAATTCTTAACAACAACAATAATTACAACATTCACAAAATGAACAAAAGAGAACAAAAAAGAAAAGAACAAAGAAAAGAAAAGATACAAGTATTAAAGTGCATGAATAAAATTGCAAGTAATAAAAAGACAAGTAATAAAAAGCGAGTAATAAAAAGAACAAGAAAAGAACACGGAAGTAGAACCCAAGCCAAGCATGTGCTCAATAGCCAACCCTTAAACTTGCAAGCTCAATGAAGAGGTTGCAAGATCAAGGGAAGGGTAGAAAACGCATGTGAAGTGAAGAACTAGTCCCGGGAGAAAATACGACCTTTGAGATCAATAACTAACCCTTAACCATTCAAGCTCAATGAAGAGGTTGAATGAGCAAGAGAAAGCAAAAATCTCAAAGGGGAAGAAGAAGCACAAGAGAATGATACAAAATCCTCATCTTTATTCACATCCATAAAAAGCTCTCACTACAATTCATGGAAGAGGAATGAAGAAGAAGAAGAAAAAGAACTAAAAACTACAAAAGAAAGAGGAACAAAAGAATACAAAGAATGACCCTTGGCTTTGGCAAGTTCTGCTGTATTTATAGGAAGGGAGTTGGAGTTCTAGGGCAACCAGAAGCCTCAACATGAAGTTACAAAAAAGCCCCCAAAAGACGACTGTGAGTGGGCCCCACATGGCCGCGGAAGGGCGGCAAAAACCCTCATTTGGCCGCGCTTCCGCGGCCGTTTAGAGGAATTGGTCTTGGGGATTTCTGGTGTTTTCCTGGTTTGGTGTCCCCTGTTGTCTGGTACATGTAGTTTCTGAAATTACTTTCATATTTCTTCCAGAATTTCTGTTGAGGAAAGGTGGACTTTTTGTCAAGATTTGGAATGATTGCCTCGAGCTCCGCGTAGATCTCTTGGATCTTGTGCTACCATTGAGCCTTGTGCATGAAAGCGACATTGATTTGACATTTTGTCTCTTAAACTGATATCTGGCAACACACGGATAGAGAGCGGAGACCGTGTTTTATCAGTGGTTGGCAGGAACCCGGATTTTGTCGTGTTTTCGATGAATCTCACCGTTTTAGAACCGAGAACCTGTATTCTGCAAATATGTGATAAACACGGATAAAAAGCACCTACCTATAAACACACGAGCGTAAGAATGGGCGGTATAAAATGCAGTATTCTGTTATGAACAAATACCCCCAAACTTAACTTTTGCTCGTCCCGAGCAAAACCAATTATTCACTAAAATAAAATGATAACCGCACTTTCGCAGGGAACGCGATTGCACTGAGCGCGTGCAACAAGCCGTTAAACCTCTAGGTGTCCCTAGTAGGAGGAGTGTTGTCTCCTGAGGGTTTTCAGCGGATACTACCCACAAAATCCGGTCAAGCTAGTTTTGTAAAATAACTAAGATGCACATCCTAAAGTTTTTAGAAAATAACAATTCTATAATCCTAAGTCTAGATTATTGAACCTTTATTTTTCACACCTCGCTTCTTATTTAACTACAGATTTTTATATGTCTTTACGTGCAGTGCAAAATAGTGTCGTTAAGTTCCCGAAAGGTCGAATAAAGTCATTATGTCACACAATAAAGCCCAGATAACAATTTTAAAAGGATCACATAAGTTTTATAAAGAGTTAAGCATTTTTTCAAGTTTCGTTTTCCAGTAAGGTTTCAACTTCAGAATTTCTATCTTCCTTAACAGGAAACTAAGTCGTATTTTTCACTCCACCTTTTAACTTGTTTTCATTTCATACACACCTCTGTGAACGTGCAATAGTCTTTATCAAAGAGTAAAACCTTCATATCTCCGTTAAGAAATTTTTATAAAAGCCTGTCTTTTATCAAGATTATTCTCACACAAAGAACCGTTAGGAATTTTAACTCGGAGAGAACACTTGCTTGACTTTGTTTTAAAACTGGACTTTCTAGGCTTCTTAGCGAGCTTTGGGCCAATGCACCCAAACCAGTTGGTTTTAGGGCATTAGGTGTAGAAACACCCCAGCGGACTTAATTACTCAAGTTACCTAGGTCCAAAAACAAAAGACAGATTGTCGTGAAAATCAGATAATTTAATACGAACGGAGATATAACCGGCAGTTCAATTATTTTTCAGATAAAAGACGTGTTTAGTGGGTTTGGTGTGTAATCATTCCAATCAAGTTTCAGATGGGTTATTTTTCAGACTTAGCTCCAATTACGGCATCAATAACATTCCTTCATATTCGCTTTACTTCATAAACTATTCTTGACATTACTTATTTCAGAACAAACCTATTTGATCCTCAGAAAATCATTTATCTTATTTAAAAGTTTTTTTTTTTTAAACATAAAAGACTTGTCATCTAATTTCCAAGACTCACAACACGTGTAGTGTGATGTAAAGACGTATATCAACTATAGTTAACTTCAAAGGAGAGTTATCTTTCAGGTTTTCAAAATCTAAACATAGGATTTAGTTATTCCTATCTTTTCAAACAAAAACCGTCGAATGTTGAATCAGAGTCCTCCCACTAGCTAACTTGACAGAAAAGTTTTTATGTTTTAAGAAAATTTTCAGATTTTTATGGATTTTATGAATAAGGTATGCAGATGCAAAATATACATATGAATGCGAAGGAAGAAAGCTTACCGAGCACACCCCCAAACTTAAACTTGACAGTGCCCTCACTGTCAGGCAATACCAAGAGGGTCAAAATTGCCGGTTCTTCCTAAAAACAAATTATATACAAAAAAGGAAAACAAAAACAAAAAAATATATACAAAAAAAAGTGTCCCCCCCAAACTTAAGTAAAACAGTGTTTCCACTGTTAAGCGTTGAAATTCAGGATTAGGGGGGAAAGAACAGTATCCATTTATACAAGGCCTTACACAGGCCAAAAGTTAGCACCAACCATTCAAAAATCTTATCTCTGTAGAGCGGTGGCTGGTGGAAGAAGGCGTAGAGAAAAGAGATGGAAGATACGCGAGACCGCTTGTGGAGAGAAGTGGAATGCGGTCTCGGTAGATGAGAAGAAGAAGAATGGCGGAAGGGAAAAAGAAGTGGAATACGAACTTGAGGGTGCAAATGGAGTGAATAGATTAGCACAATTTGTGATGAGTGATGTGTAAACAGCGATTGTGCTATTCTATTAACCCGTCGAGAGATTGGGTCAAATCCCTCAAGATTCGTAAGCAACCATGGGTACGCCGAACTTGGTAAACCAGACATATGAAATGTAAGTGATACGGGTTCTTGCAAGGTCGGAACGATGGAAAGGATGGAGGGAAGTGGTTGAGGAAGGGTATCGGTTAAGGTTTCGGGAGGGTATACACAGTCAGTGGAAGGATTAGGATGAATTGGAAAATCCGACTCATCAACTAAAACTGTTTCATCCTCAGTGCTATCCTCAATATTCTCCTCAAAATTCAGCTTATCCATGCAATTTTCATCAATATCAAGACGCATATGAAGATCGGGAAAAACAGTTAAAGACTCGGGATGATGATTTGAAGAGATAAACTCAGCCAAATCTACGGGTTCATCATCCAAAATATTCCCAGCGTCAATATCCTCGATCAAGTGAAAATCTATATTCTCAGACACCTCAACAAAAGTATGGATATCAATCAATTCAGGTTCTAAAGTGGAGGTGTAGAGGTCAAAAGGTTTAGGATCGGTTTCACTTGGATGAGTCCCTTCACAATCGGGCAAATCAAACACTATGAAGTCGCACAACTCATTCATCATTCTATCTTCAATTGATAAATCATGTGGGATACTCGATAGACTTTCAAAACAGGAGTTGTGGAATTCAATTTGAGACGGGTAGGTTTGATTTGGAAGGGGGTATATCTCACTCTCTCCACTCAAATTCACAGCCTGTCCTGCCGCCGCATCATACATTGAAAAAGTTGGAGCTAGTTGAAAACTAGCTACCGGGTCAGTAGGTTGCATGAGGGCGGCCAAGGACGCATTCAAATCCATCATCTGTTGGCTTGACGCTACCCTAAACTCTTCCAACGACTGTTCTAGACTAGACATTGGGTGTGAAGGGGTTTCAGTAAAAGATTCAAAGTTGTTTGGATACTGAAAACTCCCAAAAGGCTGTTCTGAAGCAATGTCTAGGGAAGGTGCAAAAGTAGGGTAGGATTGGTAGGAATTGAATGGCTGGACAGGAGCAGGATCAACATCTGGATAGGAAGGTGAATGGAATTGTTGATCCCAAGAATTTGAAGTGGTGAAAGGAGTGAAAGATCGGCTACGAGATTGTTCAATACGTTCAGCAAGAGACATAGGTCTTGTGGCTACAACTGGACTTTCAAAAGGGGTATCAACGCAAGAAGGGGTGAATGTTTGAAACGGTTGGTACGAAGTGGATTGCGGGGTCCAGTTGTTCGTCCTAGACGCGTCTATCCGATCTTTCAAAGAAATTTTGGGCATGGATGGGTCGTTCGATGTTCGGCCAAAGCAAGAACCGTATGAAGTAATTTCTGGTTGTGGGTACCAAAGTTCGGCAAGAGTTTTTCGAGGTGGAGTACCCATGATATGAAGAGAGAAAGGTAGAGAAAAAGGAGGGGAAAAAGAATGTGATTTTTTTTTTAATTTATTTTTATTTAGTTGTTAGCAAAAGAATGAAATATACACAAAAAAAGAATATGGACAAAAATCACGACACAAAAAATACCACACACCTAATAGTTCTAGGGTTCACCTAGGTCAACTAGACCTGCTCAAGAACTTGATTGTCGAAGTACAACTGTGTCGAGAAACAGGCTTAAAAATACACTGATCACGAGGCCAGGTAAGTGCAGAGATAAGGGGAGGTTTTCCAACGCTTTCGCGAAGTTCCTTAATTAAATAACCCTTTCTCTTTTGGCGGTTGCGCCGTTAACACTTTCCTAGACACCCCGTAAACAATATACTGTTAAGCAAGCTTCTAAATACAGTTAACTTCTCCTAGTGAGCGCGAAGTCCTTAAGGCTTAAAGTCTAGTTTCTTTTAAAATTTTGTGCGGGTAATCGTTATGCTCAAGTTCGTGATTTGTGGGCCACGGAAAAGGTGATGAAATCCTTTACCGTATGTTGTGGGGTTCGCTTGCCCTTAAGTCCGTATTAATGTATGCAATGCGCAATTCAAAAATTCTGTAAAGAATCAAACAATCGTTTTTTATTTTAAGCGCGGCGCTGCAACAAATACGGGTTAGTCAATTTTGGCGTTTGCTAGCGAACTTGCAAAGAATCCTGCAAAGAATAGTATATTGGAAGCGTCGGATTTGAGAAGAAGGTGTTAGTAAAATACGTACCGTTAAGTTTTGGGTTAGGAAACCCCCGTTGAATCAAATCCGGTAAGCTTGAAAGGTTCGCTTGCGCGGGTCAAACTACCCGGATCTTTGGCACTGTACTTCGTAATCACCTTAACGTTGAATGTACACTTTGCTTCCCCACTATCGCAGTTTGCAAATACGCAAAATTCTGCACACTTGCCCACAAAAATATTGTCCAAAAACAAAAAGAATATATTTTTTTTTATATACAAAAAGAATATTAACCCGAATAACAAGAAAGAAAATACGCTACCGTTTCCCCGGCAACGGCGCCATTTGATCGCACGCCGATGGCGTGTCGGATGAAAGAATTAAAGTTTACCGCGATCAGGACGGTGTCGCTATGCAGCTAGCCGGTGAGCACGGGTCGGTCCACAGGGAGATGGTGTTATCTTACCTTCTTGCTTCAGACGAGTCAATAAAGAATCTTGTATGTTTGTTTGTTCTAACCTATGTGTTTATCTGCAAGTATAAAGTTGTTAAGAAAATACGAAATTATAAGCTAAGAAATCCGTACTCAAAACCTTTGAGCCGAGTCTTGACCAATTGGAGCTAAGCAATCGGCAACAACGTGGATTAGGGGATTTAAGCGCGGTATTCGTGGAATACGGCTTATTTACCCTTGTCCTTCCGTTCTTGTCTCTTGCGTTCGCCTCCGGCCAAACCGAACGCAACCGGTCGCGGTTAGGAATCACCGTTACCTTGTCAGGGTACGGAGCCTAACGGAGCGCTTGCGTATGGTTTGGGCGAAGTTCAAATGGAAAATAACGGGAAAAGGAATTGGCAAGGAAACATTAACTTACAATACCGTATTAATTCTTAACAACAACAATAATTACAACATTCACAAAATGAACAAAAGAGAACAAAAAAGAAAAGAACAAAGAAAAGAAAAGATACAAGTATTAAAGTGCATGAATAAAATTGCAAGTAATAAAAAGACAAGTAATAAAAAGCGAGTAATAAAAAGAACAAGAAAAGAACACGGAAGTAGAACCCAAGCCAAGCATGTGCTCAATAGCCAACCCTTAAACTTGCAAGCTCAATGAAGAGGTTGCAAGATCAAGGGAAGGGTAGAAAACGCATGTGAAGTGAAGAACTAGTCCCGGGAGAAAATACGACCTTTGAGATCAATAACTAACCCTTAACCATTCAAGCTCAATGAAGAGGTTGAATGAGCAAGAGAAAGCAAAAATCTCAAAGGGGAAGAAGAAGCACAAGAGAATGATACAAAATCCTCATCTTTATTCACATCCATAAAAAGCTCTCACTACAATTCATGGAAGAGGAATGAAGAAGAAGAAGAAAAAGAACTAAAAACTACAAAAGAAAGAGGAACAAAAGAATACAAAGAATGACCTTTGGCTTTGGCAAGTTCTGCTGTATTTATAGGCAGGGAGTTGGAGTTCTAGGGCAACCAGAAGCCTCAACATGAAGTTACAAAAAAGCCCCCAAAAGACGACTGTGAGTGGGCCCCACATGGCCGCGGAAGGGCGGCCAAAACCCTCATTTGGCCGCGCTTCCGCGGCCGTTTAGAGGAATTGGTCTTGGGGATTTCTGGTGTTTTCCTGGTTTGGTGTCCCCTGTTGTCTGGTACATGTAGTTTCTGAAATTACTTTCATATTTCTTCCAGAATTTCTGTTGAGGAAAGGTGGACTTTTTGTCAAGATTTGGAATGATTGCCTCGAGCTCCGCGTAGATCTCTTGGATCTTGTGCTACCATTGAGCCTTGTGCATGAAAGCGACATTGATTTGACATTTTGTCTCTTAAACTGATATCTGGCAACACACGGATAGAGAGCGGAGACCGTGTTTTATCAGTGGTTGGCAGGAACCCGGATTTTGTCGTGTTTTCCATGAATCTCACTGTTTTAGAACCGAGAACCTGTATTCTGCAAATATGTGATAAACACGGATAAAAAGCACCTACCTATAAACACACGAGCGTAAGAATGGGCGGTATAAAATGCAGTATTCTGTTATGAACAAGCACCTGTATACATCTTAGGTGATCCAACTGAACCAGTGGCTTGTGAGACCGGCCACCGCCCCTCGTCAGGGTCTCGACTGTATACACTAGTTTACTCCGGAGTATCGATACCCTGTCTCGAAACTCCTACGACTAGGAACCACTATTAAGGATGTGCTTATGGACTACCCAACTCTCACGTATATGATCGCCCTCATATTGTTGGTAATCAAGCAAGATCCTAAGGGCTCTATCAACCTGTAACATGTAATCAGTCACCTGAACATGTACACGACTGATAAAGGCAAACCAGATAGCATACTATCATCTCGAGTAAGACTGTGCTACCGGTATAGGTCCTCCTCAATCATTGCAATCAAGTACCTGTGATCAAATAATTGACTTTAAGGGCACTATATCCAACAATCTCCCACTTGCACTTAAGGCTAATTATTGCGATGTCGCATACTCACAGCCCGTGTGATACCGAACACCAAACTCCTCTACTAATCAGTTTCACAAAGCCCGTTTGTAAAACTATTGTGTTCGAGAAATAGCCTCAATGAGTGGATTCGCCCTGATGTTTCTTTCTATGTCTCTCTTAATCTCAAGTTCGCGGAGAAAGCCATCTTCCGAGTCGAGTAATACCTGTCTTAGAATATGTCTGGATATCTGATGGGACCTAGTTCATAAATGAACTCTAAATCCAAACTTCTTAGACTGTATCGATAACTGAACCTAATCAGTATCCAGCACAATGCCTCCCACAGTATCCTCTTGGACCACCTGTCCATAATACTGTCTCTCATCAGAGGGAAAACTATAACTCTGACAATCTTTCTGTCATCCATGTCACCTTTGAAGCCTGGAATGATAACCGTCTCCCGAAGGAGGCTGCCGTCATCAAATCCATAGAACATGCACTTATGTTCTAAAACTGCTTCCGTATGTTTCTCCAAGATTGGATTAATACAAACTTATTGCATCTAGTGCAAAAACAACATCTGGTGTGGTACAGACCATAATATTGCATTTATCATTCCCCTATTTCTTATCTTTTTATAAATAAACAGGTACTCTTGACGCACGTTTGCTGCATATTACAGGATACAGGTTTCTGGAGCAAATACAGTGAAAAAGACACAAAACAACAGAAAAAGGGACTTTTGACCGACAAGCAGACCGATACTAGTCACGCCCAGTTCACATAGGTGCAAGGCAACGAATGTCAAGGTGAAACGGTTAAAAAGCCCAAGACAAGTCTTCACTGAAGATCTGGAGAAGATCCAAAAGCCCAACAGAGAAAGTACATATAAAAATCCAGAGCCCAAGAACCATTGAAGAAACCCCAGAAGTCTGAAAGCCCAAGTCCACAGTTTGGCCGCGGATCCGCGGCCAAACCCAGCCTGGCGCCGCGGATCAGCGGCCATACAAGGCCCGTGTTGGTGCATATTTTCTGAGGCGGCGCGTCGGTGCAGATGTTAGGATTTTACATGGGCAAATCTGTAATTTTGCATGTGCGAGAGTCTGTAGCCCTAGGTTTCCTATTTTCCTATAAATTGTAATTTTAGATCTGTAAAACCCTATGCCTCTTTTCAATAAATAAAATTCAGAAATTCTGGAAGTGACATTCAGATCTGTTCTTTATCGCTTGGAGGGAGCCATCACTATTAGTAAGTGTTTTTCTTTTAGTCTTTTAATGTTATTTCATCCCCTAATGAGCGAGTAGTCTCCTCGCTTGTTAGGGTTAGCCTTAGGGAAAGGGTTGAGAGATGAGATCTCTCACCCCTTTCAATGCCATATTAAACTAACCCATTAAGAACTCCATGCATGCGCGTACAACCGCTCCCTGCGGCGCCCTACCCCTCGAGGTAACGGTGAACCGCAGTATAAAGGGCCGGTTGCGCACGTTTTCCATGGGGGTTAGGGTAATTAACGATAAAGGAAGGATACGAATCTAGAGGAAGAAAACATCTTCCCAAAAGAGTCGTATCCGCTTTATCGATAATTACTATAACACCTAATGGATCTAAAATACGGCATTGAAAGCGGTGAGGAAACATCAATCTCCAAAACTTCCTCTAAGCCTAACCCTAGCAAGAATTTAAATTAGATTAATTAAGTTTTAGATCTAGATTTTTATAAAACCAAAACGACAAATAGAATCAACTCGTTAAGACACACTAAAGGAATTTACCCGTCTCTGTGGATCGACCCGCACTCACCGGCTAGCTGCGAAGCGACGCCGTTCTTGATTGCGGTAATTATATTTTTGATCGTAAAATCTATTTAATCAAATGGCGCCGTTGCCGGGGACGGCGTAATCTTTCTTTTTGTGAATTTTCGGGTTGATATAAAATTTAAAAATTAAAAAAATCTGAAAATATAAAAAAATAAAAAAATTTCAAATTTGATCTGTTTGAAGGGTGTATATTTTTGGATCTTGCAGGAACAGCGAAGAATCACAGATCTGGAATTTTACAGAGGGCAAATCAAAATTTGGAGCATAGGAACAGAGAGCAATTGTAATTACAGAACAGTGAAAAAAATTTCCAGAGCGCGATCCCACCAGAACGGCGCGCTTCCGCCGCATTAAGGGCCTACCGCCACGCATCCGCGCTCTCTGTGCCACGTAAGCGCACGAATTTTTTCTGGTTTGATTTTTCTCTCTCTCCTCTGCAATCTCCCATATATCTCTCTGTAAAAAGTTTTCTGCAGGGTTCTTTGCGTAAAGAGTCTTTCTGCCCCTTCTAAATAACAGATTTCTGCAGGTTTCTTTGCGCCGCGCTAAAAATTTTGATTGCAAGTGAAATTTTATTTGTTTTGCATAATTTAACCGGACTCTAAGGGGCTATTTGACCAAACTCAGATTGGGTGGGGATTTCATCACCCTTCCCAGGACCCCAGAAAACACCTAAGCATTTTGCATCAACCACCTTTAATTAAAAAAAGATTAGACTCAGACCTAAGGACAGCGAGCTCAATAGGAAAAGGACTAGGGTAGGTATCAGCCGTTTATCCTAACCGACATTGCGGTGTCTAGGCTAGTGGTTTTTAATTAGGCCCACTGTAGTGGTGGTTCCTTCCCACTTACCTGGCCGTATTTGTCCGTGAAGAGGCGGTTTGAGGTCTATTTCTAGCCCTAGTTAGGAGCTGTCTAGTAGACCTAAGCGACCCTAGATCTAGGCCTGATTGTGCATGTGTGGTTGATTCAGTTGTGTCACGAGTCCGTTTTCAAAAACCTCCTTGCAAAACTCACAAATAAAAAAATAAAGAAAAATCTTTTCAAAAACTTGCAACTTGCCGCTAAAGAAAACTTGCAAACCACTTCCACCACTTCTTCTCACTGACGTTATCTTACCCCCACATTCTGTTTTCCTCTTTTTTTTCTGACTGCACTAACCTTTAGTGTATGTCATTTTGGACTAGGGATACTAACGCCCGATTAGTCCGTGTTTCGTTGGTACCGACCAACGAACCCTTCGGCGAACCCTTCGTCGACACTCCGTCCATTTCCTTACCTCCACCTTTAAATTCTTCTTTCAAAGGTATGTTGGGACACGACCCCAACTATACCTTACCGACGGGAATGATTCCACCTCCGCCAGGTGCGAATAACCCGAATCTACCGCCTGTTGTAGCGCCCGCACGAGTCGCGCTCCAGGATCTCTTCTACCCCGTCCGCACTTCTTTACCCACATGTCTTTCACCCCCACCGGCAAATGGGGATAATTTTGAAATAAAACCACACTTCATCAATATGCTGCCTAAGTTTCATGGTTTGGAATCCGAAGATGCATATATTTTCATTAATAAATTCCAAAACGTTTGCGCCATGGTGAAGACAACCCAATTAAGTGATGACGCAATAAGGCTAAGGGTCATTCCTTTTACCTTATGTGACCTAGCCGAGAAGTGGCTATACAGCACCGCATCACATTCCATTAGAAATTGGGACGAGTTTGTGAGAGCTTTTCTGAAAAAGTTCTATCCTCATCACAAAACTGCTAGAATCCGAAACGAGATTATACAATTTTCACAGCTTCCTTCCGAACCATTTTGGAAGTGCTTCGAGAGATTTAAAGACCTACTTGTTCAATACCCTCATCATGGGATAGAAAATTGGCAACTTTGCCAAACATTATACGAGGGATTGAACGCAGCAACGAAGCAGTTGCTAGAAACAATATGTCAAGGTCATTTTCTCTCCAAGTCTAGCGACGAAGCTTGGCAGTTTCTTGAGGACCTAAGTGAGCAAACAATTCAATGGGAGAGTACCAAGACCACATCATCTTCTTCTAGTGGTCAATCTAGGGCAGGCATACATCAAATAGATATGTCGATAGCTATGAAGGCCGAGATGGCCTCACTTATGAAAAAGCTAGAAGCCATTGAGACCAAAATCTCATCGTCATCTCCTGCCCCTACTCTACCCACACGAACTGTTTGTGCTTGTTGTTCGAACCCGTCGCACCTAACCGAAGAGTGTCCTTATAATGCACCCATTCAAGGACAGGATCAAGTCAATGCTGCATTTCAGCAACGACAAAGAAATGATCCATACTCTTCGACATACAATCAGGGGTGGAGGAGTCACCCAAATCAACAGTTCCAAGGGAATAACAATTTTCAAAGAGCTCCTCCACAACAACAACAAGCACCCTTACAAACTCAAAACCAGCAACCTTTCCAACAACAATCTTATACAAATCAAACGAACAATTTGGTTCAACCTAATGATGATAAGGTTAGCTCGCTCGAGAAAAGTCTTGAAGCATTTCTCAAGCAAACTACAGAATCCGCAGCAAGATTTGAAAGTTATGTGCAATCTTTAATGAATAACAATGCCTCACACGATCAAAGTATCAAATCTATTAAGGCACAAATTGCACAATTAACTGCTGCATTGAGCGAAAGAGAAAAGGGAAAGCTTCCATCTCAACCATTGCCTAATCCCGGTCACGCACAAAACGCATATCACAATCACAATGTAAATGCGGTGACCACGTTGAGATCCGGAAGAGAGTTGCAAAATAATGTGGAAACTAGTGATGACATCCCCGCCGGTGGTTCTTCTTCTTCCCCTTCTTCATTTTCTTCACTTCCTTCTTCACCTTTTTCTTTAGAGCCTATTCTCCACCCTTCACACGGCTCTACTTCTTCTGACTCGAACGGACCCATTTCTCACAACATGAACACATCCACACTGGGATCCGTTCCTATTCCACATTTTACTCCACAGACTTTTGACTCAACAAATTTTCAGAATGTTCCATTCCCAAACAGGTTGAGTCCTAATAAACCAAATACACAAGTGGAGAAGATTGTGGAGATATTTAAGCAGGTTAGCATAAATATACCTCTCTTGGATGCCATCCAACAAGTCCCTTCATATGCGAAAATCTTAAAGGGCTTATGCACCTCGAAGAGAAAGGCATCTCAAGTACCCAAGAAAGTGCTAGTGGCTAGTGCAATGAGCAATGCAATTAACCACCATCAAACCTTACCCCAAAAACGAAAGGACCCCGGCTGTCCTACGATTTCAATTACAATTGGGGATAAGAAAATTAATCAAGCACTTTTAGATCTTGGGTCTAGTGTTAACCTGATTCCTTACTCCGTGTACGAACAATTAGGGGTTGGAGAGTTGAAACCCACTCGTTGCACTCTCCAAATGGCTGATCGATCAATCACCTATCCAAGGGGTCAGCTAGAGGATGTGTTGATTAAAGTCGGGGAATTCATATTCCCCGTTGATTTTATCGTTATGGATACACAACCTGTTGCTAACCCAATAAACCAAATTCCGGTAATTCTTGGTCGACCATTTTTGGCCACTTCCAATGCCGTAATAAATTGTCGCAATGGCTCCATGACCCTATCCTTCGGAAAGAGGTCTAGTGAGTTCAATATTTATAAGATGGGAAGTCTGCCCCCCGTACCTAAAAGTAGTACACGAGAAGTTTGCTCTATTCACGAAATCACGCAGGAGGACTGCGGGCTTGAAAGATTTCTATTTGATGAAAACAGTTTTGACGCCACTAGTGCGTCCCTCCTTGAGCCTAATACCGTTGACACAACCGATGTTGATTATGAATGTTTCACTTTTTTGGATGACGACGACTCACAGCCCGAATATGAGTCGTTTGAATTTTTGGATGAGTCAGTCGAACCATCCGAATCGGTTGTTTGCAGTGATTTCGAACCTGTGTTAGAGTCCTTTGAGTTCGAGGTAGATTCCGCAATGATTCTTTCGCCTCCGAAACTCGAACTAATGTCCTTGCCGTCTCACCTTAGATATGCTTACATAGGTGAGAATGAGACCTTTCCCATTATCATATCGGCCTCTCTAGCCCTCGAGCAAGAGAATGCCCTCTTAACGGTCTTACAAGATAGGCGGCAAGTTTTCGGTAGGACTATAGCGGACATCGAGGAGATCAGTTCCCTCATAATTGAATATCATACACAATTGATGGATGATGCCATGTCAGTAGAGGACACACGGGAACATCTTGGGGGTATTGTGGTGAGCCAACTTCCTCCCTTAGAAGTTGAAATACCCCCATTTCTTTTAATAAGGTACGAGAATGTCAACATTCCACTGATTGCTGATCACTTACATTCTCGTATCGATGCATCACCATCACCTGTATATTTACCTCCACACCCCCATACCACTACTTCTATCTTCCCCAATTCTTTGCGGACCACCACAACTTATTTTTCCACCACCCAATATTCTTTACTGATAAATTTTTCAACTGGTTGGTGTTGACTTTTGGCCGATGCAAGGTTTGGCAGTATTGTCTAACTTAGTTTAATTGAAGTTTGGGGGAGGGTCTTTTTGTATATATTTTTGTTTTTCTCAACAATAAAAAAAAACTATAAATAAATAAATAGGGGAGTATCGGTATTTTGACCCTCTTGGTTTAGTATGACAGTGAGGAAACTGTCAAGTTCAAGTTTGGGGGTATGCTCGGTGCGTCTTCTTCCTTCGCATTCATTTGTACATATTTTTGCATTTGCATACTTATTTTAAAACCCATAAAAATTAAAAAAAAATTCAAAAATTATAAAAATAATTGTATTCAATTTTGGCTAATTGACTTGAGTTTGACTAATAGGTTAACTGGTTAGGAAAAACTAGATCTTAGACTTAGTGAATTAAAAAGCCTAAAAATAACCTTCCTTAAAGTTTAACGGTAGAAAGTATATGCCTTGTAGTTTATTTAGAAATAGGTAAATTTTGGGTTCACTTCTTGGGCTAAGTCAAAATGAGGGAAGAGTATTGATGTTCTTATTAGAGTATAAGTTTGAAAGATAGTTCCTAGCTTAAGTCTAGATTCTGAAAATGTATACCTTACAATTTGCACATTCACGTACCTTGAAACTTGGAATAGTAGAAGAGACCTTGAAATGCTCTTGTCTAAAGTCCTTAGTACAATGAAAATAAAAAGAAAAAAAAAAGTGAATAAAGAAAAAAATGGACACTGGTTTTTGTGATTACTTAAGGCTGTAAAAATAGAAAAATATTTAGCGAGGGTGCTTCATCACCTAGTGCCTTAGACCAACTGGTTTGGGAGTCACTGCTAAAGCCTTGGGTGTTGCAAGGACTAGGAAGTACGCTTTAAAGTGCAAACGCATTTTGTAATCGGTCGTTGGTACCTCAAGAAGTATTAACGGTCGCATGAAGGATGTGTAAGCAAATTTCATTCGCCAACTAATTAGTACTTTGGACAATGGACAAGGGCATGATTGCTTGAATTGAATTTCCAAGTGTAGGGGTGATCTATACACACACGTAGGGGTACGTGATTGGAATTTAGATAAGAGAGAGGAATGAAAGATAAAATTTGTATCTTTAATAGAGTTGATAGAAATTCCTGAGTGGAGATGTAACCCTAAAAGGAAAACTTAAGAAATGCCGAAAGCTAAGTAAGTCTACATAACATATATAATCTTAAGTTAAATAATGAGGAAGTGTGAAGAATATGGGTGGATAATTTACAAGTATAAGATAATAGAATTCCTTATTAGAAGACCTAATTGGAGAACAAAAGTCAATGGGCCGAGTTGATAGGATTTTGTGGGTGTAATCCGCTGAAAACCCTCAGGAGACAACACTCCTCCTACTAGGGACACCTAGAGGTTTAACGGCTTGTTGCACGTGCTCAGTGCAATCGCGTTTCCCTGCGAAAGTGCGGTTAGGATTTTAGAGAATAAAATAATAAGTTTGCTCGAGGACGAGCAAAAGGTAAGTTTGGGGGTATTTGTTCAGACCATAATATTGCATTTATCATTCCCCTATTTCTTATCTTTTTATAAATAAACAGGTACTCTTGACGCACGTTTGCTGCATATTACAGGATACAGGTTTCTGGAGCAAATACAGTGAAAAAGACACAAAACAACAGAAAAATGGACTTTTGACCGACAAGCAGACCGATACTAGTCACGCCCAGTTCACATAGGTGCAAGGCAACGAATGTCAAGGTGAAACGGTTAAAAAGCCCAAGACAAGTCTTCACTGAAGATCTGGAGAAGATCCAAAAGCCCAACAGAGAAAGTACATATAAAAATCCAGAGCCCAAGAACCATTGAAGAAACCCCAGAAGTCTGAAAGCCCAAGTCCACAGTTTGGCCGCGGATCCGCGGCCAAACCCAGCCTGGCGCCGCGGATCCGCGGCCATACAAGGCCCGTGTCGGTGCATATTTTCTGAGGCGGCGCGTCGGTGCAGATGTTAGGATTTTACGTGGGCAAATCTGTAATTTTGCATGTGCGAGAGTCTGTAGCCCTAGGTTTCCTATTTTCCTATAAATTGTAATTTTAGATCTGTAAAACCCTATGCCTCTTTTCAATAAATAAAATTCAGAAATTCTGGAAGTGACATTCAGATCTGTTCTTTATCGCTTGGAGGGAGCCATCACCATTAGTAAGTGTTTTTCTTTTAGTCTTTTAATATTATTTCATCCCCTAATGAGCGAGTAGTCTCCTCGCTTGTTAGGGTTAGCCTTAGGGAAAGGGTTGAGAGATGAGATCTCTCACCCCTTTCAATGCCATATTAAACTAACCCATTAAGAACTCCATGCATGCGCGCACAACCGCTCCCTGCGGCACCCTACCCCTCGAGGTAACGGTGAACCGCAGTATAAAGGGCCGGTTGCGCACGTTTTCCATGGGGGTTAGGGTAATTAACGATAAAGGAAGGATACGAATCTAGAGGAAGAAAACATCTTCCCAAAAGAGTCGTATCCGCTTTATCGATAATTACTATAACACCTAATGGATCTAAAATACGGCATTGAAAGCGGTGAGGAAACATCAATCTCCAAAACTTCCTCTAAGCCTAACCCTAGCAAGAATTTAAATTAGATTAATTAAGTTTTAGATCTAGATTTTTATAAAACCAAAACGACAAATAGAATCAACTCGTTAAGACACACTAAAGGAATTTACCCGTCTCTGTGGATCGACCCGCACTCACCGGCTAGCTGCGAAGCGACGCCGTTCTTGATTGCGGTAATTATATTTTTGATCGTAAAATCTATTTAATCAGTACTTGACATCTCATGATTTACTCAATTGCCTAAACAAGTGATCTGCCAATCATGCACATCCCTCTCCACTTTAGTCTGTAAGACTCCTTTAGAGAGGGTGACTCCATCACCTGCAGGTACACCACCATGCCAGGAGTCATCTATTCTAAAAAACATTAGAATACTGTCAAAGTACCCACATTGGGAAACTACCCAAATCTAGATCTAAAACCATAGATCTAAAAACCAGAATGTCTGATATTATATCCATATCCTGTCTGGAGAAACAACTGTGTGACTACCACAGTACAACCGATCGTAGTATAGGAATTTTACTTCCTACTTTGTGTATGTCATCCAAATACCAGGACATCACACCCTACTACCTTTTTAACAGATCCATCCCCTATTCTGATGAAGTCAAACCCATGACTGTCACATTAAAATTAGATGATCTATCTCCGCTATAACTGCTCAAGTCTATAAATAGACATAAGCTACTTGCCCATTATGCTTCCGCTGCTCCCACTGACCACAACAACCCTCTGACAGAATAATATACACGTGCACTTCTAAAGCTAGTTTAGAACGACGCTATACTTAACCTCCTGCCGGGTCTCATAGTCTGGAACAACAGTAATGTCAAGTCTGGGTAAGCAAGAACCTCCCTGTCACCGTCCTTGAGGCTACCGGAGTACCTCTCGGGTGTCTGAGGTTACCCACCATATCTGCGGAGTGGCTATTGGAATGTCAAACCTGATTAAATCTATAGGTCCTATTAAATTTTCCGTAATCGTTTGCGGTTCTGGAATCACTTCCAGTTCTACCATACTCCCACTACTGTTTTCTGAAAAAATCCATTTTACTAAAACTGTGGCGAGTTAAGAACAATATCACTATTGATCTTCCAGATGGTAGAAAGTCAACCCTCGTCATAGCCTGGCCAACCCACAAATAGCCATTACAGAAACGTGCCCTGAGTTATCCAGAGTCTGGTTTTAAGCATAAGCCGAACAACTCCCCTTACCTTAACATCGTTAAGATATGAACCATTCTATATCCAATATAGAAACTTTGGCACTTATTTAATTGGAACCAGATTCTAATCATGCAGGTGTCTCCAGTGCATATCAACTTTTTATGGAAAGAGACTAATCAACATTACTCAACTTAGGAATCCATCCAATTATGAGTAACCTGAAAGAGAAACAAGTTTCTCAAAACTTTTACTATCATCTGAATACCAATCACAAGAATTTACATCTTCGATCTCTTTGAAGAATCCCAATACTTGTGACATCTGGATCTCTACTTTATTCTTATACCCACAACTTCTCAAAACTTAGACCTTGTATTTCTACGAAACACTTGTCTAAAAACTAGAGAAGTCATAAGTAAACATAACATAGTACGAGGACCTACCCCTTTGTCCTGATGGACACTGGACAACATACAATACTCTGTATAAGTCCGCTGAGTTGAATAACTCAAAACCTGTGCGTCGTAGGTTGAAAACTGTACCCAGGCGATTTCCTCAAATATCACCAATTACAACGAATTCCGATATAATGAGGATGATCACCTAATTCCCAATAACTTCCTCCCACTCATCATCTGTAAAACCATACAGATATGAGAATCATACCTGGTAAATACATACCCTAGAGTAAGTATCTAATCGGGAAAACAGTTTTCATTAACAATGCACTGAAACATGAAAATGTTTCGTAGGGGTATCCTGGTATTCATAGTAATGGCTCTTCCATAATCCAATTCATGACATTAACCGTATATTTCTTTGCCATCTCTCAAAATCTCTTTATTTGTCTTTAGTCGTTACCTTCTGTACACCATCGTTAGGCAAAATGGTTTTCTTCCTTCCTTACCGTTCGGCACTAGCCTATGGTTTAGAAGAAGACTATCTAGTAAGCATAATAGGTGTACCCTCCTAAACCAAGAAGTACTCATAACCTGAGTGAAGGTGATGATAAAAGACAACTGAATAATACCTTATTCTTTTAAAGGTGAAATAAGAGTGGCGATGAAGTACGCAGTTTGGTCGTGAATGATACCAGTCGCAATTTACTTTGCCCTCTTTCTAATCCCTTTATTTTGTCTTTACATATTACCTTCTGTACACCCTACTTAGGCTAATTGGTTTTCTTCATTCTCTACCTTTCGGACCTGCCTATGGTTTGGAAGAAGACTATCCAATAAGCGTAATAGGTGTACTCTCCTAAACCAAGGAGCCCTCGTAACCTGAGAGAATGTGATAATAAAAGAAAATTGAATAAACCAATTCTATTTCTCCTGAACCTTGATCCATCCTCGAAGAAGTCCCTTCGAGTTTGTATATAACCATACGATGGATCTATCCAATGGAAGTGGATGTCCGTAGTAATACGGGATGTTCTGAGAAATGTAAAGGGTAAAAGAAGGAGTGGCAATGACTTATGCAACTCAGACAATCCAAAAGCCAGTATTTTAAGAAGGTTCAGTCAACTTGGTCCCTGAGTCATAGTATAGGGTCGGTCAAAGGTCGCTGCCAAAGAGAGAGAGAAAAGAAACACTCTGCGTGCACTCTAACCTAGATCAGAATGGTTATCACTTTATCTAATCCGGAAACCTCCCACTGTACTGTCAAATTCTCCTCCAAACCTGAAAGAAGAATCAATCGGGATCACACGAAGAGTAAACCAACTCATCAGTGGGAATCGGGATCCAACTCTCATCGCATGATAACGTGACGGAATCCACTTATGTTATCACACTCCAGAAGGTATGCGCATGCCTGGCAAGTTTCAATTTCTTTATAAATTCCCGATATAATTTTTGCCCCATGCTCTTATCACCTTAGCTTTGGTCAAAATGTCATAAGTCACATGCCAACTTCTACCCGTCACTATCTTGTCAATTTGAACCCACCCGCACATGCCCTTGACTTTGGCCAATCGGCAGAACGACTGCCCTAAACCAACTCATCTATCTATGCAACAAATGAATACCTAGCAGCTACCAAACACTATGCCTTAACTTTGGCTAAAATGCATAGCTTGAATACTACTGAATACCCAAAAGAAATGACGGAGGGCTACGGCTGGTTTTTTGCGAAAAACCTTTAACGTAACGAACTTGATATCGCTGAAGGAACCTGATAGCTTTTTATAAAAATATAGTGGCGAAAACCTTTGCTAAAGAGGTCACTCCCGGTGAAGCGATCTCGGCTCTTTCCTCGTGGAATGAGGTGCAGGATATTCCACTGAATATCGCGATGCAAAGAAACATGTAATCGACTATAGTGAAGTTATTACCCTGACGCAAAATTCTGCCTAAGGGGTAACTCCCGGTAAAGGGATATCGGCCCTTGCCCCGTCGAATGAGGTGCAGGATATTCCAACCGAATACCACTGTGCAAAACAAAAGGAAACGTCTTTGTAATAACACTTTTTAAATTGTTCCAACAACATCCAAACAGGTTTGTTTTCCTTTGCATTGATCAGAATCAACGAGTCCCATCAATTAATCACACCAGAAAAGAACGAAAATAAAATGTACGTATATGCCATCTGCATTCGTCACTGGGTCCCGTCATCACCCGTTAGGTTACTTAACTAACGACTGAGCGGGGACTGAACCAGCGCGGGTGTAAAACATATATAACATTTAATAGTATATATACCAATATACAATAATCGCTCCAGGCGTGATAATATGCAACGTTACAGAAAAGTAATAAGCATCACAGAACAATACAGATAATCTGGGATCCCCGGGTTTCACAGTGCCGCTATTGAAACCCGACGTTCCCCTGGTCGTGTGGATAGCCTGTGCATTGAAACCTAGACTCCTACGGGTGCGGCAAGTTACCCGCCAAAAGCTAAAGCGAGGCAGCCCCCTACAGCAAAGTGAGTGGTCCACCCTGCACTTCACGGAATCCGGTAACATGAGCACCCCTCCTTGGGTCATCCTGTACCCCCTACGAGTGCGGCGAATAGTCTGTTAATTCTAGAGTGAGGCCCCTCTGCCTCTCAAAGCCATGAGATGCAGACCTGTTGCCCTCCAGAACCCAGCTATCCGTGCACTTCGTCGCGAGGTAAAACCTAGTACAGAAATGAAAAATATGTACAACGGGTACATCGACCTCAACTCGGTCGTGCTCCAAAAGAATATTATATAACAGGCAGCGACGGCAGTCCACATGTTGGACGCTCGCCCCGCAATATCAAATGTACAAATAAACTCAAACTGCACTACCATTGCACACTGCTATCCACCATGACAAATCCGCAACATCATAGCACAACACAGAACATCAACGCGAATGTCATGTTCGCAAACCCGTCTAAAAGAACTATAGCAATCAGACGCGGTTTACCGCTCGAATGACATTCACGGTCGGAGATATAATGTAAGTACTGTAAACTGACACGTTTAAATTTCGATCGACTAAATTTCCCGAAGTGAGCCCCACATATATCTGCTGTACAGTAACAAAAACTGGGCCCAAAAGAACAGTTCCAGAAACAACAATTTCCCAAGTAGAATCAACAGAAGAAAGATGGCCCACTGATTCACCTAGACGGCCGCGGTTCCGCGGCTAAAGCATGGCTTTGGCGGCGGTTCCGCGGCCGTACGGTCGGATCAGTAGGTCCAATTTCTTCTGTGTTCTTTAAAAAGCCTGCATGATTTTCTGGTATGGTCAAAATAATTTTTAGACCAGATTTAAAATTAACAGAAACTTTAACACTAGAAATTGCGATTTTCGAAAATCCGATCGATCAATGTTTTAAACGTGTTAGCACAAGTTAGTAAAGCTTAATGGCGAGGCTCTGATACCATGTATGTCTACGGTAGCGCCTCGGCCGTCTTTCAGACGCTAAATGCGGAATAAAAACTTTTATAACTGGCGCTATCGCATACTATAACCCGGATCTGCCATTAACGCTAAACTAACAATCTACAAAGAGGGTAGAAAGGTTATACCGAATGATCCGAGTCCTTCACTCTTTAACCATCATCCCACGCTCCTGTTGCGGTTGCTCCGATCTCGTCGATGTCCGATCTGCTCGTCCAGGTGGCACCACGTCATCGGATCTTTAAACGGACTCCCGCCTCTGACTTGAGGCAACTCGGTCATCAAGTTTGCTAAAAGAGATGACCAAGATTGATGTAGAGAATGAGTAGAACACTTTGTCTCGCTTCGTCCAAAGCCATGGACGAACGGTTAATGAAGTTGACATTTGAGTCGGGTGATGGAATGAAATGAGATATGAAATTTCCATACACCGAAAACTATCATCTTTTTCTACCAAGTGAGAGTGAATTCATCAAGTTTTCATCCAAGAGGGGAGAGGTCGTCCATGTAGAGGTGGGGGGGTGAGTGTAAGAGCAAAGGGGGTGACCACAAGCAAAGCTTCTCACAAAAGATCTTAGCAAGAACAAGAATCATTAATGCAAAAGAATGAGTCACTAAAACACCTCATCTCTCATTAATGCTAACTATGAATCACTCACCTAGTCACCTTCCAAGAAGCTTCCTTTCATGACTCACCCAAAAGAAGAAAAGATAAATCCGTATTTAACCGAATATTAAATACGGCTGATAGAAAACTGGAAACTGGCAACTTCCAAAAGTGATCCAGAAATGAATTTCAGGATAACCCCGTAACTGTATAAATATACCCGTATTTGTATTACGACCGAATACAAATGCAATTGAGACAAATATATTATATCTACTCAGTATAATACATGGATCCGGCTTAAACCAAAGCCCACCAGTATTATCTGCCCGAAATATGACACGTGGGTAAATGCACGTGCATTTTCCGAACCCTGCCATTAAACCATACAGCCTCTGCAACGTTTCGCCCGAACTTGGGAAACTATCTGTGGGGGACTCTAATGACTCGTCAGTACCCTGGCAGTGGGTTTAACCACAAGCCGTCAGCGGCACTAGCTGTGCGTAACGACTGCCCATGTACTGACCTCAAGGGAGGCCGATGAGCGAACTCATCCGAAAATCCTACTGAGCCTAACAGTGACAATGTATATACAGTCCGGTCCGTTCGTCTATGAGTATCGCATATCCTTCCCAGGGGGCTAGTAACGTCAGACCCCCAATAGCGGTATAAGTCGTGTCGGAGACAAGCCCTGAACACCCTGAGATACTACTGGAATACCTACCAGTAAATCTCACCTGCCTTGGCCAAGGACTTGGTGTAATGGCTTCCCTAGACACAGCGCGATCTCCACCCCCAATACCGGGAGAGACGAATCCCCTGCCGATCCGCTCACGTGTCTCCATATGGCTCGGGACTGTACCCAAAAACTACCTGTTTGCACGACTCCTTTGAGCCGTGGTAGGGTAGAAATCAAAGCACAGTAGGAACTCACACGAGACAAATGACGACCTCAGGTCGATGAACTAACCTGTACACATGTCACCACGGAACTGCTATCTGACGATATGTATAATACCAACTAGTAGGTTCCCGGCGAGTCCTGTCCGCACTCATAACCCAATGAGCACCTGTATACATCTTAAGTGATCCAACTGACACCAGTGGCTTGTGAGACCGGCCACCGCCCCTCGTCGGGGTCTCGACTGTATACACTAGTCTACTCCGGAGTATCGATGCCCTGTCTCGAAACTCCCACGACTAGGGACCACTATTAAGGATGTGCTTATGGACTACCCAACTCTCACGTATATGATCGCCCTCATACTGTTGGTAGTCAAGCAAGATCCTAAGGGCTCTATCAACGTGTAACATGTAATCAGTCACCTGAACATATACATGACTGATAAAGGCAAACCGGATAGCATATTATCATCTCGAGTAAGACTGTGCTACCGGTATAGGTCCTCCTCAATCATTGCAATCACGTACCTGCGATCCAATAATTGACTTTGAGGGCACTATATCCAACATGCTGTACTTGGCATATAATTGATATTGTCGTAAAGTTTCCAAGACAATTCATAGGTGTTCGGCGTGCTCATTCCGACTCTTAGAATACACCAGGATGTTGTCGATGAAGATGATAGCAAACCTGTCTAAGTACTCCCGGAAAACTTGATTCATCAGGTTCATGAATATTGCTGGTGCGTTGGTCACTCTAAATGGCATCACAAGAAATTCGTAATGACTATAGCGAGTTCTGAAAGCCGTTTTATGAATATCAGCTTCCTTGACCTTCACCTGATGATATCCCGATCGAAGATCTAACTTAGAGAAAACACAAGATCCACTTAGCTGATCAAATAGACCGTCGATGCATGGGAGTGGATACTTGTTCTTTATCGTTACTTCGTTCAAGGCTCTATAATCAATGCACATTCTGAATGAACCTTCCTTCTTCTTCACAAGCAGTACTGGTGATCCCTAACTTGACGTGCTGGAACGAATCCATCCTTTCGCCAATAATTCGTCCAACTAAGTTTGGTCTTCCTTCAAACCTTCCAGACTTAATCGATAGGTGCTTTGATCACTAGTTGTGCTCCTGGTATTAAATCAATGCTGAATTCAAGAGCTCGATCGGGAGGCAAACCTGATATATCGTCAGGAAATATATCGTCGAACTCTCGAACCACTTCTAGCTTTGATCCTTCCTCCTCTTGAATTGCTGCAATCACTACCTTTTTTGGTTTTTCCTTGTAAGTACTTGGTTCAGGGTACGGTCTCCACTTTTGAAATAAAAGACTGGATGCTCGAGAATCTCGAATACTACCCTCCATTGACGAAAGTCAATGGTAGCATAAAATGTTCCGAGCCAATCCATACCTAGAACTACATCGAAGTTCGGTATGTCCAGCACCTTGAAGTCAGCATAGAATTCTCAGCTGCAGATGACTACTGGACACAAGCTGTATCCCATTGTTGGTTTTAGAACGCCGTTCTCTGAACTGACATTCCAACTGGATACAAGCGGTGTGACTGGAATCTGTTGGAGATAGTGCCCTCAAAGTCAATTATTGGATCGCAGGTACGTGATTGCAATGATTTAGGCAGGACCTATACCGATATGACAGTCTTGCTCGAGATGATAGTTTGCTATCTGGTTTGTTTTTATCATCGTATACATGCTTTAGTTCACTATTGCATGATGATAGAGTCCATAGGATTCTTGCTTGACTACCAGCAGTATGAAGGCGATCATATACATGGCAGTTGGGGTCTGTAAGCACATCCTTAAAGTGTCCCTAGTCGTGGGAGTTTCGAGACAGGGCATCGATACTCCAGAGTAGACTAGTGTATACAGTCGAGACCCCGATGAAGGGCGGTGGCCGGTCTCACAAGCCACTGGTGTCAGTTGGATCACCTAAGATGTATACAGGTGCTCATTGGGTTATGAGTACACCGGACAGGACTCGCCGGGAACATGCTAGTTGGTATTATACATATCGTCAAATAGCAGTTCCCTGGTGACATGTGTACAGGTTAGTTCATCGGTCTAAGGTCGTCATTTGTCTCGTGTGAGTTCCCACTGTGCTTTGATTTCTACCCTACCACGGCTCAAAGGATTCGTGCAAACAGGTCTTTTTTGGGTAGAGTCCCGAGCCACATGGAGGCAAGTGAGCGGATCGGCAGGGGATTCGTCTCTCCCGGTATTGGGGGTGAGATCGCGCTGTGTCTAGGAGAGCCATTACACAAACCCTCGGCCGAGGCAGGAGATTTACTGGTAGGTACTCCAGTAGTATCTCAGGATGTTCTGGGCCACTCTCTGACACGACTTATACTGCTATTGGGGGTCTGACTTTACCAGCCCCTAGGACGATATGCGATACTCATAGAAGAACGGACCGGACTGTATGCATATTGTCACTGTTAGGCTCAGTAGGGTTTATGGATGAGTTCGCTCGTCAGCTTCCCTTCCAATCAATACATAGGAAAACGTTACATACAACTTGTACCTATGACGTGCTAGGGGTTATACCCAGTGCCAGTGTGTTGATGAGTCATTAGAGTCCCCTACAGACACTTTCTCAAGTTCGGGCGAAATGTTGTAGAGGCCGTATGGTTATATGGCAGGGTTCGGAAAATGCACGTGCATTTTCGCACGTGTCATTTTTCGGGCAGCTAATACTGGTCGGCTTTGGTTTAAGCTGGATCCGAGTATTATACTGTATAGATATAATATCTTTGTCTCAGTTGCATTTGTATTCAGTCGTAATACAAATGCGGGTATGTTTATACTGATACGGGGTTATCCTGAAATTTGTTTCAGGATCACTTTTGGAAGTTGCCAGTTTCCAGTTTTCTATCGGTCGTATTTAACATTCGGTTAAATACGGATTTATCTTTTCTTGAGATGAGTATGGAAGCTTCTAAGATGGTGACTAGGATGGTGAGGTGGCTTAGTGTATTAATGGAGCATTTATGAGTTGATGACTTTGTGTTATGAATCATTAGTTCATTTAATGAGTTCATACAAGGTGTATTAGTGACTCATTCTTTCTTTAATTGTTGTGGTCACCATTCCCTCCTCCTACACTCACCCCCCTCCACCTTATAATGGCCGGCCACTTCATTGAGTGAGAAGTGTGGATTGATTAAAAAGATTAGGAGTTTGATTCATGGAAATTTCATATGCCCATTTCTCATTCACCCGATTCAAATGGCAACTTCATTAACCGTTCGTCCATACCTTTGGACGTAACGAGACAAAGTGTTCTACTCATTCTCTACATCATCTTAGTCGTCTCTTTTAGCAAACTTGATGAATGAGTTGCCTCGGTTCAGAGGCGGGAGCCCGTTTAAAGATCCGTCGACGTTGTGCCACCTGGACGAGAAGACTGGAGATTCAGGAGATCGGAGCAGCCGCAACAAAGCGTGGGATGATGGTTGAAGACCGAAGGACTCGGATCATTCGGTATAACTCTTCTACCCACTTTGTAGTTTGTTAGTTTAGCTTTAATGGCAGATCCGGGTTATAGTACGCGATAGCGCCAGTTGTCAAAGTTTTTGTTCTGTATTTGACGTCTGTTAGACGGCCGGGGCGCTACCGTGGACTTACAGTAGTATCAGAGCCTCACCATTATGCTATACTAACTTGTGCTAACGCGTTTAAAATATCGATCGAACCGAATTTCGAAAATCACAATTTTCAAGTGCTTAAGTTTCTGTCGATTTTTAAAAGGGTCCAAAAATAATTTTACATATCACAGAAATTTAAGCAGGGTTTTCTAAGCTCTCTGTACAAATTTGGTCATGTGACCTTACAAGACCGCCGTGGAATCGCGGTCAAACCTAGGGTTTGACTGCGCATCCGCGGCCTGTCTGTGGGATCATTGGTCCAAATTTGCACAATGGCTTCTTCTGTTGAAATTGTACTTTTTGGTATATATCTTTTGGGCCCAGTTTTTGTTACTGTATAGCAGATGTACGTGGGGCCCACTTCGGGAAATTTAGTCGATCGAAATTTTAGACTTGTTAGTTTACAGTACTTACTTTATATCTCCGACCGGGAATGTCATTCGAGCGGTAAACCGCGTCTAATTGCTATAGTTCTTTTAGACGGGTTTGCGAACGTGACATTCCCGTTGATGTTCTGTGTTGTGCTGTGATGTTGCGGATATGTCATGGTGGATAGCAGTGTGCAATGGTAGCGCAGTTTGGATTTATTTGTACATTTGATATTGTGGGTCGAGCGTCCAACATGTGGACTGCCGTCACTGCTTGTTGTATAATATTCTTTTGGGGCACGACCGGGTTGAGGTCGATGTACTCGTTGTACATATTTTTATTTCTGTACTAGGTTTATCCCGTGAAGGAGTGCACGGATAGCCGGGTTCTGGAGGGCAACGGGTCCGTATCTTATAGCTTTGAGAGGCAGAGGACCTTACTCTAGAATTGGCAGACTATTCGCCACACTCGTAGGGGGTACAGGTTGACCTAAGGAGGGGTGCTCAATTTACCGGATTCCGTGAAGTGCCGAGTGTTCCATTCACTATGCTGTGGGGGACTGCCTCGCTTCAGGTTTTGGCGGGTAACTTGTCGCACCCGTGGGGGTCTAGGTTTCATTGCACAGGCTATCCACACGACCAGGGGAACATCGGGTTTCAGCAGCGGCTCTGTGAAACTCGGGGATTCCAGTTATCTGTATTGTTCTGTGATGCTTATTACTTTTCTGTAATGTTGCATATTATCATGCCTGGAGCGATTATTGTATATTGGTATATATACTATTAGATGTTGTATATGTTTTACGCCCACGCCAGTCCAGCCCCCGCTCTGTCGTTAGTTAAGTAACGTAACGGGTGATGACGGGACCCAGTGGCGAATGCGGATGGCATATATGTACATTATATTTTCGTTCTTTTCTGGTGTGATTGATTGATGGGACTGCGTTGATTCTTATCAATGCAAGTAAAACAAACCTATATTTGATGTTGTTGGAACAATTTTTAAAAGGTGTTATTACAAAGATGTTTCCTTTTGTTTTGCATCGCGGTATTCAGTTAGAATATCCTGCACCTCATTCGACGAGGCAAGGGCCGAGATCCCTTCACCGGGAGTGACCCCTTGGGCAGAAGTTTACGTCAGGATAATAACTTCAATATAGTTGATTACAAGTTGCTTTGCATCGTGGTATTCAGTTAGAATATCCTGCACCTCATTCCACGAGGAAAGTGCCGAGATCCCTTCACCGGGAGTGACCTCTTTAGCAAAGGTTTTTCGTCACTATATTTTTATAAAAAGCTATCAGGTTCCTTCAACGAGATTAAGTTCATTACGTTAAAGGTTTTTCGCCAAAAACCAGCTGTGGCCCTCCGTCATTTCTTTTGGGTATTCAGTAGTATTCAAGCTATGTATTTTGGCCCTTAGTCAAGGCATAGTGTTTGGTAGCTGCTGGGTATTCATCTGTTGCATAGATAGATGCGTTGGTTTAGGACAGTCGTATTACTATACTTGGCCCTTAGTCAAGAGTATGTACGGGTGGGTTCAAATTGACCTGGATAATGATGGATAGAACTTGACATATGACTTATGAGATATTTGGCCTTTAGTCAAGGTCATAAGAGCATGGGGCAAAAATCATATCGGGAGTTTCAAACATACAGGAAACTTGCCAGGCATGCGTATACCTTCTGGAGTGTGATAACTTGAGTGGCTTCCATCAAGTTATCATGTGATGATAGTTGGATCCCGATTCTCACTGATGAGTTGGTTTACTCTTCGGGCGATCCCGACTAATTCTTCTTTCTGGTTTGGAGGAGAATTTGAGATTACAGTGGGAGGTTTCCTGATTAGATAAAATGATAATCATTCTGATCTAGGTTAGAGTGCATGCAGAGTGTTTCTTTTCTCTCTCTCTCTCTCTTTTTGGCAGTGACCTTTGACCGACCCTAGACTATGACTCAGTGATCAAGTTGACCGAACCTTCTTAAAATACTGGCCTTTGGATTGTCTAAGTTGCATAAGTCATTGCCGCTCCTTCTTTTACCCTTTGTATTTCTTAGAACACCCCGTATTACTACGGACATCCACTTCCATTGGATAGATCCATCGTATGGTTATATACGAACTCGAAGGGACTTCTTCGAGGATGGATCCAGGTTTAGGAGAAATAGAATTGGTTTATTAATTGTCTTTTATTATCACCTTCTCTCAGGTTGCGATGGCTCCTTAGTTTAGGAAAGTACACCTATTACGCTTATTGTATAGTCTTATTCCAAACCATAGGCAGGTGCCAAAAGGTAGAGAATGAAGAAAACCAATTAGCCTAAGTAGGGTTTACAGAAGGTAATATATAAAGACAAAATAAAGGGATTAGAAAGAGGGCAAAGTAAATTGCGACTGTTATCATTCACGACCAAACCGCGTACTTCATCACCACTCCTATTTCACCTTTGCCTTTTCTCCAGTTCGGGAGAAATAGAATAAGGTATTATTCAGTTGTCTTTTATCGTCACCTTCTCTCAAGTTGTGAGTACTCCTAGGATTAGGAGAGTACATCTATTATGCTTACTGGATAGTCTTCTTCCAAACCATAGGCTGGTGCCGAACGGTAGGGAAGGAAGAAAACCATTTAGCCTAACGAAGGTGTACAGAAGGTAACGACTAAAGACAAATAAAGGGATTTGGAGAGATGGCAAAGAAATATACGGTTACAGTCATGAATAAGATTATGGAAGAGGCATTACTAGGAATACCAGGATACCCCTATGAAACATTTTCATATTTCAGTTACACTGTATATTGTTAAAAGAAAACTGATTTCCCGATTAGATGCTTACTCCAGGGTATGAATTTACCAGGTGAGTTTCTCACATCTGTATGGTTTTACAGATGATGAGTGGGAGTAAGTTATTGGGAATTAGGTAATCATCCTCATTATATCTGAATTCGTTGTAATTGGTTATATTTGAGAAAATCACCTGGGTACAGTTTTCAACCTACAGTGCACAGGTTTTGAGTTATTCAACTCAGCGGACTTCTACGGAGTATTGTATGTTGTCCAGTGTCCGTCAGGACAAAGGGGTAGGTCCTCGTACTATGTTCTGTTTACTTATGACTTCTCTAGTTTTTAGACAAGTGTTTCATAGAAATACAATGTCTAAGTTTTGAGAACTTGTGGGTATAAGAATAAAGTAGAGAACCAGGTATCACAAGTATCGGGATTCTTCAAAGAGATCGAAGATGTAGATTCTTGTGATAGTATTCAGATGATAGTAATGGTTTTGAGAAACTTGTTTCTCTTTCAGGTTACTCATAATTCGATGGATTCCTAAGTTGAGTAATGCTGATTAGCCTCTCTCCATTAAGTTGATATGCACTGGAGACAGCTGCATGATTTGAATCTGGTTCCAATTAAATTAGTGCATCTATTTCTATATTGTATATAGAATGGTTCATATCTTAACGATGTTAAGATACGGGGAGTTGTCCAGCTTATGCTTAAAACCAGATACTGGATAAATCAATGCATGTTTCTGTAATGGCAGTTTGTGGGTTGACCCTGGCTTTGACGAGGGTTGACATTTCTACCATCTGGAAGATCAATAGTGATATTGTTCTTGACTCGCCACAGTTTTATTAAAATGGATTTTATTTTCAGAAAACAGTAGTGGGAGTATGGTAGAACTGGAAGTGATTCCAGAACCGCAAACGATTACGAAAAATTTAATAGGACCTATTTATTCAATCAGGTTTGACATTCCAATAGCCACTCCACAGATATGGTGGGTAACCTCAGACACCCGAGATGTACTCTGGTAGCCTCAAGGACGGTGACAGGGAGGTTCTTGTTTACCCAAACTTGACACTACTGTTGTTCCTGACTATGAGACCCGGCAGGAGGAGATGTATAACGTCGTTCTAAACTAGTTTTAGAAGTGGACGTATATATTATTCTACCAGAGGGTTGTCATAGTCAGTGGGAGCAGCGGAAGTATAGTGGACAAGTAGCTTATGTCTATTTATAGGCTTGAACAGATATAGCGGAGATAAGATCATCTAATTTTGATGTGAAAGTCATGGGTTTGACTTCATCAGAATAGGGGATGGATCTGTTAAGAAGGTAGTAGGGTGTGATGTCCTGGTATTTGGATGACATACACAGAGTAGGAAGTAAAATTCCTATACTACGATCGGTTTTACTGTGGTCGTCACACGGTTGTTTCACCAGACAGGATATGCATATAATATCATACATTCTGATTACTAGATCTATGGTATTAGATCTAGATTTGGGTAGTTTCCCAATGTGGGTATTTTGACAGTATTCTAATAGTATTTTAGAATAGATGACTCGTGGCATGGTGGTGTACCTGCAGGTGATGGAATCACCCTCTCTAAAGGTGTCTTAGAGACTAAAGGAGAGAGGGAAGTGCATGATTGGCAGATCACTTGCTTAGGCAATTGAGTCGATCATGAGATGTCAAGTACCACACCAGATGTTGTTTTTGCACTTGATGCGATAAGTTTATATTAATCCAATCCTGGAGAAACATAAGGAAACTGTCTTAGAACATAAGTGAATGTTCTATGGATTTGATGACGGCAGCCTCCTTCGGGAGACGGTTATCCTTCCAGGCTCCAAAGGTGACATGGATGACAGAGTGATTGTCAGAGTTATAGTTTTCCCTAGTCGAGGAACAGTATTTTGGACAGGTGGTCTAAGAGAATACTGTGGGAGGCATGGTGCTGGATACTGATTAGGTTCAGTTATCGATACAGTCTAAGAAGTTTGGATTTGGAGTTCATTTATGAACTAGGTCCCATCAGATATTCAGACATATTCTAAGACAGGTATTACTCGATTCGCGAGATGGTTTTCTCCGCGAACTTGAGATTATGAGAGACATAGAAAGAAACATTAGGGCGGATCCACTCACTGAGGCTATTTTATCGAACACAAGAGTTTTTACACACTAGCTTTGTGAAACTGATTAGTAGAGGAGTTGGGTGTTCGGTATCACACGAGCTGTGAGTATGCGACATCGCAATAATTAGCCTTAAGTGCAAGTGGGAGATTGTTGGAGATAGTGCCCTCAAAGTCAATTATTGGATCGCAGGTACGTGATTGCAATGATTGAGGCAGGAACTATACCGATATGATAGTCTTGCCCGAGATGATAGTTTGCTATCTGGTTTGTCTTTATCGTCGTATACATGTTTTAGTTCACTATTGCATGATGATAGAGCCCATAGGATTCTTGCTTGACTACCAGCAGTATGATGGCGATCATATACGTGGCAGCTGGGGTCTGTAAGCACATCCTTAAAGTGTCCCTAGTCGTGGGAGTTTGGAGACAGGGCATCGATACTCCAGAGTAGACTAGTGTATACAGTCGAGACCCCGACGAGGGGCGGTGGCCGGTCTCACAAGCCACTGGTGTCAGTTGGATCACCTAAGATGTATACAGGTGCTCATTGGGTTATGAGTAAACCGGACCGGACTCGCCGGGAACATGCTAGTTGGTATTATACATATCGTCAGATAGCAGTTCCCTGGCGACATGTATACAGGTTAGTTCATCGACCTGAGGCCGTCATTTGTCTCGTGTGAGTTCCCACTGTGTTTTGATTTCTACCCTACCACGGCTCAAAGGAGTCGTGCAAACAGGTCTTTTTTGGGTATAGTCCCGAGCCACATGGAGGCAAGTGAGCGGACCGGCAGGGGATTCGTCCCTCCCGGTATTGGGGGTGAGATCGCGCTGTGTCTAGGAGAGCCATTACACAAAGCCCTCGGCCGAGGCAGGAGATTTACTGGTAGGTACTCCAGTAGTATCTCAGGGTGTTCTGGGCCACTCTCTGACACGACTTATACTGCTATTGAGGGTCTGACGTTACCAGCCCCTAGGTCGATATGCGATACTCATAGACGAACGGACCGGACTTTATGTATATTGTCACTGTTAGGCTCAGTAGGGTTTATGGATGAGTTCGCTCGTCAGCTTCCCTTCCAAGCAATACATAGGCAAACGTTATGTACAGCTTGTACCTCTGACGTGCTAGGGGTTATACCCAGTGCCATGGTGTTGATGAGTCATTAGAGTCCCACACAGACACTTTCCCAAGTTCGGGTTGTAGAGGCCGTATGGTTATATGGCAGGGTTCGGAAAATGCACGTGCGTTTTCGCACGTGTCATTTTTCGGGCAGATAATACTGGTCGGCTTTGGTTTAAGCCGGATCCGAGTATTATACTGTGTAGATATAATATCTTTGTCTCAGTTGCATTTGTATTAAGTTGTAATACAAATGCGGGTATGTTTATACTGATACGGGGTATCCTGAAATTCGTTTCAGGATCACTTTTGGAAGTTGCCAGTTTCCAGTTTTCTATCGGCCGTATTTAACATTCGGTTAAATGCGGATTTATCTTTTCTTGAGATGAGCGTTGAAGCTTCTAGGATGGTGACTAGGATGGTGAGGTGGCTTAGTGCATTAATGGAGCATTTATGAGTTGATGACTTTGTGTTATGAATCATTAGTTCATTTAATGTGTTCATACAAGGTGTATTAGTGACTCATTCTTTCTTTAATTGTTGTGGTCACCAGTCCTTCCTCCTACACTCACCCCCCTCCACCTTATAATGGCCGGCCACTTTATTGAGTGAGAAGTGTGGATTGATTAAAAAGATTAGGAGTTTGATTCATGGAAATTTCATATGCCCATTTCTCATTCACCCGATTCAAATGGCAACTTCATTAACCGTTCGTCCATAGCTTTGGACGTAACGAGACAAAGTGTTCTTCTCATTCTCTACATCATCTTGGTCGTCTCTTTTAGCATACTTGACGACCGAGTTGCCTCGGTCCAGAGGCGGGAGCCCGTTTATAGATCCGTCGACGTGGTGCCACCTGGACGAGAAGACTGGAGATTTAGGAGATCGAAGCAGCCGCAACAAAGCGTGGGATGATGGTTGAAGACCGAAGGACTCAGATCATTCTGTATAACTCTTCTACCTACTTTGTAATTTGTTAGTTTAGCTTTAATGGCAGATCCGGGTTATAGTACGCGATAGCGCCAGTTGTAAAAGTTTTTGTTCAGCATTTGGCGTCTGTTAGACGGCCGGGGCGCTACCGTGGACTTACAGAATCGCATGAGTTCGGACGAACCATTGCGACATAAAGCAATGAGATGCTCCAGTATCGAATAGTGCTAGTGCAGGAAGTGAGGCTACTAAGATTGTACCTAACGTATGTGGGATATATTTTAGGTATAGGGAAAATTATATATGTAGGTGTTAAGACAGAAAGAAAAGCTTGAGAAGAAAGAGTTACTAGTGATGACTTGGCCAGTGGCCTCAGCTTCTTCCACGATCATTGTGAAAGCCTGTCGCCATGGTACATTCCTCCTGACGAGGAGGAGGTGCAGTCAGTGGTCCTTTAGGAGGTGGAGTAGGGAGAGCGAGTCTTAGAGCAGGTGCCTGAAAGGTTGGTCTCTGCTGGTATGTGATTGATGGCCTGGGTGCAGCAATTGGGTTGTGTCTTCGGGGACAAGACCCAATGTCATGAGTAGCTGAGCCGCAGATTAAGCAAAGACGGTTGGCTCACCGGCAGTCTTTCGCCAAATGTCCATCTCTCTTGCAGTAGGTACAAAAGGCTGGGCTAGGCCGGTTGATTGGTACTCCCGGTCTCCTTGGCACAAATGGTGGCCATGATGAGGCTCCTCCTGCCATCTGGGTGGCAGAGCGCTTAACTCCAGTAGATTGAGATCTGCCCCTCAACTTTACCACTGCCTCATAACGGCGGGCAGTTTTCAGAGCCGATTCATGAGTCGGAAAATCTCCTGTGGCTAATGCAGCCTGGATCTCCGAATCTAACCCTTGTTGAAATCGACGGGCTCTGATCTCATCCGTCAGTATCAAGTGTGCCACAAATCTGTTAAAGTATTGTGTTAGATGTGTAGTTTGTGATATATTGAAAATCAAATTATTGAGACATATCTTACTGACTGAGCATGGTGAACTCAGCATCGTATTCATCCACTGATTTGGTCCACATCGAACCCTGTTGTAAGTGGATGAACTGTTGTTCCATGTCAAACCTGGCAGTCTCTGGGAAGTATTTTGCGTCAAACATGCCGCGGAAAGTCCCCCATTCGATCGGCAGGGTAAGACTGCTTTCTTTCGCCTTCCACCAAACCCGTGCATTATCTGTGAGCTGCAGCTTCGTAACTAGAACCCAAGATATCTCTGGCGCTTGTGCTGCCGCCATATCATCTTCAATGCTATGAGCCCATTCCTCAGCTTCTAGAGTGCTATCTTTTCCTGAGAATTGTTTGGGGGTGCTTAGCTCTGAATTGCTTCACCCCAGGTGCTTCTGCCTCGGAACGGTTCATTAGAATAGCAGTCTGCTGCTGCAGTCCTTCTAGGAGGCTGTGGATCGCCTCAAGCAGAACCGTCTGGTCGTTGATCGGAGCAACGACGACAGGTGTTAGTGGTAGTGGTGGGGGAGTGTTGTTGACATTCGTGCTGGTGTTGTTTGGGAAATCCATAACTTTGAAAGAAAATTTTGGGTTAGGACAGATTCAAAGTATATGAAATGATAAGATTCAAGAAGTATGAATTGTATAGAATGTTTTTAGTTGCTGGTTCTTGTGTTATATTGCTTAGGTTGTCCATGAAGAGCTGAACTGCATGGTAGGGTTCCATACAGCTCTGACTTGCATGGGCCACCATCAAAACCTGTCACGCCCAGCTTCCCGGTGTACGGCGAAGGGGACGCGACTGGCCGCTATGTATTTACTCTGAATTAAACACGTTAAGCGTATCTAAGCAATATAAGTAAAATACACAAGAGACAGAGATAATAGATATAATTGAACAACAACTTTATTTATTAAACATTCTTTTTACAATTCAACAGAAAAGTAAATATATGGAATAGAAAGCAATGCCTAAATAGTGGCATAACAGAAATGGAAAATACTTAATGTAAATGTGTACAGGGAATCTAGAGCTCTGGGTCGAAAGCTAGCCGGTGCAAATCCTTGCTGGTGGGCTCGATCTCCAATGAGTCTGAATCACCTGACGACATTCCAAAGAAGAAGAAAGAGAATGTCGTCAGCGAATAAATCTCTCGGTAAGTCCCGTAAATAGACAATAATGGAATAGACAGAATATAGAGTATAGTGTTATAATGTTCTATTTAGTGTTAACGCTGTTGTTTGTAGGTTGGTACAGAATAATGCCAGTGTATATGATCGGAGTCCCACTATTCCTGAGAAAGGTATACGGAGCACAAGGAACCGTCCAGCCACGGTACAATGGCAATTGAATTCAGGTTAGGTGTATTATGGTTACAGTCTCGTGCCACTTTTAACACCTTCCATATCAGTCCACCCTTTATAAACCCCGCGATGTCTTGATTGTATTGATGTATTGTTTGAAGTGTATATTGTATGTAGATGGATGACTTACCGAAACCATGATATCAGTAATGGAATGGATAATGGATGATCATGTAGACAAAATATATCCATGGTTCATTTCAGTCAATGTAGTTTGATATAAATTGAATAGACGGATTCATAGATCCATGTAGTATTGAAATTTTATACTTGAATCATATTCAAGTCAGTTTGATTATATCGAGATACAGTCTGAGTCAGACAATTAGAAAAGAAATTGAATCCTGAATTGGGTTTTGGTGTAATCGGTATCTGCTGCACATGGACGACATGATTTGTGTTTTTTTCAAAGCCAATTACCGTGTTGATAACACCGTTTATTAAGTTGTCTACCTTAAATAGGCAAGTACCCATATCTCCGGCTCTCTGAAGCTCAAGAGACTGGTCCCGCTTAAACATATGTTTACTAGGGTCCTTATTTTAATTTAGTATAACTTGAGGGGGTTTTATGTAAAAATAGTTTTGTTATTGTTAGTTATATGTATGCCGTAGAGGCCATTACTGTACATACGATGCATATTGTAGTGGATGCTTGGACATATATAGGGAGGACTTTCTTACTCGACATGATAGTATGCTAACTGGTTGCCCTTTATCTTAACATGTACTCTAATTGTCTCTATGTCACATGTTGATAAAACCCTTAGGATGAGTATTTGACTACCAGGACTATGATGGAGATCATACTAGTGGGGACAGTGTAGTCGCCAAGTACATCCTTCAAATGTTCCTAGTCGTAGGAGTACCAAGACAGGGCATCGATACTCCAGAGTAGACTAGCGTATGCGCTTCTTGACCCATATGATGGGCGATGGATGATCCCATATCCATTGGTGTTTGACATCAGAGAAGGTATACGGGTGCTCAGTAGAGACTGGGTACACAGGACGGACTCGCCGAGAACTCCCAGATGGTATTATACCTCACGTCAGATGGCAGTTCTTTGGTGACACCGGTACAGGTTAGTCTGTAGACCCGACATCGTCATAGAGTATTGTGTGATTCCCATTGTGCTTTTATTTCCATCATACCACGTCCAAGAGGGCATGCAAAAAGGTGGCTTTTGGGTACAGTCCCGAATCACATGGAGGCAATGAGCGATAGGAGGGGTTTCGTCTCTCCCGGTATAGGGAGTTGATGTTGCGCTGTGTTCGATTGGCTATAACTGGAAATCCCTGGCCAGGGTTGCTGAGATTTACTGGTAAGTGTTATCAGTAGTTTCTTGAACTGTTATGGACCTCATATCGACACGACTTATCAAGCTACTGGGTTCTGACGTTTACCACCCCTAGGCGAGATATGTGACATATCAGACGAAGAGACCAGACTGTACGGGAGTGTTACTGGTTGGATTCAGAGGAGAATGTACAGGCTTGCTTGTTGATCTTCTGATTGTTCAATACCTGGGTGGCTGTTACGTTTAGCTGGCCGCTTGCAGCTTGTGTGTGTTTGATATGATCATCACCTACTGCCGGCGTATTGACGATTCTTTAGAGTCCTACACAGAGGTTTCCTGGCTCAGGCAAAATGGAGTAGGAGCACATATGTGATATGTGCGGGACCGGGAATAATACATTTATGCGATACGTATTAGATTCTCGTGATATGAGATATCGGCCGGGTATATGTGATATAGCCGGGTCATCGGATCAAGTGTTGATTCGATGAACTGATACAGATTATATTAGTCGGTTATTTGTGAAATAGCCGGATTATCGGATCAAGTGTTGATTCTATAATTTAATGTATAATTATATATGTGATATATTAAGTTACATTAACTAATATAAGCTCACTTAAAGATTCTTTTTCTCACTTGGATAATACATTGATATATATGTGATATATGTTAATTGTATTATTTTATTTTGTTACAAAAATATATTATATATGTGATATATAATATTGTAACAAGTTAGGGTTACAATGCAACATGATTTGTGGAGATTAAACAAGTTAGGGTTTGATTTGGGTTAGTATTTGGGTTAGCTTTTTGCATGAAGCTTCATGAAGCTTCCTTTTGTTTTTTTGCTAAGATATTTTGTGTTGATATTTTCTAACCCAACCCAAACCCTTTACTCTAGTTATCTCTCCACATGGGTTAAGCCTTCTTTCATAACTCATAGTTGCAATTTTAACCACACACAATAATTCATTATTCATTACAAATCAAATCCTTCTTCTTCTTCTTCTTGAAAAGCTTACTAGCTTTTTGGTATGTGATGATCATGAATGAGAAATTGAAAACAAATGAGAGCTAAATTCCTACTTCATCATCCTCATCTATTCTAGCCACTTAGATTAGAGTGTTTGCTTCGCTAATACTTGATTAGTGAAGCAAGAGCTTGAGCTTGAGTTTCTTCAAGGTAGATTGTCTTTGTTGTTGAAGATTGGAAGCAAGCTTGCATCTTTCTCTTCATAGAGCCTCTCTTGAGTCCGGGTACTCGACGATCGCAGCAAAGAGATCTCAACACGGAGCTTTAGAAGTGAAGGAATGGACTACAAAGGTTGTAATCCCTAATTCTTAGATGTAAAGTTGTTTACATGCTTTGTTAACCCTATGTCTCTAGTTAAGATCTTGGTTAGGGTTTGTTTAGCACCCCAAATTTTTTTAAAGTTGTATGATTGATGCTTGCCAAAACCTTCACAAGGTGCTAAGCTAACCCTACAGTGGTATCAGAGCCAAGCTAGAGTATTAGGCGATGTGTAGACGAAGTTAAAAGTCCGATCGAACCCCGAAATATGATTTTGGACCCCCTCTCTGGAAATTTTTTAAAATTTTGATTTTTTCCGTATTAAAAATACTCAGAAAATTAAGCAGGTGATTGTGTGGATATCTGTGAAGTACGATTCCTTAAGTCCATCAAACCACCGCGGAACTGCGGCCAAACCTTGCTATTGGCGGCGGTTCCGCGGTCGAAGCTGAGGATTAAGGGATCGTTTTTCAACAGGTGATCCGTAAGTATTACTTTATGCTTCTGGGAATTTTTAATATTATTCAAGTGTTGAGTTTTCTGGAGATCTTTAAAATTCGTTGATTCGATCGTAAAGTTTAACATCGTTTACTTTTTTTCAGGTAATTTAGAACGTGTTAAAAAGTTCGAACGGATATCAATAACTCACTTTTTCCCCTGTCGGAAAATTTCCAAGTGTTGGATTTTTCCTTAGTTAAAGAATGTTCAAAGTCGTGCAAGTAACGCGGTGGACCCTCTAGAAGAACACAAAACTTAACTCGATTATATGACCGTCTGAACCGCCTCTAAACATTAGGGGTTTGGGGCAGTACGGCGTTGCCACATGTGAGGCGTTGGTTTGACCCTTCTATGGCTGGACCATTGGTACTGTGGCATGTGATGGATACTTTTTGAATTTCGCTCAAGTACTGAGCTATTTGGGAAATCTTGGGTGTTTGTTTATTCGGTCGGAAAGTTTAAAATTGTCTATTTATCTGGAATGTGATGCAATATTTGGAATCCACAAGTAGTTATGAGATAACTAATTTGATTGTTATAAATCTAGCAGTTTAGTCTCATTTGATCGGTTGCCACGGGATTTTGATGTGATCAAAAGTCCGTCGCAATCACGTAGCGTACGCGGATACTTGCCGAGTAAAATAGATAGCCACACCCCATAGCCCCGACCAAGTGACTGTAGGAGAACCCCGTCGCCAAAAGCATCCGTTCGGGTGCTCGCGGCAATGGTGTTCCGCCTTAGTGCACTCCATTGACGGTATCCGGGGGTGCGGCCGTCTACTAAAGTTTCCGACGAGTATTCGATCAGGATGTCGGGAATCTTGTTGAATTGCCCAACTTGATATTGAAAAGAGTTTTCGATATTGAGAGTAAAATGCGGGGTTTATAATTGTTAGGCATGCGATGTCTAAGGAATTCATTTGGTTAGGCATGAGATGTCTAAGGAGATTGCAGATTCCAACTGTTGTAGCTTTACACTTTCTTTTCTGCGACCGTAAGTGTAATATATGGTGTATCGCCGGTTTCGTTGCTATACATCAACGACAATTAGGATACGCAAATTTACTTACGTTGTTGACATGTGATGTTATGTGTTGCTGTGATATGTTATATTGGATCGTCGTGTTTTGAATAGCCGGGGGTTTTATATGTGATGGGTTTTTTTATTTTCATTCATGTAAAATTCATTGTATGTAATATTCTTTTATTGGGGCACTTTCGGGTTGAGGATGATGTCACCATTGTATATTATTTACTTTTCCGCATTAGGATAGACCCAAGGCGGGGAGCACAAGTAACCGGGTTCTAGGGTCCAGTGGGAGACCATCTCGAGGAGTCGAGACCGGGTGTCCAAACTCTAGAATTGGTGGGGTTGTTTGTCGCTCTCGTAGGGGTCTAAGGGTGTGGGATTGGCTATGCATCGCGACCATGGAATCCGTGTTTTATACAGGTTCGTATTAAAACACGGACCTTCTAGTATATCCAATATTTCATATATGTTCTTCTGTTGCAATGTTCTGTGATGAGAGCATATTACTGCCTGAGACGAATGTTTATATTATATATATGAGATATATGTTATATTGCTGATTTCGTTTCAAATGTGATGCTTGTGAAGCATAATAAAACGGGACTTCATTAATGAGATTAATGAAACTAAAAGAAACCTAAAGATGTTGTAGAAACTTGTCTCAAAAACTGGTAGCTCTAGTTCTTGCTTTGCATAGCGGTGTTCCTTGTAGAACATCCAGTACTGTTTCTCCTAATCAGAGCAAAACTCTGTTTGAATTTTAAAAATTCAAAAATTGAAGCAACGCTTCAAATCCCGTGCGCTGCGCGCAACGCGCCACGTGTCAGAAGTTGATACGTCAGCGCAGCGCCCAAGGCAACGCGTCCAATCAGAGCAAGGCTCTATTTAAAACAAAAAATTAAAGGAAGCAACGCTTCAGTTGCGCAAGCGCAGTTGCGCAAGCGCTGCGCTGCGCGACACGTGTCAACGCAGTTGCGCAAACGTAGTTGCGCAAGCGCAGGTGTGCAAGCGCTGCGCGACACGTGTCAGCGCAGTTGCGCAAGCGCAGGTGTGCTGCGTTGTACGCTGCGCGACACGTGTCAGCGCAGTTGCGCTGTGCGCTGAGCGACACGTGTCAGCGCAGTTGCGCTGCGCTGTGCGCTGTATGACACGTGTCAAGCGCTGGTGCATCTGCGCCAAACAGAATTAAAATTCTAGTAAGATCTTTCTGTTCTTGTTAAAACAAGAAGATTGTCTTCTGTAAAACAGAAGCCCTTGGATCAAAGATCCAACGGTGGGGAAAATTCCTCAAATCACTCAGAGAATGATTTCTTTAACAAATTTAACAAATTAATGGGCACTATATAAAGGCCCCTAGACCCCAATTCAAAAGGGATCAACATCGAGAACATCAAGAACTTCAAAAACAACAAAACAGAGGGAACTCTGAAGAACTTTGAGAAGAAACTCAAGAAGGAAAAAAAAATGCAAAAACCTTTATAAAAGAAGAACTTCTTCTGAATAGATCATTGATCTAAGAACAAGATCAATGATCTTCAATAAAAAAAATTAATAATAACAGTGCCTTGCACTTTTTTATGAACCATTGGTTCTGGAATCTTAAAGATTCCTCTCTTAAATCCAAAATTGGATTAAGTCATTAAAACAGTGCTTTGCACTTGCAAATCTGCACTGTTGCGCTCTTGGGTTGGCGCAAGCCACCAGAGAGCGCCACGTGTCAGCTCCAAGACCACGTGCGCCGTGCGCTTTTAAAATAGAGCATTGCTCTTTAAAGTTGGCCAACTCACCAGAGCGCGCCACGTGTCAGCAGCGCAACAGCGCAGCGCACTGGCACAGCGCACTGCGCTTGCGTGACACGTGTCACCACCACAAGCGCTTGCGCTCAATAATTGGCGCAAAGCGTCTGACAAGCCACTGTCAGATAATTAATGCACTGTATTATTTACAGAAGGGCCAAGCCCAATTAAAAAATGCCTAACAGGCCTAATAAAATGCAATGCATCATTTTAAAAAGGGCAGAGTCCAAAAAAAAAACAGATGCTCTACATCATAAAGAAAGGGATAGAGCCCAAATCAAAATGGCCTAGCAGGCCAGAATAAAATGCAGTGCATTACTAAACAGGGGCAAAACCCTAGCACAGACCTAATAGGCCAAAGATAAATAAAAACGTTGAACATTTTTCAACTGGACTTAGCCCAATCATGACCGTAAGTTCTCAAATTAAATTGACTGAGCAAGACTGCTCTCCTAAATCAATTTACATTAGGTTCAAGGGTACATCTCCGAACTCCTCTGACACCTATCGTTGTAATCCTTCAACGACGTCAGAGAGGTGATGGGTCCCGACAACCACACATCGATACGGACTGCGGGGTCCTTAAACTCGTGGACCGAAATGTCCCTAAACTAATATTCGTCCCAAAATGGGAATGTTGGACCGAAATGTCCTTAAACTAATGCTCGTCCCCAAATGCGAATGATGGACCACCATGTCCCTAAACTGAAAATCGACCGCAACGTCATTAAACTAAACAATAGAGCCAATTGCTCTCTTGTCGGATCCAAACGATCCCGTTAAGTTGATCTTAGTCTAGAGATTAGGCTAACGTATCCTTAACAAAAGTTTAAGTTCATCTTAGCCTCAATATGGCTAACGTATCCTTAAACTAAAACACCAAACCTAAATCTAAGTAAACACGGATTTGGAATAATCCACGTCCTACGGGCGACGACATCACTTAGTCTCCGTATACAATTCACGGGCAACTACAAACAAAACAAACACACACGACACGAAGTGAATATCTGGAGAAGGAGAAAGTGGCTACCGCGATGCGGTAGCGTAATTAACTGTAAGGGCTTGCGCCTGTAGGGAAGAGCGTCCCCACAATCAAAAACCCCTCAAGCGAGGGGGAATCTGATGAAGTCTGCTACATCGGCCGCATCCGTCTAAACCTTCGATACACGGTGCCATAAATCAACTTGGCATCTTCAGAGAGGTGGACGGATGAAACCAAATAGCATCTGCCCCGAATTTCAGGCAAGACGTTTATCGCGTCTCCGCCGCGTCTTTCGAAGGGGAACAAATTCTGGCACGCCCGGTGGGACCTTTTTCTCTTTCCACTCCACACTTCGCGTGTCGTCTTCGCGAACGAATCACGGTTTGTTAATGGTTGCCTTTGAATTTCAAGTTACTAAGATTTGGTCTTTTGCCTAGCGCAGAAGAAAACAAGCATCAATGGCCTCCAACTGCTCGAGCTGCTCAAAGTGCCAGTGCAACCAACGCTCCGCCTCACCTAGAGGTGTAGCCTATGGGCCTCAAGCGGCCTCTATCCTTGCCATGACGGTGGACCAGGTGACCCAGGCCACCACCGGTCTGTTTTTTGGGACCATGCTCCCACCTGCAAGCTTCACCATGCCAGTGCCCACACATGAAGCGAACAAGAAGTCGGTTTTCGATCGGCTCACTGCTACAACGTGTTAGTTATATGTATGCCCTAGAGGCCATTACTATACATAGGATATATATTGTAGTGGATGCTTGGACATATATAGGGATGACTTTCTTGCTCGATATGATAGTATGCTATCTGGTTACTCTTTACCTTAACGTGTACACTAATTGTCTCTCTGTTACATGTTGGTAAAGCCCTTAGGATGTGTACTTGACTACCTAGACTATGATGCGGATCATACTAGTTGGGACGTAGTAGTCCATAAGTACATCCTTCAAAGTCCCTAGTCGTGGGTGTATCGAGACGGGGTATCGATATACCAGAGTAGACTAGCGTGTAGCTTCTCGACCCATATAGATGGGCGATGGATGATCCCATATCCATTGGTGTTTGACATCAGAGATGATATACGGGTGCTCAGTGAAGACTGGGTACACCGGACGGACTCGCCGAGAACTCCCAGATGGTACTATACCTTACGTCAGATGGCAGTTCTCTGGTGACACTGGTACAGGTTAGTCTATAGACCCGAGATCGTCATAGAGTCATGTGTGATTCCTACTGTGCTTTGATTTCCACCTTACTACGTACAAGAGGGCGTGCAAAACGGTGGTTTTTGGGTACAGTCCCGAATCACATGGAGGCAATGAGCGATAGGAGGGGTTTCGTCTCTCCCGGTATAGGGAGTTGATGTTGCGCTGTGCTCGATTGGCTATAACAGGAAGTCCTTGGCCAAGGCTGCTTTAGGGATTTACTGGTAAGTGTTACCAGTAGTTTCACGACCCGTTATGAGCCTCATATCTAAATGACTTATCGAGTTATTGGGGTCTGACGTTTACCACTCCTAGACGAGATATGCGACATATCAGACGAACAGACCGGACTGTACGGTAAGTGTTACTGGTTGGATTCACAGGAGTGTGAGCGGGCTTGCTCGTTGATCTTCTGATCGCTCAATACCCGGGTGGCCGTTACGTTTAGCAGACCGCTTGCGGCTTGTGGGTGTTTGATATGATCATCACCTACTGCCGGCGTATTGACGAGTCTTTAGAGTCCTACACAGGGGTTTTCTGGCTCAAGCGAAACGAAATAGGAGCGCATATGAGATATGTGTGGGACCGAGAATAATACGAGTATATGATACTGTATTCTATTCTCGCGATTTGTGACATTGATCGGTTGTATGCGATATAGCCGGGTTATCGGATCAAGTGTTGATTCGATAAGTTGTTACTATTGATATTAGTCGGTTATATGCAATATGACCGGATCGTTAAATCAAGTGTTGATTTAATGATTTAATGTATAATTATATATTTGATATATTACATTACATTAACTAGTATTGGTTCACTTAAGATTGATTTTCTCACTAGTTTGTGCACATTGTTTATATGTGATATATGCAAGTGTACATGTTTGTATCATGCTTGATGATACAAACAAGTTGTGTGTATGAGACTTGAACCAAACAAGGTTAAATTAGGGTTTACTATTTTCCTAGCATATAACAAAAGAGTGTGACTTTGGTCAAAGTTATCAAGCTTCATGAAGCTTGATAAACATTGACAAAGTCAACTCTTTTGTCATTTGTATAAGATATTAGTTAACCCAACCCTTAACCTAATGCTTTGGTTAATTCTCTACATGAGTTAAGCATGAGGGATTAACTCAATCATGGTGCCATGATTAAAAGGATAAGTTTCATATTATTCTTTTAATTCTTTTCTTCTTCTTCATCTTCATCAAGCTTCAAGAAAGCTTGCTAGCTTCAATGGTGCCATGAGAAAAAGAGTGAGAAATCCAATTCTAAAGTGAACCCACTTCCTATTTCTTCATCCTCTACTACTTGCCATGTAGTATAGGTTGTTCTCTTCATAAAGGTTTTGACCAAGTGAAGGAATAGCTTGAATTTGAGTCTCCCCGACGTAGATCATCTTTAGCCTCGAAGTCAATGACCTAGCCCAATCATTTCTCCAACGAAACCATCGCTAGAGTCCGGGATCCGATGATCGCAGCGGAGGGGCGTCAAAACGGAGCCTTAGAAGTGGAGGACCGGATCTACAAAGGTTGTATTTCCATTCACTTAGTAGCAAAGTAGTTTGTTTGCATGTTCTTTCGCCTGATCTCTAGTTAACGATCTAGTTTAGGGTTTCTCGGCACCGGAAAATTTGAATTTGGCATAGTTGATGCCTTGTGGAACCTCTTGTGTCTGCCTAGTAACCCTACAGTGGTATAAGAGCCTAGCTAGAGCATCAGGCTATGTGTTTGCGAAGTTAAAACCCCGATCGAACCCGAAAACAACAAATTAACCCCCTCTCTGGAAAATTTTTGAAATCTGGGATTTTTCTTTATTAAAAATACCTAAAAAATTCAGCAGGGTTTTCTAAGAATTACCATGAAAAAAGTGCCCCTAATTCGTCTACATGGCCACGGAACCGCGGCAATAAGCCCCCTTTGGCGGCGGTTCCGCGGCAAGGTGTTGGTATTAGGGACGGTTTTTTGCACTGTAATTCTAGTTGCTGCTTCTATATTTTCTGAGTATTATTTTTCTGACTCAAGTGTTGAGTATTCTGGGGATTATTTTGTATTCGTTGATTCGATCAGAAATTTTAAATTCGTAATGTTTTCTGGATATTTTTAGAACATGTTAAAAAGTTCAACCAGATATAAATACCCACTTTTTCCCCTGTCGGGAAATTTCCAAGTGTTGGATTTTTCCGTAGTTTGAGAACGTTCTAAGTAGTGCAAGTAACGCGATGGACCCTCTAGAAGAAAACAAACCTTAACTCGATTATGTGACCGTCTTGAACTGCCCTTTGAACCTTAGGGTTTGGGGCAGTACGGCGTGCCACATATGAGGCATTGGCTTGACCCTTCTATGGCTGGACCGTTGGTACTGTGGCATGAAGTGAATGTTTTTAAACTTATTTCATGTGTTGAGCTGTTTCGGGAAAACTTGGGTGTTTGATTGTTCGATCGGAAAGTTTAACATTTTCTATTTAACTGGAATGTGATACAATATTTGGAATCCATAAGTAGTTATGAGATAACTAATTTGGATGTTATAAACATAGCACTTTAGTCTCTCTTGATCGGTTGCCACGGAATTTTGATGTGATCAAAAGTCCGTCGCAATCACGTAGCGTACGCGGATACTCGCCGGGTAAACTTAATAGACAGCCACACCCCATAACCCCAACCAAGTGACTGTAGGAGAACCCCGTAGCCAAAAGCATCCATTTGGGTGCTCGCGGCAGCGGAGTTCCGCCTTAGTGCACTTCGTCGACGGCATCCGGGGGTGCGGCCGTCTACTAAAGTTTGCGACGTGCATTCGATCAGAATATCGGGAATCTTGTTGAATTGCCCGACTAGATATTGAAAAGTGTTTTCGATATAGAGACTAAAATGCAGGGTTTATAACTGTTAGGCATGCGATGTCTGAGGAGGTTGCGGATTCCAACTGTTGTAGTTTTACACTTTCTTTTCTGCGACCGTAAGTGTAATATGTGATATCGCCGGTTTTGTTGCTATATGTCAACGACAATTGGGATATGCATGTTTACTTACGTTGATGACATGTGATGTTATGTGTTGCTGGATATGTTATATTGGATCGTCGCGTTTTAAATAGCCGGGGTTTTATGTAAGATGAGAGTTTTTATTTTCATTCATGTAAAATTAAATTGTATGTAATAATCTATTATTGGGGCACTTCCTGGTTGCGGAAGATGTCACCCATTGTATATTATTTACTTTTCCGCACTAGGATAGACCTAAGGAGGAGGGCACAAGTAACCAGGTTCTAGAGTCCAATGGGAGACCAACTCGAGGAGTCGAGTCCGGGTCTCCTAACTCTAGAATTGGTAGGGTTGCTTGTCTCTCTCGTAGGGGTCTAGGTGTGTGGGTTTGGCTATTCATCGCGACCGTAGAATCCGTGTTTTATACTGGCTCATATTGAAAACACGGACGTCCTAGTATATCCAATGTTTCATATGTTTCTTCTGCTGCGATATCTGTGATGTGATCATTTGATATGTGATGATAGATACTGTATATGATATATATGATATATTATATATAGACGTTACTTATGTTTTACACCCGTGCTAGCCTTGCCCCGCTCTGCCGTTAGTTACCTAACCTAACGGTGCACGAGGGGACATCGAGGCAAATGCGCATGGCATAAGTGTACGTCGTATTTATCTGTGATGTTTAGGTGACTTAAATGATGGGACTTCATTAATATGATTAATGAAAGAAAAAGAAACCTAAAAGATGTTCTGGGATCGAATTTTCAAAATCAGGTAGCTACAGTTCTTGCTTTGCATCGCGGTGTTCCTTGTAGAACATTCTGCACCTTATTCGATAAGAAAAGGGCCGAGATCCCTTCACCGGGAGTGACCCATTTAGCAATAACTGGCAGATGCTACACCCCTCGGTTTGTCTTTTGATTGCTTTTGGAATTTTTGCTTTGCACAGCTGTATATATGATATATCTTGCACCTTATTTGATGAGGAAAGGGCCGACGATCCCTTCATCGGGAGTGACCCCTTTAGCAAAACTAGAAAAGCCTCAAAAACTCTCCATTTTAAAATCATTTGATTCTATAACGATATCAAGTTCATTACGCAATAGGTTTTCAGAAAAACCTGTCGTAGCCCTCCGTCATTTCAGATAAGTACTACTTAGTATTCGTGCTGCGGTAGTTTGGCATTCGTCAAGGCGTAGTGTGCGGTAGCTAACTAGTACTTATCTGCTTATGCATATGATGCAGATGGGATTAGGGTATTCGTACGGCGTTGTTTGGCATTCGTCAAGGGTCGTGCGGGTGGGTTTAATTCAATCAAGAAATGTACGGGTTGAACTTGACTAGTGGACTATGGGTTGTTTAGCATTCGTCAAGGTCATAGAACGCTAGGGGCAAAATATTATCGGGAATTTCAAGTGTTGAAATTTGCAATGAGATTGAATACCTTCTATGAGATAGTTGGATCCCGATACCCGCTGCGAGTAATTGTTACTCCTGGGAGAGTTTTACACATTACAATTAGCCGATCAAGTAGGTGTCTAGAAAGGTGTCAACGGGGTTACACCTCTGGGAAAATGAGGTTTACTTTAATTAGGTCCATGCGAAAGCACGGGGAACCTTCCTCAAAGTACCGACACTGGCTTGGCTGAAGGATTGGCGAACTTGTAGCGTGTAATTAATCCCGGCTAGTCTTTCCTTTTAGGGTTTGAAGGAAGATTTGATTAAAACAGTGGGAACCATCCTGATTAGATAAAATAATAACCAATCTGATCATGCAAGAGCGCACGCAGAGTGTTTTCTTCTCTCTCTCTCTCTCCAGGTAGCGACCATGTCACGCCTTAATCAAGATAATAAAACGGATATATTGACCGAACCCGCTTGTTATACTGAGCTGGGTAACGTTGGTCCCGCTCCAACTTATAATTGTTATAAGACAGAGCAGGAAATTGAGGATTACCAGAATTCCCGTGCCGCCCAAACGAAGAATGTGCATATGATGCATCTCCTTCGGGTGTGTTCATTACAAAGAACTGTTTCTCTGTATCCTCTACGCCCTGGGTATTTGATACCGTATCAGGATCCCAGATATGTAATCTATTATATAGGGCTACAGAAAGGTAGAGAACTGAGAACGGGTGATAAGTTTCATGAGGCAGAAAATGGTGTAAGTGTTGCAGCCAGGTCTGTTGGTCACTGTCACCCTGTATTACCTGAATACATTGATTCTGAACAAATGTCATTAGATACCAAACCTGATATACAAAATCATATCAGTCTCTTTATTAGTAAAGAAGGATATAATTTTGTATTGATTGGATAATGTTTTGAACATTTCCTATATCAAAAGTTGATCGGTTCAGGCACGTTATCTAAAAGCATTGATGTTCTAAATCAAACCACAATTCTTAGTATATATAGAACACACACAAGAGGAAGATTTCAGAAATAAACGAATCCTTCTTGAGGCATTGTAGACTAGGTCATATCAATGCAACCCGACTAGCTCAAGTTACATTAAGATGCATATTTAAATTAGTTTGAATTTACATCTTGTGAAACTTGCCAGTCATGTCACAGAGATAACATGACCATAGCTCTGTTTATTGGAAACAGAGAAAGAGTTAGTGAACTCTTGGGATTGATACATGCTGATGTATGAAGGTCCCCTGTCTACACATGCCAAGACCGGTTCTTTGTACTTCATTACCTTCTCTGATGATCTCTCAAGATTCAGACATATGTTCCTGTTGAAACACAAGTCCAAAGTTTTTGAGATATTCACAGAATATAATTTAGAAGTAGAAAACCAAAAACGGGTATAAGTATTATGTCCTTTGATGTGATCAGGGAGGAGAATACTTTAGCATGGAATCCCTGGACTATTCTAAGAATGAGATTCTCTCTCAGCATTATTCCTCCGCATACACTACAGCACGTCGGTGTGTCGGGGTGGAGCAATCACACCCTATATGATATGGTGCGCTCTATGATGAGTACTACTGAGTTTCCTATTTCCTTTTAGGGAGTTATGCACTTATGAAGTTGCATACCTATTGAATAGGGTTCCGATCAAATCAGTTGCCTACCACTTCATATGAGATATGGAAAGGGAAGAGCCCATATCTTAAGTTTGTTAAGATTTGGGGTTGTCCGGCCTATGTATAAAAAGAAAAATCCGGACAAGCTTGAGGCAAAGTCAACTCTGTAGAAGTTTGTTGGATATCCCAAGCATTCGCAAGGGAATATCTTCTACCTAACCGAGTAACAAAAATATGTTTTGTTTCTCAGCATGCCACCTTTGTGAAAGGGAATTTCTTGTGAAGAAATTATTGGTCATGAGGTAGAACTGGAAAGAGTTCCAGCTAGACAAACTGCAGCTGATGATTTGGTAGAACCAAAGGATTCAATAGAAACCAACGAACCTCAGCCTCTCCGCCGATCTAGTAGGTTTCCTCATCCACCTGAGAGATACTTCGGTTTCTCTGTGACAGTGGGAGCGAGGATTGAATCATGGGATGATGACCTAACTAGTTTCGAGCTGGCCATCAGGAGTGTGACTCTGTAAGAATGGCTGGATGTTTATCGATCTGAGATGGAATCCTTATACACTAACAAAGTATGGACTTTGGTTGCTTTATCTGAAGGGTAAAATCCCCATCAGGAGTAAGTATATCTTGAGAAGATTACTTGGTGTACATGGAAAAGTTGAGACTTTCAAAGCTAGGCTTGTTAAAGGTCTGCATTATAGACCAGTTATGGCTTATAATGAAACCTTTTCTAAGTAGCTATGCTTAAGTCCATCCAGATCCTACTTGCTACGGCTACTACCATGAGTACGATATCTGGCGGTTGGGTATCTTGACTGTTTTTCTAAATGATGATTTGGAAGAAAGCGTCTATAAGTACACAGCCAGAGGGCTTCGTAGACAGTGGGAGCAGCGGAAACGTATGCAAGATGTTTTATGTGATAAAGCAGGCATCGCGGAGTTGGAACTTCTGTTTTAATTAGTTAGTCAAAGAGTTTGACATCATCAAAATGGTAGATGAACCTTGTATATACAAAAAGGTAGTGGGGAGTATGGTGGAGATCCTCGTAGAGTACATGGATAACATACTCCTAATAGGGAAGGAGTTTCCTATGCTACGCTCGGTCAATCTCCGCTTATCACAAGGATTCTCCATATAGGATCAAAGTGATACCTACTAAATCCTGGGTTTTGGATCTATGAGATATATCTAATTGGATGTTAGGATACTCACTAGTTATAGTGAGAAGGTATCAATTGATCCTGGGGAGAATCACAGGAAAGGTTCCAGAGTGATAAGGATGACTGAATGTCAGTCACAGGAATTGTCTTTACCCTCAGTAAAGGGAAGGTATGTTGGAAGAGTTCCAAGCTAGATACCGTGACATACTAGACGATAAAGGCTGGATACATCGATACCAAAGATGCTACCAAAGAGGCAGTCTGGGTGTATATTAGTTCATGAGATGAACTTCGTTCCTCCCATTGTGTGACAATGGAGTTGTGGCTTATGCCAAGGAACGCCCGTCCCATCAGTGATCCAGACATATTCTTAGGCAGTATCACCTGATCCTGGAGATGGTTGATCTCCAGGGGATCGAGGTTAGGAGAGTAGACTCAGAGGACAACAAGGCGGATCCACTCACAAAGGCCTTTTCCAAGAGGGAGATTTTTATAGGATGGTTGAGTATGAGATACTACAACCATTGATATCAGATGGCCCTAGTGCAAGTGGGAGATTGTTAGTTATATGTATGCCCTAGAGGCCATTACTATACATAGGATGTATATTGTAGTGGATGCTTGGACATATATAGGGATGACTTTCTTGCTCGATATGATAGTATACTATCTGGTTACTCTTTACCTTAATGTGTACACTGATTGTCTCTCTGTTACATGTTGGTAAAGCCCTTAGGATGTGTACATGACTACCTGGACAATGATGCGGATCATACTAGTGGGGACGTGGTAGTCCATAAGTACATCCTTCAAAGTCCCTAGTCGTGGGTGTATCGAGACGGGGCATCGATATACCAGAGTAGACTAGCGTGTAGCTTCTCGACCCATATAGATGGGCGATGGATGATCCCATATCCATTGGTGTTTGACATCAGAGATGATATACGGGTGCTCAGTGAAGACTGGGTACACGGGACGGACTCGCCGAGAACTCCCAGATGGTATTATACATTACATCAGATGGCAGTTCTCTGGTGACACTGGTACAGGTTAGTCTGTAGACCAGAGATTGTCATAGAGTCTTGTGTGATTCCCACTGTGCTTTGATTTCCACCTTACCACGTCCAAGAGGGCGTGCAAAACGGCGGTTTTTGGGTACAGTCCCGAATCACATGGAGGCAATGAGCGATAGGAGGGGTTTCGTATCTCCCGGTATAGGGAGTTGATGTTGCGCTGTGCTCGATTGGCTATAACAGGAAGTCCTTGGCCAAGGCTGCTTTAGGGATTTATTGTTAAGTGTTACCAGTAGTTTCTCGACCTGTTATGAGCCTCATATCGACACGACTTATCGAGTTATTGGGGTCTGACGTTTACCACCCCTAGAGGAGATATGCGACATATCATACAAACAGACCGGACTGTATGGTAAGTGTTACTGGTTGGATTCACAGGAGTGTGAGCGGGCTTGCTCGTTGATCTTCTGATCGCTCAATACCCGGGTGGCCGTTACGTTTAGCAGACCGCTTGCGGCTTGTGGGTGTTCAATATGATCATCACCTACTGCCGGCGTATTGACGAGTCTTTAAAGTCCTACACAGAGGTTTCCTGGCTCAAGCGAAACGAAATAGGAGCGCATATGAGATATGTGCGGGACCGAGAACAATACGAGTATGTGATACTGTATTCTATTCTCGTGATTTGTGACATTGATCGGTTGTATGCGATATAGCCGGGTTATCGAATCAAGTGTTGATTCGATAAGTTGTTACTATTGATATTTGTCGGTTATATGCAATATGACCGGATCGTTAAATCAAGTGTTGAATTAATGATTTAATGTATAATTATATATTTGATATATTACATTACATTAACTAGTATTGGTTCACTTAAGATTGATTTTCTCACTAGTTTGTGCACATTGTTTATATGTGATATATGCAAGTGTACATGTTTGTATCATGCTTGATGATACAAACAGGTTGTGTGTATGAGACTTGAACCAAATCAAGGTTAAATTAGGGTTTACTATTTTCCTAGCATATAACAAAAGAGTGTGACTTTGGTCAAAGTTATCAAGCTTCATGAAGCTTGATAAACATTGACAAAGTCAACTCTTTTGTCATTTGTATAAGATATTAGTCAAACTAACCCTTAACCTAATGCTTTGGTTAATTCTCTACATGAGTTAAGCATGAGAGCTTAACTCAACCATGGTGCCATGATTAAAAGGATAAGTTTCATATTATTCTTTTAATTCTTTTCTTCTTCTTCATCTTCATCAAGTTTCAAGAAAGCTTGCTAGCTCCAATGGTGCCATGAGAAAAAGAGTGAGAAATGCAATTCTAAAGTGAACCTACTTCCTATTTCTTCATCCTTTACTACTTTCCATGTAGTATAGGGTGTTCTCTTCACAAAGTTTTTGACCAAGTGAAGGAATAGCTTGAGTTTGAGTCTCCCCGACGTAGATCATCTTCGGCCTCGAAGTCAATGACCTAGCCCGATCATTTCTCCGACGTAACCATCGCTAGAGTCCAGGATCCGATGATCACAGCGGAGGGACCTCAACACGAAGCTTTAGAAGTGGAGGACCGGATCTACAAAGGTTGTATTTCCATTCACTTAGTAGCAAAGTAGTTTTCTTTCATGTTCTTTCGCCTGATCTCTAGTTAACGATCTAGTTTAGGGTTTCTCGGCACCGGAAAATTTGAATTTGGCATGGTTGATGCCTTGTGGAACCTCTTTTGTGTGCCTAGTAACCCTACACAACGGCCCCTTTCAACGGGTCGTCCAATATCAAACCGGCAGCCTCTGTCTTTACCAGGCTGAACTAGAACTCTGATGGCCCGCCAAGAAGCCCATGAACCCTGAAATTGCCGTCCCGAGGAAGACAGCCACCCTTTCTCCAGAAGTCGTCAAGGCGGCTTCTCCTGTTAAAGAGTCAGTCTTTTCAAGGCTGACTATTCCGGCTCCTACTCTTACTCAAGGATCTGTCTTTGACAGATTGAACATTGTCACTCCAAGGGCAACATCAGTCTTTATGAGGCTGACACTAGCAATGCCTCATTCGGACAGGGGGCAAGGCGAAACTATCCCTATCGCCGAGCCAGTCCCAACAGCTCGACGTGCTCGACGTCGTCACTGGCGCCGAGTAACGAAGGTTGGGGGCAACTCCCCCTCAGGGCTAACTCCACCTGCTCCAGTGGTGGAAGTTAATGCTGCTGTTCCAACTGGGAACAACTTTGAACCACTTAAGAGGGTACATAAGAACTCTCCAACTGCTACGCTAAAAAGATCTCCTCCACCTGCGGAGAGGGTTCCGGAAATGAAGCTGGAGCAGCCCCCTCAGCGGCTATCCTCCAAAATTTATAAAGTTTGGCGAAGGGTACAAAACTCCGTAATTGACCAGGTCACTCTCGTCAGCAGAAAAGGGCGAAAGTGCAGGAAGAAAAGGACTGTCCAATCAAATAGCAAAGGACGACAATCACCAGGGTGCTCGCAGGAACGACCCCTTCAACTTCAACGGCCCATAAGAGAAGGAGGCCGGAGAAAATTCCCACGCCCGCGGCAAATGCCAAGGGAGGCGAGCCCAAACGCCCTAAGTCCGGGGGCATTGTAGTCCATACCGTCTACATGGAGTCTGGGAAGGAGGATAGCCGTGCATCTACTGGTCATAGACCGCTTACACGGTCAGTGACCAAAGCTCAGGAGCAACAGCGAAAGCTCCAGGAGATTATGAACGCGATGGCCGCACTCACTGGGCCAAAAGAAAGCCCCGAAGCATCCTCGGATGAACGGCAGGAGCATGAAACTGACGCTGAATTCCTTCGTCGGATATTGGAGAAGAAGGATAAAGAGGCTGCTGAACAAGCAGCCAACATAAAGCGAATGGCCCTCCTGTTCCAGGACATGGTGGGAATGATGATCCAACAAGATCCTCCAGCTGAAGATCCCCCGATCGTCCTTAAAGACGATAGGGGAGAAACGTCAAATCCTCCACCGGCTCTGTCAACAGCCAAAGAGGAGATAATCTCCAAAGCTGACTTGGACGAATATATAGCCCAACAGATACGGGTTTATCATGCGACTGAGGCAGCCGGTCAGGTCATAAAAACAGGACGACCATATCCGAGCTGGTACGATCAGATAAAGTACCCGCCGGGCTATACGATACCGAAATTCCATGTCTATAAAGGGACGGGCAATCCCCACCATCATGTTGCCCAGTTCAGAGCGCTTTGCGGAAACACCGGCGGTGATGATAAATTGTTGCTTCACCAGTTCGTCGGTAGCTTATCGGATACAGCATTCGAGTGGTACTCCGAACTCCCAAACGACTCTATCAAGACATTTGCGGAGATGGAGCTGCTGTTTACCCAGCGTTTCGTAAGCGCCAGCGAACGCACCCCGATGACGGCATTGATTAATGCCAGGGTGAAGCAGGCGAGACATGGGTCCAATACGCGATACGGTGGCGGAACCTATGGTCAAAATGCGAGCAACACATAGAAGAGGCTCCAGCAGTGGGTATGTTTGTGGGAACCCTTGATCCGCATGCGACCATCTCGCAATTTATGATGTTCTTCAAGACAACTACCTTCCAGGCCCTGATCGACACGTCAGCTAAAATGGACCAGATGGGTCATAGACCTCTCCCTCCAAAGCCGGACTCTCGAAAAGAGAAGGGGAAGGGAAAAGCAATTGTTGTCGCTAATGCTCAACAACAGCCGAGCAACTCGAAGCCGGTTTACCGTCAAAATAATATGCGTCCGCACGTACCCCTTGAGGAGAGGCTAGGACGTCCTTACTCGTTTCCCCGAGATAAAACGAGAAGATTATTCGAGCTGGCGTTGCGCAACCGACTCATAAACCTGCCGGATCCAAGACGTCCGTCGCAGCCGAACGACGTCCATGATCCCAATTACTGTCCCTATCACCGAGTACTGGGTCATCCGATCGAAGATTGCTACGTCTTCAAAAATTGGATTGAAGACCAGTACCAATAGGGCAAGTTCGCGTTGTCCGACAGATGGAAGGTGAATCCGCCGCAACCTCACACCTCTAAAAGGATGAATACGCTGGGGGCAACGTGCTCTCTCGTTGAAGAAGCTCCATGGGAGGTCGTTTTATCAGCTAAAACAAAGAGGATGCTGAACGATCTTCAAACATGCCCAGCAATCAGGTAGAAGAACCCGTTGGAACCCCAGATCATTGAAAGGATGTTGAAGCCGCGCCCAACTCCAAAGAGCGATGGTGTTGGCCCAAGCACTCGCAACCAGCTGTCAAAATCTTCAAAGAAGAAGAAAAAGAAATCCAAGAAGTCCGTGAAGCTTAGCGACAAGCGCACGGACTTACAGAAACAAATTGACGCGCTGGAGGAATACAACCAGAAAGCGCGGACTCCCATTACACTCCAAGAGTTCCTCAACCACGTCTTTCAAGAGGAAGATGAGGGAGACAGTTCGTCGGATGAATCTGAGGAGTACGTGTCGAGCTGTCATATGATCTCCCATTCGTTTACAGACGATAAGGAAACTCCTTGCACTGAAAAGCTGGGGGCAGATCCTGAACCGGAAATTCTGGGGCTATCGGATGAAACAATTAACGCATTCCTCAACGAAGCTCTGTTGAAAAGTAAAGCTGATAGGGAACGCGAGACGGCTATATTTGAAAGGGCCAAGCGCCAGCGACTTGACGAAAGAGCTGAGACACTCGCGCTGGAGCAAAATACATCCACTGCGGATAAAAGCAAATTCAAGACGAGGAAAAGGTTTGCTAAGGCCATATCAATGGGTATCAAGCTACCATCCTCTGAAGGAAACATTACTGGTGAAGTGGAAATGCACCCCTCCTACTGCTTGTATCATCGGATGATTTCGCACCCCACTGAAGAGTGAAAGGCTTTCAATAGATGGTGGCAAGGATATGTTGCTCACCGACAACATTTTAAGCGGGAGAAGCGCAAAACTCGTCGGGAGCGGAAAAGTACGACCGAGGGGCTTAACAGAACTACCGGCAATTGTCTCATAGTTAACGCCAGGGGATCGCAAGTGCTCACATTTGGGAGCGATTCTGACGAGGAGCTGGCTCTTATCCCCCTCTTTAAAGAGTTCACCTCAGGAAAAGGAGAAGAGCAGATGGTCTGTGAAAATATCCGGCTGCGTAATCGGACACTGGCCCAAAAGAATCTCGGACCCTTAAACAAAAAAGATAAAGGGAAAGAAAAGGTCTCTGAGAATATCGCCCTAGATGACCAAGTCATGGAAGAGCTAGCTGCCAAGGACCCGCCGAAGAAAAATAAGATGGATTATAACGTTCTAGCGCATCTGAGGAAGCTACCCTCGCAGCTCAGCATTCTTGACGCCCTTTTACTATCAAAAGAGGCGAGAGATTCATTAATCAAGGCACTACAGGAGCAAGAGCAATTCCAAGCTTTCCTGCCGAAGAAAAGATGAAGGATGAATTGGAGGAAGTGCACACGGCCGATGTCACTTTTGGCGATGAAGACCTTCTCCTTAGGACGTGCGAACACAATCGCCCCCTCTATGTCTCAGGATACTGCCACGATATAAAGATAGGCAAAATCCTGGTCGACAATGGATCCTCCGTTAATCTTCTCAATGTGCGGGTGTTAAAAGAAATCTGCATGAGCGTCCAGCACCTTGCTCGGGACAAGATCACCATCTCCGGGTTCGACTCCAAATCATGAAGAACTCTTGGGTCTGTGATACTGACGCTACGCTTTGGGCTACTCATCGCGGACATTAAGTTCCACGTCATAGACGTTAAGACATGATACAATGCTCTGCTCGGCCGACCATGGTTACACGAGTATAATATCTTCCCTTCTATACAGCATCAGTGTATGAAATATTTTAAGGATGGTCTCGAGTATACCATGACGGAAGAACTGAACCCGTTCTCTGTGAATGAAGTCCACAAATATGAAGATGCCAAATACTTTTTACCGGATTTCGAAGACATGGAGAGGTGTCACAAGCCGGAGAACAAAGCTAATGCCACCATCCCTGTCTTCGGCAGTGATACCGAGGAGGAAGAGGAGATAGTTTATTTGGGTCTTCCCCAATACAACAAGCCGGGACCATCTGCTCCTACATTGATCTTTGGTAGCGACTCGGAAGATGAGGTCCATGCTGTATTCTCTGCTCGACCTTCAATACAAATATCCGCTGATAAAGAGCAAAATCTACAAGTCGCCATGGTTCCACCTAAACACTATAAAGAACTGGATGCACTTGATATCTACAGTATAGAGGAGCTGCGGATGGTTCTATGTCCCTCTTAGGCGAGAAGGTGAAAAGGCAATTCTATTCTACCGCTCTGAAGAAACCAAAGTGGAGAAAGAAATCTAGCACGGCGCGGATCCTACGCTTGACAGGCTTCAGCCCATCCGTCTCCCCAGATATTATACAGAAGGCTTGAAGAGGCTGCTAAAGCGCCAAGGGATATCCTTTAAACAGACCGCTCGAAAAGCCAAATTCTATGACAGGGTCTGGAACATTCCCGGGACTCAGCACAAGTTTCCTAACGGGAGATTGGAAACAATCGGGCTTGGTTACATTTGGTCCAAGAAACGAGAGCTACTCCGTGACTGCTACGTCGTGCATGACTTTGATGAAGAAGCGGATGCTCAATGGGAGGACGCTAATCCTGAACCAGTAAAAGTTCCTGATGCAAAAGTGCCCAGTCCGTCGTTCGAAGAGCAAAGGGACAAGCTTATAAGGGAAGCTGGTCAAAAAGTCCGAGACGATCATAACCGCAAAATGGCCATCTATGAGAAAGCCAAAACGCAACGCCTCTTCCAATAGGCTGTGAAAGATGAAAATGTCGCTCCCTGTCAACCTGTTATAAAAAAGGCTCGACGCAGAGGCAGAAATAAGTCGAGAGGCGAAAAATACGCTCAACAGCAACAAAGCGGGACTAATAAGCCATACAAGCAGGAATCGAGCGGTCCTGATCTATCCCTCATGAAGAAAATGGATCGAGCATACTCTTTCCCTCAAGAGAAGACGAAGAGAATACTTGACCTAGCTATAAAACATCAGATGCTTACACTGCCGGAGTCCAAACACCTCGAACAATCAGGCAAAGTTTCTCACCCAAACTATTGCATTTATCACCAAGTAATAGGGTATCCTCTCGAAGACTGCTTCACTTTCAAGAATTGGGTCGAAGATCAGTATCAGCTTGGCAAGTTCGCTCTGTCTGACAACTGAAGGGTAACGCCGCCACAGAAGCACGAACTCAAAGCCACGAGAGCAGAACCAGCTCCACATTGGTCTTGGAAACGAATTCGTACTTTTCATATGATAACAATATCAAAAGAAGAGCCCGAGAATATGGATGACCTTCCCTGGTGCTTCGAAAACAGCGACGATGAGGTGATCTCAGAATTTCCACCAGCACCGAAAGAGCTGGAGGACGGAATACACACCACTGCAGATAAGCTCAAGAAAATTGAGTTGGGGACGGAGAATGACCCGCGACCGACATTCATTAGTGAGCTGCTGTCTGAAGAGAGGGCGGCTTCATTAAAAGACCTGCTTATGCAGCATAAAGATTGCTTCGCATGGAACTATTCCGAAATGCCAGGACTAGATCCAGAATTTGCTAGCATAAATTGGCGATAGCCCCGGACGTTAAACCAATCAAACAAGCACCGAGAAGAATGTGGCTCGAGCTTGAGATGAGAATCAACACCGAGGTCAAGAAGCTGATCGACTCCGGCTTTATCCAGGAGGTTCAATATCCTGAATGGATCGCCAACATCGTCCCCGTGATGAAGAAAAATGGGACAGTGCGCATATGTGTGGATTTCCGGGATCTCAATAAAGCTTGCCCGAAGGACGATTTCCCAGTGCCAGTCACCGAACTGATGATAGACAATACGTCCACTCATGAGGTTTTCTCCTTCATGGACGGCTCATCAAGGTATAATCAGATAAAGATGCATCCCGAAGACCAGAAGCACACCGCCTTCAGGACTCCGCTAGGTATATTCTGCTACAAGGTGATGCCCTTCGGTCTAAAGAACGCCGGTGCCACCTATCAGAGGCCCATGACGAAGATCTTCGATGACCACATACATGAAATCGTCGAGTGCTATATCGACGACCTCGTGGTGAAAAGCAGATCATACGAGGAACATCTCGAGCATCTGAAGACCGTATTTCAACGCCTTCGACAATACAACTTGAAGATGAACCCTCTCAAGTGCGCATTCGGAATTTCCTCAGGCAAATTCCTAGGATTCATCGTCCGACACCGAGGTATCGAAATAGATCCGTCAAAGATCAAGGCGATCATGGAAATGCCTCCGCCAAGGACTCTCAAACAGCTGTGGTCTCTCCAAGGGAAGCTCGCGTATATACGGCGATTTATAGCCAAACTTTCAGGCAAGTGCCGTCCTTACAGCCACCTGATGAAGAAGGGAACCTGTTCGTCTGGGACCAAAAATGCCAAAGCGCGCTAGACGAGATCAAGCAATACCTGCAGAACCCGCCAGTATTGGCTGCTCCGGTCAAGGGAAAGCCCCTCATTCTTTATACAACCGCCCTTGAAGGTTCCTTAAGCGCATTATGGGTGCAAGAGAACGATCAAGGGAAAGAAAGAGCACTCTATTATTTGAGTCGAGTTCTATTGGGGGCAGAAAGCAACTATTCCCCTATTGAAAAACACTGCCTGGCATTGATCTTTGCGATAACAAAGCTCAGACACTATGCGTTGGCACATGAAGTCCGTCTCATTTCGAAGGTGGACCCCCTTAAATATTTAATGTCGAAGGCCATATTGACGGGACGACTCGCTAAATAGGCCCTGCTCTTGATGGAGTTCTCGATAACGTATCAACCTCTCAAGGCAGTGAAAGGCCAGGCCATCACCGACTTCCTCGCTGAACATCCGATACCTGCCGATTCTCCTTTGAATTGTGATCTGCTAAACGAACATGCGTTTGACGCGATCGACGTTGGTGATACCCGATGGGAGCTTTATTTTGATGGAGCATCCTCCATGAAGAAGCGTAAACAAAGTACGCCCATAATCAAATCGGGGGTAGGACTCATCTTCGTAACTCCACAAGGAGGGATAATGCGCTTTGCTTTCTCCTTAACAGAGCCGAGGACGAACAATGAAGCCGAATACGAAGCTTTGATAGCAGGCCTCGAGATCGCCATCGACATGGGAATTGAAAACCTCCTCATATACGAAGATTACCAATTGGTCGTTAGTCAAGTAAACGGCGACTACCAGACAGGCAAACCAGAATTGGTGAAGTACGGCGAAAAGGTGCAACAATTATTGACCCAAATCCCTTCATACACTTTGGAGAACATACCGCGCGCGGAAAACAGCAAAGCGGACTCGTTGGCCAAGCTCGCTAAAGAATTGGCTGACGAGAACCTCGATGACGTCAGAATTGTGGTACAAAGCCGTCGGGTGCTCGCCCCAGCGGAAATATCTCCGGAATCACCCAAAGAGAAGGAAGCGACTGAACAAATGGCTATGCAAATAAAAGACTGAGAAAAGGCCAAGGATTGGAGGGAAGTCTTTATAGACTACTTCAAATACCGTCGAACGCCTGAAGATGCGTCCTCAAGACATCAGCTTATGAAACGAGCTCTGTCTTTCGCCTTCGTTGTAAATCCCCGTTACTATCTTAGTAAAAGTTTTCCTATTTTCTAAATCCCAGAGATTTCCTTTCTTGTTCCTCGTATATTTTTGTAGAAACGTGGTAGCTTGAATTCCAATATTTATATTTTTTCCAAACCCTAAAAGTCAAGATCCAGAATTAAAACCAAAACTAAAACAAGTAAAATATTTTACTTTAAACCCTAACCTTACTTAAGCCCATTCTCCTTTAAAATAAACCTTCAGCCCAATCTTTTTTTCAAACCAATAAATTAACCCCGGCCCATTTCTAACCTCAGCCCACACACCAAATTTTAAAAAAAAAAAAAAAAATGATTTCCCCATTTAAAACCTGAGCCATTTCAATCCTCATCCCATGAAAACAAAACTAAAAGAATTAAATTAAAATAAACTTCCCAAGCCCAGCCCACTCCTCCAGCCCGCCTCCTCAGCGACCTGACCCGACCTGCAACTGTTCACCTTTCTCCCTCTCTAACGGCTCCTTCCTCCATTCCTGCTCGCGACCCGCTTCCTCTGCTCGTGCCCATTCCTATGCCCACGTTGCGCGACGTTACCCCCTCGCACTCCTCTCTCTAACCCCGTCGCCCTCATCTCTCCCTCGCTCTCCAACACCATTTCAAAAACCCTCCATCTTCGCAAAATTTCTGCACGAACCCACTGCACCCTCGACGCCGGCGATCACCCCATCACTTCGCTCGACACCTACGACGACGACAGCTCCTCGGCGACCCCTCTTTCACCCTCCTTCTCCCTCTACGACTCCACCCTCCATCAACCCAACTCCCCTGCACACCAACCTCCGCACCGAGGTCGACCCCCACCCTGCACGCTCGACGCCGGCGATCTCCACACCACACCATCGACCCCAACACCCTCTGCATCTTCTCCTCCTCCTCCAAGATCCGCACCCGAGCCCTCTCTCTCTCCCCCCCCCTCTCTCTCTCTCTCTTCAAGAAAATTCCATAACCCATTTTCGAGACACCCTCTGCGGCTCGTCGCCGGAGCGACGCCGTCGACCGTCGTCAACCCCAGCACTTCTCAGGAAAACCACAGAGCACCCCCTCCGCTTCCAGCGAGTACAAGAAGTATACGGACAACTCCGACGCAAATTCCGTATCTCGAGCCAAGCTCGCGCAAATCGCTTCACGACGTACACCGCGCGTTCGTGACGCCGCTGCTGCCGTGCAACCCAGAGACGTTTCCACGCAAGTGTTTTTACTTGCTACATGCTAATATAATTGTAATACAAACTTAAATCATATAGTTTATAATTTACTGATTCTCGATATATTATGCGACCAATGTGTTCGATGCTAGACCGCAATGAAAATACTTGCTTAATTTGACGGAAATAGATATTTTCTGTTGGCCCATATAATGAAAAATATCGTATATAAATCTCACTGGAAAATACAATTGTTAGTGACTAAAATTGATACCCCCAAATATGCCGATAAAACTAGAATTTTTCCGTATCTGAAAATGATTAAAATCACTGTAAATTATGTACATACTAGAATGATTCGTTCGAGGGCTTAAATCGAAGCCGACTCGACAAACTTTAACTCTATGTAAACCTCTAATGATTTCTGTTCGATAACTGCGATGATATTTAGATCGGCGTGCGACTCTGGACTGCAGTCCAGAGCGACTCTGATTACTGTGTACTGTCCCAAAATGTGTGTTACTTTGTTTCCTGAATTCGTGTGTTATGGAACTCTGCAGTGGATTAAATATGGATCTGTTATCTAAACAAAACAAGTGATTCCATTCCGTTCATTGCCGTTTTCTATTTAAATTGTAAATAAAAGGGCAGAACGTATAACTGTCCAGAACAGATTCAGAAGTGACACACTGATGTTAAACTGTGTATAACTTTCGACGTACAGACGCGATTGAGGATCCATCTATTTTGTTGAATACTCTATTGAAAACCCTAGATTTTATTCAACTGTAGCATCGCTAAATTCGGAACCCAACTGGGTACAATTCGTGTCGCGAAACGGACGTTCAGTTCTGAAACTGAATTTCCAGCCGCGAGCACTTAAAATGAAACAGCTGTATCATGAAAACCAAAATCCCGATTGAACTGAAACTAATTTTGATGAATTTCTGACTGAGTATTCTATTTATCTTACTTGTATCATTTTGTTGAATTCTTAACATATGAATTTATACAATTTTTGTAAGTTAATGACATGCATATGGATTCATAACATACTTAGCTTATTGATGGCATACATACATATATCATACCCCTTTTGCCATATACTTTGTGTTAGCGCATGTTAGAGTCAGTGGACATTGCATTATCGTGCATGATTGATATTGGTTTAGAAGTGACAAGTACACCAATGGGAAGTGAATATTCGTGACAGTGATTGATACAGTGAACAGTGATAAAACCGTGCCATTGGTATACTTGTACACGACTAAATCAAGATTATAAATAGTGTAAACCTGGGGATAAAGGGGAAATCGAAGTGGAAAGAGAATCGTATTTAGCGGGACCGTGTTTTAGAGGATGATCATTAGAGTAGCGATATATATAGTAGGTAGGATCTAGCGATCCGGCTGACAGGGTTATGTCCCGGGCATGTGGGCCGTTGTCTCGGGTATGTACGAGACTCCTGTTAAATATGATCCTCCTTCCACTATACGATTTCAAATATGACCTAGAGAATAATAGGGACACAGATCATATTTTGCATCATATAGTGATATAGTGATTACTCGCATTGTACTTTCACCATTATTACCTCTTTTACTTGTTTCATCTTATTATAATAATATTGTTATTGTGTCGCTCTGACGACCTGAGTATGCATGGTCTGATCCCGTGGAAGGACCAGTACAGGAGACAGATCTATCTTTCGAGTTCATGGAGATATAGTCTGGTGTACTTCCTATCTTTACTGCTTTCCATAAAAGTGATCGTGAGATTGAACTTGGTTAGTAATTGTTCTTGTTATCTGTAATTTGTGAACAATGGATTTTAATGTAATAAATTAGTGATGTGATTTCTTTACTACTGTGCTTTATTTACTGATTACCATGTAATGCTAGAAGCCGAAGTGTGACTACGGCGGGATGATTCCTTGACCGTAGGAGCATGGCTGGCCTAGTCATCCCTCGTTTTCCGTATTTTGGGAAGCGGGGCGTGACATGGTTTAGTTGGTATCAGAGCCGCGTTTAGTATCAAGGGATAACATTAACTATACTGTATTACATTATTCTCGTTTCACTACTCTTGATTTTCATCCTTGAATCTGATCTTATCCTTTGAATCTTTTAGTGATATGACGTCCCCGAACGACCCCTCCTCGGACTCCTGCTCTCAGGACCGCACGGAAAGAATACTTAGTGCACTGACCTCTCTCGCGGAAGCTCAGGAGAGGAAGACAGATTTACTCGCTGAGGGACTCAGGGCGATTACCGCCGCTGGAGGACCCTCCGCACTCATTACCGCCCCCGAGGGCGCTACTCCACCAGCTTATCATGCTAGGGCTGGTACCGTATCCGACTTCCGACGGTTACACCTAGCTGCATTCACAGGGCTAGCTGAACCCCTTGAGGCTGAGCAATGGCTGGTGAACATGGAGAACTTATTGACAGCCGCCAGGGTTCCAGAGGAAGATAGGGTGGACGTGATAAAGATCCAATTGGAAGATGAAGCTTGTACATGGTGGTCGGTGGAAGAAAGCAGGCTAGACGGGCCGATTGAATGGAGCAAGTTTAAGGAGTGCTTCCTAGATCATTATTTTCCTTCCACAGCCAAGGCAGAAATGGAAGAAAGGTTTATTCTTTTGAAGCAGAATGGACGCCCAGTGGACGTTTATGCGGCAGAGTTCAACCGTCTGAGCCGTTTTGCTCCATACATGGTCGTCTCAGAGGCCACCAGGGCCAGACGCTTCCTTCAGGGGTTAGATTTCGAGTTGCAGCAGTTGATTGCATCGTTGGATTTGCAGACTTTCGCACAGGTACTCAACGCGGCGAGAGTTCAGGAGCAATTAATTAACAAGTTCAGGAGACCCCCAGTCGTTCCAGCACGTACCCACGCGCCTTCTCGAGGAGCCATACCGGTTCACAGGCCAGGAACGACACAAATGAAGCGCCCGTTCGTACCACAGCATCGCCCCCAGAGACAGGGCGTAGTTTGTGGCTATTGTGGTAGAGGTGGGCATACCTAGAAGGACTGTCGCCGTGCCAAGGAACAGTGCTTGATTTGCGGATCCAGTCAGCACAAGATTAGCAGTTGCCCTGAGCGAGCAGAGTTACAGGGAGGTTTTGGACTGCCACAGCAGAGGCCACAGGAGCAGAGGCAACCCTTTACAGGTCGCGGTCAGGGACGGGCTTTCACCTTAACCGCCGAGCAGGCAGAGGCGTCAGGAGACGTGGTTACAGGTACTCTACTCGTACATTCCTTGCCAGCTAGAGTACTATTTGATTCGGGAGCATCGCATTGTTTCTTGTCTGAGCATTTCACTAATACACACTCCATACCGCATGAACCACTAACCAAGGGATGGGAAATACATACGGGTAACGGCATTATAATATCTAGTCGAGAATGTAGGTTTTGCCCGGTTGTAGTGTGTGGCAGGGAATTCTATGCGAATTTCATTCTGATTGGGACAGGCAGTTACGACGCAATTCTCGGGATGGATTGGATGAGCACTTTCCATGCAGTTATCGATTGTCGTGCAAGGAAGGTGATCTTCCGCATTCCCAATCACCCGGAGTTTATTTTCGAGGGCGGAAGCAAATCTTTGGAGCCAACCAAGTACAGAGCCAGGCCCAAGGAGCTGACAGCGATGGAAATTGATAAGAGCCCAGTCCCAGAAATTGTTCGGGACTTTCTGGACGTATTTCCTGAAGATCTACCAGGTCTACCACCTCTTCGAATCTTGGAGTTCTCGATCGATTTGACTCCAGGTACAGCCCCAGTATCCAGAGCCCCATACAGAATGGCACCAGTTGAGTTGGCAGAATTGAAGAAGCAGGTTGAAGAACTATTGGAGAAGGGATTTATTCGGCCAAGCGCTTCACCGTGGGGTGCACCAGTTCTGTTAGTAAAGAAGAAGGATGGATCGCTGCGAATGTGTATAGATTATCAGGAGCTGAACAAAGTCACAATAAAGAACAAGTATCCAATCCCACGCATTGACGACCTATTCGATCGGCTAAGTGGAGCCAAGGTATTCTCGAAGTTGGACCTCTGTTCTGGATATCATCAAATCAGAGTAGCAGCCGAGGATGTATGCAAGACGGCTTTCAGGACCCGATACGGACATTACGAGTTCCTTGTGATGCCGTTCGGTGTTACCAATGCCCCAGTAATATTCATGGACTTGATGAACAGGGTGTTCGCAAAGTACTTGGACAGGTTTGCCATTGTGTTTATCGACGACATACTTGTCTACTCGAAGACCCGGGAAGAGCATGCTGAGCATTTGCGCACGGTCCTACAAATTCTTCGGGAAGAGAAGTTGTATGCAAAGCTAAGCAAGTGTGAATTCTGGCTCGACAAGGTTCAGTTTTTGGGACATATTGTTTCGGGCGAAGGCATCTCGGTAGACCCGGCAAAGATAGAATCTGTCAGAGATTAGCCAACGCCGAAGTCAGTGGCCGAGATCAGGAGTTTTCTGGGATTAGCAGGTTATTATCGGAGATTCGTCCAAGATTTTTCAAGAATCGCTAAACCATTGACGAGGCTGACACGGAAGGACGTACCGTTTACGTGGACAGAGGAGTGCACTCAGGCATTTGACACACTAAAGCAGAAGTTAAGCACGGCGTCTATTCTTACAGTACCAGATGATTCCGGTGGTTTGGTGATACACAGTGATGCCTTAGGGAAGGGATTAGGCTGTGTTCTAATGCAGCACGGCCGAGTGGTTGCTTACGCCTCTCGACAACTAAGAAATCACGAGAAGAACTACCCTACGCATGACTTGGAGTTAGCTACGGTAGTCTTTGCGTTGAAGATTTGGAGGCACTATCTTTTGGGTGAGAAAGTGGAGGTGTACACAGATCACAAAAGTTTGAAGTACGTTTTCACTCAGAAGGAACTAAACATGAGGCAGCGCCAATGGCTAGAGCTAATGGCAGATTATGACTTGGATCTTCACTATCACTCGGGGAAGGTGAATGTTGTACCAGATGCGCTCAGTCGTAAGCTAGCAGTCATGATGTTGACCGATCAGAGGAGCATTATTGAGAACTTTCAGAGACTCGAACTTGAAATCGTTACGCCGAATGCACTCAGTCAACTTTGGCAATTACATGTGCAATCTTCCCTGGTAGATCGCATCAAGATTGCACAAGCGGATGATCCCCGATTGCAAAGGTTCAGAGAGCAAGTGGAAGTCGGACTGAGAACGGATTTGATTATACATGAAGATGGTTTTCTGAGATTCGGTAGCAGACTCTGCGTACCCAAGGGAGATGTTCGAGAAGAAGTATTGGCTGAAGCACACAGAACAGCTTATTCTGTGCATCCGGGAGATACAAAAATGTATCAGGACCTAAAGCAGCATTTTTGGTGGAACGGGATGAAGCGGGAAATTGCGAGGTTCGTATCCAGGTGTTTGGTATGTCAGCAGGTGAAGGAAAGAGCATCAGAGGACAGCAGGATTGTTACAACCACTGCCGATACCTGAATGGAAGTGGGAGCACATTACCATGGATCTTGTGACGGCCTTACCATGGAGCCCTAGGGGCAATAACGCCATTTGGGTTATCGTCGATCGCCTCACGAAAGCTGCACACTTCCTACCTTTCTGAGTGGGACAGTCGACAGAATCACTGGTAGAAAGATATATGCAAGAGATTGTACGACTTCACGGTGTTCCAGTCAGCATTGTGTCAGACCCGGACACCAGATTCTTGTCACACTTTTGGAAGAGCTTATAGGAGAGTTTGGGAACCCGCCTTAAATTCAGCACAGCCTATCACCCACAGACGGATGGACAATCTGAGCGTACGATTCAGACGCTCGAGAATATGTTGAGAGCCTGTATGTTGGACTTTCAGGGTTCCTGGGAGGACCATCTGCATCTAGTCGAGTTCTCTTATAACAATAGTTATCAGGCTAGTATTCAGATGGCTCCTTTTGAAGCACTATACGGGCGGAAGTGTCGATCCCCAGTATGTTAGGATGATGTGGGAGAACGAAGATTACTGGGCCCCGAACTCATTGTTCAGACAATCGACAAGGTCCAAATGATCAGGCAGCGTATTAAGACGACTCAGGATCTACAGAAGAGTTGGGCAGATACCAGCATGAGGGCACTAGAATTTGAAGTCGGAGATCATGTGTTCTTGAAGATTTCCCCTACTCGTGGAGTTATCAGGTTCGGAGGCCGGGGAAAGCTTAGTCCCCGTTTTATCGGACCTTTTGAGGTGCTAGAGCGAGTAGGAGAGGTGGCTTATCGACTTCCCTTGCCTCCATCGCTAGCTGGTGTGCACAATACCTTCCACGTATCACAGTTGCGGCGTTATGTTCGGGATGAGAGCCATGTCCTGGACCATTCGGAGCTGGTTTTGGGTACCGATCTATCGTACGAGGAGCAGCCCACTACCATCCTCGACCGTAGAGAGAAAGTGCTGAAGAATAAGGTCATTCCGTTAGTCCGAGTGTCTTGGGGCGGTCGTTCCCCAGGAGAATCCACCTGGGAGTGGGAGGAAGATATCCGTGATCGTTATCCACATCTCTTTGTTTAGTACATTGTTTCCTTGTATCCTTGTTAAATTTGGCGGACGAAATTTTTGTTAAGGGGGGTATGATGTAAATCCCCGTTACTATCTTAATAAAAGTTTTCCTATTTTCTAAATCCCAGAGATTTCCTTTCTTGTTCCTCGTATATTTTTGTAGAAAGGTGGTTGCTTGAATTCCAATATTTATATTTTTTCCAAACCCTAAAAGTCAAGACCCAGAATTAAAACCAAAACTAAAACAAGTGAAATATTTTACTTTAAACCCTAACCTTACTTAAGCCCATTCTCCTTTAAAATAAACCCTCAGCCCAATCTTTTTTTCAAACCAATAAATTAACCCCGGGCCATTTCTAACCTTAGCCCACACACCAAATTAAAAAAAAAAAATAAATAAAACGATTTCCTTATTTAAAACCTCACCCATTTCAATCCTCAGCCCACGAAAAAAAAACTAAAAGAATTAAATTAAAATAAACTTCCCAAGCCCAGCCCACTCCTCCAGCCCGCCTCCTCAGCGACCCGACCCGACCCGCTACTGTTCACCTTTCTCCCTCTCCAATGGCTCCTTCTTCCATTCCCGCTCGCAACCCGCTTCCTCCGCTCGCGCCCACGCCTATGCCCACATTGCATGACGTTACCCCCTCGCACTCCTCTCTCTAACCCCGTCGCCCTCATCTCTCCCTCGCTCTCCAACACCATCTCAAAAACACTCCTTCCTCGCAAAATTTCTGCACGACCCCACTGCACCCTCGACGCCGGCGATCACCCCATCACTTCGCTCGACCCCCACGATGACGACAGCTCCTCGTCGACCCCTCTTTCACCCTCCTCTCCCTCTACGACTCCACCCTCCATCAACCCTACTCCCCTGCACACCAACCTCTACACCGAGCTCGACCCCCACCCTGCACGCTCGACGCCGGCGATCTCCACACCACACCATCGACCCCAACACCCTCTGCATCTTCTCCTCCTCCTCCAAGATCCACACCCGAGCCCTCTCTCTCTCTCCCCCTCTCTCTCTCTTCAAGAAAATCCCATAACCCATTTTCTAGACACCCTCTGCGGCTCGTCGCCGGAGCGACGCCGTCGACCGTCGTCAACCCCAGCACTTCTCAGGCAAACCACAGAGCACCCCCTCCGCTTCCAGCGAGTACAAGAAGTATCCGGACAACTCCGACGTAAATTCCGTATCTCGAGCCAAGCTCGCGCAAATCGCTTCACGACGTACACCGCGCGTTCGTGACGCCGCTGCTGCCGTGCAACCCCGAGACGTTTCCAGGCAAGTGTTTTTACTTGCTACATGCTAATATAATTGTAATACAAACTTAAATCATATAGTTTATAATTTACTGATTCTCGATATATTATGCGACCTATGTTTTCGATGCTTGACCCCAATGAAAATACTTGCTTAATTTGACGGAAATAGATGTTTTCTATTGGCCCATATAATGACGAATATCGTGTATAAATCTCACTGGAAAATACAATTGTTAGTGACTAAAATTGATACCCCCAAATATGCCGATAAAACTAGAATTTTTCCGTATCTGAAAATGATTAAAATCACTGTAAATTATGTACATAGTGGAATGATGCGTTTGAGGGCTTAAATCGAAGCCGACTCGACGAACTTTAACTCTATTTAAACCTCTAATGATTTCTGTTCTTTAACTGCAATGATATTTAGATCGGAGTGTGACTCTGGACTGCAGTCCAGAGCGACTCTGTTTACTGTGTACTGTCCCAAAATGTGTGTTACTTTGTTTCCTTAATTCGTGTGTCACGGAACTCTGCTGTGGATTAAAGATAGATCTCTTAGCTAAATAAAACAAGTGATTCCATTCCGTTTCATTGCCGTTTGCTATTTAAATTGTAAATAAAAGGGCAGAACGTATAACTGTCCAGAACAGATTCAGAAGTGACACACTGATGTTAAACTGTGTATAACTTTCGACGTACAGACGCGATTTAGGATCCGTCTATTGCGTTGAATACTATACTGAAAACCCTATATTTTATTAAACTGTAGTATCGCTAAATTCTGAACTCAACTGGGTGCAATTCGTGTCGCGAAACGTACGTTCAGTTCTGAAACTGAATTTCCAGCCGCGAGCACTTAAAATGAAACAGCTGTATCTTGAAAACCGGAATCCCAATTGAACTGAAACTAATTTTGATGAATTGCAGACTGAGTGTTCTATTTATTTTACTTGTATCATTTTGTTGAATTCTTAACATATGAATTTATGCAATTTTTGTAAGATAATGACATGCATATGGATTCATAACATACTTAGCTTATTGATGGCATACATACATATATCATACCCCTTTTGCCATATACTTTGTGTTAGCGCGTGTTAGAGTCAGTGGACATTTTATTATCGTGCGTGATTGATGTTGGTTTAGAAGTGACAAGTACACCAATGGGAAGTGAATATTCGTGACAGTGATTGATACAGTGAACAGTGATAAAACCGTGCCATTGGTATACTTGTACACGACTAAATCAAGATTATAAATAGTGTAAACCTGGGGATAAAGGGGAAATCGAAGTGGAAAGAGAATCGTATTTAGCGGGACCGTGTTTTAGAGGATGATCATTCGAGCAGCGATATATATAGTAGGTAGGATCTAGCGATCCGGCTGACAGGGTTATGTCCGGGCATGTGGGCCGTTGTCTCGGGTATGTACGAGACATCTGTTAAACATGATCCTCCTTCCACTATACGATTTCAAACATGACCTAGAGACTGATAGGGACACAGATCATATTTTGCATCATATAGTGATATAGTGATTACTCGCATTGTACTTTCACCAGTATTATCTCTTTTACCTGTTTCATCTTATTATAATAATATTGTTATTGTGTCGCTTTGACGACCTGAGTATGCTCAGATCCCGTGGAAGGACCAGTACAGGAGACGGATCTACCTTTCGAGTTCACGGAGATATAGTCTGGTGTACTTCCTATCTTTACTGCTTTCCATAAAAGTGATCGTGAGATTGAACTTGGTTAGTAATTGTTCTTGTTATCTGTAATTTGTGAACAATGGATTTTAATGTAATAAATTAGTGATGAGATTCCTTTTCTACTGTGCTTTATTTACAGATTACCATGTAATGCTAGAAGCCGAAGTGTGACTACGGCGGGATGATTCCTTGACCGTAGGAGCATGGCTGGCCTAGTCATCCCTCGTTTTCCGTATTTTGGGAAGCGGGGCATGACATTCGTCAATGATACTCTGTACAAGAGGTCGTTTGATTCTCTGTGGTTGAGATTTCTGGGACTTGAAGAGGCAAAAAGAGTCGTTTAGGAAGTTCACGACGGACTCTGCGGTTCTCACCAAGCAGGCCCAAAGATGAAGTTGAAGATCAAACGGATGGGCTACTACTGGCCCACGATGATTCAGGATTGCCTCGAATATGCGAAGCAATGCCACTCATGCCAAAACCATGGGGACTTCATCCACCAGCATCCAAATCCATTCCATCCAACGGTGGCTAGCTGGCCATTCGAAATGTGGGGAACTGACATAGTCGGCCCCATCAAACCAGCATCGTCCAGGGGACATCGTTTCATCCTGGAGACGACTGACTACTTCTCTAAATGGGCAGAAGCAGTACCGTTGAGAGAAGTGAAGATGGAGAATATCCTCCATTTCTTCAAGACGCACATCATATATCGGTTTGGAACTCCGCGACGGATCATCTCCGATAACGGGCCAGCTTACAGAAGCCACAAGATCATTCGCTTCGCGCAACACAATATAGACTGGAGATATCCTCGGTTTATAACCCGTGAGCTAACGGTCTAGCTGAGGCCTTCAACAAGACCTTGACAAAGATCATGAAGAAAACGGTGTCCCGAAATAAGAAGGACCGGCATGAGAGGCTGCAAGAGGCTCTTTGGGCGTATCGAACTACGTTCAAGACGGCCATGAACGCAACGCCATATGCGTTGGTATTCGGTACAGAAGCAGTACTCCCCCTCGAGATAGAGTTACCCTCTCTGCGAGTGGCAGTCCACTACGAGCTGACAGAAGAAGAAAATGCTCACCTTCGGCTTGAGGAACTTGATGCCCCTGATGAAACACGGCTCATAGAGCAACAAAATCTGGAGGCCTATAAAGCATAGATGACGCGCTCATATGAAAGATTGACCCGGCCGAGGACATTCCGCCAAGGCGAACTCGTGCTAGTAGTCAAAAGGCCTATGATCCCCAATCGCGCCAAGCGGGGAAAATTCGAGCCAAACTATGAAGGCCCGTACATCATAGACAAGGTCTACCAGGGTGGAGCCTATCAACTCATGGATATGCACGGTGAATGGTCTTTCAGGCCAATAAATGGTCGCTTCCTAAAGAAATACTACGCTTAGCGAGTTACCGCCTAGGTCAATGATAGATGACGACGACTATGTCCGCTCGCTATCTTCCTAATCTCAAACTTTATAAGCAGTAGCCAGCCTTCTCCTGGACGGACCGAAACGTGCTTAAACTAATGGCGGACCGAAACGTCCTTAATCTAATGATGGATCGAAACGTCCTTAAACTAACGAAGGACCGAAACGTTTTTAAACTACTACCGCAGCATCCTTAGGCTGACGTGATGAATAAAAAAATATATATATATATAAAAATATAATAAACGGTATGTCCATAAGAAAAATGGGCACGGATGAAAACCCGAAAGGGCTCCGTGAGTAAAAACAGCAGGGCTACCGGCGAGTGTTCGTGAAAACCCGAAAGGGCGCGACCTCGTAAAAAAAAGAGAATAAAAAGAATAAAAAGAAAAATGGTATGTCCATAAGCAAAATAGGCACGGATGAAAACCCGAAAGGGCTCTGTGAGTAAAAACAGCAGGGCTACCGGCGAGTGTTTGTGAAAACCCGAAAGGGCGCAACCTCGTTAAAAGACACTTACAGGGTCCTCTCGACCTTGTAAGGAGAAACCACCCGTGTGGGATCCTTACGAATCACAAGGGAGCAACACACTTAGGAATCCCCATGATTCCTAAGGAGAAAATACACTTGCGAGATCCTCACGACTCGTAAGGAGAACTCTCTTATGGGACCCTCACGGCTCATAAGATTTGAAAGTCTTAAGTTACAGAGACCTAAACCTGTGCTTAAGCAACCTCCACAACCTTCGATATTGCCCTACAAGTGGTTCAATACTAACCCTTGTATACAATCCACGGGCGCGAATAAATATTTCCCTAACCAAGTCCCATCCGTGACTGGGGATATGTACGCATGATGAACAACCCATATAAGTCCTCTCGACTTATAAGGAGAAAACCCACTTGTAGGATCCTTACGACTTACAGAGGAACATACACTTAGGAATCCTCACGATTCCTAAGGAGAAAATACACCTACAAGATCCTCACAACTTGTAGGGAGAAATACCTTTGTGAGACCCTTACGGCTCATAAAGTCAAAAGCCTTAGCCGACAGGACCTTAAGCCTATTCGCTAAGCCACCTTTGTTCGACATCGACAGAGGGAAATGATGATTCGCTCCTGGAAATATCCCAGTTGTAGCGGTGCTGATGCCAAAACCGGTGTCTAATTCCAGGCTTACGACGAAAAGCCAGCAAGCCGCACATGCATACAAAATAGCCGAAATGATGGGGCAGCTTGCAATAAAAAGCAGCAAGTAAAAATGTATGCATATAAAACAGCCGAAATGATTGGGCAACTGGCAATAAAAAGCAGCGAGTAAAAATAAAATAAATAGCCGAAATGATTGGGCACTGCGGGAAATAGCCGAAATGATTGGGCAATCGCGACCTTCGCGATATAAAAGCTGAAATGATAGAGCATCGCGGAAATAAAGCAATAATATAAAAAAAATTATGAAACTTTTTCCCTACAGGTGAGATCATATCGATCCCTGTATACAATCCAAGGGCACAAACAAAGACGGAACCATACCTTCCCAACAGGCTCCGCCAGAAAGCAAAACCAAATCTCGACGGTTCACCAACGGCCTAGAGACAACCGCGACATTCGTCTTGATGCAACAAACGCAGTGCCAGCGAACGAAGCGAAGATCAAATTCCTAGCTTCACGGTTTTGACGGTAACTCATATGGAACCTGAAAGACCACCAGAGATCAGTTCAACCCCCAGGGAAATCAGCGTCCTTGGCAGCATTCTCGATTTAGGGAAACCAGTGTCCTTGACGAGAACTTCCTGATTCGCGTCGACCCGCAGAGAAACTAGCATCTTTGCAGGAATACATCGATTCATTTCAACCCCAGGGAAACCAGCGTCCCTGGCAAATACCTCAATTCAAGGAAACTAGCATCCTTGATGAGTGTTAGTTGTATGTATGCCCTAGAGGCCAGTATTGTACAGATGATGTATATTATATTAGATGCTTGGACATATATAGAGATGACTTTCTTGCTCGATATGATAGTATGCTATCTGGTTGCTCTTTATCAGAACATGTACACTTGTCTCTTTAAACTGTCTTATGGTTACATGTTGGTAAAGCCCTTAGGATGTGTACTTGACTACCTGGACTATGATGCAGATCATACTAGTGGGGACATGGTAGTCCATAAGTACATCCTTCAAGGTCCCTAGTCGTGGGTGTATCGAGACGGGGCATCGATATACCAGAGTAGACTAGCGTATACGCTTCTCGACCCATGAGATGGACGATGGATGATCCCATATCCATTGGTGTTTGACATTAGAGATGGTATACGGGTGCTCAGTGGAGACTGGGTACACTGGATGGACTCGCCGAGAACTCCCAGATGGTATTATACCTCACGTCAGATGGCAGTTCTCAGGTGACACTTGTACAGGTTAGTCTGTAGACCCGAGATCGTCATAGAGTCTTGTGTGATTCCCACTGTGCTTTGATCTCTACCTTACCACGTCCATGAGGGCGTGCAAAACGGTGGTCTTTGGGTACAGTCCCGAGTCACATGGAGGCAATGAGCGATAGGAGGGGTTTCGTCTCTCCCGGTATTGGGAGTTGATGTTGCGCTGTGCTCGATTGGCCGTAACAGGGAAGTCCCTGGCCAAGGCTGATCAGAGATTTGCTGGTAAGTGTTACCAGTAGTTTCTCGACCCGTTATGAGCCTCACATCGGCACGACTTATCGGTTATTGGGGTCTGACGTTTACCACCCCTAGACTTGATATGCGACGTATCAGACGAACAGACCGGACTGTACGGTAAGTGTTACTGGTTGGATTCACAGGAGTGTGAGCGGGCTAGCTCGTCGATCTTCTGATCGCTCAATACCCGGATGGCCGTTACGTTTAGCAGACCGCTTACGGCTTGTGGGTGCTTGATATGATCATCATCTGCTACCGGCGTATTGACGAGTCTTTAGAGTCCTACACAGAGGTTTCCTGGCTCAAGCGAAACGAAATAGGAGCGCATATGAGATATGTGCGGGACTGAGAATAATGCGTGTATGTGATACCGCATTTCATTCTCGCGATGAATGTTTCGATTGGTTGTATGCGATATGACCTAGTTATCGAATCATTGATTCGATAAAACGATACATTGGATACTGGTCGGTTATATGCGATATGACCGGATCGTTAAATCAAGTGTTGACTTAATGATTTAATGTATAATTATATATTTGATATATTACTTTGCATTAACTGGTATTGGTTCACTTTAAATGGATTTTCTCACTTGATGTACATGTTGTATATGTGATATACTTTTGTGCACATCCTTGTATCATGTTTGATGATACTTGCTCATTTGGTTAAGTGTGAAGAATTAAACCATGGTGAAGAGATGATTAGGGTTTTGCCTTTTTATTTATTTATTTGTTTATTTATTTAGAAAAGGTTTAGATGAGAATGGTGGCTTTCTTTGTCTCTTATTGAAGCTTCATGAAGCTTTGACTTATGCAACCATTCTTGTCTTCATGCTTAACCCTAACTCATCCAAGTAACCATGGTATATTCTCTACACTTAACCTTAGTTAGGATATGATAAGTATTGTTTTCTTTTTCATTTTAAAAGACACTTATCATATTCTTTCTTCTTCTTGATCACCTTCTTCTTCAAGAAAAGCTTAAGCCCATCAATGGCAACTTGAGCAAAAGTGAGTGAAATCCAATTCTAAAGTGAACCCACCTCCTATTTCTTCACCCTTTACCTCTTGCCAAGTTGTTTTGGGTGTTTTCTTCATAAGTTTCACAACTTGGTGAAGTTGGAGCTTGAACTTGTGCAACCTCGACGTAGATCATCTTCGGCATGAAGCCGACGACCTAGTCCGCCCTATTCTCCGATGAAGCCGACGTTTGAGTTCGGGATTCGAGATGGACAGCGAGAGGACGCCTATGTGGAGCTAAGGAAGTGGAGAACCGGATCTACAAAGGTTGTAGCCTCTCTCCTTTAGTTAAGTTGTTAACTAGTTTACTATATCGCCTAAACTTCTAGCCAACGATCCGTATTAGGGTTTCTCGGCACCCATAAAATTTGAAATTGGCATGGTTGATGCCTTGTGAGACCTCTATAGTGTGCCTAGGAACCCTACAATGAGAGCCTCCATATTCGCGTCGGCTCTCAGAGAAACCAGTGTCTCCGTAGGAATACAACGATTCGTTTCAACCCCGAAGAAACCAGTGTCTTCGGCAAAATCCTTCGACTCAGGAAAACCAGTGTCCTTGACGAGAACATCCTGATTCATGTCGACCCGCAGAGAAAATAGCGTCTTTGCAGGAATACATCGATTCGTTTCAACCCCAGGGAAACCAGCGTCCCTAGCAAATACCTCAATTCAGGGAAACTAGCGTCCTTGATGAGAGCCTCCTGATTCGCGTCGGCCCTCAGAGAAACCAGTGTCTCTGCAGGAATACTCTGATTCGTTTCAACCCCAAAGAAACCAGTGTCTTCGGCAAAATCCTTCGACTCAGGGAAACCAGTGTCCTTGACGAGAACATCCTGATTCGCATCAACCCGCAGAAAAACTAGCATCTTTGCAGGAATACATTGATTCCATTCAACCCCAGGGAAACCAGCATCCCTGGCAAATACCTCAATTCAGGGAAACTAGCGTCCTTGATGAGAGCCTCCTGATTCGCGTCGGCCCTCAGAGAAACCAGTGTCTCCGCAGGAATACTCCGATTCGTTTCAACCCCGAAGAAACCAGTGTCTTCAGCAAAATCCTTCGACTCAGGGAAACCAGTGTCCTTGACGAGAACATCCTGATTCGCGTCGACCCGCAGAGAAACTAGCGTCTTTGCAGGAATACATCGATTCGTTTCAACCCCAGGGAAACCAGCGTCCCTGGCAAATACCTCAATTCAGGGAAACTAGCGTCCTTGATGAGAGCCTCCTGATTCGCGTCGGCCCTCAGAGAAACCAGTGTCTCCGCAGGAATACTCCGATTCGTTTCAATCCCGAAGAAACCAGTGTATTCAGCAAAATCCTTGGACTCAGGGAAACCGGTGTCCTTGATGAGAACATCCTGATTCGCGTCGACCCGCAGACAAACTAGCGTCCTTGCAGGAATACATCGATTTGTTTCAACCCCAGGGAAACCAGTGTCCCTGGTAAATACCTCAATTCAGGAAAACTAGCGTCCTTGATGAGAGCCTCCTGATTCGCGTCGGCCCGCAGATAAACCAGAGTCTCCGCAGGAATGCTCCGATTTGTTTCAACTTCGAGGAAACTAGCGTCCTCGGCAAAATACTTCGACTCAGGGTAACCAGTGTCCTTGACGAGAACACCTCGATTCGTGTCGACCCACAGAGAAACTAGCGTCTTTGCAGGAACACCAGGGAAACCAGTGTCCTTGGCAAACTCCTCAACTCAGGGAAACTAGCGTCCTTGATGAGATCCTCCTAATTTGCGTCGGCCCGCAGAGAAACCAGTGTCTCCGCGAGAACTTCCCGATTCGTCTCAACTTGCAAGATAAAGCCTTAGGCAGCAGGGATTAAAAAACTTGTTTCCTGAGCACTGGGACCCTGCAAGTCGGTCTAAAGCGGTCTCTTGCATACTATTCACGGGTCTCACTCTCCAAAGTCGAATCTCGACAACGAGCGAAACAACCGCTTACGGGTCCTCTCGATTCGTAAGAGGGAAAATTCTCTTATAGGATCCTTACGACTTATAAGAGAAAACGCACTTAGGAATCCTCACGATTCCTAAGGAGGAAATCCACCTACGAGATCCTCTCGATCCGTAGGGAGAAAAATCTCTATAAGACCCTCATGGCTCATAGAGTTGAAAAGTCTTAGGCAGCAGATCTGAACCTGCGGCCTAAGCCATCACTATCTCTTGAAGAAACTAAGATGCTTACTCTATTATCTGTCAACCATGTTTATTAAGACATCATGCTGATAATAAGAGAAAGGGAGAAAGCAAAAGAGCATACAAGACATTGCAAAGAAAAAATGTATATCTTTATTTATTAATTCAATCAAGTACAAGGTGAATCGTACAAAAGAATAAAGAATGGATACATCTTATTCGAAAAAGAAAATTTTTACAAGTGTATTGATACAAAGGCAGCTATTAGGAAGGAAGTGTCTTAAATAGCTCTATCAGTTGTTCGCGCACTTCCTTCCATGCCTTTTCCTGGCCGGCCACCACCGCCAGTTCCCCTTCTACTTGAGCCCGTTGCTGCAAAGAGGATGCAAGCTGCTCCCTAACGGCCTGCTGAGCTGCTTCGCGACCTGGGGCGTCACGCTCAGCGGCATCAAGCTTCCGCTTCAGTGTTAGCCCATTAGAGATACGCTCCAGAAGGCCCTCGAAGATAGCCTTCACCTGGGCAGCGTTCGCCTCAACTTCAGCACGTAGGCGAGCAGTCTCGCTTGAAGACTCTTGACATTCCTTCAGCCTTAAAGCTGCTTCTTGTTCTAAATGGCGGAAGTAAGAAGCGCTTTGCTCGATCCATGCTGCCCGTTGAGTACTCACGGCCAAAACCTCAGGGGCAGGACGCATCGACTCCAGCTGATGCAGGCGGGCCTCGATTTCCCTGCAGTGATTAACCCAAGATTCGACGACGCCTTCGTTATGAAAATTTACAAGCGCCGCCAACATTGGGTTAACCTCCACAGCGAAATCTGCGGCAGATGGGAGAGCATCTGCGTCAAGCTCTTCGATGTATCCGCTCAACATGCCCAAACTCATCACGGCACCCTTTGAAGATGGATGTTTCAAGAAGGGGCCTGCAGGAATTAGGATGCGAGACTCAAGAGGGACCGGGATCGGAACGACAGCTGAAAAAACAAAATACGATTAGATGACAGTTCAAGAAATACAAAAAAAAGTCATCGATGCGATAGTTTACTATACCGGCTGCAGCAGGTGGCAAGGCTGGAAGGGCCGGTGGCGCGACCGATCTCTCATCCCCTCCTTCGATTTGTAGCACTGCAATCAGGATGAGGGAAGGTTAGAAATAATTCCATTACTGAAAAAAGAAAGACATCAGTTGGAAACTATACTCACTAGCGCCACTGGAGGAAGAAGCGAGTTCAGATGGGAAAGAGAAGTGTGGGTGCAACACTTGATAGAGATGATCAAAAAGTAACCCTGAAAAGACACAATAGTACGACTTTAGTACATAAATTATGCGGCTGAAAGATAAAACTAATGGGTTGCAAATCCATACCTTCCAACATCTGCGATGGTACAAGGAAAGGCTGAGAGGTGACCACCGCCAAGGCAGTAGTTGACGACACTCCCTCAAGCAATGGAGCATCGGCACTAGCCGCACTTGCGTCAAAAACAAGGATAAACTTGTCAGAAAGGATTACAAAATAAAAAAAAGGGACAGTTATTCAAAATTTACCTGATGAGCCACCAGTCGAAACGGAGGCGTCTCCCTCATCCATCGATACGAGTCCACCTCCTGTGGCCTCATCACCGGACTCGACAGGGGCTGTCGTCGTACTCGCCCGACCAGGAGACGGCAAAGGGCCGTAGACGGGGAGAGCAATAATTGGAGCATTGCCAGACTCTTGAGAAAGAGTGGTTAGTTTTTCTCCAAGAGTCGTGCCCATCTCACCCGCTACTTCCTCAGGCTCGGCGGACGCCATTGTTTCGTTCGCCATACTCACGGGGTCACCAGTTTCAGATACTCCGCCCGCCGCTGCCCCAGGTTTAGTTATAGCGGTCATCTCATTTGCCGCCACCTCGGGCTCGGCATCAACGACCTTCTCTGGTGCAGCTCCCTCAGCTCCCTTTACAGGTTCAGCGACCCCGGCGACGTTGCCCACCGATAGCTCGGATTCAGCCGGTGCCTCTTCCTCTGTCCCCTTAGGTTCGACGATTTCCATCTGCCCTTCGGTTGGACTTGGCTCTACAGGACAAGATATATAAGAAACGACAGGTTTATAATTCTTACAACAAAATTTTGAAAGATACATTACCTGAGGTGGACTTATCGCTAGCCTCCCTATTTGCACGCACCGTCTGTCTGTGAGCTGTAGGCAAGGTGACCGGGGGCTCTTCCGAGAGAGTATCAGCACGAGGGACGGTGCTTGGGCCCGCTCCCACGGCCAAAGCAGCCTTGCGTGCTTTCGCCTCGCGCCTCAACCGCTTCCTCTCCTCCCGGGCCGTCGCGACGGACCTCTTGGATGCTTCCTTCATCAAGGTGTCGTCATCCTCGTTTAGAGTTGCCTCCAGAGCCTTCAAGGCATCTCTCATCGACTCTTCAAGTCGGGTCTCTCGCGGTAGCCCCTAAGAGGCGGAAACATCAGTGGCTGGCCCGAGAAGAGTCTCTGCGTCACTTTGCGGGACCGGCATTGTGGTTCCTGTGATGAGAAAAAGAAAGGGTCAGATCGACCATAACAAAAGAAGAATAAAGACTTAATGAATCGAAACGTACCGAGGCCTAAGGATGCTCTGAGTCGTTCTTCCTCTTGAAAAGTCTTGAGGGAAGCAGCGATGGCCTCTTCAGTGGTGATGCCTGTTTAAAGAAAAGAGGGGAAAAGCATTAGTCAAAGAAAATAATAAAGATATGATGCAACAAAAAATGCAACTAGTAATTACCCGATTGCGCAAGCTTAGCTAGCCACGCGTCGCGCCTCGCCAATCACTCTGAAGTTGCGATGGCAGCCGCCAGGTCCGTGTCATCCGACGGCATAACTAATCCCCTGTTGGTCCCATACTCACGCAGACCCTCGCTATAGGGAGCATAAGGTTCTTAACCGAACATGACGTCAGCAGAGAGGATCGACTTCTTCTTCCTCTTCTGCCTACCATGTTAGTTATATGTATGCCCTAGAGGCCATTACTATACATGTGTTGTATATTATAGTGGATGCTTGGACATATATAGGGAGGACTTTCTTGCTCGATATGATAGTATGCTATCTGGTTACTCTTTACCTTAACGTGTACACTGATTGTCTCTCTGTTACATGTTGGTAAAGCCCTCAGGATGTGTACTTGACTATATGGACTGTGATGCGGATCATACTAGTGGGGACATGGTAGTCCATAAGTACATTGATTGAGAGATTTTCCGTTGTGTTTGTATAAAATTGTAAAGAAATCACAACCAAAAATTATTTTGACCGCAATCAAACTACGGTGTAAATTGTAGTTCATGAATGAGTGCGGATCGTCCACAGGGATTGCACGATTCATTTATATCTTTGATACGTTTGAAATGAAAAGTTAAGCAACAATAAAAGAAAACATGATTCAAGAATGATTTGTATTCGAGTGTCACTATTCTTTATTCAAGAATCAAGAAACTATAAACAATCAAGAATCGGTGTTTCGATAATATTTCCAATCAACAATCAAGAATCTAAAAGAGGCTCGTAGGAATCGATCGGATCGATAGACGTGATGTAATCTAAAGATATCGTTTTCTTGTCCTTCGAAGGATTGATACTAGATCGATGATCATCGACGAGAGTTGGGGCTTTCTTGATGAAACTAGGGTTCATCTTTTAACCCTTGTTCTTTCGTCGATATCATTCCTTTTCTAGCCTCTACCAAATTCAAGAAACGATCGTAACTCCCCAATTTCGATCGATGTCAATCAAGAAAGCATCGAAACGAAATGGGTTGTCGTTTCTTGAACTTGCTAGGGTTTACAAAACTCGTAGGAATCAAGAATCGATTAAAGCTATGTTACATCATCATTCTATTGACCGTCTCGACTCCTCGACGAGCGGAGTTTTATTCACACATCACCACACAGAAAAGATTTACGAATTGTAAAGATAGCATGATGCAGAATTTAAAGAAAACAAGATAAAAGAATATCACCTTTATTTATCTCAACAATTTTGATTACATTTGCTTCAAGAACTACAAGAAGAAGAATCTAGATCGTTGATCGGGCGTCGCTCGGCTTCGTGAGTCGTGGATCGGCTCGGATCGCTTGCTCCGTTGAAGATCGGCTCCGCTCCTAAAGGTTGTAAGGCTTCTTGCTTAATGGGCACTCGGGATTCTTGATTTCAATTGGAATTAGGGTTAGGGTTTCCTACAAGCTCTCTCACTAAACTTGAGGAAGAGGGAGATGAAGAAAGGGATAGATTCACTAATTGGATGAATAATTCCCAAGGTTGAATCATGTGTGGATAATGAGCGTAGGGTCCTATTTATAGAGCTCCCAAACCCTAGGTTTAGGTTTGAATTAGAAGTTTCCCTCCCAAAGTTTGTTGAAAGAGTTTGTTAGGAACTAGCTTAGGGTTTAAGCTAGGGTTTAGGGAAAGTTCTAGAATAATAGGCTAATTTAGTGAAGCTCAAAGTGTTTGCTGATCTGGTAGAAGTCCCTGGAATCTTCTGGAAACTGAGATACATTTCTGAGCTATAGGCCCTGATACAGGAGTTGTGCACCAAAAATGAGGAGATGATCCTCTTGGTCAACCGCGGATCCGCGGCATTAGCAAGCCCATGCCGCGGATCCGCGGCCAACATGGAGGCTTGGGCTTGGTGGCTTCTTCTGTGGTCTTGGGCTGCTGTTGTTAGCTTCCTTTGATATGTTGAATTTCCATTGCTCCTTTGTAATGATACCAGATTTGAATTTAGTGAATTTACGTATCTTTCGAGCGGTGTAATGTTCGAGCAAGCTTTCCTTTTCCTGCACAGACTTCGAAACACGGGTTGCGACATATAGAAATATTGCGATGCCATGCAATGCAGTCAATTTCCCTAGAAATGCCGGTTTTAAGGTCTAATACATGTAATCTGATAATCTGTGATAGATTTGCTAATATGTGAAATACGGATACCGAACACTTCTATATGAATGCAAATGATGAGGAAATTGCCGGCTAAAATATGCAATATTTTCGAATTATCAAATACCCCCAAACTTAATTTCGATCGTCTCGAGCGAATGTTTTATTTAAAAGAGAAGGAGAAAATAAAGAAAGAGAAAAACTAACTAACACACTTTCGTAGGCAACACGATTGCACTGAGCACGTGCAACAAGCCTTTAAACCTCTAGGTGTCCCTAGTAGGAGGAGTGTTGTCTCCTGAGGGTTTTCAGCGGATTGCACCCACAAAATCCAATAATAAATGGAAGATCATGAAATTTACATTTAAAGAAAAGAATTGTAAAAGAAAAGCTTTGAAAATTAGGGTTTCCAACTAAGCTAGCTTTTCGGTTGTCATGAGCCCTATCTTAATGGTCATGAAAAGATGTTAGAAATCACGTCCTCCCTCAATAAAACATCGTCTTATTCTTCATTCCTATCTGTTTTCCAAACATCGATCATATCGCCCTGCGTGTGTGTAAAGGACATCCCTACACCCGGAGAATTCAATTCAAGCTATCATACTCTTGCCCATCAGCCTCAGTACTTTTTAATCAATGAATATTTAGATGAGATTGCTCACACACTTTCATGCGACCGTTAATACTTCTTGAGGTACTAACCGACCGATTACTCCTGTGCTTGCTTACTTGGTGTATTTTCCTCGTCTTGCACCACCTCAGGCATAGCAGTGACTCCCAGACCAGTTGGCCTTAGGGCACTAGGTGAAGAAGCACCCTCGCTATACATTTTTCTTGCCTTCGGTGATAACAAAACCAGTGTTCATTTTTCTCACCACTTTATATTTTCTACATTTTTTTATTTATTTTTTTTTATTTCCTTCATACTTTTGGCTTTAAGACAAGAGCATTTCAAGGTATCCTCTACTATCCCAGGCTTCAAGACGTGTGTAAGTGCGAATAGCAGGGTAGCAACGTTCAAAATTTTTGGCTTCCAGAATAGAAACTATTTTTCAGACTTATTTTTATCCTCAGATTAGTGACGTCTTTCATCTTACTAACCCTTGGGACAACGGCTCATAACTACTTATTACTAGTTCGTATAAGAAAACTTCTAATTTTCTTAGTTTTCTTAAATTTTTCCAATCTCATGGATGTAATTTTTCACTATCTAAACTTTCATTATCTTATTTATATACAAAAAAGTGTAAATATTAAAATTATTTTTATATTTGAAAATTTTTAAATTTTTATGGGTTTTGAAATTTTTTTCAATTTTTATAGATTTTTAAAGAAATGTTTTGTGCTTATGCAGATGATATGCAAATGATGCGAAAATAAGCACTAACCTCCCCCAAACTTGTTTTCAACAGTGTCCTCACTGTTGCCAAATGCTATACCTACAAAACTGTAAGCCTGGGGGGAATTATTAGTGGGGGCAAAATATATAAGTGAAGAACTTCCCTCAAACTTATCTTTCACTCACCTTCATTCAAAAAATATGCAATGATATACTGGACATGAAGATGAGACGGAGGAATTTTAATCTAAATAAACTGGCTCTTGTAAGAACAAGAGCTCCTCCGTGGGGTCAGTGGAAAAATACGGCTTTAATCTATGTCCATTTACTTTGAAAACAGTGCCGTTTTTAACATTTTCAACTTCTACCGCCCCGTGCGGGTATACAGACCGCACAACAAAAGGTCCCTTCCATCGAGATCGGAGCTTACCCGCGTGAAGGTGTAATCGTGAATCATAAAGAAGGACTTGTTGACCAGGTAAAAATGTTTTCCTTAAAATGCTTTTATCGTGAAAAACCTTAGTCCTATTCTTTGTGATTACAGCATTATCATAAGCTTCATCGCGGAGTTCGCTTAGCTCGTTAAGTTGCAGCTTCCGAAAGTTGCAAGCAAGGTTTAGATCAAAGTTTATTTCCTTTATAGCCCACAATGCTTTATGCTCTATCTCGACAGGTAAATGACATGCTTTTCCAAACACTATCCTATATGGAGACATTCCTAGGTCGGTCTTATATGCAGTCCTGAATGCCCAAAGAGTATCCGTCAATTTGGTCGACCAGTCTTTTCTATTTTTAGCAACAGTTTTCTCCAGGATAAGTTTGATTTGTCTGTTTGAGATTTCAGCCTGCCCGCTTGTTTGGGGATGATAGGGTGTAGAAAGACGGTGGTTGATTGAGTATTTTCGCATCAGAGTCTCGAAAGACCTGTTGCAGAAGTGTGTCCTATTATCGCTAATAATAGCGCGTGGGTGTCCAAATCACGAAAAGATATTCTCTTTCAAGAACTTAATGACAACTTTCTTGTCATTAGTGCGACATGGAATGGCTTCTACCCACTTTGAGACATAATCAACCGCCAGCAATATGTACAGATTCCCAAAGGAGTTGGGAAAAGGACCCATAAAATCTATGCCCCAAACATCGAATATTTCAACAACCAAGATGGGTTGCTGAGGCATTTCATTCCTCTGGGATATTCTACCCGTATACTGACATTGTGTACAGGTTTTGCAATACTCAAATGCGTCTTTGAATAAGGTCGGCCAATAAAATCCACATTGCAAAACCTTTTCTGTTGTCTTTCTAGGACCAAAATGACCCCCACAAGCCTGATCATGACAAAATGAAAGAACACTCTTGAACTCTTCATTTGGGACGCACCGGCGAATGATCTGATCAGGACAATATTTAAACAAATAGGGTTCATCCCAGTAAAAGTGTTTTACTTGGGAAAGAAAACGATATTTGTCCTGTTTTGACCAATCGCTCGGTATAACTCCCGTGGCATGATAGTTCACAATATCCCTGAACCATGGTTCAGCGGATATGCTCAAGAGTTGTTCGTCAGGGAACGAGTCATTAATCGGCAGGGTCACAGGGGAAGAAATGATGCGTGAAAGGTGGTCAGCTACTACGTTTTCACATCCTTTCTTATCTTTGATAACAAGATCGAATTCTTGTAACAGAAGGATCCAACGTATTAGTCGACCTTTTGCATCTTTCTTCGCCAGAAGATGTTTTAAAGCGGAATGGTCAGTATACACAACTATAGGTGAGCCGATTAAGTAAGGCCTGAATTTTTCTAATGCAAATACAACCGCTAATAGTTCTTTCTCTGTGGTTGTATAATTGATTTGCGCATCATTCAGGGTCTTACTAGCATAGTAAATCACGTGTGGCATATTTTCAATGTGCTGTCCTAAGACTGCACCTACTGCAAAATCAGATGCGTCACACATCAGCTCAAAGGGGTAGTCCCAATTTGATGATGATAGAACGGGGGCTGAAGTGAGTGAGTGTTTAAGTGAGTCGAAAGTTGTCTCGCAATCCGAGTCAAAATGGAAGGTCGTATCCTTGGCCAGGAGTAGTGTTAAAGGTCTAGCAATTTTGCTAAAGTCCTTATTGAATCTCCTATAAAAGCCCGCATGGCCAAGGAAAGAGCGAATATCTTTGACGCTTTTGGGATGAGGGAGGTTTTGAATGACATCTATCTTAGCTCTGTCAACCTCAATGCCTTTCTGTGAAATGACATGTCCAAGTACTATTCCTTCTTGGACCATAAAATGGCATTTTTCCCAGTTTAATGTCAAGTTCTTCTCTTTGCAACGAGTAAGAACAGCGTCAAGATTCGCTAGGCAATCAGAAAAAGAGTCTCCAAAAATCGAGAAATCGTCCATAAAGATCTCCAAAAAATTCTCTACCATATCAGAAAATATCCCCATCATACACCGCTGAAAGGTAGCGGGAGCATTGCATAACCCAAAGGGCATGGGACTGTAAGCAAAGGTACCAAAAGGACAAGTAAAAGTGGTTTTATCTTGATCCTTTTTGGCGATGGGGACCTGATTATAGCCTGAGTATCCGTCCATAAAACAATAATATTCTCGTCCCGCTAAGCGTTCCAGCATCTGATCAATGAATGGTAGAGGAAAATGATCTTTCCTCGTGGCAGCGTTGAGTTTTCTATAATCGATGCATACACGCCACCCAGTTTGGGCGCGTGTCTGAATCAACTCATTCGCCTCATTTGTGATAACTGTGATGTCGGATTTCTTAGGAACGACATGTATAGGACTTACCCACTGGCTATCGGAGATGGGGTATATAATACCATTATCTAAGCATTTGACGATTTCTTTCATGACAGCTTCCTTCATGACGGGATTCAACCGTCTCTGTGGTTCTCGGGTTGGTCTGGCATCATCCATCACATGTATATGATGTTCAACTATCAAGGGACCAATCCCTTTGATGTCCGCCATACTCCAACCAAACGCCTCTCTCTTAGATCTCAATACCGATAAAAGTGCATTCTCTTGCGCTGATGCAAGAGAAGCGGATATGATAACCGGTAATGACTCGTTCTCACCAAGATATGCATATTTCAGGTGAGAAGGTAAAATTTTGAGATCTAACTCAGGCGGAGAAATGATAGAAGGAGGGATCATTGAGTGATTTTTCGATCTACAAAGAAGCTCAGAGCCTGTGAAAGATACAGACTCGGGTGGAGAAAAGTCAGAAGTGCAGGACTCATGTGTAGGTAAAGTGTCCTCACTAAGATCTTGTGCAAAGTCAAACAGAGATGTGGTAATGTCATCGAGATCAGTAAAGCAAAGATCCTCAGCTCCACAACTATCGGGAGCGATCTCATGGACAGAGCACACATCTAAAATATGAGCAGAGGGTTCTGATGGCTGACTTCCAACTTTATAGATGTTTAGTTCAATGGTCATATTTCCAAATGATAAGTTCATTGAACCATTTCTACAGTTTATAACAGCGTTGAAAGTGGCATGGAAAGGACGACCTAGAATCACCGGAATTTGGCCCCGGGGGTTTGCTACAGGATGTGTGTCGAGCACAATGAAGTCTACAGGGAAAACAAATTCCCCGACCTTGATCAACACATCCTCTAATTCACCCCTTGGTTTGGTGATAGATCGGTCTGCCATCTGGAGAGTGCAATAAGCAGGTTTCAGCTCTCCAATCCCTAATTGCTCATAGACAGAATAAGGGAGCAGGTTAACACTTGCGCCAAGGTCTAACAGAGCACGATTTATGTTTTTACCCCCAATCGAAATCGATATTGTAGGACATCCTGGGTCCTTTCTTTTCTTTGAAAGCTGGGGTATAAAAGCAGTGCTGATATTATTAGACGTAAAGACCTTCTTTGGCACTTGAGTCTTCCTCTTCCTAGTGCACAAGTCCTTAAGAATTTTCGCATAAGCAGGGACTTGCTGAATCGCATCTAGGAGAGGGATATTGATGTTAACCTGTTTGAACATTTCTAAAATTTTCTCCATATGAGGACTCGTTCTGTTAGCCCTTAGCCGGTTCGGGTAAGGTGCTTTTGCAATAAGCGCAGGGTCCATCACAGGAGAAGGAAAGGGGGGTAGACGAGGTCCCAAACGAGGTGTGGGGACCGTCTGTGGAGAACTATAAGGGTTGGGTGAAGGTGTCGAGCCTAATGGGAAATGGAGAATAGGCTCGCTAGAAGGTGGTTTGGTAGAAGAAGAAGGATCAGAAGGAGAAGTGTGTGGAAAGGTCTCAGCCGGGGTGTTGATATGATTTTCAGTATTATCAATATCTTCCCCGACATTATTATTCAGCACTCTTCCCGATCTCAACGTTGTGATGGCATTTACATTGTAATGCCCAGGATTCTGTAGGGGTTGAGAGGGAAGTTTCCCTTTTTCTCTCGCACTCATTTCGGCTTTAAGTCGTGCGATTTCAGCTTCCATCGTTCTGATACTCTCAGCTTGGGACGCTGAGTTTTTCTTTATCTCACCGAAGGAAGATCTAACCTCAGCCGAAACCTCTATGAAATTTAACAAAAGTGATTTCATGGTTTGAGTGAATTGAGAGAAATCGTCAGGACAGGACAACATAGGATTAGACTGTGCAGGAGTGTTGCCCTGGTTTTGCAAATTTTGTGACTGGTAGGGGTGCTGAGTGAGTTGAAGGGGTTGCTGTTGTGGTGGAGGAAGAGCCCTTTGAAAATTATTTGTGTTTGGAACCGTGTTTTGAGATTGTTGTTGGTTCCAAGCAAAATTAGGGTGATTCCTCCAACCCTGATTGTACGTGGAAGAATATGGATCGTTTCGAGGTCTTTGAAATGCGGCATTAGAATGCTCGTGACCTTGAAACGCAGAGTTTAATGGACATTCTTCCGTTAAATGTGACGGATCAGAACAGCACCCACAAACAGTTTTGGGGAGTGACACTGGGTTTAGGGAGACTGCTGCAAATTTGTGTTCCATAGCGTCGAGCTTCTTTTGCATTGCTGCCATTTCAGCTCGAACACCTATGGACACATCTATTTGGTGTACGCCACCCTTATTCAATGGTTGGGTTCCACTCTCCCACTGTAGTGACTTTTCAGCGAACTCTTCTAAGTATCGCCAAGCTTCCCCATCATCCTTAGTCATAAAAGTACCTTGACACATGTTTTCAAGGCTCTGTTTAGTGCTAGGGTTACTGCCCTCATATATGATTCGGCAAAGCTCCCATCTCGGGATGCCGTGATGAGGACATTGAACCAATTGATCCTTGAAATGTTCAAAGTATTTAGAGAATGGTTCAGCAGGGAGCTGGGCAAATTGGTTCAGTTCGCTACGGATTCGAGCTGTCTTTTGGTGTGGGTAGAATTTCTTAAGGAATGCAGCGACGAATTCTTCCCAATTCGTAATAGAGTGTGCGGTAGTGTTGTATAGCCACTTCTCGGCTATATCGCACAAGGTAAATGGAAGAAGTCATAGACGCATCGCATCCACTGAAAGTTGTGACGTACCCATCATTGCGCATACGTTTTCAAATTTGGTAATGAAAACGTAAGCGTCCTCAGTCTCGAGTCCGTGGTATTTGGGTAAAAGATTGATATACTGGGGCTTGATTTCAAAGTTATCCCCATTGGCTGGTGGTGTGGATAAGCAGGTCGAAAGAGGACCTCTATGTGGATAGCATCTTTCCTGGAGAGAAATGTGGGGAGGATTCTGCGCACCAACGGACGGTGGCAGATTAGGGTTAAAGAAGTTTGATGGATTCGGATCCATCGGTGTGGGTGTGATAGTGGGTAAAGAAAAGGTAAATGGAGAAATATCGACTTCGGAGTCGATAAAGGGTACGCGGACTAAACGGGTACTAGAATCCCGTGTCCAGCCTATCTTGCACTAAAATGGGTTAGTACAAGTGGCAGCGTGAATTTATAATTAGGGGTAAATGAATGCGGTGTTTGCTTTTGAAAAAGGGACGGATTTTTGAAAAAATGATGCGACAAAACAAATGCAGCACACAACCCTGGAATCTAGTGGTCACCTAGGTCCGGCTCTAGACCGCTCCTAACTGCCAAAAGACAAGTCGCAGGATAGAATCCTCCACTGCCTCTTTGTCCCCCTGTGGCCGGATAAGTGCCAGGTAAGTGGGAAGGTACTCCACTACGTAAGTAGTGGGCCTAATTAAAAACCACTAGCCTTAGACACACTCGCATTAGGCACCACAAGAAAACGCGGATAAGCAATGAATTACCCACGGCCTTCTCTTGTCCTAATTGAGCGCGACAGTCCTTAGAGTCTTCTCTAGATTTCTTTTAGTTAATGAGGGTAATGCGGATGCAAGTTTTGCGATTTTCGGGGCCTAGGAAGGGTAATGAAATCCCCACCTAATTTGGATTTGGCCGTGCCCCTTAAATTTCCGTATTAGAATGCAAACAACCAAGAAATCAAAATCACGCACAATTTTAATTTTGCTTTTGCGGCGCTGCGATTATTTGCAAAGAATCCTGCAGCAAAGTATTAGTTGGAGCTAAAAGATGAGAGGGGAGAGAGCAAGAAGTTACCTGCGCTAAAATTTTTGCAGAGAACCCCCTAGGAGGCCGCGGTTCCGCCGCGTATTCACCCTAATGCCGCGCTTCCGCGCTTCAATTGTGGGTTCACTTCACAAGATTTCAACAGCTGCTTTCTGTTGCCTCCCTCAGCTCTCTGGTATATTCCAAAAAAATTTTCCACAGCACAGAATGCTCCAGATCACCTTGCAGTCAATCACAACATACGTATAAGAGTTTGTACGAATTTTGATTTCAAGAAGTAAAATGTAATAATTCTTTCACTTCAAACTAAAAAATGTAAACGAATTAGCGCGCGATCCCCGGCAACGGCGCCATTTTGATTGAGAGATTTTCCGTTGTGTTTGTATAAAATTGTAAAGAAATCACAACCAAAAATTATTTTGACCGCAATCAAACTACGGTGTCAATTGTAGTTCATGAATGAGTGCGGATCGTCCACAGGGATTGCACGATTCATTTATATCTTTGATACGTTTGAAAAGAAAAGTTAAGCAACAATAAAAGAAAACATGATTCAAGAATGATTTGTATTCGAGTGTCACTATTCTTTATTCAAGAATCAAGAAACTATAAACAATCAAGAATCGGTGTTTCGATAATATTTCCAATCAACAATCAAGAATCTAAAAGCGGCTCGTAGGAATCGATCGGATCGATAGACGTGATGTAATCTAAAGATATCATTTTCTTGTCCTTCGAAGGATTGATACTAGATCGATGATCATCAACGAGAGTTGGGGCTTTCTTGATGAAACTAGGGTTCATCTTTTAACCCTTGTTCTTTCGTCGATATCATTCTTTTTCTAGCCTCTACCAAATTCAAGAAACGATCGTAACTCCCCAATTTCGATCGATGTCAATCAAGAAAGCATCGAAACGAAATGGGTTGTCGTTTCTTGAACTTGCTAGGGTTTACAAAACTCGTAGGAATCAAGAATCGATTAAAGCTATGTTACATCATCATTCTATTGACCGTCTCGACTCCTCGACGAGCGGAGTTTTATTCACACATCACCACACAGAAAAGATTTACGAATTGTAAAGATAGCATGATGCAGAATTTAAAGAAAACAAGATAAAAGAATATCACCTTTATTTATCTCAACAATTTTGATTACATTTGCTTCAAGAACTACAAGAAGAAGAATCTAGATCGTTGATCGGGCATCGCTCGGCTTCGTGAGTCGTGGATCGGCTCGGATCGCTTGCTCCGTTGAAGATCGGCTCCGCTCCTAAAGGTTGTAAGGCTTCTTGCTTAATGGGCACTCGGGATTCTTGATTTCAATTGGAATTAGGGTTAGGGTTTCCTACAAGCTCTCTCACTAAACTTGAGGAAGAGGGAGATGAAGAAAGGGATAGATTCACTAATTGGATGAATAATTCCCAAGGTTGAATCATGTGTGGATAATGAGCCTAGGGTCCTATTTATAGAGCTCCCAAACCCTAGGTTTAGGTTTGAATTAGAAGTTTCCCTCCTAAAGTTTGTTGAAAGAGTTTGTTAGGAACTAGCTTAGGGTTTAAGCTAGGGTTTAGGGAAAGTTCTAGAATAATAGGCTAATTTAGTGAAGCTCAAAGTGTTTGCTGATCTGGTAGAAGTCCCTGGAATCTTCTGGAAACTGAGATACATTTCTGAGCTGTAGGCCCTGATACAGGAGTTGTGCACCAAAAATGAGGAGATGATCCCCTTGGTCAACCGCGGATCCGTGGCATTAGCAAGCCCATGCCGCGGATCCGCGGCCAACATGGAGGCTTGGGCTTGGTGGCTTCTTCTGTGGTCTTGGGCTGCTGTTTTTAGCTTCCTTTGATATGTTGAATTTCCATTGCTCCTTTGTAATGATACCAGATTTGAATTTAGTGAATTTACGTATCTTTCGAGCGGTGTAATGTTCGAGCAAGCTTTCCTTTTCCTGCACAGACTTCGAAACACGGGTTGCGACATATAGAAATATTGCGATGCCATGCAATGCAGTCAATTTCCCTAGAAATGCCGGTTTTAAGGTCTAATACATGTAATCTGATAATCTGTGATAGATTTGCTAATATGTGAAATACGGATACCGAACACTTCTATATGAATGCAAATGATGAGGAAATTGCCGGCTAAAATATGCAATATTTTCGACTGATCATACATCCTTCAAGGTCCCTAGTCGTGGGTATATCGAGACGGGGCATCGATATACCAGAGTAGACTAGCGTATACCTTCTCGACCCATACAGATGGGCAATGGATGATCCCATATCCATTGATATTTGACATCAGAGATGATATACGGGTGCTCAGTGGAGACTGGGTACACTGTACGGACTCGCCGAGAACTTCCGGATGGTATTATACCTTACGTCAGATGGCAGTTCTCTGGTGACACTGGTACAGGGTAGTCTGTAGACCCAAGATCGTCATAGAGTCTTGTGTGATTACCACTGTGCTTTGATTTCCACCTTACCACGTCCAAGAGGGCATGCAAAACGGTGGTTTTTGGATACAGTCCCGAGTCACATGGAGGCAATGAGCGATAGGAGGGGTTTCGTCTCTCCCGGTATTGGGGGTCGATGTTGCGCTGTGCTCGATTGGTCATAACAGGGAAGTCCCTGGCCAGGACTGGTTTAGAGATTTTTTGGTAAGTGTTAGCAGTAGTTTCTCGACCCATTATGAGCCTCTCATCGGCATGACTTATCGGTTATTCGGGTCTGACGTTTACCACTCCTAGACTTGATATGCGACATATCAGACGAGGAGACCGGACTGTACGGTAGTGTCACTGTCAGGCTTTTGCAGGAGTTGGAGCGGGCTTGCTTGCTGATCTTCTGATCGCTCAATACCCGGGTAGTCGTTACATCCAGCTAGTACCGCTGACGGCTTGTGGGTGCTTGATATGATCATCGCCTACTGCCGGCGTATTGACGAGTCTTTAGAGTCCTACATAGAGGTTGTACTGGCTCAGGCAAAATGAGATAGGAGCGCATATGTGATATGTGCGGGACCGAGAATGATACGTGTATGTGATACCGTATTCTATTCTCGCGATGTTTGTATCGAATGGTTGTTTGCGATATAACCTAGTTATCGAATCAAGGGTTGATTCGATAAGTCGATACATTAGATGTTAGTCGGTTGTATGCAATATAACCGGATTATTAAGTCAAGAGTTGATTTAATAATTTAGTGTATGATTGTATATATGATATACTAATTTACATTAACTAACATTGGTTCACTTTAAGCATTTGTTTTTCTCACTTGTGCACAAGTTAATTTATATGTGATATATATACATTTGTGTATAAAGTTGTATCATGGTTGTTGATACACACTACATGGGTGTATGAGACATACACCATACTAATTATATTGGTTCGGATTTAATATCCAAAGTAATTCTAAAACAAGTGGATAATAAGCTCATTTGCATGAAGCTTCATGAAGCTTTTTCTTGCATTGACTTTTTCCACTAGTTTTGTTTTCCTTATGATATTTGTAAACCTAACCACTATAATTAACCTATGGTAATGTCTCTATAAGAGTTAAGTATATGATACTTACTCACCATGGTTAACACTCTCTCTTGATGATTATCCTCATATATTCATTTGAGTTCATCTTCTTCCTTCTTGATCTTCAAGCTAGGGTTTGAAAAAGAGAGAGATTTAGAGTGAGAAATCAAAATCTAAAGGGTACCCATTTCCTATCTCACCATCCTCTACTAGACTAGCACTTTAGTTTAGGGTGTTTGCTTCACTAATTCTATGATTAGTGAGGTAGAAGCTTGAGTCCGCATTCCCTCGATGTAGATCATCTTCGGCATCGAAGACTTCAAGCGATCCCGTTGCAACTTCTCAAGGAGCCGTCCGAGAGTCCGGGAGTTGGATGATCGTAGCGAAGGTACGTCATCACGGAGCTTTGAAAGTGGTGGACCGGATCTACAAAGGTTGTAGTCCCTTCCCTAGTGATAATTGTTATCTACTAGCTATACGTTTCGCCTAATCTCTAGTCAACGATCTAGCTTAGGGTTATTCGGCATGCTAAAATTTTAATCCGGTATGGTTGATGCCTTGTAGAGCCTTCTTAGTGTGCCTAGTAACCCTACAGTGGTATCAGAGCCTAGCTAGAGCATTAGGCGATGTGTTAATGAAGTTAAAACCCCGATCGAACCCGAATATGACATTTCAAACCCCTCCCTGTACATTTTTTAAAATCTGGGATTTTTCCAAATTAAAAATGCTTAAAAAATTCATCAGGGTTTTCTAAGAATTACCATGAAAAACGAGCCCCTAAGTCCTCTACATGGCCGCGGAACCGCGGCAATAACCCACCTTTGGCGGCGGTTCCGCGGCAGGGTAATGGAATTAGCGACGGTTTTTTGCACAGTAATACTTACCTCTGTTGTTGCTATTTTCTTGGCATTTTTAAAATTGACTCAAGAGTTGAGTATTTTAGGGTTTATTTTATAGTCGTTGTTTCGATCGGAATTTTTAATTTCGTTGGGTTTTCCGGATATTTAGAAACTGTTAAAAATTTCGATCCGACATCAATAACTCACTTTTTCCCCGATCCGGAAAATTTCCAAGTGTTGGATTTTTTCCGTTTGTTTAAGAATGTCTAGATCGTGCAAGTTACGCAATGGACCCTCTAGAAGACAACAAACCTTAACTCGATTATGTGACCGTCTTGAACTGCCCTTTGAACCTTAGGGTTTGGGGCAGTACGGCATGCCACATGTGAGGCGTTGGCTTGACCCTTCTACGGCTGGACCGTTGGTACTGTGGCATGTGATGGATGTTTTTAAACCCCCCTCAAGTGTTGAGAACCATTCGGGAAAAACTTGGGTATTTGATCATTCGATCGTAAAGTTTAACATTGTCTATTTATATGGAATGTGATACAATATTTGGAATCCACATCTAGTTATGTGATAACTAATTTGAATGTTATAAACATAGCAGTTTAGTCGCAATTGATCGGTTGCTATGGGATTTTGATGTGATCAAAAGTCCGTCGCAATCACGTAGCGTACACGGATACTCGCCGGATAAACTTAATAGATAGCTACACCCCTTAGCCCCGACCAAGTGACTGTAGGAGAACCCCGTCGCCGAAAGCATCCGTTTGGGTGCTCGCGGTAGCGGTGTTCCGCCTTAGTGCACTTCGTCGACAGTATCGGGGGTGCGGCCGCCTACTAAAGTTTGCAACGAGCGTTCGATCAGGATGTCGGGAATCCTGTTGAATTGCCCGACTTGATATTGAAAAGAGTTTTCGATAAAGAGACTAAAATGCGGGGTTTATAATTGTTAGGCATGTGATGTCTAAGGAATTCAGATGGTTAGGCATGCGATGTCTATGTAGGTTGCGGATTCCAACTGTTGTAGTTTTATATTTTCTTTTCTGTAACCGTAAGTGTAATATGTGATATCGCCGGTTTCGTTGCTATATGTCAACGACAATTGGGATGCGCACATTTACTTACGTTGATGACATGTGATATTATGTGTTGCTGGATATGTTATATTGGATCGTCGTGTTTGAATAGCCGGGGGATTTTATGTGAGATGAGTGTTTTTCATTTTCATTCATGTAAAAACTTGTATGTAATATTCTTTTATTGGGGCACTTCCGGGTTGAGGTTGTTGTCACCATTTGTATATTATTTATTTTTCCGCACTAGGATAGACCCAAGGAAGGGAGCACAAGTAACCGGGTTCTGGAGTCCAGTGGGAGACCAACTCGAGGAGTCGAGTCTGGGTCTCCTAACTCTAGAATTGGTAGGGTTGCTTGCCGCTTTCGTAGGGATCGAGGGGTGTGGGTTTGGCTATTCATCGCGACCGTGGAATCCGTGTTTTATACTGGCTCGTATTGAAAACACGGATGTCCTAGTATATCCGATGTTTCATATGTTTCTTCTGCTGCGATATCTGTGATGTGATCATGTGATGTTCTGTGATAGATACAGTTTATAGTATATATGATATATTATATAGACGTTACTTATATTTTACACCCGCTCTAGCCCTGCCCTGCTCTGCCGTTAGTTACCTAACCTAACGGTGCACGATGGGACATCGAGGCGAATGCGGATGGCATAAGTGTACGTCGTATTTATCTGTGATGTTTAGGTGACTTAAATGATGGGACTTCATTAATGTGATTAATGAAAGAAAAGAAACCTAAGATGTTGTGGAATCGAATTTTCAAAAACAGGTAGCTACAGTTCTTGCTTTGCATCGTGGTGTTCTTTGTAGAACATCCTGCACCTTATTCGATAAGGAAAGGGCCGAGATCCCTTCACCGGGAGTGACCCCTTTAGCAATAACTGGCAGATGCTACAACACTCGGTTTGTCATTTGATTGCTTCTATAGTTTTTGCTTTGCACAGCGGTATATATGATATATCCTGCACCTTATTCGATGAGGAAAGGGCCGACGATCCCTTCACCGGGAGTGACCCCTTTAGCAAAACTAGAAAAGCCTAAAAAACACTCCATTTCAAAATTCATTCGATTCTACAACGATATCAAGTTCATTACGCAATGGGTTTTCAGAAAAACCTGTCGTAGCCCTCCGTCATTTCAGATAAGTCCTACTTAGTATTCGTGCTACGTTTGTTGACCTCCGTCAAGGCGTAGTGTGCGGTAGCTAACTAGTATTTATCTGCTTATGCATATGATGCAGATTGGGTTAGGGTAGTCGTACGATCTTGTTGACCTCCGTCAAGGGTCGTGCGGGTGGGTTTGATTCAATCAAGAAATGACGGGTTAAACTTGACTAGTAGCCTATGGTTTGTTGACCTCCGTCAAGGTCATAGGGTGCTAGGGGCAAAATTATCGGGAATTTCATGTGTTGAAATTTGCAATGAGATTGCATACCTTCTATGAGATAGTTGGATCCCGAAACCTGCTGCGAGTAATTGTTACTCCTGGGAGAGTTTTACACATTACAATTAGCCGATCAAGTAGGTGTCTAGAAAGGTGTCAACGGGGTTACGCCTCTGGGAAAACGAGGTTTATTTTAATTAGGTCCGTACGAAAGCACGGGGAACCTCCCTCAAAATACCGACACTGGCCTGGCTGAAAAATTGGCGAACTTGTAGCGTGTAATTAATCCTGGCTAGTCTTTCCTTTTAGGGTTTGAAGGAAGATTTGATAAAAACAGTGGGAGCCATCCTGATTAGATAAAATAATAACCAATCTGATCTTGCAAGAGCATACGCTGAGTGTTTTCTTCTCTCTCTTTCCAGGTAGCGACCATGTCACGCCTTAATCAAGATAATACTACGGATGTATTGACCGAACCCGCTTGTTATGCTGAGCTGGGGAACGTTGGTCCCGCTCCAACTTATAAATGTTATAAGACAGAGCAGGATTTTGGGGATTACCAGAATTCCCGTGCTGCCCAAACGAAGAAAGTGCATGATGATGCATCTTCTTCGAGTGTGTTCATTACAGAGAACTATTTCTCAGTATCCTTTACGTCCTGGGTATGAGATACCGAATCAGGATCCCGCATATGTAATTTGTTATATGGGCTACAGATAGGTAGAGAACTGAGAACGGGTGATAAGTTTCATGAGATAGAAAACGATGCAAGTGTTGCAGCCAAGTCTGTTGGTCACTATCATCCTGTATTACCAGAATACATTGATTCTGAACGAATGTTGTTAGATACCGAACCTGATATACAACATCATATCAATCTCTTTATTAGTAAAGAAGGATATTATTTTGTATTGTTGGATAATATTTTGAACATTTCCTAAATCAAGAGTTGATCGGTTCAGGCACGTTATCTAAAAGCATTGACGTTCTAAATCAAATTACAGTTCTTACTATACAGAACACACACAAGAGGAAGAGTTCAGAAATGAACAAATCCTTCTTGTGGTATTGTAGACTAGGTCATATCAATGCGACCCGACTAGCTCAAGTTACATTAAGATGCATATTTAAATCAGTTTGAATTTACATCTTATGAAACTTGCCAGTCACGTCACAGAGATAAGATGACCATAGCTTCGTTTACTGGAAACAGAGAAAGAGTTAGTGAACTCTTGGGATGATACATGTTGATGTATGCAAGGTCCCCTGTCTACACATGCCAAGACCGGTTTTTTTTCTTCATTACATTCTCTGATAATCTCTCAAGATTCAGACATATGTTCCTGTTGAAACACAAGTCTGAACCTTTTGAGATATTCACGGAATATAAGTTAGAAGTAGAGAACCAAAATAAGGGTATAAGTATTATGTTCTTTGATGCGATCAAGGGGGAGAATACTTGAGCACGGAATTCCTGGACTATTCTAAAGGAGAATGAGATTCTCTCTCAGCATTACTCCTCCGTATACACCATAGCACGCTGATATATCGGGACAGAGCAATAACACCCTATATGATATGGTGTGCTCTATGATGAGTACTACTGAGTTTCCTATTTCCTGTTAGGAGTTATGCACTTATGAAGTTGCATACCTATTGAATAGGGTTCCGATCAAATCAGTTGCCTACCACTTCATATGAGATATGGAAAGGGCAGAGCCCATATCTTAAGTTTGTTAAGATTTGGGGTTGTCCAGCCTATGTCTAAAAGCACAATCCGGACAAGCTCAAGGCAAAGTCAGAACTGTGGAAGTTTGTTGGATATCTCAAGCATACGCAAGAGAATATCTTCTACCTAACCGAGGAACAAAAATGTTTTGTTTCTCAGCATGCCACCTTTGTGAAAGGGAATTTCTTGTGAAGAAATTATTGGTCATGAGGTAGAACTGGAAACAGTTCCAACTATACAAACTGCAGCTGATGATTTGGTAGAACCAAAGGATTCAATAGCAACCAACGAACCTCGGCCTCTCCGCCGATCTAGTAGGTTTCCTTACCCACCTGAGAGATACTCCGGTTTCTCTATGACAGTGGGAGCGAGGATTGCATCATGGGATGATGACCTAACTAGTTTCGAACTGGCCATCAGGAGTGGGACTCTGTAAGAATGGCTGGATGCTTAGCGATCTGAGATGGAATCCTTATACACCAACAAAGTATGGACTTTGGTTGCTTTATCTGAAGGGTTAAATTCCCATCAGGAGCAAGTATATCTTGAGAAGATTACTTGGTGTACATGGAAAAGTTGAGACTTTCAAAGCTAGACTTGTTAAAGGTTTGCATCATTAACCAGGTATGGATTATGTTGAAACCTTTTCTAAGTAGCTATGCTTAAGTCCATCCAGTTCCTACTTGCCACGGCTACATACCATGACTACGATATCTGGTGGTTGGGTATCATGACAGCTTTTCTAAATGATGTTTTAGAAGAGAGCGTCTATAAGTACACAGCCAGAGGGCTTCGTAGACAGTGGGAGTAGCGGAAACGTGTATACAAGATATTTTATAGGATAAAGCAGGCATCGCGGAGTTGGAACGTCTGTTTTGATGTGGTAGTCAAAGTGTTTGACTTCATCAAAATGGTAGATGAACCTCGTATATACAAAAAGGTAGTAGGGAGTATGGTAGTAATCCTCGTAGAGTACGTAGATGACATACTCTTGATGGGGAAAGAGTTTCCTATGCTACGACCGGTCAATCTCCGCCTATCACAAGGATTCTCCATATAGGATCAAAGTGATACCTCCTAAATCTAAAGTTTTGGATCTATGAGATAGATCTAACTGGATGTTAGGATTCTCACTAGTTGTAGTGAGATGATATCAATTGATCCTGGGGAGAATCACTGGAAATGTTCCAGGGTGATAAGAACGACTGAATGTCAGTTACAGGCATTGTCTTTACCCTCGGTAAAGGGACGGTATGTTGGAAGAGTTCCTAGCTAGATGCCGTGGCATACTAGACGATAAAGGCTGGATACATCGCTACTTAAGATGCTACCAAAGAGGCAGTCTGGATGTATATTAGTTCATGAGATGAACTTTGTTCCCTCCATTGTGTGACAATGGAGTTGTGGCTTATGCCGAGGAACGCCCGTCCCATCAGTGATCCAGACATATTCTAAGGAAAGTGTCACCTGATCATGGAGATGGTTGATCTCCTGGGGATTGAGGTTAGGAGAGTAGACTCAGAGGACAATACGGCGGATCCACTCACAAAGGCCTTTTCCCAGAGAGAGACTAGTTATGGGATGGTTGAGTATGAGATACAGCAACCACTGTTATCAGATGGCCCTAGTGCAAGTGGGAGATTGTTAGTTATATGTATGCCCTAGAGGCCATTACTATACATGTGTTGTATATTGTAGTGGATGCTTAGACATATATAGGGAGGACTTTCTTACTCGACATGATAGTATGCTATCTGGTTACTCTTTACCTTAACGTGTACACTGATCGTCTCTCTGTTACATGTTGGTAAAGCCCTTAGGATGTGTACTTGACTACCTGGACTGTGATGCGGATCATACTAGTGGGGACATGGTAGTCCATAAGTACATCCTTCAAGGTCCCTAGTCGTGGGTATATCGAGACGGGGCATCGATATACCAGAGTAGACTAGCGTATACCTTCTCGACCCATACAGATGGGTAATGGATGATCCCATATCCATTGATGTTTGACATCAGAGATGATATACGGGTGCTCAGTGGAGACTGGGTACACTGGACGGACTCGCCGAGAACTCCCAGATGGTATTATACCTTACGTCAGATGGCGGTTCTCTGGTGACACTGGTACAGGGTAGTCTGTAGACCCGAGATCGTCATAGGGTCTTGTGTGATTCCCACTGTGCTTTGATTTCTACCTTACCACGTCCAAGAGGGCGTGCAAAACGGTGGTTTTTGGGTACAACCCCGAGTCACATGGAGGCAATGAGTGATAGGAGGGGTTTCGTCTCTCCCGGTATTGGGGGTTGATGTTGTGCTGCGCTCGATTGGCCATAACAGGGAAGTCCCTGGCCAGGGCTGGTTTAGAGATTTATTGGTAAGTGTTACCAGTAGTTTCTCGACCCGTTATGAGCCTCTCATCGGCATGACTTATTGGTTATTGGGGTCTGACGTTTACCACCCCTAGATTTGATATGCGACATATCAGACGAGGAGACCGGACTGTACGGTAGTGTCACTGTCAGGCTTTTGCAGGAGTTGGAGCGGGCTTGCTTGCTGATCTTCTAATCGCTCAATACCCGAGTAGCCGTTACGTCCAACTAGTACCGCTGACGGCTTGTGGGTGCTTGATATGATAATCGCCTATTGCCGGCGTATTGACGAGTCTTTAGAGTCCTACATAGAGGTTGTACTGGCTCAGGCAAAACGAGATATGAGCGCATATGTGATATGTGAGGGACCGAGAATGATACGTGTATGTGATACCGTATTCTATTCTCGCGATGTTTGTATCGAATGGTTGTATACGATATAACCTAGTTATCGAATCAAGGGTTGATTCGATAAGTCGATACATTGGATGTTAGTCGGTTGTTTGCAATATAACCGGATTATTAAGTCAAGAGTTGATTTAATAATTTAGTGTATGATTGTATATATGATATACTAATTTACATTAACTAACATTGGTTCACTTTAAACATTTGTTTTTCTCACTTGTGCACAAGTTAATTTATATGTGATATATATTCATTTGTGTACAAAGTTGTATCATGGTTGTTGATACACACTACATGGGTGTATGAGACATACACCATACTAATTATATTGGTTGTGATTTAATATCCAAAGTAATTCTAAAACAAGTGGATAATAAGCTCATTTGCATGAATCTTCATGAAGCTTTTTCTTGCACTGACTTTTTCCACTAGTTTTGTTTTCCTTATGATATTTGTAAACCTAACCACTATAATTAACCTATGGTAATGTCTCTACATGAGTTAAGTATATGATACTTACTCACCATGGTTAACACTCTCTCTTGATGATTATCCTCATATATTCATTTGAGTTCATCTTCTTCCTCCTTGATCTTCAAGCTAGGGTTTGAAAAAGAGAGAGATTTAGAGTGAGAAATCAAAATCTAAAGAGTACCCATTTCCTATCTGACCATCCTCTACTAGACTAGCACTTTAGTTTAGGGTGTTTGCTTCACTAATTCTATGATTAGTGAGGTAGAAGCTTGAGTCCGCATTCGCTCGACGTAGATCATCTTCGACATCGAAGACTTCAAGCGATCCTGTTGCAACTTTTCAAGGAGCCGTCCGAGAGTCCGGGAGTTGGATGATCGCAGCGAAGGTACGTCGTCATGGAGCTTTAGAAGTGGTGGACCGGATCTACAAAGGTTGTAGTCCCTTCCCTTAGTGATAATTGTTATCTACTAGCTATACGTTTCGCCTAATCTCTAGTCAACGATCTAGCTTAGGGTTATTCGGCATGCTAAAATTTTAATCCGGCATGGTTGATGCCTTGTAAAGCCTCCTTAGTGTGCCTAGTAACCCTACACACCAGCCCTGGGTGCACCCGGGATCGATTTGCGCTTTGCAGGCACCTTGGGGCGGCGGGTCCCGTTGTACGCGCCCACACCAGACTCCGGTGAAGCCAAAATTACCGTCTCCACTAGAGTACGGGGTGCTGGTGGCGCATCTGTAGTATCAGGAAGCGGCAATCTGCGTGGAGGACTCAGCACACGCGGTGATTCGGCTCTAGCATCTTTCAGCGGAGGAACTACGGGGGTCCTTGGCACCAGAGGAGCTTTGTGGTCGCTGCCGGGAGGCACACCCTTACGGTCGACTAACGGTCGCTTTTCTTCTTTTATAAAGGCTCCCGTCGAATGATTGTACCACACTGTATATGTATTAAGGATTCGTGGGGCGCAAGCCGGCTCGCTGATGAAAAAATGAGAACCCGTATTCATATGCATGAAATGATGCAGCGCTCTCTCCATCCATTCTTCAGTAGCAGCAGGTTCCAGTAAGAAAGCCTCCAATGGTACCCCTTGATTGTAGCTCAGTTGCTGGGCGAAACGATGCGGGTTGTATCTCATGAAAAGCGCCGCACCGTTGTGCCTAAACCCCAGGAAGAACGGTATGATAGAATATAGATGGAGGGTCTCCCGGGCCGTCAGAACTGAGGCCCCATCTTTGAAAGTGTCTTGCAATGGCCGCACTGTGGTGGTAGACGCCTTTCCAATGGTCAACACTTTGTCAATGAAAGACATCCTGTCTCCAATGGTGTGGGGGCGAAGGAGCAAACCCCTGGCATTCCGTGGCGTCGGAGTCACAATTGAGGCGCTGATCATTCGTATAATTCGAGGGAAGCTGCACCTGTCATAGAACGAGGGCCTTTTGTGCATACCGAAGACGCCCAGGGTATGTAGCTCAAGCCATGATATGAAGTAATGCATCGGGAAGATCACGTGCAGTACTCCAGGCTCATCAGCATCAGCCGCTTGACTAAGGCCGTGATACCGGTGTGCCAAACCGGCGATCCCGACGGCCACTTTTACCTTAATGGTCATCCGGTGAGCTGGGTAAAAGACAGAAGGCCTCATATGGTGAGAATGCATCGGAAGCGCAAACCAACTCAGCCATAGCCCAAGAAATCCTAAGAAGAACGCTTCCTCGTCCATCCCATGGGCTGCAACCTCCATGAAAGAGACAACAGGAGAGTTAGGAAGGAAAAAGCCCTTTTGATCTATCTCCTTCGCTGGCAGGTTGTCCAAACCTAAACTGAAAGGGTCATCAAGCGTGGCGAATTTGGCAGCTTCTGCCGAGATAACGTTTGGGTGAAGGAATCGGGCGATGAAATCCTCGAAACTGACCCCGCGGCTCCCACGTTCGATAAAGAGGGCCTCGTAGATGTTCAACACTTTGATCAAACTTGAAAATTGATGTTGAATAGCATTCTCCAGAGTGAGGCCCCTTATTGCCGGCTTAGCACCGAAGACATATTCGTCTGTAGGAAGAAGCTCCTCATAGTGCTCTCCTATAACCGGTAAGCCGGAGACCTCTGTGAATTCCTCCAAAGAAATCGATACTTCCCGGTCCATTGCGAGGAAAGTGTGAGTAGGGATGTTCCACTGCTCTAAAAAGGCCTTAAACCACCAGGTGGGAAGCGTGGGATATTGGAAGAGGGAAACGTAAACTGCAGTATACAACCCCAGCCTCATCAACTGCGACTTCTTCGCTGACCAAATGTAGCGAGCCTATGGCAGATAGCCGATTGGATGACGGGGGATCAGACTTATGTTATATGATTGCCTCTAAGGTCGCGCCTCACCTTGACAAATATGGCGTCCCAGGATATCCAAAACCATAGGAGGCTGAACCGGAATTGCATCTGTAGCAGGATGAAGAAGGCCCTTTGAAGTCCAATCGACCATCTCCACGGCATACTACACCGAGGGTGGGCTGGCATAGTGGATCGCCGTAATAGGCTTTGATGGTACTGTGCATGAAAATCTATGTCGACCCATGATAATTTGGTTGTACCACGACACCCAAAGGTGAAGATTCTTATATTCCGGATCGTGGTCCCTGATCATAGCTAGGACCTCACGGTCTACGGGTGCTCCGGGGAATCCTCCCTCCGAACGAACAAATGGGAATGAGGTATCGAAAGACATGTTTCCTGCAGAGGGACAAAAATTAACCGTCAGTGTTGTAATTCCAACGCTTGGCGTTTTAAAAAAGAAATTTAAAAATTAATTAATTAATTACACCACACTGCAATACAGTGGGCAGGGGACCAAATGGGGACCCAAAAAATCTGGATGACAGTGCATCAGTTAATAAGACAGCCCCATCATTGGATGAGACTGTCAATTAATGAAGAGACCCTAAGAGAATATTCTCATTAATAGGAAATCCCTAGAGACAAGGAGAAAATCTCCGCTTTCAGAGCAAAGCTCTGTCACAGAGTGACATTTGTCAAACTCTGGTCTCAGGGGTATAAAAGTTCCTAAAAAGAGCCTATCTCTGTAATAATGATGGAAAGATCCATCAAAAGAAAAATTTAACTCTTAAAAAGAATTAAAAATTTTGGGATCTTAAAGATCCATGAAAACTCTTAGGAGTTCTTCATTTTCAGATCAAAAAGATCTACATTTGATCAATGAGCAAAGCTCTGTTCATGGGTTAAAACCCATGAAACAAGATCTCTGTAGATCTATGGATTTTTGAGAGCAAGGCTCTGTTGATGAAACCCCAAAGGGGTTTTCTTTAGATCAAAGATCTATAAGAGCAAGGCTCTGTTAATTAAATTAAATTAAATTTAATTTAATTTAATTTAAATTTTACCTAAGTTCTAAAAAGCTGAACTCTGGAGTTCTTGGAAAGAAACGAGAGCAAGGCTCTAAAATTCTTAAACAAAAGCAAGGCTCTGAAAATTCAAGTTCTTAAAAAAATGGTAAAATATTTTCTAAGAACAAAGGGTCCTATTAATAGGCGCCTGCGCCCCTTCAGCTCACCCGTTGATCCAACGGCTAAGATCTTGCCACCGCTGCACTCACGTGTGCGCCACGTGAGCGCAACGGTGGGGGGGCATTTGTTTCCCCTAATAAGAGCAAAGATTTGTTTGAATTTCAAAAATTCAAAAATTGAAGCAACGCTTCAAATCCCGTGCGCTGCGCGCAACGCGCCACGTGTCAGAAGTTGATACGTCAGCGCAGCGCCCAAGGCAGCACGCCCAATCAGAGTAAGGCTCTACTTAAAACAAAAATTAAAGGAAGCAACGCTTCAGTTGCGCAAGCGCAGCTGCGCAAGCGCTGCGCTGCACGACACGTGTCAGCGCAGTTGCGCAAGCGAGTTGTGTAAGCGCTGCGCTGCGCGACACGTGTCAGCGTAGTTGCGTAAGCGCTGAACGCTACACGACACGTTTCAGCGCAGTTGCGTTGCGCTGTGCGCTAAGCGACACGTGTCAGCGTAGTTGCTCAAGCGCAGTTGCGCTGCGCTGTGCGCTGTGTGACACGTGTCAAGCGCTGGTGCATCTGCGCCAAACAGAATTAAAATTCTAGTAAGATCCTTCTGTTCTTGTTAAAATAAGAAGATTGTCTTTTGTAAAATAGAAGCCCTTGGATCAAAGATCCAACGGTGGGGAAAATTCCCCAAATCACTCAGAGAATGATCTCTTTAACAAATTTAACATATTAATGGGCACTATATAAAGGCCCCTTGACCCCAATTCAAAAGGGATCAACATCGAGAACATCAAGAACTTCAAAAACAACAAAACAGAGGGAACTCTGAAGAATTTTGAGAAGAAACTCAAGAAGAAGAAAAAAAAAGGTAAAACCTTTATAAAAGAAGAACTTCTTCTGAATAGATCATTGATCTAAGAACAAGATCAATGATTTTCAATAAAAAAATAAATAATAACAGTGCCTTGCACATTTTTATGAACCATTGGTTTTGGAATCTTAAAGATTCCTCTCTTAAATCCTAAATTGGATTAAGTCATTAAACAGTGGCTTGCACTTGCAAATCTGCACTGTTGCGCTCTTGGGTTGGCACAAGCTACCAGAGAGCGCCACGTGTCAGCTCCAAGACCACTTACGCTGTGCGCTTTTAAAATTGAGCATTGCTCTTTAAAGTTGGCGCAACGCACCAGAGCGCGCCACGTGTCAGTAGCGCAACAGCGCAGCGCACTGGCGCAGTGCACTGTGCATGCGTGACACGTGTCACCACCACAAGCGCTTGCGCTCAATAATTGGCGCAAAGCGTCTGACAAGCCACTGTCAGATAATCAATGCACTGCATTATTTACAGAAGGGACAAGCCCAATTAAAAAATGCCTAACAGGCCTAATAAAATGCAATGCATCATTTTAAAAAGGGCAGAGCCTAAACAAAAACAGACGCTCTGCATCATAAATAAAGGGACAAAGCCCAAATCAAAAAGGCCTAGTAGGCCAGAATAAAATGCAGTGCATTATTAAACAGGGGCAAAGCCCTAGCACAGGCCTAATAGGCCAAAGATAAATAAAAACGTTGAACATTTTTCAACTGGACTTAGCCCAATCATGGCCGTAAGTCCTCAAATTAAATTGACTGAGCAAGACTGCTCTCCTAAATCAATTTACATCCGGTTCAAAGGTACATCTCCGAACTCCTCTGACACCTATCGTTGTAATCCTTCAACAACGTCAGAGAGGTGACGGGTCCCGACAACCACACATCGATACGGACTGCGGGGTCCTTAAACTCGTGGACCGAAACGTCCCTAAACTAATATTCGTCCCAAAATGGGAATGTTGGACCGAAATGTCCTTAAACTAATGCTCATCCCCAAATGGGAATGATGGACCACTATGTCCGTAAACTGAAAATCGACCGCAACGTCATTAAATTAAACAATAGAGCCAATTGTTCTCTTGTTGGATCCAGATGATCCCGTTAAGTTGATCTTAGTCTAGAGATTAGGCTAACGTATCCTTAACAAAAGTTTATATTGATCTTAGCCTCAATATGGCTAATGTATCCTTAAACTAAAACACCAAACCCAAATCTAAGTAAACACGGATTTGGACTAATCCACGTCCTACGGGCGACGACATCACTTAGTCTCCGTATACAATCCACGGGCAACCACAAACAAAACAAACACACACGACACGAAGTGAACATCTGGAGAAAGAGAAAGTGGCTACCGCGATGCGATAGCGTAATTAACTGCAGGGGCTTGCGCCTGCAGGGAAGAGCGTCCCCACAATCAAAAACCCCTCAAGCGAGGGGGAATCTGACGAAGTCTGCTATATCGGTCGCATCCGTCTAAACCTCCGATATACGGTGCCATAAATCAACTTGGCATCTTCGGAAAGGTGGACGGATAAAACCAAATAGTATCTGCCCCGAATTTCAGGCAAGACGTCTATCGCGTCTCCGCCGCGTCTTTCGGAAGGGAACAAGCACCTTATTCGATAAGGAAAGAGCCGAGTTCCCTTCACCGGGAGTGACCTCGTTAGCGAAACTAGCAGATGCTACAAACTTGGTTTGTCTTTTGATTATTTTTATAGTTTTTGCTTTGCATAGTGATATTTATGAAATATCCTGCACATTATTCGATGAGGAAAAAGCCGAGATCCCTTCACCGGGAGTGACCTCTTTAGCAAAACTAGAAAAGGCCTAAAAAACATTCCATTTAAAATCACTCGATTCTACAACGATATCAAGTTCATTACGCAATGGGTTTTCTTAAAAACCTGTCGTAGCCCTCCGTCATTTATGATAAGTATTTCATAGTATTCGTTCTACGTTTGTTGGCTTTCGTCAAGATGTAGTGTGCGGTAGCTATTTATGCTTATCTGTATAAGCACATGATGCGATTGAGTTAGAGTAGTCGTGCGACATTGTTGGCTTTCGTCAAGGGTCGTACGGGTGGGTTTAATTTAATCGGGAAATGACGGGTTGAACTTGACTAGTAGCCTATGGTTTGTTGGCTTTCGTCAAGGTCATAGTATGCTAGGAGTAAAATATTATTGGGAATTTCAAGAATTGAAATTTGCAATGAGATTGCGTACCTTCTATGAGATAGTTGGGTCCCGATACCTGCTGCGAGTAAGAGTTACTCCTGGGAGAGTTTTACACATTACAATTAGCCGATCAAGTAGGTGTCTAGAAAGGTGTCAACGGGGTTACGCCCGTGGGAAAACGAGGTTTATTTTAATTAGGTCCGTGCGAAAACGCGGGGAAACTCCCTCAAAGTACCGGCACTGGCCTGGCTGAAAGATTGGTGAACTTGTAGAGTGTAATTAATCCCGGCTAGTCTTTCCTTTTAGGGTTTGAAGGAAGATTTGACTAAAACAGTGGGAGACATCCTGATTAGATATATTAATAACCAATCTAATCTTACAATAGCATACGCTGAGTGTTTTCTTCCATCTCTCTCCAGGTAGAGACTATGTCACGCTTTAATCAAGATAATAATACGGATGTATTGACCGAACCCGCTTATTATACTGAGCTGGGGAACGTTGGTCCCGCTCCAACTTATAATTGTTATAAGACCGAGCAGGAAATAGGGGATTACCTGAATTCCCGTGCCGCCCAAACGAAGAAAGTACATGCTGATGCAGCTTCTTCGGGTATGTTCATTACCGAGAACTGTTTCTCAGTATTCTTTACGTCCTGGGTATGAGATATCGGATCAGGATCCCGCAAATGTAATTTGTTACGTGGGCTATAGAGAGGTAGAGAACTGAGAACGGGTGATAAGTTTCAAGAGTTGGAAATGTTGCAAGTGTTGCAGCCAAGTCTGTTGGCAGTTATCACCCTGTATTACCATAATACATTGATTCTGAACGAATGTTATTAAATACCGAACCTGATATACAACATCATATCAGTCTCTTTATTAGTAAAGAAGGATATAATTTTGTATTGTTGGATAATGTTTTGAACATTTCCTATATCAAGAGTTGATCGGTTCAGGCACGTTATCTAAAAGCATAGACGTTCTAAATCAAACTACAGTTCTTAACGTACAGAACAAACACAAGGGAAGAGTTCAGAAATGAACGAATCCTTCTTGAGGCATTGTAGACTAGGTCATATCAATGTGACCCGACTAGCTGAAGTTACATAAAGATGCATATTTAAATTAGTTTGGATTTATATCTTGTAAAACTTTCCAGTCATGTCACAAAGATAAGATGACCATAGCTCCGTTTATTGGAAACAGAGAAAGAGTTAATGAACTCTTGGGATTGATACATGATGATGTATGATAGTCCCATGTCTACATTTACCAGGACAGGTTCTTTTTACTTCGTTACATTTACTGATGATCTCTCAAGATTTAGACATATGTTCCTGTTGAAACACAAGTCCAAAACTTTTGATAATCACAGAATATAAGTTAGAAGTAGAGAACCAAAAACGGGTATAAGTATTATGTCCTTTGATGTGATCAAAGAGGAGAATACTTGAGGACAGAATTCCTGGACTATTCTAAAGTTGAATGAGATTCTCTCTCAGCATTACTCCTCTAAATACACCAAAGCACGTCGGTGTATCGGGACGGAGCAATCGCACCCTATGTGATATGGTGTGCTTTATGATGAGTACTACTGAGTTGCCTATTTCTTTTTGGGAGTTATGCACTTGTGAAGCTGCATACCTATTGAATAGGGTTCCAATCAAATCAGATGCCTACCACTCCATATATGATATGGTATGGGAAGAGCCCATCTCTTAAGGATGTTAAGATTTGGGGTTGTCCGGCATATGTCAAAAGCAAAATCCGGACAAGCTCGAGGCAAGGTCAGATCCGTAGAAGTTTGTTGGATATCCCAAGCATTCGCAAGAGAATATCTTCTACCACACCGAGGAACAAAAGATGTTTTATTTCTCGGCATACCACTTTTTGAGAAAAAGGGAATTTCTTGTGAAGAAATTAGTGGTCATAAGGTAGAACTGGAAGGAGTTCCAGCTATACAAACTGCAGCTGATGATTTGGTAAACCCGGAGGATTCAATAGTTTCCAACGAACCTCAGCCTCTCCACCAATCTGGTAGGGTTCCTCATCCACCTGAGAGATACTTCGGTTTCTCTATGACAGTGGGAGAGAGGACTGCATCATGAAATGATGACCCAATTAGTTTCGAGCAGGCCATCAGGAGTGGGGACTCTGTGAGAATGGCTGGATGCTTAGCGATCTGAGATGGAATCCTTATACACCAACAAAGTATGGGCTTTGGTTGCTTTATCTGAAGGGTTAAATCCCCATCAGGAGCAAGTATATCTTGAGAAGATTACTTGGTGTACATGGAAAAGTTGAGACTTTCAAAGCTATGCTTAAGTCCATCCAGATCCAACTTGCCACGGCTACATACCATAACTACGATATCTGGCGGTTGGATGTCATGACTGCTTTTCTAAATGATGATTTGGAAGAGAGCGTCTATAAGTATACAGCCATAGGGCTTCGTAGACAGTGGGAGCAGCGGAAACGAGAGCATGATGTTTTATGGGATAAATCAGGCATCGCGGAGTTGGAACGTCCGTTTTGATGTAGTAGTCAAAGAGTTTGACTTCATCAAAATGGTAGAAGAACCTTGTATATACAAAAAAGTAGTAAGGAGTATAGTGGTGATCCTCGAATAGTACGTGGATGACATACTCTTGATAGGGAAGGAGTTTCCTATGCTACGCTCGGTCAATCTCCTCTTATCACAAAGATTCTCTATATAGGAACAAGATGATACCTCCTAAATCCTGGGTTATGGATCTATGAGATAGATCTAATTGGATGTTAGGATTCTCACTAGTTGTAGTGAGATGGTATCAATCAATCCTGGGAAAATCACTGAAAAGGTTCCAGAGTGATAATGACGACTGAATGTCAATCGCAGGCATTGTCTTTACCCTCAGTGAAGGGACGGTATGTTGGAAGAGTTCCAAACTAGATACCGTGACTTACTAGACGATTAAAGGCAAGAAACATCGTTACCAAGGATGCTACCAAAGAGGCAGTTTGGATATATATGAGTTCATGAGATGAATTTCGTTCCTACCATTGTATGACAATGGAGTTGTGGCTTAGGCCTAGGAATCCCCGTCCCGTCTGTGATCCAAACATATTCTTAGGCAGTATCACCTGATCATGGAGATGGTTGATCTCCAGGAAGATCGAGGTTAGGAGAGTAGACACAGAGGACAACAGCGCGGATCCACTCACAAAGGCCTATTTCGCAGTAGAGACTTTTATGGGATGGTTGAGTATGAGATACTTCAACCACAACTGATTGTTGGGTATACGATACCACAACAGATGGCCCTAGTGCAAGTGGGAGATTGTTAGTTATATGTATGCCCTAGAGGCCATTACTGTACATACGATGTATATTGTAGTGGATGCTTGGACATATATAGGGAGGACTTTCTTGCTCGACTTGATAGTATGCTATCTGGTTACTCTTTATATTAACATGTACTCTAATTGTCTCTATGTCACATGTTGATAAAGCCCTTAGGATGAGTAATTGACTACCAGGACTATGATGCAGATCATACTAGTGGGGACAGTGTAGTCGCCTAGTACATCCTTCAAATGTTCCTAGTCGTAGGAGTACCGAGATAGGGCATCAATACTCCAGAGTAGACTAGCGTATGCGCTTCTTGACCTATATGATGGGCGATGGATGATCCCATATCCAATGGTGTTTGACATCAGAGAAGGTATACGGGTGCTCAGTGGAGACTGGGTATACTGGACGGACTCGCCTAGAACTCCCAGATGGTATTATACCTCACGTCAGATGGCAGTTCTCTGGTGACACTGGTACAGGTTAGTCTGTAGACCCGAGATCGTCATATAGTCTTTTGTGATTCCCACTATGCTTTGATTTCCATCATATTACATCCAAAAGGGCATGCAAAAAGGTGGCTTTTGGGTACAGTCCCGAATCACATGGAGGCAATGAGTGAAAGGAGGGGTTTCGCCTCTCCCGGTATAGGGAGTTAAGGTTGCGCTGTGTTCGATTGGCTATAACTAGAAATTCCTGGCTAGGGTTGCTGAGATTTACTGGTAAGTGTTATCAGTAGTTTCTTGAACTGTTATAGACCTCATATCGACACGACTTATCAAGCTACTTGGGTCTGACGTTTACCACTCTTAGGCGAGATATGCGACATATCAGACGAAGAGACCGGACTGTACTGTAACAATTTAAAAATAATTAAATAAATAAAATTTGTTTAAGTGAATTTTAGGATTTTCGGTAAAGTAAAATGTATTTTTCGTAATACAAAACCGTAATTATTTTTCACAAAAAATTTAAAAATACCTATTTTAATTATTTTATTACTATTAAATGGTGTTTATTTAGTTACTTATAAATTTTTAGTTTAATTAAATATTTTTCCTAAATTAATTGTTTTAAATATTAACATAAGCTTTATTTTTACACTAAATTAGTGTAAATTACAAATTTGAATGGTTTTAATTTGTAAAATTGAACCATGGCATATTAGAATTTAGTGTGTTTCATGCAAAATTTATTTGCAAATTTTTCCAATTTTCTAGAGTTTTCTTGAGTTGCTTTAGAAAAGAAATAAAAGAAAATGAATAAATTCATGAAAAGACATAATGAAGTGATATTTTGGGGGAAACTTCTACACAATTCCTCACTCTCTTCTTTCTCTCCCTCACTTCCAAATTTTGGCCGGCCCTCACCCCCCTTGGTAGCCCCCATTTTCCTCATTTGATTTTGCTCCAAAATTCATCAAAAATCCTCCAAAATTCAATAAAAAATTAACAAAATCCTAATAAATTCATACCATTTATTCTTTGCTCTTCTTTACATGGATTTTGGAGTGGGAAAGCATGCATTTTGGAGGCTCATTTTCATATTTGGACTTTATGTTGTGGAGGTATAAATCTTTCTCTTTTGATTTATTTCTATTAGATGTTTCTTTTAAAGCATAATTAGATTTATTAAATTAATTCTATTTGCAAATTTTAAAATTCAAGTTAGGGTTTGTAAATTCAAGTTGTGGTTTTTATTAATTAAATAAGGTGATAATAACTAGTTTAACATTTTTTAGAGTGGAAAAATCTTCCATGGTTGTTGTATAATAATTTGTTTATTCAAATTGTTTTAATTAAGCTATTTAGCAAACTAGGTTTTTATAAAATATGTATGTGGGTAATGTAAAATTCGAATTAAGGTTGTTATCATTAGATTGTAGTTTTAATGAGAATATTAGCATGTTAATGGAATGAAAAAAAAACTTAGTTTGATCACTAGTTCTTTTGATTGAAAATACTAATAAAATGCTATTTTTTTTGTGAACAAGATTTTAGAAATTCCTAAATAAATGAGATTAAAAATTTAAATTATGGTTTCATTATATCATTATCATCATGAATTGTAGTTTAATACATTAACTCATGCAAAATCAAGTTTGTTGTGAAATTGTGGAATTTGGCTTGTAAGATGTTGAAAATTGATAAAGATTGCAAACTAGAAATTCCAAATCCTTATATATTTGTGTAATAAAAATATAGTAATGGTTTCTATAATCTAGTTAGGCTATTTAATGAGTTTTATGACCATTGGTTTCATCTAAATGTCAAGTTTTGAAGAAAAACGGTAAATTGGCATTTTCGGGTTTTACGAAATCGGGCGATTTGATGGATTTTAGTGTTTCGATGAATTAAATCATGTTTTATAATATAAGTAATGAGTTTTAAAACTATGAGTTATTTGTTCATGTTATCTCGATCCATCGGAGTTTGTACGCCGATATCGAGTGATATTTGGTTCTTTTGCGTGGACGGGACATAGGTTTTAACCTATGCTTGTTCCTTGCATCGTTTTGACTTTTGTACGTGATTCAGTTTACGATACTATTTATATGTTTGCGTTTAGGTAACCCTCACGTAGACTGCGGGCGATGAAGAGGAGGATGGCGACACCGTCTTCGGCAGACATGGACCAGGTGAGTAGATGTATATCTACGGGGGGAAGTCGGGTGGATGGCGTTTAGCACCCCCGCAACGTAGAATAGGAATAGTACTCATTGTCATTAGGAAACCAGATGTGACCATAGATTCTTAATGAGTAGGACTCTAGTAATGACCCTAGGCTGGACTAAACTGAATTAGGAAGACCATACCAGAGGATGAATACCTTAGAAGAGATTCGTTGGTTTCAGGTAGAAACATACACACGCACACACTGAAACTCGATATGGTGTATACGTGTATGTGTGTATATATATAGGACTAGGTATAGGTATATATATATATATATATATATATACATAACACGTATATGGGATACATTGATGTGATATGATACACGGGAATGAAACAGTATAACTGGGCTTGATGTCGTGATTCTTGGCTATACAGTTGTATTAAAGTGTTGGCGGATCATTAGAGAATGAGATAATGAACATGTATACATAAATTATAATGGGTGGTGATGATATTGAGATACATGGGACTCTAAAATAGAACCCGAACTGTAACTTGTGACTGATCATGATATGATATATGTATGACTTGATTACGACATCATATAGGTGTGACCTGATGTCGATATCATATAGGTGTGACTTGATGACGATATGATATCAGTATGACTTAATCACAATACGATACATATGACATGATATTTCTGAGGATAAATTAATGAGGTATATTTATGATGGCAATGTTATATAATTGATGTATGCGATTACAGCATAGCACCTTGATCATGACATGTATTGATGATGATATTATACGAATAATGAGATACGTAAGTGATATTTGACTCGTACCCCGATATTGGGATGCCGTATGATGGATTTTACCGTACGAGGTATAGATGTGTTGATTGATCCGCACTTTTGATTTGAGGAAGTCGTATTATGTACGTGATGCTATTGAGGCTGGATCGCCGACTATTAGAGATATGGACTCAGACTTTAGGTGTACTCCTACTTCTTATCGACTAGTTCTTAGGTTTAGTTTTTCTTAGGGGGTTAGATGGACACTAGTTTAGGTTCGAATCTTATAGTGGTAGTTATATTTGTATATCAAATGGGTGGGTAACACACATCTGTCTTTACTTTCGTACCGTAATCATAATGTGCATGTTCATATAAATATTTCTATAATCAGCATAAAACTTTGCCTGTTAGGACACCGGCACCATTACCGATGATGCGCATATTCCACGCACACTTATTTGCCAGCTCACACACACATCATCAGTAATTGCTATGTAACGTACACTTTAGATCACATTATCTTTTATTGATAGAATCAGTTAACAACTAGACCGATATAATATTGTGATTACTCTCTGATGTTAGTATAGACATGGTATTTATTACTTAGAAATTCATGCATTCATATTTTCATGTTATCATGCAGTATTATGGGCATATGCCGACACTTATCATATACTTACTCATGATTTTGAGATTTGGGTTTCTATGAGATTTCTGGATTTTTGGGGATAACCGCAAGAATATATAAAAACTTCTCTCTCTCTCCTCCTCTCTTTTTAAAACATAAGATGCGGTTTTTTCGTGATGTATGTGTCGTCCACCATGAGATTTCATGTTTTCTGTTGGATTTCGAGACCCGATTCGAGGAGTGGAGAACCGTCTCGGGTACATGGTGGGCCCAGTATGGTACCCCGGGGCAAGAAGATCGAGTTGTAGACGATGAGCCTGGCAGGGGAAGGCTACCTACCGGTGATGTCTGGCGCGGCGGATATCCGGAGGATACCGACCGTTGTCGTGAGATTTGATGATATGCGCCGATCCGGACTGACGGAGCCTGAGATATTGAGACTATGAGACTTGAGATTTACATGTTTGTGTCGATACTTGACACGGATTTCCATGGATTTCATTGTTGAGATTTCATATCCCTATACACATTTTACTATGATAACAGCTAAAGATTTCTTATACAGATAAATCTGGATTTCAGGATTGGTTATTTTACATTCATGGTGCATGCATATCCATTCATATGACATAGTACTATAGGAGGCACTGACACGAGCACGGAGTATCTGCATTTACACGTAATATTACCCTGCTATTACTAGATGATTGGGATCTTGTAGTGTATTATTATGACCTAGGATAGCGTCGTGCATTCGATTTCTTTTCATAGATGTCTTCTACTCACGAGTTGGCAACTCACCCCCGTTGTGCAAAATTTTATTACAGGTTCGATGTACAGGTTTCCCCGGCAGCTGCTGGCACATGATTTCTTTCCGGGTGATTTGCACGGTAGGTTGGTTCATTTGTATCTGGACCGCCGTTGTATTTTTATTATTTCATTTGTATCTAGAAAGCTCCATCAACCATACTTGTATTTCTTGATAAGTTTATTGGACCGGTTATTTATTTCGACCTTAGAGTCGCGCTTGTATTTTTCTGATCTGGTGGTTTTGTTTTCTTTTGTGTTTTGAGCCTCGCCCTTTGGCGTTGTATATTATTGTGCTTATTGTGGTTGTTTCCGCCTGTTGGCGTTGAGCTAGCACCCGTGTGGGGATGCTTTTTATTGTTTATGTATATTATACTTGTTGTACCCGTTTGGGGCCAGTTTTACAGAGGAGACTCTGCCGAAATTTTTGGGAAAATTTGCTGATGCTTTTAAACTTGTTTCCTTCATGTTTCTTTTACTTCTTCTTCTTCTTTTATGGTTTAGATTTCCGGGCTTCGGCTTACTTAGGTTACGTTGCGCCTCTAGACGCTTCGTAATCTAAGTGCCGGTCACGTTCCGTACTTTCGGGTCATGACAAAGTTGGTATCAGAGCGCTAGGTTTAACCTTGTATAAGTCTAGGTGACCCTTGGTTGATGGAGTAGGTGACTTAGGTAGAGTGACGTACCGTTAGTATGATCCGCGGCATACTTACGATACGCTACTCTGCTTAAGGAGCCTTAGGATGTACATTGTTTGCACCATATTCCATTCGTTCTTTTGATCTATCTTCGTCGATGTCGGAGGGTGGTTTCTGTTACCACGGGCGCACGGGCAGAGGGAGCTGCGGCTCGAATGCGATAACCATTAGGGTATTGGTTATTCTTGAGGATTGAAGCATTGTTTAGCATGCGGACGAAGGGTATTCACATGCCGTCTAGACGATGTTAAAGATTCGAACGATTATCAGAAAACCCATTTTCCCAAGTTTAAAGTTCTCGGAAGAACATGCAGGTATTTCGATGGACCCTCTAGAAGAATGAAATCCTAACTCGACATAATGACCACGAGAACGCCCTTGAACCTTAGGGTTTACGGCAGTTCTGCGGTGCCATTAGTGAGGCTTGGGTTTGCCCTTCTACGGCTGGACCATCGATGCTGGGGTATGTACCGGATATCTTTAGGCTGTACTTGAGTGTTGAGCTCTCGGGGAATTATAGGATTTTGATGGATCGATCGAAAAGTTTAATGTAGTCCGGATATCAAGTGAAGGGAACGACTACGTGGGAGACTCTAGATATGAGTATTACCGTTGGTAGCGCAGTCAGCATACTTATGAAGAGACAAGTTTGAAGCAGCCGACATCAGAGGAAAGAGGCGCACATTGACGATAGTGTTTACGATTGTGATTTAGTGATTTGAATTTCATATTTTCGTTGATTGGATTTTGGTATTTTGAGGACTTTGTTCTACGATTGGTATTTCATGTGTGTACCTTCATTACGTTCTATTTGTGTTTCATATATCAGTTGTATTAATGTTGTTTAGTACACACCCAGTACACTTGATTTGGTTTTATATATTTTGAGATTTTTGATTTGATTTCGTGCATAGGGGTTACACATGATTTTGACAAATGTTTCGACCTAGTTTTCATGCATTTTTGTACTGTGATCTCGATTTTGATATTCGATGTATGTTTTCGTGCACCATGTGCACCTGATTAGAATTCTTGCGCATACTTGCGCACTTGATAAGATTTTGTGCACACCAGATACACTAGATCGGGGTTTTGTGCAGATTAGATGCACCTGATATTGAGTCGTGCACGCCCGTTGCACTTGACAGATGTTTTTGGTGCACACCTGTTGCACTTAGTTTTGTTTTTGTGTGTATTCATGGTATCTGTATTTGGTTTCGATCTCAGTGCGCACCGGACGCACATGATATTTTTATGATGTGATTGGGATTGATTTCAGTTTGAACAGTATGTTTTCATAATCATTATTATTTAATTTGGTAACCAGGCGGGACGTGTATGTTAAATAAAAGATATATATATATATATATATATATATATATAGCTTTTTTTTTTAAATAAACGCCCGCTACTTATGCCGTGACACATGCATCACACGGCGATTTTCAAAAGGAGTTCTTGCATGTTTCTTTATCCAGATGTTTGGACGATTTTATTATGATGCGCACTATATATAAGTTATAGTTTTGATGGATATTATGCTGGTTTTCGTATTGGGTTTTGATATTTTGTCTTCACCATAACTCCGATGATTGCGTTAAGCTTGACGGAGTTGATTTTAGTTATGTATTGACGATTTCGGAGCCCCGACGATTTGAGCATTTTGCTAGATGTTTTAGTATTTGGAGGGGGAGTTTTAATTTAAATTCGGGGACCGAATTTCTTAAAGGGGGGAAGATTGTAACATTTTAAAAATAATTAAATAAATAAAATTTGTTTAAGTGAATTTTAGGATTTTCGGTAAAGTAAAATGTATTTTTCGTTAAACAAAACCGTAATTATTTTTCACTATAAATTTAAAAATACCTATTTTAATTATGTTATTACTAGTAAATGGTGTTTATTTAGTTACTTATAAATTTTTAGTTTAATTAAATATTTTTCCTAAATTAATTGTTTTAAATATTAACATAAGCTTTATTTTTACACTAAATTAGTGTAAATTACAAATTTGAATGGTTTTAATTTGTAAAAATGAACCATGGCATATTATAATTTAGTGTGTTTCATTCAAAATTTATTTGCAAATTTTTCCAATTTTCTAGAGTTTTCTTGAGTTGCTTTAGAAAAGAAATAAAAGAAAATGAATAAATTCATGAAAAGACATAATGAAGTGATATTTTGGGGGAAACTTCTACACAATTCATCACTCTCTTATTTCTCTCCCTCACTTCCAAATTGTGGCCGGCCCTCACCCCCCATGGTAGCCCCCATTTTCCTCATTTGATTTTGCTCCAAAATTCATCAAAAATCCTCCAAAATTCAATAAAAAAATGCACAAAATCCTAATAAATTCCTACCATTTATTCTTTGCTCTTCTTTACATGGATTTTGGAGTGGGAAAGCATGCATTTTGGAGGCTCATTTTCATGTTTGGACTTTATGTTGTGGAGGTATAAATCTTTCTCTTTTGATTTATTTCTATTAGATTCTTCTTTCAAAGCATAATTAGATTTATTAAATTAATTCTATTTGCAAATTTTGAAATTCAAGTTAGGGTTTGTAAATTCAAGTTGTAGTTTTTATTAATTAAATAAGGTGATAATAGCTAGTTTAACATTTTTTAGAGTGGAAAAATCTTGCATGGTTGTTGTATAATAATTTGTTTATATAAATTGTTTTAATTAAGCTATTTAGCTAACTAGGTTTTTATAAAATGTGTATGTGGGTAATGTAAAATTCTAATTATGGTTGTTATTATTAGATTTTAGTTTTAATGAGAATATTAGCATGTTAATTGAATGAAAAAAAAACTTAGTTTGATCACTAGTTCTTTTGATAATTGAAAATACAAATAAAATGCTATTTTTTTTGTGAACTAAATTTTAGAAATTCCTAAATAAATGAGATTAAAAATATAAATTATGGTTTCATTATATCATTATCATCATGAATTGTAGTTTAATACATTAACTCATGCAAAATCAAGTTTGTTGTGAAATTGTGGAATTTGGCTTGTAAGATGTTGAAAATTGATAAAGATTGCAAACTAGAAATTCCAAATCCTTATATATTTGTGTAATAAAAATATAGTAATGGTTTCTATAATCTAGTTAGGCTATTTAATGAGTTTTATGACCATTGGTTTCATCTAAATGTCAAGTTTTGAAGAAAAACGGTAAATTGGCATTTTCGGGTTTTACGAAATCGGGCGATTTGATGGATTTTAGTGTTTCGATGAATTAAATCATGTTTTATAATATAAGTAATGAGTTTTAAAACTATGAGTTATTTGTTCATGTTATCTCGATCCATCGGAGTTTGTACGCCGATATCGAGTGATATTTGGTTCTTTTGCGTGGACGGGACATAGGTTTTAACCTATGCTTGTTCCTTGCGTCGTTTTGACTTTTGTACGTGATTCAGTTTACGATACTATTTATATGTTTGCGTTTAGGTACCCCTCACGTGGACTGCGGGCGATGAAGAGGAGGATGGCGATACCGTCTTCGGCAGACATGGACCAGGTGAGTAGATGTATATCTACGGGGGAAGTCGGGTGGATGGCGTTTAGCACCCCCGCAACGTAGAATAGGAATAGTACTCATTGTCATTAGGAAACCAGATGTGACCATAGATTCTTAATGAGTAGGACTCTAGTAATGACCCTAGGCTGGACTAGACTGATTTAGGAAGACCATACCAGAGGATGAATACCTTAGAAGAGATTCGTAGGTTTCAGGTAGAAACACACATACGCACACACTGAAACTCGATATGGTGTATACGTGTATGTGTGTATATATATATATAGGACTAGGTATAGGTATATATATATATACACAACACGTATATAGGATACATTGATGTGATATGATACACGGGAATGAAACAGTATAACTGGGCTTGATGCCGTGATTCTTGGCTATACAGTTGTATTAAAGTGTTGGCGGATCATTAGAGAATGAGATAATGAACATGTAAACATAAATTATAATGGGTGGTGATGATATTGAGGTACATGGGACTCTAAAATAGAACCCGAACTGTAACTTGTGACTGATCACGATATGATATATGTATGACTTGATTACGACATCATATAGGTGTGACCTGATGTCGATATCATATAGGTGTGACTTGATGACGATATGATATCAGTATGACTTAATCACAATACGATACATATGACATGATATTTCTGAGGATAAATTAATGAGGTATATTTATGATGGCAATGTTATATAATTGATGTATGCGATTACAGCATAGCACCTTGATCATGACATGTGTTGATGATGATATTATACGAATAATGAGACACGTAGGTGATATTTGACCCGTACCCCGATATTGGGATGCCGTACGATGGATTTTACCTTACGAGGCATAGATGTGATGATTGATCCGCACTCTTGATTTGAGGAAGTCGTACTATGTACGTGACGCTATTGAGGCTGGATCGCCAACTATTAGAGATATGGACTTAGACTTTAGGTGTACTCCTACTTTTTATCGACTAGTTCTTAGGTTTAGTTTTCCTTAGGGGGTTAGATGGACACTAGTTTAGGTTCGAGTCTTATAGTGGTAGTTATATTTATATATCAAATGGGTGGGTAACACACATCTGTCTTTACTTTCGTACCGTAATCATAATGTGCATGTTCATTTATATGTTTCTATAATCAGCATAAAACTTTTCCTGTTATGACACCGGCACCATTACCGATGATGCGCATATTCCACGCACACTTATTTGCCGGCTCACACACATCATCATCAGTAATTGCTATGTCACGTACACTTTAAATCATATTATCTTTTATTGATAGAATCAGTTAACAACTAGACCGATATAATATTGTGATTACTCTCTGATATTAGTATAGACATGGTATTTATTACTTAGACATTCATGCATTCATATTTTCATGTTATCATGCAGTATTATGGGCATATGCCGACACTTAACATATACTTACTCATGATTTTGAGATTTGGGTTTCTATGAAATTTCTGGATTTTTGCGGAAAACCGCAAGAATATATAAAAACTTCTCTCTCTCTCCTCCTCTCTTTTTAAAACATAAGATGCAGTTTTCTCGTGATGTATGTGTCGTCCACCATGAGATTTCATATTTTCTGTTGGATTTCGAGACCCGATTCGAAGAGTGGATGAACCGTCTCGGGTACATGGTGGGCCCGGTATGGTACCCCGGGGCAAGAAGATCGAGTTGTAGACGATGGGCCTGGCAGGGGAAGGCTACCTACCGGTGATGTCTGGCGCGGCGGATATCCGGAGGATACCGACCGTTGTCGTGAGATTTGATGATATGGGCCGATCCGGACTGACGGAGCCCGAGATATTGAGACAATGAGACTTGAGATTTACATGTTTGTGTCGATGCTTGATACGGATTTCCATGGATTTCATTGTTGAGATTTTAGATCCCTATACACATTTTACTATGATAACAGCTAAAGATTTCTTATACAGATATATCTGGATTTCAGGATTGGTTATTTTACATTCATGGTGCATGCATATCCATTCATATGACATAACTATACGAGGCACTGACACGAGCACGGAGTATCTGCATTTACACGTAGTATTACCCTGCTATTACTAGATGATTGGGATCTAGTAGTGTATTATTATGACCTAGGATAGCGTCGTGCATTCGATTTCTTTTCGTAGATGTCTTCTACTCACGAGTTGGCAACTCACCCCCGTTGTGCCAAATTTTATTACAGGTTCGACGTACAGGTTTCCCTGGCAGTTGCTGGCACATGGTTTCTTTCCGTATGATTTGCACGGTAGGTTGGTTCATTTGTATCTGGACCGCCGTTGTATTTTTATTATTTCATTTGTATCTAGAAAGCTCCATCAACCATACTTGTATTTCTTGATAAGTTTATTGGACCAGTTATTTATTTCGACCTTAGAGTCGCGCTTGTATTTTTCTGATCTGGTGGTTTTGTTTTCTTTTGAGTTTTGAGCCTCGCCCTTTGGCGTTGTATATTATTGTGCTTATTGTGATTGTTTCCGCCTGTTGGCGTTGAGCTAGCACCCGTGTGGGGATGCTTTTTATTGTTTATGTATATTATACTTGTTGTACCCGTTTGGGGCCAGTTTTACAGAGGAGACTCTGCCGAAATTTTTGGGAAAATTTGCTGATGCTTTTAAACTTGTTTCCTTCATATTTCTTTTACTTCTTCTTCTTCTTTTATGGTTTAGATTTCTGGGCTTCGGCTTACTTAGGTTACGTTGCGCCTCTAGACGCTTCGTAATCTAAGTGTCGGTCACGTTCCGTACTTTCGGGTCGTGACATGTATGTGAGTGTTACTGGTTGGATTCACTGGAGAATGTACAGTCTTGCTTGTTGATCTTCTGATTGCTCAATACCTGGGTGGCTATTACGTTTAGCTGACCGCTTGCAGCTTGTGGGTGTTTGATATGATCATCACCTACTGCCAGCGTATTGACGATTCTTTAGAGTCCTGCACAGAAGTTTCGTGGCCCAGGCAAAGCGGAGTAAGAGCACATATGTGATATGTGCGGGACCGGGAATAATACGTGTATGTGATACCGTATTAGATTCTCGCGATATGAGATATCGGCTGGGTATATGTGATATAGCCGGGTCATCGGATCAAGTATTGATTCGATGAACTGATACAGATTATATTAGTCGGTTATGTGTGAAATAGCCGAATTATCGGATCAAGTGTTGATTCGATAATTTAATGTATAATTATATATGTGATATATTAAGTTACATTAACTAATATAAACTCACTTAAAGATTATTTTTCTCACTTGGATAATACATTGATATATATGTGATATATGTTAATTGTATTATTTTATTTTGCTACAAAAATATATTATATATGTGATATATAATATTGTAACAAGTTAGGGTTGCAAATGCAACATGATTTGTGGAGATTAAACAAGTTAGGGTTTGATTTGCGGTAGCATTTGGGTTAGCTTTTTGCATGAAGCTTCATGAAATTTCCTTTTGTTTTTTGCTAAGATATTTTGTGTTGATATTTTCTAACCCAACCCAAACCCTTTACTCTAGTTATCTCTCTACATAGGTTAAGCCTTCTTTCTTAACTCATAGTTGCAATTGTAACCACACACAATAATTCATTATTCATCACAAATCAAATCCTTCTTCTTCTTCCTCTTGAAAAGCTTACTAGCTTTTTGGTATGTGATGATTTTGAGTGAGAAATTGAAAACAAATGAGAGCTAAATTCCTACTACATCATCCTGATCTATTCTAGCCACTTAGATTAGGGTGTTTGCTTCGCTAATACTTGATTAGTAAAGTAAGAGCTTGGGCTTGAGTTTCTTCAAGGTAGATCATCTTTATTGTTGAAGATTGGAAGCAAGCTTGCATTTTTCTCTTCATGGAGCCTCTCTTGAGTCTGGGTACACGATGATCGCAGCGAAGGGACCTTAACACGGAGCTTTAGAAGTGAAGGAATGGACTACAATGGTTGTAATCCCTAACTCTTAGATTTAAAGTTGTTTACATGCTTTGTTAACCCTATGTCTCTAGTTAAGATCTTGGTTAGGGTTTGTTTAGCACCCCAAAAATTTTAAAGTAGCATGATTGATGCTTGCCAAAACCTTCATAAGGTGCTAAGCTAACCCTACAGTTATATTTTCAAAATACACCTCAAGTATTTTATTATCGTCTTTAGAGTTTTCATAGATATATATTTTATCAATGTAACATGTCTAGTGAATAAAACCGAATTTCATAATATATGGTATTTATTTGTAATATTGGATTTGTATGGTATTTTCTTGTAAATGAGATGTTTTTCTTGAATTTTGGAAATGTGGAATATTATAAATATTAAAAATAAATATTTTGATATTAATAACATATATATTTATTTATTAAAAATATAAGTTTTTTTTATAATAGAAATCACATTTTCGAAAGAAAATTATATTTTAAATTTTTCGAGATCGTATGCTCCTTGCAGAAGTCCGCATCTTACTCTACTAAGCTCGAGAATGTGCGATAATCCGCACCATCCCGAACGGGTTCCCCAAATGGGTTGTAGAGGTACAATTGCAAAGATTTGTTAAAATACACATCTTGTAGAAATTGTTTTTATAACTCGGAGGTAGTTATGTGTAAAGTCGTATTTTCCCTTAATTTATGTTCCCAAATTTCATCGTGCTATGTTAGATATGTGTGTTGGGAGTAGGTAGGTCATTAACTCGTGAGTTTTCTAAGGTAATACGGTTTAAAAAATTCAAGTATGTCGAAATGAAACATGAGGGTATTTTAATGTAAAAATGGAATAAAACTTGCTACGGTTATTATTTTGATGTCAAACTTGTTCTATTATCTTCATTAATGTTTAGTGGTCATGACATAAGAGTTTGGTATTATTGTGTTTAAGAAAAATAGAACTTTTTAAGGAAAAACCGAATCGGAAGTCGGATTAACTCCGCTTCCATCGGGTTTTAGTTTTATTTTTTTTTTGAATAGAGAAAAGAAGGAGAAGTAGGGACTTACAGATTATTGGACTAGAAGAGAGAAGGGGGAAGAGGTAGGAGGTGCCGATGCGTCGTTTAGTCGTCGGAATCTCCTCGGATCGTCGTCGGAAGTTCGTCGGAGCTTCGCCCTTTGCTAACTCCACTTGCACACAAAAAGTCTTGGGAATTTTCTTGAGAGTTTGGGCAAGGATTTATGTGTGAGGGGGTGATTTGAGGGGTAGTATTTATAGGAAAAATCTAGGGTTTAGTATAGTGAAAGGGTGTGATAAAAATTGTATTTAAATTTGCATTAAAAAGGATTAAAAGGGGGTATTTTAATTCTCTGGTTAATTGCAGAGAATTAAAACAGTGCAGGGCGAGTGGGGTAGTCCAAAGGGTGCAGAGGGTTCAAGAAAAAGTGGGATCGGACCGAGTTGGACCGGCGGTGCTAGCCGAGTCAACCGAGTCGTCGGCTCGAGTCGAGCGAGTAGGGGCAAGTCTTGATGCCACGTGTCCCTGACGCTTGGTCTAGCCTCGAGGTCCCGTTTATTTATTTTGTAACTTACCCTATTACGTGTAGTGCACGTGTACACTCTTGGGCTTCTAAAAGATTAAAAGAATTTTAAATAAAAATAATGTGTGGCTAATGGGATTCGAACACAGGGGCTACGTCACAGCAGTGCAAGGGCTTTACCAGTGAGCTACAAGTTCTTTATTGCTGTTCAAAAGTAAATCAAATACTTATAGTACTCACAGGAAAAGTAAATACTCCAAGTATACATTAACTTTTAATCAATTTTATGTACACAAGAATTAGAGTTGTTACATGAACACTTGGCTATACTTGACTGAACCATGGTTATAACTTGCCATACACTTGACATGAATACCTGAACCCCTGATTACGTCTTGAGCATGAACCTGAATAGTTTATGTCCTTGGTTTCAGCCAAAACGTATAATCTTAAAACTATACAATACAATACGCGGGGAAAAAGGGGTAGATTGGTACGGAACGTATATCGTGGCACGAGAGGTCATTTTAAAAGACACCTACATGAATTCATGTGTCATTGTCCCGTGGGTTATGACGGGACCTTGTACTATATGTTACTATAGTCCACAGGTTAAGATGGACTCCTCTTGTATACATGAATATCTTTTTTATCAAACTACAAATAACCACATTAGAATGACTATCCTATACTTATGAATGATCATATAAAATTTTACCTGTTTTCTATTCTTTTGGTTTTTATTCACATTATATACTATCTTCTATTATTTCTTTTTGGGACTTACCGAGCGCTAGTTCACTGACGACATTCCTTTTTGTTTCTTTCTTTGGAATGTTCGTCAGGAGGACAGGACTCTGAGAATATAGAGCTGAGCCAGGAGGACTTGGACCGGCTTGCTACTCAGCCAGACTACTAGTTTCTCCCTGCCTACACTTACTTCAGTATGCTATTGTTTGGGAATTTATTTTTATTATTATATCTTTTATTTTCAGACAGCTGTATGTAAAAATGAATGTAAATAAAGTTGCTGTTTTATTTCATTACTCTTGTTATTCTTGCACAATATTATATTGCTTAATCATGCTTAACGTATTTCCATAGAAAATATGTTGCGGGCTTGCCATGCCACCATTTCCGTCTATTGCGAAGCGGGACGTGACAGGTTTTGTTGGTGGCCCATACAGGTCAATTCTGCATGAAGTATTAAGAAATATATCACAAGAATTATAAGAATCAGCAACTATACATTCCTTGCATTTCAAATTTCTTGAATTTATCCTAACCTTTCTTTTCTATCAAGGTAATGGATTCTCCCAACAACACCAGTACCAACGTCAATGGCAACACACTACCACCTACCTTACCACCTCCCCCTACAATTGCTGCTCCGATCGATGAACAGACGGTGCTTTTAGAAGCCATCAAAATTCTTTTGGAGGGCCAGCAGTAGCAGACTGCTAGGAAGTCAAAGCACCTGGAGTAAAGCAATTGCGTGTGTTACATCCAAGGAACTTTTCAGGAAAGGAGAGTCCTCTTGAGGCTAAGGAATGGGCCTAAAGTATTGAGGATGACCTTGCAGCAGCGCAAGTACCAGACATAGATTGGATTCATATGGCCAAGCTCTAGGTCACCGACAATGCAAGAGTTTGGTGGAAGTCCATCTCACACAACCAATAGAGTGGAAGACGTTCCGCGATCTGTTCGATGCGAAGTTTTTCCCTGAGACTGCTCGCTTTGAGATGGAACAACAGCTCATCCACCACCAACAAGTCTCTATGTGGGTAAAATCAGTGGATGAATATGATGCCGAATTCATCATGCTTAGCAGGTAAAGAATTCGTAACAAATTCTATTCCATAAGACACATCACCACCCTGATATCAACATCTTATCAGGTTGGCGGTACACTTGATCCCGACCAATGAGATTCGGGCTAGATGATTCCAACATGGCTTAGACCCGAAAATTTAGGCGGCTTTAGCCAGATAAGACTATCCAACTCATGAACTCACACTGAAGGTAGCACGTCATTATGAAGGTGTGGTCAAGAAGAAGGGTAAGCCTCAAGCAGCCAGAATCAAACGCCCTGCTACCCAGATGACGGGAGGAGGCACTTCTAGGTCGACTTTTGCACCCAAGAGGCCAGGAGCATCGTTTAACGGTTCCAGTCCAGATTTCTATTTCTACTGCAAGAGAACCGGGCACTTGGCAAAGGACTGCAGGCGTGCAAATGGCCTGTGTTTGATTTGTGGTGCATCTACTCACGCTCTAGGAGCATGCCTATACCGTATTAACATAGCACCAATATCCAGACCCGCAATTACAGGTCCGCAGAGGCCAGCCATTCAGGCACCTACACCTCGCCTAGCTCTTCCTGCACCAGTTCCGCGTGGACCACCTGCACAACCTTAGCGTCAATTCCATCAGGCACAGAGAAACGTGTCTCAAAGACAGAGGAATGTGCCTCCGGCAAGAAAGAATGTACCGAGATGACAGGCTTTTACAATGATGGTCGAGGAGGCCGAAGCCACAAGACAAGTCATCACCGGTAAATTCTCCCATCCTTTCAACCTTTCAATTCTTATGCATCGTTATACTTTCCCTATATCTAAACAAAACCTCACACAACTTATGTACTATACTAGTAGCCACCCTTCCTGCACTCGCACTTTTCGACACTGGAGCTTCACACTGCTTCATGTCACAACGATTCGTGAGGATGCATGCAATTCCCGTGAAGCCACTCATTTCAAGCTGAAATGTAAGTTCTGGGAATGGAGTCTTGAAGGCAACTTTGGGATATGATCGGTGCCCGGTTATAGTTTGTGGTCGGAAATTCTATGCAAATTTCAAAGTACTGGACATACCAAATTTCGATATTGTGTTGGGAATGGATTGGCTGGGAGTATTTTATGCTACCATGGACTGCCGTCAATGGAAGGTAGTATTTGAGATACCAGATCACCCAATCTTCTATTTCAATAGTAGAGATAGAAGCTTGGAGTCAGGAAGCTACCGTGCTAAACTGAAGAATGCAGGAGTGTTCTCCCTACCAGCTGAAGAAGAAAAACTTGAAGTAGTTTGAGAGTTCAAGGATGTGTTCCCTGAAGACATATTAGGTTTGCCCCCCGATCGAGCTCTTGAATTTAGTATTGATTTACAACCTGGTGCACAACTTGTAATCAAAGCTCCTTACCGATTAAGTCCGAAGGGATTGAAGGATAACCGTATTCAGTTGGACGAACTACTGAAGAAACGTTGGATCCGACCTAATACTTCAAATTGGGGATCTTTGGCGTTACTAGTGAAGAAGAAGGAAGGTTCCTACAGGATGTGTGTGGATTATCGAGCTCTGAACGAAGTGACAATTAAGAATAAGTATCCACTACCGTGCATCGATGACCTTTTCGATCAGTTAAGTGGATCTTGTGTCTTTTCAAAGCTAGATCTTCGTTTGTGTTACCATCAGGTGAAGGTCAAAGAGTCCGTCATTCCGAAGACGGCGTTTAGGTCTCGTTATGGCCATTATGAATATCTCGTAATACCATTTGGAGTGACCAATGCACCTGCTATCTTTATAAACCTGATAAACTATGTTTTTCGAGAGTACTTAGACAGATTTTTTGTTATCTTCATCGACGGCATCCTGGTGTATTCAAAGAATCGGAAAGAAAACGTCGAGCACTTACGTATTGTCCAAGAGACATTACGACAACACCAACTCTACGTTGTTAGTTATATATATGCCCTAGAGGCCATTACTATACATAGGATGTATATTGTAGTGGATGCTTGGACATATATAGGGAGGACTTTCTTGCTCGACATGATAGTATGCTATCTGGTTGATCTTTACCTTAACGTGTATACTGATTGTCTCTCTGTTACATGTTGGTAAAGCCCTTAGGATGTTTACTTGACTACCTGGACTATGATGCGGATCATACTAGTGGGGATATGGTAGTCCATAAGTACATCCTTCAAAGTCCCTAATCGTGGGTGTATCGAGACGGGGCATCGATATACCAGAGTAGACTAGCGTATACCTTCTCGACCCATACAGATGGGCGATGGATGATCCCATATCCATTGGTGTTTGACATCAGAGATGATATACGGGTGCTCAGTGGAGACTGGGTACACTGGACAGACTCGCCGAGAACTCCCAGATGGTATTATACCTTACGTCAGATGGCAGTTCTCTGGTGACACTGGTACAGAGTAGTCTGTTGACCCGAGATCGTCATAGAGTCTTGTGTGGTTCCCACTGTGCTTTGATTTCCACCTTACCACGTCCAAGAGGGCGTGCAAAACGGTGGCTTTTGGGTACAGTCCCGAATCACATGGAGGCAATGAGCGATAGGAGGGGATTCGTCTCTCCCGGTATAGGGAGTTGATGTTGCGCTGTGTTCGATTGGCTATAACCGGAAATCCCTGGCCAGGGTTGCTGAGATTTACTGGTAAGTGTTACCAGTAGTTTCTCGAATTGTTATAGACCTCATATCGACACGACTTATCGAGCTATTGGGGTCTGACGTTTACCACCCCTAGGCAAGGTATGCGGCATATCAGACGATCAGACCGGACTGTACGGTAAGTGTTACTGGTTGGATTCACAGGAGTGTGAGCGGGCTTGCTCGTCGATCTTCTCATCGCTCAATACCCGGGTGGCCGTTACGTTTAGCAGACCGCTTGCGGCTTGTGGGTGTTTGATATGATCATCACCTGCTGTCGGCGTATTGACGAGTCTTTAGAGTCCTACACAGAGGTTTCCTGGCTCAAGCGAAACGAAATAGGAGCGCATATGAGATATGTGCGGGACCGAGAATAATGCGTGTATGTGATACCGTATTCTATTCTCGCGATGAATGTATCGAATGGTTGTATGCGATATAACCTAGTTATCGAATCGAGGATTGATTCGATAAGCCGATGCATTGGATATTAGTCGGTCATATGCGATATGACCGGATCGTTAAATCAAGTGTTGATTTAATGATTTAATGTATAATTATATATTTGATATATTACTTTGCATTAACTAGTATTGGTTCACTTTAAATGGATTTTCTCACTTGAAGTTCACAAGTTGTATATGTGATATACTTTTGTGCACTTGATTGTATCATGTTTGATGATACATGCTTACTTGAGTTTGTGTAAAGATTAAACCATGGTTATATGAGTGGTTAGGGTTTTGTTTATTTACTTATTCATTTATTTATTTCTTTTGTTCATTTTGGCAAAAGAAAATGATATAGAGAAAATGGTGGCTTTCTTTGTTTGATATTGAAGCTTCATGAAGCTTTGACTAAGTCACCATTTTGTCTCATGCTTAACCCTAACCATTCCACTTAACCCTAGTTCATTCTCTACACTTGACCATGGTTGGTTTATGATAAGTATTCTTTTTATTTTCTTTTTGAGAAATACTCATCATAATATTCATCTTCATCTTCTTCTTCTTCTTCACATGAAGAAGCTTGCTACCAACAATGGCAAAGTGAGAAAAAGAGTGAGAAATCCAATTCTAAAGTGAACCCACTTCCTATTTCTTCATCCTCTACCTCTTGCCAAGTAGTATAGGGTGTTTTCTTCACAAGTTTTATGACTTGGTGAAGTGGGAGCTTGAACTTGTGATGCCTCGACGTAGATCATCTTCGGCATCGTAGTCGATGACCTAGCCCGCCCATTTCTCCGATGAAGCCGATGCTAGAGTTTGGGATCCGATTTGTACAGCGAGGGGACTTCATCACGGAGCTATGGAGGTGGAGAACCGGATCTACAAAGGTTGTATTTCCGTTCTTGTAGTTAAGTTGTTAACTAGTTTCATTTGTCGCCTAAAATTCTAGTTAACGATCCGTGTTAGGGTTTCTCGGTACCCGTAAAATTTGAAATTGGCATGGTTGATGCCTTGTGAGACCTCATTAGTGTGCCTAGGAACCCTACAGTGGTATCAGAGCCTAGCTAGAGCCTTAGGCGATGCGTAGACGGAGTTTGAAGTCCGATTAAACCGAAACCCTAACACAAATTTGCTCTCTGGACTTTTTCCAAAAATTGGGTTTTTTCCAGATTAAAAATATGCAGAAAATTCAGCAGGAAATTCTAAGAATTACGGTGCAAAAATTACCTAATGATCATTCTAAAGTGCGGCGGAACCGCGGCATTAGCGTGCTAATGCGGCTGTTCCGTGGCCATTTTGTCTCTTCTCCCATTGAATTTTGCACAGTAATTCCTATTTTGCAGTGTTGGTTTTCCTGGGATATTTTTTTTTGCTGAACTCAAGAGTTGAGTTTTCTGGGTTGTATTGGGGACTCGGTGTTTCGATCGGATTGTCTAATTTTGTCTATGTGTATTTCCGGATATTTTAAAATATGTTAAAAAGTTCGACCGGATATAAATACCCAACTTTTCCCCTGTCGGGAAATTTCCAAGTGTTGGATCTTTCCGTGGTTTAATAACGTTCTACGTAGTGCAAGTAACGCGATGGTCCCTCTAGAAGACAACAAACCTTAACTCGATTATGTGACCGTCTTGAACTGCCCTTTGAACCTTCGGGTTTGGGGCAGTACAGCGTGCCACATGTGAGGCGTTGGCTTGATCCTTCTACGGCTGGACCGTTGGTACCGAGGCATGAAGTGAATGTCTTTGAACTTATTTCATGAGTTGAGCTGTTTCGGGAAAACTTGGGTATTCGATTGTTCGATCAGAAAGTTTAACATTTTCTATCTTATTCGGAATGTGATACAATAATTGGAATTCACAAAAGTTATGAGATAACTGAATGAATGTTATAAATCTAGCAATTTAGTCTCACTTGATCGGTTGCTACGGAATTTTGATGCGATCAAAAGTCCGTTGCAATCACGTAGCGTACGCGGATACTCGCCGGGTAAACTTAATAGACAGCTACATCCCTTAGCCCCGACCAAGTGACTGTAGGAGAACCCCGTCGCCGAAAGCATCCATCTAGGTGCTCGCGGCAGCGGTGTTCCGCCTTGGTGCACTTCGTCGACGGCATCGGGGGTGCGGCCGTCTACTGAAGTTTGCGACGAGCATTCGATCAGGATGTCGGGAATCTTTTTGAATTGCCCGACTTGATATTGAAAAGTGTTTTCGATAATGAGACTAAAATGCGGGGTTTATAATTGTTAGGCATGCGATGTCTAAGTAATTCATTTGATTAGGCATGCGATGTCTAAAGAGGTTGTGGATTTCAACTGTTGTAGTTTTACACTTTCTTTTCTGTGACCGTAAGTGTAATATGTGATATCGCCGGTTTCGTTGCTATATGTCAACGACAATTGGGATGCGTATATTTACTTACGTTGATGATATGTGATGTTATGTGTTGCTGGATATATTATATTGGATCGTCGTGTTTGAATAGCCGGGGGTTTTATGTGAGATGAGTGTTTTTCATTTTCATTCATGTAAATACTTGTATGTAATATTCTTTTATTGGGGCACTTCCAGGTTGCGGAAGATGTCACCTTTTGTATATTATTTACTTTTCCGCACTAGGATAGACCCAAGGAGGGGAGCACAAGTGACCGGGTTCTAGGGTCCAGTGGGAGACCAACTCGAGGAGTCGAGTCCGGGTCTCCTAACTCTAGAATTGGTAGGGTTGCTTGCCTCTCTCGTAGGGGTCTAGGGGTGTGGGTTTGGCTATTCATCACGACCGTGGAATCCGTGTTTCATACTGGCTCGTATTGGAAACACGGACGTCCTAGTATATCCAATATTTCATATGATTCTTCTGCTGCGATATCTGTGATGTGATCATGTGATATGTTCTGTGATGGATACTTTATATATAGTATATATGATATATTATATAGGCGTTACTTATGTTTTACACCCGCGCTAGCCTTGCCCCGCTCTGCCGTTAGTTACCTAACCTAACGGTGCACGAGGGGACATCGAGGCGAATGCGGATTGCATAAGTGTACGCCGTATTTATCTGTGATGTTTAGGTACTTAAATGATGGGACTTCATTAATGTGATTAATGAAAGTAAAAGAAACCTAAGATGTTGTAGAATTGAATTTCAAAATAAAACAGGTAGCTACAGTTCTTGCTTTGCACAGAGGTATATGTGATATATCCTGCACCTTATTCGATGAGGAAAGGACCGAGATCCCTTCACCGGGAGTGACTCCTTTAGCAATAACTGGCAGATGCTACACACTCGGTTTGTCTTTTGATTGCTTTTAAGAGTTTTTGCTTCGCACAGTGATATATATGATATATCCCGCACCTCATTCGACGAGGAAAGGACCGACGATCCCTTCACCGGGAGTGACTCCTTTAGCAAAACTAGAAAAGCCTCAAAAGCACTCCATTTTAAAATCATTTGATTCTACAACGATATCAAGTTCATTACGCAATAGGTTTTCAGAAAAACCTGACGTAGCCCTCCGTCATTTCAGATATGTACTGGTTAGTATTCGTGCTGCGTTTGTTGACCTCTGTCAAGGCGTAGTGTGCGGTAGCTGATTAGTGCTTATCTGTATAAGCATATGATGTGATTGATTTAGGGTAGTCGTGCGACCTTGTTGACCTCTGTCAAGGGTCGTGCGGGTGGGTTTACTTCAATCAGGAAATGACGGGTTGAACTTGACTAGCAGCCTATGGTTTGTTGACCTCTGTCAAGGTCATAGGAGGCTAGGGGCAAAATATTATCGGGAATTTCAAATGTTGAAATTTGCAATGAGATTGCATACCTTCTATGAGATAGTTGGATCCCGATACCCGCTGCGAGTAATTGTTTCTCCTGGGAGAGTTTTACACATTATAATTAGCCGATCAAGTAGGTGTCTAGAAATGTGTCAACGGGGTTACGCCTCTGAGAAAACGAGGTTTACATTAATTAGGTTCGTGCGAAAGCACGGGGGACCTCCCTCAAAGTAACGGCACTGGCCTGGCTGAAAGATTGGCGAACTTGTAGTGTGTAATTAATCTCAACTAGTCTTTCCTTTTTGGGTTTGAAAGAAGATTTGATAAAAAGCAGTGGGAGCCATCCTGATTAGATAAAATAATAACCAATCTATTCTTGTAAAAGCGCACGCTGAGTGTTTTCTTCTCTCTCTCTCCAAGTAGCGACCATATCACGCCTTAATCAAGATAATAATACAGATGTATTGACCGAACCCGCTTGTTATACTGAGCTGGGGAACGTTGGTCCCGCTCCCACTTATAATTGTTAAAAGACAGAGCAGGAAATTGGGGACTACCAGAATTCCCATGCCGCCCAAACGAAGAGAGTGCATGTTGATGCATCATCTTCGGGTGTGTTCATTACAGAGAACTGTTTCTCAGTATCCTTTACGTCCTGGGTATGTGATACCAGATCAGGATCCCAGATATGTAATATGTTACATGGGCTACAGATAGGTAAAGAACTGAGAACGGGTGATAAGTTTCATGAGGCAGAAAACGGGGCAAGTGTTGCAGCCAAGTCTGTTGGTCACTGTCACCCTGTATTCCAAATACATTGATTCTGAACGAATGTTATTAGATACCGAACCTGATATACAAAATCATATCTATCTCTTTATTAGTAAAGAAATGATATAATTTTGTATTGTTGGATAATGTTTTGAACATTTCCTATATCAAAAGTTGATCGGTTCAGGCACGTTATCTAAAAGTATTGACGTTCTAAATCAAACTACAGTTCTTAGTATACGGAACACACACAAGAGGAAGAGTTCAGAAATGAACGGATCCTTCTTGAGGCATTATAGACTGGGTCATATCAATGCGACCCGACTAGCTGAAGTTACATAAAGATGCATATTTAAATTAGTTTGAATTTACATCTTGTGAAACTTTCCAGTCATGTCACAAAGATAAGATGACCATAGCTCTGTTTATTGGAAACAGAGAAAGAGTTATTAAACTCTTGGAACTGATACATGATGATGTATGTAAGGTCCCCTGTCTACACATGCCAAGACCGGTTCTTTGTACTTTGTTACATTCTCTGATAATCTCTTAAGATTCAGACATATGTTCCTGTTGAAACACAAGTCCGAACCTTTTGAGATATTCACAGAATATGATTTAGAAGTAGAAAACCAAAACACGGGTAAAAGTATTATGTCCTTTGATAAGATCAAGGAGGAGAATACTTGAGCACGGAATTCTTGGACTATTCTAAAGGAGAATGAGATTCTCTCTCAGCATTACTCCTCCGTATACACCATAGCACGATGGTATATCGGGGCGGAGCAATCGCACCCTATGTGATATGGTGTGCTCTATGATGAGTACTACTGAGTTTCCTATTTCCTTTGGGAGTTATGCACTTGAGAAGATGTATACCTATTGAATTAGGTTCGAATCAAATCACTGCCTACCACTTCATATGTGATATGGAAAGGGAAGAGCCCATATCTTAAGTTAGTTAAGATTTGGGGTTGTCCGGCCTATGTATAAAAGCAAAATCCGGACAAGCTCGAGGCAAGGTCTGTTATGTAGAACTGGAAATGTTCCAGCCATACAAACTGCAGCTGATACAACCAAAGGATTCAGTAGATACCAACGAACCTCAGCCTCTCCGCCGATCTAGTAGGGTTCCTCACCCACCTGAGAGTTACTTCGGTTTCTCTATGACAGTGGGAGCGAGAATTGCATCATGAGATGATGACCCAACTAGTTTCGAGCTGGCCATCAGGATTAAGACTCTGTAAGAATGGCTGGATGCTTAGTGATCTGAGATGGAATCCATTTACACCAACAAAGTATGGACTTTGGTTGCTATATCTGAAGGGTTAAATCCCCATCAGGAGCAAGTATATCTGGAGAAGATTACTTGGTGTACATGGAAAAGTTGAGACTTTCAAAGCTAGACTTGTTAAAGGTTTGCATCATTGACCAGGTATGGATTGTGTTGAAACCTTTTCTAAGTATCTATGCTTAAGTCCATCCAGATCCTACTTGCCACGGCTACATACCATGACTACGATATCTGGTGGTTGGGTGTCATGACTGCTTTTCTAAATGATATTTTAGAAGAGAGCGTCTATAAGTACACAGCCAGAGGGCCTCGTAGACAGTGGGAGCAGCGGAAACATGTGCAAGATGCTTTATAGGATAAAGCAGGCATCGCGGAGTTGGAACATCTGTTTTGATGAATTAGTCAAAGAGTTTGACATCATCAAAATGGTAGATGAACCTTGTATAAACAAAAAGGTAGTAGGGAGTATGGTGGCGATCCTCGTAGAGTACGTGGATGACATACTCTTGATAGGGAAGGAGTTTCCTATGCTACGCTCGATCAATCTCCGCTTATCACAATGATTCTCCATAAAGGATCAAAGTGATACCTCCTAAATCTTGGGTTTGGATCTACGAGATAGATCTAATTGGATGTTAGGATTCTCACTAGTAGTAGTGAGATGGTATCAATCGATCCTGGGGAGAATCACTGGAAGTGTTCCAGGATGATAAGGACGACTGAATGTCAGTCACAGGTATTGTCTTTACCCTTGGTAAAGGGACGGTATGTTGGAAGAGTTCCAAGCTAAATACCGTGGCATACTTGACGATAAAGGCAGGATTCATCGCTACTTAAGATGCTTCCAAAGAGGATGTTTGGGTGTATATTGGTTCATGAGATGAACTACGTTCCAACCATTGTGAGACAATGGAGTTGTGGCTTATGCCGAGGAACGCCGGTCCCATCAGTGATCCAGACATATTCTAAGGCAGTGTCACCTGATCATGGAGATGGTTGATCTCTAGGGTGATCGAGGTTTGGAGAGTAGACTCAGAGGACAAACACAGCGGATCCACTCACAAAGGCCTGTTCCCATAGAGAGATTTTTATGGGATGGTTGAGTATGAGATACTACAACCACTACTATCAGATGGCCATAGTGCAAGTGGGAGATTGTTAGTTATATGTATGCCCTAGAGGCCATTACTATACATAGGATGTATATTGTAGTGGATGCTTGGACATATATAGGGAGGACTTTCTTGCTCGACATGATAGTATGTTATCTGGTTGATCTTTACCCTAACGTGTATACTGATTGTCTCTCTGTTACATGTTGGTAAAGCCATAAGGATGTGTACTTGACTACCTGGACTATGATGCGGATCATACTAGTGGGGACATGGTAGTCCATAAGTACATCCTTCAAAGTCCCTAGTCGTGGGTGTATCGAGACGGGGCATCGATATACCAGAGTAGACTAGCGTATACCTTCTCGACCCATACAGATGGGCGATGGATGATCCCTTATCCATTGGTGTTTGACATCAGAGATGATATACGGGTGCTCAGTGGAGACTGGGTACACTGGACGGACTCGCCGAGAACTCCCAGATTGTATTATACCTTACGTCAGATGGCAGTTCTCTGGTGACACTGGTACAGAGTAGTCTGTTGACCCGAGATCGTCATAGAGTCTTGTGTGGTTCCCACTGTGCTTTGATTTCTACCTTACCACGTCCAAGAGGGCATGCAAAATGGTGGCTTTTGGGTACAGTCCCGAATCACATGGAGGCAATGAGCGATAGGAGGGGATTCGTCTCTCCCGGTATAGGGAGTTGATGTTGCGCTGTGTTCGATTGGCTATAACCGGAAATCCCTGGCCAGGGTTGCTGAGATTTACTGGTAAGTGTTACCAGTAGTTTCTCGAATTGTTATAGACCTCATATCGACACGACTTATCGAGCTATTAGGGTCTGACGTTTACCACCCCTAGGCAAGGTATGCGACATATCAGACGATCAGACCGGACTGTACGGTAAGTGTTACTGGTTGGATTCACAGGAGTGTGAGCGGGCTTGCTCGTCGATCTTCTCATCGCTCAATACCCGGGTGGCCGTTACGTTTACCAGACCGCTTGCGGCTTGTGGGTGTTTGATATGATCATCACCTGCTGCCGGCGTATTGACGAGTCTTTAGTGTCCTACACAGAGGTTTCCTGGCTTAAGCGAAACGAAATAGGAGCGCATATGAGATATGTGCGGGACCGAGAATAATGCGTGTATGTGATACCGTATTCTATTCTCGCGATGAATGTATCGAATGGTTGTATGCGATATAACCTAGTTATCGAATCGAGGATTGATTCGATAAGCCGATGCATTGGATATTAGTCGGTCATATGCGATATGACCGGATCGTTAAATCAAGTGTTGATTTAATGATTTAATGTATAATTATATATTTGATATATTACTTTGCATTAACTAGTATTGGTTCACTTTAAATGGATTTTCTCACTTGAAGTTCACAAGTTGTATATGTGATATACTTTTGTGCACTTGATTGTATCATGTTTGATGATACATGCTTACTTGAGTTTGTGTAAAGATTAAACCATGGTTATATGAGTGGTTAGGGTTTTGTTTATTTACTTATTCATTTATTTATTTCTTTTGTTCATTTTGGCAAAAGAAAATGATATAGAGAAAATGGTGGCTTTCTTTGTTTGATATTGAAGCTTCATGAAGCTTTGACTAAGTCACCATTTTGTCTCATGCTTAACCCTAACCATTCCACTTAACCCTAGTTCATTCTCTACACTTGACCATGGTTGGTTTATGATAAGTATTCTTTTTATTTTCTTTTTGAGAAATACTCATCATAATAATCATCTTCATCTTCTTCTTCTTCTTCACATGAAGAAGCTTGCTACCAACAATGGCAAAGTGAGAAAAAGAGTGAGAAATCCAATTCTAAAGTGAACCCACTTCCTATTTCTTCATCCTCTACCTCTTGCCAAGTAGTATAGGGTGTTTTCTTCACAAATTTTATGACTTGGTGAAGTGGGAGCTTGAACTTGTGATGCCTCGACGTAGATCATCTTCGGCGTCGTAGTCGATGACCTAGCCCGCCCATTTCTCCGATGAAGCCGATGCTAGAGTTTGGGATCCGATTTGTACAGCGAGAGGACTTCATCACAGAGCTATGGAGGTGGAGAACCGGATCTACAAAGGTTGTATTTCCGTTCTTGTAGTTAAGTTGTTAACTAGTTTCATTTGTCGCCTAAAATTCTAGTTAACGATCCGTGTTAGGGTTTCTCGGCACCCGTAAAATTTGAAATCGGCATGGTTGATGCCTTGTGAGACCTCATTAGTGTGCCTAGGAACCGTACATACGTCAAGTACAACAAGTGCGAATTTTGGTTAGATCATGTCAGATTTCTTGGATATATCGTTTCAGGCGAAGGAATCTCTGTGGATCCAGTTAAGGTGTCATCTGTCAGTGAGTGGCCAACACCAAAGACGGTGAATGATATAAGAAGTTTCTTAGGCTTAGTAAGATAATACAAATGATTCATTTAAGGATTCTTAAAGATCGCCGCACCCCTGATCAAGCTCACGTAAAGACAAAGCATCCGTATGGTCAGAAGCATATGAGAAGGCTTTTATAGAACTCAAGTCGAGGTTAACCTATGCTCCTATCCTTATAATACCGGATCAATCTTGCAGATTTGATGTGCATTGTGATGCGTCCGGTAAAGGATTAGGATGTGTTCTACATCAGCATAGAAAAGTTATGGTTTTTGCATCAAAGCAATTAAAAGTTCATGAACGCAACTATCCAACACATGATTTGGAACTGGAAGCAGTGGTCTTTGCACTCAAGATTTGGCACCACTATCTTTTGGGAGAACGAATGGATATATACACTGACCATAAAAGTCTGAAGTATGTGTTTACTCAGAAGGAACTCGACATGCGACAGAGAAGATGGCTAGAACTCATGGCGGACTTCGACATCAACCTACAGTATCATCCTGGGAGGGTGAACTTAGTTCCTGATGCACTCAGTTGCTATCCATTAGCAATGAACCTCACCACTCAGTGGAAGCTAAAGCAAGAACTGCATGTAATGGGGATTAAAGTAGTTGTGCCAAGTAACACTTCATATTTGATGAACTTACAAGTCCAGTCCACTCTTATAAATCAGATCAATACAGCTCAAGCAAATGATGCCAAGCTACAAAAGATCCGAGAATAAGTAGAAAGTGGACTTCAAACTGACTTCATCATCCACGAAGATTGATCCTTGCGATATGGAAGCCGTTTATGCATGCCAGTCGGCCGTGTTCGAGAAGAGTTGATGAAGGAAGCTCACAGTTCTCCATATTCTGTACACCCCGGTGACACGAAGATGTACAAGGATCTACGAAAACACTACTGGTGGTATATAATGAAGCGTGAAGTAGCAAGGAGCGTAACCTAGTGTTTGGTGTGTTAACAAGTGAAGGCTGAATATCACATAACTGCCGGTCTACTTATCAATCCCAGAATGGAAATGATATCACATTACCATGGACTTCATGACTGCTCTCCCTCGCAGTACGAATGGTAATGATGCGAATTCGGTTATTGTGGATCGACCCACCAAGTCGGCTCACTTTACTCCATTCATAGTTGTCCAGTCAACTGAGACATTGGCAAGGAAGTACATAGGGGTGAGTAAAAATCTAATGTAAAATTTAAACCTTCAAGATGCACCATACTTGTCTTGATACCCATAAACTCATGCATGAGATCGTGAGATTACATGGGGTACCTGTTTGCATCGTCTCCGATCGTGATTCAATATTCCGATCATAGTTTTGGCAGAGTCTGCAAGCTAGCCTTGGAACGAGTCTGAATTTCAGCATGGCGTACCATCCACAAACAGACGAAAGGTCCGAGTGAACATTTCATATTCTGGAAGACATGCTGAGAACCTGTATGTTAAACTTTGGAGGTTCGTGGGAAGATCACCTATACCTTGTGGAGTTCTCATATAACAACAGCTATCATGCCAGTATTGGGATGGCACCATTCGCAGCACTCTACGGATAGAAATGTCCTTCCCTGCTGAGTTGGGTCAATGTTGGAGATCGTGAACTTCTTAGATCAGAGATGATCATGGCAACTGTGGACGTAGTTCGCACGATCAGGAAAAGGATGCGCATATCGCAAGATCGACAGAAGCATTGGGTAGATGTATGTTCACATCATAATATTGCAATTCATACGCCCCATTTTTTGTGCAATTTATAAGTAAACAGGTGCTTTTGACGATCGTTTGTTACATGATACAGGATACAGACTTTTGAAGCAATTACAGTGAAAAAGACAAAGATGATACAGGAAATGGATTTTTGACCAAACAGCACACGGATCCTACTCAAGCCGAGACGAACGTCAAGAGAAACGGTCGAAAAGATCCTTACAAGATTCACTGAGAACCTGGAGAATACTAGAAAGCCCAACAGAGAAAAGAACAGTAAAAGAAGAGAGCCCAAGAGAGGATCAATCAACCACAGAAAGATTGTGGGCCCAGCCTACCAAATGGCCGCGGTTTCGCGGCCAAAGGCATGTCTCTGCCGCGGAACCGCGGCCATATGGTGCCCGTGTTGGCACCGACTTCTTGTGTCGGTGTGTCGTTTCATTGTTGGGATTTTTAGGGGTTAAATCAGTAAATTCATGTCTACGAGAGTCTGTAACCCTAGCTTCACTAGTTACTTATAAATTGTTATCTAGATCTTAAAAATTGTATGCCTCTTTATATTCAATAAAAGTGAGATTTGTTGAAGGAATTAAGAGCATCATCTTCTTCTTGTAAGTCTTTAATTTATTTAATTTCTGCCTTAGTATAATTGTTTGCTTGCCCTAGGAATCATTTAATTGCTAGTTAGCTAATTTCTAAATCTGTCGTAAGATAACTATTTAAAACATAAAACATAAAAATGTTTCTTACTTATAATTCCCTAATGTGCGAGTAAAAATTCTCGCTCGTTAGGGTTAGGAACAAGGGAGTGAGTGAGAGATGGATGTCTCTCACCTCCTTCAATTTCAACTTATTTTTAAACGAAACCTTCATGCACACATATACGATCCGCCCCCTACGGCACCCTACCTATAAGGTAACGGTGTTCCGTAGTATAAAAGGCCGGACTTATATGATGTCCATGAAGCTCACATCAATGAATAAGAAAAGACGGACAAGGATCTAGAGGAAGAAACTTTGTTTCTTCCCGATCATCCTAATCCCTTTTCCTATTGATTGTTGTGACTTTCCTAAAAGCTTAAATCACGAAATTGAAAGGGGTGAACACATTGATCTCAACACACCTACCTTCGACCTAACCCTAATGAGTTCTTTCTCATCACATAAATTCGTCTTAAACTCAATCGATAAAAAAACCAACAACGATTTGAATCAACTCGTTATAACACAAAATCGGAAATTAACCATCCCTGTGGATCGACCCGTATTCACCGGCTAGCTGCGAAGCGACGCCGTTTCTGATTACGGTAAACTACAAATTTTTGGATTAATCAAATGGCGCCGTTGCCGGGGATGGCGTAATTTTCTCTTTTTGTATGATTTCGGGTTGATATAAAATTTGAAAATTATAAAAATCTGAAAATACAAAATACAAAAAATATTCTTTTCATTATTTTTATCTGTTTGAAGGGTTTCTCGTTTGAATCTTGCAGGAACAATAAGAACTTTTGGATCTGGAATTTTACAGAAGGTCAAAACAGAAAAGGAGGCATAAAAACAGAGAGCACTTGAAAGTACAGAACCACAGAAATTTTTCCAGAGGCTGAACCCATCTCTTTGCCGCGCTTCCGCCGCACCAGTACCCCATTTGCCGCGGTTCCGCGCCTGTGATACCACGTCAGCATTTCAAATTTGCTCTGTTTGTTCTCTTTCCCTCTCCTCTGTAACCTCCATATATCCACTGTTAAAAATCTTTCTGCAGAATTTCTTTGCGTAAAGAGTCTTTCTCCCCCTTCTAAATAACAGATTTCTGCAGGTTTCTTTGCGCCGCGCTAAAAAAATTGATTGCAAGTGAATTGTTGTTTTGCATATTTTAATCGGACTTAAGGGGCTATTTGACCAAACTTAGATTGGGTGGGGATTTCATCACCCTTCCCAGGACCCCAGAAAACACCTAAAGCGTTTTGCATCGACCACCTTTAATTAAAAAAGATTAGACTCAGACCTAAGGACAGCGAGCTCAATAGGAAAAGGACTAGGGTAGGCATCGGCCGTTTATCCTAACCGACATTGCGGTGACTAGGCTAGTGGTTTTTAATTAGGCCCACTGTAGTGGTGGTTCCTTCCCACTTACCTGGCCGTATTTGTCCGTGAAGAGGCGGTTTGAGGTCTATTTCTAGCCCTAGTTAGGAGCTGTCTAGTAGACCTAGGCGACCCTAGATCTAGGCCTGATTGTGCATGTGTGGTTGATACTTTTTGTGTCACGAGTCCGTTTTCAAAAACTTCCTTGCAAAATTCACAAATAAAAAAAAAATAATAAAATCTTTTAAAAACTTGCAACTTGCCGCTAAAGAAACTTGAACCTCACTTCCACCACTTCTTCTCACTGACGTTATCTTACCCCCACCTTCTGTTTTTCTCTTTTTTCTGACTGTACTACCCTATAGTGTATGTCATTTTGGACTAGGGATACTAACGCCCGATTAGTCCGCGTTTCGTTGATACCGACCAACGAACCCTTCGACGAACCCTTCGTCGATCTTCCGTCCACTTCCTTACCTCCACATTCAATTTCTTCATTCGAAGGTATGTCGGGATTCAACCCCAACGATACCTTACCGACGGGAATGATTCCACCTCCGCCAGGTGCGAATAACCCGAATCTACCTCCTGTTGCAGCGCCCGCACGAGTTGCGCTCCAGGATCTCTTCTACCCCGTTCGCACTTCTTTACCCACATGTCTTTCACCCCCACCGGTGAATGGGGATAATTTTGAAATAAAACCACACTTTATCAATATGCTGCCTAAGTTTCATGGTTTGGAATCCGAAGATGCATATATTTTCATTAATAAATTCCAAAACGTTTGCAGCATGATGAAGACAACCCAATTAAGTGACGACGCTATAAGGCTAAGGGTCATTCCTTTCACCTTATGTGACCTAGCCGAGAAGTGGTTATATAGCACCGCGTCACATTCCATAAGAAATTGGGATGAGTTTGTGAAGGCTTTTCTGAAAAAGTTCTATCCTCACCATAAAACTGCCAGAATTCGAAATGAAATAATTCAATTTTCACAACTTCCTTCCGAACCATTCTGGAAGTGCTTCGAGAGATTTAAAGACCTACTAGTTCAATGCCCTCACCATGGGATAGAAAGTTGGCAACTTTGCCAAACATTATATGAGGGATTGAACTCGGCAACGAAGCAGTTGCTAGAAACCATCTGTCAAGGTCATTTTCTCTCTAAGTCTAATGATGAGGCGTGGCAGTTTCTCGAGGATCTTAGTGAGCAGACAATACAGTGGGAGAGCACCAAGACCACATCAACTTCTAGTGGTCAATCTACGGCGGGCATACATCAAATAGAGATGTCGATTGCTATGAAGGCCGAGATGGCCGCTCTTACGAAAAAGCTAGAAGCGATCGAGACCAAAATCTCGTCGTCTTCTCCTGCCCCTGCTATGCCCCCACGAACTGTCTGTGCTTGTTGTGCGGATCCATCGCACTTAACTGAAGAGTGTCCTTATAATGCATCCACTCAAGGACAGGATCAAGTCAATGCTGTATTTCAGCAACGACAAAGGAACGATCCGTACTCTTCGACGTATAATCCGGGGTGGAGGAGTCACCCAAATTTCGCTTGGAATCAAAATCAACAATTCCAAGGAAATAATAATAATTTTCAAAGACCTCCTCCTCCACAACAACAACAAGCACCCTCGCAAACTCAATATCAACCGCAACAATTTCAACAACAACCTTACCCTAATCAGGTGAACAATTTTGTGCCGAACAATGCTTACCAGCCAAACAATTATGTTCAACCTAATAATGATAAGGTTAGCTCGCTCGAGAGAAGTCTAGATGCATTCCTTAAGCAATCTACACAGTCTACAGCAAGACTTGAGGCTTCTATTCAATCATTAGTGCAAAATAGTGCCTCCCACGATCAGAGTATCAAATCAATTGAGGCACAAATTGCACAACTTAATGCAGCTTTGAGCGAGCGCGAAAAAGGAAAACTCCCGTCTCAACCGTTGCCCAACCCCGGTCACGCACATGCTGCCCACAATCAGCAAAATCATAACGGGAATGCTGTGACCACGTTGAGATCGGGAAAAGTGTTGCGGAACAATGTGGGCATTAACAATGACACCCCTGCCGGTGGGTCTTCTTCTTCTTCTTCTTCTTCTTCTTCTTCACCATCTTCTTCTTCTTTAGAGCCTATTCTCCATCCTTCACATGGCTCTACCTCTTCTAGTTTGAACGGACCTAATTCTCACGACATGAACACATCTACACGAGGTACCGTTCCAACTCGACAATCTGATCCACAAAAATTGGACTCAACCACCTTTCAAAATGTTCCTTTTCCTAATCGGTTGAGATCCAATAAACCAACTCCTCAAATGGAAAAGATTGTCGAGTTGTTCAAACAGGTTAGCATAAACATCCCTCTTTTGGATGCAGTTCAGCAAGTTCCTTCATATACCAAAATTTTAAAGGACTTGTGCACCAAAAAGAGGAAGTCGCAAGTGTCAAAGAAAGTTTTTGTGGCTAGTGCTATTAGCGATGCTCTTGTAAATTCCCTTCCCCCAAAACAAAAGGACCCCGGGTGTCCTACCATTTCGATAACAATTGGGGACAAGAACATCAATAGAGCACTATTAGATCTTGGCGCGAGCGTCAATTTGCTACCCTATTCTGTGTACGAGCAATTGGGCGGTGGAGAGCTTAAGCCCACTCACTGTACTCTCCAAATGGCTGACCGGTCGATCACTCATCCTAGGGGAGAGCTCGAGGATGTGTTAATAAGAGTAGGGGATTTCATTTTCCCCGTAGACTTTATAGTGATGGATACACAACCTGTTGCGAACCCCCGGAACCAAATTCCGGTTATATTAGGTCGACCATTTTTGGCTACTTCCAACGCAGTGATCAATTGTCGTAACGGTTCAATGAACTTATCCTTCGGCAATATGACAATTGAGCTCAATATTTTCAAGTTAGGAAGTCAGCCTGCTGAGCCCAATGCTAGCATACTAGACGTTTGCTCGATCAATGAGATCGCGGAGGAGGACTGTGAGTTCGAGAATTTTTTATTCGACCACAGCAATGTTAACGCCACTAGTGCGTTCCTCCTAGAATCCGACTCAGTTTTCGCGGCGGATAACGATTTTGAATGTTTTACATTCGTCGACGACTTCGAAGACTCATCACCTGATTTGGAGTCTTTTGCTTTTGCGAATGAGTTAGTAGAACCATCCGACACTGTTGCGTACACTCGGTACGAACCTTTGATGGAATCATTCGAGTTTGAAACAACTACCCCTTTGCTACCATCTATTGTTTCACCTCCTAAACTCGAATTAAAGCTTTTGCCGACACACCTAAAATATGCATATCTAGGTGATAATGAGACCTTACCTGTCATTATATCAACTTCTCTAGCTCTTGAGCAAGAGAAGGCTCTCTTGACGGTCTTACTTAATAATCGGCAAGCTTTCGGCTGGTCTATGGCGGACATTAAGGGGATTAGTCCCCTCATAGTCGAACATCATATACACTTAATGGATGATGCCAGGCCAGCACGAGATCCACAAAGGCGCCTCAACCCCATCATGAAAGAGGCGGTTAAGAAGGAAATTATCAAATGTCTGGATAGCGGTATCATTTACCCTATCTCGGATAGCCAATGGGTTAGCCCAATCCACGTCGTGCCCAAGAAATCGGGCATTACGGTCATTGCAAACGAGGCAAATGAGTTGATTCCCACTCGCACCCAAACTGGGTGGCGAGTCTGCATAGACTATAGGAAACTCAATGCCGCTACAAGGAAAGACCACTTTCCTTTACCTTTCATTGACCAAATGCTCGAGCGATTGGCAGGGCACGAATTCTATTGCTTTCTCGATGGCTATTCCGGTTACAATCAAGTCCCCATCGCCAAAGAGGACCAAGACAAGACAACCTTTACTTATCCCTTTGGCACCTTTGCTTATCGTCGCATGCCCTTCGGGTTATGCAACGCGCCCGCTACATTTCAGCGGTGTATGATGGGGATCTTTTCAGACATGGTCGAAAAGTTCTTGGAGATTTTTATGGACGATTTCTCCATCTTTGGCGACTCCTTCGACGAGTGTTTACGCCATCTTGACGCTGTTCTTACCCGCTGCAGGGATAAGAACCTAACATTAAATTGGGAGAAGTGCCATTTCATGGTGAGAGAAGGCATTGTCTTAGGACATGTCATCTCTCAAAACGGCATCGAGATAGACAGGGCTAAAATCGAAGTGATTTCTAACCTACCTCCCCCGAAATGCGTCAAAGATATTAGAGCCTTCCTTGGCCACGCCGGTTTTTACAGACGGTTTATCAAGGACTTTAGCAAGATTGCTAGACCCTTGACCCTCTTACTGGCCAAGGACACGACCTTCGCTTTTGACTCCACATGCACTGAAGCATTTGAGTCTTTAAAACATTCACTCATCACTGCACCCATCCTCTCATCTCCCGACTGGACGCACCCTTTTGAAATCATGTGCGACGCATCAGACTTTGCAATTGGAGCTGTTCTTGGACAGCACATTAATAAGATGCCGCACGTGATTTATTATGCTAGCCGAACACTAAATGAGGCCCAACTTAATTACACAACAACAGAGAAAGAATTTTTAGCTGTTGTGTTTGCACTCGAAAAATTTCGGCCTTATTTAATCGGCTCTCCAGTCGTCGATTATACTGATCATTCGGCTCTTCGCCACCTCTTTGCGAAGAAGGATGCTAAGTCTAGGCTAATACGTTGGATCCTTTTATTGCAAGAATTCGACCTTGTCATTAAGGACAAAAAGGGATGTGAAAACGTAGTAGCTGATCACCTATCACGACTTCCTTCTTCGCCCACGCTCGATCTTCCAATCTCTGACGTTTTTCCCGACGAGCAGCTCTTGACCGTTTCTTGCGAACCATGGTTCGCCGATATTGTAAATTATTTAGCCACCGGCCTGATTCCTAATGATTGGTCGAAACAGGATAAGCTTCGATTTTTGTCCCAAGTAAAGCATTTTTACTGGGATGAACCCTATCTTTTCAAATACTGTTCCGACCAAATCATTCATCGGTGTGTGCCCGAGAGTGAGGTCAAGAGCGTGCTGTCTTTCTGCCACGATCAAGCATGTGGCGGGCACTTTGGCCCAAAGAAGACAGCCGAAAAAGTTTTGCAGTGTGGTTTCTATTGGCCACGACTCTTCAAGGATGCATTTGAATACTGCAAAACCTGCTCCCGGTGCCAACATTTGGGCCGGATTTCGCGGAGAAACGAAATGCCACTCCAACCCATTTTGGTAGTGGACATTTTTGATGTTTGGGGTATAGATTTTATGGGACCATTTCCTAACTCTTTTGGAAATGTGTATATTCTGTTGGCGGTTGACTACGTTTCTAAGTGGGTCGAGGCTGTGCCCAGTCGAACGAACGATAATAAAGTTGTCGTTCGATTCCTTAAAGAACACATATTTTCTCGATTCGGGCACCCTCGGGCGATTATAAGTGATAATGGTTCTCATTTCTGCAATAGGACTTTTGAGTCTTTGATGCGTAAATACTCTATCACCCACAAATTGTCAACGCCTTATCACCCCCAAACATGTGGGCAAGCCGAGGTTTCAAATCGGCAGATAAAGCAAATTTTGGAGAAAACGGTTTCCAAAAACCATAAAGATTGGTCACTAAAACTGATAGATGCACTATGGGCTTTCCGTACTGCATATAAGACCGACCTTGGTATGTCTCCATATCGGCTTGTGTACGGGAAGGCTTGCCACCTCCCAGTGGAGATCGAGCACAAAGCTTTCTGGGCTATAAAAGAGCTAAATTTGTCTTTAGGAGATGCGGGCAGCAACAGAAAGCTGCAACTGAATGAGTTGGAGGAGCTAAGGGATGAGGCATATGACAATGCCATAACTGCTAAAAACCGAGCCAAGGTGTTCCACGATAAACACCTTTTACGAAAAACTTTTGAACCTGGTCAACAGGTTCTACTTTATGACACTCGGTTACACTTGCATCCTGGTAAGCTCAGGTCCAGATGGAGAGGACCTTTTGTGGTCCGCACCGTTTATCCGCACGGTGCGGTTGATCTTGAGAACCCTGAAGACGGTACCTTATTTAAGGTAAATGGGCATCGACTAAAACCGTTCTTCACTGCGGATCCTTCGGAGGAGCTCCTGTTTTTGCAGGAGCCGCTTTACACTGATTGATCTTCCTCCGCTTTCACCCCCAAACTTTGTTTCCCAAGGACACTATTTCAAATAAGTTTGGGGGTGTGTATATCATTTGTATGTACATTTCCAAAATACCATAAAAATAAGATAATATAAAATAAATAAAAAAATAATAAAAAAATTAATAAGAATAATAATATTTTTCTGGACTAAATTGCAAATGTGCAGATTAATAGCTGCATTTACGAATAAAACCCTCACCTTTGAGGGTGTTTTTTGTAAATCACCCCTTTCCCCCTATATAATGGAACCCGAGCCCTCCTGCCCTCATACCCTAAAACATTTTCTCTTCATAAAAACCCTAGGCGCCGCCCTTCCCTCTGCAGAAATCTCGAGACGCGCCGCCACCATCCAACCGCGGAACCGCCGCTCCTGCCGTCTCCAGCCGCGCAACCGCCGCCGATCTGCCTCGTCACCCCCTGAAATTTTCAGGGGAGGTAAACCTGAACCCTTGCTCTCTGTTTCTTCATAGACCTTTCTCTGTAAACTTGTGATGGCCCACAAAATGCAGTACGAGAGAGATTTCTCACCGGTGTTCGCACACGAGATCTATGGATCATACTTTCCACACGAAATTGCACAAAGGGGATGGAATTTCCTCCTCTATAACCATGGATCTGCATTTGCCGTCCCTAGCTTAGTTACCCAATTTTATGAGTCAATGGAAGAAAATAGCCTAGACAACTTAGGTTATATTAAACTGATTTGGGGAAATAATGAAATTCGCATTGATAGGGATATGATATACGAGGTGACACTAATACCACGTGTACCGGCACACGAACAACCCCTTCGCTTTGAAGACTATATTCCTTTAATGGGTAATGACTGTGCGCGGAACCGCGCAAGGGGATCCAAGCACGGACCCTCTTCGCAAATGTTTTAACTGTGTGCCGGTGGGCACAAAACAATATTTTTGGAAGTTCTCACAACACAACCTTTTTCACCCCTTCCTTACATGTCGTTCATACTTTAATGACGAAAAACCCTAGATTCGACATGTGCACAGTTTTGCTATACTCCATAGGTTCGGGTAAACGAGGGAGTGTATATCCATGTCCTATGCTCGTGACCCAACTCTGCCGTTATTTCCTCCCGGCCGAAGAATTTGACTCTTATTTGACAGAAGGTACCGCAGTTCGACCACTTTTAGAGGGTGTCTCGTCGTCTTACTCTAGACTGACGGATATTTGGACACGGACTGAGCCGGGAGAAAACATACCTGCACACACCCCCAGCTCGAGCTCGACTTCGAGCGGGGAAGAACTAACTCCCCAAGAACATGCGCGATTAATGAGAAGAACAGTGAGGAGATTAGACTCTTTGCGGGATGAGTTTCGGGAGACGGCACGAGAACACGACCGTCGGTTGACGGAGATTGAGAGGGGGATACAAACACTGTTGGCTAGGGGGGAGAGATCACGTTCACGCCCACGAGCGCGACGTGGGGCCGGGCAGTGAGGGCACTGCTTGGTTCAAGTTTGGGGGTATTAGAGGTGATGTATATAGTTATCCTTGCATTGCATATTGTATATATCTTTGTTTTCCTTTTGCATATTTAATTTCTGCATTGCATTTTTATAAAAAATCATAAAAAATTTTGAAAGTTTGAAAAATAAAAAAATTAGAAAACAGTAAAACCCATAAAAAATTGAAAAATTTCAAAAAGTAAAAAAATTAATGTATTCAATTCTGGTTAATTGACTTGAGTTTGATAAATAGGTTAACTGGCTAGGAAAAACTAAATCTTAGACTTAGCAAATTAAAAACCCTAAAAATAACCTTCCTTAAAGTTTAACTGTGGAAAGCATATGTCTTTGTAGGCTATTTAGAAATAGGCAAATCTTGGGTTCAGTTCTTGGGCTAAGTCGAGACAAAGGAAAAGTATTAAAACGCTTATTAGAGTATAAGTTTGAAAAATAGTTCCTAACTTAAGTCTAGATTCTGAAAATGTATACCCTACAAATTGCACAAACACGCACCTTGAAACTTGGATTAGTAGAAGAGACCTTGAAATACTCTTGTCTAACGTCCTTAGCACAATGAAAAAGAAAAAAAAAGAGTGAATAAAGAAAAAAATGGACACTGGTTTTTGTGATTACTTAAGGCTAAAAAAAAAAAAGAAAAAAAATAGAAAAATATTTAGCGAAGGTGCTACTGCTAAAAGCCTTGGGTATTGCAAAACTAGGAAGTACGCCTTAAAGTGCTAACGCATCTGGTAATCGGTTGTTGGTACCTCAAGAAGTATTAGCAATCGCATGAAGGATGTGAAAGCGAAGTCTCACAAGTGCTTTGGACAATGGGCTGGAGTATGATTGCTTGATTTGAATTTCCAAGTGTAGGGGTGATATTTACACACACGTGGGGATATGTGACTAGAGTTTAGATAAGAGAAAGGAATGAAGAATAGAACTTGTGTCTTTAATAGAGTTGATAGAAATTCCTAAGTGGAGATGGAACTCTAGAAGGAAAACTTAAGAAATGCCGAAAGCTATGTAATTCTACAGGATATGTGTAATCTTAAGTTAAATAATGAGCAAGCGTGAAGAATATGGGTGGATAATTTGCGGGTCAACGATAATAGATTTCCTTGTTAGAAAACCTAAATGGAGAACAAAAGTCGAAAAACCAAGTTGATAGGATTTTGTGGGTGTAATCCGCTGAAAACCCTCAGGAGACAACACTCCTCCTACTAGGGACACCTAGAGGTTTAACGGCTTGTTGCACGTGCTCAGTGCAATCGCGTTTCCCTGCGAAAATATGGCTAGGTTAGAATAAACTAATAAATTTGCTCGAGGACGAGCAAAAGGTAAGTTTGGGGGTATTTGTTCACATCATAATATTGCAATTCATACGCCCCATTTTTTGTGCAATTTATAAGTAAACAGGTGCTTTTGACGATCGTTTGTTACATGATACAGGATACAGACTTTTGAAGCAATTACAGTGAAAAAGACAAAGATGATACAGGAAATGGATTTTTGACCAAACAGCACACGGATCCTACTCAAGCCGAGACGAACGTCAAGAGAAACGGTCGAAAAGATCCTTACAAGATTCACTGAGAACCTGGAGAATACTAGAAAGCCCAACAGAGAAAAGAACAGTAAAAGAAGAGAGCCCAAGAGAGGATCAATCAACCACAGAAAGATTGTGGGCCCAGCCTACCAAATGGCCGCGGTTTCGCGGCCAAAGGCATGTCTCTGCCGCGGAACCGCGGCCATATGGTGCCCGTGTTGGCACCGACTTCTTGTGTCGGTGTGTCGTTTCATTGTTGGGATTTTTAGGGGTTAAATCAGTAAATTCATGTCTACGAGAGTCTGTAACCCTAGCTTCACTAGTTACTTATAAATTGTAATCTAGATCTTAAAAATTGTATGCCTCTTTATATTCAATAAAAGTGAGATTTGTTGAAGGAATCAAGAGCATCATCTTCTTCTTGTAAGTCTTTAATTTATTTAATTTCTGCCTTAGTATAATTGTTTGCTTGCCCTAGGAATCATTTAATTGCTAGTTAGCTAATTTCTAAATCTGTCGTAAGATAACTATTTAAAACATAAAACATAAAAATGTTTCTTACTTATAATTCCCTAATGTGCGAGTAAAAATTCTCGCTCGTTAGGGTTAGGAACAAGGGAGTGAGTGAGAGATGGATGTCTCTCACCTCCTTCAATTTCAACTTATTTTTAAACGAAACCTTCATGCACACATATACGATCCGCCCCCTACGGCACCCTACCTATAAGGTAACGGTGTTCCGTAGTATAAAAGGCCGGACTTATATGATGTCCATGAAGCTCACATCAATGAATAAGAAAAGACGGACAAGGATCTAGAGGAAGAAACTTTGTTTCTTCCCGATCATCCTAATCCCTTTTCCTATTGATTGTTGTGACTTTCCTAAAAGCTTAAATCACGAAATTGAAAGGGGTGAACACATTGATCTCAACACACCTACCTTCGACCTAACCCTAATGAGTTCTTTCTCATCACATAAATTCGTCTTAAACTCAATCGATAAAAAAACCAACAACGATTTGAATCAACTCGTTATAACACAAAATCGGAAATTAACCATCCCTGTGGATCGACCCGTATTCACCGGCTAGCTGCGAAGCGACGCCGTTTCTGATTACGGTAAACTACAAATTTTTTGATTAATCAATGTAAAGCATCGATATCTGGAGTTCCAACCCGAAAAGCATGTATTCTTGAAAATCTCTCCAAACAGAGGAGTGATACGATTTAGAAAGTGGGGTAAACTTAGTCCAAAATAGATAGGACCGTTTGACATACTCTAACGAGTTTGAGAAGTGGAGTACCGCTTGGCACAACCACCCTCCTTAGAAGGAGTGCATGATGTATTCTATATACCCCAGCTAAGACAATAGTGAGCGACCCCAGCCATATACTTGATCACTCAGAGCTCTCGGTACAGACTGACCTAACCTGCGAGCAACAACAAGTTGAGATCCTGAACCGAAAGGTGAAGACCTTACGGAATAAAGAAGTGAACTTGGTCTGGGTGATGTGGAGAAAAGACTTGCCAGGAGAATTGACATGGGAGCGAGAACGATATACGGGCACGATACCCTCAGCTACTCGAAGATTAGTCCTTTATGTAAATTTCGAGGATGAAATTTTTATAAAGTGGGTAGAATATAACGACTCTAAAATCCCTGGACAAAATTACTTTTTTATTGTATAGAAAGGGTATTTCAGCCTGTTATAAAGTTATAAGTTAATTTTTTTTAATAAAAGCAAGAAGCAACTTGTAGTTCAACGGTAAAGTATCTACATTGCTGTGACATAGCTTGTATGTTCGATTCGCATAGGTCCCAATTAATTTTTAGATTTTTCTTTTTAATTTTTCGGAAGCCCAAGAGTTGCACGTGCAATTCACGGAGAAACAAAAATTTTCAGAAAAAACAAACCTGCGCAAAAAGGAGTAAACGCCGTTTAAACCTGGTGGCTTGAATCTCGAGGCGATTGGGCCAAATCCAACCGCCCATTCCTTTATCCTGGCCACCACCGACGGTCCGCCTTGCTCTAAATCTCTCCGTGCTTCGTACACACACCCCTTCAGCACCCCTCAACTCTCCTGCTCTGTATGATTTCCCTGTAATTAAACAGTGACCATTCAATTCAACATTTAACACCATTTTAATACTTTTAATTCAAAATTTTAATTATCAAACCCAAAATTCTTCACTATAAATACCACCCCATGCCCTAGCTCCTTTCTATTCTGAAAATTTATATCAAAATTCTCCCAAAATTTTCTAAGTGCAAGTGGAGTCAAGTAGAGTTAGCAACTAAGCTCTTTTCATTGAAGATCGAAGTCATTTCCGGAGTTTCCGCGATACCACGGAACTCCCTCTCTATTCTTTAATCTCTTTCTAACACTACACAATGAGTAAGTCTCTCTTCTCTCTTTTTCTTTCATCTCAAATCATCTTCTAAAAACATATCGGTAAAGGGAGTTAACTTCGAAATGTATAATTTTAACATTTGTACTCCCCACTTAAGAAAGATAAGTCAAACTAACTTTCTCACACCATTCGTAATCGTATTTGTAATCATTTAGATTTTAGTTGAATAAAGTTTTCATGAGAAATAATCAAATAACGAACTTTTTCATACCATGAACTTTAGTATAAACCTTAATTCAATAATTGTTAGAAATACCTTTAGGAAAATTTCACGGGGTAATGACCTACCCCAAACGCACACTATGTTTGCATAGCACGATGTTCTAAACATATAACTAATTTAAAAAATAAGTTTTACATTAAAATACCATATTTTTCAAAACGGGTTTCTTTTAATCGGTATTTTTAGAATCCTTGGCAATTACGCCTCTACAACCCTCGCTAGGGGATCCGTTAACGGATGGTGCAGATTATCGCACATCCTTAGGACAGTACAGCGAGATCCAGAACTCCTCACGAAGTATTCAGTCCCGATAAGAATTAGAAATACGGTTTTTAAGAATTACGACTTTTCGAAACATAACAAAATTTTGGAAAATTATATAAAACTATGAATTCTTATTTTCAATAAAAAAATATTATGAAACTATATTTTTAAAATGAAAGATTAGAATTTTTAATAAAATACCACAGTTTTCAAAAGTAGTATTTTTCATAAAAATACCATAAACTTTCAAAAAGCTAGGTTTTACCAATGAAATACTACAACAATTAAAATACATGTTCATAAAAACCCCAAATATCATAAATCACCCTCGAAGTTGTATTTTAAACTATATTCAAGTATTTTTTCATAAAACCCCCTTAAGATATACAAAACAATATTTTAAGGACTATAGACTAATATAGGCTTAAGTGGTATTATTTTTCTTGAGTCTCGGAGAGACGGAGAAAGTGAATGCCCGCCTATTTAGGCTAGACAACTTAACAGAGTTATCAAATTGCAATTGTTTTGGAAAAAAATATAAATCCTGCAGTCCATGTGCAGCAGTTGCCGATTACTCCCAAATCTAAGAATTTCAAGAGCTAAACCCGTTCACAAGTTTCTGACTTCAATCTGAATCCAAACTCAAACCAGAATCCTAAAATCAAATACGAACTTGAATACTTGATCATGAACCTGAACACTCGAATTCAAATATCAAATTCAAACTTGAACACTTGGCTATACTTAACTGGACCATGGTTATAACTTGACATGAGCTTGACATGAACACCTGAACCCCTGATTACATCTTGAACATGAACATGAACATTTTATATCCAGGGTTTCAGGCAAGACCTATAATCTTAAAACTATACAATACAATATCCGGGGAAAAAGAGGTAGATTGGTACGGAACGTATATCGTGGCATGAGAGGTCACTATAAAAGACACCTATATGAATTCACGTGCTGTTGTCTCGTGGGTTATGACTGGGCCTTGTACTACATGTTACCATAGTCCATGGGGTAAGATGGACTCCTATCGTATACATGAATACCTTCTTTATCAAACTACAAATAATCACGTCAGAATAACTATCCTATACTTGTGAATGCTCATATACAATTTTACATGTCCTCTGTTCTTTTGGTTTCTATTCATATTATATACTATCTTCTCTTATTTTTTTTGAGGACTTACTGAGCGCTAGTTCGCTGATGATTCTTTTCTGTTTCTTTCTTTGAAATGTTCGTCCGGAGGACAGGGCTCTGAGGAGATAGAGCCGTGCCCAGAGGATTTGGACCGGTTTGATACTCAGCCAAACTACTAGTTTCTCCCTACCCGCACATACTTTCAGTATGATATTGTTTAGGAATTTGTTTTTATTATTGTATCTTTTATTTTTAGACATCTGTATGTAAAATTGAATGTAAATAAAGTTGCTGTTTTATTTCATTACTCTTGTTATTCTTGCACATTATTATATTTCTTAATTACGCTTAACGTATTTTCATAGAAAATACGCTGCAGGCTTGCCATGTCACCGTTTTCGTCTGCCAGGAAGCGGGGTGTGACAGTAATGTTGCGAATCCAAAGCCGAAAAGAAATAGGCGTGGAAAAAAGAAGACCAAGGATGGTTGCTTCAATTGCGGCAAGGTTAGGCATTTCGTGCGAGATTGCAGCGAACCCAAGAAGGTATGCACAGATTCTCAGTCTATGCTGGCATATGTTGCAATTAGTGTGTTGTTAATTGACTCTTTGTCATCTTGGATTGTTGACTTAGGGGCCACCAACCATATCTCGCGAGACCGAGAAGGCTATGTAGATTTCTGCAAAATTCCGGCTTGGAGCAAGATGATTTATATGGGTAACGACTCATATGTGGATGTTTTGGGAATTGGCACATACAAGCTTTTATAAGTCCCTAGTGCCCTCGCCGCGGAGGCTGCGGCCTATGCAGAAGAGGAAAACGAAAATTAACGAGGGGGCAACTAAAAACTAAAACCTAGCGATTGATCCAAACACCAAAACTAGAAACTCAAGCATGGAAAGGTTAGGGATACTACCTTCAACGTGTGTCCACCCAATCGTGGAAGACCCTTCCAAGCTCCGTGTATTCCATCTGGATCGAGTTTGAATGGCGACCTCCCTAGCCGAAGATGATCTACCCAAAGGAACCGATCCAAACACCGGCTTCACCCAGTGAAGCAACCGATGCTCCAAGCTCGCTACGAATGGAGGGTGGGGATGTAGGAATATTTCACTATCCTTTTATCTCTATTTTCTAAGCTCTAAAGAGCTAGCAAGAAGGAGGAGGAGGAGGTGAGGAAGTAGTAGACATGGAAAAATAGCTAAGTATTGTGAAGGAAAAAAGAACCAGGTGTAGAAAAGAATATGGCTTGGTTTCTACAACCATATAAGAATAGTGAACACAAATGAAAAATATAATATTAAAACCAAGCCATGCCTCTCTACCATACTGCATAACACCTCATCCTCCACCTCATTTTTGATTTTCATTAAAAGAAAAATCCACAAATGAAGTGTCCATCTTTTAGAACATATTCCATATAAATAAGGATTACAACCCGGTATACGTATCGAAATACGTATACGTGTATTCGTATAAAAATACGATTAGCTAAAAGAGAGAAAATGAATAGTGAACAATAATACTAGAATACATATATTAAATATATATATATATATATATATATATAAATTATTAAATCAAAACTTGATTTAATAATCCGGTTAAATCCTAAGCCGATAGTATTATCAACTATTCGATTAAAGTCCGTGTAGCCTATACATGTATTTAATCGGACCCCTTGTATGTACCAACATAAGTCATCTACTTCATATCGCCTGAACCGAGAAAACCTTCTGTGTGGGACTCTAAAAACTCGACAATACGGTGGCAGTGATTTACTGGATAAATACAAAAACCACAAGCACGTCAGCGGCACTAGCTGTACGTAACGGCTACTCATGTATGTGCTAAAAGAGAGGCCGACAATTAAGTCCGTCCATACCCTACTCAGTCTGAATGTGAAAATTTCCATACATTCCAGTCTCTTCATATAAGAATATCGCATTCCGGGTCTAGGGGGTGGGTAACGTCAGACCCCTAATAACCCGATAAGTTATGTCGGAGTCAATCTCATCACCAACCGAGAAACTATTGAACTCATATCAGTAAATCTTATCCACCGTGACCACGGATTTAGGGTGATAGCTAACCGAACACAGCGACATCGACTTCTAATACCAGAAGAGACGAATTCCTGACAATTGCTCACTGTCTCCATGTGGCTCGGGACTGTACCCAACTAAAGACTTTTTGCATGACTCTTTTGAGCTGTAGTAGGGTAGTAATCAAAGTACAGTAGGAACTCACACGAGAAAAAAGACGATCTCAGGTCAAAAGACTAACTTGTTTTCATACCACTAGAGAACATCTATCTGACGATATATAAAATACCATCTAGAAGTTCCCGGTGAGTTCGTCCAGTGTACTCACCTTTAATGAGCACTTGTATACTATCTTAGGTGAGACAACACTAATGGCTTTTAAGACCGGCCATCCCCTTCGTCGGTCTTGAAACATATACACCAGTCTACTCTGGAATATCGATGCCAAGTCTCGATACTCCCACGACTAAGGACATTTAAGAATGTGCTTATGGACTACTCAGCTTTCATGTATATGATCGCCGTCATAATGCGAGTAATCAAGCAAGAATCTTACGGGCTTCATCCTTATGTATCAGCGACACGTAATAACAAGTAAAACGTGTAAACATCTATGATAAAGACAAACCAGATAGCATACTATCATCTCGAGTAAGATTGTTTTACTTGTATAGGTCCTCCCTCAATTATCATAATCGCGTGCTTGCAATTACAATAATTGCCTTGAGGGCACTATATCTAAAAATCCCCCACTTGCACTTAAGTCTAATTATTGCGGTATCGCATACCTACATCCCATGTTCTATCGAATACCTAATTTCTCTACAAATTAGTTTCTTAAAGCTCGTTTGAGAAACATTCGTTTTCGACAAATAGCTTCAGTAAGTGGATCCGCTACAATGTTCCAACTTACTCTCTCTATATCTTAACTTCGCGAAGTTTAACAATCTCTCGAACTGAGCGATATCCTACCACAAGAATTTTTCTGGATACTTGATGGCACCAGGTTCAAAAAATGAACAATTTTATCCAACAAACTTCTTTGGTTGTATCCTCTGTTGAGTCATAATCAGCATCCTGCACCATGGTTACCTCAGTATCCCTATTGGAAACCTATCCAATATACTGATCCTCAGATAAGGCTAAACTCAAAACACTGACAGTATCTCTGTCATTCAGGTCACCTTAGAAGCCCGAAACGATAACCGCCTTCTAAAGAAGGTTGTCGTTACCATATATGAAGAATATCTTCTTATGTTCATAATTGCTTCCATTTATTTCTCAAGGATTAGATTAATATCTGCTTATTACAGCTAGTGTATAAGCAATATCTGGTTTTGTACAGTATATTGCATGATTGACTTAATTTCCTAAGAAAATGATATGTCAATTATGCCATTCCCTCTTCTCATCAGTTTAGAAGACATCTCTTTAGAAAGGATGACTCCATCACCTGCGGGTACACCACTACGCCAAGATTCGTCCATTCTAAAATACTTTTAGAATACTGTCTAAGTATCCGGATTGGGACACTTCCTAAATCTAGATCTAAAACCATAGATTCAGTCACCGGAATCCCTGATATATTATTCATATCTAATGTGGAGAAAAAATTATGTGACAACCAAAGTTTGACCGATTGTAGTATAGGTATATCACTTCCTATCTGAAGTATGTCATCTAAATCTCAAGACAGTACTCCCTACACCTTTCTTACTAGGTTCATCTGTTGTTTTGATGAAGTCAATCACCTTGACTGTCATATCAAAACAGATGATTCATCTCCGCTATGCATGCTTTAGTCTACGAGTAGACATAAGCAACTTGCGCACCTTTCGCTGCTCCCACTAACTACGATAACCCTCTGGCAGAGTCATATATACGTGCATTTCCAAATTCCCATTTGAAAGATGTTATAGTCATCCACCTGCCAGATATCACAATCATGAATAGCAATAATGGCAAGTCATATCCGTATGGATTTTAGCATAGACACTGAAGTAAAAGTCTCATCACTATCCACAACAGGTATTTGATGAGAATATTAACAACAAGTCTAGCCTTATTAGGTTAATACCTTTTCACCTGCACAGATCTAGAAATATCTACTTGCTCCTAATGGGTTTTACCCCTTCAAGAGCACCCAACAAAGTCCAAAATCCAAAATTTGCTAAACTGCGTGGAGTCTATTTTGGATATAAAGCATCTAGTCATCTGGATGTTACCACTTCCTATGACCTGAAGATAACTAGTTAGGTCCTCATAACCAAGATGCTGACCTCTCTGTCACCGTTTGTGAGAAATCCGAAGTATTTCTCAGATGGCCGAGGTCACCTACTAAAATCTGCGAAGTGGCTAATGGTTTATCAAGTCCAATTGAATCCTTAGGTTCTACTAAATTTTCGGTTACCATTTGTGGTTCTAAAATCACTTCCGGTTCTACCATACTCCCACTAGTTTTTTATGCAAAAAGATTCCTTTTTATAAAAAGGTGGTGAGTCAAGAATAATGCAACTATCGGTCTTAAAAATGGTAGAAACAAAACCCTAGCGAATGCTAGAGATAATCCACAAACAGCCATTACCGAAGCGTGCCTTGAATTTTTCCAGATTCTTCTTTTAAATAGGAACCGGATAACTCCATATCTTAGTAACCTAAAGATATGCAACCAATCTAAATCTATATAGAATCAAAGGCACTAATTTAGATAGAACTAGATTCAAATGTCATGCAGCTGTTTCCAGTGTATATCACCTAAGTAGAAAAAGGCCAATACAACATTACTTATCAAGGTGTGAACCCGCAGATGAGTAACCTGAGAGAGAATCAAGTTCTCAATATTACTATGATAGAATACCTACCATAAGTATCTATATCTTCGATCACTTTGAAGAATCATGATACTTCGAACGTATGGTTCTCTACTTTATTCTTATATCTATAAATTTATCAAAATTTTTGGACCTTATATTACAACGATTGGGTGTATAAAATCAGAGAACTCATAGGTAAACCTAAATGAAGTAAGAGTACCAACCCCTTGTCCCGAAGGGCACTGGACAACATACATTTTCATGTATAAATTCTAAGAGTATACTAACTAAAATTCCGTATGTTGAAGGTTGAAAACTGTATTTTGGTCGAGAATGTCTTACACCATTATTCAATGCACCTTATCTTATCCACAACTGATAAAGGTAAATATTTGCAACACAATTTTCAAAATTTATATCTCACTTTGTAAAATAATGATACAAATACTTCATTTTAAAAATTGGTTCATAATAACGGTTATTTGAAACCAAATATTTACCGTTAGGCAAAGCAAGGCAATTTAATCCAATATAACCAATTGCAACGAATTCCGATATTGAGGATCAAATCGTACATTTCCCAATATTCTACTCCTACTAAGTATCTATAACGCCGTACGGATGTGAGATCCAAATCCAGTAAATACATACTCTGGAGCCAAAATTATTTAGGAAAACAGTTCTCGGTAACAATTACACAGAAAATCTGGAACATAAATGTTTCAATGGGGGTGGTCGGGTATTCCTAGTAATGCCTTTTCCCTTATACAGATTCATGACAGTAGTTGCAATTTTCTTTGCCCTCACTTCAATCCCTTTATACGTCTCTATATCTTACCTTCTATACACCACACTTAGGCTAATTGGTTTTCTTGCTTCCCTACCTTTCGGCACCAGCCTAAGATTTTGAAGAAGACTATCTAATAAGCGTAATAGGTGTACTCTCCTAACACAACGAGCTTTCACAACCTGAGAGAAGGTAAAAGGAAGAGACAACCGAATAATACAATCTAAATTCTCCAGAACTAGTAGCCAACCTCGACTGAAATAATTTCTTCGAGTTCGTATGTAATTATACGATGGCCAGTTCCAAGCAATATGGATCATCGTAGTGATACAGAATGTTTTGGAGAAATAAAAAGAGAAAGTTCGAGTAGCAGGGATATTTGCGAATTTGTCGTGAATCATGACAATCCAAAACCAACGTGTGTAAGAAGGTACGGTTAACTTGGTTTATGAGTTTTAGTTTAAGGTGGGTCATGGGTTGCTGTATCAGAGGGCGAAAAAAGAAACACTTAGCGTGCACTCTATCAAGATTAGATTGGTTATCACTTTATCTAATCAAGATGGCTTCCATTGTTTTATCAAATTCTCCTTCAAACCCTAAAAGGAGAACTAGTTGGGATTATATACACCTTACAAGTTCGCTAACCATTCAGCCAGGTCGGTGTTGGTACTCCGAGAGAGGCCCTCCGTGCTTTCGCACAAACCCAATTAAATAACCCCATTTATGCAGAGGCGTAACCTCATTAACACTTTTTAGACACCTAATAGATTAAATAGTTATGAAGTGAAAATCTTCTGAGTACTCATCAGTGAAAATCGGGATCCAACTATCATTGTGTGATAATATTGACGGAAGCCAATCAAAATTATGACACTCTAGAAGGTATGCGCAAACTTGGAAAGTTTCCTTTATATTTGAAACTCCCGATATGGTTTTTGCCCCAAGCGCTTATGACTTTGACGAAGGTCAAAACATCATAAGTCGCAATTCAAGTTCAACCCGTCATTGTCCTGATTAATCTAGACCCATTCGTACAAACCCTTGACGAAGGTCAAAACAGCTGTACGCTTGTTCTAAATTAATCCATCTACCTATGCTACAGACAAGCATCTCTTAGCTACCAAACACCATGCCATGGCGAAGGTCAAAACACATAGCATGAATACTAGTTGACACTCATCTGAATGGGCAACGATCGGTTTTGGAGAAAACCCTTTAACGTAATGAATTTGATATCATTGAACGAACTCGAGTGGCTTTGAAATGGAGCGGTTTAGGCTCCACATTTTAAAACTAGGAACATAAACTTTTCCTTAAGAGAGAACTTCCCGTGAAGGGATCAAGGCTCTTCCCTCATAGAATGAGGTGCAGGATATTCCTAATCGAATACCTCTATACAAAGCAAAAGAATATGGTCGTTGTTTTGAAGAAAACTGAGTAGTTTTAAAAATTTGTTCCGATAGCATCAAATAGGTTTTTTTCCTTGCATTAAAGATATAATGCAGTCCCATCATTTTTAGTTTCTAAGCCACACCAGAAACAACCAAAATAGCACGCTTTTATATGCTATCCGCATTCGCCACGGGGTCCCGGGTTTTCATCGTATGGTTACTTAACTTACGGCAGGGTAGGGACAGGGCTAGCATGGATGCAAAACATATAGAAGTATCTACTATATATATATATCAACATCGCGGACAGATAATAACCATCACAAACAGATTATAATCATCACAGGTATGCGAACAACAATATAGAATATCTGATAAACTAGAAGCCTCACGTTTTATTTGATCCGCAAATGAGACGCGACATTCCCCGGTCGTGTGGATTGCCCATACAAAGTTGATCCTAGACCCCTAAGAGTGAGGCAAGTCACCTGCCAATTCTAAAAACTGGGTGACACGCCCACAATGAAATGAGTCGATCACCTGTCACTTTCTAGATTCCGGTAACTTGTGCACCCCTCAGCGGGTCGAATTCTTCTATTAGTTAAGGATGTTCTTATGAACTACTCAGCTCTCACGTATATGATCGCCATCATAATGCTGGTAGTCAAACAAGAATCCTACGAGCTTCATCATTATGTATTAGCAAAACGTAATAACAAGTAAAACGTATACACATCAATGATAAAGACAAATCAGATAGCATACTATCATCTAGAGTAAGATTGTTCTACCTGTATAGGTCCTCCCTCAATTATCATAATCGCGTGCTTGCAATTACAATAATTTCCTTGAGGGAACTATATCCAACAACTCTCCCCCAGCTGTTGTAGCAAGTGGGTCCTACAAGATATTCTATATGCTCCGATGATCCGGTGAAACCTTCTATTAGTTATTAGACTTACGGCTTTAGGATATTATGTTATTTTTAAAGATAATTTAGTTTATTTTTTTTGGATGATTCTTTTGAGCCGTTGGACGTTTTTCAGACGGTTTAATGGTTATTGAATGTGACTCTTTTAATTATTCTGCAATGTTATGACATAGACACTTAGGTCACATAGGCCAAGATAGGATGAATGGACTCGCAAAGTGCATCCTGCTTGGTGACTTAGCCAAAGTCACCCTATCTACCTGTGAGAGTTGTCTCGCGGGTAAGGAAAACAGAAAACCATTAGGCATGGCCAAACGAGCAACTGCATCTTTGCGGTTTATTCACTCCGATATATGCGGACCAGTCAACGTGAAGGCACGTGGTAGTGCACCCTATTTTATCACTTTCATAGATGACTACTCTCGTTACGAACACGTATATCTAATTGCTCACCGATCTGAAGCGCTGGATTGTTTCAAGCGCTATGTCATCAGTTAAGCACGAGCATTAAGGATCTGCATATGGATCACGTTCGAGAATATTTGTTTGAACGGTTCCGGGAACTATGCGAAAGTAAAGGGATTGTTAGGTAGCTAACGATACCATACACTTCACAATTAAATGGTGTTGCAGAGAGAAGAAATAGGACACTGTAAGTCAATGTCGCGCACCCTACGTGTTCGCTGGGAGGCGGAAAATGCAAAAAATGGTTTTTACGGGCTTCGCAACATCGACTAGAACCAAGTATCGATCATAAACCCTAGCTAGCAAACTACTGGAGGTTTAACTACTCTAATGAATGTTATACCTCGTAGTATCGTGTCCTTCAGGACTTCTAGCTTTCCTCCTCGTCATCGTAGGCTCTAAGGATCGGAACGGATTGTGACTACCTCGACGGCCTTCTCGAGTCAAAGACGATCCACCCGAGAGTCTATAGTCCGAACTCCTACCTCAAATCCGAGGTAACTACGGCTTCTAGTTCGCTAAACTAGAAGTCCTAGGTTGTGCAGAGTGAGAAGATGGAGATATATGTCTCTTGGAACCCTATGTTTCTCAACTCATGAGAGGTCTAGTGTTTGAGGGAAGAAGAAGAAGCTTGAGGAAATGAGAGAGGAGTTGTGAGCTTTGAAAAAAGCTTGGCTGCCCAAAAATAAAGCATGAAGCAAATATGATATTTTGGAGATAAATATCTCACAAAAAAATATCTCACAAGCTTCATAAAATATCTATTTTATCAAGAGTGAGTCATGAGCATGAGTCATCTAGTATCCATTCTAGATTCAATGTCCAAAATCCACCTCATTTCTCCACCCATTTGTTTTAATCCATAATAGAATTAAAAAGATGAAACAAATCCATCAATATAATACTAGGATCCGGTTTAAACCAAAGCCCACCAGTATTATCCTCCCGATCATCATACATGTACAAGTACACGTAAGTGATCGAAGCCCTGCAGTAAAACGATACGGCCTCTACACCTTTTGTCCGTTGCAGGGAAACTCTCTATGTGGGACTCTAAAGACTCGACACTACGCTGGCAGTGGGTTTAACCACAAGCCGCAAGCGGTAGTAGCTGCACGTAACGGCTACCCAGGTATGTGTCGATATGAAGGCCGATGAGCTAACTTATCCGAACTCCTACTGAGCCTGTATGTGACAATCTCTATACAGTCTGGTCCGTTCGTCTAAGAGTATCACATATCGGGCTTAAGGGGTCGGTAAACGTCAAACCCCTAATAGCACAATAAGTCGTGTCGGGGAGTAGCCGAAAACACCCTAAGAAACTACTGGAGTACCTACGAGTAAATCTTGCTTGCCTTGGCCAAGGACTTTGTGTAATGGCCTTCCGAACACAGTGCGATATCAACCCCTAATACCAAGAGAGAAGAATCCTATCTAACCGCCACTGCCTCCAAGTGCTTCGGGACTGCACTTAACTACTAGCTGTTTGCATGACTCCTTTTAGCCATGGTAGGGTAGTAATCAAAGTACAGTGGGAACACACTCGAGGCGAAGTAGCAGTGTCAAGTAGACGGACCAAGCTGTACTCATGTCACCTGGGAACTGCTACCCGACGATAGGTATAATACCCACCAACAGTCCCCGAAGAGTCATGTCCAGTGTACTCATAACATAATGAGCACCTGCATACTATCTCCAGTATGGCGTACTAATGGCTGTAGGAAAGGCCATCTCCCCTGCTGGGATGAAAAGTGTATACACTAGTCTACTGGGGAGTATTGATGCCCCATCTTGATAATCCTACGACTAGGGACCTGTATAGGATGTGCTTATAGACTATCCAGACCCCACTAGTGTGACTGCCGTCACAACGTTGGTAATCAAGTAAAGATCATAAGGACTCTACCAATATGTATAAGCGATATGCTAAAAGAAATACATGCACATATTGAGGTAGAAACAAACCAGGTAGCATACTACCATTTCGAGCAAGACCGTTACTATATCCGTATATATCCCAAGCTCCCATTAAGTAATATACAATCTAGTATGATACAATAATGGCCTCTAGGACATATATCACTATCAATCTCCCACTTGCACTGAGGACATATACTGGTATATCGCAGACTGAAGATCTTGAATAGCTTCTCGAACATTGTCTGAGGGATGGCCTCTGTGAGTGGATCTGCAGAGTTGTTCTCTGTATCTACTCTCATCACCTCGATCTCCTAGGGATCAACGATCACCCTGATTAGGTGGTACCACCTCAAGATTTGTATGGATCTCTGATGAGACCTTGTAACGAAATAAATAAATAAATAAATAAAATGCTTTAAGTGAACTTTCTGATAATCGGTAAAATAAACCGTATTTTCCTTAAAACTTAACTATAATTATTTTTCATCATAGATTTAAAAACACCTATTTTAACTATTTAATTACTAGTAATTGGTATTCATTTAGCCATTTATAAATTATTGGTTTACCTAAATATTTTTCATTAATTATTTGTTTTTAAATATTATTATAAGCTTTCATTTGTACATTAATTTAGTGTAAATTACAAATTGGAAATGGGTTAATTACAAAATGTGAACCATGACAACCTAGAATCAAGTTTGTAACATGCTTATTCTTTCTACACTTGTCTCCATAATTCTAGAAAATTCTAGGGTTGCTTAGAAAAAATAAATAAAACAAAATAATTAAAGCAATACTTAATACATGTGTTAATTAAAGATAGTTCCACACATAAGCCACTCACCCTCTCTTTCCACAAAATGGCCGAACCTTGGGCTGCTCCAAATCCTCATTTCCCCACTTCCTTTTTATTTCCACTTCAAAAAAATGGAAAGAAAATGAAAGGAATAAAGATGTATGGTGTTGACTTGAGCTGGGAATGAAACTTCTACACAACTCCACACATTTCTCTCGCTCTTTCTTTTTCGCCCATTCCTTGGCCGAGAGCTTCCCCATAGCAGCCCCTCATTTCTCCACCTCCTTTTCTCATCAAAACTCTTCAAAAAATTCCTGAAAAATCAATAAAAAAATCCCACAAATTCCTAATTTAATCTTTACCTATGATTCTTGGGCCAAACAAGCTTGGATCTTGGAGCGAAGGAAACATTTTGGAGGTCAAGTTGCATGTTGATCTCATGAATTGGAGGTATAATCCTAAGTCCATGTTTTGATTGTTGATTAATTACTTTAATTTAACTAATTAAGTGTTTAAATATGGTTCTAATTGCTAACTTAAGTTTTTCAAGAAAAGGGTTTTGAATTAAGTTAGGTTTCTTACATCATTTCTAGGTTCGTAAATTGTAGTTTAACATTCTAAGACATACACAATTTAGTTTAGATGTTAAATTGTAAAGTGTTAATTTAAAATTGTTCAATCTAGTTAATTTTGTAAACTAGATTTTTATATTAATGCCAATAGGTGACATAAAATTTTAGTAATAGTTTGTGTGACTTAATTAAGATGTTTAATGAACATTATAGCCACTAGAATTGCTAAAACATTTAGATTGGTTAAAACATCAAGTTTTGAACTCAAATGGAAATTTATTTTTAATAGGTTTTGGAAGTTAATCGATTTTAATTAAGACTTTGATGACCTATAACTAAATCCCTATAATATTTAGTGTGTTATGAATGCGCAATTGATGCGATTTGGATTTTAGGCTTGGTGTTTTTAACGTAGAGTGACCCTAGTTGTAGCATTGGCGTCGTCGCGAGCGTGTTTGTGCGCCGGGTGCGTGCGTGTTTAATTAGCGCGCGTTGTTTGACTTATGTAAATTGTGTCCGCAACTATTCATACTTTATCCTCATATTGCTTGTGTGTGATCCAAGGGTCGGGTGCAGAGGTGTAGGACACGGCGCGGAAAGACAGACGGAGACCGGATCGGTTTAGTCAAGGCGTCCCGGTGAGTAGATGTGCACATCTATGGGGTGATCGTCTGGATTGCGCAAGGCGCTCGACAGTAGGGCTATTAGTAGTAATTTTATTTATTTGCGTAGTTCTTAATTAGCCATCTCATTGCATCGCATCGTTATATTTATATATATAAGTGATATCATTTCATAGGACACTTGCACCATTACCATTGGTTCTTCCTGCACGTGCACTATTTATGCGAACACACACGTCATTGGTAATTGCTATGTCACGAACACTATAGAACCTGCTTAGATTAGTATCGAAAATAATTGCATCATACATGATATTTACACTTGTAGTTATATTTTCCATCTCATCAAGATTGACACTGAGGATTGCTAGTCGTACATATACCGCATTTTATCATCATTCATACATAGTTTCTAGTTATAATTGCATTTCATGATATGGATATCATAGACATTATCATTTTCCTACATGATCATGAATTGTGATTCTTCTTGAGGATTTCTGTATTAATGAGATTTCTGGATTTTTGAGAAAACCGCAAGAAGTCTAAAAACCTATTATTATTTTAAAAACAGAAATTTGCGGTTTTCTCGTGATGTGATGTGTGTAGCGTCCACCATGAATTTTCTCGGTTCTTGAGCAGTATCAGATACCCGATTCGAAGAGGGGGATGCACCGTCTGCAGGTACATGGTGGACCTGGTATGGTACCCTGGAGTAAGAAGATCGCAGATGATGGCGTTGAGCCTGGCAGGGGAGCACTACCTACCAGTTATTTGTGACGGGCAGATATTCGGAGGATATCGACCATAGTTGTGTGATTTGATGATATGGGCCGATCCAGACTGCCGGAGCCTGAGATATCGAGATTTGAGATACAGAGATATTGAGATATCGAGATTTGAGATACAAAGATATTGTAATATTGAGATCTGAGAAACAGAGATATGAGATATTGAGATATTGTGATATACATATTTTGTGTCGGTGCTTGACACGGATTTCTATTAATTTCATTGATATTACTTTAGTTATTTCACAGGAGATTTCTAAGATAAAAATAATGATTTTCTCATACCAAACATACTCAGGTTTTATGTTGATTATGCATTCACGTTGCATACATGTTATTGCATTGCATTATATTAGTACATGCGTAGGTTGTGACGCATTTGTGTGCATACTTACGATAGCCTTATTAGATGTTACTTACTACTCACGAGTTGGCAACTCACCCCCGTTAAGCCATAGTATCTTGCAGGTTTGACCCGTCAGCACAGTAGTGGCGGGCGTACCTTCTCTTCTGTTTCGTTGCACCGACTTATAGCTTGCGCACAGGTGGGTTTTTTTGGAGGATTTGCTTTTTCTCCCACCTTGTATTTTTATTTGTATCTAGCATACTCCATCTACCTTTCTATATTGGACTAGAAAATGAGACTTGAGACTTGTATTTGTGGTTTTAGTGTCGATGCTCACTTGAGACGACGTGTTGTTTTTCTACTTTCCCACTTTCATATACTTATTTCACATTATTTTATATATTCATTGCATGTGGTTGTGATCCGCCTTTTTTGAAGAGTTAGCTCCCACTTGGGGATGCCTTATTCTTGATATATATGTATTTCTCTTGGTTGTATCCGTTTGAGGGCCAGTATTTACAAAGGAGACTCTGCCGAAATTTTCGGAAAAATTTGTTGTTTTAATAAAATGTTTAATGCGACTTGTTTTGGTTAAAATCGTTTTCTTTTAATAAGTTTTCCCTTCACTCTACTTCTATTTTGGTTTAGATTTCTGAGTTTTGGCTTACTTAGATTACGTTACGCTTTTAGACGTTTCGTAATTTAAGTGCCGGTCACGTTCCGTACCTTCGGGTCGTGACAAAGTTGGAATCAGAGCGTAGGATTTTACCTTTCTGAGTGTAGGATGACCCTTGGTAGATAGAGTAGGTGGCTTAAGCAGAGTGGCGTAGCGTGGGTATGTTCCGCGGCATACTTACGATACGGTACTCCGCCTGAGTGACCTTAGGATATATATTTTCTTGTATTTCTTTCCTTGATTCAAGAAATCCTTGATTCGATTTCAATGTTCCTATCAATCCTGTTCTTCGTTCCAGCTACTATGTCGTCGGAGACTACGAGGGCCAGAGGGCTGCCGCCGAAGATTATGCTAGAGCAGGGCTCATTTGAGATGAGGACCGATTAGGGCGGTACGCCCACCCCTCAGGGATAGAATGGTCCACCTTCCAAGAAGAATGTCTAGGATGGAGTCGAGTATTCAGGACGTGTGTCAGATGATTGGATTGTTACTGATGGTTAGCCGAGCTCCAAAGGCCGATGATGTCCCTCCTATTTCAGGGACTGTATTTGTACCTGTTGCACAGGAAGCTGTTTCTGTTATTACCAAATTTATTTCCATATCCTTATAAGTGTTTGATGCTGAGGCCTCCAGTTTGTTTTTACCAGCATGGATGCAGCGGAGGATACATAGACAATCCTCGACAGGATGGCTGGAATTGTCGTTCATAGAAATGTTCTGACAAGTTATGGGTTGAGTTTGCAAGTTTTCATCTATAGGTCTTGCTCAGACGTGGTGCGGGTCCATTGAGAGAGTCCGAGCTGCATACCTACTTCTTATGACTTGGGAGGAGTTCACAGCTGTATTTCTTGCTCGTTTCCTTCCGGAGAGCGTTCGAGATGTCCAAGCCCGTGGTTTCGAGCCATTGCATAAGACTGCAGGGATGATAGTGTCCGAGTACAACATTCAGATTTCTTGGCGGTCCGATATGCTCCTTACCTGGTGGACACTGAAGAGAAACAGAAAGAGGTTCGTGTGGAGTTATTTCTTGTTTTTGGCACCAAGCATTTTGATACTTATGCAGCTGCGATGGATGTAACCTTACTGGTAGAGGAGTGCATTTCTGAGACTTCAGTTGTTTCTAGACCAAAACGGATTCGAATAAGTAGGCCAGCTTAGAGACGGTTAGATAGACGCCGTTGTCATAGGCTAATCTTTTGGTCGCTCGATATGTTGTTCGTTCGTGGTTCGTTTGCATTGGAGACAAGGATTCTTTTGTTGATTTGATCCTTCCCTATATGTTTGACTTCAAAGTTCTTCTGAGCATGGAGTGGTTAGCCATGTGTTTATGTGCACGTGAACTGCCGCGAGAAGGTAGTCGGATTTAGTTCCTGGGTAAGCCAGTTCTTATCTTTCGGGGAGACCGTAGTGTCACCCTTCCCGATTTGATTTCTTCTCTTCACGTTAGTCAACTCTTGAGGAAAGGATGTCATAAATTCTTGACGTATGTTTGTGATGTTGGAGCCGTCGGGGTTCCGTTGGACCAGGTTCCATTTGTGAGGGGATTTCAAGATGTTTTTCCTGACGAGTTGCTTGGTTTGTCGCCGGAGCGCGATATTGTGTTCTGCTTTGACTTGATTCCAAGCATGGAGCCTTTTTCTATACCGCCATATCGGATGGTCCCGGCGGAGTTGAAAGAACTGAAGGTTCAGGTGCAAGATTTGTTGGATAAATGACTTGTTCGTCCGAGTGCGTTACTTTGGGGAGCTCCTGTTATGTTCGTCAAGAAGAAAGACGATAGTTGTATTTGTGCATCGATTTTTGTCTTTTGAATTGGGTTATTGTGCGGGAAATTTCTCGAAGATTGACTTGCGATCAGATTACTACTAGTTGTGGGTTCAAGAAGATGATATTCCGAAGATTATTTTTCACACAAGTTGCGGGCGTTATGAGTTTGGTGATGTCGTTCGAGCTCACCAATGCCCCAGCAGCGTTTATGGATTGGATTAACCGAATATCCAGGCCGTTTCTTTTTGATCAGTCTATCATCATGTTCATTGAGGACGTCTTAGTGTACTTTTGGAGCCGAGTGGAGCCTAGACAAAAATCGAGGACTTCGTTGCAGACTTTAAGGGAGCGCCAGTTATTCGTTAAATTATCCAAGTGTGCTTTCTGGCACGATACTGTTGAATTCTTGGGTCACGTAGTTACGAGAGATGGTACGTATGGAACCGAAGGAGATCGAGGCCATTCAGCACTGGTCCAGACCTGTATTAGTGACGAAGGTTCGCAGCATTTTGAATTTTGGCCGAATATTATCGGTGCTTTGTTGGGGTTCTTCTCTTCTAGCTGCAACGTTGACCGGGATGACTCGGAAGGGAGTTTCTTTTCTTTGGACCGTGGCATGCGAATAGAGCTTTCGGTAGTTTAAGACTCGTTGTACTACGGCGCCAGTATTATTTCTGCCTTCAGGATCAGGTGGTTTTGTTGGTTTTTGCGATGCTTTTCGTCAATTGAAGAAGCGCGAGCAGAACTATTCCGTGCATGATTTAAAGATAGACGCAGTGATTTTTTACACTTAAGATTTGGAGACGAGTCGTGCAAGATGTTCACGGACCATAAGAGTTTAAGGTACATTTTCTTCAGAAGCGAGATCTGAATTTTGAGATAGCACGGTTGAATGGAGCTAGTGAAAGATTATGACTACGAGATTCTTTATCATCCGGGCACGGCGAAGGTTTAGGCAGACGTTTTGAGTCAGAGTCCCGGAGGTAGCTTTTGTTATTTGAGCATGGTTCAGAGACAGTCGATGGCAGATTAGCAGATTCTTCATGACAGCCGGCCCTGTTTGAGAGTTTTAGCGTCAAAATTATTTTCCAGTGTTCCAGGATCTGGGTTTTAGTGTTTCAGGTGTTGTTTGTTTGTGCTAAGTTTCCAGGTGGTGTGATCTTACAATATAGGCAAGTTGGAGTGTTTCATATTCGTAGTTTCAACATTGTTCCGGGTATTCGCATGTTGGCCAGGTGAAGTTAAAAAGTTCGAACGAATGTCAAAAATCCATTTTTCCAAGTTTAAGGTGTTCGGAAAAACATGCATGCAATCCTATGGACCCTCTAGAAGAATGAAACCCTAACTCGACATAATGACCATGGGAACGCTTTTAAACCTTAGGGTTTGCGGCAGTTCCGTGGTGACATTAGTGAGGCTTGGGTTTGCCCTTCTACGGCTGGTCCGCAAGTACTGTGGCATGTACTGGATATTATTAAACTGTACTCAAGTGTTGAGCTCTTGGGGGAAATTGTGGGACTTTGATGAATCGATCAAAAAGTTTAATATCGTCCAGATATCATGTGAAGGGATGAAGAGAGATGTCATAGATTTGTTTCGCGATACGGACTTATCAGCAAGTCAGGGCTGTGAATCAGGGGTCAGCAGGAGAATTACAACCTTTGCCCCTTCTGGAGTGGAAATGGGAGAAAATTTCTTTGGATTTTATCCTGGGTCTACCTAGAATCAGTTGAGAGTATGACACTATTTGAGTAATCGTAGACCGATTAACGAAAGCAGCTCACTTTCAGCCAGTCAAGACCATTTGCAGATTCGTTCAGTATGCTCAGATATATATTGATGAGATTGTGCGACTTCATGGCGTTCCGACGTGTTTTGTGTCCGACAGAGGCACCCAGTTCACCAGCCGACTATGGCGGAAACTTCAGGAGGCTTTGGATACTAATTGAGTTTCAGTACAGTTTTTATCCGCAAAACGACGGTCAATCAGAGCGAACTATTCAGATTATTGTGGACGTGCTCCCAGCTTGCGTTCAAGATATTGGTGGCAGTTGGAATCGTTATTTACCCTAGAAAGAGTTCTCCTACAACAACAGCTTCCAGGAAAAGATTCAGATGGCACACTTTGAGGTGTTTTATGGGAAGAGAGGTCGATAGCCGTAAGTTGGATAGAGCTCAGCGAGAGCAGCATTTTGGGGCCACGGTTTATGTAGGCGATGACCGAAAGATTCAGTTGATTCAGGATAGGTTGAGAGCGGCCTAGTGAAGGCAGAAATCTTATCTAGACTGACGTTGGCATAGATTTAAGTTTACTGTTAGCGATCATGTTTTTCTTAAAGGTTTCTCCGATGAAGGGCATGTTGAGATTTAGGAGGGAAGGAAAGCTTAGTTCCAGATGTACATCCGTATTTCATGTATCGATGCTCCACAAGTAGCTTCATGACCCCTATTACGCGATATGGCTTCAGATGATCCAGCTGGAGCGCAATCCTTCTTTCGCAAGAGCAGCCGATAGTCATTCCAGGTCGGCAGATGGGGAAACCGAGGTCCGAGGACATATCGTCCGTAAATGATCTATGGCAAGGTTCGAGCAGCTAAAGGGTTACGTAAAAAGCCGAGGCCGAGATGCGGGAGAAATATCCCCATCTCTTCGAAGGTACGTGTAGTCAGATTTTAAATTCGGGGACCGAATTTCTTTAACGGGGAAGATTGTAACGTTTTAGAAATAAATAAATAAAATCATTTAGGTGAATTTTCTGATAATCGGTAAAACAAACCATATTTTCCGTAAAACATAACTATAATTATTTTTCATCATAGATTTAAAAACACCTATTTTAACTATGTAATTACTAGTAATTGGTATTCATTTAGCCATTTATAAATTATTGGTTTACCTAAATATTTTTCCTTAATTAACTGTTTTTAAATATTATTATAAGCTTTCATTTGTACATTAATTTAGTGTAAATTACAAATTGGAAATGGGTTAATTACAAAATGTAAACCATGACAATCTAGAATCATGTTTGTAACATGCTCATTCTTTCTACACTTGTCTTCATAATTCTAGAAAATTCTAGGGTTGTTTAGAAAAAATAAATAAAACAACATAATTAAAGCAATACTTAATACATGTATTAATTAAAGATGGTTCCACACACAAGCCACTCACCCTCTCTTTCCCCTAAATGGCCGAACCTTGGGCTGCCCCAAATGTTAGTTATATGTATGCCATAGAGGCCATTACTGTACATGCGTTGTATATTGTAGTGGATGCTTGGATATATATAGGGAGGACTTTCTTGCTCGACATGATAGTATACTATCTGGTTACTCTTTATCTTAATATGTACTCTGATTGTCTCTATGCCACATGTTGATAAAGCCCTTAGGATGAGTACTTGACTACCAGGACTATGATGCAGATCATACTAGTGGGGACAGTGTAGTCGCCAAGTACATCCTTCAAATGTTCCTAGTCGTGGGAGTACCGAGACCGGGCATCGATACTCCAGAGTAGACTAGCGTATGCGCTTCTTGACCCATATGATGGGCGTTGGATGATCCCATATCCATTGGTGTTTGACATCAGAGAAGATATGCGGGTGCTCAGTGGTGACTGGGTACACCGAACGGACTCGCCGAGAACTCCCAGATGGTATTATACCTCACGTCAGATGGCAGTTCTCTGGTGACACTGGTACAGGTTAGTCTGTAGACCCGAGATCGTCATAGAGTCTTGTGTGATTCCCACTGTGCTTTGATTTCCATCATACCACGTCCAAGAGAGCGTGGAAAACGTTGGCTTTTGGGTACAGTCCCGAATCACATGGAGGTAATGAGCGATACGAGGGGTTTCGTCTCTCCCGGTATAGGGAGTTGATGTTGCGCTGTGTTCGATTGGCTATAACTGGAAATCCCTGGCCAGGGTTGCTGAGATTTACTGGTAAGTGTTATCAGTAGTTTCTCGAACTGTTATAGACCTCATATCGACATGACTTATCAAGCTACTAGGGTCTGATGTTTACCACCCCTAGGCGAGATATGCGACATATCAGACGAAGAGACCGGACTGTACGGGAGTGTTACTGGTTGGATTCATAGCAGAATGTACAGGCTTGCTTGTTGATCTTCTGATTGCTCAATACCTGGGTGGCTGTTATGTTTAGTTGACCGCTTGCAGCTTGTGGGTGTTTGATATGATCATCACCTACTGCCGGCGTATTGACGATTCTTTAGAGTCCTACACAGAGGTTTTCTGGCACAGGAAAAACGGAGTAGGATCACATATGTGATATGTACGGGACCGAGAATATTACGATATGAGATATCGTATTCCATTCCCGCGATATATGATATCGGCCGGGTATATGTGATATAGCCGGGTCATCGGATCAACTGTTGATTCGATGAACTGATACGGATTATATTAGTCGGTTATATGAGATATAGCCGGATTTTTGGATCAAGTGTTGATTCGATAATTTAATGTATAATTATATATGCGATATATTAAGTTACATTAACTAATATAAGCTCACTTAAAGATTTTCTTTTTCTAACTTGGATAATACATTGTTATATATGTGATATATGTTAATTGTATTATTTTATTTTGTTACAAAAATATATTATATATGTGATATATAATATTGTAACAAGTTAGGGTTACAAATGCAACATGATTTGTGGAGATTAAACAAGTTAGGGTTTGATTTGGGTTAGCATTTGGGTTAGCTTTTGCATGAAACTTCATGAAGCTTCCTTTTGTTTTTTGCTAAGATATTTTGTGTTGATATTTTCTAACCCAACCCAAACCCTTTACTCTAGTTAACTCTCTACATGGGTTAAGTCTTCATTCTTAACTCATGGTTGCAATTGTAAACAAAAACATTAATTCATTATTCATCACAAAAGAATTTGCTTCTTGTTCTTCCTTCTTCTTGGATGAAAAAGCTTTCTAGTTTTTTGACATGTGATGATAATGAGTGAGAAATTGAAAACAAAAGAGAGCTAAATTCCTACTTCATCATCCTCATCTATTCTAGCCACTTAGATCAGGGTGTTTGCTTTGCTAATACTTGATTAGTGAAGCAAAAGCTTGGGTTTGATTTCTTCAAGGTAGATCATCTTAGTTGTTGAAAATTGGAAGCAAGCTTGCATCTTTCTCTTCATGGAGCCTCTCTTGAGTCCGGGTATGTGATGATCGCGATGAAGGGACCTCAACACGGAGCTTTTGAAGTGAAGCAACGGACTACAAAGGTTGTAATCCCTAACTCTTAGATGCAAAGTTGTTTACATGCTTTTTTGTCCTAATACTCTAGTTAAGATCTTGGTTAGGGTTTGTTTAGCACCCCAAAATTTTTAAAGTAGCATGATTGATGCTTGCCAAAACCTTGCTAAGGTGCTAAGCTAACCCTACACCAAATCCTCATTTCCCCACTTCCTTTTTATTTCCACTTCAAAAAAAAAATCAAAAGAAAATGAAAGGAATAAAGATGTATGGTGTTGACTTGAGTTGGGAATGAAACTTCTACACAACTCCACACATCTCTCTCTCTCTTTTTCCCCTATGCCTTGGCCGAGAGCTTCCCCATGGCAGCCCCTCATTTCTCCGCCTCCTTTTCTCATCAAAACTCTTCAAAAAATTCATGAAAAATCAATAAAAAAAATCCTACAGATTCCTAATTTAATCTTTACCCATGATTCTTGGGCTAAACTAGCTTGGATCTTAGAGCAAAGGAAACATTTAGAGGTCAAGTTGCATGTTGATCTCATGAATTGGAGGTATAATCCTAAGTCCATGTTTTGATTGTTGATTAATTACTTAAATTTAACTAAGTGTTTAAATATGGTTATAATTGCTAACTTAAGTTTTTCAAGAAAAGGGTTTTGAATTAAGTTAGGTTTCTCACATCATTTAGGTTAGTAAAGTGTAGTTTAACATCCTAAGACATGCACAATCTAGTTTAGATGTTAAATTATAAAGTATTACTTTAAAATTGTTCAATCTAGTTAATTTGGAAAATTAGATTTTTATATTAATGCCAATAGGTGACATAAAATTTTAGTAATAGTTTGTGTGACTTAATTAAGATGTTTAATGAACATTATAGCCACTAGAATTGCTAAAACTTTTAGACTGGTTAAAACATCAAGTTTTGAACTAAAATAGAAATTTAAGCTTACTAGGTTTTTGGAAGTTAATCGATTTTAATTAAGTTAAGACTTTGATGACCTATAGCTAAATACCTAAAATATTTAGTGTGTTATAAATGCGCAATTGATGCGATTTGGGTTTTAGGCTTGGTGTTTTTCACATAGAGTGACCCTAGTTGTAGCGTTGGCGTTGTCGTGAGCGCGTTTGTGCGTCGTGTGCGTGCGCCTTTAATTAGCGCGTGTTCTTTGACTTGTGTAAATTGTGTCCGCGACTATTCATATTTTATCCTCATATTGCTTGTGTGTGATCCTAGGGTCGGGTGCAGAGGTATAGGACACGGCGCGGAAAGACAGATGGAAACCGGATCGGTTTAGCCGAAGCGTCCCGGTGAGTAGATGTACACATCTATGGGGGGATCGTCTGGATGGCGCGAGGCGCCAGACGGTAAGGCTATTAGTACTAATTTTATTTATATGCGTAGTTCCTAATTAGCCATCTCATTGCATCACATCTTTATATTTTTATATATAAGTGATATCGTTTCATATGACACTTGCACCATTACCATTGATTCCTGCTGCACGTGCACTATTTATGTGAATACACACGCCATTGGTAATTGCTATGTCACGAACACTATAGAACCTGCTTAGATTAGTATCGAAAATAATTGCATCATACATGATATTTAAACTGGTAGTTGTATTTTACATCTCATCAAGATTGACACTAAGGATTGTTAGTCGTACATATACCGCATTTAAACGTCATTCATACATTGTTTCTAGTTATAATCGCATTTCATAGAAATTATCATTTTACTGTATGATCATGTATTGTGATTCTTCTTGAGGATTTCTGTATTGATGAGATTTCTGGATTTTTGAGAAAACCGCAAGAAGTCTAAAAACCTATTATTATTTTAAAAACATAAATTTGCAGTTTTCTCGTGATGTGATCTTTGTAGCTTCTACCATGAGTTTTCTCAGTTCTTGAGCAGTATCAGATACCCGATTCGAGGAGGGGGATGCACCGTCTGCGGGTACATGGTGGACCCGGTATGGTACCGCGGGGCAAGAAGATCGCAGATGATGGCGTTGAGCCCGGCAGGGGAGCACTACCTACCGGTTATTTATGACGTGGAGGATATCCGGAGGATACCGACCGCAGTCGTGTGATTTGATGATATGGGCGATCCGGACTGCCGAAACCTGAGATATTGAGATACTGAGATATCGAGATTTGAGATACAGAGGTATGGTGATATTGAGATCTAAGATACAGAGATATGAGATATTGAGACATTATGATATACATATTTTGTGTCGATACTTGACACGGATTTCTATTGAATTCATTGATATTACTTCAGTTATTTCACAGGAGTTTTATAAGATAAAATTAAAGATTTTCTCATACCAAACATACTCGGGTTTCATGTTGATTATGCATTCACGTTGCATACATGTTATTGCATTGCATTATATTAGTACATGCGTAGGTTGTGACGCATTTGCGTGCATACTTACGATAGCCTTATTAGATGTTACTTACTACTCACGAGTTGGTAACTCACCACCGTTGTGCCACAGTATCTTGCAGGTTTGACCCGTCAGCACAGTAGTGGCGGGCGTACCTTCTTTTCTGTTTCGTTGCACCGACTTACAGCTTGCGCACAGGTGGTTTTTTTTGGATGATTTACTTGTGCTCCCACCGCGTGTATTTTTATTTGTATCTAGCATACTCCATCTACCCTTATATATTGGACTAGAAGGTAAGACTTGAGACTTGTATTTGTGGTTTTGGTGTCGATGCACACTTAAGCCGACGTGTTGTTTTTCTACTTTCCTACTTTCATTTACTTATTTCGCATTATTTGATATATTCATTGTATGTGGTTGTGATCCGCCTTTGGAGAAGAGCTAACTCCCGCTTAAGGATGCCTTATTCTTGATATATATGTGTATTTCTCTTGGTTGTACCCGTTTCGGGGCCAGTATTTACAAAGGAGACTTTTTCAAAATTTTCGGGAAAATTTCTTGTTTTAATAAAATGTTTAATGCGACTTGTTTTGGTTAAAATCGTTTTCTTTTAATAAGTTTTCCCTTCACTCTACTTCTATTTTTTTTTAGATTTCTGAGTTTTGGCTTACTTAGATTACGTTACGCCTTTAGACGTTTCGTAATTTAAGTGCCAGTCACGTTCCGTACTTTCGGGTCATGACAAACATAGGTTCCTTCCCTAAAGCTATAGCGCCGTTGTTGTCACAATACTAAAGTATTGGACCAACAAATGGAAGGAACCACTTGAAGTTCAATTAAGAACTTCCTCATCCAGACTGCCTCTTTGCGGCGTCTCATGCAGCGAACTACTCCGTTTCTATCGTCGAGTCTGCAACGGTGTCCTGCTTGGAGCTCTTCCAACAGACCGCCCCTGCACTGAGGGTAAAGCCATATTCTGACTTGGACTTGGAGTCATTCTTGTCACTCGAGAAGCTGGAGTTAGCAATGGCCTCGATCTAGAGGTCCTTTTCTGCCATACACCAAGAACATCTCCTTAGTCCTTCTCAGGTACTTGAGAATATTCTTTACTGCTTCTTAGTGCTTCTCTCTTGAGTTTGACTGATACCGGCTTACTACGCTCAGTGCGTAAGCTATATCTGGTATGGTACACAACATCGCATACATTATAGAGCTTACCTCAGATGTGTAGGGTATAGATATGATGCGAGCCCTTTCCAAATCAGTCTTTGGAGACATCTCTTTGGAGAGGGTGATTCCGTGATAAGCCGGTAGACTACCGTTCTTAGATTCATCCATACTAAATATTTTCAGTATGGTATTGTTGTACCTTGACTGTAAAAGTCCCACCATCCTCTTTGATCTATCACGATAGATCTGGATCCCCAGAATGTAGTTGGTATCACCCAGGTCTTTCATGGAGAACCTCTGTGACAAGAATCCTTTGACTGATTGTAGTATAGGAATGCCATTTTCTATCAAGAGAATGTCAACCACGTACTCAACGAGGAATTCCACAGTTCTTACTACAATCTTACTATAAATGCATGGTTCATCTAGATTTTTGATAAAGTCGAATTCTTTGACTGTCTCAATAAAAACAAATGTTCCAACTCCGCGATGCCTGCTTTAGTCCACAAATGGACTTAATCAACTTGCACACTGTTCTGCTGCTTCCACTCTGACTGAAACCCTCTGGCTGATCCATATAGACGCACTCTTCTAAATTACCATTTAGAAAAGCCGTCTCTACGTCCATCTGTCAGATCTCAAAACCTTGGAAGGCAGCAATGGCAAGAAGGATCCGAATGGATTTGAGCATAGACACTGGAGAAAAGGTTTCATCATGGTCCAAACCAAGTCTTTGACGAAAACCTTTTGCAACAAGTCTAGCTTTATAGGTTTCAACCTATCCATCTACACCAATCATCTTTCTGAAGATCCATTTGCAGCCTACGGGTTTTACCCCTTCTGGAGCAATGTTCAAAGTGCACACTTTTCTTGGTGTACATGGACTCCATTTCGGTCAGCATTGCATCCAGCCATTTTACTGAGTCGCCGCTCTGAATGGCTTACTGGAAGCTAGTTGGCTCATCATTTTCAATGATGCAATCCTCTCAATCCCCGTCTACGAAAAAATCATAGTATCTCTCGGGTGGATGAGACTTCCTATTAGTTCCATAGAGTGGCGCAGGAATGTCCGGTTCTTCTGAAACCTCTGGTTCTACCATACTTTCAGTAATAGGTTGTGGTTCTGAAATTTCTTCCAGTTCTATTGCGGTCCCACTATCCTTTTCAAAAAAATAGATTTTCCAAAAAATGGGCATAATGAGTAACAAAGACCTTTTGTTCCTCCACGTAATAAAAAAGATACCCCTTGGAGTCCTCTGGGAATCCCACAAACTTAAACAGTACTAAGCGTGTCTCGAACTTGTCCACATACTGCTTTATTGCAGAAGCTGGACATCCCAATCTCTTCAGATACTGAAGATAGGGTTTCTTCCCACTCCATATTTGATATGGTGTGGTAGGCATAGTCTTGGTAGGAACTTTGTTCAAAAGATATGCAGCCGATCCTAGTGTATAACCTCAGAAGGATCGCGGTAACTCAGTATTACTCATCATGGAACATACCATATCTAATAGGGTCCTGTTCCGGCTTTCCTATACATGGTTGTGTTGTGGTGTGTATGGAGGAGTAAGTTGAGAGAGAATTCCATTCTCTTTTAGGTAATCCAGGAACTCAGAAATTTAAGTATTCACCACGTCGATTAGATCTCAGTGTCCTGATACTATTGCCTGTTTGTTTTTCCACTTCATTCTTATATTCCCGGAATTTTTCAAAGGGTTCGGATTTATGCTTCACCAAGAAGGCATGTCCTTACCTAGAGAAATCATCCGTAAAAGTAATGAAATAGGAATAACCACTTCGTGCATCTGTAGATATTGGACTACACACATCGCCGTGTATGGGTCCCAAAGAGCTCGCTCGCTCTTACTCCGTATCCTGTGGATGGAGTTTTTGTCATCATTCCTATGAGACAAGACTGACAAGTTTCATAAAACTGATATTCGAACGGATCCAAATATCCCTCTCTATGGAACTTCATCAACCGTGTTTCAATGATATGACCCTGTCTACAATGCCATAAAAAAGCCTTATTTAATTCCGGAGACTTTCTTTTAAGTGTGTTCTGGACACTGAAAACCTGAGTTTGATTTAATACGTATACAATGTCCTCTAGTGTACCTGACCCAATCAAACTTTGATTTAGGTGGATGTTGATCATATCGCTTACAAACTAGACTAGGTACACACAATCAGTTACGTAGAATCAATATCTGCCTACTTGTCAATCCTAGGTGATATTCCCCTACGGATTCAGCGTCCACGCTCATTCTATTAGTAATACTGAGAGTCATATCACCAGTCCTGATAACTCTACGGTTTCTCAAAGCCTGTAATGAATTACAGATATGAGATCCTGATCTGGTATCATGTACCCAGGAAACAGAGTTAATTGACAGACTATTTTCAATCACAAACACACCCGAAACCGAAGCCACAACATACTTCGGATCCTGGATTCTGGCTTTCCAAGCCCTGCTTTCCTTCTGCCAATGCCCTTTTCTGTGACAATAGGAACAACCCTCCTTCCCTACTGTTAGCCCTGAAACTTTTGCCCTTCCCTATCCCTCTACCTTACTGACACTGCCTATCGGCTTTGTGGAGGTCTTCTTCTTCTCTCTCTTGGATTTCGTCTTGGATCTAGAAGAGGAAGATTCCCCAATAAGCAGAACGGGTGTCACCCTGGTTTCCGTCATGGTGCCCTCATCTGGAAGTATAACTTTCTTCCCATCGGCATAAGTAGAAGGTGGGGACTGTAGAATCAAGTCAGCATATGACTCGTTTTTCAACGTGGTCTCCAGGTCCGTGAGCTCATTAATATAGCTAGTCATTGTGAGGACGTTGTCGCCTACAGATGACCTGACAGCCAACCTCGCTTGAAGCAATTCATTCGAGATCTCATATCCTGCGATACGAGATTGCTCTACATATAAATCTTTGTTATGGAGGAAGATGGAAACTAAGTCCATCTTCACATGCTGCCTCTGGTATACACCATCAACTGAGGCCAACACGAGACACTTGGCATTCACACAGTCCTTTTCCCTTGTCTAACGGATATCGACATCTGCAACGGTGGAAAATGGGCCTGGGACGGCAGGGGCTTTGAGTAGTAATGAGGTGGTCGAGCTTGTCATAGGTAACGGACATCTGGACAAACCTTTGCCAGTCACTATAGTATAACTCAGTCATTTTATTATCTATCTGTAACCTAATTTGGTCACCTGGTCGCTGCAATTAAGAGAAAGAGAAGAAAACATTCAGCATGATACTCTTGCAAGTTTAGATTGGTTTTTAATTTATCTAAACAAGATGGCACCCACTGTTTCTCGAATCCTTCCTCAAACCATAAAAGAAGAATTAATCAGGATTAATCTCACAGTACAATACTTGCTTAACCGTTCAACCAGGCTAGTGTCGGTACTTCGAGGGAGGTTTTACGACACTTTTACGAAGTTCCTTAATTAAATAACCTCTTTTCCCTAGAGGCGTAGCCCCGCTAACACTGTTCTAGACACCTACTAGGTTTATAGCATTGATCGTTAAGTAAAGAATCTCCCGAAGAGTAGCGGATACTCACAGTAGGATTGGGATCTAAATAACATTGTGTGATAATCCTGAAGGAATCCTACCAACATTATCACACTCCAAATGGTATACAACACCAGCAAGTTTCAGTTTCCTTAGAAACTCCCGATGTGGATTTTTGGCCCATGCTCTTATGACCTTGACTAAGGCCAACAAATCATAAGTCACATGTCAAGTTTTACTCGTCATTGTCAAGGTTAATTTGAACCCACCTGTATATACCCATGACTAAGGCCAACAAAGTTGTACGACTGTCACAAACCAACGCATCTATCTATGAAACATATGAATACCCAACTGCTACCAATCACCATGTCTTGACTAAGGCCAACAAACATAGCTTGAATACTATTGAATATTCATATGAAATTACGGAGGGCTATGAATGGTTTTAGCGAAACCGTGAACGTAGTGAACTTGATATAATCGATGGAACCTGATAGCTTTTAAAAGGAGTGGTTTAAGCTCCGCATTTAAAAGTCTCTTGTTTTAAAATAGCCCAGTGGTTTTTAAAATTTGTTCCAACGATTCAGCTTTAGTTTGTTTTCTTTGCATTAATGTAATGCAGTCCCATCTTTTACACCTATCATCATAGAAAATGACGAAAATACCACGTCCACTTATGCCATCCGCATTCTCCACGGGGCCCGTCATTACCTGTTAGGTTACTTAACTAACGATAGAGCGGGAGCTGGACTAGCGTGGATGCAAAACATAAGCAACGCCTATTAGATATTATATATAGATATATGCATTCGTCTCACGCAATAATAAGCATTCCAGATCAAATATGAACATATTGGATATACTAGGAATTCCGCGTTTTGTTTGAGCCTGTAACGAAAGATAAATTCCACGGTCGTGATGAATTGCTAAACCCTACCCTAGACCCCTACGGGTGCGGCATACTACCTGCCAAATACCCGATGTGAAGCAACCTCCCTCATCAAAGTGAGTAGGCCACTCGGCACTTGAAAGTACCCGGTAGTTTGTGCACCCCACCTTGGGTCTATCCTAGGAGCAAAAACAGTAAAAGAAATAATACAACGGTGGCTACAAACTCAACCCGGATGTGCCGCGCAAAATAATATTACATCACTTTACAAATTTTACATCGAATGAAAGAATGAAAACCCTCATCTCACATCCCCGGCTATCCATTCACGACGATCCAACAAGTTCATATACACAAACCAACATAATATCATCACAGATATGTACAACCCCGAATAATCAACGTACAGCAATTAGTCAACGTTTCTAAATATATATACACATCACAAAGCTTGTAAAGTAACCGTGGCATTAGAATTCCGCACGCAATTAGCAAACTTAACCAATTTTCCAAAACATGAAAATCCAGTGAGCTAAAGTTCCAAAAGCGATGGTTTCAAGCCAATTCAGAAGTCCGAATAAAAATGAAATGTGCTCGAACCTTCGCGGAGAGTTAGAGCATAAAATTAAATTCGAGTTGGAGGCTGAGAAGAGGTACCCTATCCCCGAGTACACCATGAGGTGGCCATAGGGTGAGGCAGACCCGAAACTGCCTAAGGTGGGGCAGTTTCGAGTCCCCACCGCCAAGACTACCTTGTGGTGGTCTTGTGGAATGGGCCTAGCCGTTCAGTCCCCCACGGGGATTCCCCGGAGTGCCCATGCACCACCCCGAAGCTTCTCAATTCAAACCGTGAGCCCACGGGATGTGCAAACATCTCAAACTATCATTTTTGGAAACGGTTTTTCTCGTCGGTTTTTGCTTGAAAAAATGGTGGATTTCTAACGTCGCTACAAGCTATCTAAGGTTTATTAGAGGATCTAATACTACTGTAAGTCGATGTCGCGCACCCCACGTGTTCGCACAGAGGCGAAAATTGAAAAAATGATTTTTACGGGCTTCGCAACACCGACTAGAACCAAGGATCGATCATAAACCCTGGCTAGCAAGCTACTTGAGGTTTAACTACTCGGATGAATGTTATACCTCATAGTATCATGTCCTTCGGGTCTTCTCGCTGTCCTCCTCGTTATTGTAGGCTCTAAGGATCGGAATGGATCGCGACTACCTCGACGGCCTCCTCGAGTCAAAGACGATCTACCCGAGAGTTTATAGTCCGAGCTCCTACCTCAAATCCGAGGTAACTACGGCTTCTAGTTCGCTACACTAGAAGTCCTAGGTTGTGTAGAGTGAGAAGATGGAGTGATTTGTCTCTTGGAATCCTAGGATTCTCAACTCATGAGAGGTCTAGGGTTTGAGGGATGAAGAAGAGGCTTGAGGAAATGTGAGAGGAGTTGTGAGCTTTGAAAAAAGCTTGGCTGCCCAAAAATAAAGCATGAAGCAAATATGATATTTTAGAGATAAATATCTCACAAAAAAAATCTCACAAGCTTCACAAAATATCTATTTTGTCAAGAGTGATTCATGAGCATGAGTCATCTAGTAGCCATGCTAGATTCAATGTCCAAAATCCAACTCATTTCTCCATCCATTTAGTTTAATCCATAATAGAATTAAAACCCGAATAGGTGTCCCCTTCTAGAAGCTTTCCCAAATCAATTACGAGAATGCCTCTCATCTGTATATACATACCCACATCCGCATTCCGAAGAATATGAATACAAAGAGACGAAACAAATCCATCAATATATTACTAGGATCCGGCTTAAACCAAAGCCCACTAGTATTATCCGCCCGATCATCATACATGCACAACTACACGTAAGTGATCGAAGCCTTGCCGTAAAACCATACGGCCTCTACACCTTTTTCCCGATGCAGGGAAACTCTCTATGTGGGACTCTAAAGACTCGACACTACGCTTGCAGTGGGTTTAACCACAAGCCGCAAGCGGTACTAGCTGCACGTAACGGCTATCTAGGTATGTGTCAATAAGAAGGCCGATGAGATAACTCATTCGAACTCTTACTGAGCCTGTATGTGACAATCTCTGTACAGTCTGGTCTGTTCGTCTAAGAGTATCGCATATCGGGCCTAGGGGGTAGTAAACGTCAGACCCCTAATAGAGCAATAAATCGTGTCGAAGAGTAGCCCAAAACACCCTAAGAAACTACTAGATTACTTACCATTAAATCTCGCTTGCCTTGGCCAAGGACTTTGTGTAATGGCCATCCAAACACAGTGCGATATCAACCCCCAATACCGGGAGAGACGAATCCTATCTAACCGCCACTGCCTCCAAGTGCTTCTGGACTGCACCCAACTTCTACCTGTTTGCACGACTCCTTTGAGCCGTAGTACGGTAGTAATCAAAGCATGGTAGGAACACACTCGAGGAAAAGCAGCAATGTCAAGTCGACGGACTAAGCTGTACTCATGTCACCTGGGAACTGCTACCCGACGATAGGTATATTACCCACCAACAGTCCCTGACGAGTCCTGTCCAGTGTACTCATAACCTAATGAGCACCTGCATACTATCTCCAGTACGACGTACTAATGGCTGTGGGACAGACCATCTCCGTTGCTGGGATGAGAAGCGTATACATTAGTCTACTGTGGAGTATCGATGCCTCGTCTCGATAATCCTACGACTAGGGACCTGTATAGGATATGCTTATAGACTACCCAGCCCCCACTAGTGTGACTACTATTCAGTTGAAAATAATGCAATTTGTAACACATAAATTCGTCATTATTCTAATCATCTAAGGATAGGTTACATAAATATAACACATATTACCAATATGTCTCGAAAATACTAAATATCATATGTTATAGTTATATTCAACATTCTTTATAGGAAATTGTGTGTTTATTACTCCATGCATGATATTGTATATCTCAACATTTTTCATCAAGATTTTGTGCAGAAAATTATTCAGGTCAAAGAACTGGAATCGCAAAAATTGCCGATAAAATGCAGCAAGTCAAAGAATTCAAATCTGGCAGAGATTCAGAAGGGATAAAAAGATTCTAGATATCAATTATACACCCAGAGACCAACAGAAGAAGACCACAGAAAACTTATGCAGTGAGCTCATCAAATGGCCGTAGAACCGCGACCGAGTTGGTCTAGTTGGGGGCTCCGATGACGTGTTTTCTCCAGAAGCTTCATTCTAACAACCTTACTTACTTGAGACGATCCATTATAACGGACTTCTTCTGGAAACTTCTTTGTAACAACCTTATTCTAGAAGGCCCCTTGTAACAACCTTATTTTAGAAGGCTCTCTCTAACAACCTAGCTTATTCTAGAAGGCTCTCTCTAACAACTGAGCTTATGAGGGAAGCTTAATTGGAGGCTATAAAAGGGGATCTAGATCTAATTTTTGGGAGTTACTCATTATTACACAATTAAGCCATAAGTACAATTCAATTTAAATTGATTGACACAACTTGAGATCCAATCCAAATCCAATCAAATCAAGATCCATTGAGAGCAAAATCATGCGATAATTGAAGATCCTTTATCGCAACGCCGATCATAATCAAGAGCAATAGATCCGCATCCGATCCACGATTCATGAAGATCGAGCCAAGCAAAGATCGACGACAAATTCCGTTTCAAAGGAGCGATCGAGTGCTAGTCTTGTAAACTCAAATTGAGAGGTGTAATTTGAAGGAGATTTAATAAAGGTGATAATTGTAATTCTCGCTTTCTTTACATTCTTGCATTATGAAATTTCATGTTCTTGATTTTTTAATTTTCATGATGCGTGAGTGAAATCTTTGCTTGTAAAGGAATCGAGAGAATCGGTAGATCAAGTGATGATGAAATTCTAATACTAATCTTAAGTCTTATGAGGATTGTGAAATTTAGGAAAAAGAATCATCAATGACCTAATTTGGATTGAGATCACGTTCTTGCTAATTTCGTTGCAAGTTAGGGACTAAACGATTGATGATTCTCTTTACTAAAGGCTAGATCCGAATGATGATCAATGAAAAGATAAGGAATAGTGAAGGAGAAACCCTAGTTTCTTCAATAGATCCCTAATCTTCATTCAACACCATCGTCCTAGCTGCAATTCATCAATAGATAAGATAAGTCATTTTTAGTACTCATCATTGCTACTAATTCAATCGATTCCTACAAGCTATTCTTCATATTCTTGATAATTCAAATTGATATTGGACACTTTATTGATTTCTAATTCTTGAATATATTCTTGATTTTCTTGAAATAAAAACTGAATTAAATCTCGAATTACTTTCTTGAATTTTCTTTTATATTTTCATTTCGACTCATCTAAAGCAAGATCGAATAAGTGCACGCATCTCAATGGACGATCCGTATTCATTAATGAGCTACATCGACACCGTTAATTGATTGCGGTTATAAATTCTTTGGTTATGATTACATTTCAAAACACGATCCGAAATTTTAGATCAATCAAATGGCGCCGTTGCTGGGGATCGCATGCTAATTTGTTCGTTATTGCTATTTGAGTTGAAATATTATTATTCTATCAGAATTTTAATTAAAATTGCATCAAGTGCTTAATGATTAGTGTGTGAATTTTGTAAGAAAATCTGGAATCACTGCAGCTGGGAGAAAATTATTCAGAGCATTTCTTATGAGATAGAGGGGTACAGGGAGCATCAGGACAAAATTTCATGCAATGAACAGTTCATCTAACCGCGGAACCGCGGCGGAAAGCAGGTTGCTATGGCGGAACCACGATGAACTTGGCGCTTTAGAGCTCTAGTTTTCTCAGGTCTACTTATTACTTTCTTATCTCTTCCCTGATCTTGTCCGATAACCATTTTCTGCAGGATTCTTTGAAAAATTCGCAGCACCGCTAAAGAAAAATTTATTGTGTGTTTTGATATTGGTTGTTTGCATATTTTAATACGGAAATTAAGGGGCAAAGACTATATTCAGATTAGGTAGGGATTTCATTACCCTTTCTAAGCCCCAAAAATCACAAAAGTAGCATCCGCATCACCCTCATTAACTAAAAAATATCTAGACAAGACTCTAAAGACCGTCGCTTTCAATTAGGACAGAAGAAGGTCGTGGGTATCCGTATTTTTTTGTGGTGTCTAAGGCAAGCGTGTCTAAGGCAAGTGGTTACTTAATTAGGCTCGTTACTTACACAGCGGAGAACCTCCCACTTACCTGGCCACAGGAGGGATAAAGAGGCAGTAGAGAATTTATCCTGCGATTTGTCTTCTGGATGTCTAGGAGCGGTCTAGTGACTTGACCTAGGTGACCATTAGATCTAGGGTTGCTTGTGCATTTTTTGTGTGATTTTTCAAAATCCGGCTTTTTCAAACCAAACACCAAATCCACTTTTCTCTAATTATCACTAACGCTGCCACTTGTGCTAAACCATTTAGTGCATGCTCGGCTGGACACGGGATTCTAGTGCCCGTCTTGTCCGTGTTTCTTCTATCGACTCCGAAGTCGGTATTTCTACATCTTCTTTTTCTTCACCCACCACGACTATGATGGACGGATTTCCATCAAATTTTAACACCACTCTGCCACCGCCCGCAGGTGCACAGAATCCACCCCGCATCTCTCTCCAAGAGAGATGCTACCCTATTCGAGGTCCTCTTTCTACCTGTCTTTTCATTCTACCAGCCAATGGGGACAATTTTGAAATCAAACCTCAATACATCAATATTTTACCCAAATTTCACGGTCTCGTGTCTTAAGACGCATACGTTTTTATTACAAAATTTGAAAACGTATGTGCTATGATGGGTACTTCACAGCTTTCTGTGGATACTATGCGTCTATGTCTTCTCCTATTCACGTTGTGTGATTTAGCCGAGAAGTGGCTTTATAACAGAGCTGCACATTCTATTTCAAATTGGGATGAACTCGTCATAGGTTTCCTTAAGAAATTCTACCCCAATCATAAGACTGCTGGAGTCCGTAGCGAAATAAATCAATTTACCCAACTTCCTAATGAACAATTTTCGAAGTGTTTTGAACGCTTCAAGGATCTGTTAGTTCAATGTCCTCATCACGGAATCCATAGATAGGATCTGTACAGAATCATATATGAGGGCATTAATCTTACAACAAAACAAGTGCTTGAATTCATGTGTCAAGGCAACTTCATGTCTAAAGACGATGGTGAAGCTTGGAAATTTTTAGAAGATTTCGCTGAAAAAACTTTACAATGGGAGAGTGTAAGTCAACCATCGTCTAGGGGTGGTATTCATCAACTGGATATTTCTATAGGAGTCAAAGCTGAAATGGCAGCAATGCAAAAGAAGTTTGAAGCTATGGAACACAAATTTTTATTAGCCTCCCTAAATCAGATGACACTCCCCAAAACTGTCGGTGGATGCTGTTCTGATCTATCACATCTGACGGAAAAATGTCCATTGAATTCTCTGTTTCAAGGTCAACGGCATACTAATGCTGCTTTCCAGCAAAGACCTAGAAACGGTCCGTATTCTTCCACTTATAATCAGGGTTGGAGGAAACACCCTAACTTTGCTTGGAACCAACACCAAACTCAAAACACGGTTCCAAACCAAAACAACTTCTAAAGGGTCCCTCCACAACAACAGCAGCCACTACAACTGAGTCAGCACCTCTTTCAATCACAAAATTTTCAAAATCCGGTCAACACTTCTGTACCATATAATAATTCTTTGCAATTGACCGGTACCGATAACTCTTCTTCACTCGAACGAACCTTGGAAATGCTTATGAAACAATCCATCCAAGTGTCTGCTGATATAAGGACTTCTATCGATGATCTAAAGAAAAACTCCGCCTCCCAAGGTGAGAGTATTAAATCGATGGAAGCATAAATTGCACGATTAAATGCCGAAATGAGTGCTAGAGAGAAAGGGAAACTTCCGTCTCAACCCCTACCGAATCCTGGACATTCACAACACTACAATATTAATGCCATTACAACGTTGAGATCCGGAAGAGTGCTGAATAATCAAGTCGATGAAGAGATTGATAATAATGATGAATCTATCAATAACACCCCGGCTTTCACTTCCACTTCTACTTCCATTTCTGACCTTTATTCGTCAACCCCACCACCTTCTTGCAAGCATATTCTTCATTTTCCTCAAGGCTCGAACCCTCAGCCCACTTCTTCTAGTCCACCAAAGATGATCCCCACTCCTATTCTAGGATCTGTTCCACACACACCACCTTCTCTAATGTTGGACCCAGCTATTATTGCTAAAGCTCCTTATCTGAATCGGTTAAGGGTAAACAAATCAAGTCCAAATATGGAGAAGATTATGGAAATGTTTAAATAGGTTAACATCAATATCCCTCTCCTAGATACTATACAACTAGTCCCGTCTTATGCAAAAATTTTAAAGGACTTATGCACTAGGAAGAGGAAAACTCAAGTGCCAAAAAAGGTATTCATGACAAATAATATTAGCACTGCTTTTACCCCACAATTATCAAAGAAATGTAAGGACCCTGGCTGTCCTACAATCTCGATTTCTATTGGGGGTAAAAACATTAACCATGCTTTACTTGATCTTGGCGCAAGTGTTAACCTGCTTCCATACTCTGTTTACGAGCAGTTGGGGATTGGAGAGTTGAAACCTACTCATTGTACTCTCTAAATGGCAAACCGATCAATCACCAAACCTACGGGTGAACTAGAGGATGTGTTGATTAAAGTCGGGGAATTTATATTCCCTGTGGACTTTATTGTTTTGGATACACAGCCTGTAACGAACTCATGGAATTAAATTCCGGTGATTCATGGTCGACCCTTCCTAGCCACTTCCAATGCTGTCATAAATTTTCGAAACGGCTCTATGACCCTATCCTTCGGGAAGATGTCAATTGAGCTAAACATTTACAAAATTGGAAGTCAGCCGTCTGAACCCTCTGCTCATATTCTTGATGTATGTTCTATCCACAAGATAGTTTCTGAAAGCTACAAAGTTGATGAACTTTTCTTTGATAATCTCGACGACATTAGCACATAAATGTTTGATCTTGCACATCTTACTGATTAGTCCACTCCTGAGTTTGAAACTTTTGACTCATCACTTTCCGAGTCTGTATCCTTTGCAGGCTACGAGCTTCTTCGTGAATCTGAACGTTATTCTCTTACCACTCCTTCTATTATTTCTCTGCCGACATTAGATCTCAAACTCCTACCTTCTCATCTTAAATATACATATTTAGGTGAGAATGAGTCTTTACCTGTGATCATATCATCTTCTCTAGCCCTAGAGCAAGAGAAAGCTCTTTTGATGGTCTTGAGATCTTATAGGCAGGCTTTTAGTTGGACAATGACCGACATCATAGGGATTAGTCCCTTGGTTGTTGAACATCGTATACATCTGATGGATGAATCCAAGCCAACCCAAGAACCACAAAGACGGTTGAATCCCGTCATGAAGGATGCGGTAAAGAAAGAAATCGTCAAATGCCTTGACAGTGGTATCATTTACCCAATCTCTGATAGCCAATGGGTAAGTCCAATTCATGTAGTCCCTAAGAAATTTGGCATCACGGTCATAACAAATGAGGTTAGTGAGTTAATCTAGACACGCACTCAAACTGGGTGGCGTGTATATATTGATTATAAAAAACTCAATGTCGTAACGAGGAAAGACCACTTTCCTCGTCTTTTTATTGACCAGATGTTAGAACGCTTAGCTGGACGTGAATATTATTCTTTCATGGACGGATACTCTGGCTATAATCAGGTCCCTATTGCCGAAAAGGATCAAGATAAAACCACATTTACTTATCCTTTTGGTAAGTTTGCTTATAGACGCATGCCCTTTGGGTTATGCAATGCTCCCGCTGCATTTCAGTGGTGTATGATGGGAATATTTTCGGACAAGGTCGAGAATTTTCTGGAGATTTTCATGGACGATTTCTCGATATTCGGAGATTCTTTTGATGACTGCCTATCACATCTTGACGCAGTTCTTACTCGTTGTAAAGATAAGAACTTGACCTTGAATTGGGAAAAATACCATTTCATGGTCCAAGAGAGAATTGTGCTTAGACATGTCATTTCACGAAAAGGTATTGAGGTCGACAGAGCTAAAATAGATTTCATTCATAACCTTCCTCATCCTAAATGCGTCAAAGATATACGATCTTTTCTTGGCCATGCAGGCTTTTACAGGAGATTCATTACGGATTTTAGCAAAATTGCTAGACCCTTAACTCTTCTCTTGGCCAAGGACACATCCTTTCACTTTGACTCGAATTGTGAGGCTGCATTTGACTCGCTTAAGAATTCTCTCACCACAGCCCCCGTTCTATCATCTCCTGATTGGAACCACCCGTTTGAGCTAATGTGTGATGCATCAGATTTTGTTGTTGGTGCAGTCATAGGACAGCACATTGATAAGATGCCATATGTGATTTATTATGCAAGTAATACCCTGAATGATGCTCAAATTAATTATACAACTACCGAAAAAGAACTTTTGGCAGTTGTATTTGCATTAGAAAAATTCAGGCCTTACTTGATTGGCTCACTAATTGTTGTGTACACTGACCACTCCGCCTTAAAACATCTTTTAGTGAAGAAAGATGCTACAGGTAGGTTAATACGTTGGATCCTTCTATTACAAGAATTTGGTCTCGTCACTCGAGATAAGAAAGGATGTGAAAACGTAGTAGCTGACCATCTTTCATGCATCTCTTCTTCACCTGTGACCCTGCCAATTAATGACAATTTTCCGGATGAACAACTCTTGAATGTATCCACTGAACCTTGGTTCGGGGATATAGTGAATTATCTTGCAACAGGACTTATTCCCCGCGAATGGTCAACAGGACAAACATCGATTTCTATCCCAAGTAAAACACTTTTACTGGGATGAACCCTATTTGTTTAAGTATTGTCCTGACCAGATCATTCCCAGATGTGTTCCCAATGATGAATTCAAGAGCGTTCTATCTTTCTGTCATGATCAGGCATGTGGAGGTCACTTTGGTCCTCGAAATATGGCAGAGAAGGCTTTGCAATGCGGTTTTTACTGGCCGACATTATTCAAAGATGCATTTGATCATTGCAAAATCTGTCCACAGTGTCAACATACGGGTAGGATTTCTCAGAGAAATGGGATGCCACTTCAACTGATCTTGGTGGTTGAAATTTTTGACGTTTGAGGTATGGATTTTATGGGTCCTTTTCACAACTCTTTTGGGAATTTGTACATATTGCGTGCGGTTGATTAGGTCTCGAAATGGGTGGAAGCTATTCCTTGTCACACTAATGACAACAAAGTTGTCATTAAGTTTCTTAAAGAAAATATCTTTTCGCGATTTGGACACCCTCGCGCTATCATTAGTGATAATGGGATGCATTTCTGTAATCGGTCTTTCGAGACTTTGATGCGGAAATATGCAATCAACCACAAACTTTCCACACCTTATCATCCCCAAACGAGCGGGCAAGCTGAGGTTTCCAATAGACAAATCAAACAGATTTTGGAGAAAACAATTTCTAAAAACCGAAAAGATTGGTCAACCAAATTGACGGATGCTTTTTGGGCATTCCGTACTGCTTTTAAAACTGATCTCGGTATGTCTCCTTATCGTCTAGTGTTTGGTAAGGTTTGCCACATTGCGGTCGAGATTGAACACAAAGCAATGTGGGCCATTAAAGAACTGAACTTTGACTTAAATCAAGTATGCACCTTTCGGAAGCTGCAATTAAACGAGCTAAGCGAACTCCGCGATGAAGCTTATGATAATGTTGTGATAGTAAAGAACCGGACTAAGGTATTTCATGATAAAAAAATTTTGAGAAAAACTTTTACCCCAGGTCAACAAGCCCTTCTTTATGATTCACGACTCCATCTTCATGCAGGTAAACTAAAATCTCGGTGGAAAGGACCGTTTGTTATGCGGTATGTATACCCGCACGGGGCAGTTGAGGTTGAAAATGTTGAAAACGGTTCAATTTTCAAAGTAAATGGACATAAATTAAAACCGTATTTTTCCACTGACCCTACGGAGGAGCTCCTGTTTTTACAGGAGTCGCTTTTTAATGACTGATTTTTCCTCCAACTCACCTCCATGTCTTGGTAATATTGTCTCATCTTTTAGAATAGAGGTGAGTCAACTTGTAGATACATATAAAAATAATAAATAAATAAATATAATAAATTAAAATTTTTACATAAATAAAGAATAAGTTTGGGGGAGATTTTCACGATCATATTTCATGTCCCCCGTTAATAAATTTTTCCTCCTAAGTTACTGGTTTCTGAGATTTAACAGACGGCAACAGTAAGGACATTGTTGTAAACAAGTTTGAGGGAGGTTTGTGCTTATTTACGCATCACTTTGCATATTTACATAAGCATAAAACACACACACATATATATATATATATATAAATTAAAAACAAAAATATTTAGTATTTAATCTTTTATAATAAAAGATTAGAAAGTGAAAAATTATATCTAAAAGATTGGAAAAAATTTATGAAAACCAAGAAAGTTAGATGTTTTCTTAAACGAAACTAGTAATAAGTAGTTATGAGCTGTTGTCCTAAGGGTTAGTAAGATGAAGGAAGTCACTAATCTGCGGATAAAAATAAGTTAGAAAAATAGTTCCTATTCTGGAAGCCAAATATTTGAATGTTGATACCCTACTATAGGCACTTACACACGTCTTGAAACTCGGGATAGTAGAGCATACCTTGAAATGCTCTTGTCTAAAAGCTAAAAGTACGAAAATTATAAATGAAGCATAAAAGATTAAAATGGTGGAAAAAAATGAACACTTGTTTTGTAATCGCCAAGGCAGCATAAAAAAAATATAGTGAGGGTGTTTCATCACCTAGTGCCTTAGACCAACTGGTTTGGAAGTCACTGCTAAGCCTTAGGTGTTGCAAGGTGAGGAAAATACTATTTACGCCTAATCAGCAAGCACATGAGTAATCGTTCGGTTAGTACCTTAAGAAGTATTAATGGTCGCATGAAAAATATGTGAGCAAGTCCATCCAAAATATTTACGGACTAAAAAGTTCTGAGGTAGATGGACAAGAGTATGATAGCTTGAATTGAATTCTCCTAGTGTAGGGATGTCTTTTACACACACGTAGGGGTATATGATCGGTGTTTTGAAGAAAGGTAAGGATGAAAATAAAGGCGATGTTTTATTGAGGGATGATGTGATTTTTAACATTTTTTCATTACTATTAAGATAGGGCTCATGACAACCGAAAAGGTAGTATAGTTAGAAACTCTAATTTTCAAAGTCTTTCTTTTACAATTCCTATCTTTATATGTAACTTTCACAGCCTTCCTTTTATTATAAGATTTTGTGGGTGCAATCCGCTGAAAACGCTCAGGAGACAACACTCCTCCTACAAGAAACACATAGAGGTTTAAAGGCTTTTTGCACATAATCAGTGCAATCGTGTTTGCCTACGAAAGTGTGCTAGTTAGTTTTTCTTAATAAAATTTTCTCCTTCTCTTGAATAAAAGAAGTTTGCTCGAGACGACCAAAATTAAGTTTGGGGAAATTTGTTCAGTCGAAAATAATGCAATTTGTAACACATCAATTTTCTCATTATTCTAATCATCTAAGAATAGTTGATATAAATATAACACATATTACCAGTTTGTCTGGAAAATACTAAATACCACGTGTTATAGTTATATTCAACATTCTTTATAGGAAATTGTGTGTTTATTACTTCACGCATGATATTGTATATCTCAACACTTTTCATTAAGATTTTGTGCAGAAAATTATTCAGGTCAATGAACTGGAATTGCAAAAATTTCCGATAAAATGCAGCAAGTCAAAGAATTCAAATCTAGCAGAGATTCAGAAGGGATAAAAAGATTCCAGATATCAATTATACACTCAGAGACCAACAGAAGAAGACCATAGAAACCTTATGCAGTGAGCTCATCAAATGGCCGCGGAACCGCAGCCGAGTTGGCCTAATTGCCGCGGATCCGCGGCCTAGTTGGGGGCTCCGATGACATGTTCTCTCCAGAAGCTTCATTCTAACAATCTTGCTTACTTGAGACGATCCATTATAACAGACTTCTTCTGGAAACTTCTCTATAACAACCTTATTCTAGAAGGCCCCTTATAACAACCTTATTCTAGAAGGCTCTTTCGAACAACCTAGCTTACTCTAGAAGGCTATCTCTGACAACCTAGCTTATGAGGGAAGTTTAATTGGAGGCTATAAAAGGGGATCTAGATCTAATTTTTGGGGGTTACTCATTATTACACAATTGAGCTACAATTACAATTCAAATCAAGTTAAGTGACACAACTTGAGATCCAATCCAAATCCAATCAAATCAAGATCCATTGAGAGCAAAATCAAGCGACAATCGAAGATCCTTTATCGTAATGCCGATCATCATCAAGAGCAAGAGATCTGCATCCGATTCACGACTCACGAAGATCGAGCCGAGCAAAGATCGACGACAAATTCCCTTTCAAAGGAGCGATCGAGAGCTAGTCTTGTAAACTCAAATTGAGAGCTGTAATTTGAAGGAGATTTAATAAAGGTGATAATTGTAATTCTCGCTTTCTTTACATTCTTGGATTATGAAATTTCTTGTTCTTGATTCTTTAATTTTCATGATGCGTGAGTGAAATCTCCGCTTGTAAAGGAATCGAGAGATTCGGTAGATCAAGTGATGATGAAATCCTAATACTAATCTTAATTCTTATGAGAATTGTGAATTTTAGGAAAAAGAATCATCAATGAACTAATTTGGATCGTGATCACATTCTTGCTAATTTCTTTGCAAATTAGAGATTAAACAATTGATGATTCTCTTTGCTAAATGTTAGATCCGAATGATGATCAATGAAAAGAAAAGGAATAGTGAAGGAGAAACCTTAGTTTCTTCAATAGATCCCTACTCTTCATTCATCACCATCATCCTAGCTACAATTCATCAATAGATATGATAAGTCATTTTTAGTATTGATCATTGTTGCTAATTCAATCGATTACAAGCTATTCTTCATATTCTTGATAATTCAAATTGATATTGGACACTTTATTGATTTCTAATTCTGGAATATATTCTTGATTTTCTTGAAATAACAACTCAATTAAATCTCGAATTACTTTCTTGAATTTCCTTTTATATTTTCATTTCGACTCATCTAAAGCAAGATCGAATAAGTACACGCATCTCAGTGGACGATCCGTATTCATTAACGAGCTACATCGACATCGTTAATTGATTGTGGTTATAAATTCTTTGGTTGTGATTACATTTCAAAACACGATCCGAAAGTTTAGATCAATCAACTGCCATCATAACGCTGGTAATCAAGCAAAAATCCTAAGGGCTCTACGAATATGTATAAGCGATATGCTAAAAGAAACACATGCACATATTGAGGTAGAAATAAACTATGTAGCATACTACCATTTCGAGCAAGACTGTTACTATATCCATGTATATCCCAAGCTCCCATTAAGTAATATACAATCCAGTATGATACAATAATGGCCTCTAAGGCATATATCACTAACAGACACTACTAGATATGGTTAGGAGTATGACGGCGCAAGTTAATCTACTCATTTCATTTTGGAGAGATGGGCAGTTGACAACAGCTACGTCCTTAACCGTGTGTCTTCAAAGTTAGTGCAGACAAGCCCTATGAGCCATGGAAAGGCGAGAAACCTTAGTTAAGTCGCTTGCATCCTTAAAAGTGTTCTGTCTACATACACACAACTTCCTATTCGAATGAGAGGTTAGGCCCTAGAAGGAAGAAGTGTATTTTCATACGCTATTCCAAACACTCGAAAAGCTACGTGTTTCTAGGTGAGAACCAGGATGATACTGTTACCGAAGTTGAGTTGTGCGATGTAAATTTCCTTATGGAGGATTTCCCGCAGAAGGCAGAAGTGGGTCAGGATTTGGGACTCTATGAGGTTAACGAGACTCCTAGTCACACGGTGGAGCAGGAGGATGTAGATCTTCTTGCCGCCGAAGACAGTAAGAGAGAGATTCATGTTGATGGTTTAGAGCCAATGATAGAATCCTTAGAACCTCATAGATTCGACCGTGGATTAGTTCCCCGTCGTTGCTTTGAGATTGAAGGAGAATCATTTATGGTCCCTCCGCATGATTTTGCGGAACCCAAGTCATTTAATGATGCCATTTCGGGGCCTAATGCGAGCGAGTGGAGAACTTCGATGAGTAAGAAGCTTGAGTCGATGAAAAAGAACCAAGTCTGGGACTTGGTCGATTTGCCTTCCGGATGCAAGACTATTGAGAATAAGTGGGATTTCAAATTAAAGTGAAAGGTAAATGGCAGTATCAAGAGGTGTAAGGAGCATTTGGTGGCGAAGGGTTATGCCTAACGCAATGGCATAGACTATAAGGAGACGTTCTCCCCAGTGGTGAGAATAGCGTCTATTCGCCTCATTCTAACGATAGTAACCCATATGGATCTTGAGCTTATACAGATGGATGTTGTTAGGGTAAAAAATTACACCTTGGTTGACCAAGTCAAATTCAAAGCCAACCAAAGTCAAGTGGGCCCGAGCCCAAGCAAGCGGGCCCAAGCCTGAGCCAGATGGGACTAAGCCCAAGTCAAGATCCGAGCATGTAGAGGGCTGGTTCCATGCCAAAATGAGGCAATAAATTAGTTTAATGTAATTTTTTAGAAATAAATGTTTGAAAAATTGGCAAAAAGACAAAATTTTGTAAACCTTATGGCTTATGTGCAAAAAGAAATAAGCAGATGAGGTATGGGGAGGCACATGTGACATTTAGAAAAGCCCAAGGGGCTATATGTAAATTGTGTAGCTTATAAAAGACAAACATGATGACAAAATCAATAACAACTTTCATTCATTCATAATTTCTAGGGTTCTATGTCTCCTTCTCCTTTCTCAAAGTTTTATTATACCTTCTTCTCCTTTTTAAATTAAATCAAGAGTTTAACTCTTCTTTTCCCCAAAAAAATAGTTTTTCACCATAAAACTCTCGTAGGGGAGCTCAGATCTCCCACCAAATCTCTAAAAGGGAGATTTTTAATCTCACCGCCCCATTTCTCCAAGATCCAATAAAAAGATAGGAGGAAAAGGAACCCTTCTCAAAAGAACCCATTTTAGAGAAGTCTAAGGCTTGAAGAGAAAGAAAAGATACCTCTTTTTACCATCTAAGATCTAAATCCTTTGGGAGTTTAGCTTCAAATCAATCTTTGAGGAGCTCAACTCCATGTCCAAGATCCAAATCCTCAAAGGAGTTTAACCTAAAATCCAGATATTTTAGGAGTTTAACTCTAAATAAAAATCATATTTTTTCTAGGAATTTAACTCCAAAGCCCCTCGGGAGTTCAACTCCTAGTTCAGGAGCTAAACCCTTTTTTTTCCGTTGGCGCCCGGCTCCTACACGCCATGCAAGTGGCTCGCTAGCGCCCGGTGCCCACGCGCACCGTGAAGGGTTCCGGCAGCGTCCCGGCCATCGAAACGCGGCCAAAATGCCGAACAAAAATTTTCTAAACTTGCGCTACCGCTACCCGATTTACGGATCGACCATAAATCCTAAACCAGCAAACTAACTAAGAGTTAGAATCGTTATACCGAGTTGATCCGAGTCCTTCGGTCTTCATTCCAAGCTCCTAGCGGTCATTTGATGTGGTTTGGTTGCCGGTCTTCCTCCATCTCCGATGATCCACCCGAGGGAAACGGCGCAAGCTCCAACCTCGTCGAACAAGGTAACCGACGCTCCAAAGTCGTTAGCGATGGAGAGTGGGGGTGTATGAAAATTTCACTATAATTTTCTCTCATCCTAAAACTCAAATGAGCAATGCAAGAAGAAGATGAAAGAGGTGATCTTTGGCATGAGCAAAAATGACTATATGTTTTTTTGAGAGAATGAGGGAGTGATGAATAATGAAGTGTCATTTGAAAAAAATGAAAATGAGCTCCCCACCAAAAATGGCCATCCCCCATTCTCTCTTGCCCACCAAAAAAGATCTTATCCAATAATCAAATAAATAATTCACAACCATACTTTGCTACATACCCAAAACCATGCTTATCACTATACACATGCCACCTCACATCTCCACCTCATTTGTGAGTCAAATGAATTTTCCAAAATTGGAAAATCATGCAAAAGAGGTGGCCACCTTCTAGAAGCTATTCCGTATAAAATACGGAATACTTCCCGGTACATGTATCGAAATACATATACGCGTATTCGTACCAAAATACGAATAGCCGAGAGTGAAAAACGAATAGTGAACAATAATACTAGAATACGTATATACAAATACATATATAAATTATTAAATCAAAAACCCGATTTAATAATCCGGCTTAATCCTAAACCGCTAGTATTATCAACCGTCCGATTAAAGTCTGCGCAGCACGCACATATTTAATCGGACACCTGTATGTACTAACATACGTCATGTACACCATATCGCCTGAACCGTGAAAACCCTCTGTGTGGGACTCTAAAGACTCGTCAATACGCTGGCAGTGGGTTTAACCACAAGCACGTCAGCGGCACTAGCTGTACGTAACGGCTACCCAGGTATTGAGCGAAAGGGAGGCCGACGAGCAAACTCATCCTGAACCCCTACTGAGCCTGTCAGTGACAATATCCGCACAGTCCGGTCTGTTCGTCTAACAGTATCGCATATCGAGTCTAAGGGGGTGGATAAAGTCAGACCCCTAACAACGCGACATTTAGTGTCGGTATGAAACCCCATCACCACCTGAGAAACTATCGATCCCGGGACGATAATTCTCGTCCACCGTGGCCACGGATTTATGGTGATGGCCATCCATACACAACGCGACATCAACCCCTAATACCGGGAGAGAAGAATCCCCGATGATCTGATCACTGCCTCCATGTGGCTCGGGACGGTACCCAACTAAAACCTGTTTCCTTGACTCCTTTGAGACATGGTAGGGTAGTAATCAAAGCACAGTGGGAACACACACGAGACAAATGACGATCTCAAGTCGACAGACTAACCTATACACATGTCACCTGGGAACTGCTATCTGACAATAGGTATAATACCAACTAGCAGGTTCCCGGCGAGTCCGTCCAGTGTACTCATATCCCAATGAGCACCTGTATACTATCTTAGGTGAACAAACTCACACTAATGGCCTGTGAGACCTGGCTACCGCCCCTCGTCGGGGTCTCGATCAGTATACACTAGTCTACACTGGAGTATCGATGCCCTGTCTCGATACTCTTACGACTAGGGACATTTAAGGATATGCTTATAGACCCCAGCTCCCACATAAATGATCGCCATCATAATGCTGGCAGTCAAGCAAGAATCCTATGGGCTCTATCAACATGATGATAAAGACAAACCAGATAGCATACTATCATCCTGAGTAAGATTATTTTATCGGTACAGGCCCTGCCTCAATCATCATAATCACAAGTCCGCAACTATGTTAATTGCCTTGAGGGCACTATAGCCAACAATCTTCCACTTGCACTTAAGGCCAATTATTGCGATGTCGCATACTCACAGCCCGTGTGATACCGAACACCCAACTTCTCTACTAATCAGTTTCGCAAATCCTATTTGCGAAAATGTTTGCGTTCGAGAAATAGACTCAGTGAGTGGATCCGCTCCAATGTTTCTTTCTGTATCTCTCTTAATCTCAACTTCGCGGAGAAAGCTATCTCCCGAAATGAGCAATACCTGTTTTAGAATTTGTTTGGATATCTGATAGGACCCAGTTCACAAATGAACTCCAAATCCAGCAAACTTCTTAGACTGTATTAATCAGTATCCTGCGCCATGCCTTTCCTCAGTATCCGCTTGGACCACCTGTCCAACATACTGTCCCTCAAAAGAAGGAAAAACTATAACTCTGACAGTCACTCTGTCATTCAGGTCACCTTGGAAGCGTGAAATGATAACCTTCTTCCAAAGGAGGCTGTCATAATCATTTCCCAAGAACATTCACTTACGTTCAATAACTGCTTCCCAATGTTTCTCCAGGATTGGATTAATATATCTGCTTATTGCATCTAGTGCAAAAGCAATATCTGGTGTGGTACTTGACATTTCATGATTAACTCAATTGCCTAAGCAAATGATACGTTAATCATGTAGATCCCTCTCCCCTTTAGTATGTATGACACCTTTAGAGTGGTTGAGCCCATCACCTGCAAGTTCACCACCATGCCAGGAGTCGTCCGTTCTAAAATATCTTTAGAATAATGTCAAAGTACCCAAATTGGGGTACTTCCCAAATCTAGATCTAAAAACATAGATCTAGTAACCAGGAAACTTGATATTATTTCTATATCCTATGTGGAGAAACAACTGTGTGACAATCAAAGTATAACCGATCGTAGTATAGGAATATCCCTTCCTATCAAGTGCATGTCATCCCAATACCTGGACATCACTCTCTACTACCTTCTTACCAGATCCATCTCCTATTTTAATGAGGTCAAGACCTATGACTGTCACATCAAAAATAGATGATCTATTTCCGCTATACCTGCTTTAGTCTATAAATAGACATAAGCTACTTGCCCACTATGTTTCTGCTGAGCCCAGTGACTACAACAACCCTCTGGCAGAGTCATATACTCGTGCACTTCTAAAGCCAGTTTAGAATGACGCTATACTCATCTTCCTGCCGGGTCTTATAGTCTAGAACAGCAACAATGACAAGTCTAGGTAAACAAGAACCTCCCTGTCACCGTCTCTGAGAAGACCAAAGTACCTCTCGGGTGCCTAAGGTTACCCACCAAATTTGCGGAGTGGCTAATGGAATGTCGAAACTAATTGAATCCTTAGGTTATATTAAATCTTCAGTGATCGTTTGTGGTTCTGGAATTACTTCCAGTTCTACCATACTCCCACTTATGTTTTTCTGAAAAAATCCATTTTATTAAAACTGTGGTGAGTAAAGAACAATATAAATATTGATCTTCCTGATGGCAGAAATTTAACCCTCGTCAAAGCCCGGGATAACCCATAAACAACCATTACTGAAACGTGCCTTGAGTTTATCCGGATTCTGGTTTTAAGCATCAGCCGGACAACTCCCTATACCTTAACATCGTCAAGATATAAATTGATTCTATATATATCTAATATAGAAATAAAAGCACTAATCTAATTTGAACCAGATTCAAAATCATGCAGCTATCTCCAGTGCATATCAACCAAATGGAAAGAGGAAAATCAGCATTACTCATCTAGGAGTGCATCGATATATGAGTAACGTGAAAGAGAAGCAAGTTCTCAAAACCATTACTATCAACGGAATACCAAACACAAGTATCTACATCTTCGACTACTTCTAACAATCTTGATACTTCTAATAAATGGTTCTCTACTTTATTCTTACACCTATAACTTCTCAAAATCTGAACCTTGTATTTCAACGAAATACCTGTCTAAATTAAAAGAAGTCATGAGTAAACAGAATATAGTACGAGTACCAGCCCCTTTGTCCTAATGGACACTGTACAACATACAATACTCTGTATAAGTCTCATGAGTTCAACAACTCAACCACTGTGCGTCGTAGGTTGAAAAACTGTAGTATAGTTAAGAAGAGTTACACCGCGGTTGAATGCAGCTTACCTAATCACCAACTAATATAGGTAAATGTCATAGACACAATTTCAAAAAGTTATATCTCACTTTATAAAATAAATGTACAGCTATATCAGTTTGAAATTGGTGCATAACAACGGATATTCAAAACTAAATATTTGCCATCCGGCAATAACCAGATGATTTCCTCAAATATCACCAATTACAACGAATTCCGATATAATGAGGATCTAATCACCCAATTCCCAATATCTTACTCCCACTCACCATCCGTAATAACATACAGATGTGAGAAACTGATCTGGTAAATACATACCCTGGAGTTAAATTCTTATTGGGAAAACAGTTTTCAATTAACATCGCACAGTAAAACTGAAACATGAAAATGTTTCAAAAGGGTTAACTGGTATTCCTAGTAACGCCTCTTCCATTATCCTGAATCATGACAGTAACTATATACTTACCTGCCCTCACTGCAATCCCTTTAATATGTCTTTACTTATTACCTTCTGTACATCTCCTTTACGTTAATTGGTTTTCTTTATTCCCTACCCTTCGGTACCAGCCTAAGGTTTTGAAGAAGACTATCCAATAAGCGCAATAGGTGTACTCTCTTAATCCTAAGAGCCCTCGCAACCTGAGAAGGTAAAGAGAAAAGACATCTGAATAATCTTATTCAATTTCTCTTGAATCAGAATCCATCCTCAAAAAAGTTCCTTCGAGTTCGTTTGTAACTATACGATGGATTTATCCAATGGAAGTGGATAACCGTAGTGATACGGAGTATCCTAGAGAAATGCAAAGTGGATGTAGGAGTGGCAAGGGTATACATGGTCTTTGTCGTGAAAGATGGTGATCGAAATTTTCTTTGCCATTATTCTAATCCCTTTATATGTCTTTACTTATTACCTTCTGTACACCACAGTTAAGCTTGTTGGTTTTCTTCTTTCCCTACCGTTCGATACCTGCCTATGGTTTGGAGGAAGACTATCCAATAAGCTCAATAGGCGTACCCTCTCTTAATCCTAGGAGCCCTCACAACCTGAGAGAAGGTAAAGAGAAAAGACAACCGAATAATCCTATTCAATCTCTCCAGAACCAGATCTATCCTCGAAAAAATTCCTTCGAGTTCGTATGTTAATATACGATGGATTTATCCAATGGAAGTGGATGTTCGTAGTGATACGGGGTGTTCTGGAGAAATGCAAAGGTGATATAGAAGTGGCAATGATGTATGCGACACCGTGACATTCCAAAAAAAAAGCCAAAGTGTTATAAGAAGGTTCGGTAAACTTGGTTTCATGACTTTTAGTCAAAGGTCAGGTCATAGTCGCAGCCAGAGAGAGAGAGAGAGAGAGAAAACACTCAGCGTGCACTGTAACCTAGATTAGAATGGTTAATCATTTTATCTAATCTGGATGGCTGCCATTGTTTTCTCGAATTCTCCTCCAAACACAAAAGGAGAATTAGTCGGAATCACCCGAGGAGTAGTCCTACTCATCAGTGGGAATCGGGATCCAACTATCATCGCATAATAACTTGATGGAAGCCACTCAAGTCACCACACTCCCGAAGGTATATGCAAGCCTGGCAAGTTTCCTGTATGTTTGAAACTCCCGATATGGATTTTACCCTAACGACCTATAACCTTGATGCTTGCCAACAAGTTATAGGCCACTAGTCAAGTTCAACCCGTCATTGTCCTGGATTAACTCGAACCCACCTGCACAAGCCCTTAACGCTTGCCAACAAAGCTGTACGACTGTCCCGATCAATCGCATATCCTTGCTACAAATAAGTATTATTCAGCTACCGTACACTATGCCTTGATGCTTGCCAACAAACATAGCACGGATACCAAATAGTACTTTATAAGAAATGACGGAGGGCTACGACGGGTTTTTGGCGAAAAACCTTTAACGTAATGAACTTGATCTCGTTGAAGGAATCCAAGTGGTTTTGTAAATATATAGTGGCGAAAACTTTTGCTAAAGAGGTCACTCCCGGTGAAGGGATCTCAGCTCTTTCCCCGTCGAATGGGGTGCAGGATATCCCAAACTGAATACCACAATGCAAAGCAAAAGGAAACGACTATAGTAAAGTTATTATGTTGACGCAAACTTTTACCTAAAGGGTCACTCCCGATGAAGGGATCTCGGCCCTTGCCTCGTCGAATGAGGTGCAGGATATTCCCAATCGAATACCACTGGGCAAAGCAAAAGAGAATGTCTGTAATGTCTGTTTTTAAAAACTTGGTTCCAACAACATCATATATTGGTTTGTTTTATCCTTGCATTGATAAGAATCAATGCAGTCCCATCAATTAATCACACCAGAAAAGAACGAAAATAAAATGTACGTATATGCCATCCGCATTCGCCACTGGGTCCCGTCATCACTCGTTAGGTTACTTAACTAACGACAGAGCGGGGACTGGGCTAACGCGGGTGCAAAACACATACAACATCTACTAGTATATATAAATATATATATATAACATTCGTCCCAGGCATGATATAAAGCAACATCACTGAAACATCACAGAAGCAACACAGAATGGTAGATAATCTGGAGCCCTGAGTTTCACTTGAGCCGCATGTGAGACCCGACGTTCCCTGTCGTGTGGATAGCATGTGCAATGAAACCTAGACCCCTACGAGTGCGGCAAGTTATCCGCCAAACCAGAAGTGAGGCAGCCCCCTTCAGCAACGTGAATGGACCACCCAGTACTTCACGGAATCCGGTAACTTAAGCACCCCTCCTGGGTCACATTTACCCCTTATGAGTGCGGCGAATAGCCCGCCAATTCTAGAGTAAGGTCCCCTCCGTCCCAACGTCATGAGATGCGGACCGGTTGCCCTCTAGAACCAAGCTATTCATGCACTCTACCGTGGGGTAATCCTAGTACAGAAAAGAAAATAATATACAAGGGTGACATCGACCTCAACCCGGTCGTGCCCCAAAAGAATAATATACAAACTGGAAGTGACGACAGTCCACATGTCGGACGCTCGCCCCGCAATATCAAATGGACAAATAAAATAAAAACTGTACTAACATTGCACCATAGCTATCCACCACGACGATCCAACCAACATCACAGCACAACACAGAACATCAACGTGAATGTCACGTTCGCAAACTCGTCTAAAAGAACATATTGCAGTTAGACGAGTTTACCGATCGAGTGACATTCACGGTCGCAGATAGAAATGTATGTACTGTTAAATGCACACTTAATATATCGATCGACTAAGTTCCAAATTGGCCCCAAAAGCAAAACCAACATTTCACAGAAACCTGGGCCAAAACAGGATATTACAAAAATCACAATTCCAAGTCATGGGGCTACAGGAAAAATTTTGAAGCCCGTCGGCACTAAATGGCTGCGGATCCGCCGCCAATAGGGGGTAAGTGCAGCGGTTCCGCGGCGCTTTAGAGGAATCAGAAGCCCAAATTTTTTCAGTACCCCTAAAATCGCCAGCACGGATTTTTAAGCCACTGGAAAATATTTTTGAACACTTTTGAAAATCGGCAGAGAACAGAAAAATGAAATCGTGATTTTAGAAATTTCCTTCGATCGATCTTTCAAACACGTTTAAATAAGCTAGTAAGGGTTTTAAAGGGTGGCTCTGATACCATGAAGGGTTACGGCAGCACCCCGGTCGTCGAAACGCGGCCAAAATGCGGAACAAAAATTTTCTAAACTAGCGCTTTCGCTACCCGATTTACGGATCGACCTTAAACCCTAAACTAGAAAACTAACTAAGAGTTAGAATCATTATACCAAGTTGATTCGAGTCCTTCGGTCTTCATTCCAAGCTCCTAGCGGTCCTTTGATGTGGTTTGGTTGCCTATCTTCCTCCATCTCTGATGATCCACCTGAGGGAAATGGTGCAAGCTCCAACCTGGTCGAACGAGGTAACCGACACTCCAAAGTCTCTAGCGATGGAGAGTGGGGGTATATGAAAATGTCACTATAATTTTCTCTCATCCCAAAACTCAAATGAGCAATGCAAGAAGAAGATGAAAGAGGTGATCTTTGGCATGAGCAATGGCTATATGTTTTTTTGAGAGCATGAAAGAGTGAGGGAGTGATGAATAATGAAGTGTCATTTGAACAAAATGAAAATGAGCTCCCCACAAAAAATGCCCCCCCTTTCTCTCATGCCCACCAAAAAAGACCTTATCCAATAATCAAATAAATAATTCACAACCATACTTTGCTACATGCCCAAAACCATGCTTATCACTATGCACATGCCACCTCACATCTCCACCTCATTTGTGAGTCAAATGAATTTTCCAAAAATGGAAAATCATGCAAAAGAGGTGACCACCTTCTAGAAGCTATTCCGTATAAAATACGGAATACTTCCCGGTTCATGTATCGAAATACATATACGCGTATACGTACCAAAATACGAATAGCCGAGAGTGAAAAACGAATAGTGAACAACAATACTAGAATACGTATATACAAATAGATATATAAATTATTAAATCAAAAACCCGATTTAATAATCCGGTTTAATCCTAAGCCGCTAGTATTATCAACCGTCCGATTAAAGTCTGCGCAGCACGCACATATTTAATCGGTCACCTGTATATACCAATATACGTCATGTACACCATATCGCCTGAACTGTGAAAACCCTCTGTGTGGGACTCTAAAGACTCGTCAATACGCTGGCAGTGGGTTTAACCACAAGCACGTCAGCGGCACTAGCTGTACGTAACGGCTACCCAGGTATTGAGCGAAAGGGAGGCCGACGAGCAAACTCATCCTGAACCCCTACTGAGCCTGTCAGTGACAATATCCGCACAGTCCGGTCTATTCGTCTAAGAGTATCGCATATCGAGTCTAAAGGGGTGGATAAAGTCAGACCCCTATCAACGCGACATTTAGTGTCGGTATGAAACCCCATCACCACCTAAGAAACTATCGATCCCGGGACGATAATTCTCGTCCACCGTGGCCACGGATTTATGGTGATGGCCATCCGTACACAACGCAACATCAACCCCCAATACCGGGAGAGACGAATCCCCGATGATCTGATCACTGCCTCCATGTGGCTCGGGACTGTACCCAACTAAAACTTGTTTGCTTGACTCCTTTGAGACGTGGTAGGGTAGTAATCAAAGCACAGTGGGAACTCACACGAGACAAATGACGATCTCAAGTCGACAGACTAACCTATACACATGTCACCTGGGAACTGCTATCTGACAATTGGTATAATACCAACTAGCAGATTCCCAGCGAGTCCGTCCAGTGTACTCATATCCCAATGAGCACCTGTATACTATCTTAGGTGAACAAACTAACACCAATGGCTTGTGAGACCTAGCCACCGTCCCTTGTCGGGGTCTCGATCAGTTTACACTAGTCTACACTAGAGTATCGATACCCGGTCTTGATACTCCTACGACTAGAGACATTTAAGGATATGCTTATAGACCCCAGCTCCCATATATATGATCGCCATCATAATGCTGGCAGTCAAGCAAGGAACCTATGGGCTCTATCAACATGATGATAAAGACAAACCACATAGCAAATTATCATCTTGAGTAAGATTGTTTTATCGGTATAGGTCCTGCCTCAATCATCATAATCACAAGTCCGCGACTATGATAATTGCCTTGAGGGCACTATAGCTAACACCACGCACGTGACCCGCTGGCACTAGCGGCCACGTGCCATCTTACGTGTCCTTAGGATGCTCCTCACCCCTCTTTTTCCCATACGGTCCACACTCAAAACACTTCCACCATTAGAAAAAATTTCTAACGAGTGCTGTCCCGCACCGTGCAAGGAGGTTGCTAGCCCTCTTGACCCCCAACCCGCAATCCCGGTAGAGCGACCCCCGTAAACACTGCGTTCATGTATATGCTTTAGGGGCTATTATTGTAACATACTGGTTTGTATATTACTTAATGAAAGCTTGGGATATTCACAGTTGTATTGACAGTCTTGCTCAAAATGGTAGTATGCTGCTTGGTTTCTTTCTACTTCAATATGTGCATGTGTTTCTTTTAACATATCGCTTATACATATTAGTAGAGCCCTTAGGATCTTTGCTTGATTACCAGCGTTGTGAGGGTAGTCACACTAGTGGGGGCTGGGTAGTCTTCAAGCACATCTTTATACAGGTCCCTAGTCATAGGATTATCGAGACGGGGCATCGATACTCCGGATTAGACTAGTGTAAGTCCACGTTGCCCACCCCGGTGCTTACGGGGAGGCGGAATAGGTAAAAATACGATTTTTTTCTTAAGGCAACATGGACTAGAAACTAGAGGATCTTTGCTAAACAAAATCTAGCAAACTAACTAGAGGTTCTATTTACTATGCTCAAGAGATTATACCTCACGAACCAAGTCCTTTGGGTCTTCTTTCCGCTTTCCTCCTCGTCCATGCTAGCTCTAAGGAAGATCCGGATCTTGGTCACCTCCGCGGCCTCCTAGAGTCAAAGACGATCTACCCGAGAGTTTGTGTTCCGAGCTCCACCTCAAGCCGAGGTAACTAGGGCAACAAGTGTGCTATGCTTGATGTCCTAGGTGGTGTAGAAGAAGAAGATGGATTTATTTGTCAATTTAGATCCTTATTTTCTCAACACATAAGACCAAAGGAAAAATCTAGAGGAGGAAGAAGGAGGAGCAACCATGGGAGCTCACATTTGAAGAGAGAGAATGAGAAGAGAATAATGATCCATAAACATTATCATTACTAATCTCTTATCATGATAAAGTTGATGGCTACCTTGATTTGACCATTATCATCACAAAATAAAACCAAAACAAAACGAAGACTCTAGATCTCACATGAAAGGTCCTAGTCAACAATGGTCAAAATGCCAACAAGGTCAAGTATGGTCAAATGGTCAAAGCAATTAGCCATAACATAATTATCATTAAAAAGATTAGTAAATAATGTCCCCGCCTCATAATGGTTTTGACCGAACCAACTGTCAAAACCCTAATGAGGCACCTCCTTGTTTTTCGCTCCTCACAACTCTGCATACACACTCGCATCCGCATTCCGTAGAATGCAAATGCAAAGAAGAAAAAACTAATCCATCCATATAATACTAGGATCCGGCTTAAACCAAATCCCACTAGCATTGTCTGCCCGAACAGCATACGCGCACAAGTGCATATAAGTGATCGTAGCCCTGCCGTAAAACCATACGGCCTCTACACCTTTCGCCCAGTGCAAAGAAACTCTCTGTGTGGGACTCTAAAGACTCGACACTACGCTGGCAATGGGTTTAACCACAGACCGCAAGCGGCACTAGCTGTACGTAACGGTCCCCAGGTAGATGTCGATAAGAAGGCCGATGAGGTAAACCCATCCGAACTCCTACTGAGCCTGAATGTGACAATCTCCGTACAGTCCGGTCTGTTCGTCTGAGAGTATCGCATGTCGGGCCCAGGGGGTGGTAAACGTCAGACCCCTAATAGCGGTACACGTCGTGCTGGAGTGTAGCCCAGAACATCCTGAGAAACTACTGAAAACACTACCAGTAATTCTCGCTTCCCCTGGCCAGGGACGACTATGTGTAATGGCTCTCCTAGGCACAGCGCGATATCAACCTTCAATACCGGGAGAGGCGAATCCTGTCTAACCTCTACTGCCTCCAAGTGCTTCGGGACTGCACCCAACTACTACCTATTTGCACGACTCTTTTGAGCCGTAGTAGGGTAGTAATCAAAGTACAGTGGAAACACACTCGAGGCGAAGTAGCAGTGTCAAGTCGACGGACAAAGCTGTACTCCTGTCACCTGGGAACTGTTATCTGACGATAGGTATAGTACCAACCAACAGTTCCCGACGAGTCATGTCCAGTGTACTCGTAACCTAACGAGCACCCGCATACTATCTCCAGTACGACATAATGATGGCAGTGGGACAGACCATCTCCCCTGCTGGGATGAGAAGTGTATACGCTAGTCTACTCCGGAGTATCGATGCCCCGTCTCGATAATCCTACGACTAGGGACCTGTATAAGGATGTGCTTGTAGATTACCCAGCCCCCACTAGTGTGACTGCCATCACAACGCTGGTAATCAAGCAAAGATCCTAAGGGCTCCACTAATGTGTATAGACGATATACTAAAAGAAACACATGCACACATTAAAGTAGAAACAAACCAAGTATCATACTACCATTTTTAGCAAGACTGTCAATACAACTGTGAATATCCCAAGTTTCCATTAAGTAATATACAAACTAGTATGATACAGTAATGGCCTCTAGGACATATACTGTTAGTGTTTATGCCCTAGAAACCCATTACTGTATCATACTAGTTTGTAAATTACTTAATGGAAGCTTGGGATATTCACAGTTGTATTGACAGTCTTGCTAAAAATGGCAGTATGCTACTTGGTTTATGTCTACTTTAATATGTGCATATGTTTCTTGTAACGTATCGCTTATACATATTAGTAGAGCCCATAGGATCTTTGCTTGATTACCAGCATTGTGATGGCGGTAACACTAGTGGGGGCTGGGTAGTCTATAAGCAACATCCTATACAGGTCCCTAGTTGTAGGATTATCGAGACAGGGCATCGATACTTCAGAGTAGACTAGTGTGTACGCTTTTCATCCCAGTTGGGGAGATGGTCTGTCCCACAGCCATCAGTACGTCATACTGGAGATAGTATACAGGTGCTCGTTGGGTTACGGGTACACCGGATAGGACTCGCGGGGAACTGTTGGTTGGTATTATACCCGTCGTCAGTTAAACAGTTCCCAGGTGACATGAGTACAGCATAGTCCGCAAACATGACACTGCTACTTCGCCTCGAGTGTGTTCCACTGTTCTTAGATTGCTACCTTACCACGGCACAAAGGAGTCGGGCAAACAGGTAGCAGTTAGGTACAGTCCCGAGCACTTGGAGGCAGTGGCAGTTAGACAGGATTCATCTCTCCCGGTATTGGGAGTTGATATCGCGCTGTGTCAGAGAGCCATTACGCAAAGTCCCTGGCCAGGGCAAGCGAGATTTACTGGTAGGTTCCAGTAGTTTCTCAAGGTGTAATAGGCTTCGCTCCGACATGACTTATACCGCTATTAGAGGGATGGCGTTTACCGTCCCCTAGGCCGATATGCGATAGTCCTAGATGAACAGACCGGACTGTACGGAGATTGTCACATCAGGCTCAGTAGGAGTTCGGATGGGTTTCCTCATCGGCCTTCTTATCGACATCTAACTGGGGACCGTTACGTACAGCTAGTGCCGCTTGCGGTCTGTGGTTAAACCCACTCCCAGCGTTGTGTCGAGTCTTTAGAGTCCCACACAGAGAGTTTCCCTGCTTCGGACGAAACGATATAGAGGTCGTATGGTTTTACGACAGGGTTCAGACGCATACGTGTTTTTACGCACGTACGATGTTCGGACAGTTTTTACTAGTCGACTTTGGTTTAAGCCAGATTCTAGTATCGGATTATTGGATTTATACAGTATAAAGCTTTTCCGTGTTTTCACGGATAGGAGGGGCGTTCTCGTAATTTGTCGGGAAGCTTCTAGAAGGATGATGACTTGGAGGCTAAGGTGGCATTTGCATTTATTGGATTAATGAGTCATGGTGTGATTCATACATGGAATTAATGATTCATTTATGATTTATATGACTCATGTGATGAATCACTATGTGTATTAATGAAACATGATGATATATCATTATTTGTTATTCATTTAATAATATGTTATGTTTCATATATACACAAATGATATCATTTATCCAAAAGGATTCTCATTCTCACCTTCTCTCTCCTCAAGCTCTCTCTCTTCAAACCCTAACCCTAACCGCTCATGTGTTGAGATCAAGGGTTAGCAAGACTAATACATCCCTAATCCAACTCTATATCCCCTAGGTTGCTTAGATTAGCACTTTGAGTAACCTAGTTAGCTCAAGTTAGAGGTCAAGCTTGGAGTAGGAGCTCTCAGGTGGATCGTCTTTGACTCAAGGAGGCCGTTGAGGTGCCGACGTTCCAAAGAGCTTACGAGGTGTGGAGGACAGCGATGAAGACCCGAAGGACAAGTAACGTGAGGTATAACTTCGAATCTGAGTAGTCAAACCTTTCGTAGTTTGCTAGTAATGGTTTAGACACGATCCGTGTGCTCAAGTCCGTATTACGAAGCTTTGATAATTGTTTTTCATATATTCCGCCTCCCCGCAAGCTCGTAGGGTGCGTGACATGGACTTACATTGGTATCAGAGCCAACTAAACCTTTACTTGCTTGTTAGCAACTAATTAGAACTTCGATCGTCGGAAAAACACGAAAACAAAACCTCGGACCCCTCAAGTTTCTGTCAATTTTAAACTTGTCGAAAAAATTATTTGATGTTCCTGAAAATTAACAGCAGGGGATTATAAGAATTCTGGGAAAATACGAGAACCTAACTCGGTAAGACAGCCGCTGATCCGCGGCCGAATGGTGCTTTTGGCCGCGGATCCGCCACCGAGTCAACCCCGAGTTGATTTGGATTTGCGCAGGAATTCATATTTTGTGGTGTTTTGTTTTCCAGTATATTCTGTTTCTGCCCAGGTTACTTTTGTGCTGGCTTGCATTTGGGGTAGACACGGAAAAAGGTTGTCAATCGATATTCTAAGTTATTTTCTAATCGGGTTTTTATCTGTAATGTTTAATGTGTTCGTAAACCTCCCCTAACTGCTAGTATGTCGGTTGGCAGGGGTTGCACATTTCTGTAATGATTTTACTATTTGTGTATATGAACTTGATTGGATCATTGTGATGATTAGCCGGGGTTTGAGATGGGTTTTATATTCATTCATTCGATATAAATTGTAATATGATGTAATATTCTTTTGTGGGACACATCCAGGTTGCGGTTGTAGCCACCGTTGTATTATTTCATTTACTGTTTTTTCTCCTAGGATAGACCCAAGGTGGGGTACACAAACTACCAGGTACGTTGAAGTGTTTAGTGGCCTAATCACGTTGTTGAGGGAGACCGCTTCACTTTGGGTACTTGACGGGTAGTTTGCCGTACCCGTAGGGGTCTAGGGTGGGGTAATGGCTATTCATCACAACTGTGTAATCCGTCTTTCGTTGCAGGCTCAAAAGAAACGCGGATTGCTTGTATATCCAATAATGTTCATCAGTGATCTGGAATGCCTATTATTGCGTCTGACGAATGTACAATATCTATATATGATAGCTATTTAGATGTCACTTATGTTTTACACCCGTCCTAGCCCATCCCCTGCTCTGTCGTTAGTTAAGTAACCTAACGGGTGATGACGGGACCCAGTGGCGAATGCGGATGGCATAAGAGGACGTTGTATTTTCGTTGTTTTCTCCAATGATAGGTTAATTGATGGGACGCATTATATTAATGCAAAGAAAACAAACCAAAGTTGAATCGTTGGAACAAATTTAAAAGAATCCACTCGGTTATTTTAAAAGAGAAGAATTTTTTAATTGCGGAGCTTTAACCACTCCTTTTAAAAAGGTATCAGGTTCCTTCGATTATATCAAGTTCACTACGTTCACGGTTTTGCCAAAACCAGTCGTAGCCTTCCGTCATTTCTTATGGATGGTCAGTAGTATTCAAGCTATGTTTGTTGGCCTCCGTCATGGCATAGTGTTTGGTAGCTGCTGGGGTATTCATTTGTTGCATAGATAGATGAGTTGGTTTGGGACATTCGTATTACCTTGTTGGCCTTCGTCAAGGGTATGTACGGGTGGGTTCAAATTAACAAGATAATGATGGGCAGAACTTGACATGTGACTTATGATTTGTTGGCCTTCGTCAAGGTCATAAGAACATGGGGCAAAAATCCCCATCGGGAGTTTCTAAAGAAACTGAAACTTGCTAGTGTTGCATACCATTTGGAGTTTGATGAATGTTGGTAGGATTCCTTCAACATTATCACACGATGATATTTGAATCCCGATCCTACTGTGAGTATATGCTACTTATCTGGAGATTCGTCACTTAACGATCAATGCTATAAACCAAGTAGGTGTCGAGAAAGGTGTCAGCGGGGCTACGCCCCCAGAGAAAAGAGGTTATTTAATTAAGGAACTTCGCTAAAGCGTTGGAAAACCTCCTTCGAAGTACCGACACCGGCCTGGCTGAACGGTTAAGCAAGAATTGTACGGTGAGAATAGTCCTGGCTAATTCTTCTTTTATTATTTGAGGAAGGATTCGAGAAACAGTGGGAGCCATCCAGTTTAGATAAACTAAAAACCAATCTAAACTTGCAAGAGCATCATGCTAAAGTGTTTTCTTCTCTCTCTCATTGCAGCGACCTTGTGACCATGACTAGGTTACATCTAGATAACAAGTTGACTGAATCTAACTTATATGATTGGCAAAGGTCTGTCCAGATGACCATTGCCTATGACAAGCTGGACCGCCCTATTACTACTCATGATCCCGCCATCCCAGGTCCAGTTTTCACCGTCGCAGATATGGATATCCGTCAGACAAGGGAAAAGGATAAAGCGAAAGCCAAGTGCCTCGTGTTGGCTTCAATTGATGGTGTTTACCAGAAGCAGCACGAGAAGATGGACTCAGTTTCCATCTTTCTCCATAACAAAGATTTATATGGAGAGCAATCTCATATCGCAAGATATGAGACCTCGAACGAATTAATTCAAGCGAGGTTGGCTGTCGGGTCATCTGTAAGGGATGACGTCCTTACAATGACTACCTATATTGAGCTTAAGGACCTGGAGATCACGTTAGGAAATAGGTCATACGCTGACTTATTTCCATAGTCCTTACCCTCTACTTACACCCTGAAAGAAACCAGGGAGACACAAGCTCTGCTTAATGGAGGACCTTCTTCTTCTACATCCAGGGCGAAAGCAAAGGGTGAAAAGAAGAAGACCTCTACAAAGCCGATATACGGTGTTAGTAAAGTAGGAGGAAAGGGAAGAGCAAAAGTTTCGGGACTTGGTTTAGCAAAAGAATGATGTTCCTATTGTTATGGGATTGGGCATTGGCAGAAGGATTGCAGGGCTTTGGAAGCCAGTAGCCAGGATACGAAGCATGTTATGGCTTCGGCCTCAAGTGTGTTTGTAATTGAGAAATGTTTGTCAATTAACTCTACTTCCTGAGTACTACATACCGGATCATGATCTCATATCTGTAATTCATTACATGCTTTGAGAAACCGCAGAGTTATAAGGGTAGGTGATTTGTCTCTCAGAGTTGCAAACGGAATGAGTATGGACGCTGAATCCGTTGGAGAATATCGCCTAGGTTTGACAAGTGGGCAGATATTGATTCGACATAACTGTTTGTATGTACCTAGTTTGACTTGTAATATCATATCAGTGTCCTCACTTTCGAGAGAGGGATATGATTTTACATTTGTAAGCGATGTAGTTCACATCCACCTAAATCAAGTTCTAATTGGGTCCGGTATATTAGATGACGGTATATACGTATTGAGTCAAGCTCAGGTTTTCAATATCCAAAACACACTTAAAAGAAAGTCTCCAGAAATAAATCAGGCTTTCTTATGGCATTGTAGACTAGGTCACAACAATGAAACACGATTAACTAAGTTACATAGAGAATGATATTTGAATCCGTTCGAATATCAATGTTATGCTACCTGTGAATCTTGTCTCATGGGAAAGATGACAAAGACTCCGTTTACTGGACACGGAGTAAGAGCGAGCGAGCTCTTAGGACTCGTACACAGTGACGTGTGCGGTCCAATGTCTACACATGCGCGAGGTGGTTATTCCTACTTCATTACTTTTACGGATGATTTCTCTAGGTATGGACATATCTTCTTGATGAAGCATAAATCCGAGGCCTTTGAGAAATTCCAAGAATACAAGAACGGAGTGGAAAACCAAACAAGCAAAAATATCAAGACACTGAGATCTGATCGAGGTGGTGAATACTTAAGGCCGAGTTCCTGGGTTACTTAAAAGAGAATTGAATTCTCTCTCAGCTTACTCCTCCATACACACCACAACACAACGGTGTATCGGAAATGAGGAATCGAACCCTATTGGATATGGTTCGTTCCATGATGAGTAAGGCTGAGTTACCGCGATCTTTCTGGGGTTATGCACTAGAATCAGCTGCATATCCTTTGAACAAGGTTCCAACCAAGATTGTGCCTACCACACCATATCAGATGTGTTGTGGGAAGAAACCCTATCTTCAGTACCTGAAGACATGGGGATGTCCAGTTTTTGTAAAAAGCAGCATCCGGACAAGCTCAAGGCACACTCAGTACAGTGTAAGTTTATAGAATATCCAAAGAACTCCAAGGGATATTGTTTCTATTACGCAGAGGAACAAAAGGTTTTTGTTTCTCGTCATGCCCACTTCTTAGAATCTGAATTTTTAGAAAATCAGAAGTGTGGGAGCGCAGTAGAACTGGAAGAAATTCCAGAACTACAAGCTGTTACTGAAAGTATGGTAGAACCAGAAGTTTCAGAAGAAAGGGACATACCAGCGCCTATCCGCAGAAGTAGTAGGCAGTCTCATCCGCCCGAGAGATACTACGTTTTTCTCATAGACAGGGATCGAGAAGATTGCATCATTGATATTGATGACCCTACTAGCTTCCAGCAAGCCATTCAGAGCGGCGACTCGGTAAAATGGCTGGATGCAATGCGGACCGAAATGGAGTCCATATACACTAACAAAGTATGGACTTTGGACATTGCTCCAGATAGGGTAAAACCCGTAGGATGCAAATGGATCTTCAGAAAGAAGATTGGTGTAGATGGACATGTTGAAACCTATAAGGCTAGACTTGTTGCAAAGGGTTTCCGTCCAAGACCTAGTTTGGACTATGACAAAACCTTTTCTCCAGTGGCTATGCTCAAATCCATTCGGGTCCTTCTTGCCATTGCTGCCTTCCACGATTATGAGATCTGGCAGATGGACGTAAAGACGGCCTTTCTAAATGGTAATTTGGAAGAGTGCGTCTATATGGATCAGCCAGAGGGATTCATTCAGAGTGGGAGCAGCGGTAAAGTGTGCAAGTTGCTTAAGTCCATTTATGGACTAAAGAAGGCATCGCGGAGTTGGAACATCTGTTTTGACGATACTGTTAAAGAATTCGACTTTATCAAAAATCCAGATGAACCATGCATATACAGTAAGATTGTTGGGAGAGTTGTTGTATTTCTCGTCTTGTACGTGGATGACATTCTCCTAATAGGAAATGATATTCCTATGCTATAGTCAGTCAAAAGATTCTTGTCACGGAAGTTCTCCATAAAGGACCTGGGTGATGCCACCTACATTCTGGGGATCCAGATCTATCGTGATAGATCAAAGAGGATGTTGGGACTTTCGCAGTCCAGGTACATAGACACCATATTGAAAAGATTCAGTATGGAAGATTTTAAGCGCGGTAACCTACCGGCTTGTCACGGAATCACCCTCTCCAAAGAGATGTCTCCCAAGACTGATTTAGAAAGGGATCGCATGTCGATTATACCCTACGCTTCTGCGGTAGGCTCTATAATGTATGCGATGTTATGTACCAGACCAGATGTAGCATACGCATTGAGCGTTGTAAGCCGGTATCAGGCAAACCCAGGGGAGAAGCACTGGATAGCAGTAAAAAACATTCTCAAGTACCTGAGGAGGACTAAGGAGATGTTCTTGGTGTATGGCGGAAAAGACCTCCAGATTGAGGACTTTGCTGGCTCCAGCTTCCAGAGTGACAAGGATGACTCCAAGTCCATGTCGGGTTATGTCTTTACCCTCAATGGAGGGGCGGTCTGTTGGAAGAGTTCCAGCAGGAGACCGTTGCTGACTCAACAATGGACGCGGAGTACATAGCTGCTTGCGATGCCGCAAAAGAATCTGTCTGGATGAAGAAGTTCCTCACAGAACTTCAGGTGGTTCCTACCAGTGTTGGTCCAATACCTCTGTATTGCGACAACAACGGCGCTATAGCTTTAGCGAAGGAACCCAGGTCCCATCAGAAGTCCAGACACATCTTAAGGCGGTATCACCTGATCAGGGAGATCGTAGATCGCCGGGAGATCGAGGTAAAGAGAGTAGATACGGAGAATAACACAGCTGATCCATTCACAAAGGCCATTCCTCAGACGCAGTTTGAGAGACTATTCGAGATGATAGGTCTGCGATATGCTAGTACATGGCCCTAGTGCAAGTGGGAGATTGTTAGTGTTTATGCCCTAGAAGACCATTACTGTATCATACTAGTTTGTATATTACTTAATGGAAGCTTGGGATATTCACAGTTGTATTGACAGTCTTTCTAAAAATGGTAGTATGCTACTTGGTTTATGTCTACTTTAATATATGCATATGTTTCTTGTAACGTATCGCTTATACATATTAGTAGAGCCTTTAGGATCGTTGCTTGATTACCAGCGTTGTGATGGCAGTCACACTAGTGGGGGCTATGTAGTCTATAAGCAACATCCTATAAAGGTCCCTTGTCGTAGGATTATCGAGACAGGGCATCGATACTCCAGAGTAGACTAGTGTGTACGCTTCTCATCCCAGTTGGGGAGATGGTCTGTCCCACAGCTATCAGTACGTCGTACTGGAGATAGTATACAGGTGCTCGTTGGATTACGGGTACACCGGACAAGACTCGCGGGGAACTGTTGGTTGGTATTATAACCGTCATCAGTTAAACAGTTCCCAGGTGACATGAGTACAGCATAGTCCGCAGACTTGACACTGCTACTTCGCCTCGAGTGTGTCCCACTGTTCTTAGATTAGATTGCTACCCTACCATGGCTCAAAGGAGTCATGCAAACAGGTAGCAGTTGGGTACAGTCCTGAGCACTTGGAGGCAGTGGCGGTTAGACAGGATTCGTCTCTCCCGGTATTGGGAGTTGATATCGCGCTGTGTCAGAGAGCCATTACGCAAAGTCCCTGGCCAGGGAAAGCGAGATTTACTGGTAGGTTCCAGTAGTTTCTCAAGGTGTAATGGGCTTCGCTCCGACACGACTTATACCGCTATTAGGGGTCTGACGTTTACTGCCCCCTAGGCCCGATATGCGATAATCCTAGATGAACAGACCGGACTGTACGGAGATTGTCACATCAGGCTCGGTAGGAGTTCGGATGGGTTTCCTCATCGGCCTTCTTATCGACATCTACCTGGGGACTGTTACGTACAGCTAGTGCCGCTTGCGGTCTGTGGTTAAACCCATTGCCAGCGTAGTGTCGAGTCTTTAGAGTCCCACACAGAGAGTTTCTCTGCTTCGGGCGAAACGATATAGCGGTCGTATGGTTTTACCACAGGGTTCGGACGCATACGTGTTTTTACACACGTACGATATTCAGACAGTTTTTACTAGTCGGCTTTGGTTTAAGCCAGATTCTAGTATCGGGTTATTGGATTTATACAGTCTAAAGTTTTTCCGTGTTTTCACGGATACGAGGGGCGTTCTCGTAATTTGTCGGGAAGCTTCTAGAAGGATGATGACTTGGAGGCTAAGGTGGCCTTTGCATTTATTGGATTAATGAGTCATGGTGTGATTCATACATGGAATTAATGATTCATTTATGATTTATATGACTCATGTGATGAATCACTATGTGTATTAATGAAATATGATGATATATCATTATTTGTTATTCATTTAATAATATGTTATGTTTCATATATACACAAATGATATCATTTATCCAAAAGGATTCTCATTCTCACATTCTCTCTCCTCAAGCTCACTCTGTTCAAACCCTAACCCTAACCTCTCATGTGTTGAGATCAAGGGTTAGCAAGACTAGTACATCCTTAATCCAACTCTATATCCCCTAGGTTGCTTAGATTAGCATTTTGAGTAACCTAGTTACCTCAAGTTAGAGGTCAAGCTTGGAGTAGGAGCTCTCGGGTGGATCGTCTTTGACTCGAGGAGGCCGTTGAGGTGCCGACGTTCCAAAGAGCTTACAAGGTATGGAGGACAGTGATGAGGACCCGAAGGACAAGTAACGTGATGTATAACTTCGAATCCGAGTAGTTAAACCTTTCGTAGTTTGCTAGTAATGGTTTAGACACGATCCGTGTGCTCAAGTCAGTGTTACGAAGATTTGATAATTGTTTTTCATATATTCCGCCTCCCCGCAAGCTCGTGGGCTGCGTGACATGGACTTACATATACACTAACAATATCCTACTTGCACTAAGGCCATGTACTGGCGTATCGAAGACCTATCATCTCGATCAGCCGCTCGAACTGTGTCTGGGGTACAGCCTTCATGAATGGATCTGCAGTGTTATTCTCCGAATCTACTCTCTTCACCTCGATCTCCCGGCGATCTACGATCTCCCTGATCAGGTGGTACCGCCTCAAAATGTGCCTGGACTTCTGATGGGACCAGGGTTCCTTCGATAATGCTATCGCGCCGTTGTTGTCACAATACAGCGGTATCGGATCAACAATGGTAGGAACCACCGGAAGCTCCGTGAGGAACTTCTTCATCCAGACAGCTTCCATTGCGGCATCGCAAGCAGCTATGTACTCCGCTTCCATAGTTGAGTCAGCAACGGTTTCCTGCTTAGAGCTCTTCCAGCAAACCGCCCCTCCATTGAGGGTAAAGACATAACCCAACATGGACATGGAGTCATCCTTGTCACTTGATTTAGTGTAATTCTCGGATGTGTTTGTAAAAAAGCAAGTATCGAATCAATTATTTCCCGATAATGGTTTCATTTGATCGATACTAGTATTTTTTATCGGTATTTGGAAAATTGTATAAATAATTCACTATCAAAGAATTATATTTGACCGCAATCAACTACGGTGTCAGTTGTAGATCGTAAGCGAGTGCGGATCGTCCACAGGGATTGTGCGATTCGTTTCAATGTTTAATTTGTTTGAATCAAAAAGTTAATTGAAAAGAAAAGAAAACATGATTCAAGAATTTATCAATTGATTCAGGTGTCACGATGTTTAATCAAGAATGAAGAAACTGATAAACAATCAAGAATTGGGTTTCGATAATATTTCCAACCAAAAATGCCAAGAATCTAAATGAGGCTCGTAGGAATTGATCGGATCTATAGACGTGATGTAATATCAAGATTTCGTGTTCTTGTCCTTCGAAGGATTGATACTAGATCGATGATGGTCGATGAGAGTTAGGGCTTTCTTGATGAAACTAGGGTTTCATCGTTTAACCCTTGTTCTTTCATCGATTATCATTCACATTCTAGCCTCTAGCAATTTCAAGAAACAATCGTAACTCCCAAATCTCGAGCGATATCAATCAAGAAAGCATCGCAATGAATTGGGTTGTCGATTCTTGATCTTGCTAGGGTTTACAAAACTCGTAGGATTCAAGAATCGATTTAAGATATATTACATCATCATTCTATTGATCGTCTTGACTCCTCGACGAGCGGAGTATTACTCAAACATCATCACACGAATTATAACTGGAAATTTAGATTGACTCATGATGCAAGAATTTAAAGAGAACAAGATAAAAGAATATCACCTTTTATTTATATCAACAATTTGATTACAGTCGCTCAAGAACTACAAGAGGAAGAATTAAATTGTCGACTTGGCTTTGCTTGGCTCCGTGAGTCGCGAATCGGCTTGGACTACTTGCTCTGTTGAAGACCGGCTCGGCTCCTAAAAGGTTGCAAGGCTTCTTGCTTGAATGGGTACTCGGGATCTTGGCTTTTGATTGGAATTAGGGTTAGGGTTTCACACAAATCCTCTCACTAGATTTGTAGAAGAAGATGATGAAGGGGGTAAAATGAAGAAGTATCTAAGTTTGGATAATGGATCCAAGTATCAAGTATATCCCTTAACAAGTGAGCCTAGGGTCTTATTTATAGATCTCCCAAACCCTAAGCCTTTGAGTTCCCTCCAAAAGTTTGTTGAAAGACTTCTAGAAAGAGTTTGTTAGGCTTAGCTTAGGGTTTAAGCTAGTGTTTAGGGAGAAGGTTCTAGAATGATAGGCTAGTTTAGTGTAGATCCCAAAGTTCGCTGATCTGGCAGAAGTCTCTGGAGTTTTCTGGAAATTGGAGTGTCCTTTTGAAGTGCAGGAGATGATCTAAGAGTTTTGCACCAAAAATGAGGAGCTAATTCCTTGAACCCACCGCGGATCCGCGGCTCAAGCAGGCTCCTGCCGCGGATCTGCGGCTGTCTGTAGGGCTTGGGCCTTGGGCTTCCTGGTATAGTCTTGGAACAACATTTGTAGCTTAATCTGATGTGTTGATTTGTATTTTCCCTTTTGGATTTATACCAGATCTGAAATCATTGAGTTGGCGTAACGTTTTAGCTGTACCCTGTAAGTTTTTGGCCTTTCTGCTGGATTTTCCTGCACAGATCTCAAAAAAAGTGTTGCGCAAATGTAGAGATAATGCGATGCCATGGAATGCAGTCAATTTTCTTTATAGTGCCGGTTTTAGAGTCTAACACATGCAATCTGATATTTTGCGACAGTTTTGCTAATATGTGAAATATGAATGCCGAACACTTCTATATGAATGCAAATGATAAGGAAATTGCCGTGTAAAATATTCATTATTTTCGACTAATCAAATTCCCCCAAACTTAATTTCGATCGTCTCGAGCGAACTGTTTTATTAAAAAGAGAAGGAGAAGATAAAGAAAGAGAAAAACTAATTGGCCACTTTCGTAGGCAACACGATTGCACTGAGCATGTGCAACAGGCCTTTAAACCTCTAGGTGTCCCTAGTAGAAGGAGTGTTGTCTCCTGAGGGTTTTCAGCGGATTGCACCCACAAAATCCAATAATAAAATAAAGATCATGAATATTACATTTAAAGACAAGAATTGTAAAAGAAAAGCTTTGAAAATTAGGGTTTCCAACTAAGCTAGCTTTTCGGTTGTCATGAGCCCTATCTTAATGGTCATGAAAAAATGTTAGACATCACGTCCTCCCTCAATAAAACATCGTCTTATTTTTCATTCCTATCTTTCTTCCAAACATCGATCATATAACCCTGCGTGTGTGTAAAGACATCCCTACACCCGGAGAATTCAATTCAAGCTATCATACTCTTGCCCATCAGCCTCAGTACTTTTTAATTAATGAATATTTAGATGAGATTGCTCACACACTTTCATGCGACCGTTAATACTTCTTGAGGTACTAACCGACCGATTACTCCTGTGCTTGCTTACTTGGTGTATTTTCCTCGTCTTGCACCACCTCCGGCATAGCAGGGACTCCCAGACCAGTTGGCCTTAGGGCACTAGGTGAAGAAGCACCCTCGCTATATATTTTTATTGCCCTTGGTGATAACAAAACCAGTGTTCATTTTTCTCACCACTTATATTTTCTTTATTCATCATTTTTTTTTATTTCCTTCATACATCGGCTTTAAGACAAGAGCATTTCAAGGTATCCTCTACTATCCCAGGCTTCAAGACGTGTGTAAGTGCGAATAGCAGGGTAGCAACGTTCAAAATGTTTGGCTTCCAGAATAGAAACTATTTTTCAGACTTATTTTTATCCTCAGATTAGTGACGTCCTTCATCTTACTAACCCTTGGGACAACAGCTCATAACTACTTATTACTAGTTCGTATAAGAAAACTTCTAATTTTCTTAGTTTTCTAAAATTTTTCTAATCTCATGGATGTAATTTTTCACTATCTAAACTTTTATTATCTTATTTATGTACAAAAAAGTGTAAATATTAAAATTATTTTTATACTTTGAAAATTTTTAAATTTTTATGGGTTTTGAAATTTTTTCAATTTTTATAGATTTTTAAAGAAATATTTTGTGCTTATGCAGATGATATGCAAATGATGCGAAAATAAGCACAAACCTCCCCCAAACTTGTTTTCAACAGTGTCCTCACTGTTGCCAAATGCTATACCTACAAAACTGTAAGCCTGGGGGGGATTATTAGTGGGGGCAAAATATATAAGTGAAGAACTTCCCCCAAACTTACTCTTTTCACTCACCTTCATTCAAAAAATGATGCAATGATATACTGGACATGAAGGTGAGACGGAGGAATTTTAATCCAAATAAACTGGCTCTTGTAAGAACAAGAGCTCCTCCGTGGGGTCAGTGGAAAAATACGGCTTTAGTCTATATCCATTTACTTTGAAAAAGGTGCCGTTTTTAACATTTTCTACTTCTACTGCCCCGTGCGGGTATACAGACCGCACAACAAAAGGTCCCTTCCATCGAGATCGGAGCTTACCCGCGTGAAGGTGTAGTCGTGAATCATAAAGAAGGACTTGTTGACCAGGTAAAAATGTTTTCCTCAAAATGTTTTTATCGTGAAAAATCTTAGTCCTATTCTTTGTGATTACAGCGTTATCATAAGCTTCATCGCGGAGTTCGCTTAGCTCATTAAGTTGCAGCTTCCGAAAGTTGCAAGCCAGGTTTAAATCAAAATTTATTTCTTTTATAGCCCACAATGCTTTATGCTCTATCTCGACGGGTAAATGACATGCTTTCCCAAATACTATCCTATATGGAGACATTCCTAGGTCGGTTTTATATGCAGTTCTGAATGCCCAAAGAGCATCCGTCAATTTGGTCGACCAGTCTTTTCTATTTTTAGCAACAGTTTTCTCCAGGATAAGTTTGATTTGTCTGTTTGAGATTTCAGCCTGCCCGCTTGTTTGGGGATGATAGGGTGTAGAAAGTCGGTGGTTGATTGAGTATTTTCGCATCAGAGTCTCAAAAGATCTGTTGCAGAAATGTGTCCCATTATCGCTAATGATAGCGCGTGGGTGTCCAAATCGCGAAAAGATATTCTCTTTCAAGAACTTAATGACAACTTTCTTGTCATTAGTGCGACATGGAATGGCTTCTACCCACTTTGAGACATAATCAACCGCCAGCAATATGTACAAATTCCCAAAGGAGTTGGGTAAAGGACCCATAAAATCAATGCCCCAGACATCGAATATTTCAACAACCAAGATGGGTTGCTGAGGCATTTCATTCCTCTGGGATATTCTACCCGTATACTGACATTGTGTACAGGTTTTGCAATACTCAAATGCGTCCTTGAATAAGGTCGGCCAATAAAATCCACATTGCAAAACAATTTCCACTGTCTTTCTAGGACCAAAGTGACCCCCACAGGCCTAATCATGACAAAATGAAAGAACACTCTTGAATTCGTCATTCGGGACACACCGGCGAATGATCTGATCAGGACAATATTTAAACAAATAGGGCTCGTCCTAGTAAAAGTGTTTTACTTGGGAAAGAAAACGATATTTGTCCTGTTTTGACCAATCGCTCGGTATTAGTCCCGTGGCATGATAGTTCACAATATCCCTGAACCATGGTTCAGCGGATATGCTCAAGAGTTGTTCGTCAGGGAACGAGTCATTAATCGGCAGGGTCACAGGGGAAGAAATGATGCGTGAAAGATGGTCAGCTACTATGTTTTCACATCCTTTCTTATCTTTGATAACAAGATCAAATTCTTGTAACAGTAGGATCCAACGTATTAGTCGACCTTTTGCATCTTTCTTCGCCAGAAGATGTTTTAAAGCGGAATGGTCAGTATACACAACTATAGGAGAGCCAATTAAGTAAGGCCTGAATTTTCTAATGCAAATACAACCGCTAAAATTTCTTTTTCTGTGGTTGTATAATTGATTTGCGCATCATTCAAGGTCTTACTAGTATAGTAAATCACGTGTGGCATCTTTTCAATGTGCCGTCCTAAGACTGCACCTACTGCAAAATCAGATGCGTCACACATCAGCTCAAAGGGGTAGTCCCAGTTTGGTGATGATAGCACGAGGGCTGAAGTGAGTGAGTGTTTAAGTGAGTCGAAAGCTGTCTCGCAGTCCGAGTCAAAATGGAAGGTCGTATCCTTGGCCAGGAGAAGAGTTAAAGGTCTAGCAATTTTGCTAAAGTCCTTAATGAATCTCCTATAAAAGCCCGCATGGCCAAGGAAAGATCGAATATCTTTGACGCTTTTGGGATGAGGGAGGTTTTGAATGACATCTATCTTAGCTCTGTCAACCTCAATGCCTTTCTGTGAAATGACATGTCCAAGTACTATTCCTTCTTGGACCATAAAATGGCATTTTTCCCAGTTCAAAGTCAAGTTCTTCTCTTTGCAACGAGTAAGAACAGCGTCAAGATTCTCTAGGCAATCGGAAAAAGAGTCTCCAAAAATCGAGAAATCGTCCATAAAGATCTCCAAAAAATTCTCCACCATATCAGAGAATATCCCCATCATACACCGCTGAAAGTTAGCGGGAGCATTGCATAGCCCAAAGGGCATGCGACTGTAAGCAAAGGTACCAAAAGGACAAGTAAAAGTGGTTTTATCTTGATCCTTTTTGGCGATGGGGACCTGATTATAGCCTGAGTATCCATCCATAAAACAATAATACTCTCGTCGCGCTAAGCGTTCCAGCATCTGATCAATGAATGGTAGAGGAAAGTGGTATTTCCTCGTGGCAGCATTGAGTTTTCTATAATCAATACATACACGCCACCCAGTTTGGGCGCGTGTCTGAATCAACTCATTTGCCTCATTGGTTATAACTGTGATGCCGTATTTCTTAGGAACGACATGTATAGGACTCACCCACTGGCTATCGGAGATGGGGTATATAATACCATTATCTAAGCATTTGACGATCTCTTTCATGACCGCTTCCTTCATGACGGGATTCAACCGTCTCTGTGGTTCTCGGGTTGGTCTGGCATCATCCATCTCATGTATATGATGTTCAACTATCAAGGGACTAATCCCTTTGATGTCCGCCATACTCCAACCAAACGCCTCTTTGTTAGATCTCAATACCGATAAAAGGGCATTCTCTTGCTCTGATGCAAGAGAAGCGGATATGATAACCGGTAAAGACTCATTCTCACCTAGATATGCATATTTCAGGTGAGAAGGTAAAATTTTGAGATCTAATTCGGGCGGAGAAATGATAGAAGGAGGGATCATTGAGTGATTTCTGGATTTACAAAGAAGCTCAGAGCCTGTGAAAGATACAGACTCGGGTGGAGAAAAGTCAGAAGTGCAGGACTCAAGTGTAGAGAAAGTGTCCTCACTAAGATCATGTGTGAAATCAAACAGAGATGTGGTAATGTCATCGAGATCAGTAAAGCAAAGTTCCTCGGCGCCACAACTATCGGGAGCGATCTCATGAATAGAGCACACATCTAACATATGAGCAGAGGGTTCTGATGGCTGACTTCCAACTTTGTAGATATTTAGTTCAATGGTCATATTTCCAAATGATAAATTCATTGAACTATTTCTACAGTTTATAACAGCGTTGGAAGTGGCAAGGAAAGGACGACCCAGAATCACCGGAATTTGGCCCCGGGGGTTTGCTACAGGATGTGTGTCGAGCACAATGAAGTCTACAGGGAAAACAAATTCCCCGACCTTTATCAATACATCCTCTAATTCACCCCTTGGTTTGGTGATAGATCGGTCTGCCATCTGGAGAGTGCAGTGAGCAGGTTTCAGCTCTCCAATCCCTAATTGCTCATAGACAGAATAAGGGAGCAGGTTAACACTTGCGCCAAGGTCTAAAAGAGCACGATTTATGTTTTTACCCCCAATCAAAATCGATATTGTAGGACATCCTGGGTCCTTTCGTTTCTTTGGTAGCTGGGGAATAAAAGCGGTGCTGATATTATTAGACATAAAGACCTTCTTTGGCACTTGGGTCTTCCTCTTCCTAGTGCACAAGTCCTTAAGAATTTTCGCATAAGCGGGGACTTGCTGAATAGCATTTAGGAGAGGGATATTGATGTTAACCTGTTTGAACATTTCTATAATTTTCTCCATATGAGGACTCGTTCTATTACCCCTTAACCGGTTCGGGTAAGGAGCTTTCGCAATAAGCGCAGGGTCCATCACAGGAGAAGGAAGAGGGGGTAGACGTGGTCCCAAAAGAGGTGTGGGGACCGTCTGTGGAGAACTATAAGGGTTGGGAGAAGGTGTCGAGCCTAGTGGGAAATGGAGAATAGGCTCGCGAGAAAGTGGTGTGGTAGAAGAAGAAGGATCAGAAGGAGAAGTGTGTGTGTGTGGAAAGGTCTCCGCCGGGGTGTTGATATGATTTTCAGTATCATCAATACCTTCCCCGACATGATTGTTCAGCACTCTTCCCGACCTCAACGTTGTGACGGCATTTACATTGTAATGCCCAGGATTCTGTAGGGGTTGAGAGGGAAGTTTCCCTTTTTCTCTTGCACTCATTTCGGCTTTTAGGCTTGCGATTTCAGCTTCCATCGATTTGATACTCTCAGCTTGGGATGCTGAGTTTTTCTTTATCTCACTGACGGAAGATCTAACCTCAGTCAAAACCTCTATGAAATTTGACAAAAGTGATTTCATGGTTTGAGTGAATTGAGAGAACTCGTCAGAACAGGACTGCATAGGATTAGACTGTGCAGGAGTGTTGCCCTGGTTTTGGAAATTTTGTGACTGATAGGGGTGCTGAGTGAGTTGAAGGGGTTGCTGTTGTGGTGGAGGAAGAACCCTTTGAAATTGATTCGTGTTTGGAACCGTGTTTTGAGATTGGTTTTGGTTCCAAGCAAAATTCGGGTGATTCCTCCAACCCTGATTGTACGTGGAAGAATATGGATCGTTTCGAGGTCTTTGAAATGCGGCATTAGAATGCTCATGACCTTGAAACGCAGAGTTTAATGGACATTCTTCCGTTAAATGAGACGGATCAGAACAACACCCACAAACAGTTTTGGGGAGTGACACTGGGTTTAGGGAGGCTGCTGCAAATTTGTGTTCCATAGCGTCGAGCTTCTTTTGCATTGCTGCCATTTCAGCTCGAACAACTATGGACACATCTATTTGGTGTACGCCACCCTTATTCAATGGTTGGGTTCCACTCTCCCACTGTAATGATTTTTCAGCGAACTCTTCTAAGTACTTCCAAGCTTCCCCATCATCTTTGGTCATAAAAGTACCTTGACACATGTTTTCAAGGCTCTGTTTAGTGTTTGGGTTAATGCCCTCATAAATGATTCGGCAGAGCTCCCATCTCGGGATGCCGTGATGAGGACACTGAACCAATAGATCCTTGAAACGTTCAAAGCAGTTTGAAAATGGTTCAGCAGGGAGCTGGGCAAATTGATTCAGTTCGCTACGGATTCGAGCTGTCTTTTGTATTGGGTAAAATTTCTTAAGGAATGCAGCGACGAATTCTTCCCAATTCGTAATAGAGTGTGCGGTAGTGTTATATAGCCACTTCTCGGCTATATCGCACAATATAAATGGAAGAAGTCGTAGACGTATAGCATCCACTGAAAGTTGTGACGTACCCATCATTGCGCATACGTTTTCAAATTTGGTAATGAAAACGTAAGCGTCCTCAGTCTCGAGTCTATGGAATTTGGGTAAAAGATTGATGTACTGGGGCTTAATCTCAAAGTTATCCCCATTGGCTGGTGGTGTGGATAAGCAGGTCGAAAGAGGACCTCGAATAGGGTAGCACCTCTCCTGGAGAGAGATGCGGGGTGGATTCTGCGCACCAACGGACGGTGGCAGATTAGGGTTAAAGAAGTTTGATGGATTCGGATCCATCGGTGTGGGTGTGGTAGTGGGTAAAGGAAAGGTAAATGGAGAAATATCGACTTTGGAGTCGATAAAGGGTACGCAGACTAAACGGGAACTAGAATCCCGTGTCCAGCCTATCTTGCACTAAAATGGGTTAGTACAAGTGGCAGCGTTGACTTATAATTAGGGGTAATGAATGCGGTGCTTGCTTTTGAAAAAGGGACGGATTTTTGAAAAAATGATGCGACAAAACAAATGCAGCACACAAACCCTAGAATCTAGTGGTCACCTAGGTCCGGCTCTAGACCGCTCCTAACTGCCAAAAGACAAGTCGTAGGATAGAATCCTCCACTGCCTCTTTGTCCCCCTGTGGCCGGATAAGTGCCAGGTAAGTGGGAAGGTACTCCACTACGTAAGTAGTGGGCCTAATTAAAACCCCTAGCCTTAGACACACTCGCCTTAGGCACCACAAGAAAACGCGGATAAGCAATGAATTACCCACGGCCTTCTCTTGTCCTAATTGAGCGCGACAGTCCTTAGAGTCTTCTCTAGATTTCTTTTAGTTAATGTGGGTCAATGCGGATGCAAGTTTTGTGGTTTTCGGGGCCTAGGAAGGGTAATGAAATCCCCACCTAATTTGGATTTGGCCGTGCCCTTTAAATTTCCGTATTATAATGCAAACAACCAAGAAATCAAAATCACGCACAAATTTAATTTTGCTTTTGCGGCGCTGCGATTATTTGCAAAGAATCCTGCAGCAAAGTGTTAGTTGGAGCTAAAAAGAGGAGAGAGAAGAAGGTAAGGAATCACCTGAGGAATTTTTGCACAGAGACCCCCCAGATCTGCCGCGGTTCCGCCGCAGATGCTTGCTCAGGCCGCCCTTCCACGGTCAAATTATGGGAACACTACACTAAAATTTTTCAGGGAGCTTCTGTAGACTCCCTCTGCTCTCTGGTATATTCCAAAAATTTTCTTCAATTTCCAAACAGCTCCAGATTTCCTTGCAATGAACAACAGCAAATCGTTTAGGGTTTGCACGAATTTTGATCTCAAAAAACAACAATGGAATAATTCTTTCAATTCAAACTATAATATGAAACGAATTAGCGCGCGATCCCCGACAACAGCGCCATTTGATTTAGTGTAATTCTCGGATGTGTTTGTAAAAAAGCAAGTATCGAATCAATTGTTTCCTGATAACGGTTTCATTTGATCGATACTAGTATTTTGTATCGGTATTTGGAAAATTGTATAAAGAATTCACTATCAAAGAATTATATTTGACCACAATCAACTACGGTGTCAGTTGTAGATCGTAAGCGAGTGCGGATCGTCCACAGGGATTGTGCGATTCGTTTCAATGTTTAATTTGTTTGAATCAAAAAGTTAATTGAAAAGAAAAGAAAACATGATTCAAGAATTTATCAATTGATTCAGGTGTCACGATGTTTAATCAAGAATCAAGAAACTGATAAACAATCAAGAATTGGGTTTCGATAATATTTCCAACCAAAAATGCCAAGAATCTAAATGAGGCCCGTAGGAATTGATCGGATCTATAGACGTGATGTAATATCAAGATTTCGTGTTCTTGTCCTTCGAAGGATTGATACTAGATCGATGATGGTCGATGAGAGTTAGGGCTTTCTTGATGAAACTAGGGTTTCATCGTTTAACCCTTGTTCTTTCATCGATTATCATTCACATTCTAGCCTCTAGCAATTTCAAGAAACAATCGTAACTCCCCAATCTCGAGCGATATCAATCAAGAAAGCATCGCAATGAATTGGGTTGTCGATTCTTGATCTTGCTAGGGTTTACAAAACTCGTAGGATTCAAGAATCGATTTAAGATATATTACATCATCATTCTATTGATCGTCTCGACTCCTCGACGAGCGGAGTATTACTCAAACATCATCAAACGAATTATAACTAGAAATTTAGATTGACTCATGATGCAAGAATTTAAAGAGAACAAGATAAAAGAATATAACCTTTTATTTATATCAACAATTTGATTACAGTCGCTCAAGAACTACAAGAGGAAGAATTAAATTGTCGACTTGGCTTTGCTCGGCTCCGTGAGTCGCGAATCGGCTTAGACCACTTGCTCTGTTGAAGACCGGCTCGGCTCCTAAAAGGTTGCAAGGCTTCTTGCTTGAATGGGTACTCGAGATCTTGGCTTTTGATTGGAATTAGGGTTAGGGTTTCACACAAATCCTCTCACTAGATTTGTGGAAGAAGATGATGAAGGGGGTAAAATGAAGAAGTATCTAAGTTTGGATAATGGATCCAAGTATCAAGTATATCCCTTAACAAGTGAGCCTAGGGTCTTATTTATAGATCTCCCAAACCCTAAGCCTTTGAGTTCCCTCCAAAAGTTTGTTGAAAGACTTCTAGAAAGAGTTTGTTAGGCTTAGCTTAGGGTTTAAGCTAGGGTTTAGGGAGAAGGTTCTAGAATGATAGGCTAGTTTAGTGTAGATCCCAAAGTTCGCTGATCTGGCAGAAGTCTCTAGAGTTTTCTGGAAATTGGAGTGTCCTTTTGAAGTGCAGGAGCTGATCTAAGAGTTTTGCAACAAAAATGAGGAGCTAATTCCTTGAACCCACCGCGGATCCACGGCTCAAGCAGGCTCCTGCCGTGGATCCGCGGCTGTCTGTGGGGCTTGGGCCTTGGGCTTCTTGGTATAGTCTTGGAACAACATTTGCAGCTTAATCTGATGTGTTGATTTGTATTTTCCCTTTTGGATTTATACCAGATCTTAAATCATTGAGTTGGCGTAACGTTTTAGCTGTACCCTGTAAGTTTTTGGCCTTTCTGCTGGATTTTCCTGCACAGATCTCAAAACAAGTGTTGCGCAAATGTAGAGATAATGCGATGCCATGGAATGCAGTCAATTTCCTTTATAGTGCCGGTTTTAGAGTCTAACACATGCAATCTGATATTTTGCGACAGTTTTGCTAATATGTGAAATATGAATGCCGAACACTTCTATATGAATGCAAATGATAAGGAAATTGCTGTGTAAAATATGCATTATTTTCGACTAATCATCACTCTGGAAGCTGGAGTCAGCAAAGGCCTCGATCTGGAGGTCATTTCCGCCATACACCAAGACAATCTCCTTAGTCCTTCTCAGGTACTTAAGAATGTTCTTTACTACTATCCAGTGTTTCTCCCCTGGGTCCGACTGATACCGGCTTACAACGCTTAATGCGTATGCTACATCTGGTCTGGTACACAACATCGCATACATTATATAGCATACCGCAGATGCATAGGGTATAGATGACATGCGAGCCCTTTCCAAATCAGTCTTGGGAGACATATCTTTAGAGAGGGTGATTCCGTGACAAGCCGGTAGATTACAGCGCTTAGAATCTTCCATACTGAATCGTTTCAGTATGGTGTCGATGTACCTGGACTGCGAAAGTCCCAACATCCTCTTAGATTTATCACGATAGATCTGGATCCCCAGAATGTAGTTGGCATCGCCCAGGTCCTTTATGGAGAACCTCTATGACAAGAATCCTTTGACTGACTGTAGCATAAGAATATCATTTCCTATTAGGAGAATGTCTTCCACATACAGGACGAGGAATACCATAGTTCTCCTTACAATCTTACTGTAAATGCATGGTTCATCTGGGTTTTTGATAAAGTCGAATTCTTTGACAGTATCATCAAAGCAGATGTTCCAACTCCGCGATGCCTGCTTCAGCCCATAGATGGACTTAAGCAACTTGCACACTTTACCGCTACTCCCACTCTGAATGAATCCCTCCGGCTGATCTATATAGACGCACTCTTCCAAATTTCCATTTAGGAAAGCCGTCTTTACGTCCATTTGTCAGATCTCATAATCGTGGAAGGCAGCAATGGCAAGAAGGATCCGAATGTATTTGAGCATAGCCACTGGAGAAAAGGTCTCGTCATAGTCCAAACCAGGCCTTGGACGAAAACCCTTTGCAACAAGTCTAGCTTTATAGGTTTCAACCTGCCCATTTACACCAATCTTCTTTCTGAAGATCCATTTGCAGCCTACGGGTTTTACCCTTTCTGGAGCAATGTCCAAAGTCCAAACTTTGTTAGTGTACATGGACTCCATTTCGGTCCGCATTGCATCCAGCCATTTTACTGAGTCACCGCTCTGAATGGCTTGCTGGAAGCTAGCAGGCTTATCATTTTCAATGACGCAATCCTCTCGATCCCCGTCTATGAGAAAACCGTAGTATCTCTCGGGCGGATGAGACTGCCTACTACTCCTGTGGAGTGGCGCTGGGATGTCCGGTTCTCCTGAAACTTCTGGTTCTACCAAGCTTTCAGTAATAGTTTGTGGTTCTGGAATTTCTTCCAGTTCTATTGCCCTCCCACTTATCTGATTTTCCAAAAACTCAGTTTCCAAGAAGCTGGCATGACGAGAAAAAAAGACCTTTTGCTCCTCTGCATAATAGAAAACATACCCCTTGGAGTTCTTTGGGTATCCCACAATCTTACACTGTATTGAGCGTGCCTCGAGCTTTTCCGCATGCTGCTTTTTGACAAAAGCTGGACATCCCCATGTCTTAAAGTGTTTAAGACAGGGTTTCTTCCCGCTCTACATCTGATATGGTGTGGTAGGCACTGACTTAGTAGGAACTTGGTTCAAAAGATATGCAACTGTTTCTAGTGCATAACCCCAGAAAGATCGCGGTAACTCAGCCTTACTCATCATGGAACAATCCATATCCAATAGAGTTCGATTCCGCCTTTCTGATACACCGTTGTGTTGTGGTGTGTACGGAGGAGTAAGCTGAGAGAGAATTCCATTCTCTTTTAAGTAGCCCGGAAACTCGGCACTCAAGTATTCACCACCTCGATCAGATCTCAATGTCTTGATACTTTTGCATGTTTGTTTTTCAACTTCATTCTTGTATTTCCGAAATTTCTTAAAGTCCTCGGATTTATGCATCATCAGGAAGACATGTCCATACCTAGAGAAATCATCTGTAAAAGTAATGAAGTATGAATAACCACTTCGCGCATGTGTAGACATTGGACAACACACATCACTGTGTATGAGTTCCAAGAGCTCACTCGCTCTTACCCCGTGTCCAGTAAACGGAGTCTTTGTCATCTTTCCCATGGGACAAGATTCACAAGTAGCATAAGACTGATACTCGAACGGATTCAAGTATCCCTCTTTATGTAACTTTGTTAACCGTGTCTCATTAATGTGACCCAGTCTACAATGCCATAAGAAAGCCTGATTTGTTTCCGGAGACTTTTTCTTAAGTGTGTTCTGGACACTGAAAACCTGAGCTTGATTCAGTACGTATATTCCGTTTTCTAATGTACCTGACCCAATCAGAACTTGATTTAGGTGGATGCGGACCACATCGCTAACACAATTAAAATCATATCCTTCCTTAGAAAGTATGGATACAGATATGATATTACAAGCCATACTAGGTACATACAAACAGTCACGCAGAATCAATATCTGCCCAGTTGTCAATCCAAGGTGATATTCCCTTACGGATTCAGCGTCCACGCTCATTCCGTTGGCAACCCTGAGAATCATATCACCTATCCTGATAACTCTACGATTTCTCAGAGCCTGTAATGAATTACAAATGTGAGATCCTGATCCGGTATCCAATACCTAGGAAGTAGGGTTAATTGACATACAGTTTTCTACTACAAACACACCCGAAGCCGAAGCCACAACATGCTTTGAATCCTGGCTACTGGCTTTGCTAGCCCTGCAATCTTTCTGCCAATGTTCATTCCCATAATAATAGGAACATCCCTCCTTTACTACATCCAGTCCCGAAACTTTTGCCCTTCCCTTTCCTTCTACTTCCCTGGTTTCCTTCAGGGTATAAGTAGACGGCAGAGACTGTAGAATCACGTCAGTATTTGACCCGTTCTTCAATGTGGTCTTCAGGTCCGTGAGCTCATCAAAATAGCTGGTCTCTGTAAGGACATTGCCCCTTACAAATGACTCGATAGCCAACCTCGTTTGAAGCAATTCGTTCGAGGTCTCATATCTTGCGATACGAGATTGCTCTCCATATAAATCTTTGTTATGGAGGAAGATAGAAACTAAGTCTATCTTCTCGTGCCGCCTCTAGCATGCACCATCAACTGAGGCCAACACGAGGCACTTGACATTCGCACAGTATTTTTCCGATGTCTTACGGATATCAATATCCGTGACAGGGGAAACTGGTCCTGAGACGGCAGGGGTTTGATCAGTTAAGAGGTGTCCCAGCTTGTCATGGGTAATGGACATTTGGACAGACCTTTGCCAGTCATAACAGTCAGATTCAGTCATTTTATTATCTAGATGTAACCTATGTGTGGTCACTGAGTCGCTGCAATTAAGAGAGAGAGAAGAAAACACTCAGCATGATGCTCTTGCAAGTTTAGATTGGTTTTTAGTTTATCTAAACAGGATGGCTCTCACTGTTTCTCGAATCCTTCCTCAAACCATAAAAGAAGAATTAGTCGGGATCAATCTCACAGTACAATACTTGCTTAACCGTTCAGCCAGGCCAGTGTCGGTACTTCTAGGGAGGTTTTACGACGCTTTCGTGAAGTTCCTTAATTAAATAACCTCTTTTCCCTGTGGGCGTAGCCCCGCTAACACCTTTCTAGACACCTACTTGGTTTATAACATTGATCGTTAAGTAAAAAGTTTCCCGAGGAGTAGCGGATACTCACAGTCGGATCGGAATCCAAATATCATTGTGAGATAATGCTGAAGGAATCCTAGCAACATTATCAAACTCCAAATGGTATGCGGCACTAGCAAGTTTCAGTTTCTTTAGAAACTCCCGATATGGATTTTTGCCCTATGCTCTTATGACCTTGACTAAGGCCAACAAATCATAAGTCACATGTCAAGTTCTACCCGTCATTGTCCAGGTTGATTTGAACCCACCCGTATATACCCTTGACTATGGCCAACAAAGTAATACGACTGTCCCAAACCAACGCATCTATCTATGCAACATATGAATACTCAGCAGCTACCAATCACTATGCCTTGACTAAGGCCAACAAACATAGCTTGAATACTATTGAATATTCATATGAGACGACGGAGGGCTACGAATGGTTTTGGCAAAACCGTGAACGTAGTGAACTTGATATAATAGAAAGAAACCTTGATAGCTTTTAAAAGGAGTGGTTTAAGCTCCGCATTTTAAAAAGTTTTCTATTTTGAAAAAAAACTGAGTGGTTTTGAAATTGTTCCAACGATATCAACTTTGGTTTATTTTCTTGCATTAATTTAATGCGACCCATCAATTAATCCTACCATTGCAAAAAACAACGAAAATATGACGTACGCTTATGCCATCCGCATTCGCCACGGGCCCCGTCATCACCCGTTAGGTTACTTAACTAACAACAGAGCGGGGGCTGGACTAGCGCGGATGCAAAACATAAGCAACGCCTACTAGATATCATATATAGATATATACATTCGTCAGATGCAATGATAGTCATTCCAGATCACAGATAAACACATTAGATATACTAGGAATCCATGTTTCGTTTGAGCCTGCAACAAAAGACGGATTACACGGTCGCGATGAATAGCCAAACCCCACCCTAGACCCCTACGGGTGCGACAAACTACCCGCCAAGTACCCGAAGTGGAGCAACCTCCCTCAACAACGTGAGTAGGCCACTTAGCACTTCAAAATACCCGGTAGTTTGTGCACCCCACCATGGGTTTATCCTAGGAGCAAAAACAGTAAAAAGAAATAATATACAATGGCGACTACAACCTTATCCAGGATGTGCGGCCATAAAAATAATATTACATCAAATGAAAGATAAAGAAACTCTCATCTCACAAACACCGGCTATTCATCCGCGACAATCCAAAAAGTTCATATACATAATCCAACAACATTACAGATCACAGATATGCACAACCCCACTAATTGACGTATAGCGATTAATTTACGTTCAGTGCATATATCACATTACAGATATAACCATTTAGCTAAAGTTTGTAGAAATTCGATCAAAACACCAATTTGTAACTACCCCAAACACAACTTTGTTCTCTGGAAATTCTGGGCAGAAACAAAATACTTTAAATATCACAAAACGTCAAAATAAGAACACTGCAACAAATCCGAGCCGCGACCGAGTTGACTCGGCTGCGGATCCACGGAATCGTGGGCTCGTCTTTCTTGTGTGTTCCCAGAAAACCCTACACGGATTTTTAAGATATGTGAAAATATTTTTAGGGCTGTTTTAAAAATCGGCAGAAACTTGAAGATTTGACGTGTTTTGCGATTTTTTCTCGAATCGAAATTCTAAATACTTTGCTAACATGCTAGTTGTTGTTTAGCTAGGCTCTGATACTACTGTAAGTCTACGTTGCCCACCCCGGTGCTTACAGGGAGGCGGAATAGGTAAAAAAATGATTTTTTTCTTAAGGCAACATGGACTAGAAACTAGAGGATCTTTGCTAAACAAAACCTAGCAAACTAACTAGAGGTTCTATCTGCTATGCTCAAGAGATTATACCTCACTAACCAAGTCCTTCGGGTCTTCTTTCCGCTTTCCTCCTCGTCCATGCTAGCTCCGAGGATTGATCCGGATCTTGGTCACCTCCGCGGCCTCCTAGAGTCGAAGACGATCCACCCGAGAGTTTGTGTTCCGAGCTCCACCTCAAGCTGAGGTAACTAGGGCAACAAGTGTGCTATGCTTGATGTCCTAGGTGGTGTAGAAGAAGAAGATGGATTTATTTGTCAATTTAGATCCTTATTTTCTCAACACATGAGAGCAAAGGAAAAATCTAGAGGAGGAAGAAGGAGGAGCAACCATGGGAGCTCTCATTTGAAGAGAGAGAATGAGAAGAGAATAATGATCCATAAACATTATCATTACAAATCTCTTATCATGATAAAGTTGATGGCTACCTTGATTTGACCATTATCATCACAAAATAAAACCAAAACAAAAAGAAGACTCTAGATCTCACATGAAAGATACTAGTTAACAATGGTCAAAATGTCAACATGGTCAAGTATGGTCAAATGGTCAAAGCAATTAGCCATAACATAATTATCATTAAAAAGATTAGTAAATTATGTCCCTTCCTCATAATGGTTTTGACCGAACCAACTGTCAAAGCCCTAATGAGGCACTTCCTTCTTCTTCGCTCCTCACAACTGTGTATACACACCTGCATCCGCATTCCGTAGAATACGAATGCACATAAGACAAAACTAATCCATCCATACAATACTAGAATCCGGCTTAAACCAAAGCCCACTAGCACTGTCTGCCCGAACAGCATATGCGCACAAGTGCACGTAAGTGATCGTAGCCCTGCCATAAAACCATACGGCCTCTACACCTTTCGCCCAGTGCAGGGAAACTCTCTCTGTGGGACTCTAAAGACTCGACACTACGCTGGCAGTGGGTTTAACCACAGACCGTAAGCGGCACTAGCTGTACGTAACGGTCCCCAGGTAGATGTCGATAAGAAGGACGATGAGGTATACCCATCCGAACTCCTACTGAGCCTGAATGTGACAATCTCCGTACAGTCTGGTCTGTTCATATGAGAGCATCGCATGTCGGGCCTAGGGGGCGGTAAACGTCAGACCCTTAATAGCGGTACAAGTCGTGCCGGAGTGTAGCCCAGAACACCCTGAGAAACTACTGGAAACACTACCAGTAATTCTCGCTTGCTCTGGCCAGGGACGACTATGTGTAATGGCTCTCCTAGACACAGCGCGATATCAACCCCCAATACCGGGAGAGACGAATCCTGTCTAACCGCTACTGCCTCCAAGTGCTTCAGGACTGCACCCAACTACTACCTGTTTGCACGACTCCTTTGAGCCGTGGTAGGGTAGTAATCAAAATACAGTGGGAACACACTCGAGGCGAAGTAGCAGTGTCAAGTCGACGGACTAAGCTGTACTCCTGTCACCTAGGAACTGTTATCTGACGATAGGTATAGTACCAACCAACAGTTCCCGACGAGTCCTGTCCAGTGTACTCGTAACCTAACGAGCACCCGCATACTATCTCCAGTACGACATTCTGATGGCCATGGGGCAGACCATCTCCCCTGCTGGGATGAGAAGCGCATCCACTAGTCTACTCCGGAGTATCGATGCCCCGTCTCGATAATCCTACGACTAGGGACCTGTATATGGATGTGCTTGTAGATTACCCAGCCCCCACTAGTGTGACTGCCATCACAACGCTGGTAATCAAGCAAAGATCCTAAGGGCTCCACTAATGTGTATAGGCGATATGCTAAAAGAAACACATGCACACATTAAAGTAGAAATAAACCAAGTAGCATACTACCATTTTGAGCAAGATTGTCTATACAACTGTAAATATCCCAACTTCCATTAAGTAATATACAAACTAGTATGATACAGTAATGGCCTCTAGGGCATATACACTAACAGCTAGTGTATACGCTTCTCATCCCAGCAGGGGAGATGGTCTGTCCCACAGCCATTAGTACGTCGTACTGGAGATAGTATGCAAGTGCTCGTTAGGTTACGAGTTCACCGGACAGGATTCATTAGGAACTGTTGGTTGGTATTATACCTATCGTCGGGTAGCAGTTCCCTGGTTATATGAGTACAACTTAGTCCGTCGACTTGACACTGCTACTTTGCCTCGAGTGTATTCCTACTGTACTTTGATTACTACCCTACCTTGGCTCAAAAAAGTCGTGCAAACAGGTAGTAGTTAGGTGCAGTCCCAAGCACTTGGAGGCAGTGGCGGTTAGACATGATTCATCTTTCCCGATATTAGGGGTTGATATCGTGCTGTGTTCGGAGAGCCATTACACAAAGTCCCTGGCCAGGGAAAGTGAGATTTACTGGTAGGTATTCCAGTAGTTTCTCAGGGTGTTTTGGGAAACACTCCGGCATGACTTATTGCACTATTAGGGGTCTGACGATTACCGCCCCTAGGCCCGATATGCGATACTCTTAGATGAACAGACCGGACTGTATGGAGATTGTCACATTCAGGATCATTAGGAGTTCGAATGGGTTTTCCTCATCAGCCTTCTTATCGACATCTACCTGGGGTCCGTTACATACTGCTAGTACCGCTTGCGGCCTGTGGTTAAACCCACTGCCAGCGTAGTGTCGAGTCTTTAGAGTCCCACATATAGTGTTTTCCTACTTCAGGCAATTGATGTAGACGTCGTATGGTTTTACGACCTGGGCTTTGATCACGTACGTGTACTTGTGTACTGATGATGATCAAGCAGACAGTACTAGTGGGCTTTGGTTTAAGTCGGATCCTAATATTGTATAATTGGATTGTTATCGTCTCAGGGTGTCCGTGTTTTTCGGAATGCGGATACGTGTATATATATACAGTATGAGGGGCATTCTTGTAATTTGTCAAGGTATGCTTCTAGAAGGTGCTACATCATTATTGGATTTATCCATTTTATTAAATGGATTAATGATATGGAAATGGAGGAGACATGCTAGGCATGGTGGGAGGGAATGACTCATGGGATATTTTATTAGATTGGGATCACTATTGAGGCATGGGTGCTTATTTTATTGTTTTTCTAGCCATGGCTCAATGAGAGAGATGAGAGATAATATATGAGTCATTCTATACACTTTGTTCTCTTGATGGTTTATTTTCTTCACTTAATATTTCTTGAGTAGCTCTCCTTTCTTGAGCTCTCTAGGTCTCCTCCATCATCTTCTTCCTCAATACTAAACCCTATCATTCACATGTGTTATGAGCCAAGGGTTTACTGAGATAAACAATACATTTACACATTCTACATCTCTTAGGCTAGTTGGCTTAGCAAACCTTCTACCCTAGTTACCTCACTTGAAGGTTGAAGCTTGGAGCACAAACCTTCGCGGTAGATCATCTTCGACAAAAGAAGACCGATGGAGCAAGTTTGATCTGATCACCAAGGAGCCTTGGAGAGGACCACTAGAAGACCAGAAGGACTTGATCTACTAGGTATAAGAATCTACCATAGTAGATAAATCCTCAAGTTAGTCTAGCTAATTAAGGCTTTAGTAAGATCATGGTGTAATAGCCGGTGTTGCGTAGTCAAAAGATTACCATTTTTGAAACTTCCGCCTCCCCGCGAACCGCGGGGTGCGCGACATTGGCTTACACTCTGTAAGGCCTCCGATACATCCAAGACCCCTTCAAATCACAACACGCACTGCACATTGAGTTCGCATGACCAGTTTTAGCCGTGAACTGTAATACGCCTGGCGACCGAATTCCTGTCTCAATAGGTGTAACACCCTAGTACGTTTATACAATATAATTTGGTATTTTAAGTCTTTCTTTATAATTCTTTTATTATTTTTTCTATTGGGTTGTGAATGATTCAAGTAGTAGTAGTCATTATCAGACCCAACCCGCATGTTTGAAATCTGATATGGTGCGAGGTTATATCAAATATTTACTAGTACGGTGTATCTACGTGAATCGAGTAATATATATATACTTTATATATATGTTTAAATCTTTACATATCAATCTAAAGTACAAAATATAAATAAATAATATTTTTCTAACTATCTTTGCATAGCATATCACCCATATCTTTTTGTTAGTCTTATCTATTATGTTCAAATTCTAAAACATATACAAAAAAATATTTAGTAAATCTTTATGTATATTTATTTAAATTTTATTTGGGGTTATATGTATTTAATACTAGATTATTGTATTATGGTCAAAATCTTTACGTATGTATTTTATTCTCAAAACTAAATTTTTTGACAAGATTCGGGTAATATTTGGAGTGATTTGATATTATCTAATTATCCTAATATATATATATATATATTAATTATGTTTCATATAACACATACTCTCTCTCTCTTCTCTCTCTTCCTCTTCTGTAACTCTCTCTCCACCCGTTCTCAATCTCACCCCGAGCCCTAACCCATGCAGACTACTACCATGTCATCACCAGACCATCACCAGAACACCACCGTGTCATCACCAGACCACCACCATGTCATCACCAGACCATCACCAGACCACCACTATGCCGCCACCATACCAAGACCAGACCACCACCAGACCATGCACCATACCCAGACCTGATCACCACCAGACCATGCACCATAACCAGACCATACAATGACCATGTCATCACTGTACCAAGACCGTGTCACTCCATGTGCCCACTTGCGTGCCACCTTCGCATCAACCTCGTGTCACCGCAATGCCCAGTACCGTGTCGTGTTGTGTCGTGTTGCGCTAAGCCACTGCACACCTTTATCATTGTGGTCGCCATTGTCTTTTGATTTTTTTGTAGCAATAGTCGATCAACCTATTGATGTCATCGCTTGCACATCAATCGTTGTTTCCGCTACATTACATATTCCAATATACAGTTATTTATTAATATACGTATGTTAATAGTTAGCAAGTTATTTTCAATATACAATTTTACAGTATTAATCCGTATTTATAACAATAACAGTTTTATCCCGTTGCATGCTAGTTCATTATAATTTTATTATAATTTTCACCGCCGTTTCATTATCCTTTACCTAGACTACAGTATATCTAGTAGTAAACGTAAAACGTTATTACAAATAGGTATACATATATATGAATAGATTAATTATACCTTACAAAATAGATAATATACATTTGTTATTTCTACAGTGTTTTAATAAACTGGTTACTGTTTTCTGTTAAATATTTATCTTATTTAATACACACTGCCTGATATTTTCACGACACGTTATTAGACCTGTTACTTGGATTTATACTAATAACGACAATCCTGACTAGTTTTCCTGATGGACATGACTTATTTTCTAGACAGACAAGAGCTGTACCTACCTTTTCCTGTGTTGGCAATAGGTAGATATCGTCAATACCTAACTTGAACACATAACCTGGAGGAAAAGGGGAAATCAATAATGAAATCTGACTTGTAACTCAACAGTTTGATACTTTCTAGAGACTGATCAGTTGATATGGGCTTTGGGCACTGGAATGATGATGCTGACATCATTCGTCTGTACATGATACCCTATTTTTACTGCTTAGCGGCACGTCTTGGATTCAGCCCCGGGGGTCTTGACCGTGGTCACAGGCACGTACGAGATACTATTGAGTTACATCGACGATTCCATTAATTGATTTCAAAGACTTGTAGAATAGATAACCTAGAAGCAAAGACTTTAGGATACATGTGACATACCTATAGCCCACTGTTTTACACCTGTGATTATGGTTTGTACTCATATCTTCTTTATAGCATACTGTTCTGATTACACTATTATTTTGATATTTATAACGCACTGACGTTTGGGTTTTGCATGTCCTAGATACTTGACATAGCAAGTGAGTATTCGACAGGATTGCCGATCAGTGAGGACTACCTCATTGATATAGCTCTTATGCGGGTTAGTTATTTCTTGGATCTTTCTTGCTTCCGCTACGTTTTCTAGTTATTGTTCTTAGGGTTATTGGACATATGATAGATAGATTTAGTAGTTTACTGTTCTTGATATCTGATTGACAACCGTAATGTGACTATGGAAGGATCTTTTCTCGCTATAAGTAGCATGGTTGGCTTTGTCACATACCGTATTTATGTATTTTAGGAAGCGGGTCATGACAAGATTTTTTTGGTATCAGAGCCACAGGTTTTAGGTTAGCTGGGGCTTGGTTCAATTTGTAGTTGGGTATGGTACCTAATATATTATCCTTAAGACCCAGATTTTTAGGAACATGTCCTTCCATTTTATTGTCTTATTATTCAAATTCTTGAATTTTATCTTTCCCTTAAACTCTTTTATCTCGATAATATGCAAATGACATTGTATCTCAATTTGGAATCCTCCTAATTCCTTATTGTTTCTTCCCCTTATTCCTTAGATTCCGATATTAGGATTTGGATGACTTAGATGGAGTTATTTGATTGTAACTATATACCGCGGTATGGTTACAATGCGGTACTCTATTTAACCTGGAGTCCTATTTCGATTCATTTTCTTAACTTATGTTCATAGCACTACTTTGTTTCTCTCGATTTCATTGCTTACGAATTTATGCCTTATCACGAACTTGAATCCAACAACTGCGTTATATCTTTCCCTTCGTCCCGTAGTGATCAGTCCGTCTGTATTTCGATGAATAAGAAGAAAAATAGGAGAACATATAATGATTGAAGTAGTTCAAGATTAACCCCAGCAGGAGCTGGTACAGACCGGTTCAAAGCCGATCAGATGTAAAATGTTTGATTGAAGAAGTTCTGACAAACTCACCTCAGTTTATCAGAGTAGCGCGGCGGAAGTGTGGTTGGCTGATAACCCATAAGTCTTAGAACAGACTTGTAAATTCATGATGAACGGAACTGTTTGTGTGTATGCCGAAGGGTGAGGTTTGTGAACAGGCTGCAGATGAAGCACCGATAGTTGTTCAGGAATTCATGGAGGTATTCAAGGAAATCCCGGGTGTATCGTCTAAAAGTGATATGGAGTTCGCGATTGATCTTATTTCTGTAGCAGCGCCAATTTCGAAGGCTTATTATCCGATGGCACCAGTGAAACTGGAAGAGGTAAAGAAACAAGTTTTCGAATTACTAGAAAAAGGTTGGATTCGCAGCAATGGTTCACCGTGGAGAGCTCCAGTTCTTCTAGTCAAAAAGAAGGATGGCACGCGGGGAATGTGCATCGATTATCGAGAATTAAATCGGGTGACTATTAAGAATAAGTACCCAATCCCTCACATGGGTGAATTATTCGATCAACTCAGTAGAACGAGAGTATTCTCGGAGTTGGATTTGCGATCAGGGTATCATCAAGTTCGGGTGAAAGCAGAAGACATTTGCAAGACAGTGTTCCGAACTTGATATGGGCATTACGAGTATTTAGTGATGTCATTTGGAGTTACTAACGCACCGGCGATATTTATGGACTTTATAAACCGAGTCTTTTCACCACATCTAAATCAGTTTATGAAGGTATTCATTGACGATATTTTGCTCTATTCGAGGAGCAAAGAAGAGTATGATGAACACTTGAGAGTCACACCGCAGACGTTGAGACAAGGATAATTATATGCCAAGATGAGCAAGTGCAAGTTTTGGTTCGAAGAAGTGAAGTTCTTGGGTCATGTTGTATTCGGAGATAAAATTGCAGTTGACCCCGAAAAGATTGCAGCTATTAACGATTGGCCGATTCCAAAGAGTATGGGGAGATCAAAAGTTTTCTTAGGCTTGCTGGATATTATAGAAGGTTTGTGGAGAACTTCGCTCGAATAATAGAACTATTGACCAAGCTAACACGGAAGGAGGTACCGTTCGTGTGGACTGAGAAGTGTGCGTCGGCTTTTGAAGTGCTGAAGCAAAGATTGACAACCGGTCCTATTTTAACAGTGCTAGATAGTTCCAGAGGATTAGTTATTCACAGCGACGCATCTGGGAAAGGCTTAGGGTGTGTTTTGATGTAGCATGGAAAGGTTGTAGCTTATGTGTCGAGGAAATTGAAGACTCATAGGAAGAACCACCCAACACATGACTTTGAGCTAGCAGTAGTCATTTTTGCGCTGAAGATTTGGAGACATTACTTATTGGGATAAAAGGTAGAGGTGTTCACTGATCACAAGATCCTAAACTATGTGTTTACACAGAAAGAGCTCAACATGAGATAGCATAGATGGTTGGAGCTGATGGATAACTATGATCTTGATCTAAATTACCATATGGGGAAAGTTAATTTAGTATCGAATGCCTTAAGTCGGTTGCCAGCTGTACGGATGTTGAATACACATAGGAGATTATAACTAATCTTCAGAGGTTCGAGTTGTAGATTCGACTACCAGATTCTTCTGGACAGTTGATGCAGTTGCAAGTACAGTCATTCTTGATCGATAACATTAAGGCAACACAGTTGCACGATCCAAGATTGCAGAAGTTTCAAGGACAAGTGGATGCAGGACTTCGAACAGATCTGTTGATTCATGATGATTGCTCGTTAAGATATAGAAGTCATTTATGTATGCCTAAAGGATATGTTCATGAAGAAATCATGAAGAAGGCTCATAGTTCTGCATATTCAGTACATCCGAGAGGAACGAAGATGTATAGAAATTTGCGACAACATTTTTAGTAGGATGGAATGAAATGAGAGATTGCTCCCTACATATCGAGCTGCTTGGTGTGTTAGTAAGTCAAGGCTGAACATCAAAGGGTAGCTGGTTTGTTGCAACCACTTCCAATTCAATGGAACTGGGAACATATAACCATGGATTTCGTGAGAGCTTTACAATGGATTCCAAAGGGCAATAGCGCAGTTTGGGTGATTTTCGATCAATTGACCAAGACATCTCATTTCATACCATTTCGAGTTGGTCAGTTGACGGAGGCTTTGGCAGAGCGGTACATGCAGGAGATTGTGAGATTGCATGGAGTACCCGTGAGTATCGTTTCTGATCGCGATACCTAGTTTCTATCACATTTTTGGAGTAGTCTATAGGGAAGTTTAGGAACTCACTTGAAATTTAGCACGGCCTATCATCCTCAGACAGATGGCTGGTCTGAAAGAACGATCCAAACTCTTGAAGATATGTTGAGACCATGCATGTTAGACTTTAAGGGTTCGTGGGAGGATCATTTGAACTTAGTGGAGTTTTCATACAATAACATTTTTCATGCGACTATACATATGGCTCTATTAAACGCATTGTATGATCGTAAGTGTCGCTCGCCTATCTGTTGGGACGATGTTGGAGAAAGAAAATTGTTAGGAGCGGATCTGATTTTGCAAACTGTGGAGAAAATTAACTTGATCCTTAATCATATGAAGTTGGTACAGGATCGACAGAAAAGTTGGGCTGATACTGAAAGAAGATCTTTGGAGATCGCTGTTGGTGATCTTGTGTTCTTGAAGATATCACCGACTAGAGGTGTAATCCGATTTGGTTGTCGAGGCAAGCTTAGTCCTCGATTCGAGAGACCTTTTGATACATTGAGCGTGTAGGAGAGGTAGCTTATCGATTGGCTTTACCACCAACCTTGGCGGGTGTTCATGACGTGTTTCATGTACCTCAACTCCGCAAGTATGTTCAACTCCGCAAGTATAATCGAGATGAGACGCATGTCCTAAATCACTCGGAACTGATTGTAAGAGAAGATTAAACTTATGAAGAAAGACCAATAGTTATTGTGGATCAACGAGAAAGGCTTCTCAAGAATAAAGTAATCCCACTAGTACTCGTTTCGTGGGGAAATCGTTCGCACGGAGAATTTACTTGGAAATGTGAAGACGAGATTCGACAAAAGTTTCCACACCTTTTTTCTTAGATTCGTATCTTTCTTGTTCCATGAATTTCGAGGACGAAATTCTTTTGTAGTTGGGTATAATATAACACCCTAGAATATTTATACAATATAATTTGGTATTTTAAGTTTCTCTTTATAATTCTATTATTCTTTTTGCTATTGGGTTGCGAATGATTCAAGTATTAGTAGTCTTTATCCAACCTGACCCGCATGTTTGAAACGCTATATGGTGCGAGGTTATATCAAATATTTACTAGTACAATGTATCTACGTGAATCGAGTACTATATATATACTTTACATATATGTCTAAATCTTTACATATCTATCTATAGTACAAGATATAAATAAATAATATTTTTCTAACTAATTTTGCATGGTATATCACCCCATATCTTATTGTTGTTCTTATCTTTTATGTTCAAATCCTAAAATATAGACAACAAAATATTTAATAAATATTTATCTATATTTATTTCAATTTTCTTTGGGGGTATATGTATTTAATATTAGATTATTGCATTATGGCCAAAAATTTAACATATGTATTTTATTCTCAAAACTATATTTTTTGACTAGATTCGGGTAATATTTAGAGTGATTTGATTGTTAGTTATATGTATGCCCTATAGGCCATTACTGTACATGTAATGTATATTGTAGTGGATGCTTGGACATATACAGGGAGGACTTTCTTGCTCGACATGATAGTATGCTATCTGGTTGCTCTTTATCTTAACACGTACACTTATAGTCTCTCTATTACATGTTGATAAAACCTTAAGATGAGTACTTGACTACCAAGATTATGATGCAGATCATACTAGTGGGGACAGGGTAGTCATGAAGTACATCCTTCAAATGTTCCTAGTCGTGGGAATATCGAGACATGGCATCGATACTCCAGAATAGACTAGCGTATACGCTTCTCGACCCATATGATGGGCGATGGATGATCCCACATCCATTGGTATTTAACATCAGAGAAGGTACACGGGTGCTCAGTGGAGACTGGGTACATTGAACGGACTCACCGAGAACTCCTAGTTAGTATCATACCTATCGTCGGATAGCAGTTCTCTGGTGACACTGGTACAGGTTAGTCTGTCGACCCGAGATCGTCATAGAGTCTTGTTTGATTCCTACTGAGCATTGATTTCCATCATACCACGTTCAAGAGATCGTGCAAAAAGGTGGTTTTTGGGTACAGTCCCGAGTCATATGGAGGCAATGAGCGATAGGAGGGGATTCGTCTCTATAGATATTGGGAGTTGATGTTGCTCTATGTTCAATTTGCTATAACAGGAAATCCCTGGCCAGGATTGCTGAGATTTACTGGTAAGTGTTATCAGTAGTTTCTCAAACCGTTATGGACCTTGCATCGGCATGACTTATCAGGCTATTGTAGTCTGACATTATACCATCCCCAGGTAGTGATATGCGACATATCTGATGAAGAGACCGGAGTGTACGGTAGTGTTACTGATTGGATTTGCAGGAGTATGAGCAGGCTTGCTTGTTGATCTTCTGATCGCTTAATACCCGGGTGACCGTTACGTTTAGCAGACCGCTTACGGCTTGTGGGTGTTTGATATGATGATCACCTACCGCCGGTGTATTGACGAGTCTTTAGAGTACTATACAGAGGTTTCCTGGTTCATGCGAAACGAAATAGGAGCACATATGTGATATGTGCGGGACCGAGATTAATGCGTGTATGTGATACCGCATTCTATTCTCGCAAATTGTAATATCGATCAGTTATATGTTATATAGCCGGGTTATCGGATCAAGTGTTGATTCGATGGATTGTTACATTTGATATTAGTCGGTTATATGTGATATAGCCGGATTATTAAATCAAGTGTTGATTTAATAATTTACTGTATAATTATATATTTGATATATTAAATTACATTAATTAATATTAGCTCACTTAAGCATTTCTTTTTCTCACTAATGATACATTAATATATATGTGATATATGTTAATTGTATTGTTTTCTTTTTGCACACATATAATATATATGTGGTATATATTAGTGTGTCATGCTAGGTTACACATGCAACATGGATCTATGAGACTCACACAATGCTAGGTTTAATGTAGGTTAATATTGGTTATTAAGTAATTCAAAATCATTTGGAATTAGTCATGGTTGAGCTTGGAAGAAGCTTGTAGAACATTGACTAAGTCCACTCGTTTTTGTCTTGCTTAATATATTTATTAACCTAACCATTAACCTTACACCATGATTTATTCCCTACATGAGTTTGTGTATGACATAAAATCACCCATGGTTGCATTTCTAACCGCATCTCTTTATTTATCATATTCTTCTTTATCTCCCTCATGTTCTCTAGGTTTTGAGGAAGTGAAGAAATATTGTGAGAAAAATAAATCTAAAGTGAGCCCAATTCCTACTTCATCATCCTGTACTATATTATCCATTTTGTTTAGGGTGTTTGCCTCACTAATCTACCATTAGTGAAGAGATAGCATGAGCTTGAGTCTCCTCGACATAGATCATCTTCGGCCTCGAAGACTTCGAGCAAGCATGTTCATTTCTTCACATGAACCCTTACTAGAGTTTGGGTGTTCAAAACTTAGAGCGAAGGGACTACTACATGGAGCTTTAGAAGTGAAGGACCGGTCTACAAAGGTTGTATTCCTCATTTACTTAGTTGTAAAGTTGTTTACATATTGTTTCGTCTAAATCTGTAGTTAAGAGGGTTAAGATTCTTTAGTACGGCAAATTTTTGAAATTGGCATGGACGATACCTTCCTAAACATTGCTGCCGTGCTAGGTGACCTAACAGTGGTATCAGGGCCATGCTAGAGAATTAGACGATGTTTGTTAGAATTACGAAACCGAAACAACTCCGAAACACCCGATACTAAGATCTAGTTTCTGTCGAATTTTAAATAGCCTCTAAAAATTTTTTTAGCAATTGCAGAATGTTGTATGTGATATAACATGAACACCATAGAAATTTGAAGCAAATTGCTCTGAAGATGGCCAGCCACATAGGCAAAAATTCCGAGCTTTGTAGGTGTTTGGCTTCAAATTTTTAGGGTGTTCAAGTCTCTGGGGTGTTTCAGGTGTTGCTTGTTTTTGCTAAATTTGCATGTGATGTTAACTTTCTGCAAAGGCAATTCTGAGTGTTTCGTAATCATAATTCTAACATCTATTCGGGTTATTTAGATGACGTTAAAAAGTTCGAATGGATATCAATAACCCATATTTTCCCTCGCTGGAAATTTTCCAAGAGTTGGATTTTTTCCAAGATTAAAATCTTCAGAAAATCATGCAAGCGATTCTGTGGACCCTCTAGAAGAACGATACCCAAACTCGACTTTTTGGGTCACAGAACCGCGGTCATACACTAGGGTTTGCGGCAGTTCCATGGAGACATGAGTAAGGCATGGGTCGGCCCTTCTACGGATGATTCATAGGTGCTGTAGCATGTTCTGGGTACTTTTTAAACTCCGCTCAAGTGTTGAGCTCTTTGGGAAATTTTGGGTGTTTGCTTATTCGATCGAAAATTTTAACATCGTCTAGCTATCAATGATTGTGATATAATATTTAGAATCCACATAATTAGTTATGTGATAACTAGTTTGAATTTTATAAATCTAGCAGTTTAGTCTTATTTGATCGGTTGCCACGGAATTTTGATGTGGATCAAAAGTTCGTCGCAATTACGTAGTGTACACGGATACTCGCCGAGTAACTTTACTAAATAGCCATGCCCCATAGCCCCCACCAAATGACTGTAGGAGAAACCCGTTGCCAAAAACATCCATTCGGGTGCTCGCGGCCGCGGTTTGTTCCACCTAAGTGCACTTCGTCGACGGCATCGGGAGTGTGGCCATCTATTAAAGTTTCCGACGAGCATTCGATCAGGTTATCGGGAATCTTGTTGAATTACCCGACAGGTTATTAGAAAGTGTTTTCAATATCGAGACTAAAATGCGGGGTTTATAATTGTTAGGCATGTGATGTCTAAGGAATTCATTTAGTTAAGCATGAAATCCCAAGTATGAGATACATTTGGTTTATGATGTCTAAGGTGGTTGCGGATTCCAACAGTTGTAGTTTTTCACTTTCTTTTCTGCGACCGTAAGTGTAATATGTGGTGTATCGCCGGTTTCTTTGCTATATGTCAATGACAATTGAGATACGCATATTTACTTACGTTTATGACATGCGATACTATGTGTTGCTGTGATATGTTATATTGGATCGTCCTGTTTTGAATAGCCAGGGTTTTTTTTATGTGAGATGAGAGTTTTTCATTTTCATTTATGTAAAAGCTTATATGTAATATTCTTTTTTTGGGGCACTTCTGGGTTAAGGATGATGTCATCATTGATGTATATTATTTACTTTTCCGCATTAGGATAGACACAAGGAGGGGAGCACAAGTAACCGGGTTCCAGGGTCCAGTAGGACACCATCTCGACGAGTCGAGACCGGATATCCTAACTCTAGAATTGGTAGTGTTGCTTGCCGCTCTCGTAGGGGTCTAGGGATATGGGTTTGGCAATTCATCACAAACGTGGAATTGATTGTTTCGAAAGAGTTGTGTTTGTAATTAACCGCAATCAGAACGGTGTCGCGCGTAGCTAGACCGAGATGAGTACGGGTCGTCCTCTGGGAAACGTGGAACCTTTTACTTTTACTTTAGATGTGTTGAGAAAGAGAGGAGGGATAAAGAATTTTATAGAATGGTTTGTAGATCTACGTTAAAGAAGAATGTAAAATATAGATCTAGATTATTTTAAAGATGTAATTAATATAATAAGAGGGCTTGTAGGGTTCGTTAGGATTTAGTAGTTATGGACGATTAATTAAAAGTTACCATTTTTATCCATTAATAGATTTAGAACTAGAACGACGGCGATGCGTGTAGATTAGGGTTTCTGGAAGGAAAAGGAATCCCACTCTTAACCCTTACATATCTAGCCTTTACTAAAACAATCATTAATCTAATCTCTAATCGCGGTCGGAACTAGCAAAGAATTACTAGCGCGCCCGATTAGGATGTTAATGATTCTTTTGATAAAGTTCCTAAACTTTATAGGACTTAAAAAGGGTTTAGTTATTTTCATCATCCATCAGCCTACTGTAATCCTACGAACCCTAACAAGCGGAGAATTACTCGCGCATGTTTGGAGAAGAAGATGAAAAGACAGAGAGGGAAAACATAATGTAAAATGCAAAAACAATTAAAAAGAACTACCTTTATTAATCGACTTGAACAAACTACACTTTAATCCGTAGAAAATGATTACAAAACTAGTTGCTTCTCGATCTTTCCTAAGGAGGTAGTCGAACAGTCGATGATCAGCCTGGATGCGTGAGCGTCGGGAGCTTCGTGATCTTTTCGGCTTGATGATTTTTCCAAGAGGCTCTCGGTCCTTATTTATAGTCACAGAGCCAGAACCCTAGTTTCCTAATATGGAAACTAGTTGTTAGGATCCTAACCACCACAATCCCATATCTCAACTCTTCAAATCCGCGGCGGAACCGCGGCCATTGGATAGGTTTGGCCGCGGATCCGCCCCCTTTTGGTGAGATCATGGCCTCTAATTTTTGTAACTTCATATCTGTAACACTTGGTAATCTTTTGAGTATCTAGACTTTGAAAATCTTTTCTACATTTCTACCAGAATTAGTTTCTTGAATATCTTTGGTAGATTTGATTTGCCAACTTTAATTTCCTTGATTTCAGCCCTGAAAATTCTGCACAATAACTCAACAAACAATATTAGTAGAGTTTGTTTTATTGAGATATTAACTTAACCATTAAGAATTGGTCAAAAGTATTAATAAGGTAAGCATATTTAATTGGGCCAAATGTTACATGGATATTATATGCTTACTTTTTCCTACAAAATGTTATTTATAATATATAAACACATGAAAATAGTATTTTTACAGATAAACCCTCATATGTATCATATATTATAATAAACACCTTTTATTATATAATAATAGTAGGAAAAATGTCATATTAAATGTGCAGTTTTATCAACTGAACAGGAATCCGCGTTTTTTATTGGCTTAATTAAAACACGGAATTCCTAGTATATCCAATATTTAATATGTGTTCTTCTGCTGCTGATATTCTGTGATGTGATCACTTGATATGTTATGACGATTGCTTATATTATATATATGAGATATGAAAAATATTGATGCTTTCGTTTCTTCTTTGATACTTGGGAAGCATAATTGATGGGACTTCATTAATGAGATTAATGAAATAAAAGAAAGCTAAAAGATGTTGTAGAAACTTGTTTTAAAAACAGGTAGCTCTAGTTCTTGCTTTGCATAGCGGTATTCCTTGTAGAATATCCAGCACCTTATTCGATAAGGAAAGAGTCGAGATCTCTTCACCAGGAGTGATCTCTTTAGTGAAACTAGCAGATGCTACAACCCACACGGTTTTGTCTTTTGATTGCTTTTTTAGTTCATGCTTTGCATAGTGGTATTTATGAAATATCCCGCACCTTATTCGATAAGGAAAGAGACGAGATCCTTTCACCGGGAGTGACCTCTTTAGCAAAACTAGTAAAAGACTCAAAAACACTCCTTTTCAAAATCACTCGATTCTACAATGCGATCAAGTTCATTACGCATAGGGTTTTCTTAAAAACCTATCGTTGCCCTCCAAAATTTCAGATAAGTAGTATTTAGTATTCGTGCCGCGTTTGTTGGCCTCTGTCAAGGCGTAGTGTGCGGTAGCTGATTAGTGGCTATCTGCTAGCATATGATGCGATTGGATTAGGGTAGTCGTATGACCTTGTTGGCCTCTGTTAAGGGTCGTGCGGGTAGGTTTAATTCAAACAGGAAATGACGGGTTGAACTTGACTAGCAGCCTATGGTTTGTTGGCCTCTGTCAAGGTCATAGGACGCTAGGGGCAAAATATTATTGGGAATTTCAAGTGTTGAAATTTGCAATGAGATTGGATACCTTCTATGAGATAGTTGGATCCCGATACCAACTGCGAGTAAGAGTTACTCCTGGGAGTGTTTTGTTAGTCCATATTGCGACCCCCGGTGCTTACGGGGAGGCGGAAACGGTATAAAAAACGAATTTTTATCGCAAGAGGCAACATGGACTAAACTAGGTCGGGATCGTTACCTAAACTAAAACTAGCAAACTTAGCTAAAGGGAGTTAGCTACTCGGATGAAGATGGTTATACCTAGACTTGAACTCCTTCGTCTTCAAACTTTGTAGAGGTTGATGGTTCTACTTTGTCGCCTTCTTCCGTCGAAGATGGATCCACCTCGAAGGCTCGACCTTTGGGCTCTTTCTCGTACTTGGAGTGAACTAGAATCGCCGGCTTGCTAGACCCTTGATCCTAGAGTGAGTAGAGAGTGTCTAAGGGTTGCTTTTGTTTTTCAAGAGAAGGATTCTCAACTCATGAGAAGGTTTCTCTTGACTAGAGGAAGAAGAAGATGAAGTGAAGAGAGAGAGTGAGAATGATAGAATGAGCCTCTCTTTTCCTTTTGCAACCATAACAAAAGAAAAAAGAATAATCAAATAATAATAATAATCAAAATGAAAAAGGTTTGATGGAAAGTTTAGGAATGACTAATATCATTACAAACATTAAATGAAAAAGCAAGAATGAAAAAGCATCTTGCATTTGTAATGATGGTAGTCAAATGTTCAACCATGGTCAACAAGTCAACCATGGTCAACAAGTCAACAAAAACTAACCATGACACAATTTCATTTTATTATATATTATTAAATGATATAATACAAATCCATTAGGGTTTGGAAAAAGACGACTGTCAACTGTGCATACGCACCCGTTCCGAAACCCTAATGAAAGTCATCTTCCTCCTCCTCAAATAACTGTGCATACACACCTGCATTCTTGTTCCGAGGAACATGAATACTAAGAGATAAAAGAAACCCCAAATACTATACCAGCATCCGGCTCAAACCAGAGCCCACTGGTAATATCCGTCCGGACTCCAAACGTGCACAAGTGCGCGGATGAGAACGAACCCTGTCGCAAAACCATGCGACCTCTACTCTGTTTTGTCCAGAGGCGAATACCCTCTGTGTGGGACTCTAAAGACTCGACACTACGCTGGCAGTGGGTTTAACCACAGACCGCAAGCGGCACTAGCTGTGCGTAACGGTCCCCAGGTAGATGTCGACAAGAAGGCTGACGAGGTGAAACCCTATCTGTACTCCTACTGAGTCTGAATGTGACAGTCTCCGTACAGTCCGGTCTGTTCGTCTGATACATCGCATGGCGGGCCTAGGGGGCGGTAAACGTCAGTCCCCCAATAGCGGTACAAGTCGTGCCGGAGCGAAGCCCAAAACACCCTGAGATAACACTGGAAACCTACCAGTATATCTCGTTTGCCCTGGCCAGGGACTACTCGTGTAATGGCTCTCCTAGACACAGCGCGATGTCAACCCCCAATACCGGGAGAGACGAATCCTGTCTAACCGTCACTGCCTCCAAGTGCTTCGGGACTGCACCCAACCGCCACCTGTTTGCACGACTCCTTTGAGCCGTGGTAGGGTAGTGATCAAAGTGCAGTGGGAACACACTTGAGGCGAAGTGCCAGTGTCAAGTCAGCGGACTAAGCTGTACTCATGTCACCTGGGAACTGATGACTGACGATAGGTATAATACCAACCTGTCAGTTCCCGACGAGTCCTGTCCAGTGTACTCGTAACCCAACGAGCACCCGTATACTATCTCCAGTACGACGTACTGATGGCTGTGGGACAGACCATCTCCCACACTGGGATGAGAAGCGCATACGCTAGTCTACTCCGGAGTATCGATGCCCTGTCTCGATAGTCCTGCGACTAGGGACCTGTATAAGGATGTGCTTATAGATTACCCAGCCCCCACTAGTGTGACTTCCATCACAACGCTGGTAATCAAGCAAAGATCCTAAGGGCTCCACTAATGCGTATAAGTGATATACTGAAATAAACACAAGTACACATTGAAGTAGAAACAAACCAAGTAGCATACTACTATTTTGAGCAAGATTGTATATACAAGGTGAATATCCCAAGCATCCATTAAGTAATATACAAACTAGTATGATACAGTAATGGCCTCTAGGGCATATACACTAACAATCTCCCACTTGCACTAAGGCCATGTACTGGCGTATCGAAGACCTATCATCTCGATCAGCCGCTCGAACTGAGTCTGGGGCAAGGCCTTGGTGAATGGATCTGCAGTGTTGTCTTCTGAAGCGACTCTCCGAACCTCGATCTCCTTGCGATCCACGATCTCCCTGATCAGGTGATACCGCCTCAAGATGTGCCTGGATCTCTGATGGGACCTGGGTTCCTTCGCTAAAGCTATAGCCCCGTTGTTGTCGCAATACAGAGGTATTGGATCAACAATGGACGGAACCACCTGAAGTTCTTTCAAGAACTTCCTCATCCAGACAGCTTCTTTTGCGGCATCAGATGCAGCGATGTATTCCGCTTCCATCGTCGAGTCTGCAACGGTTTCCTGTTTGGAACTCTTCCAACACACCGCCCCTCCATTGAGGGTGAAGACAAAACCCGACATGGACTTGGAATCATCCTTGTCACTCTGGAAGCTGGAGTCAGCAAAGGCCTCGATCTGGAGGTCTTTTCCGCCATACACCAAGAACATCTCCTTAGTCCTTCTCAGGTACTTGAGAATGTTCTTTACTGCTATCCAGTGTTTCTCCCCAGGGTTAGACTGATACCGGCTTACCACGCTCAGTGCATAAGCTACATCCGGTCTGGTACACAACATCGCATACATTATAGAGCCTACCGCAGAAGCGTAGGGTATAATAGACATGCGATCCCTCTCCAAATCAGTCTTGGGAGACATCTCTTTAGAGAGGGTGATCCCGTGACAAGCCGGTAGGTTACCGCGCTTGGAATCTTCCATAGCGAATCTTTTTACTATGGTGTCGATGTACCTGGACTGAGAAAGTCCCAATATCCTCTTGGATCTATCACGATGGATCCGGATCCCCAGGATGTATGAGGCATCACCCAGGTCTTTCATGGAGAACCTTTGTGACAAGAACCCCTTGACAGATTGTAGCATAGGAATATCATTTCCTATTAAGAGAATGTCATCCACGTATAAAACGAGGAATACTACAGTTCTCGCTACAAATCTACTATAGATGCATAGTTCATCTGGATTTTTGATAAAGCCAAATTCCTTGACCGTCTCATCGAAACAGATGTTCCAACTCCGCGATGCCTGCTTTAGTCCATAGATGGACTTAAGCAACTTGCACACCTTTCCGCTGCTCCCACTCTGATTGAAACCCTCTGGCTGGTCCATATAGACACACTCCTCTAAATTTCCATTTAGAAAAGCTGTCTTTACGTCCATTTGCCAGATCTCATAATCGTGGAAGGCAGCAATGGCAAGAAGGATCCGAATGGATTTCAGCATGGCTACTGGAGAAAAGGTTTCGTCGTAGTCCAAGCCAGGTCTTTGACGAAAACCCTTTGCTACCAGCCTAGCTTTATAGGTCTCAACCTGTCCATCTACACCAATCTTCCTTTTGAAGATCCACTTGCATCCTACGGGTTTTACCCCGTCTGGAGCAATGTCCAACGTCCATACCTTGTTGGTGTACATGGACTCCATTTCGGTCCGCATTGCATTCAGCCATTTTACCGAGTCAACGCTCTGAACGGCTTGCTGGAAGCTAGCAGGCTCATCATAATCTATGATGCAATCCTCTCGATCCCTGTCTATGAGAAAACCGTAGTATCTCTCGGGCGGATGAGACTGCCTACTACTCCTGCGGAGCGGCGTAGGAATGTCCTGTTCTGTTGAACCCTCTGGTTCCACTAACCTTTCAGTAATAGTCTGTGGTTCTGGAATTTCTTCCAGTTCTACTGCGCTCCCACTAATCTCCTTTTCCAAGAACTGGTGTTCTAGAAAGTGGGCATTACGAGAAACAAGGACTTTTTGTTCCTCTGCGTAGTAGAAAAGATACCCCCTGGTGTTCTTTGGGTATCCCACAAACTTGCACAGTACTGAGCGTGCCTCGAGCTTGTCCGCATGCTGCTTTTTGACAAAAGCCGGACATCCCCAGATCTTCAGATATTGAAGATAGGGTTTCTTCCCACTCCACATCTCATATGGAGTAGTAGGCACAGTCTTAGTGGGAACTCGGTTCAAAAGGTACGCAGCTGATTCTAGCGCATACCCCCAGAATGATCGTGGCAACTCAGCGTTACTCATCATGGACCGCACCATATCCAATAGGGTGCGGTTCCGTCTCTCCGATACACCGTTATGTTGCGGGGTGTAAGGAGGAGTAAGCTGAGAGAGAATTCCGTTCTCTTTTAAATAGTCCAGGAACTCGGCACTTAAGTATTCTCCACCTCGATCCGATCTTAGAATCTTAATACTTTTGCCGGTCTGTTTCTCTACTTCATTCTTATACTCCTGGAATTTTCCAAAGGCCTCGGACTTATGTTTCATTAAGAAGACATAACCGTACCTTGAGAAGTCATCCGTAAAAGTAATGAAGTAAGAATGTCCGCTTCGGGCATGTGTAGACATTGGACCGCACACGTCACTGTGTACGAGTCCCAAGAGCTCGCTCGCTCTTACTCCATGTCCAGTAAACGGAGTCTTTGTCATCTTTCCCTTGAGACAGGATTGACAAGTGGCATACGACTGATATTCGAACGCATTCAAATACCCTTCTGTATGTAACTTCGTCAACCTTCTCTCATTGATGTGACCCAATCTACAATGCCATAAGAAAGTCTGATTTATTTCTGGAGACTTTCTTTTGTGTGTATTCTGGACATTAAAAATCTGTGGTTGGTTTAACACGTATATACCATTACTCAGAGTACCTGACCCAATCAATACTTGATTAAGGTGAATGTTTACAACATTACTTACAAACGCAAATTCATAACCTTCTTTAGAAACTAAAGATACAGAAATGATATTACAAGTTGCGTTGGGTACAAAAAAGCAATTACGCAAAACCAAAACATGTCCATCTGACATTCCCAGGTGATAGTCCCCCACGGCTTTAGCATCCATGCTAGCTCCGTTCGCAACTCTGAGGGTCATGTCACCTGCCTTCAAATCCCTACGGTTTCTCAACGCCTGCAAAGAATTACAGATATGAGATCCTGATCCGGTATCCAATACCCAGGAAGTAGAGTTTATTGAAAGACAGTTTTCAATAACATACACACCTGAAGCTGAAGCTGCAACCTGCTTCAATTCCTGTGTTCTGGCCTTCCAGGCCCTGCAATCATTCTTCCAGTGTCCTTTCTTATGACAAAAGAAGCATTCTTCCTTATCCACAAGCTTCCCCGCTATCTTTGTTGCTTTACCTTTTCCCTTCGTATCCACTTTACCAACACCGCCCCTTGGTTTGGCGGGGGCCTTCTTCTTCTTTCCCTTGGCTTTCGCCTTGGACCTAGAAGAAGATGATCCTCCTACAAACAAAGTGGATGTTTCCCTACCTTTCTGTAGGGTGCCCTCTGCGCTCCTCAGCAGGTTGAGGAGCTCTGAAAGTTCAACCTCCTTTTCTTGTAGGTTGAAGTTCATTATAAACTGGGCGTAAGTGGAAGGAAGGGACTGGAGAACTATATCCGTATATAGCTCACTCTCCAATGTAATCCCTAGGTCAGCGAGCTCCTCAATGTAGCCGATCATCTTTAGCACATGCTCGGCTACTGATGATCCGACGGCCATTCTTGTCGAAAATAACCTTTTCGACGCTTCGTATCTTGCGATACGTGATTGCTCTCCATACAGTTCTTTTGTATGGAGCAATATGGACTCCATGTCCATATTCTCATGCCTCCTCTGATGTTCGTTATCCATCGAGGCAAGCAGGAGGCATTTGGCCTTCGCGCTATCAATCTCCCAAGTCTTGCGGATTTCCTTATCCGCGACACTGGAAGTTGGACCAGGGACAGGGGGAGCTTTGGTGGTAAGAAGATACCCCAGCTTGTCATAAGTGATTGCTATCTTGACATTCCTGAGCCAATCTTTGTAGTTTGGCCCTGTCAGCTTGTTTTTATCTAGGAGTAACTTAAGTCCAGTCATGCTGATTGGTCGCTGCAATTAGGAGAGAGAAGAAGAAACACTCAGCATGATGCTCTTGCAAGTTTAGAGTGGTTTTTAGTTCGTCTAAACAGGATGGCTCCCACTGTTTCTCGAATCCCTCCTCAAACCATAAAGGAAGAATTAGTCAGGATCAATCCCACCGCACAATACTTGCTTAACCGTTCAGCCAGGCCGGTGTCGGTACTTCGAGGGAGGTTTTCCAACGCTTTCGCGAAGTTCCTTAATTAAATAACCTCTTTTCCCTGGGGGCGTAACCCCGCTAACACCTTTCTAGGCACCTACTAGGTTTATAGCATTGATCGTTTAGTGAGAAATTTCCCGAGGAGTAGCATATACTCACAGTAGGATCGGGATCCAAATATCATCGCGTGATGAAACTGAAGGAATCCTACCAGAATCACCACACTCCAAATGGTATGCAAATCTAGCAAGTTTCAGTACTTATGAAACTCCCGATGTGGATTTTTGCCCCATGCTCTTATGACCTTGGCGTGAGGTCAAAATGTCATAAGTCACATGTCAAGTTCGTCCCATCATTATCCAGGTTAATTTGAATCCACCCGTACATACCCTTGACGTAGGCCAAAATGGCAGTACGACTGTCTCAAACCAACGCATTCTATCTATGCAACAGATAAATATCCGGCAGCTACCAATCACTATGCCTTGGCGTGAGGTCAAAATACATAGCTTGAATACTACCGTACATTTAACTGAAATGATGGAGGGCTACGAATGGTTTTGGCGAAACCGTGAACGTAGTGAACTTGATATAGTCGATGGAACGAGATAGCTTTTAGAAGGAGTGGCTCAAGCTCCGCATTTAAAAGTTATTTTTGAAAAGAACCGAGTGGTTTTTCGAAAGTGTTCCAACGACTTTAAACTTGGTTTATTATCTTGCATTAGTTCTTTTAATGCGTGATATTCTTGCATTAGTACTTTTAATGCGTCCCATCATTTAACCCTACCATTGCAGAAAACAACCAAAATATGACGTACGCTTATGCCATTCGCATTCGCCACTGGGCCCCGTCATTACCCGTTAGGTTACTTAACTAACGACAGAGCGGGGGCTGGGCTAGCGCGTCTGTAAAACATAAGCAACGCCTAAATAATAAGCAATGATAGACATTACAGATCACAGATGAATGCATTGGATATACTAACAATCCGCAATCCTTTCGAGCCAGAAACGAAAAGCGGATAACACGGTCGCGGTGAATAGCCAAATACCCTACCCAAGACCCCTACGGGTGCGGCAAACTACCCGCCAAGTACTCGGTAGTTTGTGCACCCCTCCATGGGTCTATCCTAGGAGCAAAAACAGTAAAAAGAATTATACAATGACGGCTACAACCCCGACCCGGTTGTGCGGTCAAACAAATAATAATTATTACATCAAATTACATTTACAATGAATGAAAGAAAAACAAAAGCTCATCTCACATCCACCCCGGCTATTCACCCGCGACAGTCCAACACATTCATATACACATTCCAGCACATTACAGATCATGTATAACCCCGACTAATCGACTTATAGCGATTAGCCGACGTTCAATACATGCAAGCATCACAGATATAACCATCATAGTCAAAGTGCAGTGAAGTTCGGGAAAAATACGGAATTATAGGACCCCAAAAGGAAATTTCTTTTCTGGAAAATCTGGGCACATATAATATATTTTAAAAATCCCAAAACCAACACACAAACACACTGCACGAAAAACGATGCAGAGAAGACAACAACTCGCGGCGGTTCCGCGGCGGCTAAGAAGGCTCACGCGGCGGAAGGGCGGCAGTTTAGACGAATCACTGTATCGTTTTTCTTGGGTGTTCACACAAAACCCTGAGCCGAATTTACAAGTATAAAGTTTTTCATTTTGACCAGAAAATATTTCAACAGAAACTCAGGTTTTTGTAAAGTTTGGTTTTTGGATTTTTCCGGTTCCGAACTTCGTTACACTTCACTACCAAGCTAGTTTAAGTTTAGTTAGGCTCTGATACCACTGTTAGTCCATATTGCGATCCCCGGTGCTTACGGGGAGGCGGAAACGGTATAAAAAACGAATTTTTATCGCAAGAGGCAACTTGGACTAAACTAGGTCGGGATCGTTACCTAAACTAAAACTAGCAAACTTAGCTAAAGGGAGTTAGCTACTCGGATGAAGATGGTTATACCTAGACTTGAACTCCTTCGTCTTCAAACTTTGTAGAGGTTGATGGTTCTACTTTGTCGCCTTCTTCCGTCGAAGATGGATCCACCTCGAAGGCTCGACCTTTGGGCTCTTTCTCGTACTTGGAGTGAACTAGAATCGCCGGCTTGCTAGACCCTTGATCCTAGAGTGAGTAGAGAGTGTCTAAGGGTTGCTTTTGTTTTTCAAGAGAAGGATTCTCAACTCATGAGAAGGTTTCTCTTGACTAGAGGAAGAAGAAGATGAAGTGAAGAGAGAGAGTGAGAATGATAGAATGAGCCTCTCTTTTCCTTTTGCAACCATAACAAAAGAAAAAAGAATAATCAAATAATAATAATAATCAAAATGAAAAAGGTTTGATGGAAAGTTTAGGAATGACTAATATCATTACAAACATTAAATGAAAAAGCAAGAATGAAAAAGCATCTTGCATTTGTAATGATGGTAGTCAAATGTTCAACCATGGTCAACAAGTCAACCATGGTCAACAAGTCAACAAAAACTAACCATGACACAATTTCATTTTATTATATATTATTAAATGATATAATACAAATCCATTAGGGTTTGGAAAAAGACGACTGTCAACTGTGCATACGCACCCGTTCCGAAACCCTAATGAAAGTCATCTTCCTCCTCCTCAAATAACTGTGCATACACACCTGCATTCTTGTTCCGAGGAACATGAATACTAAGAGATAAAAGCAACCCCAAATACTATACCAGCATCCGGCTCAAACCAGAGCCCACTGGTAATATCCGTCCGGACTCCAAACGTGCACAAGTGCGCGGATGAGAACGAACCCTGTCGCAAAACCATGCGACCTCTACTTTGTTTTTCCCAGAGGCGAATACCCTCTGTGTGGGACTCTAAAGACTCGACACTACGCTAGCAGTGGGTTTAACCACAGACCGCAAGCGGCACTAGCTGTGCGTAACGGTCCCCAGGTAGATGTCGACAAGAAGGCTGACGAGGTGAAACCCCATCTGTACTCCTACTGAGTCTGAATGTGACAGTCTCCGTACAGTCCGGTCTGTTCGTCTGATACATCGCATGGCGGGCCTAGGGGGCGGTAAACGTCAGTCCCCCAATAGCGGTACAAGTCGTGCCGGAGCGAAGCCCAAAACAACCTGAGATAACACTGGAAACCTACCAGTATATCTCGTTTGCCCTGGCCAGGGACTACTCGTGTAATGGCTCTCCTAGACACAGCGCGATGTCAACCCCCAATACCGGGAGAGACGAATCCTGTCTAACCGTCACTGCCTCCAAGTGCTTCGGGACTGCACCCAACCGCCACCTGTTTGCACGACTCCTTTGAGCCGTGGTAGGGTAGTGATCAAAGTGCAGTGGGAACACACTTGAGGCGAAGTGCCAGTGTCAAGTCAGCGGACTAAGCTGTACTCATGTCACCTGGGAACTGATGACTGACGATAGGTATAATACCAACCTGTCAGTTCCCGACGAGTCCTGTCCAGTGTACTCGTAACCCAACGAGCACCCGTATACTATCTCCAGTACGACGTACTGATGGCTGTGGGACAGACCATCTCCCACACTGGGATGAGAAGCGCATACGCTAGTCTACTCCGGAGTATCGATGCCCTGTCTCGATAGTCCTGCGACTAGGGACCTGTATAAGGATGTGCTTATAGATTACCCAGCCCCCACTAGTGTGACTGCCATCACAACGCTGGTAATCAAGCAAAGATCCTAAGGGCTCCACTAATGCGTATAAGTGATATACTGAAATAAACACAAGTACACATTGAAGTAGAAACAAACCAAGTAGCATACTACTATTTTGAGCAAGATTGTATATACAAGGTGAATATCCCAAGCATCCATTATGTAATATACAAACTAGTATGATACAGTAATGGCCTCTAGGGCATATACACTAACATGTTTTACACATTACAATTAGCCGATCAAGTAGGTGTTTAGAAAAGTGTTAACGGGGTTACGCCCCTGGGAAAATGATGTTTATTTTAATTAGGTCTGTGCGAAAGCACGGGGAACCTCCCTCAAAATACCAACACTGACCTGTCCAAAAGATCGGTGAACTTGTAGCGTATAATTAATCCTGGCAAGTCTTACCTTTTAGGTTTTGAATGAAGATTTGATAAAAACAGTGGGAGCCATCCTGATTAGATAAAATAATAACCAATCTAATCTTGCAAGAGCATACACAGAGTGTTTTCTTCTCTCTCTCTCTCTCTCTCCTGGTAGTGACTATGTCACGCCTTAATCAAGATAATAATATGGATGCATTGACCGAACCTACTTATTATATTGAGCTGGGGAATGTTTGGTTCCGTTCTTTCTTATAATTGTTATAAGTCTGAGCAGGAAATAGGGGAATATCTGGATTCCTATGCCACCCATTCATAGAAAGTGCATGTTGATACATCTTCTTCGGGTGTGTTCATTATAGAGAACTGTTTCTCATATCCTCTACGTCCTGGGTATATGATACCAGATCAGGATACCGCATATGTAATTTGTTACATGGGCTAGATAGGTAGAGAACTGGGAATGGGTGATATGTCTCTAAATGTAGAGAATAGATGCAAGTGTTGCAGCCAAATTAGTTGGCAAATATCACCTTGTATTAATATATTGATTCTGAACGAATGTTATTACATACCGAACCTGATATACAACATTACATCGGTTTCTTTAATAAGTTAAAGAAGGATATAATTTTTTATTGATGGATAATGTTATGAACATTTTCTTTAATCAAGAGTTGATTGGATCAGGCACGTAATGTAATGGCATATACATTCTAAATTAAACCGCAGTTCAAAGTTAGTAGAACACACACAAGAGAAGTAGTTCAGAAATGAACGAATCTTTCTTGCGGCAATGTAGACTAGGTCATATCAATGCGACACGACCAGCTAAGTTACATAATGATGAATATTAGAATCTATTTGAATTTTCATCTTATGATACTTTCCATTCTTGTCTCAAAGGTACAATGACCAAAACTCCATTTACTGGAAACGAAAAAAGAGTTACTGAAATCTTAGGACAGTTACATGATGATGTATACGGTCCTATGTCTATAAATGCAAGGGATGGTTCTTTGTACTTCATTACATTCATCGACGGTCTCTCAAGATTCAGACATGTATTTCTGTTGAAACACAAGTCTGAAGCTTCTGAGAAATTCAACAAATATAAGCTTGAAGTTGAGAACCAGACGGGTAGAAGTATTAAAGTCCTTCGATGTGATCGAGGAGGAGAATACTTACGCATGGAGTTCCTGAAGTTTCTAAAAGGAGAATGAGATTCTCTTTTAGCTTACTCCTTCGTATACACCACAACACAACGGTGTATCAGGGCGGAGGTATCGCGCCCTATGAGATATAGTGCGCTCTATGATGAGTGCTTCTGAGTTGCCTGTTTCCTTTTGGTATTATGCACTTGAGAAGCTACATACCTATTGAATGGGGTTTCAACCAAATTAGTACCTACTACTACATATGAGATATGGAATGGGAAGAGACCATGTCTTAAACGAGTTAAGATATGGGGTTGTCCGGCCTATGCTGAAAAGAAAAATCCGGACAAACTCGAGACAAGGTCAGTTCTGTAAAAGTTTGTAAGTATATCCCAAACATTTTCGAGGGAATATCTTCTACCACACTGAGGAGAAAAAGGTCTTTTGTTTCTCAGCATGCCAGCTTTTTAGAAAAGGGATTTCTTGTGAAGAAATTAGTGGTCATGAGGTAGAACTGGAAGAAGTTCCAGCTAGACAAACTAGCAGCTGATGATTTGGTCAATAGTCTCTAACGATCCTCGGCCTCTCCGTGAATCTGGTAGGGTTCCTCATCCACTTGAGAGATACTATGGTCTTCTTGGTGACAGTGGGAGCGAAGATTGCATCATGGTTGATGATGGCCCAACTAGGTTCAGGCAGGCCATCACGAGTAACGACTCTGTGAAAAGGCTAAATGTTATGCGATCAAAGATGGAATCCATGTACACCAACAAAGTATGACTTTGCATGTTGCACCTGAAGGGGTAAAACCCATTGGGAGAAAATGGATCTTGAGAATATTCTTGGTGTAGATAGAAAAGTTGAGACTTTCAAAGATATGCTTAAGTCTATCAGGATTAGAGCACGCATCGTGGAGTTGGAACATCTATTTTGATGTGGCAGTCAAAGAGTTTGACTTCATCAAAATGGTAGATGAACCTTATATATACAAGAAGGTTATAGAAAGTGAGGTTGTCTTACACGTATTGTACGTAGATGACATACTCTTGATAAGAAATGGTTTCCTATGCTACACTCGGTCAAGCTCCTCTTATCACGAAGATTCTCCATAGATGATCTGGATGATACCACTACATCCTGTGTATTATGATTTATGGTGATAGATCTAAGTGGATGTTGGGAGGGTCCCAAATCCAAGTACATTAACACCATACTAAAGGGGTTTAGTATGGAGGATTCTAAGCATGGTGGTTCGCTCACTTACTCAGGGATCACTCTCTCCACAAAGATGTCTTTCGAGACTGATTTGGAGAGAGCACATGTCCAAGGGATACCCTATGCTTCGGCAGTAGGCTCTATCATGTATGCGATGTTATGTACCAGACCAGATGTAGATGACTCACTTGGTGTAGTGATCAGTAATCAATCGGATCTTAGGAGAATCGCTGGGCAGTTGTGGAGGACATTCTTAAGTACTTGAGAAGCACTAAATGAATGTTCTTGGTTCAAGCTTCCAGAGTGATAAGGTCGACTGAAAGTTAGTCACAGGCATTGTTTTTACCCTCAGTGGAAGGACGGTATGTTAGAAGAGTTCCAAGCTAGATACCGTGGCATACTAGATGATAAAGGCTGAATACATTGCTACCAACGATACTACCAAGTGGCTGTCTGGACATTTCTTGTTCATGAGATGAACATGGTTCCTACCATTGAGCGTCCAATAATTGTTATTGTGACTACAATGGAGTTGTGGCTTTAACCAAGGAACACCGGTCCCATCGGCGATCCCGACATATTCTGAGGACAGTATCACCTGATCAGGAAGATGGTTGATCTCTAAGAGATCGAGGTAAGGAGAGTTGACGCAAAGGATAACATGGAGGATCCACTCACAAAGGCCTTTCCCTAGAGAGACTTCTATAGGACGTTGAGTATGAGATACTACAACAAATGGCCTTAGTGCAAGTAGGAGATTGTTAGTTTATGTATGCCCTAGAGGCCATTACTGTACATGAGATGCATATTGTAGTGGATGCTTGGACATATATAGGGAGGACTTTCTTGCTCGACATGATAGTATGCTATCTGGTTGCTCTTTATCTTAACATGTACACTTATAGTCTCTCTATTACATGATTATAAAGCCCTTAGGATGAGTACTTGACTACCAAGATTATGATGTAGATCATACTAGTGGGGACAGGATAGTTGGTAAGTACATCCTTCAAATGTTCCTAGTCATGGGAGTATCGAGACAGGGCATCAATACTCCAGAGTAGACTAGCGTATACGCTTCTCAACCCATATGATGGGCGATGGATGATTCCACATCCATTGGTGTTTGACATCAGAGAAGGTATACGGGTGCTCAGTGGAGACTGGGTACACTGAACGGACTCGCCCATAACTCCCAGTTGGTATTATACCTATCGTCAGATAGCAGTTCTCTGGTGACACTGGTACAGGTTAGTCTGTCGACCCGAGATCATCATTGAGTCTTGTGTGATTCCCACTGTACTTTGATTTCCACCATACCACGCTTAAGAGATCGTGCAAAAAGTTATTTTTTGGGTACAGTCCCGAGTCACATGGAGGCAATAAGCGATAGGGCGGGATTCGTCTCTCCAGGTATTGGGAGTTGATGTTGCGCTATGGTTGATTGGCCATAACAGAAAAACCCTGGCCAGGGTTGCTGAGATTTACTGGTAAGTGTTATCAGTAGTTTCTCGAATCTTTATGGATATTGCATTGGCATGACTTATCAGGCTATTGGGGTCTGACGTTAAACAACCCCTAGGCAGTGATATGCGACATATCTGACGAAGAGACCGAACTTTATGGTAGTGTTACTGATTGGATTCGCAGGAGTATAAGCAGGCTTGCTTGTTGATCTTCTGATCGCTTAATACCCGGGTGGACGTTTTATTTAGTAGACCGCTTGTGGCTTGTGGGTGTTTGATATGATCATCACCTACTGCCGGCATATTGACGAGTCTTTAGAGTCCTACACAGAGGTTTCTTGGTTCATGCGAAATGAAGTAGGAGCACATATGTGATATGTGCGGGACCGAGATTAATGCACGTATGTGATACCGCATTCTATTCTCGCGATATATGATATCGGTCGGTTATATGTGATATAGATGGGTTATCGGATCAAGTGTTGATTCGATGCATTGTTACATTTGATATTAGTCGGTTATATGTGATATAGCTGGATTATTAAATCAAGTGTTGATTTAATAATTTAAGGTATAATTATATATTTGATATATTAAATTACATTAACTAATAATAGCTCACTTAAGCATTTCTTTTTCTTCCTTATGATATATTAATATATATGTGATATATGTTAATTGTATTGTTTTCTTTTTTGCATACATATAATATATATGTGATATATATGTTGGGTTACCTACAATGGCAGCAAGGTTTCGGGAGACATCATCCATACCATGTTAAAATTTTGCCATTGAAGATAACCCTAAACTTAGGAACTTTAACTAGAGAATCAAACCAAACAAGCATGTTAACACTTTAACAACTAAGAGTTAGGGATTACAACCTTTGTAGTCCTTTCCTTCGCTTTATAAGCTCCGTGTTGAGGTCCCTTCGCTGCGATCATCAAGTACCCGGACTCTAGGGAGGCTCCATGAAGAGAAAGATGCAACCTTGCTTCTAATCTTCAACTACTAAGATAATCTACCTTAAAGAATCTCAAACCCTAGCTCTTGCTTCACTAATCAAGTATTAGCAAAGCAAACAACCTAATCTAAGTGGCTAGAATAGATGAGGATGATGAAGTAGGAATTTAGCTTTCTTTTGTTTTCAATTTCTCACTGACAATCATCACAAACCTAAAAGCTAGAAAGCTTTTTCAAGAGCAAGATGAAGAAGAATCCTTTTGTGATGAATAATGAATTATTGTTGTGGTTACAATTGAATTCTTGGGTTAAGAATGAAAGGCTTAACCCTTGTAGAGAATAAACATACGTTAAGGGTTTGGGTTGGGTTAAATATTATCTACACAAAATATCAAAGGATGAAGACAAAAGGAAAGCTTCATGAAGCTTCATGAAAGCTTCATCCAAAAGCTAACCCAAAAGCTAACCCTAATCCAAACCCTAACTTGGTTTAAACTCAACAACTATGTTGCATTCGTAACCCTAATATGTTACAATATTATATATCACATATACAATATATTTTGTAACAAAAGAAAATAATACAATTAACATATATCGCATATACATCAATGTATTATCCAAGTGCGAAAAAGAATCTTTAAGTGAGCTTATATTAGTTAATGCAATATAATATATCATATATATAATTATACTTTAAATTATCGAATCAACACTTGATCCGATAATCCGGCCATATTACATATAACCTACTAATATAGCATGTATCAGTTCATCGAATCAACACTTGATCCGATGACCCGGCTGTTGGAGATAGTGCCCTCATAGTCAATTATTAGGTCACAGGTACGTGATTGCAATGATTGATGGAGGACCTATCCCGGTAGGACAGTCTTACTCGAGATGATAGTATGCTATCTGGTTTACCTTTATCATCGTGTACTGATTTAAGTGACCTGACAAGTCGCTATTACACGTTGGTAGAGCCCCTAGGATTCTTGCTTGACCACCAGCAGTATGAGGGCGATCATATAAGTGGGAGCTGGGGTCTATAAGCACATCCTTAAATGGTCCCTAGTCGTGTGAGTTTCGAGACAGGGCATCGATACTCCAGAGTAGACTAGTGTATACAGTCGAGACCCCGACGAGGGGCGGTGGCCGGTCTCACAAGCCACTGGTGTCAGTTGGTTCACCTAAGATGTATACAGGTGCTCATTGGGCTATGAGTACACCGGACAGGACTCGCCGGGAACATGCTAGTTGGTCATATACCAGACGTCAGATGGCAGTTCCCTGGTGACATGTGTACAGGTTAGTTCATCGACCTGGGGATCGTCATTTGTCTTGTGTGAGTTCCCACTGTACTTTGATTACTACCCTACCACGGCTCAAAGGAGTCGTGCAAACAGGTTTTAGTTGGGTACAGTCCCGAGCCACATGGAGGCAGTGAGCGCATCTTCAGGGGTTCGTCTCTCCCGGTATTGGGGGTGAGGTCGCGCTGTGTCTAGGAGAGCCATTATACGAATCCCTCGGCCGAGGCAAGGAGATTTACTGGTAGGTATTCCAGTAGTATCTCAGGGTGTTCTGGGCTACACTCCGACACGACTTGTACCGCTTTTGGGGGTCTGACTTTTACCAACCCCCTAGGCCCGCCATGCGATGCTCATAGACGAACGGACCGGACTGTACGGATATTGTCACTGACAGGCTCAGTAGGGTTGTCAGGCTGAGTTCGCTCACAGACGTCCCTTTTAGTCAATACCTGGTAGCCCGTTACGTATTGGCTTATACCTCTGACGTGCTAGTGGTTAAATCCACAACCAAGGTGTTGACGAGTCTTTAGAGTCCCCCACATTCTGTTACTCAGATTTCGGGCGAAAGGTTGTAGAGGCCGTATGGAGATATGGCAAGGTCCGATCAGATACGTGCGGTATTGCACGGATCAGGATCGGGCAGTTTGTACTACAGGCCGTATGGATATATGGCAGGGTTCGATCAGATACGTGTGGTATTGCACGGATCAGGATCGAACGGATATTACTAGCCGGCTTTGGTTTAAGCCGGATCCTAGTATAGTACAGTGTAGATTTTGTCTCATTGCATTTGTATTTCGGTCGGAATACAAATGCGGGTGTGTATGCACAGTATCGGGGTTTTCCTGTAATTTATTACGGGACCAGTTTTACGGAGTTGCCAGTTTGCTTTTCGTTTCGGCCGATTTCCTTTGTATCGTTCATTGGCCGAAAATTGGTGGAGGAGGGTTTATTTGCATTGTTGCAAATAGGCATTAGTGGAGGGGGTTCTTTGCATCTTGTTGCATCATGATGGCTTTCATGATGTGCACCATACCTTGACTTTCCTTCTATCATGATGGCTTGACCTTTGAAGCAATCATGGTTGTTGATTGGTTGGTAGAGTGAGGGTTTGCTTTGTGATCATTGTTTTTTGTTATCATCACCTTGTCTCTTTCTCCTTTGGTTTTAGGATGAGGCTCTCCCCCATTTGGACTCTCTATTATTCTCTCCACTCTTTCCATATACATGGCCGGCTAAAGCTTGGGGAGGGGCTGCCAATTCATTGGGTGTGGGATTTTATTCATTTAGCTTTGCAAAAATCCCACAAGAACAATCTCCAAAAACTCCAAGTATCATCCCTCCACCAAAGGCAACTTCCTACAACCCCAAATGAGACTTGCTCACTACATATTCTACAGCAAACCTTGGGCACGTCGACTAGCCAGCTTCGTGCCCGAGTTGCCTCGGCATTGAGGTGGGAGCCCGTAAAAGAAGTAGGCGATGTGGTGCACTTCCGGCGACGAGGAGGAGACGGGACATTCCGCAGGAGATCGGGACGACGACGAGAAGACCGGAGGACTTGGATCAGTCGGTATATCTCTCTTCCCCATCTCGTAGTTAGCTAGGACTAATTAATGGTTCGATCCGGGTATTAGTGCGCGGCGGTTTGCCAGTTCAAGAAAAAATAAAGTTTATCACCGCTTCCGCATTTGGCCGTCGGATTGACGGCCGGGGCGCCGCCGTGCACTTACAGTGGTATCAGAGCCTCGCCATTAACTTAGTCTAGCTTGGTTTAATGTGTTTTGCATTTCCGATCGACCAAAATTCCAAAATCTACATTTTTATTCACATCAGTTTTCTGTTGAAATTTTTTGGTGTCGAAATTTTTTTCAGGTTACAGAAAAGTGATGTACTGGAAAATCTAAGAGTTCTGTGAAAATTCGATGACGTAACTCCTCTGTAGGAGCGCGGAAACGCGGCCAAACACCCCATTGGGCTGCGGTTCCGCCGCACTACTTTGGGTTTGCTGCACCAATTTTTTACAGAAGCTTTATGGGGTTAAAATTGGGGTTTTGGAATGTTAAAATTGGGCCCAGAATTTCTGTGAGTGCTACAGTATTGCTTGGGGGCCCACTTGTTAATTTTTGATCGATCGGATATTTTAAACACATTATTTCACAGTATTTACATTATATCTGCGACCGTGAATGTCACTCGATCGGTAAATCCGGTCTAACTGCTATAGCCCGGTTAGACGGATTTGCGAACGTGACTTTCACGTTGATGTTCTGTTTTTGCTGTGATGTTGCGGATCGGTCGTGGGGGATAGCCTGGATGCAATGCTAGTACAGTTGTAGTTGTATTATGTACATTTGATATTGCGGGGCGAGCGTCCGACATGTGGACTGCCGTCACTGCCTGTTTGTATTATTATTTTGGGGCACGGCCAGGTTGCGGTCGATGTACCCGTTGTATGTATATTTTATTTTCTGTACTAGGATTGCCCCGCGGAGGGGTGCACGGATAGCCTGGTTCTAGAGGGCAACAAGCCCGCATCTCATGGCATTGAGACGGAGGGGGCTTCACTCTAGGATTGGCGGGCTATTCGCCGCACTCGTAGGGGGTAGAGGTTGACCCAGGAGGGGTGCCCAAGTTACCGGATTCCGTGAAGTGCTGGGTGGTCCATTCACGGCGCTGAAGGGGGCTGTCTCGCTTCAGGTTTTGGCGGGTGACTTGCCGCGCCCGTAGGGGTCTAGGATTTCATTGCACAGGCTATCCACACGACCAGGGGAACGTCGGGTTTTCAGCGGCTCTGTGAAACCCGGGGATCCCAGATATCTGTATTGTTTCTGTGATGCTGTACATTTCTGTGATGTTGCATTTCTTTCACGCCTTGAGCGAATATAATATATTGGTATATATATTAGTAGATGTTGTATATGTTTTGCATCCGCGCTAGTCCAGTCCCCGCTCTGTCGTTAGTTAGCTAACCTAACGGGTAATGACGGGACCCAGTGGCGAATGCGGATGGCAAATTCGTACATCAGTATATTTTCGTTCTTTTTGGTGTGATCAATTGATGGGACTGCGTTGATTTGGATCAATGCAAGTTAAAAACAAACCTAATCTGATGTTGTTGGAACACTTTTCAAAAAGCTGTTATTGCAAGGACGTTTACTTTTGTTTTGCATCGTGGTATTCAGTTGGAATATCCTGCTCCTCAGTCGACGAGGTAAGGGCCGAGATCCCTTCACCGGGAGTGACCCCTTGGACAAAAGTTTGCGTCAGGGCAATGACTTCACTATAGCCGATTACTTTTGCTTTGCACCGTGGTATTCAGTTGGAATATCATGCACCCCATTCTACGGGGAAAGAGCCGAGATCCCTTCACCGGGAGTGACCTCTTTAGCAATGGTTTTCGTCACTATATTTTTAAAAGCTATCCGTTCCTTCAACGATATCAAGTTCATTACGTTATAGGTTTTCGCCAGAAACCATTCGTAGCCCTCCGTCATTTCAGTTAAATATTCGGTAGTATTCAAGCTATGTATTTTGACCTCACGCTAAGGCATAGTGATTGGTAGCTGCCGGGTATTTATCTGTTGCATAGATAGATGCGTTGGTTTGGGACAGTCGTACTACTATTTTGGCCTACGTCAAGGGTATGTACGGGTGGGTTCAGATTAACCTGGATAATGACGGGCAGAACTTGACATGTGACTTATGATATTTTGACCTCACGCCAAGGTCATAAGAGCATGGGGCAGAAATACATCGGGAGTTTCAAAAGAACTGAAACTTGCCAGATATGCTTATACCTTCTGGAGTGTGGTAGCGTGAGCGGATTCCGTCACGTTATCATGTGATGATAGTTGGATCCCGATTCCCACTGATGAGTTAGTTTACTCCTCGGGTGACCCCGACTAATTCTTCTTTCAGGTTTGGAGAAGAATTTGAGGTACAGTGGGAGGATTCCAGATTAGATAAATTGGTAACCATTCTGATCTAGGTTAGAGTGCACGCTGAGTGTTTCTTTTCTCTCTCTCTTTGGCAGCGACCATTGACCCAACCCTAGACTATGACTCAGTGACTAAGTTGACTGAACCTTCTTAAACACTGGCTTTTGGATTGTCAGAGTTGCAAACCTCATTGCCACTCCTACTTTTACCCTTTTCTCCAGGACACCCCGTATTACAACGAACGTCCACTTCCATTGGACAAAACCATCGTATGGTTAGATACGAACTCGAAGGAATTTATTCGAGGATGGTTTCAGGTTCTGGAGAAAACAGATAGGATTATTCAGTTGTCTTTTCCTTTTACCTTCTCTCAGGTTGCGAGTACTCCTTGGTTTAGGAGATAGTACACCTATTACGCAAATTGGATAGTCTTCTTCCAAACCATAGGCAGGTGCCGACCGGTAGGGAATGAAGAAAACCAATTAGCCTAACGATGGTGTACAGAAGGTATTAAGTTAAGACAAAGCAAGGGATTACTAAGAGGGCAAAGTAAATTGCGACTGATATTCACGACCAAACCAAGTATTCCTTCGTCAATCCTAAATCACCTTTGTATTTCTCCAGGACACTCCGTATCACTACGAAGATCCACAGTTTATTTGGATACTCCATCGAATGGTTATATACGAACTCGAAAGGAACTTGTTCCAGTTCGGGGATGGATTCTGGTCCAGGAGAAATAGGAATAAGGTTTATTCGGTTGTCTTTTATCTTCACCCTCTCTCATTGCGAGTGTTCCTAGGATTGGGACAGTACACCCATTATGCTTATTGGATAGTCTTCTTCCAAACCATAGGCTGGTGCCGAACGGTAGGGAAGGAAGAAAACCATTTGGCCTAAAGGGGTGTACAGAAGGTAAAGAGTAAAGACATATGAAGGGATTTGGAGAGGTGGCAAAGAACTATACAGTTACAGTCGTGAATCTGGAAGAGGCATTACTAGGAATACCAGAATACCCCATCGGAACATTTCAATGTTTCAGTTTCACTGTGTACTGTTAAAGGAAAACTGATTTCCCGATTAGACACTTGCTCCAGGGTATGTATTTACCAGGTATGATTCTCACATCTGTATGATTTTACAGATGATGAGTGGGAGTAGGTTATTGGGAATTGGGTGATCATCCTCATTATATCGGGATTCGTTACAATCGGTGATATTTGAGGAAATCACCTGGTTAGTTTGCCGGTCGGCAAATATTTGGTTTTGAATATCCGCAGTTATGCACCAATTTCAAATTGATATATCTGTATGTCTATTTTCATAGAGTGAGATATACCTTTCTGAAATTATGTCTACGACATTTACCTATATCAGTGGATGGTTAGGTAAGGAGCATTAAACAGCGGTGTAATTCTTCTTAACCATAAGTACAGTTTTCAACCTACGACACACAGTGAATGAGTTATTAGACTCAAGGGACTTATACAGATTATTGTATATTTTCCAGGGTCCATCAGGACAGAGGGGATGGTCCTCATACTATATTCGGTTTACTTATGACTTCTCCAGTTTTTAGACAGGTGTTTCTTGGAAACACAGGGTCCGAATTTTGAGAAGTTATAGGTATTTGAATAGAGTAGAGAACCAGGTGTAGCAAGTATCGGGATTCTTCAAAGCGATCGAAGATGTAGATACTTGTCAATGGTATTCAGTTGATAGTAGTGATTAAGAGAACTTGCTTCTCTTTCAGGTTACTCATAATTGGAAGCATTCCTAAGTTGAGTAACGCTGATCGGCCTCCTTCCATTAAGTTGACATGCACTGGAGACAGCTGCATGATTAGAATCTGGTTCAATTAAATGAGTGCCTCTGTTTCTATATTGGATATAGAACAGTTCATATCTTAACGATGTTAAGGTACGGGGAGTTGTCCGGTTTATGAATAAAACCAGACACTGGACAACTCAAGGCACGTTTCTGTAATGGCTGTTTGTGGGTTGACCCAGGCTATGACGAGGGTTGACTTTCTACCATCTGGATGAACAATAGTGATATTGTTCTAAACTCGCCACAGTTTTATTAAAAAATGGATTTTTTTTTAGAAAACAGTAGTGGGAGTATGGTAGAACTGGAAGTGATTCCAGAACCACAAACGATTACTGAAGATTTGATAAGGAACCTAAAGATTCAATCCGGTTTGACATTCCATTAGCCACTCCGCAGATACGGTGGGTAACTTCAGGCACCCGAGAGGTACTCCGGTAGTCTCAAGGACGGTGACAGGGAAGTTCTTGTTTACCCACAATTACCATTGCTGTTGTTCCACGCTGCGAGACCCGGTGGGAGGATGAGTATAGCGTCGTTCTAAACTAGTTTTAGAAGTGTACGTCTATATGACTCTGCCAGAGGGTTGTCGTAGTCAGTGGGAGCAACGGAAGCATTGGTGGACAGGTAGCTTATGTCTATTTATAGACTAAAGCAGATGTAGCGGAGATAGATCATCTACTTCTGACGTGACAGTCATGGGTTTGACTTCATCAGAATAGGGGATAGATCTGTTGAAAAGGTAGTAGGGTGTGATATCCTGGTATTTGGATGACATACACAGAGTAGGAAAAGAAACTCCTATACTACAATCGGTTATACTTTGGTCGTCACACAGTGGTTTCTCCACAAAGGAAATGGATTTTATATCAGACATACTGGTTACTAGATCTATGGTTTTAGATCTAGATTTGGGTGGTTTCCCAATCTGGGTACCTTGACAGCATTCTATGAGTATTTAGAATGAACGACTCCATGCACGGTAGTGTACCTTCAGAAGATGGAGTCACCCTCTCTAAAGGTGTCTTATAGACTAAAGCGGAGAGGTATGCGCATGATTGACAGATCACTTGCTCAGGCAATTGAGTCAATCGTGAGATGTCAAGTACCACACAAGATGTTGTTCTTGCACTAGATGCAATAAGTTGACATTGATCCAATCCTGGAGAAACAGTCGGAAGCAGTTTTAGAACATAAGTGGATGTTCTAGGGATATGATAACGACAGCCTCATTCGGGAAACAGTTATCATTCCAGGCTTCCAAGGTGACACGGACGACAAGGAAGTTGTCAGAGTTATAGTTTTTCCTTCTGATGAGGGGCAGTATTTTGGACAGGTGGTCCAAGGCAATACTGAGGGTGGCATGGCGCAGGATACTGATTAAGTTCAGTTGACGATACAGTCTAAGAAGTTTGGATTTGGAGTTCATTTATGAGCTACGTCCCATCAGACATCCAGACACATTCTAAGACAGGTATTGCTCATTTCGGGAGATGGGTTTCTCCGCGAACTTGAGATGTAGAGAGACATAGAAAGGAACAACAAAGCGGATCCACTCACTAGGGCTATTCCTCGAATGCAATAGTTTCGCAAACGAGCTTTGTGAGACTGACATGTAGAGGAGTTGGGTGTTCGGTATCACACGGGCTGTGAGTATGCGGCATCGCAATAATTAGCCTTGAGTGCAAGTGGGAGATTGTTAGAGATAGTGCCCTCAGAGTCAATTATTAGGTCACAGGTACGTGATTGCAATGATTGATGGAGGACCTATCCCGGTAGGACAGTCTTACTCGAGATGATAGTATGCTATCTGGTTTATCTTTATCATCGTGTACTGCTTTAAGTGACCTGACAAGTTGCTATTACACGTTGGTAGAGCCCCTAGGATTCTTGCTTGACCACCAGCAGTATGAGGGCGATCATATAAGTGGGAGCTGGGGTCTATAAGCACATCCTTAAATGGTCCCTAGTCGTGTGAGTTTCGAGACAGGGCATCGATACTCCAGAGTAGACTAGTGTATACAGTCGAGACCCCGACGAGGAGCGGTGGCCGGTCTCACAAGCCACTGGTGTCAGTTGGTTCACCTAAGATGTATACAGGTGCTCATTGGGTTATGAGTACACCGGACAGGACTCGCCGGGAACATGCTAGTTGGTCATATACCAGACGTCAGATGGCAGTTCCCTGGTGACATGTGTACAGGTTAGTTCATAGACCTGGGGATCGTCATTTGTCTTGTGTGAGTTCCCACTGTACTTTGATTACTACCCTACCACGGCTCAAAGGAGTCGTGCAAACAGGTTTTAGTTGGGTACAGTCCCGAGCCACATGGAGGCAGTGAGCGCATCTTCAGGGGTTCGTCTCTCCCGGTATTGGGGGTGAGGTCGCGCTGTGTCTAGGAGAGCCATTACACGAAGCCCTCGGCCGAGGCAAGGAGATTTACTGGTAGGTATTCCAGTAGTATCTCAGGGTGTTCTGGGCTACACTCCGACACGACTTGTACCGCTTTTGGGGGTCTGACTTTTACCAACCCCCTAGGCCCGCCATGTGATGCTCATAGACGAACGGACCGGACTGTACGGATATTGTCACTGACAGGCTCAGTAGGGTTGTCAGGCTGAGTTCGCTCACAGACGTCCCTTTTAGTCAATACCTGGTAGCCCGTTACGTATTGGCTTATACCTCTGACGTGCTAGTGGTTAAATCCACAACCAAGGTGTTGACGAGTCTTTAGAGTCCCCCACATTCTGTTACTCAGCTTTCGGGCGAAAGGTTGTAGAGGCCGTATGGAGATATGGCAAGGTCCGATCAGATACGTGCGGTATTGCACGGATCAGGATCGGACAGTTTGTACTACAGGCCGTATGGATATATGGCAGGGTTCGATCAGATACGTGCGGTATTGCACGGATCAGGATCGAACGGATATTACTAGCCGGCTTTGGTTTAAGCCGGATCCTAGTATAGTACAGTGTAGATTTTGTCTCATTGCATTTGTATTTCGGTCGGAATACAAATGCGGGTGTGTATGCACAGTATCGGGGTTTTCCTGTAATTTATTACGGGACCAGTTTTACGGAGTTGCCAGTTTGCTTTTCGTTTCAGCCGATTTCCTTTGTATCGTTCATTGGCCGAAGATTGGTGGAGGAGGGTTTATTTGCATTGTTGCAAATAGGCATTAGTGGAGGGGGTTCTTTGCATCTTGTTGCATCATGATGGCTTTTATGATGTGCACCATACCTTGACTTTCCTTCTATCATGATGGCTTGACCTTTGAAGCAATCATAGTTGTTGATTGGTTGGTAGAGTGAGGGTTTGCTTTGTGATCATTGTTTTTTGTTATCATCACCTTGTCTCTCTCTCCTTTGGTTTTAGGATGAGGCTCTCCCCCATTTGGACTCTCTATTATTCTCTCCACTCTTTCCATATACATGGCCGGCCAAAGCTTGGGGAGGGGCTGCCAATTCATTGGGTGTGGGATTTTATTCATTTAGCTTTGCAAAAATCCCATAAGAACAATCTCCAAAAACTCCAAGTATCATCCCTCCACCAAAGGCAACTTCCTACAACCCCAAATGAGACTTGCTCACTACACATTCTACAGCAAACCTTGGGCACGTCGACTAGCCAGCTTCATGCCCGAGTTGCCTCGGAATTGAGGTGGGAGCCCGTAAAAGAAGTAGGCGATGTGGTGCACTTCCGGCGACGAGGAGGAGACGGGACATTCCGCAGGAGATCGGGACGACGACGAGAAGACCGGAGGACTTGGATCATTCGGTATATCTCTCTTCCCCATCTCGTAGTTAGCTAGGACTAATTAATGGTTCGATCCGGGTATTAGTGTGCGGCGGTTTGCCAGTTCAAGAAAAAATAAAGTTTATCACCGCTTCCGCATTTGGCCGTCGGATTGACGGCCGGGGCGCCGCCGTGCACTTACACCGGCTATATCACATATACCCGGCCGATATCACATATCGCGAGAATCGAATACGGTATCACATACACGTATTATTCTTGGTCCCGCACATATCACATATGTGCTCCTACTCCGTTTTGCCAGAGCCAGGAAACCTCTGTGTAGGATTCTAAAGAATCGTCAATACGCCGGCAGTAGGTGATGATCATATCAAACACCCACAAGCTGCAAGCGGTCAGCTAAACATAACAGTCACCCAGGTATTGTGCGATCAGAAGATCAACAAGCAAGCCTGTACATTCTCTTGTAAATCTAATCAGTAACACTCCTGTACAGTTCGGTCTCTTCGTCTGATATGTCGCATATCCAGTCTAGGGGTGGTAAACGTCAGACCCCAGTAACCGATAAGTCGAATCGATATGAGGTCCATAACATTTCGAGAAACTATTGATAACTCTTACCAGTAAATCTCAACAACCCTGGCCATGGATTTCCAGTTATAGCCAATCGAACACAGCGCAACATCAACTCCCAATACCAGGAGAGACGAAACCCCTCCTATCGCTCATTGCCTCCATGTGATTCGGGAATATACCTAAAAGCCACCGTTTTGCACGTTCTCTTGAACATGGTAAGGTGGAAATCAAAGCACAGTGGGAATCACACAAGACTCTATGACGATCTCGGGTCTACAGACTAACCTGTACCAGTGTCACCAGAGAACTGCCATCTAACGTAAGGTATAATACCATCTGGGAGTTCTCGGCGAGTCCGTCCAGTGTACCCAGTCTCCACTGAGCACCCGTATACTATATCTGATGTCAAACACCTATGGATATGGGATCATCCATTGCCCATCTACATGGGTCGAGAAGCTATACGCTAGTCTACTCTAGTATATCGATGCCCTGTCTCGATACACTTACGACTAGGAACATTTGAAGGATGTACTTAGCGACTACTCTCTCCCCACTAGTATGATCTACATCATAGTCCTGGTAATCAAGTACTCATCCTAAGGGCTTTATCTACATGTAACATAGAGACAATCAGAGTACATGTTAAGATAAGGAGCAACCAGATGGCATACTATCATGTCGAGCAAGAAAGTCCTCCATATATATGTCCAAGCATCCACTACAATATACATCGTATATACAGTAATGGCCTCTATGGCATACATATCACTGACAATCTCCCACTTGCACTAAGGCCATCTGTTGTAGTATCTCATACCCAACAGTCAGCTGTTGTTGAAGTATCTCATACTCAACCATCCTATAAAAGTCTCTACTAGGAAATAGGCCTTTGTGAGTGGATCCGTGCTGTTGTCCTCTGTATGTACTCTCCTAACTTCGATCTCCCTGGAGATCAACCATCTCCATGATCAGGTGATGTACCTAAATATGTCTGGATCTCTGATAGGACGGGGGTTCCTAGGCATAAACCACAACTCCATTGTCACAAAATGGTAGGAACGAAGTTCATCTCATGAACTTATATATATATATATATATATCCAGACTGCCTCTTTGGTAGCATCCTTGGTAATGATGTATCTTGCGTTTAATCGTCTAGTTTGCCACGGTATCTAGCTTGGAATTCTTCCATCATACCGTCCCTCCACTGATGGCAAAGAAAATGCCTGTGACTGACATTCAGTCGACCTTACCACCCTGGAAGCTTTCCAGTGATTCTCCCCAGGATCGCTTGATACCATCTCACTACACCTAGTGAGAATCCTAACATCCAATTAGATCTATCTCATAGATCTAAAAACAAGGATTCAAGAGGTATCACCTTGATCCTATATGGAGAATCCTTATGATAAGAGGAGATTGACCGAGCCTAGCATAGGAAACTCCTTCCCTATCAAGAGTATGTCACCGACGTACAATACGAGGGTTACCACCATACTCCCTACTACCTTTTTGTATATACAAGGTTCATCCATCATTTTGATGAAGTCAAACTCTTTGACTACCACATCAAAACAGACGTTCCAAATCCGCGATGCCTGATTTATCCCATAAAACAACTTCCACATGTTTCCGCTGCTCCCACTGTCTACGAAGCCCTGTGGCTGTGTACTTATAGATGCTCTCTTTTAAATCACTATTTAGAAAAGTAGTCATGACACCCAACCGCCAGATATCGTAGTCATGGTATGTAGCGGTGGCAAGTAGGATCTGGATAGACTTAAGCATAGCTTTGAAAGTATCAACTTTTCCATGTATACCAAGTAATCTTCTCAAGATATATTTGCTCCTGATGGGGATGTAACCCTTCAGATAAAGCAACCAAAGTCCATACTTTGTTGGTGTATATGGATTCCATCTCAGATCGCTAAGCATCCAGCCATTCTCACAGAGTCCCCACTCCTGATGGCCTGCTCGAAACTAGTTGGGTCATCATCTCATGATGCAATCCTCGCTCCCACTGCCATAGAGAAAACCGAAGTATCTCTCAAGTGGGTAAGGAACCCTACAAGATCGACGGAGAGGCTGAGGTTCGTTGGAAATTATTGAATCCTTCGGTTCTACCAAATCATCAGCTACAGTTTGTATAGATGGAACTTCTTCCAGTTCTACCTCATGACCACTAATTTCTTCATAAGAAATCCTTTTCTCTAAAATGTGGCATGCCGAGAAATAAAAAACTTTTTGTTTCTCGGTTCGGTAGAAGATATTCCTGTGCGAATGCTTGGGATATCCAACAAACTTCCACAGAACTGACCTTGCCTGGAGCTTGTCTGGATTATGCTTTTAGACATAGGCCGGACAACCCCAAATCTTAACATCCTTAAGAGATGGGCTCTTCCCATACCATATCACATATGGAGTGGTAGGCACCTGATTTGATTGGAACCCTATTCAATAGGTATGCAGCTTCACAAGTGCATAACCCCCAAAAGGAAATAGGCAACTCAGTAGTACTCATCATAGAGCACACCATATCACATAGGGTGTGATTGCTCCGCCCCGATATACCAACGTGCTGTAGTGTATACGGAGGAGTAATGCTGAGAGAGAATTCTCATTCTCCTTTAGAATAATCCAGAAATTCCGTGCTCAAGTATTCTCCTCCTTGATCACATCAAAGGACATAATACTTATACCCGTTTTGGTTCTTTACTTCTAAAGTACAAAGAACCGGTCCTGGCATGTGTAGACGGGGGACCTGACATACATCATCATGTATTAATCCCAAGAGTTCAGTAACGCTTTCTCTGTTTCTAATAAACGGAGCTGTGCTCATCTTATCTTTGTGACATGACTGGAAAGTTTTATAAGATGTAAATTCAAACAGTTTTAAATATGCATCTAAATGTAACTTAGCTAGTCGGGTCGCATTGATTTGACCTAGTCTACAATGCCTCAAGAAGGATTCGTTCATTTCTAAACTCTTCCTCTTGTGTGTGTTATGTACTTTAAGAACTGTAGTTTGATTTAGAACGTATATGCTTTTAGATAACGTGCCTGAACCGATCAACTCTTGATATAGGAAATGCTCAAAACGTTATCCAACAATACAAAATTATATCCTTCTTTACTAATAAAGAGACTGATATGATTTTGTATATCAGGTTCGGTATCTAATAACATTCGTTCATAATCAATGTATTTGGTAATACAGGATGATAACTGCCAACAGACTTGGCTGCAACACTTGCACCATTTTTAACTCTTAAAACTTATCACCCAGTCTCAGTTCTCTACCTATCTATAGCCCATGTAACATATTACATTTGCGGGATCCTGTTTCGATATCTCATACCCAGGACGTAGAGGATACAGAGAAATAGTTCTCGGTAATGATCACACCTGAAGAAGATGCATCATCATACACTTTCTTCGTTTGGGCGGCACGGGAATTCTGGTAATCCCCTATTTCCTGCTCGGTCTTATAACAATTATAAGTTGGAGCGGGACCAACGTTCCCTAGCTCAGTATAACAAGCGGGTTCGGTCAATACATCCGTATTATTATCTTGATTAAGGCGTGACATGGTCGCCACATGGAGAGAGAGAGAGAGAAGAAAACACTCAGTGTATGCTCTTACAAGATTAGATAGGTTATTAATATATCTAATCAGGATGGCTCCCACTGTTTTAGTCAAATCTTCCTTCAAACCCTAAAAGGAAAGACTAGCCAGGATTAATTACACCTTACAAGTTCGCCAATCTTTTAGCCAGGCCAGTGCCGGTACTTTGAGGGAAGTTCTTCATGCTTGCGCACGGACCTAATTAAAATAAACCTCGTTTTTCCCGAGGCATAACCCCGTTGATACCTTTCTAGACACCTACTTGATCGGCTAATTGTAATGTGTAAAACTCTCCCAGGAGTAACTCTTACTCGCAGCGGGTATCGGGATCCAACTATCTCATATTAGGTATGCAATCTCATTGCAAATTTCAACACTTGAAATTCCCGATAATGTTTTACCCCTAGTGTCCTATGACCTTGACGCAGGCCAACAAACCATAGTTCACTAGTCAAGTTCAACCCGTACATTTCCCGATTGATTTAAACCCACCCGCACGACCCTTGACGCAGGTAAACAAAGTCGCATGACTACCCTAACTCAATCACATCATATGCTTTTGCAGATAAGCATAAATAGCTACCGAACACTACGCCTTGACGCAAGCCAACAAACGCAGCACGAATACTATGAAGTACTTATCTGAAATGATGGAGGGTTACGGCAGGTTTTTAAGAAAACCCTTTGCGTAATGAACTTGATATCGTTGTAGAATCAAATGATTTAAATGGAGTGTTTTTGAGGCTTTTACTAGTTTTGCTAAAGAGGTCACTCCCGGTGAAGGGATTTTGGCTCTTTCCTTATCGAATAAGGTGCAGGATATTCACAATACCACTATGCAAAGCAAGAACTAGAAAAACAATCAAAAAACAAATCCGAGGGTTGTAGCATCTGCCAGTTATTGCTAAAGAGCTCATTCCCGGTGAAGGGATCTCGGCTCTTTCCTTATCGAATAAGGTGCTGGATGTTCTACAAGGAACACCGTTATGCACAGCAACAACTAGAGCTACCTGTTTTTGAAAATTCGATTCTACAACATCTTTAGCTTTCTTTTATTTCATTAATCTCATTAATGAAGTCCCATCATTTAAGTTTACCTAAACATCACAGATAAATACAACGTATGCTTATGCCATCCGCATTGGCCTCGATGTCCCTTCGTACACCGTTAGGTTAGGTAACTAACGGCAGAGTGGGGCAGTGCTAGCGCGAGTGTAAAACATAAGCAACGTCTATATAATATGTCATATATACTATATCCTGTATTCATCTCAACATATCAAATGATCACATCACAAATATCGCAGCAGAAGAAACATATGAAATACTGGACATACTAGGAGATCCGTGTTTTATTGCGAGCTTGTATAAAACTTGGATTCCACGATAGTGATGAATAGCCAATCCCACACCCCTAGACCCCTATGAGAGCGGCAAGCAACCCTACTAATTCTAGAGTTTGGAGATCCGGTCTTGACTCCTCGAGATGGTCTCCCAGTGGACCCTAGAATCCGGTCACTTGTGCTCCCCGCCTTGGGTCTATCCTAATGCGGAAAAGTAAATAATATACAATGGTGGCATCATCCTCAACCCGGAAGTGCCCCAATAAAAGAATATTACATACAATGAATTTTACATGAATGAAAATAATAACCCTCATCTCACATAAAACCCCCGGCTATTCAAAACACGACGATCCAATATAACATATCATAGCAACACATAACATCACATGTCATCAACGTAAGTAAATATGCGTATCCCAATTGTCGTTGATGTATAGCAACAAAACCAGCGATACACCATATATTACACTTACAGTCGCAGAAAAGAAAGTGTAAACCTACAACAGTTGGAATCCGCAACCACCTTAGACATCGCATGCCTATCCAAATGAATTCCTTAGACATCGCATGCCTAACAATTATAAACCCTGTATTTTAGTCTCGATTTCAAAAACAATTTTCAATATCTAGTTGGGCAATTCAACAAGATTCCCGACATCCTGATCGAATGTTCATTGGAAACTTTAGTAGACGGCCGCACCCCTGGTGCCGTCGACGAAGTGGTCTAAGGTCACCGCTGCCGCGACCACCCGAACGAATGCTTTTGGCGACGGGGTTCTTCTACAGTCACTTGGTCGGGGCTATGGGGCGTGTCTATCTATTTAGTTTACCCGGTGAGTATCCACGTACGCTACGTGATTGCGACGGACTTTTGATCGCATCAAAATCCCGTAGCAACCGATCAAATGAGACTAAACTGCTAGATTTATAACATTCAAATTAGTTATCTCATAACTACATGTGGATTCCAAATATTGTATCACATTACAAAAAAAGTTAGACGGCGTAAAACATTCCGATCGAATCAACAAACACCCAAAATTTCCCTATTTGCTCAATACTTGAACTTAGTTTAAAAGCATCCATCACATGCCACAGTACCAATGGTCCAGCCGTAGAAGGGTCAAACCAACGCCTCACATGTGGCAACGCCGAACTACCATAAACCCTAGGGTTCAGAGGTGGTTCAGACGGTCACATAATCGAGTTAATGTTTCGTTCTTCTAGAGGGTCTACCGCGCTACTTGCACGACTTTGAATGTTCTTTAACTAAGGAAAAATCCAACACTTGGAAATTTTCCGATAGGGGAAAAAGTGAGTTATTGATATCAGTTCGAACTTTTTAACACTGTCTAAACAATCATGAAACCAAGATAGAATTGCGAATACGAAACACTCCGATTTACCTTTTGAGTAAATAAACATCTCATGCAAATTTATCAAAAATAAACAACACCAAAAAAACCAAACCACGGAGACTTGACCATGACCCAAAACAGGAGCCCAGAAAAGACTAGGCGGCCGGCCTGCTCGGAATTTTTGGTCTTGTGATCGGCCAAATTCCGAGCAGGGGGTGGGGTTTGGGCCATGATCAATATGTATCTTATAAATTATTCTGCACATGTTTGAAAAATTTTTAGACTCCAGAAATAATTTGACAGAAACTTGTTAGTGTATATGCCCTAGGGGGCATTATTGTATCATACTAGGTTGTATATTACTTAATGGAAGCTTGGGATATTCACAGTTGTATATAACAGTCTTGCTAAATATGGTAGTATGCTACTTGGTTTGAGTCTACTTTAATATGTGCATATGTTTCTTGTAACGTATCACTTATACATATTAGTAGAGCCCATAGGATCCTTGCTTGATTACCAGCATCGTGATGGCAGTCACACTAGTGGGGGCTGGGTAGTCTGTAAGCAACATCCTATACAGGTCCCTGGTCGTTGGATTATCGAGATAGGGCATCGATATTCCGGAGTAGACTGAGTGTGTACGCTTCTCATCCCAGTTGGGGAGATGGTCTGTCCTACAGCCATCAGTATGTCGTACTAGAGATAGTATACAGCTGCTCGTTAGGTTGCGGGTACACCGGACAGGACTCGCCGGGGAACTGATTGGTTGGTATTATACCCATCGTCAGTTAACAGTTCCCAGGTGACATGAGTACAGCATAGTCCGCAGACTTGACACTGCTACTTCGCCTCGAGTGTGTCCCACTGTTCTTAGATTGCTACCCTACCACGGCCCAAAGGAGTCGTGCAAACAGGTAGCAGTTGGGTGCAGTCCCGAGCACTTTGAGGCAGTGGCGGTTAGATAGGATTCACCTCTCCCGGTATTGGGAGTAGATATCGCGCTGTGTCAGAGAGCCATTACGCAAAGTCCCTGGCCAGGGCAAGCGAGATATACTGGTAGGTTCCAGTAGCTTCTCAGAGTGTAATGGGCTTCGCTCCGACACGACTTATACAGCTATTAGGGGACTGACACTTGCCTCCCCTAGGCTTGATATGCAATAGTCTTAGACGAACAGACCGGACTGTACGAAGATTGTCACATCAGGCTCAGTAGGGATTCAGATGGTTTTCCCCATCGGCCTTCTTATCGACATCTACTTGGGGACCGTTACGTACAGCTAGTGCCGCTTGCGATCTGTGGTTAAACCCACTGCTAGCATAGTGTCGAGTCTTTAGAGTCCCACACAGAGAGTTTCCCTGCTCCAGGCGAAATGATATAGAGGTCATATGGTTTTACGATAAGGGTTCGGATGCGTACGTGTGTTTACGCACGTACGACTTTTCGGACAGTTTTTACTAGCCGGCTTTGGTTTAAGCCAGATTCTAGTATCGGGTTATTGGATTTATACAGTCTAAAGTTTTTCTATGTTTTTACGGATTGGAGGGGCGTTCTCGTAATTTGTCGGGAAGCTTCTAGAAGAGTGGTGACTAAGGGGTTAAGGTGGCATGAGCATTAAATGCTTAATGACTCATTTGTGTGATTCATCCTTAGCATTAAATGATTCATTAATGAGTTAATGAGTCATATGATGAATCACACAAAGTTGAATGCATCAACCATGATGATTAATCATTTATATTATTTATTTGATTAATTATTATGGTTGTTATATTCATATGAGTTCATTATTCATTCTCATTATCATTCTCACCTTCTCTCTCCTCAAGCTCACTCCCTCTTCAAACCCTAACCCTAACCTCTCATGAGTTGAGATCAAGGGTTAGCTAGACTAATACATCCATAACCCCACTCTGTATCCCCTAGGTAGCTTAGATTAGCACTTTAAGCAACCTAGTTATCTCAAGTTTGAGATTAAGCTTGGCGTAGGAGCTTTCGGGTGGATCGTCTTTGATTCGAGGAGGCCGTTGAGGTGCCGATGTTCCAAGGAGCCTACGAAGAGTGGAGGACGGTGATGAAGACCCGAAGGACAAGTAACGTGAGGTATAACTTCGTATCTGAGTAGTTAAACCTCTAGTAGATAGTTAGCAATGGTATAGATAACGATTCATGTGCTCAAGTCCGTGTTACGAAGCTTTGATTATCGTTTTTCATATATTCCGCCTTCCCACAAGTTCGTGGGGTGCGTGACATGGACTTACAGTGGTATCAGAACCAACTAAACCATTACTAGCTTGTTAGCAACTAATATGAAGTTCGATCGACGGAAAACACGAAAACAAAACCCTGAAAATTCCAAGTTTCTGTTAATTTTAAACCTGTCTGAAATATTATTTGATATGTCTTAAAAATCACAGCAGGGAATTTAATGAATTCTGGGAAAATACGAGTGCACAAAACGACAAGACAGCCGCGGATCCGCGGCCAAACAGTGCTTTCTGTCGCGGATCCGCCGCCGAGTCAACTCGGTTTTGACTCGTATTTTCACTGTTATTCATTGTTTGTGGTATTTTGTCTTCCTTTAAATACTGTTTCTGCCCAGGTTACTTCAGTGTTGGTTTGGTTTTGGGGTAGACACGGAATATGGTATTCGATCGATGTTCTAAGATATTTGCTAACTGGGTCTTTATCTGTAATGTTTAATGTGTTCGTAAACCTCCCCTAACTGCTAGTATGTCGGTTGGCAGGGGGTTGCACATTTCTGAAATGTTTACTGTTTGTGTATATGAACTGTGTTGGACTGTTGTGATGATTAGCCGGGGTTTGAGATGGGTTTAATATTCATTCATTCGATGTAAATGTAATATGATGTAATATTCTTTTACGGGGCACATCCAGGTTGCAGTTGTAGCCACCGTTGTATTATTTCTTTTTACTGTTTTTGCTCCTAGGATAGACCCAAGGTGGGGTACACAAACTACCATTCATCACAACTGTGTAATCTGTCTTTTATTGCAGGCTCAAAGCAAATGCTGATTGCTAATAAATCCAATAAAGTTCATCTGTGATCTGGAATGCTTATTATTGCGTCTGACGAATGTACAATATCTATATATGATAGCTATTAGACGTCACTTATGTTTTACACCCGCGCTAGCCCAGCCCCTGCTCTCTCGTTAGTTAAGTAACTTAACGGGTGATGACGGAACCCCATGGCGAATGCGGATGGCATAAGAGGACGTGGTATTTTCGTTGTTTTCTGCAATGATAGGATAAATGATGGGACGCATTATTATAATGCAAAGAAAATAAAACAATGTTCAATCGTTGGAACAAATTTAAAGGAAACCACTCGGTTATTTTAAAAGAGCAGAATTTTTTAATTGCGGAGCTTTAACCACTCCTTTTAAAAAGCTATCTGGTTCCTTCGATTATATTAAGTTCACTACGTTCACGTTTTTTGCCAAAACCATTTGTAGCCCTCCGTCATTTCATTTGGGTATTCAGTAGTATTCAAGCTATGTATTTTGGCCAAAGTCAAGGCATAATGTTTGGTAGCTGCTGGGTATTCATTTATTGCATAGTTAGATGAGTTAGTTTGGGACAGTCATATTATCATTTGACCAAAGTCAGGGGTATATACGGGTGGGTTCAAATTAACCTGGATAATGATGGGTAGAACTTGACATGTGACTTATGACATTTTGACCAAAGCCAAGGTCATAAGAGCATGGGGCAAAAATTTATATCGGGAATTTCTAAAGAAACTGAAATTTGCAGAGATAGCATACCATTTTGGAGTTTGATGAATTTTGGTAGGATTCCTTCAACATTATCATACGATGATAGTTTGGATCCCGATCCTACTGTGAGTATATACTACTTATCAGGAGATTTGTCACTTAACGATCAATGCTATAAACCAAGTAGGTACCTAGAAAGGTGTCAGCGGGGTTACGCCCCCAGAGAAAAGAGGTTATTTAATTAAGAAACTTTGCGAAAGCGTTGAAAAACCTCCCTCGAAGTATCGACACTGACCTGGCTGAACGGTTAAGCAAGAATTGTACGGTGAGAATTGTTCTGGCTAATTCTTCTTTTATGGTTTGAGGAAGGATTCGAGAAACAGTGGGAGCCATCCTGTTTAGATAAATTAAAAACCAATCTAAACTTGCAACAGAATCATGCTAAAATGTTTTCTTCTCTCTCTCTTAATTGCAGCGACCTTGTGACCACACATAGGTTACATCTAGATAACAATTTGACTGAATCTTACTTATATGAGTGGCAAAAGTCTGTCCAGATGACCATTGCCTATGACAAGCTGGACCACCCTATTACTATTGAAGATCCCGCCGTCCTAGGTCCAGTTTCCACTGTCGCGGATATGGATATCCGTCAGACAAGGGAAAAAGATAAAGCGAAAGCTAAGTGCCTCTTGTTAGCTTCAGTTGATGGTGTATACCAGAAGCAGCACGAGAAGATGGACTTAGATTCCATCTTTCTCCATAACAAATATTTATATGGAGAGCAATCTCATATCGCAAGATATGAGACCTCGAACAAATTAATTCAAGCGAGGTTAGCTGACGGGTCATCTGTAGGGGACAACGTCCTTACAATGTCTAGCTGTATTGATGAGCTCCAGGACCTGGAGACCGCGTTGGGAAACGAGTCAGATACTGACTTGATTCTACAGTCTCTGCCTCCTACCGTAAAAGAAACCAGGGAAATAGAAGGAAAGAGAAGGGCAAAAGTTTCGGGACTGGATATAGTAAAAGAGGGATGTTCCTAATGTTACAGGAATGAACATTGGCAGAATGAATGCAGGGCTAACAAAGCCAGTAGCCAGGATTCGAAGCATGTTGTGGCTTCAGCCTCAAGTGTGTTTGTGATAGAGAACTGTATGTCAGTTAACCCTACTTCCTGGGTATTGGATACCGGGTCAGGATCTCACATCTGTTATTCGTTACAGGCTCTGAGAAACCATAGGGTTATCAGGATAGGTGATATGACCCTCACAGTTGCTAACGGAATGAGCATGGATGCTGAATCCGTAGGGAAATATCATCTTGGACTGACAACTGGGCAGATATTGATTCTGCGTAACTGTTTTATGTACCAGGTACAACTTGTAATATCATATCTGTATCCTTACTTTCTAAAGAAGGATATGATTTTACTTTTATAAGCGATGTGGTTCACATCCACCTAAATCAAGTTATGATTGGGTCAGGTACATTACAAAATGGAATATACGTATTAAGTCATGCTCAGGTTTTCAATGTCCAGAACACACTTGAAAGAAAGTCTCCAGAAATAAATCAGGCTTTCTTATGGCATTGTAGACTTGGTCACATCAATGAGAGAAGGTTGACTAAGTTACATAGAGAAGGATATTTGAATCCGTTCGAATATCAATCTTATGTTACTTGTGAATCTTGTCTCATGGGAAATATGACAAAGACTCCGTTTACTGGACACGGAGTAAGAGCAAGCGAGCTCTTAGGACTCGTACACAGTGACGTGTGCGGTTCAATGTCTACACATGCGCGAGGTGGTTATTCCTACTTCATTACTTTTACGGATGATTTCTCTAGGTATGGATATATCTTTTTGATGAAGCATAAATCCGAGGCCTTTGAGAAATTCCAAGAATACAAAAATGAAGTGGAAAAACAAATAGGCAAGAGTATAAAAACACTGAGATCTGATCGAGGTAGTGAATACTTAAGTGCCGAGTTCCTAGGTTACTTAAAAGAGAATGGAATTCTCTCTCAGCTTTCTCCTCCATACACACCACAACGCAACGGTGTATCAGAAAGGAGGAATCGAACGCTATTGGATATGGTTCGTTCCATGATGAGTAAGGCTGAGTTACCGCAATCATTCTGGTGTTATGCGCTAGAATCAGCAGCATATCTTCTAAACAGGACTCCTAACAAGACTGTGCCTACCACGCCATATCAAATATGGAGTGGAAAGAAATCCCATCTTCAGCATCTGAAGATATGGGGATGTCTAGCTTTTGTTAAAAAGAAGCATGTGGACAAGCTCGAAGCACGATCGGTACAGTGTAAGTTTGTGGGATATCCGAAGAATTCCAAAGGATATTATTTCTATTACACAGAGGAACAAAAGGTTTTTGTTTCTCGTAATGCCCATTTTCTAGAACATCAGTTTGTAGAAAAGGAAACAAGTGGGAGCGAAATAGAACTGGAAGAAATTCCAGAACCACAAACTACAACTGAAAGTATGGTAGAACCAATAGTTCAAGAAGAATTGGACATTCCCATACCACTCCGCAGAAGTAGTAGGCAATCTCATCCGCCCGAGAGATACTACGGTTTTCTCATAGACGGAGATAAAGAGGATTGCACTATTGACTATGATGAGCCTACTAGCTTCCAGCAAGCCATTCAGAGCGGTGACTCAGTAAAATGGCTGGATGCAATGCGGACCGAAATGGAGTCCATGTACACTAACAAAGTATGGACTTTGGATGTTGCTCCAGATGGGGTAAAACCCGTAGGATGCAAATAGATCTTCAAAAAGAAGATTGGTGTAGATAGACAGGTTGAAACCTATAAGGCTAGACATGTTGCAAAGGGTTTCCGTCAAAGACCAGGTTTGGACTATGATGAAACCTTTTCTCCAGTAGCTATGCTTAAATCTATTCGGGTCCTTCTTGCTATTGCTGCCTTCCACGATTATGAAATCTGGCAGATGGACGTAAAGACAGCCTTTCTAAATTGTAATTTAGAAGAGAGCGTCTATATGGATCAGCCAGAGAGATTCATTCAGAGTGGGAGCAGCGGTAAAGTATGGAAGCCACTTAAGTCCATTTATAGACTAAAGCAGGCATCGCGGAGTTGGAACATCTATTTTGATGATGCTGTCAAAGAATTTGACTTTATCAAAAATCCAGATGAACCTTGCATATACAGTAAGATTGTAGGGAGAGCTGTAGTATTCCTCATCTTGTACGTGGATGACATTCTCCTAATAGGAAATGATATTCCTATGTTACAGTCAGTCAAAAGATTCTTGTCACATAAATTCTCCATGAAAGACCTGGGTGATGCCACCTACATTCTGGGGATCCGGATCTATCGTGTTAGATCAAAGAGGATGTTGGGACTTTCGCAGTCCAGGTACATAGAAACCATAGTGAAGAGATTCAAAATGGATGATTCTAAGCGCGGTAACCTACCGTCTTGTCACGGAATCACCCTCTCCAAAGAGATATCTCCCAAGACTTATTTGGAAAGGGATCGCATGTCGATTATACCCTACGCTTCTGCGGTAGGGTCTATAATGTATGCGATGTTATATACCAGACCAGATGTAGCATACGCATTGAGCGTTGTAAGCCGGTATCAGGCAAACCCAGGGGAGAATCACTGGATAGCAGTAAAAAACATTCTCAAGTACCTGAGAAGGACTAAGGAGATGTTCTTGATGTATGGAGGAAAAGACCTCCAGTTAGAGGCCTTTGCCGACTCCGGCTTCCAGAGTGACAAAGATGACTCCAAATCCATGTCGGGTTATGCTTTACCCTCAATGGAGGGGCGGTCTGTTGGAAGAGTTCCAAACAGGAGACCATTGCTGACTCAACGATGGAAGCAGAGTACATTGCTGCTTGCGATGCCGCAAAAGAAGCAGTCTGGATGAAGAAGTTCCTCACAGAACTTTAGGTGGTTCCTACCAGTGTTGGTTCAATACCTCTGTATTGTGACAACAACGGCGCTATAGCTTTAGCGAAGGAACCCAGGTCCTATCAGAAGTCCAGACACATCTTAAGGTGGTATCACCTGATCAGGGAGATCGTAGATCGCAGGGAGATCGAGGTGAAGAGAGTAGAGACGGAGAATAACATTGCTGATCCATTCATAAAGGCCCTTCCTCAGACGCAGTTCGAGAGGCCATTCGAGATGATAAGTCTACGATATGCCAGCTTATGGCCTTAGTGCAACTGGGAGATTGTTAGTGTATATGCCCTAGGGGCCATTATTGTATCATACTAGGTTGTATATTACTTAATGGAAGCTTGGGATATTCACAGTTGTATATAACAGTCTTGCTAAACATGGTAGTATGCTACTTGGTTTGAGTCTACTTTAATATATGCAAATGTTTCTTGTAACGTATCACTTATACATATTAGTAGAGCCCATAAGATCTTTGCTTGATTACCAGCGTCGTGATGGCAGTCACACTAGTGGGGGCTGGGTAGTCTGTAAGCAACATCATATACAGGTCCCTGGTCGTTGGATTATCGAGATAGGGCATCGATATTCCGGAGTAGACTATGTGTGTACGCTTCTCATCCCAGTTGGGGAGATGGTCTGTCCCACAGCCATCAGTACGTCATACTAGAGATAGTATTCAGGTGCTCGTTAGGTTACGGGTACACCGGACATAACTCGCCGGGGAACTGATTGGTTGGTATTATACCCATCGTCAGTTAACAGTTCCCAGGTGACATAAGTACAGCATAGTCCGCAGACTTGACACTGCTACTTCGCCTCGAGTGTGTCCCACTATTCTTAGATTGCTACCCTACCACGGCTCAAAGGAGTCGTGCAAACAGGTAGCAGTTGGGTGCAGTCCCGAGCACTTGGAGGCAGTGGCGGTTAGATAGGATTCGTCTCTCCCGGTATTGGGAGTTGATATCGCGCTGTTTCAGAGAGCCATTACGCAAAGTCCCTGGCCAGGGCAAGCGAGATATACTGGTAGGTTCCAGTAGCTTCTTAGGGTGTAATGGGCTTCGCTCCGATACGACTTAACGGCTATTATGGGACTGCTTGCCGCCCCCTAGGCTTGATATGCGATAGTCTTAAACGAACAGACCGGACTGTATGGAGATTGTCACATCAGGCTCAGTAGGGGTTCGGATGGTTTTCCTCATCGTCCTTCTTATCGACATCTACCTGGGGAACGTTACGTACAGCTAGTGTCGCTTGCGGTCTTTGGTTAAACCCACTGCTAGCGTAGTGTCGAGTCTTTAGAGTCCCACACAGAGAGTTTCCCTGCTCCAGGCGAAACGATATAGAGGTCGTATGGTTTTACGACAAGGGTTCGGATGCGTACGTGTGTTTACGCACGTACGACTTTTCGGACAGTTTTTACTAGCCGTCTTTGGTTTAAGCCAGATTCTATTATCGGGTTATTGGATTTATACAGTCTAAAGTTTTTCCGTGTTTTCACGGATTGGAGGGGCGTTCTCGTAATTTGTCGGGAAGCTTCTAAAAGAGTGGTGACTAAGGGGTTAAGGTGGCATGAGCATTAAATGCTTAATGACTCATTTGTGTGATTCATCCTTAGCATTAAATGATTCATTAATGAGTTAATGAGTCATATGATTAATCACACAAAGGTGAATGCATCAACCATGATGATTAATCATTTATATTATTTATTTGATTAATTGTTATGGTTGTTATATTCATATGAGTTCATTATTCACTCTCATTATCATTCTCACCTTCTCTCTCTTCAAGCTCACTCACTCTTCAAACCCTAACCCTAACCTCTCATGAGTTGAGATCAAGGGTTAGCTAGACTAATACATCCATAATCTCACTCTATATCCCCTAGGTAGCTTAGATTAGCACTTTAAGAAACCTAGTTATCTCAAGTTTGAGATTAAGCTTGGCGTAGGAGCTTTCGGGTGGATCGTCTTTGATTCGAGGAGGCCGTTGAGGTGCCTATGTTCCAAGGAGCCTACGAGGAGTGGAGGACGGCGATGAAGACCCGAAGGACAAGTAACGTGAGGTATAACTTCGTATCCGAATAGTTAAACCTCTAGTAGATAGTTAGCAATGGTTTAGATAACGATTCATGCGCTCAAGTTCGTGTTACGAAGCTTTGATTATCGTTTTCATATATTCCGCCTCCCTGCAAGTTCGTGGGGTGCGTGACATGGACTTACATAACTAGGGTTTGATATCGGGTGTTTCGAAGTTGTATCGGTTTCGTAATCCTACACTTATCCGTATAATTCTCTAGCTAGGCTCTGATACCACTGTTGGGTTACCTACAACGGTAGCAAGGTTTCGGGAGGCATCATCTATGCCATATTAAAATTTTGCCATTGAAGATAACCCTAAACCTAGGAACTTTAACTAGAGAATCAAACCAAACAAGCATGTTAACACTTTAACATCTAAGAGTTAGAGATTACAACCTTTGTAGTCTGTTCCTTCGCTTCATAAGCTCCATGTTGAGGTCCCTTCACTGTGATCATCAAGTACCCGGACTCTAGAGAGGCTCCATGAAGAGAAAGATGCAACCTTGCTTCTAATCTTCAACGACTAAGATGATCTATCTTGAAGAATCTCAAACCCAAGTTCTTGCTTCACTAATCAAGTATTAGCAAAGCAAATACCCTAATCTAAGTGGCTAGAATAGATGAGGATGATGAAGTAGGAATTTAGCTCTCTTTTGTTTTCAATTTCTCACTCAAAATCATCACAAACCCAAAAGCAAGAAAGCTTTTTCAAGAGCAAGAAGAAGAAGAATCCTTTTGTGATGAATAATGAATTATTGTTGTGGTTACAATTGCAACTTTGGGTTAAGAATGAAATGCTTAACCCTTGTAGAGAATAAACCATAGGTTAAGGGTTTGGGTTGGGTTAAATAATATCTACACAAAATATCAATGGATGAAGACAAAAGGAAAGCTTCATGAAAGCTTCATCCAAAAGCTAACCCAAAAGCTAACCCTAATCCAAACCCTAACTTGGTTTAAACTCAACAACTATGTTGCATTTGTAACCCTAACATGTTACAATATTATATACCACATATACAATATATTTTGTAACAAAAGAAAATAATACAATTAACATATATCGCATATACATCAATGTATTATCCAAGTGAGAAAAAGAATCTTTAAGTGAGCTTATATTAGTTAATGCAATATAATACATCATATATATAATTATACATTAAATTAAACACTTGATCCGATAATCCGGCTATATTACATATAACCGACTAATATAACATGTATCAGTTCATCGAATCAACACTTGATCCGATGACCCGGCTATATCACATATACCCGGTCGATATCACATATCGCGAGAATCAAATACGGTATCACATACACGTATTATTCTCAGTCCCGCACATATCACATATGTGCTCCTACTTCATTTTACCTGAGCCAGGAAACCTTTGTGTAGGACTCTAAAGAATCATCAATGCGCCGGCAGTAGGTGATGATCATATCAAACACCCACAAGCTGCAAGCGGTCAGCTAAACGTAACAGCCACCCAGGTATTGAGCGATCAGAAGATCAACAAGCAAGCCTATACATTCTCCTGTGAATCCAATCAGTAACACTCCCGTACAGTCCGGTCTCATCGTCGGATATGTCGCATATCCAGTCTAGGGGTGGTAAACGTCGGACCCCAGTAACCGATGAGTCGTGTCGATATGAGGTCCATAACATTTCGAGAAATTACTGATAGCACTTACCAGTAAATCTCAGCAACCCTGGCCAGGGATTTCCAGTTATAGCCAATCGAACACAGCGCAACATCAACTCCCAATAACGGGAGAGACGAAACCCCTCCTATCGCTCATTGCCTCCATGTGATTTGGGACTATACCCAAAAGCACCGTTTTTCATGTTCTCTTGAACATGGTAAGGTGGAAATCAAAGCACAGAGGGAATCACACAAGACTCTATGACGATCTCGGGTCTACAGACTAACCTGTACCAGTGTCACCAGAGAAAATCCATCTGACGTAAGGTATAATACCATCTGAGAGTTCTTGGCGAGTCCGTCCAGTGTACCCAGTCTCCACCGAGCACCCGTATACTATCTCTGATGTCAAACACCAATGGATATGGGATCATCTATCGCCCATCTACATGGGTCGAGAAGCTATACGCTAATCTACTCTGGTATATCGATGCCCTTTCTCGATACACCTATGACTAGGAACATTTGAAGGATGTACTTAGCGATTACTCTGTCCCCACTAGTATGATCTGCATCGTAGTCCTGGTAGTCAAGTACTCATCCTAAGGGCTTTATCAACATGTAATATAGAGACAATCAGAGTACATATTAAGATAAAGAGCAACCAGAGAGCGTACTATCATGTCGAGCAAGAAAGTCCTCCATATATATGTCCAACCATCCACTACAATATACATCATATGTACAGTAATGGCCTCTAGGGTATACATATCACTAACAATATATTAGTGTGTCATGCTAGGTTACAGATGCAATATGGATCTATGAGACTCACACCATGCTAGGTTTAATGTGGGTTAATATTTGTTATTAAGTAATTCAAAATCATTTGGAATTAGTCATGGTTGAGCTTGGAAGAAGCTTGTAGAACTTTGACTAAATCCACTTGTTTTTGTCTTGCTTAAGATATTTATTAACCTAACCACCTTGCACCATGGTTTATTCTCTACATGAGTTTGTGTATGACCTAAACTCATCCATGTTTGCATTTCAAACCTCATGTTATTATTCATCATCTTCTTCTTCATCTCCCTCAAGTTCTCTAGGTTTTGAGGAAGTGAAGAAATATTGTGAGAAAAATAAATCTAAAGTGAGCTCAATTCTTATTTCATCATCCTCTACAATATTAGCCATTTAGTTTAGGGTGTTTGCTTCACTAATCTACCATTAGTAAAGTGATAGCAAGAGCATGAGTCTCCTCGACGTAGATCATCTTCAACCTCGAAGACATCGAGCAAGCATGTTCATTTCTTCATGTGAACCCTTACTAGAGTTCGGGTGTTCACTACTTGGAGCGAAGGGACTACTACATGGAGCTTTAGAAGTAAATGACCAGTCTATAAAGGTTGTATTCCTCATTCACATAGATGTAAAGTTGTTTATATGTTGTTTCGTCTAAATCTCTAGTTAAGATTCTACGGTTAGTGTTCTTTAGTACGGTAAATTTTTGAAATTGGCATGGATGATGTCTCCCGAAACCTTGCTGTCGTGCTAGCTAACCCAACATTGGTATTATCTAATTACCCTAATATTATATATATATATTATATAATTATGTTTCATATAACACATACACACACTCTCTCTCCCCTCTCTCTTCCCCATCTCTAACTCTCTCTCTCCTCTCGTTCTTAATCTCACCCCGAGCTCTAACCGATGCAGACCACCACCTTGTCATCACCAGACCACCACCGTGCCATCACCAGACCACTACCATGCTACCACAATACCCAGAACAGACCACCACCAGACCATGCATCATACTCAGACCACACCACCACCAGACCATACACCATACCCAAATCATGCCATGACCGTGTTATCACCGTACCCAGACCGTGTCATGCTATGTACCCACTTGCGTGCCACCTTCACATTAACCTCGTGTCACCGCAATGCCCAGCACTGTGTCGTGTCGTGTCGTGCCGAGCCACTGCACACCTTTATCATTGCGGACGCCATTGTCTTTTGATTCTTTGTATAGCAATAATCGATCAATCTATTGATGTCATAGCCTGCACATCAACCGTTGTTTCCGAAGCAAGTTTCTAAACTTGCGATATGCTACATTACATATTCTAATATATAGCATTTTATTAATATACGTATGTTAATAGTTAGCAAGTTATTTTCAATATGCAATTTTATAGGATTAATCCGTATTTATAACAATAACAGCTTTATCCCGTTGCATATTAGTTTATTATAATTTTCATTGCCATTTGATTATCCTTTACATAGACTACAGTATATCTTGTTGCAAATGTAAAACGTTATTACAAATAGATATACATATATATGAATAGATTAATTATACCTTACAAAATAGATAATATACATTAGTTATTTCTAGAGTGTTTTAATAAACTGGTTACTGTTTTCTGTTAAGTATTTATCCTGTTTAATACACACTACTTGGCATGTTCACGACACATTACTAGACTTGTTACTTGGATTGTTACTAATGCCGACAATCCTGACTTGATGTCCTGATGGATGTGACTTATTGTCTAGATAGACAAGACATGTTCCTGCTTGATTCTGTGTTGTAATTAAGTAGATATCGTTAATACCGGACTTGAATACAAAACCTGGGGGAAAAGGGAAAATCAATAATGAAACCAAACTTGTAACTCAACAGTTAGATACTTTCTAGAGACTTATCAGTCGATACGGGTTTCAGGCCCCGGAATGATGATGCTGATATCATACATCTGTACATGATACCCTGTTTTTACTGCTTAGCGACATGTCTCGGATTCAGCACCAAGGGTCTTGACGTGGTTCCGGGCATGCACGGGATACTATTGAGTTACATTGATGATTGTATTAATTGATTTCAAAGACTTATAGAATAGATAACCTAGAAGCACAGACTTTAGGATACACGTGACATACCTATAGCCCATTGATTTACACTTGTGATTATGATTTATACTCATATCTTCTTTATAGCTTCCTATTCTGATTACACTATTATTTTGATATTTATGACGCACTAACGTCTCGGTTTTGCATGGCCCAGATACTTGATATAGAATGTGAGTATTCAATAGGATCGCCGATCAGTGAGGACCACCACATTGATATAGCTCTTATGCGGGTTAGTTACTTCTTGGATCTTTATTGCTTCCGCTACCTTTTCTAGTTATTGTTCTTGTGGCTATTGGACATGTGATAAATAGATCTAGTAGTTTACTGTTCTTGATATCTGATTGACAGCCGTAATATGACAATTGAAGGATCTTTCCTCGCCATAGGTAGCATGGTTGGCTTTGTCACATACTGTATTTACGTATTTTGGGAAGGGATCATGACAATAAGGTGACGAAAAACACTCAACGAATTATGGCACGCCCGGTGAGACCTTTTCCCTCCTTCCATATTTCGGGTTAAACGTTCATGCGAACTCAATCAACTTATATATATATATATATATAGTGTTAGTTATATGTATGCCCTAGAGGCCATTACTATACATGTGATGTATATTGTAGTGGATGCTTGGACATATATAGGGAGGACTTTCTTGCTCGACATGATAGTATGGTATCTGGTTACTCCTTTACCTTAACGTGTACACTGATTGTCTCTCTGCTACATGTTGGTAAAGCCCTTAGGATGAGTACTTGACTACCTGGACTATGATGCGGATCATACTAGTGGGGACATGGTAGTCTATAAGTACATCCTTCAAGGTCCTTAGTCGTGGGTGTATCGAGACGGGGCATCGATATACCAGAGTAAACTAGCGTATACCTTCTCGACCCATGTAGATGGGCGATGCATGATCCTATATCCATTGGTGTTTGACATCAGAGATGATATACGGGTGCTCAGTGGAGATTGGGTATACTGGACGGACTCGCCGAGAACTCCCAGATGGTATTATACCTTACGTCAGATGGCAGTTCTCTGGTGACACTGGTACAGGTTAGTCTGTAGTCCCGAGATCGTCATAGAGTCTTGTGTGATTCCCATTGTGCTTTGATTTCCGCTTTACCACGTCCAAGAGGGTGTACAAAACGGTGGTTTTTTGGGTATAGTCCCGAGTCACATGGAGGCAATGAGCGATAGGAGGGGTTTTATCTCTCCCGGTATTGGGGGTTGATGTTGCGCTATGCTCGATTAGCCATAACAGGGAAGTCCCTGGCCAGGGCTGGTTTGGAGATTTACTGGTAAGTGTTACCAGTAGTTTCTTGACCCGTTATGAGCCTCATATTGGCATGACTTATCGGTTATTGGGGTCTGACGTTTAGCACCCCTAGACTTGATATGCGACATATCAGACGAGGAGACCGGACTGTACGGTAGTGTCACTGTCAGGATTTTTGCAGGAGTTGGAGCGGGCTTGCTTGCTGATCTTCTGATCGCTCAATACCCGGGTAGCCGTTACGTCCAGCTAGTACCGCTGACGGTTTGTGGGTACTTGATATAATCATCACCTACTGCCGGCGTATTGACGAGTCTTTAAAGTCCTACATAGAGGTTTTACTGGCTCAGGCAAAACGAAATAGGAGCGCATATGTGATATGTGCAGGACCGAGAATAATGCGAGTATGTGATACCGTATTCTATTCTCGTGATGTTTGTATCGATCGGTTATATGCGATATAACCAGGTTATCGAATAAAGGGTTGATTCGATAAGTCGGTATATTGGATGTTAGTCGGTTATATGTGATATAACCGGATTATTAAGTCAGGTATTGATTTAATAATTTAGTGTATAATTATATATGTGATATACTAATTTACATTAACTAACACTGGTTCACTTAAGCATTTGTTTTTCTCACTTGTGCACAACTTAATATATATGTGATATATATTTATTTGTGTTCATATTGTATCATGGTTGTTGATACACTTGACATGGGTGTATAAGACATACACCATTCTAATTTTAGTGGATTGGTTTTTATATTTAAAGTAAATCTAAATTGATTGATTTTTGTTAAGTGCATGAAGCTTATAGAAGCTTTTAGTGCTTTGACAAATTCAACTCAATTTGTTTTACTTATGATATTAAGTTAACCCAACCATTAGAATTAGCCATGGTTATGTCTCTACATGAGTTAGTATATGATACTCACTTACCCATGGTTAGCTCTCTCTCTTGATTAGTTTTCATTCTCATTTTGAGCTCATCTTCTTCCTCCTTCAAATTCTTTCTAGGGTTTGATAAAGAGAGAGACATTGTGAGAAAAGAAATTCTAAAGTGTACCCATTTCCTATTTCATCATCCTCTACTAGACTAGCACTTTAGTTTAGGGTGTTTGCTTCACTAATTCTCTAGTTAGTGAAGTAGAAGCTTGAGTTAGTATTCCCTCGACGTAGATCATCTTCGGCCTCGAAGACTTCAAGCAAAACCATTGCTCTCTTCTCATGGAGCCGTCCGAGAGTCCGGGAGTTCGATGTTCGTAGCGAAGGGACTACAACAAGGAGCTTTAGAAGTGACGGACCGATCTACAAAGGTTGAATTTCGTATTCACTTAGTCGTAAATGATATTTACTTGCATGTGAAACCCTAATTATCTAGCAAAGATCTTGTTTAGGATTATTCGGCACGGGTAAAATTTTAATCGGGCATAGTTGATGCCTTGTAGAACCTTCTTAGAATGCTTAGTAACCCTACAGTGGTATCAGAGCCTAGCTAGTGCATTAGGCGACGTGTATACGAAGTTAAAACCCCGATCGAACCCGGAAACGTCAATTTAACCCCCTCTCTGGACATTTTTTTAAAACTGTGATTTTTCTGAATTAAAAATACCTAAAAAATTCAGCATGTGATTCAAGGAATTATTGTGCAAAACGACAATGTAAATCGTATGGATCGCCGCGGAACCGCGGCATTACCCTGCTTATGCCGCGGATCCGTGGCCGTACAGTGAGCTTGTGCTTTGGGTTTTGTACAGTAATACCCGTATCTGTTATTTCTATTTTCTGGGTATTTTTTATCTACTCAAGTGTTGAGTGTTCTGGGGTTTATTTTGTATTCGTTGATTCGATTGGAATATTTAATTTCGTTATGTTTTTCCGGATAATTTAGAAAGTATTAAAAAGTTCGAACGGATATCAATAACTCACTTTTTCTTGACCCGGAAAATTTCCAAGTGTTGGATTTTTCCATAGTTTAAGAACGTCTAAATCGTGCAAGTTACGCAATGGACCCTCTAGAAGACAACAAACCTTAACTCGATTATGTGACCGTCTTGAACTGCCTTTTGAACCTTAGGGTTTGGGGCATTACGGCGTTGCCACATGTGAGGTGTTGGCTTGACCCTTCTACGACTGGACCATTGGTACTGTGGCATGTGATGGATGTTTTTAAACTCCCTTCAAGTGTTGAGAACTATTTGGGAAAACTTGGGTGTTTGATCATTCGATCGGAAAGTTTAACATTGTCTATTTATCTGGAATGCGATACAATATTTGGAATCCACAAGTAGTTATGAGATAACTAATTTGAATGTTATAAACATAGCAGTTTAGTCTCAATTGATCGGTTGCCACGGAATTTTGATGCGATCAAAAGTCCGTCGCAATCACGTAGCGTACGCGGATACTCGCCGGGTAAACTTAATAGACAGCCATGCCCTAAAGCTCCGACCAAGTGACTGTAGGAGAACCCCGTCGCCAAAAGCATCCGTTTGGGTGCTCGCGGCAGCGGTGTTCCGCCTTAGTGTACTTCGTCGACGGCATCCGGGGGTGCGGCCGTCTACTAAAGTTTGCGACGAGCATTCGATCACATATCGGGAATCTTGTTGAATTTCCCGACTAGATATTGGAAAGTGTTTTCGATATAAACACTAAAATGAGGGGTTTATAATTGTTAGGCATGTGATGTCTAAGAAGGTTGCGGATTCCAACTGTTGTAGTTTTACACTTTCTTTTCTGCCACCGTAAGTGTAATATGTGATATTGCCGGTTTCGTTGCTATATGTCAACGAAAATTGGGATGTTTATATTTACATACGTTGATGACATGTGATGTTACGTGTTGCTTGATATGTTATATTGGATCGTCGCGTTTTTGAATAGCCGGGGGTTTTATGTGAGATGAGGTTTTTATTTTCATTCATGTAAAATTAAATGTATGTAATATTCTTTTATTGGGGCACTTCCGGGATGAGGTTGATGTCACCATTTGTATATTATTTACTTTTCCGCACTAGGATAGACCCAAGGAGGAGAGCACAAGTAACTGGGTTCTAGAGTCCAGTGGGAGACCAACTCGAGGAGTCGAGTCCGGGTCTCCTAACTCAAGAATTGGAAGGGTTGCTTGCCGCTCTCGTTGGGGTCTAGGGATGTGGGTTTGGCTATTCATCACGACCGTGGAATCCGTGTTTTATAGAGGCTCAAAATAAAATACGGACGTCCTAGTATATCCAATGTTTCATATGTTTCTTCTGCTGCGATATCTGTGATGTGATCATTTGATATGTTGTGATAGATATTGTATATAGTATATATGATATATTATATAGACGTTACTTATGTTTTACACCCGCGCTAGCCCTGCCCCGCTCTGCCGTTAGTTACCGAACCTAACAGTGCATGAGGGGACATCGAGGCGAATGCTGATGGCATAAGTGTACGTCGTACTTATCTGTGATGTTTAGGTGCTTAAATGATGGGACTTCATTAATGTGATTAATGAAAGAAAAGAAACCTAAAACATTTTGTGGAATCGAATTTTTAAAAACAGGTAGCTACAGTTCTTGCTTTGCATCGCGGTGTTCCTTGTAGAACATCCTGCACCTTATTCGATAAGGAAAGGGCCGAGATCCCTTCACCGGGAGTGACCCCTTTAGCAATGACTGGCAGATGCTACACCCCTCGGTTTTGTCTTTTGATTGCTTTTCTAGTTCTTGCTTTGCAAAGTGATATATATGATATATCCTGCACCTCATTCGACGAGAAAAGAGCCGAGATCCCTTCACCGGGAGTGACCTCTTTAGCAAAACTAGCAAAAGCCTCAAAAACACTCCATTTTAAAATTATTTGATCCTACAACGATATCAAGTTCATTATGCAATAGGTTTTCAGAAAAACCTGTCGTAGCCCTCCGTCATTTCAGATAAGTCCTACTTAGTATTCATGCTACGTTTGTTGGCCTGTATCAAGGCGTAGTGTGCGGTAACTAACTAGTATTTATCTGCTTATGCATATGATGCAGATTGGATTAGGATAGTCGTGCGACTTTGTTGGCCTGCGTCAAGGGTCGTGCGGGTGGTTTTAATTCAATCAAGAAATGACGGGTTGAACTTGACTAGCGCACTATTCTTTGTTGGCCTGTGTCGAGTTCATGGAACGCTAGCGGCAAAATATTATTGGGAATTTCAAGTGTTGAAATTTGCAATGAGATTGCATACCTTCTATGAGATAGTTGGATCCTGATACCCGCTGCGAGTAAGAGTTTCTCCTGAGAGAGTTTTACACATTTCAATTAGCCGATCAAGTAGGTGTCTAGAAAGGTGTCAACGGGGCTACGCCTCTGGGAAAATGAGGTTTATTTTAATTAGGTCCGTGCGAAAGCACGGGAACCTCCCTCAAAGTACTGACACTGGCCTGGCTGAAAGATCGGCGAAGTTGTAGGGTGTAATTAATCCCGGCTAGTCTTTCCATTTATGGTTTGAAGGAAGATTTGATAAAAACAGAGGGAGCCATCCTGATTAGATAAAATAATAACCAATCTGATCTTGCAAGAGCGCACGCAGAGTGTTTTCTTATCTCTCTCTCCAGGTAGCGACCATGTCACGCCTTAATCAAGATAATAATACGGATGTATTGACCAAACCCGCTTGTTATACTGAGCTAGTGGAACGTTGGTCCCGCTCTAACTTATAATTGTTATAAGACAGAGCAGGAAATATGGGATTACCAGAATTCCCGTGCCGCCCAAACGAAGAAAGTGCATGCTGATGCATCTTCTTCGGGTGTGTTCATTACTGAGAACTGTTTCTCAGTACTTTTTACGTCCTGGGTATGTGATACCGGATCAGGATCCCACATATGTAATTTGTTACATGGGCTACAGATAGGTAGAGAACTGAGAACGGGTGATAAATTTCAAGAGTTGGAAACAATGCAATAGTTGCAACCAAGATATTGGCAGTTATCACCCTGTATTACCAGAATACATTGATTCTGAACGAATGTTATTAGATACCGAACCTCATATACAACATCATATCAATCTCTTTATTAGTAAAAAAGGATATAATTTTGTATTGTTGGATAATGTTTTGAACTTTTCCTATATCAAGAGTTGATCGGTTCAGGCACGTTATCTTAAAGCATTGACGTTCTAAATCAAACTACAGTTCTTAGTATACAAAACACACATAAGAGGAAGAGTTCAGAAATGAACGAATCCTTCTTGAGGTATTGTAGACTATGTCATATCAATGCGACCCGACTAGCTGAAATTATATATAGATGCATATTTAAATTAGTTTGAATTTACATCTTGTGAAACTTGCCGGTCATGTCACAGAGATAAGGTGACCATAGCTCTGTTTATTGGAAACAAAGAAAGAGTTAGTGAACTCTTGGGATGATACATGTTGATGTATGAAGGTCTCCTGTCTACACATGCCAAGACCGGTTCTTTATACTTCATTACATTCTCTGATGATCTCTCAAGATTCAGACATATGTTCCTATTGAAACACAAGTCCGAAGCTTTTGAGACATTCACAGAATATAAGTTAGAAGTAGAGAACCAAAACGGGAATAAGTATTATGTCCTTTGATGTGATCAGGGAGGAGAATACTTGAGCATGGGATTCCTGGACTATTCTAAAGGAGAATGAGATTCTCTCTCAGCATTACTCCTCCGTATACACCACAGCACGTCGGTGTATCGGGGCGGAGCAATCACACCCTATGTGATAAGGTGTGCTCTATGATGAGTACTACTGAGTTACCTATTTCCTTTTGGGGGTTATGCACTTATGAAGCTGCATACCTATTGAATGGCGTTCCAACCAAATCAGGTGCCTACCACTCCATATGTGATATGGTAAGGGAAGATCCCATCTCTTAATTCAGTTAAGATTTGGTGTTGTCCGGCTTATGTCTAAAAGTAAAATCTGGACAAGCTCGAGACAAGGTCAGTTCTGTGGAAGTTTGTTGGATATCCCAAGCATTCGCAAAGGAATATCTTCTACAGCACCGAGGAACAAAAGATGTTTTGTTTCTCGGCATGCCACCTTTTTAGGTAAAGGAATTTATTTTGGAAACAAATTTTTGGTCATAAGGTAGAACTGGAAGGAGTTCCAGCTATACAAACTACAGCTGACGATTTGGTAGAACCAGAGGTTTCAACAGTTCCCAACGAACCTCAGCCTCTCCGCCGATCTGGTAGGGTTCGTCACCCACCTGAGAGATACTTTGGTTTCTTTATGACAGTAGGAGTGAGGATTGCATCATGAGATGATGACCCAACTATTTTCGAGCTGGCCATCACGAGTGGGACTCTGTATGAATGGCTGGATGCTTAACGATCTAAGATGGAATCCTTATACACCAACAAAGTATGGACTTTGGTTGCCTTATCTGAAGGGTTAAATCCCCATTAGGAGAAAGTATATCTTGAGAAGATTACTTGGTGTACATGGAAAAGTTGAGACTTTCAAAGATAGACTTGTTAAAGGTTTGCATCATAGACCAGTTGTGGCTTATGATGAAACCTTTTCTGAGGCCTATGCTTAAGTCCATCCAGATCCTACTTGCCACGGCTACATACCATGAGTACGATATCTGGCGGTTGGGTGTCATGACTGCTTTTTTAAATGATGTTTTAGAAGAGAGAGTCTGTAAGTACACAGTCAGAGGGCTTCGTAGACAGTGGGAGCAGCGGAAACGCGTGCAAGATGTTTTATGTGATAAAGCAGGCATCGCGGAGTTGGAACGTCTGTTTTGATGTGTTAGTCAAAGAGTTTGACTTCATCAAAATGGTAGATGAACCTTGTATATACAAAAAGGTAGTAGGGAGTATGGTTGTGATCCTCGTAGATTACGTGGATGACATACTCTTGATAGGGAAGGAGTTTCCTATGCTACGCTCGATCAATCTCCGCTTATCACAATGATTCTCCATATAGGATCAAAGTGATACCTCCTAAATCTTGGATTTTGGATCTATGAGATAGATCTAAGTGGATGTTAGGGTTCTCACTAGGTGTATGATTGGTGTCAAAAACATGAGTTTACCACAATCAGAAACGGCGTCGCTTCGCAGCTAGCCGGTGAATGCGGGTCGATCCACAGAGATGGGTAAATTCCTTTTATGTGTTTTAACGAGTTGATTCTATTTGTCGTTTTGATTGGTTTATAAAAATCTATAAAAACTAGATCTAATTAATCTAATTGAAATTCTTGCTAGGGTTAGGCTTAGGGGAAGTTTTAGAGATTAATGTTTCCTTCACCGCTTTTAATGCCTTCTTTTTTAGATCTATTAGATGTTACGTTAATTATCAATAAAGTGGATACGAATCTTTTGGGAAGATGTTTCTTCCTCTAGATTTTTATCCTTCCTTTGTTGATAATTACCCTAACCCCCATGGAAAACGCGCGCAACCGGCCCTTTATACTACGGTTCACCGTTACCTCGAGGGGTAGCGTGCCGTAGGGAGCGGATGTGTGCGTATGCATGGAGTTCTAACTCTAAAGTGAAGATGGCATTGAAAGGGGTGAGAGATCTCATCTCTCAACCCTTTCGCTAAGGCTAACCCTAACAAGCGAGGAGACTACTCGCTCATTAGGGGATGATAAATTATACTAGAAAATAAAAGCAAGGAAATAAATTACCTACAGATTTGATGGCTCCCTCCAAGTAGAAGACAGAATAGATCTGAATGTCACTCCCAGAAATTCTGAATTTTATTTATTGAAAAGAGGCATACTTTTTACAGATTTAAAATTACAATTTATAGGAAAATAGGAAACCTAGGGTTACAGACTCTCACACATGCGCAATTACTGATTTGACCCCTGAGAATCCCAACACCAGAACAGTCGCGGCAACAGAAGAAAAATCCACCGACACGTGTATTATACGGCCGCGGATCCGCGGCAATTGATGGCTTGGGTCGTAGATCCGCGGCCCTTTGGTGATCTTGGGCCGCCAGTCTTTTGGGCTTTCTTCAGGAGTTCTGGGGCTCTGTATTTTTATATGTATTTTCTCTGTTGGCTTCTCACTCTTCTCCAGATCTTCAGTGAAGACTTGTATTGGGCTTTTTAACCGTTTCACATTGACATTCGTTGCCTTGCACCTACGTGAACTGGGCTCGACTAGGATTCGTGTAATTGTTGGTCAAAAGTCCCTTTTCTGCTGTTTTGTGTCTTTTTCACTGTATTTGCTCCAGAAACCTGTATCCTGTAATATGCAACAAACATGCGTCAAGAGTACCTGTTTATTTATAAAAAGGATAAGAATAGGGGAATGATAAATGCAATATTATGGTCTGAACAAATACCCCCAAACTTACCTTTTGCTCGTCCTCGAGCAAACTTATTAATTATTCACTAAAATCCTAACCACACTTTCGCAGGGAAACGCGATTGCACTGAGCACGTGCAACAAGCCGTTAAACCTCTAGGTGTCCCTAGTAGGAGGAGTGTTGTCTCCTGAGGGTTTTCAGCGGATTACACCCACAAAATCCTATCAATTCGGCCCATTAACTTTAGTTCTCCAATTAGGTTTTCTAACAAGGAATTCTATTATCTTATACTTGTAAATTATCCACCCACATTTTTCACACTTCCTCATTATTTAACTTAAAATTATATATGTTATGTAGACCTACTTAGCTTTCGGCATCTCTTAAGTTTTCCTTCTAAAGTTCCATCTCCACTTAGGAATTTCTATCAACCTTACTAAAGATACAAGTTCTATTCTTCACTCTTTTCTCTCATCTAAACACCAATCACATACCCCTACGTGTGTGTATAAGTCACCCCTACACTTGGAAATTCAAATTAAGCAATCAACCCCTTGTCCGTTGTCCAAAGTACTAATTAGTTGGTGAATTTAAATGAAATTTGCTTACACATCCTTCATGCGACCGTTAATACTTCTTGAGGTACCAACGACCGATTACAAAATGCGCTTGCACTTTAAATCGTACTTCCTAGTCTTTGCAACACCCAAGGCTTTAGCAGTGACTCCCAAACCAGTTGGTCTAAGGCACTAGGTGATGAAGCACCCTCGCTAAATATTTTTCTATTTTTACAGCCTTAAGTAATCACAAAAACCAGTGTCCATTTTTTCTTTATTCACTTTTTTTTTTCTTTTTATTTTCATTGTACTAAGGACTTTAGACAAGAGCATTTCAAGGTCTCTTCTACTATTCCAAGTTTCAAGGTGCGTGAATGTGCAAATTGTAGGGTATACATTTTCAGAATTTAGACTTAAGCTAGGAACTATTTTTCAAACTTATACTCTAATAAGAACATCAATACTCTTCCTTTGTTTCGACTTAGCTCAAGAAGTGAACCCAAAATTTGCCTATTTCTAAATAAACTACAAGGCATATATTTTCTACCGTTAAACTTTAAGGAATGTTATTTTTAGGGTTTTTAATTCACTAAGTCTAAGATCTAGTTGTTCCTAACCAGTTAACTTATTAGTCAAACTCAAGTCAATTAGCCAAAATTGAATACAATTATTTTTATAATTTTTCAAATTTTTCAAATTTTTATGGGTTTTCAAATAAGTATGCAAATGCAAAAATATGTACAAATGAATGCGAAGGAAGAAGACGTACCGAGCATACCCCCAAACTTGAACTTGACAGTGTCCTCACTGTCATGCTAAACCAAGAGGGTCAAAATACCGATACTCCCATGTTTATTTATTGACAATTTTTTTTATTGTTAAGAAAAACAAAAATATATACAAAAAGGCCCTCCCCCAAACTTCATTTAAACTATGTTAGACATTGTTGCCAAACTTTGCCTCAGCCCAAAAGTCAACACCAACCAGTTGAAAAATTTATCAGTAAAGAATATTGGTTGGTGGAAAAATAAGTTATGGTGGTCCGCAAAGATTTGGGGAAGATAGAAGTAGTGGTATGGGCGGCATGGAGGTAAATATACAGGCGATGGTGATGTATCAAGACGAGAATGTAAATGATCAGCAATCAGTGGAGTGTTGGCATTCTCGTACCTTATTAAAAGAAATGGGGGTATTTCAACTTCTAAGGGAGGAAGTTGACTCACCACAATACCCCCAAGATGTTCCTGTGGGTCCTTTATTGACATGGCATCATCCATCAATTGTGTATGATATTCACTTATGAGGGAACTTATCTCCTCGATGTCCGCCAAAGTCCAACTGGAAACTTGCCGCCTATCTTGTAAGACTTTTAAAATAGCGTTCTCTTGCTCGAAGGCTAGAGAGGCTGATATGATCATGGGAAAAGTCTCATTCTCACCTATGTAAGCATATTTAAGGTGAGGCGGTAAGGACATTAGTTTGAGTTTCGGAGGCGAATGAATCATTGCGGAATCTACCTCGAACTTAAAGGACTCCAACACAGGTTCGAAATCATTGCAGACAACTGATTCAGATGGTTCGACTAACTCAGCCAAAAACTCATAATCGGGCTGTGAGTCATCATCATCCGAAAAAGTAAAACATTCATAATCAACATCGGTTGTATCAACGGTAGTAGGCTCAAGGAGGGACGCACTAGTGGTGTCAAAACTGTTTTCATCAAATAGAAATCTTTCAAGCTCGCAGTCCTCCTGTGTGATTTCGTTAATAGAGCAAACTTCTCGTGTACTAGTTTTTGGCACGGGGGGCAGACTTCCCATCTTATAAATGTTGAACTCACTAGACCTCTTTCCGAAGGATAGAGTCATGGAGCCATTGTGACAGTTTATCACGGCATTGGAAGTGGCCAAAAATGGTCGACCAAGAATCACCGGAATTTGGTTTCTTGGGTTAGCAACAGGTTGTGTATCCATGACGATAAAATCAACGGGGAATATGAATTCCCCGACTTTGATCAACACATTCTCTAGTTGACCCCTTGGATAGGTGATTGATCGATCAACCATTTGGAGAGTGCAACGAGTGGGTTTCAACTCTCCAACCCCTAATTGTTCGTACACGGAGTAAGGAATCAGGTTAACACTAGACCCAAGATCTAAAAGTGCTCGATTAATTTTCTTATCCCCAATTGTAATGGAAATCGTAGGACAGCCGGGGTCCTTTCGTTTTTGGGGTAAGGTTTGATGGTGGTTAATAGCATTGCTCACTGCACTAGCCACTAGCACTTTCTTGGGTACTTGAGATGCTTTTCTCTTTGAAGTGCATAATCCCTTTAAGATTTTCGCGTATGAAGGGACTTGTTGGATAGCATCCAAGAGAGGTATATTTATGCTAACCTGCTGAAATATCTCCACAATCTTCTCCACTTGTGTATTTGGTTTATTAGGACTCAACCTGTTTGGAAATGGTGCATTTTGAAAATTAGTTGAGTCAAATGTTTGTGGAGCAGACTGTGGATTAGGAACGGATCCCGGTGTAGATGTGTTCATGTTGTGAGAAATGGGTCCGTTAGAGCTAGAAGAAGTAGAGCCATGTGAAGGGTGAAGAATAGGCTCTAAAGAAAAAGGTGAAGAAGGAAGTGAAGAAAATGAAGAAGGGGAAGAAGAAGAAGAACCACCGGCGGGGATGTCAACACTAGTTTCCACATTATTTTGCAACTCTCTTCCGGATCTCAACGTGGTCACCGCATTTACATTGTGATTTTGATATGCGTTTTGTGCGTGACCGGGATTGGGCAATGGTTGAGATGGAAGCTTTCCCTTTTCTCTCTCGCTCAACGCAGCAGTTAATTGTGCAATTTGTGCCTCAATAGATTTGATACTTTGATCGTGTGGGGCATTGTTATTCATTAAAGATTGAACATAACTTTCAAATCTTGCTGCGGATTCTGTAGTTTGCTTGAGAAATGTTTCTAGACTTTTCTCGAGCGAGCTAACCTTATCATCATTTGGTTGAACCAAATTGTTCGTTTGATTTGTATAAGGTTGTTGTTGGAAAGGTTGCTGGTTTTGAGTTTGTAAGGGTGCTTGTTGTTGTTGTGGAGGAGGTCTTTGAAAATTATTATTCCCTTGGAACTGTTGATTTGGGTGACTCCTCCACCCCTGATTGTATGTCGAAGAGTACGGATCATTTCTTTGTCGTTGCTGAAATGCAGCATTGACTTGATCCTGTCCTTGAATGGGTGAATTATAAGGACACTCTTCGGTTAGGTGCGACGGGTTCGAACAACAAGCACAAACATTTCGTGTGGGTAGAGTAGGGGCGGGAGAAGACGATGAGATTTTGGTCTCAATGGCTTCTAGCTTTTTCATAAGTGAGGCCATCTCGGCCTTCATAGCAATCGACATATCTATTTGATGTATGCCTGCCCTAGATTGACCAACTGAAGAAGATGATGTGGTCTTGGTACTCTCCCACTGAATTGTTTGCTCACTAAGGTCCTCAAGAAACTGCCAAGCTTCGTCGCTAGACTTGGAGAGAAAATGACCTTGACATATTGTTTCTAGCAACTGCTTCGTTGCTGCATTCAATCCCTCGTATAATGTTTGGCAAAGTTGCCAATTTTCTATCCCATGATAAGGATATTGAACGAGTAGGTCTTTAAATCTCTCGAAGCACTTCCAAAATGGTTCGGAAGGAAGCTGTGAAAATTGTATAATCTCGTTACGGATTCTAGCAGTTTTGTGATGAGGATAGAACTTTTTCAGAAAAGCTCTCACAAACTCGTCCCAATTTCTAATGGAGTGTGATGCGGTGCTGTATAGCCACTTCTCGGCTAGGTCACATAAGGTAAAAGGAATGACCCTTAGTCTTATTGCGTCATCACTTAATTGGGTTGTCTTCATCATGGCGCAAACGTTTTGGAATTTATTAATGAAAATATATGCATCTTCGAATTCCAAACCATGAAACTTAGGTAGCATATTGATGAAGTGTGGTTTTATTTCAAAATTATCCCCATTCGCCGGTGGGGGTGAAAGGCATGTAGGTAAAGAAGTGCGGACGGGGTAGAAGAGATCCTGGAGCGCAACTCGTGCGGGCGCTACAACAGGCGGAAGATTCGGGTTATTCGCACCTAACGGAGGTGGAATCATTCCCGTCGGTAAGGTATCGTTGGGGTTGAATCCCGACATACCTTCGAAAGAAGAACTTGAAGGTGGAGGTAAGGAAATGGACGGAATGTCGACGAAGGGTTCGTCGGTCGGTACCAACGAAACACGGACTAATCGGGCGTTAGTATCCCTAGTCCAAAATGACATACACTAAAAGGGATAGTGTAGTCAGAAAAAAGAAAGACAGAATGTGGGGGTAAGATAACGTCAATGGAGGAGAAATGGTGGAAGTGAGGTGCAAGCTTTTTTAGCGGCAAGTTGCAAGTTTTGAAAAGATTTTTCTTTATTTTTTTTTTTGGAGAGTTTTGCAAGAAGGTTTTTGAAAACGGACTCGTGACACAAAAGTATCAACCACACATGCACAATCAGGCCTACATCTATGGTCCCCTAGGTCTGCTAGACAGCTCCTAACTAGGGCTAGAGATAGGACCTCAAACCGCCTTTTCACGGACAAGTACGGCCAAGTAAGTGGGAAGGAACCACCACTACAGTGGGCCTAATTAATAACCACTAGCCTAGACACCGCAATGTCGGTTAGGATAAACGGCTGATGCCTACCCTAGTCCTTTTCCTATTGAGCTCGCTGTCCTTAGGTCTGAGTCTAATCTTTTTTTAATTAATTGTGGTCGATGCAAAATGCTTTAGGTGTTTTTTGGGGTCCTGGGAAGGGTGATGAAATCCCCACCCAATCTGAGTTTGGTCAATTAGCCCCTTAGAGTCCGATTAAATTATGCAAAACAAATAAAATCACTTGCAATCAATTTTAGCGCGGCGCAAAGATACCTGCAGAAATCTGTTATTTAGAAGGGGGAGAAAGACTTTTTACGCAAAGAATTCCTGCAGAAAATTTTTACAGTGGAGATATGGAGGTTACAGAGGAGAGGGAGAGAAAACAAACCACACAAATTTCTAGGGCTGACGTGGCAATGCAAGCGCGGAACCGCGGCCGTGGACCCTTATTTGCGGCGGAAGCGCGGCTGAGAAGAGGGATCGGGCTCTGGAAATTTTTGTACTGTTCTGCGCTTACAATTTCTCTCTGTTCTTATGCTCCTTCTTCTGTTTTGACCTTCTGTAAAACTCCAGATCCAAAAGTCTTTGCTGTTCCTGCAAGATTCAAATAGCAAACCCTTCAAACAGATCAAAGTTGATAATTTTTTTTTGTATTTTTTTTATATTTTCAGATTTTTATAATTTTTTAAATTTATATCAACCCGAAAATTCACAAAAAGAAAGATTACGCCGTCCCCGGCAACGGCGCCATTTGATTGGTGTCAAAAACATGAGTTTACCGCAATCAGAAACGGCGTCGCTTCGCAGCTAGCCGGTGAGTGCGGGTCGATCCACAGAGACGGGTAAATTCCTTTTATGTGTTTTAACGAGTTAATTCTATTTGTCGTTTTGATTGGTTTATAAAAATCTATAAAAACTAGATCTAATTAATCTAATTGAAATTCTTGCTAGGGTTAGGCTTAGGGGAAGTTTTGGAGATTAATGTTTCCTTCACCGCTTTCAATGCCTTCTTTTTTAGATCTATTAGATGTTACGTTAATTATCAATAAAGTGGATACGAATCTTTTGGGAAGATATTTCTTCCTCTAGATTTGTATCCTTCCTTTGTTGATAATTACCCTAACCCCTATGGAAAACGCGCGCAACCGGCCCTTTATACTACGGTTCACCGTTACCTCGAGGGGTAGGGTGCCGTAGGGAGCGGATGTGTGCGTATGCATGGAGTTCTAACTATAAAGTGAAGATGGCATTGAAAGGGGTGAGAGATCTCATCTCTCAACCCTTTCGCTAAGGCTAACCCTAACAAGCGAGGAGACTACTCGCTCATTAGGGGATGATAAATTATACTAGAAAATAAAAGCAAGGAAATAAATTACCTACAGATTTGATGGCTCCCTCCAAGTAGAAGACAGAATAGATCTGAATGTCACTCCCAGAAATTCTGAATTTTATTTATTGAAAAGAGGCATACTTTTTACAGATCTAAAATTACAATTTATAGGAAAATAGGAAACCTAGGGTTACAGACTCTCGCACATGCGCAATTACTGATTTGACCCCTGAGAATCCCAACACCAGAACAGTCGCGGCAACAGAAGAAAAATCCACCGACACGTGTATTATACGGCCGTGGATCCGCGGCAATTGATGGCTTGGGCCGCGGATCCGCGGCCCTTTGGTGATCTTGGGCCGCCAGTCTTTTGGGCTTTCTTCAGGAGTTCTGGGGCTTTGTATTTTTTCTGTTGGCTTCTCACTCTTCTCCAGATCTTCAGTGAAGACTTGTATTGGGCTTTTTAACCGTTTCACATTGACATTCGTTGCCTTGCACCTATGTGAACTGGGCTCGACTAGGATTCGTGTAATTGTTGATCAAAAGTCCCTTTTCTGTTGTTTTGTGTTTTTTTCACTGTATTTGCTCCAGAAACCTGTATCCTGTAATATGCAACAAACATACGTCAAGAGTACCTGTTTATTTATAAAAAGGATAAGAATAGGGGAATGATAAATGCAACATTATGGTCTGAACAGTGTAGTGGGATGGTATCAATTGATCCTGGGGAGAATCGCTGGAAAGGTTCCACGGTGATAAGGACTACTGAATGTCAGTCGCAGGCATTGTCTTTACCCTTAGTAAAGGGACGGTATGTTGGAAGAGTTCCAAGCTAGATACCGTGGAATACTAGACGATAAAGGCTGGATACATCGCTACCAAAGATACTACCAAAGAGACAGTCTGGGTGTATATTAGTTCATGAGATGAACTTCGTTCCGACCATTGTGTGACAATGGAGTTGTGGCTTATGCCTTGGAACGCCTGTCCCATCAGTGATCCAGACATATTCTAAGGCGGTGTCACCTGATCATGGAGATGGTTGATCTCCAGGGGATCGAAGTCAGGAGAGTAGACTCAGAGGATAACACGGCGGATCCACTCACAAAGGTCTTTTCCCAGAGAGAGACTATTATGGGATGGTTAAGTATGAGATACCTCAACCACTGTTATCAAATGGCCCTAGTGCAAGTGGGAGATTGTTAGTTATATGTATGCCCTAGAGGCCATTACTATACATGTGATGTATATTGTAGTGGATGCTTGGACACATATAGGGAGGACTTTCTTGCTCGACATGATAGTATGCTACGTGGTTACTTTTTACCTTAACGTTTACACTGATTGTCTCTCTGCTACATGTTGGTAAAGCCCTTAGGATGAGTACTTGACTACCTGGACTATGATGCGGACCATACTAGTGGGGACATGGTAGTCCATAAGTACATCCTTCAAGGTCCCTAGTCATGGGTGTATCGAGACGGGGCATCGATATACCAGAGTAGACTAGCGTATACCTTCTCGACCTATGTAGATGGGCGATGGATGATCCCATATCCATTGGTGTTTGACATCAGAGATGATATACGGGTGCTCAGTGGAGACTAGGTACACTGGACGGACTCGCCGAGAACTCCCAGATGGTATTATACCTTACGTCAAATGGCAGTTCTCTGGTGACACTGGTACAGGTTAGTCTATAAACCCGAGATCGTCATAGAGTCTCGTGTGATTTCAACTGTGCTTTGATTTCCACCTTACCACGTCCAAGAGGGCATGCAAAACGGTGGTTTTAGGATACAGTCCCGAGTCACATGGAGGCAATGAGCGATAGGAGGGGTTTCGTCTCTCCCGGTATCGGGGGTTAATGTTGCGCTATGCTCGATTGGCCATAACAGGGAAGTCCCTGGCCAGGGCTGGTTTGGAGATTTACTGGTAAGTGTTATCAGTAGTTTCTCGACCCGTTATGAGCCTCGTATCGGCATGACTTATCGGTTATTGGGGTCTGACGTTTACCACCCTTAGACTTGATATGCGACATATCAGACGAGGAGACCGGACTGTACGGTAGTGTCACTGTCAAGCTTTTTGCAGGAGTTGGAGTGGGCTTGCTTGCTATTCTTCTGATCGCTCAATACCCGGATAGCCATTACGTCCAGCTAGTACCGCTGACGGCTTGTGGGTGCTTGATATGATCATCACCTACAGCTGGCGTATTGACGAGTCTTTAGAGTCCTACATAGAGCTTTTACTGGCTCAGGCAAAACGAAATAGGAGCGCATATGTGATATGTGCGGGACCGAGAATAATGCGAGTATATGATACCGTATTCTATTCTCGCGATGTTTGTATCGATCAGTTATATGCGATATAACCAGGTTATCGAATCAAGGGTTGATTCGATAAGTCGGTATATTGGATGTTAGTCGGTTATATGTGATATACCCGGATTATTAAGTCAAGTATTGATTTAATAATTTAGTGTATAATTGTATATATGATATACTAATTTACATTAACTAACATTGGTTCACTTAAGCATTTGTTTTTCTCACTTGTGCACAACTTAATATATATGTGATATATATTAATTTGTGTTCATATTGTATCATGGTTGTTGATACACTTGACATGGGTGTATAAGACATACACCATTCTAATTTTAGTGGAGGGTTTTTTATATTTAAAGTAAATCTAAATTGATTGATTTTTGTTAAGTGCATGAAGCTTGTAGAAGCTTTTAGTGCTTTGACAAATTCAACTCAATTTGTTTTACTTATGATATTAAGTTAACCCAACCATTAGAATTAGCCATGGTTATGTCTTTACATGAGTTAGTATATGATACCCACTCACCCATGGTTAGCTCTCTCTCTTTTGATTAGTTTTCATTCTCATTTTGAGCTCATCTTCTTCCTCCTTCAAATTCATTCTAGGGTTTGATAAAGAGAGAGAGAGACATTGTGAGAAAAGAAATTCTAAAGTGTACCCATTTCCTATTTCATCATCCTCTACTAGACTAGCACTTTAGTTTAGGGTGTTTGCTTCACTAATTCTCTAGTTAGTGAAGTAGAAGCTTGAGTTCGTATTCCCTCGACGTAGATCATCTTCGGCCTCGAAGACTTCAAGCAAAACCGTTGCCCTCTTCTCATGGAGCTGTCCGAGAGTCCGGGAGTTTGATGTTCGCAGCGAAGGGACTACAACAAGGAGCTTTAGAAGTGAAGGACCGATCTACAAAGGTAATATTTCGTATTCACTTAGTCGTAAATGATATTTACTTGCATATGAAACCCTAATTATCTAGCAAAGATCTTGTTTAGGATTATTCGGCACGGCTAAAATTTTAATCGGGCATGGTTGATGCCTTGTAGAACCTTCTTAGAGTGCCTAGTAACCCTACATATAGATTGTCTATAATGAAATCATGCTTCTTTGTACAGGATAACAGATTACAAACTGCAATTTGCAAACTCAGCGAGAATGTTTCCAAGAACTAGTTCGGTTTCAGAGGCGACTTCGATCCCTTACGTGGTCAAGATCAATACCCGTGTGATTCTCCCCACAAGTCTCAGTCGGCAATGGGAGGAACAGCTTCGTCAATTTGGTTCTGTCATCATTTACCCTGCCGGAAGCACTCATCTGGCGGAGACCGCGGCAAACTAAGTGGCTAAACCGACTTCAAGAGGCAGGAGGCCAAACGTTGTGATCGCTAGGGTACCTACTCACATCAGAATATTGCATTTAATAGTGCTTATTCTTATGCTCATTTTTATATAGGTAGGTGCTTTTGATCCGTATTTGCTACATGATTACAGGTTACAGGTTCTCAGTCTAGAATAATGCAAATCACGCACATTCTCTACAGTTATGACAAAATTCATGTAACGACTCTGTTTTTAATGTATAAAAAGTTGTTTAAAGTTAAAACACTAAAAGGAGTATTTGCAACCCTGAGTACGCTATAAGTATTTTATTTGATTTTGAACAGCAAGAAAGCACTTGTAGCTCATTGGTAAAGCCATGCAATGCTGTTACGTAGCCCCTATGTTCGAATCCCATCAGCCGCATATTATTTTTGATGATTTTTCTTTTAAACTTTTTGTAAGCCCAAAAGTTTACATGTGCAATACACGTAAAATGAAAAGGTACATTAAATCAAACATGTTGAAATTGATATATGAACAGACCCGAACACGTGGCACCAATCCATGCACCCAACCCCCACAATCGACCGGCGAGATGGCACTAAAGGCCGGCGCCGTCGGGCCCCCCATGGGGAATGCTCTCATTTTTTTACCCTAGTCTTTTGGCCTCCCCGCTTAACCCCAGTACCGTTTGTTTTTCCTGAAATTAAATAGAGAATTAAAATAAGGCATTAATCCAAAATTTTAATGCATTTTAATTCCATTCTTCAATCCTCAAGATCCTAATTTCTCCTATAAATACAACATCACACTCTAGCCCTCTCTATTATGAAATCCATTATCAAAACACTCAAATTTTTTCCAAGTCAAAGAAGTGTACAAGTAGAGATAGCCCAAGGTCAAGTTCCGGCGACAATTCGTGAAAATTCCGGCGACACCGCGACTCCATGAAGCAATCAAATTGATCTTATTCCTCATCTCTCTCTTTTCATCCAGTAAGTCCCCTCTCCACCTCTCTCTTCCTATTCTGAAAAATTCTCTTTTCAAAACTCATCGGAAGTGGTGTTAATCCGACATCTGATTCTAAATTTGTTAAAAAACCTAAATTTTCTTAATAACAAATAAACCATTTCTTTATATATTGTTTACCAACCATAAACCAACATTGAGAACAAGTTTCAATTTAAAATACCATGCTATGCAACTTATATTACATTTTTACAGTTAAATACCATAAAGATTACCTACGACATTCTTTTATCATAATTGCTCATATTACCTTTCGAAAAACCTCATGAGGTAATGACCTACCTCTCACAACACACATCATGACATAGGACGATTGCTTGAAATATATATTTTTGTGGGACAAATACAATTTTATATTAGAATAGCATAAACTATTAAAAACCATATTTTTTAAATTGTTTTAATTAAATTCTTTGCAACTAAGCCTCTACAACCCATTTTGGGGAACCCAATTTGGATGGTACAGGTTATTGCACATCCTAGGGACAAGTCGAGCGAGATGCAGACCTTCTCACAGACCATCCGATCTCGATGGAATTTTTAATACAATTTTTAAAAAACGTGATTTCTATTTAATAAATAAATTCTATTTTTAATAATTATATATATATATATATATTCAAAACATATATTGTATATTTATAATAAATTCCATGTTTTCTAAACACAAGAATCACAAATTTCATGAATATACCATCACAAATCCATACAATTCCAATTTACACTAAAATACTATATACTATTCAATCTAGCTTTATAATCATTAGAATACTTGACTTTTAGAAATTACATCCATGAAAACCCTAAATATGATAAATAAATACGTGAGGTTTATTTTGAAAGTTTATCAAAACTATTTTTCATAAAATCCCCTCAAGTTTTTAAATTTACAATAAGGACCCTAGTAAATATAGGTTTAAGCGGGACCAATTCTCTTGAGCCTCAGGGAGCCGGAGAAAGTGGGTGCTTGCTTATTTAAGGTAGGAAATTAAAATGGGGTTATCAAAAGTAATTGGCTTAGAAAAAGTCACAAATCCCGCCGTCCATGTGCACCAGTTATCGATAACTCCAAAGCCAAATTCAGGAATCAAATTCTTTTTAAGTGTCTGACTTAGACAGAGTCTCAGTCTAATCTGAATATAATTCCTATCTACATACAATCTAAATATAACTCCAATACAACATAAATCCATATACTGGAACTTGAAACATGAATACCAGAATGCTATACAATATCAACATGACTTGAACCGACCGAACCATGGATATACATGGACTTGATTACATGGCTATCCGTTTACATGAACAATTGATATCATGGTTTCGGCTAGTCTTACAGCTATAAACAATACAATAAACATTACGGGGTTTTTAAAGGGGTAGATTGGTACAGAATGTGTTAAAAGTAGAACGATGATGGTCACTTTAATACACCTAACCTGAATATCTGTTGCTGTTGTCCTGTGGTTTGACGGGTCCTTATTCTCCGTATACCATAGTCCACGGAATAGTTGGACTTCTCTCGTATACACTGTCATATTCTGTACCAATCTACAACAACAGCGTTAACATAATAAACATACATTATACCAGATGTATTCTCTATACCTGTTCAATCTATTTCTATCTCTCTTTGGGACTTACCGAGCGATTGTTCGCTGACGACATTCATTTTCTATTCTTTCTTTGGAATATTGTCAGGAAGACCCGACTCTTTGGAGATCGAGCCCAGCTCAGAAGACTTGGAGTAGTTCATCAAAGACCCGGAGTTCTAGTCACTTGTATATACTTTTTCTTTCAGTTCATGCCATTATTTAAGCATTGCTTTCTATATTGTATTTAATTTTCAGTTGTATTGTAAAGAAAGCTTAATAAATAAAAACGTTGTTGTTCATTTACATCTCATGTCTTTCTTGTGTACATTTATATTATATTACTTATTTACGCTTAACGTGTTTACTTCTGAGTAAATACGTCGTGGGCCTCGTCATGTCTCCTTATCCGTACACCGGAAAGCGGGGCGTGATAGGTTTTGTTGGTGGCCAATGCAGATCAGTTCTGCATGAATTCATACCATGCAGGGTCAGTTTTGCATGGAAACCTAAGCAATATATCAAAAGAATTATAAGAATCAGCAACTAAATTTTCTTTACATTTCATATTCTTTGAATCTATCCTAACCCTATTTTTCTTTCAAGGTTATGGATTCCCCGAACAATACTAACACCAACGTGAACGACAACACCAAACTACTACCTCTTCCACTTACCCCTACCGTAGCAGCTCCGATAAACGAGCAGACGATTTTGCTTCAGGCAATCAAGAGCCTCTTGAAGGCACAGCAGCAGCAGACTGCTATACTCCTGAACCGCCCAGAAGCTAAGGCACCTGGAGTGAAACAATTCTGGGCATTGCACCCTAAACAATTCTTTGGGAAAGAGAGCCTTTTGGAAGCTGGGGAATAGGCTCAATCAATCAAAGATGATCTGGCGGCAGCACAAGTGCCAGACATTAGGTAAGGTCTACGAAGCTGTAACTTACCGATAAAGCCCGAGTATGGTGGAAGACAGAAGAAAGCCGTCTTACCCAGCCGATCGAATGGAAGACTTTTCATGGCATGTTTGCCGCAAAGTATTTTCTCGAGACTACCTGATTTGACATGGAGTAGCAATTCTTCCACCTACAACAAGGCTTTATATGGAGCAAACCCATAGATGAGTATGATGTTGAGTTCACTATGTTGAGCAGGTAAAATATGTCTCAAATATTCGGATTTTTTGATATCAAATACTATACAGCTAACACAAGATCGTAATAGGTTCATGGCACATCTCATACTGACTATAAGATCAGGGCCAGAAGATTTCAGTAGGGGTTGGACTAGGAGATCCAAGCTGCATTAGCTATAGGGGATTTCCCAACCTATGATTTGGCTTTGAAGGTTGCCCGTCGATATGAGGCAGTGGTGAAGAAGAAGGGCAAACCTTAATCTGCCGGTGTGAAGCACCCTGCTACTCAGATAGCAAGAAGGGCCACTTCCAGGCCACCTTTTGTACCCAGGAGACCAGTAGTACCTTTCAACCGGCCCAGTCCAGACTTTTGCACTTACTGCAGGAGGAATGGACACCTGGCGAAGGACTGCAGGCGTCCTAATCGCATTTTCTTAGTCTATGGATCATCCACACATGATATTGGATCTTGTTCTCGTAAACTCAATCTAAATCCTGCATCCAGACCAGTAATCATGTATCCGCAGTGGCCAGCTATCTAGGCACCTGCTTTTTGTCTTGATCTCCTAGCTCCACCTCCTGGTGGACCTACTGCACCTCCTTCTCGTTAGTTCCATCAAGCACAAAGGAACCTACACTAGGGACAGAGGAACGGACAGAGGAATGCTTCTCCAGCAAGGAGGAATGTACCGAGGCGACAAGGTTTCACAATGACTGTGGAAGATGCTAAAGCCACTGGCTAAGTCATCACTGGTAACTCTTTCTTTCAATCTTTCTTTCTATCCTTATACATATCAAATATTTTTTCCTATGCATAAAATATATCCTACATAACTTAGGTACAATCTTAGTAGCCTCACTTCCTGCACAAGCACCCTTTGATACTGGAGCATCTCATTGCTTTATGTCGCAACGATTCGTCCGAACTCATGCGATTCTAGTCAAACCATTCGTATCCAGCTAGAATGTCAGTTCAGGGAACAACGTTCTAAAGGCAACAATGGGATAAGACCTGTGTCCAGTGGTCGTCTGCAGCAGAGAATTTTATGCTGACTTTAAGGTGCTGGACATACAGAACTTCGATGTAGTTTTGGGTATGGATTGGCTAGGAACATTCTATGATACCATCGACTGTCGTCAAAGAAGGGTATTGTTCGAGATTCCCGAGCATCTGGTATTTTATTTCAAAAGTGGAGACCGTACCCTGGAGCCTAGCACATACAAAGAAAAATCGAAGAAGGCAGTGATTGTAGCTTTAAAGGCGGGAGAAGATAAGCCAGAGGTAGTTCGAGAGTTCGATGATGCATTTCCTGAAGATATATCAGGTTTGACTCTTGATTGAGATCTTGAACTTGGAATTGATTTAGTACCTGGAGAACAACCGGTGATCAAAGCACCATATTGCTTAAGTCCAGAAGGTTTGAAGGAGGTCCGTACTCAGCTGGACAAACATCTGCAGAAAGGATGGATTCGTCCCAGTACTTCAAGTTGGAGATCTCTAGTTTTCCTTGGGAAGAAGAAGAAAGGTTCATACAGAATGTGCATTGATTACCGAGCTCTAAACGAAGTCATGATAAAGAACAAGTATCCGCTACCGCCAATCGATGATCTGTTCGATCAGCTAAGTGGGTCTTGCATTTTCTTAAAATTAGATCTTCGTTCGGGTTACAATCAGGTGAAGGTCAAAGAGTCTGATATTCTGAAGACGGCATTCATGATTCTCTATAGATATTATGAGTCTCTCGTGATGCCCTTTGGAGTGACCAATACACCAGCCATATTCATGAATCTGATGAACCAAGTGTTCCGAGAGTACCTAGACAGGTTCATTGTAATATTCATCGACGACATCCTGGTGTATTCTAAGATTCGGAAGGAATAAGATGAACATTTGAGAATTGTCCTGGAGACTTTGCGTCAGCATCAATTCTATGCCAAGTACAACAAGTGCGAGTTTTGGCTAGAACAAGTCGGATTTCTCGGACATATCGTTTCAGGTGAAGGAATCTATGTGGATCCAGCTAAAATATCAGCAGTAAGCGAATGGTCGACACCAAAGAAAGTAAAGGACATTCAAAGTTTCTTAGGTTTAGCAGGATACTGCCGAAGATTTATTAAAAGATTTTCAAAGATTGCAACATCCCTGACCAAGCTCACACGTAAAGATGAAGCATTCGTGTGGTCAGAAGTATGCGAACAAACTTTTGTAGAACTCAAGTCAAGATTGACAACAACGCCTATTCTCGTAATACCGGACCAATCTGGAGGTTTCGTAGTGCATTGCAACGCATCCGGAAAGGGATTAGGATGTGTTCTACACCATCACGGTAAAGTTCTAGCTTATGCATCAAGACAGTTGAAGATTCATGAGTGCAATTATCCAAAGCATGACTTAGAGTTGGCAGCTGTTATATTTGCACTGAAGATTTGGCGTCATTATCTTCTTTGAGAACGGGTAGATATATACACAGACCATAAAAGTCTGAAGTATGTGTTTACTCAAAAAGAGCTGAATATGCAGCAGAGAAGATTGTTTACCCCAATCAGAGCAAAGCTCTGTTCAAATTCCAAGGCGGAAGATGAAGCAACGCTTCATCTTCCCCCAATCAGAGCAAAGCTCTGTTCAAATTCCAAGGCGGAAGATGAAGCAACACTTCATCTTCCCCCAATCAGAGCAAAGCTCTACTTTGAAAATTCAAACTTTAATTAAAGAAGCAATGCTTCAGCTGGCCTGCGCTCTGCGCTGCACGCCACGTGGCACCGCAGTTGCACTGCGCTGTGCGCTGTGCGACACGTGTCAGCGCAGATGCGCTTCTTGACACGTGTCACGCGCTGGGGCATTTGCGCCAAGCAGAATTAAAATTCTAAAGAAATCTTTTCTGTTCTTGTTAAAATAAGAAGATTTTCTTCTATAAAACAGAAGCCTTTGGATCAAAGATCTAACGGTGGGAAAAAATTCCTCAAATCACTCAGAGAGAGATCTCTTTAACAAATTTATGGGCACTATAAAAAGGACCCTAGACCTCAATTCAATAATCAACATTTTGTGAGAAATTAAACAGAGAGTGCTCTGAAGAATTGGAGAGAAATCCCCAAGAACAAAAAAGGTAAAAAGCCTTTAGAAAAAAGCGAAAATTCTCTTATGAACAGATCATGGATCTAAAAACAAGATCAATGATCTTTAATAAAAAACAAAATAAAAATAGTACTTTGCACTTTTTATGAACCTCTCGTTCCTGAAATAAGAAAAAACTTGTTTTTTCTTTGATCTAAATTAGATCAAGAAATCAAGCAGTGCTTTGCACTTTTTTTATGAACCATTGGTTCTTGAATCTAAAAGATTCTCAAGTTAACAGTGCTTTGCACTTGAAAAATTGCACTGTTGCGCTCCTGCGTTGGCGCAAGCCACCAAGGAGCGCCACGTGTCAGCAGCGCAACAGCACAGTGCACTGACACAGCGCACTGCGCTGTTGCGCTTGCGCTCCTCAGAAGGTGACACGTGTCAGCAGAGCAGCAGCACAGCGCACTGGCGCAGCGCACTGCGCTTGCATGACACGTGTCCTCACCACAAGCACTTGCGCTCTTTAATTGGCGCAAAGCGCCTGAAAAATGCAATGCATTTCTTTTGTTAAAGGGCCAGGCCCAAGTCAAAAAGACCTAGCAGGCCAAAAAAAATTGCAAAGCAATAAAAAGGGGCAGAGCCCAAGTAAAATTGATGCTCTGCATCATTTATAAATGGGCAGAGCCCAAAACAAATTGATGCTCTGCATCCTTTATGGGTAGAGCCCAAATAAAAATAAAAAGAATTGCAATGCAAAAGCAAATAAAATGCTGAACATTTTCAACTGGACTTAGCCCAATTTTGGCCGTAAGTCCTCAAATTAAATTGACTGAGCAAGACTTCTCTCTTAAATCAATTTACCTCCGGTTCGAGGGTACATCTCCGAACTCCTCTGACACCTGTCGTTGTAATCCTTCAACGACGTCAGAGAGGTGACGGGTCCTGACAACCACATATCAACATAGACTGCGGGGTCCTTAAACTCGTGGACCGAAACGTCCTTAAACTAATATTGGACCGAAACGTCCTTAAACTAATTTCGGACCGAAACGTCCATAAACTAATATTGGACCGAAACGTCCATAAACTAATATTGGACCGAAACGTCCTTAAACTAATTTCAGACCGAAACGTCCTTAAACTAATAATAGACCGAAACGTCCTTAAACTAATTTCGGACCGAAACGTCCATAAACTAATATTGGACCGAAACGTCCTTAAACTAATGATGGACCACCACGTCCTTAAACTGGCGATGGACCACCACGTCCCTAAACTGGAACATGGACCACCACGTCCCTAAACTGGAACAATAGAGCCTTCAAATGCTCTTTTGCCGGATCTAAACGGTCCTGTTTAAGTTGATCTTAGCCCCAAATACGGCTAACGTATCCTTAAACATTCAAATGGACTCTAAAACTCCAAATCAACTTGGGTTCAAGGCTACATCTCTGTACTCCTCTGGCACCTGTCGTTGTAATCCTTCAACGTCGTCAGAGAGGTGACGGGTCCCGACGGCCATATATTAAATGGATGACCACGTTAAGTCGATCGTAGTCTCAAACAGGACTAACGTATCCTTAACGGATGTTTAAGTCGATCTTAGCCGCAACACGGCTAACGAATCCTTAAAATAAAAAAACCAAATCCAAATCTAAGTAAATACGGATTTGGACTAATCCGCATCCTACGGGCGACGGCATTACTCAGTCTCCGCATACAATCCACGGGCAGCCACAAACAAAACAAACACACATGACACGAAGTGAAATTCTGGAGAAGGAGAAAGTGGCTACCGCGATGCGGTAGCGTAATTAACTGCAGGGGCTTGCGCCTGCAGGGAAGAGCGTCCCCACAATCAAAAACCCCTCTAGCGAGGGGGAATCTGACGAAGTCTGCTACATCGGCCGCATCCATCTAATCCTCCGATACACGGTGCCACAAATCAACTTGGCATCTTCGGAGATGTAGACAGATAAAACCATATAGCATCTTCCCCGAATCTCAAGCAAGACGTCCTCGCGTCGTCGCCGTCTTTCGGAGGGGAACAGATTCTGGCACGCCCCGGTGGGACCTTTTCCTCTTTCCACTCCACACTTCGTGTATCGTCTTCGCGAACGAGTCGCGGTTTGTTAATGGTTACCTTTGGATTTCAAGTTACTAAGATTTGGTCTTTTTCCTGGCGCAGAAATCAAATATCAATGGCCTCAAACTGCTCGAACTGCTCGATGCAACCGACACTCCACTTCACCTGGAGGTGCAGCATATGGGCCTCAAGCGGCCTCCGTCCTTACTATGCCTGTGGAGAAAGTGACTCAGGCCACCACCGGCCTATTTTTCGGGACCATGATCCCTCCTGCAAGCTTCACCTTGCCAATACCCGTACGGGAAGTTTCAAAGAAGTCGGTTTTTGATCGACTTACCACTTCCGCGACCCCTCTTAACGGGTCGCCCAACTCCACTACCTCAGTTTCCAACAGACTGGGCCAGAACGTCTACAAGCCCGCGATACCCGAAGTTGCCATCCCAAAGCGGATAGCCATCCCGATTCAAGCGAACAAAATCATTGGAAAGGCTCCTCCTGTAAGTCCGTGTTGCCCACCCCGGTGCTTACGGGGAGGCGGAAAACATAATAAAAATCGGATTTTTAATGACTTAGGCAACATGGACTATGCTTGTGAGGATCTTTGCTAAACATAAACTAGCTAACCCTAACTACAAAGTAGCTAAGTGAAGAAAGGTTATACCTTTGGTCTTTAGTCCTTCTCTCCTTGCTCCTAGGTATGGTAGAAAAGGATCACCTTGCTTGTCTTCTCCCGTCAAAGAAGGATCCACCCGAAAGCCACCACCTTTAGCTTCAACTCCAAGCTAGGAGTAACTAGAGTGCAAGAAATGCTAAGACTTGAACCCTAGAAGTGAGTAGAGAAGATCAAGAGAGGGTTTTTCTCAAGCTTTTTGTTTCTCAACACATGAGAGGGAGAGAGCTTGAGGGAGAGGATGAGCAAGAGAGAGAAAAGAAATGAGAGAAAAAATTAGAATAATAGTGAGCCATTCTCACTAATATGTGTGAGTTATTTTAATTAATCAATTAGCAAGAAAATTGTCATGGTTTAATCAAGAGGTGACCATTATCATTTCATTATTAATGCAAATTGCAAGAATCAAAGAGCATCTTCCAAATGAAATGATCATGGTCAAATTGTCAACTTGGTCAACAAGTCAACAAAGTCAAAGTGTCAACAACAACAACCATGCACAATAATTAAGCTAATTATTAATTAACAATAATACACACAAAAACAATAGGGTTAATAAAATGACAATAGTCATTAACCCTAAACAAGGTCCTCTCCCTCAATCTCAAGCAACCGTGCATACGCACCCGCATTCGTGAACCGAGGAACACGAACACAATGAGAAAAACCAATCTCAAATCATATACTAGGATCCGGCTTAAACCAAAGCCCGCTAGTATAAACTGTCCGGACAGCAAACGTGCACAAGTGCGCGGATGCGAACGAACCCTGTCGCAAAACCATGCGACCTCTACTCATTTTGCCTAAAGGCGAATAGCTCTCTGTGTGGGACTCTAAAGACTCGACACTACGCTGGCAGTGGGTTTAACCACAGACCGCAAGCGGCACTAGCTGTACGTAACGGTCCCCAGGTAGATGTCGATAAGAAGACTGACGAGGTGAACCCCATCTGCACTCCTACTGAGCCTGTATGTGACAGTCTCCGTACAGTCCGGTCTGTTCGTCTGATACATCGCATGGCGGGCCTAGGGGGGCGGTGAACGTCAGTCCCCTAATAGCGGTACAAGTCGTGTCGGAGTGAAGCCCAGAACACCCTGAGATAACACTGGAAGCCTACCAGTATATCTCGCTTGCCCTGGCCAGGGACTACTCGTGTAATGGCTCTCCTGGACACAGCGCGATGTCAACCCCCAATACCGGGAGAGACGAATCCTGTCTAACCGTCACTGCCTCCAAATGCTTCGGGACTGCACCCAAAAACTACCTGTTTGCACGACTCCTCTGAGCCGTGGTAGGGTAGTAATCAAAGTGCAGTGGGAACACACTCGAGGCGAAGTGACAGTGTCAAGTCAGCGGACTAAGCTGTACTCATGTCACCTGGGAACTGATAACTGACGATAGGTATATTACCAACCAACAGTTCCCGACGAGTCCTGTCCAGTGTACTCGTAACCTAACGAGCACCCGCATACTATCCCAAGTACGACGTACTAACGGCTGTGGGACAGACCGTCTCCCACACTGGGATGAGAAGCGCATACGCTAGTCTACTCCGGAGTATCGATGCCCTGTCTCGATAGTCCAACGACCAGGGACCTGTATAAGGATGTGCTTATAGATTACCCAGCTCCCACGAGTGCGAGCGCCATCACAACGCTGGTAATCAAGCAAAGATCCTAAGGGCTCTACTAATATGTATACCAGCAATATGCTAAAAGAAACACATGCACATATTAAAGCAGAGACAAACCAAGTAGCATACTACCATTTCGAGCAAGATTGTATATACAACTGTGAATATCCCAAGCTTCCATTAAGTAATATACAAGCTAGTATGATACAGTAATGGCCTCTAGGGCATATACACTAACAATCTCCCACTTGCACTAAGGCCATGTACTGGCGTATCGAAGACCTATCATCTCGATCAGCCGCTCGAACTGAGTCTGGGGTAGGGCCTTCGTGAGTGGATCTGCAGTGTTGTTCTCCGTATTAACTCTCTTTACCTCGATCTCCTGGCGATCTATGATCTCCCTGATCAGGTGGTACCGCCTCAAAATGTGCCTGGACTTCTGATGGGACCTGGGTTCCTTCGCTAAAGCTATAGCTCCGTTGTTGTCGCAATACAGCGGTATTGGATCAACAATGGTAGGAACCACCTGAAGCTCCGTGAGGAACTTCTTCATCCAGACAGCTTCCTTTGCGGCATCGCAAGCAGCTATGTACTCCGCTTCCATTGTTGAGTCTGCAACGGTCTCCTGCTTGGAACTCTTCCAGCAAACCGCCCCTCCATTGAGGGTAAAGACATAACCCGACATGGACTTGGAGTCATCCTTGTCACTCTGGAAGCTGGAGTCAGCAAAGGCCTCGAGCTGGAGGTCTTTTCCGCCATACACCAAGAACATCTCCTTAGTCCTTCTCAGGTACTTGAGAATGTTCTTTACCGCTATCCAGTGTTTCTCCCCTGGGTTTGACTGATACCGGCTTACAACGCTCAATGCGTACGCTACATCTGGTCTGGTACACAACATCGCATACATTATAGAGCCTACCGCAGAAGCGTAGGGTATAATAGACATGCGATCCCTTTCCAAATCAGTCTTGGGAGACATCTCTTTGGAGAGGGTGATCCCGTGACAAGCCGGTAGATTACCGCGCTTGGAATCTTCCATACTGAACCTTTTCAGTATGGTGTCAATGTACCTTGACTGTGAAAGTCCCAACATCCTTTTAGATCTATCACGATAGATCTGGATCCCCAGAATGTAGTTGGCATCACCCAGGTCCTTCATGGAGAACCTCTGCGACAAGAATCCTTTGACTGACTGTAGCATAGGAATATCATTTCCTATTAGGAGAATGTCATCCACGTACAAGACGAGGAATACCACAGTTCTCCCTACAATCTTACTGTAAATGCATGGTTCATCTGGGTTTTTGATAAAGTCGAATTCTTTGACAGTATCATCAAAGCAGATGTTCCAACTCCGCGATGCCTGCTTAAGTCCATAGATGGACTTTAGCAACTTGCACACTCTACCGCTGCTCCCACTCTGATTGAATCCCTCCGGCTGATCCATATAGACGCACTCTTCCAAATTTCCATTTAGGAAAGCCGTCTTTACGTCCATCTGCCAGATTTCATAATCGTGGAAGGCAGCAATGGCAAGTAGGATCCGAATGGATTTCAGCATAGCCACTGGAGAAAAGGTCTCGTCATAGTCCAAACCAGGTCTTTGACGAAAACCCTTTGCTACAAGTCTAGCTTTATAGGTCTCAACCTGCCCATCTACACCAATCTTCTTTCTGAAGATCCATTTGCAGCCTACGGGTTTTACCCCTTCTGGTGCAAAGTCCAAAGTCCAAACTTTGTTGGTGTACATGGACTCCATCTCGGCCCGCATAGCATCTAGCCATTTTACCGAGTCGCCGCTCTGGATGGCTTGCTGGAAGCTAGTAGGCTCACCATAATCCATGGTGCAATCCTCTCTATCCCCGTCTATGAGAAAACCGTAGTATCTCTCGGGCGGATGAGACTGCCTACTACTTCTGCGGAGTGGCGCTGGGATATCCGGTTCTCTTGAAACTTCTGGTTCTTCCAAGCTTTCAGTAATAGCTTGTGGTTATGGAATTTCTTCCAGTTCTATTGCGCTCCCACTTATCTGATTTTCTAAAAATTCAGTTTCCAAGAAGTGGGCATGCTGAGAAACAAAAACCTTTTGTTCCTCTGCGGAATAGAAAAGATACCCCCTGGAGTTCTTCGGGTATCCCACAAACTTACACAGTACTGAACGTGCCTCGAGCTTGTCCGCATGCTGCTTTTTTACAAAAGCTGGACATCCCCATGTCTTAAGGTACTTGAGACAGGGTTTCTTCCCACTCCACATCTGATATGGAGTGGTAGGCACAGTCTTGGTGGGAGCCTTGTTCAAGAGATATGCAGCTGTTTCTAGTGCATAACTCCAGAAGGATCGCGGCAACTCAGCCTTACTCATCATGGAACGAACCATATCCAATAGGGTTCGATTCCTCCTTTCCGATACACCGTTGTGTTGTGGTGTGTATGGGGGAGTAAGTTGAGAGAGAATTCCATTCTCTTTTAAGAAGCCCAGAAACTCGGCACTTAAGTATTCTCCTCCTCGATCCGATCTTAGGATCTTGATACTTTTGCCTGTTTGTTTTTCAACTTCATTCTTGTATTCTTGAAATTTCTCAAAGGCCTCGGATTTGTGCTTCATCAAGAAGACATGCCCATACCTAGAGAAATCATCGGTGAAAGTAATGAAGTATGAATAACCACTTCGCGCATGTGTAGACATTGGACCACACACATCACTGTGTATGAGTCCCAAGAGCTCGCTTGCTCTTTCTCCGTGTCCAGTGAACGGAGTCTTTGTCATCTTTCCCATGAGACAAGATTCACAAGTGGCATAAGACTGATACTCAAACGGATTCAAGTATCCCTCTTTATGTAACTTTGTTAACCGTGTCTCATTAATGTGACCCAGTCTACAATGCCATAAGAAAGCCTGATTTGTTTCCGGAGACTTTCTTTTAAGTGTGTTCTGGACACTGAAGATCTGAGCTTGATTCAGTACGTATATACCGTTCTGTAATGTACCTGACCCAATCAGAACTTGATTTAGGTGGATGTTAACTACATCGCTTACAAAAGTAAAATCATATCCTTCCTTAGAAATTAAGGATACAGATATGATATTACATGTCGCACCTGGTACATAAAAACAGTTACGCAGAATCAATATCTGCCCAGTTGTCAGTCCTAGATGATATTCCCCTACGGATTCAGCATACATGCTCATTCCGTTAGCAACCCTGAGAGTCATATCACCTTTCCTGATAACCCTACGGTTTCTCAAAGCCTGTAATGAATTACAGATATGAGATCCTGATCCGGTATCCAATACCCAGGAAGTAGGGTTAACTGACATACAGTTCTCAATCACAAACACACCCGAAGCCGAAGCCACAACATGCTTCGAATTCTGGCTACTGGCTTTACAAGCCCTGCAATCCTTCTGTCCATGTTCATTCCCGTAACAATAGGAACATCCTTCTTTTACTACATCTGTTCCTGAAACTTCTGCCCTTCCCTTTCTTTCTACTTCCCTAGTTTCCTTTAGGGTAGTAGACAGAGACTGTTGAACTGAGTCAGCATCTGACCTGTTCTTCAACGTGGTCTTCAGGTCCGAGAGCTCAATAGAGCTGGTCTCTGTAAGGACGTTGCCCCCTACAGATGACCCGATAGCCAACCTCGCTGGAAGCAATTCGTTCGAGGTCTCATATCTTGCGATACGAGATTGCTCTCCATATAAAACCTTGTTATGGAGGAAGATAGAAGCTAAGTCCATCTTCTCGTGCTGCCTCTGGTATATACCATCAACTGAGGCTAACACGAGGCACTTGGCTTTCGCACAGACTTTTTCCGATGTCCTACGAATATCAATATCCGTGACAGGGGAAACTGGACCTGAGACGGCAGGGGTTGGATCAGTTAAGAGGTGTCCCAGCTTGTCCTGGGTAATGGACATCTGGACAGACCTTTGCCAGTCAAAACAGTTAGATTCAGTCATCTTTTTATCTAGATGTAACCTAGGTGTGGTCACAGGGTCGCTGCAATTAAGAGAGAGAGAAGAAAACACTTAGCATGTTGCTCTTGCAAGTTTAGATTGGTTTTTAATTTATCTAAACAGGATGGCTCCCACTGTCTCTCGAATCCCTTCTCAAACCGTAAAGAAAAGATTAGTCGGGATCAATCTCACCGTACAATACTTGCTTAACCGTTCAGCCAGGCCAGTGTCGGTACTTCGAGGGAGGTTTTCCAACGCTTTCGCGAAGTTCCTTAATTAAGTAACCTCTTTTCCCTGTGGGCGTAGCCCCGCTAACACCTTTCTAGGCACCTACTAGGTTTATAGCATTGATCGTTAAGTGAGAGTTTTCCCGAGGAGTAGCATATACTCACAGTAGGATCGGGATCCAAATATCATCGCGTGATAAAACCGAAGGAATCCTACCAGAATCATCACACTCCAAATGGTATGCAACGCTAGCAAGTTTCAGTACTTATGAAACTCCCGATGTGGATTTTTGCCCCATGCTCTTATGACCTTGACGAAGGTCAACAAATCATAAGTCACATGTCAAGTTCTACCCGTCATTATCCAGGTTAATTTGAACCCACCCGTACATACCCTTGACGAAGGTCAACAAGGTAGTACGACTGTCCCAAACCAACGCATCTATCTATGCTACATATGAACACCCAACAGCTACCAATCACTATGCCTTGACGAAGGTCAACAAACATAGCTTGAATACTATTGAATATTCATACGAAACGACGGAGGGCTACGGATGGTTTTGGCGAAACCGTGAACGTAGTGAACTTGATCTAATCGATGGAACGAGATAGCTTTTAAAAGGAGTGGTTCAAGCTCCGCGTTTAAAAGTTTAGTTTTGAAAAGAACCGAGTGGTTTTCAAAGTGTTCCAATCGACTTTTACTTGGTTTATTTCTTGCATTAGTTCTTTTAATGCGTCCCATCATTTAATCCTACCATTGCAGAAAACAACCAAAATATGACGTACGCTTATGCCATTCGCATTCGCCACGGGGCCCCGTCATCACCCGTTAGGTTACTTAACTAACGACAGAGCGGGGGCTGGGCTAGCGCGGCTGTAAAACATAAGCAACGCCTAAATAGTTATTATATAATTATACAGCAATGATAGACATTACAGATCACAGATGAATACATTGGATATACTAGGAATCCGCAATGCGTTCGAGCCTGCAACGCAAAACGGATTACACGGTCGCGGTGAATAGCCAATACCCCACCCAAGACCCCTACGGGTGCGGCAAACTACCCGCCAAGCACCCGAAGCGAAGCAACCTCCCTCACCACCGTGAGTAGGCCACTCGGCACTTCGAGATACCCGGTAGTTTGTGCACCCCCTCCATGGGTCTATCCTAGGAGCAAAAACAGTAAAAAGAATTATACAATGGCGGCTACAACCCCGACCCGGTTGTGCGGCCATACAAAGAATATTATTACATCAATTTACATGTTACAAATGAATGAAAGAAAAACAACGCTCATCTCACATCCACCCCGGCCATTCACCCGCGACAATCCAATCCATTCATATCCACAAACCAATAACAATCACAGATCATGTATAACCCCGACTAATCGTCTTATAGCGATTAGCCGACGTTCAATACATGCAAGCATTACAGATATAACCGATGTAGTTAAAGTGTAGTGAAGTTCCGAAAAATACGGATTTATAGGCCCCCAAAAGTAAATTTTAGTTCTGGAAAATCTGGGCATATATTATATATCCTAAAAATCCCAAAACCAACTCAGAAACAAACTGCAGCAAAAACGATACAGAGAGTTGACAAGACGGCCGCGCTTCCGCGGCAAGAGCTTCCTTATGCCGCGGAACCGCGGTCCTCTTGGCTCCTCTCTGGTTCGTATTTGGTGGTGTTCCACACAAAACCCTGAGACAATTTTACAAGTATACAGTTTTTCATTTTAACCAGGAAAAATTTTAACAGAAAGTTGGATTTTGAAAAAGTTTGGTTTTAGGGTTTTTTTTTTCGGTTTCGAAACTTCGTTACACTTCACTACCTAGCTAGTTTGAGTTTAGTTAGGCTCTGATACCACTGTAAGTCCGTGTTGCCCACCCCGGTGCTTACGGGGAGGCGGAAAACATAATAAAAATCGGATTTTTAATGACTTAGGCAACATGGACTATGCTTGTGAGGATCTTTGCTAAACATAAACTAGCTAACCCTAACTACAAAGTAGCTAAGTGAAGAAAGGTTATACCTTTGGTCTTTAGTCCTTCTCTCCTTGCTCCTAGGTATGGTAGAAAAGGATCACCTTGCTTGTCTTCTCCCGTCAAAGAAGGATCCACCCGAAAGCCACCACCTTTAGCTTCAACTCCAAGCTAGGAGTAACTAGAGTGCAAGAAATGCTAAGACTTGAACCCTAGAAGTGAGTAGAGAAGATCAAGAGAGGGTTTTTCTCAAGCTTTTTGTTTCTCAACACATGAGAGGGAGAGAGCTTGAGGGAGAGGATGAGCAAGAGAGAGAAAAGAAATGAGAGAAAAAATTAGAATAATAGTGAGCCATTCTCACTAATATGTGTGAGTTATTTTAATTAATCAATTAGCAAGAAAATTGTCATGGTTTAATCAAGAGGTGACCATTATCATTTCATTATTAATGCAAATTGCAAGAATCAAAGAGCATCTTCCAAATGAAATGATCATGGTCAAATTGTCAACTTGGTCAACAAGTCAACAAAGTCAAAGTGTCAACAACAACAACCATGCACAATAATTAAGCTAATTATTAATTAACAATAATACACACAAAAACAATAGGGTTAATAAAATGACAATAGTCATTAACCCTAAACAAGGTCCTCTCCCTCAATCTCAAGCAACCGTGCATACGCACCCGCATTCGTGAACCGAGGAACACGAACACAATGAGAAAAACCAATCTCAAATCATATACTAGGATCCGGCTTAAACCAAAGCCCGCTAGTATAAACTGTCCGGACAGCAAACGTGCACAAGTGCGCGGATGCGAACGAACCCTGTCGCAAAACCATGCGACCTCTACTCATTTTGCCTAAAGGCGAATAGCTCTCTGTGTGGGACTCTAAAGACTCGACACTACGCTGGCAGTGGGTTTAACCACAGACCGCAAGCGGCACTAGCTGTACGTAACGGTCCCCAGGTAGATGTCGATAAGAAGACTGACGAGGTGAACCCCATCTGCACTCCTACTGAGCCTGTATGTGACAGTCTCCGTACAGTCCGGTCTGTTCGTCTGATACATCGCATGGCGGGCCTAGGGGGGCGGTGAACGTCAGTCCCCTAATAGCGGTACAAGTCGTGTCGGAGTGAAGCCCAGAACACCCTGAGATAACACTGGAAGCCTACCAGTATATCTCGCTTGCCCTGGCCAGGGACTACTCGTGTAATGGCTCTCCTGGACACAGCGCGATGTCAACCCCCAATACCGGGAGAGACGAATCCTGTCTAACCGTCACTGCCTCCAAATGCTTCGGGACTGCACCCAAAAACTACCTGTTTGCACGACTCCTCTGAGCCGTGGTAGGGTAGTAATCAAAGTGCAGTGGGAACACACTCGAGGCGAAGTGACAGTGTCAAGTCAGCGGACTAAGCTGTACTCATGTCACCTGGGAACTGATAACTGACGATAGGTATATTACCAACCAACAGTTCCCGACGAGTCCTGTCCAGTGTACTCGTAACCTAACGAGCACCCGCATACTATCCCAAGTACGACGTACTAACGGCTGTGGGACAGACCGTCTCCCACACTGGGATGAGAAGCGCATACGCTAGTCTACTCCGGAGTATCGATGCCCTGTCTCGATAGTCCAACGACCAGGGACCTGTATAAGGATGTGCTTATAGATTACCCAGCTCCCACGAGTGCGAGCGCCATCACAACGCTGGTAATCAAGCAAAGATCCTAAGGGCTCTACTAATATGTATACCAGCAATATGCTAAAAGAAACACATGCACATATTAAAGCAGAGACAAACCAAGTAGCATACTACCATTTCGAGCAAGATTGTATATACAACTGTGAATATCCCAAGCTTCCATTAAGTAATATACAAGCTAGTATGATACAGTAATGGCCTCTAGGGCATATACACTAACACCTCCTTCCAGGAAGTCAGTCTTTACAAGGCTGACCATTCCGGTTGCTGCTCGAGGCGAAGTCCTCAAAGCTGTTTCCCCTGCCCAGAGATCTGTCTTTAACGGATTAGACATCGCTTCTCAACGGATGTCAGTCTTTGACAGGCTAGCACCAATAACAGTCTCTTCTCAAAGCAGGGGGCATGACGAAGCCACCCGCGTAGCTGAAACAACTCCATCCACAAGACACGCTCGACGTCGCTACTGGCACCGAGTGAGGAAGGCTGGGGGCAACTCCCCTTCTGGGATAACTCCGCCAGCTCCAACGGTGGAGATCGATGCTGCTGTTCCAATCGGGAACAGCTTTGAATTGCTGAACACGGTGCGCAGAAACTCTCCTGTTGCGGTGCTGAAGCGAACTCCTTCACCTGTGGAGAATACTCCAGAGAAGAAGCTAGAGCAGCCCCCTCACCGGCTGTCCTCTAAAATTTACAAGGTCTGGCGACTGGTCAAAGAGTCGGTGATTGATGAAAACTATCTCCGCCGAAAGAAAAAGACGAAGGTTCGGCAGGAGGAAGACTACTCTGCCAGGTCGAAAGAAGCAATGGTTACTCGGGTGTCCACTGCAACGACACCTTCAACGTCAATCACTCAAAAGAAAAGGAGGCCGCAAAAAGCCCCTGTGAACAAGGCGAACCGTAAAAGTGATGCGCACAAACGCCGCAAGTCTTAGGGCATGGTGGTGCACACTGTTTATATGGCTTCTGGAAAAGTGGAAAGCCGTGCTTCGACGGGTCACCGACCACTCACCCGATCCGTGACCAAAGCTCAGGAGCAGCAGCAAAAGCTTCAGGAGATGATGACTGCAATGGCCACACTTACAGAGCCAAAAGAAAGCTCAGAGGCATCATCGGAGCAGCGTCATGAACAAGAAACTGACGCCGATTACCTATGGAGAGTCCTCGAAAAGAAGAACAAAGAAGCCGCAGAGCAAGCGGCTAATATAAAACAAATGGCGCTTCTCTTCCAAGATATGGTAGGGATGATGATTCAGCAGAACCCTCCTGCTGAAGATCCTCCGGTCGGCCTTGAAGACGACAGGGGAGAAATGTCAAATCCTCCACAGGCTTTGTCAGCAGCCAAGGAGGAGGCAATCTCCAAAGCTATCCTTGACGAATATATAGCCCAGCAGATACGGGTTCATCATGCGACTGAGGCAGCCGGTCAGATCGTCCAAACAGGACGACCATATCCGGGCTGGTATGATCAGATACAGTACCCGCCGGGCTATACAATTCCTAAGTTCCACATATATAAAGGGACAGGGAATCCGCATCAGCATGTCGCTCAATTCAGGGCCTTATGCAGCAATACCGGAGGCGATGACAAATTGATGCTTCGCCAATTCGTCGGCAGCTTGTTGAAACAGCGTTCGAATGGTATTCCGAACTCCCGAACGATTCTGTCAAGACGTTCGCTGAAATGGAGTTGCTATTCACTCAGCGATTCGCGAGCGCCAGCGAACGGGCCCCGATAACAGCGTTGATTAATGCCAGGGTAAGGCCAGGCGAGACGTTGGTCCAGTACGCTATACGCTGGCGAAACTTGTGGTCGAAATGCGAACAACGCATTGAAGAAGCGCCTGCCACTATCTCACAGTTCATGATATTCTTTAAGCCCTCATGCCCAGGCGAGACGTTGGGCATGTTCGTGGTTACCCTAGACCCTCATGCCACTATCTCACAGTTCATGATATTCTTTAAGCCGACCACATTCCAGGCTTTGATCGACAAGCTGGCCTAGATGGATCAAATGGGTCACAGACCTTCTCCCCCGAAGCCAGAACCGCAGAACGACAAGGGTAAAGGGAAGGCAACCTTCGTTGCGAATGCTCAGCTGCAACCCAGCACCCCAAAGCTAGCGGATCAGTCAGGAGAGAGACGGCGGTTCTATATTGAGAAAATGAGGCGCCCCTACTCATTCCCGCGGGATAAGACGAAGAGGCTGTTCGAGCTCGCTGTGCGCAACAGGCTTATCAACTTGCCGAATCCAAGGCAACCGCCATAACCCAACGAGGCGAATGACCCCAATTATTGCCCTTATCATCAAACGGCAAGCCATCCGATTGTGGATTGCTTCATCTTCAAGCGATGGATTGAAGATCAATACCTACAAGGCAAGTTTGCCATATCTGAAAAGCGGAAGGTAAATCCACCCCAGCCGCACACTCCAAAGAAGACGGACACGATGGGGGCAGCTTGTTCTTTTGTCAAGGACGAAAACGATGGGGAAAACTCATCAGACGAATCCGAAGACTACGTAGCAACTTGTCATGTGATCTCTTATTCACTGGCGGATGATGAAGAGGCTCCTTGCGCCGAGAAACCAAGGGCGAACCCTGAGCCGGAAATTCTACGGCCGTCAGACGGGTTGATCGATATCTTCCTGAATGAAATTCGTCTGAAAGCGAAAGCCAATCAAGAGTGTGAGATGGCCATACTGGAAAGAGCCAAGACACTCCCGTCAAATCAAAAAACATCCACTGCAGATAAAAACAAATTCAAGATGAGGAAAAGGTTCGCCAAAGCCCTATCAACGGGAACGAAGCTACCGCCCTCTGAAGAAAATACTTTCGGTGGAGTAGAGATGCATCCTAACTTCTGCTTATATCATCAGAAGATCATACATCCTACTGAAGACTGTGAATCCTGTAACTGTTGGTGGCAAGGGTATGTCGCTCAAAAGCAACACTTCGACAGGACAAAATGTGAAGCTCGTAGACGTCGAAAAAATGCGATAGATGAGCGCAAAGGAGCCGCCGCCGACTGTCATATAGCCGACTCTAAGGGATCGCAAATTATCACCTTTGGAAGCGACTCTGAGGAAGAAGCTGCCCTCAACCCTCTCCTCAGGGAATCTATTTCGAAAATGAAAGAATTGAGGAGTTGCGAGAATGTTCAGCCGTGCAATCGCACGCTGCTCGGAAAAAATCTCGGCCCCGCAAATAAAGGATCGAACACAAAAGATAAAGGAAAGGAAAAAACAGCCTTCGAGGCCAACATTCAACAGCAATCGAGTGGCCCTAGACCGGTTGTTCGCCAAAACAATCTGCGACCACGCCCGTCCCTCGAAGAGAGGTTGAAACGTCCTTACTCATTTCCCCAGGGTGAAACAAGGAGGCTGTTCGAAGTGGCAGTGCATAACAGGCTTATCACTCTACCGGAACCGAAACACCAGCTACAACTAAATGACGTCAACGATCATAATTACTGCCCTTACCACCAAGTATTGGGTCATCTGATCGAAAACTGCTACACCTTCAAAAACTGGGTTGAAGACCAACACCAGCAGGGAAACTTCGCGCTGTTTGAAGACTGTAAGGTGAGTCCACCACAGCCTCATGCTCCTAAAAAGATAGATACACCGGGGGCATCATGCTCGGTCATAGAGAAAGCCCCATAGAACGAAAAGTCAATAAACTAGATGTTCGCCTCAAATACGACGACGGTGGACCGAAACGTCCTTAAACTAACGGCGGACCGAAACGTCCTTAAACTAATGATGGACCGCAATGTCCTAAAACTTGCAAGCGACAGAAACGTCTTTAAACTACTATCGCAGCATCCTTAGGCTGACGAGATGGAAAAAAAATGATAAGAACGGTATGTCCATAAGCAAAATGGGCACGGATGAAAACCCGAAAGGGCTTCATGAGTAAAAACAGCAGGGCTACCGGCGAGTGTTCGTGAAAACCCGAAAGGGCGCGACCTCGTAAAAAAAACGGTGTGTCCATAAGCAAAATAGGCACGGATGAAAACCCGAAAGGGCTCCGTGAGTAAAAACAGCAGGACTACCGGCGAGTGTTCGTGAAAACCCGAAAGGGCGCAACCTCGTTAAAAGACACTTATAGGGTCCTCTCGACCTTGTAAGGAGAAACCACCCGCGTGAGATCCTTACGACTCATAAGGCAGCAACACACTTAGGGATCCTCACGATTCATAAGGAGAATATACACTTGCGAGATCCTCACGACTCGCAAGGAGAACTCTCTTATGAGACCCTCACGACTCATAAGATTTGAAAGTCTTAAGTTACAGAGACCTGAACCTGTTCTTAAGCAAACCCCCCACAACCTTCGATATTGCCCTACAAGTGGTTCAGGTTTTGACCCTTGTATACAATCCACGGGCGCAAATAAACATTTCCCTAACCAAGTCCCATCCATGACTGGGAATATGTCCATATGGTGAACAACCCTTATAAGTCCTCTCGACTGATAAGGAGAAAACCCTTTTGTAAGATCCTTACGACTTACAGGGGAACATACACTTAGGAATCCTCACGATTCCTAAGGAGAAAATACACCTACGAGATCCTCACGACTTGTAGGGAGAAATACCTTAGTGAGATCCTTACGGCTCATGAAGTCAAAAGCCTTAGCTGACAGGACCTTAACCCTGGTCGCTAAGACACCTTTGTTCGAATCGACAATGGCAAATGATGATTCGCTCCTGGCAATATCCCAGTTGTAGTGATGCTGATGCCTAGACCGGTATCAAACTCCAAGTTCTGTCATGGCAAATGATGATTCGCTCCTAGCAATATTCCAGCCGCAGCGATGCTGATGCTAACATTGGTATCAGATCCCGAATCCCCTACTCACAATAAAAAAACAAAACGGTACGTTCATAAGCAAAATGGGCACGGATGAAAACCCGAAAGGGCTCCGTGAGTAAAAACAGCAGGGCTACCGGCGAGTGTTCATGAAAACCCGAAAGGGCGCGACCTCGTAAAAATAAAGATAAAAAAAAAAATATATATATATATATATAAAGGATAAAGAAACGGTACGTCCATAAGAAAAATGGGCACGGATGAAAACCCGGAAGGGCTCCGTGAGTAAAAACAGCAGGACTACCGGCGAGTGTTTGTGAAGACCCGAAAGGGCGCAACCTCGTTAAAAGACACTTACAAAGTCCTCTTGACCTTGTAAGGATAAACCACCCACGTGAGATCCTTACGACTCACAAGGAAGCAACACACTTCGGGATCCTCACGATTCCTAAGGAGAAAATACACTTGCGAGATCCTCATGACTCGTAAGGAGAACTCTCTTATGGGACCCTCACGGCTCATAAGATTTGAAAGTCTTAAGTTACAGAGACCTAAACCTGTGCTTAAGCAAACTCCTCAACCTTCGATATTGCCCTACAAGTGGCTCAATACTGACCCTTGTATACAATCCACGAGCGCGAATAAACATTTCCCTTGTCAAGTTTCGTCCGCGATTGGGGATATGTAGGCATGATGAACAACCCTTGTAGGTCCTATCGATTTACAAGGAGAAAACCCTCTTATAGGATCCTTACGACTTACAGAGGAACATACACTTAGGAATCCTCACGATTCCTAAGGAGAAAATGCACCTATAAGATCCTCATGACTTGTAGGAAGAAATACCTTTGTGAGACCCTTACGGCTCATGAAGTTAAAAGCCTTAGTCGACAGGACCCTAACCCTGTTCGCTAAGCCACCTTTGTTCGACATCGACAGAGGCAGATGATGATTCGCTCCTGGCAATATCCTAGTAGCAACGGTGCTGATGCCGAAATCGGTGTCTAATTTTAGATTTACGGCAAAAAGCCAGCGAGCCGCACATGCATACGAAATAGCCGAAATGATGGGGCAACTTGCAATAAAAATCAGCAAGTAAGAATGTATGCATGAAAATAGCCAAAATGATGGGGCAACTCGCAATAAAAAGCAGCGAGTAAAAATAAAATAAACAGCCGAAATGATGGGGCACCGTGAAAAATAGCCGAAATGATAGGGCAATCGCGACCTTCGCGATATAAAAGCTGAAATGATAGAGCATCGCGGAAAAAGAAACAAAATGAAAAATGAAATTTATGCCCTACAGGTAATGTTGAATCAAACCCTGTATACAATCCAAGGGCGTAAACAAAAAAGGGATCTTACTCCTCTCCCAGGTTTCATCATAAGAAGAAGCCAAATCTCGACGGGTCGCAAATGACCTAGAGGTCATCTCAACACTCGTCTCGTAACAACGGATACAACTTCAAGCGAAGCGGAACAGCGGCAACTCCCAGTTCCATGGCTTGGCGATATACAAATCACCCAGAGTCAAACCCTCATTCCATGAAATACGGATACAATAAAAAAAAATTCCTGGCTGCGTGGAACGTGGCTTATATCAATCCTGACCCCGTGTGAAACATCCAGAGCAAAAATCCCTGGTACGTGGAAAGCGGCTTATGTCAATCCTGACCCCGCGGAAAACGTCCAGAGCGGATCCTGGTCCTCGCAGAGCACGGCAGTGAACCCGTGCGAAGCATCCAGAGCGGAGCCTAGTCCTCGCCGAACACGGCAATGAACCCGTGGGAAGCATCTAGAGCAAAAATTCCTGGCTACGTGGAACGAGGCTTATGTCAATCTTGACCCCGTGTGAAACATCCAGAGCAAAAATCCCTGGTACATGGAAAGCGGCTCATGTCAATCCTGACCCCCGTGGAAAACGTCCAGAGCGGATCCTGGTCCTCGCAGAGCACGGCAGTGAACCCGTGCGAAGCATCCAGAGTGGAGCCTAGTCCTCGCCGAACACGGCAGTGAACCCGTGGGAAGCATCTAGAGCAAAAATTCCTGGCTACGTGGAACGCGGCTTATGTCAATCCCCCGTGTGAAACATCCAGGGCTATGTGGAACGCGGCTTATGTCAATCCTAACCCCGTGTGAAACATCCAAAGAAAAAATTCCTGGCTACGTCGAACGCGGCTTATGTCAATCCTGACCCCGTGTAAAGCATCCAGAGAAAAAATTCCTGGCTACGTGGAAAGCGGCTTATGTCAATCCTGACCCCGTAGAAAACGTCCAGAGCAGATCCTGGTCCTCGCAGAGCACGGCAGTGAACCCATGCAAAGCATCCAGAGCGGAACCTAGTCCTCACCGAACACGGCAGTGAACCCGTGGGAAGCATCTAGAGCAAAAATTCCTGGCTACGTGGAAAGCGGCTTATGTTAATCCTGACCCCGTGGAAAACGTTCAGAGCGGATCCTCGTCCTCACAAAGCACGGCAGTGAACCCGTGCGAAGCATCCAGAGCGGAGCCTAGTCCTCGCTGAACACGACAGTGAACCCGTAGGAAGCATCTAGAACAAAATTCCTGGCTACGTGGAAAGCGTCTTATGTCAATCGTGACCCCATGGAAAACGTCCAGAGCGGATCCTGGTCCTCGCAGAGCACGGCAGTGAACCCGTGCGAAGCATCCAGAGCGGAACCTAGTCCTCGCCGAACACGACAGTGAACCCGTGGGAAGCATATAGAGAAAAATTCCTGGCTATGTGGAAAGCGGCTTATGTCAATCCTGACCCCGTGGAAAATATCCAGAGCGGATCCTGGTCCTCGCAGAGCACGGCAGTGAACCCGTGCGAAGCATCCAGAGCAGAGCCTAGTCCTTGCCGAACACGGCTGTGAACCCGTGCGAAGCATCCAGAGCGGAGCCTAGTCTTCGCCGAACACGACAGTGAACCCGTGGGAAGCATCTAGAGCAAAATTCCTGGCTACGTGGAACGCGGCTTATGTCAATCTTGACCTTGTGGAAAACGTCCAGAGCGGATCCTGGTCCTCGCAGAGCACGGCAGTGAACCCGTGCGAAGCATCCAGAGCGGAGCCTGGTCCTCGCCGAACACGGCAGTGAACCCGTGGGAAGCATCCAGAGCAACTCCTGACTCCGTAAAATGCGGATAAGGACAACTTCACCCATCACTTGCGGGTCCTCACGACTCGTAAGGGAATAAATTCTCTTGTGAGATCCTTACGACTTTCAAGAGAACGAGTTTAGGAATCCTCACGATTCCTAAGGAGAAAATACACCTACGAGATCCTCTCGATCCGTAGGGAGAAAAGTCTCTATGAGACCCTCACGGCTCATAGAGTGGAAAAGTCTTAGGCGGCAGATTTGAACCTGCGGCCTAAGCCATCGCTGCCTTTTGAAGAAGCCAATACAGGATGCTCGCTCTATCACCTATCAACCATGTTTACTAAAGCAGTATACTGATAATAAAAGAAAGTGGGAGGCGACAGAAAAAACATCCGATTTGCATTTGATCAAGCGTTCGAGACACACTCATCCATTCAGAACAAGGGATAAGACAAGCTGAAATGGAAATTTTCTATTCATATCATAAAAAGGGGTTCTTACAATCACGGAGAAATGGATAATAACATTATTAAAATGTTTACACATGTATAACCTCGAACCCAGGACATGGATTGAGGAACTCGAAAGCAACCCTATCTATGACTTTCCAAGCCTCGCGGACCATCCTGGTGTGCTTTCTTTCGCGAGCACAAGCGTCAGGATCCCCCCTGATGTCTTCCACCCTCCGATAAGCAGCGAGGATGGCAGACTGTTGAAAGACTTCGTGCAAGAGATCGACGAGACTATCTCACCGTCTCTTCGAGATAAAGTTCATCAGGTACACCGAGTGCACCTTACCCTCGGCGGTATCCAACGCCCTAAGCAGCACACCGGAACAGAATAGGGGAAGCGCTTCCCAGATGGCTCCCACGATAAGCTTAAGGAGATAGGAACGTCGGGGAAGCAGCGGACCATTGTATGCGTCGAAGCGGCTCATGATTTCAGCACACTCCGCGTTTGTGAACTCTCGATTTTGAGAACGGCAAAGTCGGCGGAAGTCACCGTAAGAGAAAATCTCGTTAAGAGCATACATATGGGTGTCCATTGTTTCTGTGAAAGAAAATCAACAAAATGATCAGAAAGACTGATTAAGCAAAACGATATAATGCACTGAGGAATAAAATGCCAACTTTAAACTCCAAGATCAATGAAAAACTGCTAAGAGTTCTGTTGTATGCTTTGGAAGGAGCAAATCTCCAATAATGAATTAAGAAAATCTAAGGAAAGTTTTTCAGAGAGCAGAGCTCTATGGAACACTAATAGGGTCACATTTAGTTCTCTCTAGATCCCTTTAAGACCTGTAGAGCAAAGCTCTACTAAGTGAAACCCTAAATGGGTTTCCTTTAGATCAGGGATCTATTGAGAGCGAGGCTCTATCAATGAAAATTCATTTAATTTAATTTAATCCAAATTAAAATTTTCACCTAAAAGTTTTAAGAGTTTAACTCTTGAAGATTCTTGAAAATAAAGAGCAGGGCTCTGAGTTCTGATAGTAAAATTTTAGAGATGAAAATCATCTAAGGGACCAAAGGTCCTATTTATAGGCATCAAATGCCCTTTTAGCTTCCAAGGGATGGCACGGCGGTTGGGAGTCTGCCACCGCTGCGCTCACGTTTGGAGGCCACGTAAGCGCAAAGGTGAGGGGGCATTTGTTTACCCCAATCAGAGAAAAGCTCTACTTTGAAAATTCAAACTTTAATTAAAGAAGAAACGCTTCAGCTGGCCTGCGCTCTGCACTGCACGCCACGTGGCAGCGTAGTTGCGCTGCGCTGTACGCTGCGCGACACATGTCAGCGCAATTGCGCTGCGCTGTACGCTGCTTGACACGTGTCATGCGCTGGGGCATTTGCGCCAAACAGAATTAAAATTCTAAAGAAATCTTTTTTGTTCTTGTTAAAAAAAGAAGATTTTCTTCTGTAAAACAGAAGCCCTTGGATCGAAGATCCAACGGTGGGGAAAATTCCCCAAATCACTCAGAGAGAGATCTCTTTAACAAATTTAACTAATTTATGAGCACTATAAAAAGGACCCTAGACCTTAATTCAATAATCAACATTTTGTGAGAAATTAAACAGAGAGAGCTCTGAAGAATTGGAGAGAAATCCCCAAGAACAAAAAAGGTAAAAAGCCTTTAGATAAAAGAGCAAATTCTCTTATGAACAGATCATGGATCTAAAAACAAGATCAATGATCTTTAATAAAAAGCAAAATAAAAATAGTGCTTTGCATTTTTTATGAACCTCTGGTTCCTGAAATAAGAAAAAACTTGTTTTTTCTTTGATCTAAATTAGATCAAGAAATCAAGCAGTGCTTTGTACTTCTTTTATGAACCATTGGTTCTTGAATCTAAAAGATTCTCAAGTTAACAGTGCTTTACACTTGAAAAATTGCACCGTTGCGCTCCTGCGTTGGCGCGAGCCACCAGGGAGCGCCACGTGTCAGCAGCGCAACAGCACAGCGCACTGACACAGCGCACTGCGCTGTTGCGCTTGCGCTCCTCAGAACGTGATACGTGTCAGCAGCACAGCGCACTGGCGCAGCGCACTGCGCTTGCATGACACGTGTCCTCACCACAAGCACTTGCGCTCTTTGATTAGCGCAAAGCGCCTGAAAAATGCAATGCATTTCTTTTGTTAAAGGGCCAGGCCCAAGTCAAAAAGACCTAGCAGGCCAAAATAAATTGCAAAGCAATAAAAAGGGGCAGAGCCCAAGTAAAATTGATGCTCTGCATCATTTATAAATGGGCAGAGCTCAAAACAAATTGATGCTCTGCATCCCTTATGGGTAGAGCCCAAATAAAAATAAAAATAAATGCAATGCAAAAGCAAATAAAATGTTGAACAATTTCAACTGGACTTAGCCCAATTTTGGCCGTAAGTCCTCAAATTAAATTGACTGAGCAAGACTGCTCTCTTAAATCAATTTACCTCCGGTTCGAGGGTACATCTCCGAACTCCTCTAACACCTGTCGTTGTAATCCTTCAACGACGTCAGAGAGGTGACGGGTCCCGACAACCACACATCAACATGGACTGCGGGGTCCTTAAACTCGTGGACCGAAACGTCCTTAAACTAATATTGGACCGAAACGTCCTGAAACTAATATTGGACCGAAACGTCCTTAAACTAATTTTGGACCGAAACGTCTTTAAACTAATATAGGACCGAAACGTCCTTAAACTAATTTCGGACCGAAACGTCCTTAAACTAATAATGGACCACCACGTCCTTAAACTGGCGATGGACCACCACGTCGCTAAATTGGAACATGGACCACCACGTCCCTAAACTGGAATAATAGAGCCTTCAAATGCTCTTTTGCCGGATCTAAACGGTCCCGTTTAAGTTGATCTTAGCCCCAAATACGGCTAACGTATCCTTAAACATTCAAATGGACTCTAAAACTCTAAATCAACTTTGGTTCAAGGGTACATCTCCGAACTTCTCTGGCACCTGTCGTTGTAATCCTTCAACGTCGTCAGAGAGGTGACGGGTCCCGACGGCCATATATTAAATGGATCACCACGTTAAGTCGATCTTAGTCTCAAACAGGACTAACGTATCCTTAATGGATGTTTAAGTCGATCTTAGCCTCAACACGGCTAACGAATCCTTAAACTAAAAACACCAAACCCAAATCTAAGTAAATACGGATTTGGAATAATCCACGTCCTACGGGCGACGGCATTACTCAGTCTCCGTATACAATCCACGGGCAATCACAAACAAAACAAATACACACGACACGAAGTGAAATTCTGGAGAAAGAGAAAGTGGCTACCGCGATGCGGTAGCGTAATTAACTGCAGGGGCTTGCGCCTGCAGGGAAGAGCGTCCCCACAATCAAAACCCCCTCTAGCGAGGGGGAATCTGACGAAGTCTGCTACATCGGCCGCATCCGTCTAAACCTCCGATACACGGTGCCATAAATCAACTTGGCATCTTCGGAGAGGTAGACGGATAAAACCATATAGCATCTGCCCCGAATCTCAGGCAAGACGTCCTCGCGTCGTCGCCGTCTTTCGGAGGGGAACAAAGATGGTTAGAACTTATGGTGGACTTCGACATCAACCAACAATATCATCCAAAGAAGGTGAAGGTAGTTCCTGATGCACTTAGTCGCCAACCACTATCAATGAATCTCACCGCATAGTGGAAGCTACACAAAGATTTGCACCAGATGTAGATAGAAGTGGTCATGCCAGGTAATGCTTTAAGTTTGATGAACTTACAAATTTAGTCTATAATTGTGAATCATCCATGAAGACAAATGTTTGAGATACGGAAGCAGATTGTGTGTACCACAAGGTCCTGTTCGGGAAGAGTTGATGAAAGTAGTGTTAGTTATCTATATACCCTAGAGGCCATTATTGTACATATGATGTATATTATAGTGAATGCTTTGACATATATATAGAGGACTTTCTTGCTCGACATGATAGTATGCTATCTGGTTGCTCTTTGTCTTAACATATAGACTTGTATTATGATACTGTCTTGCTCTCACATGTTGATAAAGCCCTTAGGATGTGTACTTGACTACCAGGACTATGATGGAGATCATACTGGTAGGGCCAGGGTAGTCCACAAGTACATTCTATAATTGTTTCTCTTCGAGGGTGTATCGAGATAGGGTATCGATATTCCAGAGTAAACTAGCGCATACGCTTCTTGACCTAAATGATGGGCAATGGATGTTCCAACATCCATTGGTGTTTGACATCAAAGATGGTATACGGGTGCTCAATGGAGACTGGGTACACTGAACGGACTCGCCGAGAACTCCTAGTTGGTATTATACCTATCGTCAGATAGCAGTTCTTTGGTGACACTGGTACAGATTAGTCTGTAGACCCGAGATCGTCATAGAGACTTGTGTGATTCCCACTGTTCTTTGATTTCCACCTTACCACGTTCAAGAGAAAGTGCAAAACAGTGGTTTTTGGGTACAGTCCTGAGTCACATGGAGGCAATGAGCGATAGGAGGAGATTCGTCTATCCCGGTATTGGGGGTTGCTGTTGCGCTGTGCTTGATTGGCTATAACAGGAAGTCTGTGGCCAGGGCTGATACGGAGATCTATTGGTAAGTGTTATTAATAGTTTCTCGACCCGTTATGAGCCTCACATCGGCACGACTTATCGGTTACTGGTGTTTGACGTTTAGCACCCCCAGACTAGATATGAGACATATCAAACGAAGAGACCGGACTATATGGTAGTGTTACTGACAGGCTTTACAGGAGTATGAGCAGGCTTGCTTGTTGATCTTCTGATCTCTCAATACCCGGGTAGCCGTTACGTCCAGCTAGTACCGCTGACGGCTTGTGAGTGCTTGATATGATCATCACCTACTGTCGGCGTATTAACGAGTCTTTAGAGTCCTATACAGAGATTTCCTAGCTCAGGCAAAACGATGTAGGAGCACATATGTGATATGTGCGGGACCGAGATTAATACGTGTATGTGATACTGTCTTCTATTCTCACGATATGTGATATCGGTCGGTTATATGTGATATAGCCGGGTTATCGAATCAAGTGTTGATTCGATAAATAGATACATATGATATTAGTCGGTTATATGTGATATAGCTAGATTATTGAATCGAGTGTTGATTTAATAATTTAATATATAATTATATATTTGATATATTTACATTAACTAATATTAGCTCACTTGTGCATTTCTTTTTCTCACATGTGCACACTTAATATATATGTGATATATATTATTTGTGTTTTCTTTATGTGTCAAGCTTGATAATACATGCTACATGGGTGTATGAGACTCACACCATGCTCATGATAATGTATGGTTTAATTATTTAAAGTAAATCCAAATTAGTTGGAAATTAGTCACATGGCATGAAGCTTGTGGAAGCTTGTAGATCCATTGACTTAGTCCACTAATTTTATTTTACTTAAGATATTTATTAACCCAACCATTCTCATTAGCCATGCTTAAGTCTCTACATAAGTTATATGAGATATTATCTTACCCATGGTTGCCACTCTCAATGCATGCTATTCTCTTCATCTTCATCTTCATCAAGAGTGACCACTCTAGCTTTTGAAGAGGTGAGGAAAATTAGTGAGAAAAATATTTCTAAAGTGAGCAAAATTCCTACTTCATCATCCTTTACTAGACTAGCCATTTAGTTTAGAGTGTTAGCTTCACTAATCCCTAATTAGTGAAGAGATAGCTTGGGTTGGTGTCTTCTCAACGTAGATCATCTTCGGCCTCGAAGACTTCATGCAAGGTTGTTACTTTCATCTTGTAGAGCCATTCTAGAGTCTGGAAGATCACTACTTGGAGTGAAGGGACTACTTGGAGTGCCCCGCTTCCTAGTGTACGGGCAGAGGACGCGACGAGGCCGCTACGTACTTACTCTGAGGTAAATACGCTGAGTGTAACTAAGCAATATAAGAGAAATATACACAAGAGACAAATGTAATGAACAATAACTTTATTTATTAACATTCTTTTTACATTACATGGAAAAAGTAAATACATGGGATAAAGCGATGCCTAAACAATGGCATAACAGAAATGGAAAATACAGAATGTAAATGTGTACAAAGAATCTAAAGCTCTGGGTCGAAAGCTAGCTGGTCTAAATCCTCGCTGGTGGGTTCGATCTCCTGAAGGTCCGATCCACCTGACAATATTCCAAAGAAGAAAGAGAAGGAATGTCATCAGCGAACAATCGCTTGGTAAGTCCCAAAGATAAGGGAAAAGTAGAATAGACAGAGAGAGAGTGTAGCATTTAAAGTTGTCCTATATTGTTAACGCTGTTGTTTGTAGCTTGGTACAGAAGAGGCCAGTGTATACGAGAGGAGTCTCAATAGATCAAAGAATACGGTGGATGGAATACAAGGAACCGTTCAGCCACGGTACAACGGCAATTGAATTCAGGTTAGGTGTCTTAATGGTTGCAGTCTCGTGCCACTACTAACACCTTACGTACAAATCTACCCTTTATAAACCCCGCGTTGTCTTGATTGTTTTGAATTGTAAATTGTATTGTCTTATATTATAGATTGTATAGATGGATGACTTGCCAGAACCATGATATCAGTAAATGGATGTAACTGGAGAATCATGTTGATGGATGTATATCCATGGTTCGGTTCAGTCAATACAGATTGATTATATGGATTCATGGATTCATATTGAATTGTTATATATATACTTTAATCCCATTCGAGTTAGATTTATTATATCGAGACTCAATCTGAGTCAGACAATTTAAAAAGAAATTGAAATCATGAATTATGTTTTGATGTTATCGGTAACTGCTACACATGGACGGCAGGATTTATGTCTTTTTCAAACACAATTACCGTATTGATAACACCTTTATTTAGGTTGTCTACCTTAGATAGGCAATCACCCATATCTCTGGCTCCCAGAGGCTCAAGAGACTGGTTCCGCTTAAACCTATATTTACTAGGGTCCTTATTGTAATTTATAAAACTTGAGGGGGTTTTATGTAAAATAATTTTGTATAATTTTTAAAATACACCTCAAGTATTTAATTACCGTCTTTAGAGTTTTCAAAGATGTAGATTTTATATATGTGACATTTGTAGTGAATAAAACCTAATTTCATAATATATGGTATTTAATTGTAAAGTATTGAACTTGTATGGAATTGCATGGTATTTTCATGTAAAGTTATTCTTTTGATTTAGAAAAGTAGGAATATTTATATTATAACAAAAATTAGATATTTTGATGATCCATACATACATACATACATACATACATATATATATATATATAATTTTAATTTATTATTTTTCTAAAAATCTCATTTTCTTAAAAATGATATTAAAATTTCCATCGGAATCCGAATGCTCCTTGCGGAGGTCTGAATTACACTCTACTATACCCAAGGTTGTGCGATAAACCGCACCATCCCGAAAACAGGGCTTCCCAAAAATGGGTTGTAGAGGTACAATTTCATAGAAAATTAAATACCCTTTTTATAGAAAATGGTTTTGTAGTTTTTGGTATTTATTTGTAAAAATCGTATTTCCGTCTTCTAAGTTCCCAAAAGACATCGTGCTATGATAGAGATATGTGTTGTGAGGAGGTAGGTCATTACCTCGTGAACAATCAAAAGGTATAGCAAGGGATTATAATGATTTATGTCGACTAAACTATATGATATTTTTCTGTAAAAGTGCTATAGAAATTGGAATATGAATTCTTTTGATATGAGACTTGTTAATATATTATTTTAATGTTTAATGATCATGATGTGAGATTTTGGTATTATTTTAAGAAAACTATGATTTTTAAGGAAAAACCGAATCAGAAGTCGGATTAACTCCACTTCCGTCGGGTTTTAGAATTCTAAATTTTTAGAATAGTAAAAAGAAAGGGGAGAAGAGACTTACTAGATGATTGTGTAGAGGAGAGGAAAAGGAAGAAGTGGGAGGCGCCGGTGCATCGTTTCGTCCCCGGAATCTCCTCGGATCGTCGTCGGAAGTTCGTCGTAGTTTTGCCCTTTGCTAACTCCACTTTCACACAAATGACTTAGAACATTTTCTTGAGAGTTTGAGCAGTGATTTGTGAGTGAGGAGGGGTTGATTTGAGGTGTGTTATTTATAGGAAAAATTAGGGTTTAGGGATGTGAAAAGGTGTATTAAAAATTTGTATTAAAAATAGATTAAATGAGGGTTTTAATTTGCTCTGTAAATGTGCAGGGAATTTAAATAATACAGGGGTTATGGGGGTGTTAAAGAGTCCCCAGAAAATGAAGGATTTTAGGGTTTCGGGCTGAGTCGGCCGGCAGCGCCGGCCGATTCACACTTCCCGCCGGCCCGAGTCGGCCGACTCGGGGCTCCCCTCAACGCCATGTATCCCCGATGCTTTGACTACTGCAGTGGACTCGTTTGTTTTATGTGTGACTCTTGATTTTATGGGTTATACACGTGTAGACTCTTGGACTTCTAAAAAGATTAAAAGAAATCAAATTAAAAATAATGTGTGGTTGATGGGATTTGAACTCTGGTGCTATGGTTCAGCAGTGCAAGGTGTTACCAACGAGCTACAAGCTTTTCTTGCTATTCAAAAGTAACTCAAACTTATAACTTATGCTCAGGCTCAAGTACCCCTTTCTGTATTTTTGAAAAAAATTGTGCAGAAATTTTATGGTTGTTACACTACTACACGGAGCTATTGAAGTGAAGGACCGGTCTACAAAGGTTGTACTCCATATTCACTTAGGTGTAAAGTTGTTTACATGTTGTATTGTCTAAATCTCTAGTTAACATTCTAGGGTTAGGGTTGTTTAGCATGGCAATTTTTTGAAAACAGTAGGGATGATACCTCTCGAAACCTTACTGTTGTGCTAGGCATTCCTACAGTGGTATCAGAGCCAAGCTAGAAAATTAGACGATGTTTGTAGAATTACGAAACCGAAACAACTCCGAAACACTCAAAACCAAAACCTAGTTTCTGTCGAAAATTTTAAGTCGTCTAATTTTTTTTAAGCAACTGCATAATGTTATATGAGATGTAACATGAACAATGGACAAACACGAACCCAATTGGCCGGATTTGACCTGGCGAGATGCACTGAAAAACCATCCTGGCCAGTCTGGGTTTTGATTCTTGGGTTCATTTTCGTGTGGTGTTCCGGTCTCTGGGTTTTGCTGTTTCAGGTGTTGCTTGTTTTTATTGAAATTGAATGTGATGTTAACTTTCTGTAAAGGCAATTTGGAGTGTTTCGTAGTCGTAATTCTAACATCGTTTCGGGTTATTTAGACGGCGTTAAAAAGTTCGAACAAATATCAAATACCCAATTTTCTCTCTCGCTGGAAATTTTCCAAAAGTTGGATTTTTCCAAGTTAAAGAACATTCAAAAATCATGCAAGTAATTCGATGGACCCTCCAGAAGAATGAAACCCTAACTCGATTCTTCGACCGTCAGAACCGCCGCCAAACCCTAGGGTTTGCGGTAGTTCTACGGCGCCATAGGTGAGCCAAGGCTTGGTCCATAGGTACTGTGACATGTTCTGAGTATTTTTAAACTGTGCTCAAGTGTTGAGCTTTTTGGGAAATTTTGGGTGTTTGTTGATTCGATCGGAATGTTTAACATCGTCTAGCTATTTGTGGAATGTGATACAATATTTGGAATTTATTTGGTTAGGCATGAAATCTGATGTATGTGATATTTCGGGTTTATGATGTCTAAGGTGATTGTGGATTCCAAATGTTGTAGTTTGACATTTTTCTTTTCTGCGACCGTAAGTGTAATATGTGGTGTATCGCCGGTTTCGTTGCTATATGTCAATGACAATTGGGATACACATATTTACTTACGTTGATGACATGCGATGTTATGTGTTGATGGGATATGTTTATTGGATCGTCGTGTTTTGAATAGCCGGGTTTTTTTTATGTGAGATGAGAGTTTTTCCATTTTTATTCATGTAAAAACTTGTTTGTAATATTCTTTTATTGGGGCACTTCCGGGATGAGGATGATGTCACCATCGATGTATATTATTTACTTTTCCGTATTAGGATAAAGCCAAAGTGGGGAGCACAAGTAACCGGATTCTACAGTCCAGTATGAGACCATCTCGAGGAGTCGAGTCCGGGTCTCCTAACTCTAGAATTGGTAAGGTTACTTGCCGCTCTCGTAGGGGTCTAGGGATGTGGGTTTCGTTATTCATCGCGAAACTGGAATCCGTGTTTTTTACTGACATAATATAAAATACGGAAATCTTAATATATCCCATATTTCATATATTGTCTTCTGTTGCTGATATTCTGTGATGTGATCACTTTATATGCTTGAGACGATTGGTTTATTATTATATATATGATATATGATAAACGTTGCTTATGTTTTGCACCCGCGCTAGTCCCGCCCCGCTATGCCATTAGTTAAGTAACCTAACAGTGCATAACGGGACACTATGGCGAATGCGGATGGCATAAGTGTACGTTGTATTTTTGTTTCTTCTGTGATGCTTAGGAAGCATAAATGATGGGACTTCATTAATGAGATTAATGAAAGGAAAAGAAACCTAAAAGATGTTGTAGAATCAAATTTTCAAAAAGGGTAGCTCTAGTTTTTGCTTTGCATAGCGGCATTCCTTGTAGAATATTCAGTACCTCATTCGATGAGGAATGAGCCGAGATCCCTTCACCGGGAGTGACCTCTTTAGCGAAACTAGCAGATGCTACAACCCACTCGATTTTGTCTTTTGATTGCTTCACTAGTTCTTACTTTGCATAACGGTATTCCATGTAGAACATCCAACACCTCATTCGATGAGGAAGAGCCGAGATCCCTTCACTGGGAGGGACCTCTTTAGCGAAACTAGCAAAAGCCTCAAAAACACTCCTTTTCAAAATCACTCGATTCTACAACAATATCAAGTTCATTACGCAAAAGGTTTTCCTAAAAATCAGTCGTAGCCCTCCGTTATTTCAGATAAGTACTACTTAGTATTCGTGCTATATTTGTTGACCTCCGTCAAGGAGTAGTGTGCGGTAGCTAATTAGTGCTTATCTGCAACATAAGATGAGATTGGATTAGGGTAGTCGTGCGACTTTGTTGGCCTCCGTCAAGGGTCGTGCGGGTGGGTTTAATTCAATCATGAAATATATTGGTTGAACTTGACTAGCAGCCTATGGTTTGTTGGCCTTCGTCAAGGTCATAGGACGTTAGGGGCAAAATATTATCGCGAATTTCAAATGTTGAAATTAGCAATGAGATTGCATACCTTCTATGAGATAGTTGGATCCCAATACCCACTGTGAGTAAGAGTTACTCCTGGGAGAGTTTTACACATCACAATTAGCCGATCAAGTAGGTGTCTAGAAAGGTGTTAACGGGGTTACGCCCCTGGAAAAACGAGGTTTATTTTAATTAGGTCTGTGCGAAAGTAAGGCAACCTCCCTCAAAGTACTGAAACTGGCCTGGCTGAAAAATTGGCGAACTTGCAGGGTGTAATTAATCCCGGCTAGTCTTATCTTTTAGGGTTTGAAGGAAGATTTAATAAAAACAGTGGGAGCCATCCTGATTAGATAAGATAATAACTAATCTAATCTTGCAAGAGCATATGCTAAATGTTTTCTTCTCTCTGTCTTTCCAGGTAGCGACCATGTCAGGCCTTAATCAAGATAATAATATGGATGTATTGACCGAACCCGCTTGTTATACTGAGCTGGGGAACGTTGGTTCCACTCCAACTTATAATCGTTATAAGTCCGAGCAGGAAATAGGGGAATATCCGGATTCCCACGCCACCCAAACGAAGAATAAGCATGTTGATGCATTTTCTTCGGGTGTGTTAACTACCGAGAACTATTTCTCAGTACACTCTACATCCTGGGTATTAGATATTGGATCGGGATCCCACATATGTAATATGTTGCATAGGCTAAGGAAAGGTAGAGAACTGGGAATAGGTGATCATTCTCTAAAAGTAGGGAATGGTGCAAGTGTTGCATCCAAACCAGTTGGTGAATATCACTTTTTATTACCAAATATGAATACTTTGATCTTGAACGAATGTTATTACGTACACTCTATGATATGCAATTTAATATCAATTTCTTTATTAGATAAAAAAGGATATAACTTTGTAATAGAGAATAATGTTATGAACATTTACCTAAATCAATTGTTGATTGGGTTGGGTGCGTTATGTAACGGTTTATACGTTCTAAATCAAAACACTGTTCTTAACGTACAAAACACACACAAGAGGAAGAGTTCAGAAATGAACGAATTCTTCTTGTGGTATTGTAGACTAGGTCATATCAATGCGACAAGACTAGCTAAGTTACATAAGGATGGATATTTGAATCCGTTCGAATTATCATCTTATGAAACTTGCCAGTTATGTCTCAAACGAAAGATGACCAAAACTCCGTCTACAGGACACAGAGAAAGAGTTACAGAACTCTTGGGAATGATACATAGTGATGTATGCGGTCCCATGTCTACACATGCTAGGGATGATTCCTCATACTTCATTACATTCACTGATGATCTCTCAAGATTCGGTCATGTGTTCCTGTTGAAACACAAGTCTGAAGTTTTTGAGAAATTCAAAGAATATAAGCATGAAGTTGAGAACCATACGGGAAAAGGTATTAAAATCCTACGATATGATCGGGGAGGAGAATACTTAAGCACGAAATTCCGTGACTATCTAAAAGAGAATGGGATTCTCTTTCAGCTTACTCCTCCGTATACACCACAGCACAACGGTGTATCGGAGTGGAGGAATCACACCCTATTAGATATGGTGCGCTCTATGATGAGCACCGCTGAGTTACCTATTTCCTTTTAGGGTTATGCGCTTGAGATAGAAGCATGCCTATTGAATAGAGTTCCAACCAAATCAGTGCCTACCACTCCATATGAGATATGGGAGGGGAAGAGACTGTGTCTTAATTTTGTTAAGATATGGGATTGCCCGGCCTATGTTAAAAAGCAAAATCCGGACAAGCTCGAGGCCAGGTCAGTTCTACGTAAGTTTGTAGGATATCCCAAGTATTCGCGAGGAAATATCTTCTACCACCCTGAGGAACAAAAGGTATTTTTTTCTCGACATGCCACCTTTTTAGAAAAGGAATTTCTTGAAAAAGAAATTAGTTGCAAAGAGGTCGAACTGGAAGAAGTTCCAGCTATACAAATTACGACAGAAGATTTGGTAGAACCAGAGGATTCGATAGTTTCCAACGAACCTCGGCCTCTCCGCCGATCTGGTAGGGTTCTTCATCCACCTGAAAGATACTAAAGTTTTCTCATAGATGGTGGGAGGGAGGATTGCATTATTGAAGATGATGACCCAACTAGTTTCGAGCAGGACATCATGAGTAGGGACTCAGTGAAATGGCTGGATGCAATGCGATCTGAGATGGAATCCATGTACACCAACAAAGTATGGACTTTGGAAGTTGCTCCGGAAGGGATAAAACCCAGTGGGAGCAAATGGATCTTTAAGAAGAAACTTAGTGTAGATGGAAAAGTTGAAACTTTCAAAGCTAGACTTGTTGCAAAAGGTTTTCTTCAACGACCAGGTGTGGATTATGATGAAACCTTTTCTCCAGTGGCTATGCTTAAGTCCATCCGGATCCTACTTGCCATCGCTGCATACCATGACTACAAAATCTGGAAAATGGATGTTAAGACCGTCTTTCTAAATGGTGATTTAGAAGAGAGCGTGTACATGACTCAGCCAGAGGGCTTCATGGACAGTGGGAGCAGCGGGAAGGTGTGCAAGCTGCTTAAATCAATTTACTGGTTAAAGCAGGTATCGCGGAGTTGGAACATCTGTTTTGATGTTCTAGTCAAAGAGTTTGACTTCATCAAAAACGTTGATGAACCTTGTATATATAGGAAGGTGGCAGATAGTAAGGTCGTCTTCCTCGTATTGTACATGGATGACATACTATTGATAGGAAATGATGTTCCTATGCTGCACTCGGTCAAGATCTTCTTATCACAAAGATTCTCAATGAAAGATCTAGGTGATGCCTCCTACATCTTGGAGATTAAGATCTATAGAGATAGATCTAAATGGATACTGGGATTGTCCCAATCCAGATACATTGACACAATACTAAAGAGGTTTAGTATGAAAGATTCCAAGTGTGGTAATTTACTAACGATCTCAGAACTCGCTCTCTCCAAAGAGATGTCTCCCAAGACTGATCTAGAAAGAGCTCGCATGCAAGGGATACCCTAAGCTTTGGCAGTAGGCTCTATCATGTACACGATGTTATGTACCAGACCCGATGTAGCATACTCACTAAGTGTAGTGAGTAGGTATCAAGCAGATCTAGAAGAGAATCACTGGACAGCTGTGAAGAACATTCTCCAGTACTTGAGAAGGACTAAAGAGATATTCTTGGTGTATGGTAATGGTGAACTCCAAGTGGAGTCCTTTACCGATTCGAGCTTCCAGAGTGATAAGGACGACTCTAATTCGGTCTCGAGATTTATCTTCACCATCAATGGAGGGACGGTTTGTAGGAAGAATTCCAAGAAGGAAACCGTGGCAGACTCAACGATAGAGGCTGAATATATCGCTGCCAACGATACTACCAAAGAGACTGTCTGGATGAAGAAGTTCATAACTGAACTTGGAGTGGTTCCGTCCATTGAGCATCCAATACCTTTGTATTTTGATAACAATGGAGCAGTGGCTTTAACCAAGGAACCCAGGTCCCATCAGCGATCCAGGCATATTCTGAGGCGGTATCACCTGATTCGGGAGATAGTTGATCGCTGGGAGATCGAGGTCAGGAGAGTTGACACGAAGAACAACACGGCGGATCCATTCTTGAAGGCCATACCCCAGATACAATTTGAGTGACTCTTCGGGATGTTGGGTATGAGATACTACAACAACTGGCCTTTGTGCAAGTGAGAGATTGTTAGTTATGTGTATGTTCTAGAGGCCATTATTGTATATATGATATATATTATAGTGGATGCTGGGACATATATAGAGAGGACTTTCTTACTCGACATGATAGTATGCTATCTGGTTGCTCTTTGTCTTAACATGTAGACTTGTATTGTGATACTGTCTTGCTCTCATATAGTGATAAAGCCCTTAGGATATGAACATGACTACCAGTACGATGATGGAGATCATAGTAGTGGGACCAGGGTAGTCCATAAGTACATCCATTAATTGTTCCTAGTCTAAAGTGTATCGAGACAGGGCATCGATATTCCTGAGTAGACTTGCGTATACGCTTCTTGACCCATATGATGGGCGATGGATGGTCCCACATGTGTTTGACATCAAAGATGGTATACGGGTGCTCAGTAGAGACTGGGTACACTGAACGGACTCACCGAGAACTCCTAGTTTGTATTATAACTATCGTCGAAAGCAGTTCTCTGGTGACACTGGTACAGGTTAGTCTGTAGACCCGAGATTGTCATAGAGTCTTGTGTGATTCCCACCATGCTTTGATTTCCACCTTACCACGTTCAAGAGTGTAAGTCGATGTCGCGCAACCCACGTGTTCACGGGGAGGCAGAATTTGCAAAAAAATGATTTTTACGAGCTTGGCAACACCGACTAGAACCAAAGATCGTCTATAAACCCTAGCTAGCAAACTATTTGAGGTTTAACTACTCGGATATGAAGTTATACCTCATGACACATGTCCTTCGGGTCTTCATCACTATTCTCCTCATCTACGTAGGCTCCAAGGATCGATCTGGATCGTAGCTTCTTCGACGGCCTTCTCGAGTCAAAGACGATCCATCTGAGAGTCTATAGTCCGAGCTCCACCTCAAAACCGAGGTAACTAGGTCAACAAGCTTGACAAACTTGATGGCTTAAGTGGTGTAGAGTATGAAGATGGATTTATTTGTCTCTTGAAACCTTAGGTTTCTCAACACATGAGAGCTTTTAGGATTTTGATGTGAGGAAAAAGAAGAGAGAGCTAGCTTGAGGAAAAAGAAATGATTTTTGATAATGATCAAGATAATGTGAGATGGCAACCTTGACTTGACTACAAGCATGGTTTGAAAAATATCTCATCAAAATATCTAGGTTACAAAATATCTCACAAAAATATCTAAGTCAAATAGTAAAACTAAGTCAAGTGGTCAAGCCAAGTCAAATGGTCAAACAAAGTCAATTAGTCAAAACAAGTAGCCATGCCTCAATTATCATTTACAAAAATAACAAATACTTTCTACCACCTCATAATTGTTTTAATAAAGTCAATGGTCAAAACCTTAGTGAGGTGTATTTCTATGCCCTTCTCATCCGTATATACATACCCGCATTCATGCTCCGAGAAACACGAATACAAAGAGACGAAACTGATTCATCAATATAATACTAGGATCCGGCTTAAACCAAAGACCATTAGTATTATCCGCCCGAACATCATACGCGCAAAAGTGCACGTAAGTGATCGAAGCCCTGCCGTAAAACCATATGGTCTCTGCACCTTTTGCCCGGTACAGGGAAACTCTCTATGTAGGACTCTAAAGACTCGACACTACGCTGGCAGTGGGTTTAACCACAGGCCGCAAGCGGTACTAGCTGCATGTAACGGTCCCAAGGTAGATGTCGATGTTCCTTGATAAAATATCAGGAAATACCCCAATGGGGTATCATGTGCTCACACATGACCAAGGGTCACGTGTTGACACGTGATAGATTCCTGTGATCTCTGCTTTATAGAATTAAATTCTAATCAAACAAAAATATAGCAAAACAGCCAGGAAATTCCCCAATGGGGTATCATGTGCACACACGTAACCAAGGGTCACGTGTTGACATGTGATAGGTTCCTGTGATCTCTGCTTTATAGAATTAAATTCTAGTCAAACAAAATTATAATAAGACACTAAGGAAAAACCCTAATGGGGCATCACATGCTGACACGTGACAAAGGGTCACGTGCTGACACGTGATAATTCCATAGCTCTGATTAAAAGGCAGAATTAAAATTCTGAATAAAATGTTTAATCAAGAGGGTCACGTGCCAGCACGTGACAAGTTCCTAAACTCTTTAATTGATAGAATTAAATTCTATTTCAATGATCAAACATTGGGATCATGTGACAACACGTGATGGGCTTTTAATCTTTTTGATCTGATGGAATTAAATTACAATTAAGTGGGAATACAGAACCTTAACTGGAAAAAGATCTCTCTAAATCTTTCCAAACAAGAAGATGGTGCTCTATAAAGTGGAGCACCGTTGGATTAAAAATCCAATGGTGATTAAAAATCACCAATTTATGGAATGATTTTATACAAGGAAAGATTTCCCTAAAATTCACCAAGAATAACAGACAGAATATCTTTTGGATTAAAAATCTAATGGTGAATAAAATTCACCGAGTGATCTAAAAGATCATGTTGGTTACAAAAACAACCAAAAATCTTTCAATGAAAGATTCACTAAACAAATTGATTCTTTTCTTTCTGCTATAAATAGGAGCCAAGAGAAGAAGAGAAGGGATCTTGGAATTTTGGAGAAAACAACAACAGAGAGAAAAGATACGAGAGTTTAATTCTCAAGAGAAAAAAGAAGTTCTTTTCAGAGAAAAGAAACTCTAGGTGAGAAAGGGGAAAAAGATCTAAGCTCCATAAAATAAAAAAGAATTTAACTCTTAAATCTAAGAGTTTAACTCTTCTGAATAAGAACATAGTTCTTCCTTTGGCTGATGATCTGTAAAAGCAGATCACCTCACAAGTTGAGAATTTAATTCTCATCAGGAAGATTCTGCCATGCAGATCCAAGACCCAGAGGGAGAATCTGAGTTTAAGGAATTTAATTCCCCCAATCTCATTGGAATTTAATTCCTCCAAATAAAACTAGGGTTTAACCCTATATCAGAATTTTATTCTCCCAAATTCATAGGAATTTAATTCCTCCCAAACAGAACTAGGGTTTAACCCTATATGAGAATTTAATTCTCCTAAATTCATAGAAATTTAATTCCTCCAAAAAAGAATTAGTGTTTAACCCTATATGAGAATTTAATTCTTCCACATTCATAGGAATTTAATTCCTCTAAAACAGAATTAGGGTTTAACCCTACAGAGAATTTAATTCTTAAAACAAGAGACTTAAAGCTCTCCATGCATGTAAAGAACTTGGTCACGGGGTAACACGTGACCCCCTATTCTCAATGAACAGAAAAGAGAGAACAAAACTAGGTCACGTGTTCCCACGTGACCCTTAAACAGACTCCCCAAAATGAGAAGAAAAAAAAGGTTCGAGGCAATGCCTCACGTGCTCACACATGGCCCTCATAAATGAAGAGAACAAAGCCAAAGGCAATATTGATTTTGGGCGCCCTCACGTGTCCCCACATGACCCCTAATAAACACTGTAACAATCAATGCATAGATACCCATCACGTGCCCACACGTGATGTCCTCAAGATTAAAAGTGTTTAACACTTATTTGAATATTCTGATGATAAAATAAAGGAGGTATGCCCCATCTTCAGGCGCCTCACGTGACCCCACATGACCCCTTCCTTTCTAGTGTTTAACACTATTTTGAGCATTTTGTCTCCAGTGTTTAACACTGTTTTAAATATATCACGTAAGGACATGTGACCGCTAGATGTCCTCTAGTGTTTAACACTATTTTAAAGCTAGCTTAGCCCAAATTGGCTATGTTTTCCACAGGCAAATCTCCCCTTCAAATGAACTTTAAAATCCAGAGCTACAATGTTTAATGCTCAGCCAAAGACAAAATGTTATCAGAGCCTTCAAACTCTTATTTAGCATTGCTAAATAATGAGGGGACGAAACAAGAAAAATGTTCAATAATCCAACAAAGGGCCAACATTTCGAACATAATTGGACTTAGCCCAAGTTGGCCATAAGTCCTCAATTCAGATTTAACTGAGCCAATGTGCTCAGAATCTAATTAATTCATCTTAGTTCCAAATTGGACTACCGATTTCCCAATCAACTTTGGTTCAAGGGTACATCTCTTCACTCCTTTGATATTTGTCGTTGTAATCCTTCAACGTCTTCACAGAGGTGACGGGTCCCGAAAACCATACATTCCATGGACTGTGAGGTCTTTAAACTCATGGACTATGATGTCCTTCACCTCGGACTGTGGGGTCCTTAAGCCCATGGACTATGATGTCCTTAAACTTTACAGATTATGATGTTTTTAAACTGAACCACCATGTCCTTAAACTGGTATTGGACCACCATGTCCTTAAAATGGTAATCGACCGCAATGTCCCTAAACTAAACAATAAGGCCCAAATGCTCTCTTGTTGGATCTAAATGATCCCGTTAAGTTGATCTTAGTCTAAAATTAGACTAACGTATCCTTAACTAACGTTTAACTTGATCTTAGTCTCAAATGAGACTAATGTATCCTTCAACTCAACCCCAAACCCAAATCTAAGAAGATACGGATTTGGACTAATTCACGCCCTACGGGCGAAAACATAAATTAGTCTCCGTATACAATCTACGGGCAACCAAAAACAACACAAACACCTACGACATGAAGTGACCATCTGGAGAAGGAGAAAGTTGTTACCGCAATGCGGTGGCGTAATTAACTGCAGGGGCTTGCGCCTGCAGGGAGAAGCGTCCCCACAATCAAAAACCCCACAAATGAGGTAGAATTTGACGAAGTCTGCTACATCGGCCGCATCCGTCTAAACCTCCGATACGTGGTGTCTTAAATCAACTTGGCATATTCGGAGAGGTGGACGGATAACACCAATTAGAATCTGCCCCCAAATTCAGGCAAGACGCATGTCTTCCTGGTTTTCGGTGGTGAACAGATTCTGGCACACCCGGTGGGACCTTTTCCTCTTTCCACTCAACACTTCATGTCTCGTGTTCGCGAACGAATCGCGGTTTGATATGGTTACCCTTGGGTTTGAGGTACTATGATTTGGTGTCTTGCTCCGTGCAGAAAATGAAAGATCAATGGCTTCTACCTACACAAAATGCTCTGGCTGCATTTGCAACTCCCGTTCCGCCTCATCTGGAGGTGTAACTTACGGGTCTCAGGCGGCCTCCCTGTTCACGATGCCGGTGGACCAAGTAACTCAGGTCACCACTGGGTTGTTCTTTAGGACTATGATCCCACCCATAAGCTTCAATGCCCAGATGCTGCCGCAAGAAGCCCCAAAGAAGTCGGTCTTTGATCGACTTAACATTACCGCGGCCCCTCTCAATGGGTCGTGATTAATATGAAAACTTGTATTTTCCGCAATCAGAAACGGCGTCGCTTCGCAGCTAGCCGGTGAGTACGGGTCGATCCACAGAGATGGGTAAATTCCTTTTATGTGTTTTAACGAGTTGATTCAAAGTGTCGTTTTGGTTGGTTTATAAAAATCTATGAAAACGGGATCTAATTAATCTAATTAGAAGTCTTGCTAGGGTTAGGCTTAGGGGAAGTTTTGGAGATTAACGTTTATCTTCACCGCTTTCAATGCCTTCTTTTTTAGATCTATTAGATGTTACGGTAATTGTCAATAAACTGGGTCCGAATCTTTTGGGAAGATATTTCTTCCTCTAGATTTGTATCCTTCCTTTGTTGATGATTACCCTAACCCCCATGGAAAACGCGCGCAACCGGCCCTTTATCCTACGGTTCACCGTTACCTCGAGGGGTAGGGTGCCGTAGGGAGCGATTGTGCGTATATGCATGGAGTTCTAATTCATTAGGTGAATGTGGCATTGAAAGGGGTGAGAGATCTCATCTCTCAACCCTTTCCCTAAGGCTAACCCTAACAAGCGAGGAGACTACTCGCTCATTAGGGGATGATAATGCATACTAATTAAAAGAACAGAAATAAATTACTTACTAATTCGATGGCTCCCTCCAAGCAAGAAGACATAATAGATCTGAATATAACTCCCAGAAATTCTGAATTTTATTTATTGAAAAGAGGCATAGGTTTTTACAGATCTGGGAATACAATTTATAGGAAAACATGAAAACTAGGGTTACAGACTCTCGAACATGTGAAATTATAGATTTGACCCCTAAAAATCCCAACACCTGCACCGTCGCACCGACACGCCAAAAATCCACCGACGTGCGCTCTATATGGCCGCGGAACCACGGCGCCAGGCTGGGTTTGGCCGCGGTTCCGCGGCCAAGTTGAGGATTTGGGACTCTGTAATTTTTGGATTTTTTCTTGGCTTCTTGGGCTTCCTATTTCCATATGTATTTTTCTCTGTTAGGCTTTTTATTCTCCTCCAGATGTTTCGGTGAATACTTGTAGCGATCTTTTAACCGTTCACTTGACATTTTGGACCTTGCACTGTTCTTCGACTAGGCTTGACTAGGATCCGTCTACTTGTCGGTCAAAAGTCTCTTTTCTGTATCAGCTTTTGTCTTTTTCACTGTATTCGCTTCCAAGCCCTGTATCCTGTAACATGTAACAAAAGTGCGTCAAGAGTACCTGTTTATTTATAAAATGGATAAGAATAGGGGAATAAAAAATGCAATATTATGGTCTGAACAAATACCCACAAACTTACCTTTTGCTCGTCCTCGAGCAAACTTATTATTTTATTCACTAAAATCCTCACCACACTTCCGCAGGGAAACGCGATTGCACTGAGCACGTGCAACAAGCCGTTAAACCTCTAGGTGTCCCTAGTAGGAAGAGTGTTGTCTCCTGAGGGTTTTCAGCGGATTACACCCACAAAATCCTATCAACTCGGCCCATTGACTTTTGTTCTCCAATTAGGTTTTCTAACTAAGAATTCTATTATCTTTTGACTTGCAAATTATCCACCCACATTCTTCACACTTCCTCATTATTTAACTTAAGATTATATATGTTATGTAGACCTACTTGGCTTTCGGCATTTCCTAAGTTTTCCTTCTAGAGTTCCATCTCCACTCAGGAATTTCTATCAACCTTTACTAAAGATACAAGTTCTATTCTTCACTCCTTTCTCTTATCTAAATCCCAATCACATACCCCTACGTGTGTGTATAAATCACCCCTACACTTGGAAATTCAAATCAAGCAATCATACCCTTGTCCGTTGTCCAAAGTACTAATTAGTTGGTGAATTTTTAATTGAATTTTTGCTTACACATCCTTCATGCGACCGTTAATACTTCTTGAGGTACCCACAACCGATTACAAGATGCGTTAGCACTTTAAAGCGTACTTCCTAGTTTTGCAACACCCAAGGCTTTAGCAGTGACTCCCAAACCAGTTGGTCTAAGGCACTAGGTGATGAGGCACCCTCGCTAAATATTTTTCTATTTTTACAGCCTTAAGTAATCACAAAAACCAGTGTCCATTTTTTTTATTCTTTATTCACACTTTTTTTTTCTTTATATTCATAGTACTAAGGACTTTTAGACAAGAGCATTTCAAGGTCTCTTCTACTATTCCAAGTTTCAAGGTTCGTGATTGTGCAAGTTGTAGGGTATACATTTTCGGAATCTAGACTTAAGTTAGGAACTATTTTTCAAACTTATACTCTAATAAAAGCTTCAATATCTTTCCTTCGTTTCGACTTAGCACACGAAGTGAACCCAAAATTTGCCTATTTCTAAATAAACTACAAGGCATATACTTTCTACCGTTAAACCTTTAAAGAAGGTTATCTTTAGGGTTTTTAATTCATTAAGTCTAAGATCTAGTTATTCCTAGCCAGTTAACCTATTTGTCAAACTTAAGTCAATTAGCCAAAATTGAATACAATAATTTTTATAATTTTTGAAATTTTTTAAATTTTTATGGGTTTTCAAATAAATATGCAAAAATATATACAAATGGATGCGAAGGAAGAAGACGTACCGAGCATACCCCCAAACTTGAACTTGACAGTGTCCTCACTGTCATGCTACACCAAGAGGGTCAAAATGTCGGCACTCCCCTGTTTATTTATTTACAATTTTTTTTTATTATTAAGAAAAACAAAAATATATACAGAAAGGCCCTCCCCCAAACTTCATTTAAACTATGTTAGACATTACTGCCAAACTTTGTATAGACCAAACGTTAACACCAACCAGTTGAAAAATTTATCAGTAAAGAGTATTGGTTGGTGGAAGAATAAGTTGTAGCGATCCACAAAGAATTGGGGAAGATAGAAGTGGTGGTATGGGAGGTGTGGAGGTGAATATACAGGAGGTGGTGATGAATCAAAACGAGAATGCGAATGATCAGCAATCAGTGGAATGTTGGCATTCTCGTAGCTTCTTAAAAGAAATGGGGATGGTTCAACCTCCAAAGGAGAAGGTTGACTAACCACAATACCCCCAAAATGTTCCTGTGGGTCCTCTATTGACTTGGCATCATCCATCAATTGCATATGATATTCAATTATAAGGGGACTGATCTTCTCGATGTCCGCCATAGTCCAACCGAAAACTTGCCTCCTATCTTGTAAGACCATTACGAGGGCGTTCTCTTGCTCGAGGGCTAGAGAGGCCGATATGATAATGGGAAAGGTCTCATTCTCACCTATGTAAGCAAATCTAAAGTGAGACGGCAAGGGCATGAGTTCGAGTTTCGGAGGTGAAAGAATCATTGCGGAATCTACCTCGAACTCAAAGGACTCCAACACAGGTTCGAAATCACTGCAAACAACCGATTCGGATGATTCAACTAACTCAACCACAAATTCAAAAGACTCATATTCTGGCTGTGAGTCGTCATCGTCCGAAAAAGTGAAACATTCATAATCCATATCGGTTGTGTCAACTGTGGTAGGCTCAAGGAGGGACGTACTAGTGGCGTCAAAACTGTTTTCATCAAACAAAAATCTTTCAAACTCGCAGTCCTCCTGCGTGATTTCGTGAACAGAGCAAACTTCTCGTGTACTAGTTTTAGGCACGGGGGGAAGACTTCCCATCTTATAAATATTGAACTCATTAGACATTTTCCTAAAGGATAAGGTCATGGAGCCATTGCGACAGTTTATCACAGCATTGGAAGTGGCCACAAATGGTCGACCGAGAATCACCGGAATTTGGTTTCTTGGGTTAGCAACAGGTTGTGTATCCGTAACGATAAAATCAACGGGGAATATGAACTCCCCGACTTTGATCAACACATCCTCTAGCTGACCCTTAGGATGGGTGATTGATCGATCAGCCATTTGGAGAGTGCAACGAGTGGGTTTCAACTCTCCAACCCCTAATTGTTCGTACACGGAGTAGGGAATCGGGTTAACACTAGACCCAAGATCTAAAAGTGCTCGATTAATTTTCTTATCCCCAATTGTGATGGAAATCGTAGGATAGCCGGGGTCCTTTCGTTTTTGGGGTAAGGTTTGATGGTGGTTAATAGCATTGCTCACTGCACTAGCCACTAGCACTTTCTTGGGTACTTGAGATGCTTTTCTCTTTGAGGTGCATAAGCCCTTTAAGATTTTTGCGTATGAAGGGACTTGTTGGATTGCATCCAAGAGAGGTATATTTATGCTAACCTGCTTAAATAATTCCACAACCTTCTCCACTTGTGCAGTTGGTTTATTGGGACTCAACCTGTTTGGAAATGGTGCACTTTGAAGATTTGTTGAGTCACATGTTTGTGGAGTAGAATGTGGAGTAGAAACGGATCCCGGTGTAGATGTGTTCATGTTGTGAGAATTGGGTCCGTTCGAGCTAGAAGAAGTAGAGCCGTGTAAAGGATGGAGAATAGGCTCTAAAGAAAAAGGTGAAGAAGAAAGTGAAGAAAATGAATAAGGGGAAGATGACGATGGGGAAAAAGAAGGAGAAGAAGAAGAAGAAGAACAACCGGCGGGGATGTCATCACTAGTATCCATATTATTTTGCAACACTCTTCCGGATCTCAACGTGGTCACCGCATTTATATTGTGATTGTGATATGTGTTTTGTGTGTGACCGGGATTTGGCAATGGTTGAGATAGAAGCTTTCCCTTTTCTCTCTCGCTCAACGCAGCAGTTAATTGTGCAATTTGTGCCTCAATAGATTTGATACTTTGATCGTGTGAAGCATTGTTATTCATCAAAGACTGAACATAATTTTCAAATCTTGCTGGGGATTCAGTAGAATGCTTGAGAAATGCATCTAGACTTTTCTCGAGCGAGCTAACCTTATCATCATTTGGTTGAACCAAGTTGTTCGTTTGATTTGTATAAGGTTGTTGTTGGAAAGGTTGCTGGTTTTGAGTTTGTAAAGGTGCTTGTTGTTGTGGATGAGGAGGTCTTTGAAAATTATTATTTCCTTGGACTTGTTGATTTTGGTTCCAAGTGAAATTTTGGTGACTCCTCCACTCCTGATTGTATGTCGAAGAGTATGGGTCATTTCTTTGTCGTTGCTGAAATACAGCATTGACTTGATCCTGTCCTTGAATAGGTGCATTGTAAGGACACTCTTCAGTTAGATGCGATAGATTCGCACAACAAGCACAAACAGTTCGTGTAGGTAGAGTAGGGGCAGGAGAAGACGAAGAGATTTTGGTCTCAATGGCTTCTAGCTTTTTCATAAGTGAGGCCATCTCGGCCTTCATAGTAATCGACATATCTATTTGATGTATGCCTGTCCTAGATTGACCAACAGAAGAAGATGCTGTGGTCTTAGTACTCTCCCACTGAATTGTTTGCTCACTAAGACCCTCAAGAAACTGCCACGCTTCGTCGCTAGACTTGGAGAGAAAATGACCTTGACATATCGTTTCTAGCAACTGCTTCGTTGCTGCGTTCAATCCATCGTATAATGTTTGGCAAAGTTGCCAACTTTCGATCCCATGGTGAGGGCATTGAACGAGTAGGTCCTTAAATCTCTCGAAGCACTTCCAAAATGGTTCGGTAGAAAGTTGTGAAAATTGTATAATCTCGTTACAGATTCTAGCAGTTTTGTGATGAGGATAGAACTTTTTCAGAAAAGCTCTTACAAACTCATCCCAATATCTAATAGAATGTGATGCGGTGCTGTATAGCCACTTCTCGGCTAGGTCACATAAGGTGAAAGGAATGACCCTTAGCCTTATAGCGTCATCACTTAATTGGGTAGTTTTCATCATAGTGCACATATTTTGGAATTTATTAATAAAAATATATGCATCTTCAGATTCCAAACCATGAAATTTTGGCAGCATATTGATGAAATGTGGTTTTATTTCAAAGTTGTCCCCATTTGCCGGTGGGGGTGAAAGACATGTGGGTAAAGAAGTGCGGACGGGGTAGAAGAGATCCTGGAGCGCAACTCGTGCGGGTGCTACAACAGGCGGAAGATTCGGGTTATTCGCACCTGGCGGAGGTGGAATCATTCCCGTCGGTAAGGTATCGTTGGGGTTGAATCCCGACATACCTTCGAAAGAAGAATTTAATGGTGGAGGTAAGGAAATGGAGGGAATTTCGACGAAGGGTTCGTCGAAGGGTTCGTCGGTCGGTACCAACGAAACACGGACTAATCGGGCGTTAGTATCCCTAGTCCAAAGTGACATACACTAAAGGAGTAGTGTAGTCAGAAAAAATAGAAAAACAGAATGTGGGGGTAAGATAACGTCAATGGAGGGAAGTGATGGAAGTGAGTTGCAAGTTTTTAGCGGCAAGTTGCAAGTTTTTGAAAAGATTTATATTTTTTTTTTATTTTTGTGTGAGTTTTGCAAAGAGGTTTTTGAAAAGGGACACGTGACACAAATGTATCAACCACACATGCACAATCAGGCCTAGATCTAGGGTCGCCTAGGTCTGCTAGACAGCTCCTAACTAGGGCTAGAAATAGGACCTCAAACCGCCTCTTCACGGAAAAGTACGGCCAGGTAAGTGGGAAGGAACCACCACTACAGTGGGCCTAATTAATAACCCCTAGCCTAGACACCGCAATGTCGGTTAGGATAAACGGCCGATGCCTATACTAGTCCTTTTCCTATTGAGCTCGATATCCTTAGGTCCGAGTCTAGTCTTTTTTAATTAATTTTGGTCAATGCACATGCTTTAGGTGTTTTCTGGAGTCCTGGGAAGGGTGATGAAATCCCCACCCAATCTGAGTTTGGTCAATTAGCCTCTTAGAGTCCGGTTAAATTATGCAAAACAGTAAAATTTCACTTGCAATCAATTTTTAGCGCGGCGCAAAGAAACCTGCAGCAAATCTGTTATTTAGAAGGGGGAGAAAGAACTTTTAGCGCAAAGAATTCCTGCAGAAAAATTTTTACAGTGGGGATATGGAGGTTGCAGAGGGGAGGAAAAGAGAGCAAACCACATAAAAATGATGCGCTGACGTGGCCAAGGTGCGGCGGAACCGCGGCGTGGGGCCCACTTCTGCGGTGGAAACGCGGTCTCCTGGTGGGATCGGTCTCTGAAATTTTTTTGCTGTTCTGTACCTTCAGTTCCTCTCTGTTCTTATATGTACTTTTTTGTTTTGCCCTCTGTAAAATTCCAGATCCGCGATTCTTCGCTGTTCCTGCAAGATTCAAAAAAATATACACCTTTCAAACAGATCAAAATTGATAATTTTTGTATTTTTTATATTTTCATATTTTTATAATTTTTAAAATTTATATCAACCCGAAAATTCACAAAAAGAAATATTACGCCGTCCCCGGCAACGGCGCCATTTGACTAATATGAAAACTTGTATTTACCGAAATCAGAAACGGTGTCGCTTCGCAGCTAGCCGGTGAGTACGGGTCGATCCACAGAGATGGGTAAATTCCTTTTATGTATTTTAACGAGTTGATTCAAAGTGTCGTTTTGGTTGGTTTATAAAAATCTATGAAAACTGGATCTAATTAATCTAATTAAAAGTCTTGCTAGGGTAAGGCTTAGGGGAAGTTTTGGAGATTAACGTTTATCTTCACCGCTTTCAATGCCATCTTTTTTAGATCTATTAGACGTTACGGTAATTGTCAATAAAGTGGGTCCGAATCTTTTGGGAAGATGTTTCTTCCTCTAGATTTGTATCCTTCCTTTGTTGATGATTACCCTAACCCCCATGGAAAACGCGCGCAACCGGCCCTTTATACTACGGTTCACCGTTACCTCGAGGGGTAGGGTGCCGTAGGGAGCGATTGTGCGCATATACATGGAGTTCTAATTCATTAGGTGAATGTGGCATTGAAAGGGGTGAGAGATCTCATCTCTCAACCCTTTCCCTAAGGCTAACCCTAACAAGCAAGGAGACTACTCGCTCATTAGGGGATGATAATGCATACTAATTAAAAGAACAGAAATAAATTACTTACTAATTCGATGGCTCCCTCCAAGCAAGAAGACAGAATAGATCTGAATATAACTCCCAGAAATTCTGAATTTTATTTATTGAAAAGAGGCATAGGTTTTTACAGATCTGGGAATACAATTTATAGGAAAAAATGAAAACTAGGGTTACAGACTCTCGAACATGTGAAATTACAGATTTGACCCCTAAAAATCCCAACACCTGCACCGTCGCACCGACACGCCAAAAATCCACCGACGTGCGCTCTATATGGCCGCGGAACCGCGGCGCCAGGCTGGGTTTGGCCGCGGTTCCGCGGCCAAGTTGAGGATTTGGGACTCTGTAATTTTTGGACTTTTTCTTAGCTTCTTGGGCTTCCTATTTCCATATGTATTTTTCTCTGTTAGGCTTTTTATTCTCCTCCAGATGTTTCGGTGAATACTTGTAGCGATCTTTTAACCGTTCACTTGACATTTTGGACCTTGCACTGTTCTATGACTAGGCTTGACTAGGATCCGTCTACTTGTTGGTCAAAAGTCTCTTTTCTGTATCAGCTTTCGTCTTTTTCGCTGTATTCGCTTCCAAGCCCTGTATCCTGTAACATGTAACAAAAGTGCGTCAAGAGTACCTGTTTATTTATAAAATGGATAAGAATAGGGGAATGAAAAATGCAATATTATGGTCTGAACAGGTCGCCCAACTCCACTGCCTCGGTTTTCAGCAAACTGGGCCAGAACGCTTACAAGCCCGTGATACCTGAAGCAACCATCCCTAAGCGGATAGCCATCCTGGTTCAAGCAGACGAAATCATCGCAGAAGCTTCTTCTGCCAAGAAGCCAGTCTTCATAAGGTTGGCCATTCCAGCTCATGCTCCAGGCGAAGTCCCCAAAGCTGCTTCCCCTACCCAGAGGTCTGTCTTTAACAGATTGGACGTTGCTTCTCAATGGGCATCGTTCTTTAAGAGGCTGACGCCGGCGACAACCTTTCGCCAACACGGGGAGAATGAAGAAGTCACCCATACAGCTGAGACAATCCCATCTGCACGACATGCTCGACGTCACCACTGGCGCCGAGTAAGGAAGGCTGGGGGCAGCTCCCCTTCTAGACTAACTTCGCCAGCTCTGATGGTGGAAATCAATGTTGTTGTTCCAACTGGGAATAGTTTTGAACCGCTTAGGAGGGTTCGCAAGAACTCTCCGACTGTCGTACTGAAAAGATCTCCTCCACCTATGGAGATTACTGCAGAAAAGAAGATGGAGCAGCCCCCTCAGCGGCTGTCCTCCAAAATTTATAAAGTCTGGCGACAGGTCTAGGAATCGGTGATTAATCAGGACTACTCTCGCCGGCCAAAGAAGCTCAAAGCTCAGCAAGAAAAGAGCAATCTCGTGGTACCACAGAAGACGTCATACGTCTGGGTGCCCGCTGCAACGGCCCCCTCTACTTCGACTGCTCACAAGAGAAGGAGGCCAAAGAAAGCCCCCATGAATGTGGCAAACCGTAAGGACGTCGAATATAAACGCCCCAAGTCCGGGGGCATGGTAATACATTCCGTTTATATGGCTTCCAGAAAATAAGAAAGCCGTGCTTCCACTGGTCATCGACTGCTTACCCGATCGATAATTAAGGCTCAGGAACAACAGCAGCAGAAACTTCAGGAGATGCTGATTGCAATGGCCGCACTCACTGGGCCAAAAGAAAATCCAGAGACCTCAGAGCAGCGTCGGGAGCAAGAAACTAATGTTGAATTCCTCCGAAGAATGCTCGAGAGGAAAGAAAAAGAGGCCACGGAGCAGGCATACAATATAAAACGAATGGCTCTTTTGTTCCAAGACATGGCGGGGATGATGTTACAACCGGAACCTCCGGCTGAATATCCCCCGATTATCATTGAAGACGAAAGAGGGGAGACATCGAACCCTCCTCAGGCCCTTTCAGCGGCCAAGGATGAGACCATCTCCAAGGACGCCCTGGATGATTACATTGCTCAGCAAATACGAGCTCACCAGGCAAACGAAGCTGCTGGATAGGTCGTTAAGACTGGACGACCCTATCCAGGCTGGTATGACCAAATAAGGTACCCGCCGGGATATACGATCCCCAAATTCCACGTATATAAAGGGATGGGGAATCCACATCAGCATGTCGCCCAATTCCGAGCCTTGTGCGGCAACACCGGGGGTGACGATAAACTTCTGCTCCGCCAGTTTGTTGGTAGCCTGTCTGAGACAGTATTGGAGTGGTATTCTGAACTTCCAAACGACTATGTCAAGACATTTGCGAAGATGGAACTGCTGTTTACACAGAGATTCGCGAGCGCTAGCGAGCGTACCCCGATTACCACATTAATTACGCCAGGGTGAAGCCAGGCGAAACTTAGGTACAATACGCAATACAGTGGCGAAATTTATGGTCAAAATGTGAGCAGCGCATCGAGGAAGCGCCGGCAGTGGGCATGTTCGTGAGCACTCTGGACCCTCACACAACTATTTACCAATTCATGATGTTCTTCAAGACGACAACGTTCCAGGCCTTGATTGAAAAACTGGCCCAAATGGACCAGATGGGTCATAGACCGTCTCCTTCAAAGCCGGAGCCACGGAACGAAAAGGGCAAAGGGAAAGAGACCTTCGTCGCGAATACTCAACAACAGCCCAGTGGCCCAAAACTAACTGATCGTCTAGACGAGAGGCGGCAATTCTATAATGAGAAGATGAAGCGTCCTTATTCATTCTCCCGGGATAAAACGAGGAGATTGTTTGAGCTGGCGGTGCACAACAGACTCATCAATTTGCCGAATCCAAAACGACCGTTGCAACCTAGTGAGGCTAATAGTCCCAATTATTGCCCCTACCATCAAACGGTAAGCCATCCAATTGAAGATTACTTCGTCTTTAAAGACTGGATCGAAGACCAGTACCAACAGGGCAAGTTTGCGCTGTCCGAGAATTGGAAGGTGAACCCACCATAGCCACACGCTCCCAAGAAGACAGACACACTGGGGGCATCATGCCCTTTCATAGAAGAAGCTCCATGGGAGGTCGCTCTTTCAGCCAAAACTAAAAGAATGCTGAAGGATCTCCAAAAATGCCTGGCGATCAGGTGGAAGAATCCGCTGGAACCCGAGATTATCAAGGGAATGCTGAAACCACGCCCAACTCCAAAAATTGGTGGTGATAGTCAAAGTGCTCACACCTAGCCGTCAAAATCTTTGAAGAAGAAAAAGAAATCCAAGAAGCCCGTGAAGCCTAGTGATAGGCGCACGGACCTGCAAAAGCAGATTGACGCGCTTGAAGAGTATAACCAGAAGGCGCGGACTCCAGTCACACTCCAAGAATTTCTCAGTCACGTCCTTGAGGACGGAGATGATGGAGAAGAATCGTCGGATGAATCTGAAGATTACATAGCAAGTTGCCATGTGATCTCTCACTCGTCGATAAACAATGAAGAAGCTCCTTACAGAGAGAAACTGGGGGCAGGTCCTGAGCCAAAACTTCTAGGGCCATCAGACAAAATGATTGATGCATTCTTGGATGAAGCTCTTCTTAAAAGCAAAGCTGTTCGAGAGCGTGAGATGGCCATATTCGAAAAAGAAAAACTCCGGCAACCGGACGAAAGGGTTGAAACACTCCTACCAGATCAAAGTGCATCCATTGCAAATAAAAGCAGGTTCAAGACGAGGAAGAGGTTCGCCAAAGCCATATCGATGGGAATGAAGCTGCCACCCTCTGAAGGGAACGCTCTTGGTGAAGCGGAAACACATCCTAGCTACTACTTATATCATCGAATGATTGCGCACCCCACCGAAGAGTGCAACGCTTTTAAAAGATGGTGGCAGGGGTATGTTTCTCACTGACAAAATTTCAAGCGGATGAAACGCAAAATTCATCGGGAGCAAAGAAATACGACCGAGGAGCATAAAAGAACTACCAGCAACTGTCGCATGGTCAACGCTGGGGGATCACAAGTTCTCACCTTCGGGAACGACTCTGATGAAGAAATGACTCTTGGCCCTCTGTTCAAAGAATCCACGTTGGGAAAAGAGGAAGAACCGAAGAACTGCGAGAACATTCAGCTGCGCAATCGCACGCTGCCCGAATAGAATCTTAGGCCCTCAAACAGTGGGTCAAATAGAAAAGATAAGGGGAATGAAAAGGTCCCTGAGGATATCATCCTTGATGACCAAGCTCTCGAAGAGCTGACAGCCAAAGACCCGCCAAAGATAAGTAAGGTGGACTACAACGTTCTGGCACACTTGAGAAAGCTACCTTCGCAACTAAGCATTCTCGACGCCTTTCTGCTATCCAAAGAGCTGAGAGATTCATTGATCAAGGCACTACAAGAGCCAGAGCAATTCCAAACTGTCCTCGCCGAAGAAAAGATGAAGGACGAGCTGGAAGAAGTGCACAAAGCGGATATCACTTTCGGCAATCAAGATCTCCTCCTTGGAACATGCGAGCATAACCGTCCCCTTTATGTCTCCGGATACTGTCATGAAATCAAGGTAGGCAAAATCCTGGTTGACAATGGGTCTTCCGTCAATCTCCTCAACGTGAGAGTGTTGAAGGAAATCTGCATGAGCGTTCAGCACCTCGCTCGTGATAAAATCACCATCTCCGGATTTGATCCCCAGTCATCACGGACGCTTGGGTCTGTAATATTGACACTACGCTTTAGGCTGCTTGTCACGGACATTAAGTTTCATGTCATTGACGCCAAGACATGCTACAATTCTTTACTCGGCATGCCTTGGTTACACGAGTACAAAATTATCCCTTCTACACAACATCAGTGTATGAAGTATTTCAAGGATGGTCTCGAGTATACCGTAACAGGAGAGCTGCACCCATTCTCCGTGAACGAAATACGAAAATACGAAGATACAAAATACTTCTTACCAGATTTTGAGGGCACGGAAAGATGTCACAAACCGAAGAACAAAGCTATCACCACTATTTCGGTCTTCGGGAGTGATACCGAGGAGGAAGAAGAGATAGTTTATTCAGGGCCGCCCCAACGCAACAACTCGGGACGGTCCACCCCTATGTTGATCTTCGGCAGCGACTCGGAAGATGAGGTCAACGCTATATTTTCCGCTCGGCCGTCAATACACGCCTTCGCTGGCAATAATCAGAGTTTGCAAATTACCATGGTTCCACAAGAACATTACTAAGATCTCGATGCACTTGAAACTTATAGTGTGCAGGAACTGCAAACATTCTACGTCCCGCCCAGGCGAAGAGTTGAAAAGATGATCCTATTCTACCGATCCACGGAAACCAAAGAGGAGAAAGAAATTTGGCATGGTGTGGATTCTACACTTGACAGGCTCCAGCCCATCCGTCTGCCTAAATATTACACGGAAGGCTTGAAAGGGCTATTGAAGCGCCAAGGGGTACTCTTCAAACAGACTACTCGACAAGCTCGATTCTACAACAGGATTTGGGACGTCCCCGGAACTCAGCGAAAGTTGCCCAACGGGAAAATGGAAACGGTCGGGCTTGGATATGTCCAATCCAAGAAACGGCAACGAGTCCATGGTAGCTACGTCATACATGACTTCGATGAAGAAGGAGATGCCCTATTAAAAGACGCTGACCCTAAACCAAAACAAGATCCTACCATCAAAATGCCGAGTCCTTCGTTTGATGAATGGATGGACAAGCTAATAAGGGAAGCGGGTCAAAAGGTCCGGGATGACCATAACCGTGAAATGGTCATTTACGAGAAAGCCAGGACGCAGCGCCTCCTTCAGCAGGCCGTGGAGAATGACAATGCTCCTCGTCGCCGGTCCGTCATACAAAAGACCCGGCACAGAGGAAAAATAAACCAAAGAATGGAAAAACGTTCGACAGCAGCCAAGCGGGTCTAAGAAGCCACGCAAGCAAGAGTCGATCAGCCGGGATCCGTCCCTTATAAAGAAGATGGTTTGGGAATATTCTTTTCCCTAAGATAAGACAAAGAAGATATTCAATCTCGTCGTAAAGCATCAGATTATGACAACCCCGGAGTCCAAGCACCCCGTGCAAGCGAACGAGGTCTCTCACCAAGACTATTGCTCCTATCACCAGGCAATAGGGCATCCTCTCGAAGACTGCTTCACCTTCAAGAACTGGGTCGAAGACCAATATCAACAAGCCAGGTTCGCTCTATCCAACAGTTGGAGGGTAAGCCCGCCACAGAAGCATGAACCGAAAGCGACGCGTATAACGAGAGTAGAACCAGATCAACATCGATCATGGAAACGATCTCGTACCTGCCACGTGATAACGCTATCAAAAGAAGAGCCTGAGAATACGGATGACCTTTTCTGGTGCTTCGAAAACGATGATGACGAGGTAATCTCAGAGTTTCCACCGGCGCCAAAAGAGCTGGAAGATGGAAAACATACTACTGCAGATAACCTCAAGAAAATTGATTTGGGGACGGCAAGTGACCCGCGCCCGACGTTCGTCAGTGAGCTGTTGTCTGAAGAAAGGGTGGCTATGCTAAAGGACGTGCTCATGGAGCATAGAGATTGCTTTGCATGGAACTAATCAGAGATGCTGGGACTCGATCCAGAGATTGCTGTCTACATATTGGCGATTTCTCTAGACGTCAAACCGATCAAACAAGCACCGATAAGAATGCGGCTCGAGCTTGAAATGAGCATCAACGCCGAGGTCAAGAAGCTAATCGACTACGGCTTCATCCAAGAGGTTCAATATCCTGACTGGATCGCCAACATCATCCCGGTGATAAAGAAAAATGGGATGGTGCGCATATGTGTGGACTTTCGGGATCTCAATAAAGCCTGCCCGAAGGATGACTTCCCAGTACCGGTCATCGAGCTGATGATAGATAACACATCCACTCACGAAGTCTTCTCCTTCATGGACGGCTCATCAGGATACAATCAGACAAAGATGCATCCTGAGGACCAGAAGCATACTACTTGTCGGACCCCTTTGGGCATATTTTGCTACAAGGTGATGCCTTTCGATCTAAAGAACGCCGGTGCCACCTATCAGAGTGCCATGACGAAGATTATCGATGACCTCATACATGAAATCGTCGAATGTTATATCGACGAGCTAGTAGTTAAAAGCAAATCATACGAGGAACATTTAGAGCATCTGAAGATCGTATTTCAGCGCCTTCGGAAATACAACTTGAAGATGAACCCTCTCAAATGCGCGTTCGGAGTTTCCACGGGCAAATTCCTAGGATTCATCGTACGACATCGAGGCATCGAGATAGACCCGTCGAAGATCAAAGCGATTATGGAAATGCCCCGGCCAAGAACTCTTAAACAGCTGCGGTCTCTCCAAGAAAAGCTCGCGTATATCCGGCGATTTATAGCCAATCTCTCTGGCAAGTGCATCCCCTACAGTCACTTAATGAAGAAGGGAACCCCATTCGTCTGTGATTGAAAATGCCAAAGCACACTGGATGAAATCAAGCAATATCTGCAGAATCCGCCTGTATTGGCTGCTCCCGTTAAAGGAAAACCTCCCGTCTTGTGTACGACCGCTCTCGAAGGTTCCTTAGGAGTGCTGTGGGTACAAGAGAACGACCAAAGGAAAGAGAGAGCCCTTTATTATCTGAGTCGAGTTCTCCTGGGGGCAGAAAGCAATTACTCTCCCATTCAAAAACACTGCCTGGCGTTGATCTTCGCGATAACGAAGCTCAGACACTATGCATTGGCACATGAGGTCCATCTCGTATCAAAGGTAGATCCTCTCAAGTATTTGATGTCAAAAGCCATATTAACAGGATGGCTCGCTAAATGGGCCCTACACTTGATGGAGTTCTCGATAACTTATCGCCACCTCAAGGCAGTAAAAGGCCAGGCCATCGCCGACTTCATCGCCGAGCATCCGATACCTGCCGACTCTCCCTTGAACTGCGAATTGCCAGACGAACACGCATTTGACATGATCGACGGGGTGAGAAGAGAGAATGATACCCGGTAGGAACTCTATTTTGACGGAGCATCTTCCATGAAGAAGCACAAACAAAGCACCCCTATAATCAAATCAGGGGTAGGCTTCATCTTCGTGACTCCACAAGGAGGGATAATGCGCTTTGCCTTCTCCTTAACAGAGCCGAGAACGAATAATGAAGTCGAATATGAAGCTTTGATAGCAGGTCTCGAGATCTCTATCGTCATGGGAATTGAAAACCTCCTCATATACGGAGACTCCCAACTGGTCGTTAGTCATGTAAACAACGACTATCAAATGTGCAAGCCAGAGTTGGTGAAGTACGGCGAGAAAGTACAACAACTACTGACTCAAATTCCTTTCTACATCTTGGAAAGCATACCGCGTGTGGAAAATAGCAAGGCGGATGCGTTATCCAAGCTTGCTAAAGAATTGGCCGACGAAAACCTCGATAACGTAAGGATCATTGTGCAGAGTCGTCGGGTTTTTGCACCAGCAGAAATATCTCCAGAATCACCCGAAGAAAAAAGAGAGACCGAAAAAACATCCCTACAAATAAAAGACCAGGGAAAGGCTAAAGATTGGAGAGAAGTCTTTATAGACTATTTCAAATCACGTCGAACGCCTGAAGATGCGTTCTCAAAACATCAGCTCATGAAACGAGCTCTTTCTTTTACATTCGTCAATGATACTCTGTATAAGAGATCGTTTGACTCTCTGTGGCTAAGATGCCTAGGACTCAAAGAGGCAAAGAGAGTCGTCCAAGAAACTCACGACGGACTTTGCGGTTCTCAACAAGCCGGCCCGAAGATGAAGCTAAAGATCAAAAGGATGGGCTACTATTGGCCCACGATGATCCAAGATTGCCTCGAATATGTGAAACAGTGCCACTCGTGCCAGGTTCACGGGGACTTTATCCACCGGCATCCAAATCTACTACACCCAACAGTGGTTAGCAGGCCATTCGAAATGTGGGGAACCGACATAATCGGGCCCATCGAACCAATATCGTTCCGAGGACATTGATTCATTTTGGCGACAACTGATTATTTCTCCAAATGGGCAGAAGCAGTATCGCTAAGGGAAGTGAAGACGGAGAATATCCTCCATTTCTTCAAGACACACGTCATTTATCGGTTTGGCACTCCGCGACGGATTGTCTCCAATAACGGGATATCCTATAGAAGCCACAAGATCAGCCGCTTCGCACAACAGCATAATATAGACTGGAGATATTCATCGGTCTATAATCCCTGAGCTAACGGTCTAGCTGAGGCTTTAACAAGACCTTGACGAAGATCGTGAAAAAGACGGTGTCTCAAAATAAGAGGGACTGGCATAAGAGACTGCATGAAGCTCTTTGGGCGTATCGAACTACGTTCAAAACAGCCACGAACACAACGCTGTATGCATTAGTATTCGGCACAGAAGCGGCACTCCCCCTCGAGATAGAGTTACTCTCTCTACGAGTGGCGGTTCACTACGAGTTAATAGACGAAGAAAAGGCTCATCTTCGGCTTGAGGAGCTCGGTGCCCTTGATGAAACCAGTCTCATGGCACAGCAAAATCTGGAGGCTTACAAAGCAAAGATAACGCGTTCATATGAGAGATTGACTAGGCCGATAACATTCCGTCAAGGCGAACTCATGCTAGTGGTCAAAAGACCTATGATCCCCAATCGTCGCAAGCGGGGGAAATTTGAGCCGAACTATGAAGGCATGTATATCATAGACAAAGTTTACCACGGTGGAGCATATCTACTCATGGACATGCAAGGTGAAAGACCTTTCAAGGCAATAAACAGTCGCTTCCTAAAGAAATACTACGCCTGACGAGTCACGGCTTAGGTCAACGATAAATGACGACGACTATGTCCGCTCGCTATCTTCCTAAGCCCAAACTCTATAAGTAGTAGCCGGCTATCGGACTGAAACGTCCTTAAACTAACAATGGACCACTATGTCCTAAAACTGGCTGTTGACCGAGACGTCGATAAACTACTGTGGACTGCAGCATCCTAAGTCTGACACAAAAAATAATAAAATATAAAAATAAAAAAAAATTAAAAAAAAAAGAGAAAACGGTATGTCCTTAAGCAATTGGGCACGGATGAAAACCTGAAAGGGCTCCGTGAGTAAAAACAGTAGGGTTACCGGCGAGTTTTTCTGAAAACCCGAAACGGCACTATCTCTTTAAAAGACAATTGCAGTGTCCGCTCGATCATGTGAGGAGAAACCATCTGCGTGAGATCCTTACGACTCACAAGGGAGCAACACACTTAGGGATCCCCACGATTCCTAAGGAGAAATTACACTTGCGAGATCCTCATGACTCGTAAGGAGAACCATCTTATGAGACCCTCACGGCTCATAAGATTCAATAGTCTTAAGCTAAAGGGATCTGAACCTGTTCTTAAGCGGCCACCACAACCTCCAATGCAGCCCTACAAGCGTCTCGACCCTTGTATACAATCCACAGGCGCGAATAAACATTTCCCTAACATAGTCTCATCCATGACTAGGGATATGTTTGCACAGTGAACAGCCCTTGTAAGCCCTCTCGACTTATAAGGAGAAAGCACTCTTGTAAGATCCTTACGACTTATAAAAGACCATGCACATAGGAATCCTCACGATCCCTAAGGAGAGAATGCACCTACGAGATCCTCATGACTCGTAGGGAGAAAATTCTTTATGAGACCCTTACGGCTCACGAAGTAAAAAGCCTTAGTCGACAGGATCCTAACCCTATCTACTAAGCCACCTTTGTTCGACATCGACAAAGGAAAATGATGATTCGCTCCTGGAAATATCCCAGTTGTAGCGGTGCTGATGCCGAAATCGATGTCTAATTCCAAGCTTGCAACAAAAAGCCAGCGAGCCACACATGCATACGAAATAGCCGAAATGATGGGGCAACTTGGAACAAAATCAATAAGTAAAAATCTATGGATACAAAAATAGCCGAAATGATTGAGTAACTCACAATAAAAGCAGCGAGTAAAAATAAAACAAATAGCCGAAATGATTGGGCACCGCGAAAAATAGCCGAAATGATTGGGCAATCGCGACCTTTGCGATATAAAAGCTGAAATGATAAAGCATCGCAGAAAGAAATAAAAAAATAATTTGAAAAAAATGACACTTATGCCCTACAGGTGATATCACATCAATCCCTGTATACAATCCAGGGGCACAAACAAAGAAAGAATCACACCTTCCCTCCCCAGGCTCTATCAGAAGAAGCCAAATCTCAATGGTTCACAGACAGCCTGGCGATCATCTCAATATCCATCTCATTTCAACAGACACGACATCAACAAATCGGAGCTGCGGCAAAATCCCCAGTTCCATGACTCGACGATGCACAAACAACCGAGAGTCAACCTTTTCTGGTCACGTGGAATACGGCCTATTTCAATCCTGACCCTATGGGAAACATCCAGAGCAGAGCCTGGTCCTCGCAGAATACGGCTATGTCAATCAGACCCCATAGGAAGCATCCAGAGCAAATTCCTGGTCACGTGGAACATGGCCTATATCAATCTTGACCCCGTGGGAAACGTCCAGAGCGGAGCCTGGACCTCGCAAAATACGGATATGTCAATCAGACCCTGTGGGAAGCATCCAGAGAAAATTCCTGGTCACGTGGAACACGGCCTATATCAATCTTGACCCCGTGGGAAACGTCCAGAGCGGAGCCTGGTCCTTGCAGAATATGGCTATGTTAATCAGACCCCGTGGGAAGCATCCAGAGAAAATTCCTGGTCATGTGGAACATGGCCTATGTCAATCCTGACCCCGTGGGAAACGTCCAGAGTGGATCCTGGTCCTCGCAGAACACGGCTATGTCAATCAGACCCCGTAGGAAGCATCCAGAGCAAATTCCTGGTCATGTGGAACAGGCCTATGTCAATCCTGACCCCGTAGGAAACGTCCAGAGCGGATCCTGGTCCTCGCAGAACACGGCTATGTCAATCAGACCCCGTGGGAAGCATCCAGAGCAAATTCCTGGTCACGTAGAACACTGCCTATGTCAATACTGACCCCGTGGGAAACATCAAGAGCGGAGCCTGGTCCTCGCAGAACACGGCTATATTAATCAGACCCCGTGGGAAGCATCCAAAGCAAATTCTTGTTTATGTGGAATATCGCCTGTGTCAATCCTGACCCCATGGGAAACGTCCAGAGCGGAGCCTGGTCCTCGCAGAACATGGCTATGTCAATCAAGCCCTATGGGAAGCATCTAGAGAAAATTCCTGGTCACATAGAACACGGCCTAGTCAATCAAACCCCGTGGGAAATGTCCAGAGTGGATCCTGGTCCTCACAGAACACGGCTATGTCGATACTGGCCTCATGGGAAGCATCCAGAGCGGAGCCTTGTCCTCGCAGAACACGGCCTATGTCAATCCTGACCTCGTGGGAAGCATCCAGAGCAAATCCTGGTCCCATAGAACACGACTAAAGTCAATCTTGACCCTATAGAAAATGGCCAGAGCAACCCCTGACCCCGTGAAATGCGGATAATGTCAACCTCATCCATCACTTACGGGTCCTCTCGACTCGTAAGGGAGAAAACTCTATTGTGAGATCCTTACGACTCTCAGAAGAAAATGTACTTAGGAATCCTCATGACTCCTAAGGAGAAATTATACCTACGGGATCCTCTCGACCTGTAAGGAGAAAATTCTTTATGAGACCCCCACGGCTCATAAAGTTAAAAAGTCTTAGGAGGCAGTTCTTAACCCTGAATCCTAAGCCATCGCTGTCCTACGGAGAAATCAAAATAGATTATCCACAAAATGTATTTACTAAAAGGGACACATCATCAAGAAGCAAAATATGTCTTTTATTCATGAATGAAAATGAATACAAAGTACAATTTATGAAAGAATAAAAGAAAATATACTCTCATTCAGGAGTATGTACAAAAGAAGAATAAAAAATATATATACAATTCTTCAAGCCGGCGGACGATTCCGTAGATTTTCCAGTTCACCCCTTTTCTGCTGGTTCTCGGCTTCATGATTTATTATCGTCAAAAGACGGGCCTCCGCTTGAGCCTGTTGGGCCTGGTATGAGGCAAGCCGGCCTTCAAGCTCTTTTTCAGTAACCTTATGGGCTTTGACCATTTCATGAGTAAAAACGGCGGCCTTATAAATGGCTACCACCTCCTTTATAGCCTCTTGAAGCACCCGCCAAAGTTCATATGCCCTAGTGGTCTTGGCCGTAAGATTGGCTTGAAGCTCCCTTAGCGCTTTGGAAGCCAGCTCCCTCTCCGAAAACTTGCGGCTGAGCTTCTTCTCGCATGATATCATGTTCGCAGCGCACCGCTAAATCAGCCCCTGTAAACTCGCCTTTGCGGCCAAAACCTCCGAAGGAAGGCGTGTACATTCAAGAATAAGCAAACAAGCCTCCACCTGCCGACAAAACTCAACCCAGAATTGCACCAATGTTTCACTATGGTAGGTGGCAAGAAAGGGAAGAGAGTCGTTGGCTTCAGCGGCAAACGTTTCGGCCGTGATCAGACTGCCAGCGCGAAGGTCTTCAATTAGGGTTGACAGGGAGTGGAGGCTTAGCTTTGCCATCCGTTCCAAGGCACATAGAGCATAAGGGCCGGGTGGCATGACGATGCGAGATTCCAGCGTGGTAAGAACTGGCAAAGTTGTTCTGATTTATAAACAATCAGCGAGACTTGTAAGCAAATAGAAAATGGAACAACGTTGAGACTTTACTTACCTACAGTCATGCAAGAGTGGTCTGAAGGCTTCCCAGGCCCGTCAAGAATCTTAACCTCATCATCAGCTTCAAGAACTATAGAAGACATCAATGTCATTATATGAAATAATAATATCATCGTGAGGAGAGGGCAAACGACACTAACCTTGCCCGGAAGAGAGGAGGATGCGTTGAGGAGATATCTCCTGCGGAGCGGCCATCTCCAACAGGCGCTGAAAAGACTTCCTGGAAGACAGATCGGCAATAGACGCCGCCAATCCGCACAATTCTGAAAAAATAGAAGGGTTCAGATAATGGAGAGATTATTAATGTAAAATATAAAAGGCTACCTTCGATACTTCTCCCATTCTGGGATAGAGGGATAGCAGCTTCGGCGGCCTCCTCCGTCCCCCCAAGCACATCATCGGGTACGTGGGCCAGTGTAACGACTTCCGAGCGAGGAGCAGTGGTCGCCACTGCAGGCTCAAGCAGAAGGACGGTAGCCTCGACTATCTGTCCCCTAATCTCCGGGCCACACCCAGAAAGATCCATTGAATCAGTGACCAACAAAGATGTCTCTCCCGGGGGAGCAAGCACTTGGGGAGCGGGAATCACCGAGGGAAGCTCCACCGCAGGAGCAACGGTTGCATGGACCCCCTCCACACTGATTAGTGTTTCATTGGGGATATTGGCTGAGTCTACAGTCAAAGCGCAACTCGAACTCAGATCCTTCGCCATCGCCGAAGTCCCTGCAAGGTTTGTACGAGGATAAGGATATATATATATATATATATATATATATATGTATATGAGCAATACAAAATATTACAAAGAGATAAATGAACATACCGATGCGCAAAGGTGCCTCTATTATGGCTTGTTCAAGCCGACGCTCCTTCTTGAGGAGGCATGCTTGCCGAGGTTCGAGAGTAGACTCGTGGCCACCGGTCCACAATGAAAGTGCGTATTCAGCATCGGCTGAAACAGCCTGCTTAAGGGCCCTCTCACCCAATTCTTCCAAAGGGCCTATAAATAGCCGCCATATCGATGGAGGGTCTTCGTAAAAAATGACGACAGGATAAGGCCTTTTCGGGATCCTTACGTTCTCGGATTCATCTTGCGAGCGTCTTATAGCCTCAGCCAATTGTGCGGCTTTCTCGGCAGATGAACCCGGGAAATGTAGACTACCATCCGATTCTTGCATGGCTAGTAGTTCATCTTGAAGAATAGGATCGGATTCCACTAAAGAGTCGAGCAGATTAGTGACCGTCTTCCTCCGCCTCTTGGGCCGAGAACTAACCGCCAAAGACGATCGCTTCTTTCCCCTTGGTGCTTTGCTACGGCGTTTACCCACTTCGCCTTCAATGTCCTCGCTCGGCGGTGCTACCGATGACGACACGGCCATTGCTGACGCCTTAGCTGATGACACTGCTACTGGCACCCTATTGGCCCTTGATTGAGCTCTAGTACGCAGTGGCATACCAGCTGTGGGAGTTAAATCCACTTCCGCCGCCTCCAAAATAAACACGACACTGGTATCTCTCAAGGGAGGGCGAACCGCTGCCCGCGGTTGCGGCGGAACTCCCGTGGCTTGGATCGAAGTAGGAGCCCTATATCCGAAGAGCACCCTCCTCTCCTCGGCAATAATTAGACTGACTCGGTGGAAGTACTAGCCCGTGAATGACCCCACACGTCGAGGAATATGATCAGCTTCAGGAATCACGAAGCGGGAACCAGTGTTCAGCCGCATGAAGTGATGAGCGGCGTCACGAACAACTTCTGACGACGGGCTAGGCTCCGCTATAAATGCCTCAAAGTGGACGCCCTGGTCATATCCGAGTTGCTGAGAAAAGCGGTGTGGGTTGTACCGCATAAAAAAGGACGCACCGTTCTGACGAAATACCAGATAAGCTGGTCTGATCGAATATAAGTGCATGGCCTCCCTGGGCTTCAGAGAAGGTACCCCCTCTTTCGACGAGTCGCAGACCTGTTGAACCGGCCCTGAGGGAGCAGAGAGGACTCGATCGTTGAATACCATCCTGCCTGTATTGCCATAGGGATTAACCAGCACGCGAATAGTCTCAGACTGAGTCAGGTCGGGAGCAGAATCTTCCACCATCCACATGAATCGCGGAAAAGTGTAAGCGTCATAAAAGCTGGGTCTTTGGTGCGCAGCAAATGCCCCCAGCACATGCATCTCAATCCAAGACATAAAGTAATGAAGAGAGAAGTTTACCACATCTATGCCTGGGGTTGAGGTATTAGTCGCAGCGCTCAGCCCGTGATACAGATGCACCAGCCTCGCAATACCCACAGCTACTCGTGTCCCCTCGGCAATGCGATGAGCGGGGTAAATAACTGAGGCTCTCATGAAACGACGGTGCATGGGAATGGCGAACCAACTGAGCCAGACACTGATGAAGCCTACAAAGAAAGTCTTCTCATCCATACCGGGTGCTGCGATCGACTCGAAAGATACCGCTGACATGATGGGAATGTAGAACTGCGGCAAGTCCTCTTCTTTAGTCTAGCACTCATTTAAACCGAACCCAAAGGGGTCGTTGATATTCGCGAACTTCGGAGCCGTCTTTGATAGGACATCTTCATGAAGGAAGCAGGCGATAAAGCTTTTAAAAGTGACGCCTTGCTCCTCTGACTCTGTGAATAACTTCTTAAAAATACTCAGGGTCTTGATCAAACTTGAGCGCTTGTGGCGGACGGCATTCTCGGTCGACAGGCCGTCAAGCCTGGCAGGCTCGGTTTCGAAGACATACTCATTGGGAGGCAGTAATTCTTCATAAAGTGTCCCCTTGACCGGCAACCCTGAGATCTCGCAAAATTCTTCCAGAGAAATTGAAACTTCACGGTCCCCTAGAAAGAAGGTGTTGGTGGGAAGATTCCATTGGTTTAAGAAGGCCTTAACCCACCTGACATGGGGAGACTGATAGTGGAAAAGAGAAGCATATATCGGCTGATAGAGTCCGACCCTCTGCAGTCGCGCACGATGGGCGGACAGGATATAACGGGCCCAGAGAAGGTAGCCCGTGGGATGTCGAGGGGTAATCCCTATCTTATAAATCTGTCCCCATAGCTGGGCTTCGCCTTGGCAAATGCGGCGCCCTAAAATGTTTATAGCCGGCACAGGATGGTTCGGAATACCAGTTGTTGATGGCTCAAGCAGTCCCATAGGGGTCTAATTCAGCATCTCCACAGCAAAGGCGGTCCGTGGATGATCCATCGGCAGGAATGGATAGGTAGGCTCTGTCGGTATCTCGCAAAGAAAACTGCGGCGACCGTGGATGATGTGATCGTACCAGGTCCCCCATAAAAGTAGGTTGGTGCAATTCGGGTCATGAGCCCTGATCATCGCCATAACCTCTTTGTCAGACGGTGACTGAAGAAAGGCAGCCTCCGAGCGAGTGAAAGGGAAGTATGGAACAGAAGTCATTGTGCCAGAAATAAAAGAAGGGGAAACTGTTAAGCGAAACCAACACGTGTATATATATATATATATGTTTATAAATGTATATATATAAAAAAAGATAGTGGAAGAAAGCGACAGAAGACTTATTTTATAGGACCATTGGTTACAAAAGACATGGGTCCCATAAAATCAAGATGGCGGCTCACTAACAATGAGGCCAAGCAATCATCATGAGAATAAAGGGAAGATTCTCAATGAATTCAAATGACTCTACACATTCCCCCAAAAGAGAAACCTATCTTGGACTCTACGAAAATCAAGCAGAACAGGGGAATTAAAGTCCCAGAAAACTCTACTACAATTCTTTTTTGTAAAGAACAACTCAAGGCAAGAAAACCCCAAGAAGCTCTCTGGGAAGAACTGAGTTCTTTAGAGGAATTAAATTCCTTTTGAATAGAGGAATTAAATTCCCAGAAAATATTTTTCAGAGCCAAAGCTCTTTGGAATAGAATTAAATTTTAGAGAGAAGACAAGCATCACCATCGATCCCTGATGATCAGAGAAGCCTAAGAGGTTTATTATTTAAAGATTGAGCTGTTTTCTTTTTAAAAGAACTTAAAAAATGGGTTCTTGTTAAAGGTAAAAAACCCTTGGTGTGGATTTAAAATACAAATTTCTACAAGGAGTTCCTCAGCCGTTCAAGATTCTCACCTGAAAAAAAGGAAATCTTTGTTGACAGAGTTAAACTCTGGAAATATTTTGAATCAGAGAACTAAGCTCTGGGAAAGAGAATTAAATTCTCAGAGGAAAAACAAGAAAGGAAGAACATGGAAAAAATGGAGGCGCATCTGAAGGGACTCTTGCATTTATAGGATGTGATGGGGAACGGTTCATCTCCCTTATTCCCTAGACAGATCCAACGGTCACAAAGGTGACAGCGATGCACTCACGTGCAAACAAGTGAGAACAACGCTGTGGGGGCATTTGTTCCCTGATAAAATATCAGGAAATACCCCAATGGGGTATCACGTGCTCACACGTGACCAAGGGTCACGTGTTGACATGTAATAGGTTCCTGTGATCTCTGCTTTATAGAATTAAATTCTAGTCAAACAAAAATATAACAAAATAGCCAGGAAATACCCCAATGGGGTATCACGTGCTCACACTTGACCAAGGGTCACGTGTTGACACGTGATAGGTTCCTGTGATCTCTACTTTATAGTATTAAATTCTAGTCAAATAAAAATATAATAAGACACTAAGGAAAAACCCCAATGGGGCATCACGTGCTCACACGTGACCAATGGTCACGTGCTGACACGTGATGATTCCTTAGCTCTGATTAAAAGGTAGAATTAAAATTCTGAATAAAATGTTTAATCAAGAGGGTCACGTGCCTATACGTGACAAGTTCCTAAACTCTTTAATTAATAGAATTAAATTCTATTTCAATGATCAAACATTGGGATCACGTGCCAACACATGATGGGCTTTTAATCCTTCTGAACTAATAGAATTAAATTCTAATTAAGTGGGAATCCAGAACCTTAACTGGAAAAAGATTTCTCTAAATCTTTTCAAACAAGAAGATGGTGCTCTATAAAGTGGAGCACCGTTGGATTAAAAATCTAATGGTGATTAAAAATCACCAATTTATGGAAAGATTTTATACAAGGAATGATTTCTCTAAAATTCACCAAGAATAACAGAAAGAATATCTTTTGGATTAAAAATCCAATAGTGAATAAAATTCACTGAGTGATCTAAAAGATCATGTTGGTTACAAAAACAACCAAAAATCTTTCAATGAAAGTTTCACTAAACAAATTGAATCTTTTCTTTCTCTTATAAATAGGAGCCAAGAGCAGAAGAGAAGGGATCTTGGAATTTTGATTTTTTGGAGAAAAACAACAACAGAGAGAAAAGATAGGAGAATTTAATTCTCAAAAGAGAAAAGAAGTTCTTTCAGAGAAAAGAAACTCTAGGTGAGAAAGGGGAAAAGAGATCTAAGCTCCATAAAATAAAAGAGAATTTAATTCTCAAATCTAAGAGTTTAACTCTTCTGAATAAGAACTTAGTTCATCCTTTGGTTGAAGATCTGCAGAAGCAGATCTCCCCACAAGTTGAGAATTTAATTCTCATCGGGAAGATTCTGCCATGCAGATCGAAGACCAAGAGGAAGAATCTGAGTTTAAGGAATTTAATTCCCCCAAATTCATAGGAATTTAATTCCTCCAAATAAAACTAGTGTTTAACCCTATATGAGAATTTAATTCTCCCAAATTCATAGGAATTTAATTCCTCCCAAACAGAACTAGGGTTTAACCCTATATGAGAAAGTAATTGTCCCAAATTCATAGTAATTTAATTCCTCCAAAAAAGAATTAGGGTTTAACCCTATATGAGAAATTAATTCTTCCACATACGTAGGAATTTAATTCCTCTAAAACAGAATTAGGATTTAACCCTATAGAGAATTTAATTCGTAACACGTGACCCCCCCATTCTCAATGAACAGAAAAGAGAGAACAAAACTAGGTCGCGTGTTGCCACGTGACCCTTAAACAGACTCCCCAAAATGAGAAGAAAAAAAAGGTTGGAGGCAATGCCTCACGTGCTCACACGTGACCCTCATAAATGAAGAGAACAAAGCCAAAGGCAGTATTGATTTTGGGCGCCCTCACGTGTCCCCACGTGACCCCTAATAAACAATATAATAATCAATGCATAGATACCCATCACGTGCCTACACGTGACGGCCTCAAGATTAAAAGTGTTTAACACTTATTTGAATATTCTGATGATAAAATAAAGGAGGACTGGCCCCATCTTCAGGTGCCCCATGTGACCCCTTCCTTTCTAGTGTTTAACACTATTTTGAGCATTTTGTCTCCAGTATTTAACACTGTTTTAAATACATCACGTGAGGATACGTGACCGCTAGTGTCCTCAAGTATTTAACACTATTTTAAAGCCAGCTTAGCCCAAATTGGCTAAGTTTTCCAGAGGCAAATCTCCCCTTCAAATGAACTTTAAAATCCAGAGCTACAATATCTAATGCTCAGCCAAAGACAAAATGTTATCAGAGCCTTCAAACTCTTGTTTAGCATTGCTAAATAATGAGGGGCCAAAACCAGACAAATGTTCAATAGTCCTACAAAGGGCCAACATTTCGAACCTAATTGGACTTAGCCCAAGATGTCCATAAGTCCTCAAATCAGATTTAACTAAGCCAATGTGCTCATAATCTAATTAATTGATCTTAGTTCCAAATTGGACTACAGATTTCCCAATCAATTTTGGTTTAAAGGTACATCTCTTCACTCCTTTGATATTTGTCGTTGTAATCCTTCAACGTCTTCACAGAAGTGACGGGTCCCGACAACCATACATTCCATGGACTGTGGGGTCTTTAAACTCATGGACTATGATGTCCTTAACCTCGGATTGTGGGGTCCTTAAGCCCATGGACTATGATGTCCTTAACCTTTATAGACTATGATGTCTTTAAATTGGACCACCATGTCCTTAAACTGGTATTGGAACACCATGTCCTTAAACTTGTAATCCACCGCAATGTCCCTAAACTAAACAATAGAGCCCAAATACTCTCTTGTTAGATCTAAATGATCCCGTTAAGTTGATCTTAGTCTAAAATTAGACTAACGTATACTTAACTAACGTTTAAGTTGATCTTAGTCTCAAATGATACTAACGTATCCTTAAACCCAACCCCAAACCCAAATCTAAGAAGATACGGATTTGGACTAATCCATGCGCTACAGGCAACAACATAAATTAGTCTCCGTATACAATCCACGGGCAACCAAAAACAACACAAACACTCACGACACGAAGTGACCATCTGGAGAAGGAGAAAGTTGTTACCGCGATGCGGTAGCGTAATTAACTGCAGGGGCTTGCGCCTGCATGGAAGAGCGTCCTCACAATCAAAAACCCCTCAAATGAGAGGGAATCTGACGAAGTCTGCTACATCGGCCGCATCCGTCTAAACCTCCGATACGTGGTGTCATAAATCAACTTGGCATCTTCGGAGAGGTGGACGGATAGCACCAATTAGCATCTGCTCCCAAATTCAGGCAAGACGCGTGTCTTCCCGGTTTTCGGCGGGGAACAGTCGATAAGAAGGCCAATGAGGAAAACCCATCCGAGCTCCTACTGAGCCTGAATGTGGCAATCTCTGTATATTCAGGTCTGTTCATCTCAGAGTATTGCATATCGGGCCTAGGGGCGCTAATCGTTAGACCCTTAATAGCGCAATAAGTCATGCCCGTGTGTAGCGCAAAACACCCTGAGAAACTACTGGAATACCTACCAGTAAATCTCGCTTGCCCTGGCCAGGGACTTTGTGTAATGGATCTCCGAACACAGCATGATATCAACCCCAATACCGGGAGATACGAATCCTATCTAACCCCCACTTCCTCCAAGTGCTTCGGGACTGCACCCAACTACCGCCTGTTTGCATGACTCTTTTGAGCCGTGGTAGGGTAGTAATCAAAGTACAGTGGGAACACACTCGGGGCAAAGTAGCAGTGTCAAGTCGACGGACTAAGCTCTACTCATGTCACCTAGGAACTGCTACCCGACGATAAGTATAATACCAACAAACAGTTCCCGACGAGTCCTGTCCAGTGTACTCATAACCTAACGAACACCTGCATACTATCTCCAGTACGACGTACTAATGGCTGTGGGACAGAAAATCTCCCCTGCTGGGATGAGAAGCATATACATTAGTCTACTTCGTAATATCGATGCCCCGTCTCGATAATCCTACGACTAGGGACTTGTATAAGGATGTGCTTGTAGATTACCCAGCCCCCACTAGTATGACTGCCATCATAACGCTGGTAATCAAGTAAAGATCCTATGGGCTCTACTAATATGTATAAGCGATATGCTAAAAGAAAAACAAGCACATATTGAAGTAGAAACAAACGAAGTAGCATACTACCGTTTTGAGCAAGACTGTCAATACAACTGTAAATATCCTAAGCTTCCATTAAGTAATATACAAACCAGTATGATACAATAATGCCCTATAAGGCATATACACTAACAATCTCCCACTTGCAGAAGGGCCATGATTGGCATATCGCAGACCTATTATCTCGATTAGCCTCTCGAACTGTGTCTGAGGGATGGCCTTCGTGAGTGGATCTGCAGTGCTATTCTCCATATCTACACTCCTCACCTCGATCTCCCGGCGATCTACGATCTCCCTGATCAGGTGGTGTTGCGCCACGGCAGCGCCCCGGCCGTCTTACTCGAGGCCAAATTGCGGAATCAAAATTTTTCCTTACTCGGAAACCGGCGCTACCGCGGACAAAGAAAACCCGGATCTTTTACCATTAACCTACGCTAGCAAACTAGAGATGGGGTGAGAAGTATACCGAGTGATCCGAGTCCTTCGGTCTTCTCGTCATCGTCCCGATCTCCCGCGGAAAGTGTAGTCTCCATATCGTCGCCTCCTCGCCGGAAAGGGCACCACATCGCCTTCGTCTTTTACGGGCTCCCGCCTCAATACCGAGGCAACTCGAGCATGAAGCCGGCAAATCGACATGCCCAAGAATTGCTGTAGAATATAGTGTAGATTGTCTCGCTTGGGTTTTTGTTGCCATTTGAAGATGATGGAGGAAACAAGGATTAGAAAAATGGTGCTTGCATTTTTCTAGTATGAAAAAGAGATCAAGAAAGAAACTCTTAAGAATGAAGCTCTCTCTTCTTCTTTTTCCTTTCTCTCTTTTCTTCTTCTTTTCATCAAGTGAGAATGATCAAGTGGTGGAGGAATATATCATAACATCAACATGAAGGGAGGTGAGTGTAGGAGCAAGAGAGGGGTGACCACATCCAAGGTCAACAAAACATCAACCATGCCTTTTTTTTCCTATTCAACCCATAACCTTTCACCTCACCATCAAAGCAAGCATGGAGGAAAGAAATGATATCTATCATAATCAAACTTTATGCAAGAAAACCCCCCACAAAGTGTAATTTGCAAAACTGCAAATTACCCCCTCCATCGGAAAAGTCCGGCCGGGAAAGAACAAAGGAAAACCGGCCGGAACGGAATGCAAACTGGCAACTCCAGAAAACTGGTCCCGTAATAAATTACAGGAAAACCCCGACACTGTGCATACACACCCGCATCTGTATTCCGACCGGATACAAATGCAATGAGACAAAATCTACACTGTACTAAACTAGTACCGGCTTAAACCAAAGCCGGCTAGTAAAATCCGTTCGATCCTGATCCGTGCAATACCGCACGTATCTGATCGAACCCTGCCATATAACTATACGGCCATTAGTACAAAACTGTCCGATCCTGATCCGTGCAATACCGCACGTATCTGATCGGACCCTGCCATATCTCCATACGGCCTCTACAGCGTTTCGCCCGAAAGCTGAGTAACTGAAAAGTGTGGTGGACTCTAAAGACTCGTCAATACTATGGCTGTGGATTTAACCACTGGCACGTCAGAGGTATAAGCCAATACGTGACGGGCCACCAGCTATTGACCAAAATGGACGTCGATGAGGAAGCTCACCCCGACACCCAACTGAGCCTGTCAGTGACAATATCCGTACAGTCCGGTCCGTTCGTCTATGAGTATCGCATGGCGGGCCTAGGGGGTTGGTAAAAATCAGACCCCCAAAAGCGGTACAAGTCGTGTCGGAGCGTAGCCCAGAACGCCCTGAGATACTACTGGAATACCTACCAGTAAATCTCCTGCCTCGGCCGAGGGCTTTGCGTAATGGCTCTCCTAGACACAGCGCGACCTCACCCCCAATACCGGGAGAGACGAACCCCTGCAGATCCGCTCACTGCCTCCATGTGGCTCGGGACTGTACCCAACTAAAACCTGTTTGCACGACTCCTTTGAGCCGTGGTAGGGTAGTAATCAAAGCACAGTGGGAACTCACACGAGACAAATGACGATCTCAGGTCGATGAACTAACCTGTACACATGTCACCTGGGAACTGCTATCTGACGTCTGGTATAAGACCAACTAGCAGGTTCCCGGCGAGTCCTGTCCGGTGTACTCATAACCCAATGAGCACCTGTATACATCTTAGGTGAACCAACTGACACCAGTGGCTTGTGAGACCGGCCACCGCCCCTCGTCGGGGTCTCGACTGTATACACTAGCCTACTAATGGAGTATCGATGCCCAGTCTCGAAACTCCCACGACTAGGGACCTTTTAAGGATGTGCTTATAGACTACCAGCTCCCACGTATATGATCGCCATCATACTGCTGGTCGTCAAGCAAGAATCCTAGGGGCTCTATCAACGTGTAATAGCGACATGTCAGGTCACCTAAAGCAGTACACGATGATAAAGATAAACCAGATAGCATACTATCATCTCGAGTAAGACTGTCCTCCTGGGATAGGTCCTCCCTCAATCATTGCAATCACGTGCCTGTGATCCAATAATTGACTCTGAGGGCACTATCTCCAACAATCTCCCACTTGCACTCAAGGCTAATTATTGCGATGTCGCATACTCACAGCCCGTGTGATACCGAGCACCCAACTCCTCTACTAGTAAGTCTCACAAAACCTGTTTGCGAAAATATTGCGTTCGAGGAATAGCCTCAGTGAGTGGATCCGCTGTGATGTTTCTTTCTATGTCTCTCTATATCTCAAGTTCGCGGAGAAAGCCATCTCCCGAAATGAGCAATACCTGTCTTGGAACGTCTGGATGTCTGATGGGACCTAGTTCATAAATGAACTCCAAATCCAAACTTCTTAGACTGTATCGTTAACTGAACTTAATCAGTATCCTGCGCCATGCCGCCCTCAGTATTGCCTTGGACCACCTGTCCAAAATACTGCCCCTCGTCAGAGGGAGAACTAAAACTCTGACAACCTCCTTGTCGTCCATGTCACTTTGGAAGCCTGGAGTGATAACCGTCTCCTAAAGGAGGCAGCCGTTATCATATCCCTAGAACATTCACTTATGTTCTAAAACTGCTTCCGACTGTTTTTCCAGGATTGGATTAATATCAACTTATTGCACCTACTGCAAGAACAACATCTGGTGTGGTACTTGACATCTCATGATTGACTCAATTGCCTAAGCAAGTGATCTGTCAATCATGCGTATCCCTCTCCCCTTTAGTCTATAAGACACCTTTAGAGAGGGTGACTCCATTACCTGCAGGTACACTACCATGCCAGGAGTCGTCCATTCTAAATACTCTTAGAATGCTGTCAAGGTACCCTGATTGGGAAACCACCCAAATCTAGATCTAAAACCATAGGTCTAGTAACCAGTATGTCTGATATAATATCCAAGTCCCTTATGGAGAAACTACTGTGTGACGACCAAAGTATAACCGATCGTAGTATAGGAATATCACTTCCTACTACCTTCTCAACAGATCCATCCCCTATTCTGATGACGTCAAACCCATGACTGTCACATCAGAAACAGATGATCTAACTCCGTTATATCTGCTTTAGTCTATAAATAGACATAAGCCTGATGTCCACCAATGCTTCCGCTGCTCCCACTGACTACGACAACCCTCTGCCAGAGTCATATAGACGTGCACTTCTAAATCTAGTTTAGAACGACGCTATACTCATCCTCCTGCCGGGTCTCGCAGCCTGGAACAACAACAATGGCAAGTGTGGGTAAACAAGAACTTCCCTGTCACCGTCCTTGAGGCTACCGGAGTACCTCTCGGGTGTCTGAAGTTACCCACCTTATCTGCGGAGTGGCCAATGGAATGTCAAATCAGATTGAATCTTTAGGTTCCTTATCAAATCTTCAGTAATCGTTTGCGGTTCTGGAATCACTTCCAGTTCTACCATACTCCCACTTCTGTTTTTGAAAAAATCCATTTTTAATAAAACTGTGGCGAGTTTAGAACAATATTTCTATTGATCTGCCAGATGGTAGAAAGTCAACCCTCGTCATAGCCTGGGTCAACCCACAAACAGCCATTACAGAAACGTGCCTTGAGTTGTCCAGTGTCTGGTTTTAATCATAAGCTGGACAACTCCCCGTACCTTAACATCGTTAAGATATGAACTGTTCTATATCCAATATAGAACCAGAGGCACTGATTCAATTGAACCAGATTCAAATCATGCAACTATCTCCAGTGCATGTCAACTAAATGGAAAGAGGCCGATCAGCGTTACTCAACTTAGGAATGCTTCCAATTATGAGTAACCTGAAAGAGAAGCAAGTTCTCATTACTATCAACTGAATACCATACATAAGTATCTACATCTTCGATCACCTTGAAGAATCCCGATACTTGCTACACCTGGTTCTCTACTCTATTCAAATACCTATAACTCCTCAAAACTTAGACCCTGTGTTTCCACGAAACAGCTGTCTAAAATCTAGAGAAGTCATAAGTAAACCGAATATAGTACGAGCACCAACCCCTCTGTCCTAATGGACACTGGACAACATACAATACTCTGTATAAGTCCGCTGAGTCTAACAACTCTTTCACTGTGTGTCGTAGGTTGAAAACTGTACTTATGGTTAAGAAGAATTACACCGCTGTTTAATGCTCCTTACCTAACCATCCACTGATATAGGTAAATGTCGTCGACATAATATCAAAAGGTATATCTCACTCTATGAAAATAGACGTACAGATATATCAATTTGAAATTGGTGCACAATAGCGGATATTCAAAACCAAATATTTGCCGACCGGCAAACAACCCAGGTGACTTCCTCAAATATCACCGATTACAACGAATCCCAATATAATGAGGATGGTCACCTAATTCCCAATAACTTACTCCCACTCATCATCTTGTAAAACCATACAGATGTGAGAATCATACCTGGTAAATACATACCCTGGAATAAGTGTCTAATCGGGAAATCAGTTTTCCTTTAACAGTACACAGTGAAACTGAAACATTGTAATGTTTCTGTGGGGTATTCTGGTATTCCTAATAATGCCTCTACCATTATCCAGATTCACAACTATAACCGTATAATTCTTTGCCACCTGTCCAAATCCCTTTATATGTCTTTAGTCATTACCGTCTGCATACCCCTTTAGGCCAATTGGTTTTCTTCCTTCCCTACCGTTCGGCACCAGCCTATGGTTTGGAAGAAGACTATCCAATAAGCATAAAGGGTGTACTGTCCTAATCCTAGGAGCACTCGCAATGCGAGAGAAGGTGAAGATAAAAGACACCTGAATGTACTTTATTCCTATTTCTCCTGAACCAGAATCCATCCCCGAACTGGAACAAGTTCCTTTCGAGTTCGTATATAACCATACGATGGAGTATCCAAATAAACTGTGGATCTTCGTAGTGATACGGAGTGTCCTGGAGAAATACAAAGGTGATTTAGGATTGGCGAAGAAATACTTGGTTCGGTCATGAATAGCAGTCGCAATTTACTTTGCCCTCTTACTAATCCCTTTCTTTGTCTTAACTCAATACCTTCTGTACACCATCGTTATGCTAATTGGTTTTCTTCATTCCCCACTGTTCGGCACCAGCCTAAGGTTTGGAAGAAGACTATCCAATTTGCGTAATAGGTGTACTACTCCTAAACCAAGGAGTACTCGCAACCTGAGAGAAGGTGAAAAGAAAAGACAACTGAATAGTCCTATCCGTTTTCTCCAGAACCAGAAACCATCCTCGAAGTCCTTCGAGTTCGTATCTAACCATACGATGGTTTTGTCCAATGGAAGTGGACGTTCGCGGTAATACGGGGTGCCCTGGAGAAAAGGGTAAAAGTAGGAGTGGCAATGAGGTCTGCAACTCTGACAATCCAAAAGCCAGTGTTAAGAAGGTTCGGTCAACTTGGTCACTGAGTCATAGTCCAGGGTCGGGTCAATGGTCGCTGCCAAAGAGAGAGAGAAAAGAAACACTCAGCGTGCACTCTAACCTAGATCAGAATGGTTATCACTTTGTCTAATCTGGAAACCTCCCACTGTACCTCAAATTCTCCTCCAAACCTGAAAGAAGAATTAGTCGGGATCACCCGAGGAGTAAACCAACTCATCAGTGGAAATCGGGATCCAACTATCACCGCATGATAACGTGACGGAATCCACTCACGTCACCACACTCCAGAAGGTATGCGCATGCCTGGCAAGTTTCAGTTCTTTTGAAACTCCCGATGTGATTTTTACCCCTAGGACTCAAGTGACCTTGACGGAGTCAACAAATCAAAGAGTCCTAGTCAAGTTCAACCCGTCATTATCTGGATTGCATTAAACCCACCCGTACGTGCCCTTGACGGAGTCAACAAGGCCGCACGACTGTCCTAACCAATCCCACTTATGCAACAAACAAGCACCACTTAGCTACCGTACACTACGCCTTGACGGAGTCAACAAACGCAGCACGAATACTAAATAATACCCATAAGAAATGACGGAGGGCTACGAATGGTTTTTGGCGAAAAACCTTTAACGTAATGAACTTGATATCGTTGAAGGAACTGCATAGCCTTTTAGAAAATATAGTGACGAAAACCTTTACTAAAGAGGTCACTCCCGGTGAAGGGATCTCGGCTCTTTCCCCGTAGAATGAGGTGCAGGATATTCCAACTGAATACCACGATGCAAAGCAAAAGTAATCGGCTATAGTGAAGTTAATGCCCTGACGCAAACTTCTATCCAAGGGGTCACTCCCGGTGAAGGGATCTCGGCCCTTGCCTCGTCGACTGAGGAGCAGGATATTCCAGATGAATACCACGATGCAAAACAAAAGTGAACGTCCTTGCAATAACAGCTTTTTTTTTGAAAAATGTTCCAACAACATCAGATTAGGTTTGTTTAAACTTGCATTGATCCGAATCAATGCAGTCCCATCAATTGATCACACCACAAAGAACGAAAATATACTGACGTACGTATATGCCATCCGCATTCGCCACTGGGTCCCGTCATCACCCGTTAGGTTAGCTAACTAACGGCAGAGCGGGGACTGGACTAGCGCGGATGAAAAACATATACAACATCTACTAATATATAGTATTTCGCTCAAGGCGTGAATAAAATGCAACATCACAGAAATGTACAGCATCACAGAACAATACAGATATCTGGAAGCCCCGGGTTTCACAGAGCCGCTGCTGAAACCCGACGTTCCCCTGGTCGTGTGGATAGCCTGTGCAATGAAATCCTAGACCCCTACGGGCGCGGCAAGTCACCCGCCAAGACCTGAAGCGAGGCAGCCCCCTTCAGTACCGTGAATGGACCACCCAGCACTTCACGGAATCCGGCAACTTGGGCACCCCTCCTGGGTCAACCTGTACCCCCTACGAGTGCGGCGAATAGCCCGCCAATCCTGGACTGAAGCCCCCTCCGTCTCAATGCCCTGAGATGCGGGCCCGTTGCCCTCCAGAACCCGGCTATCCGTGCACCCCACCGCGGGGCAAACCTAGTACAGAATGTAAAATATACATACACCGGGTACATCGACCGCAACCAGGTCGTGCCCCAAAAAAATAATACAATCAGGCAGTGACGGCAGTCCACATGTCGGACGCTCGCCCCGCAATATCAAATGTACATAATACAACACTGTACTAACATTGCAACCAGGCTATCCCGCACGACCGATCCGCAACATCACAGCATAAACATAGAACATCAACGTGAAAGTCACGTTCGCAAATCCGTCTAACCGGGCTATAGCAGTCAGACCGGATTTACCGATCGAGTGACATTCACGGTCGCAGATATAATGTAAATACTGTGAAATAATGTGTTTAAAATATCCGATCGATCAAATAATTAACAAGCGGGCCCCAAAAGAAAACTGTAGCACTCACAGAAATAACTGGCCCAATTTTAATATCCCAAAAGCCCTATTTTCAGCCCATAAGACAACTGAAGAAAAATTACCAAGTGGGCCCACCATAGTGCGGCGGAAGCGCGGCAGAAAGGGGGGTATTGCCGCGCTTCCGCGCTCCAAGTAAGGGTTCACTTTGTCGTTTTTCTCCAGAGTTCTTAGAACACCCTGCACATCTTTCTGAGACCACCTGAAAAATTTTTAGACACCAAAAAATTTCAACAGAAACTGATGTGAACTAAAATACGGTTTTTGAGATTTTGGTCGATCGGATAAGTAAAACGCATTAGAACAAGCTAGGTAAGGTTAATGGCGTGGCTCTGATACCATGTTGCGCCACGGCAGCGCCCCGGCCGTCTTACTCGAGGCCAAATTGCGGAATCAAAATTTTTCCTTACTCGGAAACCGGCGCTACCGCGGACAAAGAAAACCCGGATCTTTTACCATTAACCTACGCTAGCAAACTAGAGATGGGGTGAGAAGTATACCGAGTGATCCGAGTCCTTCGGTCTTCTCGTCATCGTCCCGATCTCCCGCGGAAAGTGTAGTCTCCATATCGTCGCCTCCTCGCCGGAAAGGGCACCACATCGCCTTCGTCTTTTACGGGCTCCCGCCTCAATACCGAGGCAACTCGAGCATGAAGCCGGCAACTCGACATGCCCAAGAATTGCTGTAGAATATAGTGTAGATTGTCTCGCTTGGGTTTTTGTTGCCATTTGAAGATGATGGAGGAAACAAGGATTAGAAAAATGGTGCTTGCATTTTTCTAGTATGAAAAAGAGATCAAGAAAGAAACTCTTAAGAATGAAGCTCTCTCTTCTTCTTTTTCCTTTCTCTCTTTTCTTCTTCTTTTCATCAAGTGAGAATGATCAAGTGGTGGAGGAATATATCATAACATCAACATGAAGGGAGGTGAGTGTAGGAGCAAGAGAGGGGTGACCACATCCAAGGTCAACAAAACATCAACCATGCCTTTTTTTTCCTATTCAACCCATAACCTTTCACCTCACCATCAAAGCAAGCATGGAGGAAAGAAATGATATCTATCATAATCAAACTTTATGCAAGAAAACCCCCCACAAAGTGTAATTTGCAAAACTGCAAATTACCCCCTCCATCGGAAAAGTCCGGCCGGGAAAGAACAAAGGAAAACCGGCCGGAACGGAATGCAAACTGGCAACTCCAGAAAACTGGTCCCGTAATAAATTACAGGAAAACCCCGACACTGTGCATACACACCCGCATCTGTATTCCGACCGGATACAAATGCAATGAGACAAAATCTACACTGTACTAAACTAGTACCGGCTTAAACCAAAGCCGGCTAGTAAAATCCGTTCGATCCTGATCCGTGCAATACCGCACGTATCTGATCGAACCCTGCCATATAACTATACGGCCATTAGTACAAAACTGTCCGATCCTGATCCGTGCAATACCGCACGTATCTGATCGGACCCTGCCATATCTCCATACGGCCTCTACAGCGTTTCGCCCGAAAGCTGAGTAACTGAAAAGTGTGGTGGACTCTAAAGACTCGTCAATACTATGGCTGTGGATTTAACCACTGGCACGTCAGAGGTATAAGCCAATACGTGACGGGCCACCAGCTATTGACCAAAATGGACGTCGATGAGGAAGCTCACCCCGACACCCAACTGAGCCTGTCAGTGACAATATCCGTACAGTCCGGTCCGTTCGTCTATGAGTATCGCATGGCGGGCCTAGGGGGTTGGTAAAAATCAGACCCCCAAAAGCGGTACAAGTCGTGTCGGAGCGTAGCCCAGAACGCCCTGAGATACTACTGGAATACCTACCAGTAAATCTCCTGCCTCGGCCGAGGGCTTTGCGTAATGGCTCTCCTAGACACAGCGCGACCTCACCCCCAATACCGGGAGAGACGAACCCCTGCAGATCCGCTCACTGCCTCCATGTGGCTCGGGACTGTACCCAACTAAAACCTGTTTGCACGACTCCTTTGAGCCGTGGTAGGGTAGTAATCAAAGCACAGTGGGAACTCACACGAGACAAATGACGATCTCAGGTCGATGAACTAACCTGTACACATGTCACCTGGGAACTGCTATCTGACGTCTGGTATAAGACCAACTAGCAGGTTCCCGGCGAGTCCTGTCCGGTGTACTCATAACCCAATGAGCACCTGTATACATCTTAGGTGAACCAACTGACACCAGTGGCTTGTGAGACCGGCCACCGCCCCTCGTCGGGGTCTCGACTGTATACACTAGCCTACTAATGGAGTATCGATGCCCAGTCTCGAAACTCCCACGACTAGGGACCTTTTAAGGATGTGCTTATAGACTACCAGCTCCCACGTATATGATCGCCATCATACTGCTGGTCGTCAAGCAAGAATCCTAGGGGCTCTATCAACGTGTAATAGCGACATGTCAGGTCACCTAAAGCAGTACACGATGATAAAGATAAACCAGATAGCATACTATCATCTCGAGTAAGACTGTCCTCCTGGGATAGGTCCTCCCTCAATCATTGCAATCACGTGCCTGTGATCCAATAATTGACTCTGAGGGCACTATCTCCAACAGGTGGTACCTGTTAGTTATGTATATGCCCTAGAGGCCATTGTTGTACATATGATGTATATTATAATGGATGCTTAGATATATATAGAGAGGACTTTCTTGCTCGTCATGATAGTATGCTATTTGGTTTCACTTTATCTTAACATGTTGACTTGTATTACTTTACTGTCTTGTTCTCACATGTTGATAAAGCCCTTAGGATATGTACTCGACTACTGGAACTATGATGAGATCATACTAGTAGGGCCAGGGTAGTCAACGAGTACATCCTATAACTGTTCCTAGTCGAGGGTGTGTCGAGATAGGGCATCGATACACCAGAGTAGACTAGCGTATACGCATCTTGACCCATATGATGGGAGATGGATGATACCATATCCATTAGTGTTTGACATCAAGGATGGTGTACGGGTGCTCAGTGGAGAATGGGTACACTGGACAGACTTGCCGAGAAATCCCAGATGGTACTATACCTCAAGTCAGATGGCAGTTCTCTGGTGACACTGGTACAGGTTAGTCTGTAGACCCGAGATCGTTTTAGAGTCTTGTGTGATTTCCATCATACAACGTCCAAGAGGGCGTGCAAAACGGTGGCTTTTGGGTACAGTCCCGAATCACATGGGGCTAATGAGCGATAGGAGGGGTTTCGTCTCTCCCGGTATAGGGAGTTGATGTTGTGCTGTGTTCGATTGGCTATAACTGGAAGTCCCTGGCCAGGGAGGATATTGAGTACTACTGGTAAGTGTTATCAGTTGGTTCTCGACCTGTTATGAGCCTGACATCGACACGACTTATCGTTTACTGGGGTCTGACGTTTACCACCCCTAGACCAGGTATGCGACATATCAGACGAAGAGACGGGACTGTACGGTAGTGTTACTGATTGGATTCACAGGAGAATGTACAGGCTTTCTTGTTGATCTTCTGATCGCTCAATACCTGGGTGGCTGTTACGTTTAGCTGACCGCTTGCAGCTTGTGGGTGTTTGATATGATCATCACCTACTGCCGGCGTATTGATGATTCTTTAGAGTCCTACACAGAGGTTTCTTGACTCAAGAAAAACGGAGTAGGAGCACATATGTGATATGTGCGGGAGCGAGAATAATACGATATGAGATACCGTATTCTATTCTTGCGATATTTGATATCAGCCGGGTCATCGGATCATGTGTTGATTCGATGTATCGGTACATGCAATATTTTGTCGGTTATATGCGATATAATCGAATTGTCGGATCAAGTGTTGATTCGATAATTTAATGTATAATTATATGTATGATATATTACAATACATTATCTAATATTGGCTCGCTTTATTATTTTATTTTCTCACCGGATAATACATTGATATATATGCGATATATTTTCATTGTATTATTTTCTTTGTTACAAAAATATATTATATATGTGATATATAATATTGTAACAAGTTATGATTACTAATGCAACATGATTAGTAGAGATTAAACATGGTTAGGGTTTGATTTGGGTTAATCTTTTCTAGAAGCTTCTAGAAGTTTTTCTTTTGTTTTGAGCAAAAATATTATGTGTTGATATTTTGGAGATATTTTCCTAACCCAACCCACACCCTTTAACCCTAGTTAAATCTCTACAATGGTTAAGTCTTTCTTGACTTAACCATGGTTGCAATTGTATGATATAACATTTTATTATTCATCACAAAAGGATTAATCATTCTTCTTCTTCTTTCTTGAGCTCTTGAAAAGCTTTCTAGGTTTTTCTTTTGTGAGGATTAGTGTGAGATTTTGATAATAAAAGAGAGCATAAATCCTACTTCATCATGCTCATCTAATCTAGTCAATTAGATTAGGGTGTTCACTTCATTAATACTTGATTAGTGAGTGAGAGCTTGAGTTAAAGAAATTTCAAGGTAGATCATCTTAGAAAATGATGACCTCAAGCACGCATGGATCATTCGGGTTGTGGAGCTTCTTTTGAGTCCGGGAGATCATGGATCGCTGCGAAGGGACTACTACTAGGATCTTGTGAAGCGAAGGAGTAGACTACAAAGGTTGTAATCCCTCTCTCTTAGTTGTAAAGATGTTTACTTGCATGTTTAACCCTAATAATCTAGCTAAGATCCTCGCTTTAGGTTGTTCGGCACGTCTAAATTTTATATCAGGCATGGTTGATGCCTTATAGACCCTTGTGACAGTGCCTAGTAACCCTACAGTGGTATCAGAGCCTAGCTAGAGCATTAGGCGACGTGTTTATGAAGTTAAAAGTCCGATCGAACCCTGAAACATCAATATTTGACCCCTCTCTGGGAATTTTTTAAAAATATGATTTTTTTTCTGTATTAAAAATACTCAGAAAATTCAGCAGGGAATTATAAGGATTATTGTAAAATACGAATCTCCAATACCCTTAAGTCGTCGCGGAACCACGGCAGGAACAAGCCTTGCGCGGCGGTTCCGCGGCAGTAGTTGGGAATTAGGGAATCGTATTGTTAGGGTTAATCCGTAGGTACTTCTACTTGATTTTGGGAATTTTTAATCTTACTCAAGTGTTGAGTTTTCTGGAGATCTTTTGTATTCGTTGATTCGATCGGAAAGTTTAATTTCGTTTAGTTTTCCGGATAATTTAGAATGTGTTAAAATGTTCGAACGGATGTCAATAACTCGCTTTTTCCCGACATAAAAAATTTTCAAGTGTTGAATATTTCTTGAGTTTAAAACTTTCGGAAAAACATGTAAGCAATATGTGGACCCTCTAGAAGAACATAACCTTAACTCGATTATGTGACCGTCAAAACTTCCACTGAACCCTTGGGTTTGTGGTAGTTTAGCGTTGCCACATGTGAGGCGTTGGTTTGACCTATCTACGGCTTGTTCATTGGGGTGGTGACATGCTCTTGGATTTTTGAACTCCGCTCAAGTGTTGAGCTATTTGGGAATTCTTGGGTGTTTGATTATTCGATTGGAAAGTTTAATATTGTCTATTTATCTGGAATGTGATATAATATGTGGAATTCATATAGTTAGGCGTGAAATGCGAAGTATGTGATATTTTGGATTTATGATGTTTAAAGAGATTGTGGATTCCAAATGTTGTAGTTTTACACTTTCTTTTCTGTGACCGTAAGCGTAGTATGTGGGGTATCGCCGGCTTCATTGCTATACATCAACGACAATCGGGATACGCATACTTGCTTACGTTGATGATATGAGATATTATGTGTTGTTGTGATATGTTATATTCGATCGTCGTGTTCTGGACAGTCGGGGGTTTTATGTGAAACGAGGGTTTTTATTTTCATTCATGTAAAATCATCTGTATGTAATATTCTTTTACTGGGGCACTTTCTGGATGAGGTTGATATCACCATTGTATATTATTTACTTTTCCGCATTAGGTAGACCCAAGGAGGGGAGCATAAGTAACCGGGTTCTAGGGTACAGTGGGAGGCCATCTCGAGGAGTCGAGACCGGGTCTCCTAACCCTAGAATTAGCAGTGTTGCTGAAAGGTTTGCCTAGCACCCTATGTATAGTTTTGAAGCATCACATGTCACAAAGTTTAAATTTTTATGGTGCTAAGCAAGCATACAAAGGAATCGATCCTAGAAAATTAGGGTTTCGAAACTTAAAGCCAATAAAAACTAGGGTTTCGAGACTACAACCTTTGTAGCTCCCTTTCGCTAGACTCTTTGGCCTCTTGGGTGTTGGAAAAAGGTCCTCTTGATGTCTTCTCGCGTCCACGACGATCCACCCGGAGTTCCTCGTCCAAGTTCGCAACTTCGATTATTAAGATGAGAAACGAAGAGAACACTCTAAACAAGATGGCTAAACTTGTGTAGAATGATGTTGTGGTTATGATTCTCACTTCAAAAACCTTTCTTGATGTGTGTTTTACTCACTAGAAAAAACTATAGAGCAAAAGGAAGAAGGAGGAGGAAGATGATGTCTTTTGTTTTTAACAAGAGTAGAAAAATGATAACTCTCATGAAGGAAAAAGAAAATATATGTATATATATATTTTAATCCTCATCTCAAACCATGGTTAGATGATGGAGACATTATTTAACTTGAGTTTAAAATACAAAGAGAAGGATAACTCATAGTTAGAAGTAGGTGAGCATGGTTAGATTTAAAGAAGAATGTAGAAGCAAGCAAGAATTATCCTTTTCTTTTCTATTTTGTTTTAAACATAAAATAACATAATAATCCATCCATTTATCCATGGTGTGAGTCTTATATTGCCACCATTTCCATGTGTAAACAACCATGATAGATGGTATATGTATGTATGTATGTATGCACATCCATATGTGCATGAAACTAGTAAGATAGAAAGAAAAACATACATGCATGCATACACCCATCACATACAAGAAAAAAGGTTTTAAGTGAGAAAACTAATGGTTAAATGATAAATCAACACTTGATTTATCAATCCGGCCATATCACATATGAACCTACCAAAAGCAAGCCGCCCGATCAATGTACGGTACCATATATGCGCATTTTAATCGGGTCCATGCGCATATCGCATACGCGCACCACAACGTTTCACCTGGACTAGGTAACTCCTGTGTGGGACTCTAAGACTCGTCAATACGCCGGCAGAGGATGATGATCATATCAAGCACCCCCAAGCCGCAAGCGGTCAGCTAAACGTAACGGCCACCCGGGTATTGAGTGATCAGAAGAAAACAAGCGAACCTGCGACAACTCCCGTCGAGCCAACCGACAACACTACCGTACAGTCCGGTCTCTTCGTCAGATATGCTGTATATCGAGCCTAGGGATGGTCACGTCGACCCCAATAACTCAATAAGTCATGCCGGTGAATGGTCTATAACAAATTGAGAAACTACCGATAACACTTATCAGCAAATCTCAGCAGCCCTGGCCAGGGACTTACTGATATAACCAGTCGGGCACAACACAGCATCAACTTCCAATACCGGGAGAGATGAAACCCCTCCTATCGCTCATTGCCTTCGTGTGTCTCGGGACTGTACCCAACGGCCACCTGTTTGCACGACTCAGTAGAGCCGTGGTAGGGTGGCAATCAAAGTACAGTGGGAGAACACACAAGACTCTATGACGATCTCGGGTCTACAGACTAACCTGTACTAGTGTCACCTGAAAACCGCTATCCGACGATAGATATAATTCCATATAGGAGTTCTCGGTGAGTCCGTCCATTGTACCCAGTCACCACTGAGCACCCGTATATGATCTTGATGTCAAACATCGATGAATGTGGGAACATTCATCGCCCATCGTATGGGTTTAGTATCATATATGCTAGTCTACTCTGGTATATCAATGCCCCGTCTCAATATACCTACGACTAGGGACTTTTCAGGATATGCTTATAGACTACAGATGTCCCACTAGTATGATCTCTATCATAATCAGAGCAGTCAAGCCGATATCCTCAGGGCTTTATCAGCATGTATGAATGAATAAAAGCATGATCAAATCAACATGTCAGATAAAGAAGAACCAGATAGCATACTATCATGTCGAGAAAGAATGCATACTGAATATATATATACATGTATAGATACATCCACTATCATATAATGGCCTCTAGGGCATACATATATCCAACAATCTCCTACTTGCACTAAGGCCAGTTATTGGCGTATCTCATACCCAACATCTCAAAAAGTCGCTCATTCTGCGGCTGAGGGAGGGCCTTGGTAAATGGATCCGCGGAGTTATTCTTTGTGTCTACCCTCCTAATCTCGATCTCGCGGCGATCTACAATCTCCCGGATCAAATGAAAACGCCTCAGGATGTGTCTGGACCGCTGATGGGATCTGGGCTCCTTGGCTAACGCCATAGCCCCATTATTGTCACAATACAAAGGTATTGGATCAATAATGGTTGGACTACTCCTAGCTCCGAGACGAACTTCTTCATCCAGACGGCTTCCTTGGCGGCATCATTTGCAGCAATGTACTCAGCTTCCTTCCAAGAGTCTGCAACGGTATCTTGTTTGGAACTCTTCCAACTCACCGCCCCTCCATTGAGGGTAAATACAAACCCAGAGATAGATTTGCTGTCGTCCTTATCGCTCTGGAAGCTCGAATGGGTAAAGGCCTCCATTTGGAGATCTTCATTACCATACACCAAGAACAATTCTTTAGTCCTTCGCAAGTACTTAAGAATGTTCTTCACAGCTGTCCTGTGATTTTCCCCTGGGTTGGATTGATACCTGCTTACAAAACTAAGTGCATAAGCTACATCTGGGCGTGTACATAACATCGCATACATTATAGATCCTACTGCCGAAGCATAGGGTATAACACTCATGCGAGCTCTCTCTTCATCGGTCTTTGGACAAGAATCATTGGAGAGAGTGGCCCCATGGCAAGCGGGTAAGGCACCCCCCTTGGAGTCTTCCATACTAAACCTTTTTAGGATGGTGTCAATGTACCTGGTTTGGGACAATCCCAATAACCTTTTGGATCTATCCCTATAGATCCTTATGCCCAGAATGTATGTGGCATCACCCAGGTCCTTCATGGAGAACCTCAGTGATAAGAAAGATTTGATCGACTGTAGCATAGGAATATCATTTCCTATCAGAAGAATGTCGTCCACGTACAATCCGAGGAATGTGACAGCTCTCCCTACAGCCTTCTTATAAACACAAGGTTTATCTGGATTTTTGATGAAATCAAACTCTTTGATGACATCATCGAAACAGATGTTCCAACTCCGTGATGCCTGCTTTAACCCATATATGGATTTAAGCAATTTACATGCTTTCCCGCTGCTCCCACTGTCAATGAAGCCCTCTTGCTGATCCATATAAACGCATTCTTCTAAATTTCCATCTAGAAATGCGGTTTTAACGTCCATCTGCCAGATTTCATATTCGTAGTGAGCAGCAATAGCAAGTAGGATCCGAATGGATTTAAGCATGGCTACGGGAGAAAAAGTCTCGTCATAGTCCAAATCTGGTCTTTGACGAAAACCCTTTGCCACAAGTCTTGCCTTATTGGTCTCCACCTGCCCATCTACACCAATCTTTCTTTTAAAGATCCATTTGCACCCTACAGGTTTTACCCCAGGGGGTACAACGTCCAAAGTCCATACTTTGTTGGTGTACATAGACTCCATTTCGGATCTCATGGCATCCAGCCACTTCACAGAGTCTCTACTCGTGATAGCTTGCTGAAAACTGGTAGGATCATCATCATCCATGATGCAGTCTTCTCCATTACCATTAATGAGAAAACCGTAGTACCTCTCCGGTGGGCGAGAAGTCCTACCAGACCGACGGAGTGGCCGAGATTCCTCAGTTTCTGTTGCAACAGCCGGTTCAACCAAATCGTCATTTGTAGTTTGTGTCTCTAGAACCTCTTCTAGATCCACCACCTTGCCATCATCTTTATCTGTGAAAAACTCTTTCTCCAAGAATGTGGCTTACTGAGAAACAAACACTTTTTTTCCTCTTTGTGGTAGAACAGATATCCATAAGAATTCTTTGGATATCCCACAAAGTTACACATGACTGACCATATCTCGAGTTTGTCCGGATTCTGCTTTTTAACATAGGCCGGGCAACCCCAAATCTTAATTCTCTTAAGAGATGGTCTCTTCCCATGCCATATCTCATATGGCGTGGTAGACACGGTTTTGGTTGGAACCCTGTTTAGCAGAAACGCTGCAGTCTCCAACGCATGCCCCCAAAACGAGACTGGTAACTCAGCGTCACTCACCATGGACCGGACCATATCTAATAGGGTCCTATTCCGCCGTTCTGACACACCGTTGTGCTGTGGTGTGTAAGGAGGAGTGAGCTGAGAGAGAATCCCATTCTCTTTTAGGAAGTTTGCAAATTCTGAACTGAGATACTCAGCACCTCGATCTGATCGAAGCATCATGATACTCAAGCCGGTTTGTTTTTCTACTTCTTGTTTATATTCAATGAATTTCTCGAAAGCTTCGGACTTGTGCTTTAATAAAAATACATGACCGAACTTGAGAAATCGTCAGTGAATGTAATGAAGTATGAAAAACCGCCTCTAGCCTGTGTAGACATTGGCCTACATACATCACTATGTATGAGACCTAGGAGCTGAGTAGCTCTTTCTCCGTGTCCGGTAAACGGAGTTTTGGTCATTTTACCCTTGATACAAGACTGGCAAGTCGCATAAGATTTATATTCAAAAGAGTTTAAATATCCATCTTTGTTTAACTTTTTTAGTCTTATTTCGTTAATATGACCAAGTCTACAGTGCCAAAGAAAAGCTTCATTTAATTCTGAAAGTTTTCATTTATTAGTGTGTTATATACTGAAAACTGTGTGTTGATTTAGGACATATATTCCGTTATTAAGCGTACCATACCCAACCAACATTTGATTCAGGTGAATGTTCATAACATTGTTCTACAATACAAAATTATATCCTTCATTGTCTAACAAAGAAACGGATATTATATTAAAAAAAATACTTGGTACAAAATAACATGGATTCAAAACCAAAATACATCCAGATGGCAACCCCAAGTGATACTCTCCCACTGCGACTCTATGTACATTGGAACTATTTCCAACGCGGAGAGTATGGTCACCTGTCTTCAAAACTTTGCTATTTCTCAGCCCCTGCATAGAATTGGAAATGTGAGAACCTGAACCGGTATCCAATACCCAGGAGGCAGAGTTTATTGAAAAACAGTTTTCTGTCACAAACGCACCTGAAGCAGAAGCATCACCATGCTTCTTCTTGAGACTTAAGTACTCCGTGCAGTTGCGCTTCCAATGTCCTGCCTTGTGGCAATGAAAACATTCGCCCTTCCCCGAGTCTCCAGCCTTGGACTTTTCCTTTCCCTTCACCTTTTTAACTCCACCTTTAGGATTGGTGGGCTTCTTCTTTTTCTTTCCCTTGGCCTTAGCTTTCGGGCGAGAAGAAGAAGATTGTCCAACAGTCATAACGGGAGTTCTTGCTGACTTCATAGTGCTCTCAGCACTCCTTAACATGTTAAAGAGTTCAGGGAGTTCTTTCTCCATGCCATGCATGTTGAAGTTCACTATGAACTGAGCAAAGGTGGAGGGAAGGGACTGCAGAATAATATCTATATATTGTTCATTGTCCATAGTCCATCCAAGGTCCTCAAGCTCTTCTATAATAGCTATCATCTTCAGAACATGGTCTCCTACTGGTGTGCCAGGGGCCATTCGCATCTGAAACAATTTCTTTGATGCTTCGTATCGTAATACGCGGGATTGCTCTCCATACAACTCCTTTGTATGGAGCAATATACCGTGAATGTCCATATCCTCGTGCTGCTTTTGATGCGTGTTATCCATCGATGCAAGCGCGAGGCATTTTGCCGTGGCACAGTCAGCGTCCCATGTCTTGCGGACTTCAATGTTCGCAACTGAGGATTTTGGACCTGGGACGGGTGGGGCTGAAGCCGTGAGGACATATGATACTTTATCATAAGTCAAGGCTATTTTCAGATTCCTCAGCCAGTCTTTATAATTGGTCCCATTCAGTTTGTTTTTATCTAGTAGAAGCTTGAGTCCAGTCATAGGTATCTGCCATTAAGAGAGAGAAAAGAATACACTCAGCGAAAGCTCTTGCATAGATCAGATTGGTTATTATCTTGTTTAATCGATGTTTCCCACAGCTTTTATCGAGTTTTTCTTTCAAATCTTAAAAAGAAAAACTAGCCAGGATTAATTACAGTCTACAACTTCGCTAACCGTTCAGCCAAGCCAGTGTCGGTACTTGAGGGAGGTTCCCCGTGCTTTCGCACGGACCTAATTAGAGTAAACCTCGTTTTCCCAGAGGCGGAGCCCCGTTAACACCTTTCTAGACACCTAATGAGTTAGCTAATTGTAAACTGTAAAACTCTCCTAGGAGCAACTATTGCCCACAGTGGGATCGGGATCCAACCATCACATGGAAGGTATGCGATCTCATTGCAAATTTCAACTATTGAAATTCCCGATGTGGTTTTTACCCCTAGTAGTTATGACCTTAACTAAGGTCAACAAATCATAAGTACCAGTCAAGCTCTACCCGTCATTTCTTGATTAATTAGACCCACTCATATGACCCTTAACTATGGTCAACAAAGTCATAAGAATGTCCTAATTAATCTGCATCATATGTAATGTAGGAAGACATCACTTAGCTACCGTACACTACGCCTTAACTATAGTCAACAAACGTAGCACGAATACTAAGTACTCTACTTCCTAAAATGACGGAGGGTTGCGGATGATTTTTAAGAAAATCTTTAACACTTTGAACTTGATATCGTTGTAGAATCAAATGGTTTTTCAAAAGGAGTGGCTTATGCTTCGCAGTTTTGAAATGTAGCTTTTTCATAAATAGCCGAGTGGTTTTCAAATCCGATTCTACAACATCTTTTTAGGTTTATTTTCTTTACATTAATCACATTAATTTAATCCCATCATTTAAGTCCTTAAGCCAATCACAGAAAAGAAACGAAAATAACACGTACGCTTATGCCATCCGCATTCGCCGCAATGTTCCGTTATGCACCGTTAGGTTACTTAACTAACAGCATACCGGGACGGGACTAGCGCGGGTGTAAAACATAAGCAATGTCTACTATATATCATATATATAATATGTCATTCGTCTCAGATATCACAGAACACAGGCAGCAGAAACATTGATATAACGTGGGATATACTAGGACGTCCGTATTTAGTATTTTGCCAGAATAGAAAATACGGATTCCACAGTCGCGATGAATAGCCAAGCCCACACCCTGGACCCCTACGAGAGCGGCAAGTGACCCTACCAATTCTGGAGTTTAGGAGACCCGGTCTCGAATCCTCGAGATGGCCTCCCACTAAACCCCAGAACCCGGTCACCTGTGCTCCCCTCCTTGGGTCCATCCTAATGCGGAAAAGTAAATAATATACAACACTGGTGGCAGCAACCTCAACCCGGAAGTGCCCCAAATAAAAGAATATTACATTACATTTGAATTTACATGAATGAAAATATAAAACTTTCATCTCACAAAAAAAAAAACCCCGGCTATTCAATCGTGACAATCCTGCACATCATATCTCAACAACACATAATATCTCATATCATCAACGTAAGTAAGTATGCATACACCGATTGTCGTCGACGTATAGCAACGACAATCGGCAATACCACTACATACTACACTTACGGTCAAAGAAAAGAAAGTGTAAAACTGCAATATCTGGAATCCACATTCTCTTTAGACATCGCAAATGCGAAATATCACATATTCCGTATTTCATGTCTAGTAATATGAATTCCACACATTGCATCACATTCCAGATAAACAGACAGTATTAACGTTTTCGAACGAACGATCAAATACCCAAGATTCACTAAAGCTCAACACTTGAGCAGGGTTCAAAAATCTGGAGTGTGACACAGTAGTAGCGGTCCAGCCGTAGAAGGGTCAAGCCAACGACTCACATGTGGCACGCCATACTGCCCCAAACCCTAAGGTTCAAAGGGCAGTTCAAGACGGTCACATAATCGAGTTAAGGTTTGTTGTCTTCTAGAGGGACCACCACAAAAAGACTTGCACGTATCTCCAAAGTATTTAAACCCCGTGAATAGTGAGCAAATGATACTCGTTCAAACATTTCAATACTTTCTAATTTACCCGAAAAAGCAACGAAATGAAAATTCCGATCGAATCTATGCGTCCAAAACCATCTCCAGAAAATACAGTACTATTTTCAGATTAAACATACCCAAAATACTGTACAAGCAGATATAAGAATTACAGTCCAAATTTAAAGCAATGATACCTCTGTACGGCCGCGGAGCCGCGGCGCAAGCAAGGAATTGCCACGGTTCCGCGGCAGTTTATAGGGTTCAGGGCTTCGAATTTTACTGTTATTCTTAGAATTTCCTGCTGTATTTTTTAAGTATTTTTAATTCTGAAAAATGTCAGATTTTAAAATTTGTCCAGAGAGGGTCTAAAAAAAATCATATTTTTATCCGATCGGGATTTTTACTTCGTAAAAGCGTCGCCTAATGTTCTAGGTCGCCTCTGATACCAATGAAAGGTTTGCCTAGTACCCTATGTATAGTTTTGAAGCATCACATGTCTCAATGTTTAAATTTTTATGGTGCTAAGCAAGCATACAAAGGAATCGATCCTAGAAAATTAGGGTTTCGAAAGTTAATGCCAATAAAAACTAGGGTTTCGAGACTACAACCTTTGTAGCTCCCTTTTGCTAGACTCTTTAGCCTCTTGGGTGTTGGAAGAAGGTCCTCTTGAAGTCTTCTCGCGTCCACGACGATCCACCTGGAGTTCTTCGTCCAAGCTCGCAACTTAGATTATCAAGATGAGAAACGAAGAGAACACTCTAAACAAATTGGCTAAACTTGTGTAGAATGATGTTGTGGTTATGATTCTCACTTCAAAAACCTTTCTTGATGTGTGTTTTACTCACTAGAAAAAACTAGAGAGCAAAAGGAAGAAGGAGGAGGAAGATGATGGCTTTTGTTTTTAACAAGAGTAGAAAAATGATAACTTTCATGAAGGAAAAAGAAAATATATGTATATATATTTTTTAATCCTCATCTCAAACCATGGTTAGATGATGGAGACATTATTTAACTTGAGTTTAAAACACAAAGAGAAGGATAACTCATGGTTAGAAGTAGGTGAGTATGGTTAGGTTTAAAGAAGAATGTAGAAGCAAGCAAGAATTATCCTTTTCTTTTCTATTTTGTTTTAAACATAAAATCAAATAATAATCCATCCATTTATCCATGGTGTGAGTCTTATATTGCCACCATTTCCATGTGTAAACAACCATGATAGATGGTGTATGTATGTATGTATGTATGTATGTATGTATGTATGCACATCCATATGTGCATGAAACTAGTAAGATAGAAAGAAAAACATACATGCATGCATACACCCATCACATACAAGAAAAAAGGTTTTAAGTGAGAAAACTAATGGTTAAATGATAAATCAACACTTGATTTATCAATCCGGCCATATCACATATGACCCTACCAAAAGCAAGCCGTCCGATCAATGTACGGTATCATATACGCGCATTTTAATCGGGTCCATGCGCATATCGCATACGCGCACCACAACGTTTCGCCTGGACTAGGTAACTCCTGTGTGGGACTCTAAGACTCGTCAATACGCCGGAAGAGGGTGATGATCATATCAAGCACCCCCAAGCCGCAAGCGGTCAGCTAAACATAACGGCCACCCGTGTATTGAGCGATCAGAAAAAAACAAGCGAACCTGCTACAACTCCCGTCGAGCCAACCGGCAACACTACCATACAGTCCGGTCTCTTCGTCAGATATGCTGCATATCGAGCCTAGGGATGGCCACGTCGACCCCAATAACTCAATAAGTCGTGCCGGTGAATGGTCTATAACAGATCGAGAAACTACTGATAACACTTATCAGCAAATCTCAGCAGCCCTGGCCAGAGGCTTACTGATATAACCAGTCGGGCACAGCACAACATCAACTCCTAATACCGGGAGAGACGAAACCCTTCCTATCGCTCATTGCCTTCGTGTGTCTTGGGACTGTACCCAACGGCCACCTGTTTGCACGACTCAGTAGAGCCGTGGTAGGGTGGCAATCAAAGTACAGTGGGAGAACACACATGACTCTATGACGATCTCGGGTCTACAGACTAACCTATACCAGTGTCACCTGAGAACGGCTATCCGAAGATAGATATAATTCCATATAGGTGTTCTCGGTGAGTCCGTCCAGTGTACCCAGTCACCACTGAGCACCCGTATATGATCTTGATGTCAAACATCGATGAATGTGGGAACATTCATCGTCCATCGTATGGGTCTAGTATCATATACGCTAGTCTACTCTGGTATATCAATGCCCCGTCTCGATATACCTACGACTAGGGACTTTCCAGGATATGCTTATAGATTACAGATGTCCCACTAGTATGATCTCTATCATAATCAGAGCAGTTAAGCCGATATCCTCAGGGCTTTATCAGCATGTATGAATGAATAAAAGCATGATCAAATCAACATGTCAGATAAAGAAGAACCTGATAGCATACTATCATGTCGAGCAAGAATGCATACTGAATATATATATACATGTATAGATACATCCACTATCATATAATGGCCTCTAGGGCATACATATATCCAACAGTTGCTTGCCGCTCTCATAGGGGTCTAGGGATGTGGGTTTGGATATTCATCGCGACCGTGGAATCCGTGTTTTATACAGGCTCGAAATAAAACATGGACGTCCTAGAATATCCAATATTTCATATGTTATCTTCTGCTGCAATGTTCTGTGATAAGATCATATTACTGCCTGAGACGAATTCTAATACTATATATATATATATGTTGATATATAAATATTACTGCTTTCGTTTCTTATGGGATGCTTAGGAAGCATTAATTGATGGGATTTTATTAATGAGATTAATAAAAGAAAAGAAACCTTAAAGATGTTGTAGAATCAAAATTTTATAACAAGGGTCGCTATAGTTTTGCTTTGCACAGCGGTAAATATGATATACCCTGCACCTTATTCGATGAGGAAAGAGCCGAGATCCCTTCACCGTGAGTGACCTCTTTAGCAAAACTGGCAGATGCTACAAACTCGCGGTTTAGTTTTTGACAGCTTCTATAATTCTTTCTTTGCACAGCGGTATATATGATATACGCTGCACCTTATTCGATGAGGAAAGAGCCGAGATGCCTTCACCGGGAGTGACCTCTTTAGCGAAACTAGAAAAGCCTCAAAAACACTCCTTTTCAAAATCACTTGTTTCTACGACGATATCAAGTTCATTACGCTCATGGTTTTTTGAAAAACCTGCGTAACCCTCCGTCGTTTTAGGAAAAAAGAGTACTTAGTATTCGTGCTGCATTTGTTGACCATAGTTAAGGCACAGTGTACGGTAGCTGAGTGATGTTTTCCTATATAACATAGATGTGATTGATTAGAACAGTCATATGACTTTGTTGACCATAGTTAAGGGTCGTGTGGGTGGGTCTAAATTAATAAAGAAATGACGGGTAGAACTTGACTAGTACTTATGATTTGTTGACCATAGTTAAGGTCATAAGTCACTAGGGGTAAAAGCATTATCGGGAATTTCAAGTGTTGAAATTTGCAATGAGATTGCATACCTTCTATGAGATTGATGGATCCTGATACCCACTACGAGTAAGAGTTACTTCTGAGAGAATTTTACACAGGACAATTAGCCGTTCAAGTTGGTGTCTAAAAGGTGTTAACGGGGTTATGCCTCTGGGAAAATGAGGTTTATTTTAATTAGGTCCGTGCGAAAGCACGGGGAACCTCCCTCAAAGTACCAACAATGATCTGGCTGAAAGATTGACGAAATTGTAGGGTGTAATTAATCCCGGCTAATCTTACCTTTTAGGGTTTGAAGGGAGATTTGATAAAAATAGTGGGAGACATCCTGATTAGATAAGATAATAACCAATCTAATCTTGCAAGAGCATACACTAAAGTGTTTCCTTCTCTCTCTCTCTCTCCAGGTAGCGACCATGTAAGGCCTTAATCAAGATAATAATATGGATGTATTGACTGAACCCGCTTATTATACTGAGCATGGGATCGTTGGTCCCGTTCTTTCTTATAACAGTTATAAGACTGAGCAGGAAACAGGAGAATATCTGGATTCTCATGCCGCCCAAACGAAGAACAAGCATGATGATGCATCTTCTTCGAATGTGTTAGTTATTGAGAACTGTTTCTCAGTTCACCCTACGTCCTGGGTATTAGATACCGGATCGGGATTCCACATATGTAAATTGTTACGTAGGCTACGTAAAGGTAGAGAACTAGGAAAGGGTGGTCATTCCGTACAAGTAGGGAATGGTGCAAGTATTGCCGCCAAAGCAGTTGGCGAATATCACCTGGTATTACCAAGTAGTAATACTTTGATTCTGAACGAGTGCTATTATATACCGAGCATGATGTGCAACACTATATCAGTTTCTTTATTAAGTAAAGAAGGATATAATTTTGTAATACAGGATAATGTTATGAACATCTTTCTAAATCAAACGTTGATTGGATCAGGCTCGTTACATAACGGCATATACGTTCTCAATCAAAATACAGTCCTTAATATACAAAACACACACAAGAGGAAAAGTTCAGAAATGAACGAATCCTTCTTATAGCATTGTAGACTTGGTCATATCAATGCGACACTAACTAAGTTACATAAGGATGAATATTTGAATCTGTTCGAATTATCATCTTATGATACTTGTCATTCATGTCTCAAAGGCAAAATGACCAAAACTCCGTTTAGTGGACACAGAGAAAGAGTTACGGAACTCTTGGGACTGATACATAGTGATGTATGCGGTCCCATGTCTACACATGCTAGGAATGGTTCTTCCTACTTTATTACATTCACTGACGATCTCTCTAGATACGGACATGTGTTCCTGATGAAACACAAGTCTGAAGCTTTTGAGAAATTCAGTGAATATAAGAACAAAGTGGAGAACAAAACGGGCAAAAGTATTAAGATCCTTCGATCTGATCGAGGAGGAGAATACTTGAACAATGAGTTTTTGGACTATCTAAAAGAGAATGGGATTCTCTCTCAGCTTACTCCTCCTTATACACCACAGCACAACGGTGTATCAGAACGGTGGAATCGTACCTTATTAGATATGGTGCGCTCTATGATGAGCACTGCTGAGTTGCCTATTTCCTTCTGGGGATATGCGCTTGAGACAGCGGCATACCTATTGAATAGAGTTCCAACTAAATCAGTGCCTACCACTCCATATGAGATTTGGAATGGGAAAAGACCATCTCTTAGACGAGTTAAGATATGGGGTTGTCCGGCCTATGTTAAAAAGCAAAATCCGGACAAGCTCGAGACAAGATCAAGTTTATGTAAGTTTGTAGGATATCTAAAAGATTCTTATGGATATATCTTCTACCACGGCGAGGAATAAAAGGTGTTTGTTTCTCAATATGCCACCTTTTTAGAAAAGGAATTTCTTGCACAAGAAATTAGTGGCGAAGAGGTAGAGTTGGAAGAGGTTCCAGCGACACAAACTGCAACTGAAGATTTAGTGGAACCAGAGGATTCAGTAGTTCCCGACGAACCCCAGCCTCTCCGCCAATCTAGTATGGTTTCTCATCCACCTGAGAGATACTACAGTTTTCTCATTGATGGTGGAAGTGAGGATTGCATCATGGAAGATGATGACCTGACTAGTTTCGAGCAGGCCATCATGAGTGGTGACTCTGTGAAATGGCTGGATGCAATGCGTTCTGAGATGGAATCCAAGTACACCAACAATGTATGGACTTTGGAAATTGCTCCTGAAATGGTAAAACCCATTGGGAGTAAGTGGATCTTTAAGAAGAAACTTGGTGTAGATGGAAAAGTTGAGACTTTCAAAGCTAGACTTGTTGCAAAGGGTTTTCGTCAATGACCAGGTGTAGAGTATAACGAAACCTTTTCTCCAGTGGCTATGCTTAAGTCCATCCGGATCTTACTTTCCATTGTTGCATACCATGACTACGAAATCTGGCAGATGGATGTTAAGACCGCCTTTCTAAATGGTGATTTAGAAGAGTGCGTGTACATGACTCAGCCAGAGGGCTTCATACATAGTGGAAGCAGCGGAAAGGTGTGCAAGCTGCTTAAATCGATTTATGGGTTAAAGCAAGTATCATGGAGTTGGAACATCTGCTTTGATGTTGTAGTCAAAGAGTTTGACTTCATCAAAAACGTAGATGAACATTGTATTTACAAGAAGGTTGCAGAGAGTAAGGTCGTCTTCCTCGTATTGTACGTAGATGACATACTCTTGATAGGAAATGATGTTCCTATGCTGCAATCGGTCAAGCTCTTCTTGTCACAAAGATTCTCAATGAAAGATCTAGGTGATGCCTCCTGCATACTGGGAATTATGATCTATAGAGATAGATCTAAACGGATACTGGGATTGTCCCAATCCAGGTACATTGACACCATACTAAAGAGGTTTAGTATGGAAGAATCCAAACGTGGGAACCTACCCACGATCTCTGGACTCACTCTCTCCAAAGAGATGTCTCACAAGGCTGATTTGGAAAGAGCTCGCATGCAAGGGATACCCTATGCTTCGGCAGTAGGCTCTATCATGTACGCGACGCTATGTACCAGACCCGATATGGCATACTCACTAAGTTTAGTGAGTAGGTATTAAGCAGATCCTGGAGAGAGTCACTGGATAGCTGTGAAGAACATTCTCAAGTACTTGAGAAGAACTAAAGAGATGTTCTTGGTGTATGGTAACGGAGAACTCCAGGTGGTGTCCTTTACCGATTCAAGCTTCCAAAGTGATAAGGACGACTCTAAGTCGCACTCGGGATTTGTCTTTACCCTCAATGGAGGGGCGGTGTGTTGGAAGAGTTCCAAACAGGATACCGTTGTAGACTCGACGATGGAGGCTGAATACATCGCTGCCAACGATACTGCCAAAGAGGCTGTCTGGATGAAGAAGTTCATTACTGAACTTGGTGTGGTTCCATCCATTGAACATCCAATACCTTTGTATTGCAATAACAATGGAACTGTGGCTTTGGCCAAGGAACCTAGGTCCCATCAGAAGACCAGACATATTCTGAGGCGGTATCACCTAATACGGGAGATAGTTGATCGCAGGGAGATCGAGGTCAGGAGAGCTGATACGAAGGACAACACTGCGGATCCACTCACGAAGGCCATTCCCCAGACACAGTTTGAGAGACTCTTCGGGATGCTGGGTATGAGATACTACAACAGCTGGCCTTAGTGTAATTGGGAGATTGTTAGTTATGTATATGCCCTAGAGGCCATTGTTGTACATATGATGTATATTATAATGGATGCTTGGATATATATAGAGAGGACTTTCTTGCTCGTCATGATAGTATGCTATTTGGTTCACTTTATCTTAACATGTTGACTTGTATTAGTTACTGTCTTGTTCTCACATGTTGATAAAGCCCTTAGGATATGTACTAGACTACTGGGACTATGATGAGATCATACTAGTGGGTCCAGGGTAGTCAACGAGTACATCCTATAACTGTTCCTAGTTGAAGGTGTGTCGAGACATGGCATCTATACACCAGAGTAGACTAGCGTATACGCATCTTGAACCATATGATGTGCGATGGATGATCCCATATCCATCGGTTTTTAACATCAAAGATGGTGTACGGGTGCTCAGTGGAGACTGGGTATACTGGACAGACTCGCCGAGAACTCCCAGATGGTACTATACCTCACATCAGATGGCAGTTCTCTGGTGACACTAGTACAGGTTAGTCTGTAGACCCGAGATCGTCATAGAGTCTTGTGTGATTCCCCTTGTGCTTTGATTTCCATCATACCACATCCCAGAGGGCGTGCAAAACGATGGCTTTTGGGTACAGTCACGAATCACATGGAGGCAATGAGTGATAGAAGGGGTTTCGTCTCTCTTGGTATAGAGAGTTGATGTTGTGCTGTGTTCGATTGGCTATAACTGGAAGTCCCTGGCCAGGGAGGATATTGAGTACTACCGGTAAGTGTTATCAGTAGGTTCTCGACCTGTTATGAGCCTCACATCGACACGACTTATCGTTTACTGGGGTCTGACCTTTACTACCCCTAGACCAGATATGCGACATATCAGACGAAGAGACCGGACTGTACGGTAGTGTTACTGATTGGATTCACAGGAGAAAGTACAGGCTTGCTTATTGATCTTCTGATCGCTCAATACCTTGGTGGCTGTTATGTTTAGCTGACCACTTGCAGCTTGTGGGTGTTTGATATGATCATCACCTATTGCCGGTGTATTGACGATTCTTTAGAGTCCTACACAGAGGTTTCTTGACTCAAGCAAAACGGAGTAGGAGCACCTATGAGATATGTGCAGGAGCGAGAATAATACGATATGAGATACCGTATTCTATTCTCGCGATATTTGATATCAGCCGGGTCATCGGATCAAGTGTTGATTCGATGTATCGGTACATGCAATATTTTTTCGGTTATATGCGATATAATCGGATTGTCGAATCAAGTGTTGATCCGATAGTTTAATGTATAATTATATATATGATATATTACAATACATTATCTAATATTGGCTCGCTTTATTATTTCATTTTCTCACCGGATAATACATTGATATATATGCGATATATTTTAATTGTATTATTTTCTTTTGTTAAAAAAATATTTTATATATGTGATATATAATATTGTAACAACTTATGATTACTAATGCAATATGATTAGTAGAGATAGGGTTTGATTTGGGTTAATCTTTTCTAGAAGCTTCTAGAAGCTTTTCTTTTGTTTTGAGCAAAGATATTATGTGTTGATATTTTGGAGATATTTTCCTAACCCAAACCACACCCTTTAACCCTACTTAAATCTCTACAATGGTTAAGTATTTCTTGACTTAACCATGGTTGCAATTGTAATGATATAACATTTTATTATTTATCACAAAAGGATTAATCATTCTTCTTCTTGTTGCTTGAGCTTTTGAAATGCTTTCTAGGTTTTTCTTTTGTGATGGATTAGTGTGAGATTTTGATAATAAAAGAGAGCATAAATCCTACTTCATCATCCTCATCTAATCTAGCTAATTAGATTAGGGTGTTCACTTCATTAATACTTGATTAGTGAGTGAGTTAAAGAAATTTCAAGGTAGATCATCTTAGAAAAGGAAGACTTCAAGCAAGCATGGATTATTCAGGTTGTGGAGCTTCTCTTGAGTCCGGGAGATCATAGATCGCGGTGAAGGGACTACTACTCGGAGCTTGTGAAGCGAAGGAGCAGACTACAAAGGTTGTAACCCCTCTCTCTTAGTTGTAAAGATGTTTACTTGCATGTTTAACCCTAATAATCTAGCAAAGAACATCGCTTTAGGTTGTTCGTCATGTCTAAATTTTATAACGGGCATGGTTGATGCCTTATAGACCTTTGTGACAGTGCCTAGTAACCCTACAGTACCGCCTCAAAATGTGTCTGGCCTTTTGATGGGACCTGTGTTCCTTTGCTAAAGCTATAGCACCATTGTTGTCACAATACAGAGGTATTGAATTAACAATGGTCGGAACCACCTGAAGTTCTGTAAAGAACTTCTTAATCTAGACAGCTTCTTTTGCGGCATCGCAAGCAGCTATGTACTTCGCTTCCATCGTCGAGTCAGCAACGGTGTCCTACTTGGAGCTCTTCCAACAGACCGCCCCTACATTGAGGGTAAAGACATAACCCAACATGGACTTGGAGTCATCCTTGTCACTCTGGAAGCTGGAGTCTGTAAAAGCCTCGATCTAGAGGTCTTTTCCGCCATACACCAAGAACATCTTCTTAGTCCTTCTCAGATACTTAAGAATGTTATTTACTGCTATCCAGTGCTTCTCCCCTGGGTTTGACTGATACCGGCTTACAACGCTCAATGCATATGCTACATCTGGTCTGGTACATAACATCGCATACATTATAGAGCCTACCGCAGATGCGTAAGGTATAGTTGACATGCGAGCCCTTTCCAAATTAGTCTTTAGGGACATCTTTTTGGAGGGGGTGATTCCGTGACAAGCCGGTAGATTACCGCGCTTAGAATCTTCCATACTGAATCTTTTCATTATTGTGTCGATGTACCTTGACTGTGAAAGTCCCACAATCCGTTTAGATCTATCACGATAGATCTGGATCCCCAGAATGTAGGAGGCATCACCTAGGTCCTTTATGGAGAACCTCTGTGACAAGAATCCTTTGACTTATTGTAGCATAGGAATGTCATTTCCTATCAAGATAATGTCATCTACGTACAAGACGAGGAATACCACAGTTCTCCCTGCAATCTTACTATAAATTCATGGTTCATCTGGATTATTGATAAGGTCGAATTCTTTTACAGTATCATTAAAACAAATGTTCCAACTCTGCGATGCCTGCTTTAGACCATAAATGGACTTAAGCAACTTGCATACTTTCTCGCTGCTCCCACTCTGAATGTGAAGGGTTACCTACGACGGCAGCAAGGTTTCGGGAGGTATCGTCCATGCCAAATTAAAAAATTTCTGATTTAGATAGCCCTAACATAGATCGTATTCTAGAAATAAACGGAAAGATATATGCGAACACTTTGCAATATGTAAAGAGAGCGAGGAATACAACCTTTGAAGACCGGTCCTTCACTTCAATAGCTCCGTGTAGAAGTCCCCTCCACTGCGATCGCAAACTCCGGAATCTAGAGAGGCTCCATTGATGAAATGAACGTGCTTGCTTCGAAGGCTTCGGGGTCGAAGATGATCTACGTCGGGATGACACTAACTCAAGTTATTCCTTCGCTAGGTCATGAACTATGTGAAGAGATGTCACGACACGAAAGAGCATGTGACTGTCCCTTGAACCATATGAAATCTATAGGACTCCATCTGATCCAAGTAAGCCAAAAGCCCAGAAATCTAAAACCATTTTAAGAGTAAAGAAACATATTTTTAAAATTATTTTCCATTGAGGTATTTTATCAAACACTTACTACGCATAAAAAAAGAGCACAACCCACACAAGCAATATAATATACAACGCCGAAGGACGAGGGTCAAACCCAAGAGAATCTCCAATAAGCAAGAAAATCATAATACTACTGAGCACGACTCTAAGGTCGAAATAATACATCACTAGTGTCTAAATCTGAAACAATATACAAGTTTTGGTTGATGGATTTCTAGATACAAAAGAATAATACATCAACAAGGGTGGTCCTGATACAAAAGAACCCACCTACCCAAGCAAGTCCTCCATATGGAAGCAGTGTGCCAGAAATGCCGCTACGGAACCTGTACGACAAAACCCTACAAGAACTGTGACACAACGGGGGTGAGTTGCCAACTCGTGAATAGAAAATATCTACAAGCAGAAATCGAATGCAAGACATAATCCTATGTCAATACGATCAGTATATAATATAACCCTCAAGAGTAAGTCTGAAGCATGAAAATGTGGTAATGTAACATCTAATCATGTAGGTAATGCCAAGTACTCGTGCCAGTGCCTCAGATAACAACATGTCATAAATATAGGATATGTCTGCATGAAGTAAATATGTTGAAGTATCAAAATGGATATAATACACATATATTAGCGTCCCATTCCACTAATATTGGTGTAAGGGTATATATAACCGCGCCCTCATACCCTGTTATATATACAAATGAAGTATGATCAATGTAGTCAAAGTCTGTATGTAATCAATGTCTGTATATATGTGGATCCCGTCCACCTGTCACCCAATGTCAATAAGCATCATGCATGCAAATATGAGGATATAATCAAAATCATGGAGATCATCATGAAACCAGTGCCTAGCATCGACACGTAAATCCTCATCTATCGGGCTCCGTCAGTCCGGATCAGCCCACGGGCTCTGTCTGTGGAATCGGCCCTCGGCCCCGGCAGTACGCCCATATCCATCTATCGACTCTGGTAAGCATCTTACGGATAACCGCCAGGTCCAACCAATCACTAGTATGTAGTAGTCTCTCTGGCAGGCTCACCGTCTACTACACAGCGAAACCGTTCTCGCCCCGGGGTACCATACCGGGTCCACCATATACCCGTAATCGGCCTCATCCAACTCCTCGATTCGGGTTCACACATATCACTCTAGCACCGAGAAAACACATGGTGGACGCACCGAAATATCATATCAAGGGAAACCGGGTTTTTAAATAATTAACTATTGTCTTTTGAAATATCCACGGTTCCCCAAATTCAGAATTAACATGGAAACAACATATCTCAATGCGCATAATCATAACGCTTGATGTATGTGACATATAAATGAAATGCAAGTATAACAGTATATCATGCAACATGGAAATAATAGTATGTACATACAAGGTCATATCCTGATGCAATAATTGTAAGTCCATGGTAGCGCCCCGACAGTCTAACAGACGCCAATATGCGGAACAAAACTTTTACGACTGGCGCTATCGCGTACTATAACCTGGATCTGCCATTAAAGCTAAACTAATATATTGTAAAGAGGGTAGAATTGTTATACCGAACGATCCGAGTCCTTCGGTCTTTAACCATCATCCCACGCTTTGTTGCGGCGGTTTTGATCTTCTGAAACTCCAGTCTCGTCGTCTAGGTGGCACCACGTCGACGGATCTTTAAACGGGCTCCCGCCTCTGAACCGAGGCAACTCGGTCGTCAAGTTTGCCAAAAGAGACGACCAAGATGTTGTAGAGAATGAGTAGAACACTTTATCTCGTTACGTCCAAGGCTATGTACGAATGGTTAATGAAGTTGCCAATTGGAATCGGGTAAATGGAAATTGGACTATATGAAATTTCCATGAACTAAGTTTCTTGTATCTTTTCTCAAAAATGAATCCATCAGCTTTCCCACAAGGGGCCGGCCACTATATAAAGAGGGGAGGAGGGTGAGTGTAGGAGTAAGGAGGGTGATCATAAGCTTTGAACTTATCATAACATAAAATCAAAGCAAGACTCACAAAGACACCAAGTATGAACACAATAAATGCACATTTAAAGCACCATTAATGAACAAATGAGTCACAAGCCTAATCACCACTTCTAGAACCTTCTAGAAGCATGACTCACCCTCAAGACGAAATGACAAATCCGTATTTAACCGAATGTTAAATACGGGTGATAGAAAACTGGAAACTGGCAACTTCCAAAAGTGGTCTTGAAACGAATTTCAGGATAACCCCGTAATGGTATAAACATACCCGCATTTGTATTACGACCGAATACAAATGCATCTGAGACAAAGATATTATATCTACACAGTATAATACTGGGATCCAGCTTAAACCAAAGTCTACCAGTATTATCTGCCCGAAAAATGACACGTGCATAAATGCACGTGCTTTTTCCGAACCCTGCCATAATCCTATACGACATCTACAATGTTTTCGCCCGAACTTGGGAAAGTGTCTGTGGGGGACTCTAATGACTCATCAATACACTGGCACTGGGTATAACCACTAGCACGTCAGAGGTACAAGCTGTACGTAACGGTTTGCCTATGTATTGATTGGAAGGGAAGCTGACGAGCGAACTCATCTATAAACCCTACTGAGCCTGACAGTAACAATATCCGTACAGTCCGGAACATTCGTCTATGAGTATCGCATATTAGGCCTAGGGGGTCGGTAAACGTCAGACCCCCAATAGCTGCATAAGTCGTGTCAGAGAGCAGCCCAGGACACCCTGAGATACTACTGGTATACCTACCAGTATATCTCGATTACCTTGGCCAGGGATTTCGTGTAATGGCTCTCCTAAACACAGCGCGATCTCACCCCCAATACCGGGAGGGACGAATCCCCTGCCGATTCGCTCACTTGCCTCCAATGTGGCTCGGGACTGTACCCAAAATATACCTATTTGCACGACTCATTTGACCCGTGGTAGGGTATAAATCAAAGCACAGTGGGAACTCACACGTGATAAATGACGACCTCAGGTCGATGAACTAACCTGTACACATGTCACCAGGGAACTGCTATCTGAAGATATGTATAATACCAACTAACACGTTCCCGGCGAGTCCTGTCCGGTGTACTCATATCCCAATAAGCACCTGTATACATCTTAGGTGATCCAACTGACACCAGTAGCTTGTGAGACCGGCCACCGCCCCTCGTCGGGGTCTCGACTGTATACACTAGTCTACTCCGAAGTATCGATGCCCTGTCTCGAAACTCCCATGACTAGGGACACATTAAGGATGTGCTTATAGACCCTAGCTCCCACATATATGATCGCCATCATACTGCTAGTAGTCAAGCAAGAATCCTATGGGCTCTATCAACATCTACATGATGATAAAGACAAACCAGATAGCATACTATCATCTCGAGTAAGACTGTTTATCGGTATATGTCCTCCCTCAATCATTACAATCACGTACCTGCGATCCAATTATTCACTTAGAGGGCACTATATCCAACAATCTCCCACTTGCACTTAAGGCTAATTATTGAGATGTCGTGTACTCACAGCTCGTGTGATACCGAGCATCCAACTCCTCTACCAATCAGTTTCACAAAACTCGTTTGCAAAACTATTGTGTTCGAGAAATAGCCTCAATGAGTGGATCCGCTTCGGTGTTTCTTTCTGTATCTCTCTATATCTCAATCTCGCGGAGAAAACTATCTCCCGAGTTGAGTAATACCTATCTTAGAATATGCTGGAAATCTGATGGGACCTAGTTCATAAATGAACTCAAAATCCAAACTTCTTAGACTGTATTAATCACTGAAACTAATCAGTGCCCAGCACCATGCCTCCCACAGTATCCCCTTGGACCACCTGTCCATAATACTGTCCCTCGTCTGAAGGAAAACTATAACTCTGACAATCGCTCTGTCATCCAGGTCACCTGTGAAGCCTGGAATAATAACCGTCTCCCGTAGGAGGCTGCCGTCATCAAATCCGTAGAACATTCACTTATGTTCTAAAACTGCTTCTGTATGTTTCTTCAGGATTGGATTAATATAAACTTATCGCATCTAGTGCAAAAACGACATCTGGTGTGGTACTTGACATCTCATGATTGACTCAATTGCCCAAGCAAGTGATCTGTCAATCATGTACGTCCCTCTTCCCTTTAGTCTGTAAGACACATTTAAAGAGGGTGACTCCATCACCTGCAGGTACACTACCATGCCAGGAGTCATCTATTCTAAAATACTATTAGAGTACTGTCCAAGTAACCACATTGGGAAACTACCCAAATCTAGATCTAAAACCATAGATCTAGTAACCAGAATGTCAGATATTATATCCATATCCTTTGTGGGGAAACAACTGTGTGACGACCATAGTACAACCGATCGTAGTATATGAATTTTACTTCTTACTCTGTGTATGTCATCCAAATACCAAGATATCACACCCTACTACCTTCTTAACAGATCCATCCCCTATTCTGATGAAGTCAAAACCATGACTGTCACATCAAAAATGATGATCTTATCTCTGCTATATATGCTTAAGTCTATAAATAGACATAACCTACTTGCCCACTATGCTTCCGCTGCTCCCACTGACTACGACAACCCTCTGGCAGAATAATATATATACGTACATTTCTAAAACTAGTTTAGAATGACGCTATACATATCCTCCTGCCGGGTCTCATAGTCTGGAACAACAGTAGTGTCAAGTCTGGGTAAACAAGAACTTCCCTGTCACCGTCCTAGAGGCTACCAGAGTACCTCTCGGGTGTCTGAGGTTACCCACCATATCTGCGGAGTGGCTATTGGAATGTCAAACCTGATTGAATATATAGGTCCTATTAAGCTTTCCGTAATCGTTTGCGGTTCTGGAATCACTTCCAGTTCTACCATACTCCCATTAATGTTTTCTGAAAAAAAAATCCATTTTATTAAAACTGTAGTGAGTCAAGAACAATATCACTTATTGATCTTCCAGATGGTAGAAAATCAACCCTCGTCAAAGCTAGGGTCAACCCACAAACTGCCATTACAGAAACGTGCCTTGAGTTATCCAGTGTCTGTTTTTAAGCATAAGCTGGACAACTCCCCTTACCTTAACATCGTTAAGATATGATCCATTCTATATCCAATATAGAAATATTGACACTTATTTAATTGGAACCAAATTCTGATCATGCAGCTGTCATCAGTGCATATCAACTTAATGGAGAGAGGCTAATCAACATTACTCAACTTAGGAATCCTTCCAATTATGAGTAACCTGAAAGAGAAACAAGTTTCTCAAAACCATTACTATCAACTGAATACCAATCACAAGAATCTACGTCTTCGATTTCTTTGAAGAATCCCGATACTTGCGATACATGGTTCTCTACTTTATTCTTATACCCACAACTTCTCAATACTTAGACATTGTATTTCTATGAAACACTTGTCTATAAACTAGAGAAGTCACAAGTAAATAAAATATAGTACGAGGACCAACCCCTTTATCCTGATGGACACTGGACAACATACAATACTCTGTATAAGTCCGCTGAGTTGAATAACTCAAAACCTATGCATCGTAGGTTGAAAACTGTCCCCAGGCGATTTCCTCACATATCACCAATTACAACGAATTCTGATATAATGAGGATGATCACCTAATTCCCAATAACTTGCTCCTACTGAACATCTGTAAAACTATACAGATGTGAGAATCATACCTGGTAAAAACATACTCTGGAGTAAGTATTTTAATCGGGAAATCAGTTTTCTATTAACAATGTACAGTAAATATGAAACATAAATATGTTTCGTAGGGGTATCCTGGTATTCCTAGTAATGCCTCTTCCATAATCCAAATCATGACTTTAACCGTATATTTCCCTGCCATCTTTCCAATTCCCTTTATTTGTCTTTAGTCGTTACCTTCTGTACACCATCATTAGATTAAATGGTTTTCTTCCTTCCCTACCGTTCGGCACCAGCCTATGGTTTGGAAGAAGACTATCCAGTAAGCATAATAGGTATACTCTCCTAATCCTAGGAGTACTCGCAACTTGAGAGAAGGTGATGATAAAAGACAACTGAATAAACCTTATTCCTATTTCTCCTGAACCAGAATCCATCCTCGAAAAAAATATCCTTCGAGTTCGTATATAACCATACGATGGATTTATCCAATGGAATTGGATGTTCGTAGTGATACGGGTTGTTCTGGAGAAATCAAAGGTGAAGTAGGAGTGGCGATGAAATACGTGGTTTGGTCGTGAATGTTAGTAGTCGCAATTCACTTTGCCCTCTTTCTAATTCCTTTATCTTGTCTTTACATATTACTTCTGCACACCCTACTTAGGCTAATTGGTTTTCTTCATTCCCTACCTTTTGCCACCTGCCTATGGTTTGGAATAAGACTATCCAATAAGCGTAATAGGTGTACTCTCCTAAACCAAGGAGCCCTCGCAACCTGAGAGAAGGTGATAACAAAAGACAACTGAATAAACCAATTCTATTTCTCCTGAACCTGGATCCATCCTCGGAGGAGTCCCTTCGAGTTCGTATATAACCATACGATAGATCTATCCAATGGAAGTGGATATCCATAATAATACGGGTTGTTCTGAGAAATACAAAGGGTAAAAGAAGGAGCGGTAATGACTTATGTAACTATAGAAAATCCAAAAGCCAGTAATTTAAGAAGGTTCAGTCAACGTTGGTCACTGAGTTATAGTCTAGGGTCGGTCAAAGGTCGCTCCAAAGAGAGAGAGAAAAGAAACACTCTGTGTGCACTCTAAACTAGATCAGAATGGTTATCACTTTATCTAATTTAGGAAACCTCCCACTGTAATCTCAAATTCTCCTCCAAACCTGAAAGAAGAATTAGTCGGGATTACCCGAAGAGTAAACTAACTCATCAGTGAGAATCGGGATCCAACTATCATCGCATGATAACTTGATGGAAGCCACTCAAGTTAACATACTCCAGAAGGTATGCGCATGTCTGGCAAGTTTCCTGTATGTTTGAAACTCCCGATATAATTTTTATCCCATGCACTTATGACCTTGACGTAGGCCAACAAATCATAAGCCATATGTCAAGTTCTACCCGTCGTTGTCCTGATTAATTTAAGTCATCGTACATGCGTTTGACGTAGGCCAACATGGCTGTACGTCTGTCCTAAACTAATGCATCTATCTGTGCAACAAATGAATACCCAGCAGCTACCAAACACTATGCCTTGACGTAGGCCACAAACATAGCATGAATACTACTGACCATCCATAAGAAATGACGGAGGATTACGGCTAGTTTTTGGCGAAAAACCTTTAACGTAAAGAACTTGATCTCGTTGAAGGAACTTGATAGAATTTTATAAAAAATATAGTAGCGAAAACCTTTTGTTAAAGAAGTCACTCTCGGTGAAGGGATCTTGGCTCTTTCCTCGTGGAATAAGATGCAGGATATTCCAACTGAATACCGCGATGCAAAGCAACTTGTAATCGAATATATTTAAGTTATTACCCTGACGTAAACTTCTGCCCAAGGGGTCACTCCCGGTGAAGGGATCTCGGCCTTGCTTCGTCGAATGAGGTGCAGGATATTCTAACTGAATATCACTGTGCAAAACAATAGGAAACATCTTTGTAATTTGTTCCAACAACATCAAATATAGGTTTGTTTTATCTTGCATTGATAAGAATCAACGCAGTCCCACCAATCAATCACACCAGAAAAGAACGAAAATAAAATGTACGTATATGCCATCCGCATTCGTCACTGGGTCCCATCATCACCCGTTAGGTTACTTAACTAACGACAGAGCGGGGGCTGGACTAGCGCGGGTGTAAAACATATACAACATCTAATAGTATATAGACTAATATACAATAATCGCTCCAGGCGTGATAATATGCAACATTACAGAAAAGTAATAAGCATCACAGAACAATACAGATAATCTGGGATCCCCGGGTTTCACAGAGCCGCTGCTGAAACCCGACATTCCCCTGGTCGTGTGGATAGCCTGTGCAATGAAACCTAGACCCCTACGGGTGCGGCAAGTTACCCGCCAAAACCTGAAGCGAGGTAGTCCCCCACAGCTTAGTGAATGGAACACCCGTCACTTCAAGGAATCCGGTAAATTAAGCACCCCTCCTTGGGTCAACCTGTACCCCCTATGAGTTCAGCGAATAGTCTGCCAATTCTAAAGTGAGGTCCCTTTGCCTCTCATAGCCATGAGATACGGACCCGTTGCCTTCCAGAACCCGGCTATCCATGCACTCCTTCACGGGATAAACCTGTTTGAGATAGTGCCCTCAGAGTCAATTATTGGACCACAGGCACGTGATTGCAATGATTGAGGGAGGTCCTGTCCCAGTAGGACAGTCTTACTCGAGATGATAGTATGCTATCTGGTTTATCTTTATCATCATGTACTGCTTTAGGTGACCTGACATGTCGCTATTACACGTTGATAGAGCCCCTAGGATTCTTGCTTGACCACCAGCAGTATGAGGGCGATCATATATGTAGGAGCTGGTAGTCTATAAGCACATCCTTAAAAGGTCCCTAGTCGTGGGAGTTTCGAGACAGGGCATCGATACTCCAGAGTAGACTAGTGTATACAGTCGAGACCCCGACGAGGGGCGGTGGCCGGTCTCACAAGCCACTGGTGTCAGTTGGTTCACCTAAGATGTATATAGGTACTCATTAGGGTATGAGTACACCGGACAGGACTCGCCGGGAACATGCTAGTTGGTCTTATAACTGACGTCAGGTAGCAGTTCCCTGGTGACATGTGTACAGGTTAGTTCATCGACCTGAGGATCGTCATTTGTCTCGTGTGAGTTCCCACTGTACTTTGATTACTACCCTACCACGCTCAAAGGAGATGTGCAAACAGGTTTTAGTTGGGTACAGTCCCGAGCCACATGGAGTCAGTGAGCGGATCTTCAGGGGTTCGTCTCTCCCGGTATTGGGGGTGAGGTCGCGCTGTGTCTAGGAGAGCCATTACACGAAGCCCTCGGCAGAGGCAGGAGATTTACTGGTAGGTATTCCAGTAGTATCTCACGGTGTTCTGGGCTACACTCCGACACGACTTGTACCGCTTTTGGGGGGCTGACTTTTACCAACCCCCTAGGCCCGCCATGCGATGCTCATAGACGAACGGACCGGACTGTACGGATATTGTCACTGACAGGCTCAGTAGGGTGTCAGGATGAGTTCGCTCATTGACGTCCCTTTTGGTCAATACCTGGTAGCCCGTTACGTAATGGCTTATACCTCTGACGTGCTAGTGGTTAAATCCACAACTAAGGTGTTGACGAGTCTTTAGAGTCCCCCACATTCAGTTGCTCAAGTTTTCGGGCGAAAAGCTGTAGAGGCCGTATGGAGATATGGCAGGGTTCGATCAGATACGTGCGGTTTTGCACGGATCAGGATCGAACCGATATTACTAGCCGGCTTTGGTTTAAGCCGGATCCTAGTATAGTACAGTGTAGATTTCGTCTCATTGCATTTGTATTTCGGTTGGAACGCAAATGCAGGTGTGTATACACAGTATCGGGGTTTTCCTGTAATTTATTAAGGGACCAGTTTTCTGGAGTTGCCAGTTTGCTTTCCGTTTCGGCCATATTTCTTTGTATCCTGCACTGGCCGAAGATTGGTAGAGGAGGGCTTATTTGCATTTGTGCAAATAAGTATTTGTGGAGGGTGTTCTTTGCTTATTCTTGTATCATGATTATTCCTCCACCATTTGACTTCTTCTTCTCATCATGGCTTGACTTTTGAGTCATCATGGTTGTTGATGATTAGCTTGTTGGAGTGTTGGCTTTGGTGCAATCATGGTTGTTGATGATGGTTGTTTTGGAGTGTGGGTTTTGTTTGTAATGATTTCCCTTCTTGATTATCTTTATTCCCTTGCATAATGGTTGTGGTTCTATCATCCCTTGATCTCTCCCTCACTCACTCACTCTCTTTCCAAGAAGAGGCCGGCCACTTGAAGGTGGGGCTGTCCCAAATTTTCATGGGGATTTTTTGTCTCATTTGCTTGCAAAATCCCCAAGTTCCCTCTCCAAAAGGTTCACTTCATTTCCTCCACCAAAAGGCGACTTTAAGTAACCCCAAAATGAGACATAGCTCACTACACCATTCTACAGCAAACCTTGGGCACGTCGAATCGCCAGCTTCGTGCCCGAGTTGCCTCGGTATAGAGGTGGGAGCCCGTAAAAGAAGCCGGCGACGTGGTGCCCTTCCGGCGACGAGGTGGAGACCGGAGTTTCCGCGGGAGATCGTGACGACGACGATAAGACCGGAGGACACGGATCAGTCGGTATATCTCTCTTCCCCATCTTGTAGTTAGCTAGGACTAGCTAATGGTTCGATCCGGGTTTTAGTGCGCGGTGGTGCCGGTTCAAGAAAAATTAAAGTTAACCATCGCTTCCGCATTTGGCCTCGGGATGGAGGTCGAGGCGCCGCCGTGCACTTACAGTGGTATCAGAGCCTCGCCATTAACATAGTCTAGCTTTGTCTCATGTGTTTTACATTTCCGATCGAACAATTTTCCAAAAACCGTATTTTTCTTCACATCAGATGCTGTCGAAATTTTTTGGAGTCCAAAAATTTTTCAGGGTGTTTCAGAATGATGTGTAGGACAATCTAAGAGTTCTGAAAAAAATTGGTCTCGTGAACAGTCTAAACGACCGCGGAACCGCGGCCAAACCCATGCTTGGGCCGCGGTTCCGCCGCGACTTGAACTGTTCAGTATACCAAAATTTTGCAGAAAGCTCCTGACTTGGAAATAGGGGTTTCGGAATATTATTTTTTGGGCCCAGAATTTCTTGATGTGCTCCAGTAGTACTTGGGGGCCCACTTGATAAAATTTAATCGATCGGATATTTTAAACACATTAGTTCACAGTATTTACATTATATCTGCGACCGTGAATGTCACTTGATCGGTAAATCCTGTCTAACTGCTATAGCCCGGTTAGACGGATTTGCGAACGTGACTTTCACGTTGATGTTCTGTGATTTTTCTGTGATGTTGCGGATTGGTCGTGGGGGATAGCCTGGATGCAATGCTAGTACAGTTGTCGTTGTATTATGTACATTTGATATTGCGGGACGAGCGTCCGACATGTGGATTGCCGTCACTGCCTGTTTGTATTATTATTTTGGGGCACGATCAGGTTGCGGTCGATGTACCCGTTGTATGTATATTTTACTTTCTGTACTAGGGTTACCCCACGGTGGGGTGCACGGATAGCCGGGTTCTGGAGGGCAACAAGCCCGCATCTCATGGCATTGAGACGGAGGGGGCTTTACTCTAGAATTGGCGGGCTATTCGCCGCACTCGTAGGGGGTACAGGTTGACCCAGGAAGGGTGCCCAAGTTACCGGATTCCGTGAAGTGCTGGGTGGTCTATTCACGTTGCTGAAGGGGGCTGCCTCGCTTCAGGTTTTGGCGGGTAACTTGCCGCGCCCGTAGGGGTCTAGGATTTCTTTGCACAGGCTATCCACACGACCCTGGGAACGTCGGGTTTCAGCGGCTCTGTGAAACCCGGGGATCCCAGATATCTGTATTGTTCTGTGATGATGTACATTTCTGTGATGTTGCATTTTATCACGCCTTGAGCGAAATATTATATATTGATATATATACTAGTAGATGTTGTATATGTTTTGCATCCACGCTAGTCCAGTCCCCGCTCTGTCGTTAGTTAGCTAACCTAACGGGTAATGACGGGACCCAGTGGCGAATGCGGATGGCATATACGTACATCAGTATATTTTCATTCTTTTTGGTGTGATTAATTGATGGGACTGCGTTGATTCGGATCAATGCAAGTTAAAAACAAACCTAATCTGATGTTGTTGGAACACTTTTCAAAAAGCTGTTATTGCAAGGACGTTCTCTTTTGCTTAGCATCGTGGTATTCAGTTGGAATATCCTGCTCCTCAGTCGACGAGGCAAGGGCCGAGATCCCTTCACCGGGAGTGACCCCTTGAACAAAAAGTTTGCGTCAGGGCAATGACTTCACTATAGCCGATTACTTTTGCTTTGCATCGTGGTATTCAGTTGGAATATCCTGCACCTCATTCTACGGGGAAAGAGCCGAGATCCCTTCACCGGGAGTGACCTCTTTAGCAATGGTTTTTGTCACTATATTTTCTAAAAAGCTATCCGTTCCTTCAACGATATCAAGTTCATTACGTTAAAGGTTTTCTCCAGAAACCATTCGTAGCCCTCCGTCGTTTCATAGGGGTGGTCAATAGTATTCAAGCTGTGTATGTTGGCCAAAGTCAAGGCACAGTGATTGGTAGCTATTGGGGTATTCATATGCAGCATAGATAGATGCGTTGGTTTGGGGCAGTCGTACTACTATTTTGGCCAAAGTCAAGGGTATGTACGGGTGTGCTCAAATTAACCTGGAGAATGACGGGTAGAACTTGACATGTGACTTATGATATGTTGGCCAAAGTTAAGGTCATAAGAGCATGGGGTAAAAATCACATCGGGAGTTTCTAAAGAAACTGAAACTTGCCAGATATGCGCATACCTTCTGGAGTGTGATGACGTGAGTGGATTCCGTCACGTTATCATGCGATGATAGTTGGATCCCGATTCCCACTCATGAGTTAGTTTACTCCTCGGGTGACCCCGACTAATTCTTCTTTAAGGTTTGGAGGAGAATTTGAGTGATAGTGGGAGGTTTCCAGATTAGATAAATTGGTAACCATTCTGATCCAGGTTAGAGTGCATGCTGAGTGTTTCTTTTCTCTCTCTCTTCGGCAGCGACCATTGACCCGACCCTAAGACTATGACTCAGAGACCAAGTTGACCGAACCTTCTTAAACACTGGCTTTTGGATTGTCAGAATTGCAAACCTCATTGCCACTCCTACTTTTACCCTTTTCTCCAGGACACCCCGTATTACTACAAACGTCCACTTCAATTGGACAAAACCATCGTATGGTTAGATACGAACTCGAAAGAATTTACTCGAGGATGGTTTCAGGTTCTGGAGAAAACGGATAGGACTATTCAGTTGTCTTTTCCTTTTACCTTCTCTCAGGTTGCGAGTGCTCCTTGGTTTAGGAGATAGTACACCTATTACGCAAATTGGATAGTCTTCTTCTAAACCTTAGGCTGGTGCCGACCGGTAGGGAATGAAGAAAACCAATTAGCCTAAACGGTGTACAGAAGGTATTAAATTAAGACAAAGCAAGGGATTAGAAAGAGGGCAAAGTAAATTGCAACTGATATTCACGACCAAACCAGGTATTTCATTACCACTCCCACTTCACCTTTGTATTTCTCCAGGACACTCTGTATCACTACGAAGATCCACAGTTTATTGGATACTCCATCGTATGGTTATATACGAACTCGAAAGGAACTTGTTCCAGTTCGGGGATGGATTCTGGTTCAGGAGAAATAGGAATAAGGTTTATTCGGTTGTCTTTTATCTTCACCTTCTCTCGCATTGCGAGTGCTCCTAGGATTAGGACAGTACACCCATTATGCTTATTGGATAGTCTTCTTCCAAACCATAGGCTGGTGCCGAATGGTAGGGAAGGAAGAAAACTATTTGGCCTAAAGGGGTATGCAGAAGGTAATGAATAAAGACATATAAAGGGATTTGGAGAGGTGGCAAAGAATTATACGGTTACAGTCGTAAATCTGGATAATGGAAGAGGCATTACTAGGAATACCGCGATACCCCATCGAAACATTTCAATGTTTCAGTTTCACTGTGTATTGTTAAAGGAAAACTGATTTCCCAATAAGTCCTTACTCCAGGGTATGATTCTCACATCTGTATGGTTTTACAGATGATGAGTGGGAGTAGGTTAGTGGGAATTAGGTGATCATCCTCATTATATCGGGATTCGTTGTAATCAGTGATATTTGAGGAAGTCACCTGGGTTGTTTGCCAGTCGGCAAGTATTTGGTTTTGAATATCCGCTGTTGTGCACCAATTTCAAATCGATACATCTGTACGTCTATTTTTATAGAGTGAGATATATCTTTTTGAAATTATGTCTCTTACATTTACCTATATCAGTGGATGGTTAGGTAAGGAGCATTAAACAGCGGTGTAATTCTTCTTAACCATAAGTACAGTTTTCAACCTACGGCACACAGTGAAGGAGTTATGAGACTCAAGAGACTTATACAGAGTATTGTATGTTGTCCACCGTCCATGAGGACAGAGGGGTTGGTCCTCGTACTATATTCGGTTTACGTATGACTTCTCTAGTTTTTAGACAGGTGTTTCGTGGAAACACAGGGTCCGAATTTTGAGAAGTTATAGGTATATGAATAAAGTAGAGAACCAGGTGTTGCAAGTATCGGGATTCTTCAAGGAGATCGAAGATGTAGATACTTGTGTACGGTATTCAGGTGATAGTAATGATTAAGAGAACTTGATTCTCTTTCAGGTTACTCATAATTGGAAACACTCCTAAATTGAGTAACGCTGATCGGCCTCCTTCCATTCAGTTAACATACACTGGAGACAGCTGCATGATTTGAATCTGGTTCAATTAAATCAGTGCCTCTGGTTCTATATTGGATATAGAACAGTTCATATCTTAACGTTGTTAAGGTACGGGGAGTTGTCCGGCTTATGATTAAAACCAGACTCTGGATAACTCAAGGCACGTTTCTGTAATGGCTGTTTGTGGGTTGACCCAGGCTATGACGAGGATTCACTTTCTACCATAAGAAAGATCAATAGTGATATTGTTCTTGACTCGCCACAGTTTTATTAAAAATGGATTTTTTCAGAAAACAGTAGTGGGAGTATGGTAGAACTGGAAGTGATTCCAGAACCGCTAACGATTACTGAAGATTTGATAAGAACCTAAAGATTCAATCTGGTTTGACATTCCATTAGCTACTCCGCAGATGTGGTGGGTAACTTCAGGGACCCGAGAGGTACTCCGGTAGCCTCAAGGACGGTGACAGGGAAGTTCTTGTTTACCCACACTTTCCATTGCTGTTGTTCCAGACTGTGAGACCCGGCAGGAGGATGAGTATAGCATCGTTCTGAACTAGCTTTAGTAGTGTACGTCTATATGACTCTGCCAGAGGGTTGTCGTAGTCAGTGGGAGCAACGGAAGCATTGGTGGAAAGTTAGCTTATGCCTATTTATAGACTATAGCAGATATAGCGGAGATAGATCATCTATTTCTGACGTGACAGTCATAGGTTTGACTTCATAAGAATAGGGGATAGATCTGTTAAGAAGGTGATAGGGTGTGATGTCCTGGTATTTGGATGACATACACAGACTAGGAAGTGAAATTCTTATACTACGATCGGTTATGCTTTGGTCGTCACACAATGGTTTCTCCACATGGGACTTGGATATTATATCAGACATACTGGTTACTAGATCTATGGTTTTAGATCTAGATTTGGGTGGTTTCCCAATTAAGGGTACTTAGACAACATTCTAAGAGTATTTAGAATGGACGACTCCTGGCACGGTAGTGTATCTGCAGGTGATGGAGTCACCCTCTCTAAAGGTGTCTTACAGACTAAAGGGGAGAGGGATGTGCATGATTTGCAGATCACTTGCTCAGGCAATTGAGTTAATCATGAGATGTCAAGTACCACACCAGATGTTGTTCTTGCACTAGATGCAATAAGTTGATGTTGATCCAATCCTGGAGAAACAGTCAGAAGCAGTTTTAGAACATAAGTGGATGTTCTAGGGATATGATAACGACAGCCTCATTCGGGAGACAGTTATCATTCCAGGCTTCCAAGGTGACTTGGACGACAGGGCGGTTGTCAGAGTTATAGTTTTCCTTCTGACGAGGGGCAGTATTTTGGACAGGTGGTCCAAGGCAATACTGAGGGAGGCATGGCGCAGGTTACTGATTATGTTCAGTTGACGATACAGTCTAAGAAGTTTGGATTTGGAGTTCATTTATAAGCTAGGTCCCATCAGACATCCAGACACATTCTAAGACGAGTATTGCTCATTTCGGGAGATGGCTTTCTCCGCGAACTTGAGATATAGAGAGACATAGAAAGAAACATCAAAGCGGATCCACTCACTGAGGCTATTCCTCGAACGCAATAGTTTCGCAAACGGGATTTGTGAGACTAACTAGTATAGGAGTTGGGTGTTCGGTATCACACGGGCTGTGAATATGCGACATCGCAATAATTATCATTGAGTGCAAGTGGGAGATTGTTGGAGATAGTGCCCTCAGAGTCAATTATTGGATCACAGGCACGTGATTGCAATGATTGAGGGAGGTCCTGTCCCAGTAGGACAGTCTTACTCGAGATGATAGTATGCTATCTGGTTTATCTTTATCATCGTGTACTGCTTTAGGTGACCTGACATGTCTCTATTACACGTTGATAGAGCCCCTAGGATTCTTGCTTGACCACCAGCAGAATGAGGGCGATCATATATGTGGGAGCTGGTAGTCGATAAGCACATCCTTAAAAGGTCCCTAGTCGTGGGAGTTTCGAGACAGGGCATCGATACTCCAGAGTAGACTAGTGTATACAGTCGAGACCCCGACGACGGGCTGTGGCCAGTCTCACAAGCCACTGGTGTCAGTTGGTTCACCTAAGATGTATATAGGTGCTCATTGGGTTATGAGTACACCGGACAGGACTCGCCGGGAACATGCTAGTTGGTCTTATACCTGACGTCAGATAGCAGTTCCCTGGTGACATATGTACAGGTTAGTTCATCGACCTGAGGATCGTCATTTGTCTCGTGTGAGTTCCCACTGTACTTTGATTACTACCCTACCACGCTCAAAGGAGACGTGCAAACAGGTTTTAGTTGGGTACAGTCCCGAGCCACATGGAGGCAGTGAGCGAATCTTCAGGGGTTCGTCTCTCCCGGTATTAGGGTTGAGGTCGCGCTGTGTCTAGAAGAGCCATTACACGAAGCCCTCGGCCGAGGCAGGAGATTTACTGGTAGGTATTCCAGTAGTATCTTAGGGTGTTCTGGGCTACACTCCGACACGACTTGTACCGCTTTTGGGGGTCTGACTTTTACCAACCCCCTAGGCCCGCCGTGCGATGCTCATAGACGAACGGACCGGACTGTACGGATATTGTCACTGACAGGCTCAGTAGGGTGTCAGGATGAGTTCGCTCATCGACGTCCCTTTTGGTCAAAACCTGGTAGCCCGTTACGTATTAGCTTATACCTATGACGTGCTAGTGGTTAAATCCACAAATAAGGTGTTGACGAGTCTTTAGAGTCCCCCACATTCAGTTGCTCAAGTTTTCGGGCGAAAAGCTGTACAGGCCGTATGGAGATATGGCAGGGTTCGATCAGATACGTGCGGTATTGCACGGATCAGGATCGAACGGATATTACTAGCCGGCTTTGGTTTAAGCCGGATCCTAGTATAGTACAGTGTAGATTTTGTCTCATTGCATTTGTATTTCGGTTGGAACGCAAATGCGGGTGTGTATACACAGTATCAGGGTTTTCCTGTAATTTATTACGGGACCAGTTTTCTGGAGTTGCCAGTTTGCTTTCCGTTTCGGCCATATTTCTTTGTATCCTTCACTGGCCGAAGATTGGTGGAGGAGGGCTTATTTGCATTTGTGCAAATAAGTATTTGTGGAGGGTGTTCTTTGCATATTCTTGTATCATGATTATTCCTCCACCATTTGACTTCTTCTTCTCATCATGGCTTGACTTTTGAGTCATCATGGTTGTTGATGATTAGCTTGTTGGAGTGTTGGTTTTGGTGCAATCATGGTTGTTGATGATGGTTGTTTTGGAGTGTGGGTTTTGTTTGTGATGATTTCCCTTCTTGATTATCTTTATTCCCTTGCATAATGGTTGTGGTTCTATCATCCCTTGATCTCTCCCTCACTTACTCACTCTCTTTCCAAGAAGAGGCCGGCCACTTGAAGGTGGGGGCTGTCCCAAATTTTCATGGGGATTTTTGGTCTCATTTGCTTGCAAAATCCCCAAGTTCCCTCTCCAAAAGGTTCACTTCATTTCCTCCCCCAAAAGGTGACTTCAAGTAACCCCAAAATGAGACATAGCACACTACACCATTCTACAGCAAACTTTGGGCACGTCGACTCGCCAGCTTCGTGCCCGAGTTGCCTCGGTATAGAGGTGGGAGCCCGTAAAAGAAGCCGGCGACGTGGTGCCCTTCCGGCGACGAGGTGGAGACCAGAGTTTCCGCGGGAGATCGGGACGACGACGAGAAGACCGGAGGACACGGATCAGTCGGTATATCTCTCTTCCCCATCTTGTAGTTAGCTAGGACTAGCTAATGGTTTGATCCGGGTTTTAGTGTGCGGTGGTGCCAGTTCAAGAAAAATTAAAGTTAACCATCGCTTCCGCATTTGGCCTCGGGATGGAGGTCGGGGCGCCGCCGTGCACTTACAAAACCTAGTACAGAAATGAAAATATGTACAACGGGTACATCGACCTTGGCCTGGTCGTGCCCCAAAAGAATATTATACAACAGGCAGTGACGGCAGTCTACATGTTGGACGCTCGCCCCGCAATATCAAATGTATAAATAAATCCAAACTGCACTATCATTGCACCCTGCTATCCACCACGAAAAATCCGCAACATCAAAGAACAACACAGAACATCAACGCGAATGTCACGTTCGCAAACCCGTCTAAAAGAACTATAGCAATCGGACGCGGTTTACCGATCAAATGACATTCCCGGTCAGAGATATAAAGTAAGTACTGAAAACTAACACGTTTAAATTTCGATCGACAAAATTTCCCGAAGTGGGCCCCAAAAACATCTGCTGTACAGTTACCAAATATGGGCCTAAAAGAAACATTTCAGAAACCACAACTTCCCAAGATAAGCCTACCGGAGAATTTTGAAGCACTGTTCCCACAGTACTGCCGCGGTTCCGCGGCGGTCACGTGCTCAAAATTTCTCCGTTTGCTTAAAAAACCCTGCTTGTTTTTCTGTGCTATGCAAAATAATTTTCAGAACAGTTTTAAAAACAGCAGAAACTTTGAACTGGAATTTTGTGGTTTTCGAAAATTCGTTCAATCGATATTTTAAACGCGTTAGCACAAGTTAGTATAGCTTAATGGTAAGGCTCTGATACCACTGTAAGTATGCGGTAGCGCCCCGGCAGTCTAACAGACGCCAATATGCGGAACAAAACTTTTACGACTGGCGCTATCGCGTACTATAACCCGGATCTGCCATTAAAGCTAAACTAACATATTGTAAAGAGGGTAGAATTGTTATAACGAACGATCCGAGTCCTTCGGTCTTTAACCATCATCCCACGCTTTGTTGCGGCGGCTTCGATCTTCTAAAACACCAGTCTCGTCGTCCAGGTGGCACCACGTCGACGGATCTTTAATCGGGCTCCCGCCTCTGAACCGAGGCAACTCGGTCGTCAAGTTTGCCAAAAGAGACGACCAAGATGTTGTAGAGAATGAGTAGAACACTTTGTCTCGTTACGTCCAAGGCTATGGACGAACGATTAATGAAGTTGCCAATTGGAATCAGGTAAATGGAAATTGGACTATTTGAAATTTCCATGAACTAAGTTTCTTGTATCTTTTCTCAAAAATGAATCCATCACCTTTCCCATAAGGGGCCGGCCACTATATGAAGAGGGGAGGAGGGTGCGTGTAGGAGCAAGGAAGGTGATCATAAGCTTTGAACTTATCATAACATAACATCAAAGCAGGACTCACAAAGACACCAAGTATGAACACAATAAATGCACATTTAAAGCACCATTAATGAACAAATGAGTCACAAGCCTAATCACCACATCTAGAACCTTCTAGAAGCATGACTCACCCTCAAGACGAAAAGACAAATCCGTATTCAACCGAATGTTAAATACGGGTGATAGAAAACTGGAAACTGGCAACTTGCAAAATTGATCCTGAAACGAATTTCAGGATAACCCCGTAATTGTATAAACATACCCGCATTTGTATTATGACCGAATAAAAATGCATCTGAGACAAAGATATTATATCTATACAGTATAATACTTGGATCCGGCTTAAATCAAAGCCTACCAGTATTATCTGCCCGAAAAATGACACGTACGTAAACGCACGTGCTTTTTCCGAACCCTGCCATAATCCCATACGGTATCTACAACGTTTCGCCCGAACTTGGGTAAGTGTTTGTGGGGGACTCAAATGACTCATCAATACACTGGCACTGGGTATAACCACTAGCACGTCAGAGGTACAAGCTGTACGTAACGGTTTGCCTATGTATTGATTGGAAGGGAAGCTGACGAGCGAACTCATTTATAAACCCTACTGAGCCTGAAACTGACAATATCTGTACAGTCTGGAACATTCGTCTATGAATATCGCATATTAGGCCTAGGGGGTCGGTAATCGTCAGACCCCCAATAGCTGCATAAGTCGTGTCAGAGAGCAGCCCAGAACACCCTGAGATACTACGGGTATACCTACCAGTATATCTCGATTACCCTAGCCAGGGATTTCGTGTAATGGCTCTCCTAAACACAGCGCGATCTCACCCCCAATACCGGGAGAGACGAATCCCCTGCCGATCCGCTCATTTGCCTCCAATGTGGCTCGGGACTGTACCCAAAATACACCTGTTTGCAAGACTCCTTTGACCCGTGGTAGGGTATAAATCAAAGCATAGTGGGAACTCACACGAGACAAATGACGAGCTCAGGTCGATGAACTAACCTGTACACATGTCACCAGGGAACTGCTATCTGCCGATATGTATAATACCAACTAGCATGTTCCCGGCGAGTCTTGTCCGGTGTACTCATATCCCAATGAGCACCTGTATACATCTTAGGTGATCCAACTGACACCAGTGGCTTGTGAGACCGGCCACCGCCCCTCGTCGGGGTCTCGACTGTATACACTAGTCTACTCCGGAGTATCGATGCCCTGTCTCAAAACTCCCACGACTAGGGACACTTTAAGGATGTGCTTATAGACCCTAGCTCCCACATATATGATCGTCATCATACTGCTAGTATTCAAGCAAGAATCCTATGGGCTCTATCAACATCTATATGATGATAAAGACAAACCAGATAGTATACTACCATCTCGAGTAAGACTGTTTATCGGTATAGGTCCTCCCTCAATCATTGCAATCACATACCTGCGATCCAATAATTGACTTAGAGGGCACTATATCCAACAATAATGCTACTGTGCAGTGACATGGTAATTATCGATGATGAAGTGTGTGAGCCGGCAAGCAAGTGTACGTGGAACATACGCATCATCGATAATGGTGCTGGTGCCCTAGCAACATGATAGTAATATAGCAATAAACATATGAAAAGCAATGTGAATAGTATGAATATGCGGAAATCGAATAATCAACGCAACAGTAAAGAATCTGTTAGTTATATGTATGCCCTAGAGGCCATTACTGTACATTGGATGCATATTATGGTGGATGCTGGGACATATATAGGTAGGACTTTCTTGCTCGACATGATAGTACGCTATCTGGTTGCTCTTTATCTTAACATGTATACTTTCTGTCTCTCTGATTACATGTTGATAAAGCCCTTAGGATGTATACTCGACTTCCAGGACTATGATGCAGATCATACTAGTGGGGCCTGGGTAGTCAATGAGTACATCCTTCATTGTTCCTAGTCGTCGGAATATCGAGACGGGGCATCGATATTCCAGAGTAGACTAGCGCATATCTTCTCGACCCATGCGATGGGCGATGGATGATCCCATATCCATTGGTATTTGACATCGAAGATGGTATGCGGGTGCTCAGTGGAGACTGGGTACACTGAACGGACTCGCCGAGAACTCCCAGATGGTATTATACCTCACGTCAGATGGTAGTTTTCAGGTGACACTGGTACAGCTTAGTCTGTTGACCCGAGATCGTCATAGAGTCTTGTGTGTCTCCCACTGTGCTTTGATTTCCACCCAACCACGGCTCTACTGAGTTGTGCAAACAGGTGGTTTTTGGGTACAGTCCCGATTCACATGGAGGCAATGAGCGATAGGAGGGGATTCGTCTCTCCCGGTATTGGGGGTTGATGTTGTGCTATGATCGACTGGCCATAACAGGAAATCCCTGGCCAGGGTTGCAGTGATATACTGGTAAGAGTTATCAGTAGTTTCACGAATGTTATGGACCTCAAGTCGGCATGACTTATCGAGTTATTGGGGTCTGACGTTTACCACCCCTAGGCGAGATATGCGACATATCAGACGAACAGACCGGACTGTACGGTAAGTGTTACTGGTTGGATTCACAGGAGTGTGAGCGGGCATGCTCGTCGATCTTCTGATCGCTCAATACCCGGGTGGCCGTTACGTTTAGCAGACCGCTTGCGGCTTGTGGGTGGTTGATATGATCATCATCCGCTACCGGCGTATTGACGAGTCTTTAGAGTCCTACACAGAGGTTTCCTGGCTCAAGCGAAACGAAATAGGAGCGCATATGAGATATGTGCGGGACCGAGAATAATGCGTGTATGTGATACCGTATTTCATTCTCGCGATGAATGTGTCGAATGGTTGTATGCGATATAACCTAGTTATCGAATCAAGGATTGATTCGATAAGCCGATACATTGGATACTAGCCGGTTATATGCGACATAACCGGATCATTGAATCAAGTGTTGATTTAATGATTTAATGTATAATTATATATTTGATATATTACTTTGCATTAACTAGTACTGGTTCACTTTAAATGGATTTACTCACTTGGTTTGTGCACATTGCATATGTGATATATTTTGTGCACATGATTGTATCATGTTTGATGATACATGCAAACTAGGGTTAGTGTAAAGAATTAGACCATGGTTAAGATTATGATTAGGGTTTTCTTTTTTCTTATTTATTTAATTATTTATTTTGGAAAAAGATGAGAAAAGAATGGTTGCTAATTTTGTTTGCTAGTTGAAGATTCTTGAAGCTTTGAATTAGTCCACCATTCTTGTCTCATCCTTAACCCTAACCATTCAAGTTAACCATGGTCCATTCTCTACAACTAACCAAGGGTTAGTAAATGATAAATATTGATTTATTTATCATTTACTTAATACTTATGATATTTTTTTCTTCATCTTCTTCTTCTTCAACATGAGAAAAAAGCTTGCTACATCAATGGTGATTGATGAAAAAGTGTGGGAAATCCAAAACTAAAGTCTACCAAATTCCTATTTCTTCATCCTCTACCTCTTGCCAAGTAGTATAGGGTGTTTCCTTCACAAGTTTTCAAAGCTTGGTGAAGTTGGAGCTTGTTCTTGTGATGCCTCGACGTAGATCATCTTCGGCATCGAACTGACGATCAAGCCCGCCCATTCTTCGATGATGCCAATGCTAGAGTCAAGGGTTTGATTTGGACAGCGGAGGGAGATCATCGCGGAGCTTAGGATGTGGTGGACCGGATCTACAAAGGTTGTAGTCACTTTCCCTTAGCAGTTAATTCGATTACATGCTTGCTTCGCCTATTTATCTAGTTAACGATCCGTATTAGGGTTTCTCGGCACCGTAATTTTTAGAAATTGGCATGTTTGATCACTTGTGAGACTCCATTAGAGTGCCTAGGAACCCTACAGTGGTATCAGAGCCTAGCTAGAGCCTTAGGCGAAGTCCCGACGGAATCAGAAGTCCGATCGACCCAAAACCCGACTTGAAAAATGCTCTCTGGACTTTTCTGTAAAATGTGGATTTTTGTAGATTAAAAATATTCAGAAAAATCAGCAGGAAGATATAAGGGTTACTGTAAAATTCGAGGGCTTGATTCCATAAAGGAGGCGCGGATCCGCGGCCTTACAGGAGGCTCATGCGGCGGATCCGCGGCCCTTTTGTCTTTTTGTGCATCCTATTTTGCACAGTAACTCTTAGTTGTCTGTGCCGGTTTTCCTGGGGTTTTTTAATAATTTTTCCAGAGTTGCATTTTCTGGGTTGTATTGGGAACTCGTTGTATCGATCGGATTGTCTAATTTTGTCGGTGTGTTTTTTCGGATAAATCTTAGAATATGTTAAAAAGTTCGACCGGATATAAATACCCACTTTTTCCCCTGCCGGGAAATTTCCAATTGTTGGATTTTTCCGTAGTTTAACGACGTTCTAAGTAGTGCAAGTAACGCGATGGACCCTCTAGAAGAGAACAAACCTTAACTCGATTATGTGACCGTCTTGAACTGCCCTTTGAACCTTCGGGTTTGGGGCAGTACGGCGTGCCACATGTGAGACGTTGGCTTGACCCTTCTACGGCTGGACCATTGGTACTGAGGCACGAACTGAATGTTGTTAGACTTATTTCATGTGTTGAGCTGTATCGGGAAAACTTGGGTGTTCGATTGTTCGATCGGAAAGTTTAACATTTTCTATTTATCCGGAATGTGATACAATACTTGGAATTCGCAATTTGTTATGAGATAACTGAATGAATGTTATAAACATAGCACTTTAGTCTCACTTGATCGGTTGCCACGGAATTTTGATGTGATCAAAAGTCCGTCGCAATCACGTAGCGTACGCGGATACTCGCCGGGTAAACTTAATAGACAGCCTCACTCCATAGCCCCGACCAAGTGACTGTAGGAGAACCCCGTCGCCGAAAGCATCCGTTCGGGTGCTCGCGGTAGCGGTGTTCCGCCTTGGTGCACTTTGTCGACGGCGTCGGGGGTGCGGCCGTCTACTGAAGTTTGCGACGAGCATTCGATCAGAATGTCGGGGATCCTGTTGAATTGCCCGACTTGATATTGAAAAGAGTTTTCGATAATGAGACTGAAATGCGGGGTTTATAATTGTTAGGCATGCGATGTCTAAGTAATTCATTTGGTCAGGCATGCGATATCTGAGGAGGTTGCGGATTCCAACTGTTGTAGTTTTACATTTTCTTTTCTGTGACCGTAAGTGTAATATGTGATATCGCCGGTTTCGTTGCTATATGTCAACGACAATTGGGATGCGCATATTTACTTACGTTGATGACATGTGATGTTATGTATTGCTGGATATGTTATCGTCGTGTTTGAATAAGCCGGGGATTTTTTTTATGTGAGATGAGTGTTTTTCATTTTCATTCATGTAAAAACTTGTATGTAATATTCTTTTATTGGGGCACTTCCAGGTTGCGGATGTTGTCACCATTTGTATATTATTTACTTTTCTGCACTAGGATAGACCCAAGGAGGGGAGCACAAGTAACCGGGTTCTGGGGTCCAGTGGGAGACCATCTCGAGGAGTCGAGTCCGGGTCTCCTAACCCTAGAATTGGTAGGGTTGCTTGCCGCTCTCGTAGGGGTCTAGGGGTGTGGGATTGGCTATTCATCACGACCGTGGAATCCGTGTTTTATACTGGCTCGTATTGAAAACACGGACGTCCTAGTATATCCAATATTTCATATGTTTCTTCTGCTATGATTTATCTGTGATGAGATCATGTGATGTTCTGTGACAGATATTATATATAGTATATATGATATATTATATAGACGTTGCTTATGTTTTACACCCGCGCTAGCCCTGCCCCGCTCTGCCGTTAGTTACCTAACCTAACGGTGCAGACAGGACATCGAGGCGAATGCGGATGGCATAAGCGTATGTTATATTTATCTGTGATGATTAGGTGGACTTAAATGATGGGATATTCATTAATGAGATTAGTGAAAGAAAATAAACCTAACTGATGTTGTGGAATCGAATTTTAAAATAAAAACAGGTAGCTACGGTTCTTGCTTTGCATTATGGTGTTCATTATAGAACATCCTGCACCTTATTCGATGAGGAAAGGACCGAGATCCCTTCACCGGGAGTGACTCCTTTAGCAATAACTGGCAGATGCTACAACCCTCGTTTGTCTTTGATCGCTTCTATAGTTTCCGCTTTGCACAGTGATATATATGATATATCCCGCACCTCATTCGACGAGGAAAGGGCCGACGATCCCTTCACCGGGAGTGACCCCTTTAGCAAAACTAGAAAAGCCTCAAAAACACTCCATTTAAAAACCATTTGATTCCGCAACGAGATCAAGTTCAAAGCGTTAAAGGTTTTCACAAAAACCATTCGCAACCCTCCGTCATTTTAGGAAGTAGAGTACTTAGTATTCGTGCTGTGTTTGTTGACCATAGTCAAGGCACAGTGTACGGTAGCTAAGTGATGTCTTCCTACACCGCATATGATGCGATTAGTTAGGACAGTCATGTGGCTTTGTTGACCTTAGCCAAGGGTCATGTGGGTGGGTCTAATTAATCATGAAATGACGGGTAGAACTTGACTAGTACCTATGATTTGTTGACCTTAGCCAAGGTCATAGGTGCTAGGGGTAAAAACCTTTATCGGGAGTTTTAAGTGTTGAAATTTGCAATGAGATTGCATACCTTCTATGTGATAGTTGGATCCCGATACCCACTGCGAATAATTGTTACTCCTGGGAGAGTTTTGCACTTTGCAATTAGCCGATCAAGTAGGTGTCTAGAAAGGTGTCAATGGGGTTACGCCTCTGGGAAAACGAGGTTTACTGTAATTAGGTCCGTGCAAAAGCACGGGGAACCTCCCTCAAAGTACCGACACTGGCCTGGCTGAAAGATTGGCGAACTTGTAGAGTGTAATTAATCCCGGCCAGTCTTTCCTTTTAAGGTTTGAAGGAAGATTTGATAAAAACAGTGGGAGCCATCCTGATTAGATAAAATATATAACCAATCTGATCTTGCAAGAGCGCACGCAGAGTGTTTTCTTCTCTCTCTCTCCTGGTAGCGACCATATCACGCCTTAATCAAGATAATAATACGGATGTATTAACCGAACCCGCTTGTTATACTGAGCTGGGGAACGTTGGTCCCGCTCCAACTTATAATTGTTATAAGACAGAGCAGGAAATTGGGGAAAACCAGAATTCCTATGCCGCCGAAACGAAGACAGTACATATGATGCATCTCCTTCGGGTGTGTTCATTACAAAGAACTGTTTCTCAGTATCCTCTGCATCCTGGGTATATGATACCGGATCAGGATCCCAGATATGTAATCTGTTACATAGGGCTACAAAAGGGTAGAAAAACTGAGAACGGGTGATAAGTTTCATGAGACAGAAAACGGGGCAAGTGTTGCAGCCAAGTCTGTTGGTCACTGTCACCCTGTATTACGAATACATTGATTCTGAACAAATGCTATTAGATACCGAACCTGATATACAAAATCATATCAGTCTCTTTATTAGTAAAGAAATAATATAATTTTGTATTGTTGGATAATGTTTTGAACATTTCCTATATCAAAAGTTGATCGGTTCAGGCACGTTATCTAAAAGCATTGACGTTCTGAATCAAACTGCAGTTCCTAGTATACAGAACACACACAAGAGGAAGAGTTCAGAAATGAACGAATCCTTCTTGAGGCATTGTAGACTAGGTCACATCAATGCGACCCGACTGGCTGAAGTTACATTTTAGATGCATATTTAAATCATTTTGAATTGACATCTTGTGAAACTTGCCAGTCATGTCACAAAGATTAGATGACCATAGCTCTGTTTATTAGAAACAGAGAAAGAGTTAGTTAACTCTTGGGACTGATACATGATGATGTATGTAAGGTCTCCTGTTTACACATGCCAGGACTGGTTCTTTATACTTCATTATATTCTCTGATGATCTCTCAAGATTCAGTCATATATTCCTGTTGAAATATAAGTCCGAACCTTTTGAGGTATTCACAGAATATAGGTAGGAAGTAGAGAACCAAAATACGGGTATAAGTATTATGTCCTATGCTGAGATCAGGGAGGAGAATACTTGTGCATAGCATTCCTGGACTATTCTAAAAGAAAATGAGATTCTCTCTCAGCATTACTCCTCCGTATAAACCATAGCACGATGGTATATCGGGGCGGAGCAATCACACCCTATATGATAAGGTGTACTCTATGATGAGTACTACTGAGTTACCTATTTCCTTTTGGGAGTTATGCGATTGAGGAGCTGCATACCTATTGAATTTGGTTCGAATCAAATCAGTGCCTACCATTCCATATGAGATATGGTATGGGAAGAGCCTATCTCTTAAGTAAGTTAAGATTTGGGATTGTCCGGCCTATGTCAAAAGCAAAATCCGGACAAGATCGAGGCAAGATCAGTTCTGTAGAACTGGAAAGGTTCCAGCTGTACAAAACTGCTAATGATTTGACAGAACCAAAGGATTCAATAGTTTCCGATGAACCTCAGCCTCTCCGCCGATCTAGTAGGGTTCCTCACCCACCTGAGAGATACCTCGGTTTCTCGATGACAGTGGGAGTGAGGATTGCATCATGAGATGATGACCCAACCAGTTTCGAGCAGGCCATCGAGAGAAGGGACTCTGTAAGAATGGCTGGATGCTTAGTGATCTGAGATGGAATCATTATACACCAACAAAGTATGGACTTTGGTTGCTATATCTGAAGGGTTAAATCCCCATCAGTAGCAAGTATATCTTGAGAAGATTACTTGGTGTAGATAGACAAGTTAAGACTTTCATAGCTAGACTTGTTAAAGGTTTTCGTCATCGACCAGACACGGATAATGATGAAACCTTTTCCAGGGACTATGTTTAAATCCATCCAGATCCTACTTGCCACGGCTACATACCACGACTACGATTTCTGGTGGTTGGGTGCCATGACTACTTTTCTAAATATTGATTTAGAAGAGAACGTCTATAAGAACACATCCAGAGGGCCTTGTAGACAGTGGGAGCAGCAGAAACGTGTGCAAGATGCTTTATAGGATAAAGCAGGCATCGCGGAGATGGAACATCTGTTTTGATGGATTAGTCAAAGAAGTTGACATCATCAAAATGGTAGATGAACCTTGTATAAACAAAAAGGTAGTAGGGAGTATGGTGTCGATCCTCGTAGAGTACGTGGATGACATACTCTTGTTAGGGAAGGAGTTTCCTTTGCTACGATCGGTCAATCTCCTATTATCACAAGGATTCTCCAAATAGGATAAAGATGATACCTCCTAAATCCTGAGATTTGAACCTATGAGATAGATCTAAAGGGATATTAGGGTTCTCACTAGGTATAGTGAGATTATATCAATCGATCCTGGGGAGAATCACTGGAAGTGTTCCAGGGTGATAAAGATGACTGAATGTCAGTCACAGGCACTGTCTTTACCCTCAGTAAAGGGACGGTATGTTGGAAGAGTTCCAAGCTAGATACCGTGGCAAACTAGACGATAAAGGCTGGTAACATCGCTATTGAAGATACTACCAAAGAGGAAGTTTGGGTGTATATTGGTTCATAAGATGAACTAGGTTCCTGCCATTGTATGACAATGGAAGTGTGGCTTTGGCCCTGGAACCCTGGTCCCATCAGTGACCCAGACAAATTCTGAGGAAGCATCACCTGATCATGGAGATAGTTGATCTCCGGGGTGATCGAGGTTAGGAGAGTAGACTCAGAGGACAACACGGCGGATCCACTCACGAAGGCCTTTTTCCCAAAGAGAGACTTTTAGGGGATGGTTGAGTATGTGATACTGCAACCACTGCTACAGATGGCCCTAGTGCAAGTGGTAGATTGTTAGTTATATGTATGCCCTAGAGGCCATTACTGTACATTGGATGCATATTGTGGTGGATGCTGGGACATATATAGGTAGGACTTTCTTGCTCGACATGATAGTACGCTATCTGGTTGCTCTTTATCTTAACATGTATACTTTCTGTCTCTCTGATTACATGTTGATAAAGCCCTTAGGATGTATACTCGACTTCCAGGACTATGATGCAGATCATACTAGTGGGGCCTGGGTAGTCAATGAGTACATCCTTCATTATTCCTAGTCGTGGGAATATCGAGACGGGGCATCGATATTCCAGAGTAGACTAGCGCATATCTTCTCGACCCATGCGATGGGCGATGGATGATCCCATATCCATTGGTGTTTGACATCGAAGATGGTATGCGGGTGCTCAGTGGAGACTGGGTATACTGAACGGACTCGCCGAGAACTCCCAGATGGTATTATACCTCACGTCAGATGGCAGTTCTCAGGTGACACTAGTACAGCTTAGTCTGTTGACCCGAGATCGTCATAGAGTCTTGTGTGTCTCCCACTGTGCTTTGATTTCCACCCTACCACGGCTCTACTGAGTTATGCAAACAGGTGGTTTTTGGGTACAGTCCCGATTCACATGGAGGCAATGAGCGATAGGAGGGGATTCGTCTCTCCCGGTATTGGGGGTTGATGTTGTGCTATGCTCGACTGGCCATAACAGGAAATCCCTGGCCAGGGTTGCAGTGATATACTGGTAAGAGTTATCAGTAGTTTCACGAATGTTATGGACCTCAAGTCGGCATGACTTATCGAGCTATTAGGGTCTGACGTTTACCACCCCTAGGCGAGATATACGACATATCAGACGAACAGACCGGACTGTACGGTAAGTGTTATTGGTTGGATTCACAGGAGTGTGAGCGGGCTTGCTCGTCGATCTTCTGATCGCTCAATACCCGGCTGGCCGTTACGTTTAGCAGACCGCTTGCGGCTTGTGGGTGCTTGATATGATCATCATCCGCTACCGGCGTATTGACGAGTCTTTAGAGTCCTACACAGAGGTTTCCTGGCTCAAGCGAAACGAAATAGGAGCGCATATGAGATATGTGCGGGACCGAGAATAATGCGTGTATGTGATACCGTATTTTATTCTCGCGATGAATGTGTCGAATGGTTTTATGCGATATAACCTAGTTATTGAATCAAGGATTGATTCGATAAGCCGATACATTGAATACTAGCCGGTTATATGCGACATGACCGGATCATTGAATCAAGTGTTGATTTAATGATTTAATGTATAATTATATATTTGATATATTACTTTGCATTAACTAGTACTGGTTCACTTTAAATGGATTTACTCACTTGGTTTGTGCACATTGCATATGTGATATATTTTGTGCACATGATTGTATCATGTTTGATGATACATGCAAGCTAGGATTAGTGTAAAGAATTAGACCATGGTTAAGATTATGATTAGGGTTTTCTTTTTTCTTATTTATTTATTTATTTATTTCGGAAAAAGATGAGAAAAGAATGGTTGCTAATTTTGTTTGCTAGTTGAAGATTCTTGAAGCTTAGAATTAGTCCACCATTCTTGTCTCATCCTTAACCCTAACCATTCAAGTTAACCATGGTCCATTCTCTACAGCTAATCAAGGGTTACTAAATGATAAGTATTGATTTATTTATCATTTACTTAATACTTATGATATTTTTTTCTTCATCTTCTTCTTCTTCAACATGAGAAAAAAGCTTGCTACATCAATGGTGATTGATGAGAAAGTGTGGGAAATCCAAAACTAAAGTCTACCCAATTCCTATTTCTTCATCCTCTACCTCTTGCCAAGTAGTATAGGGTGTTTCCTTCACAAGTTTTCAAAGCTTGGTGAAGTTGGAGCTTGTTCTTGTGATGCCTCGACGTAGATCATCTTCGGCATCGAACCGACGATCAAGCCCGCCCATTCTTCGATGATGCCAATGCTAGAGTCAAGGGTTTGATTTGGACAGCGGAGGGAGATCTTCGCGGAGCTTAGGAAGTGGTGGGCCGGATCTACAAAGGTTGTAGTCACTTTCCCTTAGCAGTTAATTCGATTACATGCTTGCTTCGCCTATTTATCTAGTTAACGATCCGTATTAGGGTTTCTCGGCACCGTAATTTTTAGAAATTGGCATGTTTGATCACTTGTGAGACTCCATTAGAGTGCCTAGGAACCCTACAGAATCTACACCCATATGCATATGTCATGCAGTTATGCTATTTGAAATAAGACGAATCAGGATTTTTACTAAAAATAAGGGCTACGGTGTTTTTAACATGTTCCCGATTCGTAGTTTTGAAATAGGTATGACTCGGGTCTAGTCTAACATCTACTATGCAAACTACAGATCTAAGTATCAAGTCAATCAGGAGGGGTATGAAAACCACCTAAATCTGAGTCGATATATAGATATAATAGTCGGTGATCCCGCCTCAATAGTATCGCGTACGATACAGTATATCATATGACATCCTCAAGTCATGAGTGCGGATCTATCATCAATATAAAGCTCATACGGTAAATCGTCGTACGACATCCCAATAGCTGGGTACGGGTCAGTATCACATTCCTCTCATCAAATATCAGGTATCATTATCATCATATCACATAATCTGGGGTACAGATCTAAGTCTAGTACAAATCAATACCATCTATATAAGTATGAAAGCGGGGGTAAAACACATGCCCAACGGCCCACTAAGATCACATGTCATATCACAAGTATGAATCACATCACATCACCGATCTCACGGCACAATGCCCAAAATCATCGACTCATCTCCAATGTCATCCAATATCATCATCAATACAGTGTAAGTATAGTGAATATGCAAGGGTGCGCGTGTAGGTGTAAACCTATTCTAGGGTTCGCGACTATGAACTATACTAGTTTACTTCTAACCCTAAGCTATCCATAATACACCTAACAAAAAATCCATGACACACTATAACTATCAAATATAATATATAGTATATCAACTACGGACTGCGGGGGTGCTATACGCCATCCACCCGACTTCCCCAGTAGATATAATCTACTCACCTTGCGTCTTCATTGTCGACGTCACCACGAGTTTGCTTGTCGTCCTGAAGCTTCATGGGGTACCTACACATCAAAGTATCGTATATGCGCATTAAAACCAAATCAAAGCTAAAACGGCACACGAAACCCAAAACGATTAGATAAGGGGCCTATAGGTCAGAACCTATGGGCACGCCTTCAAAACCATCAATCAATCCTCGATATCGTCATATAAACGCCAAATGGTCGAGGTAAAACACAATACACAATTGCAAAATTAAAATACGGAATACGAAAACACAAATCCAAAACAGCAACTAAGGAAATAGGCTCCAGATTTCACCCTAGGTCAAACCAGACAAATCTACACATACCAGGGGTCTAATCTATACATGTAGTGGGTCTGGAACAAAAACGAGACATTTTGGTGCTGGTCTGGCCGCAATTTGCGGCCAATAGGAATATATCTGCGGCCGGGTCATGGAGTTAGGGGCTAAGGTCTTGGTGGTAGCTTCCTGGGTGCCAGCACATGTCACTGTCCATTCAATATAATTTTCAGAGTCTCAGGTTGATAGCAGATCTCAAATAACCTTCACAGATTCCAGAAATTTTCCGATATCGGTTTCTAAATCCATATTTCGGGTTTCAACTCTCAGGTTTAGGTCTCAATTCATGCACTAGGGTGTTTATCTAACCTCTACTGAGCTCAATTCCACATTACAACACAAGATTCCCTCAAACCCTAACTAGGTTTTCCTCAAATCCACAAAAACACACAATATCGGTTCTAAACTAAACATGGGGTATAAGTAATACTAAAACTAAGATAAGGGTTCAGTAAATACCTCATTTGGCAACTCAAGAAAATTCTTGAGTTGCCCCTAGTGGCCAAAATCCTTGCTTTCTTGGTCCTATGTGTAGATCTCGAGTTTGTGCACATTTTTTGTGAATTGAAGATGGGGTTTTGGTGTAGTTTGTGAGATGATTTGGGGCAAGAAGAGGGGAGGTGAGGTGAGGAGCAGGAGCAGCAGCAGCAACAAGAGGGAGAGGGAGAGAAATGAGTGAAGGTTGAAGAGGAAATGGCTAAGTCTTGGTCAACACATCTCACCCTCTCATTCTCTCACTTGCCCATACCCAATATTATAATCCTTTCCCATTTCTTTTCTTTTCTTTTTCTCTTCAAAATCCTTCTCACATAAATAGTAACCCTAAAACAAACCATGGTGAAAATGCACAAGTGTAGAAATGAAAGATATGTGCATGTTTTGCACAAAATTGCTTAAAAGCCGATTAGCGATTTTAATCGCGATTAGTATTAAATTAGCATATAACTATTCATAAAAACATAAAAATGATATAATTCCATAAAATACCCTATTTTAGAATTTTCCCTAATTTTTCCAAAAATTTTCCCATTTATTTGTATTTAATTATACCGAATTATTCAAATGTTCCATAAAATAATATTAAATTATAAAAATTCCAAAAAATAATATTTTATTATTTTGAAATGTTACAATCCATCCTCCTTAAATAAGTTCGGTCCCCGAATTTAAATTTAAACCCCCAAGTACTAAAACATTTCAGCAAAAATACAAATTGTCGGGGCTCCACAAACATCAATCCTAAGGCGTATATAAGAATACCCCGTGCGTCAGGTGCGCACGGAAAACAGAATCCATATAAGTACCATTCAGGTGCAACGGGTGTGCAGACAACATCTGTCATAGGCAACGGGTGTGCCTGACAGCAAAACCAGGTGCATCTGACATGCACAAGGAAACCCGATTTAGTGCATCTGGTGTGCACCAAAATCGTACCTCGAAATACTAAGGGTGCATCCATTGCTAGCAGCGTAAGATATCTACTTGCCACTTGCTCACAGTCTGGCGTCCTCTGCCTCTGGGTCCTTATCTTCTCTGTGGATTACCAATCTCACAATCGATCGGCTCATCGGCCCTGTCAGGTGTGCTAACGGGGACGATTCCGTTCTGGCACTTCTCTGGTCATCTCTCGGTCAATCCTCACGACCACTCGTAAAGCAGCATGTCACTGGCGTCGGCCTCTGGCTCTCTGAATGCCTGTGACACATCTGATCCTGGGTGCAAAAATCATTGCAGCAGTGTCCTGGAAGGAATCCTGCTCAAGGTCTCTTCCGATCTTGTCTATACCGAACTGTACGGAGGCTGGCTCTCTTGCATAATCTCTTCTCACTCGATGGACATCTGTGTCCTCAGCACAACATTTTCTCGGAAATTGGTCGCATCCCAACGCCTCTGTAATCATATCAGGTCTCTAGTCTCGACGGGAAGTAATGGCAGCTTGTCAGCGTCTCGCACGAACCTCTGGTTCCACTTGTCTCTATCGTCGGCACGCCATGCTATCTACGCACTGCACTATTCTCGGCCACGGTCAATCCGAAGTCTCTCGCAAAGACTCAAAATCGCGTACTCTGTAGCTTAATTATTTTATAAAAGATGTCTAGCCGAACAGGTCCTCGGGAACACGTCCCAACCATCGGATGAATACTCAATACTTGTCCGTCCTCGATCAACTCGCAACGCATCTGTGTAAGGTCCTTTATCCGAACCTGGTCAACTACCTCGTCGACGATGTCGAGCTCTGGTCTGCTGGGTGTGCGCAATATGACCCCTCTTGGGTCCTGGTCTTCTCGTATAGTATTCCAGAAAGGTCCTGTAGAGGTCTCTCTCAAATCTCATTCCTGCCGAATTTCCCGGAAGTCATCGTCCTTTACTGAAGCTAATCCTTGTTCCGGAATGGCTGCACACCCCTCACGACTCCTTCTGGAAGGTATATCCCTAAACTACGCCTCTGCATGCGTATCGCATCTTTGATGTCAGCGGAGTGGAACGTCACCTCGTCAAATCTCTTGCGAACTCTTTACTTCACTCTGCTTCAATATCGACTGATTCGGACTCGTCTCATCGTGGCTACATGGACCGCGCTCCAACGGCCATGCTCGTATCTGGAGTCTCCCAAGTAGTGTGTCCCATCACATGATTTCCAAATGATGTCGAATCATCCGACCGAATCGTCAGACCCTCATAATCCCCAAAAGATCAACATCTTGGTACAGTTTAATTGTATCGAGTACATACCACAGCATCAGTGGTCCAGCCGTAGAAGGGCAAACCCAAGCCTCACTAATGGCGCCGCGGAACTGCCGCAAACCGTAAGGTTCAAAGGCTTTCTCATGGTCATTAAGTCGAGTTAGGGTTTCATTCTTCTAGAGGGTCCATAGAATCGCTTGCATGTCTTTCCGAATACTTTAAACTTGGAAAATGGGCTCCTAACATTCGATCGTCTCCATCGACTCTCAACAAATCTGCGTGAAGTCCCTTCTAGCTGGAATCAATCTATCTGATGACCTCTCATCTCCGTAAGCGAACGAATCACATGTCCTAGTCATTCATCCTCGGTGACTAGCGACCTTCCATCATTGCTCTAAGTATATACTCATGCTGCAGTAGCTCCAATCATTTGGGCGATATCTCGTCATTTGCAGCATCAACTGGCTCATTCGTCTGTACGCTGAACAGCGCCTCAATCTTCCAGGAAAGGCAATACATTGGCGGTCATCTCTAAATCGGTCTGCTCTAGATCCGAGTAAGACTCTCCACACTGGAAATCTTTAACTCAACTGGGCCTGCTCCGGCGCATAAATCGGGCGAATCACCGTCGTCTCTCAAATCGGGTAGACTAGCTATCATCTGTCTCATATCTGCCTGGAAGCTCCGGCGATCTCAGCTCGTAAGCTTCGGAAGCGACATCCTGTCAATCTCAGCAACAGCTATTTCATCTGTCTGCACGGTAGGCGACATCATAATTTCTGAGGTATGCTGTACATCAACAGTCCTCACTTAACTGGCAGCTCTAACAATGGCCCGATCATCCGGGGTAAAACCAAGCACTCGCCTCTACAAGAGGTCACAATCATCAATACTAACTCGAGACGTTCCCATGTCGCCAGAAAACACAATGGTCGGCCCTCGTACCAGACGAGATCGCCCTGACCGTAACACTAGCAGCATCTCAACTGCGCTCAAACAATGGCAACAGGAACCTCAATCGAGTATCGAAGAGAGCAGATCAATGGTAAGAAAGAAAACAACAGATCCAGAATGGATACATGATCACAAGAAGGAACAACGTCAATGAAGGTATGATCATGAAACCAATAGAATCGAGGATCTCAAATGGATGTATAATCATGGATATGAAGGGAATCACTGATCTCGAAAATATGTACATCCTAAGGTTCCTTAACAGGAGTGGCGTGTCTTAAGTATGCCGCGGAACATACCCACGGTACGTCACTCTACTTTAGTCACCTATTCCATCAACCAAGGGTCATCCTACGCGACGAAAGTTCGGGTCTAATACTCCCTCGACTAAGTCTAAGTTCCGTAAGGTCAAGCCTAAGTTCCGTATATATATAGACGCCCTAGGCTCCACATAGTCAAACTTAGACTCGAACTAAGGTCAACCTAGTGCTCTGATACCAACTTTGTCACGACCCGAAAGAGCACGCGACTGGCCCTTGAACCATATGAAATCTATAGGACTTCATCTGATCTAAGTAAGCCAAAAGCCCAGAAATTTAAAACCATTTTAAGAGTAAAGAAACATATTTTGAAAATTATTTTCCATTGAGGCATTTTATCAAACACTTACTACGCATAAACAAAGAGCACAACCCACACAAGCAATATAATATACAACGCCGAAGGCCGGGGATCAAACCTAAGAGAATCTCCAATAAGCAAGAAAATCGTAATACTACTGAGCGTGACTCTAAGGTCGAAATAATACATCACTAGTGTCTATGTCTGAAACAATATACAAGTTTTGGTTGATGGAATTTCTAGATACAAAAGAATAATATATCAACAAGGTGTGGTCCTGATACAAAAGAACCCACCTACCCAAGCAAGCCCCCCATATGGAAGCAGTGTACCAGAAATGCCGCTACGGAACCTGTACGGAAAAACCCTGCAAGAACTGTGGCACAACGGGGATGAGTTTCCAACTCGTGAATAGAAAACATCTACAAGCAGAAATCGAATGCAAGACATAATCCTAGGTCAATACGATCAGTATATAATATAACCCTCAAGAGTAAGTCTGAAGCATGAAAATGTGGCAATGTAACATCTAATCATGTGGGTAGTGCCAAGTACTTGTGCCAGTGCCTCAGATAACAACATGTCATAAATATAGGATATGTCTGCATGAAGTAAATATGATGAAGTATCAAAATGGATATCAATACACATATATTAGCGCCCCATTCCACTAATATTGGTGTAAGGGTATATATAACAGCTCCCTCATACCCTGTTATATATACAAATGAAGTATGATCAATGTAGTCAAAGTCTGTATGTAATCAATGTCTGTATATATGTGGATCCCTTCCACCTGTCACCCAATGTCAATAAGCATCATGCATGCAAATATGAGGATATAATCAAAATCATGGAGATCATCATGAAACCAGTGCCTAGCATCGACACGTAAATCCTCATCTATCGGGCTCCGTTAGTCCGGATGAGCCCACGGGCTCTGTCTGCGGAATCGGCCTTCGGCCCCGGCAGTACGCCTATATCCATCTATCGACTCTGGTCAGCATCATCCGGATAACTGCCAGGTCCAACCAATCACTAGTAGTAGTTGTCTCTATGCTAGGCTCACCGTCTACTACACAGTGAAACCGTTCTCGCCCCGGGGCACCATACCGGATCCACCATGTACCCGTAATCGGCCTCATCCAACTCCTCGATTCGGGTTCACATATATCACTCTAGCACCGAGAAAACACATGGTGGACGCACCGAAATATCATATCAAGGGAAACCGTATTTTTAAATAATTAACTATTCTCTTTTGAAATATCCACGGTTCCCCAAATCCAGAATTAACATGGAAACAACATATCTCAATGCACATAATCATAAAGTATGATGTATGTGACATATAAATGAAATACAAGTATAACAGTATATCATGCAACATGGAAATAATAGTATGCACATACAAGGTCATATCCTGATGCAATAATGCTACTGTGTAGTGACATGGCAATTATCGATGATGAAGTGTGTGAGCCGGCAAGCAAGTGTACGTGGAACATACGCATCATCGATAATGGTGCTGGTGCCCTAGCAACATGATAGTAATATAGAAATAAACATATGGAAAGCAATGTGAATAGCATGAATATGCGGAAATCGAATAATCAACGCAACAGTAAAGAATCTACACCCATATGTATATGTCATGCAGTTATGCCATTTGAAATAAGACGAATCAGGATTTTTACTAAAAATAAAGGCTACGGTATTTTTAAGATATTCCCGATTTGTAATTTTGAAATAGATATGACTCGGGTCTAGTCTAACATCTACTATGCAAACTACAGATCTATTTATCAAGTCAATCGGGAGGGGTATGGAAACCACCTAAATCTGAGTCGATATATAGATATAATAGTCGGTGATCCCGCCTCAATAATATCGTGTACGATACAGTATATCATATGACATCCTCAAGTCATGAGTGCGGATCTATCATCAATATAAAACTCGTACGGTAAATCGTCGTAAGGCATCCCAATAGCTGGGTACAGGTCAGTATCACATTTCTCTCATCAAATATCAGGTATCATTATCATCATATCACATAATCTGGGGTACAGATCTAAGTCTAGTACAAATCAATACCATCTATATAAGTATGAAAGCGGGGGTAAAACACATGCCCAACGGCCCGCTAAGATCTCATTTCGTATCGCAAGTACGAATCACATCACATCACCGATCTCACGGCACAATGCCCAAAATCATCGACTCATCTCCAATGTCATCCAATATTATCATCAACACAGTGTAAGTATAGTGAATATGCAAGGGTGCGCGTGTGGGTGTAAACCTATTCTAGGGTTCGCGACTATGAACTGTACTAGTTTACTTCTAACCCTAAGCTATCCATAATACACCTAACACAAAATCCATGACACACTATAACTATCAAATGCAATATATAGTATATCAACTACGGACTGCGGGGGTGCTATACGCCATCCACCTGACATCCCCCGGTAGATATAATCTACTCACCTTGCGTCTTCATTGTCGACGTCACCAGGCGTTTGCTTGTCGTCCCGAAGTCTTCATGGGGTAGCTACACATCAAAGTATCGTATATGCACATTAAAACCAAATCAAAGCTAAAACGGCACACGAAACCCAAAACGATACGATAAGGGGCCTATAGGTCAGAACCTGTGGGCACGCCTTCAAAACCATCAATCAATCCTCGATATCGTCGTATAAATGCCAAATGGCCGAGGTAAAACACAATACACAATTGCAGAATTAAAATACGGAATACGGAAACACGAATCCAAAACAGCAACTAAGGAAATAGGCTCCAGATTTCACCCTAGGTCAAACCAGACAAATCTACACATACCATGGGTTTAATCTATAAATGTAGGGGCTTTGGAACAAAAACGAGACATTTTGGTGCTGGTCTGGCCGTAATTTGCGGCCAATAGGAATATATCTGTGGCCGGGTCATGGAGTTAGGTGCTAGGGTCTTGGTGGTAGCTTCTTGGGTGCCTGCACATGTCACTGTCCATTCAATATAATTTTCAGAGTCTCGGGTTGATAGCAGATCTCAAATAACCTTCATAGATTCCAGAAATTTTCCGATATCGGTTTCTAAATCCGTATTTCGGGTTTCAACTCTCAGGTTTAGGTCTCAATTCATGCACTAGGGTGTTTATCTAACCTCTACGGAGCTCAATTTCACATTACAACACAAGATTCTTTCAAACCCTAACTAGGTTTTCCTTAAATCCATAAAAACACACAATATCGGTTCTAAACTAAACGTTGGGTATAAGTAATACTAAAACTAAGATAAGGGTTCAGTAAATACCTCATTTGGCAACTCAAGAAAAATCTTGAGTTGCCCCTAGTGGCTAAAATCCTTGCTTTCTTGGTCCTATGTGTAGATCTCGAGCTTGTGCACATTTTTTGTGAAATGAAGATGGGGTTTTTGGGTAGTTTGTGAGATGATTTGGGGGTTGAAGAGGGGAGGTGAGGTGAGGAGCAAGCGCAGCAGCAGCAACAAGAGGAAGAGGGAGAGAAATGAGTGAAGGTTGAAGAGGAAATGGCTAAGTCTTGGTCAACACATCTCACCCTCTCATTCTCTCACTTGCCCATACCCAATATTATAATCCCTCACTTGCCCATACCCAATATTATAATCCTTTCCCATTTCTTTTCTTTTCTTTTTCTCTTCAAAATCCTTCTCACATAAATAGTAACCCCAAAACAAACCATGGTGTAAATGCACAAGTGTAGAAATGAAAGATATGTGCATGTTTTGCACAAAATTGCTTAAAAGCCGATTAGCGATTTTAATCACGATTAGCATTAAATTAGCATATAACTAATTATAAAAACTTAAAAATGACATAATTCCATAAAATACCCTATTTTAGAATTTTCCCTAATTTTTCCAAAATTTTTCCCATTTATTTGTATTTAATTATACCGAATTATTCAAATGTTCCATAAAATAATATTAAATTATAAAAATTCCCAAAAATAATATTTTATTATTTTGAAATATTACAATCTATCCTCCTTAAATAAGTTCGGTCTTCGAATTTAAATTTAAATCCCCAAGTACTAAAACATTTCAGCAAAAATACAAATTGTCGGGGCTCCACAAACATCAATCCTAAGGCGTATATAAGAATACCCCGTGCGTCAGGTACGCACGGAAAACAGAATCCATATAAGTACCATTCAGGTGCAACGGGTGTGCATACATCATCTGTCATAGGCAACGTGTGTGCCTGACAGCAAAACCAGGTGCATCTGACATGCACAAGGAAACCCGATTTAGTGCATCTGGTGTGCACCAAAATCGTACCTCAAAACACTAAGGGTACATCCATTGCTAGCAGCGTAAGATATGTACTTGTCACTTGCTCACAGTCTGGCGTCCTCTGCCTCTGGGTCCTTATCTTCTCTGTGGATTACCAATCTCACAATTGATCGGCTCATCGGCCCTGTCAGGTGTGCTAACGGGGACGATTCCGTTCTGGCACTTCTCTGGTCATCTCTCGGTCAATCCTCACGACCACTCGCAAAGCAGCATGTCACTGGCGTCTGTCTCTGGCTCTCTGAATGCCCGTGGCACATCTGATCCTGGGTGCAAAAATCAATGCAGCAGTGTCCTGGAACGAATCCTACTCAAGGTCTCTTCCGATATTGCCTATGCCGAACTTTACGGAGGCTGGCTCTCTTGCATAATCTCTTCTCACTCGATGGACATCTGTGTCCTCAGCACAACATTTTCTTGGAAATTGGTCGCATCCCAACGCCTCTGTAATCATATCAGGTTTCTAGTCTCGACAGGAAATAATGACAGCTCGTCAGCGTCTTACACGAACCTCTGGTTCCACTTGTCTCTATCGTCGGCATGCCATGCTATCTACGCACTGCACTGTTCTCGGCCACGGTCAATCCGAAGTCTCTCGCACGGACTCAAAATCGCGTACTCTGTAGCTTCATCATTCTGTAGAAGATGTCTGGCCGAACAGGTCCTCGGGAACACGTCCCAACCATCGGATGAATACTCAATACTCGTCCGTCCTCGATCAACTCGCAACGCATCTGGGTAAGGTCTTTTATTCGAACCTGATCAACTACCTCGTCGACGAGGTCGAGCTCTGGCCAGCTGGGTGTGCGTAATATGACCCCTCTTGGGTCCTGGTCTTCTCGTATAGTATTCCAGAAAGGTCCTGTAGAGGTCTCTCTCAAATCTCATTCCTGCCGAATTGCCCGGAAGACATCGTCCTTTACTGAAACTAATCCTTATTCCGAAATGGCTGCACACCCCTCGCGACTCCTTCTGGAAGGTATATCCCTAAACTACGCCTCTGCATGCGTATCGCATCATTGATGTCAACGGAGTGGAACGTCACCTCGTCAAATCTCTTGCGAACTCTTTACGTCACTCTGCTTCAATATCGACTGATTCGGACTCGTCTCATCGTGGCTGCATGGACCGAGCTCCAACGGCCATGCTTGTATCTGGAGTCTCCCAAGTAGTGTGTCCCATCACATGATATCCGAATGATGTCGAATCATCCGACCGAATCGTCAGACCCTCATAATCCCCCAAGAGATCAACATGTTGGTACAGTTTAATAGTATCGAGTACATACCACAGCATCAGTGGTCCAGCCGTAGAAGGGCAAACCCAAGCCTCACTAATGGCGCCGCGGAACTGCCGCAAACCCTAAGGTTCAAAGGCTTTCACACGGTCATTAAGTCGAGTTAGGGTTTCATTCTTCTAGAGGGTCCATATAATCGCTTGCATGTCTTTCCGAATACTTTAAACTTCGAAAATGGACTCCTGACATTCGATCGTCTCCATCGACTCTCAACGAATCTGCATGAAGTCGCCTCTGGCTAGAATCAATCTATTTGATGACCTCTCATTTGGGTAAGCGAACGAATCACATGTCCTAGTCATTCATCCTCGGTGACTAGCGACCTTCCATCATATCTCTAAGTATATACTCATGCTGCAATAGCTCCAATCATCTGGGCGATATCTCGTCATTTGCAGCATCAACTGGCTCATTCGTCTGTATGCTGAACAGCGCCTCAATCTTCCAGGAAAGGCAATACATTGGCGGTCATCTCTAAATCGATCTGCTCTAGATCCGATTAAGACTCTCCATACTGGAAATCTTTAACTCAACTGGGCCTGCTCCGGCGCATAAATCGGACGAATCACCTTCGTCTCTCAAATCGGGTAGACTAGCTATCATCTGTTTCATATCTGCCTGGAAGCTCCGGCGATCTCAGCTCGTAAGCTTCGGAAGCGACATCCTGTCAATCTCAGCAACAGCTGTTTCATCAGTCTGCACGGTAGGCGACATCATAATTTCTGAGGTATGCTGTACATCAACAGTCCTCACTTAACTGGCAGCTCTAACAATGGCCCGATCATCCGGGGTAAAACCAAGCACTCGCCTCTACAAGAGGTCACGATCATCAATACTAACTCGAGACGTTCCCATGTCACCAGAAAACACAATGCCGGCCCTCGTACTAGACGAGCTCGCCCTGACTGTAACACTAGCAGCAGCTCAACTGCGCTCAAACAATGGCTACAGGAACCTCAATCGAGTATCAAAGAGAGAAGATCAATGGCAAGAAAGAAAACAACAGATCCAGAATGGATACATGATCACAAGAAGGAACAACATCAATGAAGGTATGATCATGAAACCAATAGAATCGAGGATCTCAAATGGATGTATAATCATGGATATGAAGAGAATCACTGATCTCGAAAATATGTACGTCCTAAGGTTCCTTAAGCGGAGTGGCGTGTCGTAAGTATGCCGCGGAACAAACCCACGGTACGTCACTCTACTTTAGTCCCCTATTCCATCAACCAAGGGTCATCCTACGCGACGAAAGTTCGGGTCTAATACCCCCTCGACTAAGTCTAAGTTCCGTAAGGTCAAGCCTAAGTTCCGTATATATATAGACGCCCTAGGCTCCACATAGTCAAACTTAGACTCGAACCAAGGTCAACCTAGCGCTCTGATACCAATTTTGTCACGACCCGAAAGAGCACGTGACTGGCCCTTGAACCATATGAAATTTATAGGACTCCATCTGATCTAAGTAAACCAAAAGCTCAGAAATCTAAAACCATTTTAAGAGTAATGAAACATATTTTGTAAATTATTTTCCATTGAGGTATTTTATCAAACACTTACTACGCATAAACAAAGAGCATAACCCACACAAGCAATATAATATACAACGCCGAAGGGCGAGGATCAAACCTAAGAGAATCTCCAATAAGCAAGAAAATCGTAATACTACTGAGCGCAACTCTAAGGTCGAAATAATACATCATTAGTGTCTAAGTCTGAAACAATATACAACTTTTGGTTGATGGAATTTCTAGATATAAAAGAATAATACATCAACAAGGGTGGTCCTAATACAAAAGAACCCACCTACCCAAGCAAGTCCCCCATATGGAAGCAGTGTACCAGAAATGCCGCTACGGAACCTGTACGGCAAAACCCTGCAAGAACTGTAGCACAACGGGGGTGAGTTGCCAACTCATGAATAGAAAATATCTACAAGCAGAAATCGAATGCAAGACATAATCCTAGGTCAATACGATCAGTATATAGTATAACCCTCAAGAGTAAGTCTGAAGCATGAAAATGTGGCAATGTAACATCTAATCATGTAGGTAGTGCCATGTACTCGTGACAGTGCCTCAGATAACAACATGTCATAAATATAGGATATGTCTGCATGAAATAAATATGATGAAGTATCAAAATGGAAATCAATACACATATATTAGCATCCCATTCCACTAATATTGGTGTAAGGGTATATATAACAGCACCTCATACCCTGTTATATATACAAATGAAGTATGATCAATATAGTCAAAGTCTGTATGTAATCAATGTCTGTATATATGTGGATCCCGTCCACCTGTCACCTAATGTCAATAAGCATCATGCATGCAAATATGAGGATCTAATCAAAATCATGGAGATCATCATGAAACCTATGCCTAGCATCGACACGTAAATCCTCATCTATCGGGCTCCGTCAGTCCGGATCAGCCCACGGGCTCTGTCTGCGGAATCGGCCCTCGGCCCCGGCAGTACGCCCATATCCATCTATCGACTCTAGTCAACATCTTCCGGATAACCGCCAGGTCCAACCAATCACTTGTAGGTAGTTGTCTCTCTGCCAGGCTCACCGCCTACTACACAGTGAAACCGTTCTCGCCCCGGGATACCGTACCGGGTCCACTATGTACGCGTAATCGGCCTCATCCAACTCCTCGATTCGGGTTCACATATATCACTCTAGCACCGAGAAAACACATGTTGGACGCACCGAAATATCATATCAAGGGAAACCGGGTTTTTAAATAATTAACTATTCTCTTTTGAAATATCCACGGTTCCCCAAATCCAGAATTAACATGGAAACAACATATCTCAATGCGCATAATCATAAAGTATGATGTATGTGACATATAAATGAAATGCAAGTATAACAGTATATCATGCAACATGGAAATAATAGTATGCACATACAAGGTCATATCCTGATGCAATAATGCTACTGTGTAGTGATATGGCAATTATCGATGATGAAGTGTGTGAGTCGGCAAGTAAGTGTACGTCGAACATACGCATCATCGATAATGGTGCTGGTGCCCTAGTAACATGATAGTAATATAGAAATAAACATATGCAAAGAAGTGTGAATAGCATGAATATGCGGAAATCGAATAATCAACGCAACAGTAAAGAATCTACACCCATATGTATATGTCATGCAGTTATGCCATTAGAAATAAGACGAATCAGGATTTTTACTAAAAATAAGGGCTACGGTGTTTTTAAGATATTCCCGATTCGTAATTTTGAAATAGATATGACTCGGGTCTAGTCTAACATCTACTATGCAAACTACATATCTAAGTATCAAGTCAATCGGGAGGGGTATGGAAACCACCTAAATCTGAGTCGATATATAGATATAATAGTCGGTGATCCCGCCTTAATAGTATCGCGTATGATACAGTATATCATATGACATCCTCAAGTCATGAGTGCGGATCTATCATCAATATAAAGCTCGTACGGTAAATCGTCGTACGGCATCCCAATAGCTGGGTACGGGTCAGTATCACATTCCTCTCATCAAATATCAGGTATCATTATCATCATACCACATAATCTGGGGTACAGATCTAAGTCTAGTACAAATCAATACCACATATATAAGTATGAAAGCGGGGGTAAAACACAAGCCCAACGGCCCGCTAAGATCACATGTCGTATCGCAAGTACGAATCACATCACATCACCGATCTCACGGCACAATGCCCAAAATCATCGTCTCATCTCCAATACCATCCAATATCATCATCAACACAGTGTAAGTATAGTGAATATGCAAGGGTGTGCGTGTGTGTGTAAACCTATTCTAGGGTTCGCGACTATGAACTATACTAGTTTACTTCTAACCCTAAGCTATCCATAATACACCTAACACAAAATCCATGACACACTATAACTATCAAATATAATATATAGTATATCAACTACGGACTGCGGGGGTGCTATACGCTATCCACCCGACTTCCCCCAGTAGATATAATCTACTCACCTTGCGTCTTCATTGTCGACGTCACCACGCGTTTTCTTGTCGTCCCGAAGTCTTCATGGGGTACCCACACATCAAAGTATCGTATATGCGCATTAAAACCAAATCAATGCTAAAACGGCACACGAAACCTAAAACGATACGATAAGGGGCCTATAGGTCAGAACCTATGGGCACGCCTTCAAAACCATCAATCAATCCTCGATATCATCGTATAAATGCCAAATGACCGAGGTAAAACACAATACACAATTGCAGAACTAAAATACGGAATACGGAAACACGAATCCAAAACAGCAACTAAGGAAATAGGCTCCAGATTTCACCCTAGGTCAAACCAGACAAATCTACACATACCAGGGGTCTAATATATACATGTGGGGGCTTTGGAACAAAAACGAGACATTTTGGTGCTGGTCTGGCCGCAATTTGCGGCCAATAGGAATATATCTGCGGCCGGGTCAAGGAGTTAGGGGCTAGGGTCTTGGTGGTAGCTTCCTGGGTGCCTGCACATGTCACTGTCCATTCAATATAATTTTCAAAGTCTCGGGTTGATAGCAGATCTCAAATAACCTTCACAGATTCCAGAAATTTTCCGATATAGGTTTCTAAATCCGTATTTCGGGTCTCAACTCTCAGGTTTAGGTCTCAATTCATGCAGTAGGGTGTTTATCTAACCTCTATTGAGCTCAATTTCACATTACAACACAAGATTCCCTCAAACCCTAACTAGGTTTTCCTCAAATCCACAAAAACACACAATATCGGTTCTAAACTAAACATGGGGTATAAGTAATACTAAAACTAAGCTAAGGGTTCAGTAAATACCTCATTTGGCAACACAAGAAAATTCTTAAGTTGCCCCTAGTGGCCAAAATCCTTGCTTTCTTGGTCCTATGTGTAGATCTCGAACTTGTGCACATGTTTTGTGAAATGAAGATAGGGTTTTGGTGTAGTTTGTGAGATGATTTGGAGCTTGAAGAGGGGAGGTGAGGTACGGAGCAGGAGCAGCAGCAGCAATAAGAGGGAGAGGGAGAGAAATGAGTGAAGGTTGAAGAGGAAATGGCTAAGTCTTGGTCAACACATCTCACCCTCTCATTCTCTCACTTGCCCATACCCAATATTATAATCCTTTCCTATTTCTTTTCTTTTCTTTTTCTCTTAAAAATCCTTCTCACATAAATAGTAACCCCAAAACAAACCATGGTGAAAATGCACAAGTGTAGAAATGAAAGATATGTGCATGTTTTGCACAAAATTACTTAAAAGCCGATTAGCGATTTTTAATCGCGATTAGCATTAAATTAGCGTATAACTAATCATAAAAACATAAAAATGGCATAATTCCATAAAATACCCTATTTTAGAATTTTCCCTAATTTTTCCAAATTTTTTCCCATTTATTTGTCTTTAATTATATCGAATTATTAAAATATTCCATAAAGTAATGTTAAATTATAAAAATTCCCAAAAATAATATTTTATTATTTTGAAAAGTTACAAGAGAACACCCTATACTACATGGAAAGTAGTAAAGGATAATGAAGTAGGAAGTGGGCTCACTTTATAATTGATTTTCTCACACTTTTTCTCATTCCACCATTAGAGCTAGCAAGCTTTTCATGGAGCTTGATGAAGAAGAAGATGACTTGTGAATAATTCATCCAAATGAAAACTTATCCAAATCAATTATTCACCCGTGGTTTAATTAAACCCTCATGCTTAACTCATGTAGAGAATTAACAATGGTGTGAGGTTAATGGTTGGGTTAAGTAATATCTAAGCAAATGATAAAAGAGTGGACTTTGTCAAAATTTCTACAAGCTTCTTCAAGCTTGACAACTTTGACTAAGTTTATCTCTTTTGTTAAATTCATAAGATAAAAACAAAACCCTAATTTAACCTAATTATGGTATAAGTCTCATACACCCATCTTGCATGTATCATCAACCATGACACAATGCATGTACACAAACATACATATCACATATGTACAATGTGCACAGAAAGTGAGAAAACAAATCACAAGTGAGCTAATACTAGTTAATGCAATATAATATATCGAATATATAATTATACATTAAATTATTAAATCAACTCTTGATTTAATAATCCGGCTATAACCGACTAATATCAAGTGTAACAACTTATCGAATCAACACTTGATCCGATAACCCGGCTATATCGCATACAACCAATCAATGTCACAAATCACGAGAATAGATTACGGTATCTCATATTTTATCAATCTCGGTCCCTCACATATCACATATGTGCTCCTACACTATTTCTCTTGAGCCAGGAAACCCCTGTGTAGGTCTCTATAGACTCGTCAATACGCCGGCAGTAGGTGATGATCATATCAAACACCCACAAGCTGCAAGCGGTCTGCTAAACGTAACGGCCTCCCAGGTATTGAGCGATCAGAAGATCAACAAGCAAGCCTGCTCACACTCCTGTGAATCCAATCAGTAACACTGCCGTACAGTCCGGTCTCTTCGTCTGATACGTCGCATATCTCATCTAGGGGTGGTATACGTCAGACCCCAGTAACTTGATAAGTCGTATCGATATGAGGCTCATAACGGGTCGAGAAACTACTGATAACACTTACCAGTATAACTCTGAAGCTGCCTTCGCAAAGGACTTCCTGTTATAGCCAATCGAACACAGCGCAACATCAACTCCCTATACCGGGAGAGACGAAACCCCTCCTATCGCTCATTGCCTCCATGTGACTCGGGACTGTATCCAAAAGCCACCGTTTTGCTCGCCCTCTTGGACATGGTATGATGGAAATCAAAGCACAGTGGGAATCACACAAGACTCTATGACGATCTCGGGTCTCCAGACTAAGCTGTACCAGTGTCACCAGAGAACTGCCATCTGACGTGAGGTATAATACCATCTGGGAGTTCTCGGCGAGTCCGTCCAGTGTACTCAGACTCCACTGAGCACCCGTATACTGTCTTTGACGTCAAACACCAATGGATATGGGATCATCCATCGCCCATCTACATGGGTCGAGAAGCTATACGCTAGTTTACTCTGTTATATCGATGCCCTGTCTCGATACACCTACGACTAGGAACATTTGAAGGATGTACTTAGCGATTACACTGTCCCCACTAGTATGATCTGCATCATAGTCTTGGTAGTTAAGTACTCATCCTAAGGGCTTTATCAACATGTAACATAGATACAATCAGAGTACATGTTAAGATAAAGAGCAACCAGATAGCATACTATCATGTCGAGCAAGAAAGTCATCCCTATATATGACCAAGTATCCACTACAATATACATCGTATGTACAGTAATGGCCTCTAGGGCATACATATCACTAACAATCTCCCACTTGCACTAGGACCATCTGTTCTAGTATCACATACCCAACAATTAGCAGTGGCTGAAGTATCTCATACTCAACCATCCCATAAAAGTCTCTACTGGGAAATAGGCCTTTGTGAGTGGATCCATGCTGTTGTCCTCTGTGTCTACTCTCCTAATCTCGATCTCCGTGGAGATCAACCATCTCCATGATCAGGTGATACTGCCTAAGAATATGTCTGGATCACTGATAGGACGGGGGTTCCTAGGCAAAAGCCACAACTTCATTGTCATGCAATGGTAGGAACGAAGTTCATCTCATGAACTTATATTCACCCAGACTGTTTCTTTGGTAGAATCCTAAGGTAGCAATGTATTAGCCTTTAATCGTCTAGATTTGTAACGGTATCTAGCTTTGAACTCTTCCAACATATCGTCCCTCTACTGAGGGTAAAGACAATGCCTGTGACTGACATTCAGTCGTCCTTACCACCCTGGATCCTATCCAGTGATTCTCCCCAGGATCGATTGATACCATTTCACTATACCTAGTGAGAATCCTAACATCCACTTAGATCTATCTTATAGATCCAAAACCCAGGATTTAGGAGGTATCACCTTGATCCTATATGGAGAATCTATGTGATTAGAGGAGATAGACCGAGCGTAGCATAGGAAACCCCTTTCCTATCAAGAGTATGTCATCCACGTACAATACGAGGATCATCACCATACTTCCTACTACCTTTTTGCATATACAAGGTTCATCTACCATTTTGATGAAGTCATACGCTTTGACTATCACATCAAAACAGATGTTCCAACTTCGTGATGCCTGCTTTAACCCATAAAGCAACTTGCAAATATTTCTGCTGCTCCTACTGTCTACGAAGCCCTCTGGCTGTGTACTTATAGACGCTCTTTTCTAAATCACTATTTAGAAAAGCAGTCATGACACACAACCGCCAGATGTCGTAGTTATGGTATGTAGCAATAGCAAGTAGGATCTGGATGGACTTAATCGTAGCTTTGAAAGTTCAACTTTTCCATGTACACCAAGTAATCTTCTTAAGATATACTTGCCCCTGATGCGGATTTAACCCTTCAGATAAAGCAACTAAAGTCCATACTTTGTTGGTGTATATGGATTCAATCTCAGATCGCTTAGCATCCAGCCTTTCTCATAGAGTCCGTACTCCTGATGGCTTACTCAAAACTATTTGGGTCATCATCTCATGATGCCATCCGCGCTCCTATTGTCATAGAGAAACCGAAGTATCTCTCAGGCGGATGAAGAACCCTACCAGATCGGCGGAGAGGCTGAGGTTCGTCGGGAACTATTGAATCCTTCGATTCTACCAAATCATCGGCTGTAGTTTGTATTGCTGGAACTCCTTCCTGTTCTACCCCATGACCACTAATTTCTTCACAAGAAATTCCCTTTCCCAAAGGTGGCATACTGAGAAACAAAACACCTTTTGCTCCTCAGTGTGGTAGAAGATATTCCCTTGCGAATGCTTGGGATATCCAACAAACTTCCACGGAACTAACCTTGCCTCGAGCATGTCCGGATTTTGCTTTTAGACATAAGCCAAACAACCCCAAATCTTAACATCCTTAAGAGACGGGCTCTTCCCATACCATATCACATATGGAGTGGTAGGCACCTGATTTGATTGGAACCCCATTCAATAGGTATACAGCTTCTCAAGTGCATAACCCCCAAAAGGAAATAAGCAACTCAGTAGTACTCATCATAGAGCACACCATATCACATAAGGTGCGATTTCTCTGCCCCGATATACCAACATGCTGTGGTGTATACGGAGGAGTAATGCTGAGAGAGAATCACATTCTCCTTTAGAAAAGTCCGGGAATTCCGTGCTCAAGTATTCTCCTCCTTGATCACATCAAAAGACATAATACTTATACCTATTTTGGTTCTCTACTTCTAGCTTATATTCTATGAATATCTCAAAAGGTTCGGACTTGTGTTTTAACAGGAACATATGTCTGAATCTTAAAAGATCATTAGTGAATGTAATGAAGTACAAAAAACTAGTCCTGACATGTGTAGACAGGGGACCTTTATACATCAGCATGTATTAATCCCAAGAGTTCAGTAACTCTTTCTCTGTTTCCATTAAACGGAGCAATGGTCATCTTATCTTTGTGACATGACTGGCAAGCTTCACAAGATATAAATTCAAACAGATTTAAATATGCATCTTTATGTAACATCAGCAAGTCGGGTCGCATTGATATGACCTAGTCTACAATGCATCAAGAAGGATGCATTCATTTCTGAACCCTTCCTCTTGTATGTGTTCTGTACGTTAAGAACCGTAGTTTGATTTAGAACGTATATGCTTTTAGATAACGTGTCTGAACCGATCAACTCTTGATACAGGAAATGTTCAAAACATTATCCAACAATACAAAATTATATCCTTCTTTACTAATAAAGAGACTGATATGCTGTTGTATATCAGGTTCGTTATCTAATAACATTCATTCAGAATCAATGTATTTGGTAATACAGGGTGATAACTGCCAACAGACTTGGCTGCAACACTTGCACCATTTTTAACTCTTAAAACTTATCACCCTTTCTCAGTTCTCTACCTTTCTGTAGCCCATATAACAGATTACATATACGGGATCATGATCTGGTGTCACATACCCAGGACGTAAAGGATACTGAGAAACAGTTCTTTGTAATGAACACACCCAAAGATGATGCATCATCATGCACCTTCTTCGTTTGGGTGGCACGGGAACTCTGGTAATTCCCTATTTCCTGCTCGGTCTTATAACAATTATAAGTTGGAGCGGGAACAACGTTCCTTAGCGCAGTATAACAAGCAGGTTCAGTCAATACGTCCGTATTATTATCATGATTAAGGCGTGACATGGTCGCTACTTGGAGAGAGAGAAGAAAACACTTAGCGTATGCTCTTGCAAGATTAGATTGGTTATTAATACATGTAATCAGGATGTCTCCCGCTGTTTTAGTCAAATCTTCCTTCAAACCCTAAAAGGAAAGACTAGCCGGGATTAATTACACCCTACAAGTTTGTCGATCTTTCAGCCAGGCCAGTGCCGGTACTTTGAGGGAGGTTCCCCGTACTTTCGTACAGACCTAATTAAAATAAATCTCGCTTTCCTAAGGGTGTAACCCCGTTAACACCTTTCTAGACACCTACTTGATCAGCTAATTGTAAAGTGCAAAACTCTACCAGGAGTAACTCTTACTCGCAGTGGGTATCGGGATCCAACTATCTCATAGGAGGTATGCAATCTCATTGCAAATTTCAACACTTGAAATTCCCGATAATATTTTACCCCTAACCTCCTATGACCTTGACAAAGGCCAACAAACCATAGGATGCTAGTCAAGTTCAACCCGTCATTTCCTGATTGAATTAAACCCATCGCCCGACCCTTTACATAGGCCAACAAGGTCGCACGACTACCCTAATTCAATCGCATCATATGCATATGCAGATAAGCAGTAATTAGCTACCGCACACTACGCCTTGACAAAGGCCAACAAACGCAGCACGAATACTAACTATTACTTATCTGAAATGACGGAGGGCTACGACAGGTTTTTAAGAAAACCTTTTGCGTAATGAACTTGATATCATCGTAGAATCGAGTGATTTAAAATGGAGTGTTTTTTAGGCTTTTACTAGTTTTGCTAAAGAGGTCACTCCCGGTGAAAGGATCTCGGCTCTTTTCTTATCGAATAAGTTGTAGGATATTTCACAAATACCACTATGCAAAGTAAGAACTAGAAAAGCAATCAAAAGACAAAACCGGCGGTTTGTAGCATCTGCCAGTTATTCCTAAAAAGGTCACTCCCGGTGAAGGGATCTCGGCTCTTTCCTTATCGAATAAGGTGCTAGTTGTTCTACAAGGAACACCGCTATGCAAAGCAACAACTAGAGCTACCTGTTTTTGAAAATTCGATTCCACAACATCTTTAGGTTTCTTTTATTTCATTAATCTCATTAATGAATTCCTATCATATAAGTTACCTAAACATTACAGATAAATACAACGTACGCTTATGCCATCCGCATTCGTCTCGATGTCCCTTCATGCACCGTTAGGTTAGGTAACTAACGGCATAGCGGGGCAGTGCTAGCGCGGGTGTAAAACATAAGCAACGTCTATATAATATATCACATATACTATATCATGTATCCATCTCAACATATCAAATGATCACATCACAGATATCGCAGCAGAAGAACAACATATGAAATATTGGATATAGTAGGATTTCCATGTTTTATTTTAAGCCTGTATAAAACACGGATTCCACGGTCATGATGAATATCCAATCCCACACCCCTAGACCCCTACGAAAGCGGCAAGCAGCCCTACTAATTCTAGAGTTAGGAGACCTGGTCTCGACTCCTCGAGATGGTCTCCCTCTGGACTCCAGAACCCGGTTACTTGTGCTCCCCGCCTTGGGTGTATCCTAATGCGAAAAAGTAAATAATATACAATGGTGACATCATCCTCAACTCGGAAGTGCCCCAATAAAAGAATATTACATATAATGAATTTTACATGAATGAAAATGAAAAACTCTCATCTCACATAAAACCCCCGGCTATTCAAAACACGAAGATCCAATATAACATATCACAGCAACACATAACATCACATGTCATCAACGTAAGTAAATATGCATATCCTAATTGTCGTTGACATATAGCAACGAAACCGGCAATATACCACATATTACACTTACGGTCGCAGAAAAGAAAATGAAAAACTACAACAGTTGGAATCCGCAACCACCTGAGACATCGCATGCCTAACCAAATGAATTCCTTAGACATCGCATGCCTGACAATTATAAACCCCGTATTTTAGTCTCGATCTCGAAAACAATTTTCAATATCTAGTCTGGAAATTCAACAAGATTCCTGACATCCTGATCAAATGCTTGTCGGAAACTTTAGTAGACGGCCGCACCCCCGATACCGTCGGCGAAGTGCACTAAGGTGGAACACCGCTATCGCGAGCACCCGAACGGATGCTTTTGGCGACGGGGTTCTCCTACAGTCACTTGGTCGGGGCTATGGGGCGTGGCTATCTATCAAGTTTACCCGGCGAGTATCCACGTACGCTACGTGATTGCGACGAACTTTTGATCGCATCAAAATCCCGAGGCAACCGATCAAATGAGACTAAACTGCTAGATTTATAACATTCAAAATTAGTTATCTCATAACTACTTATGGATTCCAAATATTGTATCCCATCACATAATATCCGTATGACGATAAACTCTTCGATCGATTCATCAAAGTCCCACAGTTTTCCGACAGCTCAACACTTGAGCACAGTTTTTGTAATACCCAAAAGATACCTTAGTACCTATGAACAACCGTAGAAGGGTCAAACCAACGCCTCACATGTGAAAAGCTAAACTACCACAAACCCTAGGGTTCAAGTGGTGGTTTTGACGGCCTCATAATCGAGTTAAGGTTTACGTTCTTCTAAAGGGTCCGCGGAATCACTTGCATGTTTTTCCGAGTACGTTAAACTTGGAAAAATGGGATTTTAACATTCGATCGAACTTTTTAACATTGTCTAGACAATATGTGAAAGACCCGAAACAATGTTAAAACTACGAATACGAAACACTCCGAATTGTTTATAGTGTAAAATTACATCACATGCAAAATTAACAAAAATAAACAACACCTGAAATATCCAAACCAAGTCACTGGAACACAGGCAAAAATTCTGGGGGTGATGCTCGGATTGGGCCGATATGGGACCTATGGTGGCCGGCCACTTTTGAAAGAAACCCCCTGAAATTTTTACAGTGTTCATGATATATCATATACATCACTCTGTACTTGTTTGCAAATTTTTTTAACAACTTTTAAAATCAACAGAAACTTGATTTTCTGTTTCAAGTTTCGGAGTTGTTTTGGTTTCGTGATCTTAACAAAATCCGTATTTATTTCTAGCATGGCTCTGATACCACTGAAGGGTTACCTACGACGGAAATAAGGTTTCGGGAGGTATCGTCCATGCCAAATTAAAATATTGCCGATTTAGAAAACCCTAACATAGATCGTATACTAGAAATAAACGGAAAGATATATGCAAACACTTTGCAATATGTAAAGAGAGCGAGGAATACAACCTTTGTAGACCGGTCCTTCACTTTAATAGCTCCGTGCAGAAGTCCCCTCCGCTGCGATCGCAAACTCCAGACTCTAGAGAGGCTCTGTTGAAGAAACGAACGTGCTTGCTTTGAAGACTTCGAGGCCGAAGATGATCTACGTCGGGGAGACACTAACTCAAGCTATTACTTCACTAGGACATGAACTTTGTAAAAAGAACACCCTATACAACATGGCAAGTAGTAGAGGATGATGAAGTAGGAAGTGGGCTCACTTTAGAATTGGTTTTCTCACACTTTTTCTCATTCCACCATTAGTGCTAGCAAGCTTTTCATGGAGCTTGATGAAGAAGAAGAAGACTTGTGAATAATTCATCCAAATGAACACTTATCTAAATCAATTATTCACCCATGGTTGAGTTAAGCCCTCATGCTTAACTCATGTAGAGAATTAACCAAGGTGTGAGGTTAAAGGTTGGGTTAAGTAATATCTAAGCAAATGACAAAAGAGTGGACTTTGTCAAAGTTTCTACAAGCTTCTTCAAGCTTGGCAACTTTGACTAAGTTTATCTCTTTTGTTAAATTCTTAAGATAAAAAAACCCTAATTTAACCTAATCATGGTATAAGTCTCATACACCCATCTTGCATGTATCATCAACCATGACACAATGCATGTACACAACCATACATATCACATATGTACAATGTGCACACAAAGTGAGAAAAAAAATCACAAGTGAGCTAATACTTGTTAATGTAATGTAATTTATCAAATATATAATTATACATTAAATTATTAAATCAACTCTTGATTTAATAATCCGGCTATAACCGACTAATATCAAGTGTAACAACTTATCGAATCAACACTTGATCCGATAACCCGGCTATATCGTATACAACCGATCAATGTCACAAATCACGAGAATAGAATACGGTATCTTATATCATATCAATCTCATTCCCATACATATCACATATGTGCTCCTACTCTGTTTCGCTTGAGCCAGGAAACCCCTATGTAGGACTCTAAAGACTCGTCAATACGCCGGCAGTAGGTGATGATCATATCAAACACCCACAAGACGCTAGCGGTCTGCTAAACGTAACGGCCACCCGGGTATTGAGCGATCAGAAGATCAACAAGCAAGCCTGCTCAAACTCCTGCAAATCCAATCAGTAACACTACCGTACAGTCCGGTCTCTTCATCTGATACGTCGCATATCTCGTCTATAGGTGGTAAATGTCAGACCCCAGTAACTCGATAGGTGGTGTCGATATGAGTCTCATAACGGGTCGAGAAACTACTGATAACACTTATCAGTATATCTTTGAAGCTGCCTTGGCCAAGGACTTCCTGTTATAGCCAATCGAACACAACGCAACATCAACTCCCTATACCGGGAGAGACGAAACCCCTCCTATCGCTCATTGTCTCCATGTGACTCAGGACTTTACCCAAAAGCCACCATTTTGCATGCCCTCATGGACGTGGTATGATGGAAATCAAAGCACAGTGTGAATCACACAAGACTTTATGACGATCTCGGGTCTACAGACTAACCTGTACTAGTGTCACCAGAGAACTGCCATCTAACGTGAGGTATAATACCATCTGGGAGTTCTCGGCGAGTCCGTCCAGTGTACAGTCTCCACTGAGAACCCATATACTATCTTTAATGTCAAACACAAATGGATATGGGATCATCCATCGCCCATCTATATGGGTCGATAAGCTATAAGCTAGTCTACTCTGGTATATCGATGCCCTGTCTCAATACACCTACGACTAGAAACATTTGAAGGATGTACTTAGCAACTACACTGTCCCTACTAGTATGATCTGCATCATAGTCCTGGTAGTCAAGTACTCATCCTAAGGGCTTTATCAACTTGTAACATAGAGACAATCAGAGTACATGTTAAAATAAAGAGCAACCAGATAGCATAATATCATGTCGAGCAAGAAAGTCCTCCCTATATATGACCAAGCTTCCACTACAATATACATCGTATGTACAGTAATGGCCTCTAGGGCATACATATCACTAACAGAATGTAACCCTCTGGCCGATCCATATAGACGCGCTCTTCAAAATTTCCATTTAGAAAACCCGTCTTTACGTCCATCTTCCAGATCTCATAATCGTGGAAGGCAGCAATGGCAAGAAGGATCAGAATGGATTTGAGCATAGCTACTGGAGAAAAGGTTTCATCATATTCCAAACCAGGTCTTTGATGAATACCTTTTGCAACAAGTCTAGCCTTATAGGTTTCAACCTGTCCATCTACACCAATCTTTTTTCTGAAGATCCATTTGCACCCTACGGGTTTTACCCCTTCTGGAGAAATGTCCAAAGTCCATACTTTGTTGGTGTACATGGACTCCATCTCGGTCCGCATTGCATCCAGCCATTTTACCGAGTCGCCGCTCTGAATGGCTTGCTAGAAGCTAGTAGGCTCATCATTGTCAATGGTGTAATCCTTTCAATCTCCGTCTATGAGAAAACCGTAGTATAGGATGAGACTGCATACTACTTCTGCGGAGTGGTGCGGGGATGTCCGGTTCTTCTGAAATCTCTGGTTCTACCAAGCTTTCAGTAATACCTTGTGGTTCAGGAATTTCTTCCAGTTCTGTTGCACTCCCACTTATCTGATTTTCTAAAAATTCAGTTTCCAAGAAGCAGGCATGACGAGAAACAAAGACATTTTGCTCCTCTGCATAATAGAAAAGATACCCCTTGGAGTTCTTTGGGTATCCCACAAACTTACACTGTACTGAGCGTGCCTCGAGCTTGTCCGCATGTTGCTTTTTGACAAAAGCTGGACATCCCCATATCTTAAAGTGTTTAAGACATGGTTTCTTCCCACTCCACATCTGATATAGTGTGGTAGGCACTGACTTTGTAGGAACCTGGTTCAAAAGATATGCAATTGATTCTAGTGCATATCCCCAGAAGGATCCCAGCAACTCAGCTTTACTCATCAATGAATGAACCATATCCAATAGGATTCTGTTCCGCTTTTTCGATACACCATTGTGTTGTAGCGTGAATGGAGGAGTAATCTGAGAAAGAATTCCATTCTCTTTTAAGTAGTCCAGGAACTCGGCACACAAGTATTCACTACTTCGATCAGATCTCAGTGTCGTGATACTTTTGCCTGTTTGTTTTTCCGCTTCATTCTTCTATTCCCGGAATCTCTTAAAGGCCTCGGATTTATACTTCATCAAGAAGACATGTCCATACCTAGAGAAATCATCCATAAAAGTAATGAAATAGGAATAACCATTATATGCATGTATAGACATTGGACCACACACATTATCAATATCTAGTGAACGGAGTCTGTGTATGAGTCCCAAGAGCTCGCTCGCTCTTACTCCGTGTCTAGTGAACGGAGTCTTTGTCATATTTCCCATGAGACAAGATTGACAAGTTGCATAAGACTGATATTCAAACGGATCCAAATATCCCTCTCTATATAGCTTCGTCAACCGTGTTTCATTGATGTGACCCAGTCTACAATGCCATAAAAAAGCCTGATTTAATTCCGGAGACTTTCTTTTAAGTGTGTTCTGGACACTGAAAACCTAAGCTTGATTTAATACGTATATACCGTTATCTAATATACCGGACCCAATTAAAGCTTGATTTAGGTGGATGTTGACCACATTGCTTACATATGTAAAATCATATCCTTGCTTAGAAAGTAAGGATGCATATATGATGATACAAGCTAGAATAGGCACATACAAACAGTTACCTAGAATCAATATCTGCCCACTTGTCAATCCAAGTTGATATTTCCCTACGGATTCAGCGTCCACGCTCATTCCGTTAGCAACCCTCAGAGTCATATCACCTAACCTGATTACTCTACGGTTTCTCAAAGCCTGTAATGAATTACAAATATGAGATCTTGATCCAGTATCTAGTATCCAGGAAGTAGAGTTAATTGACATACAGTTTTCTATTACAAACACACCTGAAGTCGAAACCACAACATGCTTCGGATCCTGGATTCTGGCTTTCAAAGCCCTGTAATCCCTCTGCCAATACCCTTTCCCGTAACAATAGGAACATCCCTCCTTCCCTACTGTTAGCCCAGAAACTTTTTCCCTTCACCGCATATCGGTTTTGTAGAGGTCATCTTCTTCTCACCCTTTGCTTTCGCCTTGGATGCAGAAGAGGAAAATGCCATAATATGCTGAGTGGGTGTCACCCTGGTTTCCTTCAGGGTACCCTCAACTGGAAGTATAACTTTCTTCCACTGGGCAAAAGTAGTTGGTAGGGAATGTAGAAACAAGTCAGCATATGACATGTTTCCCAATGTGGTCTCTAGGTCCGTGAGCTCATTAATATAGCTGGTCATCTTAAGGACGTTGTCCCCTACAGATGACCCGACAGCCAACCTCGCTTGAAGCAATTCCTTCGAGGTCATATCTTGCTATACGATATTTCTCTCCATATAAAACATTGTTATGGAGGAAGATGGAAACTAAGTCCATCTTCTCATGCTACCTCTGGTATACACCATCAACTGAGTCCAACACAAGGCACATGACATTCGCACTGTCCTTTTCCGATGTCTTACAGATATCAATATCCGAAATGGTGGAAACTGGACCTGAGACGGTGAGGGCTTGAGTATTAAAGAGGTGTCCCAGATTGTCATAGGTAATGGACATCTGGACAGACCTCTGCTAGTCATTATAGTCAGATTAAGTCATTTTATTATCTAGATGTAACTTAGTCTTGGTCACTTGGTCGCTGCAATTAAGAGAGAGAGAAGAAAACACATAGCAAGATGCTCTTGCAAATTTAGATTGGTTTTTAATTTATCTAAAAAGAATGGCTCCCACTGTTCCTCAAATCCTTCCTCAAAACATAAAAGAAGAATTAGTCAGGATTAATCTCACCGTACAATTCTTGCTTAACCGTTCAGCCAGGCTAGTGTCGGTACTTCGAGGGAGGTTTCACGACGCTTTCGTGAAGTTCCTTAATTAAATAAGCTCTTTTCCCTGGAGGCGTAGCCCTGCTAACACTGTTCTAGACACCTACTTAGTTTATAGCATTAATCGTTAAGTAAAAAATCTCCCGATGAGTAGCATATACTCACAGTAGGATCGGGATCCAAATATCATTGTATGATAATGCTGAAGGAATCCTACCAATATTATCACACTCCAAATGGTATGCAACACCAGCAAGTTTCAATTTCCTTAGAAACTCCCGATATGGATTTTTGCCCCATGCTCTTATGACCTTGAGTAAGGCCAACAAAGCATAAGTCACATGTCAAGTTCTTCCCGTTATTGTCCAGGTTAATTTGAACCCACCCATACATACCCTTGACTAAGGCCAACAAAGTAGTACGACTTTCCCAAACCAACGCATCTATCTATGCAACATATGAATACCCGGCAGCTACCAATCACTATGCCTTGACTAAGGCTAACAAACATAGCTTGAATACTATTAAATATTCATATGAAATGACGGAGGGCTACTAATGGTTTTGGCGAAACCGTGAACGTAGTGAACTTGATATAATCGAAGGAACCTGATAGATTTTAAAAGGAATGGTTTAAGCTCCGCATTTAAAAGTCTGTCGTTTTAAAATAACTAAGTGGTTTTAAATTTGTTCCAACGATTCATCTTTTGTTTGTTTTCTTTGCATTAATTTAATGCAGTCCCATCAATTAACCTACCATTGCAAAAAACAACGAAAATAAATATACGCTTATGCTATCCGCATTCACCATGGGGCCCCGTCATCACCCGTTAGGTTACTTAACTAACGACAGAGCGGGGGCTGGACTAGCGCGGATGCAAAACATAAGAAATGTCTATTATATAACAAATATATAATAATATCCATTCATCAGACGCAATGATAGGCATTCCAGATCATAGATGATCACATTGGATATACTAGGAATTCCGTGTTTCGTTTGAGCCTGTAACGAAAGACAGATTCCACGGTCGTGATGAATAGCCAAACTCCAACCTAGACCCCTACGGGTGCAGAAAACTACCCGCAAAATACCCGAAGTGAAGCAACCACCCTCAACAAAGTGAGTAGGCCACTCGGCACTTCAAAGTACCTGGTAGTTTGTGCACCCCACCTTAGGTCTATCCTAGGAGCAAAAACAGTAAAAGAAATAATACAATGGTGGCTACAACCTCGACCCTCATGTTCCCCGTAAAAATATTATTACATAACTTTACAAATTTATATCGAATGAAAGAATGAAAACCCTCATCTCACATCCCTGGTTATTCATCCACGACGATCCAACAAGTTCATATACATAAACCATCACAACAACATCACAGATATGTGCAACCCCGACTAATCGACGTATATCAATTAGTCGACGTTTCCAAACACATATATACAACACAAAGCTTTTAAAGTAACTACGACAATAGAATTCCGCACGCAATTAGAAAACATAAACAATTTTCCAAGACTTGAAAATCCAGTGAGCTAAAGTTCCAAAACTGATAGTTTTGAGCCATTCCAGGAGTCGAAACGAACTCGAAACCCGCCCGAATCTTCACGGAGGTGAAGACACAAGTATTACTGTCGAATAGGGGGCCTCAAAAGGGTACCCACCCCTGGGTTCCACCATGAGGTGTCCCCCAAAGGAAGGCAGACCTGAGGGCACCAATTCCTGGTGCTCTCGGGTCACCAACCCCTAAGGCCACCAAGTGGTGGTCTTAGGGGGTGTTCCAGGCTGTTGGTCCCCCTCGGGTGTCTCCACGGTGCACACGCTTCACCCTGCGGCTTCTCAGTTCAAACCGTGAGCCCGCGGGATGTGCAAACAACTCAAAATCTCACATCTGAAAATTGTTTTTGTCGACAGTTTTTCCACGATAAAAACGGCGGAATTCTAACATCGTTACAAGCTATCTAAGGTTTATGAGAGGCTCTGATACCATTGTAATTCGATGTTGTGCACCCCACGTGTTCGCGGGAGGCGGAATTTGCAAAAAAATGATTTTTACGAGCTTCGCAACACCGACTAGAACCAAGGATCGTCCATAAACCCTAGCTAGCAAACTATTTGATGTTTAACTACTCGGATATGAAGTTATACCTCACGATACATGTCCTTCGGGTCTTCATCGCTATCCTCCTCATCTACGTAGGCTCCAAGGATCGATCCGGATAGTAGCTTCTTCGACGGCCTCCTTGAGTCAAAGACGATCCACCAGAGAGTCTATAGTCCGAGCTCCACCTCAAAACCGAGGTAACTAAGGCAACAAGCTTGCCAAACTTGATGGCCTAGGTGATGTAGAGTATGCATATGGATTTATTTGTCTTTTGAAACCCTAGGATTCTCAACACATGAGAGCTTTTAGGGTTTTGATGTGAGAAAGAAGAAGAGAGAGCTAGCTTGAGGAAAGAGAAATGACTTTTGATAATGATCAAGATAATGTGAGATGGCTGCCTTGACTTGACTACAAGCATGGCATGAAAAATATCTCATCAAAATATCTAGGTCACAAAATATCTCACAAAAATATCTAAGTCAAATAGTCAAACCAAGTCAAGTGGTCAAGCCAAGTCAACTGGTCAAACAAAGTAAAGTAGTCAAAACAAGTAGCCATGCCTTAATTATCATTTACAAAAACAACAAATACTTTCCTCCGCCTCATAATTTTTTTAATCAAGTCAATGGTCAAAACCCTAATGAGGTGTCTCCTTCTATGCCCCTCTCATCCGTATATACATACCTGCATTCGTGTTCTGAGAAACACGAATACAAAGAGACGAAACTGATCCATCAATATAATACTAGGACCCGGCTTAAACAAAAGACAAGTAGTATTATCTGCCCGAACATCATAAGCGCACAAGTGCACGTAAGTGATCGAAGCCCTGCCGTAAAACTATACGGCCTCTACAACTTTTGCCCGGTGCAGGGGAACTCTCTATGTAGGACTCTAAAGATTCGACACCACACTGGCAGTGGGTTTAACCACAGGCCGCAAGCGGTACTAGCTGCACGTAACGGTCCCCAGGTAGATGTCGATAAGAAGGCCGATGAGGAAAACCCATCAGAACTTCTATTGATCCTGAATGTGACAATCTCTGTACAGTCTAGTCTGTTCGACTAACAGTATCGCATATCGGGCTTAGGGGGGCGGTAATCGTCAGACCCCTAATAGCGCAATAAGTTGTGCCGGAGTGTAGCCCAAAATACCCTGAGAAACTACTGGAATACCTACCAGTAAATCTCGCTTGCCCTGGACAGGGACTTTGTGTAATGGCTCTCCGAACACAGCACGATATCAAGCCCCAATACAGGGAGAGACGAATCCTATCTAACCGCCACTGCCTCTAAATGCTTCGGGACTGCACCTAATTACTACCTGTTTGCACGACTCCTTTGAGCCATGGTAGGGTAGTAATCAAAGTACAGTGGGAACACACTCGAGGCGAAGTAGCAGTGTCAAGTCGACGGACTAAGCTGTACTCATGTCAACTGGGAACTGCTACCCGACGATATGTATAACACCAACCAAAAGTTCCCGACGAGTCCTGTCTAGTGTACTCGTAACCTAACGAGCAAATGCATACTATCTCCAGTACGACGTACTAATGGCTGTAGGATAGACCATCTTTCCTGCTGGGATGAGAAGCGTATGCACTAGTCTACTCCGAAGTATCGATGCCCCGTCTCGATAATCTTACGAATAGGGACCTGTATAAAGATGTGTTTGTAGATTACCCAGCCCCCACAAGTGTGACTGCCATCACAACGCTGGTAATCAAGCAAAGATCCTAAAATCTCTACTAATATGTAATAGTTATATGCTAAAAGAAACACAAGCACATATTGAATTAGAAACAAACCAAGTAGCATACTACCATTTTGAGCAAGACTGTCAATACAACTATGAATATTTGTAACGTTTTAAAAAAATCGTTTAGGTGAATTTTCTGATAATCGATAATATAACTTGTGTTTTCCGTAAAACCAAGATAAAATTATTTTTGAACATAAACATAATTATACCTAATTTAGTTATGAAATTGCTAGTATTTGGTATTTAATTGTCACTTATAAATTATTAGTTTACTAAAATATATTTCTTTAATTAATTATTTTAAATATTACTATTAATCTTTCACTAATACATTTAATTAGTGTAAATTACAAATGAGAACGGATTAATTAAACGTTTGTGCACCATGACAACTTAAAAATCAAGTTTGCAATATATCCTTTCTTTTTGAATTCTCTCCATAGTTCTAGTGATTTCTAGGAAAATGTTTAAATTAGAAAAATGAAATAATTAAAGAAGTGAGTGAAAAGATGTAATAATTGGAGATGTTTCTACACATACACACACACACACACCCACTCATTTCTACCCTCTCCCTCACTTGGCCGAACCCTAGGCAGCAGCCTCCCCCATTTAATCACCCCATTTTCCACTTCAAAATCCACAAAAATTTATTCAAAAATCCATACAAAAATCCCATAAACTCCTAACTAAACCTTTAACCATTTTTTCTTAGCCAAACTAGTATGGATCTTGGAACTAGAGAACTATTTTGGAGGCTAAGTTAGCATGCTAGATCTACAAAATTGTGAGGTATAAATCATAACCCTATTGTTTAATTGTTGGTTAATTTCTTAAATCAAACTTAATTAGGTATTTATTATGGTTCTATTTGATAATTTGAAATTTCAAGAAAGGGGTTTGAGATCAAGTTAGAGATTTTATCTTGTGATTATGGTTACAAAGTGTAGTTTAACATCTCAAGACATGAAAAATCTAAACTAGTTGTTAGGTTGCAAATTGTTACTTTAAAATTGTCTAAATTATATAATTGTGCAAACTGGGTTTTTAGAATTTATGAAAATAAATGAGATTAAAATCTTGTTAATATTTGTGTGACCAGATGAAGTTATTAAATGAATATTGTGGCCACTAGTTTTGTTAAAATATCTAGATTTGAACAAAAACGGTAAATGGATGCTTACTAGGTTTTCGGAATAAATCGATTTTAAATTAAGTTCAGGTTTTGATGTTATACAACCTATTTCCTATAATATCTAGGGCGTTGTGAGTGCGCGGTTGATGCGATTTGGGTTTTAGGCTTGGTGATTTTCACGTATACCGACCCTAGTTATGGTTTGTGGCGTTGTCGCGAGCGCGTTTGTGCACCAAGTGTGTGCGCGTTTTGATGTGCGCATGGATTGACTTGTGTCGTTTGTAACCGTGACTATCATTTATTTATCCTTTTAATTGCTTGAGTGCGATTCTAGGATTGGGTGCAGAGGTGTCGGACATGGCGCGGAAAGATAAAGCTGAAATTGGATCAAATTAGCCGAGACAGTCCGGTGAGTAAATGTATACATCTTTGGGGGGATCGTCTGGATGGTGCGAGGCGCTCGATGGTTTAGTATTATTTATAGTATTTGCATTATATGCGTAGTTTCCTAGTTATGCATTTTATTGCATTGTATCATCTTATATATAGATAAATATATATATGTCATATCAACTCATAGGACACTTGCACCATTACCATTGGTTCCTGCAACACGTGCACTATTTATGCAAACACACATGCCTTTGGTAATTGCTATGTCACGAACAATATAGAACATGCGTAAAATCAATATCGGTGCATTGCATCATGTATTATATGTAGATTTTTAGTCATCTGCCTCATCGCATCATCATTTATACAAAGTTTTCTAGCCATGCATCGCATTGCAGGATATTGATATTTTGGACATCCATTATTACCGCCACGTTTTATATTGTGATTCTTCTTGAGGATTTCAGTATTTATGAGATTTATGGATTTTAGGGGAAACCACAAGAATTTTATAACCTCATTATCTTTTAAATTACAAGTTGCGGTTTTTCTCGTGATATGATGATATGGGCCGATCCAGACTGATGGAGCCCAAGATACTTTGGCGCGGTGGATATATCTAGGACACCGACCGTGGTCGTGATATAATGATATGGGCCGATCCGGACTGACGGAGCCCGAGATAGTTTGGCGCGGCGAATATCTCTAAGATACTGACCGTGGTTGTGATATGATGATATGGGCTGATCCGGACTGACGGAGCCCGAGATAGTTTTGCGTAGAGGATATCTCTAGGATACCGACCGTGGTCGTGATATGATGATATGGGCCGATCCGGACTGACGGAGCCCAGGATATTGAGGACTTTTTGTCGATGCATGACATGGATTTTCTGTTGATATTACTGATGATATTCCAGTTTTTATTATCCAAAGGGTTTTTCTAAGCTAAAAATAAAGATTTTATCATAGCAGAAATGTTCAGGTTTCGTATTGATTATGCATTCATGTTGGACCCATATTAGTGCATTGCATCATATCGGTATATGTAGGTTATGACGCATTTGCGTGCATGCTTACGATATCCTTATTAAATGTTACTTACTACTCACGAGTTGGCAACACACCCTAGTTGTGCCACAGTATCTTGTATGTTTTTCCCGTCAGCGCAGTAGCGGTGGGCGTACTTCCTCTTTGCTTCAATGCATCGTTTGGCAGCTTCGCTCCTAGGTGGGTTTTCGGAGGATTTTCTTTTTCCTCCACCATGTATTCTATTTTCTATCTAGTACACTCCATCTGTTAGTGTATATGCCCTAGGGGCCATTATTGTATCATACTAGCTTGTATATTACTTAATAAAAGCTTGGGATATTCACAGTTATATAACAGTCTTGCTAAACATGGTAGTATGCTACTTGGTTTTATCTATCTTAATATGTGAGTATACATATTGATAGAGCTCTTAGGATGTTGCTTGACTACCAGCGTTGTGATGGCAGTCACACTAGTGGGGGCTGGGTAGTCTACAAGCACATCCTTTTTCAGGTCCCTAGTCGTAAGATTATCGAGACAGGGCATCGATACTCCGGAGTAGACTAGTGTGTACGCTTCTCATCCCAGTAGGGGAGACGGTCTGTCCCACAGCCATCAGTACGTCGTACAGGAGATAGTATACAGGTGCTCGTTGGGTTACGGGTACACCGGACAGGACTCACGGGGAACTGTTGATTGGTATTATACCCGTCGTCAGTTAACAGTTCCCAGGTGACATGAGTACAGCATAGTCTACAGACTTGACACTGCTACTTCGCCCCGAGTGTGTCCTACTGTTCTTAGATTGCTACCCTACCATGGCTCAAAGGAGTCGTGCAAACAGGTAGCAGTTGGGTGCAGTCCCGAGCACTTGGAGGCAGTGGCGGTTAGACAGGATTCGTCTCTCCCAGTATTGGGAGTGGATATCGCGATGTGTCAGAGAGCCATTACGCAAAGTCCCTGGCCAGGGCAAACGAGATTTATTGGTAGGTTCCAGTTGTTTCTCAGGTGTAATGGGCTACGCTCCGACACGACTTATACCGCTATTAGGGGACTGACACTTGCCGCCCCTAGCCCCGATATGCGATAGTCTTAGACGAACAGATCAGACTGTACTAAGATTGTCACATCAGGCTCAGTAGGAGTTCGGAAGGGTTTCCTCATCGGCCTTCTTATCGACATCTACCTGGGGACCGTTACGTGCAGCTAGTGCCGCTTGCGGTCTGTGGTTAAACCCACTGCCAGCGTAGTAGTCGAGTCTTTAGAGTCCCAACCAGAGAGTTTTCCTACTCCAGGTGAAACGATATAGAGGTCGTATAGTTTTACGACAAGGGTTCGAACGCATACGTTTGTTTACGCACGTATGACATTCGGACAGTTTTTACTAGCCAGCTTTGGTTTAAGCCAGATTCTAGTATCGGGTTATTAGATTTATACGGTCTAAAGTTTTTCCGTGTTTTCACGGATAGGAGGGGCGTTCTCGTAATTTCGTGAGAAGCTTCTAAAAGGATGGTGACTTGGGGGTTTAGGTGGCATAAGAATTAAATGATATTAGTGACTCATTTGTGTGATTCATCCATGTCATTAATGCATCATTAAATGGTTAATGACACATGTAGATGAATCACTCACATGAATAAATGAAGCATGATGATTAATCATTTTATTTATTTATTTTGATAAATCATTATGCTTCATATATTCAAGAGAGATCATTATCTCATTCTCTTGCTCACCTTCTCTCTCCTCAAGCTCTCTCTCTTCAAACCCCAATCCTCCCTTCTCATGTGTTGAGATCAAGGATTAGATAGACTAATTAATACATAACCTCACTCTATATCACCTAGGTACCTTTGATTAGCAACTAAAGAAACCTATTTACCTCAAGTTTAGAGGTGAAGCTTGGAATAGAAGCTCTCGGGTGGATCGTCTATTACGTAGAGGAGGCCGAGGAGGAGGTGGATAACGAGAAGAAGGACTAGGTTCACTTGGTATAATCTCTTTTCATAGTAGTTAAGAACTCCTATGTTTATGTTAGTTATAGTTTAGCAAATATTCTTCGGTTAGTCGATGTTAACTCAAAGAACAAGATCGTTTTTCATATTTCCGCCTCCCCGCAACTCGTGGGGTATTGTACATCGACTTACAGTGGTATCAGAGCCTCGCTAAACTATAATTAACTCATTAGCAAAGTCGTTACAATTTCGAACGCGAAACAAACTGGAAAAAACATCAATATCACATAGTTTCTGTCGATTTTAAAATGAGGTCTAAAAATTTTTCAGGGACCTGCAGAATAACCTACAGAGAAATATAAGAACACTGAAAAAAATTGGGTTCATGAATCGGCCAAACAACCGCGGAACCGCGGCCGATCCCACCGATCCGCCGCGGATCCGCGGCCGAGTTGGAGCCGATTCAGCCCAAGTTTTTCCAGTGGCTCTTCTGTGATGTTTTTGACTTTTCTGGAATGTTTATTTTCTGCTCAAGTCTCAGGTGCACAGAGAAGTTTTGGAGTAGAATCTGATATGTTAGCTCGATCGAAATTATACGATGTTTTCTAATTTGATTATATCTGTGAACTGTTTAATGTGTTCGTAAACCTCCCTAACTGCTAGTATGTCGGTTGGCAGGGGGTTGCACATTTCTGTAATGGATTTTACTGTTTGTGGTTATGAACTGTATTGGATTGTTGTGATGATTAGCCGGGGTTTGTGATGGGTTGTTATATTTATTCATTCAATGTAATTGTAATATGTTGTAATATTATTTTGCGGGGCACATCCAGATTGCGGTTGTAGCCACTGTTGTATTATTTCATTTTACTGTTTTTGCTCCTAGGATGGACCCAAGGTGGGGTGCAGAAACTACCGGGTACTTTGAAGCGTTTAGTGGCCTACTCACGTTGTTGAGGGAGACCGCTTCAGTTCGGGTACTTGGCGGGTAGTTTGCCATACCTGTAGGGGTCTAGGGTGGGGTAATGGCTATTCATCACAACCGTGTAATCCGTCTTTCGTTGCAGGCTCAAAAGAAACGTGGATTGCTTGCATATCCAATAATGTTCATCTGTGATCTGTAATGCCTATTATTGCATCTGACGAATGTACAATATCTATATATGATAGCTATTTAGACGTCACTTATGTTTTACACCCGCGCTAGCCCAGCCCCCGCTCTGCCGTTAGTTAAGTAACCTAACAGGTGATGACGGGACCCAGTGGCGAATGCGGATGGCATAAGAGGACGTTGTATTTTCGTTGTTTTCTGCAATGATAGGTTAATGATGGGACGCATTATTATTAATGCAAAGAAAATAAACCAAAGTTGAATCATTGGAACAGTTTAAAAGAAACCACTCGGTTATTTTTAAAACAGAAGATATTTTTAATTACGGAGCTTCAACCACTCCTTTTAAAAACTATCAGGTTCCTTCGGTCATATCAAGTTCACTACGTTCACGGTTTTGCCAAAACCATTCGTAGCCCTCCGTCATTTCATTTGGGTATTCAGTAGTATTCAAGCTATGTATTTTGACCAACGCCAAGGCATAGTGTTTGGTAGCTGCTGGTTATTCATTTGTTGCATAGATAGATGAGTTAGTTTGGGACAGTCGTATTATCATTTTGGCCAACGTCAAGGATACGTACGGATGGGTTCAAATTAACAAGATAATGATGGGTAGAACTTGACATGTGACTTATGACATTTTGACCAACGCCAAGGTCATAAGAGCATGGGGCAAAAATTTATATCGGGAATTTCTAAAGAAACTGAAATTTACAAAGAGATGCATACCATTAGGAGTTTGATGAATGTTGGTAGGATTCCTTCAACATTATCATACGATGATATTTGGATCCCGATCCTACTGTGAGTATATGTTACTCATCAGGAGATTCGTCACTTAACGATTAATGCTATAAACCAAGTAGGTGTCGAGAAAGGTGTCAGCGGGGCTACGCCCCCAGAGAAAAGAGGTTATTTAATTAAGAAACTTCGCGAAAGCATTGGAAAACCTCCCTCGAAGTATGGCCTGGCTTAACGGTTAAGCAAGTATTGTACGGTGAGAATAGTCCTGGCTAATTCTTCTTTTATGGTTTGAGGAAGGATTCGAGAAACAGTGGAAGCCATCCAGTTTAGATAAACTAAAAACCACTCTAAATTTGCAAGAGCATCATGCTAAAGTGTTTCTTCTCTCTCTCCTACTTGCAGCAACCCTGAAAATGACTGGACTTAAGTTACTTTTAGAGAAAAATATACTGACATGGCCAAACTATAAAGATTGGCTCCGGAATGTCAAAATGGCTTTGACCTATGACAAATTGGGGTACGTCCTCACCGCTAAGGTACCTGCAGTCCTAGGTCCCAAATCCAGTAATGCGAATAAGGAAATCCGCAAAACCTGGGAGTATGATTGCGTGAAGGCCAAGTGCATCGTGCTTGCCTCGATGAACAATGAACATCAGAGGAGGCACGAGGATATGGATCTTGATGCTATATTTCTCCATACAAAGGAACTTTATGGAAAGCAATCTCGAATAGAAAGATACGAGACCTCAAAGAACTTGTTTCGAGCGAGGTTGGCCATCGGATCATCGGTAGGAGAACATGTCCTAAAGATGATAGGCTATATTGAAGAGCTCGCAGACCTTAGGACGACTTTAGATAATGAGCTCTATACAGACCTGATTCTCCAGTCCCTTCCTTCCACCTACGCCCAGTTTATTCTGAATTTCAACATTCAAAGAAAAGAAGTTGAACTTCCAGAACTCCTTAACATGTTGAGGAGTGCAGAGGGCACCTTGCAGAAGGCAAGGGAAACACCCGCTATGTTTTTTAGCTGTGCTTCTTCTTCCGGGTCCAAGGCTAGGGCCAAAGGAAAGAAGAAGAAGGCCGCCACCAAACCTAGAGGAGGTGTTAGTAAGGTGGGAGCGAAGGGAAAGAGAAAGTTTGCGGTACCAGTAGTGGCCTAGGTTGAGTGCTTCCATTGTCATAGGAAAGGGCACTGGAAGAAAGACTGCAAGGCCTGGAACGCCAAGAACCAGAAACCGGAGCAAGCTGTGGCTTCGACTTCAGGTGTGTTTGTAATTGAAAATTGTCTGTCAATCAATACTACTTCCTGGGTATTGGATACCGGATCAGGATCTCATATATGCAATTCATTGCAGGCACTCAGAAACCGTAGAGTGCTGAAGGATGGTGATATGACCCTGATGGTTGCTAACGGAGTTAGCGTGGGAGCTGTGTCCGTATAGGATTATCACCTGGGATTGACGAGTGGACACATTTTGGTTTTACATAACTATTTTTGTGTACCTAGCTTAACCTGTAATATCATATCAGTTTTCTTGTTATCAAATAATGGTTATGATTTCATGTTTGTAAGTGATGTTGTTAACATCCACCTTAATCATAGTTTGATTGGGTCCGGTACACTGGATAACGGTCTTAAACCAACTCCAGATTTTCAATATCCAGAACACACTAAAAAGAAAGTCTCTAGATTTAAATAAGGTTTTCTTATGGCATTGTAGACTAGGTCACATCAATGAGAGAAGGTTGACTAAGTTACATAGAGAAGGATATTTGGACTCGTTCGAATATCAAACTTATGCCACTTGTCAATCATGTCTCAAAGGAAAGATGACAAAGATTCCATTCACTGGACATGGAGTAAGAGCGAGCGAGCTCTTAGGACTCATACACAGCGATGTATGTGGTCCAATGTCTAAACATGCAAGAGGTAGTTTTTCCTATTTCATTACTTTTACGAATGATTACACAAGGTAGGGATTCATTTATCTGATGAAATATAAATCCGAGGCTTTTGAGAAATTCCAGGAGTATAAGAATGAAGTAGAAAACCAAACCGGCAAAAGTATCAAGACACTAAGATCTGATCGAGGTGGTGAATACTTAAGTGCCGAGTTCCTAGGTTACCTAAAAAAGAAAGGAATTCTCTCTCAGCTTACTCCTCCATACACTCCACAGCATAACGGTGTATCGGAGAGAAGGAATCGAACCCTATTGGATATGGTACATTCCAGGATGAGTAATGCTGAGTTACCGCTATCTTTCTGGGGTTATGCGCTAGAATCAGCGGCATATCTTTTGAACATGGTTCCTACCAAGACTGTGCCTACCACGCCATATCACATGTGTAGTGGGAAGAAACCCTATCTTTAGTATCTGAAGATATGGGGATGTCCAGCTTTTGTTAAAAAGCAGCATGTGGACAAGCTCGAGGCACGATCAGTACAGTGTAAGTTTGTGGGATATCCAAAGAACTCCAAGGGGTATCTATTCTATTATGTAGAGGAACAAAAAGTTTTTGTTTCTCGTAATTGTAGGATTCCTAGGCACACCCATAAAGTTCTACAGCTGATCAACCATGCCAAAATCAAATTTTTCTTGTGCCGAGAAACCCTAATGCTAGATCGTTACTAGAGGTAAGGCGAAAGAACATGCAAGTTAACAACTTAACTACAAGTGAAAGGAAATACAACCTTTGTAGATCCGGTACTCCACTTCTCTATTTTCGTGTTGACGTCCCTCCGCTGTCATCATCGGAATCCCGGACTCTTGTCGGTTTCATCGGAGAAATGATCGGGCTAGGTCGTTGACTTCGATGCTGAAGATGATCTACGTCGAAACAACTCAAACTCAAACTCCATCTTCACTTGGTCATAAAACTTGTGAAGATAACACACTCTACTACATGGCAAGTGGTAGAGGATGAAGAAATAGAAAGTGAGTTCACTTTGGAATTGGATTTCTCACTTGGATTCATCACTTGGAAATTTTCAAGAATGCTTTCTTCTCTTCATGAAGAAGAAGAAGAAGAAGGAGAAGAAAAATGAATAATGAATTCTTGAAAATAATAAATCAAGTGATTCTTATCATATAGCAACCATGGGTTAGTTTACTTTTGTAGAGAATAAACTAGGGTTTAGTTAAATGGTTAGGTTAAGGGATAAAAACAAAAATGGTCACTTTGTCAAAGATGCATGAAGCATCAAGAAGCTTCTTGCATAAAAAAAAGCAACCATTTAGTTTTTTCTTTTAACCAAAATAAATAAAGTAAATAAAACCCTAAGCATTTACCTAAACATGGTGTATAGCATACACACACCCAAGTTTGCATGTATCATCAAACATGATACAATCTAGTGCACAAAAATATATCAAATACACTACTTGTGCACATCAAGTGAGAAAATCAATCTTAAGTGAACAAATACAAGTTAATGTAAAGTAATATATCAAATATATAATTATACATTAAATCATTAAATCAACACTTTATTTAATGATCCGGTCATACTGCATATAACCGACTAATATTAAGTGTATCAATGTATCGAATCAACACTTGATTCGGTAACCCGGCTATATCTTATATAACCGTCCAATGATACAAATCGCGAGAATAGAATACAGTATCACATACTGGTATTATTCTGGGTCCCGCACATATCTCATATGCGCTCCTATTTCATTTCGCTTGAGCCAGGAAACCTCTGTGTAGGACTCTAAAGACTCGTCAATATGCCGGCAGCAGGTGATGATCATATCAAACACCCACAAGCCGCAAGCGGTCTGCTAAACGTAACGGCCACCTGGGTATTGAGCGATCAGAAGATCAACGAGCAAGCCCGCTCACACCCCTATGAATCCAACCAGAAACACTTACCGTACAGTCCGGTCTATTCGTCTAATATGTCGCATATCTCGCCTAGGGGTGGTAAACGTCAAACCCCAGTAGCTTGATAAGTCATGCCGATGTAAGGTCCATAATATAGCGTGAAACTACTGATAACTCTTACCAGTATATCACTGCAACTCTGGCCAGGTATTTCCAGTTATGGCCAGTCGAGCATAGCACAATATCAACCCCTAGTACCGGGAGAGACGAATCCTCTCCTATCGCTCATTGCCTCCATGTGAATCGGGACTGTACCCAAAAACCACCTGTTTGCACGACTCAGTAGAGCCGTCGTAGGGTGGAAATCAAAGCACAGTGGGAGACACACAAGACTCTATGACGATCTCGGGTCAACAGACTAAGCTGTACCAGTGTCACCAGAGAACTGCCATCTGACGTAAGGTATAATTCCATCTGGGAGTTCTCGGCGAGTCCGTTCAGTGTACCCAGTCACCACTGAGCACCCGCATACTATCTCTGATGTCAAACACCAATGGATATAGGATCATCCATCGCCCATCACATGGGTCGAGAAGATATACGCTAGTCTACTGTGGAATATCGATGCCCTGTCTCGATATTCCCACGACTAGGAACACTGAAGGATGTACTCACGGACTACCCAGGCCCCACTAGTATGATCTACATCATAGTCCTGGAAGTCGAGTACACATCCTAAGGGCTTTATCAACATGTAACAGAGATACAGAAAGTATACATGTTAAGATAAAGAGCAACCAGATAGCATACTATCATGTCGAGCAAGAAAGGCATACCTATATATGTCCCAGCATCCGCTACAATATACATCCTATGTGTAAGTGCACGGCGGCGCCCCGGCCTCCATCCCGAGGCCAAATACGGAAGCGATGGTTAACTTTAAATTTTCTTGAACCGGCACCACCGCGCACTATAAACCCCGGATCGGGCCATTAACTAGTACTAGCTAACTACAAGATAGGGAAGAGAGATATACCGAGCGATCCTTGTCCTCCGGTCTTCTCGACGTCGTCCCGATCTCCCGCGGAATGTCCGGTCTCCACCTCTTCGCCAGAAAGGGCACCACGACGCCGGCTTCTTTTACGGGCTCCCACCTCTATACCGAGGCAACTCGGGCACGAAGCTGGCGAGTCGACGTGCCCAAGGTTTGCTGTAGGATACGTGTAGAACCATGTCTCATTTTGGGGTTCATGGAGGTTGCCATTTTTGGTGGAGGGATGATACATGGAATTTTTGTGGAGCTATATGATTTTTCCAAACCCAAAAGAGATGAAATCCCCTTGCACAAAATTGGGACAGCCCCCTTGGAGCTTGGCCGGCCATGCATATTGGAGAGGAGAGAATGAGAGAGAGAGTGAGGGAGTGAAAAAGGATAGCCACACCAAATAAGCAAGTGAAAGGAAATGGTTATCATATTCAACCATCATCAAAAGCATGATGACTCCAAAGTCAAGCAATGATCACTAACAAATCCACACTCCACCTACTAATCAACAACCATGATTGCTACAAAAAGTCAAGCAATCATGAACCATGGAAGGTCAAAGGATGGGGCTCCATCATGAAACCATCATGACACAAAAGTATGCAAAGAACACCTTCCACAAAAGCTTATTTGCACAAATGCAAATAAGCCCTCCTCCACCAATCTTCGGCCAAAGAAAGATACAAAGAAATATGGCGGAAATGGAAAGCAAACCGGCAACTCCAAAAAACTGGTCCCGTAATAAATTACAGGAAAAACCCCGATACTGTGTATACACACCCGCATTTGTATTCCGACCGAAATACAAATGCAATGAGACAAAATCTACACTGTACATACTAGGATCCGGCTTAAACTAAAAGCCCGCTAGTAATAACCGTCCGATCCTGATCCGTGCAATACCACACGTATCTGATCGAACCCTGCCATATCTCCATACGGCCTCTACAGCGTTTCGCCCGAAAACTTGAGCAACTGAATGTGGGGGACTCTAAAGACTCGTCAACACCTTGGTTGTGGATTTAACCACTAGCACGTCAGAGGTATAAGCCAATACGTAACGGGCTACCAGGTATTGACCAAAAGGGACGTCGATGAGCGAACTCATCCTGACACCCTACTAAGCCTGTCAGTGACAATATCCGTACAGTCCGGTCCGTTCGTCTATGAGCATCGCATGGCGGGCCTAGGGGTTGGTAAAAGTCAGACCCCCAAAATCGGTACAAGTCGTGTCGGAGTGTAGCCCAGAACACCCTGAGATACTACTGGAATGCCTACCAGTAAATCTCCTGCCTCGGTCGAGGGCTTCGTGTAATGGCTCTCCTAGACACAGCGCGACCTCACCCCCAATACCGGGAGAGACGAACCCCTGAAGATCCGCTCACTGCCTCCATGTGGCTCGGGACTGTACCCAACTAAAACCTGTTTGCACGTCTCCTTTGAGCGTGGTAGGGTAGTAATCAAAGTACAGTGGGAACTCACACGAGACAAATGACGATCCCCAGGTCGATGAACTAACCTGTACACATGTCACCAGGGAACTGCCATCTGACGTCAGGTATAAGACCAACTAGCATGTTCCCGGCGAGTCCTGTCCGGTGTACTCATAACCCAATGAGCACCTGTATACATCTTAGGTGAACCAACTGACACCAGTGGCTTGTGAGACCGGCCACCGCCCCTCGTCGGGGTCTCGACTGTATACACTAGTCTACTCTGGAGTATCGATGCCCTGTCTCGAAACTCCCACGACTAGGGACCTTTTAAGGATGTGCTTATAGACTACCAGCTCCCACTTATATGATCGCCCTCATACTGCTGGCAGTCAAGCAAGAATCCTAGGGGCTCCATCAACGTGTAATAGCGACCTGTCTGGTCACCTAAAGCAGTACACGATGATAAAGATAAACCAGATAGCATACTATCATCTCGAGTAAGACTGTCCTACCGGGATAGGTCCTCCCTCAATCATTGCAATCACGTGCCTGTGATCCAATAATTGACTCTGAGGGCACTATCTCCAACAATCTCCCACTTGCACTTAAGGCTAATTATTGCGATGTCGCATACTCACAGCCCGTATGATACCGAACACCCAACTCCTCTACTAGCCAGTCTCACAAAGCCTGTTTGCGAAACTATTGCGTTCGAGGAATAGCCTAAGTGAGTGGATTCGCTTTGATGTTCCTTTCAATGTCTCTCTATATCTCAAGTTCGCGGAGAAACCTATCTCCCGAAATGAGCAATACCTGTCTTAGAGTATGTCTGGATGTCTGATGGGACCTAGCTTATAAATGAACTCCAAATCCAAACTTCTTAGACTGTATCGTCAACTGAACTTAATCAGTATCCTGCGCCATGCCTCCCTCAGTATTGTCTTGGACCACCTGTCCAAAATACTGCCCCTCGTCAGAAGGAAAACTATAACTCTGACAACCTCCTTGTCGTCCAGGTCACCTTGGAAGCCTGGAATGATAACTGTCTCCCGAAAGAGGCTGTCGTTATCATATCCCTAGAACATCCACTTATGTTCTAAAACTGCTTCCGACAGTTTCTCCAGGATTGGATCAATATCAACTTATTGCACCTACTGCAAGAACAACATCTGGTGTGGTATTTGACATCTCATGATTGACTCAATTGCCTGAGCAAGTGATCTGCCAATCATGCACATCCCTCTCCCCTTTAGTCTGTAAGACACCTTTAGAGAGGGTGACTCCATCATCTGCAGGTACACTACCGTGCCAGGAGTCGTCCATTCTAAATACTCTTAGAATGCTGTCTAAGTACCCTTAATTGGGAAACCACCCAAATCTAGATCTAAAACCATAGATCTAGTAACCAGTATGTCTGATATAATATCCAAGTCCCATATGGAGAAACCACTGTGTGACGACCAAAGTATAACCGATTGTAGTATAGGAGTTTCTTTTCCTACTCTGTGTATGTCATCCAAATACCAGGATATCACACCCTACTACCTTCTCAACAGATCCATCCCCTATTCTGATGAAGTCAAACCTATGACTGTCATATCAGAAATGGATGATCTCTCTCCGCTATATCTGCTTTAGTCTATAAATAGACATAAGCTACATGTCCACCAATGCTTCCGCTGCTCCCACTGACTACAACAACCCTCTGGCAGAGTCATATAGACGTACACTTCTAAAGCCAGTTTAGAACGACGCTATACTCATCCTCCTGCCGGGTCTTGCAGCCTGGAACAACAGCAATGGCAAGTGTGGGTAAACAAGAACTTCCCTGTCACCGTCCTTGAGGCTACCGAAGTACTTCTCGGGTGCCTGAAGTTACCCACCTTATCTGCGAAGTGGCCAATGAAATGTCAAACCAGATTGAATCTTTAGGTTCCTATGAAATCTTCAGTAATCGTTTGTGGTTCTGGAATCATTTCCAGTTCTACCATACTCCCACTACTGTTTTCTGAAAAAATCCATTTTTAATAAAACTGTGGCGAGTCTAGAACAATATCGCTATTGTTCATCCAGATGGTAGAAAGTCAACCCTCATCATAGCCTGGGTCAACCCACAAACAGCCATTACAGAAACGTGCCTTGAGTTATCCAGAGTCTGGTTTTAATCATAAGCCAGACAACTCCCCGTACCTTAACAACGTTAAGATATGAACTGTTCTATATCCAATATAGAACCAGAGGCACTGATTTAATTGAACCAGATTCAAATCATGCAGCTGTCTCCAGTGCATGTCCACTAAATGGAAGGAGGCCGATCAGCGTTACTCAACTTAGGAATGCTTCCAATTATGAGTAACCTGAAAGAGAAGCAAGTTCTCTTAATCACTACTATCAACTGAATACCATACACAAGTATCTACATCTTCGATCACTTTGAAGAATCCCGATACTTGCAATACCTGGTTCTCTACTTTATTCAAATACCTATAACTTCTCAAAATTCGGACACTGTGTTTCCACGAAACACCTGTTTAAAAAATAGAGAAGTCATAAGTAAACCGAATATAGTACGAGGACCAACCCCTCTGTCCTAATGGACCCTGGACAACATACAATACTCTATATAAGTCCCTTGAGTCTGATAACTCATTCACTGTATGTCGTAGGTTGAAAACTGTACTTATGGTTAAGAAGAATTACACCGTTGTTCAATACTCCTTACCTAACCATCCACTGATATAGGTAAATGTCATAGATATAATATCAAAAAGGTATATCTCACTCTATAAAAATAGACGTACAGATATGTCAATTTGAAATTGGTGCATAACAGCGGATATTCAAAACCAAATATTTGCCGACCGGCAAACAACCCAGGTGATCTCCTCAAATATCACCAATTACAACGAATCCCGATATAATGAGGATGATCACCCAATTCCCAATAACCTACTCCCACTCATCATCTGTAAGACCATACAGGTGTGAGAATCATACCTGGTAAATACATACCTTGGAGCAAGTGTCTAACTGGGAAATCAGTTTTCTTTTAACATTACATAGTGAAACTGAAATATTGAAATGATTCGATGGGGTATCCCGGTATTCCTAGTAATGCCTCTTCCAGATTCACGACTGTAACCGTATAATTCTTTGCCACCTCTCCAAATCCCTTCATATGTCTTTAATCATTACCTTCTGCACACCCCGTTAGGCCAAATGGTTTTCTTCCTTCCCTACCGTTTGGCACCAGCCTATGGTTTGGAAGAAGACTATCCAATAAGCATAATGGGTGTACTGTCCTAATCCTAGGAACACTCGGAAAAAGAGAGAAGGTGAAGATAAAAGACAACCGAATAAACCTTATTCCTATTTCTCCTGAACCAGAATCCATCCCCGAACTGGAACAAGTTCCTTTCGAGTTCGTATATAACCATACGATGGAGTATCCAATAAACTGTGGATCTTCGTAGTGATACGGAGTGTCCTGGAGAAATACAAAGGTGATTTAGGATTGGCGAAGAAATACTTGGTTTGGTCATGAGTAGCAGTCGCAGTTTACTTTGCCCTCTTACTAATCCCTTGCTTTGTCTTAACTTAATACCTTCTGCACACCATCGTTATGCTAATTGGTTTTCTTCATTCCCCACCATTCGGCACCAGCCTAAGGTTGGGAAGAAGACTATCCAATTTGCGTAATTGGTGTACTACTCCTAAACCAAGGAGTACTCGCAACCTGAGAGAAGGTAAAAGGAAAAGACAAATGAATAGTCCTATCCGTTTTCTCCAGATACGGAAACCATCCTCGAATAAATTCTTTCGAGTTCGTATCTAACCATACGATGGTTTTGTCCAATGGAAGTGGACGTTCGTAGTAATACGGGGTGTCCTGGAGAAAAGGGTAAAAGTAGGAGTGGCAATGAGGTTTGCAACTCTGACAATCCAAAAGCCAGTGTTAAGAAGGTTCGGTCAATTTTGGTCTCTGAGTCATAGTCTTAGGGTCGGGTTAATGGTCGCTGCCGAAGAGAGAGAGAAAAGAAACACTCAGCGTGCACTCTAACCTAGATCAGAATAGTTACCAATTTATTTAATCTGGAAACCTCCCACTGTCACCTCAAACTCTCCTCCAAACCTGAAAGAAGAATTAGTCGGGGTTACCCGAGGAGTAAACTAACTCATCAGTGGGAATCGGGATCCAACTATCATCGCATGATAACGTGACGGGATCCGCTCACGCTATCACACTCGAGAAGGTATGCGCATATCTGGTAAGTTTCAGTTTCTTTAGAAACTCCCAATGTGAATTTTGCCCCATGCTCTTATGACCTTGATGAAGGCCAACAAATCATAAGTCACATGTCAAGTTCTACCCGTCATTGTCCAGGTTAATTTGAACCCACCCGTACAAGCCCTTGACGAAGGCCAACAAGGCTATACGACTGTCCCAAACCAACGCATCTATCTATGCAGCAGAAAGGTAACAAGCAGCTACCATACACTATGCCTTGACGAAGGCCAACAAATATAGCATGAATACTACGTGCTACCCGTCTGAAACGACAGAGGGCTATGAATGGTTTATGGCGAAAACCTTTAACGTAATGAACTTGATATCGTTGAAGGAACTGGATAGCTTTATAAAAATACAGTGACGAAAACCTTTGCTAAAGAGGTCACTCCCGGTGAAGGGATCTCGGCTCTTTCCCCGTAGAATGAGGTGCAGGATATTCCAACTGAATACCACGGTGCAAAGCAAAAGTGATCGGCTATAGTGAAGTTATTGCCCTGACGCAAACTTTTTGTCCAAGGGGTCACTCCCGGTGAAGGGATCTCCGCCCCTGCCTCGTCTACTGAGGAGCAGGATATTCCAACTGAATACCACGATGCAAAATAAAAGTGAACGTCCTTGCAATAACAGCCTTTTGAAAAGTGTTCCAACAACATCAGATTAGGTTTATTTTTAACTTGCATTGATCCGAATCAACGCAGTCCCATCAATTGATCACGCCACAAAGAAGGAAAATAATATGACGTACGTATATGCCATCCGCATTCGCCACTGGGTCCCTTCATTACCCGTTAGGTTAGCTAACTAACGACAGAGCGGGGACTGGAATAGCGCGGATGCAAAACATATACAACATCAACTAATATATATATACCAATATATAATATTTCGCTCAAGGCGTGATAAAATGCAACATCACAGAAATGTACAGCATCACAGAAAAAATACAGATATCTGGGATCCCCGGGTTTCACAGAGCCACTACTGAAACCCGACGTTCCCCTGGTCGTGTGGATAGCCTGTGCAATGAAATCCTAGACCCCTACGGGCGCGGCAAGTTACCCGCCAAAACCTGAAGCGAGGCAGCCCCCTTCAGTAACGTGAATGGACCACCCAGCACTTCACGGAATCCGGTAACTTGGGCACCCCTCTTGGGTCAACCTGTACCCCCTATGAGTGCGGCGAATAGCCCGCCAATTCTAGAGTGAAGCCCCCTCCGTCTCAATGCCATGAGATGTGGGCTTGTTGCCCTCTAGAATCCGGCTATCCGTGCACCCCACCTTGGGGTAATCCTAGTACAGAAAGTAAAATATACATACAACGGGTACATCGACCGCAACCTGGTCGTGCCTCAAAATAATAATACAAACAGGCAGTGACGGCAATCCACATGTCGGACGCTCGCCCCGCAATATCAAATGTACATAATACAACAAAACTGTACTACCACTGCAACCAGGCTATCCCCCACGACCGATCCGCAACATCACAGCAATACACAGAACATCAACGTGAAAGTCACGTTCGTAAATCCGTCTAACCGGGCTATAGCAGTTAAACAGGATTTACCGATCAAGTGACATTCACGTTCGCAGATATAATGTAAATACTGTGAACCAATGCGTTTAAATTATCCGATCGATCAAATTTACCAAGTGGGCCCCCAAGTACTACTGTAGCACATCAAGAAATCTGGGCCCAAAAAATAACATTCCAGAAAACCTATTTTCCACTCAGGAGCATTCTGTAGAATTTTGGGGGGCTGAACAGTTCAAGTCGCGGCGGAACCGCGGCCCAAGCATAGGTTTGGCCGCGGTTCCGCGGTGGTTTGGACTGTTCACAAGCCCAAATTTTCACAGAACTCTTAGAATGTCCTACACATCATTATGAAACAACCTGAAAAATTTTTGGACTTCAAAAAATTTCGACAGAAACTGATGTGAAGAAAAATACGGTTTTTGGAAAAATGTTCGATCGGAAATGTAAAACACATTAGACAAAGCTAGACTATGTTAATGGCGAGGCTCTGATACCACTGTAAGTGTACGGCGGCGCCCCGGCCTCCATCCCGAGGCCAAATGCGGAAGCGATGGTTAACTTTAAATTTTCTTGAACCGGCACCACCGCGCACTATAAACCCCGGATCGGGCCATTAACTAGTACTAGCTAACTACAAGAAAGGGAAGAGAGATATACCGAGTGATCCGTGTCCTCCGGTCTTCTCGTCGTCGTCCCGATCTCCCGCGGAATGTCCGGTCTCCACCTCTTCGCCAGAAAGGGCACCACGTCGCCGGCTTCTTTTACGGGCTCCCACCTTTATACCGAGGCAACTCGGGCACGAAGCTGGCGAGTCGACGTGCCTAAGGTTTGCTGTAGGATACGTGTAGAACCATGTCTCATTTTGGGGTTCATGGAGGTTGCCATTTTTGGTGGAGGGATGATACATGGAATTTTTGTGGAGCTATATGATTTTTCCAAAGCCAAAAGAGATGAAATCCCCTTGCACAAAATTGGGACAGCCCCCTTGGAGCTTGGCCGGCCATGCATATTGGAGAGGAGAGAATGAGAGAGAGAGTGAGGGAGTGAAAAAGGATAGCCACACCAAATAAGCAAGTAAAGGGAAATGGTTATCATATTCAACCATCATCAAAAGCATGATGACTCCAAAGTCAAGCAATGATCACTAACAAATCCACACTCCACCAACTAATCAACAACCATGATTGCTACAAAAAGTCAAGCAATCATGAACCATGGAAGGTCAAAGGATGGGGCTCCATCATGAAACCATCATGACACAAAAGTATGCAAAGAACACCTTCCACAAAAGCTTATTTGCACAAATGCAAATAAGCCCTCCTCCAACAATCTTCGGCCAATGAAAGATACAAAGAAATATGGCCGAAACGGAAAGCAAACCGGCAACTCCAAAAAACTGGTCCCGTAATAAATTACAGGAAAAACCCCGATACTGTGTATACACACCCGCATTTGTATTCCGACCGAAATACAAATGCAATGAGACAAAATCTACACTGTACATACTAGGATCCGGCTTAAACCAAAAGCCCGCTAGTAATAACCGTCCGATCCTGATCCGTGCAATACCACACGTATCTGATCGAACCCTGCCATATCTCCATACGGCCTCTACAGCGTTTCGCCCGAAAACTTGAGCAACTGAATGTGGGGGACTCTAAAGACTCGTCAACACCTTGGTTGTGGATTTAACCACTAGCACGTCAGAGGTATAAGCCAATACGTAACGGGCTACCAGGTATTGACCAAAAGGGACGTCGATGAGCGAACTCATCCTGACACCATACTAAGCCTGTCAGTGACAATATCCGTACAGTCCGGTCCGTTCGTCTATGAGCATCGCATGGCGGGCCTAAGGGTTGGTAAAAGTCAGACCCCCAAAAGCGGTACAAGTCATGTCGGAGTGTAGCCCAGAACACCCTGAGATACTACTGGAATGCCTACCAGTAAATCTCCTGCCTCGGCCGAGGGCTTCGTGTAATGGCTCTCCTAGACACAGCGCGACCTCACCCCCAATACCGGGAGAGACGAACCCCTGAAGATCCGCTCACTGCCTCCATGTGGCTCGGGACTGTACCCAACTAAAACCTGTTTGCACGTCTCCTTTTAGCGTGGTAGGGTAGTAATCAAAGTACAGTGGGAACTCACACGAGACAAATGACGATCCCCAGGTCGATGAACTAACCTGTACACATATCACCAGGGAACTGCCATCTGACGTCAGGTATAAGACCAACTAGCATGTTCCCGGCGAGTCCTGTCCGGTGTACTCATAACCCAATGAGCACCTGTATACATCTTAGGTGAACCAACTGACACCAGTGGCTTGTGAGACCGGCCACCGCCCCTCATCGGGGTCTCAACTGTATACACTAGTCTACTCTGGAGTATCGATGCCCTGTCTCGAAACTCCCACGACTAGGGACCTTTTAAGGATGTGCTTATAGACTACCAGCTCCCACTTATATGATCGCCCTCATACTGCTGGCAGTCAAGCAAGAATCCTAGAGGCTCTATCAACGTGTAACAGCGACCTGTCTGGTCACCTAAAGCAGTACACGATGATAAAGATAAACCAGATAGCATACTATCATCTCGAGTAAGACTATCCTACCGGGATAGGTCCTCCCTCAATCATTGCAATCACGTGCCTGTGATCCAATAATTGACTCTGAGGGCACTATCTCCAACACTATGTACAGTAATGGCCTCTAGGGCATACATATAACTAACAATCTCCCACTTGCACTAGGGCCATCTGTAGCAGTGGTTGCAGTATCACCTACTCAACCATCCCATATAAGTCTCTCTACGAGAAAAGGCCTTTGTGAGTGGATCCGCCGTGTTGTCCTCTGAGTCTACTCTTCCTACCTCGATCACCCTGGAGATCAACTATCTCCATGATCAGGTGATGCTGCCTCAGAATATGTCTGGGTCACTGATGGGATCGGGGTTCCTGGGCCAAAGCCACACTTCCATTGTCACACAATGGTAGGAACCTAGTTCATCTCATGAACCAATATACACCCAAACTTCCTCTTTGGTAGTATCTTTAATAGCGATATTACCAGCCTTGATCGTCTAGTTTGCCACGGTATCTAGCTTGGAACTCTTCCAACATACTGTCCCTCCACTGAGAGTAAAGACAATGCCTGCGACTGACATTCAGTCGTCCTTATCACCCTGGAATCTTTCCAGTGATTCTCCCCAAGATCGATTGATACTATCTCACTACAACTAGTGAGAATCCTAACATCCATTTAGATCTATCTCATAAATCCAAAAGCTAGGATTTAGGAGGTATCACCTTTATCCTATTGGAGAATCCTTATGATAAGAGGAGATTGACCATGTGTAGTATAGGAAACTCTTTTCCTATTTCGAGCATGTTGTCCACGTACAATACGAGGATGACCACCTTAATCTCTACTACCGTTTTGTATGTACAAGGTTCATCTACTATTTTGATGAAGTCAAACACTTTGACTACCACATCAAAACAGACGTTCCAACTCCGCGATGCCTGCTTTATTCTGCAAAGCAACTTGCACACGTTTCCGCTGCTCGCACTGTTTACGAAACCCTCTGGCTGTGTACTTATAGACGTTCTCTTCTAAATCAATATTTAGAAAAGTGGTCATGGCACCCAACCGCCAGATTTCGTAGTCATGGTATATAGCCATGGCAAGTAGGATCCGGATGGACTTAAGCATAGCCACTTAGAAAAGGTTTCATCATTATCCACGCCTGGTTGATGACGAAAACCTTCAACAAGTCTAGCTTTGAAAGTCTCAACTTTTTCCATCTACACCAAGTAATCTTCTCAAGATATACTTTCTCCTGAAGGGGATTTAACCCTTCAGATACAGCAACCAAAGTCCATACTTTGTTGGTGTACATGGATTCCATTTCAGATCGCTAAGCATCCAGCCATTCTTACAGAGTCCCTACTCTTGATGGCCTGCTCGAAACTAGTTGGGTCATCATCTCATGATGCATTCCTCGCTCCCACTGTCATCGAGAAACCGAAGTATCTCTCAGGCGGATGAGGAACCCTGCTAGATCGGCGGAGAGGCTGAGGTTCGTTTGGGATTATTGAATCCATTGGTTCTGTCAAATCATTATCTGCAGTTTGTATAGCTGGAACTTTTCCAGTTCTACAGAACTGACATTGCCTCGATCTTGTCCAGATTTTGCTTTTGACATAGGCCGGACAATCCCAAATCTTAACTTACTTAAGAGATAGGCTCTTCCCATACCATATCTTATCTGGAGTGGTAGGCACTGATTTGACTGGAATCCAATTCAATAGGTATGCAACTTCTCAAGTGCACAACCCCAAAAGGAAATAAGTAACTTAGTAGTACAAATCATAAAACGCACCATATCATATAGGGTGTGATTGCTCCGCCCCGATACACCGTTGTGCTGTGGTGTATTCAGAGGAGTAATACTGAGAGAGAATCTCATTCTCGTTTAGAATAGTCTAAGAATTCCATGCACAAGTATTCTCCTCCTTGATTTTATCATACGACATAATACTTATACCCTTAATTTGGCTCTCTACTTCTAACTTATATTCTGTGAATATCTCAAAAGCTTCGGACTTATGTTTCAACAGGAACATATGGCTGAGTCTTGAGAGATCATCAGAGAATGTGATGAAGTACAAAAAACCGGTCCTGGCATGTGTAGACAGGGGACCTTACATAAATCATCATGTATCAGTCCCAAGAGTTTACTAACTCGTTCTCTGTTTCCAATAAACAGAGCTATGGTCATCTAATCTTTGTGACATGACTGGCAAGTTTCACAAGATGTAAATTCAAACTGATTTAAATATGCATCTGAAATGTAACTTAAGCTAGTCGGGTCACATTGATATGACCTAGTCTACAATGCCTCAAGAAGGATCCGTTCATTTCTGAACTCTTCTTCTTGTGTATGTTCTGTATACTAGGAACTATAGTTTGATTTAGAACGTCAATGCTTTTAGATAACGTGCCTGAACCGATTAACTTTTGAAATAGGTAATGTTCAATACATTATCCAACAATACAAAATTTTATCATTTCTTTACTAATAAAGAGACTGATATGATTTTGTATATCAGGTTCGGTATCTAACAACATTCGTTCAGAATCAATGTACTGGTAATACAGGGTGACAGTGACCAACAGACTTGGCTGCAACACTTGCCCCGTTTTCTGTCTCATGAAACTTATCACCCGTACTCAGTTCTCTACCTTTCTGTAGCCCTATGTAACGGATTACATTTACGGGATCCTGATCCGGTATCTAATACCTAGGATGTAGAGGACACTGAGAAATAGTTCCTTATAATGAACACACCCGAAGGAGATGCATCATATGCACTTTCTTCGTTTGGGCGCCATAGGAATTCTGGTATTCCTCTATTTCCTGCTCGGTCTTATAACAATTATAAGTTGGAGCGGGACCAACGTTCCCGAGCTCAGTATAACAAGCGGGTTCGGTCAATACATCCATATTATTATCTTGATTAAGGCGTGATATGGTCGCTACCTAGAGAGAGAGAGAGAAGAAAACACTCTGCGTGCGCCCTTGCAAGATTAGATTGGTTATTTATTTTATCTAATCAGAATGGCTCCCACTGTTTTTATCAAATCTTCCTTCAAACCTTAAAAGGAAAGACTAGCCGGGATTAATTACACTCTACAAGTTCGCCAATCTTTCAGCCAGGCCAGTGTCGGTACTTTGAGGGAGGTTCCCCGTGCTTTCGCACGGACCTAATTAAAGTAAACCTCGTATTCCAGAGGCGTAACCCCGTTGACACCTTTCTAGACACCTACTTGATAGGCTAATTGCAAAGTGCAAAACTCTTCCAGGAGTAACAATTACTCGCAGTGGGTATCAGGATCCAACTATCATATAGAAGGTATGCAATCTCATTGCAAATTTCAACACTTGAAACTCCCGATAAATGTTTTTACCCCTAGCACCTATGACCTTGGCTAAGGTCAACAAATCATAAGCACTAGTCAAGTTCTACCCGTCATTTCGTGATTAATTAGACCCACCCACATGACCCTTGGCTAAGGTCAACAAAGCCACATGACTGTCCTAACTAATAGCATCATATGCGGTGTAGGAAGACATCACTTAGCTACCGTACACTGTGCCTTGACTATGGTCAACAAACACAGCACGAATACTAAGTACTCTACTTCCTAAAATGACGGAGGGTTGCGAATGGTTTTTAATAAAATCTTTAACGCTTTGAACTTGATCTTGTTACGGAATCAAATGGTTTTTAAATGGAATGTTTTTGAGGCTTTTCTAGTTTTTGCTAAAGGGGTCACTCCCGGTGAAGGGATTGTCGGCCCTTTCCTCATCGAATAAGGTGCAGGATATATCATATATACCGCTGTACAAAGAGAAAACTATAGAAGCAATCAAAAGACAAACCGAGGGTTGTCGGATCTGCCAGTTATTGCTAAAGTGGTCACTCCTGGTGAAGGGATCTCGACTCTTTCCCTGTCGAATAAGGTGCAGGATGTTCTACAAGGAACACCGCGATGCAAAGCAAGAACTGTAGCTACCTGTTTTATTTTGAAATTCGATTCCACAACATCTTTTAGGTTTATTTTCTTTCATTAATCTCATTAATGAATGTCCCATAATTTAAGTCCATCTAAACATCACAGATAAATATAATGTACGCTTATGCCATCCGCATTCGCCTCGATGTCTCGTCTGCACCGTTAGGTTAGGTAACTAATGGCAGAGCGGGGCAGGGCTAGTGCGGGTGCAAAACATAAGCAACGTCTATATAATATATCATATAAACTATATACTATATCTATCTGAACATATCACATGATCACATCACAGATAACGCATCAGAAAATATCATATGAAATATTGGATATACTAGGACGTCCGTGTTTTTAATATGAGCCAGTACAAAACACGGATTCCACGGTCGTGATGAATAGCCAATCCCACACCCCTAGACCCCTACAAGAGCGGCAAGCAACCCTACCAATTCTAGGGTTAGGAGACCCGGACTCGACTCCTCGAGATGGTCTCCCACTGGACCCTAGAACCCGGTTACTTGTGCTCCCCTCCTTGGGTCTATCCTAATGCGGAAAAGTAAATAATATACATCAACAGTGACATCTTCCGCAACCTGGAAGTGCCCCAATAAAAGAATATTACATACAAGTTTTTACATGAATGAAAATGAAAAACACTCGTCTCACATAAAAACCCCTGGCTATTCAAACACGACGATCCAATATAACATATCCAGCAACACATAACATCACATGTCAATAACGTAAGTAAACATGCGTATCCCAATTGTCGTTGACATATAGCAACGAAACCGGCGATATCACGTATTATACTTACGGTCGCAGAAAAGAAAGTGTAAAACTACAACAATTGGAATCCGCAAACTCTTTAGACATCGCATGCCTAACCAAATGAATTCCTTAGACATCGCATGCCTAACAATTATAAACCCCGCATTTTAGTCTCATTTATCGAAAACTCTTTTCAATATCAAGTCGGGCAATTCAACAGGATTCCCGACATCCTTGATCGAATGCTCGTCGCAAACTTTAGTAGACGGCCGCACCCCCGATACCGTCGACGAAGTGCACCAAGGTGGAACACCGCTACCGCGAACACCCGAATGGATGCTTTCGGCGACGGGGTTCTCCTACAGTCACTTGGTCAGGGCTAAGGGGTGTAGCTGTCTTTTAAGTTTATCCGGCGAGTATCCGCGTACGCTACGTGATTGCGACGGACTTTTGATCACATCAAAATTCCGTGGCAACCGATCAAGTGAGACTAAACTGCTATATTTATAACATTCATATTAGTTATCTCATAACTACTTGTGAATTCCAAATATTGTATCACATTCCAGATAAATAGAAAATGTTAAACTTTTCGATCGAACAATCAAACACCCAAGCTATCTCGAAATAGCTCAACACATGAAATAAGTTTTAAAACATTCACATCATGCCACAGTACCAACGGTCCAGCCGTAGAAGGGTCAAGCCAACGCCTCACATGTGGCACGCCGTACTGCCCCAAACCCTAAGGTTCAAAGGGCAGTTCAAGACGGTCACATAATCGAGTTAAGGTTTGTTGTCTTCTAGAGGGTCCATCACATTAGTTGCACTACTTAGAACGTTCTTAAACCACGGAAAAATCCCACACTTGGAAATTTTCCAGCAGGGGAAAAATTGGGTATTTACATCCGGTCGAACTTTTTAACATATTCTAAATTTTCCGGAAAAACACATAGACGAAATTAGACAATCCGATCGAATCTACGAACTCCCAATACAACCCAGAAAACTCAACTCTTGAGTAAACTTTAAAAATTCCCAGAAAACACAGGCATTGCATACGGGTATTACTGTGCAAAGCACGTGACAAGATACTCCTATATGGCCACGGAACCGCCGCACATGCTTCACAGTAATTCTTCAAAAAGCCTGCAGAATATTATGGATATTTTTAATTCACAAAATGCCCAGTTTTGAAAAATTGTACAGAGAAGGGTTTTGGATTAGGGTTTCGGGTTCGATCGGACATCAAATATCGTCTATACTTCGCCTAAAGCTCTAGTTTGGCTCTGATACCACTGTAGGGTTCCTAGGCACACCCATAAGGTCCTACAACTGATCAACCATACCAAAATCAAATTTTTCTTGTGCCGAGAAACCCTAATGCTAGATCGTTACTAGAGGTAAGGAGAAAGAACATGCAAGTTAACAACTTAACTACAAGTGAAAGGAAATACAACCTTTGTAGATCCGGTCCTCCACTTCTCTAGCTTCGTGTTGACGTCCCTCCGCTGTGATCATCGGAATCCCGGACTCTCTTGTCGGTTTCATCGGAGAAATGATCGGGCTAGGTCGTTGACTTCGATGCCGAAGATGATCTACGTCGAGGCAACTCAAACTCAAGCTCCATCTTCACTTGGTCAAAAAACTTGTGAAGATAACACACTCTACTACATGGCAAGTGGTAGAGGATGAAGAAATAGGAAGTGGGTTCACTTTGGAATTGGATTTCTCACTTGGATTCATCACTTGGAAATTTTCAAGAATGCTTTCTTCTCTTCATGAAGAAGAAGAAGAAGAAGGAGAAAAAAAATGAATAATGAATTCTTGAAAATAATAAATCAAGTGATTCTTATCATATAGCAACCATGGGTTAGTTTACTTTTGTAGAGAATAAACTAGGGTTTAGTTAAATGGTTAGGTTAAGGGATAAAAACAAAAATGGTCACATTGTCAAAGATGCATGAAGCATCAAGAAGCTTCTTGCATAAAACAAAAGCAACCGTTTAGTTTTTTCTTTTAACCAAAATAAATAAAGTAAATAAAACCCTAACCATTTACCCAAACATGGTGTATAGCATACACACACCCAAGTTTGCATGTATCATCAAACATGATACAATCTAGTGCACAAAAATATATCACATATACTACTTGTGCACATTAAGTGAGAAAATCAATCTTAAGTGAACAAATACTAGTTAATGTAAAGTAATATATCAAATATATAATTATACATTAAATCATTAAATCAACACTTGATTTAATGATCCGGTCATACTGCATATAACCGACTAATATTAAGTGTATCAATGTTTCGAAGCAACACTTAATTCGGTAACCCGGCTATATCTTATATAACCGTCCAATGATGCAAATCGCGAGAATAGAATACAGTATCACATACTGGTATTATTCTGGGTCCCGCACATATCTCATATGCGCTCCTATTTCATTTCGCTTGAGCCAGGAAACCTCTGTGTAGGACTCTGAAGACTCGTCAATACGCCGGCAGCAGGTGATGATCATATCAAACACCCACAAGCCGCAAGCGGTCTGCTAAATGTAACGGCCACCCGGGTATTGAGCGATCAGAAGATCAACGAGCAAGCCCGCTCACACTCCTGTGAATCCAACCAGTAACACTTACTGTACAGTCCGGTCTATTCGTCTGATATGTCGCATATCTCGCCTAGGGGTGGTAAACGTCAGACCCCAGTAGCTTGATAAGTCATGTCGATGTAAGGTCCATATCATAGCGTGAAACTACTGATAACTCTTACCAGTATATCACTGCAACCCTGGCCAGGGATTTCCAGTTATGGCCAGTCGAGCATAGCGCAACATCAACCCCCAATACCGGGAGAGACGAATCCCCTCCTATCGCTCATTGCCTCCATGTGAATCGGGACTGTACCCAAAAACCACCTGTTTGCAAGACTCAGTAGAGCCGTGGTAGGGTGGAAATCAAAGCACAGTGGGAGACACACAAGACTCTATGACCATCTCGGGTCAACAGACTAAGCTGTACCAGTGTCACCAGAGAACTGCCATCTGACGTGAGGTATAATACCATCTGGGAGTTCTCGGCGTGTCCGTTCAGTGTACCCAGTCACCACTGAGCACCCGCATACCATCTCTGATGTCAAACACCAATGGATATGGGATCATCCATCACCCATCACATGGGTCGAGAAGATATACGCTAGTCTACTCTGGAATATCGATGCCCCGTCTCGATATTCTTATGACTAGGAACACTGAAGGATGTACTCATGGACTACCCAGACCCCACTAGTATGATCTACATCATAGTCCAGGAAGTCGAGTACACATCCTAAGGGCTTTATCAACATGTAACAGAGAGACGGAAAGTATACATGTTAAGATAAAGAGCAACCAGATAGCATACTATCATGTCGAGCAAGAAAGTCATACCTATATATGTCCCAGCATCCACTACAATATACATCTTATGTGCAGTAATGGCCTCTAGGGCATACATATAACTAACAGTAATGCCCATTTTCTAGAATATCAGTTTTTAGAAAAGGAAATAAGTGGGAGCGAAATAGAACTGGAAGAAATTCCAGAACCACAAAATACTACTGAAAGTTTGGTAGAACCAGTAGTTCAAGAAAAACAGGACATTCCCGCACCCCTCCGCAGGAGTATTTGGCTGTCTTATCCGCCTGAGAGATACTACGGTTTTCTCATAGCTGGGGATAGAGAGGATTGCGTCATTGATAATGATGAACCTACTAGCTTCCAGCAGGCCATCAAGAGCGGCGACTCGGTACGATGGCTAGATGCAATGCGGACCGAGATGGAGTCCATGTACACCAACAAAGTATGGACTTTGGACTTTTCTCCAGATGGGGTAAAACCCGTAGGATGCAAATGGATCTTCAAGAAAAAGATTGGTGTAGATGGACAGGTGGAAACCTATAAGGCTAGACTTGTTGCAAAGGGTTTTCGTCAAAGACCTGGTTTGGACTATAACGAAACTTTTTCTCCAGTGGCTATGCTCAAATCCATTTGGGTCCTTCTTGCTATTACTGCCTTCCATGATTATGAAATCTGGCAGATGGACGTAAATACGGCTTTTCTGAATGGTAATTTAGAAGAGTGCGTCTATATGGATCAGCCAGAGGGTTTTAATCAGAGTGGGAGCAGCGGGAAAGTATGCAAGTTGCTTAAGTCTATTTATGGACTGAAGCAGGCATCGCGGAGTTGGAACATCTGTTTTGATGAAACAGTCAAAGAATATGACTTTATCAAAAATCCAGATGAACCATATATATATAGTAAAGTTGTAGCACGAACTGTCGTATTCCTCATCTTGTACGTGGATGACATTCTATTGATAGGAAATGACATTCCTATGCTACAATCTGTCAAAGGATTCATGTCACACAGGTTCTCCATGAAAGACCTGGGTGATGCCTCTTACATTCTGGGGATCCGGATCTATCGTGATAGATCCAAGAGGATGTTGGGACTTTCGCAGTCCAGGTATATCAACACTATACTGAAAAGATTCAGTATGGAAGATTCTAAGCGCGGTAATCTACCGGCTTGTCACGGAATCACCCTATCCAAAGAGATGTCTCCCAAGACTGATTTGGAAAGGGAACGCATGTCTATTATACCCTACGCTTCTGCGGTAGGCTCTATAATGTATGCGATGTTGTGCACCAGACCAGATATAGCTTACGAACTGAGCGTGGTAAGCCAGTATCAGTCAGACCCAGAGGAGAAGCACTGGATAGCAGTAAAAAACATTCTCAAGTACCTGAGAAGGACTAAGGAGATGTTCTTGGTTTACGGCGGAAAATACCTCAAGATGGAGGCCTTTGGTGATTCCGTCTTCCAGAGTGATAAGGACGATTCCAAGTCCATGTCAGGTTATGTCTTTACCCTCAATGGAGGGGCGGTGTGCTGGAAGAGTTCCAAGCAGGACACCGTTGCTGACTCGACGATGGAAGCGGAGTATATTGCTGCTTGCGATGCCGCAAAAGAAGCGGTCTGGATGAAGAAGTTCCTAACAGAACTTCAGGTGGTTCCTACTATTATTGATCCAATACCTCCATATTGCGACAACAACGGAGTTATAGCTTTAGCGAAGGAACCAAGGTCCCATCAGAAGTCCAGACACATCTTAAGGCGGTATCACCTGATCAGGGAGATCATAGATCCCCGGGAGATCGAGGTCCGGAGAGTTGCGACTGAAGAGAACATTACTGATCCATTCACAAAGGCCCTACCTCAGATTCAGTTCGAGAGGCTACTCGAGATCATCGGTCTTCGATATGCCAGAATATGGCCTTAGTGCAAGTGGGAGATTGTTAGTGTATATGCCCTAGGGGCCATTATTGTATCATACTAGCTTGTATATTACTTAATGGAAGCTTGGGATATTCACAGTTATATAACAGTCTTGCTAAACATGGTAGTATGCTACTTGGTTTTATCTATCTTAATATGTGAGTATACGTATTGATAGAGCTCTTAGGATCTTGCTTGACTACCAGCTTTGTGATGGCAGTCACACTAGTGGGGGCTGGGTAGTCTACAAGCACATCCTTTTTCAGATCCCTAGTCGTAGGATTATCGAGACAGGGCATTGATACTCCGGAGTAGACTAATGTGTACGCTTCTCATAGGGGTGATGGTCTGTCCCACAGCCATCAGTACGTCGTACAGGAGATAGTATACAAGTGCTCGTTGGGTTACGGGTACACCGGACATGACTCATGGGGAACTGTTGGTTGGTATTATACCCATCGTCAGTTAACAGTTCCCAGGTGACATGAGTATACCATAGTCCGCAGACTTGACACTGCTACTTCGCCTCGAGTGTGTCCCACTGTTCTTATATTGCTACCCTACCACGGCTCAATGGAGTCGTGCAAACAGGTAGCAGTTGTGTGCAGTCCCGAGCACTTAGAGGCAGTGGCGGTCAGACATGATTCGTCTCTCCCGGTATTGGGAGTTGATATCGCGCTGTGTCAGAGAGCCATTACGCAAAGTCCCTAGCCAGGGCAAGCGAGATTTACTGGTAGGTTCCAGTTGTTTCTCAGGGTATAATGGGCTACGCTCCGACACGACTTATACCGCTATTAGGGGACTGACGCTTGCCGCCCCCTAGGCCCGATATGCGATAGTCTTAGACGAATAGACCGGACTATACGGAGATTGTCACATCAGGCTCGGTAGGAGTTCGGATTGGTTTCCTTATCGTCCTTCTTATCGACATCTGCCTAGGGACCGTTACATACAGCTAGTGCCGCTTGCGGTCTGTAGTTAAACCCACTGCCAGCGTAGTAGTCGAGTCTTTAGAGTCCCACACAGCGACTTTCCCTACCCCAGGCGAAACGATATAGAGGTCGTATGGTTTTCGACAAGGGTTCGGACGCATACGTGTGTTTACGCACGTACGACATTCGAACAGTTTTTACTAGCCGGCTTTTGTTTAAGCCAGATTCTAGTATCGTGTTATTGGATTTATACAGTCTAAAGTTTTTTCGTGTTTTCACGGATAGGAGGGGAGTTTTCGTAATTTCGCGAGAAGCTTCTAGAAGGATGGTGACTTTGTTAGTGTATATGCCCTAGAGGCTATTACTGTATTATACTAGCTTGTATATTACTTAATGGAAGCTTGGGATATTCATAGTTGTATAGACAATCTTGCTCAAAATGGTAGTATGCTACTTGGTTTGTATGCTACTTGGTTTGTTTCTACTTCAATATGTGCATCTGTTTCTTTTTAGCATATCGCTTCTACATATTAGTAGAGCCCTTAGGATCTTTGCTTGATTACCAGCGTTGTGATGGCAGTCACACTCGTGGGGGTTGGGTAATCCATAATCACATCCTTATACAGGTCCCTAGTCTTAGGACTATCGAGACAGGGCATCGATACTCTGGAGTAGACTAGCGTATACGTTCTCATACCAGCACGTGAGGTGGTCTGTCCCACAGCCATCAGTACGTAGTACTGGAGATAGTATGCGGGTGCTCGTTAGGTTACGAGTACAATGGACAGGACTCGCCGGGAACTGTTGGATGGTATTATACCTATCGTCAGTTATCAGTTCCCAAGTGACATGAGTACATCTTAGTCCGCTGATTTGACACTGTCACTTCGCCTCGAGTGTGTTCCCACTGTACTTAGATTACTACCCTACCACGGCTCAAAGGAGTCGTGCAAACAGGTAGTAGTTGGGTACAGTCCCGAATCACTTGGAGGCAGTGACGGTTAGGCAGGATTCGTCTCTCCCGGTATTGGGGGTTGACATCGCGCTGTGTCTAGGAGAGCCATTACACGAGTAGTCCCTGGCCAGGGCAAGCGAGATATACTGGTAGGTTTTCAGTGTTATCTCAGGCTGTTCTGGGATACACTCCGACACGACTTGTACCGCTATTAGGGGACTGACGTTCACCACCCCCTAGGCCCGCCATGTGATGTATCAGACGAACAGACCGGACTGTACGGAGATTGTCACATACAGGCTCAGTAGGAGTTCGGATGGGTTTACCTCATCGGCCTTCTTATCGACAACTACCTGGGGACCGTTACGTACAGCTAGTGCCGCTTGCGGTCTGTGGTTAAACCCACTGCCAGCGTAGTGTCGAGTATTTAGAGTCCCACACAGAGAGTTTCCCTGCACTGAGCGAAACGTGTAGAGGCCGTATGGTTTTACGGCAGGGCTGCGATCACTTACGTGCACTTGTATGCGTATGCTGTTCAGGCAGGTAATACTAGTGGGCTTTGGTTTAAGCCAGATCCTAGTATTGCACGGATGGATTTGTTTTGTCTTCTGTGCATTCGCATTCTACGGAATGCGGATGCGGGTGTGTATGCACAGTTTTGAGGAGTGATAAAGGAGCAGGTGCCCCATTAGGTTTTTGGCAGTTGGTTCGGCCAAAACCGTTATGTGGCAGGCTCATTAGGGTTTTGACAATTCGTTCGGTCAAAACCATTATGAGCCGGAGACATTATTTTACTAATCCTTTTGTGATAATTTTGTGATGGCTAATTGCATTGACCACCTTGACCAATCTTGACTTTGTTGACCCGTTGACCGAAGTTGACCGTTGACCTTCATGAGAGGTCTACACTCTTCTTTGGATTTCTTTTTTCTTTTTGTTTATTAAAATGTTCAATTCAATGTAGCATCAACTTTATCATGATAGGATTTGTAATAATGTTGTTTTAGTATTATTGCAACCATGGTTCATTTTCTTTAGTTAAGATTTTCATTTTCTTTTTCTCATTCTCTCTCTTGCAAGTGAGAAGAAAAGAAAAGCTCCATGGTTGCTAGAGTTTCTCCTTCATCTTCCTCCTCTTGATAAATTCTTTTGATCTCATGTGTTGAGAGAAAAAGAATCCGCACAGACAAACACCTCCATCTTTCTCTTCTACACAACCTAGGACATCAAGACTAGCGATCTTGTTGGCCTAGTTGCCTTGGCTCGAGGTGAAGCTCGGTGTACATCTCTCGGGTGGATTGTCATCGACTCAAGGAGGCCGCAGAGGTGACCAAGGTCCGGATCGACCCTCGGAGCGTGGACGGACGAGTAGGACAGCGGAATGAAGACCCGAAGGACCGGTTTCGTGAGGTATAATTTCTACGGCATAGTAGTTAACGCCTCTTGTAGTTTGCTAGTTTCTAGTTTAGCAAAGATCCGGCTTTTAGTCCATGTTGCCTTTGTACTAAATATTTGTTTTTCGCCGTTTCCGCCTACCCGTAAGAACCGGGGTGAGCAACGTGGACTTACAGTGGTATCAGAGCCTAGCTAAACATAATGTAGCAAGTTAGCAAAGTATTTAGAATATCGATCGGAAAAAAGTCGCAAAACAAGTCCGGAAAAAACCATGTTTCTGTCGAATTTTTATATTGCTCTAAAAATGATTTAACAAACATGAAAATTCTTCTCAGGGTTTTGTAAAACCACAGCAAAAAACAGTCCACTGAATCGATCAAACCACCGCGGTTCCGCGGCAAGAACATGCTTCTTGCCGCGGTTCCGCGGCCGATTTGACTCGGTCGTGGACCGGGTTTTGGGCAGCGTTTTTATTTGGCTGTTTTGGAATTTTTAGTGCATGTTGTTTCTACCCAGATTTTCCAGAGAACAAATTGATTTTTGGGGTGGTTACAAATCCATATTTGTGATCGATATTCCGTAGACTTTGGCTAATGGATATTATCTGTGATGTGATATATGTATTGAACGTCTACTAATCGCTATAAGTCGATTAGTGGGGGTTATACATATCTGTGATCTGTAATGTTGATGGTTTATGTATATGAACTCGTTGGATTGTCACGGATGAATAGCCAGGGTGGATGTGAGATGAGAGTTTCTTTTTCTTTCATTCATTGTAAAATTTGTAAATTGATGTAATATTATTTGTATGGCCGCACAACCGGGTCGGGGTTGTAGCCGTCATTGTATAATTTCTTTTTACTGTTTTTGCTCCTAGGATAGACCCAAGGTGGGGTGCACAAACTACCGGGTATCTCGAAGTGCCGAGTGGCCTACTCACATTATTGAGGGAGGTTGCTTCACTTCGGGTACTTGGCGGGTAGTTTGCTGCACCCGTAGGGGTCTAGGGTGGGGTTTGGCTATTCATCGCGACCGTGTAATCCGCTTTTCGTTGCAGGCTCGAACGGATCGCAGATTTCTAGTATATCCAAGGTGTTCATCTGTGATCGGGAATGGCTATCATTGCTATATATCTATATATGATATTTATTTAGGTGTTGCTTATGTTTTGCATCTGCGCTAGTCCAGCCCTCGCTCTGTCGTTAGTTAAGTAACCTAACGGGTGATGATGGAGCCCCGTGGCGAATGCGGATGGCATAAGCGTATGCCATATTTTGGTTGTTTTCTGCAATGGTAGGATTAAATGATGGGACGCATTGGAATTAATGCAAGAAAATAAACCAAGTAAAAGTCGTTGGAACACTTTCAAAACCGCTCGGTTCTTTTCAAAAAACCAGCTTTTTAAATGCGGAGCTTGAACCACTCCTTTTAAAAGCTATCTCGTTCCATCGATTATATCAAGTTCACTACGTTCATGGTTTCGCCAAAACCATTCGTATCCCTCCGTCATTTCGTATGAATATTCAATAGTATTCAAGCTATGTTTGTTGACCTTCGTCAAGGCATAGTGATTGGTAGCTGTTGGGTGTTCATATGTAGCATAGATAGATGCGTTGGTTTTGGACAGTCGTATTACCTTGTTGACCTTCGTCAAGAGTATGTACGGGTGGGTTAAAATTAACCTGGACAATGACGGGTAGAACTTGACATGTGACTTATGATTTGTTGACCTTCGTCAAGGTCATAAGAGCACGGGGCAAAAATCCACATCGGGAGTTTCAAAAGAACTGAAACTTGCTAGCGTTGCATACCATTTGGAGTGTGATGATTCTGGTAGGATTACTTCAGTTTTGTCACGCGATGATATTTGGATCCCGATCCTACTGTGAGTATATGCTACTCTTCGGGAACTTTCTCACTTAACGATCAATGCTATAAACCCAATAGGTGTCTAGAAAGGTGTTAGCGGGGCTACGCCCACAGGAAAAAGAGGTTATTTAATTAAGGAACTTCGCGAAAGCGTTGGAAAACCTCCCTCGAAGTACCGACACTGGCCTGGCTGAACGGTTAAGCAAGTATTGTACGGTGAGATTGATCCTGACTAATTCTTCCTTTATGGTTTGAGGAGGGATTTGAGAGACAATGGGAGCCATCCTGTTTAGATAAATTAAAAACCAATCTAAACTTGCAAGAGCATCATGATGAGTGTTTTCTTCTCTCTCTCTTAATTGCAGCGACCCAGTGACCACACCTAGGTTACATCTAGATAATAAAATGACTGCATTTGACTGTTATGGCTGGCAATGGTCTGTCCAGATGTCCATTGCCCATGACAAGCTGGGACACCTCTTGACTGATCCAACCCCTGCCGTCTCAGGTCCAGTTTCCCCTGTCATGGATAATAATATCCGTAGGACATCGGAAGAAGACTGTGCGAAAGCCAAGTGCCTCGTGTTAGCCTCAGTTGATGGTGCATACCAGAGGCAGCACGAGAAGATGGACTTAGTTTCTATCTTCCTCCATAACAAAGATTTATATGGAGAGCAATCTCGTATCGCAAGATATGAGACCTCGAACGAATTGCTTCCAGCGAGGTTGGCTATCGGGTCATCTTTAAGGGGCAACGCCCTTATAGAGACCAGCTCTTTTGAGCTCACGGACCTGAAGACCACGTTGAAGAACGGGTCAAATGCTGACTTAGTTCGACAGTCTCTACCTACTACCCTGAAGGAAACCAGGGAAGTAGAAAGAAAGGGAAGGGCAAAAGTTTCGGGAATGGATGTAGTGAAAGAGGGACGTTCCTATTGTTACAGGAATGAACATTGGCAGAAGGATTGCAGGGCTAGCATAGCCAGTAGCCAGAATTTGAAGCATGTTGTGGCTTTGGCTTCGGGTGTGTTTGTGATAGAGAACTGTATGTCAGTTAACCCTACTTCCTGGGTATTGGATACCGGATCAGGATCTCATATCTGTAATTCGTTACAGGCTCTGAGAAACCGTAGGGTTATCAAGAAAGGTGATATGACTCTCAGGGTTGCTAACGGAATAAGCATGTATGCTGAATCCGTAGGGGAATATCATCTAGGACTGACAACTGGGCAGATATTGATTCTACGTTACTGTTTTATGTACCAGGTGCGACTTGTAATATCATATCTGTATCCTTACTTTCTAGGGAAGGATATGATTTTACTTTTGTAAGCAGTGTAGTAAACATCCACCTAAATCAAGTTCTGATTGGGTCGGGTACATTAGAAAACGATATATACGTATTAAATCAAGCTCAGATTTTCAGTGTCCAGAACACACATAAAAGAAAGTCTCCGGAAACAAATCAGGCTTTCTTATGGCATTGTAAACTGGGTCACATTAATGAGACACGGTTAACAAAGTTACATAAAGAGGGATACTTGAATCCGTTCAAGTATCAGTCTTATGCCACTTGTGAATCTTGTCTCATGGGAAAGATGACAAAGACTTCGTTCACTGGACACGGAGAAAGAGCAAGTGAGCTCTTGGGACTCATACACAGTGATGTGTGTGGTCCAATGTCTACACATGCGCGAAGTGGTTATTCATACTTCATTACTTTCAAAAATGATTTCTCTAGGTATGGGCATGTCTTCTTAATGAAGCACAAATCCGAGGCTTTTGAGAAATTTCGGGAATACAAGAATGAAGTTGAAAGACAAACAGGAAAAAGAATCAATACACTGAGATCTGATCGAGGTGGTGAATACTTGAGTGCCGAGTTTCTGGGCTACTTAAAAGAGAATGGAATTCTTTCTCAGCTTACTCCTCCATACACACCACAACACAACGGTGTATCGGAAAGGAGGAATCGAACCCTATTGGATATGGTTCGTTCCATGATGAGTAAGGCTGAGTTGCCGCGATCTTTCTGGGGTTATGCACTAGAAACAGCTGCATATCTCTTAAACAAGGCTCTAACCAAGACTGTGCCTACCACCCCATATCAGATGTGGAGTGGGAAGAAACCCTGTCTTAAGTATCTTAAGACATGGGGATGTCCAGCTTTTGTAAAAAAGCAGCATGCGGACAAGCTCGAGGCACGCTCAGTATTGTGTAAGTTTGTGGGATACCCAAAGAACTCAAGGGGGTATCTTTTCTATTCCGCAGAGGAACAAAAGGTTTTTGTTTCTCAGCATGCCCACTTCTTGGAAACTGAATTTTTAGAAAATCAGATAAGTGGGAGCGCAATAGAACTGGAAGAACTTCCAGAACCACAAGCTATTACTGAAAGCTTGAAGGAACCAGAAGTTTCAAGAGAACTGGACATCCCAGCGCCACTCCGTAGGAGTAGTAGACAGTCATATCCGCCCGAGAGATACTACGATTTTCTCATAGACGGGGATAGAGAGGATTGCACTATGGATTATGGTGAGCCAACTAGCTTCCAGCAAGCCATTCAGAGCGGTGACTCGGTAAAATGGCTAGATGCAATGCGGACCGAGATGGAGTCCATGTACACCAACAAAGTTTGGACTTTGGACTTTGCCCCAGAAGGGGTAAAACCCATAGGCTGTAAATGGATCTTCAGAAAGAAGATTGGTGTAGATGGACAGGTTGAGACCTATAAAGCTAGACTTGTTGCAAAGGGTTTTCGTCAAAGACCTGGTTTGGACTATGACGAGACCTTTTCTCCAGTGGCTATGCTGAAATCCATTCGGATCCTTCTTGCCATTGTTGCCTTCCACGATTATGAAATCTGGCAGATGGACGTAAAGACGGCTTTTCTAAATGGAAATTTAGAGGAGTGAGTCTATATGGATCAGCCAGAAGGATTCATTCATGGTGGGAGCAGCGGTAAAGTGTGCAAGTTGCTCAAGTCCATCTATGGACTGAAGCAGGCACCGCGGAGTTGGAACATCTGTTTCGATGATACGGTCAAAGAATTCGACTTTATCAAAAACCCAGATGAACCATGCATTTACAGTAAGATTGTAGGGAGAATTGTGGTATTCCTCGTCTAGTACGTGGATGACATTCTCCTAATAGGAAATGATATTCCTATGCTACAGTCAGTCAAAGGATTCTTATCACAGAGGTTCTTCATGAAGGACCTGGGCGATGCCAACTACATTCTGGGGATCCAGATCTATCGTGATAGATCTAAGAGGATGTTGGGACTTTCACAGTCCAGGTACATTGACACTATACTGAAAAGATTCAGTATGGAAGATTCCAAGCGCGGTAATTTACCGGCTTGTCACGGGATCACTCTCTCCAAAGAGATGTCTCCCAAGACTGATTTGGAAAGGGATCGCATGTCTCTTATACCCTACGCTTCTGCGGTAGGCTCTATAATGTATGCGATGTTATGTACCAGACCAGATGTAGCATACGCATTGAGCGTTGTAAGCCGGTATCAGTCGGACCCAGGGGAGAAACACTGGATAGCGTTAAAGAACATTCTCAAGTACCTGAGAAGGACTAAGGAGATGTTCTTGGTGTATGGCGGAAAAGACCTCCAGATCGAGGCCTTTGCTGACTCCAGCTTCCAGAGTGACAAGGATGACTCCAAGTCCATGTCGGGTTATGTCTTTACCCTCAATGGAGGGGCAGTTTACTGGAAGAGTTCCAAGCAGGAGACCGTTTCTTACTCAACTATGGAAGAGGAGTACATAACTGTTTGCTATGCTGCAAAGGAAGCTGTCTAAATGAAGAAGTTCCTCACGGAGCTTCAGGTGGTTCCTACCATTGTTGATCCAATACCGCTGTATTGCGACAACAACGGCGCTATAGCTTTAGCGAAGGAACCAGGTCCCATCAGAAGTCCAGGCACATTTTGAGGCGGTACCACCTGATCAGGGAGATCGTAGATCGCCGGGAGATCGAGGTGAAGAGAGTAGATTCGGAGAATAACACTCCAGATCCACTCACGAAGGCCCTAACCCAGACACAGTTCGAGCGGCTGATCGAGATGATAGGTCTTCGATACGCCAGTACATGGCCTTAGTGCAAGTGGGAGATTGTTAGTGTATATGCCCTAGAGGCCATTACTGTATCATACTAGCTTGTATATTACTTAATGAAAGCTTGGGATATTCACAGTTGTATAGACAATCTTGCTCAAAATGGTAGTATGCTACTTGGTTTATTTCTACTTCAATATATGCATGTGTTTCTTTTTAGCATATCGCTTATACATATTAGTAGAGCCCTTAGGATCTTTGCTTGATTACCAGCGTTGTGATGGCAGTCACACTCGTTGGGGCTGGGTAATCCATAAGCACATCCTTATACAGGTCCCTAGTTGTAGGACTATCGAGACAGGGCATCGATACTCCGGAGTAGACGAGCGTATACGCTTCTCATCACAGCACGGGAGGTGGTCTGTCCCACAGCCATCAGTACGTCGTACTGGAGATAGTATGCGGGTGCTCGTTAGGTTACGAGTACACTGGACAGGACTCGTCAGGAACTGTTGGTTGGTATTATACCTATCGTCAGTTATCAGTTCCCAAGTGACATGAGTACAGCTTAGTCCGCTGACTTGACACTGTCACATCGCCTCGAGTGTGTTCCTACTGTACTTAGATTACTACCCTACCACGGCTCAAAGGAGTCGTGCAAACAAGTAGTAGTTGGGTGCAGTCCCGAAGCACTTGGAGGCAGTGACGGTTAGACAGGATTCGTCTCTCCCGGTATTGGGGGTTGACATCGCGCTGTATCTAGGAGAGCCATTACAAGAGTAGTCCCTGGCCAGGGCAAGTGAGATATACTGGTAGGTTTCCAGTGTTATCTCAGGATGTTTTGGGCTACACTCTGATACGACTTGTACCGCTATTAGGGGACTGACGTTCTCCACCCCTTAAGCCCGCCATGCGATATATCAGACAAACAGACCGGACTGTACGGAGATTGTCACATACAGACTCAGTAGGAGTTCGGATGGGTTTACCTCATTGGCCTTCTTATCGACATCTACCTGGGGACCCTTAAGTACAGCTAGTGCCGCTTGCGGTCTGTGGTTAAACCCACTGCCGGCGTAGTGTCGAGTCTTTAGAGTCCCACAGAAAGAGTTTCCCTGCACTGAGCGAAACGTGTAGAGGCCGTATGGTTTTACGGCAAGGCTGAGATCACTTACGTGCTCTTGTGTGCGTATGCTGTTCGGGCAGCCAATACTAGTGGGTTTTGGTTTAAGCCAGATCCGAGTATTGCATGGATGGATTTGTTTTGTCTTCTGTGCATTCGCATTCTACGGAATGCGGATGCGGGTGTGTATGCACAGTTTTGAGGAGCGATAAAGGAGGAGGTGCCCCATTAGGGTTTTGGCAGTTGGTTCGGCCAAAACCGTTATGTGGCAGGCTCATTAGGGTTTTGACAATTCGTTCGGTCAAAACCATTATGAGCTGGAGACATTATTTTACTAATCCTTTTGTGATAATTTTGTGATGGCTAATTGCATTGACCATTCGACCACCTTGACCACTCTTGACTTTGTTGACCCGTTGACCGAAGTTGACCGTTGACCTTCATGAGAGGTCTACACTCTTCTTTGGATTTCTTTTTTCTTTTTGTTTATGAAAATGGTCAATTCAATGTAGAATCAACTTTATCATGATAGGATTTGTAATGATGTTGTTTTAGTATTATTGCAACCATGGTTCATTTTCTTTAGTTAAGATTTTCATTTTCCTTTTCTCATTCTCTCTCTTGCAAGTGAGAAGAAAAGAAAAGCTCCATGGTTGCTAGAGTTTGTCCTTCATCTTCCTCCTCTTGATAAATTCTTTTGATCTTATGTGTTAAGAGAAAAAGAATCCACACAGACAAACACCTCCATCTTTCTCTTCTACACAACCTAGGACATCAAGACTAGCGATCTTGTTGCCCTAGTTGCCTTGGCTCGAGGTGAAGCTCGGTGTACATCTCTCGAGTGGATCGTCTTCTATTCAAGGAGGCCACGGAGGTGACCAAGGTCCGGATCGACCCTCGGAGCGTGGACGGACGAGTAGGATAGCGGAATGAAGACCCAAAGGACCAGTTTTGTGTAACACCTTAGGATATGTTTAGGGAATAATTATATTTAAATATTGGGTTTTTAACAAAAAGTTTACCAAATTTTGTTTTAAATATTTTTCCTAATTTAATAATTATTTTTCCAAAATTTTCCTAGGCTTGCACACACATGTGCATGTAAACTAGGGTTTTTAAAACGAGTTTTGCCATGATTATTAACCATGGTGGGTTAATCATGGGATTAAGTCTTTTGGGTTTAAATTAAGTTAATTAGTTAATTAGTAGTTGTTTTAAATTGATTTTGTGTTAGGTGTTGACTTGTGAGAGAGGGGGAGAGGGCATCATGGCTCAAGCCATGCTTGCCATTAATGAAGAGAGAGAGAGGAGGGTTGACAATTGGGTGATAATTGTTTCCTCTCATTTCTTTGCTTTTCTCTCAAGTCTCACACAACCCACACACACTTACCTCTCAGCTCCAGAACCAGCAGCACAGCAGCAAGCACTCAGCAGCAACTGAAGCAACAGCAGCAGCAGGGGCCAGAAGCAGTAGTAGCAGCAGCAGAGAGCAGTAGCAGCAGCAACAGTGAGCAGCAAGCACAGCAGCAACAACCACAGCCTCTTCCTTGCACCACTTCTTCTTCCTCCAGCTCCCTAGGGTTAAGTATGAGGTATATTTCCTAAACTTATTCCCTAGTTGCTTGGTTGGAGTAGTTTTGCATCGGTTAGTGGTTTTTTAGTGCGTTTTAGTGCGATATGAGGTGTTTAGTAGGAATCTTGTGCTCATGTGGTGTGGATTGGTTTCAGTAAGTTGTTAGTGGGTTATTGAGACCATATTAACCAAGTTTAACCCCGATTGCACTAAAATACCACCAGTTCCCTAATTGATGCAAATTCGTCGTTTTTGTGCAAAAAATAAGTTTTCTGGAAGTGCTTTTGACCCGATGAGTTCAGAATGAAATTGAGAAGACTGCAGTGTAGTGGATAGGTGCTGATACCCCAGAATTAACCCGACCCCCTAACTCCTTCTTTAGGCCGCCAATTAATTCGTTCTGGCCGCAATTTGCGGCCAGACGGGTAGGGTTTGGGTTAGGGTTTGGTCTATTGGGTGTCTGCTGCTATGTGGAGTTTTGTGGTATATATATTTTTAGAAATTTAGTTCTGTATAGAAATCTGGGACCAAATACCTATTTTTCCGTTTTTCTAAACCTTCGCGACACGCGTGATACGTGAGTGGGTTTGGGGTTTCTGCGTATCGCGACGCGTCGGGGTAGTTTCAGGCGCGTGATCACACGTTTTAGCGTATCGCGCACACGCGCGATTGGTTTGCGACACGGGTTTCTAGTTGGACCGTAATGTCGCGTTTCTGTGAAATTGAGCTTATGTGTGATATATGCTGTGTGATTCTAGGTTCGCAGGCCAGTGAGACGGACGCTGCGAAGAAGGGCAAGCAAGTCGTCGGCTACACTTAGCGCGAGACTTCGGTGAGTAGATTTCACATCTACGGGAATATCGCCCGCATGGCGTTATGCGTCAGGGCTGATAGGATCTTATTATTATATGTTGCATTTACCCCATAGACTGTCATAGCATATTGCATTCCCTGCTACATATATATATATATATATATATATATATATGCTTAGAACTGATAGAACACCGCACTATTACTAACGGTTTATGTTGCACGGGCACTAATTTACATGCTACACACACACCGTTAGTAATTGCCCTGCCACACTCACTGTAGAGCTGCCATGATTATATTGCTGTAGTTTATCTTATATATGATTGGTGGTGATTTCCTGGAAATTGCGAGCCGCATGACATCTTTAAAAACGGAAACTATTTTTAAAAGCGGTTTTCCCCTTATGCTCATACCATGGATTGATTTACATTGTACCTCGCATTGGATTTACTTATTGGTGTTGGATTTCATGCGATTTCTGGTTTTGAGGACCGTGGAAGTATTTAAGAAAAGATGCACTATTTTGAAAAACCCGGTACCTCGTGATATGATATTTTGGTGTGTCCACCACGCGTTTTCTCGGTGCTGAGACGTGTGCTTGAAACCCAATTCGAGGAGTGGATGATCCGTCTGCGGGTTCGTGGTGGGCCCGGTATGGTTTCCCTCGGCGAGATGATCGATGGGTTTTGCCGATTGAGCCTGGAGGTGGGCGAGTACCTACCGGTGATTGGTTAGACCTGGCAGTTGTCCGGAGGATACTGACCAGAGTCGAGAGATGGATGCGGGATGATCCGTACTGCCGGGGCTGAGGGCCGATACCGCAGACGGACCCCGTGGGCCGATCCGGACTGACGGAGCCCGATATACGAGGATTTGCGTGTCGATGCTGGACACGAGTATTTTATGATATTTTGGGTGCCGATGTTGGGCTCTCGTGATTTCTCAGAGATGTACAGGATTTGAGGGCCGATGGGTGTGCCGGCGCCTGAGTGTATTTGGGATTTGGGTGCAGTCTGAGGCACCGATTATTGCTTTCCATGTTGACATATCCATGTAGATGTTATTTATCCCATGCTCAGTATTGATTACTATATACCTCATCCTGTAGCATTTACCTGATAGAGCACTTGCATTACTATTGCATCCACTGTTTGGCATGCATTGACATCATCTGCTAGCATTAGTAGAGCCGCGCTATATGTGCATGCTCGCCTTCACCTTTATATGTTATCTTTATTCACGAGTTGGCAACTTACCCCCGTTGTGCCACAGTATTTGCAGGTTGCCCTTGGAAGTAGTCACGGCTGGCTATTTACCGCGTCTTTTGGCACAGATACCCTTTCTGAGGCGAGTTAGCCTTTTGCTGATAGGTGGGTTTTGTACGGTATCTGTTATCTTTCAGTTGTATATTGATGTATCTAGTACTCTCCATCTACCTTTCTGTATTGACTTAGAGACAGTTGTGAGGACGATGTGTATGATTTTGTACTCTGGTGTCGAGCTCGCATGTGAGCCGACTTTATTTTATGCAGTTTTACCTTTTGTGATATTTGTCCTTGCTTTATCATGTATTCTTCGCTACGGCGTCGTATATCATATTGTGATACTTTATTCATTTCACTTGTTATTTCTGCTACACCTTGCTTTTACCCGACTTGCGGGACAAATGTTTAAAAAGGGGAAATGTTGCCAAAATTATAAAAATTATAACTCTTGAACTAAAAAGGATTTCTACTAAATAAATGGAAGTTTCTCAGACATGTATGACTGTTTTTACAAAAATGTTTCAATCACTCTTTGTTTATTGGTTTTGATTTCTGGGTTCGGCTTACTTAGCCGCGTTACGCCTGTAGACGTTGCGTGGTTAAGTGCCGGTCACGAGTCGAAATTCTCGGGTCGTGACAAAGTTGGTATCAGAGCGTAGGTTTTACCTTCGGAGTGTAGGATGACCCTGGTATGATGGAGTAGGTAGCTGCAGCAGGGTAGCATAGCGTGTGTATGTTCCGCTGCATACTCACGACACGGTACTCCGCCTATGCGACCTTAGGACTTGTTGATTTAAATTCCTCCTTGATTACATACATTCTTGCGATTTGATTTTCGTGTTCTTATCGAATCCTAATTTTCTTTCAGCCATTATGCCGCCTAAGACTACAAGGGCACAGAGAGCGGCCGCGAGGGCCGAGATTCGTGTTGACTCGTCCGAGATGAGGACTGATCCGGGCATTGCACCCGTTGTACCCGAGCAGGCTGTTCCTACCGTGACAGATCAGATCGCCACGCTAGGGGCTGGTATGCAGGAGATGCGCCAGACGGTGGGATCTAGCATGCAGGAGATGCGCCAGATGATAGGATCGCTAGTTGAGACGCTTCGAGCGCAGCGACCAGAGGTAGCTCCACCTGTTCCAGCAACCGCGATGGTGCCTACCGCACAGCCAGTTGCCCCTGCAGCCACGGAGGTGATCACAGTATCGCTATCAGAGTTTATGAGGCTGAAGCCTCCGGTCTTCACAGGCACCGATACAGCCGAAGACCCACAGTCTTTCATCGACAGGATGGCCAGGATATGCCGTTCCCTCAGATGCGCAGATGCGAGATGGGTCGAGTTCGCGAGTTTTCGCCTGGAAGGTCTTGCGCAGAAGTGGTGTGATTCAGTTGAGAAGGGCAGAGCAGCAGGTCTTCCTCCTATGACCTGGACGGAGTTCGTGACCATATTTCTAGCCCGTTTCCTTCCCCAGAGTGTTAGGGATGCCCGAGCACGCAGATTTGAGTCCTTGCGCCAGACGCCAGGGATGACAGTGGCAGAGTATGATGTGCTGTTTACAGATCTAGCAGTCTATGCCCTATATTTAGTGGCTACCGAGGAGTTGCGAGTCAGGAGATTTGTTCGAGGCTTGCTTACACCACTGTTCCTCGCGATCAGCGCGCAGCACTACGAGACCTATGCAGCAGCTGTAGACGCAGCCCTAGTAGTGGAGGAGCACCTTGCTGAGACTTCGGTAGTTCCAGAGCCGAAGAGAGTTCGTACCAGTATTTCCGCACGGAGGCAGTCATTCAGACGCCGCGACAGGTATCGTTCTGGTACGAGGAGTAGCAGAGATTCGGGACGAGGCCGGATGTTTAGTTCGTATCCCCAGGAAAGTCAGCAGTCGCCGCGGGGTTGCTTCAGATGTGGCAGCCTACTTCACCTCGTTCGAGATTGTCCAGAGACACACCGGAGGGAGGCGGCAGCACCGCATGTTACCTTACCACCTTCACCACCCCAGAGGGCGTTGCCTGTTGTACCTACCGTTCCTCCGCGCCGGACTCATACACAGAGAGGTCGTGGACGTGGAGGAGTTGATCAGAGAGGGCGAGATGACCGAGGCAGAGGGCAGTCAGTCGCAGGTGGTGGACAGGCGCGGGTTTTTGCTTTAACGCATCAGGACGCGCAGGCGTCTAATGCGGTGGTTTTAGGTATCCTTCCAGTATGTTCAGTTGATGCTCACGTTTTGTTCGATCCCGGATCCACGCACTCGTACGTATCCACACACTTTCTGCCGAGTTTGGGTAGAGAGTCCGGTTTTCTTGATCAGCCGCTTGTGGTGACCACTCCTGTGGAAGAGTCGTTTGTTGCTAGACACGTGTTCCGATCCTATACCGTCTAAATTGGCGAGAGAGAGTTGCCTGTCGACTTGATCCTTCTGGAGATGTTGGACTTCGACGTTCTCTTAGGTATGGATTGGTTAGCCACGTGCTATGCTTCTGTGGACTGCCGTGAGAAGACAGTTAGATTTTGTTTTCCCGGTGAGTCGGTTTTTGTTGTGTTGAGGGACTATGGTGCCACCCCTCACAGTGTGATTTCTTCTTTTCGCGCTAGACAGCTTTTGAGGAAGGGATGCCAGGGATTTCTCGCCTATGTTTGCGATGCTCGCGCTACAGAGGTTCCATTGGATAAGGTTCCAGTTGTTAGCGAGTTTCCTGATGTGTTCCTTGCCGAGCTTCCAGGGTTGCCGCCCGAGCGCGACATTTCTTTCTGTATTGATTTGGTTCCTGGCTCGGGGCCTATTTCCATACCGCCTTATCGGATGGCCCTGGCGGAACTTAGAGAATTGAAGGGTCAGTTGCAAGATTTGGTGGACAAGGGACTTATTCGACCCAGTGTTTCTCTTTGGGGTGCTCCAGTCCTGTTCGTTAAGAAGAAAGATGGCAGTTTGCGTCTGTGTATCGACTACCGCCAGCTGAACAGGGTGACAGTGCGGAGCAGGTATCCTTTGCCGCGTATCGACGATTTGTTCGACCAGCTTCAGGGGGCAGGGTACTTTTCGAGGATCGATTTACGATCGGGCTATCATCAGCTGCGGGTTCGACAGGAGGACATTCCCAGGACAGCTTTCCGTATGCGCTACGGCTATTGCGAGTTTTTGGTGATGTCGTTCGGACTCACCAATGCGCCAGCAGCCTTCATGGACTTGATGAACCGTATTTTCCGGCCATATTTTGATATGTTCATCATAGTCTTCATTGACGATATCTTGGTGTATTCCCGGAGTAGTAAGGAGCACGAGCAGCACCTGCGGATTACATTGCAGACCTTGAGGGAGCACCAGCTTTATGCGAAATTTTCCAAGTGTGCTTTTTGGCTGGACAGCGTAGACTTCTTGGGACACGTGATCTCACGAGACGGTATATGTGTAGACCCGAGGAAGATCGAGGCCGTTCAGCGTTGGCCCAGACCCACATCGGTGACGGAGATTCGCAGCTTTTTGGGGTTGGCCGGTTACTACAGGCGTTTTGTGCAGGACTTCTCCCGTATTGCTACACCGTTGACCGGGTTGACCTGGAAGGAAGTTCCTTTCGATTGGACGGAGGAGTGCGAGCACAGTTTCCAGCAGTTACGGACTCGGCTGACGACGGCACCGGTGTTATCTTTACCTTCCGGATCAGTCGGGTTTGTGATCTTTTGTGATGCCTCTCGAGTGGGGCTAGGGTGCGTTCTGATGCAGCATGACAGGGTGATCGCGTATGCCTCGCGACAATTGAAGAAACATGAGAAGAACTACCCCACTCACGATTTGGAGATGGCTGCAGTGGTCTTCGCACTTAAGATCTGGCGACATTACCTATACGGCGAGTCGTGCCAGATATTCACGGATCACAAAAGTCTGAAATACATATTCCAGCAGCGGGATCTGAACCTTCGACAGCGCTGATGGATGGAGTTAGTGAAGGATTATGACTGCGAGATCTTATATCACCCGGGCAAGGCAAATGTGGTGGCGGATGCTTTGAGTAGGAGGCCCGGGGGTAGTTTATCTTGTTTGAGCGCAGTACAGGAGCAGTCATCCGCGGACTGGCAGATATTATGCGACAGCAGGATACAGTTCGAGTTCACGCCGATTGGAGGACAGATAGCGCATGTCCGTGCACGCCCACAATTGATCGATCGTATACGTGAGGCATAGCTCAGTGATGACCGATGTTCAGAGATCATGACACAGATTGGACAGGGCAGATTTTCCGAGTTCGTGATCGATGATCAGGGGATACTACGATTTGGAGTCAGACTGTGCGTACCTGATGCTGAAGGACTGAGGCGCGAGATTCTTGAGGAGGCACATCGATCGGTGTATAGCGTCCATCCTGGTTCCACTAAGATGTATCATGATATGAGAGGTGTTTACTGGTGGGACGGAATGAAGAGGGACATCGCAGATTTTGTGTCGAGATGCCTGACTTGTCAGCAAGTCAAGACTGAGCACCAGAGGCCCGCGGGAGAGCTACAGCCGTTACCCATTCCTGAGTGGAAATGGGAACAGATTTCGATGGACTTCATTGTGGGACTACCCAGGACTGGTCGGGGGTATGACTCCATCTGGGTGATCGTGGATCGTTTGACGAAAGCGGCTCACTTCCTACCGGTGAAGACGACTTTCGGATTTACTCAGTATGCCCAGATCTACATTGACGAGATAGTACGACTACACGGAGTCCCCACATGCATTGTGTCCGACAGAGGCACCCAGTTTACCAGTCGACTATGGCAGAGGCTTCAGGAGACTTTGGGCACTCGCTTGAGTTTCAGTACAGCATTTCATCCGCAGACCGACGGACAGTCAGAGCAGACCATTCAGACTCTCGAGGACATGCTCAGAGCTTGTGTATTGGATTTCGGAGGTAGCTGGGATCACCATTTGCCCTTAGTAGAGTTCTCCTACAATAACAGCTACCAGGAGACCATTCAGATGGCACCATTTGAGGCTCTTTATGGGAGGAGATGCAGGTCGCCCACTTGTTGGACAGAGCTCAGTGAGAGCAGTATCTTAGGGCCACAGATCGTTGAGGAGACGACAGCGAAGATCCAGTTGATTCGCGATAGGATGAGAGCAGCCCAGAGTAGGCAGAGATCTTATGCGGACCGTCGGCGGCGCAGACTCGAGTTTTCTGTTGGTGATCATGTTTTCTTGAGGATCTCCCCAATGAAAGGTGTGATGAGGTTTGGGAAGAAGGGGAAGCTCAGTCCCAGGTATGTGGGCCCCTTCGAGATCCTCGAGCGTGTTGGTTCAATAGCATACCGGTTAGCCCTTCCACACAGCTTTCCAGATGTGCATCCCGTATTTCATGTTTCGATGCTCCGCAGATATCTTCATGATCCTTCGCATGCGATTCAGCACCCGACGATCCAGCTTGAGCGCGACCTTTCCTATGCAGAGCAGCCGGTGATGATCTTAGATCGACAAGTGAAGAAATTGAGATCGAAGGACATCCCATCTGTTAAGGTACTTTGGCGTGGCCAGAACCGTGAGGAGGTCACTTGGGAGACCGAAAGCGAGATGATGAAGACGTATTCCCATCTTTTTGAAGGTACGTGTAGTTAGATTTTTGAAATTCGGGGACGAATTTCTTTAAGGGGGAGAGATTGTAACACCTTAGGATATGTTTAGGGAATAATTATATTTAAATATTGGGTTTTTAACAAAAAGTTTACCAAATTGTGTTTTAAATATTTTTCCTAATTTAATAATTATTTTTCCAAAATTTTCCTAGGCTTGCACACACATGTGCATGTAAACTAGGGTTTTTAAAATGAGTTTTACCATGATTATTAACCATGGTGGGTTAATCATGGGATTAAGTCTTTTGGGTTTAAATTAAGTTAATTAGTTAATTAGTAGTTGTTTTAAATTGATTTTGTGTTAGGTGTTGACTTGTGAGAGAGGGGGAGAGGGCATCATGGCTCAAGCCATGCTTGCCATTAATGAACAGAGAGAGAGGAGGGTTGACAATTGGGTGATAATTGTTTCCTCTCATTTCTTTGCTTTTCTCTCAAGTCTCACACAACCCACACACACTTACCTCTCAGCTCCAGAACCAGCAGCACAGCAGCAAGCACTCAGCAGCAACTGAAGCAACAGCAGCAGCAGGGGCCAGAAGCAGTAGCAGCAGCAACAGTGAGCAACAAGCACAGCAGCAACAACCACAGCCTCTTCCTTGCACCTCTTCTTCTTCCTCCAGCCCCCTAGGGTTAAGTATGAGGTATATTTCCTAAACTTATTCCCTAGTTGCTTGGTTGGAGTAGTTTTGCATCGGTTAGTGGTTTTTTAGTGCGTTTTAGTGCGATATGAGGTGTTTAGTAGGAATCTTGTGCTAATGTGGTGTGGATTGGTTTCAGTAGGTTGTTAGTGGGTTATTGAGACCAAATTAACCTAGTTTAACCCCGATTGCACTAAAATACCACCAGTTCCCTAATTGATGCAAATTCGTCATTTTTGTGCAAAAACTGAGTTTTCTGGAACTGCTATTGACCCGATGAGTTCAGAATGAAATTGAGAAGACTGCAGTGTAGTGGATAGGTGCTGATAACCCAGATTTAACCCGACCCCCTAACTCCTTCTTTAGGACGCCAATTAATTCGTTCTGGCCGCAATTTGCGGCCAGACGGGTAGGGTTTGGGTTTTGGTTTGGTCCATTGGGTGTCTGCTGCTATGTGGAGTTTTGTGGTATATATATTTTTAGAAATTTAGTTCTGTATAGAAATCTGGGACCAAATACCTATTTTGTCGTTTTTCTAAACCTTCGCGACACGCGTGATACGTGAGTGGGTTTGGGGTTTCTGCGTATCGCGACGCGTCGGGGTAGTTTCACGCGCGTGATCACACGTTTTAGCTTATCGCGCACACGCGCGATTGGTTTGCGACACGGGTTTCTAGTTGGACCGTAATGTCGCGTTTCTGTGAAATTGAGCTTATGTGTGATATATGTTGTGTGATTCTAGGTTCGCAGGCCAGTGAGACGGACGCTGCGAAGAAGGGCAAGCAAGTCGTCGGCTACACTTAGCGCGAGACTTCGGTGAGTAGATTTCATATCTACGGGGATATCGCCCGCATGGCGTTATGCGTCAGGGCTGATAGGATCTTATTATTATATGTTGCATTTACCCCATAGACTGTCATAGCATATTGCATTCCCTGCTACATATATATATATATGCTTAGAACTGATAGAACACCGCACTATTACTAACGGTTTATGTTGCACGGGCACTAATTTACATGCTACACACACACCGTTAGTAATTGCCCTGCCACACTCACTGTAGAGCTGCCATGATTATATTGCTGTAGTTTATCTTACATATGATTGGTGGTGATTTCCTGGAAATTGGGAGCCGCATGACATCTTTAAAAACGGAAACTATTTTTAAAAGCGGTTTTCCCCTTATGCTCATACCATGGATTGATTTACATTGTACCTCGCATTGGATTTACTTATTGGTGTTGGATTTCATGCGATTTCTGGTTTTGAGGACCGTGGAAGTATTTATGAAAAGATGCACTATTTTGAAAAACCCGGTACCTCGTGATATGATATTTTGGTTTGTCCACCACGCGTTTTCTCGGTGCTGAGACGTGTGCTTGAAACCCGATTCGAGGAGTGGATGATCCGTCTGCGGGTTCGTGGTGGGCCCGGTATGGTTCCCCTCGGCGAGATGATCGATGGGTTTTGCCGATTGAGCCTGGAGGCGGGCGAGTACCTACCGGTGATTGGTTGGACCTTGCAGTTGTCCGGAGGATACCGACCAGAGTCGAGAGATGGATGCGGGATGATCCGTACTGCCGGGGCCGAGGGCCGATACCGCAGACGGACCCCGTTGGCCGATCCGGACTGACGGAGCCCGATATACGAGGATTTGCGTGTCGATGCTGGACACGAGTATTTTATGATATTTTGGGTGCTGATGTTGGGCACTCGTGATTTCTCAGAGATGTACAGGATCTGAGGGCCGATGGGTGTGCCGGCGCCTGAGTGTATTTGGGATTTGGGTGCAGTCTAAGGCACCGATTATTGCTTTCCATGTTGACATATCCATGTAGATGTTAGTTATCCCATGCTCAGTATTGATTACTATATACCTCATCCTGTAGCATTTACCTGATAGAGCACTTGCATTACTATTGCATCCACTGTTTGGCATGCATTGACATCATCTGCTGGCATTAGTAGAGCCGCGCTATATGTGCATGCTCGCGATCACCTTTATATGTTATCGCTATTCACGAGTTGGCAACTCACCCCCGTTGTGCCACAGTATTTGCAGGTTGCCCTTGGGAGTAGTCACGGCTGGCTATTTACCGTGTCTTTTGGCACAGATACCCTTTCTGAGGCGAGTTAGCCTTTTGCTGATAGGTGGGTTTTGTACGGTATCTGTTATCTTTCAGTTGTATATTGATGTATCTAGTACTCTCCATCTACCTTTCTGTATTGACTTAGAGACAGTTGTGAGGACGATGTGTATGATTTTGTACTCTGGTGTCGAGCTCGCATGTGAGCCGACTTTATTTTATGCAGTTTTACCTTTTGTGATATTTGTCCTTGCTTTATCATGTATTCTTCGCTACGGCGTCGTATATCATATTGTGATGCTTTATTCATTTCACTTGTTATTTCTGCTACACCTTGCTTTTACCCGACTTGCGGGACAAATGTTTAAAAAGGGGAAATGTTGCCAAAATTATAAAAATTATAACTCTTGAACTAAAAAGGATTTCTACTAAATAAATGGAAGTTTCTCAGACATGTATGACTGTTTTTACAAAAATGTTTCAATCACTCTTTATTTATTGGTTTTGATTTCTGGGTTCGGCTTACTTAGCCGCGTTACGCCTGTAGACGTTGCGTGGTTAAGTGCCGGTCACGAGTCGAAATTCTCGGGTCGTGACATTTTGTGAGGTATAATTTCTACGGCATAGTGGTTAACGCCTCTTGTAGTTTGCTAGTTTCTAGTTTAGCAAAGATCCGGCTTTTAGTCCATGTTGCCTTTGCGCTAAATATTTGTTTTTCGTCGTTTCCGCCTCCCCGTAAGAACCGGGGTGAGCAACGTGGACTTACAGACTTGGGGGTTTAGGTGGCATAAGCATTAAATGATATTAGTGACTCATTTGTATGATTCATCCATGTCATTAATGCATTATTAAATGGTTGATGACTCATGTAGATGAATCACTCACATGAATAAATGAAGCATGATGATTAATCATTTTATTTATTTATTTTGATAAATCATTATGCTTTATATATTCAAGAGAGTTCATTATCTCATTCTCATTCTCTTGCTCACCTTCTGTCTCCTCAAGCTCTCTCTCTTCAAACCCTAATCCTCCCCTCTCATGTGTTGAGATCAAAGATTAGATAGACTAACACCTAGGTACCTTTGATTAGCAACTAAAGAAACCTACTTACCTCAAGTTTAGAGGTGAAGCTTGGAATAGAAGCTCTCGGGTGGATCGTCTGTTACGTAGAGGAGGCCGAGGAGGAGGTGGATAACGAGAAGAAGAAGGACTAGGTTCACTAGGTATAATCTCTTTTCATAGTAGTTAAGAACTCCTATGTTTATGTTAGTTATAGTTTATCAAAGATTCTTCGGTTAGTCGATGTTAACTCAAAGAACAAGATCGTTTTTCATATTTCCGCCTCCCCGCAACTCGTGGGGTGTTGTACATCGACTTACACCATCTACCCTTGTATATTGGACTAGACGGTGAGACATGTGAAACTTGCATTGTGGTTTTTGGTGTCGATACTCACTTGAGCCGACATGGTGTTTTTCTTGCTTTTAGATGCTTATGTTGCACTTTATGATATATATTAATTGCATGTGGTTGTGTACCTCCATTGGAGAAGAGCTAGATCCCACTTTGGGATGCCTTTATTCATGATTTATATGTATTTTCATGTGTTGTACCCGATTGGGGACCAGTATTTATAAAGGTGACTCTGCCGAAATTTTGGGGAAATATTGTAAGGTTTTAAAATGATTAGTGATCAGTCGAAAATATTGCATTTTTAACACGTCAATTTCCCTACCATTTGCACTCATCTAGAGGTGTTCGGTATTAATATAGCACATATTAGCAAATTGACTGTAAAATACCAAATAACTTGTGTTATATATTAAAACCGACATTTCTGAGGGAAATTGAGTGTTTATCATTGCATCGCATAATCAGTGTATAGCGCAACACTTGTCTCGAAAATCTGTGCAGGACATTCCAGGAGAAAAGCCGAAACAGTTAAAAGTGCTGGTAAAAATACGCCAAGTCCAAGACTTATGATCTGGCAGCAATATAGAATGAAATATGAAATTCCACACATCAGAAAAGTGCTAAAAGGCTAACACAAAGTAGCACAGAAATTTTCATTCAAGGATGCCTTCAATGGGCCACGGATCCGCGGCCAATAGGTGCTTCCCGCCGTAGATCCGCGGCGCCATGGACACATCAGCTTCCCAAATTTCCTCCACGTGTCTCCCTTTAATGCCTCAACTTCCAAAAGACTCCAGAATACCACGTGGCTTCATCCAGAAGGCTCGGCCTAACAACCTAGCCCTAGAATATACCTTATTCTAGAATATTCCCTCCAACAAAATTCTTCTAGAAGCCTCTCTCTAACAACCTTTGGAGGGAAATTTGAATTTTGAATTCTAGATCTAAGGTTGAGGTGGTTATAAAAGGAGACCTAGATCTAGGGTTTTGGGAGTTAGTTAGTTCACTAATAGTTCAAGGGGTTGTTCAACAATTCACCCACAAGTTGAGTGACACAACTTGTGCATTCAAACCCTAACCCTAATCCAATCACCAAAGCCAAATTCAAGATTTCCAAGTACAATTCAAGCAAGAAGCTTTCAACCTTTTAGGAGCGAAGTCGATCTTCATCCGAGCAAGTGATCCAAGACGATCCGCAACTCACGTAGACGTGCGAAACCAAATCGACGATCAAGTTCTTTCCTCATTGTAGATCTTGAAAGAATTGTAACAAAATTGTTAATAAATAAAAGGTGAAATTCTTTATCTTTCTTTCTTTACATTCTTGCATCATGATTAGATCTCGATTCTTGATTGTGTTCTTTGATATGATGCTTGAGTAAAAACTCCGCTCGTGAAGGAGTCGAGAGAATCAATAGATGATGATGTTACAAATCTTGAAACAATTCTTAAGTCCTATGAGTTTTGTAAACTTTAGTAAATTGAAGAATCGACAACCTAGTTTCAAGCGATGCTTTCTTGATTGTGTTCGCTCTTAATTAGTGATCCACGATCGATTCTGGAATTTACAAGAGGCTAGAGTGTGAATGAAATCAAAGAAAGGAAAAGGGATAGATGATGAAACCCCAGTTTCCGCAAGAAATCCCCAATTCTCGTTGATCGTCATCGATCTAGTATCAAATCATCAAAGGATAAGAAAACGTAAACAATAGTTTTCATCACGTCTATAGATTCGATCGATTCCTACGAGCCTCACTTCGATTCTTTAAACCTAATTCGATTGGATATCATAAATTCTTGATTCTTGATTTTTAGTATTCTTGATATTAGATCTAGATTTTGATAATTCTTGAAATTCACTTTTAAATCTTGAATCGAATTTTCCTTTCTTTTCTCTTTAATTTTCGACTCATCTAATTCAATTACAAGCAAATCTCACTTTCCCTGTGGACGATCCGCACTCGCTAACGCGTTACATACGACACCTTTATTGATTACGGTTTACAAATTTCTTAGGTTGTGATTTCATTCAATCAAATGGCACCGTTGTCGGGGATAGTGTGCTAATTTATTCGTTTTTGAAATTTGAGTTGAAAATTTTATTCCATCAAAATTTTTAGATCAAAATTCGCAAAACACTAAACAATTTGTTGTGATTTGTTGCGAGGAAATCTGGAATCTGTGGAGTTTGAGGAAAAATTTTCTGAATATTCCAGAGAGCTCAGGGAGTGAACAGGAACAGCTACTGCAAAATTTGTGCAGAGATCTCCTCACTGAACCGCGTTTCTGCGGCCAATAGGTACCTAGAGCGGCGATTCCGCGCTCATTGAGGGCTTCTCTATGAGAAATTTCTCTGGTATCTCTCTGACTTTCTTAGCTCTCCTCAATCTGCTCCATTAACAATTTTCTGCAGGTTTCTTTGCAAAAATTCGCAGCGCCGAAAAAATAAAAAAAATTGTGCGTGTTTGATCTTGGTTGTTTGCATTTTTAATATAGAAATTAAGAGGCAAAGACCAAATTCAGATTAGGTGGGGAGTTCATTACCCTTCCTAAGCCCCGAAAATCACAAAACTGCATCCGCATTACCCTCATTAACTAAAAAAGATCTAGAGATGACTCTAAGGACCGTCGCGCTAACTTAGGACAGAAGGAGGTCATGGGTAATCTATTGCTTATCCGCGTTTCTTTTGTGGTGTCTAAGACAAGTGTGTCTAAGGCAAGTGGTTACTTAATTAGGCTCACTACTTACGCAGTGGAGAACCTCCCACTTACCTGGCTACAGGAGGGACAAAGAGGCAGTAGAGATTGATCCTGCGATTTGTCTTCTGGCAGTTAGGAGCGGTCTAGAGACTTGACCTAGGTGACCATTAGACTTAGGGTTGTGCTTGTGCATTTGTTGTAATTTGCATCATTTTTTCAAAAATCCATATCTTTTTCAAAACGAACACCACTTCATCTTTTCCCCTAATTATCACAACGCTGCCACTTGTGCTAAACCCTTTAGTGCAAGCTCGGCTGGACACGGGATTCTAGTGCCCGTCTTGTCCGCGTTTTCCCCCATCGACCGCACAGTCGGTATTTCTACATTTTCTTTTTCCCACCACCACCGCGATGGACGGTTATCCATCACACTTTAACACTACTCTGCCACAGCCCGCAGGTACGCAGAATCCTCCACGCATTACTCTCTAAGAGAGATGCTATCCTTCACGTGTTCCCCTTCCCACCTGTCTTTCTATACCACCAGCCAATGGGGACAATTTTGAAATCAACCCCCAATTCATCAAACTGTTACCCAAATTTCACGGTCTTGATTTTGAAGACGCATACGTTTTTATCTCCAAATTTGAAAGCGTATGCGCAATGATTGGAACGTCACAACTATCTGTGGATGCTCTGCGTTTACGTTTTCTCCCATTCACTTTGTGCGATTTAGCCGAGAAGTGGCTTTATAATACAACCGCATATTCTATTTCAAAATGGGATGAATTTGTTACAGCATTCCTTAAGAAATTTTATCCCAATCACAAGACCAGCCGTGTTCGGAGTGAAATCTTCAAATTCACCCAACTTCCCAATGAACCATTCTGGAAATGCTTTGAACGGTTTAAGGATCTTCTTTTATAATTCCCTCATCACGGAATCTCTAGATGGGATTTGTGTCGAATTCTCTATGAGGGTATTGATCTCACTACTAGACAGATGCTTGAAACCATGTATCATTGCCAATTCCTATCTAAAGATGATGGTGAAGCTTGGAAATATCTAGAATATTTAGCTCAAAACACATTACAATGGGAAAGTGTTAGACCACCACCGTCTAGGGAAGATCTCAATCAGCTCGATGTTTCCGTCATAATGAGAGCCGAAATGGCCGCAATACAAAGGAAGCTCGATGCTATAGAAAACAAAATCGCTTCAGCCTCCCTAAACCAATACACACTTTCCAAAACCGTGTGTGGCTGCTGTTCAAACCCTTCACATTTGACGGAAGAATGTCCTTTGAATGTACCGTTTCAAGGTCACACTAATGCTGCATTTCAGCAAAGAACTGGAAACGATCCTTCTTCTTCCTCATATAGTCAAGATTGGAGGAATCACCCTAACTTTGCTTGGAACCAATCACAAACTCAAAACACAGTTCCAACCCAAAACAATTTCCAAAGGGCTCTTCCACCACAACAGCAGCCACTTCAATTGAGTCAGCACCCCTTCCAATCATAAAACTTCCAAAATCCGGTCAACACACCTGCACCGTCTAGTTCTTTGCAGTTGACCGGTACTGATGAATCCTCTTCACTCGCTCAAACTGTGAATTTTCTTTTGACAAATTTCATGCAAGTTACAGCAAATCTTCAGTCTTCCGTCGATAAAATCGAGAATAACTCTGCGTCTCAAAGCGAGAATATTAAGTCGATGGAAGCTCAAATTGCATAATTAAAAGACGAAATGAGTGCAAGAGAGAAAGGGAATCTTCCATCTCAACCCCTACCTGATCCTGGACCTTCACATTACACTAATGTAGATGCACTTACCACACTGAGATCTAGAAGAGTGCTAGACAATCATGTGGGTGAACAAATTGATAATGATGAATTGATCATTAACACCCCGGCTTCCACTTCTACTCCCACTTCTACTTCTTACCATATTTCGTCTAATTTACAGTCTTCCTCCGAGCCTATTCTCCGTTTTCCCAAAGGTTCGAATCCTCCACCCTCTTCATCATTCCTACCCCCATAAACTTCTCCACAAATGTTGGACCCAACACTTATTGATAGAGCTCCATTTCCAAATAGGTTGAGGCCCAACAAACCCAATGCCCAAATGGAGAAGCTTGTGGACATGTTTAAGCAAGTTAACATCAACACCCCTCTCCTAGATGCTATCCAGCAAGTTCCGTCCTATGCGAAAACTCTTAAGAACTTGTGCACTAGGAAGAGGAAGACTCAAGTGCCGAAAAAAGTGTTCATGTCAAGCACTATAGACACGGCTTTTCCCCAATAATTACCAAGGAAACGTAAGGACCCTGGCTGTCCCACTATTACTATTTCTATTAGAGATAAACACATTAACCGTGCTTTACTTGACCTTGGCTCTAGTGTTAACTTGCTTCCATATTCAGTTTACGAGCAGTTAGGGATCGGAGAGTTGAAACCAGCTCACTGCACTCTCTAGATGGCTGACTGATCAATCACCAAACCTAGGGGTGAACTGGAGGATGTGTTAATAAAAATCGGGGAATTTTTATTCCCTGTGGACTTTATTGTAATTGATACACAGCCTGTAGTAAACCCACGGAATCAAATTCCGGTGATCCTTTGTCGCCCCTTTTTGGCCACTTCCAACGGAATCAAATTCCGAAACAGTTAAAAGTGCTGGTAAAAATACGCCATGTACAAGACTTGTAATCTGACAGCAATATAGAATGAAATATGAAATTCCACACATCAGAAAAATGCTAAAAGGCCAACACAAAGCAGCACAGAAATTTTCATGCAAGGATACCTTCAATGGGCCGCGGATCTGCGGCCAATAGGTGCTTCCCGCCGCGGATCTGCGGCGCCATGGACACATCAGCTTCCCAAATTTCCTCCACGTGTCTCCCTTTAACGGCTCAGCTTCCAGAATACCACATGGCTTCATCCAGAAGGCTCGGCCTAACAAGCTAGCCCTAGAATATACCTTATTCTAGAATATTCCCTCCAACAAACTTCTTCTAGAAGCCTCTCTCTAACAACCTTTTTGGAGGGAAATTTTAATTTTGAATTCTAGATCTAGGGTTGAGGTGGTTATAAAAGGAGACCTAGATCTAGGGTTTTGGGAGTTAGTTAGTTCATTAATAGTTCAAGGGGTTGTTCAACAATTCACCCACAAGTTGAGTGACATAATTTGTGCATTCAAACCCTAACCCTAATCCAATCACCAAAGCCAAATTCAAGATCTCTGAGTACAATTCAAGCAAAAAGCCTCCAACCTTTTAGGAGCGAAGCCGATCTTCATCCGAGCAAGTGATCCAAGACGATCCGCGACTCACGAAGACATGGGAAGCCAAATCGACAATCAAGTTCTTTCCTCATTGTAGATCTTGAGAGAATTGTAACAAAATTGTTGATAAATAAAAGGTGAAATTCTTTATCTTGCTTTCTTTACATTCTTGCATCATGATTAGATCTCGATTCTTGATTGTGTTCTTTGATATGATGCTTGAGTAAAAACTCCGCTCGTGAAGGAGTCGAGAGAATCAATAGATGATGATGTTACAAATCTTGAAACAATTCTTAAGTACTATGAGTTTTGTAAACTTTAGTAAATTGAAGAATCGAGAACCATGATTCGAGCGATACTTTCTTGATTGTGTTCGCTCTTAATTAGTGATCCACGATCGATTCTTGAATTTACTAGAGGCTAGAGTGTGAATGAAATTAATGAAAGAACAAGGGATAGATGATGAAACCCTAGTTTCCGCAAGAAATCCCCAATTCTCGTTGATCGTCATCGATCTGGCATCAAATCATCAATGGATAAGAAAACATAATCAATAGTTTTCATCACGTTTATAGATTCGATCGATTCCTACAAGCCTCACTTTGATTCTTGAAACCTAATTCGATTGGATATCATCAATTCTTGATTCTTGATTTTTAGTATTTTTGATATTAGATCTAGATTTTCATAATTCTTGAAATTCACTTTTAAATCTTGAATCGAATTGTCTTTTCTTTTGTCTTTAATTTTTGACTCATCTAATTCAATTACAAGCAAATCTCACTTTCCTTATGGATGATCCGCACTCGCTAACGCGCTACATACGACACCATTATTGATTGCGGTTTACAAATTTCTTTGGTTGTGACTTCTATACATTTTCTACCTACACACCGAGATTTCATTCAATCAATTAGCACGACTTTTTTTGTTCAAAATCACTTACTTTAACTAGGTTTTCCTTCACTCTAATGCTTTAAGTGGTTTAGATTTCTGGGCTTTGGCTTACTTAGATTACGTTATACCTTGAGACGTTTCGTAATTTAAGTGCCTGTCATGTTCCGTACCTTCATTTCGTAACAAAGTTGGTATCAAAGCGTAGGGTTTTACCTTTCTGAGTGTTGGATGACCCTTGGAAGATGGAGTAGGCGACTTAAGCAGAGTGGCGTAGCGTGGGTATGTTCCGCGGCATACCTACGATACGGTACTCCGCCTAAGTGACCTTAAGGTGTATATATATATATATATATATATATATATATATATTTCTTGTATTTCCTTCCTTAATTCTGGAAATCCTTTGATTCGATCACGATGTTTCTATCAATCCTGTTTCTTGTTCCAGCCACTATGCCGCCGAAGACTATGAGGGCCAGAGGGCTGCCGCCGGGGATGTGATTAGGATAGGCTCATTTGATACAAGGACCGATCGGGGCGCTACGCCTACCCTTCATGGACAGAGTGGTCCGCCTTTTCTAGGATAGCTAAGCTAGAGTCGAGTATTCAGGATATACGACAGATGATTGGATTGTTAGTGGTGGTTAGCTGAGCTCCGAGAGCCGATGATGTCCCTCCTATTTCAAGGATTTTGATTGCACCTGCTACTCAGACAGTTGTTTCTGTTGTTACCAGGATTATTTCCGTTTCCTTACAGTAGTTTTCTAGGCTGAAGCCTTTAGCTTTTACCAGCACAGATGCGGCGGAAGATCCGCAGACATTCCTCGACAGGATGGCTTGGATTGTCAATCACAAAAATGTTCTGACGAGATATAGGTTTGAGCTTGCGAATTTTCGTCTAGAAGGTTTTGCTCAGACGTGGTGCGGGTCAGTCGAGAAAGGCCGAGCTGCAGATCTACTTCCTATGACTCGGGATGAGTTCACAGCTGTATTTCTTGTTCGTTTCCTTCCGAAGAGCGTTGAAGATACCCGAGCTCATAGTTTTGAGTCTTTGCGCAAGGCTTCAGGGATGACGGTGTACGAGTACAATATTTAGTTTACTCAGTGGTCCGATATGTTCCTTACCTGGTGGACAATGAAGAAAAACGGATAAAGTGGTTCGTGTGGAGATTGTACATGCAATTATTTCTTGCTGTTGGCGCCCAGTGTTTTAACACTTACGTTGCTGCTATAGACGCGGCCTTACTGTTGGAGGAGCGTATTTCTAAGACTTTAGTCATTTCTGGACCGAAGCGGATTCGTATGGGTAGGCCAGCTCAGAGGCGGTTAGATAGACTCCGTTGTGACATATATTCGTTCGGTGTTTTCTTCTGATATGTATTTCTTTCTGGTGTCATTTGAAATGGTATCCACATAAATTGTATCGAAGTTTAGCCGATTGTGGTCCTTGTTAAATCAGCCGCTTGTTGTAATTTCTTCCGTAGGCTAATCTCTTGTCGCTCGAAATGTTTTCATTCATGTTTGTTGTTCGTATCGGAGATAGGGACTCTTATGTCAATTTGATTCTTCTCAATATGTTTGACTTCGAAGTTCTTCTGGGCATGGATTGGTTAGCCACTTGTTGTGAGTCCGTGGACTGCCGTAAGGAGGCAGTCGGATTTAGTTTTCCGGGGGAGCCAGTTCTTGTTTTTCGGGGAGGCCGTAGTGTCGCCATTCCGAGTCGATTTCTTCTCTTCGCGCTACTCCGTTCTTGAGGAAAGGATGTCAAGGATTCATAGCGTATGTTTGTGATGTTAGAGCCGCAGAGGTCCTGTTGGACCAGATCCCATTTATGGGGGAGTTTCCAGATTTCTTTCCTTACAAGTTGCTTGGTTTGTCGCCAGAGCACGATGTTGAGTTAAGCTTTGACTTGATTCCCGGTACGGAGCCATTTCTATACCGCCATATCGGATGGACCCGACGGAGCTTAGAGAACTGAAGGACCAGTTGCAAGGATTGTTGGATCAATGGCTTGTTCGTCTGAGTGCGTTACTTTGGGGAGCTCCTATTCTGTTCGTCAAGAAGAAAGACGTCAGTTGTGTTTGTGCATCGATTTTTTCAGTTGAATCGGATTACTGTGCGGAACAGATATCCCTTACCTATTATTGACGATTTATTTGATTAGCTCCAGGGTGTGGGACATTTCTCGGAGATTGACTTGTGATCAGGTAACCATTAGTTGCGGGTTCGAGAGGATGATATTCCGAAGATTGTGTTTTGCACACGTTAAGGGCATTAAGCATTCTTGGTGATGTCGTTCGAGCTCATCAATGCCCCAGCAGCGTTTATGGACTTGATGAACCAAATATCCAGGCCATTCTTGATCAGTTTATTATCATGTTCATTGAGGACGTCTTAGTATACTTTTGGAGCTGAGTGGAGCATAGGCAGTACTTGTGGATTTCGTTGCAGACCATGAGGGAGCGCTAACTATTCGCTAATTTATCTAAGTGTGTTTTCTGGTTGGATGGTGTTGACTCCTTGGGTCACGTAGTTAAGAGAGATGGTATATGTATGGAACCGAATGAGATCGAGACCGTTCAGCATTGGCCCAGACCTGTATCAGTGACGAGGGTTCACAACATTTTGGGTTTGGACGGATACTACTAATATTTCGTACAGGCTTTTTGCATATAGCTGCTACGTTGACCGGGTTGACCCGGAAGGGAGTTCCTTTTTTTTAACTGAGGCATGTGAGCAGAGCTTTCAGCAGTTAAAGACTCATTTGACTACGACGCCAGTATTGTCGTTGCCTTTAGGATCAGGCGGTTTTGTTGGTTATTCCGATGCTTCTCGGTAGTTGAAGAAGCGCGAGCAAAACTATTCCATGGATGATTTAGAGATGGCTGCAGTGATTTTTACCCTTAAGATTTAGATACGAGTCGTGCCAGATATTTACGGATCACAAGAAGCATAAGGTATATCTTTCAGCGGTGAGATCTAATTTTAAGACAGCGCCGATGGGTAGAGCTAGTGAAGACTATGACTGCGAGATTCATTATCGTCCGGGCAAGGCGAATGCTCTGGCGGATGCTTTTAAAGGCCCAGAGGTAGCTTTTGTTGTTTGAGCACAGTTTAGAGACGGACGATGGAAGAATGGAAGATTCTATGTGACAGCCGAGTAAAGTTCGAGTCTACTTCGACCGAGGGACAACTTATCCGTGTCCGTGCACATCCAGAGTGATTTGATCGTATTCGTGATCCACAGTCCGATGACGGTTGTTTGTCAAAGATCATGGAGTAAGTTCGACGGGGCAGAGATTAAGAGTTCGTGACTGATGATCTGGGGGTACGACGGTTTGGGACTCGAATGTATGTACCAGATTCCGAGGGACAGAGACGCGAGATCTTAGAAGAGGCACATCAGTCAGCATATAGCGTTCATCCGGTTTCCACCAAAATGTATCATGACTTAAAAGAAGTCTAATAGTGTGAATGGGTGAAGAGAGATATCAAAGATTTTGTTCGGGACGCTGACTTGTAAGCAAGTCAAGGCCATGCTTCAGAGGCCAGAAGGAGAATTACAACCTTTGCCCATACCGAAGCATAAATGGGGGTAGATCTCTATGGATTCTTGATTGATCTTATCTTCGTGTGTATTTGGAAATGTTTCACAACCAAATAAATTTATACCGCAATCAATTGACGGTGTTTATTGTAGTTTCGTCATTGAGAACGGATCGTCCACTGAGAAAGTGTGATTTGCTCGTTATTGTTTTAGTTGAGTCGAAAAGTAAAATATAAAAGAAAATGATTCAATAATTGTGAAATTTAGTTTCAAGAATCATCAAGAACTAGATCTAAAATCAAGAAATACTAAAAATCAAGAAGATGTCCAAATCGAATGAATTATCAAGATTTGTAAAGAGGCTTGTAGGACTCGATCCAATTGATAGTGATGATGAATACTTATGATTACAAATTCTTATCTATTGAAAATTTGTTGCTAGATCGATGACAATCAACGAGGTTTAGAGATCTATTGAAAAAACTAGGGTTTCTTCATCATCATCCCTTGTCCTTTCGTTGATTAGCATTCAAATTCCAGCCTTTAGGAAATTCAATTCTCGATCGTTGATCTCTAATTTAGAGCGAAAACATTCAAGAAAGCATCTCGCTCAAAACTAGGTCATCGTTGATTCAATTACCTAAAGTTTACAAAACTCATAAGACTTAAGAATCGTTCAAGAATTTAATCATCATCATCTATCTATTTTCTCGATTCCCCCACAAGCGGAGTTTTCACTCAAATATCATGAAAAAGAAAACAATCAAGAATCGATAACTCTTCATAATACTCGAATATAAAGAAAAGCAAGATCAAAAATTTTCACCTTTTATTATTCGATGTTTCGTTACAATACACTCAAAGACTACAAGAATTGAGGAGGAACTAAATCATCGAACTAGCTTCGTACCGTCTACTTGAGTCGCGGATTGTCTTGGATCTCTTGCTCGGATGAAGGTCGGCGTTGCTTCAAAAAAGCTCGTTGAATGCTTGCTTGAATCGGTACTCGATGAATCTTGATTTGGATCAAATTGTGTCACTCAATTTGTGTGGATTTTGATTTGGATCTTGCTACAACTAATCAACTATCGAACAACCTTTGTAATGAGGCACTAGGTCCCTTTTTATAGCTTTCCCTCAAGCTTTCCCTAGAAGCTAAGTTTAGCTTCCTTTGTAAGCTTGGTAGTTGAGAAGAAACTTCTAGATTGAGTTAGTTATTTAGCTTACAAGAGAAGCTTGGTTGTTATCAGGCTTGCATAGAAAGCTAGGTAGTTATGTAGAAGTTTCTAGATTAAGCTAGTTAACTAGCTTGCATGAGAAGCTGGGCTGTTGGAGGGAAGCTTTTGGAGATTTGAAGCATCTTGAATGAGTTTTGTAGTTGAGAAGAGAAGCCTCGGAAAAAGTTCTGCCATTGATGAATCAACGCGGCCGCGGATCCGCAGCGGATCGGCCAACTCGACCGCGGATCCACGGCCGTTTGGTGCGTTCTTTGCATGAAAATTCCAGGGTAGTTTGGTGCTGGCTTTAGGGATGTTTTCTGATGTCTGGAATCTTATAATTCTTTCTAATTTACTGCCATATTTCAAGTCTTGGACTTGGTGTATTTTATCGGCACTTTTAGTAGTTCCGGCTCTTTTACCTGGAGAATTTCCTGCACACAATCTTGAAACAAGTGTTGCGATATACAAAAGATCATGCGTGCAATAATAAACACTCAATTTCCCTCAAAATGTTTGTTATACTGTATTTATTAAGCTTTCACTAATACATTTAATTAGTGTAAATTACAAATGAGAATGGGTTAATTAAACATTTGTGCACCAAGACAACTGAAAAACCAAGTTTACAATATATCCTTTCTTTTTGAATTCTCTCCATGGTTCTATTGATTTCTAGGAAAAGGTTTAAATTAGAAAAATTAAATAATTAAAGAAGTGAGTGAAAATATGTAATAATTGGAGAAGTTTCTACACACACACACAAACACACCCCTACTCATTTCTTTCCTCTCCCTCATTTAGCCGAACCCTAGGCAGCAGCCTCCCCCATTTCATCACCCCATTTTCCACTTCAAAATCCACAAAAATTCATTCAAAAATCCATACAAAAATCCCATAAACTCCTAACTAAACCTTTAACCATTTTTCCTTGGCCAAACTAGCATGGATCTTGGAGCTAGAGAACCATTTTGGAGGCTAAGTTAGCATGCTAGATCTACAAAATTGTGAGGTATAAATCATAACCCTATTGTTTAATTGTTGGTTAATTTCTTAAATCAAACTTAATTAGGTATTTATTATGGTTCTATTTGCAAATTTGAAATTTCAAGAAAGGGGTTTGAGATCAAGTTAGGGTTTTTATCATGTGATTATGGTTACAAAGTGTAGTTTAACATCTCAAGACATGAAAAATCTAAACTAGTTGTTAGTTTGCAAATTGTTACTTTAAAATTGTTTAAATTATATAATAGTGCAAACTAGGTTTTTAGAATTTATGAAAATAAGTTAGATTAAAATCTAGTTAATATTTGTGTGACCTTATTAAGTTATTAAATGAATATTGTAGCCACTATTTTTGTTAAAACATCTAAATTTGCACAAAAACGGTACATGGATGCTTACTAGATTTTTGGAATAAATCGATTTTAAATTAAGTTGAGGTTTTGATATTATACAACCTATTTCCTCTAATATCTAGGGCATTGTGAGTGCGCGATTGATGCGATTTGGATTTTAGGCTTGATGGTTTTCACGTATACCGACCGTAGTTATGGTTTGTGGCGTTGTGGCGAGCGCATTTGTGCACCAAGTGTGTGTTCGTCTTGATGTGCGCGTGGATTGACTTGTGTCGTTTGTATTCGCGACTATCATTTATTTATCCTTTTAATTGCTTATGTGTGATTCTAGGATCAGGTGCAGAGGCGTCGGACGTGGCGCGAAAAGATAAAGCTGAAATTGAATCAAATTAGCCGAGGCGTCCCGGTGAGTAGATGTATACATCTATGGGGGGATCGTCTGGATGGCGCGAGGTGCCCGATGTTTTAGTATTACTTATAGTATTTGCATTATATGTGTAGTTTCCTAGTTATGCATTTCATTTCATTGCATCATCTTATATATAGATAAATATATATGTGTGATATTATCTCATAGGACACTTGCACCATTACTATTGGTTCCTGCCGCACGTGCACTATTTATGCGAACACACACGCCTTTGGTAATTTCTATGTCACGAACACTATAGAACTTGCGTAAAATCAATATCGGTGCTTTGCATCATGTATTATATATAGATTGTTAGTCATCTGCCTCATCACTTCATCATTTATACATAGTTTTCTAGCCATGCATCGCATTGCAGGTTATTGATATTTTGGACATTCATTATTACCGCCACGTTTTATATTGTGATTCTTCTTGGGAATTTCAGTATTTATGAGATTTCTGGATTTTGGGGGAAACCGCAAGAATTTTATAAACTCATTATCTTTTAAATTACAGGTTACGGTTTTTCTCGTGATATGATGATATGGGCCGATCCGTACTGACGGTGCCCGCGATAGTTTGGCACGGTGGATATCTCTAGGATACCGACCGTGGTCGTGATATGATGATATGGGCCGATCCGGACTGACGGAGCCTATGATAGTTAGGCGCGGCGGATATCTCTAGGATACCGACCGAGGTTGTGATATGATGATATGGGCCGATCCGGACTTACGGAGCCCAAGATAGTTTGGCGCGGCGGATATCTCTAGGATACCGACCGTGGTCGTGATATGATGATATGGGCCGATCCGGACTGACGGAGCCTGGGATATTGAGGACTTTGTATCGATGCTTGACACGGATTTTCTGTTGGTTTCACTGTTGATATTCCAGTTTTTATTATCCAAAGGGTTTTTCTAAGCTAAAAATAAAGATTTTCTCATACCAGACATATTCAGGTTTCGTGTTGATTATGCATTCATGTTGCACCCATATTAGTGCATTGCATCATATCGGTATATGTAGGTTGTGACGCATTTGTGTGCATGCTTACAATAGCCTTATTAGATGTTACTTACTACTCACGAGTTGGCAACTCACCCACGTTGTGCCACAGTATCTTGCAGGTTTTGCCCGTCAGCGCAGTAGCGGCGGGCGTACTTCCTCTTTTGCTTCATTGCGTCGTTTGGCAGCTTCGCTCCTAGGTGGGTTTTTGGAGGATTTTCTTTTGCCTCCACCATGTATTCTATTTTGTATCTAGTATACTCCATCTACCCTTGTATATTGGACTAGACGGTGAGACTCGTGAGAGTTGTATTGTGGTTTTTGGTGTCGATGCTCACTTGAGCCTAGGTGATGTTTTTCTTACTTTCAGATGCTTATGCTGCACTTTATAATATATATAATTGCATGTGGTTGTGTCCGGCTTTGGCGAAGAGCTAGCTCCCGCTTGGGGATGCCTTCATTCATGATTTATATGTTTTTTCATGTGCTGTACCCGATTGGGGGCCAGTATTTACAAAGGAGACTCTGCCGAAATTTTTGGGAAATATTGTAAGATTTTAAAATGATTAGCACGACTTTTTTTTGTTAAAAATCGCTTTCTTTAACTAGGTTTTTCTTCACTCTATTGCTTTATGTTGTTTAGATTTCTGGGCTTTGGCTTACTTAGATTACGTTACGTTTTGAGACGTTTCGTAATTTAAGTGCCAGTCACGTTCCGTACCATCGGGTCATGACAATATTCCAAGCTTCCATTAAGTAATATACAAATCAGTATGATACAGTAATGGCCTCTAGGGCATATACACTAACAAATAGAATGTGCTAAATGGTGGTTTTTGGGTACAATCCCGAGTCACATGGAAGTAATGAACGATAGGAGGAGATTCGTCTCTCCCGGTATTGGGGTTTGATGTTGTGCTGTGCTCGATTGGCTATAACAGGTAGTCCCTGGCCAGGGATGATATAGAGATCTACTGGTAAGTGTTATCTTTAGTTTCTCGCCCGTTATGAGCCTCGCATCGACATGACTTATCGGTTATTAGGGTCTGACGTTTACTACCCCTAGACTAGATATGCGACATATCAGACGAAGAGACCGGACTGTACGGTAGTGTTACTGAAAGTCTTTACAGGAGTATGAGCAGGCTTGCTTGTTGATCTTCTGATCGCTCAATACCCGGGTAGCCGTTATGTCAAGCTAGTACCACTGACGGCTTATGGGTGCTTGATATGATCATCACCTACTGCCGGCGTATTGACGAGTCTTTAGGGTCCTACACAGAGGTTTCCTGGCTCAGGAGAAATGAAGTAGAAGCACATATATGATATGTGCCGGACCGAGATTAAAACGTGTATGTGATACCGTATTCTATTCTTGCGATATGTGATATCAGTCAGTTATATGTGGTATAGCCGGGTTATCGAATCAAGTGTTGATTCGATAAATGGATACATATGATATTAATCAGTTATATATGATATAGCTAGATTATTGAATTAAGTGTTGATTTAATAATTTAATGTATAATTATATATTTGATATATTTACATTAACTAATATTAGCTCACTTGTGCATTTCTTTTTCTCACGTGTGCACACTTAATATATATGTGATATATATTATTTGTGTTTTCTTTATGTGTCATGCTTGATGATACATGCTATATTAGTGTATGAGACTCACACCATACTCATGATAATGTAAGGTTTAATTATTTAAAGTAAATCCAAATTAGTTGGAAATTAGTCACATGGCATGAAGCTTGTGGAAGCTTGTAGATCTACTGACTTAGTCCACTAATTTTGTTTTACTTAAGATATTTATTAACCAAACCATTCTCATTAGCCATGGTTAAGTCTCTAAATAAGTTATATGAGATATCATCTCACCCATGGTTGCCTCTTTCAATTCATGCTATTCTCTTCATCTTCATCTTCATCAAGAGTGAGCTCTCTAGCTTTTGAGGGGTTGAGGAAAATTAGTGAGAAAAATATTTCTAAAGTGAGAAAAATTCCTACTTCATCATCCTCTACCAGACTAGCCATTTAGTTTAGGGTGTTAGCTTCACTAATCCCTAATTAGTGAAGAGGTAGCTTGGGTTGGTGTCTCCTCGACGTAGATCATCTTCGGCCTCGAAGACTTCGTGAAATCTTGTTCCTTTCATCTTGTGAAGCCATTCAAGAGTCCGGAAGATCACTACTTGGAGCGAAGGGACTACTACACGGAGCTGTTGATGTGAAATACCGGTCTACAAAGGTTGTATTCCATATTCACTTAGATGTAAAGTTTTTTACATGTTGTAATGTCTAAATCTCTAGTTAAGATTCTAGGGTTAGGGTTGTTTAGGATGGAAATTTTTTGAAAACGGCATGGATGATGCCTCCCGAAACCTTGCTGTCGTGCTAAGCATTCCTACAAGAAGCTCACAGCTCTCCATACTCAGTACACCCTGGTGGTATGAAGATGTAAAAAGATCTACGACAACATTACCGGTGGCATGGAATGAAGCATGAAGTAGCCAGAAGCGTAGCCAAATGCTTGGTGTGTCAGCAAGTAAAAGCTGAAAATCACAGGACTGCTGGTTTACTTCAACCGTTACCTATTCCAGAATGGAAGTAGCAACACATCACCATGGACTTCGTGACTGCACCTCCTCGCAGCACGAAACGTAACGATGCAGTATGGGTTATTATAGATCGACTCACAAAATCAGCTCACTTCATCCCATTTCGAGTTGGCCAATCTACCGAGACACTAGCAAAGAAGTACATGGAAGTAAGTCTGAATCTAAATAAGATTTAACTCTTCATAGTGTACTATTTATGATAGCCATGAACTGATGTAAGAGATCGTGAGATTACATGGAGTACCAGTTTGCATTATCTCCGATCGTGACACCGGATTCCGATCGCAGTTTTGGCAGAGTCTGCAAGTTAGCTTGGGAACGAGTCTGAACTTTAGCACATCTTATAATCCACAAACAGATGGTCAGTCTGAGTGAACAATTCAGATCCTTGAAGATATGCTATGTGCTTGTATGCTAGACTTCGGAGGATCATGGGAAGATCACTTACAGCTTCTGGAGTTCTCATACAACAACAGCTACCAAGCGAGTTTTGGAATGGCACCGTTTGCAGCGCTCTGTGGAAGGAAGTGTCGTTCACCATTAAGTTGGGATGACATCAGAGATAGGGAACTCCTTGGACCTAAGATGATAGTGGCGACTGTAGATATAGTTCGCACTATAAAGGAACGAATACGTATAGCCTAAGACCGACAGAAGCACTAGGCAGATGCAAAGTGCCGACACTTAGAGTTCCAACCGGGCAATCATGTCTTTCTGAAGATCTCTTCAAACCATGGAGTGATTCATTTTGGAAAGAGGGGTAATCTAAGTTCGAGGTACATTGGACCGTTCGACATACTCGAACGAGTCGGAGAAGTGGCATATTGCTTGGCACTTCCACCCTCATGGAAAAAGTGCACAACATGTTCCATATATCCTAACTCTGAAGATATGTGAACGACCCCAGCCATATCCTTGATCACCCCGAGCTCACTGTACAGATCTATCTTGTGAGCAACAACCAGTTGAAATCCTAGATAGAAAGGTAAAGTCACTTCGGAACAAGGAAGTAAACTTGGTTCGAGTGATGTGGAGAAAAGACTCACCAGGAGAATCAACGTGGAAAAGAGAAGACGACATGCATGCAAGATACCCTTTCTAATTTGTAAATTAGTACTTAAATAATTGTAAATTTCGAGGACAAAATTTTTGTAAGGAGGGTAGAAGGTAACGACTCTGTTTTTAATGTACAAAAATTTGTTTAAAGTTAAAGTATTAAATGGAGTATTTGCAACCCTGAGTATGCTATAAGTATTTAATTTGATTTTGAACAGCAAGAAACCACGTGTAGCTTATTGGTAAAGTCTTGCAATGCTGTGACATAGCCGCTGTGTTCAAATCTCATCAGCCATATATTATTTTTAATGATTTTTCTTTTAAACTCTTTGGAAGCCCAAAAGTCTACACGTGCAATACACGAAAAATGAAAAGTCAGATAAATAAAACATGTGGAAATTGAAATATGAACAGACCCTAACACGTGGCACAAATCCAAGCATCCAACCCCACCATCGACCGGCGAGATGGCACTAAAGGCCGGCGCCGCCGGGCCCCCATGGGGAATGCTCTCATTTTTTTTACCCTGGTCTCTTCGCCTCCCCCCTTAACCCGAGTACTGTTTGTTTTTCCTAAAATTAAACAGAGAATTAAAATGAAACATTAATCCAAAATTTTAATGCATTTTAATTCCATTCTTCAATCCTTAAAAACTTAATTTCTCCTATAAATACAACATCACAACCTAGCCCTCTCCATTCTAAAATCCATTGTCAAAAGTCTCAAATTTTTTCTAAGTCAAAGAAGTGTACAAGTGGAGTTAGCCTAAGGTCAAGTTCCGGCAACAATTCGGGACAATTCCGTCGACACCATGACTCCACGAAGCCATCAAATTGAACCTATACCTCATCTCTTTCTTTTCATCCAGTAAGTCTCCTCTCCTCCTCTCTCTTCCTATTCTAAAAAGTTCTCTTTTCAAAACTCGTAGAAAGTGGAGTTAATCCGACATCCGCTTCTAAATTTGTTTAAAAAAACCCAACTTTTCTTAATAAAAAATCAACCATTCTTTATATATTGTTTAGCAACAATAAACCAACATTGAGAATAAGTTTCAATTTAAAAGACCATTCTATGCAACTTGTATTACACTTTTACAGTTAAACACCACAAAGATTACCTACGATATTCTTTTATCATAATTGCTCATTTTACCTTTAGAAAAACCACATGAGGTAATGACCTACCTCTCACAACACACATCATGATATAGCATGATTGCTTGAAAACCATATTTTTGTGGGACAAATATAATTTACATTAATATACCATAAACTATTAAAAACCGTATTCTTTAAATTGTTTTAATTAAATTCCTTGCAATTAAGCCTCTACAACCCATTTTGGAGAAACCGATTTAGATGGTACGGGTTATCACACATCCTTAGGACAAGTAGAGTGAGATGTAGACCTCCTCAGGGAGCATCCGATCTCGATGGAATTTTTAATACAATTTTTAAGAAAATGTGATTTTCTATTTAATAAATAAATTCTATTTTTAATAATTATATATATATATATATAAATATTATCAAAACATCTATTTTATATTTATAAAAAATTCCATGTTTCCTAAACACAAGAATCACAAATTTCATGAATATACCATCACAAATCCATACAATTCCAATTTACACTAAAATACCATATACTATTCAATCTAGGGGGGACAGAAGAAATATAGGGACCATTGGACACTGTGGGGCCGGCGAGGTCGGATTTATTGGGCATGTCGCCGGCCCAAATCTGAGAAACTTGGCTCGTATTAGTACTGTGGTCATGTGTTCTCTCTACAAGTCCACTGGTGCTGCTTGATTTGCCTATATGAACCTGATTTGCACTCAGGGATTTGGAGGGAAAACTTGGTGCTTTATATCACATCATAACTTTTAGCATTTAATGCACATCACCCTCATTTGTGATCATTTTGTGCCAAGGCAGCCCCCCATCATGGTCTAGTCCACAAGTATTGTGTAGGACCAAAAATTGTGTATGCAAAATTGTTTACACAAGATCTCATTAGATATGGATAGGTTTTCTGTTCCGTTTGCAGTGTCAACTCCCAAATGTTATATCCGTAATTTTGAGTGTATTTTCAGTCTTTTATCATAAACACCTGTAATCTGTAATTACTGAGCAGACACTGGTTAATAGTACTGATATATATAAAATAGATAACGAATGAGTGGTATTTAAAATGCAGTTTTCAGAGATGAACAAATACCCCCAAACTTATCTTTTGCTTGTCCCAAGCAAAACAAAAAATTCTAGCCTCACTTTTGCAGGGAACGCGATTGCACTGAGCATGTGCAACAAGCCGTTAAACCTCTAAGTGTCCCTAGTAGGAGGAGTGTTGTCTCCTGAAGGTTTTCAGTGGATACTACCCACAAAATCCCGTCAAGCTAGTTTCGTAAGTTAACATTGACTTTTACTCCTACGGTTTAGTATCTAAATTAGAAATTATATGATCTTAAATTAGAAATTTTCAACCCTTATATTTCACGCCTCCTATTTATTCAATCTCAGATTCTTTACGTTTTGACAGTTTAAGAAAGATATCGGTTTCTCTTAAGTTGTCCTTCTAAAGCGCAGTCTCCAATCCGGAATTTTTATCACCTTTACCGAAAACATATGTCTTATTATTTATTCCTATCTTTCATTCAAACATCGATCGTATACCCCGACGTGTGTGTAAATTTTCACCCCTACACTCAAGAATTCAATTCAAGCTATAGTACCCTTGCCTTAATACCTAATACTACTTCATTTCATTTATAATGGACGGATTTGCTCACATACCATTCATGCGACTATTAATGCTTCTTGAGGCACTAACAACCGATTACTTAATGTGTGAGCATAAAGCGTAAATAGCAGTTTTCAGGTCTTGACTTTATTTTTTTCCTTTTTCAAGACCGGATATATTTTTCAATGATGCTCTGTTGGTAGTTAGCTTAAAATACCGTTTTTTCTTTCATACTAGGCTTTCAGACAAAAGTATTTCTAGGTATCCTCTACTATCCCAATTTTCAAGGTGCGTTTATGTGCTGTTTGTAGGGTATATACTTTTTGAATTTGGACTCAAGAATAGGAACTATTTTTCAGACTTATCCTTCAATAAAATTTTCAATACTTTTCCTTCATCTTGACTTAACTCAAGAACTAAACTAAAGATTACTTACTTCTTAAAAAAACTGCAAGGATGTATATTTACCAAGGTTAAACAGAAGGAGGGTTACTTTTAGGGTTTTCAACTCCTAGGCCTAGGATTTAGTTATTCCTAAAGTATCAACTAAACTTTCGGAAAAAATCTATGTTACCATACTAGCTAATTTGACGAAAAAGTTTTTATATTTTTGAATTTTTTCCGATTTTTGTGTGTTTTTAATAAGTGTGCAAATGCAAAAATATACACATGAATGTGAAGGTAGAAGGCAGAAAGCTTACCGAGCAAAAATATACCCTCAAACTTAAACTTGACAGTGTCCTCATTGTCATGCTATATAACAGGAGCCAAAATAGTCAATGGGAAAAAATAATAAACAATGATTACAAAAAAAGAAAAAGCAAAAACGTATATACAATGTTTTAGGGAAAGTGATTCAATCAAGATTATGTGGCTCATGTAAAAAGATGAGCTCCCCAGTTTCCGCAGGTAATTCTAAGAATGGCTTCAGACGTTGGCCATTGACCTTGAAAGTATTACCCGAGTGCTGATCTTCAATGTTGATTGCACTGTACGGAAAGACGGTGCGCACAATAAATGGACCTGTCCAACTTGACTTCAATTTCCCAGGGAAAAGATGAAGCCTGGAGTCGTAAAGCAGAACCTTTTGTCTTACAGTGAAATTTTTTCTGAGAATCGCCTTTTCGTGAAAAACTTTTGCTTTTTCTTTGTACAGTTTGGCGTTCTCATACGCGTCATTGCGTATCTCTTCAAGCTCATTCAATTGAAGTTTTTGAGCCTCACTGACCTTTTCTAGGTCGACATTGAGCTGTTTGATTGCCCAGAACGTGTGGTGTTCCAATTCAACAGGAAAATGACACGCTTTTCCAAAGATGAGTCGGTTTGGGGACATACCTAGATTTGTTTTGAAGGTGGTGCGAAATGCCCAAAGCGTGTCATTTAACTTCAATGACCAGCCCTTACGGTGTTGGCTGACAGTCTTTTCCAGAATCTGTTTAAACTGTCTATTAGAGACTTCGACCTGACCGCAAATCTGAAGATGGTAGGGTGTTGACAGTTTGTGGCTAATGGAGTATTTCTTCATCAGTGCTTCCAAAGATCGGTTGCAAAAATACGTTCCATTATCACTGATGATAGCGTGAGGCGTACCGAACCGAGAAAAGATATTCTCTTTTAAGAATTTCACGACAAGCTTGTTTTCGTTGGTTCGACACGGAACAGCCTCCACCCATTTGGACACATAATCCACAGCTAGCAAAATGTACAAATTCCCAAAAGAGTTTGGGAATGGCCCCATGAAAACGATACCCCAACCGTCGAAGATTTCTACAATCAGAACGGATTGTAGGAGTATCTGATTCCGTTTTCCAATATTTCCCATGTGTTGGCAGCGGCTACAGGTTTTTCAATATTCGAAAGCATCCTTAAAAAGCGTCGGCCAGTAGAAGCCGCTTTGCAAAACCTTTTCAGCCGTCTTTCTGGGTCCAAAATGGCCCCCACAAGCTTGATCATGACAAAAGGACAGCACATTTCTCGTTTCAGAGTTAGAGATGCACCTTATAATAATCTGATTAGGACAGTACTTGAACAGGTATGGTTCATCCCAATAAAAGAATTTGACTTTGGAGAGAAATTTTGACTTGTCCTGATTAGACCAAAAGGAAGGTGTTTCTCCGGTGACAAGAAAGTTGACAATATCAGTGAGCCAGGGTTTGACTGATACAAAGAGAAGTTGTTTGTCAGGGAATTGCTCGTTGATTGGAATTTCCTCAGTTGGTGCATTTGTTAAGCGAGACAAATGATCGGTAACAACATTGTCGTTTCCCTTCTTATCCTTGATGGTCAAGTCAAATTCTTGAAGAAGGAGAATCCAATGTATCAATCTTGCTTTGGCATCCCTTTTTGCAAAGAGGTGCCTAAGTGCAGGATGATCAGTGTAAATCATGACGTGGGTTCCGATCAAGTAAGGACGGAATTTTTCAAGTGCGTACACTACAGCTAATAATTATTTTTCAGTGGTGGTGTAATTCAGTTGTGCGTCATTCAACGTCCTGCTCGCATAATGGATGACATGCTGCTTCTTTTCAAATCGTTGTCCTAAGACAGCACCTATCGCAAAGTCAGAAGAATCGCACATTAGCTCAAAAGGTTCATTCCAGTCTGGTGTACTTAAAATCGGAGCGGAAGTGGGTTCCGATTTCAGAAGCTTGAATGCGTGAAGGCACTAAGAATTGTAGTCAAAGAGAGTATCTTTAGCCAGTAAGGAAGTTAAGGGTCTAGCCAGTTTGCTAAAATCCTTGATGAAACGCCTGTAAAATCCGGCGTGGCCTAATAATGCCCTGATGTCACGGACAGTCCGTGGAGGTTGGAGGCTTGAAATGACGTCGATCTTTTCCTTATCGACTTCAATGCCATTTTCAGAAATGATATTGCCTAGCACAATGCCATGTTTGACCATGAAATGACACTTCTACCAATTGAGTGTGAGGTGTTTTTCCTTGCATCGTAACATGACTAGTTCAAGATGCCTCAAACACTCAGAAAATGAATCTCCAAAGATGGAGAAATCATCCGTAAATACTTCCAAGAATCGCTCTACCATGTCAAAAAAGATGCTCATCATACTTCGTTGAAATGTTGTGGGTGCATTACATAGCCCAAAGGGCATGCGAAAGTAGGCGAATGTGCCAAAAGGAGAAGTGAAAGTCATTTTGTCCTGATCCTCCGGATAGATCGGGATTTGATTGTAGCCGGAATAACCATCTTAGAAATAATAGTAGACATGTCTGGCTAGACGTTCAAGCAATTGATCAATGAAGGGCAGCGGGAAATGATCCTTGCAAGTGGCTGCGTTGAGCTTTCTGAAATCAATACAGACTCTCCACCCCGTTTGTGTGCGGGTTGGGACTAGCTCGTTTGCTTCATTCGTGATTACAGTGATACCCGATTTTTTTAGCACAACATGAATGGGGCTTACCCACTTGCTATTAGAGGTAGGATAGATGATCCTATTGTCAAGACACTTCAGCATTTCATTCCTCACTACTTCTTTCATTACCGGGTTAAGCCGGCGTTGAGGATCCTTGAAGGGTTTGGAATCATCAGTCATATAGATTCGGTGCTGACAGATAGCAGGGCCGATTCTTTTGATATCAGCTATTGACCACCCAATTGCTTCCAAGTTCTTTCTCAGAACGTCCATAAGGGCCAACTCTTGCTCAGGCGCAAGGTCGGTTGCGATTATAACTGGAAGTGTTTCATTATTTCTCAAGTACGCATACTTGAGGTGGTCAGGAAGAACTTTAAGGTCGAGTTTTGGTGGATCTTCCACAGATGGTCGCACTTCAGGGGCTGGTTCATTACATAGTGGTTCATATTATGGCCCCCAGTGTGCGTAGAAAGCCTGTTCAAGACATAGCTTCTCAAGGAAAAGAAGCTCCTCAGAAAACAGTTCTTCAAACGTTTCTTCAAGACACTCATTTTTTAAGTCAAATGTCCCTTCCTCGGACATATCGTATACAACATTGACTTCAAATGTGTCGTCGTGTTTCTCGATCGCTTGGTTTCCTAGAATGAAGATGTTGAGGTCAACTGTCGTGTTTCTAAATGAGAGTTTCATAGATCCATTATGACAATTGATCAACACATTGGATGTGGCTAGGAAAGGCCGCCCCAGTATGACTGGAATTTGACCGCTGGGGTTGGTGACGGGCTCAGTCTCCAACACAATGAAATCTACGAGAAATATGAATTCCCCGACCTTGATTAGAACATCATCGATTTCTCCCCTCGGTACCTTCGTTGATCGATCTGCCAGTTGCAGAGTCACTCTGTTCGGCTTGAGTTCTCCCAATCCTAGTTATTTGTAAACTAAGTATGGGAGAAGGTTCACGCTTTCCCCTAAGTCTAACAGGGCACAATTGATTTTCTTGTCCCCGATAGTGTAAGAAATAGTAGGATAGCCAGGGTCCTCATATTTTACCGGAATGGATTTGGACAAGACATCGCTTAGAGTGGCGGCCAAGAAGACTATTTTAGGCACATTCGTGCGTCGTTTTTGCATGCACAAATCCTTCAGGAATTTTGCATATGCCGGAACTTGTTGGACCACGTCCAACAACGGAATGTTAACCTCACAGTGTTTGAAAGCCTCTAACACCTTTTCCATACTTGTAAAAGGCTTCTTTAATTTCAACCTATTGGGATAGGGAGCCTTAGGCCCAAACACGAAGTTTGGAGAAGTTGCAGATGGAACAGGTGCAGAAGGCTGGAGTGTTCTTTCTGGATCATCAGGGTGGACCTGTGGCGAATTCTCAAGCTGCTTTGAAGGATGTGCAGCAGACAATGATGACGAAGAAGAAGAAGAAGAAGGTAATGAAGATGACGACGGATCATAATGAGGAACAGAAGATGAGATACGTGCTGGTAAACTGACAACCGCACGTTTGGATGAGTCGTTGGGGTTGACAACCTTGTTGTCAATCGTACGTCCTGATCTGAGGACGGTGATGGCGTTCGCATTCTCAATATTGTTCTGCTGAACAATATGAGCGTTGTTGTTTCTCTGCTATCTTGGATTTGTCACGGGCTGAGAGGGAAATGTTCCCTTTTCATGTTTATTAACTGTAGCAGCTAGTTGACAGATTTGGATTTCCAATTTGGCTATCGCTTGAGTGTTAGCGCTATGCAACTTCCCAGATGTTTGCATTAACGTAGCCAGACTAGATGAAGTCTGTGCAGAAGTTTTAATCAAAGCTTCCAACTCTTTTTCAATGGACGACACCCTCTTGTCGTCTTGGGCGAACTCAGGGGGTCTAAAGGTTGGGTTGGGCTGATTCGGTTTTTTGGGCTGGTTGTTGGAGTATCCCAATTTCTGGTTTTGAAAATTTGAATTTTGAAATTTTTGGAAAAGCGGGTTTGAATTGTTGTTTTAAAAAGGTGTCTGATTTCAAGCAAAATTAGGATGATTCTTCTAACCAGGGTTGTATGTCTGTGCGAAGGGAACATTCCTTGGACCCTGGTTTTGATACAGCGCATTAACGTTTTCAGGTCCCTGGGACCCAATGAGAAACGAACACTCTTCCATTATGTGGCTAGGATGTTGACAGTTAGCACATAAGGATTGAAAATTTTGATTGACCAGTAGCGGTGAATTTTTGCCCTCTAAAGCTTCCATTCGCCGTACAAGAGCGGCGATTTTTGCTTCGGCAGCTATAGAGGTGTCAACTATATGTGCACGCTCCTAGTCATAGATGGTTTCTCACTCACACTCTCCCACTAAATGGTCTTGTCAGCCAGTTCTTCCAAAAAGTTCCATGCGTTCTTAGCACCATAACTCAGAAATTTACACTGACACATGGACTCTAACATCATGTGCAAACTGGAGTCTAAACCTTCATAAACAATCTGACACAACCTCCATTGTTCTAACCCGTGATGGGGACATTTGATTAAGATGTCTTTGAATCTTTCTAACCATTTCCAAAAAATTTCACCCTCCTTTTGTTTGAAATTATGGATTTCATTCCGAATTCACACAGTTTTATGAAAAGGGTAAAATTTCTTTAGAAAAACTTTCACAAAGTTGCCCCATATTGTGATTGATCCAGTTGGCCAAACATTTAACCAACTTTTTGCATTGTCCTTAAGCGCAAAAGGAATGAATTTGAGCTTAACAACATCCTCGCCCACTCCGTGAATTTTCATCATAGCATACACTCCTTCAAATTCACTGATAAAAAGGTAAGCATCCTCGGACTCGAGTCCGTTGATTTTTGGGAGTAGTGGTATGAATTGCGGCTTGATTTCATAGTTGTTTGTCGTAATGGTAGGAAGCACTATGCATGAAGGAAGGGATGAACGGTGTGGGTAGCATCTGTCTTGTAACGCCGCCTCCTGTTGCTCCACGATCGTTTGTTCCGTCATTTTTGGTTGTGTAGGAGAAGAAGGTGAGGGTGAAAGAAGTGTAAGATAGGACGACTCCGATAAAGCAGAAGGTAAGAAGGTCTCGGAAGGTTCCGAGAAATCAGAAGGTGTAGAAGTGTAATGTTTTAAAAATAAATAAATAAAATCCTTTACGTGAATTTTCTGATAATCGGTAAAATAAATCATATTTTTCGTAAAACTTAACTACAATTATTTTTCATCATAGACATAAATACACCTATTTTAACTATGTAATTGCTAGTATATTGTATTTATTTAGTCACTTATAAATTATTAGTTTACTTAAATATTTTTCCTTAATTAATTATTTTAAATAGTATTTTAATCTTTCATTTATACATTTAATTAGTGCTAATTACAAATGAGAATGGGTTAATTATATTTTAATGAACCATGACAACTTAGAACCAAGATTTGTAACATGCTAATTCTTTCTCAAATTTACTCCATGGTTCTAGACTTTTCTAGGATTAATTTGAAAAGAAATTAGATAATTAAAGAAAGGAGTTAAAAGAGGTATTAATTAAAGAAGTTTCCACACTCACCAAAACACGCCACACTCTCTCTCTCCCTATTCAAGTGTGGCCGAGCTCCCCTCATGAGCAGCCCCTGTCTCTCTTCAAAATTTTTCCATCACATTCTCACTTCAAAAATAAAAAGAAAAGAAAATTTAAAAAGGGGATTAATATATGTAATATGTGAGGATGTTTCTACACTCATCCACCCATCTCTCTCTCTCTCTCTCTCTCTCTCTCTCTTTTCCTCTTGCTGCTGGCCGAGCCCTCCCCAAACAGCGCCCCCATTTCTTCATCCTATTTTCAACTTAAAATTCCACAAAAATTCATTCAAAAATCCATACAAAATCTCATAAACTCTTAATTAAACCTTTAACCATTTCTCCTTGGCCTAATCTATTATGGATCTTGAAGTAAGAGAGCAAATTGGGAGGCTTAGTTTGAATGTTGATATCATGTTTGTGAGGTATAAATCCCAACTCCATGTTTAAATTGTTTTTTAATTACTTCCATCTAGCTAATTAGGAGTTTAATTATGGTTTTATTGTTAAGATTTAATTTTCAAGAGAAGGGTTTGAATTAAAAGTTAGGGTTTTTATTATTTGAGTATGGTTATAATAAGTGGTTTAACATTTTAAGATTTGCAAAATCTAGTTTAGTTGTAATTTGTAAATTGTTATTTTAAAATTGTTCAAATTAGAAAATTTTGCAAACTAAATTTTTCGGATTTATGTAAATTGATGAGATAAAATTTTAGTAAAGGTTTGTGTGGCTTAACAATGTTATTGTATGATTATTGTGGCCACTATAATTGTTAAAATATGTAAATTTGAACAAAATGGCAAATGGATGCTAATTAGGTTTTTGGAATAATGGGTTTTAAGTAAGTTTGAGATTGAATTGAACTACAACCTAATTCATATAATATTTTGAGTATTGTGGATGCGCAATTGGTATGAATGGGTACTAGGATTGGTAGTTGTCATGTGTAGCAACCTTAGTTGTAATTCATGGCGTTGTCGCGATGCGCGTTTTGTGCACCAAGTGTGTGCGTGTCTTGTTGTGCGCGTGAATTGACTTGTGTCGTTTGTGTCCGCGACTAATCGTATATTTATTCTCTTAATTGCTTGTGTACAATTCTAGAATTGGGTGCAGATGCGTCGGACGTGGCGCGAAAAGATAAAGCTAAGATTGGATCGGATTAGCCAAGGCATCCCGGTGAGTAGATGTACACATCTATAGGAAGATCGTCTGGATGGCCCGATGGTTTAGTATTACTTATAGTATTTGCATTATATGTGTAGTTTCCTAGTTAGCCATCTCATTGCATCGCATCGTTATGTGTGTGTGTGTGTGTGATATCATCTCTTAGGACACTTGCACCATTACAATTGATTCCTGCCGCACGTGCACTAATTATGCGAACACACACGCCATTGGTATTTGCTATGTCACGAACACTATAGAACTTGCATAGAATAGATATTTGTGCATTTGCATCGTATATAATCCGTATATTTATACCTGCATATTCATCTCATTAAATGGATACCTAGGATTGTTAATCATGTATACATACCTCATTGCATCATAATTCATGCATAGTTTCTGGCCGTATTTCATATGGTATATACTACTGTATCATAGATTTCCATCATCACCTGCGTATTTATATATTGTGATTCTTCTCGAGGATTTCGGTATTTATGAGATTTCTGGATTTTGGGGGAAACCGCAAGAATTTTATAAAAACTTATTATCATTTTAAAATGCAAGTTGCGGTTTTCTCGTGATGTATGTGTCGTCTACCATGAGTTTTCATGATTGCTGTTGGTTTTTGAGACCCGATTCGAGGAGTAGGATGAACCATTTCGGGTACATGGTGGGCCCGGTATGGTACCCTGGAGCGAGAGTGTTTTTGTGGGGATGACGATGAGCCTGGCTGGGGCAGACTACCTATCGGTGATGTCTGGCGCTGCGGATATCCGGAGGATACCGATCGTGGTCGTGTGATTTGATGATATGAGCTGATCCGGACTGACGGAGCCCGAGATATTGAGGATTTGGTATCGATATTTGACACGGACATTTCTGTCAATTTCTCTGATAAACATATTGTGTCAATATTTGACACAGAAATTTCTGTCGATTTCACTTATAAACATATTGTGTCGATATTTGACACAGATTTCTGTCGATTTCACTGATTATAATCCAGTTTTATTTTACAAAAGGTTTTACCAAGTTAAAGATATAGATCTTCTCATATCAGACATGTCATGATTTCGCGTTGATTAGGCATTCATGTTGCATTCATGCTAGTACATCGTATCATATTGATATACGTAGGTTGTGATGCACTGCGTGCATACTTACGATAGCCTTATTAGATGTTACTTACTACTCACGAGTTGGCAACTCACCCCCGTTGTGCCACAGTATCTTGCAGGTCTGACCCGTCAGCACAGTAGCGGCGGGTGTACTCCTATTCTGCTTCCTTTGCTTTGGCTTGCAGCTTGCTCATAGGTGGGTTTTTGGAGGATTTTCTTTTTCTCACACCATGTATTTTATTTGTATCTAGTATACTCCATCTATCCATGTATATTGGACTAGACGGTGAGATTTGTGAGACTTGTATTTGTGGTTTGGTGTCAATTCACACTTGAGCCGACGTGATGCTTTTATACTTTTATGCTTATTTTGCATTATTATGATATCTTCATTGCATGTGGTTGTGATTCCGCCTTTGGCGAAGAGCTAGCTCCCGCTTGGGAATGCCTTTATTCATGATATATGTATTTTCTTGTGTTGTACCCGTTTGGGGGATAGTATTTACAAAGGAGACTCTGCTAAAATTTTCGTGGAATTTGATGTTTTTTTAATGTTAATGTGACTTATTTGGTTAAAATCGCTTTCTTTAAATAAGTTTTCCTTCACTCTTTTACTTTAAATGGTTTAGATTTCTGAGCTTTGGCTTACTTAGATTACGTTGCGCCTTGAGACGTTTCATAATTTAAGTGTCAGTCACGTTCCGTACCTTCGGGTCAAGACAAAGTTGGTATCAGAGCGTAGGGTTTTACCTTTTTGAGTGTAGGAAGACCCATGGTAGATGGAGTAGGTGACTTAAGCAGAGTGGCATAGCATGTGTATGTTCTGCGGCATACTTACAATACAGTACTCCGCCTAAGTGACCTTAGGATATATGTACATTTGCTTGTATTTCCCTTTTTGATTCCGGAAATCCTTGGATTCGATCGCAATGTTCCTATCGATCATGTTCCTCATTCCAGCCACTATGCCGATAAAGATATCGAGAGCCAAGAGGGCTGCCGCCAGGGATGAGATTAGAGCAGTTTTGTTTGAGACGATGACCGATCAGGACGGTGCGCCTACACCTCAGGGACAGAGTGGTCTGCCTTTTCCAGGATGAATGGCTAGGCTGGAGTCGAGCATTCAGGACTTGCGACTGATGTTAGATTGTTAGTTGAGCTTAGCCGGGCTCCGAGAGCCGATGATGTCCCTCTTATTGCAGAAACTGTGATTGCACCTGCTGCTCAGTCATCTGTTTCTGTTGTTATCAAGATTTTTTCCGTATCCTTATAGGAGTTTTAAGGCTGAGGCCTCCAGTTTGTTTTTACCGGCACAGATGCAGCGGAGGATACGTAGACAATCCTCGATAGGATGGCTGGATTTGTCGTTCACAGAGATGTTCTGACAAGATATGGGTTGAGTTTGCAAGTTTTTGTCTAGAGGTCTTGCTCAGACGTAGTGCGAGTCAGTTGAGAGAGGCCAAGCAGCAGATCTACTTCCTATGATTTGGGATGAGTTCATAGCTATATTTCTTGCTCGTTTCCTTCCGGAAAGCGTTCGAGATGTCCGGGCTCGTAGTTTTGAGTCTTTGCGTAAGACTCCTGGGATGACAGTGTCCGAGTACGACATTCAGATTTCTTGGTTGTTCGATATGCTCCTTACCTGGAGGACACTGAAGAGAAACGGATAAAGAGGTTCGTGTGGAGATTGGGCATACAGTTATTACTTGCTATAGGCACCCAGCATTTTGACACATATGCAACCGCGATGTATGCAACCTTACTGCTAGAGGAGCGCATTTCTGAGACTTCGGTCATTTTTGGACCAAAGAGGATTTGTACCAGTATGCCAACTCAGAGGAGGTTAGATAGACGCCGTTGTCACAGGCTAATCTTTGGTCGCTCAATAAGTTTTTCGTTCATGATTCGTTCGCATCGGAGATAAGGATTCTTTTGTCGATTTGATTCTTCCCCATATGTTAGACTTTGACGTTCTTCTGGCCTTGGATTAGTTAGCCATGTGTTATGCGTCCGTGGACTGCCGTGAACAAGCAGTCATATTTAGTTTCCTAGGTGAGCCGGTTCTTGTTTTTCGGGGAGACCGTAGCGTCATCCTTTCCAGTTTCATTTCTTCTCTTAGCACTAGTCATCTCTTGCGGAAGGATGTCAGGGATTCTTGGCGAATGTTTATGATGTTAGAGCCGCAGTGGTTCCAATTGTGAGGGAATTTCAAGATGCTTTCCTGACAAGTTACTTGGTTTGTCGCCAGAGCACGATATTGAGTTTTGTTTTGACTTGATTTCCGGCACAGAGCCTTTTTCTATACCGCCATATCGGATGGACCCGGCGAAGCTTAAAGAATTGAAGGATCGGTTGCAAGATTTGTTGGATTAAGGGCTTGTTCATCAGAGTGCGTCACCTTGGGGAACTCCTATCATGTTCGTCAGAAGGACGGCCCTTGGCGTCTATATATTGATTATCGTCAGTTGAATCGGGTTAGGTGCGGGACATTTCTCGAAGATTGACTTGCGGTCAGGCTACTACCAGTTGTGGGTTCGAGAGGATGATATTCCGAAAATTTCTTTTCATACAAGTTGCGGGCGTTATGAGCTTTGGTGATGTCATTTGAGCTCACTAATGCCCCAGCAGCGTTTATGGATTGGATGAACCGAATATCCAGGACATTCTTGATCAGTTTATCATCGTGTTCATTGAGGACGTCTTAGTGTACTTTTGGAGCCAAGTGAAGCCTGGGCAGTAATTGAGAATTTTGTTGCAGACCTTGATGGAGCACCAGCTATTCGATAAATTATCCACGTGTGTTTTCTGGTTGGATAGTGTGGATTTCTTGGGACACGTAGTTACGAATGATGGTAAGTATGGAACCGAAGAAGTTCGAGGCCGTTCAGCACTGGCCCGGACCTATATCAGTGACCGTGGTTCACAGCATTTTTGGGTTTGGCCCGGTAGGGAGTTTCTTTTCTTTGGACTGAGATAGGCGAGCAGAGCATTCAGCAGTTGAAGACTCGTTTGATGTCGGCGCCAGTATTATCTTTGCCTTAAGGATTAGGCGGTTTTGTTGTTTATTGAGATACTTCTCGGCAGTTGAAGTAGTACGAGCAGAATTATCCTATTCATGACTTAGAGATGGCTGCGGTGGATTTTGCACTCATGATATGGAGACACTACTTATACGACGAGTCGTGCCAGATATTCACGGACCACAAGAGTTTAAGGTACATTTTCTTTAGCGGCGAAATCTGAATTTTGAGATAGCATAGTTGAATGGAGCTAGTGAAAGATTATGACTGCGAGATTCTTTATCGTTCGGGCAAACTGAATGTTGTGGCAGATGCTTTGAGTCGGAGGCCCGGATGTAGCTTTTCTTGTTTAATCACAGTTCAGAGATAGTCGACGGCAGATTAGCAGATTCCTTTTGATAGCCGAGTACAGTTCGAGTTTACGTCGACCGGGGGACAACTTGCCTGTATCTATGCACATCCACCGCATTTGACCGTATCAGGGAGGCACAGTCCGATGATGTTCGTTTGCTAGAGATCATGGAGCAGGTTCGACATGATAGAGATTTACAGTTCATGATTGATGATTAGGGAGTACTATGAGTTGGGATTCGACTGTGTGTGCCAGATTCCGAGGGAGTATGACACGAGATTTTAAAGGAAGCATACAAGTCGACATATAGTGTTGATTCGGTTTCCACCAAGATGTATCATGACGTAAGAGATGTCTACAGATGTGTTGGGATGAAGAGAGAGATCATAAATTTTGTTTCAGGATGCTGACTTGTCAGCAAGTCAAGGCCGAGCATCAGAGGCAAGCAAGAGGATTACAACCTTGGCCCATTCTGGAGTGGAAATGGAAGCAAATTTCTATAGATTTTATTGTGGGTCTACCTAAGACAAGTCGAGAGTATAACTCTTTTTGGGTGATCATAGACCGAATGACGACAACAGCTCACTTTCTACCAGTAAGACCATTTTCGGATCGTTCTGTATGCTTAGACGTATGTTGATGAGATTGTACGACTACATGGAATTTAGACTTGTATTGTGTTCGAATGGGACACCCAGTTCACCAGCCGACATTAGCAGGAACTTCAGGAGGTTTTGGACACCAATTGAGTTACAGTATAGTTTTTTATCCACAGACCGACGGTCAATCAGAGAAAACCATTCAGATTCTTATGGACATGTTCCGAGCTTATGTTCTAGATTTCATGGCATTGGGGTCGTCATTTGACTTTGACAAGGTTTTTCTTACAATAACAGCTTCCAGGAAGGGATTCAGATGGCAACCTTTGAGGCGTTATATGGGAAGAGATGTCAATCGCCCGTATGTTGGATAGAGCTCAGTGAGAGCAGTATTTTGGGGCCACAGATTGTGCGGGACATGACCGAAAAGATTCAGTTGATTCGGAATAAGATAAGAGCGGCCTAGAGCAGGCAGAAGTTTAATGCTGATAGACGCCATTGGCGATCATGTTTTCTTGAAGGTTTCTCCGATGAAGGGCATGTTGAGATTAGGAAAGGAAGGAAGGCTTAATTCTAGAGATGTGGGTTCTCTCGAGATTCTCGAGAGTATCGGCACGATTTCTTATTGTTTGGCTCTTCCACCTAACTTTCTAGATATTCACCCCGTGTTTCATATATCGATACTCCGCAACTACCTTCTTGACCCTCTCACGCAATACAGCATCAGAAGATCCAGCGGGAGCGCAATCTTTCTTCAACGAGCAGCCGATAGTCATTCTAGATCGGCAGGTGAAGAAACCGAGGTCTGAGGTCATACCGACCGTATTGGTTCTTTGGCGTGGACCGAGCGGCGAAAAAGACACGTGAGAAGCCGAGAACAAGATGTGGAAGAAATATCACCATCTCTTCGAGAGTACGCGTAGTTAGATTTTAAATTCGGGGACCGAATTTCTTTAAGGGGGAAGATTGTAACGTTTTAAAAATAAATAAATAAATAAATAAAATCCTTCAGGTGAATTTTCTGATAACCGGTAAAATAAATCGTATTTTCCGTAAAACTTAACTACAATTATTTTTCATCATAGACTTAAATACACCAATTTTAACTATGTAATTGCTAGTATTTGGTATTTATTTAGTCACTTATAAATTATTAGTTTACTTAAATATTTTTCCTTAATTAATTATTTTAAATAATATTTTAAGCTTTCATTTATACATTTAATTAGTGCTAATTACAAATGAGAATGGGTTAATTATATTTTAATGAACCATGAAAATTTAGAACCAATATTTGTACATGCTAATTCCTTCTCAAATTTACTCCATGGTTCTAGACTTTCTAGGATTAATTTGAAAAGAAATTAGATAATTAAAGAAAAGAGTTAAAAGAGGTATTAATTAAAGCAGTTTCCACACTCACCAAAACACACCACACTTGCTCTCTCCCTCTTCAAGTGTGGCCGAGCTCCCCTCATAAGCAGCCCCACTCTCTCTTCAAAATTTGTTCATCACATTTCTAACTTCAAAAATAAAAAGAAAAGAAAATTTAAAAAGGGGATTAATATATGTAATAAGTGAGGATGTTTTTACACTCATCCACCCATTTCTCTCTCTCTCTCTCTCTCTTTTCCTCTTGCTACTGGCCGAGCCCTCCCCAAACAGCACCCCCATTTCTTCATCCCATTTTCCACTTAAAAATCCACAAAAATTAGTTCAAAAATCCATATAAAATCCTACAAACTCTTAATTAAACCTTAACCATTTCTCCTTGGCCTAATCTACTATGGATTTTGAAGTAAGAGAGCAAATTAGGAGGCTTAGTTTGCATGTTGATCTCATGTTTGTGAGATATAAATCCCAACCCCATGTTTAAATTGTTGTTTAATTACTTCCATCTAGCTAATTAGGAGTTTAATTATGGTTTTAATGTTAAGATTTAATTTTCAAGAGAAGGGTTTGAATTAAAAGTTAGGGTTTTTATTATTTGAGTATGGTTATAATAAGTGGTTTAACATTTTAAGATATGCAAAATCTAGTTTAGTTGTTAATTTGTAAATTGTTATTTTAAAATTGTTCAAATTAGATAATTTTGCAAACTAGACTTTTCGGATTTATGTAAATTGATGAGATAAAATTTTAGTAAAGGTTTGTGTGGATTAACTAAATTATTGTGTGATTATTGTGGCCACTAGAATTGTTAAAACATGTAGATTTGAACAAAAATGGCAAATGGATGCTTACTAGGTTTTCGGAATAATGGGTTTTAAGTAAGTTTGAGGTTGAATTGAACTACAACCTAATTCATATAATATTTTGAGTATTGTGGATGCACAATTGGTACGAATGGGTACTAGGATTGGTGGTTGTCACGTGTAGCAACCTTAGTTGTAATTCGTGGTGTTGTCGCGATGCGCGTTTTGTGCACCAAGTGTGTGCGTATCTTGTTGTGCGCGTGAATAAACTTGTGTCGTTTGTGTCTGCGACTAATCGTATATTCATTCTCTTAATTACTTGTGTACGATTCTTGGATCGGGTGCAGAGGCGTCGGACGTGATGCGGAAAGATAAATCTAAGATCGGATCGGATTAACCGAGGCATCCCGGTGAGTAGATGTACACATCTATGGGAGGATCGTCTGGATAGCACGAGTTGCCCAATGGTTTATTATCTCATTGCATCGCATCATTATATATATATGTGTGTGTGTGTGTGTGTGTTTGTGTGTGTGATGTCATCTCATAGGACACTTGCACCATTACCATTGGTTCCTCCTGCACGTGCACTAATTATGCGAACACACACGCCATTGGTAATTGCTATGTCACGAACACTATAGAACTTGTTTAGAATAGATATTTGTGCATTTGCATCGTATATGATCTGTATATTTATACCTGCATATTATCTCATTAAATGGATACGTAGGATTGTTAATCATGTATACAAACCTCATTGCATCATGATTCATGCATAATTTCTGGCCGTATGTCGTATGGTATATACTACCGTATCATAGATTTCCATCATCACCGGCATATTTATATATTGTGATTCTTCTCGAGGATTTCGGTATTTATGAGATTTCTGGATTTTGGGGAAAAAAACAAGAAAAACTTATTATCATTTTAAAATGCAAGTTACGGTTTTCTCGTGATGTATGTGACATCCACCATGAGTTTTCATGATTGCTGTTGGTTTTCGAGACCTGATTCGAGGAGTAGGATATGAACCGTTTCGGGTACATGGTGGGCCCGGTATGGTATCCCGAGGCGAGAGAGTTTTTGTGGGGATGACGATGAGCCTGACAGGGACAGACTACCTACCGGTGATGTCTGGCACGGCGGTTATCCAGAGGATACCGATCGTAGTCGTGTGATTTGATGATATGGGCCGATCCAGACTGTCCGAGCCCAAGTTATTGAGCATTTGGTGTCGATATCTGACACGGACATTTCTGTCGATTTCTCTGATAAACATATTGTGTCGATATTTAACACGGACATTTCTGTCAATTTCACTGATAAACATATTGTGTGGATATTTGACACGGATTTCTGTCGATTTCACTGATTATAATCCAGTTTTATTTTACAAAAAGTTTTACCAAGTTAAAGATATAGATCTTCTCATATCAGACATGTTATGATTTTGCGTTGATTATGCATTCATGTTGTATTCATGCTAGTACATCGTATCATATTGATATACGTTGGTTGTGACGCACTGTGTGCATGCTTACGATAACCTTATTAGATGTTACTTACTACTCACGAGTTGGCAACTCACCCCTGTTGTGCCACAGTATCTTGCAGGTCTGACCCGTCAGCACAGTAGCGGCGGGTGTACTCCTATTCTGCTTCCTTTGCTTCGGCTTGCAGGTTACTCATAGGTGGGTTTTTGGAGGATTTTCTTTTGCTCCCACCGTATATTTGATTTGTATCTAGTATACTCCATTTACCCTTGTATATTGGACAGGACGGTGAGATTTGTGAGACTTGTATTTGTGGTTTAGTTTCGATGCTCACTTGAGCCGACGTGATACTTTTATACTATTATGCTTATTTTGCATTTTTATGATATATTCATTGCATGTGGTTATGATTCCGCCTTTGGCGAAGAGCAAGATCCCACTTGGGGATGCCTTTATTTGTGATATATGTATTTTCTTGTGTTGTACCGGTTTGGGGGCCAGTATTTACAAAGGCGACTCTGCCGAAATTTTCGAGGAATATGATGTTTTTTTAATGTTAATGTAACACCTTAGGTTGTGTTTAGGGGTTAATTATATTTTAATATATAATTTTAATAAAAAGTTTACCAAATTAAGTTTCAAATATTTTATCCTAATTAATGAGCATTTTATTAGAATTTTACTAGGCACACACACACTTGTGCATGTAAACTAGGGTTAAAAGATGGGGTTAAACCATGATTAACAAGCATGGTGGACTAACCATTCCCTTAAGCCATTTTAAGTTTTGTATTAAATTATTTTGGGTTTTAATTATGGTTGTTGTGTTGATTTTCTTTTTTTTTTATTGAAATGTTTTCTTTGTTGACTTAGTGAGAGAGAGGGAGTATGGGCAAATGACATGAGCGATGCTCATTAAATGAAGAGAGAGGGAGAGAGCGGGGGTGTTTGACTTGTGTTCTCTCACTCTCACTTCTCACTCCTCTCACTCTCAACACACACAATCACACCCTCACAACAAGCAGCAGCAGAAGAAGAAGCAGTAGCAACTAGCAGCAGCAACAGCAGCAGAAGAGGCAGCAGCAAGCAGCAGCATCAGCAACAGCATGGAGCAGCAGCAGCAACAGGAGCAGTAACAGCTCCAGCAGCCTCTGTAGTAGCTCCAGACCTTATCCTTCCTCTCCTTCCTGCACTCTAAGATCTTTCAGTGAGGTATGATCAGAGCCTAACTTCCTTGCTTGCTAAACTAGTGATTGTTAAGCTTAATTAGTTAAAAAGTGAGATTTTGGGCTTGAAATGGTGATTTGTGTAGACTTTTGGTTAAGTGCTATTAATGTTGGTTAGCCTAGCCTAATTAGGTGTTATTAAGACCACCTAAACCTAGTTAGACCCCAGATTACACCAAAATACCATAGGGTTTCAAATTGTGCAGAATTTAGTGTTTTCAAGTGAAATTTCACCTTTCAGTGATCTCCTATAGGCCCGAGTAGTTCAGGTTAAAATTGAGTTAACTGGAGCTTGTATACAAGGTATAGACCACACCACCTGAACACGAAGCCCCCATTCTACAGTGAGGCCGCCGGTTTAATCTTTCTGGCCGCAATTTACGGCCAGATGTGGGAATTTTTGGGTGTAGTTTGCATGGGTAGGAGTCTGCTGTTATTTTAGGGCCAGTGGTATGTGCAATTTTGTTAGTTTCTCTCTGTAGGAAAATCTGGGACGTTATATCGTATTTTTAGTATGTTTGGTTCGCGCGATACGCGTGTGTGTTCTGTGATCCAGCGCGTCGTGACGTGTCGGATTAGTTTTAGACGCGTACACACGTTTTAGCATATCGTACACACGCGTATTTAGTTCGCGACGCGGGCGTATCGTTTGGCTTAGATATCGCATCTTGCAAGGTGTTTGCTTATATGGACTCTTGTGTAAATTCCAGGTTCGCAGGCGGGTATGTCGGACGAAGCTAAGAAAGAGAAGCAGGTGGTCGGCTATGAGTAGCGCACGACCAGGTGAGTAGATTAAACATCTACGGGGAAATCACCCGTATGGCGTTAAGTGTCAGGGCGTGTTAGGATATTTAGTATAGATGTTCATATGGACTGTGGTAGCATACCTTTTTGTTGCATATAGAAATGATAGCATAGGACATTGCACTGTCACTAATGGTTCACGTTGCACGAGCACGATTGATATGCTACACTCACACCGTTAGTGATTGCCATGACACTCATATTATTGGATTGCTATAAATCAAATATCATATTGATTCCGCTTTATTGAAGTTGTCATGATTTGCCATATACATCACATACCCATACTTGCACCACATACATCATATATTTATAGTTGGGCACATATACACTGTATATTCATACCAGTGCACACATATATTGATATCTTCATATCTGCGCACATGTACACTGTATATTCATACCAGTGCACACATACATTGATATCTTCATACTTGCTTAGATTACGCATTGAGATATGTTGCTTCCATGTTAATTCTAGATTTGGGGAACCGTGGATATTTCAAAAGAGAATAGTTAATTATTTAAAAACCCGGTTTCCCTTGATATGATATTTCGATGCGTCCACCATGTGTTTTCTCGGTGCTAGAGTGATATATGTGAACCCGAATCGAGGAGTTGGATGAGGCCGATTACGGGTACATGGTGGACCCGATATGGTACCCCACGGCGAGAACGATTTCGTTTTGTAGTAGACGGTGAGCCTGGCAGAGGGACTACTACCTACCGGTGATTGGTTGGACCTGGCGGTTATTCGGATGATACTGACCAGAATCAATAGAAGGATATGGGACGACTCGTACTGCCGGGGCTGAGGGTTGTTACCGCAGACAGAGCCCGTGGGCTGACCCGGACTGACGGATGCCCGATATGTGAGGATTTGCGTGTCTATGCTAGACACGAGTATTTGTTGATATTTTGGGTGCCAATGTTGGGCACTCACGATATTAAGAGATTTACAGGATTTGAGGACCGATGAGGATGACGGCGCCTGGGTAGTATTGGGATTTGGGTGCATTGATGGGTACCGATTATACTTTCCACGATGATATTCCGTGTAGATGTTATATTTCCCATGCTCAGTATGTAGTAAATTGATATCTCATCCTGTATCTATTATACCTGATATAGTACGCATGCTTGCACGATCATTGCATACCCTGCTCATTCTATATAGGGTTGTTAGATTGCATTGCCATACCTGATTATCATATATCTTGCTCATCACATGGAGATTTTATTAGATCGCACTTGTTGCATGATTTTGAGCATCCAGTTCATCATATAGATGTTATCTGTTGGCATAGGTTAGAGTATCGCAGCATGTGCATACTCGCGATTACCTTTATATGTTATCTTCTATACACGAGTTGGCAATTCACCCCCATTGTACCACAGTGTTTGCAGGTTGCCCTTCGGAGTAGTCGCGGCAGGCTGCGTTCTTGCATCTTTTGACATATATATCCTTACAGTTGGTGTACTAGCTCTTTTGCTGATAGGTGGGTTTTGTGCGGTATCTGTTTATCTTTCAGTTATGTACATTGTTGTATTTAATGCTCTCCATCTACCACTTATGTATTGACTTAGAGACCAGTTGTGAGGACGATGTATATTATTTTGTATTCTGGTGTCGAGCTCATTGTGAGCCGATTTTACTTATGCAGTTTATTCTATCCGTGATGTTTCCCACATGTTGCTCATTTTCTTCGCTACGGCGTCGTATATTGTTATCTCGGTGATTGTTCACTTAAGAATTCTTAACATTTTAGTAAATGCTTCTATTAATTGCTTAAAACACTCTATACTTTTACTGGTCTGATTTCTGGGTTTTCGGCTTACTTAGTCGCGTTACGCCTGTAGACGTTACGCGGTTAAGTGCCGATCACGGGCCAAACTTTGGGTCGTGACAAAGTTGGTATCAGAGGGTAGGTTTTACCTTCGGAGTGTAGGATGACCCCGGTATGATGGAGTAGGTAGCTAAGTAGTGTGGCGTAGCGTGCGTATGTTCCGCGGCATACTCACGACACGGTACTCCGCCTAAGCGACCTTAGGACTTATTGATTGAAATTCCCTCATGATTGTATACATCCTTATGATTCGAGTTTCGTATCCTCATCGAATCGTACTTTCTTTTCAGCCATTATGCCGCCAAGGACTATGAGGGTGCAGAGAGCGGTCGTGAGAGCCGAGGTTCGAGTTGATTCATCTGAGACGAGGAATGATCCGAGTAGTACCCCTGTTGTACCAGGACAGATTGTTCCCTCTACGACAGATCAGATCGCTAGACTAGTGGCAGAGATGCAGGGCTTGCGCCAGATGATGAGCTCATTAGTGGAGGTCGTTCGAGCGCAGCGACAGGTGGTTGTCACCCCTGTTACCCAGTTGTTCTTTGCGATCATCATGCAGTATTCCGTCCCCTACATAGCACCGGTGGAGGCAGCCCCTATTTACGAGACACGTATTCCAGAGACTGCGAGAGTTCTGGAACAGTTGAGGAATCGTACTGGTGTACCAGCCCAGAGAAGAAGCTTAGGACGAGGACAGTCGTTTGGCTCTCATCCTTAGGCAGGACAGCAGTCAGCGCGTAGATGTTTACGATGCAGAAGCCTTCAACACCTCATCAGGCAGTGTTCCTTCACACCACGTCAGGGTCGTATTCTGAAACGTCGTGGACCCGGAGGGTTCGCACAGAGGGGTCAGGCTAGTAGAGGAGGAGTTCGATCAGTCGTAGATGAAGGACAGGCACAAGTTTTCGCTTTGACTCATCGGGACGCGAGGGCGTCCAATGCGGAGTCTTCAGGTACTCTTTCAGTATGTCCTTTTGTTGCACTCGTAAATTTCCTCACTTCGTGCCGAGTTTAGGACGAGGGTCATGCTAGGTAGATCAACCGTTTGTTGTGTTAATTTCTGTCAGCGATTCTTTTGTTGCGCGACACGTATTTCGGTCGTGTGCCAATCAGATAGGGGATAGAGATTCATCTGTCATTTGATCCCCCTAGAGATGTTGGATTAGGCAATCTCCTGGGCACGGAATGGTTAGCTATGTGCTAGGCGTTGTGGACTACCGTGAGGAACAGTTAGGTTTTGTTTTCCCGGGCAAGTCAGTTCGTGTTGTGCAGGCGGATAGTTGTGCCGCCTCTCCCATCTTGAATTTAGCCTTTTCGCTAGTCGGCCTTTGAGGAGATGTCGTGGATTCTTAGCGTTCATTCGTGATGCCGTAGCCACAGTTGGTTTGTTGGACCGGTTTTCTTTTATGCGAGAGTTTTCCGACGTCCTTCAAGATGAGCCGGCGAAGCTTAAGGAGCTAAGGATCTGCTGCAGAGTGGTTGTTGAGGGAGTTGTGCATCTGAGTGTTTCGCATTTAGGAAGCTCCTATTTCTGTTCGTCAAGGAGAAAGACGACAGATTGAGGTTGTGTATTGATGGATCGTCACTTGAATCAGCTTACGGTGCGGATAAGTATCATCTACCTCGCATTGACGATTTCTTCGATCAGCACCAGAGTGCGAGACTTTGTCTAATTTGGTTAAGGATCAGGTCATCATTGGTGCGGGTTTGGAGTGATGACATTCCGAAGACTGGTTTGTGCGTGCTACGGGCTTTGTGTGTTTTGGGTGTGTCACTGAACTCACCAATGCTCTAGCAGCATTCGTAGGTGTGATGAACTGGTTTTCTTCGGGCCGTTCCTCGACCAGTTATTGTGTGTCTTGAAGGATAGGAATAGCACTCGAGGATCTGTTTTATGGAAACTGGGAGAGCCCCAGCGGTTTGATAGATTCTCGGAGTGTCCCTTCAAGCTTGTTTGTGTTGACTCCTAAGTCTTATAGTTACGAAGACGATTTTGTATGGTTCCGAGGAAGATCGTGGTCGTACAGCTTAGGCCTAAACTTGTGAGCAGGACGGCGGTCCGCAGATTTTTGAGCTTAGCAGGTTTTTACCATCGTTTCTTGTAGGGTTGCTAGTGTAATGCTGCACCGTTGACCAAATTGACCGGAATGGAGGTTTCTTTTCTTTAGATTGAGGCTTGTGTACGGAGTTTCGGCAGTTGAAGACTCGGTTAACAACTGCATCAGCTCTTTCCTTGCTTTTTGGTTCGGACGACTTTATGGTTTAACTGTGATGTTTCATGAGTAGGGCTCGAATGTGTACTGAGGTGACACAATGGAGTTATCGCTTTTGCTTCCCTACATTTGGAGGAAGTATGAGAAGGATATCCCACTCATGATCTGGAGATGGCCGAGCTGGTTTTCCGTTGGAGATTTAGAGACACTACTTGTTTGAGAGTCGTGTCAGATTTTCACGGACCACCAGAGTTAAAATGTATATCTTCCTGCAGCGGGTTTGATTGTTGTGATAGTCCTCCGCAGATTCACAGTTCTTGTGCGATCGTTGAGTACAGCTTAAGTTCGTCTCTACTGAGGAGACAACTTGCTCATGTCCGCGCCCGACCACTTTTCTTAAATCGCTTTCGCGAGACACTGCCCGCCGACGCTCGTTCGTCAGAGATATTGGAGCCTACTCGGCTGGGTAATGATTTGGAATCCTTAACTTGTGGCAAGGGTGTGCTAGGTTAGAGAGACGCTTGTGTACCTGATATTATGGGGTAGAGACGTGGAATCCTAGGGCAGGCACATCGGTCAACTCTCTGTACTCATTCAAGCCCCACCAACTGTTAACGTGACTTGTGAGGTAGTTACGGGTGGGAAGGGACAGAAAAAGAAGTCTCGGGATTCATTTCAAGGTGTATGTCTTGTTGTGTGCTAGGGTTGAGCAACTGAGACCGGCTGGAGAGTTGCAACCTTTAACCGTTCCGAAGAGGGAATGAGAGCAGATCTCCCCGAAATTGTTATGGTCTCCACCCAGGTTTAGTCAAGATGTGACTCCATTCGGATGCTTATCATCCGGTGACACTCAGTTGCTCAGTTGTTCTTGTTAAGTTGCGTTTGTAGAAATTGTTGTCGACAGTTGAGGATCGTCTTTTGCCATCGATAGGGTTCTCCTTTGATAGCAGTTATTAGGAGACACTCCAATTCGTAACCTTTAGGTTTAGAGGTTAGGTCATGTCGATCACCAGTCTGTTTTCCTAACTCCATGTTATAGGATTATTGGACCTCAGCTAGTCTAGAGACTTCGGAAATGATCTAGTTGTTTTAGGTCAGGATGATAATTATCCATTTCGGATAGAGATCAGATGCTGACCAAGGTGGTCGCAGATTCGAGTTCGCAATGGCAGATCATGTATTCCCACGGAAATTTCCGATAATGGCATGTTGAGTTTTGGCAAGTTTCCAGGATAGTAAGTCTTTTTTTTGGATCCTTAAGGTGAGTTGGTTCGTTGCCTTTAATTTGGCACTTCCACCCAGATCATTGAGTATTCACCCCGTATTCCCTATGTCGATACTTTGCAATTACCTTCATGACCTTTCTCATTGGATTCAGCGCCAGACCATTTAGTTCGAGCGTGATCCTTCGTTCACCAAACAGCCAGTCGTAATATTGGACCGGCAGGTGAAGAAACTTCGATCGAAGGTCTTGCCATCAGTGAAGATATTTTGGCGCATCCAAAATGGTGAAGAGATCACTTGAGAGGCTGAGGGCGAGATGCGGAAGAAGTTCCCTCATCTCTCTGAAGGTATGCGTAGCTTTGTATTTTAAAATTCGGGGACGAATTTTCTTTAAGGGGGGAAGATTGTAACACCTTAGGTTGTGTTTAGGGGTTAATTATATTTTAATATATAGTTTTAATAAAAATTTTACCAAATTAAGTTTCAAATATTTTATCCTAATTAATGAGTATTTTATTAGAATTTTACTAGGCACACACACACTTGTGCATGTAAACTAGGGTTAAAAGATGGGGTTAAACCATGATTAACAAGCATGGTGGACTAACCATTCCCTTAAGCCATTTTAAGTTCTGTATTAAATTATTTTGGGTTTTAATTATGGTTGTTGTGTTGATTTTCTTTTTTTTTTATTAAAATGTTTTCTTTGTTGACTTAGTGAGAGAGTGGGAGTATAGGCAAATGGCATGAACCATGCTCATTAAATGAAGAGAGAGGGGAGAGGTTGGGGTGTATGACTTGTGTTCTCTCACTCTCACTCTCACTTCTCACTCCTCTCACTCTCAACACACACACTCACACCCTCACAACAAGCAGCAGCAGCAGAAGAAGCACCAGCAGTAGCAACTAGCAGCAGAAACAGCAGCAGAAGAGGCAGCAGCAACAGGAGCAGTAACAGCTCCAGCAGCCTCTATAACAGCTCCAGACCTTCTCCTTCCTCTCCTTCCTGCATTCTAAGATCTTTGAGTGAGGTATGATCAGAGCCTAACTTCCTTGCTTGCTAAACTAGTGATTGTTAAGCTTAATTAGTGTTAAAAAGTGAGATTTTGGGCTTGAAATGGTGATTTGTGTAGACTTTTGGTTAAGTGCTGTTAGTGTTGGTTAGCCTAGCCTAATTAGGTGTTATTAAGACCATGTAAACCTAGTTAGACCCCAGATTACACCAAAATACCATAGGGTTTCAAATTATGCAGAATTTAGTGTTTTCAAGTGAAATTTCACCTTTCAGTGATCTGCTATAGGCCCGAGTAGTTCAGGTTAAAATTGAGTTAACTGGAGCTTGTATACAAGGTATAGACCACACCACCTGAACACGAAGCCCCCATTCTACAGTGAGGCCGCCGGTTTAATCTTTCTGGCCGCAATTTGCGGCCAGATGTGGGAATTTTTGGGTGTAGTTTGCATGGGTAGGAGTCTGCTGTTATTTTAGGGCCAGTGGTATGTGCAATTTTGTTAGTTTCTCTCTGTAGGAAAATCTGGGACGTTATATCGTATTTCTAGTACGTTTGGTTCGCGCGATACGCGCGATACGCGTGTGGGTTCAGTGATCCAGCGCGTCGCGACATGTCGGGTTAGTTTTAGACGCGTACATACGTTTTAGCATATCGTACACACGCGCGCTTAGTTCGCGACGCGAGCGTATCGTTTGGCTTAGATATCGCATCTTGTGAGGTGTTTGCTTATATGGACTCTTGTGTAAATTCCAGGTTCACAGACGGGTACGTCGGACGAAGCTAAGAAAGGGAAGCACGTGGTCGGCTACGAGTAGCGCACGACCAGGTGAGTAGATTTAACATCTACGGGGAAATCACCCGTATGGCGTTAAGCGTCAGGGCATGTTAGGATTTTTAGTATAGATGTTCATATGGACTGTAGTATCATATCTTTTTGTTGCATATAGAAATGATAGCATAGGACACTGCACTGTCATTAACGGTTCAAGTTGCACGAGCACGATTGATATGCTACACTCACACCGTTAGTGATTGCCATGACACTCACATTATAGGATTGCTATAAATCATATATCATATTGATTCCGCTTTATTGAAGTTGTCATGATTTTCCATATACATCACATACCCATACTTGTACCACATACATCATATATTTATATTTGGGCACATGTACACTGTATATTCATACCAGTGCACACATATATTAATATCTTCATACCTGCGCACATGCACACTGTATATTCATACCAGTACACACATACATTGATATCTTCATACTTGCTTAGATTACGCATTGAGATATGTTGTTTCCATGTTAATTCTGGATTTGGGAAACCGTGGATATTTCAAAAGAGAATAGTTAATTATTTAAAAACCCGGTTTTCCTTGATATGATATTTCGGTGCGTCCACCTTGTGTTTTCTCGGTGCTAGAGTGATATATGTGAACCCGAATCGAGGAGTTGGATGAGGCCGATTACGGGTACATGGAGGACCCGGTATGGTACCTCGGGGCGAGAACGGTTTCGCTGTGTAGTAGACGGTGAGCCTGGTAGTGGGACTACTACCTACCGGTGATTGGTTGGACCTGGCGGTTATCCGGAGGATACTGACCAGAGTCGATTGATGGTGTCACGCCCCGCTTCCCAGTGTACGGCGAAGTGGGCGAGACGAGGTCCGCTATGTATATACTCAGAAGTACATACGCTAAGCGTATCTAAGCAATATAGAAATAAATACATAAGAGACAAGAGTATAAAAAGAACAGCAACTTTTATTTATTAACATTCTTTGTACAATACATGAAAAGGAAATACAACTGAAATAAAGATGCCTAAATAATGGCATAACAGGAAATGAAAAGTACTGAAAAGAAAAGTGTACAATGAACTAAAGTGCAGGGTTTTCGGCAAATTGCTCCAAGTCTTCTGGTGATGGCTCAACTTCTGCCGGGTCCAAGTCACCTGACGACATTCAAAGAAGATAGAAACAGAATATCGTCAACGAACAGATCGCTCGGTAAGTCCCAAAGGTAAGAGGGAAGTAGAGAAGACAGAAAAAGAAGATGCATTTTTAAAGTGTAAACTATTGTTGTAATGTTATGTCAACGCTGTTGTTTGTAGCTTGGTACAGAAGGATGCCAGTGTATACGAGGGGGGTCTCTATATGCTAGAGACCAGGGCAAACGGAAAGTACAAGGAACCGTTAAGCCACGGTATAACAGCAACGGAATATAGGTTAGGTGTCTTATTCAAACCACCTCGTGCCACCTTTAACACCTTCCGTACCAATCAACCCTTAAACCCCTTAGTGTTTTAACAGTATTGTTGTATTGTTTTATGTAAGTTGGATGACTGACCAAAACCATGATATCAGTAAACGGATTGTATCAGGTAATTGGAATAACGGAATAATGGATGTATATCCATGGTTTGATTCAGTCAGGTTGAATAGATTGTTAACTGGATTCAGGGATCCATGTGTTCATATTGAGTTGGAATATTAAAGAATATAGATTGACTTGAATCATATTCAAGTCAGAAATTGTCAGACTCAAACCCGAGTCAGACTAAAAGAAAAGTAATTTTGAAATTCTATAATTGTTAGGGTCCTTATTGTAATTTATAAAACTTGAGAGGGTTTTATGTAAAAAGTACTTTTGTATAATTTGCAAGATACACCTCAATCATTTGTTATTCGTCTTTATAGTTATAATGAGTGTAAATTTTACTTGTGTTATTCTAGTGAATATATCCTAATAAAAGTATTAATTTATAATATTGATTTATTTAAAATTCATGGTATTTTAATGTAACTTTTAATCTTGTAATTTTTTTGGAAAAGGTGGAAACTTTATCTTATAATAAAATAGGTGTTTAAATAATAAATATACATATGTTTATACAAGAATAATTTTATATAAATATTTTATTTTCCAAAAATCTCATTTTTCTTAAATGTCGTATTTTAAACCTTTCGAGACCGAATGCTCCTTGCGGAGGTCTGAATCTCGCACTACTAAGCCCGAGGGTGCACGATAAACCGTACAATCCCTAACGAGTTCCCCAAAGGTGGGTTGTATTGGCGCTTTGCAAAGGTTTAATAAATACTATTCATTTAGAAAAACGGTTTTATAAATATAAGATATTTATTTGTAAAAGGATGTAAATTTCCGTATTTTAGTTTCTAAGGTTCCCTAAGCCAACTAGCCTATTTCTAAAGGTCTAAACGACAAGTCGTTAGAAGCCTCAAATCGCCTCTTCACCGCCAATTATTGCCAGGTAAGTACAAGTGAAGAGGGAGGGATCCGCTCACGAATCGTGAGGCGGGCCTTTTAAAGTTACCCAAGCTCACTTGCCTAGCCAAGACACCACAAAGTCAGTTTAGATAAATGATCGATGTCCACAACTTATCGTATTTTCCTAGTAAGAAATATTTATTTAAAAAATGTAACAAATCTAGACCTTTAAGAATGGTTTTATGAAGATTATGGTATTTTACTGAAAATTTTGTTTTATCGTATTCTAAATTTTTATGAAATCATTTTAGGGTTTGTATTTATGTGTGGGTAGAGCTAGGTTGTTATCTTGTGCTCTACTTTAATTGTATAGTAAGGTTAAGGGTTAAATATTATAAACTAAACATGAGGGTATTTAAGTGAAAGAATACGGTATTTGCAAAAGTTATCATTTTATGTGTGAAAACTCATTCAAATTGATTTTTACAAGTTTAGTGGTCAAGATGAAGATTTTTAGGAATAATGGAATTGATTAGAAGAAGAAAAATAAACATTATGGTATTAATGTGAAAAGAATACGATATTACAAAAAAGTTATCATTTCATATGAGAAACTTTGTCCAAATTAATTGTTATGTGATTAATAGTCATCATGAATATGTTTGGGTATTATAGAATTGGTGACAAGTGAGATTTTGCAGAAAAACCGAATCGGAAATCGGTTTGTTCCGATTTCCGTCGGGTTTCATAATTCCGTATTTTAAAGAATTAGGAAGAAGAAAAGAATAGGACTTACAGGCTTCAATCTATACTAAAGAGTATAGAGGAACAAGGGAAATGGCCGAGATGTTGTTTCGTCGCCGGTTGCTTCAAAGATCGTCGCCGGAAATCCGTCAGCGCTTCGCCGTGAACTCGGTTTCAAAGCACACTTTTCTTGTAGAAATTTCAAGAGAGTAAATCTAGTGTTTTGTGATGAGAGGGTAGAGGGTAGGGGGTCTATTTATATGGTAGTTAGGGTAGGGTAAGTGAAAGGTTTTCTTTATTAAAAAAATGTAAAAATTAAAGAAAAAGCATTAAAATTTGTATTAAATTGGTTATATTTATCACTCAGAAACTGATATAATAAAATGGAGTAAACAGGGGGGTTGGAAATACGAAAAGACAACTTTTTGGTCTTGGGACCTCGGCCGTCCGATCGAGTCCGGCCGGCGGCGCCGGTCGATTCGGCCGGCCGGCCGGCCGAGTCCAGCGACCAAAATGTAGGGGATCTTCTGGTGGGGCTTATGGTATACTCCGTTTTTAGGTTTCAGTTCATCATTTGGGAGATATGGCCTGTGAACTGTTGGGCTTCCAAGAATTTTAAAAGAAAAATAATCTAAAAATAATATGGGGCATGGGATTCGAACTCTGGTGGCTTGTTTCAGCAGTGCAAGGTTTAACCAATGAGCTACAAGCTCTTGCTTGTAATTATTGTAGGAAAGTAGATACTTAAAATGATATCAACAACTTTAAATACACCAAGTATATTTCAAATTTAAATCAAATTTGTGTATACAAAAATTGGAGTTGTTACAATCTACCCTCCTTACAAAAATTTCGTCCTCGAAATTTACAACTTTTATTTGAGGACTAGTTTACAAAAAGGTGAGGATATCTTGCACGCATTTCATCTTTCCTTTCCCACGTGGATTCTCCTGGAGTGTCTTTCCTCCACATTACCCGGACTAAGTTAACTTCCTTGTTCCGGAGTGTCTTCACTTTCCTGTCCAGGATCTCCACAGGTTGTTGCTCACAAGACAAGTCGGGCTGTATAGTGATCTCGGAATGATCAAGTACATGGCTGGGGTCACTCACATACCTTCTGAGTTGGGATATGTGGAACACGTTATGCACTCCTTCCAATGAGGGTGGAAGTGCTAAACGGTACGCCAATTTACCGACTCGTTCGAGTATGTCGAACGGTCCAATGTATCTCGAACTTAGCTTACCCCGTCTTCCAAATCGGATCACTCCGCGGTTCGGAGATATCTTCAAGAATACATGGTCTCCTGGCTGGAACTCCAAGTGTCGTCTTTTTGCATCAGCCCAGTGTTTCTGTCTATCTTGGGCTATGCGCATTCTTTCCCTGATAGTACGAACCACATCAACGGTCGCTACTATCATCTCTGGTCCAAAGAGTTCCCTATCTCCGATGTTATCTCCGATGTCGTCCCAACTTAATGGCGATTGACACTTCCTTCCATACAATGCTGCAAAAGGTGCCATTCCTATGCTTGCTTGGTAGCTGTTGTTGTACGCGAACTCCACAAGATGCAGGTGATCTTCCCACAATCCTTTGAAGTCGAGCATACATGCTCTGAGCATATCCTCCAACATCTGAATAGTTTGTTCCGACTGACCATCTGTTTGTTGATGATAAGCCGTGCTGAAGTTCAGACTTGTTCCCAAGCTAGCTTGCAGACTCTGCCAAAATTGCGATCGGAACCTGGTGTCACGATCGGAGACAATGCAGACCGGTACTCCATGAAGTCTCACAATTTCCTGTATGAGTTCATGGGTATCAGAGATAGTACAGTATGAAGTGTTTAAAATCTTAATTAGATTATTACCTCCATGTACTTCTTTGCTAGTGTTTCAGTTGATTGGCCAACTCGAAATGGGATGAAGTAAGCCGACTTTGTGATTCAATCCACAATGACCCATACGGCATCATTACCCTTTGTGCTACGAGGAAGAGCAGTCACAAAATCCATCGTGATGTGCTGCCACTTCCATTCTGGAATTGGTAACGGTTGAAGTAGTCCAGCTGTCCTGTGATGTTCAGCCTTTACTTGCTGACACACCAAACATTTTGCGATGCTTCTGGCTACTTCACGCTTCATTCTATGCCACCAATAATTCTGACGTAGATCTTTGTACATTTTGGTACCTCCAGGATGTACTGAATAGGGAGAGCTGTGAGCTTCTTTCATTAACTCTTCCCGAACAGAACCTTTTGGTACACACAATCTGCTGCCGTATCTCAAAGATCCGTCTTCATGGATGATGAAGTCTGTTCTGAGTCCATTCTCCACTTGTTCTCTGACCTTTTGCAACTTAGCATCGCTGGCTTGAGCTGCTTTGATCTGATTGACAATTGTTGATTGAACTTGTAGATTCATCAAACTTGAAGTATCACCTGGCAAGACTAGTTCAATTTCCATCTGATGTAGGTCTTGCTGAAGCTTCCACTGGGCGGTGAGATTCATTGATAATGGTTGGCGACTAAGAGCATCAGGTACTACGTTCACCTTTCCTGGGTGATATTGCAAGTTGATGTCAAAGTCCGCCATGAGTTCTAACCATCTTCTCTGACGCATATTCAACTCCTTCTGAGTAAACACATACTTCAGACTTTTATGATCTATGTAGATGTTCACTCATTCACCAAGTAAGTAGTGGCGCCAAATTTTGAGAGCAAAAATGACGGCTGCCAACTCCGAATCATGCGTCGGATAATTGCGCTCATGAGTCTTCAGTTGTCTTGAAGCATAAGCCACAACCTTACCGTGCTGATGTAGAACACATCCTAATCCCTTACTGGATGCATCGCAATGCACTTCAAATTCTCCAGATTGATCCGGTTTTATGAGAATTGGTGCAGATGTCTGTCTTGACTTGAGTTCTACGAAAGCTTGCTCGCATGCTTCTGACCACACAAATTCTTCATCTTTTCGTGTGAGCTTGGTCAGGGGTGTTGCTATCTTCGAAAAGCCTTCAATAAACCTTCTGTAATATCCAGCTAAGCCCAAGAAACTTCGAATATCCTTCACTGACTTTGGTGTAGGCCATTCGCTGACTGCTGAAACTTTTGCTGGATCCACATAAATTCCTTCTCCTGATACGATATGTCCAAGAAAACCTACTTGATTTAGCCAAAACTCCCACTTGCTGTACTTGGCATAAAGCTTATGTTGTCGAAGAGTTTCCAGGACAATTCGTAGATGCTCTGCATGCTCTTTCCGATTCTTAGAATATACCAGGATGTCGTCGATAAAGATGACAACTAACCTGTCTAAATACTCCCGGAAAACTTGGTTCATTAGGTTCATGAATATTGCTGGTGCATTGGTCACTCCAAATGGCATTACTAGAAATTCGTAATGTCCATAGCGAGTTCTGAAAGCTGTTTTGTAAATATCAGCTTCCTTGACCTTCACTTGATGATAACCTGAACGAAGATCTAGTTTAGAGAAGACACAAGATCCACTTAGCTGATCGAATAAATAGTCGATGCGCGGGAGTGGATACTTGTTCTTTATAGTGACTTCGTTCAAGGCCCTATAATCGATGCACATTCTGTATGAACCTTCCTTCTTCTTTACCAATAGTACAGGTGCTCCCCAACTTGAAGTGCTGGGACGAATCCATCCTTTCGCCAATAATTCGTCCAACTGTGTTCGGACTTCCTTCAATCCTTCCGGACTTAGTCTATAAGGTGCTTTGATCACCGGTTGTGCTCCTGGTACTAAGTCAATACTGAATTCAAGAGCTCGATCGGGAGGCAAACCTGATATATCGTCAGGAAATACATCATCGAACTCTCGAACTACCTCTAGTCTTAATTCCTCCTCTGCTTGAGCTGCTACAACTACTGCTTCTCTTGGCTTCGGTTTGTAGGTACTTGGCTCCAGGGTACGATCTCCACTCTTGAAATAGAAGACCGGATGGTCTGGGATCTCGAATACTACCCTCCTTTGACGACAGTCGATGGTAGAATAAAAAGTTCCAAGCCAGTCCATTCCTACAACCACATCGAAGTTCGGTATGTCCAGTACTTTGAAGTCAGCATAAAACTTTCGACTGCAAACGACGACTGGACACATGCTGTATCCCATAGTTGCCTTTAGAACGCCATTTCCGGAACTGACATTCCAGCTGGATACAAGCGGTGAAACTGGTATCGCATGGGTTCGGATAAACCGTTGCGACATAAAGCAGTGGGATGCTCCAGTATCAAGCAGTGCAGGTGCAGGTAGTGAAGCTACTAGGATTGTACCTAAGGTATATGGGATAGGTTTTAGGTATAGGGAAAGTGTGTAGGTAAACAAGACTAAGAATAAGTTTGAGAAGGAAGTTTACCAATAATGACTTGGCCAGTGGCCTCAGCTTCTTCCACAGACATCATGAAAGCCTGGCGCTTTGGCACATTCCTCCTGGCCTGAGGAGCATTCCTCGGAACATTCTTTTGAGCTTGATGGAACTGACGAGGAGGTGGTGCAGCTTGTGGTCCCCTGGGTGGTGCAGGCAGTGCAAGTCTGGGAGCAGGTGCCTGAAGAGCTGGTCGCTGAGGATAGTTAATTGCTGGCCTGGTTGCAGCAACTGGGTTCTCTTTTTGGGGACAAGACCCAATATCGTGAGTAGCTGAGCCGCAGACTAGGCAAAGGCGGTTGACTCGACGGCAGTCCTTCATCATATGTCCAGTTCTCTTGTAGTAGGTGCAAAAGACTGGGCTAGGATGATGGGTTGGTACTTTGGGTCGCCTAGGCACGAAAGGTGGTCTGGACGAGGCTCCACCTGTCATCTGGTTGGCAGGGCGTTTGACTCCTGCAGACTGGGGTCTGCCTCTCTCTTTTATCACTGCCTCATAACTGCGGGCAGCTTCTAGAGCTTCCTCATGAATCAAAAACTTTCCTGTGGCTAGAGCAGCCTTAATCTCTGTGTCCAAACCTTGTTGAAAGCGACGGGCTCTGATCTCGTCCGTCGGTATCAAGTGTGCCGCGAATCTGTTTAAAGATTGTGTTAGCTGTGTAGTATGTGATAATTAAAAATTGAACTATTATGACATATCTTACCGGCTTAACATGGTGAATTCAACATCGTATTCATCTACTGATTTATCCAACATTGAACCCTGTTGTAGATGAATAAACTGCTGCTCCATTGCAAACCTGGCAGTCACAGGGAAATATTTCGTGTCGAACTTCTCGCGAAAGGTCTTCCATTCAATCGGCTGTACCAGACGGCTTTCTTCCGCCTTCCACCAGTTGCGAGCATTATCCGTGAGCTGTAGTTTTGCTACACGGACCCAAGCATTGTCTGGCACTTGAGCTGCTGCAAGATCGTCTTCGATGCTTTGTGCCCATTCTTCCGCTTCAAGAGGGCTTCCTTTACCAAAGAACTGCTTGGGATGTAAAGCCCTGAATTGCTTTATTCCCGGCGCATCGGTCTTAGGACGGTTCAGAAGTTGTTGCTGTCCCTCGAGAAGACCGTGGATCGCCTCAAATAGCATTGTTTGCTCGGTGGGTGGTGCAGGAACAGCTGGTGTGAGAGGTAGTGCTGGAGGGGTGTTGTTGACGTTGGTGCTGGTGTTGTTTGGGGAATCCATAACCCTGAAGAAAAATTTGGGTTAGGACAGATTCAAATACATGATAAGATTCAAGGAATAAAAATTTGCAAGGTTCAAGGAATATGAATTGTAAAGAATGTTTTAGTTGCTGGTTCTTGTTTCTTGTGTTAAATTGCTTAGGTTGTTCACGCAGACCAGAACTGCATGATGGGGATTCATACAGCTCGGACATGCATGGGCCACCAACAAAACCTGTCATGCCCCGCTTCCCAGTGTATGGCGAAGTGGGCGCGACGAGGTCCGCTACGTATATACTCAGAAGTACATACGCTAAGCGTATCTAAGCAATATAGAAATAAATACAGAAGAGACAAGAGTATAAAAAGAACAACAACTTTTATTTATTAACATTCATTGTACAATACATGAAAAGAAAATACAACTGAAATAAAGATGCCTAAACAATGGCATAACAGGAAATGAAAAGTACTGAAAAGAAAAGTGTACAATGAACTAAAGTGCAGAGTCTTCGGCAAATTGCTCCAAGTCTTCTGGTGATGGCTCAACTTCTGCCGGGTCCAAGTCACCTGACGACATTCAAAGAAGATAGAAACAAAATGTCGTCAGCGAACAGATCGCTCTTTAAGTCCCAAAGATAAGAGGGAAGTAGAGAAGACAGAATAAGAAGATGCATTTTTAAAGTGTAAACTATTGTTGTAATGTTATGTCAACACTGTTGTTTGTAGCTTGGTACAGAAGGATGCCAGTGTATACGAGGGCGGTCTCTATATGCTAGAGATCAGGGCAAATGGAAAGTATAAGGAACCGTTAAGCCACGGTACAACAGCAACGGAATATAGGTTAGGTGTCTTAATCTGACCACCTCGTGCCACCTTTAACACCTTCCGTACCAATCTACACCTTAAACCCCGTAGTGTTTTAACAGTATTGTTGTATTGTTTTATGTAAGTTGGATGACTGACCAAAACCATGATATCAGTAAACGGATTGTATCAGGTAATTGGAATAACGGAATAATGGATGTATATCCATGGTTTGATTCAGTCAGGTTGAATAGATTGTTAACTGGATTCAGGAATTCATGTGTTCATATTGAGTTGGAATATTAAAGAATATAGATTGACTTGAATCATATTCAAGTCAGAAATAGTCAGACTCAAACCCGAGTCAGACTAAAAGAAAAGTAATTTTGAAGTTCTATAATTGTTAGGGTCCTTATTGTAATTTATAAAACTTGAGAGGGTTTTATGTAAAAAGTACTTTTGTATAATTTGCAAGATACACCTCAAGTATTTGTTATTCGTCTTTATAGTTATAATGAGTGTAAATTTTACTTGTGTTATTCTAGTGAATATATCTTAATAAAAGTATTAATTTGTAATATTGATTTATTTGAAATTCATGGTATTTTAATGTAACTTTTAATCTTGTAATTTTTTTGGAAAAGGTGGAAACTTTATCTTATAATAAAATAGGTGTTTAAATGATAAATATACATATGTTTATACAAGAATAATTTTATATAAATATTTTATTTTCCAAAAATCTCATTTTTCTTAAATGTCGTATTTTAAACCTTTTGAGACCGAATGCTCCTTGCGGAGGTCTGAATCTCGCACTACTAAGCCCGAGGGTGCACGATAAACCGTACAATCCCTAACGAGTTCCCTAAAGGTGGGTTGTAGTGGCGCTTTGCAAAGGTTTAATAAATACTATTCATTTAGAAAAACGGTTTTATAAATATAAGGTATTTATTTGTAAAAGGATGTAAATTTCCGTATTTTAGTTTCGAGGGTTCCCTAAGCCAACTAGCCTATTTCTAAAGGTCTAAACGACAAGTCGTTAGAAGGCTCAAATCGCCTCTTCACCGCCAATTGTGGCCAGGTAAGTACAAGTGAGGAGGGAGGGATCCGCTCACGAATTGTGAGGCGGGCCTTTTAAAGTTACCCAAGCTCACTTGCCTAACCTAGACACCACAAAGTCAGTTTAGATAAACGATCGATGTCCACAACTTATCGTATTTTCCTAGTAAGAAATATTTATTTAAAAAATGTATCAAATCTAGACCTTTAAGAATGGTTTTATGAAGATTATGGTATTTTACTGAAAATTTCGTTTTATCGTATTCTAAATTTTTATGAAATCATTTTAGGGTTTGTATTTATGTGTGGGTAGAGGTAGGTTGTTATCTTGTGCTCTAGTTTAATTGTATAGTAAGGTTAAGGGTTAAATATTATAAACTAAACATGAGGGTATTTAAGTGAAAGAATACGGTATTTGCAAAAGTTATCATTTTATGTGTGAAAACACATTCAAATTGATTTTTACAAGTTTAATGGTCAAGATGAAGTTTTTAGGAATAATGGAATTGATTAGAAGAATAAAAATAAACATTATGGTATTAATGTGAAAAGAATACGATATTACAAAAAAGTTATCATTTCATGTGAGAAACTTTGTCCGAATTAATTGTTATGTGATTAATAGTCATCATGAATATGTCTGGGTATTATAGAATTGGTGACAAGTGAGATTTTGTAGAAAAACCGAATCGGAAATCGGTTTGTTCCGATTTCCGTCGAGTTTCATAATTCCGTATTTTAAAGAATTAGGAAGAAGAAAAGAACAGGACTTACAGGCTTCAATCTATACTAAAGAGTATAGAGGAACAAGGGAAATGGCCGAGATGTTGTTTCGTCGCCGGTTGCTTCAAAGATCGTCGCCGGAAATCCGTCAGCGCTTCGCCGTGAACTCGGTTTCAAAGCACACTTTTCTTGTAGAAATTTCAAGAGAGTAAACCTAGTGTTTTGTGATGAGAGGGTAGAGGGTAGGGGGTCTATTTATAGGGTAGCTAGGGTAGGGTAGGTGAAAGGTTTTCTTTATTAAAAAAAATGTAAAAATTAAAGAAAAAGCATTAAAATTTGTATTAAATTGGTTATATTTATCACTCAGAAACTGATATAATAAAATGGAGTAAACAGGGGGGTTGGAAATACGAAAAGACAACTTTTTGGTCTTGGGACCTCGGCCGTCCGACCGAGTCCGGCCGGCGGCGCCGGCCAATTCGGCCGGCCGGCCGGCCGCTCCCGGCCGAGTCCGGCGACCAAAATGTAGGGGATCTTCTGGTGGGGCTTATGGCATACTCCGTTTTTAGGTTTTAGTTCATCATTTGGGAGATATGGCCTGTGGACTGTTGGGCTTCCAAGAATTTTAAAAGAAAAATAATCTAAAAATAATGTGGGGCATGGGATTCGAACTCTGGTGGCTTGGTTTAGCAGTGCAAGGTATTACCAATGAGCTACAAGCTCTTACTTGTAATTATTGTAGGAAAGTAGATACTTAAAATGATATCAGCAACATTAAATACTCCAAGTATACTTCAAATTTAAATCAAATTTATGTATACAAAAATTGGAGTTGTTACAGATGGATACGGGACGACTCATACTGCCTGGGCCGAGGGCCGTTACCACAGACAGAGCCCGTGGGCTGACCCAGACTGACGGATGCCCGATATGTGAGGATTTGCGTGTCGATGCTAGACACGAGTATTTGTTGATATTTTGGATGCCGATGTTGGGCACTCACGATGTTATGAGATTTACAGGATTTGAGGACCGATGAGGATGACGGCGCCTGGGTAGTATTAGGATTTGTGTGCATTGATGGGTACCAATTATACTTTCCACGATGATATTCCGTGTAGATGTTATATTTCCTATGCTCAGTATGTTGTAAATTGATATCTCATCCGGTATCTATTGTATCTAATATAGTACGCATGCTTGCACGATCATTGCATACCCTGCTCATTCTATATAGGGTTGTTAGATTGCATTGCCATACCTGATTATCACATATCTTGCTCATCACATGGAGATGTTATTAGATCGCACTTGTTGCATGGTTTTGAGCATCCAGTTCATCATATAGATGTTATCTGTTGGCATAGGTTAGAGTATCGCAGCATGTGCATACTCGCTATTACCTTTATATGTTATCTTCTATTCATGAGTTGGCAACTCACCCCTATTGTGCCACAGTGTTTGCAGGTTGCCCTTCGGAGTAGTCGCGGCAGGCTGCGTTTTTGCATCTTTTGACACAGATACCCTTACAGTTGGTGTACTAGCTCTTTTGCTGATAGGTGGGTTTTGTGCGGTATCTGTTTATCTTTCAGTTATGTACATTGTTGTATCTAGTGCTCTCCATCTACCACTTATGTATTGACTTAGAGACCAGTTGTGAGGACGATGTATATTATTTTGTATTCTGGTATCGAGCTCATTGTGAGCCGACTTTACTTATGCAGTTTATTCTATCTGTGATGTTTCCCACTTGTTGCTCATTTTCTTCGCTACGGCGTCGTATATTGTTATCTTGGAGATTGTTCACTTATGAATTCTTAACATTTTAGTAAATGCTTCTGTTAATTGCTTAAAACACTCTATACTTTTAGTGGTTTGATTTCTGGGTTTTCGGCTTACTTAGTCGCGTTACGCCTGTAGACGTTACGTGGTTAAGTGCCGGTCATGGGCCAAACTTTGGGTCGTGACAGTTAAAGTGGCTTATTTGATTAAAATCGCTTTCTTCAAATAAGTTTTCCTTCACTCTTTTTCTTTAAATGGTTTAGATTTCTTGGCTTTGGCTTACTTAGATTATGTTGCACCTTGAGACGTTTCATAATATAAGTGCCAGTCACGTTCCGTACCTTTAGATCATGACAAGAAAGAGTCGAAAGATATAGTCACATACCGAACTAATCGAGATTGTGAATCTCTAGTCCAAGCTGACATGCACTATCCGGAAGTGGTAGGGAAAGACTAAGGAAATGGAGGAAAAAGTGTTGTTAACCAAAATATTCACAACAACAAATATCACACAAAAAGGTATAACAAAAACACAAACAAGACACACTGCACACACCTAAACAGTCTAGGGTTACCTAGGTCAACTAGACTTGCTCAAAAACTTGCTTTGTGAAGTAAAAATTTATCGCGAAACGGGTCCAAGATTGACTGATCGAGAAGCCAGGTAAGTGCAGAGAAGAAGGGAGGTTGTCCCTTGCTTTCGTGAGATTTCATAATTAGAATAACCTTCTCTTTTTCGGCGGTTGCGCCTTTCACACTTTCCTAGACACTTCTTGAACAATGTACCGATGGGCGGTGTTCGAAGTACACTTAACTTTTCCTATTGAGCGCGAAGTCCTTAGAGGCTGAAAGTCTAATTTCTTTTAATGTTAATGGGGGTGTGAAAAAAATGCTCGTTCTTTGTGGTTTGTGGGCCATGGAGAAGGGTGATGAAATCCCTTACCGTATTTTTTAGGGTTCTTTTGCCCTTAAGTCCGTATTAAAGTTATGCAATGCGCAATTCAATGAAAAAGTCGTTCAACACATCAGCAATCATTTTTTATGTTTAAAAGCGGCGATGCAAAAAATACGGGTTAGTTCCTTTGGCGTTTGGCAATGTGCTTGCAAAGAATCCTGCAAAGATAGAGTAGTGGACACGTCGGATTTGAGAAGAAGTTGTTTTAAGAAATACGTACCGATGGATTTTTGGGTTAAGAAACCCACGTTTGACTTGAATCCGTTCGGCTTGAAAGGTTCGCTTGTGCGGGTCAATCTATCCGGATCTTTGACACTGTATCCTGTTATCACTTTGGTTTTGAGCACACCCTTTTCTTCGCACAATCGCTATTCGCAAATTCCTCGTATCTGAAAATGTCGTAAAAACAGCGATTTAGTGCAAAAAACAATATATGCGGCCAAATCCCTGCACACTAAAAACAATAGAAAAACAATACAATTGAGATAATAATTGAGCAATAGAGAATAGGAGAAAATTTTGAAGCGATAGGAGTTGTTTGGGCTGGCGGCGCCGGATATTCCTTCAATGTTGCCAGTCTAATCAATGATTTGGGGCTCCAATTTCCTTTCGTGGTCTCAGTTTTATAGTAATTTCTTGCTCATATTTTTTGATTTTTCTAAATAGTTTCGTGGTGCTAGCAGGTCCAAAGAACAGAGAGCACAATATCAAAAAATATTGATTTTTATGTTTTGGTTTTAAAGGTATATACAAAATTAACTCAAAATAGCTTAGTGATGTTGCCACTCTCCGGAAACGGCGCCAAAAACTTATTGGAAACTCACTGGGTCGTGCCGTTTAAGGCTTCTGTCAAATTAGGATACTTTGGTTTTGTTAATGAAAATAGTGCACGAGTGAGTCTCGAGTTCTAAAAATTACTGCAAGTGCACAGTGTGTTGATGCAAGCCGGCTAGTACGGGTCGAACCATTGGGAGTGGATATCACGATATCATTTTGAGTTATGAAATAATGGGTTGGAAAATGGATTTTGTCACGTTTTTAAAATAATTAAATGAAGAAAGGTTTAGGGTTGTTTAGAGAAAACATAGGCTAAGATTTGGTATGGTTGAAGTACGGTTTTTACCCCCAACTCTCCGTCTTGATTCAAGGTCCAATTTAAGAATGAAATGAATACGGAATTTGTTAAATAAAGTTAGCAAGCATAAAACATATGCATGTATGTTATATATCCTATCTAGTTAGTTTGCAACACTTAACTTAATTTCGTATTCTTTTCAACTTCAAATCATAATATAGAAACAATAAAATGTAAAGAAGGAATAAGATATATGTTAAAAGTTGATTTGTAACCATTCAAAACAATATATCTTATAAAGCAAAACATAATAAAATTGCATAATTAAGAAAGGAAGTGTAAAATGCAAGAATCAAAAAGGGAGGGGTTGAAAGAAAAGCCATTCCACAACCTACCTCACCATAGTCTAAGAACAAACTACTCACACATCATAAATTGAAATGACAATAAAGAAGAAAATGCAAAATGAGAAGAGATAAAAGAATCAACTTGATATAAATAAAGCCTTTATTGCAATGGTTCCAAGAACAAAAAAGTAAATTAAAATACCAAAATCGAATCTTGCAAGCTCAAGAAAGAAGTTGCAAGACCAGAGGAATGCAAGGAATTCACACTAAGCGTTACAAGATCACTAGTTACAAATTTTACAAACTTGTCTCTCACAAAGAAAGTAGTGTCCTCTAACTTGCCAAAAGGCCTGGTATTTATAGGCTCAAAACAAAATTAAACAAATAATAAAAATGAGATGATGTGACTGTAAGGGGGGACAGAAGAAATATGGGGACCATTGGACACTGTGGGGCCGGCGAGATCGGATTTATTGGGCATGTCGCCGGCCCAAATCTGAGCAACTTGGCTCGTATTGGTGCTGTGGTCATGTGTTCTCTCTACAAGTCCACTTGTTCTTCTTGATTTGCCTATATGAACCTAGTTTGCACTCAGGGATTTGGAGGGAAAACTTGGTGCTTTATATCACATCACAACTTTTAGCATTTAATGTACATCACTCTCATTTGTGCTCATTTTGTGCCAAGGCAGCCCCCATCATGGTCTAATGCACACGCATTGTGTAGGTCCAAAAATTGTGTAAGCAAAATTTTTTACACAAGATCTCATTGGATATGGATCGGTTTTCTGTTCCGTTTGCAGTGTCAGCTCCCAAACGTTATATCCATGATTTTGAGTGTGTTTCCAGTCTTTTATCACCAACACATGTAATCTGTAATTACTGAGCAGACACTGGTTAATAGTACCGATATATACAAAATAGATAACGAATGAGTGGTATTTAAAATGCAGTTTTCAGTGATGAACATACCCTCAACCAGATATTTCATCATACTGTTCTTGCTTTGGTAGAACTTCTAACAAATCCATACCAAAAATTTCTTTGAAAGATCGCATAGACGCTTCTCAACAAAAAAAATGGACACCGCAATTCACTTCGTATCAACCGTTTCAAACCCTCACACCTTCTTACGTTGATACCTCTTCTGAGAGTCATATGGTGACTCTGAAACCTATGTCCATTGCTGAGCACAATGAACAATCCCATAGCCAATTTTTCACTCCTTTCACCTCTCCAAATTCTTTAGGAAAGTAATTCCAATCACCTTCTTGTCGAATTGTTGATCCTAATCATGTCCATTCTATGCATCCATTCAATTCCAATCAATCCTACCTGATTTTACACCTTCTCAAGACATTTCTTCTGAACATCCATTTGGGGGTTTCACGTATCCAAACGAATTCGAATCTTTTACTGAAACCCCTTCACAACCCATGTCTAGTCTTGAACGAACTTTGGAAGAATTTCAGGTTGCTTCGTGCCGAAAAATTGAGGAATTGAATGAATCCATGGCTGCACTCATACAACATAACGAACCAGCTGGTAGTTTCCAACTAGCTCAAAATACTACAATGTATGATAAGGCGATAGGAAGATTTGATGATTTGAGTAGTGAAAGTGAGCAATCCACCCTTCAAAATCAAACTTACCTATTCCTAATTGAATTCCACTGCTCCAGTTTCGAAAATCTATCGAGTACACTAAATGGTTCACCAATTGAGGACAGCATGTTTGATGAGTTGTGCGAATGTGTAGTGTTTGATTTATCCGATTGTGAAGGGTCCATTTCAAGTGAAACCGATACCACTCCCTTTAATCACTATACCTCCACTATAGAAAAACAACTGATTGAAAATCATGCTTTTGATGAGGTGTCTGAGAAATTTATCTTTCACTTGATTGAGGACATCGACGCTGGGGATAACTTTGATGATGAACCCACAGTCTTGGATGAGTTTTTCTCACCAATTCAATACTTTCCTTCAGATCCCGTGGGCATCATCCTGAACCATTAACTGTTTTTCCCGAACACCATTTACTTCTGGATATGATTGATGATGATTTGATCGATTGTATGGATGGGCTTAATTTTGTGGAGAATTTTGAGGAGGAACTCGTTATTTTGGATGAGTCGGATATTCCGATTCATCGTGTCCCTTCTATTGATTGTGAACATTCTCCTGAACACTTAACCGATACCATTCCTCAATCACTTCCCTCCATCTTTTGCATCATTTCCAAATTTCAAGACGACGTATCAACTTCATCTCTCATACCTGGTTTCCTCAACAATTTTGACCCCTCAACAATTTTGACCATCTTTGTGTGGCATAACAGTGAGGGCACTATCAAGTTTAAGTTTGGGGGTATACTCGGTAAGCTTTCTATTTTTGCATTCATGTGTATTTTGCATTTGAATACTTATTTGAAAACCCATAAAAACTGAAATTTTTTCCAAAACATAAAAATTTTGTCGTCAAGTTAGCTAGTAGGGTAACTTAGTTTTATTCCAAAAATTTAGCTTGATAGGTTAGAAATAACTAAATATTGGGCTTAGAAATTGAAAACCCTAAAAATAACCCTCCTTGAGTTTAACCGTAGTAAATATACGTCTTTGCAGATTTTTTAGAAGTAAGTAATCTTCAGTTTAGTTTTTGAGTTAAGTTGAGATGAAGGGAAAGTATTGAAACCTTTATTGAAGGATAATTCTGAAAAATAATTCCTATTCTTGAGTTCAAATTCAGAAAATATATACCCTACAAACTGCACTTACACACACCTTGAAACTTGCGATAATAGAGAATACCTAAAAATACTTTTGCCTGACAGTATGAAAGAAAAACGGTATTTATAGCCAACCACCATAAGAGTATCACTAAAAAATATATCTGGTCTTTAAAAAAAGAAAAGAAAAGAAAAAATATATTGCAAGACATGAAAACTGCTATTTATGATTTAAGAAGCTCACACATTCGGTAATCGGCTGATTAGTGTCTTATGAAGCAGTAGTAGTCACATGAAAAGTGTTTGAGCAAATCAGTCCATTATTAATAAAAAGAAGTAGTACTAGGTATTAGGGCAAGGGTACTATAGCTTGAATTGAATTCTTAAGTATAGCGATGAAATTTACAAACACGTAGAGGTATACGATTGATATTTGGAAAAAAGGTAGAGTAGGGTTACTAGGCACTCTCACAAGGGTCTATAAGGCATCTACCATACCCGACTTAAAATTTAGACGTGCCGAACAACCCTAACCACGATCTTAGACAAGAGATTAGGTGAAACAAAGCAAGTAAACAACTTTACTTCTAAGAGTTAGGGATTACAACCTTTGTAGTCCGTTCCTTCACTTCTAAAACTCCATGTTGAGGTCCCTTCGCTGCGATCATCGAGTATCCAAACTCTAGAGAGGCTTCACAAAAGAAAGATGCAAGCTTGCTTCCGATCTTCGATAACTAAGATGATCTGCCTTGAAGAAACTCAAACCCAAGCTCTTGCTTTGCTAATCAAGTATTAGCAAAGCAAACACCCTAATCTAAGCGGCTAGAATAGATAAGGATGATGAAATAGGAATTTAGCTCTCATTTGTTTTCTATTTCTCACTCATTTTTATCACATCACAAAAAGCTAGAAAGCTTTTTTTTTTCAAGCAAGAAGAAGGAAGAAGAAGAAGCAATCTCTTTGTGATGAATAATGAAACTCAAGTGAGGTTAGAAATGCAACCATGGGTTAAGAACAAAGTCTTAACCCATGTAGAGAGTTAACTATGGTGAAGGGTTGGGTTGGGTTAAGCAAATATCTACACAAAATATCCAAAGTCAAAGTCAAAGCTTCAAGAAGCTTCTTGAAAACTTCATGCATGCTCAACCCTAATCCAAACTCTAACCATAATTAAACTCCTCAAAACAAGTTGCATTTATAACCTAATATGTTACAATATTATATATCACATATACAATATTTAATGTAACAAAGTAAAATAATATAATTAACATATATCACATATATATCAATGTATTACCCGAGTGAGAAAAAGAATCTTTAAGTGAGCTTATATTAGTTAATGTAATTTAATATATCAAATATATAATTATACATTAAATTATCGAATCAACACTTGATCCGATAATCCGGCTATTTCATAAATAACCGACTAATATAATCTGTATCAGTTCATCGAATCAACACTTGATCCGATGACCCGGCTATATCACATATACCCGTCCGATATCACATATCGCGAGAATCTAATACGGTATCACATACACGTAATTATTCTCGGTCCCGCACATATCACATATGTGCTCCTACTCCGTTTTGCCTGAGTCAGGAAACCTCTGTGTAGGACTCTAAAGAATCGTCAATACGCCGGCAGTAGGTGATGATCATATCAAACAACCACAAGCTACAAGAGGTCAGCTAAACGTAACAGCCACCCAGGTATTGAGCAATCATAAGATCAACAAGCAAGCCTGTACATTCTCCCATGAATCCAACCAGTAACACTCCCGCACAGTCCGGTCTCTTCGTCTGATATGTTGCATATCTCGCCTAGGGGTGGTAAACGTCAGACCCCGGTAGCTTGATAAGTCGTGTCGATATGAGGTCCATAACAGTTCGATAAACTACTGATAACACTTACCAGTAAATCTCAGCAACCCTTACAGGGATTTCCAGTTATAGCCAATCAAACACAGCGCAACATCAACTCCCTATACCGGGTGAGACGAAACCCCTCCTATCGCTCATTGCCTCCATGTGATTCGGGACTGTACCCAAAAGCCACCTTTTTGCACGCCCTCTTGGACGTGGTATGATGGAAATCAAAGCACAGTGGGAATCACACAAGACTCTATGACGATCTCGGGTCTACAGACTAACCTGTACCAGTGTCACCAGAGAACTGCCATCTGACGTGAGGTATAATACCATCTGGGAGTTCTCGGCGAGTCCGTACAGTGTACCCAGTCTCTACTGAGCACCCGTATACCTTCTCTGGTGTCAAACACCAATGGATATAGGATCATCCATCGCCCATCATATGGGTCAAGAAGCGCCTTCGCTAGTCTACTCTGGAGTATCGATGCCCTGTCTCGGTACTCCCACGACTAGGAACATTTGAAGGATGTACTTGGCGACTACACTGTCCCTACTAGTTTGATCTGCATCATAGTCCTGGCAGTCAAGTACTCATCCTGAGGACTTTATCAACATGTGACATAGAGACAATCAGAGTACATGTTAAGATAAATAGTAACTAGATAGCATACTATCATATCGAGCAAGAAAGTCATCCCTATATATGTCCAAGCATCCGGATTGGAGATTGCGCTTTAGAAAGAAAACTCAAGAGAAACCGATGTCTTAAACTGACAAAACGTATAGGATCTTGGGTTGAATAAATAGGAGGTGTGAAGAATAAGGAGTGTATATTTCTACCTTAAGATGATAGAGTTTCTAACTTAAATACTAAACCGTAGGATTAGAGTCGAGGTTAACTTACGAAACTAGCTTGACGGGATTTTATGGATAGTATCCGCTGAAAACCCTCATGAGACAACACTCCTCCTACTAAGGACACCTAGAGATTTAATGGCTTGTTGCATATGCTAAGTGCAACCGTGAAGCTTATGAAAGTGAGCTTAGAACTTTTAAAAATAAAATGGTTTTTGCTCGGAACAAGCAAAAGATAAGTTTAGGGGTATTTGTTCACATTAGAATATTGCATTTAATACCGCTCATTCTTATGAACATTTTTATATACGTAGGTGATTTTGATCCGTGTTTAGTACATGATTACAGGTTATAGTTTTTCGATCCAGGACAACGCAAATCACGCACATTCTCTACATTTATGACAAAATTCAGAACAATTGCCAAAAACAGATAAAATCCGGGTTCCGGTCATCCACACCCGTCAGGTGCCGCTTACTAGTACAAGGGACAAGATCAAGCGATGGTCATTCGCATCTGGGACAAGCATAGAGGACAAAGGAGGCGGCACAAGGATCAAGGTGGTAACGCGGAGCACAAGGGAGATCAAGGCACAAAAGACAAAAAGAGTTGCCATTTTGGACTGTTGTAAATCTAAGAATATTTTGGAACTATTTTGCAAATTTGAACCTACCAAACAGAAAAACAAAGCAACACGAGAACCCACATGAAATACGAAGCGCCAATTCCTCAACCCGACCGCAGAACAGCGAAATTTAGCCCATATCGGGGGCGGATCCGCAGCCTTAACATTGTGTCTCGCGACAAAATTTCAAGGGTGTTTTTGTAATTGTATATGGGCTCAGAATATTGTCCTAGGGTTTCACTTCTCTGCCTATATATACTCCATATTTGTGCCAAACCAAGCATGCTTTACTTTCCTTAGGATTAGTTTAGTTTAGTGTAGTTTTCTTCTTCTTCTTCATCTCTTCCCTATAAAATTGTAATGAGAGATTTTGAGTGGATGAATAATGAAAATGAGAGTTTTTTTACCATTTATCTTTATTTTTCCTTGCATTATCTTTTAATTCTTAGTATAACTTTTATTACTTGTTTGTTAAACTAGTTGTTGGTTTTATTGTTCTTCTTTTCTTCTCTTCTAATCTCTATGTTTAAGCTATGATAATCAATGAAGTCTCTTGCCTAGGTGAGGGCCCAAATAGTTAGCTTGTTATTGTTTGTTCTCATCGTATTTTTCCATTCATTCTTCTCTTCTTCTTGTTTATTTTCTTTTCATGTGTGAGTAGATTACTCACTTTTTTAGGGTTTAAGAAAGGGGTGGTATGAGAGATGGAAAAATCCCTTATGCTTCTTTTCGCCAAACATGTTGAAATCGAACCTAGACCAAACAAGCACAACCCTCCCCCTTAGACGCGCTATAAGCGACATATAGCCGTGACCTAAGTCAAGAATTCCTTTAAGGGACTACAACTGTAAACATTTCAGAAAAAATAAAATATTATTTTTGGGAATTTTATAATTAAATATTAAAATATTGAATATTTTCATAAGGCGGTATAATTAAATACCGATAAATTGTGAAAATATTTGGAAAATTATGGAAATTACTAAAAAGAGGGTACTTTATGTGATTTAAGCAAATTATGAGAGTTTATGATTTATTTGACACTAATTTTCTGCTAATCGCGATTAAAAATCGCTAATTCGGACTTTAAGCGTATTTTATGGAAATTCCTACATGTTTTGGGTGTATGGTTATTGTTTTGGGTTTACTATTGCAAGGAGAAGAAAAGAAAAGAAAAGAAATATGATTAAATAATAGAGGGATGGGCAAGAGAGAGAGTGAGAGGGTAAGGGGTCAAACAAAGGACCAAGCTCTCATTCCCACTCACTTCACTCTCCACCATTTTCTCTCCTCTCCTCACTCACTTGCTGCTACTGCTGCCTCCTCTCTCCCCTTGCCTCTCTACCTCCTCAAATCATCACAATAAACCTATTAAAACCCCATCCCACTTTCATGAATTTTGTGCACAAGCTCACAAGCTACACTTTGGACCAAGAAGCTTGCATTTTGGACACTTGGGGGAAACTCAAGAAAATTCTTGAGTTGCCAAATGAGCTATTCTCTTAACCATTAGCCTAGTATTTCCATTGTTTTTATATCCATGTTAAATTAGAACCGATATTGTGTGGTTTTGGGAAGTTTGAAAACTTGAGTTGAGGATTAGGGTATTAGTTGAACCCAAAGGTGAAATTAAGGCTAGTGGAGGATACACAACCTCTGTGGTGATTGATTGGAGACCTAAACCAGAGACTAGAACCTATTTTAGCGGACATAGAAAACTCGATATCATAAGAATTTTAGATTCTGTGAGTGTATTATGAAATCTGCCAACACCCGGAGCCTATGAAAATTATTTAGCAAACACAGAGTGATGTGCAGGCAACCTGGAGTGTACTACCAAAACCTTAGCCCCTAACCATAAACCCTGGCCGCAAATTAAATCTTTCTGGCCGCAATTTGCTGCCAGAGTAGTGAGGAAGTGGTTCGTTTTTGTTTCAGGGCCTTATCTCTAGTAAATTAGACCCTTGGCATATGCAAAATTGTCTGATTTTACCTAGAGTAAAATCTGGGATCATTTTCTTGTGTTGGAGCATTGTTTTACGACTTATTTTAACATTGATTTTGGTATTTGATATTTCATTTCCGTCGTGTAGCGTTTGAACGTCAACGACTAGGGTTATTGGTCATGTTTGCATGCGAGGCTATAGGTTTTTACCTATGAGTATAGCGTTGTTCACATCATAATATTGCAATTCATACGCCCCACTTTCGTGCATTTTATAAGTAAACAGATGCTTTTGACGATCGTTTGTTGCATGTTGCAGGATACAGGTTTCTGGAGCAAATACAGTGAAAAAGACACAAAACAACAGAAAAAGGGACTTTTGACCAACAATTAGACGGATCCTAGTCAAGCCTAGACGAAGAACAGTGCAAGGTCCAAACATGTCAAGTGAACGGTCAAAAGATACGAACAAGTTTTCACTGAAGATCTGGAGAAGACCTAGAAGCCCAACAGAGAAAATACACATAGAAACAGAAAGCCAAGAAGCCCAGAGGAAAGCCCACAAAAACACATAGCCCACTTCCCTAGTTTGGCCGTGGAACCGCGGCCAAACCTAGCCTGGAGCCGCGGTTCCGCGGCCATATGGAGCCCGTGTCGGTGGATTTCTTCTGTGCTGTTGTGTCGGTGCAGATGTTAGGATTCTCAGGGGTCAAATCTGTAATTTAACATGCACGAGACTCTGAAACCCTAACTCTTCTGTTTACTTATAAATTGTAATTTAGATCTGTAAAAATGTATGCCTCTTTTCATTCAATAAAAGTGAGATTTGTTGGAGAATTCAGAGCATCATCTTTTCTTGTAAGTCTTTAGTTTTATTTAATTCCAGCCTTAGTATAATTATTCTACTTGCCCTAGTAATCCATTGTTTGCTTTAGTTCACTAGTTAGCTATTTTAATCTATCGTAAGGTAACTCTTTAAAACATAAACATAAAAATGTCTCGTTGTAATAATTCCCTAATGAGCGACTAAAATCCTCGCTCGTTAGGGTTAGGAACAAGGGAGTGAGTGAGAGATGGATGTCTCTCACCTCCTTCAATGCCAACTTATTTTTAAAACGAAATCTTCATGCACGCATATACGATCCGCCCCCTACGGCACCCTACCTATAAGGTAACGGTGAACCGTAGTATAAAAGGCCGGACATATATGACGTCCATGAAGATCACAACAATTAATAGGAAAGGACGGACAAGGATCTAGAGGAAGAAACTTTGTTTCTTCCCGATCATCCTAATCCCTTTTGCTAATGATTGTTGTGATTTTTCTAAAAAGCTTAAATCACGGCATTGAAAGAGGTGAACACATTGATCTCAACACCCCTACCTTCGACCTAACCCTAACGAGTCCTTTCTTATCACATAAATTCATCTTTAATTCAACCGACAAAAACCAAACAACCCACGTAATCAACTCGTTATAACACAAAAACAGAAACTCACACATCCCTGCGGATCGACCCGTATTCACCGGCTAGCTGCGAAGCGACGCCGTTTCTGATTACGGTAAACTACAAATTTTTGGATTAATCAAATGGCGCCGTTGCCGGGGATGGCGTAATTTTTTCGTTTTTGTATGATTTCGGGTTGATATAAAATTTTGAAAAATTATAAAAATCAGAAAATACAAAATACAAAAATATTCTTTTCATTATCTTTATCTTTTTGAAGGGTTTCTCGTTTGAATCTTGCAGGAACAGCAAAACTTTTGGATCTGGAGTTTTACAGAAGTTCAGAACAGAAAAGAGAACATAAAAACAGAGAGGAGTTGATAACCCAGAACCACAGAAGTTTTTTCAGAGACTGATCTCCTTCTTCCACCGCGTTTCCGCGGCAAAGGTGGGCCCAAGACCGCGGATCCGCCGCACTCTTGCCACGTCAGCACCTGAAATTTTTTTGGTTTGTTCTCTCTTTCTCCCCTCTGCAACCTCCATATCTCCACTGTAAAATTTTCTGCAGGTTTCTTTGCGCTAAAAAATTCTTCTTCCCCCTTCTAAATAACAGATTTGCTGCAGGTTTCTTTGCGCCGTGCTAAAATTGATTGCAAGTGAATTTTTGTTTTGCATATTTTAATTGGACTTAAGGGGCTATTTGACCAAACTCGGATTGGGTGGGGATTTCATCACCCTTCCCAGGACCCCAGAAAACACCTAAAGCATTTTGCATCGACCATAATTAACTAAAAAAGATTAGACTCCGACCTAAGGACATCGAGCTCAATAGGAAAAGGACTAGGGTAGGCATCGGCCGTTTATCCTAATCGACATTGCGGTGTCTAGGCTAGTGGTTATTAATTAGGCCCACTGTAGTGGTGGTTCCTTCCCACTTACCTGGCCGTACTTGTCTAGAAGAGGCGGTTTGAGGTCTATTTCCAGCCCTAGTTAGGAGCTGTCTAGTAGACCGAGGCGACCCTAGATCTAGGCCTGATTGTGCATGTGTGGTTGATACAGTTGTGTCACGAGTCATTTTTTTTCAAAAATCTCTTTGCAAAACTCCCACATAAAAAAAAAATTATTTTTCAAAACTTGCAACTTGTCACAAAAAGAAAACCTGCAAATTCACCACACCACTTTCCCTCACTGACGTTATCTTACCCCCACATTCTGTTTTTTCTTTTTTTTCTGACTGCACTATCGCTTTTAGTGTATGTCAATTTAGACTAGGGATACAGACGCCCGATTAGTCCGCGTTTCGTTGGTACCGACCAACGAACCATTCGACACCGAAGTCGAAAATCCGTCCACTTTCTCACCTTCACCTTCAATTTCTTTCACCGAAGGTATGTCGGGATTCAACCCCAACAATACCTTACAGACGGGAATGATTCCACCTCCACCAGGTGCGAATAACCCGAACCAGCCGCCTGTTGAAGCGCCCGCACGAGTTGCGCTCCAGGACCTCTTCTACCCCATCCGCACTTCTTTACCCACCTGTCTTTCACCCCCACCGGCAAATGGGGACAATTTTGAGATTAAACCACATTTCATCAATATGCTGCCGAAATTTCACGGTTTGGAAACTGAAGACGCATATATCTTTATTAATAAATTCCAAAATGTGTGCGCTATGATGAAAACGACCCAATTGAGTGATGACGCTATAAGGCTAAGGGTCATTCCATCACCTTATGTGACCTAGCCGAGAAGTGGCTATATAGCACCGCATCACATTCTATTAGGAATTGGGATGAGTTTGTGAAAGCTTTTCTAAAAAAATTTTATCCTCACCATAAAACTGCCAGAATCCGCAATGAAATAATTCAATTCTCACAACTTCCGTCTGAACCATTTTGGAAGTGCTTCGAGAGATTCAAGGACCTATTAGTTCATTGCCCTCATCATGGGATAGAAAGTTGGCAGCTTTGCCAAACATTATACGAGGGATTAAACTCGGCAACGAAGCAGTTGCTAGAAACCATCTGTCAAGGTCATTTTCTCTCTAAGTCTAATGATGAAGCGTGGCAGTTTCTCGAGGATCTCAGTGAGCAGACAATACAGTGGGAGAGTACCAAGACCACGTCTTCTTCTAGTGGTCAATCTAGGGCAGGCATACATCAAGTAGAGATGTCGATTGCTATAAAAGCCGAGATGGCCGCTCTTACGAAAAAGCTAGAAGCGATCGAGACCAAAATCTCTTCGTCTTCTTCTGCCCCTGCTATGCCCCTACGAACTGTCTGTGCTTGTTGTGCGGATCCTTCGCACCTGACCGAAGAGTGTCCTTATAATGCATCTACACAAGGACAGGATCAAGTCAATCCTGTATTTTAGCAACGACAAAGAAACGATCCGTACTCTTCGACGTATAATCCGGGGTGGAGGAGTCACCCAAATTTCGCTTGGAACCAAAATCAACAATTCCAAGGAAATAATAATAATTTTCAAAGACCTCCTCCTCCACAACAACAACAAGCACCCTCGCAAACTCAATATCAACCGCAACAATTTCAACAACAACCTTACCCTAATCAGGTGAACAATTTTGTGCCGAACAATGCTTACCAGCCAAACAATTATGTTCAACCTAATAATGATAAGGTTAGCTCGCTCGAAAGAAGTCTAGAAGCATTCCTTAAGCAATCTACACAGTCTACAGCAAGACTTGAGACTTCTATTCAATCTTTAGTGCAAAATAGTGCCTCCCACGATCAGAGTATCAAATCTATTGAGGCACAAATTGCACAACTCAATGCAGCTTTGAGCAAACGCGAAAAAGGAAAACTCCCGTCTCAACCGTTGCCCAACCCCGGTCACGCACATGCTGCACACAATCAGCAAAATCATAATGTGAATGCTGTGACTACGTTGAGATCGGGAAAAGTGTTGCGGAACAATGTGGGCATTAACAATGACACCCCTGCCGGTGGGTCTTCTTCTTCTTCTTCTTCACCATCTTCTTCTTCTTTAGAGCCTATTCTCCACCCTTCACATGGCTCTACCTCTTCTAGCTTGAACGGACCTAATTCTCACGACACGAACACATCTACACGAGGTACCGTTCCAACTCGACAATCTGATCCACAAAAATTGGACTCAACCACTTTTCAAAATGTTCCTTTTCCTAATCGGTTGAGATCCAATAAACCAACTCCTCAAATGGAGAAGATTGTCGAGCTGTTTAAACAGGTTAGCATAAACATCCCTCTTTTGGATGCAATTCAGCAAGTTCCTTCATATGCCAAAATTTTAAAGGACTTGTGCACCAAAAAGAGGAAGTCGCAAGTGCCAAAGAAAGTTTTTGTGGCTAGTGCTATTAGCGATGCTCTTGTAAATTCCTTGCCCCCAAAGCAAAAAGACCCCGGGTGTCCTACCATTTCGATAACAATTGGGGACAAGAACATCAATAGAGCACTATTAGATCTTGGCGCGAGCGTCAATTTGCTACCCTATTCTGTGTACGAGCAATTGGGCGTTGGAGAGCTTAAGCCCACTCACTGTACTCTCCAAATGGCTGACCGGTCAATAACCCATCCTAGGGGAGAGCTGGAGGATGTGTTAATAAGAGTAGGGGATTTCATTTTCCCCGTTGACTTTATTGTGATGGACACACAACCTGTCGCTAACCCCCGGAACCAAATTCCGGTTATACTAGGTCAACCATTTTTGGCAACTTCCAACGCAGTGATCAATTGTCGTAATGGTTCAATGAACCTATCTTTCGGCAATATGAAAATTGAGCTAAATATTTTCAAGTTGGGAAGTCAGCCTGCTGAGCCTAATGCTAGCGTACTCGACGTTTGCTCGATCAATGAGATCGCGGAGGAGGACTGTGAGTTCGAGAATTTTTTATTCGACCACAGCAATGTTAACGCCACTAGTGCGTTCCTCCTAGAATCCGACGCAGCTTTCACCACGGATAATGATTTTGAGTGCTTTACCTTCGTTGATGACTTCGAAGACTCATCACCTGATTTGGTGTCTTTTGCTTTTGCGGATGAGTTAGTTGAACCATCCGACACTGTTGCGTACACTCGGTTCGAACCTTTGATGGAATCATTCGAGTTTGAAACAACTACCCCTTTGCTACCCTCTATTGTTTCACCTCCTAAACTCGAATTAAAGCTTTTGCCGACACACCTAAAATATGCATATCTAGGTGATAATAGACCTTACCCGTCATTATATCAGCCTCTCTAGCTCTTGAGCAAGAGAAGGCTCTCTTGATGGTCTTACATAACAATCGGCAAGCTTTCGGCTGGTCTATGGCGGACATTAAGGGGATTAGTCCCCTCATAGTCGAACATCATATACACTTAATGGATGATGCCAAGCCAGCACGAGATCCACAAAGGCGCCTCAACCCCATCATGAAAGAGGCTGTTAAGAAGGAAATTGTCAAATGTCTGGATAGCGGTATCATTTACCCTATCTCGGATAGCCAATGGGTTAGCCCAATCCACGTCGTGCCAAAGAAATCGGGCATTACGGTCATTACAAACGAGACAAATGAGTTGATTCCCACTCGCACCCAAACTGGGTGGCGAGTCTGCATAGACTATAGGAAACTCAATGCCGCAACAAGGAAAGACCACTTTCCTTTACCTTTCATTGATCAAATGCTCGAGCGATTGGCAGGGCACGAGTTCTATTGTTTTCTCGATGGCTATTCCGGTTACAATCAAGTCCCCATCGCCAAAGAGGATCAAGACAAGACAACATTCACTTGTCCCTTTGGCACCTTTGCTTATCGTCGCATGCCCTTTGGGTTATGCAACGCGCCCGCTACATTTCAGCGGTGTATGATGGGGATCTTTTCAGACATGGTTGAAAAGTTCTTGGATATTTTTATGGACGATTTCTCCATCTTTGGCGACTCCTTCGACGAGTGTTTACGCCATCTTGACGCTGTTCTTACCCGCTGCAGGGATAAGAACCTAATATTAAATTGGGAGAAGTGCCATTTCATGGTGCGAGAGGGCATTGTCTTAGGACATGTCATTTCGCAAAACGGCATCGAGGTAGACAGGGCCAAAATCGAAGTGATTTCTAATCTACCTCCCCCAAAATGCGTCAAAGATATCAGAGCCTTCCTTGGCCACGCCGGTTTTTACAGATGGTTTATCAAGGACTTTAGCAAGATTGCTAGACCCTTGACTCTCTTACTGGCCAAGGACACGACCTTCGCTTTCGACTCCACGTGCACTGAAGCATTCGAGTCCTTAAAACATTCACTCATCACTGCGCCCATCCTCTCATCTCCCGACTGGACACACCCTTTTGAAATCATGTGCGACGCATCTGATTTTGCTATTGGCGCTGTTCTTGGACAGCACATTAATAAGATGCCGCACGTGATTTATTATGCTAGCCGAACACTAAATGAGGCCCAACTTAATTACACAACAACAGAGAAAGAATTCTTAGCTGTTGTGTTTGCACTCGAAAAATTTCGGCCTTATTTAATCGGCTCTCCAGTCGTTGTTTATACTGATCACTCGGCTCTTCGCCACCTTTTTGCGAAGAAGGATGCTAAGTCAAGGCTAATACGTTGGATCCTTTTATTGCAAGAGTTTGACCTTGTCATTAAGGACAAAAAGGGATGCGAAAACGTAGTAGCTGATCACCTATCACGACTTCCTTCTTCGCCCACGCTCGATCTTCCAATCACTGACGTTTTTCCCGATGAGCAACTCTTGACCATTTCTTGCGAACCTTGGTTCGCCGAAATTGTAAACTATTTAGCCACCGGCCTGATTCCTAATGATTGGTCGAAACAGGATAAGCTTCGATTTTTGTCCCAAGTAAAGCATTTTTACTGGGATGAACCCTATCTTTTCAAATACTGTTCTGACCAAATCATTCGTCGGTGTGTGCCCGAGAGTGAGGTCAAGAGCGTGCTGTCTTTCTGCCACGATCAAGCATGTGGCGGGCACTTTGGCCCAAAGAAGACAGCCGAAAAAGTTTTGCAATGTGGTTTCTATTGGCCACGACTCTTCAAGGATGCATTTGAATACTGCAAAACTTGCTCCCGGTGCCAACATTTGGGCCGGATTTCGCGGAGAAACGAAATGCCACTCTAACCCATTTTGGTAGTGGACATTTTTGATGTTTGGGGTATAGATTTCATGGGACCATTTCCTCACTCTTTTGGAAATGTGTATATTCTGTTGGCGGTTGACTACGTTTCTAAGTGGGTCGAGGCTGTGCCCGGCAGAATGAACGATAATAAAGTTGTCGTTCGATTCCTTAAAGAACACATATTTTCTCGATTCGGGCACCCTCGGGCGATAATAAGTGATAATGGTTCTCACTTCTGCAATAGGACTTTCGAGTCCTTAATGCGTAAATACTCTATTACCCACAAGTTGTCAACGCCGTATCACCCCCAAACATGTGGGCAAGCCGAGATTTCAAATCGGCAAATAAAGCAAATTTTGGAGAAAACGGTTTCCAAAAACCGTAAGGATTGGTCACTTAAACTGATAGATGCACTATGGGCTTTCCGTACTGCATATAAGACTGATCTTGGTATGTCTCCATACCGGCTTGTGTACGGGAAGGCTTGCCACCTCCCGGTGGAGATCGAGCACAAAGCATTTTGGGCTATCAAAGAGCTGAATTTGTCTTTAGGAGATGCGGGCAGCAACAGAAAGCTGCAATTGAATGAGTTGGAGGAGCTGAGGGATGAGGCATATGATAATGCCATAACTGCTAAGAACCGAGCTAAGGTGTTCCACGATAAACACCTTTTACGAAAAACTTTTGAACCGGGTCAACAGGTTCTACTTTATAACACTCGGTTGCATTTTCATCCTGGTAAGCTCAGGTCCAGATGGAGAGGACCTTTTGTAGTCCGCACCGTTTATCCGCACGGTGCGGTTGATCTTGAGAACCCTGAAGACGGTACCTTATTTAAGGTAAATGGGCATCGACTAAAACCGTTCTTCACAGAGGATCCTTCGGAGGAGCTCCTGTTTTTGCAGGAGCCGATTTACACTGATTGATCTTCCTCCGCTTTCATCCCCAAACTTCGTTTCCCAATGACACTATTTCAAATAAGTTTGGGGGTGTGTATATCATTCGTATGTATATTTCCAAAATACCATAAAAAATATATAAAAATAAAAAAAAATTAAATTAACAATTTTTTGGACCTAATTGCAAAATTGTATATTACAAGCTGTTTTTACGAATAAAACCCTCGTCTTAAAGGGTGTTTTGTGTAAATAACCCTCTCAACCCCTATTTAAAGGAACCGAGCCCCCTCTGTTGTTCACCCTAAAACATTTTCTTCTCATCAAACCCTAGCCGCCACTACCAAGCTCCTGCAGAAAATTGTCGCCGCGCTGCCACCAGAAGACCGCGGAACCGCCGCATCTGCCGCCTCCCGCCGCTGATCCGCCGCCACCTTGCCTCTTCACCCCCTGAAATTTTCAGGGGAGGTAAACCTGAACCCATACTCTCTGTTTCTGCATATACTTTTCTCTGTAAAATCGTGATGGCACATAAAATGCAGTATGAGAGGGATTATTCCCCTGTGTTCGCACACGAGATCTATGGTTCATATTTCCCATATGAAATCGCACAAAGGGGTTGGAATTTCCTCCTCTATAATCATGGATCTGCATTTGCTCTCCCTAACCTAGTTGCCCAATTTTACGAGTCAATGGAAGATAATAGCCTAGACAACTCAGGTTACATTAAACTGATTTGTGGAAATAATGAAATTCGCATCGATAGGGACATGATACACGAGGTTACACTCATACCACGTGTACCTGCACATGAACACCCACTTCGCTTTGAAGATTATATGCCGTTAATGGGTAATGACTGTGCACGAGAACCGCGTAAAGGGATCCAAGCACGGACCCTTTTTGCAAACGTTTTAACTGTGTGCCGGTGGGCACAAAACAATATTTTTGGAAGTTCTCATAACACGACCTTTTTCACCCCTTCGCTACATGTCGTCCACACCTTAATGACAAAAAATCCTAGGTTCGACATGTGCACGGTTTTGCTGCAATCTATAGGTACGGGTAAACGAGGTAGTGTATATCCATATCCCATGCTCGTTACCCAACTCTGCCGTTATTTCCTCCCGGCCGAGGAATTTGACTCATATTTGATAGACGGTACCCCAGTTCGACCACTTTTAGAGGGCGTCTCGTCGTCCTACTCTAGACTGACGGATATTTGGACACGGACAGAGCCGGGAGAAAACATACCTGCACACACCCCCAGCTCGAGCTCGACTTCGAGCGGGGAAGAGCTAACTCCCCAGGAGCATGCGCGATTAATGCGAAGAATAGTGAGAAGAATAGACTCTTTGCGGGATGAGTTTAGGACAACGGCACGAGAGCACGACCGTCGGTTGACGGAGATTGAGAGGGGGATCCAAACACTGTTGGCTAGGGGGGAGAGATCACGTTCACGCTCACGAGCGCGACGTGGGGCCGGGCAGTGAGGGCACTGCTTTGCTCAAGTTTGGGGGTATTAGAGGGTGATGTATATAGTTATCTTTCGCATTGCATATTGTATATATTTTTGTTTTCCTTTTGCATATTTAATTTCTGCATTGCATCTTTATATAAAAATCATAAAAATTTGAAAAATTTGAAAAATACAAAAAAATTAGAAAACGAAAAACTCATAAAAATTTGAAAATTTTGAAAAGTTATAAAAATTATTGTATTCAATTTTGGTTAATTAATTTGAGTTTGATAAAAGGTTAACTGAGTAGGAAAAAACTAGATCCTAGACTTAGCAAATTAAAACCCTAAAAATAACATTCCTTAAAGTTTAGCGAGAGAGAGTATATGACTTTGTAGGTTATTTAGAAATAGGCAAATTTTGGGTTCACTTCGTGGGTTAAGCGAAAACGAGGGAAGAGTATTAATGCTCTTATTAAAGTATAAGTTCGAAAGATAGTTCCTAGCTTGAGTTTAAATTCTGAAAACATGTACCCTACAAAATGCACAATCACGCACCTTGAAACTTGGATTAGTAGAAGAGACCTTGAATTACTCTTGTCTAAAGTCCTTAGCACAATGAAATTAAAAAAAAAGAAAAAAAATTGTGAATAAAAAAAATGGACACTGGTTTTTGTGATTACTTAGGGCTAGAAAATTAATTAGCGAGGGTGCTTCATCACCTAGTGCCTTAGACCAACTGGTTTGGGGGTCACTGCTAAAAGTCTTGGGTGTTGCAAAACTAGGAAATACGCTTTAAAGGCCTAACGTATCTTGTAATCGGCTGTTGGTACCTCAAGAAGTATTAACGGTCGCATGAAGGATGTGTAAGCGAAAGTTAAGTGCTTTGGACAATGGACGAGAGTACGATTGCTTGATTTGAATTTCCAAGTGTAGGGGTGAAAATTACACACACGTAGGGACATGTGATTAGAGTTTAGATAAGAGAAAGAAATGAAAAATAAAACTTGTATCTTTAATAGAGTTGATAGAAATTCCTAAGTGGAGATGAAACTCTAGAAGAAAAACTTAAAAAATACTGAATTCTAAGTAATTCTATAGAACATGTACAATCTTAAATTACATAATGAGGAAGTGTGAAGAATATGGGTGGATAATTTGCGGGGCGACGATAATAGAATTCCTTGTTAGAAAACCTGATTAGAAAACAAAAGTCGAAAAACCAAGTTGATAGGATTTTGTGGGTGTAATCCGCTGAAAACCCTCAGGAGACAACACTCCTCCTACTAGGGACACCTAGAGGTTTAACGGCTTATTGCACGTGCTCAGTGCAATCGCGTTTCCCTGCGAAAGTGTGGCTAGGTTAGAATAAACTAATAAGTTTGCTCGAGGACGAGCAAAACGTAAGTTTGGGGGTATTTGTTCACATCATAATATTGCAATTCATACGCCCCACTTTCGTGCATTTTATAAGTAAACAGATGCTTTTGACGATCGTTTGTTGCATGTTGCAGGATACAGGTTTCTGGAGCAAATACAGTGAAAAAGACACAAAACAACAGAAAAAGGGACTTTTGACCAACAATTAGACGGATCCTAGTCAAGCCTAGACGAAGAACAGTGCAAGGTCCAAACATGCCAAGTGAACGGTCAAAAGATACGAAAAAGTTTTCACTGAAGATCTGGAGAAGACCTAGAAGCCCAACAGAGAAAAAACACATAGAAACCGAAAGCCAAGAAGCCCAGAGGAAAGCCCACAAAAACACATAGCCTACTTCCCTAGTTTGGCCGCGGAACCGCGGCCAAACCCAGCCTGGAGCCGCGGTTCCGCGGCCATATGGAGCCCGTGTCGGTGGATTTCTTCTGTGCTGTTGTGTCGGTGCAGATGTTAGGATTCTCAGGGGTCAAATATGTAATTTAACATGCGCGAGACTCTGAAACCCTAACTCTTCTGTTTACTTATAAATTGTAATTTAGATCTGTAAAAATGTATGCCTCTTTTCATTCAATAAAAGTGAGATTTGTTGGAGAATTCAGAGCATCATCTTTTCTTGTTAGTCTTTAGTTTTATTTAATTCCTGCCTTAGTATAATTATTCTACTTGCCCTAGTAATCCATTGTTTTCTTTAGTTCACTAGTTAGCTATTTTAATCTGTCGTAAGGTAACTCTTTAAAACATAAACATAAAAATGTCTCGTTGTAATAATTCCCTAATGAGCGAGTAAAATCCTCGCTCGTTAGGGTTAGGAACAAGGGAGTGAGTGAGAGATGGATGTCTCTCACCTCCTTCAATGCCAACTTATTTTTAAAACGAAATCTTCATGCACGCATATACGATCCGCCCCCTATGGCACCCTACCTACAAGGTAACGGTGAACCGTAGTATAAAAGGCCGGACATATATGACGTCCATGAAGATCACATCAATTAATAGGAAAGGACGGACAAGGATCTAGAGGAAGAAACTTTGTTTCTTCCCGATCATCCTAATCCCTTTTGCTAATGATTGTTGTGATTTTTCTAAAAAGCTTAAATCACGGCATTGAAAGAGGTGAACACATTGATCTCAACACCCCTACCTTCGACCTAACCCTAACGAGTCCTTTCTTATCACATAAATTCGTCTTTAATTCAACCGACAAAAACCAAACAACCCACGTAATCAACTCGTTATAACACAAAAACAGAAACTCACACATCCTTGCGGATCGACCCGTATTCACCGGCTAGCTACGAAGCGACGCCGTTTCTGATTACGGTAAACTACAAATTTTTGGATTAATCAAGCGTGTGCCGTTTTTGGTTTTCCGATGTGATTTTAATGCGCATTTGCGAATGTGTATATGTGTAGGTACCCCACATGATGTCGAGACATTGAAGATCAAGATGGCGACATTAGCATCGGCATACAAGAAGCAAGGTGAGTAGATTTATATCTACGGAGAGAAGTCGGGTGGATGGCGTATAGCACCCCCGCAAAGTTGTAAGGAATTATATGATGGGATACGATATATATACCTTTATATGTCAGGATGTGATATGAGCCTTAGCAAGAAAGCTTTAGGAGGTTAGGGGTTAGTGTTAGCGAGTATGGATGAAAGGACTCTAGTCGATTTCTTAGTACCGAAACCCTAGGGTAAAGATTTGCATATATGCACATACACATACTCGCATACTTTGACTTCCTTGTGTGTATTGGGGACATATTTATATTTTTATTCCTATGCTAGGATGACGAGAATGTTATATGATATTTGGGAATGAGTCGATCTGATCGGGCATAATGCCATGAGATATTTAGTGCGCGATCAAGATATGTCATGATGTTATAGCGGGTCATTGAACGACAATACTATGTTGATGATATATTATGATAGTTGACGAGTTATATATTGAGATATGAGATATGATATGTTAAGATATTATAATGGATCGCTTGGGCGATGTATACTCCTATATGATGATAAGTATGGATGACACCGGATTGTATGAGGCTGTAGATCAGTAGCCAGATCATGATTAGTGTCGATGATATTAGTAGTGTGCTAGACTTAGATCAGTATCCCCTGTTCATGATTTGTGATGATGTGGATATCAGATGAATAACGAGATAAATATGATATTTGACCCGTACCCAGATTTGGGATGCCATACGATAGATTTACCGTACGAGAGATAGTTATGAGAATAGATCCGCACTCTTGACTCGAGGATGTCATATTATTTATTGTTTCGTACATGATACTGTTGAGGTGAGATCACCGACTACTAGGTATGTATGTATAGATCAACTCAAACTTTGGCAGATTCCCTTACCCTTTTGACTGGGCTCGAGTCATACTCTTTTTCAAAAGTGGGAAATCGTGAGTATGTTTATATACTAAACTGCATGACTCGGATATTGGGTAGGTATATTTTCAGTGTTGTTGTTATCACATCACTTTCTATGTATTCATGATGTTTCATCGCACCGCATGCTTATATTGTGTTTTCATTTGCCATTATTGAAACCATGCTGTCAGGACACCAGCACCATTACCGATGATGCGTATGTTCCACATACACTTACTTGCCGGCTCACGCACATCATCATCGGTAATTGCCATGTCATGAACACTTTAGAGAATATTACTTATTGACATAGCTTGTTAACTGATAGTTCGACATGGTATTAGCGTACTCGTCTTTCTATGCTAGTTTAGACATTGCAGTTACTGCTTACTACTGCATGCATATTATTATTCACTGGTATGCAGTATTATGGAGTTTTATGCCGATATTCACTGTTTACGTGCTATTGATGATTGGATTTCGGATTTTCATGAGATTTCCTGGATTTGGGAGAAAACCGCAAGAATTTATATAAACTTCTCTTTCTCTTTTTAAAATGAAAAGTGCAGTTTTCTCGTGATGTATGAGTCGTCCACCATGATGTTTTCTCGGTTATGAGATGGATTTCGAGACCTGTCATGCCCGCTTCCCAGAGTACGCTAAGATAGGCACGTGACAGAGCCAACCATGCTACCTGTGGTTAGGAAACATCCCTCCACAGTCACATTACGGCTGTCTAGAGGTATCAAGAACAGTAAAAATAAAATAAACAATCTTGTACATGTCCATAATCCAGAATAAACGAGTCAAGAAATAATATGCGGAAGAAATAAATCCAAATAACAATAACAATCTGGAATGTACGGAAATAACTAAACTAACTGGATATTAACAGGATCCTTACTGCTCGGCCTGACGGCGGAAATACTTCTGATCAGCCTACGACAAAGGTAGAGGATCTGGGCCATGCAAAACCCAGACGTCAGTGCGTCATAACATCAAGCAATAATATAAACAGGGTAGCAAGACATGCAAGTACGAGTATGAACAGTAATAACGGTATAACAGTGACATAAATAAGGACAGCGAAGGGTAAGCCACAAGTGATATGCAGTGAGTAATCTAAACTGGTCTACTGGGCTAACTACCCTCAAGTCTTTGAAATCAATTTGATGAATCATCGATGTAACTCAATAGTATCCCGTGCATGCCCGGGATCACGGTGAAGATTCTCGGGCTGAAACCGAGACATGCCGCTAGGCACTAAAAGGAAAAGGGGTAACGATGAATGATGTCAACAGCATCATCCCAAGGCGGGCCTAGCCTATCAAAAGATAGTGGGTAACGATGGATGATGTCAGCAGCATTATCCCAAGGCTGGCCTAGCCTCTAAAACTGATCAGTAAGGTAGCGAACTGTCGAGTTACAAGTCAGGTTTCATCAATGATTTTCCCATACCCCAAAGTTATATGTGTTCAAGTCAGGTATTAAATAATCTGGAGCTAATGCCAATACAGGATTAGGCAGGTACAGGTTTGTCTGGATAGACAACAGGAAATGTCCATACGGACTACAGGTCAGGTTTGTTGGCATTAGTAACAAGATCAGGTAACAGGTAAAGCCATGGTACATCAGGTTAAGTCAGGCAGTACATAGGTATCATGTCATGTCAAGTAGTAGTGTATCAAGTCATGTCAGGAGTTCACAAGTATCACGTGGGTGCTCATAATCAAACTATAATAAGTATGGGTACACAAAATAAGTATGGGGTACTAATATAACAATAAAATGGAATAATGTGATATGGTATGCAAATAGATATAATTTCAAGGATATGGATGCACAGTTATCGATTAGGGTAACATTTATACTTCCAATATTAATTAGAATGCAATTTATTAAACATGGAGTGTTAATATCACAGTATTATATAGTAATGTGATCTATGGATGTAATTATATGTATCTTAAATGCGATGGATGCAAACGGGTATTCGAAAAGTTATAAAACTATAAAATGGTAATGTGGGATATACAACTAAGCAATATGTGATATAAATATTGATATAATAATATTAATATGGATAGCATATTCAAAGCGATTAATAACTATAAAAGTGGTATTGATTAACCATGCACAAGAAAGTTCCGTTCAGAAATTCAGCGTTACCCTGATTTGTAAAATAACTTAAAAATAACAAACGTTCTCCAAAAGGGACGTGTCTTATACCAAAACAAAGATAATTCAATAAGGTTTTCATTTTTATAAGTATAAGCATCTCAGGTTGTCCCTACAAAAAGCTATGAACATTCAAAATTGAAAGTTTGTTGCTGGAATTTTCCTGGACAGCAGTTTAGAGACATCTTCATTTGCATTTTACGTTATTTAAACAATTTATTTTGCAAGTAAATATTTCATAGAGTTATAGTATTCTGAGTTAGCTTCGTAACGAACTAAAGAACGTATACTAATGATATTTCTATGATTTATAATGAATTTTATAAGGTAAGATGTACAGTAAATTTCAGATTTGTCGTATCCGCTTTTTCAACGACGTTTCATGTGTAAACTATAATATTTTCAAATGTATAACATTATAAAATGCAGATTATAAACTAATTAAAAATAATAATAAGAAATATTACGACGATATATATTTTAAATGATATGGATGCAGTATAATGTAATCTAGTATGTCACAAGATAAGTTTTCATGATCTAGATTTAAAATGATATAAACGGATGCAAACGGAACATCGAAACGTTATAAAATTAAACATGGGGTACTAGATTTAAACTATAGGTATGGTATTTATTTAAATAGGTATAAAATGAATTCTATAGTATGTAGCAAAATTAACTTGCCTAGACGGAACAAGAACGGATGTGTACGGAACGTCCTTCGTCGGCGAAATGTCGCGACGCGCGCACGGTACACAGAACGGTTCCAAAAAATGCACGAGGGTGATCACGCAAGTCAGGTACGTTCACTGGATCATTCGGATCGTCAGCGACGAGCACGGCTTCGGCGGTGATCACCGGAATCAAGAAACAAGATTAAGAAAAAGAAAGAAGAAAGAAGAAAGAAGAAGAAGTAAGAAGAAGAGCTTGTGTATTAAATAAGGAAAGAAAAATTAAATAAATAAAATATATATAAATATATATATGCAGAGGAGAGAGGGAGAGAGTGAAAGGAGTGGTTAGTCGATTAGGAAATTAGATTTAAAATTTTAAAAGATTTTTAGATTTAAAATTTTAGATAAGAGGTTTCAGTTTGTTAAAGAAATCGTATGAAAATATTTAAACTAAATTTTAAAATTAAATAAATTGAATTTTGGCGGGATACAAAAATATTTCAAAACGCGCCCGGGTCGGGTCTAAAAATTCAGATTTAAAATACGAAAAATATGTGCGGCTTTCAAAATTCAAAATGAATTCTCAGGTAACGAAAATGCATACCCCCATGAACGGATGCACGTACATGCGCATAGCCATCCAAACACGCCCGTTTCACTAAACGGGACGAGAACAAGATGCGTGGATGCTACCACGGGGTTAGGCGTATCATGCAGGCTATGAAATATAATTTTAAATTATTTTACATGACCTAAAATGTTATATGGTAAAAGATGCAATGCCAGGTAAAATGCCTGTATGCAGTATACATGAGATGCACGTGTCTATGTAACAAGTCAGGATAATCTATAAATATGAATCAAATAAGTTCAAGCAAGCGGGTCGGGTCGAATGCAATGTAAAATGTAAAATACTATTCGTACCCAAAACACGATAAATCAGGAAAATACCACAATTAAGGAAATACGAGAACTGGAATTAGTATAAATTTACTAGGGTGTTACATTATACCCAACTACAAAAGAATTTCGTCCTCGAAATTTCAAGAACAAGAAAGGATAAACAATCGACAAACTACAAGAATAGATGTGGAAACTTCTATCGGATTTTATCTTTTCGTTCCCAAGTTGATTCTCCATGGGAGCGATTTCCCCAAGAAACAAGTACGAGAGGGATAACCTTGTTCTTAAGAACATTTTCCTTTCGATCCACAATCAACATCGGTCGTTCCTCAAAGGTTAAATCTTCTCGTACAGTCAGTTCCGAATGATCCAGCACGTGTGTTTCATCTTGAACATATTTACGGAGTTGAGATACATGAAACACGTCATGAACATTTGCCAGAGATTGTGGTAACACCAATCGATAAGCCACTTCTCCAACACGCTCCAAAATCTCGAAAGGCCCAACGAATAAAGGACTAAGCTTTCCTCGACTCCCAAAACGAATCACTCCTCTAGTCGGTGATATCTTCAAGAATACTAGATCACCAACATCGAACTCTAGAGGTCTTCTCGATGTATCGACCCAACTCTTCTGCCGATCTTACGCTGCCTTCATATGATTCCGGATAGTGTTAACTTTCTCCCCTGTTTGCACGATCAAATCCGGTCCCAACAATCTTCGTTCTCCAATATCGTCCCAACAAACAAGTGAACGACACTTGCGACCATATATTGCTTCGAATGGAGCCATCTGAATAGTCGCCTGAAAGCTGTTGTTGTACGAAACTCCACCAAGTGTAGATGATCCTCCCATGAACCCTTGAAGTCTAACATGAAAGCTCTCAACATGTTTTCAAGAGTTTGGATCGTTCTCTCCGACTGGCCATCTGTTTGAGGATGATAAGCTGTGCTAAACTTCCATCGAGTCCCCAAACTTTTCTGTATGCTCCTCCAGAAGTGTGATAAGAATCGGGTGTCATGGTCGGACACGATACTCACAGGTACTCCATGCAATCTCACAATCTCCTGCATGTACCGTTCTGCTAACGCTTCCATTGACTGACCAACTCGAAACGGTATGAAGTGAGCTGCCTTGGTCAATCGATCAACAATCACCCAAACTGCATTGTTGCCCTTTGGACTCCGCGGTAAAGCTGTCACGAAATCCATGGTTATATGTTCCCACTTCCATTGAGGAATCGGGAGTGGTTGCAATAAACTAGCAACCCTTTGATGTTCAGCCTTAACTTGCTGACACACCAAGCACTTCGCTACAAAGAGAGCAATCTCCCTTTTCATGCCTTCCCACCAGAAATGATGTCGTAGATTACGGTACATCTTCGTGTCTTCTGGATGTACGGAATAAGCAGAACTGTGTGCCTCCTTCATAACCTCTTCGCGAATATCTCCCTTCGGCACACACAAACGGCTACCACATCTCAACGAACTATCTTCATAAATCAGTAAATCTGTTCGAAGTCCCGCTTCAACCTGTTCTCGGAACTTCTGCAATCTTGGATCCTGCGATTGTGCTGCTTTAATAGTATCGATCAACGACGACTGTACTTGCAGCTGCATCAACTGTCTTGAAGAATGCGGTAACACGATCTCCAACTCGAATCTCCGAAAATCATCAATAAGCTCCTTCTGCGCTGTTAACATCAGAATTGCTAGCAACCGACTAAGTGCATTCGGCACCACATTAACTTTCCCCGGATGGTACGTAAGATCAAGATCGTAGTCAGCCATCAGCTCCAACCATCTACTCTGCCTCATACTAAGCTCTTTCTGCGTGAACACATACTTTAGGCTTTTGTGATCGGTGAATACTTCGACCCTTTTCGCCCAATAAGTAGTGTCTCCAAATCTTCAGAGCGAAAATCACTGCTGTAAGCTCTAAATTATGAGTTAGGTAATTCTTCTCATGGGTCTTCAACTGTCTCAATGCATAAGCAATAACCTTCCCATGCTGCATCAGAACACATCCCAAACATTTCCCAGACGCGTCGCTGTGAATCACCAATCTTACAGAACTGTCTGGTACGATTAAAATAGGAGCAGTTATCAACCTTTGCTTTAATGCCTCAAAAGCTGACGCACACTTATCCGTCCATACAAACGGTACTTCCTTATGCGTAAGCTTGGCCAAAGGCTCAGCCAAAAAGGAAAAATTCTCCACGAACCTTCTGTAATACCCGGCAAGTCCAAGAAAACTTCTGATCTCTGCTACGTTCTTCGGAATCGGCCAATCTTGAACTGCTGCAATCTTCTCGGGGTCAACGGCGATTCTATCTCCGGATACGACATGCCCCAAAAACTTCACTTCTTCAAGTCAAAACTCGCACTTGCTCATCTTCGCATATAATCTTTCTTGCCTCAATGTCTGCAGTGCGATCTTCAAGTGTTCCGCATGCTCTTCAATGCTCATCGAATACACCAGAATATCATCAATAAATACCACAATAAACTGGTCCAAGAACGGTGAAAAGATTCGGTTCATCAAGTCCATAAATATCGCCGGTGCATTCGTGACTCCGAATGGCATCACTAAATACTCGTAATGTCCATACCGAGTTCGGAACGCAGTCTTGCAAAAATCCTCTGATTTATCTCGGACCTGATGATATTCGGATCGCAAATCCAACTTTGAGAATACCCTCGCGCCACTAAGCTGCTCGAACAATTCGCCAATGCGAGGGATTGGGTACTTGTTCTTAATAGTCATCCGGTTTAATTCTCAATAATCGATGTACATCCTCCTTGTGCCATCTTTCTTCTTGACTAGAAGAACTGGAGCTCTCCAAGTTGAATTGCTGCTGCGAATCCAACCATTCTCAAGCAATTCGGTAACATGCTTCTTTACTTCTTCCAACTCTACTGGTGCCATCGGATAGTACGCCTTTGAAGTAGGAGCTGCACCAGGAACAAGATCGATCGCGAACTCCACATCTCGTTTTGGCAGTAAACCCGAGATGTCCTCGAACACGTCCATGAACTCTCGAACCATAGCTAGCGGTTCCTCCATATCAATTTCCATTGTCGAAAGAACCTGTTTGTCGGCCTAGCTCTAAACTCGACTAGCCCGACAGAACTGCTACTTCCAGCAAAACAAACTCCGGATGTCCAGGAATCTGGAATATCACTTTCTTTGCCCTACAATCAATGTGAGCGTGGAAAGTGCCGAGAAAATCCATTCCTAAGACAACAGCAAACAAAGGGATGCACCAGAATTGAATAATTCTAATGCGGGGAAGACATGATCAAGTAGGATACATGAAACGATTTTACCTGAAGCCAAACACTGAAGAAAATAAGCACAGTAAACAGAATTCAAGCTTGCGATAAAACATGAACTGGAAAGCAAGAGAAGCAAGGTAATATAACGACCATCAAACAAGAAAGTGAATCAAGACCAGGACTCCAAGTTACTTAAATAGAGTACCGTATTGTAACCATGCTGCAGTTCATAGTTACAATCACATAACTCCACTCAAGTCGCCCAAATCCTAGTATCAGAATCCAAGGGACAAGGAGAAACAATAGGGAACCAAAAGGTTTCAAGTTGAGATGCAAAGCGGTTTGCGTATCATCAAGACGACGATCAAGAGAAAGATAAGATTCAAGAATCACGAGAACAAGGTGGCGACATGTTCCTAATCTCGAGTATTCCGATTCATGTATTGGGTCTAATACCCAACTACAAAAGAATCAACCCGATTAACCTAGATCCTATGGCTCTGATACCAAAGAAACCATGTCACGTCCCGCTTCCCAGAGTACGCTAAGATAGACACGTGACATAGCCAACCATGCTACCTGTGGATAGGAAAAATCCTTCCACAGTCACATTACGGCTTTAGAGATATCAAGAACAGGAAAAGTAAACTAAACTATCTAGTACATGTCCATAAGCCAGAATAAATGAGTCATGAAATAATATAATATGCGGAAGCAAAAGATCCAATAAATAAAACACCTAGAAAGTAAGACTGAATACTAACAGGATCCTCACTGCTCGGTCTAACAGCGGTAGTACTCCTAATCAGCCTGCGACAAAGGTAGAGGATTTGGGCCATGCAAAACCCAGACTTCAGTGCGTCATAACATCAAGCAATAATATAAACAGGGTAGCAAGACATGCAAGTACGAGTATCAACAGTAATAACGGTATAACAGTGACATAAATAAGGACAGCGAAGGGTAAGCCACAAGTAATATGCAGTGAGTAATCTAAACTGGTCTACTGAGCTAACTACCCTCAAGTCTTTGAAATCAATTTGATGAATCATCGATGTAACTCAATAGTATCCTGTGCGTGTCCGGGATCACGGTGAAGATTCTCGGGCTGAAACCGAGACATGCCGCTAGGCACTAAAAGGAAAAGGGGTAACAATGAATGATGTCAACAGCATCATCCCAAGGCGGGCCTAGCCTCTGAAAAGGTAGTGGGTAATGATGGATGATGTCAGCAGCATCATCCTAAGGCTGGCCTAGCCTCTAAAACTGATCAGTAAAGGTAGCGAACTGTCGAGTTACAAGTCAGGTTTCATCAATGATTTCCCAATACCCCAAAGTTATATATGTTCAAGTCAGGTGTTAAATAATCTGGAGCTAATGCCAATACAGGATTAGGCAGGTACAGGTTTGTCTGGATAGACAACAGGAAATGTCCGTACAGACAACAGGTCAGGTTTGTTGGCATTAGTAACAAGATCAGCTAACAGGTAAAATCATGGTACATCAGGTCAAGTCAGATATTACATAGGTATGATGTCATGTCAAGTAGTAGTGTATCAAGTCATGTCAGGGGTGCACAAGTATCACGTGGGTGCTCATAATCAAACTATAATAAGTATGGGTACACAAAACAAGTATGGGGTACTAATATAACAATAAAATGGAATAATGTGATATGGTATGCAAATAAATATAATTTCAAGGATATGGATGCACAGTTATCGATTAGGGTTACATTTATAGTTCCAATATTAATTAGGATGCAATTTATTAAACATGGAGTGTTAATATCACAGTATTATGTAGTAATGTGATTTATGGATGCAATTATATGTATCTTAAATGCGATGGATGCAAACGGGTATCCGAAAAATTATAAAACTATAAAATGGTAATGTGGGATGTACAACTAAGCAATATGTGATATAAATATTGATATAATAATATTAATATGGATAGCATATTCAAAGCGATTAATAACTATAAAAGTGGTATTGATTAACCATGCACAAGAAAGTTCCGTTCAGAAATTCAGCGTCACCCTGATTTGTAAAATAGCTTAAAAATAACAAACGTTCTCCAAAAGGGACGTGTCTTATACCAAAACAAAGATAATTCAATAACGTTTTCATTTTTATAAGTATAAGCATCTCAGGTTATCCCTACAAAAAGCTATGAACATTTGAAATTGAAATTTTGTTGCTGGAATTTCCCTGGACAGCAGTTTAGAGAAATATTCATTTGCATTTTACGTTATTTAAACAATTTATTTTGCAAGTAAATATTTCATAGAGTTATAGTATTCTGAGTTAGCTTCGTAACGAACTAAAGAACGTATACTAATGATATTTCTATGATTTATAATGAATTTTATAAGGTAAGATATACAGTAAATTTCTGATTTGTCGTATCCGTTTTTTCAACGACGTTTCATGTGTAAACTATAATATTTTCAAATGTATAACATTATAAAATGCAGATTATAAACTAATTAAAGATAATAATAAGAAATATTACAACGATATATATTTTAAATGATATTGATGCAGTATAATGTAATCTAGTATGTCACAAGATAAGTTTTCATGATCTAGATTTAAAATGATATAAACGGATGCAAACGGAACATCGAAACGTTATAAAATTAAACATGGGGTACTAGATTTAAACTATAGGTATGGTATTTATTTAAATAGGTATAAAATGAATTATATAGCATGTAGCAAGATTAACTTTCCTTGACGGAACAAGAACGGATGTGTACGGAACGTCCTTCGTCGGCAAAATGTCGCGACGCGCGCACGGTACACGGAACGGTTCCAAACAATGCACGAGGGTGATCACGCAAGTCAGGTACGTTCACTGGATCACTCGGATCGTTAGCGACGAGCACGGCTTCGGCAGTGATCACCGGAATCAAGAAACAAGATCAAGAAAAAGAAAGAAGAAGAAGATGAAGTAAAAAGAAAAGGTTGTGTATTAAATAAGGAAAGAAAAATTAAATAAATAAAATATATATAAATATATATATGCTGAGGAGAGAGAGAGAGAGAGAGAAAGGAGTTGTTAGTTTGTTAGGAAATTAGATTTAAAATTTTAAAAGATTTTTAGATTTAAAATTTTAGATAAGAGGTTTCAGTTTGTTAAAGAAATCGTATGAAAATATTTAAACAAAATTTTAAAATTAAATAAATTGAATTTTGGCGGGATACAAAAATATTTCAAAACGCGCCCGGGTCGGGTCTAAAAATTCAGATTTAAAATACGAAAAATATGTGCGACTTTCAAAATTCAAAATGAATGCTCAGGTAACGAAAATGCATACCCCCGAGAACGGATGCACGTACATGCGCGTAGCCATCCAAACACGTCCGTTTCTCTGAACGGGACGAGAACAAGTTGCGTGGATGCTACCACGGGGTTAGGGGTATCATGCAGGTTATGAAATGCAATTTTAAATTATTTTACATGACCTAAAATGTTATATGGTAAAAGATGCAATGCCAGGTAAAATGCCAGTATGCAGTATACATGAGATGCACGTGTCTATGTAACAAGTCAGGGTAATATATAAATATGAATCAAATAGGTTCAAGCAAGCGGGTCAGATCGATTGCAATGTAAAATGTAAAATACTATTCGCACCCAGAATACGATAAATCAGGAAAATACCACAATTAAGGAAATACGAGAACTAGAATTGGTATAAATGAACTAGGGTGTTACATCCGCTTAAGAAGCCTTAGGATGTACATTTCCTTGCATAGTATTATTTTCATTCCTATAATCTATCATCATAAGTACCAGTTATGGTTTCGTTACCACGGTTGTACGGGCGTGGAGAGCTACGGCTAGAGTTGCGGTCAGCATGAGCTCGCCACGGATGAGGACTGACCAGGGCATAATTCTAGGGACATGCGATTTGCATAGATGCGCCATGTTATTGTATTTTCGCGCCATGAGTGTTGGATGGATCGCTGTTATGAGATTTCTCGAGCGTGCAGAATTGCACCAGAACATTGAGCCACTGATAGAGGCCAGCCAGAATATGATGACCATTAATGTATCACTTATTCATGATGATTGAGGCACTGTTCAGCGTGCAAATGAATGAGCCAGTTGTTGCTGCGAACGATGAGATATTGCCCCAGATGTTGGAGCTATTGCAGTACGAGTTGTACTTAGAGATATGATAGAAAGTCGCTAGTCACCCGAGGATGAATGACTAGGACATGTGGTTTGTTCGCTTACCCCGATGCGAGGTCATCAGATAGATTGATTCCAGCTAGAGACGACTTCACGGATACGTTGGGAGTCGATGGAGACGATCGAATGTCAGAAACCCATTATTCCAAGTTTAAAGTATTTGGAAAGACATGCAAGCAATTCTATGGACCCTCTAGAAGAATGAAACCCTAACTCAACATAATGACCGTGCGAAAGTCTTTGAACCTTAGGGTTTGCGGCAGTTCTGCGGCACCATTAGTGAGGCTTGGGTTTGCCCTTCTACGGCTGGTCCACCGATACTGTGGTATGTACTCGATACTATTAAACTGTACCCAGATGTTGAGCTCTTTGGGGATTATGAGGTTTTGCGTAATCGATCGAATGGTTCGACTTCATTCGGATGCTATGTGGTGAGATGCATTTCTTGGGAGACTCCAGATACGAGTATAGCCGTTGGAGCACAGTCCATGCATCCACGAAGAGACGAGTCCAGAGCAGTCGACATTAGATAAAAGTGGAGTAAGAGGTTCGTACGAGATCTTGATGAGATGACGTTCCACTCCGCCGATGCCAGAGATGTGATACGCATGCAGGGGCGTTGTATATGGATATATCTTCCAGAAAGAGTCGCGATGAGTATGCAACCATTCCGGAATAAAAAACAGATTTAGTGAAGGGTGATAACTTCCGGACAGTTCGGCAGAGACGAGATTTGGGAGAGATCTCGACAGGACCTTTCTGGAATAATGCACGAGAAGACTTGGACCTAGGAGTGGTCATTTTACGCACACCAGCAGGCCAGAGTTCGGCATCGTCGATGAGACATGTTACGAGTGACTATGACAGTTGGTTAAACCTACTGCCAGCATACTGTCGAGTCTTTAGAGTCCCACACAGAGAGTTTCCCTGCTTCGGGTGAAATGATGTAAATGCCGTATGGTTTTACGGCAGGATTTCGATCACATACGTGTACTTATGCACGTATGATGTTCAGGCAGATAATACTAGTGGGCTTTGGTTTAAGCCGGATCTTAGTATTATATTCTTGGATTATTTTGTCTGTTTGTATTCATATTTTTTGGAATACGGATACGTGTATGTATATATGATGAGGGGTATTCTTGTAATTCATGCAAGAGTGCTTCTAGAAGAAGACACCTCATTTTTTGTATAACCATTTTTGTTAAATGGTTAATGAGGTGGAGGATGAGGTGTTGATTGGTAATAAATGAAGCATGGCTACTTTATGACTCACTTAGTGACTCGTGAATGACTATTGAGGCATAGTGCATTGAGATATTTTGTGGTGAATTATTTGTTTCATAGTTATCACAATTAGCCATATTCATTCTCATTCTATCCTCAACACTCTCTCTCCTCCAAGCTCTCTTCTTCTTCCTCAAACCCTAATTGTCTCATGAGTTGAGAAACCTAGGGTTATTAAGACAAATCAATCCATAATCACTCTCTACATCTTCTAGGCTACTTAGATTAGCATACTAGGTACCCTAGTTACCTCGAATTAGAGGTAGGAGCTCAAAATACACACTCTCGGGTGGATCATCTTTGACGCGAGGAGGCCAACGATCAAGCGCGATCCGTACACTCTTCAAGGAGCTTAAGAAGAGGAGGAGGAAAATAAGAACCGAAGGACTTGATACTAGGAGGTATAACACTCTTACATAGCAGTTAGAACCTCCAAGTTGTATATCTAGCTAGGGTTTATTGTCGATCTTGGAAGATTTGTCGATGTTGCTTGCCATAAAATCATTGTTTTTAAAATTCCCCCTCTCTACAATCCTGTAGAGTGTGTGACATCGACTTACATGGTATCAGAGCCACTCCATAAGCCTTAGATAGCTTGTAGCGACGTTCAAAATCATCCATTTTTGTCGCTTAAGGACTGTCGACAAAAACAGCCCCGAAAAAGTTGTTTTAAGATGATTGCACTCCCCGCGGGCTCACGGTTTGAACAGAGAAGCCGCGGGGCAGAGCATGGGCACCCTGGGAATACCCCGGGGGACCCAAGGCTGGGCCCACCCCCCAAGACTACCACAAGGTGGCCTTAGGGGTGGTGACCCGAGAGCACCCTAAAAAGGTGCTCTTAGGTCTGCCTCCCCTTAGGGGCCACCTCGTGGTGGCCCCCGGGGGTGGGTACCCCCCGAGGCCCATAGATCGATAGTTAATTTTTTCCCCTCTCCTCTGTGAAGGTTCGGATGGGTTTCGAGTTCGTTTCGACTCCCGGATTGGCTTAAAACGTTTTTTTTTTGTGACTTTAGTAGATAGTTTTTCAAGTCTTGAAAAATTAGTTTCATTCTCTAGTTGTGCATGGATTTTATAACATCATGGGTTAATTTACAAGCTTTGTGATGTGTATATGTGTTCTTAAACGACTTCTAATCTCTATACGTCGATTAGAAGGGGTTGCACATATCTTGTGATGTTTGGATGCGAATTGTTTTATGGATCGTCGTGTGAATGGCTCGGTGTGAATCTAGATGTGAGATGTGAGCGGATTCATTGTAATTCATGTAATAATTGTTGTATATTCTTTTATTGGGTTACATCCGGGTTGCGGATGTAGTCACCGGTTGTAAATTATTTTTAATTTCCGCATCTAGGTTTGACCCATGGAGGAGTGCACAAGCTACCGGGTTCTAGGATTCAGTGGGTGTCCATCTTGAGAAGTCAAGACACGGGTCACCCAATTCTAAGATTGGCGGATAGCTTACCGCACTCGTAGGGGTCTAAGATGATTCACACTCGGCTATTCACACGACCATGAAAGACTATATTTCATAGGTGTCACGACCTGAAAGAGCACGTGACTGGCCCTTGAACCATATGAAGTCTATAGGACCCCATCTGATCTAAGTAAGCCAAAAGCCCAGAAATCTAAAACCATTTTAAGGTGTAAATAAGGAAAACAGGTTTAAGAAGTAAAGAAATCATGTTTTGAAAATCAAAGTTTTTAAATAACTAAGCCGAATATGCAATTTAAAAATGTGTAGCCTTTTCTGAAAATTTCGGCAGAGTTTCCTTTGTAAAAACTAGCCCCGAACGGGGTACAACAAGAATAACATATAGGAAATGACAAAAGGCATCCCCAAGCGGGAGCTAGCTCTTCATCAATCGACGGTCATAACCACGCAAGCAACAATAATATACAACGCCAAAGGGCGAGGATCAAAATCCAAAAAGAAACTCAAAACTGCCAGAAAAACATAATACTACAAGCGCGACTCTAAGGTCGAAATAATACATCACTGTCTCTAAGTCTGAAACAATATACATGTTTTGGTTGAGGGAATGACTAGATACAACTGAAAGTATATGTACAAGGATGGTTCTGATGCAAAAGAACCCACCTACCAACGCAAGTCACCCATATGGATGCAGTGTGCCAGAAATACCGCTATGGAATCTGTACGGCAAAAACCTGCAAGGACTGTAGCACAACGGGGGTGAGTTGCCAACTCGTGAATAGAAAATATCTACAAGCAGAGATCGGATGTATGACCCATCCTAGCTCAATACGATCAGATATATATAAACCTTAATGTGAATAAGTCTGCAGCATGCTAAACTGGCAATGTAATCTCTATACATGAGTGTAGTGCCAAGTGCTCGTGCCAGTGCCTCAGGTAATAGCATATCATAAATATGAGGTATGATCAATTTAATCAAATCTGCATGAACGTGGATCCCGTCCACTCGTCACCCAATGACAATAACCATCATGCATGTAAATATCATAAGCATATGCATGGAAATATGAGGATATAAACCACATGTGCCCCTCGCGACACAACAAAATCATGGAACCGGAGTGCCTGGCATCGACACTCGAAAACATCATGAAAACTGTGCCCAGCATCGACACGTAAATCCTCATATAACGGGCTCCGTCAGTCCGGACCAGCCCATGGGCTCCGTCTGCGGAATCGGCCCTTGGCCCCAGCAGTACGCCTATATCCATCTATCGACTCTGGTCGGTATCCTCCGGATGTCCCCTAGGTCCAACCAATCACCGGTAGGTACTCGCCCGCCTCCAGCCTCAATCGGCAAAGTCCTTCGATCATCTTGCCGAGGGGAACCATACCGGGTCCACCATGTACCCGCAATCGGCTCCTCCACTTCTCGAATCGGGTTTCACATGCCGCTCTCAGCATCGAGAAAACACATGGTGGACGCACCGAAATATCATATCAAGGGTAACAGGGTTTTTAAAGCAATGACATATTCTCCTTTGAAATACCCACGGTTCCCAAATCCAGAAATATCATGGAAATAGCAACTCTCAATGCGTAATATCAGAAAACATGATGTATGTGACATGTAAAAGAAATGTAAGCATATAAGTCTGTCATGCAAGAATCATATCCTGAATGCAACAGTACTACAGTGTAGTGACATGACAATTATCGATGATGAAGTGTGTGAGCCGGAAAACATACGCATCATCGATAATGGTGCTGGTGTCCTAGCAGCATGACTGTAATATATCAATAAACACAAGCGATGCAATGCAAATAGCATGAATATGCGGAATCGAATAATCAATGCAACAGTAAAGAACCTGCCTCAATAATATATCATGCAGCCTTGCCTTTTGAAATAAGACGAATCGGGGTTTTTGGTAAAATAAAGGCTACGGGGTTTTAAGAAAAGATGCGTCATTTGAAAATATCCGTAGAATCTCTTTTTGCCTATCTTTAAATTATTCCCGATTCGTTAGTTTTGAAATAGGTATGACTCGGGTCTAGTCTAACGCCTACTATGCTAACTAGGTACCCAACAATCAAGTCCATCGGGAGAGGTATGAAACCACCTAAATCTGAGTCAATATCACATTATCCAATCACATAACATGTATCACTACCCTCATATCACATAATTTAGGGTACAAATCTAAGTCTAGTACCATCGATACCATCTATATAATATGAATGCGGGGTAAAACACATGCCCTAAGGCCCACTGAAACCATCATGTCGCATCTCAAATACGAACTCTGTCATATCGCCGAATCTCGCGGCCTCAATCATACCTCATCGACTCATTTCAATCCCACGTATCATCCTCAATCCCGTATATGAACACATAGTCCCATACCCATGTGCAGATATACACACCTCCATATGCGCATAGATAAATGAAAGAATGTATACAATTATACGTGTACGTGTATGTGGGAGTGCAACCACTACCCTAGGGTTCGCACTATACTAAACTAATACATCCCTATCATCAGTAAATCCATTATCACCATCAATAATGCTAACAACACATAATAAATATATATGTGTATACGTATTCGTATACATCACCACGGACTGCGGGGGTGCTATACGCCATCCACCCGACTTCTCCCCGTAGATATAAATCCACTCACGTTGCTTCTCATGTGCCGATGCCGATGTCGCCATTTTCATCTTCTTCGCCTCAATATCACGTAGGGTACCTACAAGTATATCACAACGCTAAAGCACATGAAAATCACATCGGAAACCAAAATAGCACACGCTACTCGCATAGGTAAAAACCTATCGTCTCGCATGTAAACACAATCAATATCCACTTGTCGTTGACGTCCAAACGCCACCCGATAGAAACGAATCACCAAATAGCAAAATCCATGCTAAAACAAGTCATAATTCATGCGCCAACATAGGAAAACCAACCCAGATTTTACCCTAGATGGATACTGTCAAAATTGCACATACCCAGGGTCAAGTTTAAAGGGTAAAAGGCTACAAACCAAAAACGAGACGGTTCCTTCCTACTCTGGCCGCAATTTGTGGCCAGAGGGATTAAATCTGTGACCCAAGAAATGAATTAGGGGCTAGGGCTTGGTGTGGTGGTTCCAGGGTGCCTGCACATCTCACTGTCAACTCAATTTTATTTTAGGGGTCTCGGGGTGATAGCAGATTCCTAAATACACTCCCAGATTTACTGTTTTCCCCGATATCGATTCACTAAATCCGTATTCTGGGTTTTACCTTCAGGTTAGGTCTAATAACACATCACACCAGGGGTTCTAGGGTCACCACAAGCCTCAATTTCACCTTTGATTCAGATCCAACCCTAAACCCTAACTTGAAATTTCAAATGTCCAACAAACGGCACCATATCGACACGATACTAGTATGGATACACAAGAAATCAAAATACTAAACTAAAGGTGCAGAATTTACCTCCTTTGGCAACTCAAGAAAATTCTTGAGTTGCCCAAAGTCCTCAAGATCCACTTTTTCTTTGTCCATCGCGTTCCTCTCGGGCTTGTGAACAAGTTTAGTGAAGTGAGATTGGGGTTTTGGGTTTGTCTTAGTGGTGTTTTGGGGGAATTGAAGGAGGAGGAATAAGAAGAGGGGGGAGCAGCAGCAGCAGCTCTAGGAGAGGGGAGAGAGAAATGGGTGTGAGGAAAAGATGGGAGTATGGTTTAAAAGTGAAGGTTGACTTCTCTCTCTCTCTTTCTCATGAAACCTTTATCTTTCCTTTTTCTTTTCCATTTTCATTTCCTTCTCACTCCATTGCGAACCCTAAGCAAAGCCATGGTAAGAAAATGCAACACAAGTGTAGAAAAATGATATGTGCATGTTTTGCACAAAAACGCCAAAAATCCGATTTGCGATTTTTATTCCCGATTAGCACTAAATTAGCATATAAATGATCATAAAAACTTTAAAATGGCATAATTCCATAAAATACCCTATTTTAGAATTTTCCAGAATTTTTGCAACTTTTTTTCCATTTATCGATATTTAGTTATTCCGAAATATTAAAATATTCATTAAAATAATATTAAAATATAAAAATTCCCAAAAATAATATTTGATTATTTGGAAATGTTACAATCTACCCGCCTTAAAGAAATTCGGTCCTCGAATTTAAATTTAAACCCCCAAATACTAAAACATTTCGATACAAATCCAAGTCGTCGGGGCTCCGAAATCATCAATACATAAAACATCATAGCGCAATGCATGTGCATGAGTACTGATCAGATAACTCAAAAGCAAATCTCCGTCAAGCATCCCGCAATCATCGGAGTCATGGTAAAGAAACACATGTCAAATCCAAAACAAAACCAATATGATATAGATCAGAACTCTACATGTAGACATCCAATCTATACATGTGGATAGCTGATGTAAATGAATGCCAAATATTTTTAAGTCGTTGTGCGATGCGCATAATACTGCACAGCGGCGGACGTTTTTCATAAGAAAATAACCATATATGTATATATCTTTTGTTTACTATGTACGTTCCGCCGTTTTGAAAACAATTTAGAAGGGTTTCCTTGTTTTTAAAACGTTTCGTGTCATATCGGACACGTAGGTATATATGCCAAGACTATAGCTTGCTTTTTGGAAATCCCTTCGATAACTATCAATGCAAGCAAAATATATCCAGGTACTGTCCTCTGATTAGTCCTGCTCAGTACAAAACGACTATCAAATATCATAAAAATATACTGCTCCAAAAGGAATAAATCCCAAAAATGCACATAACACCACCCTGTGCGTCTGGTGCGCACGGAAATCAAAATCCATATATGTGCCATACAGGTGCACAAAACAACATCTAAGTGCAACGGGTATGCACGAAGCATCTGTCATAGGCAACGTGTGTGCCTGACAGCCAAAACAGGTGCATCTGACATGCACGAAGAATCTCGATTTAGTGCATCTGGTGTGCACCAAAATCATATCTCAAAACATGCGCCCAACATGCGCGAAAATCCAAATCAGTGCATCCATCGTGCACGAATGAAAGTCTAAATCCTGCGCACTCAATTATGCACGGAATCACGAAATCCAATGGCAGACGCCGAACATGCGTAAGTCCAGTTAAAAGCACGGAGTACAAGAATCAACATCAATATCAAAATCAAAATCGACATATCGAATGACATCAAATCGAAGTCAGGAGCAACCGTAGTGCACAAAATATAAATCCGGTGCAACAAAGGCACGAAATATAAATCTAATGCGATAAACGCAAGAAACATAAAATTGGTGCGACAAACGCACGAAGTATAGAACTGGTGCATCCCATGCACAAATATCAAGCAATAACTCAAATGCGTAAGCAGCAACACCAAGTGTACCCAGGTATAAAGAAAATCATAAACGTGTGCAACCGCGTGCACAAAACACATATCAATGCACTACAAGCACATATAAGCTATACTGAGTGCAAAATCAAATGTGTGCGTAACATATGCACAACATCAAATCAACCGTATGAAATCCATGAAGTCATAAGCAGGTGCAGCCAAGGCACGAAACGATATCAGGTGCAATAACTGTGCGCAAATCATAAATCAACACAACGATGTGAAAAGCACATCTCAAGTGTAATAACTATGCATAAGATATACATACCCGGTAGGTGCAACCATGGTGCACAAAATCAAATATCATGGAACTCAGTCATAAAGACTAAATCATGTAAATAGATCGTCTAAAATACCGAAATCCAAAGTGATGGATACGTGATAATCAAATCACAAAATCACAAATCATAAATACCGCCGTCGGTATATCCTCCTTCAAGGTCGAGAAGGTGCCGGTGCGTCCAATGCTAGCAGCGCAAGATATCTACTTGCCTCTTGGTAACGGCTGGCGTCCTCTGCCTTTGGTTCCTTATCTTTCCTGTGGATTACCAATCTCGCAATCTATCGGCTCATCGGCCCGGTCAGGTGTGCTAACCGGAACGATTCCGTTCTGGCACTTTTCTGGTCATCTCTCGGTCAATCCTCACGACCGCTCGTAAAGCAGCACATCTCTGGCGCTAACCTCGGGTCCTCTGAATGCACATCACCCATCGGCTCCTGGTGCAAATCTTATTGCAGCAGTGTACTGGAAGGAATCCTGCTCAATGTCTTTTCTGATCTCGCCTAAGACAAACTGTAAGGAGGCTGGTACTCTGGCGTAATCTTTCCTCGCTTCCTGGACATCTGCGTCCTTAGTACAGCATCTACGCGAAAGCTGGTCGCATCCCTGCGCCTCTGTATGCATATCCGACCTTTAATCTTAACAGGGTGTAATAACAGCTCGTCTGCATCTCTCACGAACTTCTTGTCCCGCTTGTCTGTATCATCGACCATTTCGACGTCGCGTCTCTATCTGCGCACTGCAATGTCCTCGGCTACGGTCCATCCGAAGTCTCTCACACGGACTCGAAATTACGAACTCAGTATTTTCATCATTCAGTAGAAGATATCTAGCCGATCACGTCCTCAACATGCGTATCGCATCTCTGATGTCAGAGGAGTGGAATGTCATCTCGTCGAAATCTCATGCGAACTCTTTACTCCACTCTGCTTCAATATCGAATGATCCGGACTCATCTCATCATGGCTACACAGACTGCGCTCCAACGGCTATACTCGTATCTAGAGTCTCCCAAGCAGTGTCCCGTCACATGATATCCGAAAGATGTCGAATCTTCCGATCGACTCGTCAGAACCTCATAATCCTTCAAGAGCTCAACATCTCGGGTATAGTTTAATAGTATCGAGTACATACCACAGCATCGGTGGTCCAGCCGTAGAAGGGCAAACCCAAGCCTCACTAATGGCGCCACGGAACTGCCGCAAACCCTAAGGTTCAAAGGCTTTCACACGGTCATTATGTCGAGTTAGGATTTCATTCTTCTAGAGGGTCCATAGAATCGCTTGCATGTCTTTCCGAATACTTTAAACTTGGAAAATGGGTTCCTGACATTCGATCGTCTCAATCGACTCTCAACGAATCTGCGAGAAGTCGTCTCTAGCTGATCTACCTGATGACCTCGCATCGGGGTAAGCGAACGAACCACATGTCCCAGTCATTCATCCTCGGTGACTAGCGACTCACCATCATATCTCTAAGTATATGCTCAAGCTGCAGTAGTTCCAACATCTGGGGCGATATCTCATCATTCGCAGCAACAAATGGCTCATCGTTCGTACGCTGAACAGAGCCTCAATCATCATGAATAAGCGACTTATCAATGGTCATCATATCCAGGCTGGCCTCTATCAGTGGCTCAATCCTCTGATACCGATCGGTACGCCCGAGGAATCTCGTAAAAGCGATCAGTCCAATGCTCATGGCGCGAAAACACAATAAGACGACGCCTCTATATGCAATCGTATGTCTCTGGAAACACGCCCTGGTCAGTCCTCGTCCACGACGAGCTCATGCTGACGCAACTCGAGCCGTAGCTCACTCTGCCCGTGCAATCGTGGCAGCAAAACCATAACCAGTCTCGATAATGATAGATCATAGGAAGGAATATAATACTGCGCAAGAAATGTACATCCTAAGGTTTCTTGAGCGGAGTGGCGTATCATAAGTATGCCGCGGAACATACGTACGGTACGTCCCTCTACTCAATCTACCTACTCCATCAACCAAGGGTCATCCTATGGGACGAAAGTTCGGGTATAATACCCCCTCGACTAAGTCTAAGTTCCGTAAGGTCAAGCCTAAGTTCCGTATATATAAACGCCCTAGGCTCCACATAGTCAAACTTAGACTCGAACCAAGGTTAACCTAGCGCTCTGATACCAACTTTGTCACGACCCGAAAGAGCACGTGACTGGCCCTTGAACCATATGAAGTCTATAGGACCCATCTGATCCAAGTAAGCCAAAAGCCCAGAAATCTAAAACCATTTTAAAGAGTAAATAAGGAAAACTGGTTTAAGAAGTAAAGAAATCTTGTTTTGAAAATCAAAGTTTTTAAATAACTAAGCCGAATATGCATTTTAAAAATGTGTAGCCTTTTCTGAAAATTTCGGCAGAGTTTCCTTTGTAAAAACTGGCCCCGAACGGGGTACAACAAGAATAACATATAGGAAATGACAAAAGGCATCCCCAAGCGGGAGCTAGCTCTTCATCAATCGATGGTCATAACCACACAAGCAATAATAATATACAACGCCAAAGGGCAAGGATCAAAATCCAAAAGAAACTCAAAACTGCCAGAAAACCATAATACTACAAGCGCGACTCTAAGGTCGAAATAATACATCACTGTCTCTAAGTCTGAAACAATATACAAGTTTTGGTTGATGGAATGACTAGATACAACTGAAAGTATATGTACAAGGATGGTTCTGATGCAAAAGAACCCACCTACCAACGCAAGTCACCCATATGGAAGCAGTGTGCCAGAAATGCTGCTATGGAATCTGTACGGCAAAAACCTGCAAGGACTATGGCACAACGGGGGTGAGTTGCCAACTCGTGAATAGAAAATATCTACAAGCAGAGATCGAATGCATGACCCATCCTAGGTCAATACGATCAGATATATATAAACCTCAATGTGAATAAGTCTGCAGCATGCTAAACTGGCAATGTAATCTCTATACATGAGTGTAGTGCCAAGTGCTCGTGCCAGTGCCTCAGGTAATAGCATATCATAAATATGAGGTATGATCAATGTAATCAAATCTGCATGAACGTGGATCCCGTCCACTCGTCACCCAATGACAATAACCATCATGCATGTAAATATCATCAGCATATGCATGGAAATATGAGGATATAAACCACCTGTGTCCCTCGCGACACATCAAAATCATGGAACCGAAGTGCCCAGCATTGACACTCGAAAACATCATGAAAACTGTGCTCAGCATCGGCACGTAAATCCTCATATAACGGGCTCCGTCGGTCCGGACCAGCCCACGGGCTCCGTCTGCGGAATCGGCCCTCGGCCCCAGCAGTACGCCCATATCTATCTATCGACTCTGGTCGGTATCCTCCGGATGACAGCCAGGTCCAACCAATCACCGGTAGGTACTCGCCCGCCTCCATGCTCAATCGGCAAAGTCCTTCGATCATCTTGCCGAGGGGAACCATACCGGGTCCACCATGTACCCGCAATCGGCTCCTCCACTCCTCGAATCGGGTTTCACATGTCGCTTTCAGCACCGAGAAAACACATGGTGGACGCACCGAAATATCATATCAAGGGTAACTGGGTTTCTAAAGCAATGACATATTCTCCTTTGAAATACCCACGGTTCCCAAATCCAGAAATATCATGGAAATAGTAACTCTCAATGCGTAATATCAGAAAACATGATGTATGTGACATGTAAAAGAAATGTAAGCATATCATTCTGTCATGTAAGAATCATATCCTGAATGCAACGGTACTTCAGTGTAGTGACATGGCAATTATTGATGATGAAGTGTGTGAGCCGGCAAACAAGTGTACGTGGAACATACGCATCATCGATAATGGTGCTGGTGTCCTAGCAGCTTGACTGTAATATATCAATAAACAGAAGCGATGCAATGCAAATAGCATGAATATGCGGAATCGAATAATCAACGCAACAGTAAAGAACCTGCCTCAATAATATATCATGTAGCCTTGCCTTTTGAAATAAGACGAATTGGGGTTTTTGGTAAAATAAGGGCTACGGGGTTTTAAGATAAGATGCGTCGTTTGAAAATATCCATAGAATCCCTTTTTGCCCATCTTTAAAATATTCCCGATTCGTTAGTTTTGAAATAGGTATGACTCTGGTCTAGTCTAACGCCTACTATGCGAACTACGGACCCAACAATCAAGTCAATCGGGAGGGGTATGAAACTACCTAAATCTGAGTCAATATCACATTATCCCATCACATAACATTTATCACAACCTTCCTATCACATAATTTAGGGTACAAATCAAAGTCTAGTACCATCGATACCATCTATATAATATGAATGCGGGGTAAAACACATGCCCTAAGGCCCGTTGAAACCATCATGTCGCATTTCAAATACGAACTCTGTCATATCGCCGAATCACGCGGCCTCAATCATACCTCATCGACTCATCTCAATCCCACGTATCATCCTCAATCACGTATATGAACACATAGTCCCATACCCATGTGCAGATATACACACCTCCATATGCGCACAGATAAATGAAAGAATGTATACAAGTATACGTGTACGTGTATGTGGGAGTGCAACCACTACCCTAGGGTTCGCACTATACTAAACCAATACATCCCTATCATCAGTAAATCCATTATCACCATCAATAATGCTAACAACACATAATAAATATATGTGTGTATACGTATTTGTATACATCACCACGGACTGCGGGGGTGCTATACGCCATCCACCCGACTTCTCCCCGTAGATATAAATCTACTCACTTTGCTTCTCATGTGCCGATGCCGATGTCGCCATCTTCATCTTCTTCGCCTCAACATCACGTAGGGTACCTACAAGTATATCACAACACTAAAGCACATGAAAATCACATCGGAAACCAAAATAGCATACGCTACTCGCATAGGTAAAAACCTATCGTCTCGCATGTAAACACGATCAATATCCACTTGTCGTTGACGTCCAAACGCAACCCGACAGAAACGAATCACCAAATACCAAAATCCATGCTAAAACAAGTCGTAATTCATGCGCCAACATAGGAAAATCAACCCAGATTTTACCTTTGATGGAAACAGTCAAAATTGCATATACCCAGGGTCAAGTTTAAAGGGTAAAAGGCTACAAAACAAAAATGAGACGGTTCCCTCCTACTCTGGCCACAATTTGCGGCCAGAAGGATTAAATCTGCGGCCCAAGAAATGAATTAGGGGCTAGGGCTTGGTGTGGTGGTTCCTGGGTGCCTGCACATCTCACTGTCAACTCAATTTTATTTTAGGGGTCTCGGGGTGATAGCAGATTCCTAAATACACGCCCAGATTTACTGTTTTCCCTGATATCGATTCACTAAATCCGTATTCTGGGTTTTAGCTTCAGGTTAGGTCCAATAACACATCACACCAGGGGTTCTAGGGTCGCCACAAGCCTCAATTTCACCTTTGATTCAGATCCAACCCTAAACCCTAACTTGAAATTTCAAAAGTCCAACAAACGGCACCATATCGACATGATACTAGTATGGATACACAAGAAATCAAAATACTAAACTAAAGGTGCGGAATTTACCTCCTTTGGCAACTCAAGAAAATTCTTGAGTTGCCCAAAGTCCTCAAGATCCACTTTTTCTTTGTCCATCGCGTTCCTCTCGGGCTGGTGAACAAGTTTAGTGAAGTGGGATTGGGGTTTTGGGTTTGTCTTAGTGGTGTTTTAGGGGAATTGAAGGAGGAGGAAGAAGAAGAGGGAGCAGGAGCAGCAGCAACTCTAGGAGAGGGGAGAGAGAAATGGGTGTGAGGAAAAGATGGAAGTATGGTTTAAAAGTGAAGGTTGACTTCTCTCTCTCTTTCTCATGAAACCTTTATCTTTCCTTTTTCTTTTCCTTTTTCATTTCCTTCTCACTCAATTTCAAACCCTAAGCAAATCCATGGTAAGAAAATGCAACACAAGTGTAGAAAAATGATATATGCATGTTTTGCACAAAAACGCCCAAAATCCAATTTGCGATTTTTAATCGCGATTAGCACTAAATTAGCATATAAATGATCATAAAAACTTTAAAATGGCATAATTCCATAAAATACCCTATTTTAGAATTTTCCATAATTTTTCCAACTTTTCCTCCATTTATCGATATTTAATTATACCGAAATATTAAAATATTCATTAAAATAATATTAAAATATAAAAATTCACAAAAATAATATTTGATTATTTGGAAATGTTACAATAGGTGGCTCGTTGAAATGCTTATGTTCATAGTTAATCCATTTTTCCATTTTCTGTGATGTTTATATCTGCCTATTATTGCGTGAGACGGATGGATATCTATATCTATATCTATATCTATATCTATATATATAGACGTTGCTTATGTTTTGCACCCGCGTGTAACATTTTTAAAAAAAATAGACGTTGCTTATGTTTTGCACCCGCGTTTAACATTTTAAAAATGATAATAAAATAAAATAATTAATTAATTAAATAAATAAAATCCTTTAGGTGAATTTTCTAATAATCGGTAAAATAAACCGTATTTTCCGTAAAACTCAACTATAATTATTTTTCAATATAGACTTAAATACGCCTATTTTAACTATATAATTGCTAGTATTTGGTATTTATTTGGTCACTTATAAATTGTTAGTTTAATTAAATATTTTTCCTTAATTAATTAATTTAAATATTATTTTAAGCTTTCATTATATATTTAATTAGTGTAAATTACAAATTTGAATGGGTTAATTGGACAAATGTGAACCATAACATATTAGAATCAAGTTTGTAATATGCTCTTCTCTTCTTGATTTGTCTTCATAATTCTAGATAATTTTAGGTTTTGCTTAGAAAAAATAAAATAAAACAAATAATTAAGAAAATAAGTGAAAAGATGTAATAATGGGAGAGAATTCTACACACATCTACACACACACCCCACTCTTTTCCCTCTCCCCGAAATGGCCGAACCCTTAGCAGCTCTCTCTCTCTCTCGCTCGCTCCCTCCCTCCCTCCAATTCAACTCATTTCATTTCATACAAATAAAAGAAATTAATTAATTAAAGCAAAGGATTAAAAGAGGTCTTAATAGGGAAGCTTCCACATGTGTTCACACATTTCACTCTCTCTCTCTCTTTCTCTAAAGTTGTTGCCGAGCCTCCCCATGACAGCCCTAAAAAAATTTCATCCTATTCCCACTTCAAAATCCACAAATATTTCATCAAAAATGAATACAAACACTCATAAATTCATCATTAAACCTTTAATCAATTTTCTTTGGCCCAAGCTAGCATAAATCAAGGGGCAAGGAAGCAATTTAGAGGCTAAGTTGCAAGCTTGATTCAAGTTTTGTTGAGGTAAATCCTAACCCTAGTGTTTAATTGTTAGTTAATTACTTTAATCTAGCTTTTTAGGTGATTAAATATGGTTTTAATTGGAGTTTAGAAAAATTCAAGAAAGGGGTTTGAGATCAAGTTAGGCTTTTTATCATGTGTTTATAGGTACAAAGTGTAGTTTAAAACCTTAAGAAATGAAAAATCTAAACTAGTTGCTAGTTTGAAAATTGTTACTTTAAAATTTCCTAAATTAGATAATTTTGCAAACTAGGTTTTTAGAATTAATATATTTTGGAGATATAAAATTCTTGTGAATATTTGTGTGACCTAATTATTATGTTAAGTGAGCATTGTGACCATTAGAATTGATAAAACATCAAGACTTGAACTAAAATGGTGTATGGGTGCTTACTAGGTTTTTTGGAATTAACCGATTTGAATTAAATTGAAATTTTAATGACCTACAACCTAATTCCTATAATATTTAATGAGTTATGAATGAGCAATTGGTACAAGTGGGTACTAGGATGGGTGGTTTTCGTGTTTTACGACCCTAGTTATGGTTGTGGCGTGGTCACGAGCACGTTTGTGCGTCAAGTGCGTACGCGTTTAATTAGCGTGCATTGATCGACTTGTGTCGTTTGTGTCCGTGACTAATCGTATATTTATATTCTTAATTGCTTGTATACGATTCTAGGATCGGGTGCAGAGGCGTCGGAAGTGGCTCGGAAAGATAAAACTGAGATCGAATCAGATTACTCGTGGCGTCCCGGTGAGTAGATGTACACATCAATCGGGGGATCGTCTGGATGGCGCCAGGCGCTCGATGGTTTAGTATCACTTGTAGTATTTGCAGTATATGCGTAGTTTCTAGTTATGCACCTCATTGCATTTCATCATCTTATATAGATAATTATATGTATACGTGCGATACCATCTCATAGGACACTTACAGCATTACCATTGGTTCGTGCTGCACGTGCACTATTCGGGCTAACAAACCCGCCATTGGTAATTGCTATGCCACGAACACTATAGAACTTGCGTAAAACAGTATCTTAAAAATTTGCACCATAGATAATATGTGAACTGGTAGTCGTATATTAATTTTATTAAAATAGATACGTAGGATTGTTATTCATATACATACCTCATGGCATCATGAATCATGCATAGCTTCTGGCCTATTTCATATGGTATATACTACTGTATCATAGATTTCCATCATCACCGGCATATTTATATATTGTGATTCTTCTCGAGGATTTCGGTAATTCTGAGAATTCTAGATTTTGAGGAAAACCGCAAGAATTTTATAAAAGCATATTATCGTTTAAAAATGAAAGTTGCGGTTTTCTCGTGATGTATGTGTCGTCCACCATGAGTTTTCATGTTTTCTGTTGGATTTCGAGACCCGATTCGACGAGTGGAGGAACCGTCTCGGGTACAAGGTGGGCCCGGTATGGTACCCCGGGGGAAGATAGAGATTTGTGTAAGTCCATGTCACGCACCCCATAAGCTTGCGGGGAGGTGGAATATATGAAAAACGATTATCAAAGCTTCGTAATACGGACTTGAGCGCATGAATCGTATCTAAACCGTTTCTAGCAAAATACGAAAGGTTTAACTACTCGGATATGAAGTTATACCTCATGATACTTGTCCTTCGGGTCTTCATCTCAGTCCTCCACTCCTCGTAGGCTCTTTGGAACATCGGCAACTCAACGACCTCCTCGAATCAAAGATGATCCACCCGAAAGCTCCTACGCCAAGCTTTATCTCTAACTTGAGATAACTAGGTTGCTCAAAGAGCTAATCTAAGCTACCTAGGGGATATAGAGTGAGGTTATGGATGTATTAGTCTAGCTAACCCTTGATCTCAACACATGAGAGGTTAGGGTTAGGGTTTCAAGCATGAGAGCTTGAGGAGAGAGAAGGTGAGAAGGTGAATTACTTTGGATGAATGAAATCATTTTAGTATATATGAAACATATGATATTATTAAGTAAATAATAAATAAAGCATTATCATAATGTTTCATTAATACCCTAAGTGATTCATCATATGAGTCATATAAATCATTAAATGAATCATTAACTCATTGCATGGATCACTACATGACCCACTAATCTAATTAATGCAAATGCCACATTAGCCCCCAAGTCACCATGCTTCTAGAAGCTTCCCGGAAAATTACGAGAATGCCCCTCCAATCCATGAAAACACGGAAAAACTTTAGACTGTATAAATCCAATAACCCGATACTAGAATCTGGCTTAAACCAAAGCCGGCTAGTAAAAACTGTCCGAAAAGCCGTACGTGCGTAAACACACGTACGCGTCCGGACCTTTGTCGTAAAACCATACGACCTCTATATCGTTTCGCCTGGAGCACGGAAACTCTCTGTGTGGGACTCTAAAGACTCGACACTACGCTGGCAGTGGGTTTAACCACAGACCGCAAGCGGCACCAACTGTACGTAATGGTCCCCAGGTAGATGTCGATAAGAAGGCCGATGAGGAAAACCATCTGAACTCCTACTGAGCCAGATGTGACAATCTCCGTACAGTCCGGTCTGTTCTTCTAAGACTATCGCATATCAAGCCTAGGGGGCGGTAAGCGTCAGTCCCCTAATAGCTGTATAAGTCGTGTCGGAGCGAAGCCCATTACACCATGAGAAACTACTGGAACCTACCAGTAAATCTCGCTTGCCCTGGCCAGGGACTTTGCGTAATGGCTCTCTGACACAGCATGATATCGACTCCCAATACCGGGAGAGACGAATCCTGTCTAACTGCCACTGCCTCCAAGTGCTCGGGACTGCACCCAACTGCTACCTGTTTGCACGACTCCTTTGAGCCATGGTAGGGTAGCAATCTAAGAACAGTGGGACACACTCGAGGCGAAGTAGCAGTGTCAAGTCTGCGGGCTATGCTGTACTCATGTTACCTGGGAACTGTTAACTGACGATGGGTATAATACCAACCAATCAGTTCCCCTGCGAGTCATGTCCGGTGTACCCGTAACCTAACGAGCACCTGTATACTATCTCCAGTATGACGTACTGATGGCTGTGGCACAGACCATCTCCCCAACTAGGATGAGAAGCGTACACACTAAGTCTACTCCGGAATATCGATACCCTATCTCGATAATCCAATGACCAGGGACCTGTATAGGATGTTGCTTACAGACTACCCAGCCCCCACTAGTGTGACTGCCATCACGACGCTGGTAATCAAGTAAAGATCCTATGGGCTCTACTAATATGTATAAGTGATACGTTACAAGAAACATATGCACATATTAAAGTAGACACAAACCAAATAGCATACTACCATTTTTAGCAAGACTGTTACATATACAACTGTGAATATCCCAAGCTTCCATTAATTAATATACAACCTAGTATGATACAATAATGGCCCGTAGGGCATATACACTAACAATTCCCCACTTGCACTAGGGCCATGAGCTGGCATATCGTAGACCTATCATCTCGGATAGCCTCTTGAACTGCGTCTGAGGAAGGGCCTTTGTGAATGGATCAGCAATGTTATTCTCCGTCTCTACTCTCTTTACCTCGATCTCCCGGTAATCTACGATCTCCCTGATCAGGTGATACCGCCTTAAGATGTGTCTGGACTTCTGATGGGACCTGGGTTCCTTCGCTAAAGCTATAGCGCCATTGTTGTCACAATACAAAGGTATTGGATCAACACTGGTAGGAACCACCTGAAGTTCTGTGAGGAACTTCTTCATCCAGACCGCTTCTTTTGCGGCATCGCAAGCAGCTATGTACTCTGCTTCCATCATTGAGTCAGCAACGGTCTCCTATTTGGAACTCTTCCAACAGACCGCCCCTCCATTGAGGGTAAAGACATAACCTGACATGGATTTGGAGTCATCTTTGTCACTCTGGAAGCCGAAGTCGGCTAAGGCCTCAATCTGGAGGTCTTTTCCGCCATACATCAAGAACATATCTTTAGTCCTTCTTAGGTACTTGAGAATGTTCTTTACTGCTATACAGTGCTTCTCCCCTGGGTTTGCCTGATACCTGCTTACTACGCTCAATGCGTATACTACATCTGGTCTGGTACATAATATTGCATACATTATAGAGCCTACCGCAGAAGCGTAGGGTATAATCGATATGCGATCCCTTTCCAAATCAGTCTTGGGAGACATCTCTTTGGAGAGGGTGATTCCGTGACAAGCCGGTAGGTTACCGCGCTTAGAATCATCCATACTGAATCTTTTCACTATGGTGTCTATGTACCTGGACTGCGAAAGTCCCAACATCCTCTTTGATCTATCACGATAGATCCAGATCTCCAGAATGTAGGTGGCATCACCCAGGTCTTTCATGGAGAATTTATGTGACAAGAATCTTTTGACTGACTGTAACATAGGAATATCATTTCTTTTTAGGAGAATGTCATCCACGTACAAGACGAGGAATACGCTCAACCTACAATCTTACTGTATATGCAAGGTTCATCTGGATTTTGATAAAGTCAAATTCTTTGACAGCATCATCAAAACAGATGTTCCAACTCCGCGATGCCTGCTTTAGTCCATAAATGGATTTAAGCAGGTTGCATACTTTACCGCTGCTCCCACTCTGAATGAATCCCTCTGGCTGATCCTATTAGTTATATGTATGCCCTAGAGGCCATTACTATACATTGGATGTATATTGTAGTGGATGCTGGGTCATATATAGGTAGGACTTTCTTGCTCGACATGATAGTACGCTATCTGGTTGCTCTTTATCTTAACATGTATATTTTCTGTCTCTCTGATTACATGTTGATAAAGCCCTTAAGATGTGTACTCGACTTCCAGGACTATGATGAAGATCATACTAGTGGGGCCTGGGTAGTCCATGAGTACATCCTTCAGTGTTCCTAGTCGTGGGAATATCGAGACGGGGTATCGATATTCCAGAGTAGACTAGCGTATATCTTCTCGACCCATGCGATGGGCGATGGATGATCCCATATCCATTGGTGTTTGACATCAGAGATGGTATACGGGTGCTCAGTGGAGACTGGGTACACTGAACGGACTCGCCGAGAACTCCCAGATGGTATTAACCTCACGTCAGATGGCAGTTCTCTGGTGACACTGGTACAGCTTAGTCTGTTGACCCAAGATCGTCATAGAGTCTTGTGTGTCTCCCACTATGCTTTGATTTCCACCCTACCACGGCTCTACTGAGTCGTACAAACAGGTGGTTTTTGGGTACAGTCCCGATTCACATGGAGGCAATGAGCGATAGGAGGGGATTCGTCTCTCCCGGTATTGGGGGTTGATGTTGCGCTATGCTCGACTGGCCATAACAGGAAATCCCTGGCCAGGGTTGCAGTGATCTACTGGTAAGTGTTATCAGTAGTTTCACACATGTTATGGACTTCACGTCAGCATGACTTATCAAGCTATTGGGGTCTGACGATTACCACCCCTAGGCGAGATATGCGACATATCAGACGAACAGACCGGACTGTACGGTAAGTGTTACTGGTTGGATTCATAGGAGTGTGAGCGGGCTTGCTCATCGATCTTCTGATCGCTCAATACCCGGGTGGCCGTTACGTTTAGCAGACCGCTTGCGGCTTGTGGGTGTTTGATATGATCATCACCTGCTGCCGGCGTATTGACGAGTCTTTAGAGTCCTACACAGAGGTTTCCTGGCTCAAGCGAAACGAAATAGGAGCGCATATGAGATATGTGCGGGACCGAGAATAATGCGTGTATGTGATACCGTATTTCATTCTCGCGATGAATGTGTCGAATGGTTGTATGCGATATAACCTAGTTATCGAATCAAGGATTGACTCGATAAGCCGATACATTGGATACTAGCCGGTTATATGCGACATGACCGGATCATTGAATCAAGTGTTGATTTAATGATTTAATGTATAATTATATATTTGATATATTACTTTGCATTAACTAGTATTGGTTCACTTTAAATGGATTTTCTCACTTGAATTGTGCAAGTTGTATATGTGATATACATTTGTGCACATGATTGTATCATGTTTGATGATACATGCCTACTTGGTTAAGTGTAAAGAATTAAACCATGGTTAAACTAATGATTAGGATTTTGCTTTTTCATTTACTTATTTATCTATTTATTTATCTTATTCATTTTGGAAAAGAGAAAGATGAATGGTGGCTTTATTTGTTTTTAGTTGAACATTCATGAAACTTTGACTAAGTCACCATTCTTGTCTCATGCTTAACCCTAACCATATGAACTAACCATAGTACATTCTCTACACTTAACCAAGGGTTAGTAAATGATAAGTATTGATTTATTTATCTAATTTATAAAACACTTATCATATCTTTTTCTTCTTCTTTTTCATGAGAAAGAAAAAGAAAAGCTTTCTACACCAATGGCAACTTGAGAAATCAAGTGAGAAATCCAATTCTAAAGTGAACCCACCTCCTATTTCTTCATCCTCTACCTCTTGCCAAGTAGTATAGGGTGTTTCCTTCACAAGTTTTTATGGCTTGGTGAAGTTGGAGCTTGATCTTGTGATGCCTCGACATAGATCATCTTCGGCATCGAACCGACGTCCAAGTCCGCCCTTTTCTCCGATGAAGCCGATGCTAGAGTCATGGATTCAATTTGGACAGCGGAGGGACATCATCACGGAGCCTAGGAGGTGGAGGACCGGATCTACAAAGGTTGTAGCTTCTTTCCCTTTTGTTAAAGTTGTTTACTTGCATCGCATAGCCTATAAATCTAGTTAACGATCCGTATTAGGGTTTGTAGGCACATGTAAAATTTGAATTAGCCATGTTTGATGCCTTGTGAGACTTCATTTGTGTACCTGGGAACCCTACAGTGGTATCAGAGCCTAGCTAAAGCCTTAGGCAATGCGTAGACGGAATTAGAAGTCCGATCGAACCGAAACCCAAACCCTAAAATGCACTCTGTACATTTTTGAAATTCGTGGATTTTTGTGAATTAAAAATATGCAGAAAAGTAAGCAGGAAAAACTAAGAATTACTATGAAGTTTGGGCCCCTAATTCCATAATTCGACCGCAGAACCGCGGCCAAACCAGGGGTTTGGCGGCGCTTCCGCGGCCCAAATTTGGACTTAGTCCCTCAAATTTCATATATTTATTCTTAGGTCCTTTCTTGGCAATTTTTTATGTGAATTTTTTAATTCCACTCAAGTGTTGAGTTTTCTAGGGTTTTATTGGGGATTCGTTAATTTGATCGGATAATTTAACTTCGTTTATGTTTTTCCGGATATTTTAGAAACTGTTAAAAAGTTCGACCGGATATAAATACCCACTTTTTCCCCTGCCGGGAAATTTCCATGTGTTGGATTTTTCCATGGTTTAAAGACGTTCTAAGTAGTGCAAGTAAAGCGATGGTCCCTCTAGAAGACAACAAACCTTAACTCGATTATGTGACCGTCTTGAACTGCCCTTTGAACCTTAGGGTTTGGGGCAGTACGGCGTGCCACATGTGAGGCGTTGGCTTGACCCTTCTACGGCTGGACCGTTGGTACTGAGGCACGAAGTGAATGTTTTTAAACTTATTTCATGTGTTGATCTGTTTCGGAAAACTTGGGTGTTTGAATGTTCGATCGGAAAGTTTAACATTTTTCTATCTATCTGGAATGTGATACAATAATTGGAATTCACAAGTAGTTATGAGATAACTGAATGAATGTTATAAATCAAGCACTTTAGTCTCACTTGATCTGTTGCCACAGATTTTTGATGTGATCAAAAGTCCGTCGCAATCACGTAGCGTACGCGGATACTCGCCGGGTAAACTTATTAGACAGCTACATCCCTTAACCCCGACCAAGTGACTGTAGGAGAACCCCGTCGCCGAAAGCATCCGTTCGGGTGCTTGCGGTAGCGGTGTTCCGCCTTGGTGCACTTCGTCGACGGTATCGGGGGTGCGGCCGTCTACTGAAGTTTGCCACGAGCATTCGATCAGGATGTCGGGAATCTTGTTGAATTGCCCGACTTGATATTGAAAAGAGTTTTCGATAATGAGACTAAAATGCGGGGTTTATAATTGTTAGGCATGCGATGTCTAAAGAATTCATTTGGTCAGGCATGCGATGTCTGAGGTGGTTGCGGATTCCAACTATTATAGTTTTACACTTTCTTTTCTGTGACCGTAAGTGCAATATATGATATCGCCGGTTTCATTGCTATATGTCAACGACAATTGGGATGCGCATATTTACTTACGTTGATGACATGTGATGTTATGTGTTGCTGGATATGTTATATTGGATCGTCGTGTTCGAATAGCCGGGGTTTTTTTTATGTGAGATGAGTGTTTTTCATTTTCATTCATGTAAAAACTTGTATTTAATATTCTTTTACTGGGGCACTTCCAGGTTGCGGATGTTGTCACCATTTGTATATTATTTACTTTTCCGCATTAGGATAGACCTAAGGAGGGGAGCACAAGTAACTGGGTTCTGGGGTCCAGAGGGAGACCATCTCGAGGAGTCGAGTCCGGGTCTCCTAACCCTAGAATTGGTAGGGTTGCTTGCCGCTTTCGTAGGGGTCTAGGGGTGTGGGATTGGCTATTCATCACGACTGTGGAATCCGTGTTTTATACTGGCTCGTATTGAAAACACGGATGTCCTAGTATATCCAATATTTCATATGATATTTTCTGCTGCGTTATCTGTGATGTGATCATGTGATGTTCTGTGATAGATATAGTATATAGTATATATGATATATTATATAGACGTTGGTTATGTTTTACACCCGCGCTAACCCTGCCTCGCTCTGCCGTTAGTTACCTAACCTAACGGTGCAGACGGGACATCGAGGCGAATGCGGATGGCATAAGCGTACGTTATATTTATCTGTGATGATTAGGTGGACTTAAATGATGGGATATTCATTAATGAGATTAATGAAAGAAAATAAACCTAAAAGATGTTGTGGAATCGAATTTCAAAATAAAAACAGGTAGCTACAGTCCTTGCTTTGCATCGTGGTGTTCATTATAGAACATCCTGCACCTTATTCGATGAGGAAAGGACCGAGATCCCTTCACCGGGAGTGACTCCTTTAGCAATAACTGGCAGATGCTACAACCCTCGGTTTGTCTTTTGATCGCTTCTATAGTTTCCGCTTTGCACAGTGATATATATGATATATCCCGCACCTCATTCGACGAGGAAAGGGCCGACGATCCCTTCACCGGGAGTGACCCCTTTAGCAAAACTAGAAAAGCCTCAAAAACATTCCATTTAAAAACCATTTGATTCCGCAACGAGATCAAGTTCAAAGCATTAAAGGTTTTCTTAAAAACCATTCACAACCCTCCGTCATTTTAGGAAGTAGAGTACTTAGTATTCGTGCTACGTTTGTCGACCATCGCCGAGGCGTAGTGTGCGGTAGCTAAGTGATGTCTTCCTACACAGCATATGATGCGATTAGTCAGGACAGTCATGTGGCTTTGTTGACCTTAGCCAAGGGTCATGTGGATGGGTCTAATTAATCACGAAATGACGGGTAGAACTTGACTAGTACCTATGATTTGTTGACCTTAGCCAAGGTCATAGGTGCTAGGGGTAAAAACCATTATCGGGAGTTTCAAGTGTTGAAACTTGCAATGAGATTGCTTACCTTCTATATGATAGTTGGATCCCGATACCCACTGCGAGTAATTGTTACTCCTGGGAGAGTTTTGCACTTTGCAATTAGCCGATCAAGTAGGTGTCTAGAAAGGTGTCAACGGGGTTACGCCTCTGGGAAAACGAGGTTTACTGTAATTAGGTCCGTGCGAAAGCACGGGGAACCTTCCTCCAAGTACCGACACTGGCCTGGCTGAAAAATTGGCAAACTTGTAGAGTGTAATTAATCCCGGCTAGTCTTTCCTTTTAAGGTTTGAAGGAAGATTTGATAAAAACAGTGGGAGCCATCCTGATTAGATAAAATATATAACCAATCTGATCTTGCAAGAGCGCACGCTGAGTGTTTTCTTCTCTCTCTCTCCAGGTAGCGACCATATCACGCCTTAATCAAGATAATAATATGGATGTTATTGACCGAACCTGCTTGTTATACTGATCTGGGGAACGTTGGTCCCACTCCCACTTATAATTGTTATAAGACAGAGCAGGAAATAGGGAAATACCAGAATTCCTATGCCGCCCAAACGAAGAAAGTGGATGAGATGCATCTCCTTCGGGTGTGTTCATTATAAAGAACTATTTCTCAGTATCCTCTGAATCCTAGTTATTTGATACCGGGTCAGGATCCCAGATATGTAATCTGTTACATAGGGCTATAAAAAGGTAGAAAACTGAGAACGGGTGATAAGTTTCATGAGACAGAAAACGGGGCAAGTGTTGCAGCCAAGTCTGTTGGTCACTGTCACCCTGTATTACCTGAGTACATTGATTCGGAACAAATGCTATTAGATACCGAACCTGATGTACAAAATCATATCTGTCTCTTTATTAGTAAAGAAACGATAAAATTTTGTATTGTTGGATAATGTTTTGAACATTTCCTATATCAAAAGTTGATTGGTTCAGGCACGTTATCTAAAAGCATTAATGTTCTAAATCAAACTACAGTTTTTTGTATACAGAACACACACAAGAGGAAGAGTTCAGCAATGAACGAATCCTTCTTGAGGCATTGTAGACTAGGTCATATCAATGCGACCCGACTAGCTGAAGTTACATGTAGATGCATATTTAAATCAGTTTGAATTTACATCTTGTGAAACTTGCCAGTCATGTCACAAAGATATAATGACACAGCTCTGTTTATTGGAAACAGAGAAAGAGTTGGTGAACTCTTGGGATGATACATGTTGATGTATAAAGGTCCCCTGTCTACACATGCCAGGACTGGTTCTTTGTACTTCATTACATTCTCTGATGATCTCTCAATATTCAGTCATATGTTCCTGCTGAAACACAAGTCCGAACCTTTTGAGATATTCACAGAATATAAGTTAGAAGTAGAGAACCAATACGGGTATAAGTATTATGTCCTTTGATGAGATCAAGGAGGAGAATACTTGTGCATAGAATTCCTGAACTATTCTAAAAGAGAATGAGATTCTCTCTCAGCATTACTCCTCCGTATACACCATAGCACGATGGTATATCGGGGAGGAGCAATAACACCCTATATGATATGGTGTGCTTTATGATGAGTACTACTGAGTTACCTATTTCCTTTTGGGAGTTATGCACTTATGAAGCTGCATACCTATTGAATTGGATTTGATTCAAATTAGTGCCTACCACTCCATATAAGATATGGTATGGGAAGAGCCTATCTCTTAAGTAAGTTAAGATTAAGGATTGTCCGGCCTGTGTCAAAAGCTAAATCCGGACAAGATCGAGGCAATGTCAGATCTGTAGAACTGGATAGGTTCCAGCTATACAAAACTGCAGCTGATGATTTAATAGAACCGAAGGATTCAATAGTTCCCGATGAACCTCAGCCTCTCCGCCGATCTGGTAGGGTTCCTCATCCGCCTGAGAGATACTTCGGTTTCTCGATGACAGTGGGAGTGAGGAATGCATCATGAGATGATGACCCAACTAGATTCGAGCAGGTCATCGAGAGTAGGGACTCTGTAAGAATGGCTGGATGCTTAGCGATCTGAGATGGAATCCATGTACACCAGCAAAGTATGGACTTTGGCTGCTAAATCTGAAGGGTTAAATCCCCATCAGGAGCAAGTATATCTTGAGAAGATTACTTGGTGTAGATGGAAAGGTTGAGACTTTCAAAGCTAGACTTGTTAAAGGTTTTCGTCATCAACCAGGCGTGGATAATGATGAAACCTTTTCTGGGGCCTATGCTTAAGTCCATCCGGATCCTACTTGCCACGGCTGCATACCATGACTACGATATCTGGTGGTTGGGTGTCATGACTGCTTTTCTAAATGATGTTTTAGAAGAGAACGTCTATAAGTACACAGCCAGAGGGCCTCGTAGACAGTGGGAGCAGCGGAAATGTGTGCAAGATGCTTTATAGGATAAAGCAGGCATCGCGGAGTTGGAACATCTGTTTTGATGAATTAGTCAAAGAGTTTGACATCATCAAAATGGTAGATGAACTTTGTATAAACAAAAGGGTTGTAGGGAGTATGGTGGCGATTCTCGTAGAGTACGTGGATGACATACTCTTGATAGGGAAAGAGTTTCCTATGCTACGCTCGATCAATCTCCGCTTATCACAGTGATTCTCCACATAGGATCAAAGTGATACCTACTAAATCCTAAGCTTTGGATCTATGAGATAGATCTAAATGGATGTTAGGATACTCACTAGTTGTAGTGAGATAGTATCACTTGATCCTGGGGAAAATCACTGGAATTGTCCCAGGGTGATAAAGACGACTGAATGTCAGTCACAGGCATTGTCTTTACCCTCTATCGAGGGACGGTATGTTGGAAGAGTTCCAAGCTAGATACCGTGGCAAACTAGACGATAAAGGATGGTAACATCGCTATTAAAGATACTACCAAAGAGGCAGTTTGGGTGTATATTTGTTGGATATATGTATGCCCTAGAGGCCATTATGTGATAGTGGATGTATCTATACATGTATATATATTCAGTTTGCATTCTTGCTCGACATGATAGTATGCTATCTGGTACTTCTTTATCTGACATGTTTATTTGATCATGCTTCTATTCATTCATACATGCTGATAAAGCCCTAAGGATATCGGCTTGACTACTCTGATTATGATGGAGATCATACTAGTGGGACATCTGTAGTCTATAAGCATATCCTGAAATGTCCCTAGTCGCAGGTGTATCGAGACGGGGCATCGATATACCAGAGTAGACTAGCGTATATGATACTAGACCCATACGATGGGCGATGGATGTTCCCACATTCATCGATGTTTGACATCAAGATCATACACGGGTGCTCAGTGGTGACTGGGTACACTGGACGGACTCGCCGAGAACTCCTATATGGAATTATATCTATCGTCGGATAGCAGTTCTCAGGTGACACTGGTACAGGTTAGTCTGTAGACCCGAGATCGTCATGGAGTCTTGTGTGTTCTCCCACTGCACTTTGATTGCCACCCTACCACGGCTGTACTGAGTCGTGCAAACAGGTGGCCGTTGGGTACAGTCCCGAGACACACGAAGGCAATGAGCGATAGGAGGGGTTTCATCTCTCCCGGTATTGGGAGTTGATGCTGTGCTGTGCTCGACTGGTTATAACAGCAAGTCCCTGGCCAGGGCTGCTGAGATTTGCTGATAAGTGTTATCAGTAGATTCTCGATCTGTTATAGACCATTCACCGACACGACTTATTGAGTTATTGGGGTCGACGTGACCATCCCTAGGCTCGATATGCAGCATATCTGACGAAGAGACCGGACTGTACGGTAGTGTTGCCGGATGGCTCGACGGGAGTTGTAGCAGGTTCGCTTGTTGTCTTCTGATCGTTCAATACCCGGGTGGCCGTTACGTTTAGCTGACCTCTTGCGGCTTGAGGGCACTTGATATGATCATTACCCTCTGCCGGCGTATTGACGAGTCTTAGAGTCCCACAGAGGGGTTACCCAGTCCAGGCGAAACGTTGTGGTGCGCATATGCGATATGCGCATGCACCCGATTGAAATGTGCGTATATGATATCGAACATTGATCGGGTGAACTGCTTTTGGTGGGGTCATATGAGATATGACCGGATTGATAAATCAAGTGTTGATTTATCATTTAACCATAAGTTATCTCACTTGAAAACTTTCTAGGGTTTGATGGATGTATGCATGCATGCATGTGTTTCTTTCTTCTTTTCTAGTTTCATGCACATGAAGATGTGCATACATGTACACATACATACTTCAAACCATCATGGTTGATTATATATGGAAATGGTGGCAATATAAGCTTCACACCATAGATTAAACTATGGATAATTATTTAATTTTGGTTTTAAAAGAAAATGAAAAGGAAAGGATAATTATGCTAGTTTCTACATGCTTCTTTTAACCTAACCATTCTCACCCACCACTAAACCATGGTTATCTTTTCCTTTATCATTCTAAACCCAAGTTAAATTAATCATCCATCATTTAATCATGGTTAGAGTCAAGAAGGATTAAATATATATAGTGATATTTATTTTCTTTTGCAAGTTAACCTAATGGTTATCATTTTATCTCTTGAAAGAAAAAGCCACCATTTTCATCCTCCTTCATCTTCTTCTCTCTAGTTCTTTTCTAGTGAGTGAAACACAACAAAAGAAAGGTTTTTGAAGTGAGATCCAAAGCCACAACAACATTCTACACAAGCTTAGCCGTTTTGTTTAGAGTGTTATCTTCGGTTTGACGAAGTAGCGAGCTTGGACGGATATCTCCGCGGTGGATCATCGTGGATACAAGGGGAGTACAAGAGGACCTCGTTTCAACACCAAAGAGCCTAAGGAGCGAAGCAAAAACAGGAGCTACAAAGGTTGTAGCCTTCAAACCCTAACTTTTGTTAGCTTTAAGTTCAGTAAACCCTAATTTTCTAGGATCTATCCTTTGCATGTTGGTTTAGCACCTTAAAAAATAAAACTTTGGGTCATGTGATGCTTCAAAACTCTTCATAGGGTGCTATACTAACCTTACATTGGTATCAGAGCCGACCTAGAACGTTAGGCGACCTTTTTGCGAAGTGAAAAGTCCGATCGAACCAAAATACGGATTTATGGGATGCTCTCTGGAAATTTTTTAAAAAACTGATATTTTTCAGAATTAAAAATTCTCAAAAAATAGAGCAGGTAAACATTAGACTATCTGGAAAATCCATACCCATGAACAGTAAGTTTGACCGCGGAAGGGCGGCATAAGCAAGCTTAGGCCGCGCTTCCGCGGCCAAATGAGGGGCTCTCTGACAAATTTTTGCACAGTAATTTTCTTTACCTGCTACAGTACATTTAGAGAGTATTTAATCTGAATCTGCTGTTGAAAATTCTGGAGATGGTTTTGAACTAGTTGTTTCGATCGGAATTTTCATTTCGTATTTCTTTTCCGGGTAAACTAGAAAGTATTGAAGTGTTTGAACGAATATCATTTACTCAATATTCACGGGGTTTAAATAGTTTGGAGATGTGTGCAAGTCTTTTTGCGGTGGTCCCTCTAGAAGACAACAAACCTTAACTCGATTATGTGACCGTCTCGAACTGCCCTTTGAACCTTAGGGTTTGGGGCAGTACGGCGTGCCACATGTGAGGCGTTGGCTTGACCCTTCTACGGCTGGACCGCCGCTACTGTGTCACACTCCGGTTTTTTGAACCCTGCTCAAGTGTTGAGCTTTAGTGAATCTTGGGTGCTTGACAGTTCGTTCGAAAACTTTAATACTGTCTGTTTATCTGGAATGTGATACAATATGTGGAATTCAAATAGTGTAGACATGAAATACGAAATATGTGATATTTCGCATTTATGATGTCTAAAGAGAATCTGGATTCCAAATATTGTAGTTTTACACTTTCTTTTCTGCGACCGTAAGTGTAGTATGTTAGATATCGCCGGTTTCGTTGCTATACATCAACGACAATCGGGGTACGCATACTTACTTACGTTGATGATATGTGATATTATGTGTTGCTGAGATATGATGTGCAGGATTGTCGCGATCGAATAGCCGGGTTTTTTTTGTGAGATGAGAGTTTTATATTTTCATTCATGTAAATTCAAATGTAATGTAATATTCTTTTATTTGGGGCACTTCCAGGTTGCGGTTGTGTCACCAGTGTTGTATATTATTTACTTTTCCGCATTAGGATGGACCCAAGGAGGGGAGCACAGGTGACCGGGTTCTGGGGTTCAGTGGGAGGCCATCTCGAGGAGTCGAGACCGGGTCTCCTAAACTCCAGGATTGGTAGGGTCACTTGCCGCTCTCGTAGGGATCCAGGGTGTGGGCTTGGCTATTCATCGCGACTATGGAATCCGTATTTTCTATTCTGGCTAAATACTAAATACGGACGTCCTAGTATATCCCACGTTATATCTATATTTCTGCTGCCTATGTTCTGTGATATCTGAGACGAATGACATATTATATATATGATATATAGTAGACGTTGCTTATGTTTTACACCCGCGCTAGTCCCGTCCCGGTATGCCGTTAGTTAAGTAACCTAACGGTGCATAACGGAACATTGCGGCGAATGCGGATGGCATAAGCGTACGTGTTATTTTCGTTTCTTTTCTGTGATTGGCTTAAGGACTTAAATAATGGGATTACATTAATGTGATTAATGTAAAGAAAATAAACCTAAAAGATGTTGTAGAATCGGATTTAAAAACTACTCGGCTATTTATGAAAAAGCTATATTTCAAAACTGCGGAGCTTAAGCCACTCCTTTTGAAAACCTTTTGATTCTACAACGATATCAAGCTCAAAGCGTTAAAGATTTTCTTAAAAATCATTCGCAACCCTCCGTCATTTTAGGAAGTAGAGTACTTAGTATTCGTGCTACGTTTGTTGACCTTAGCCAAGGCGTAGTGTACGGTAGCTAAGTGATGTCTTCCTACAAACGCATATGATGCAGATTAATTAGGACGGGCATATGACTTTGTTGACCTTAGCCAAGGGTCATGTGAACGGGTCTAATTAATCAAGAAATGACGGGATGAGCTTGACTAGTGCTCGTGATTTGTTGACCTTAGCCAAGGTCACGAGTATTAGGGATAAAAACCATATCGGGAATTTCAAGTGTTGAAATTTGCAATGAGATTGCATACCTTCCATATGATGGTTGGATCCCGATCCCACTGTGGGCAATAGTTGCTCCTAGGAGAGTTTTACAGTTTACAATTAGATAACTCATTAGGTGTCTAGAAAGGTGTTAACGGGGCTCCGCCTCTGGGAAAACGAGGTTTACTCTAATTAGGTCCGTGCGAAAGCACGGGGAACCTCCCTCAAAGTACCGACACTGGCCTGGCTGAACGGTTAGCGAAGTTGTGGACTGTAATTAATCCTGGCTAGTTTTTCTTTTTAAGGTTTGAAAGAAAAACTTGATAAAAAGCAGTGGAAAACATCGATTAGACAAGATAATAAACCAATCTAATCTATGCAAGAGCTTTCGCTGAGTGTATTCTTTTCTCTCTCTTAATGGCAGATACCAATGACTGGACTTAAGCTTCTACTAGATAAAAACAAACTGAACGGGACCAACTATAAAGACTGGCTAAGGAATCTGAAGATCGCCTTGACTTATGATAAAGTATCATATGTCCTCACGGCTTCAGCCCCGCCCGTCCCAGGCCCAAAATCCTCAGTTGCGGACATAGAAGTCCGCAAGACATGGGACGCTGACTGTGCCACGGCCACATGCCTCGCGCTTGCATCGATGGATAACACACATCAAAAGCAGCACGAGGACATGGACATTCACGGGATACTGCTCCATATAAAAGAGTTGTATGGGGAGCAGTCCCGCGTATTACGATACGAGGCATCAAAGAAACTGTTTCACATGCGGATGGCCCCTGGCACACCAGTAGCAGACCATGTTTTGAAGATGATAGCTCTTATAGAAGAGCTTGAGGACCTCGGATGGACTATAGACAATGAACAATATATAGATATTATTCTGCAGTCCCTCCCCTCCACCTTCGCTCAGTTCATAGTGAACTTCAACATGCATGGCATGGAGAAGGACCTCCCTGAACTCCTTAATATGTTAAGGAGTGCAGAGAGCACTATGAAGTCAGCAAAGACTCCCGTTATGACGATTGGACAGTCTTCTTCTTCTCGCCCAAAAGCTAAGGCCAAGGGAAAGAAAAAGAAGAAACCCACTAATCCTAAGGGCGGAGTCAAAAAGGTGAAAGGAAAGGGAAAGTCCACGGCTGGAGACCCAGGGAAAGGCGAGTGTTTTCATTGCCACAAGACAGGACATTGGAAGCGCAACTGCACGGAGTACCTAAGTCTTAAGAAGAAGCATGGTGATGCTTCTGCTTCAGGGGCTGAGAAATAGCAAGGTTTTGAAGACAGGTGACCATACTCTCCGCGTTGGAAATGGTTCCAATGTACATACAGTCGCAATGGGAGAGTATCACTTGGGGTTGCCGTCTGGATGTATTTTGATTTTGAATCCATGTTATTTTGTACCTGATATGCTATGTAATATAATATCCGTATCTTTGTTGGACAATGAAGGATATAATTTTATGTTGCAGAACAATGTTATGAACATTCACCTAAATCAAATGTTGGTTGGGTATGGTACACTTAATAACGGAATATATGTCCTAAATCAACACACAGTTTTCAGTATACAACACACTAATAAAAGAAAATTTTCAGAATTAAATGAAGCTTTTCTTTGGCACTGTAGACTTGGTCATATTAACGAAACAAGACTAAACAAGTTACATAAAGATGGATATTTAAACCCTTTTGAATATAAATCTTATGCGACTTGCCAGTCTTGTATCAAGGGTAAAATGACCAAAACTCCGTTTACCGGACACGGAGAAAGAGCTACTCAGCTCCTGGGCCTCATACATAGTGATGTATGTGGGCCTATGTCTACACAAGCTAGAGACGGTTTTTCATACTTCATTACATTCACCGACGATTTCTCAAGATTCGGTCATGTATTTTTATTAAAGCACAAGTCCGAAGCTTTCGAGAAATTCATTGAATATAAACAAGAAGTAGAAAAACAAACCGGCTTGAGTATTAAGATGCTTCGATCAGATCGAGGTGGAGAGTATCTCAGTACAGAATTTGCAAACTTCCTAAAAGAGAATGGGATTCTCTCTCAGCTCACTCCTCCTTACACACCACAGCACAACGGTGTGTCAGAACGACGGAATAGGACCCTGTTAGATATGGTCCGGTCCATGATGAGTGACACTGAGTTACCAGTCTCGTTTTGGGGGCATGCATTGGAGACTGCAGCGTTTCTACTAAACAGGGTTCCAACCAAAGCCGTGTCTACCACGCCATATGAGATATGGCATGGGAAGAGACCATCTCTTAAGAGAATTAAGATTTGGGGTTGCCCGGCCTATGTTAAAAAGCAGAATCCGGACAAACTCGAGACACGGTCAGTCATGTGTAACTTTGTAGGATATCCAAAGAACTCTTATGGATATCTGTTCTACCACAAAGAGGAACAAAAAGTGTTTGTTTCTCAACATGCCACATTCTTGGAAAAAGAGTTTTTCACAGATAAAGATGATGGCAAAGTGGTGGAACTAGAAGAGGTTCTAGAGACACAAACTACAAATGACGATTTGGTTGAACCGACTGTTGCAGCAGAAACTGAAGAATCTCGGCCACTCCGAAGGTCTAGTAGGACTTCTCGCCCACCGGAGAGGTACTACGGTTTCCTCGTTGATGGTGACAGAGAAGACTGTATCATGAAAGATGATGATCCTACCAGTTTTCAGCAAGCTATCACGAGTGGTGACTCTATGAAGTGGCTGGATGCCATGAGATCCGAAATGGAGTCTATGTACACCAACAAAGTATGGACTTTGGACGTTGTACCCCCTGGGGTAAAACCTGTAGGGTGCAAATGGATCTTTAAAAGAAAGATTGGTGTGGATGGGCAGGTAGAGACCTATAAGGCAAGACTTGTGGCGAAAGGTTTTCGTCAAAGACCAGGTCTGGACTATGACGAAACTTTTTCGCCCATAGCCATGCTTAAATCCATTCGGATCCTACTTGCTATTGCTGCTCACTACGACTATGAAATCTGGCAGATGGATGTTAAAACAGCATTCCTAAATGGAGATTTAGAAGAATGTGTTTATATGGATCAGCCGGAGGGCTTCATTGACAGTGGGAGCAGCGAGAAAGCATGTAGATTGCTTAAATCCATATATGGGTTAAAGCAGGCATCTCGGAGTTGGAACATCTGTTTCGATGATGTTATCAAAGAGTTTGATTTCATCAAAAATCCAGATGAACCTTGTGTTTATAGGAAGGCTGTAGGAAGAGCTGTCACATTCCTCGTATTGTACGTGGATGACATTCTTCTGATAGGAAATGATATTCCTATGCTACAGTTGTTGGAGATAGTGCCCTCAGAGTCAATTATTGGATCACAGGCACGTGATTGCAATGATTGAGGGAGGACCTATCCCGGTACGACAGTCTTACTCGAGATGATAGTTTGCTATCTGGTTTACCTTTATCATCGTGTACTGCTTTAGGTGACATGACATGTCACTATTGCACGTTGATAGAGCCCCTAGGATTCTTGCTTGACTACCGGCAGTATGATGGCGATCATATACGTGGGAGCTGGTAGTCTATAAGCACATCCTTAAAAGGTCCCTAGTCGTTGGAGTTTCGAGACAGGGCATCGATACTCCAGAGTAGACTAGTGTATACAGTCGAGACCCTGACGAGGGGCGGTGGCCGGTCTCGCAAGCCACTGGTGTCAGTTTGTTCACCTAAGATGTATACAGGTGCTCATTGGGTTATGAGTACACCGGACAGGACTCGCCGGGAACATGCTAGTTGGTCTTATACCTGACGTCAGATAGCAGTTCCCTAGTGACATGTGTACAGGTTAGTTCATCGACCTGAGGATCGTCATTTGTCTCGTGTGAGTTCCCACTGTGCTTTGATTACTACCCTACCACGGCTCAAAGGAGTCGTGCAAACAGGTTTTAGTTGGGTGCAGTCCCGAGCCACATGGAGGCAGTGAGCGGATCTTCAGGGGTTCGTCTCTCCCGGTATTGGGGGTGAGGTCGCGCTGTGTCTAGGAGAGCCATTACACGAAGACCTTGGCCAAGGCAAGAGATTTACTGGTAGGTATTCCAGTAGTATCTCAGGGTGTTCTGGGCTACACTCCGACACGACTTGTACCGCTTTTTTGGGGTCTGACTTTTACCCACCCCCTAGGCCCGACATGCGATGCTCATAGACGAACGGACCGGACTGTACGGATATTGTCACTGACAGGCTCAGTAGGGTGTCAGGATGAGTTCGCTCATCGACGTCCCTTTTGGTCAATAACTGGTGGCCCGTTACGTATTGGCTTATACCTCTGACGTGCTAGTGGTTAAATCCACAGCCATAGTATTGACGAGTCTTTAGAGTCCACCACACTTTCAGTTACTCAGCTTTCGGGCGAAACGCTGTAGAGGCCGTATGGAGATATGGCAGGGTCCGATCAGATACGTGCGGTATTGCACGGATCAGGATCGGACGGTTTGTACTAGTAACCGTATAGGTATATGGCAGGGTTCGATCAGATACGTGCGGTATTGCACGGATCAGGATCGAACGGATATTACTAGCCGGCTTTGGTTTAAGCCGGATCCTAGTTTAGTACAGTGTAGATTTTGTCTCTTTGCATTTGTATCCGGACGGAATACAGATGCGGGTGTGTATGCACAGTATCGGGGTTTTCCTGTAATTTATTACGGGACCAGTTTTCTGGAGTTGCCAGTTTGCATTCCGTTCCGGCCGGTTTTCCTTTGTTCTTTCCCGGCCGGACTTTTCCGATGGAGGGGGTTATTTGCAAGTTTGCAAATAACACTTTGTGGAGGGTTTTATTGCATAAGTATTTGATATGATAAGCATCTTTGCTTTTCAACCATGATGGTGCATTAATGAGATAGGAATGGGTTAAAGTAATAAGCATGGTTCATGTTTGTTTATAGTCACCTCCTTCTTCTCCTACACTCACCTCCCTCATATGATATATGTTGTTTTCCTCCACCATTTCTTGAGAATGAGGGCCGGCCACTTCTTGAGGAGAGAATATGAGAGAGGTTGATTTTGTGTGTTGCATTTTTTATCATCTCATTTGGCTTGCTAAAAATTGATAGCATCATTTCCCTCAAAGTTCATTCTTCCTTCACCTCCATCAATGGCAACATAACCCCAAGATGAGACATGCACTCTACACTACATTTCCTACAGCAAATCTTGGACGCGTCGATTCGCCAGCTTCGCGCCCGAGTTGCCTCGGTATTGAGGTGGGAGCCCGTAAAAGCTACAGGCGATGTGGTGCCCTTTCCGACGAGGAGGAGACGGACGGAGATCCCGCGAGGAGATCGGAGTGGAGATGAAGACCGGAGGACTCGGATCAGTCGGTACATCTCTTCCCTTTCTTGTTAGTAGCTTAGACTTGTTAATGGTTACGATCCGGAGTTTAGTGCGCGGTGGTGCCGGTTTGCAAAGTCCGCAAAAATTAAAGTTTATCACCGCTTCCGCATTCCGGCGTCGGATTGACGGCCGGGGCGCCGCCGTGCACTTACAGTGGTATCAGAGCCTCGCCATTAACTTCGTCTAGCTTCGTTTGATGTGTTTTTCAGTTCCGATCGACCAAAATTCCAAAAACCGTATTTTTCCTTCACATCAGTTTCTGTTGAAATTTTTTGAAGTCTAAAAATTTTTCAGGTTGTAAAATATTGATGTACTGGAAAATCTAAGAGCTCTGTAAGAATTCGATGAAGTGATTCCACAGTTGGAGCGCGGAACCGCCGCATAAACCCCCATTCCGCCGCCCTTCCGCCGCGCACTGTGGAGATCACTGCACCATTTTTTTTCAGAGGCTTTCTGGACTTAAAATATGGGTTTTGGAATATTAAATTTGGGCCAATTATTTCTGTGAGTGCTATAGTTTTCTTTGGGGCCCACTTGTTAATTGTTTGATCAATCGGAAAATTTTAAACACATCTTTCACAGTATTTACATTATATCTGCGACCGTGAATGTCACTCGATCGGTAAATCGAGTCTAACTGCTATAGCCCGGTTAGACGGATTTGCAAACGTGACTTTCACGTTGATGTTCTATGTATTTGCTGTGATGTTGCGGATCGGTCGTGGGGGATAGCCTGGATGCAATGCTAGTACAGTTTTGTTGTATTTTGTACATTTGATATTGCGGGGCGAGCGTCCGACATGTGGACTGCCGTCACTGCCTGTTTGTATTATTCTTTTGGGGCACGACCAGGTTGCGGTCGATGTACCCATTGTATGTATATTTTACTTTCTGTACTAGGGTTACCCCGCGGAGGGGTGCACGGATAGCCGGGTTCTAGAAGGCAACAAGCCCGCATCTCATGGCATTGGGAAGGAGGGGGCTTCACTCCAGGACTGGCTGGCTATTCGCCGCACTCGTAGGGGGTATAGGATTTCATTGCGCAGGCTATCCACACGACCAGGGGAACGTCGGGTTTCAGTAGTGGCTCTGTGAAACCCGGGGATCCCAGATATCTGTATTGTTCTGTGATGCTGTACATTTCTGTGATGTTGCATTTTATTCACGCCTTGAGCAAAATACTATATATTGGTATATATATTAGTAGATGTTATATATGTTTTTTCATCCGCGCTAGTCCAGTCCCCGCTCTGCCGTTAGTTAGCTAACCTAACGGGTGATGACGGGACCCAGTGGCGAATGCGGATGGCATATACGTACGTCAGTATATTTTCGTTCTTTGTGGTGTGATCAATTGATGGGACTGCGTTGATTCGGATCAATGCAAGTTAAACAAACTTAATCTGATGTTGTTGGAACACTTTTCAAAAAGCTGTTATTGCAAGGACGTTCACTTTTGTTTTGCATCGTGGTATTCATTTGGAATATCCTGCTCCTCAGTCGACGAGGCAAGGGCCGAGATCCCTTCACCGGGAGTGACCCCTTGGACAGAAGTTTGCGTCAGGGCATTAACTTCACTATAGCCGTTTACTTTTGCTTTGCATCGTGGTATTCAGTTGGAATATCCTGCACCTCATTCTACGGGGAAAGAGCCGAGATCCCTTCACCGGGAGTGACCTCTTTAGTAAAGGTTTTCGTCACTATATTTTCTAAAAAGCTATCCGTTCCTTCAACGATATCAAGTTCATTACGTTAAAGGTTTTCGCCAGAAACCATTCATAGCCCTCCGTCGTTTCATATGGGTAGTCAATAGTATTCAAGCTGTGTATGTTGGCCAAAGTCAAGGCACAGTGTTTGGTAGCTGTTGGGTATTCATATGCAGCATAGATAGATGTGTTGGTTTGGGGCAGTCGTACTACCATTTTGGCCCAAGTCAAGGGTATGTACGGGTGGGCTCAAATTAACCTGGAGAATGACGGGTTGAACTTGACATGTGACTTATGATATGTTGGCCAAAGTCAAGGTCATAAGAGCATGGGGTAGAAATCACATCGGGAGTTTCAAAAGAACTGAAACTTGCCAGATATGCGCATACCTTCTGGAGTGTTATAGCGTGAGCGGATTCCGTCACGTTATCATGCGATGATAGTTGGATCCCGATTCCCATTGATGAATTGGTTTACTCCTCGGGTGACCCCGACTAATTCTTCTTTCAGGTTTGGAGGAGAATTTGAGGTACAGTGGGAGGTTTCCAGATTAGATAAATTGGTAACCATTCTGATCTAGGTTTGAGTGCACGCTGAGTGTTTCTTTTCTCTCTCTCTGGCAGCGACCATTGACCCGACCCTAAGACTATGACTCAGTGACCAAGTTAACCGAACCTTCTTTAACACTGGCTTTTGGATTGTCAGAGTTGCAAACCTCGTTGCCACTCCTACTTTTACCCTTTTCTCCTGGACACCCCGTATTACTGCGAACGTCCACTTCCATTGGACAAAACCATCGTATGGTTAGATACGAACTCGAAGGGATTCGAGGATGGTTTCCGGTTCTGGAGAAAACGGATAGGATTATTCAGTTGTCTTTTCCCTTTTACCTTTTCTCAAGTTGTGAGTACTCCTTGGTTTAGGAGACAGTACACCTATTACGCAAATTGGATAGTCTTCTTCCAAACCTTAGGCTGGTGCCGACCGGTAGGGAATGAAGAAAACCAGTTAGCCTAAACGGTGTACAGAAGGTATTAAGTTAAGACAAAGAAAGGGATTAGTAAGAGGGCAAAGTAAAATGCGACTGATATTCACGACCAAACCAGGTATTTCTTCGCCAATCCTAAATCACCTTTGTATTTCTCCAGGACACTCCGTATCACTACGAAGATCCACAGTTTATTGGATACTCCATCGTATGGTTATATACGAACTCGAAAGGAACTTGTTCCAGTTCGGGGATGGATTCTGGTCCAGGAGAAATAGGAATAAGGTTTATTCGGTTGTCTTTTATCTTCACCTTCTCTCGCTTTGCGAGTGCTCCTAGGGTTAGGACAGTACACCCATTATGCTTATTGGATAGTCTTCTTCCAAACCATAGGCTGGCGCCGAACGGTAGGGAAGGAAGAAAACCAATTGGCCTAAAGGGGTGTGCAGGAGGTAATGACTAAAGACATATAAAGGGATTTGGAGAGGTGGCAAAGAATTATACGGTTATAGTTGTGAATCTGGATAATGGTAGAGGCATTACTAAGAATACCAGGATACCCCATCGAAACATTCCAATGTTTCAGTTCAACTGTGTACTGTTAAAAGAAAACTGATTTCCCGATTGGACACTTGCTCCAGGGTATGTATTTACCAGGTTTGATTCTCACATCTGTATGGTTTTACAGATGATGAGTGGGAGTAAGTTATTGGGAATTGGGTGATCATCCTCATTATATCGGGATTCGTTGAAATCGGTGATATTTGAGGAGATCACCTGGGTTGTTTGCCGGTCGGCAAATTTTTTGGTTTTGAATATCCGCTGTTGTGCACCAATTTCAAATTGATATATCTGTACGTCTATTTTCATAGAGTGAGATATACCTTTTGATATTATGTCGATGACATTTACCTATATCAGTGGATGGTTAGGTAAGGAGTATTAAACAGCGGTGTAATTCTTCTTAACCATAAGTACAGTTTTCAACCTACGACACACAGTGAAAGAGTTGTTAGACTCAGCGGATTTATACAGAGTATTGTATGTTATCCAGTGTCCATTAGGACAGAGGGGTTGATCCTCATACTATATTCTGTTTACTTTTAACTTCTCTAGTTCTTAGACATGTGTTTCGTAGAAACACAGGGTCTGAGTTTAGAGGAGTTATAGGTATTTGAATAGAGTAGAGAACCAGGTGTAGCAAGTGTCGGGATTCTTCAAAGTGATCGAAGATGTAGATACTTGTGTATGGTATTCAGTTGATAGTAATAATAAAGAGAAATTGCTTCTCTTTCAGGTTACTCATAATTGGAAGCATTCTTAAGTTGAGTAACGCTGATCGGCCTCTCTCCATTTAGTTGACATGCACTGGAGACAGTTGCATGATTTGAATCTGGTTCAATTAAATCAGTGCCTCTAGTTCTATATTGGATATAGTACAGTTCATATCTTAACATTGCTAAGGTACGGGGAGTTGTCCGGCTTATGATTAAAACCAGACTCTGGATAACTCAAGGCACGTTTCTGTAATGGCTGTTTGTGGGTTGACCCAGGCTATGACGAGGGTTGACTTTCAACCATCTGGCAGATCAATAGAAATATTGTTCTAGACTCGCCACAGTTTTATTAAAAATGGGTTTTTTCAAAAACAGTAGTGGGAGTATGGTAGAACTGGAAGTGATTCCAGAACCGCAATCGATTACTGAAGATTTGATAAGGAACCTAAAGATTCAACCTGATTTGACATTCCATTGGCCACTCCGCAGATAAGGTGGGTAACTTCAGGCACCCGAGAGGTACTCCGGTAGCCTCAAGGACGGTGACAGGGAAGTTCTCGTTTACTCACACTTGCCATTGTTGTTGTTCCAGGCTGCGAGACCCGGCAGGAGGATGAGTATAGCGTCGTTCTAAACTAGCTTTAGAAGTGCACGTCTATATGACTCTGCCAGAGGGTTGTCGTAGTCAGTGGGAGCAGCGGAAGCATTGGTGGACATCAGGCTTATGTCTATTTATAGACTAAAGCAGATATAGCGGAGATAGATCATCTATTTCTGATGTGACAGTCATAGGTTTGACGTCATCAGAATAGGGGATGGATCTGTTAAGAAGGTAGTAGGGTGTGATATCCTGGTATTTGGATGACATACACATAGTAGGAAGTGATATTCCTATACTACGATCGGTTATATTTTGGTCGTCACACAGTGGTTTCTCCACAAGGGACTTGGACATTATATCAGACATACTGGTTACTAGATCTATGGTTTTAGGTCTAGATTTGGGTGGTTTCCCAATCAGGGTACTTTGACAGCATTCTAAGAGTATTTAGAATGGACGACTCCTGGCACGGTAGTGTACCTGCAGGTGATGGAGTCACCCTCTCTAAAGGTGTCTTATAGACTAAAGTAGAGAGGGATGTGCATGATTGGCAGATCACTTGCTTAGGCAATTGAGTCAATCATGAGATGTCAAGTACCACACCAGATGTTGTTCTTGCACTAGATGCAATAAGTTGATATTGATCCAATCCTGGAGGAACAGTCGGAAGCAGTTATAGAACATAAGTGAATGTTCTAGGGATATGATAACGACAGCCTCATTTGGGAGACAGTTATCATTCCAGGCTTCCAAGGTGACATGGACGACAAGGAGGTTGTCAGAGCTATAGTTTTCCTTCTGATGAGGGGCAGTATTTTGGACAGGTGGTCCAAGGAAATACTGAGGGTGGCATGGCGCAGGATACTGATTAAGTTCAGTTGACGATACAGTCTAAGAAGTTTGGATTAGGAGTTCATTTATGAGCTCGGTCCCATCAGACATCCAGACACTCTAAGACAGGTATTGCTCATTTCGGGAGATGGCTTTCTCCACGAACTTGAGATATAGAGGGACATAGAAAGAAACTTCAAAGCGGATCCACTCACTGAGGCTATTCCTCGAACGCAATAGTCCCGCAAACGAGCTTTGTGAGACTGACTAGTAGAGGAGTTGGGTGTTCGGTATCACACGGGCTGTGAGTATGCGACATCGCAATAATTAGCCTTGAGTGCAAGTGGGAGATTGTTGGAGATAGTGCCCTCAGAGTCAATTATTGGATCACAGGCACGTGATTGCAATGATTGAGGGAGGACCTATCCCGGTACGACAGTCTTACTCTAGATGATAGTTTGCTATCTGGTTTACCTTTATCATCGTGTACTGCTTTAGGTGACATGACATGTCACTATTGCACGTTGATAGAGCCCCTAGGATTCTTGCTTGACTACCGGCAGTATGAGGGCGATCATATACGTGGGAGCTGGTAGTCTATAAGCACATCCTTAAAAGGTCCCTAGTCGTGGGAGTTTCGAGACAGGGCATCGATACTCCAGAGTAGACTAGTGTATACAGTCGAGACCCTGACGAGGGGCGGTGGCCGGTCTCGCAAGCCACTGGTGTCAGTTTGTTCACCTAAGATGTATACAGGTGCTCATTGGGTTATGAGTACACCGGACAGGACTCGCTGGGAACATGCTAGTTGGTCTTATACCTGACGTCAGATAGCAGTTCCCTAGTGACATGTGTACAGGTTAGTTCATCGACCTGAGGATCGTCATTTGTCTCGTGTGAGTTCCCACTGTGCTTTGATTACTACCCTACCACGGCTCAAAGGAGTCGTGCAAACAGGTTTTAGTTGGGTGCAGTCCCGAGCCACATGGAGGCAGTGAGCGGATCTTCAGGGGTTCGTCTCTCCCGGTATTGGGGGTGAGGTCGCGCTGTGTCTAGGAGAGCCATTACACGAAGACCTTGGCCAAGGCAGGAGATTTACTGGTAGGTATTCCAGTAGTATCTCAGGGTGTTCTGGGCTACACTCCGACACGACTTGTACCACTTTTTTGGGGTCTGACTTTTACCCACCCCCTAGGCCCGACATGCGATGCTCATAGACGAACGGACCGGACTGTACGGATATTGTCACTGACAGGCTCAGTAGGGTGTCAGGATGAGTTCGCTCATCGACGTCCCTTTTGGTCAATAACTGGTGGCCCGTTACGTATTGGCTTATACCTCTGACGTGCTAGTGGTTAAATCCACAGCCATAGTATTGACGAGTCTTTAGAGTCCACCACACTTTCAGTTACTCAGCTTTCGGGCGAAACGCTGTAGAGGCCGTATGGAGATATGGCAGGGTCCGATCAGATACGTGCGGTATTGCACGGATCAGGATCGGACGGTTTGTACTAGTAGCCGTATAGGTATATGGCAGGGTTCGATCAGATACGTGCGGTATTGCACGGATCAGGATCGAACGGATATTACTAGCCGGCTTTGGTTTAAGCCGGATCCTAGTTTAGTACAGTGTAGATTTTGTCTCTTTGCATTTGTATCCGGACGGAATACAGATGCGGGTGTGTATGCACAGTATCGGGGTTTTCCTGTAATTTATTACGGGACCAGTTTTCTGGAGTTGCCAGTTTGCATTCCGTTCCGGCCGGTTTTCCTTTGTTCTTTCCCGGCCGGACTTTTCCGATGGAGGGGGTTATTTGCAAGTTTGCAAATAACACTTTGTGGAGGGTTTTATTGCATAAGTATTTGATATGATAAGCATCTTTGCTTTTCAACCATGATGGTGCATTAATGAGATAGGAATGGGTTAAAGTAATAAGCATGGTTCATGTTTGTTTATAGTCACCTCCTTCTTCTCCTACACTCACCTCCCTCATATGATATATGTTGTTTTCCTCCACCATTTCTTGAGAATGAGGGCCGGCCACTTCTTGAGGAGAGAATATGAGAGAGGTTGATTTTGTGTGTTGCATTTTTTATCATCTCATTTGGCTTGCTAAAAATTGATAGCATCATTTCCCTCAAAGTTCATTCTTCCTTCACCTCCATCAATGGCAACATAACCCCAAGATGAGACATGCACTCTACACTACATTTCGTACAGCAAATCTTGGACGCGTCGATTCGCCAGCTTCGCGCCCGAGTTTCCTCGGTATTGAGGTGGGAGCCCGTAAAAGCTACAGGCGATGTGGTGCCCTTTCCGACGAGGAGGAGACGGACGGAGATCCCGCGAGGAGATCGGAGTGGAGATGAAGACCGGAGGACTCGGATCAGTCGGTACATCTCTTCCCTTTCTTGTTAGTAGCTTAGACTTGTTAATGGTTACGATCCGGAGTTTAGTGCGCGGTGGTGCCGGTTTGCAAAGTCCGCAAAAATTAAAGTTTATCACCGCTTCCGCATTCCGGCGTCGGATTGACGGCCGGGGCGCCGCCGTGCACTTACAACAGTCGGTCAAATCATTCTTATCACTAAGGTTCTCCATGAAGGACCTGGGTGATGCCACATACATCCTGGGCATAAGGATCTATAGGGATAGATCCAAAAAGTTATTGGGACTGTCCCAAACCAGGTACATCAACACCATCCTAAAGAGGTTTAGTATGGAAGACTCCAAGCGGGGTACCTTACCCGCTTGCCATGGAGTCACTCTCTCCAAGGATTCTTGTCCAAAGACCGATGGAGAGAGAGCTCGCATGAGCATTATACCTTATGCTTCGGCAGTAGGATCTATAATGTATGCGATGTTATGTACACGCCCAGATGTAGCTTATGCACTTAGTGTTGTAAGCAGGTATCAATCCAACCCAGGGGAGAACCACTGGACAGCTGTGAAGAACATTCTTAAGTACTTACGAAGGACTAAAGAATTGTTCTTGGTGTATGGTAATAAAGATCTCCAAATGGAGGCCTTTACCGATTCGAGCTTCCAGAGCGATAAGGATGACAGCAAATCTATCTCAGGGTTTGTATTTACCCTCAATGGAGGGGCGGTAAGTTGGAAGAGTTCCAAACAAGATATCGTTGCAGACTCTACGATGGAAGCTGAGTACATTGCTGCAAATGATGCCGCCAAGGAAGCCGTCTGGATGAAGAAGTTCGTCTCGGAGCTAGGAGTAGTTCCAACCATTATTGATCCAATACCTTTGTATTGTGACAATAATGGGGCGATGGCGTTAGCCAAGGAGCCCAGATCCCATCAGCGGTCCAGACACATCCTGAGGCGCTTTCATTTGATCCGGGAGATTGTAGATCGCCGCGAGATCGAGATTAAGAGAGTAGACACAAAGAACAACGCCGCGGATCCATTCACCAAGGCTCTCCCTCAGCCGCAGCATGAGCGACTTTTTGAGATGTTGGGTATGAGATACGCCAATAACTGGCCTTAGTGCAAGTGGGAGATTGTTGGATATATGTATGCCCTAGAGGCCATTATGTGATAGTGGATGTATCTATACATGTATATATATTCAGTTTGCATTCTTGCTCGACATGATAGTATGCTATCTGGTACTTCTTTATCTGACATGTTTATTTGATCATGCTTCTATTCATTCATACATGCTGATAAAGCCCTAAGGATATCGGCTTGACTACTCTGATTATGATGGAGATCATACTAGTGGGACATCTGTAGTCTATAAGCATATCCTGAAATGTCCCTAGTCGCAGGTGTATCGAGACGGGGCATCGATATACCAGAGTAGACTAGCGTATATGATACTAGACCCATACGATGGGCGATGGATGTTCCCACATTCATCGATGTTTGACATCAAGATCATACACGGGTGCTCAGTGGTGACTGGGTACACTGGACGGACTCGCCGAGAACTCCTATATGGAATTATATCTATCGTCGGATAGCAGTTCTCAGGTGACACTGGTACAGGTTAGTCTGTAGACCCGAGATCGTCATGGAGTCTTGTGTGTTCTCCCACTGCACTTTGATTGCCACCCTACCACGGCTGTACTGAGTCGTGCAAACAGGTGGCCGTTGGGTACAGTCCCGAGACACACGAAGGCAATGAGCGATAGGAGGGGTTTCATCTCTCCCGGTATTGGGAGTTGATGCTGTGCTGTGCTCGACTGGTTATAACAGCAAGTCCCTGGCCAGGGCTGCTGAGATTTGCTGATAAGTGTTATCAGTAGTTTCTCGATCTGTTATAGACCATTCACCGACACGACTTATTGAGTTATTGGGGTCGACGTGACCATCCCTAGGCTCGATATGCAGCATATCTGACGAAGAGACCGGACTGTACGGTAGTGTTGCCGGATGGCTCGACGGGAGTTGTAGCAGGTTCGCTTGTTGTCTTCTGATCGTTCAATACCCGGGTGGCCGTTACGTTTAGCTGACCTCTTGCGGCTTGAGGGCACTTGATATGATCATTACCCTCTGCCGGCGTATTGACGAGTCTTAGAGTCCCACAGAGGGGTTACCCAGTCCAGGCGAAACGTTGTGGTGCGCATATGCGATATGCGCATGCACCCGATTGAAATGTGCGTATATGATATCGAACATTGATCGGGTGAACTGCTTTTGGTGGGGTCATATGAAATATGACCGGATTGATAAATCAAGTGTTGATTTATCATTTAACCATAAGTTATCTCACTTGAAAACTTTCTAGGGTTTGATGGATGTATGCATGCATGCATGTGTTTCTTTCTTCTTTTCTAGTTTCATGCACATGAAGATGTGCATACATGTACACATACATACATCAAACCATCATGGTTGATTATATATGGAAATGGTGGCAATATAAGCTTCACACCATAGATTAAACTATGGATAATTATTTAATTTTGGTTTTAAAAGAAAATGAAAAGGAAAGGATAATTATGCTAGTTTCTACATGCTTCTTTTAACCTAACCATTCTCACCCACCACTAAACCATGGTTATCTTTTCCTTTATCATTCTAAACCCAAGTTAAATTAATCATCCATCATTTAATCATGGTTAGAGTTAAGAAGGATTAAATATATATAGTGATATTTATTTTCTTTTGCAAGTTAACCTAATGGTTATCATTTTATCTCTTGAAAGAAAAAGCCACCATTTTCATCCTCCTTCATCTTCTTCTCTCTAGTTCTTTTCTAGTGAGTGAAACACAACAAAAGAAAGGTTTTTGAAGTGAGATCCAAAGCCACAACAACATTCTACACAAGCTTAGCCGTTTTGTTTAGAGTGTTATCTTCGGTTTGACGAAGTAGCGAGCTTGGACGGATATCTCCGCGGTGGATCATCGTGGATACAAGGGGAGTACAAGAGGACCTCGTTTCAACACCAAAGAGCCTAAGGAGCGAAGCAAAAACGGGAGCTACAAAGGTTGTAGCCTTCAAACCCTAACTTTTGTTAGCTTTAAGTTCAGTAAACCCTAATTTTCTAGGATCTATCCTTTGCATGTTGGTTTAGCACCTTAAAAAATAAAAGTTTGGGTCATGTGATGCTTCAAAACTCTTCATTGGGTGCTATACTAACCTTACAATATTGGTTCATAAGATGAACTAGGTTCCTACTATTGTATGACAATGGAAGTGTGGCTTTGGCCAAAGAACCCCGATCCCATCAGTGACCCAGACATATTCTAACGCAGTATCACCTGATCATGGAGATAGATGATCTCCAGGATGATCGAGGATAGGAGAGTAGACTCAGAGGACAACACGGCGGATCCACTCACGAAGGCCTTTTCCCAAAGAGAGACTTTTAGGGGATGGTTGAGTATTAGATACTACAACTACTGCTACAGATGGCCCAAGTGCAAGTGGGAGATTGTTAGTTATATGTATGCCCTAGAGGCCATTACTATACATTGGATGTATATTGTAGTGGATGCTGGGTCATATATAGGTAGGACTTTCTTGCTCGACATGATAGTACGCTATCTGGTTGCTCTTTATCTTAACATGTATATTTTCTGTCTCTCTGATTACATGTTGATAAAGCCCTTAAGATGTGTACTCGACTTCCAGGACTATGATGAAGATCATACTAGTGGGGCCTGGGTAGTCCATGAGTACATCCTTCAATGTTCCTAGTCGTGGGAATATCGAGACGGGGCATCGATATTCCAGAGTAGACTAGCGTATATCTTCTCGACCCATGCGATGGGCGATGGATGATCCCATATCCATTGGTGTTTGACATCAGATATGGTATACGGGTGCTCAGTGGAGACTGGGTACACTGAACGGACTCGCCGAGAACTCCCAGATGGTATTATACCTTACGTCAGATGGCAGTTCTCTGGTGACACTGGTACAGCTTAGTCTGTTGACCCGAGATCGTCATAGAGTCTTGTGTGTCTCCCACTGTGCTTTGATTTCCACCCTACCACGGCTCTACTGAGTCGTGCAAACAGGTGGTTTTTGGGTACAGTCCCGATTCACATGGAGGCAATGAGCGATAGGAGGGGATTCGTCTCTCCCGGTATTGGGGGTTGATGTTGCGCTATGCTCGACTGGCCATAACAGGAAATCCCTGGCCAGGGTTGCAGTGATCTACTGGTAAGTGTTATCAGTAGTTTCACACATGTTATGGACTTCACGTCAGCATGACTTATCAAGCTATTGGGGTCTGACGATTACCACCCCTAGGCGAGATATGCGACATATCAGACGAACAGACCGGACTGTACGGTAAGTGTTACTGGTTGGATTCACAGGAGTGTGAGCGGGCTTGCTCTTCGATCTTCTGATCGCTCAATACCCGGGTGGCCGTTACGTTTAGAAGACCGCTTGCGGCTTGTGGGTGTTTGATATGATCATCACCTGCTGCCGGCGTATTGACGAGTCTTTAGAGTCCTACACAGAGGTTTCCTGGCTCAAGCGAAACGAAATAGGAGCGCATATGAGATATGTGCGGGACCGAGAATAATGCGTGTATGTGATACCGTATTTCATTCTCGCGATGAATGTGTCGAATGGTTGTATGCGATATAACCTAGTTATCGAATCAAGGATTGACTCGATAAGCCGATACATTGGATACTAGCCGGTTATATACGACATGACCGGATCATTGAATCAAGTGTTGATTTAATGATTTAATGTATAATTATATATTTGATATATTACTTTGCATTAACTAGTATTGGTTCACTTTAAATGGATTTTCTCACTTGAATTGTGCAAGTTGTATATGTGATATACATTTGTGCACATGATTGTATCATGTTTGATGATACATGCCTACTTGGTTAAGTGTAAATAATTAAACCATGGTTAAACTAATGATTAGGGTTTTGTTTTTTCATTTACTTATTTATCTATTTATTTATCTTATTCATTTTGGAAAAGAGAAAGATGAATGGTGGCTTTATTTGTTTTTAGTTGAACATTCATGAAACTTTGACTAAGTCACCATTCTTGTCTCATGCTTAACCCTAACCATATGAACTAACCATAGTACATTCTCTACACTTAACCAAGGGTTAGTAAATGATAAGTATTGATTTATTTATCTAATTTATATAACACTTATCATATCTTTTTCTTCTTCTTCTTCATGAGAAAGAAAAAGAAAAGCTTTCTACACCAATGGCAACTTGAGAAATCAAGTGAGAAATCCAATTCTAAAGTGAACCCACCTCCTATTTCTTCATCCTCTACCTCTTGCCAAGTAGTATAGGGTGTTTCCTTCACAAGTTTTTATGGCTTGGTGAAGTTGGAGCTTGATCTTGTGATGCCTCGACGTAGATCTTCTTCGGCATCGAACCGACGACCAAGTCCGCCCTTTTCTCCGATGAAGCCGATGCTAGAGTCATGGATTCAATTTGGACAGCGGAGGGACATCATCATGGAGCCTAGGAGGTGGAGGACCGAATCTACAAAGGTTGTGGCTTCTTTCCCTTTTGTTAAAGTTGTTTACTTGCATCGCATAGCCTATAAATCTAGTTAACGATCCGTATTAGGGTTTGTAGGCACATGTAAAATTTGAATTAGCCATGTTTGATGCCTTGTGAGACTTCATTTGTGTACCTAGGAACCCTACAGATCCATATAGACGCTCTCTTCTAAATTACCATTTAGAAAGGCTGTCTTTACGTCCATCTGCCAGATTTCATAATCGTGGAAGGCAGCAATAGCAAGAAGGACCCGAATAGATTTAAGCATAGCCACTGGAGAAAAGGTTTCGTCATAGTCTAAACCAGGTCTTTGACGGAAACCCTTTGCAACAAGTCTAGCCTTATTGGTTTCAACCTGTCTATCAACACCAATCTTCTTTTTGAAGATCCATTTGCATCCTACGGGTTTTACCCCATCTGGAGCAATGTCCAAAGTCCATACTTTGTTAGTGTACATGGACTCCATTTCGGTCCGCATTGCATCCAGCCATTTTACTGAGTCACCGCTCTGAATGGCTTGCTGGAAGCTAGTAGGCTTATCATAGTCAATAGTGCAATCCTCTCTATCCCCGTCTATGAGAAAACCGTAGTATCTCTCGGGCGGATGAGATTGCCTACTACTCCTGCGGAGTGGCGTCGGGATGTCCTGTTCTCCTGAACCTTCTTGTTCTACCAAGGTTTCAGTAATAGCTTGTGGCACTGGAATTTCTTCCAGTTCTATTGCGCTCCCACTCTTCTGATTTTCCAAAAATTCAGTTTCCAAGAAGCGGGCATGTTGAGAAACAAAGACCTTTTGTTCCTCTGCATAATAGAAACAATATCCCATGGAGTTCTTTGGATATCCCACAAACTTACACTGTACTGAGCGTGCCTCGAGCTTGTCCGCATGCTGCTTCTTTACAAAAGCCGGACATCCCCATGTCTTAAGATACTTAAGACAAGGTTTCTTCTCACTCCACATCTGATATGGTGTGGTAGGCACAGTCTTGGTTGGAACTCGGTTCAAAAGATATGCAGCTGATTCTAGTGCTTATCCCTAGAATGATCGCGGTAACTCAACATTACTCATCATGGAACGAACCATATCCAATAGGGTTCGATTCCTCCTTTCCGATACACCGTTGTGTTGTGGTGTGTATGGAGGAGTAAGCTGAGAGAGAATTCCATTCTCTTTTAAGTAACCCAGGAACTCGGCACTTAAGCATTCACCACCTCGATCAGATCTCAGTGTCTTTATACTCTTGCCTGTTTGTTTTTCCACTTCATTCTTGTATTCTTGAAATTTCTCAAAGGCCTAAAATTTATGCTTCATTAAGAAGACATATCCATACCTAGAGAAATCATCCGTAAAAGTAATGAAGTAGGAATAACCACTTCGCGCATGTGTAGATATTGGACCGCACACGTCACCGTGTACGAGTCCCAAGAGCTCGCTTGCTCTTACTCCGTGTCCAGTGAACGGAGTCTTTGTCATTTTTCCTTTGAGACAAGATTCACAAGTAGCATAAGATTGATATTCGAACGGATTCAAATATCCTTCTCTATGTAACTTAGTCAACCTTCTCTCATTGATGTGACCAACTCTACAATGCCATAAGAAAGCCTGATTTATTTTCGGAGACTTTCTTTTAAGTGTGTTCTGGATATTGAAAACCTGAGCTTGATTTAATACGTATATCCCATTTTTTAATGTATTTGACCCAATCATAACTTGATTTAGGTGGATGTGAACCACATCGCTTACGAAAGTAAAATCATATCCTTCTTTAGAAAGTAAGGATACAGATATGATATTACAAGTCGTACTTGGTATATAAAAACAGTTACGCGGAATCAATATCTACCCAGTTCTCAGTCCAAGATGATATTCCCCTACGGATTCAGCATTCATGCTCATTCCGTTAGCAACTGTGAGGGTCATATCACCTATCCTGATAACCCTACGGTGTCTCGGAGCCTGTAAAGAATTACAGATGTGAGTTCCTGACCCGGTATCCAGTACCCAGGAAGTAGGGTTAACTGACATACAGTTCTTTATTACAAACACACTTGAAGTCGAAGCCACAACATGCTTCGTATCCATGTTACTGGCTTCAAAAGCCCTGCAATCTTTCTGCCTATGCCCAATCCCATAACAATAGGAACGTCCCTCTTTTACCATATCCATTCCCGAAACTTTTGCCTTTCTCTTTCCTTCTACTTCCCTGGTTTCCTTCAGGGTAGAAGGTAGAGACTGTAGAATCAGGTCAGTATCTGACCCGTTCTCCGACGTGGTCTTCAGGTCCGTGAGCTCATCAATATAGCTAGTCATTGTAAGGACGTTGTCCCCTACAGATGACCCGTCAGCTAACCTCGCTTGAATTAATTCGTTCGAGGTTTCATATCTTGTGATATGAGATTGCTCTCCATATAAATCTTTGTTATGGAGAAAGATGGAAACTAAGTCCATCTTCTCGTGCTGCTTCTGGTATACACCATCAACTGAAACTAACACGAGGCACTTAGCTTTCGCTTTATCTTTTTTCTTTGTCTGACGGATATCCATATCCGCGACAGTGGAAACTGGACCTAGGACGGTGGGATCTTGAGTAGTAATAGGGTGGTCCAGCTTGTCATAGGCAATGGACATCTGGACAGACTTTTGCCACTCATATATGTAAGATTCAGTCAAATTATTATCTATATGTAACCTATGTGTGGTCACAAGGCTGCTGCAATTTAAGAGAGAGAAGAAAATACTATTAGCATGATGCTCTTGCAAGTTTAGATTTGTTTTTAATTTATCTAAACAGGATGGCTCCCACTTTTTCTCGAATCCCTTCTCAAACCATAAAAGAAGAATTAGTCAGGACTATTCTCACTGTACAATTCTTGCTTAACCGTTCAGCCAGGTCAGTGTCGATACTTCGAGGGTGGTTTTCCAACGCTTTCGTGAAGTTCCTTAATTAAATAACCTCTTTTCTCTGGGGGCGTAACCCCGATGACACCTTTCTAGGCACCTACTTGGTTTATAGGAGTGATCTTTAAGTGATGAATCTCCTGATAAGTAGTATATACTCACAGTAGGATCGGGATCCAAAATATCATCGTATGATAATGTTGAAGGTATCCTACCAACATTCATCAAACTCCAAAATGGTATGCTCTCTCTGCAAATTTCAGTTTCTTTAGAAATTCTCGATATAGATTTTTGCCCCATGCTCTTATAACCTTGACTTTAGTCAACAAATCATAAGTCACATGTCAAGTTCTACCCGTCATTATCCAGGTTAATTTGAACCCACCCGTACATACCCTTGACTTTAGTCAACAAGGTAATACAACTGTCCCAAACCAACGCATCTATCTATGCTGCATAGGAATATCTAACAGCTACCAAACACCGTGCCTTGACTTTAGTCAACAAACACAGCTTGAATACTATTGACTATCTATAAGAAATGACGGAGGGCTACGAATGGTTTTGGCAAAACCGTGAACGTAGTGAACTTGATATAATCGAAGGAACCTGATACTTTTTTAAAAGGAGTGGTTAAAAGCTCCGCAATTAAAAATTCTGATCTTTTAAAATAACCGAGTGGTTTCTTTTAAATTTGTTCCAACGATTTAAACTTTGGTTTATTTTCTTTGCATTATAATAACGCGTCCCATCTTTAAACGTATCATTGCAGAAAACAACGAAAATAGATACCACTGTAAGTCCATGTCACGCACCCCACGAACTTACGGGGAGGCGGAATATATGAAAAACGATTATCAAAGCTTCGTAACACAGACTTGAGCGGATGAATCGTATATAAACCGTTTCTAGCAAACTACGAAAGGTTTAACTACATACGAAGTTATACCTCACGATACTTGTCCTTCGGGTCTTCATCGCGGTCCTCCACTCCTCGTAGGCTCCTTGGAACATCGGTACCTCAACGACCTCCTCGAATCAAAGATGATCCACCCGAGAGCTCCTACGCCAAGTTTTATTTCTAACTTGAGATAACTAGGTTGCTCAAAGTGCTAATCTAAGCTACCTAGGGGATATAGAGTGAGGTTATGGATGTATTAGTCTAGCTAACCCTTGATCTCAACACATGAGAGGTTAGGGTTAGGGTTTCAAGAATGAGATCTTGAGGAGAGAGAAGGTGAGAAGGTGAATTACTTTGGATGAATGAAATAATTTTAGTATATATGAAACATATGATATTATTAAGTAAATAATAAATAAAGCATTATCATCATGTTTCATTAATACCCTAAGTGATTCATCATATGAGTCATATAAATCATTAAATGAATCATTAACTCATTGCATGAATCACTACATGACTCACTAATCCAATTAATGTAAATGCCACCTTAGCCCCCAAGTCACCATGCTTCTATAAGCTTCCCGGAAAATTACGAGAACGCCCCTCCAATCCGTGAAAACACGGAAAAACTTTAGACTGTATAAATCCAATAACCCGATACTAGAATATGGCTTAAACCAAAGCCGGCTAGTAAAAACTGTCCGAAAAGCCGTACGTGCGTAAACACACGTACGCGTCCGAACCCTTATCGTAAAACCATACGACCTCTATATCGTTTCGTCTGGAGCTGGGAAACTCTCTATGTGGGACTCTAAAGACTCGACACTACGCTGGCAGTGGGTTTAACCACAGACCGCAAGCGGCACTAGCTGTACGTAACGGTCCCCAGGTAGATGTCAATAAGAAGGCCGATGAGGAAAACCATCTGAACTCCTACTGAGCCTGATGTGACAATCTCGGTACAGTCTGGTCTGTTCGTCGAAGACTATCGCATATCGAGCCTAGGGGACGGCAAGCGTCAGTCCCCTAATAGCTGTATAAGTCGTGTCGGAGCGAAGCCTATTACACCCTGAGAAACTACAGGAACCTACCAGTAAATCTCGCTTGCCCTGGCCAGGGACTTTGCTTAATGGCTCTCTGACACAGCGCGATATCGACTCCCAATACCGGGAGAGACGAATCCTGTCTAACTGTCACTGCCTCCAAGTGCTCGGGACTGCAGCCAACTACTACCTGTTTGCACGACTCCTTTGAGCCGTGGTAGGGTAGCAATCTAAGAACAGTGGGACACACTCGAGGCGAAGTAGCAGTGTTAAGTCTGCGGACTATGCTGTACTCATGTCACCTGGGAACTGTTAACTGACGATGGGTATAATACCAACCAATCAGTTCCCCTGTGAGTCCTGTCCGGTGTACCCGTAACCTAACGAGCACCTGTATACTATCTCCAGTATGACGTACTGATGGTTGTGGGACAAACCATCTCCCCAACTGGGATGAGAAGCATACACACTTAGTCTACTCCGGAATATCGATGCCCTATCTCGATAATCCAACGACTAGGGACATGTATAGGATGTTGCTTATAGACTACCCAGCCCCCACTAGTGTGACTGCCATCACGACGCTGGTAATCAAGCAAAGATCCTATGGGCTCTACTAATATGTATAAGTGATACGTTACAAGAAACATATGCACATATTAAAGTAGACACAAACCAAGTAGCATACTACCATTTTTAGCAAGACTGTTATATATACAACTGTGAATATCCCAAGCTTCCTTTAAGTAATATACAACCTAGTATGATATAATAATGGCCCCTAAGGCATATACACTAACAATTTGTGGCGATGACGATGAGCATGGCAGGGGCACGGACTACCTACCGGTTATGTCTGGCACGGCGGATATCCGGAGGATACCGATCGTTGTTGTGAGATTTGATGATTTGGGCCGATCCGGACTGACGGGGCCTGATATGTTGAGATTTGAGATACAGAGATATTGTGATATTGGGACATTGAGATGTCGAGACATTGAGATATTGAGGTATTGAGATTTATACATGTTTTTTTGACGATACTTGACATGGATTTCTGTTGATTTCATGGATATTACTTCTGTTATTTCATAGGAGCTTTTTCTAAGATAAAAATAAAGATTTTCTCATACCAGATATGTTCAGGTTTTTTGGTATTATTGATTATGCCTTTATGCTAGCGTATTGTATCATATCGGTATATGTAGGGTTTGACGCATTGCGTGCATGCTTACGATAGCCTTATTAGATGTTACTTACTACTCACGAGTTGGAAACTCACCCCCGTTGTGCCATAATGTCTTGCAGGTTTGATCCGTTAGCACAGTAGTGGCGGGTGCACCTTCTTTTCCTCCTCGTTGCATCGACTTACAGCTTGCTCACAGGTAGGTTTTGGAGGATTTGCTTTTGTTTCCACCGTGTATTTTAATTTTGTATCTAGTACACTCCATCTACCCTTGTATATTGGACTAGACGGTGAGATTGTGAGACTTGTACTAGTGTTTTGGTGTTGATGCCCACTTGAGCCGACGTGTTGGTTTCTTACTTTCGTGCTTTTACATGCTTATTTTGGTATTGATGATATATATTGCATGTGGTTGTGAGTCCTCCTGGGGCGAAGAGCTAGCTCCCGCTTGGGGATGCCTTATTCTTTATTTATATGTATTTTCTTGTTCGTACCCATTTCGGGGATAGAATTTACAAAGGAGACACTGCCGAAATTTTCGGGAAAATTTGTTGTTTTAATAAAATGTTTAATGCGACTTGTTTTGGTTTAAATCGCTTTCTTTTAACAAGTTTTCCTTCACTCTATTTCTAATTTGGTTTAGATTTCTGGGTTTTGGCTTGCTTAGATTACGTTACGCCTTTAGACGTTCTTAATTTAAGTGCCAGTCGCGTTCCGTACCTTCGGGTCGTGACAAAGTTGGTATCAGAGCGTGGTTTTACCTTTCTGAGTGTAGGATGGCCCTTAGTAGATTGAGTAGGTGATTTATGCAGAGTGACGTAGGGTGGGTATATTCCGCGACATACTTACGATACGGTACTCCGCCTAAATGACCTTAGGATATATATTTGCTTGTATTTCCTTCCTTGATTCCGGAAATCCTTTGATTCGATCGCAATGTTCCTATCGATCCTGTTCTTGCTCCAGCCACTATGCCGCCGGAGACTACGAAGGCCAGAGGGATGCCGCCGGGGATGAGATTAAATAAGGCTCGTTGAGACGAGGATCCATCGGGGCGGTACGCCTACCCCTCAGGGACAGAGTGGTCTGCCTTTTCCAGGATGGATGACTAGGCTGGAGTCGAGTATTCAGGACGTGTGACAGATGATTAGATTGTTGCTGATGGTTAGCCGAGCTCCGAGAGCCGATGATGTCCCTCCTATTTCAGGGACTGTGTTTGTACATGCTGCACAGGCAGCTGTTTCTGTTATTACAAAGTTTATTTCCGAATCCTTATAGGAGTTTTGAGGCTGAGACCTCCAGTTTGTTTTTACCGGCACAGATGCAGCAGAGGATACGTAGACAATCCTCGACAGGATGGCTGGAATTGTCGTTCATAGAGATGTTTTGACAAGATATGGGTTGAGTTTGCCAGTTTTCGTCTAGAGGTCTTTCTCAGACGTGGTATGAGTCCATTGAGAGAGGCCGAGTTGCAAATCCACTTCCTATGACTTGGGAGGAGTTCACAGCTGTATTTCTTGCTCGTTTCCTTCCGGAGAGCGTTCGAGATGCCCGAGCTCGTAGTTTTGAGCCTTTGCGTAAGACTTCAAGGATGACAGTGTCCGAGTACGACATTCAGTTGCTAAGTTGTTCCGATATGCTCCTCACCTGGTGAACACTGAAGAGAGGCAGTTAAAGAGGCTTGTGTGGAGATTGAACATGCAGCTAATTCTGGCCATAGGCACCCAGCATTTTGACACTCATGCAGTCGCGATGAATGTAACCTTACTGTTAGAGGAGCGCTTTTCTGAGACTTCGGTCGTTTCTGGACCAAAGCGAAATTGTACTAGTATGCCAGCTCAGAGGCGGTTAGATAGACGCCGTTGTGACAGGCTAATCTTTTGGTCGCTCGATATGTTGTTCGTTCGTGATTCGTTCGCATCGGAGAAAAGGATTCTTTTGTCGATTTGATTCTTCCCACTATGTTTGACTCCGAAGTTCTTCTGAGCATGGAGTGGTTAGCCACATGTGTATGCGTCCGTGAAATGCCGTGAAAAGGTAGTCAAATTTAGTTGTCTGAGTGAGCCAGTTTTTGTTGTGCATAGAGACCGTAGCGCCACCCTTCCCGATTTGATTTCTTCTCTTCGCGTTAGTCATCTCTTGAGAAAAGGATGTCAGGAATTCTTGACATATATTTGTGATGTTGGAGCCGTAGGGGTCCTGTTGGACCAGGTCCCGTTTGTGAGGGAAATTCAAGATGTTTTTCCAGACGAATTGCTTGGTTGGTCACCAGAGCGCGATATTGTGTTCTGCTTTAACTTTACTTCCGGCGAAGCATAAAGAACTGAAGGAACAGTTGCAAGGTTTGTCGAATAAGGGTTTGTTCATCTGAGTGCGTCACCTTAGGGAGCTCCTGTCCTATTCGTCAGAAGGACAGCCGTTTGCATCTATGTATTGGTTTTCGTCAGTTGAATCGGGTTATTGTGCGGGATGTTTCTCGAGGATTGACTTGCGGTCAGGCTACTACTAGTTGTGGGTTCGAGAGGATGATTTTCCGAAGATCATTTTTTCACACAAGTTGCGGGCGTTATGAGTTTTGGTGACGTCGTTCGAGCTCACCAATACCCCAGTAGCATTTATGGATTGGATGAACCGAATATCCAGGCCGTTCTTGATCAGTTTATCATCGTGTTCATTGAGGACGCTTTAGTGTACTTTTGGAGCTGAGTGGAGCCTGGGCAGTAATTGAGGATTTCGTTGCAGACTTTGAGGGAGCGCCGGCTATTCGCTAAATTATGCAAGTGTGTTTCCAGGATGGGTAGTGTGGACTTCTTGGATCATGTAGTTAAGAGAGATAGTATATGTATGGAACCGAATGAGATCGAGGCCGTTCAGCACTGGCCCAGACCTGTATCAGTGACGGAGGTTCACAGCATTTTGAGTTTGGACGTATGCTATTGACATTTCGTACAGGATTTTTCACAGATAGCCGCAATGTTGACCGGGTTGAACCAGAAGAGAGAGTTCCTTTTCTTTGGACTGGGGTATGCAAGCAGATCTTTTAGCAGTTAAAGATTCGTTTGACTACGGCACTAGTATTGTCTTGCCTTCAGGATCAGGCGGTGTTGTTGATTATGGCGATGCTTCTCGGCAGTTGAAGAAGCGTGAGCAGAACTATTTCATGATTGATGTAGAAATAGTTGCAGTGATTTTTACACTTAAGATTTGGAGACGAGTCGTGCCAGATATTCATGAACCACAAGAGTTTAAGGTATTCGGAAAAACATGCAAGTAATTCTAGGGACCCACTAGAAGATGAAACCCTAACCCGACATAATGACCATGGGAACGCTTTTGGACCTTAGAGTTTGCGGAAGTTCCACGGTGCCATTAGTGAGGCTTGGGTTTGCCCTTCTACGGCTGGTCCACAGGTACTGTGGTATGTACATGATATCATTAAACTGTACTCAAATGTTGAGCTCTTGGGGGAAATTGTGGGACTTTGATGAATCGATTGAAAATTTTAACTTTGACCGAATATCATGTGAAGGGATGAAGAGGGATGTCACAGACTTTGTTTTGGGATGCTGACTTATCAGCAAATCAGGGTCAGGGGGTCAGCAGGGGAATTACATCCTTTACCCACTCCAGGATAGAAATAGGAGCAGATTTCTATGGAATTTATCGTTGGTCTACTTAGGACCAGTCGAAGGTATGACGCTATTTGGGGGATCGTGGGTCGATTAACGAAAGCAGCCCACTTACCGTAAGTAAGACCACATTCGGATCGTTCAGTATGCTCAGACGTATATTCATAAGATGGTACGACTACATGGAGTTCCGACCTGTTTTATGTCCGGTAGAGGCACCCAGTTCACCAGCCGATTATGGCAGGAACTTAAGGAGGCTTTGGACACCTATTGAGTATCAGTGTAGTTTTCTATCCGCAGACCGACGACCAATCAGAGCGGACCATTCAGACTCTTGAGGACATGCTCCGAGCTTGTGTTCTAGATTTTATGGCAGTTGGGATCGCCACTTGCCTTGATAGAGTTTTCCTAATAACAGCTTCCAGGAGGAGATTCAGATGGCACACTTGAGGCGTTTTATGGGGAGAGATGTCGATCACCCGTATGTTAGACGAGGAGCAGTAAGAGCAGTTTTGGGGCAACAAATTGTGCGGGGCACGACCGAAAAGATTTAGTTGATTCAGAATAGGCTAAGAGCGGCCAAGAATAGGCAAAATTTTAATGCTGATAAGACGCCGTTGCAGACTTGAGTTCATCGTTGGCGATAGTGTTTTCTTGAAAGGTTCTCAGATGAAGGATGTGTTGAGATTCTTGAGCGTGTTGGCACAGTTGCGTATTTTTTGACTTTTCCACCCAGCTTCTAGATGTTCACGCCGTGTTTCAGGTATAGATGCTCCGCAAGTATCTTCCGTACCCTACTTACGCGATACAACATCAGACGATCTAGCAGGAGTGCAATCTTTCTTTCGCAAGAGCAGCCGATAGTCATTCCAGATTGGCAGGTGAAGAAACCAAGGTCTGAGGACATACCGTCCGTAATTGTTCTTTGGCGTGGCCCGAGCAGCAAAAGGACTTATGGGGAGCCGGGACGAAATGAGAGAGAACTATTCCCATCTCTTCGAGGGTACGCGTAGTTAGATTTAAATTCGGGGACCGAAGTTCTTTAAGGGGGGAAGATTGTAACGTTTTAGAAAATAAAATAAATAATTAAATAAATAAAATCCTTTAAGTGAATTTTCTGATAATCGGTAAAATAAACCGTATTTTCTGTAAAACTCAACTATAATTATTTTTCAATATAGACTTAAATACGCTTATTTTAACTACGTAATTGCTAGTATTTGGTATTTATTTGGTCACTTATAAATTGTTAGTTTAATTAAATATTTTTCCTTAATTAATTAATTTAAATATTATTTTAAGCCTTCTTTATACACTTAATTAGTGTAAATTACAAATTTGAATGGGTTAATTGGACAAATGTGAACCATGACATATTAGAATCAAGTTTGTAATATGCTCTTCTCTTCTTGATTTGTCTCCATAATTCTAGATAATTCTAGGTTTTTCTTAGAAAAAATAAAACAAAACAAATAATTAAGGAAATAAGTGAAAAGATGTAATAATGGGAGAGAATTCTACACACACATCTACACACACCCCCCACTCTTTTCCCTCTCCCCAAAATGGCCGAACCCTTGGGAGCTCTCTCTCTCTCTCTCCAATTCAACTCATTTCATTTCATTTCATTTCATACAAATAAAATAAATTAATTAATTAAAGCAAAGGATTAAAAGAGGTCATAATGGGGAAGCTTCTACAAGTGTCCACACATTTCACTCTCTCTCTCCCCTTCTCCAAAGTTGCTGTCGAGCCTCCCCATGATAGCCCCAAAAAATCTTCACCCCTTTCCCACTTCAAAATCCATAAATATTTCATCAAAAATCAATGCAAACTCTCATAAATTCATCATCAAACCTTTAATCAATTTTCTTTGGCCCAAGCGAGCATAAATCAAAGAGCAAGGAAGCAATTTAGAGGCTAAGTTGCAAGCTTGATTCAAGTTTTGTTGAGGTAAATCCTAACCCTAGTGTTTAATTGTTAGTTAATTACTTTAATCTAGCTTTTTAAGTGATTAAATATGGTTTTAATTGGAGTTTAGAAAAATTCAAGAAAGGGGTTTGAGATCAAGTTAGGGTTTTTATCATGTGTTTATGGGTACAAAGTGTAGTTCAACATCTTAAAAAAATGAAAAATCTAAACTAGTTGCAAGTTTGAAAATTGTTACTTTAAAATTGCCTAAATTAGATAATTTTGCAAACTAGGATTTTAGAATTAATATATTTTGGTGAGATAAAATTCTTGTGAATATTTTTGTGACTTAATATTATGATGTTAAGTGAGCATTGTAACCATTAGAATTGATAAAACATCAAGACTTGAACTAAAATGGTGTATGGGTGCTTACTAGGTTTTTCGGAATTAACCGATTTGAATTAAATTGAAATTTTAATGACCCACAACCTAATTCCTATAATATTTAATAAGTTATGAATGCGCAATTGGTACAAGTGGGTACTAGGATGGGTGGTTTTCACGTTTTACGACCCTAGTTATGGTTGTGGCATGGTCACGAGCGTGTTTGTGCGTCAAGTGCGTACGCGTTTAATTAACGTGCATTGATTGACTTGTGTCGTTTGTGTCCATGACTAATCGTATATTTATATTCTTAATTGCTTGTGTACGATTCTAGGATCGGGTGCAGAGGCATAGGACATGGCGCAGAAAGTTAAAATTGAGATCGGATCAGATTACCCGTAGCGTCCCGGTGAGTAGATATACACATCTATCGGGCGATCGTCTGGATGGCGCCAGGCGCCCGATGGTTTAGTATCACTTGTAGTATTTGCTATATATGCGTAGTTTCTAGTTATGCACCTCCTTGCATTGCATCATCTTATATAGATAATTATATGTATACGTGTGATACCATCTTATAGGACATATGCACCATTAACATTGGTTCGTGTTGCACGTGCACTATCATGTTAACACACCCGCCATTGGTAATTGTATGCCACGAACACTATAGAACTTGCGTAAAGCAGTATCTTAAACATTTGCACCATAGATAATATGTGTACTGGTAGTTGTATATTAATTTTATTAAAATGGATACATAGGATTGTTATTCATATATATACTCATTGCATCATGAATCATGCATAGCTTCTGGCCGTATTTCATATGGTATATACTACCGTATTTTAGATTTCCATCATCATCGGCATATTTATATATTGCGATTCTTCTAGAGGATTTCGGTAATTCTGAGAATTCTGGATTTTGGGGAAAACCACAAGAATTTTATAAAAACTTATTATCATTTTAAAATGCAAGTTACGGTTTTCTCGTGATGTATGTGTCGTCCACCATGAGTTTTCATGTTTTCTGTTGGATTTCGAGACCCGATTCGAGGAGTGGAGGAACCATTTCGGGTACATGGTGGGCCCGGTATGGTACCCCGGGATAAGATAGAGATTTGTGGGGATGACGATAAGCCTGGCAGGAGCACGGACTACCTACCGGTGATGTCTAGCGCGGCGGATATCCGGAGGATACCGACCGTTGTTGTGAGATTTGATGATTTGGGCCGATCCGGACTGACGGAGCCCGAGATATTGAGATTTGAGATACAGAGATATTGTGATATTGGGACATTGAGATGTCGAGACATTGAGATATTGTGGCATTGAGATTTATACATGTTTTTTGTCGATGCTTGACACAGATTTCTATTGATTTCATGGATATTACTTCAGTTATTTCACATGAGCTTTTTCTAATATAAAAACAAAGATTTTCTCATACCAGATATGTTCAGGTTTTTGAGTATTGATTATGCATTCATGCTAGTGTATTGTATCATATCGGTATATGTAGGGTATGACGCATTGCGTGCATGCTTACGATAGCTTTATTAGATGTTACTTACTACTCATGAGTTGGCAACTCACCCCCGTTGTGCCACAGTGTCTTGCAGGTTTGATCTATTGGCTCAGTAGTGGCGGGTCCACCTTCTTTTCCGCCTCGTTGCATCGATTTACAGCTTGCTCACAGGTGGGTTTTGGAGGATTTGGTTTTGTTCCCACCGTGTATTTTTTTTGTATCTAATACACTCCATCTACTCTTGTATATTGGACTAGACGGTGAGATTTGTGAGACTTGTATTAGTGTTTTGGTGTCGATGCCCACTTGAGCCGACGTGTTGTTTTCTTACTTTCGTGCTTTTACATGCTTATTTTGGTATTGATGATTTATATTGCATGTGGTTGTGAGTCCGCCTTGGACGAAGAGCTAGCTCCCGCTTGGGGATGCCTTATTCTTTATTTATAAATATTTTCTTGTTTCTACCCGTTTCGGGGCTAGTATTTACAAAGGAGACTCTGCCGAAATTTTCGGAAAAATTTGTTGTTTTAATAAAATGTTTAATGCGACTTGTTTTGGTTTAAATCACTTTCTTTTAACAAGTTTTCCTTCACTCTATTTCTAATGTGGTTTAGATTTCTGATCTTTGGCTTTCTTAGATTATGTTACACCTTTAGATGTTCGTAATTTAAGTGACAGTCACGTTCCGTACCTTCGGGTCATGACACTGCGCTAGTCTAGCTCCCGCTCTGCCATTAGTTAAGTAACCTAACGATGCATGACGGGGCCCCGTGGCGAATGCGGATTGTATAAGTGTACGTTGTATTTTCATTTCTTTCTACAATGATAGGATTAAATGATGGGACAACATTAATTGAATAATGCAAAGAAAACAAACCGATGCTAAATCGTTGGAACAATTTCAAAACCACTCAGTTTTCTTCAAAAAGCAACTTTTAAATGCGGAGCCTAAACCACTCCTTTAAAAGTTATCATGGTTCCTTGGATTATATTAAGTTCATTACGTTCACGGTTTTGCCAAAACCATTCATATCCCTCCGTCATTTCAGATGGATATTCGGTAATATTCAAGATATGTATTTTGACTTTCGTCAAGGCATAATGATTGGTAGCTGTTGGATATTCAACTGTAGAATAGATAGATGTGTTTGTTTAGGACAGTCATACTACTATTTTGGTCTTCGTCAAGGGTATGTACAGGTGGGTTCAAATTAACCTGGACAATGACAGATAAAATTTGACTTTCGACTTATGATATGTTGCCCTTCGTCAAGGTCATAAGAGCTTGGGGCAAAAATCCACATCGGGATTTTCTAAGGAAATTGAAACTTGCTGGTGTTGCATACCATTTGGAGTGTGATGATTTTGGTAGGATTCCTTCAATGTTGTCACACAATGATATTTGATCCCGATCCTACTCTGAGTATCCGCTACTCCTCGGAAGATTTTTCACTAAACAATCAATGCTATAAACCAAGTAGGTGTCTAAAACGGTGTTAGCGGGGCTACGCCTCCAGGGAAAAGAGGTTATGTAATTAAGGAACTTCGCGAAAGCGTTGGAAAATCTCCCTCGAAATACCAACACTTGCCTGGCCGAAAGGTTAAGCAAGAATTGTAGGGTGAGATTAATCCTGACTAATTCTTCTTTTATGGTTTGAAGGAGGATTCGCGAAACAGTAGGAGCCATCCTGTTTAAATACACTTAAAACCAATCTAAACTTGCAAGAGCATCATGCTAATGTTGGATATATATGCCCTAGAGGCCTACATTGTATAGGATGCTTGGGATATGTATGTACATGACAGTCTTGCTTGATATGATAGTACGCTATTTGGTTTGACTTTGTCTTAACGTATGATATATTTTACTTGGTATTTATATATATATGTTGATAAAGCCCATAGGGTGTTTGTCTGACTACCGGCGTTGTGATGGCAGTCATACTAGTGGGAGCTGGATAGTCAATAGGCACACCCTTAGATGTCCCTGGTCGCAGGAGTATCGAGATTGGGAATCGATACTCCGGAGTAGACTAGTGTATACATATCTAGACCCTGACGAGGGGCGATGGATTGGTCCCGCAACCATTGGTGGTGTTCACCTAAGATTGTATAAAGATGCTCACTGGGTGTGAGTACACCGGACAGTACTCGCCGAGAACTGACTGGATGGAATTATACCTAACGTCAGATAGCAGTTCTCAGGTGACATGTGTGCAGATAGTCCGTTGACTTAAGGTCATCATTTGTCTCGTGTAAGTTCCTACTGTGCTTTGATTATTACCCTACCACGGCTCAAAGGAGTCGTGCAAACAGGTTTTAGTTGGGCACAGTCCCGAGCCACGTGGAGGCAGTGAGCGACTTTTAGGGATTCGTCTCTCCCGGTATAGCGAGTTGATATCGCACTGTCGTCGGTTGGTCATTACCATAAGTCCCTGGCCAGGGCTGATTGAGAATTACTGATGGACTGATCAGTAGATTCTCAGGTGGTCTTGAGCCATACTGACACGACTTGTACGATTATTAGGGGTCTGACGTCCACCACCTCCCTAGACCGTACATGTGATACTCTTAGACGAACAGACCGGACTGCGCGGATATTGTCACAGACAGGCTCAGTAGGATTTCAGATGGGTTACCTCATCAGCTTTCTTATCGACAACTACCGGGGGACAGTTACGTACAGCTAGTGCCGCTTGCGGTCTGTGGTTAAACCCACTGCCGGCGTAGTAGTTGAGTCTTTAGAGTCCCACACAGAGATTTCCCAAACCCAGGCGAAAAGATATAGAGGTCGTATGGTTTTACGACAAAGGTTCGAACGCGTACGTGTTTAAACGCACGTACGACATTCGGACAGTTTTTACTAGCAGGCTTTGGTTTAAGCCAGATTCTAGTATCAGGTTATTGGATTTATACAGTCTAAAGTTTTTCCGTGTTTTCACGGATGAGAGGGGCGTTCTCGTAATTTTCCGAGAAGCTTCTAGAAGGATGTGACATGGAGGGAGAGGTGGCATTTTCATTTAATGATTTAGTGACTCATTGTGAGTGATTCATCATGTCATTAATGCATTATTAAATGCTTAATGACTCACATAATGAATCACCCACTTGCATTTATGAAACATGATGAATAATCTCATATTATTCATTTCTTTTTATTCATTATGTTTCATATATCAAGTGAGAAGCTATTTCATTATTATTATTATTTTATCATTATCATCTTCTCACTCTCTCTCTTCAAGTTCTCTCTCCTTCACCAAACCTAATCCTACCCTCATGAGTTGAGAACAAGGATTAGGAAAGACTAATTACTCCATAACCTATCTCTACATCACCTTAGCTACTCTATTTAGCAACTAGAGAAACTAAGTAACCTCAAGTTTATAGGTTATAGCTTGGATTAGGGTTCTCGGGTGGATCGCCTATCACGGAAGAAAGCCGAAGAGGACGTGGAGATCCAAAGAGGCCGTAGATAACATTAAGACGAAGGACTAGAACCGTTTGGTATAATCTCTTAACATAGTAGTTTAGAACTCTATAGCTTTTGTTAAAACTTGTTTAGCAAACGATTCATACGGTTATTCGATGTTTAATCATAAAACAAGATTGTTATTCATATTTCCGCCTCCCCATAAGTATTGGGGTGTTGAACATCGACTTACAGTGGTATCAGAGCCTAGCTAAACAATATTTAACACACTTGCAAATTTGTATGAATTTTGAACGGAAAAACAAACCGGAAAAACCCCGATATCATGAACTTTCTGTCGAATTTTAAATGAGCTCCAAAAATTTTTCAGGGACCTTCAGAATGACCTAAATGAATGTATTAGAACATCCAAGAAAATTGGGCTCATGAATCGGCCATAGCGCCGCGGAACCGATGCCGATCCCACCGATCCGCCGCGATTCCGCCGCGCTTTGGACGACTCATCATCCCAAGTTTCTTGTGTTGATTCTCTGTGATATTTGGTGTTTTCTGGTAATTTTTCTTTTTGCTCAGGTTTCAGATTTACAGAGAAGTATTGGAGCAAAATTAAATGTGTTTAATCGATCGAAATTATACGGTATTTGCTTGTTTGATTATATCTGTGAAATGTATTATATGTTCGTAAACCTCCCCTAACTGCTAGTATGTCGGTTGGCAGGGGGTTGCACATATCTGTGATGTTATATATAACTGTTTGTGTATATAAACTATATTGGACTGTTGTGGTGATTAGCCGGGTTTTGTGATGGGTTATTGTATTAATTCATTTGATGTAAATGTAATAAGTTGTAATATTATTTTGCGGAGCACATCCAGGTTGCGGTTGTAGCCACCGTTGTATTATTTCTTTTTACTGTTTTTGCTCCTAGGATAGACCCAAGGTGGGGTGCACAAACTACCGGGTATTTTGAAGTGTTGGGGCAGACCACTTCACTTCTGGTACTTGGCGGGTAGTTTGCCGTACCCGTAGGGGTCTGGGGTGGGAAAATGGCTATTCATCACAACTGTGTAATCCGTCTTTCATCGCAGGCTCAAAAGAAATGCGAATTGCTTGCAAATCCAATATTGTTTATCTGTGATCTGGAATGCCTATTATTGCGTCTGACGAATGTACAATATCTATATATGATAGCTATTTAGACGCCGCTTATGTTTTACACCCGCGCCAGCCCAGCCCCCGCTCTGTCGTTAGTTAAGTAACCTAACGGGTGATGACGGGACCCCGTGGCGAATGCAGATGGCATAAGAGGACATTGTATTTTCGTTAATATCTGTAATAATAGGTTAAAGATGGGACGCATTATTATTAATGCAAAGAAAATAAAACCTAAACTGAATCGTTGGAACAATTTCTAAAAACCACTCGGTTTTCTTGAAAAAGAAAATTTTAAAGGCGGAGCTTAAACCACTCCTTTTAATAAAAGCTATCTTAGTTCTTTCGATCAAATCAAGTTCACTACGTTAACGGTTTTTTGCCAAAAACCAGCCGTAACCCTCCGTCGTTTCAGATAGACAGCACATCGTATTCATGCTATGCTTGTTGGCCTACGTCAAGGCATAGTGTATGGTAGCAGTGTGTGTGCCTATTTGTTGCATAGATAGATGCATTAGTTTAATACAGACGTACACCTTGTTGGCCTACGTCAAGAGCTTGTACGATTTATTTAAATTGATCAGGACAACGACGGGTAGAACTTGACTTGCGTCTTATGACTTGTTGGCCTACGTCAAGGTCTATAAGAGCTTGGGGTAAAAATCATATCGGGAGTTTCAAACATAAAGGAAACTTGCAGATTTAGCTTACCTTCTGGAGTGTGGTGACTAGAGTGGCTTCCATCTAGGGCATCATGCAATGATAGTTGGATCCCGATCTCACTGATGAGTAGGATTACTCTCGGGAATTTCTCTCACTTAAAAATCAATGCTATAAACCAAGTAGGTGCCTAGAAAGGTATTAGAGGGGCTACGCCTCCAGGGAAAAGAGGTTCTTTAATTAAGGAAGTTCGTGAAAGCGTTGGAAAACCTCCCTCGAAGTACCAACACCAGCCTGGCTGAAAGGTTAAGCAAGAATTGTGACGTGTGATTAAATCCTGACTAGTTCTTCTTTTAGGTTTTGAAGAAGGATTTGAGGAAACAGTGGGAGCCATCCTGTTTAGATAAATTAATAACCAATCTAAACTTGCAAGAGCGTATGCTGAGTGTTTCTTTTCTCTCTCTCTGGCAGCTACCATGACTGGACTAAAACTATTACTTGAAAAGAATATACTGACCGGGCAGAACTATAAAGATTGGCTAAGGAACGTTAATATTGCGCTGACTTATGACAAAGTTGCATATGTTACCACCGCTGTTCCTCCCCTTATCCCAGGACCAGATTCCTCAGTTGCGGACAAGGAAGTTCGTAAAACCTGGGATCTAGACTGTGAGCGAGCTAAGTGCATCTGCTGGCGTCCATGAATAATGAACTTCAGAAACAGCACGAGAGTATGGATATTGTATCCATATTCCTCCATTGCAAGGAATTGTATTGTGAACACTCCCGTATCGGGAGGTACGAAACCTCAAGGAAACTCTTCCAGATGAGGTTAGCTCCAGGATCGCCTGTTGGAGAGCACGTCCTCAAAATGATCACCCTCATTGAGGAACTCGCAAACCTGGGATGCGTGCTAGAGAATGATTTGTATATCGACTTGATTTTGCAGTCCCTTCCCCACACCTTCTCTCAGTTCGTGCTGAACTTCAACATGCACGAAATGGAAGCGGATCTTCCAAAGCTCCTCAATATGTTGAGGGTAGCAGAGACCTCCTTGAAAAAAGGAGAAGACCCCCGTTCTGTATGTTGGCCAATCATCTTCTTCTAAATCCAAAGCGAAAGCTAAAGGGAAGAAGAAGATGAAAGCCACCAAACCGAAGGGTGGGGTCAAGAAGGTGCAGGGAACGAACAAGGCAGGAAGGGTGAAGGCAGAAAAGAACGAGTGCTTCTATTGTCACAAGCAAGGGCACTGGAACAAGGACTGTTTGGCCTTTAAAGCCAAGGACATGAAGCAAGCTGTTGCTTCTGCTTCAGGTGTGTTCGTAATCGAAAATTGTCTTTCAGTAAACTCTACTTCATAGGTACTTGATACCGGTTCTGGTTCTCACATCTGTAATTCTTTGCAGGATCTGAGAAATAGTAGAGTACTGGGGGCAGGTGATATGACTCTCCGGATGGGCAATGGAATGCATGTAGATGCAGTTGCCATAGGGGAATATCACCTAGGGTTGAATAGTGGACACATTTTGGTATTGTACAACTGTTTTTGTATTCCCAGTATGTTGTGTAATATTATATCAGTATCTTTGTTGTCTAATAAAGAATATAATTTTGTGCATGAAAGAAATGTCATGAACATTCTCCTAAATCAAGAACTGATTGGGTTTGGCACACTGGAAAACGGCATATACATACTTAATCAACCTCAAATTTTCAATATTCAAAACACGCGTAAACGAAAGGCTCCAGATTCGAATCAAGCCTTCCTATGGCATTGTTGACTTGGTCATATAAATGAAACAAGGTTGACTAAGTTGCATAAAGATGGATATCTAGATCCGTTTGAATATTCATCATATGCAACTTGTCAATCATGTATCAAAGGAAAAATGACCAAATCTCCGTTCACCGGACACAGAGAAAGAGCCACTGAACTCTTGGGACTAGTACACAGTGATGTATGTGGTCCGATGTCTACGCATGCACGAAACGGTCACTCCTACTTCATAACTTTTACTGATGACTTCTCTAGGTATGGACATATATTCTTAATGAAACATAAATCCGAGGCCTTTGAGAAGTTTAAGGAGTATAAAAATGAAGTAGAGAAACAGACTGGTAAAAGCATCAAGACACTTCGATCTGATCGAGGTGGAGAATACTTAAGTACCAATTTCCTTGAATACTTAAAAGAGAATGGAATTCTCTCTCAGCTTACTCCGCCTTATACACCTCAGCATAATGGTGTATCAGAAAGGAGGAATTGCACGCTATTAGATATGGTGCGTTCAATGATGAGTAGTGCTGAGTTGCCACTTTCCTTCTGGGGATTTGCTCTAGAATCAGACGCATACCTATTGAATAGAGTTCCAACTAAGTCTGTACCTACCACTCCATATGAAATGTGGTGTGGGAAGAGACTATATCTCAAGTATATCAAGATATGGGGGTGTCCGGTATATGTTAAGAAGCATAATCCGGACAAGCTCGAGGCATGATCGGTTTTGTGCAAGTTTGTAGGATACCCCAAGCATTCAAAGGGGTATATGGTCTACCACACTGAAAAACTAAAGGTGTTTGTCACTCGACATATTGTCTTCTTAGAAAGAGAATTTCTTGCAAAAGAAATTAGTGGGAGTGCGGTAGAACTGAAAGAAATTCCAGAACCTCAAACTGCAACCGAGGACTTAGAAGAATCTCATATTTCAATAGAACATGACGAACCAACGCCACTCCGTAGATCTAGTAGGCTTTCTCATCCTCCTGAAAGATACTATGGTTTTCTTCTTGATGGGGATCGAGAGGATTGTATCATCGATGATGATAAGCCTACTAGTTTTCAGCAGGCTATCACGAGTAGCGACTCAGTGAAGTGGCTGGATGCTATGAGATCCGAAATGGAATCCATGTACACCAATAAAGTATGGACTTTAGAAGTTGCTCCTCCTCGGGTAAAACCAGTTGGGTGCAAATGGATCTTCAAAAAGAAGATTGGTACATTTGGACAAGTGGAAACCTACAAAGCTAGACTAGTAGCAAAAGGTTTAAGTCAAAGACCAGGATTGGACTATGATGAAACTTTTTCACCAGTAGCTATGCTTAAATCCATTCGGATCATGCTTGCCATTGCTGCCTTCCATGACTATGAAATCTGGCAAATGGATGTAAAAACAGCTTTTCTAAATGGACATCTAGAAGAGAGTGTTTACATGGATCAACCAGAAGGTTTCTTAGACAGTGGGAGCAGCGGAAGAGTGTGCAAATTGCTTAAATCCATTTATGGGTTAAAGCAAGCATCGCGGAGTTGGAACATCTGTTTGATGAAACAGTTAAGGAATTTGACTTTATCAAAAATATAGATGAACCATGTATTTATAGGAAGATTGTAGAAGGAGCAGTAGTCTTCCTCGTTTTATACGTCGACGACATACTACTGATAGGGAATGATATCCCTATTCTACAATCAGTAAAGCTATTCTTGTCACAAAAATTCTCCATGAAAGACTTGGGAGATGCATCATACATTCTGGGCATTAAGATCTATCGTGATGGATCTAATAGAACATTGGGACTTTCACAGTCCAGGTATATAGACACTATACTAAAGAGATTTAGTATGGAATATTCCAAGCGCGGCAATATGCCCGCTTGTCACGGAATCAACCTCTCCAAAGAGATGTCTCCAAAGACTGATGAAGAGAGGGCTCGCATGGGCATTATACCCTACGCTTCGGCGGTAGGATCAATAATGTATGCGATGTTATGTACCAAACCGGATGTAGCTTACACACTTAGTGTAGTAAGCAGGTATCAGTCTGACCCAGGTGAGAAACATTGGATAGCGGTGAAGAACATTCTCAAGTACCTGAGAAGGACTAAGGAGATGTTCTTGATTTACGGTAATGGGGACCTCCAGGTAGAGGCTTTTGCCGACTCCGGCTTCCAAAGTGACAAAGATGATTCTAAATCCATTTCGGGTTTTGTGTTTACCCTCAATGGAGGGGAGGTATGTTGGAAGAGTTCCAAACAAGATACCGTCGCAGACTCAACTATGGAGGCTGAGTATATAGCTGCTAGTGAAGCCGCAAAAGAGGCCGTCTGGATGAGGAAGTTCATTTCTGAACTTCAGGTGGTTCCGTCCATTGCCAATCCAATACCTTTGTATTGCGATAACAATGGCGCTGTAGCTTTAGCAAAGGAACCAAGGTCCCATCAGAAATCCAGGCATATCTTAAGGCGGTTTCACCTGATCAGGGAGATCGTGGATCGTCGGGAGATCGAGATACGGAGAGTGGACACAAAAGACAACACGGCAGATCCATTCACCAAGGCCATTCCTCAAGTACAGTTCGAGAGGTTATTTGAGATGTTGGGCATGCGGTACGCTAGCAACTGGATCTGGTAGAGACAGTGGGTACTCATTGCAGCAATTATAGGCCTTAGTGCAAGTGGGAGATTGTTGGATATATATGCCCTAGAGGCCTACATTGTATAGGATGCTTGGGATATGTATGTACATGACAGTCTTGCTTGATATGATAGTACGCTATTTGGTTTGACTTTGTCTTAACGTATGATATATTTTACTTGGTATTTATATATATATGTTGATAAAGCCCACAGGGTGTTTGTCTGAGTACCGGCGTTGTGATGGCAATCATACTAGTGGGAGCTAGATAGTCAATAGGCACACCCTTAGATGTCCCTGGTCGCAGGAGTATCGAGATTGGGCATCGATACTCTGGAGTAGACTAGTGTATACATATCTAGACCCTGACGAGGGGCGATGGATTGGTCCCGCAACCATTGGTGGTGTTCACCTAAGATTGTATACAGATGCTCACTGGGTGTGAGTACACCGGACAGGACTCGCCGAGAACTGACTGGATGGTATTATACCTAATGTCAGATAGCAGTTCTCAGGTGACATGTGTGCAGATATTCCGTTGACTTAAGGTCATCATTTGTCTCGTGTGAGTTCCCACTGTGCTTTGATTATTACCCTACCACGGCTCAAAGGAGTCGTGTAAACAGGTTTTAGTTGGGTACAGTCCCGAGCCACGTGGAGGCAGTGAGCGACAGTTAGGGATTCGTTTCTCCCGGTATAGGGAGTTGATATCGTACTGTCGTCGGTTGGTCCTTACCATAAGTCCCTGGCCAGGGCTGATTGAGAATTACTGATGGACTGATCAGTAGATTCTCGGGTGGTCTTGAGCCATACCGACACGACTTGTACGGTTATTAGGGGTCTGATGTCCACCACCTCCCTAGACCATACATGTGATACTCTTAGACGAACAGACCGGACTACGCGGATATTGTCACAGACAGGCTCAGTAGGATTTCAGATGGATTACCTCATCAGCTTTCTTATCGACAACTACCTGGGGACCGTTACGTACAGCTAGTGCCGCTTGCGGTCTGTGGTTAAACCCACTGCCAGCGTAGTAGTTGAGTCTTTAGAGTCCCACACAGAGATTTCCTAAACCCAGGCGAAAAGATATAGAGGTCGTATGGTTTTACGACAAAGGTTCGAACGCGTACGTGTTTAAACGCACGTACGACATTCGGACAGTTTTTACTAGCAGGCTTTGGTTTAAGCCAGATTCTAGTATCAGGTTATTGGATTTATACAGTCTAAAGTTTTTCTGTGTTTTCACGGATGAGAGGGGCGTTCTCGTAATTTTCCGAGAAGCTTCTAGAAGTATGTGACATGGAGGGAGATGTGGCATTTTCAATTAATGATTTAGTGACTCATTGTGAGTGATTCATCATGTCATTAATGCATTATTAAATGCTTAATGACTCACATAATGAATCACCCACTTGCATTTATGAAACATGATGAATAATCTCATATTATTCATTTCTTTTTATTCATTGTGTTTCATATATCAAGTGAGAAGCTATTTCATTATTATTATTATTTTATCATTATCATCTTCTCACTCTCTCTTTTCAAGTTCTCTCTCCTTCACCAAACCTAATCCTACCCTCATGAGTTGAGAACAAGGATTAGGAAAGACTAATTACTCCATAACCTATCTCTACATCACCTTAGCTACTCTATTTAGCAACTAGAGAAACTAAGTAACCTCAAGTTTAGAGGTTATAGCTTGGATTAGGGTTCTCGGGTGGATCGTCTATCACGGAAGAAAGCCGAAGAGGACGTGGAGATCTAAAGAGGCCGTAGATAACATTAAGACGAAGGACTAGAACCGTTTGGTATAATCTCTTAACATAGTAGTTTAGAACTCTATAGCTTTTGTTAAAACTTGTTTAGCAAACGATTCATACGGTTATTCGATGTTTAATCATAGAACAAGATTGTTATTCATATTTCCGCCTCCCCATAAGTATTGGGGTGTTGAACATCGACTTACAGCTAAGTGTTTCTTCTCTCTCTCCTAATTGCAGCTACCAAGATGACCGGCCTTAAGTTACTATTAGATAAAAACATATTGATATGGTCAAACTATAAAGATTCGCTAAGGATTGTCCAGATGGCCATAACCTATGATAAGCCGGGCTACCTCCTTACTGCCAAAGCCCCCGCCGTCCCAGGTCTAGATTCCAGCGTTGCGGATATTGAGATCCATAAGACCTGGGAAATGGACAGTGCGAAAGCCATGTGCCTCATGCTCGCCTCTAAAGATAATGAACACCAGAGGCAGCACGAGAAGATGGACCTTTCTTCCATCTTCCTCCATACTAAGGTTTTATATGGAGAGCAATTTCGTATCGCAAAATATGAGACCTCGAAGAAATTATTTCAAGCGAGGTTGGCTGTCGGGTCATTTGTAGGGGATCACGTCCTTAAGATGATCGTCCTGATTGAAGAGCTTGTGGACTTGGGGACCACGTTGGAGAATGAGTTATACACTGACTTGATTCTACAGTCCCTCCCTTCTACTTACGCCCAGTTTATCTTGAATTTCAACATTCAAGGGAAGCATATTTCACTTCCAGAACTCCTCAACATGTTGAGGAGCGCTGAGGGCACCCTGCAGAAATCTAGAGAGACACCCGCTCTGATTATTGGGGGATCTTTCTCTTCTAGATCTAAGACGAAAGCCAAAGGGAAAAAGAAGAAGGCCCCCACCAAGACGAAAGGCGGTGTTAGTAAGGTAGAAGGAAATGGCAGGGAAAAAGTTGGGGGGCGATATTAGGGAAGGAAGAATACTTTTATTGTCATAAAAAGGGCCATTGGAAGAAGGACTGCAGGTCCTGGAAAGCCCAGAACCAGGATTCAAAGCAAGCTGTGGGTTCGGCTTCAAGTGTGTTTATGATTGAAAACTGTCTGTCAATCAACTCTTCTTCCTGGGTATTAGATACCGGATCAGGATCTCATAACTGTAATTCATTGCAGGCACTGAGAAGCCTTTAGAGTTTTGAAGGCCAGTGATATGACCCTCAGGGTTGCTAACGGAGCGAGCATGAATGCTGTGTCAATAGAGGAATATCACTTAGGATTGACAAATGGACATATTTTGGTTTTGCGCAACTGTTTTTTTTGTACCTAGTTTGACTTGTAATATCATTTATATATCTTTGTTATCTAAAGAAGGTTATGATTTTACATTTGTAAGCGATGTAGTAAACATCCACCTAAATCATGGTTTGATTGGGTCGGGTACACTAAACAACTGTATATATGTATTAAACCAACACCAAGTTTTCAACGTCCAGAACACACTTAAAAGAAAGTCTCCAGAATTAAATCAGGCTTTCTTATCGCATTGTAGACTGGGTCACATGAATGAAACACAGTTGATGAAGTTAAATAAAGAGGGATATTTCGATCAATTCGAATATCAGTCCTATGCAACTTTTCAATTATGCCTCAAGGGAAAGAGGACAAAGGCTCCGTTCACTGGACGGAGAGTAAGACCGAGCGAGCTATTGGGACTCATACACAGTGACTGTTCCCGCCGAAAATTTCTGCGCAGAAAAGTCCAAGGTATCAAATGGAAGCGATACGCTTAAGGAAATGCGAACCAATAACTTCCGGCCTGTATTTTGATTAGTTCCCGAAAGTGGAATTATTAAATTCTAATGGTATTGGAAGCATCTCGAAAAACCCTTCGATTTGATATATTGTGGGCCTCATAATTCATCCGGGATCAAAAGTTATGAGGCATCACGTGTAGGTAAGAAAAGGGAGCCTTAAAAAGAGAATTTAATTCTCAAAAAGGAGTTTAACTCTTAGATAAAGAAAAGAACTTAGTTCTTTCTCTGGTGGAGGATCTGCAAAGTGCACATCTCCCCATGAATTGAGAATTTAATTCTCATTGGGTTGAGATCCTGCCATGTAGATCCAAAATACAGAGGAGAAATTGATTCCTAAATAAGAATTTAATTCTTTCACAATAATAATTTAATTCCTCCAAAACAAAAATTAGGGTTTTACCCTAAATAAGAATTTAATTCTTAAAGATAAGGAGACTTAAAAGATCTTTGTGCATGAAAAGACTAAGGTCACGTGCCCCACGTGACCCCTGAACAGATCCCCCAAAAATGAGAAGAGGAAAGCTTTGAGGCAATGCCTCACGTGTTCCCACGTGACCCTTATTATATATGGAACAAAAGCAGAGGCAGAAACAATTCTGGGTGCTCTCACGTGTTACCACGTGACCCCTAATAAATGTTCTAATAAATCAGGGCATGATTATACATCACGTGCCCATACGTGATGGCTATGAAAATTAAAAGTGTTTAACACTTGTTTGCAGAACAAAATAAAGGGGATCTGGCCCCACTTTTTGATACCATTACATGCCCCACGTGACCCCCGAAATGCAGAAAGAAAGATCAAAGGAAATGAAAGCTTTGGGCGCTCACACGTGATGCCACGTGACCCTTTAGCAAACGCTTTGACAGTCAGCGCTTAAATCACCGTCACGTGTCAACACGTGATGCTCAAAAGATGAAGAAGTGTTTAACACTTAATTGCAGAACGAAGAAAAGGGTTCTGGTCCGACCTTTGGGCGTTCTCAAGTGTCCACACGTGACCCCTCTGTCTTTAGTGTTTAACACTAATTCGGGGATTATATTTCCAGTGTTTAACACTGATTGTTTCTAGTGTTCAACACTAAATTGAAGATTATATTTCCAGTGTTTAACACTGATTGTCTTTTAGTGTTTAACACTAATTTGAGAGTTCTACCTACAGTGTTTAACACTGTTGTTCTTTAGTGTTTAACACTACTTTTAGCCAAATTAGCTAATTTTCCAGAGGCAAAAGTCCTTCCTCCAAATGAATCTCAAAATTGAGGAAATCAAAGACAAGATGTTGTCAGAGCCCCCAAACCTCTGTTTGGCACTGCTGAATGATGAGGGGCTAAACCCAGACAAATGTCTAATGGCCCAAAGGGCCAATATTTCAAACATAATTGGACTTAGCCCAAACTGGCCATAAGTCCTCAAATCATCTTGAACTGAGCACATCTGCTCTTTCAACCAACTCATTGGTTCAAGAGTACATCTCGGAACTTCTCTGATATTTGTCGTTGTAATCCTTCAACGTCCTCAGAGAGGTAACGGGTCCTGACAACCACACATCAACACGGACTTTGGGGTCCTTAAACTCATGGACTTATACGTCCTTAAACCAAGATACGGACTGTGGGGTCCTTAAACCCGCGGACTTATGCGTCCTTAAACTAACGGACTAATGCGTCCTTAAACACACCCATATGGACTGTGGGGTCCTTAAACCCATGGACTTATGCGTCCTTAAACTACCATTGGACCGCAATGTCCTTAAACTACCAATGGACCACCACATCCCTAAACTGGAACATGGACCACTATGTCCCTAAACAGGAAATGGACCACCATGTCCCTAAACTGTCAATGGACCACCATGTCCCTAAACTGGAACAATAGAGCCCAAACGCTCTTTTGTCGGATCTAAACGATCCCGTTAAGTTGATTTTAGTCTCAAACTGGACTAACGTATCCTTAACAAACGTTTAAGTTGATCTTAGCCTCAAATACGGCTAACGTATCCTCAAACCCTCAAACAGACTTTAGTCCCAAATTGGACTACAGGTCTCCCAACCAACTTTGGCTCAAGGGTACATCTCTGAACTCCTCTGACATCTGTCGTTGTAATCCTTCAACGTCGTCAGAGAGGTGACGGGTCCTGATGGCCATATATGCAATGGACCACTATGTCCCTAAACTGGAACATTGGAGCCTCCAAATGCTCTTTTGGTCAGATCTAAATGATCCCGTTAAGTCGATCTTAGTCTCAAACTGGACTAACGTATCCTTAATAAACGTTTGAGTTGATCTTAACCTCAAATATGGCTAACGTATCCTCAAACCAAACCCCCAAACCCAAATCTAAGATAATACGGATTTGGACTAGTCCACGCCCTACGGGCGACAACATAACTCAGTCTCCGTATACAATCCACGGGCAACCAAAAACAAAACAAACACACACGACACGAAGTGACCATCTGGAGAAGGAGAAAGTTGTTACCGCGATGCGGTAGCGTAATTAACTGCAGGGTCTTGCGCCTGCAGGGAAGAGCGTCCCCATAATCAAAAACCCCTCAAGCCAGGGGGAATCTGACGAAGTCTGCTACATCGGCCGCATCCATCTAAACCTTCGATACACGGTGCCATAAATCAACTTGGCATCTTCGGAGATGTAGACGGATAAAACCATATAGCATCTGCCCCGAATCTCAGGCAAGACGTCCATGTCTTGGCCGCTATTCGGAAGGGAACAGATTCTGGCACGCCCAGTGGGACCTTTTGCTCTTTCCACTCCACACTTCGCGTGTCGTGTTCGCGAACGAATCGCGGTTTGCTAATGGTTGCCCATGGGTTTCGAGGTACTAAGATTTGGCGTTTTGCTTGGTGCAGAAAGCAAAGGATCAATGGCGTTCACCTGCTCAAAGTGTTACACATGAAACTGCAACCCACGTCTTGCCTCAACTAGGGGTATATCTTATGGGCCCCAGGCAGCTTCCCTGTTCACAATGCCGATGGAACAGGTCACTCAAGCCACTATAGGTTTGTTTTTCGGGACCATGCTCCCGCCAATGAGCTTCACCGCTCCTGTGCCAACACCGGAAGCTCCTAAGAAGTCGGTCTTCGATCGGCTTACAGCTACTGCGGCCCCGCTGAACGGGTCGTCCAACTCCAGCTCCTCAGTCTTCGCCAGACTGGGCCGAAATTCCTGTGGGCCTACAATGAAGCTTGCAATCCCAGAGAAGGGTGTTCCGAAGAGGATAGCCATTCCTGCTCCTGAAGTCGTCAAGGCGGCTTCTCCTGCCAAGGGGTCGGTCTTTACAAGACTGACTGTCCCAAATCCCGCTCCCGCTCCTGCTACTCAAAGGACATCAGTCTTCAAGAGGCTGGCACCAGCGGCGCCTCATCTGGACAGGGGGCAAGACGAAACCATCCCCATCGCTGAACCAACACCGTCCGCTCGACACGCTCGACGTCGCCACTGGCGCCAAGTAAGGAAGGCTGGGGGCAACTCTCCTTCTGGATTGACTCCGCCGGCTCCAACGGTAGAAATTGATGTTGCTGTTCCGACTGGGAACAATTTTGAATCACTTAGGAGGGTACGCAAGGACTCCTCGACGGCCATGCTAAAAAGATCTCTTCCACCCGTGGAGAGCGCTACAAGGGTGAAGCCGGAACAGCCCCCTCAACGGCTGTCCTCTAAAATCTACAAGGTCTGGCGTCAAGTCCAAGACTCGGTGATTGATCAGGACTACCTCCACCGACAGAAGAAGCTGAAGGCTCAGAAGGAAGAGCACCGTCCTGTCAAAACACAATGGACGACAACCACTTGGGTGCCTACTGCAACGGCCCCCTCGACTTCAACTTCTCAAAAGAGAAGGAGGCCAGAGAAAGCCCCTGTGACCGCAGCGAACCGCAAGGACGCTGAACTTAAGCGCCCCAAGTCTGGGGGCATGGTAATACATACCGTTTATATGGCTTCCGGAAAAGAAGAAAGCCGCGCTTCTACGGGTCTTCGACCACTTACCCGATCGATAACGAAGGCTCAGGAACAACAACAACAGAAGCTTCAGGAAATGCTAACGCAAATGGCCGCACTTACCGGGCCAAAAGAAAACCCGGAGGCGTTATCAGAGCATCGTCATGAACAAGAAACCGATGCTGACTTCCTCCGCAGAGTCCTCGAAAAGAAGGACAGAGAAGCAGCAGAACAAGCGGCTAAAATAAAACGAATGGCACTTCTCTTCCAAGACATGGTCGGGATGATATTACAACCAGAACCTCCAGCTGAAGACCCTCCGATCATTGTTGAAGACGACAGAGGGGAGACGTCGAACCCTCATCCGACTCTTTCAGCAGCCAAGGAGGAAACCATCTCTAAAGCCACGCTTGATGATTATATTACTCAGCAAATATGAGCTCACCGAGCGAACGAAACGGCCGGCCAAGTTGTGAAAACTGGGCGACCATATCCGGGCTGGTATGACCAAGTAAGTTACCCGCAGGGATATAAGATCCCCAAATTCCATGTGTACAAGGGGACAGGAAATCCCCATCAACATGTCACTCAGTTCAGGGCTCTTTGCGGTAATACTGGAGGTGATGATAAACTTCTACTTCGCCTGTTCGTCGGTAGTTTAGCAAACACAGCTTTTGAATGGTACTCGGAACTTCCCGACGACTCTGTCAAGACATTCACGGAGATGGAGCTGCTATTCACTCAGCGATTCGCGAGCGCCAGCGAACGCACCCCAATAATGGCATTGACTAATGCCAGGGTGAAACCAGGCGAGACGTGGGTCCAGTACGCTATACGCTGGCGAAACTTATGGTCGAAATGCGAACAACGCATTGAGGAAGCGCCTGCGGTGGGCATGTTCGTGGGTACACTAGATCCTCATGCAACTATCTCACAGTTCATGATATTCTTTAAACCAACCACGTTCCAGGCTCTGATCGACAAGCTGGCCCAAATGGACCAGATGGGCCATAGGCCTTCCTCTTCAAAGACAGAGCCTTGGAATGAAAAGGGCAAAGGGAAAGCAACCTTCGTTGCCAATATTCAGCAACGGCCGAGCAACTTAAAGCCAGTTGTTCGCCAAAGCAACGTACGTCCACGCCCATCCCTCGAAGAGAGACTGGGACGTCCTTATTCATTTCCTCAGGATAAAACAAGGAGACTGTTCGAGCTGGCAGTGCGCAACAGACTCATCCATCTGCCGAATCCAAAACGTCTGTTGCAGCTAGGCGATGTCAATGATCTTAATTATTGCTCTTACCACCAAGCGGTAAGCAATCCAATCGAAGATTGCTTCGTCTTTAAGGGATGGATTGAGGACCAGTACCTACAAGGCAATTTTGCGCTGTCCGAAAAGTGGAAAGTAAACCCACCACAGCCGCACACTCCTAAGAAGACGGACACACCGGGGGCAACTTGTTCTTTTGTTGAAGAAGCTCCGTGGGAGGTCGTGCTGTTAGCCAAAACCAAAAGGATGCTGGATGATCTCCAGACATGCCTGGCGATCAGGTGGAAAAATCCACTGGAACCCGAGATCATCGAGGGAATGCTGAAACCGTGCCTAACTCCAAAAACGGGTGATGATGGTCAGATCGCTCACAACCAGCCGTCGAAATCTTCGAAAAAGAAAGAGAAATCCAAGAAGCCTGTGAAGCCTAGCGACAAGCGCACGGATTTGCAGAAACAGATTTACGCGCTGGAAGAGTATAACCAGAAGGCACGGATTCCAATCACGCTCCAAGAGTTTCTCAGCCACGTCCTCGAGGACGAAAACGATGGAGAAGACTCATCAGATGAATCCGAGGACTACGTAGCAAGTTGTCATGTGATCTCTCACTCCTTGATAGATGATAAAGAGGCTCCTTGCTCCGAGAAACCGGGGGCGGATCCTGAACCAGAACTTCTGTGGCCGTTAGATGAGATGATCGATGCCTTCCTGAATGAGATTCGTCTGAAAAGTAAAGCTGACCGGGAGCGTGAGATGGCCATATTTGAAAAGGCCAAACGCCGGCGACTGGACAAAAGGGTCGAAACACTCCCACCAGATCAAAGTATATCCGCCACAAATGAAAGTAGGATCACGACAAGGAAACGATTCGCCAAAGCCATATCAATGGGGATGAGGCCGCCCTCTTTCAGAGAAAATTCTCCTGATGGTATACATTTTAATGAAACGGACGTATACCCTAACTTCTGCTTATATCATCAGAGGATCGCACATCCTACTGAAGACTGCAACACTTTTAAGTGTTGGTGGCAAGGATATGTCGCTCATAGACAACACGTCAATAGAATAAAGCGGGAAGCTCGTAGACAATGAAAAAATATGACAGATGAGCATAAAAGAGTTGCCGGCAATTGTCATAGGGACGAGCCTGGGGGATCACGAGTTCTCACCTTTGGAAGCGATTCTGACGAAGAAGCCGCCCTCAACCCTCTCTTCAAGGAATTCATTTCTAAAACAAAAGAATTGGAGAGTTGCGAGAACGTTCAACCGTACAATCTCATGCTACCCGGAAAGAATCTCGGACCCGCAAACGACGGAGCAAACGAAATGAGAAAGGAAAAAGGAAAAAACGGCCTTTGTTGCCAACACTCAACAACAGCCGAGTAGCCCAAGACCGTTTTGTCATCAAAACAACAAGCCGCGATATCTCAATGAGAAGTTGAAACGTCCTTACTCGTTTCTCAAAGATAAAACAAAGAGATTGTTCGAGCTAGCAGTACGCCGCGGGCTCATCACTCTGCCAGATCCAAAACGTCCGTTGCAGCCAGGTGACGTTAACAATCCTAACTATTGTCTCTACCACAGATTAATGGGTCACCCACTCGAAACTTGCTACATCTTCAGAAACTGGGTTGAAGACCAATACCAACAGGGCAAGTTCACGCTGCCCGAAAAATGGAAGGTGAACCCACCACAACCACATGCTCCGAAAAAGATGGACATGCCGGGGGCATTGTGCTCCTTCAAAGAGAAAGCCCCAAAGACCGAAAAGTCAGTAAACTAGAAATTCGCCTCAAATACGGCGACGGCGGACCGAAACGTCCTTAAACTAACAGCGGACCGAAACGTCCCTAAACTAACAATGGACCGCAATGTCCTAAAACTTGCAAATGACCGAAACGTCGTTAAACTACTATCAACCCACGGCATCCTCAGGCTGGCATGGTAAAAAAAAAGAAAAGAAAAGAAAAAAAAAGGTACGTCCATAAGCAAAATGGGCACGGATGAAAACCCGAGAGGGCTTCGTGAGTAAAAACAGCAGGGCTACCGGCGAGTGTTTGTGAAAACCCGAAAGGGCGCAACCTCGTTCAAAAAAAAAACAAAATAAAAACGGTATGTCCATAAGCAAAATGGGCACGGATGAAAACCCGAAAGGGCTCCGTGAGTAAAAACAGCAGGGCTACCGGCGAGTGTTTGTGAAAACCCGAAAGGGCGCAACCTCGTTAAAAGACACTTATAGGGTCCTCTCGACCTTGTAAGGAGAAACCACCCGCGTGTGATCCTTACGACTCACAAGGGAGCGATACATTTAGGAATCCTCATGATTCCTAAGGAGAAATAACACTTGCGAGATCCTCACGACTCGTAAGGAGAACTCTCTTATGGGACCCTCACGGCTCATAAGATTTGAAAGTCTTAAGTTACAGAGACCTGAACCTGTTCTTAAGCAACCCCCATAACTTTCGATATTGCCCTACAAGCGGCTCATACTGACCCTTATATACAATCCACGAGCGCGAATAAACATTTCCCTAACAATGTCCCATCCGTGACTAGGGATATGTTCGCACGGTGAACAACCCTTGTAAGTCCTCTCGACTCATAAGGAGAAAACACTCTTGTAAGATCCTTACGACTTATAAGAGAACATACACTTAGGAATCCTCACGATCCCTAAGGAGAAAACACACCTACGAGATCCTCACGAGTTGTAGGGAGAAATACCTTTGTGAGACCCTTACGGCTCATGAAGTCAAAAGCCTTAGTCGACAGAATTCTAACCCTGTTTACTAAGCCACCTTTGTTCGACATCGACGAAGGCAAATGATGATTCGCTCCTGGCAATATCCTAGTTGTAGCGATGCTGATGCCTAAATCGGTATCAAATTCCAAGTCCTTTCATGGCAAATGATGATTCGCTCCTGGCAATATTCCAGTCATAGCGATGCTGATGCTAAGATTCGCGTCAGATTCCAAGTTCCACACTCGCGATAAAAAAAATCAGCTAGCCACACATGCATATGAAATAGCTGAAATGATGGGGCAACTTGCAAAGAAATCAGCAAGTAAAAATGTATGCATACAAAAACAGCCGAAATGATTGGGCAACTCGCAATAAAAAGCAGCGAGTAAAAAGAAAAAAAACAGCCGAAATGATTGGGCAACTCGCAATAAAAAGCAGCGAGTAAAAAGAAAAATAGCCGAAATGATTGGGCAATCGCGACCTTCGCGATATAAAAGCTGAAATGATAGAGCATCGCGGAAATAAAATAATAATATAAAAAGAAAGAATAAAACTTTATGCCCTACAGGTGAGATCATATCAATCCCTGTATACAATCCAGGGACACAAACAAAGAGGGAACCATACCTTCCCAACAAGCTCCATCAGAAAGTGAAGCCAAATCTCGACGGTTCATAAACAACCTAGAGGTAATCTCAACATTTGTCGCAATATTGCAGACACAACGTCAACAAATGAAGCAAAGGAAGATCCCTAGTTTTAGGGTCTCGACGTCAACATCGACAACTTAGAGATCACCAACGGCGTTTCTCCGCACTCCAAGCATATGCAGACGTGACGTCAACAACCGACCTCAGAGTCGCAACGAAACAGAACCATGGCAAAGTCCCCAGTTCCAAATCTCAATGGCCACATCTACAGCCTGGAGACCAACAACAGTGTGCCTCCTCATTCCAGCAGGACACAGATGTTACACCATCAAACGGAGCCATGAAAAAATCCCAGCTCCACCTCAGCATTCGTCTCGATACAGCAGACGCAATGTCAACAATGGCGTTCCTTCGTGGTTCATCAGGATGTAGATACAACGTCAACAGAAGACCCCATGGTCGAAACAAAGCGGAATGATGGAAAAATCCCAGCTCTACCTCGGCATTCGTCTCGTTACAGCAGACGCAATGTCACCAACGACGTTCCTCCAGGATGCAGATGCAACGTCAACAAGAGACCCAATGGTCGAAACAATACGGAGTGATAGCAAAATCCCAACTCCACCTCGACGTTCGTCTCGAAACAACAGATGAAATGTCACCCCAGCATTCTTCCCCCAGCAGGATTTGGACGCGCCAAAGCAAACGAAGCGAAGGCCAAATTCCTAGCTTCAGGGTCTAGACGGCAAGTCATATAAAGCCTGAAAGACAATCGGAGATCATCTCGAACCAGCGCGGAGTGGTCACCACCTTGACGTTCGTCTCAATACAGCAGATGAATGTCACCCCAGCGTTCTTCCCCCAGCAGGATTCAGACGCGCCAAAGCAAATGAAGCAAAGGCCAAATTCCTAGCTTCAGGGTCTTGACGGCAAGTCATATAAAGCCTGAAAGGAATTCGGAGATCATCTCGCACCAGCGCGGAGTGGTCACCACCTCGACGATCGTCTCGATACAGCAGTCGAGATGTCAACTACAGTGTCCTTCCTCCAACTGGATTCGGACACACCAAAGCAAATAAAGAAAAGGCCAAATTCCTAGCTTCAGGGTCTTGACGGCAAGTCATATAAAGCCTCAAAGACAATTGGAGATCATCTCGCACCAGCACGGAGCGGTCACCACCTCAACGTTCGTCTCGACACAGCAGACGCAACATCACCAAAAGGAGTCACGGAAAAATCCCTGGTTCCAAACCTCGACGGTTCACCAGCAACCTAGAGACAACCGCGACATTCGTCTCGATACAGCTGACGCGATGCCAGCAAACGAAGCGAAGGCCAAATTCCTAGCTTCATGCGTCTTAACGGAAAGTCATATAAAGCCTGAAAGACAATCGAAGATTATCTTGCACCAGTGCGGAGTGGTCACCACCTCGACGTTCGTCTCGACACAGCAGACGCAACATCACCAAAAGGAGTCACGGCAAAATTCCTGGTTCCAAGCCTCGACGGTTCACCAGCAACCTAGAGACAACCGCAACATTCGTCTCGATACAGAGGACGCGATGCCAGCAAATGAAGCGAAGGCCAAATTCCTAGCTTCAGGGTCTTAACGGCAAGTCATATAAAGCCTGAAAGACAATCGGAGAACATCTCGAACCAGTGCGGAGTGGTCACCACCTCGACGTTCGTCTCGATACAGCAGACGCAACATCACCAAAAGGATCCATGGCAAAATCCCTAGTTCCAAACCTCGACGGTTCACCAGCAACCTAGAGACAACCACAACATTCGTCTCGATACAGAGGACGCAATGCCAGCAAACGAAGCAAAGGCCAAATTCCTAGCTTCAGGGTCTTAACGGCAAGTCATATAAAGCCTGAAAGACTATCGGAGATCATCCCACACCAGCGCGGAGTGGTTATGACTCATCGGGCCTCTCCAAAATGAGCCTAACCTCAAGTAAAAAGCGGCATGGCAAATTCCTAACGCTTGCTCTTCCGACGCTCAAACTGCCAAGGAGGATTGCTTGAATACGTCTTGTCCAGCCCCCGAAGGGATCAAAAACACGGCAGTCGCAGGGCTACTCGAACAGCACGATTGCCTATCGAGGAATATATCAGCTGATGCGATGGTACGATGGCCAAAACCCTAAGTACCACAGACCCTAACGGACTTCTGTCGTAAAGAACAGAGGTTAACTGTGACGTTAGGATATTCTTGCGAGATCTGCTCGATCCGTTTCGACTCGTAAGGAAATTGATGTCTTTGCGAGAACTTCTCGATTCGTTTCGACTCGTGAGATAAAGCCTTAGGCAGTAGGGATTAAAAAACCTGTTTCCTAAGCACTGGGACCCTGCAAGTCGGCCCAAAACGGTCTCTTGCATACTATACACGGGTCACACTCTCCAAATTCGAATCTCAACAAGGAGGGAAACAACCACTTACAAGTCCTCTCGACTTATAAGCGGGAAAGTTCTCTTGTGAAATCCTTACGACTTTCAAGAGAAAACACACTTAGGAGTCCTCACGACCCCTAAGGTGAAAATACACCTGTGGGATCCTCTCGACTCGTAGGGAGAAAAGTCTTTATGAGACCCTCACGGCTCATAAAGTTGAAAAGTCTTAGGTGGCAGATCCTAACCCTGTCTCCTAAGCCATCACCGCCCTGCAAAAAGGTCAAGATGGACTATTTATGAGCCACACTTGCCAAAACTACATGCCACTGAAATGGAGAAGCTACTCATGAGCATATAAACTACTTCACGCCAGAGTAAGACATAAAAAATGGAAGGGTGCGGCTCATGGGGATGAGGGTTTGGAAATATATCTCTTAAGAGTCGAGATTTGAGTCAATGATAAATGACGACGCTTGTGTCCGCTCGTTATCTTCTCAGATCAAAATTCTGAAAGTAATATACCAACCTGAAATTGGTCATACGCTATGCATTACATTGCACTACTTCACCCACGTATAAACTTACATGGGCAAAGTAGTGGGGGGCATTTGTTCCCGCCGAAAATTTCTGCGCAGAAAAGTCCAAGGTATTAAATGGAAGCGATACGCTTGAGGAAATGCGAACCAATATCTTTCGGCCTGTATTTTGATAAGTTCCCAAATGAGGAACTATTAAATTCTGATGGTATTGGAAGCATCTCGAAAAACCCTTCGATTTGATATATTATGGGCCTCATAATTCATCCGGGATCAAAAGTTATGAGGCATCACGTGTCCACACGTGATTGACCTTTAAGAACCCGCTGGAGGAGTTAAAAGATATAATAAAAACTCAGAGAAGACCCTAATGGGGCATCACGTGCTCACACGTGACCATGGGTCACGTGCAGACACGTGATGGGCTTTTAAAGCCTCTAAAATAATGAATAGAATTTAATTCTAAAAGTCAGAAAATACCTCAACGAGGTATCACGTGCTTACACGTGACCAATGGTCACGTGTTGACACGTGATGGTTAAAACAACAACATAAACAAACGGCTGTTAAAGGAACCAATTTGGGGGTCATGTGCTCACACGTGACCAAGGGTCATGTGCCAGCACGTGACAGGCTTTGAAAGCCTTACAGTTTAATAGAATTAAAATTCTAAATTTCTCTAAAATCTTTCGAAATAGAATTAAAATTCTAAATTTCTCTAAATCTTTCCAAATGGAAAAGGATTATGGGGACCGTTGGATTAAAAATCCAATGGTGATTAAAAACCACCAATTTATGGAAAAATCTTAAATAAGGAAAGATATCCCCAAATCTCACCGAAATAACAAACAGAATATTTTTGGATTTAAAATCCAATGGTGAATAAAATTCGCTGAATGATCTAAAGGATCATATTAATCATAAAATCAATTAAAATCTTTCAATGAAAGATTCACAAAATAAAATTGATTCTTTTCCTTCTCCTATAAATAGGAGCCAAGAAGAGAAGAGAAGGGACCTTCTTTTTTGGGGAGAAAAACAAAGAAAGGAGAATTTAATTCTCAACAAAGAAAACCCTAGGTAAGAAAAGAGAGCCTTAAAAAGAGAATTTAGTTCTCAAAAAAGAGTTTAACTCTTAGATAAAGAAAAAAACTTAGTTCTTTCTGTGGTGGAGGATCTGCAAAGTGGACATCTCCCCATGAATCGAGAATTTAATTCTCATTGGGTTGAGATCCTGCCATGCAGATCCAAAACACAGATGAGAAATTGAGTTCTGGGAATTTAATTCTCCCAAACTAATTGGAATTTAATTCCTACAGAATCATAATTAGGGTTTTATCCTAAAAAAGAATTTAATTCTTTCACAATAGGAATTTAATTCCTCCAAAACAAAAATTAGGGTTTTACCCTAAATAAGAATTTAATTCTTAAAGATAAGGAGACTTAAAAGATCTCTGTGCATGAAAAGACTAAGGTCACGTGCCCCACGTGACCCCTGAACAGATCCCCCAAAAATGAGAAGAGGAAAGCTTTGAGGCAATGCCTCACGTGTTCCCACGTGACCCTTATTATATATGGAACAAAAGCAAAGGCAGAAACAATTCTGGGAGCTCTCACGTGTTCCCACGTGACCCCTAATAAATGTTCTAATAAATCAGGGCATGATTATACATCACGTGCCCACACGTGATGGCTATGAAAATTAAAAGTGTTTAACACTTGTTTGCAGAACAAAATAAAGGGGATCTGGCCCCACTTTTGATGCCATCACGTGCTCCACGTGACCCCCGAAATACAGAAAGAAAGATCAAAGGAAATGAAAGCTTTGGGCGCTCTCACATGATGCCACGTGACCCCTTAGCAAATGCTTTGACAGTCAGCGCATAAATCACCGTCACGTGTCAACACGTGATGCTCAAAAGATGAAGAAGTGTTTAACACTTAATTGCAGAACGAAGAAAAGGGATTTGGTCCCACCTTTAGGCGTTCTCAAGTGTCCACACGCGACCCTTCTGTCTTTAGTGTTTAACACTAATTCGGGGATTATATTTCCAGTGTTTAACACTGATTGTTTCTAGTGTTCAACACTAAATTGAAGATTATATTTCCAGTGTTTAACACTGATTGTCTTTTAGTGTTTAACACTAATTTGAGAGTTCTACCTCCGGTGTTTAATACTGTTGTTCTCTAGTGTTTAACACTACTTTTAGCCAAATTGGCTAATTTTCCAGAGGCAAAAGTCCTTCCTCTAAATGAATCTCAAAATTGAGGAAATCAAAGACAAGATGTTGTCAGAGCCCCCAAACCACTGTTTGGCACTGCTGAATGATGAGGGGCCAAACCCAGACAAATGTCTAATGGCCCAAAGGGCCAATATTTCAAACATAATTGGACTTAGCCCAAACTGGCCATAAGTCCTCAAATCATCTTGAACTGAGCACATCTGCTCTTTCAACCAACTCATTGGTTCAAGGGTACATCTCGGAACTCCTCTGATATTTGTCGTTGTAATCCTTCAACGTCCTCAGAGAGGTAACGGGTCCCGACAACCACACATCAACACGAACTGTAGGGTCCTTAAACTCATGGACTTATGCGTCCTTAAACCAAGATACGGACTGTGGGGTCCTTAAACCCGCGGACTTATGCGTCCTTAAACTAATGGACTAATGCATCCTTAAACACACCCATATGGACTGCGGGGTCCTTAAACCCATGGACTTATGCGTCCTTAAACTACCATTGGACCGCAATGTCCTTAAACTACCAATAGACCACCACGTCCCTAAACTGGAACATAGACCACCACGTCCCTAAACTGGAACATGGACCACTATGTCCCTAAACTGAAAATTGACCACCATGTCCCTAAACTGTCAATGGACCACCATGTCCCTAAACTGGAACAATAGAGCCCAAACGCTCTTTTGTCGGATCTAAACGATCCCGTTAAGTTGATCTTAGTCTCAAACTGGACTAACGTATCCTTAACAAACATTTAAGTTGATCTTAGCCTCAAATACGGCTAACGTATCCTCAAACCCTCAAACAGACTTTAGTCCCAAATTGGACTACAGGTCTTCCAACCAACTTTGGCTCAAGGGTACATCTCTGAACTCCTCTGACATCTTTCGTTGTAATCCTTCAACGCGTCAGAGAGGTGACGGGTCCCGATGGCTATATATGCAATGGACCACTATGTCCCTAAACTGGAACAATGGAGCCTCCAAATGCTCTTTTGGTCGGATCTAAACGATCCCGTTCAGTCGATCTTAGTCTCAAACTGGACTAACGTATCCTTAACAAACGTTTGAGTTGATCTTAGCCTCAAATATGGCTAACGTATCCTCAAACCAAACTCCCAAACCCAAATCTAAGATAATATGGATTTGGACTAGTCTACGCCCTACGGGCGACAACCTAACTCAGTCTCCATATACAATCCACGGGCAACCAAAAACAAAACAAACACACACGACACGAAGTGACCATCTGGAGAAGGAGAAAGTTGTTACCGCGATGCGGTAGCGTAATTAACTGCAGGGGCTTGCGACTGCATGGAAGTGCGTCCCCACAATCAAAAACCCCTCAAGCGAGGGGCAATCTGACGAAGTCTGCTACATCGGCCGTATCCGTCTAAACCTCCGATACACGGTTCCATAAATCAACTTGGAATCTTTGGAGAGGTAGACGGATAAAACCATATAGCATCTGCCCCGAATCTCATGCAAGACGTCCATGTCTTGGCCACCATTCGGAGGGGAACAGTGACGTGTATGGTCCAATGTCTACACATGCATGAAGTGGTTATTCCTATTTCATTACTTTTACAGATGATTTCTCTAGGTATGGACATGTATTCTTGATGAAACATAAATTCGAGGCCTTTGAGAAATTCCGGGAATATAAGAATGAAGTGGAAAAACAAACCGGTAAAAGTATCAAGACACTTAGATCTGATCGAGGTGGTGAATACTTAAGTGCCGAGTTCCTGGATTACTTAAAAGTGAATAGAATTTTCTCTCATCTTACTCCTCCATACACACCTCAACACAACGATGTATCGGAAAGGCAGAACCGAACCTTATTGGATATGGTAAGTTCCATGATGAGTAATGCTGGATTACCGCAATCCTTCTAGGGTTATGCACTAGAATTAGCTGCATATCTTTTAAACAAGGTTCCTACCAAAACTGTGCCTACCACACCATATGAAATGTGGAGTGGGAAGAAACCCTATCTTCAATATCTAAAAATATGGGGATTTCCAGCTTTTATAAAAAAGTAGCATGCGGACAAGCTCGAGGCATGCTTATTACTGTGTAAGTTTGTAGGATACCTAAAGAACTCCAGGAGATATCTTTTCTATTACATAGAGGAACAAAAGGTTTTTGTTTCTTGGCATGCCTACTTTTTAGAAATCAATAGAAAAGGTGATAAGTGGGAGCACAATAGAACTGGAAGAAATTCCAGAACCACAAGTTGTTACTAAAAGCATGGAGGAACCAGAAGTTTTGAAAAAACTGAACATCCCTGCTCCACTCCGCAGGACTAGTAGGCAGTCTCATCTGCCCGAGAGATACTACGGTTTTCTCATAGACGGGGATAGAGAGGATTGCATCATCGACGATGATGAGCTAACTAGCTTCCAGCAAGCCATTTAGAGCAGAGTCTCGGTAAAATGGCTGGATGCAATGCGATACGAAATGGAGTCCATGTACACCAACAAAGTATGGACTTTGGACATTGCTCCAGAAGGGGTAAACCCGTAGGCTGCAAATGTATCTTCAGAAAGAAGATTGGTGTAGATGGACAGGTTGAAACCTATAAGGCTAAACTTGTTGCAAAAGATTTTCGTCAAAGACCTGGTTTGGAATATGATGAAACCTTGTCTCCAGTGGCTATGCTCAAATCCATTCGGATCCTTCTTGCCATTGCTGCCTTCCACGATTATGAAATTTGGCAGATGGACATAAAGACTGCTTTTCTGAATGGAAATTTGGAAGAGTGTGTTTATATGGATCGGCCGGAGGGTTTCATAGAGAGTGGGAGCAGCGGAAAAGTGTGCAAGTTACTTAAATCCATTTATGGATTATAACAGGCATCACGGAGTTGAAACATCTTTTTTTATGAGACGATCAAAGAATTCGACTTTGTCAAAAGTCCAGATGAACCATGCATTTATAGTATGATTGTAGCGAGAACTGTTGTATTCCTCATCTTGTACGTGGATGACTCTTGATAGGAAATGACATTCCTATGCTACAATCAGTCAAAGGATTCTTGTCACAAAGGTTCTCCATGAAAGACCTGGGTGATGCCTCCTACATTCTAAGGATCCAGATCTATCGTGATAGATCTAAGAGGATGTTAGTACTTTCACAGTCCAGGTACATCGATACCATATTGAAAATATTCAGTATGGAAGATTCAAAGTGCGGTAATCTACCAGCTTGCCACGGAATCACCCTCTCCAAAGAGATGTCACCCAAGACTGATTTGGAAAGGGATCGCATGACTATTATACGCTACGCTTTTGCGGTAGGATATATAATGTATGCGATGTTGTGTACCAGACCAGATGTTTCTTATGCACTAAGCGTGGTAAGAAGGTATCTGTCAAACCCTGGAGAGAAGCACTGGATATCAGTAAAGAACATTCTCAAGTACCTAAGAATGACTAAGGAGATGTTCTTGGTGTACGGCGAAAAAGACCCCCACATCGAGGCCTTTGCTGACTCCAACTTCCAGAGTGACAAAGATAACTCTAAGTCCATGTCAGGATATGTCTTTACCCTCAATGGAGGGCGGTCTGTTGGAAGAGCACCAAGCAGGACACCGTTGCTGACTTGAAGATGGAAATGATGTATATCGCTGCTTGTGACGCCGCGAAAGAAGCGGTCTGGATGAAGAAGTTCGTAACAGAACTTCAGGTGGTTCCATCTATTATTGATCCAATACCTCTGTATTGTGACAATAATGGGGCTATAGTTTTAGCAAAGGAACCCAAGTCCCATCAGAAGTCCAGAGATATCTTGAGACGGTATCACCTGATCAGGGAGATCGTGGATCACTGGGAGATCGAGGTGCGGAGAGCTGACACGGAGAATAACACTGCAGATCCACTTACAAAGTCCATCCCTCATACGTAGTTCGAGAGGCTATTCGAGATGATAGGTCTGCGATATGCCAATACATGGCTTTAGTGCAAGTGGGAGAATGTTAGTGATATATTTCCTAGAGGCCATTATTGTATAGTACCGGTTTGTATATTATATTTTGGAAGCTTGGGATACACACAGATATATATACAGTCATGCTCAATATGGTAGTATGCTACTTGGTTTGTTTCTATCTAAATATGTGTGTATGTTTCTTTTAGTATATCGCTTATATATATTGGTAGAGCCCTTAGGATCATTTCTTGACTACCAGCATTGTGATGTCAGTCACACTAGCGGGGGATGGATAGTCTATAAGCACATCTTTATATAGGTTCCTAGTCATAGGATTATCAAGATGGGGCATCGATACTCCAGAGTAGACTAGTGTATACGTTTCTCATCCCAGCAGGGGAAATGGTCTGTCCTACAGCCATTAGTACTTCGTACTGGAGATAGTATGCAGGTGCTCATTAGGTTATGAGTTACACTGGATAGGACTCGTTGGAAACTGCTGGTTGGTACTATACCTATCGTCGGGTAGCAGTTCCCAGGTGACATAAGTACAGGTTAGTCCATTGACCTGACATCACTATTCGTCTCGAGTGTGTTCCCACTGTTCTTAGATCACTACCCTACCACGGCTCTAATGAGTCGTGCAAACAGGTAGTGGTTGGGTACAGTCCCGAAGCACTGGGAGGCAGTAATGGTTAGATAGGATTCGTCTCTCCCGGTACTGGGGGTTGATATCGCGCTGCGTTCGGAAATCCATTACATAAAGTACCTGGCCAGGGCAAGCGAGATTTTCTGATAGATACTCCAGTAGTTTCTCAGGGTGTTTTGGGCTCTACTCCGGCATAACTTATTGCGCTATTAGGGGTCTGATGGTTTCTAGGACCAATATGCGATACTCTTAGACGAACAGACTGGAATGTACGGAGATTTTCACAGATAGGCTGAGTAGGAGTTCGGATGAGTTTGCTCATCGGCCTTCTTATCGACAGATACCTGGATAGCCGTTATATGCAGCTAGTACCACTGACGTGCTTATGGTTAAACCCACTGCCAGCGTACTATCGAGTCTTTAGAGTCCCACACAGAGGGTTTCCTTGCTTCGGGCGAAATGATGTAAATGCTGTATGGTTTTACGGCAGGGTTTCGATCACATTGTGTACTTATGTACGTATGATGTTCGGGCGGATAATACTAGTGGGCTTTGGTTTAAGCCTGATCCTAGTATTATATTCTTAGATTATTTTGTATCTTTGTATTCGTATTTTTCAGAATACAGATACGGGTATGTATATACGGTGAGGGGTATTCTTGTAATTTATGCAAGAGTGCTTCTTGAAGAAAACACCTCATTTGTTGTATATCCATTTTTGTTAAATGGTTAATGAGGTGGAGGATGAGGTGTTGATTGGTAATAAATGAAGCATGGCTACTTGGTGACTCACTTGGTGATTTATAGATGAATATTGAGGCATGGTGCATTGAGATATTTTGTGGTGAATTATTTGCTTCATAGTCATCACAATTAGCCATATTCATTCTCATTCTATCCTCAACACACTCTCTCCTCCAAGCTCTCTTCTTCTTCCTCAAACCCTAATTGTCACATGAGTTGAGAAACCTAGGGTTTTTGAGACTAATCAATCAATAATCACTCACTACATCTTCTAGGCTACTTAGAATAGCATACTAGGTACCCTAGTTACCTCAGATTAGAGGTAGGAGCTTAAAGTACACACTCTCGGGTGGATCATCTTTGACGCGAGGAGGCCGACGATCAAACGCGTTTCGTACACTCTTCAAGGAGCTCAAGGAGAGGAGGAGGAAAACAAGAACCGAAGGACTTGATACTAGGAGGTATAACACTCTTACATTCCAGTTAGAACCTCCAAGTTGTATTGTTAGTTAGGGTTTATGGTCGATCTTGGAAGATTTGTCAATGTTTCTTGCCATAAAATCTTTGTTTTTTAATTTCCGCCTCTCCATAAGCCTGTAGAGTGTGCGACATCGACTTACACTAAAAACTTTCTATATTCTCGGAAGGAAAAGGGGACAGAAGGCCATCCTGTTTTATAGGTCAAATCTTATCGTGCATCCGGACGATTTTTCTGTAATGTGCCTTCCCTATAAGAGAGGCATAAGAGTCGTCCTCAATCCTAGATATTATGCGCTCGAGTTGCGGGAATATTTAAAAAAGTGCGGATGTCGGTTATATCAAACGGAATCTGAAGAGACTTGGCTGAAACACTTGCACCATTTCTATATCATGAAATTTATCACCCGTTCTCAGTTCTCTACCTATCTGTAGTCCATGTAACATATTACATATGCGGGATCTTGATCCGGTATCTTATACCCAGGACGTAAAGGATACTGAGAAACAATTCTTTGTAATGAACATACCCGAAGAAGATGCATCATCATGCACTTTCTTCGTTTGGGTGGCATGGGAAATCTGGTATTCCCTAATTTCTTGCTCTGTCTTATAACAATTATAAGTTGGAGCGGGACCAACGTTCCCGAACTCAGTATAACAAGCGGGTTCAGTCAATACATCCATATTATTATCTTGATTAAGGCGTGACATGGTCGCTACCTGGAGAGAGAGAGAAGAAAACACTTTGCGTGCGTTCTTGCAAGATTAGATTGGTTATATATTTATCTAATCAGGATGGCTCCCACCGTTTTTATCAAATCTTCCTTCAAACCTTAAAAGGAAAGACTAGCCGGGATTAATTACACTCTACAAGTTCGCCAATCTTTCAGCCAGGCCAGTGCCGGTACTTTGAGGGAGGTTCCCCGTGCTTTCGCACGGACCTAATTAAAATAAACCTCGTTTTCCCAGGGGCGTAACCCCGTTGACACCTTTCTAGACACCTACTATGATCGGCTAATTGTAAAGTGCAAACTCTCCCAGGAGTAACTATTACTCGCAGCGGGTATCGGGATCCAACTATCTCATAGATGGTATGCAATCTCATTGCAAATTTCAACACTTGAAACTCCCGATAATGGTTTTTACCCCTAGCACTTATGACCTTAACTATGGTCAACAAATCATAAGCACTAGTCAAGCTCTACCCGTCATTTCGTGATTAATTAGACCCACCCACATGACCCTTAACTAAGGTCAACAAAGTCACGCGACTGTCCTAACTAATCGCATCATATGCTATGTAGGAAGATATCACTTAGCTACCGTACACTGTGCCTTGACTATGGTCAACAAACACAACACGAATACTAAGTACTCTACTTGCTAAAATGATGGAGGGTTGCGGATGGTTTTTTAAGAAAACCTTTAACGCTTTGAACTTGATCTCGCTGCAGAATCAAATGGTTTTTAAATGGAGTGTTTTTGAGGCTTTTGCTAGTTTCGCTAAAGAGGTCACTCCCGGTGAAGGGATCTCGGCTCTTTCCTCGTCGAATGAGGTGCAGGATATTCACAATACCACTATGCAAAGCAAGAACTAGAAAAGCAGTCAAAAGACAAACCGAAGGTTATAGCATCTGCTAGTTATTCCTAAAGAGGTCACTCCCGGTGAAGGGATCTCGGCTCTTTCCTTATCGAATAAGGTGCTGGATGTTCTACAAGGAACACCGCTATGCAAAGCAACAACTAGAACTACCTGATTTTTGAAATTCGATTCCACAACATCTTTTAGGTTTATTTTCTTTCATTAATCTCATTAATGAATGTCCCATCATTTAATTCCACCTAAACATCACAGATAAATACAACGTACACTTATGCCATCCGCATTCGCCTCGATGTCCCGTCATGCACCGTTAGGTTAGGTAACTAACGGCATAGCGGGGCAGGGCTAGTGCGGGTGTAAAACATAAGCAACGTCTATATAATATATCATATATACTATATACAGTATCTATCTAAACATATCACATGATCACATCACAGATAACGTAGCAGAAAACAACATATGAAATATTGGATATACTAGGACGTCCGTATTTTATTTTGAGCCCCTATAAAACACGAATTCCACGGTCATGATGAATAGCCAATCCCACACCCCTAGACCCCTACGAGAGCGGCAAGCAACCCTACCAATTCTAGAGTTAGGAGACCCGGACTCGACTCCTCGAGATGGTCTCCCATTGGACCCTAGAACCCGGTTACTTGTGCTCCCCGCCTTGGGTCTATCTTAATGCGGAAAAGTAAATAATATACAATGGTGACATCATCCTCAGCCCGGAAGTGCCCCAATAAAAGAATATTACATACAATGAATTTTACATGAATGAAAAAGAAAAACACTAATCTCACACAAAAAAACTCGGCTATTCAAACACGACGATCCAATATAATATATCCAGCAGCACATATCATCAATGTAAGTAAATATGCGTATCCCAATTGTCGTTGATGTATAGCAACGAAACCGGCGATACACCACATATTACACTTACGGTCACAGAAAAGAAATTGTAAAACTACAACAGTTGGAATCCGTAACCTCCTTAGACATCGCATGCCTAACCAAATGAATTCCTTAGACATCTCATGCCTAACTATTATAAACCCCGCATTTTAGTCTCATCATCGAAAACACTTTTCAATATCAAGTCAGGCAATTCAACAAGATTCCCGACATCCTGATCGAATGCTCGTCGCAAACTTTAGTAGACGGCCGCACCCCCGGATGCCGTCGACGAAGTGCACTAAGGCGGAACATCGCTGCCGCGAGCACCCGAACGAATGCTTTTGGCTACGGGGTTCTCCTACAGTCACTTGGTCGAGGATATGGGGCGTGGCTATCTATTAAGTTTACCCGGCGAGTATCCGCGTACGCTACGTGATTGCGACGGACTTTTGATCACATCAAAATCCCGTGGCAACCGATCAAATGAGACTAAACTGCTATGTCTATAACATTCAAATTAGTTATCTCATAACTACTTGTGGATTCCAAATATTGTATCACATTCCAGATAAATAGACAATGTTAAACTTTCCGATCGAATGATCAAACACCCAAGATTTCCCAAATAGTTCTCAACACTTGAAATAAGTTTAAAAACATCCATTTCATGCCACAGTACCAATGGTCCAGCCGTAGAAGGGTCAAGCCAACGCCTCACATGTGGCAACGCCGTACTGCCCCAAACCCTAAGGTTTAAAAGGCGGTTCAAGACGGTCACATTATAGAGTTAAGGTTTGTTGTCTTCTAGAGGGTCCATTGCGTAACTTGCTTGATTTAGACATTCTTAAACTACGGAAAAAATCCAACACTTTGAAATTTTCCGGTCGGGAAAAAGTGAGTTATTGATATCCGGTCGAACTTTTTAACACGTTATAAAATTACCCGGACAAAATAAACATAGTTAAATAATCCGATCGAATCATCGAGTCCCCAATACAACCCAGAAAACTCAACTCTTGAGTACAATTAATAATTCCCAGAAACATACAGCAGTACCAACGGATGTTACCGTACCAAAATGAATCCATAATCCCACTGTAGCGCCGCGGAACCGCCGCGCAAGCAAGGTACGGCCACGGTTCCGCGGCTCTTTAAGCGCATTAATGGGTCGTTTTGAACTATAATTCCTCAAATAGCCTGCTGATTTTTTGAGTATTTTTAATTCACAAAATATCACGATTTCAAAAAACTGTAAGTCCATGCTATCTCTCCCGGTACTTTCGGGCATGCGGAATTTGATGAAAAACAATTTTCTAGAGGCGGTAACAAGGACTCAAAACTGGATCTTTGTTAAAGTACTAACTAACAACCTTACAAGAGTTTACCTACTCGGTTAGGGGGCTATACCTTTCTTGAACTCCTTCGTCTTTGACTCCTTCCGGTGTACGGATCGGCCTCACCTCGTCGTCTCCTTGCGCCGAAGATGGATCCACCCGAAAGACCTTTGGCATCTTCTTCGAACTTTGAAGAAACTAGATCACTTGGCTTGCTAGGCCTTGTGAACTAGAATGAGTAGAGGAATGTTTTGGTGTCTTTTTATCTCTAAGGTAATGAGTCTCAACATATGAGAATGGTTTGCCTTGAGGTAGAGAGAGCAAGAGGAAGAGGGAGAGCTTGAGAATGAAAGAGCTCAAGAGAGAGAAAGCAAAATGATAGAATGAATTATACTCTTCTCATTCTCACCTCTCATAATCCAAAAGCCATCATAACAAAAAATAGTAATCAAGTATTGTGTAAATGGTTTAAGTCAAAATGGCTATATCATTTCATGCACTCATTTTGCATAAATAAACAAGCAAGCAAAAGTCTTTGCCATGGAATGATAGCCATTGTCATGATAATGGTCAACTAGTCTAACCTAGTCAACCGGTCAACAAAGTCAACAAGTCAACAAAGTCAACCCCTCAACAACCATGTCACTATAATACTTAATTAATATCAATGTTAATCATATATCTTATTCTCATTAGGGTTAAGCAAAAGTCAATGGTCAACAGTCAACAGTCAACAACCCCAATGAGAATACTGTGCCTCTGTCTCTCTGTCAACTGTGCATACACACCCGCATCCGCGTTCCGAGGAACACGAATACAAACGAGATAAAATCAATCCCAAAACGTACACTAGGATCCGGCTTAAACCAAAGCCCGCTAGTGTTAACTGTCCGGACACTGTACGTGCACAAGTGCACGGATGTGACCGGACCCTGTCGCAAAACCATGCGACCTGTCGCAAAACCATGCGACCTCTACTCTTTTGCCTAAAGGCGAATAGCTTTCTGTGTGGGACTCTAAAGACTCGACACTACGCTGGCAGTGGGTTTAACCACAGACCGCAAGCGGCACTAGCTGTGCGTAACGGTCCCCAGGTAGATGCCGACAAGAAGACTGACGAGGTGAAACCCATCTGAACTCCTACTGAGCCTGAATGTGACAGTCTCCGTACAGTCCGGTCTGTTCGTCTGATATATCGCATGGCGGGCCTAGGGGGCGGTAAACGTCAGTCCCCTAATAGAGGTACAAGTCGTGTCGGAGTGAAGCCCAATACACCCTGAGATAACACTGGAAGCCTACCGGTATATCTCGCTTGCCCTGGCCAGGGACTACTCGTGTAATGGCTCTCCTAGACACAGCGCGATGTCAACCCCAAATACCGGGAGAGACGAATCATGTCTAACCGTCACTGCCTCCAAGTGCTTCGGGACTGCACCCAACTACTACCTGTTTGCACGACTCCTTTGAGCCGTGGTAGGGTAGTAATCAAAGTACAGTGGGAACACACTCGAGGCGAAGTGACAGTGTCAAGTCAGCGGACTAAGCTGTACTCATGTCACCTGGGAACTGATAACTGACGATAGGTATAATACCAACCGGTCAGTTCCCAACGAGTCCTGTCCAGTGTACTCGTAACCTAACGAGCACCCATATACTATCTCCAGTACGACGTACTGATGGCTGTGGGACAGACCATCTCCCACACTGGGATGGGAAGCGCATACGCTAGTCTACTCCGAAGTATTGATGCCCTGTCTCGATAGTCCTGCGACTAGGGACCTGCATAAGGATGTGCTTATAGATTACCTAGCCCCACTAGTGTGACTGCCATCACAACGCTGGTAATCAAGCAAAGATTCTAAGGGCTCCACTAATGTGCATAGGTGATATACTAAAATAAACACATGTACACATTGAAGTAGAAACAAACCAAGTAGCATACTACTATTTTGAGCAAGATTGTATATACAAGGTGAATATCCCAAGCTTCCATTAAGTAATATACAAACTAGTATGATACAGTAATGGCCTTTAGGGCATATACACTAACAATCTCCCACTTGCACTAATGCCATGTACTGGCGTATCGAAGACCTATCATCTCGATCAGCCGCTCGAACTGAGTCTGGGGTAAGGCCTTGGTGAATGGATCTGCAGTGTTATCTTCTGAAGCAACCCTCCGAACCACGATCTCCCGGCGATCCACGATCTCCCTGATCAGGTGATACCGCCTCAAGATGTGTCTGGATCTCTGATGGGACCTGGGTTCCTTCGCTAAAGCTATAGCCCCATTGTTGTCGCAATACAGAGGTATTGGATCAACAATGGACGGAACCACCTGATGTTCTTTCAAGAACTTCCTCATCCAGAAAGCTTCTTTTGCGGCATCAGATGCAGCGATGTATTCCGCTTCCATCGTCGAGTCTGCAACGGTTTCCTGTTTGGAACTCTTCCAACACACCGCCCCTCCATTGAGGGTAAATACAAAACCCGACATGGACTTGGAATCATCCTTGTCACTCTGTAAGCTGGAGTCAGCAAAGGCCTCGATCTGGAGGTCTTTTCCGCCATATACCAAGAACATCTCCTTAGTCCTTCTCAAGTACTTGAGAATGTTCTTTACCGCTATCCAGTGTTTCTCCCCAGGGTTTGACTGATACCGGCTTACCATACTCAGTGCATAAGCTACATCCGGTCTGGTACATAACATCGCATACATTATAGAGCCTACTGCAGAAGCGTAGGGTATAATAGACATGTGATCCCTCTCCAAATCAGTCTTGGGAGACATCTCTTTAGAGAGGGTAATCCCGTGACAAGCCGGTAGGTTACCGCGCTTGGAATCTTCCATACTGAATCTCTTCAGTATGGTGTCGATGTACCTGGACTGTGAAAGTCCTAATATCCTCTTGGATCTATCACGATGGATCCGGATCCCCAGGATGTATGAGGCATCACCCAGGTCTTTCATGGAGAACCTGTGTGACAAGAACCCCTTGACAGATTGTAGCATAGGAATGCCATTTTCTATTAAGAGAATGTCATCCACGTATAAAACGAGGAATACTACAGTTCTCGCTACAAATCTACTATAGATGCATGGTTCATCTGGATTTTTGATAAAGCCAAATTTCTTGACCGTCTCATCAAAACAGATGTTCCAACTCCGTGATGCCTGCTTTAGTCCATAGATGGACTTAAGCAACTTGCACACCTTTCCGCTGCTCCCACTCTGAATGAAACCCTCTGGCTGGTCTATATAGACACACTCCTCTAAATTTCCATTTAGAAAAGCGGTCTTTACGTCCATCTGCCAAATCTCATAATCGTGGAAGGCAGCAATGGCAAGAAGGATCCGAATAGATTTCAGCATAGCCACTGGAGAAATGGTTTCGTCATAGTCCAAACCAGGTCTTTGACAAAAACCCTTTGCAACAAGTCTAGCTTTATAGGTCTCAACCTTTCCATCTACACCAATCTTCCTTTTGAAGATCCACTTGCATCCTACGGGTTTTACCCCGTCTGGAGCAATGTCCAACGTCCATACCTTGTTGGTGTACATGGACTCCATTTCGGTCTGCATTGCATCCAGCCATTTTACCGAGTCAACGCTCTGAACGGCCTGCTGGAAGCTAGTAGGCTCATCATAATCTATGATGCAATCCTCTCTATCCCGTCTATGAGAAAACCGTAGTATCTCTCGGGCGGATGAGACTGCCTACTACTCCTGCGGAGCGGTGTAGGAATGTCCTGTTCTTTTGAACCCTCTGGTTCCGCTAAGCTTTCAGTAATAGTCTGTGGTTTTGGAATTTCTTCCAGTTCTACTGCTCTCCCACTAATTTCCTTTTCTAAGAACCGGTGTTCTAGAAAGTGGGCATGATGAGAAACAAAAACCTTTTGTTCCTCTTCGCAGTAGAAGAAATATCCCTTGGAGTTCTTTGGATATCCCACAAACTTGCACTGTACTGAGCATGCCTCGAGTTTGTCCGCATGCTGCTTTTAAACAAAAGCTGGACTTCCCCATGTCTTAATGTGATTAAGATAGGGTCTCTTCCCAAACCACATCTCATATGGTGTAATAGGCACAGTCTTAGTTGGAACTCGGTTCAAAAGGTATGCAGCTGATTCCAGCGCATACCCCCAGAATGATCGCGGTAACTCAGCGTTACTCATCATGGACCGTACCATATCCAATAGGGTTCGGTTCCGTCTCTCCGATACACCGTTATGTTGCGGAGTGTATGGAGGAGTAAGCTGAGAGAGAATTCCGTTCTCTTTTAAATAGTCCAGGAACTCGGCACTCAAGTATTCACCACCTCGATTCGATCTTAGAATCTTGATACTTTTGCCGGTTTGTTTTTCTACTTCATTCTTATATTCCTGGAATTTTCCAAAGGCTTCGGACTTATGTTTCATTAAGTAGACATAACCGTACCTTGAAAAGTCATCCGTAAAAGTAATGAAGTAAGAATAACCGCTTCGCGTATGTATAGACATTGGACCGCACACGTCGCTGTGTATGATTCCCAAGAGCTCGCTCGCTCTTACTCCGTGTCCAGTGAACGGAGTCTTTGTCATCTTTCCTTTGAGACAGGATTGACAAGTGGCATACGATTGATATTCGAACGGATTCAAATATCCTTCTGTATGTAACTTCGTCAACCTTCTCTCATTGATGTGACACAGTCTACAATGCCACAAGAAAGTCTGATTTATTTCCGGAGACTTTCTTTTGTGTGTATTCTGGATATTGAAAATCTGTGGTTGGTTTAATACGTATATACCATTGCTTAATGTACCTAACCCAATCAGAACTTGATTAAGGTGAATGTTTACAACATTACTTACAAACGCAAATTCATAACTTTCTTTAGAAGTCAAAGATACAGAAATAATATTACAAGTTGCGTTGGGTACAAAATAGCAATTACGCAAAACCAAAACGTGTCCATCTGACAACCCTAGGTGATAGTCCCCCACGGCCTTAGCATCCATGCTAGCTCCATTTGCAACTTTGAGGGTCATGTCACCTGCCTTCAAAACCCTACGGTTTCTCAACGCCTGCAAAGAATTACAGATATGAGTTCCTGATCCAGTATCCAATACCCAGGAAGTAGAGTTTATTGAAAGACAGTTTTCAATAACATACACACCTGAAGCTGAAGCCGCAACCTGCTTCAGTTCCTGTGTTCTGGCCTTCCAAGCCCTGCAATCATTCTTCCAGTGTCCTTTCTTATGACAATAGAAGCATTCTTCCTTATCCACAAGCTTTCCCACTTTCTTTGTTGCTTTTGCTTTTCCCTTCGTATCCACTTCACTAACACCGCCCCTTGGTTTGGCGGGGGCTTTCTTCTTCTTTCCCTTGGCTTTCGTCTTGGACTTAGAAGAGGAAGATCCTCCTACAAACAAAGTGGATGTTTCCCTACCTTTCTGTAGGGTGCCCTCTGCGCTCCTCAGCATGTTAAGGAGTTCTGAAAGTTCAACTTCCTTTTCTTGTAAGTTGAAGTTCAGGATAAACTGGGCGTAATGGAAGGAAGGGACTGGAGAATCAAGTCCGTATAGAGCTCATTCTCCAATGTGGTCCCAAGGTCCGCGAGGTCTTCTATGTAGCCAATCATTTTAAGCACGTGTTCCGCTACCGATGATCCGACGGACAACCTTGCCGAAAATAACTTTTTCGACACTTCGTATCTTGCGATACGAGACTGCTCTCCATACAGTTCTTTTGTATGGAGAAATATGGATTCGAGGTCCATATTCTCGTGCCTCGTCTGATGTTCGTTGTCCATAGAGGCAAGCACGAGGCACTTGGCCTTCGCGCAATCGATTTCCCAGGTCTTACGGATTTACTTATCCACGACGCTGGTTTTAGGACCTGGGATAGGGGGAGCTTTGGTGGTAAGAAGATACCCCAGCTTGTCGTAAGTGATTGCCATCTTGACATTCCTGATCCAATCTTTGTAGTTTGGCCCTGTCAGTATGTTTTTATCTAGAAGTAACTTAAGTCCAGTCATGTCGATTGGTCGCTGCAATTAGGAGAGAGAGAAGAAACACTCAGCATGATGCTCTTGCAAGTTTAGAATGGTTTTTAATTTTTCTAAACAGGATGGCTCCCACTGTTTCTCGAATCCCTCCTCAAACCAAAAAGGAAGAATTAGTCAGGATCAATCTCACCGTACAATACTTGCTTAACCGTTCAGCCAGGCCACTGTCGGTACTTCGAGGGAGGTTTTCCAACGCTTTCGCGAAGTTCCTTAATTAAATAACCTCTTTTCCCTATGGGCGTAGCCCCGCTAACACCTTTCTAGACACCTACTTGGTTTATAGCATTGATCGTTAAGTGAGAAATTTCCCGAGGAGTAGCATATGCTCACAGTAGGATCGGGATCCAAATATCATCGCGTGACGAAACTGAAGGAATCCTACCAGAATCATCACACTCCAAATGGTATGCAACACTAGCAAGTTTCAGTTCTTTTGAAACTCCCGATGTGGATTTTTGCCCTATGCTCTTATGACCTTGACTTTGGCCAAAATATCATAAGTCATATGTCAAGTTCTACCCGTCATTCTCCAGGTTAATTTGGATCCACCCGTACCTACCCTTGACTTTGGCCAAAATGGCAGTACGACTGTCCCAAACCAACGCATCTATCTATGTTACACATGAATACCCAATAGCTACCAATCACTATGCCTTGACTTTGGCCAACATACGTAGCTTGAATACTATTGACTATTCATGTGAAACGACGGAGGGCCACGAATGGTTTTGGCAAAACCGTGAACGTGGTGAACTTGATATAATCGATGGAACGAGATAGCTTTTAAAAAGAAGTGGCTCAAGCTCCACATTTAAAAGATGGTTTTGAAAAGAACCGAGTGATTTTTCGAAAGTGTTCCAATGACTTTTACTTGGTTTATTTTCTTGCATTAGTTCTTTTAATGCGTGATATTCTTGCATTAGTTCTTTTAATGCGTCCCATCATTTAATCCTACCATTGTAGAAAACAACCAAAATATGACGTACGCTTATGCCATTTGCATTCGCCACGGGGCCCCATCATTACCCGTTAGGTTACTTAACTAACGACAGAGCGGGGGCTGGGCTAGCGTGGCTGTAAAACATAAGCAACGCCTAAATAATATCATATATAGATATATTCCAATGATAGCCATTTCAGATCACAGATGAACACATTGGATATACTAGGAATCCGCAATTCGTACGATCCTGTAACGAAAAGCAGATTACACGGTCGCGGTGAATAGCCAATACCCCACCCAAGACCCCTACGGGTGCGGCAAACTACCCGCCAAGTACCCGAAGCGAAGCAACCTCCCTCAACTCCGTGAGTAGGCCACTCGGCACTTCGGGATACCCGGTAGTTTGTGCACCCCCTCCATGGGTCTATCGTAGGAGCAAAAACAGTAAAAAGAAATTATACAATGACGGCTACAACCCCGACCCGGTTGTGCGGCCATACAAATAATAATTACATCAATTTACAAATTTACATGAATTGAAAGAAAAGAAAACTCTCGTCTCACAACCCCCGGCTATTCACCCGAGACAATCCAATGAATTCATATACATATACCAATGACATTACAGATCACAGATTTGTATAACCCCCACTAATCGACATATAGCGATTAGCAGACGTTCAATACAAATATCACATCACAGAAATACCCGTCAGCTTAAGTCTTTAGAAGTTCGATCAAAAATACGGATTTTTAGGCCCCAAACACAAAATTTTCGTTCTGGAAAATCTGGGCTGAAAAGACATATTTCAAAAATCCCAAAACAACCCCAGAAATACACTGCACAAAGTTTGGACCTCGGCCGAGTCAACTCGGCCGCGGAACCGCGGCGGGAGCGTGCTCCCGCTGCGTTTCCGCGGCGCTTTGATCGGTTCGTGGGACCAAATTTTGTGGTTATTCAATAAAAAGCCTGAGCCGATTTTTAAGATGAAATTTATCAATTTTTGAACAGAAAAAAATCGGCAGAAACTTGACATATCGGGTTCGTTTCGTGACTTTTTCTTTGATCGATCTTCTAGTTACTTTGCTAATATGTTATATAGAGTTTAACTAGGCTCTGATACCACTGTAAGTCCATGCTATCTCTCCCGGTACTTTTGGGCTTGCGGAATTTGATGAAAAACAATTTTCTAGAGGAGCTAACATGGACTCAAAACCGGATCTTTGTTAAACTACTAACTAACAACCTAACAAGAGTTTATCTATTCGGTTAGGGGGCTATACCTTTCTTGAACTCCTTCGTCTTCGACTCCTTCCGGTGTACGGATCGGCCTCACCTCGTCGTCTCCTTGCGCCGAAGATGGATCCACCCGAAAGCTTCTACCTTTGGCTTCTGCTTCGAACTTTGAAGAAACTAGATCACTTGGCTTGCTAGGCCTTGTGAACTAGAATGAGTAGAGGAATGTTTTGGTGTCTTTTTATCTCTAAGGCAATGAGTCTCAACACATGAGAATGGTTTGCCTTGAGGTAGAGAGAGCAAGAGGAAGAGGGAGAGCTTGAGAATGAGAGAGCTCAAGAGAGAGAAAGCAAAATGATAGAATGAATCATACTCTTCTCATTCTCACCTCTCATAATCCAAAAGCCATCATAACAAAAAATAGTAATCAAGTATTGTGTAAATGGTTTAAGTCAAAATGGCTATATCATTTCATGCACTCATTTTGCATAAATAAACAAGTAAGCAAAAGTCTTTGCCATGGAATGATAGCCATTGTCATGATGATGGTCAACTAGTCCAACCTAGTCAATCGGTCAACAAAGTCAACAAGTCAACAAAGTCAACCCCTCAACAACCATGTCACTATAATACTTAATTAATATCAATGTTAATCATATATCTTATTCTCATTAGGGTTAAGCAAAAGTCAATGGTCAACAGTCCACTGTCAACAGTCAACAACCCCAATGAGAATACTCTGTCTCTGTCTCTCTGTCAACTGTGCATACACACCCGCATCCGCGTTCCGAGGAACACGAATACAAACGAGATAAAATCAATCCCAAAACGTACACTAGGATCCGGCTTAAACCAAAGCCCGCTAGTGTTAACTGTCCGGACACTGTACGTGCACAAGTGCACGGATGTGACCGGACCCTGTCGCAAAACCATGCGACCTGTCGCAAAACCATGCGACCTCTACTCTTTTGCCTAAAGGCGAATAGCTTTCTGTGTGGGACTCTAAAGACTCGACACTATGCTGGCAGTGGGTTTAACCACAGACCGCAAGCGGCACTAGCTGTGCGTAACGGTCCCCAGGTAGATGCCGACAAGACGACTGACGAGGTGAAACCCATCTGAACTCCTACTGAGCCTGAATCTGACAGTCTCCGTACAGTCCGGTCTGTTCGTCTGATACATCGCATGGCGGGCCTAGGGGGCGGTAAACGTCAGTCCCCTAATAGCGGTACAAGTCATGTCGGAGTGAAGCCCAATACACCCTGAGATAACACTGGAAGCCTACCAGTATATCTCGCTTGCCCTGGCCAGGGACTACTCGTGTAATGGCTCTCCTGGACACAGCGCGATGTCAACCCCCAATACCGGGAGAGACGAATCCTGTGTAACCGTCACTGCCTCCAAGTGCTTCGGGACTGCACCCAACTACTACCTGTTTGCACAACTCCTTTGAGCCGTGGTAGGGTAGTAATCAAAGTACAGTGGGAACACACTCGAGGCGAAGTGACAGTGTCAAGTCAGCGGACTAAGCTGTACTCATATCACCTGGGAACTGATAACTGACGATTGGTATAATACCAACCGGTCAGTTCCCGATGAGTCCTGTCCCGTGTACTCGTAACCTAACGAGCACCCATATACTATCTCCAGTACGACGTACTGATGGCTGTGGGACAGACCATCTCCCACACTGGGATGAGAAGCGCATACGCTAGTCTACTCCGGAGTATCGATGCCCTGTCTCGATAGTCCTACGACTAGGGACCTGCATAAGGATGTGCTTATAGATTACCCAGCCCCACTAGTGTGACTGCCATCACAATGCTGGTAATCAAGCAAAGATCCTAAGGGCTCCACTAATGTGCATAGGTGATATACTAAAATAAACACATGTACACATTGAAGTAGAAACAAACCAAGTAGCATACTACTATTTTGAGCAAGATTGTATATACAAGGTGAATATCCCAAGCTTCCATTAAGTAATATACAAACTAGTATGATACAGTAATGGCCACAAGGGCATATACACTAACAAAAATGTCCAGTGAAGGGTTTAATCGGGGTTATCTAGGTTCGATCGGACTTCTAACTTCGTCTTGACTTCGCCTAAAGCTCTAGCTTGGCTCTGATACCACTGTAGGGTTCCTAGGAACACTAACAAGGTTCTACAAGGCATCAACTATGCCCGATTCAAAAAAATAGCCGTGCCGAACAACCTTAACCAAGATCCTATACTAGAGATTATGCGAAAACTAGCAAGTTAAACATTTTAACACTAAGTGAAAAGGGATTACAATCTTTGTAGATCCGGTCCTTCACTTCTAAAGCTCCGTGTTGACATCCCTTCGCTGCGATCATCGGGATCCCAGACTCTAGCGATGGTTTCATCGGAGAAATGAACGGGCTAGGTCGTTGGCTTCGAGGCCGAAGATGATCTACGTCGAGTAGACTCAAACTCAAGCTCCATCTTCACTAGGTCAAGAACTTTGTGAAGAGAACACCCTAAACTAAATGGCAAGTAGTAGAGGATGATGAAATAGGAAGTGGGTTCACTTTAGATTTGGGTTTCTCCCTCTTTTTCTTCACTTGAAAAAAATCTTGCAAGCTTTTTCTTCTTCTTGAAGAAGAAGAAGAAGAAAGAAAAGAATGATGATAAAATGAATTATATGAAAAAGAATAATCAAGAAGTCTATCATAATGCAACCATGGGTGAGCTAACCTTTGTAGAGACTAAACCATAGTTAATTATAATGGTTTGGTTAATGAATATCTTAATCAAGACAAAATGAGTGGACTTTGTCAAAGTTACTTCAAGCTTCATGAAGCTTCAAGCTTCATGAAGCTTCAAGCCATGACAAAAGAAGCCACCATTTTGAATAATTAAGATAAATAAAAACCTAAATTATAATTAACATGGTGTATTTCACACACACACCCATGTTTGCATGTATCATCAATCATGATACAAACTAGTGCACAAACATATATCACATATACAACTTGTGCACATCAAGTGAGAAAATCAATCTTAAGTGAAATAATACTAGTTAATGTAAAGTAATATATCAAATATATAATTATACATTAAATCATTAAATCAACACTTGATTTAATGATCCGGTCATATCGCATATAACCGACTAATATCTAGTGATCAATGTATCGAATCAACACTTGATTCGGTAACCCGGCTATATCTCATATAACCGTCCGATGATACAAATCACGAGAATAGAATACAGTATCACATACTGGTATTATTCTCAGTCCCGCACATATTTCATATGCGCTCCTATTTCGTTTCGCTTGAGCCAGGAAACCTCTGTGTAGGACTCTAAAGACTCGTCAATACGCCGGCAGTAGGTGGTGATCATATCAATCACCCACAAGCCGCAAGCGGTCTGCTAAACGTAACGGCCACCCGGGTATTGAGCGATCAGAAGATCAACGAGCAAGCTTGCTCACACTCCTGCGAATCCAATCAGTAACACTTACCGCACAGTCCGGTCTGTTCGACTGATATGTCGCATATCTCGCCTAGGGGTGGTAAACGCCAGACCCCAGCAGCTTGATAAGTCATGCCGATGTAAGGTCCACAACAAGTGTGAAACTACTGATAACACTTACCAGTAAATCATTGCAATCCTGGCCAGGGATTTCCAGTTATGGCCAATCGAGCATAGCGCAACATCAACCCCCAATACCGGGAGAGACGAATCCCCTCCTATCGCTCATTGCCTCCATGTGAATCGGGACTGTACCCAAAAACCACCTGTTTGCATGACTCGGTAGAGCCGTGGTAGGGTAGAAATCAAAGCACAGTGGGAGACACACAAGACTCTATGACGATCTCGGGTCAACAGACTAAGCTGTACCAGTGTCACCAGAGAACTGCCATCTGACGTGAGGTATAATACCATCTGGGAGTTCTCGGCGAGTCCGTTCAGTGTACCCAGTCTCCACTGAGCACCGACATACCGTCTTTGATGTCAAACACCAATGGATATGGGATCATCCATCGCCCGTCACATGGGTCGAGAAGATATACGCTAGTCTACTCTGGAATATCGATGCCCCGTCTCGATATTCTCACGACTAGGAACATTGAAGGATGTACTCATTGACTACCCAGGCCCCACTAGTATGATCTATATCATAGTCCTGGAAGTCGAGTACACATCCTAAGGGCTTTATCAACATGTAACAGAGAGACAATAAGTATACATGTTAAGATAAAGAGCAACCAGATAGCGTACTATCATGTCGAGCAAGAAAGTCCTACCTATATATGTCCCAGCATCCAATACAATATACATCTCATGTACAGTAATGGCCTCTAGGGCATACATATAACTAAAAGTGCATTCCTTGATGAGTAATGTTGCTTGGCCTCCTTCTATTTAGTTGATTTGCACTGGGATCGGCTGCATGTATTTTGAATCTGGTTCAAATTAAATTAGTGCCTTTGTTTCTATATTGGATATATAGAATGGATTCATATCTTAACGATGTTAAGGTATATGGAGTTGTCTGGCTTATGCATAAAACCAGAATCCGGATAAAACTCTAGGCACGTTTCAGTAATGGCAGTTTGTGGGTTATCCCGGGCTTTGACAAGGGTTAACATTCTACCATCTGGAAGATCAATAGTTAAATTGTTCTTGACTCGCCACAGTTTTTGTAAAATGAATTCTTTTCATAAAACATTAGTAGGAGTATGGTAGAACCGGAATTGATTCCAGAACCGCAAACGATTACTGAAAATTTAGTTGAAGCTAAAGATTCAATTGGATTCGACATTCCAATAGCCACTCCGCAGATTTGGTGGATAACCTCAGGCACCCGAGAGGTACTTCGGTCTCCTCAAAGTCAGTAATAGGGAGGTTTTTGATTACCCAAACTTACCACTGCTGCTATTCTAGACTATAGGATCTGGCATGAGGATGAGTATAGCGTCGTTCTAAATTAGATTTAGAAGTGCACGTGTATATGACTCTGCCAAAGGGTTGTTGTAGTCAGTGGGAGCAGCGGAAGTATAATGGGCAAGTAGCTTATGTCTATTTATAAACTAAAACAGGTATAGCGGAGATAGATCGTCTAGTTTTGATGTAGCAGTCATAGAGTTTGATTTCATCAGAACAACAGATGAACCTGGTAAGAAAGTAGTAGCGAGTGATGTCCTGGTTTTTCGATGACATGCTCTTTATAAGTAGTCATATTCCTATACTTTATAGGAAGTGTCCCAATTTAAGTACTTGACACTATTCTAAAGTCTTTTAGAATGGACGACTCCTAGCGTGGTGGTGTACCCGCAGGTGATGGAGTCACCCTCTCTAAAGATATGTCTTCCAGACTGATGAGGGGAGGGATTTACATGATTGGCATATCACTTGCTTAGAAAACTGAGTCAATCATAGGATGTCAAGTACCATACCAGATATTGCTTTTTCACAGGCTGCAGTAAGCATATATATTAATCCAATCCTGGAAAAACGTTGGGAAGCAGTTATGAACATAAGTGGATGTTCTTGGTATATGGTAACGGCAGCCTCCTTAAGGAAGTGGTTATCATTTCTGGCTTCCAAAGTGACCTGAATGACAAAGTGGCTGTCAGAGTTATAGTTTTCCCTCTATTGATGGGCAGTATGTTGGATAGGTGGTCCAAGCAGATACTGTGGAAGGCATGGCGCAGGATACTGATTAAATTCAGTAGATGATACAATCTAAAAAGTTTGTTGGATTTGGAGTTCATTTATGAACTGGGCCCCATCAGATATCCAGACAAATTCAAAGACAGGTATTGCTCATTTCGGGAGATAATCTTTCTCCATGAAGTTAAGATATAGAGAGATGAAAATAGAAAAATTGGAGCAGATCCACTCACTGAGGCTATTTCTCGAACGCAATTGTTATACAAACGGGCTTTGCGAGACTGATTAGTAGAGAAGTTGGGTGTTCGGTATAACACGGGCTGTGAGTATATGACACTGCAATAATTAGCTTTAGGTGCAAATGGGAGATTGCTGGCTATAGTTACCTCAAGTCAATTATTATAATCGCAAACACACGATTGTGATGATTGAGTGAGGACCTATACGGGTAGAACAGTTTTACTCAAAATGATAGTATGCTATTTGGTTTGTCTCTATCATCATGTACATGTATTATGTGGTATTACATAGCACTATTATATGTTGACAGAGCCCATAAGATTCTTGTTTGACTACCAGCATTATGATGGCGATCATATACGTGGGAGCTGGGTGGTCTATAAGCACATCCTTAAATGTCCCTAGTCGAGAGAGTGTCAAGACTGGGCATTGATACTCCGGAGTAGACTAGTGTCTACTTATCGAGACCCCAACGAGGGGAGGTGGCCGGTCTCACAAGCCATTGGTGTCAGTTAGTCACCTAAGATATTATACAAGTGCTCATTGGGTTATGAGTACACTGGACGGACTCGCTGGGAACATGCTAGTTGGTATTATACCTATTGTCAGATAGAAGTTCCCAGGTGACATGTGTACAGGTTAGACTGTCGACCTGAGATCGTCATTTGTCTCATTTGAGTTTCTACTGTGCTTTGATTACTACCCTACCACGGCTCAAAGGAGTCGTGCAAACAGGTTTTTGTTGGGTACAGTCCCGAGCCACATGGAGGCAGTAAGCGGATCGTTGGGGATTCGTCTCTCCCGGTATTGGGGATTGATATCGCGTGGTGCATAGGTGGCCATCACCAGAAATCCTTGGCCACGGTAGTCGAGAATTACTGATTTGGATCGGTAGTTTTTTAGTGAGTGATGGGCTTCATACCGACACGAAATATCACGTTATTAGGGGTCTGACTTTATCCACCCCCTAGACTCGATTTGCGATACTCTTAAACGAACAGACCGGACTGTACAGATATTGTCATTGACAGGCTTAGTAGGGGTTCAGATGAGTTTGCTCGTCGGCCTTCCTTTCGTTCAATATCTGGGTAGCCGTTATGTACAGCTAGTGCCGCTGACGTGCTTGTGGTTAAAGCCACTGCCAGCGTATTGACGAGTCTTTAGAGTCCCACTCAGATGGTTTCCCTGGTTCTGGCGAAACGATGTAGTAGACGTATTGCATACGTGCAGGGTTCCGATCGGTAGATTTTACTATATACCAGGACATTCGATCGGACAATTGATAATACTAGCCGTCTTGGGTTTGAGCTGGATTTTTAAATCAGGTATTGATTTAATAACTTGCATATATATATTTCAATATGTATATTATAGTATTATGTTCTTTGTGTTATTCTATCTCTTCGGGTATTCGTATTTCTCTACGAATACATGTATGTATATACAGTAAAATGTAATCCGTATTTTTTATAGATAACATTCTAGAAGATGGACACCTCATTTTGGGTTTGACCGTTTAGTTTAAATGGAAATGAGGTGAAAATTGGAGAGAGGGGAGTATGGTGAGAACCATGCTTGCATAGTATGCACAAATGAATTATTAATTCATTTGTGCAAACTATTCAAGCATGGGCTTGATTTTAAATTCAAAAGAGATGTTTTACCAAACCAAGCATGATAATTTCTCTCTTATGGATTGCTTATTTTTCTCACTTGATTTTTGGAAACCTCACTATTAGCTTCACTCTCCTCTCTAGATTTTTTATGAGTTCCTCCACCTTCAAGCTTAAGCTCCTCTCTATAATCTCATGAGTTGAGAATCAAGAGAGGATGTGAGATAAATAAACACTTGGATCCATTCACTACATCCTAGGCACTCTTGGCTAGCTATCTTGAGTTCCTTGTTGCTTCAATTGTTTATGGTGTGGAAATAGAGCCAAGAGCTACATCCCTCGGGTGGATCATCATCGACGAAGGAAGAACGGCTACCAAGTTCAGTTCAGGACATCTCAAGGAACTTGGGAAGGTGGTTGAAGACCGAAGGACTTGGTTCATTCGGTATAACCATTCTAACCTTGTAGCTTAGATTTTTTAGTTTGTTAGTATTGGTTTATGGTTCGATCTTGACGGATACATTAGCGCAAAAATTTTTAAACGCCAGTTTTTTGTTCGGCAACGGCCACGGTTGATGGCCAGGACGCTATCGTAACCCAACACCCCTACTCCCCATGAGCGAAGTCTGGAGCATGATATTGCAGCCTTGAAGACCACAGTCGAGGAGTTGATGGAGATGTTGATATGTATATTACTTAATAGTAAAATATAATATCACATTATAAATAGTAACATATGCAATATTAGTAGCATGAGCTTATTTGGTTGTAGACTTAGTTTTGATTAATCATACTTACATAAAACTATCTAATTAAAACAAACTACGGTTTTCCAAACTAGATACCCAAACTAGGCTTAAGTCCCCAGGTATTCTTAGATTGGAGTTTCCCAATAATCTGATAATGATATGAATTCGACTAAAATCTAATACACCGTTTTTATTCGTTTATTACATACAAAATTTAACAGATTCGGCAGGGTACTGCGGCTGCGGCTCTATATGCATCTCTTTCGGCTGCGGCTCCACAAGCTACTATCTCGGCTGCGGTTGCGCAGACCATTCCTACAGCTCCACAGCCCGCTCAGACTCCCACACAGTCTGCTCTTTCATTAGTCGAGTTTTTGACGACTCAGGGTTGCACCGAGGAGCAGATACGCCAGATTACGACGATTATCAGAGGTGGAGGAGATGGACCGAGCTAGGATAGGTTTATTTATATTTTTGAGGATGTATGTACTTATCTGATACATATTATATATATTTTGGACGATATTGGTGGTTGTTTGCTTGTTCACCATGATTTAGATTGATATCGTATTCTGTTTGTTTATTTCTTTCATATATTATGCGTGAGATATTGATTATGAATATTTCTGTATTTGGTTATATTAATTATATATTATTGTGCACAGGACGGGGAAAAATCGGGAAGCCCCTTTTTGAAAAAACCCTGATATTTTGTCCTTACGGATTAATCCATAGGGACAGATGTTGCACCTACGGCTTAATCCGTAGGTGCAAGGTTTGCCCCTACACATTTCGCTGTAGGGACAAAATATCAGAATATCTCATATTTTGTTCGTATGGACTCAGTAACATAGGTAAAACTTACCGCTACGAATTAATCCGTAGGGGCATTTATCACGCCCTACGGATAAATCCGTAGGGGAATTTATCACGCCCTACGGATTAATCCGTAGGGACAAGTATTTTATTTTATAAACCAATAATTAAATAAAAATTATGTCCTTAATAGGGATAAATGTCCCTACGCAGTAAGGCGTAGGGGCAATTATTATTCTGTAGGGGCATGCTCAGGACGAAAACTTGCATCTGCGGCCTCTGGACATACGGAGGAATTTTATATCCCTACGGATTTATCCGTATAGGCGGTGGTTTGCCCCTATGGATTAAGCCATAGGGGAAACCCATTATTGTATTAGTGGATGCTTATTATTTCATTAACACTCTCTACTCATTCTACTTTCTCAACCGAGACTCTTCACTGAAACCCACATTTATTAGTTCGGACATCTTACCGTTAGGCCACGGGTATATTAGTTTTTTATATCATTATATTTTTTGAAATTTTTATATTTAATATTTATATGAAAATATTAATGGTCACATGCTCCGAATAAACTAAATATTCACCGAATATATTTTATTCGGCGGTCAACCGCACAAATTTCGAATCCGTTCTTTACAACATTGATGAGAGCTGGCCCTCCCTCCTTCTGAAGATAAAAAATCATGGCTTAAATTTCCATCACTCTGCCCGTAAGAGTGGATGTATAAGGCAGGCTAGATCTATTTTGGTTAAATTACTGCTGGTTAATTAGTTGTACACAATTCAGAAACTAATAGAAATTTTAATTTTCACATTGAGTGCTTTTATGTGTGTACCACATAATCCTGAATCATCTCCTGGGAACACATTATGCTATCATACCTTAAATACCATTGGTCTCTTGGTGATGCGTATAAAAGGCGAAAGAAGCATTTTCAAGGCTACAGGTATGAAGTATGCCTAAGTCATCGTATTATTCATTCATTACACATATTCGGGTCATCATGCTTTTTTTTTCTTTGTATATTTTTTCAAAATTATTTGATGTCCTTGACCATATCTCCTTTCAGGATTTATCTGTACAGTTTGCTTCGATCTCTTTTTGTTCGTGTCGATCTGAAACTCGGAATTTGGCAACAAGCTAGCACCTTCTCCTGGAATAGATGATGGATATATACATGGTCTCATCAACTTCATGTTCTCTTGAATTTTCTCTTGTTCCGAGATACTTTAATTTATCTTCCTCACAAGAAAATAGATACTTTAAGTTATTAATGGCCAGATATACCATTCAAGAATGCTACTCAGCATGCGAAGGATTGGGCAAAACCTTCGCACACCTGGGCTTTCGATGCATAAATTGCTTATTATTTTACACAGGAGATTATAAGATTTAGTGTTAAATTTCATGCAAGACCATGTAATCATAATTATTGTTATTTGTGTATATAGGAGAAGTTTGTACATTATGGAGGATATGAGCGAAGGCATCGGGGAATGATAAACAGAAAGTTGTCAAGGATGCCAATAGTACTTTAATTCGGAGATTCTGAAATATTGATACAATTTAATCGTGTAAAATATGATAAGATTGTTTACGTTGTATTGTAACGGTGATTTGATATATTTCCTTATTGTAAATTTTGTGTGGTATTAGTTATGATCTTGTGATAAATTTATTGTAATTAAATACTCTGTTTATGAAACATTGTTCTTCCTTATTTTTATTTTATAGCAGGGCAGGAAAATAATCGAAAAATCCAAAAAAAATAAATATATACTATTGAATGTGAAAATGAGAAATTGGAGATAAAATTGTCAAGGTTTTGGGGATTTGAAGAGGATGAAAGAATTTCAAAATGTTGGGTTTTAGGGTCTTGGATTTGAAAATTATTGTTGGCTTTTAGTATTTTAGATGATAAAGTTAAGGAAAAGAAGATGAAATTTGAATAATGTGATGGGTTTCAAGGTTTTGGGATGTGAATGATAGGTAATTGAAGAAAATTTTGAAGAATGTTGTTTGGTTTTAGGCGTATTAGTTGTGGAAGATGAGTAATCCAATATAAAACTTGAAGGATGTTGTTGGGTTAAGCTTTTGAACATGAGAGATTATAGATTTATGTTGGGTTTCGAGTTTTGAATGTTAAATCGAGTATTTAGGGATTTAGGATTTTGAATGTAGAAATAATAAAATGAAGAACAATTATGAATTTTAGGGTTATGGATGAAGAATTTAAGAAAGTAAAGTTGAAAATTTTGGATTTTAGAGTTTGGAGGTTGAAGAAAAAGTTATAATGAAAATTATGATTTTTAATAAGTTTTTCAAATATTAATTATTGTTTTAATAGACGGAAACCTTTAGGAGGGTTAAACCGTTGGGGTTGTAAGTAAAAAGTTTCACCTAAAGGGCATGAGGTAAATAGTGACTTTAAGAGAAATATAAGTAAATATGGTTGTGGTTTTTTTTTTCTTTTTCTTTTTCTCGTGGAGAGAGGGGGGTGTTTAAAATTTAAAAAAACTCTTTTAAAAAACAAAAAAATTATATGATTTTAAAGTCCTTTGTTATTGAATAACACGGTTGCAAAATTAACCGTATATCGATTATAAAACATTTTCAATATTAGATCAACGGAAAATAGTCTTTGTTGTCGCTCTTCATAGTTTTGTTAGGCTGCCACAAAATAATTGGCTGTCTAGTTGAATACGCCTCTTAGTGGGCATGGATTTTAATCCCCTTTTGTTATATCACTATTGTTAAAATAGTAATTAATTAATTCCTCCACAAATTCATTAGTAATATCTTGTTGCGGTTCCGCTGAAATGTGTCTTTGAAGTTTTTTGGTCAAAAATGGATATCTACCATTCATCAACATATCAAATCAAGAGAATCGATGGCTCAGATTATTTATTTCCATTTCCAAATTCTTCGCTGATTTTGTATATCCCTTAAAAATAGTAAGTAAACAATCTTAGCCTTTGATATATTGATTTGTTATGATAATGAAAGATGGATATCTATCTTTGACCAAAAAATTTCAAAGACTTCTTTAACCGAAACTATGTCCTGATAGTAGTTATGTTGTGTACTTGTTCCTATTAATTGATGGATGTTATAAAGTTGAGGCCGGCTGTTTAAGAAAATCATATATTTTTCTAAAACATGTTCGCTGGTTGATGTACTTTTTATTTGCTTATATTTTGTCTTATTTGAACTGGTTTTTGTAATCTGTTCTTTCAAAAAGTCATGTCTGATGCATGCTAACAGCTTAAAAGCCTTTTTCATTGCAACATAACTCCAAAATTATGATGGAGAAATATAATTAATTATATATTCTTGGTACAATGTTACTTTTCTTATCATCCAAATATATAGTCTGGTCTATGTCTAATAAATAAGCAGATAAATCTAATGACATTATATATTTAATATGTCATATATAGAATTTAATTTGATTGCTTTTTCCAATAAAGATTGTACCTTTTTTGAGACACTAATTACAAGAGTTTCAATCCTCTTATGTGCCGACTCCTCTGTCAATCTGAGTCTTCAGATTTTTTCTCTCTTTAATCCTCACATGCATGGCCCTTTGTTTTCACTGATTTCACCCATTGAATTTGTAAAGCAAGAAGAAACAAAATGGGGACTATGAATCCTAGTTAAAATAATGACCATGATAAGAAATCAAAGCGGCTAGCATTTTTTCGCATAGAATTAACATGGCTAGCCAGTAGGCCTGATCCATGCCAATTCGCCTCACAACTCGCCTGACTCGTGTGTCAGGAGAGGGGAGCCCGATTCGTCTCGTTGGGTAAACCGGGCCAGACGAGTTGAAGCAGGAATGGTTATAGCCCGTCTAGATGAGCCGGGTTTGGTGAGTTAGGCAACTTTGTATTTTTTAAGAAATAAAATTTATAAAATTGCAAATATAGATAAAAAAAATGGAAAACTTAAGTAAAAAAATTCATTAATATTAACCATATTTTATGCAAAAATTTATAACACGGTTTGTTTGTTTTTGTTAGAGACCGGAAACGAGTCAACTTGTGAGTTATACGAGGCAATTCGTGAGTTAAACAAGGCGGATGAGTTGACTCGCAGCTTAAATGAGGCGAGACGGTTTGATTCGCGAGTCAGACGAAACGAGCGGATACGGATCGACTTTAAAAAATCACGAACCTGTCGGCTTCGTCCAACTCGCTTAGAAAAGACGAGTCAGAATCAACTTGTTGACTTGCCGAGTCAGCATACATCACAAACAAGACCGGAAAATAAATTCACTCCTCATTTGTGAGGCCTTTTAGCTAGTTTTGAGCCACGAGGACATTGTACGGTTCACATCCTCTCCATTGCGTGGGGATGGAGAATCCAGTGGTTATTCTGAATCGTCGGATTGTATCCCATGGATATGAGATTTCAACACATAAGCAAAAAAAATAAAAAAATAAAGCCACCCGCGTGACCGTGTTTTTACATGTGAAATGTCCCTTCCATTGCACCAAAACTCTGAAGTTTTGATGAGAGCTGAGAGAATATATTTTATATTTTAATACGCCACAGCAGGTCGAAGGACCTTTGGACCGAATGCTACGTTTTTGCGCAGCAGTATTTTTAATTTAATAAATCTATATTTAATACACGCCTAGTATGAATCGAACCTGGGTTGCTTTGATATCATTCTTAATATGTCTACCACTGCACCACAACTTCAAAATTATGACGAGGGTTCAGGGCCTCTTCCCCTTGTCCTCCCCTCCATCATCTCCGGTCCACACCAATCCCCTCTTTCTCTCGCTCTCCTAGCTCTCCATGTTATCATGGCAGCATCTACTAGATGGCGGAGGTAGGGATTTTATCATCTTTTCCTTTTCTTTTTTCCTCTTTTCATCATCGTTTGCAAAACCCAAATAAAATCCTATTTTTCCTTCTCATCCATTACCAAACTCCCCATTCTTCATGAAAATTAATAAGGTAAATTGTCAAAAACCCCAAGCAAGTTTTTCCGCTGACAAAAAAAAACCATGTCCCCCGAAGCGGCTGTCAATAACCCTTGAAAAAGTTTTTAGTTTTCAAAAAACCCTATGCATACGGTATATGTACAGTTGTCTGTGTAAGTCCACGTTACCCATCCCGGTTCTTTCAGGCTTGCGGAAATGGTGAAAAACGATTTTTTTCGGTGATGGTAACATGGACTCTAGAATAGGATCTTTGCTAAACAAACTATCTAACAACCTAATTAAGAGTTTAACTACTATGTTAGGGGTTATACCTTAACTTGAACTCCTTCTCTTCGACTCCTTATGGTCGTCGGATCGGACTCACCTCGTCGTCTCCTTGTACCGAAGATGGATCCACCCGAAAGCTTCTACCTTTGGCTCCAACCTCAATCTAGAGGAAACTAGAATACTTGGCTTGCTAGACCTTGTACACTAGGATGAATAGAGAAGTGTTTTGGGTTTTATATCCAAGGCAAATGGTTCTCAACACATGAGAGATTTTTTCTTTGAGCTAGAGGAAGAGGGAGAGCAAGAGGAAGAGGAGAGCTTTGATGAGAGAGAATGAGAATGATAGAATTGAGAGAAGACTTTTTGCAACCATTCTCTCATAATACAAAAATAATAATAATAATAATAATAATTGAGTATTATGTGATGGTTCATGTCAATGGCATTATCATTTCATGCACTCATTTTGTAAAGAATAACAAGCAAGCAAAACTCTTAACCATGAAATGATAGCCATTATAATGATGATGGTCAACAAGTCCAAGCTAGTCAACCGGTCAACAAAGTCAACAAGTCAACAAAGTCAAACTTTCAACCCAACCGTGGCACACTAATACTTAATTAATATTATTATTAATCATATTTCTTATTCTTATTAGGGTTTAGAAAAGGTCAACAGTCAACAACCCTAATGAGAATCCTCTGCCTCTGTCTCTGTCAACTGTGCATACACACCCGCATCCGCGTTCCGAGGAACATGAATACAAACGAGATAAAACCAATCCCAAAACGCATACTAAGATCTGGCTTAAACCAAAGACCGCTAGTAATAACTGCCTGGATATCAAACGTGCACAAGTGCACGGATGTGACCGAACCCTGTCGCAAAACCATGCGACCTCTACCCTTTTTGCCTAAAGGCGAATAACTCTCTGTGTGGGACTCTAAAGACTCGACACTACGCTGGCAGTGGGTTTAACCACAGACCGCAAGAGGCAATAGCTGTGCGTAACGGCCCCCAGGTAGATGCCGATAAGAAGACTGACGAGGTGAAACCCATCTGAACTCCTACTGAGCCTGAATGTGACAGTCTCCATACAGTCCGTTCTGTTCGTCTGAGAATATCGCATGGCGGGCCTAGGGGGCAGTAAACGTCAGTCCCCTAATAGCGGTACAAGTCGTGTCGGGGTGTAGCCCAGAACACCCTGAGATAACACTGGAAACCCACCAGTATATCTCGCTTGCCCTGGCCAGGGACTTTGTGTAATGGCTCTCCTAGACATAGCGCGATATCAACCCCTAATACCGGGAGAGACGAATCCTGTCTAATCATCACTGCCTCCAAGTGCTTTGGGACTGCACCCAACTACTACCTGTTTGCACGACTCCTTTGAGCCGTGGTAGGGTAGTAATCAAAGTACAGTGGGAACACACTCGAGGCGAAGTGACAGTATCAAGTCAGCAGACTAAGCTGTACTCATGTCACCTAGGAACTGATAACTGATGATAGTTATAGTACCAACCAACAGTTCCTGACGAGTCCTGTCCAGTGTACTCGTAACCTAACGAGCACCCGCATACTATCTCAAGTACGACGTACTGACGGCTGTGGGACAGACCGTCTCCCCTGCTGGGATGAGAAGCGCATATGCTAGTCTACTCCGGAGTATCGATGCCCTGTCTCGATATTCTGTAACAACTCCAATTTTTGTATACCTAAATTTGAATTAAATTTGACGTATACTTGTAGTATTAATGTTGCTGATAACACTTTAAATATCTATCTCTCTACAATAATTACAAGAAGGAGCTTGTAGCTCATTGGTAATACCTTGCACTGCTGAACCAAGCCACCAGAGTTCGAATCCCATGCACCACATTATTTTTAGTTTATTTTTCTTTAAAATTTCTTGGAAGCCCAAAAGTCCACAGGCCATAACTCCCAAATATTGAACTGAACTCAAAAATTGAAGTATGCCATAACCTTAGTCAGAAGACCCCACACCCGACCATGGCCGAACCCGACCGGAATCGGCCAACTCGGCCGGCGGGACGGCCGAATCGGCCGGCGGGACGGCCGAATCGGCCGGCGCCGCCGGCCGGAGTTGGGCCGATGGCCGGGGTCCCAACACAAAAAGTGTGGCTTTTGGTCTTCTGAAACCCCTTGTTAACTCCAATTTATTTGTTCAGTTCTAGAATTCTTAATACATCCTATTTAATACAAAATTTTAATGTTTTTCTTTAATTTTTACAATTTTTTTAAATTAATAAAACCCTTCACCTACCCTACCCTAGCTACCCTATAAATAGACCCCTACCCCCTACCTTCTCATTCCAAAACCATAGAAATACTCTCTTGAAAATTCCACAAGAAAGTGTGCTTTGAAACCGAGTTCACGGCGAAGCGCTGACGGATTCCGGCGACGTGCTTTGAAGCAACCGGCGACGAAACTACACCTCGGTCTTTCTTCCTAGTCCTCTTTACTCTTTAGAAGAGCTTAAAACCTGTAAGTCCAAATCTTCACTCTTTTCTATGTCTAAAAATCGGAACAAACCGATTTTCGATTCGGTTTTTCTACAAAATCCCACTTGTCACCTAATCCATAATACCTAAACATATCCATGATGACTATTAATCACATAGAAATCAATTTAAAAAAAGTTTCTCACATGAAATGATAACTTTCTTGTAATATCGAATTCTTTTCATAATAATACCATGAAGTTTATTTTTTCTACTTCTAATCAATTCCCTCATTCCTAAACATGTTCATCTTGATAAATAAACTTGTAAAAAATAATTTGAATGAGTTTTCACACATGAAATGATAACGTGTTCAAATACCGTATTCTTACACTTAAATACCCTTATGTTTAATTTAACATGTTTAACCTCTAAAATTCACTAAACCTTAAAATAAGACACGAGGTAATGACCTACCTCTACACACACACACAAATATAAGCTTAATTGATATTCCCAAAATTTAGAATACGAAAATACAAGACTTTTCGCTAAAATACCATATTCTTTATAAACCTTTTCTTGAAGTTTTAAGTTGTACACAATTCTAAAACAAAATCTTTTAAAATGAAATTACGATATGTCATGGACATCGATCGTTTATCTAAACTGACTTTGTGGTGTCTAGGCAAGTGTGTCTAGGCTAGTGGTTTTTAATTAGGCCCACTACTGTGGTTCCTTCCCACTTACGTGGCACTTACCGGGCCGCAATTGGCGGTGAAGAGGCGATTTGAGGCTTCTAATGACTTGTCGTTTAGACCTTAGAAATAGGCTAGTTGGCTTAGGAAACCCTAGAAACTAAAATACGGAAATTACATCCTTTTACAAATAAATACCTTATATTAATAAAACCGTTTTTCTAAATGAATAGTATTTATTAAACCTAAGCAAAGCGCCGCTACAACCCATCTTTGGGGAACCCGTTAGGGATAGTACGGTTCATCGTGCACCCGCGGGCTAGTAGTGCGAGATTCAGACCTCCGCAAGGAGCATTCGGTCTCGAAAGATTTAAAATACGACATTTAAGAAAAATGAGATTTTGGAAAATAAAATATTTATTTAAAATTATTCTTGTATTAATATTTAAACACCTACTTTATTATAAGATAAAGTTTCCACTTTTTAAAAATTACCAGATTAAAAGATACATTAAAATACCATGAGTTTCAAATAAATCAATATTATAAATTAATACTTTTATTAGGATATATTCACTAGAATAACACAAATAAAATCCACACTCATTATAACTATAAAGACGAATAACAAATACTTGGGGTGTATTTTGAAAACTATACAAAAGTACTTTTTACATAAAACCCCCCTCAAGTTTTATAAATTACAATAAGAACCCTAACAATTATAGAACTTCAAATTACTTTTCTTTTAGTCTGACTCGGGTTTGAGTCTGACTATTTCTGATTTGAATATGATTCAAGTCAATCTATATTCTTTAATATTCCAACTCAATATGAACACATGAATCCCTAAATCCAGTTAACAACCTATTCAACCTGACCGAATCAAACCATGGATATACATCCATTATAACGTTATTCCAATTACATGATACAATCCGTTTACTGATATCATGGCTTTTGTCAGTTATCCAACTTACATAAAACAATACAACAATAATGTTAAAACACTACGGGGTTTAAAGGGGTAGATTGGTACGGAAGGTGTTAAAGGTGGCACGAGGTGGTCAGATTAAGACACCTAACCTGTATTCCGTTGCTGTTGTACCGTGGCTTAACGGTTCCTTGTACTTTCCGTTTGCCTTGGTCTCTGGCATATAGAGACCCCCCTCATATACACTGGCATCCTTCTGTACCAAGCTACAAACAACAGCGTTAACATAACATTACAACAATAGTTTACACTTTAAAATGTATCTTCTTATTCTGTCTTCTCTACTTCCCCCTTATCTTTGGGACTTACCGAGCGATCTGTTCGCTGACGACATTCTGTTTCTCTCTTCTTTGAATGTCGTGAGGTGATTTGGACCCGGCGGAAGCTGAGCCATCACAAGAAGATTTGGAGCATTTTGCCGAAGACCCAGCAGTATAATTTCATTGTACACTTTTTTCTTTTCAATACTTTCCATTTCCTGCTATGCCAATGTTTAGCCATTTTTTTTTATTTCAGCTGTATTTCCTTTTCATGTATTGTACAAAGAATGTTAATAAATAAAAGTTGCTGTTCTTTTTATACTTTTGTCTCTTGTGTATTTATTTCTATATTGCTTAGCTACGCTTAGCGTATGTACTTCTGAGTACATACGTAGCGGACCTCATCGCGTTCCCTTCACCGTACACTGGGAAGCGGGGCGTGACTGGTTTTTTTGGTGGCCCATGCAGGTCAGAGCTTTCAACAAGGCTTGGACACAGAGATTAAGGCTGCTCTAGCCACAGGAAAGTTTTTGACTCATGAGGAAGCTCTAGAAGCTGCCCGCAGTTATGAAGCAGTAATAAAAGAGAGGGGCATACCTCAGTCTGCAGGAGTCAAACGCCCTGCCAACCAGATGGCAAGTGGAGCCTCGTCCAGATCACTTTCGTGCCAAGGAGACCCGGAGTACCAACCCATCGTCCTAGCCCAGCCTTTTGCACTTACTGCAAGAGACCTGGGCATATGATGAAGGACTGCCGTCGAGCCAACCGCTTTTGCATAGTCTGCGGCTCAGCTACTCACGATATTGGGTCTTGTCCCCAAAGATAGAACCCAGTTGCTGCACCCAGGCTAGCAATTACCTATCCGCAACGACCAGCTCTTCAGGCACCTGCTCCAAGACTTGCACTGCCTGCACCACCCAGTGGACCACAGGCTGCACCACCTCCTCGACAGTTCCATCAAGCTCAAAGGAACGTTCAGAGGAATGCTCCTCAGGCCAGAAGGAATGTGCCAAAGCGCCAAGCTTTCATGATGTCTGTGGAAGAAGCTGAGGCCACTGGCCAAGTCATTACTGGTAAACTTACTTCTCAAACTTATCTTTTAGTCTTGGTTACCTACACATTTTTCCTATACCTAAAACCTATCCCATATACCTTAGGTACAATCCTAGTTGCTTCACTACCTGCACTTGCACTGTTTGATACTGGAGCATCCCACTGCTTTATGTCGCAACGGTTTGTCCGAACACATGCGATACCAGTCTCACCGCTTGTATCCAGCTGGAATGTCAGTTCCGGAAATGGCGTTCTAAAGGCAACTATAGGATACATCCTGCGTCCAGTCGTCGTCTGCAGTCGAGAGTTTTATGCTGACTTCAAAGTACTAGACATACCGAACTTCGATGTGGTTCTAGGAATGGACTGGCTTGGAACTTTTTATGCTACCATTGACTGTCGTCAAAGGAGGGTAGTATTTCAGATTCCAGATCATCCGGTTTTCTATTTCAAGAGTGGAGATCGTACGCTGGAGCCCAATACCTACAAAGCGAAGCCAAGAGAAGCAGTAGTTGCGGCAACTCAAGCAGAAGAAGATTCAAGACCAGAGGTAGTTCGAGAGTTCGATGATGTGTTTCCTGACGTTATATCAGGTTTGCCTCCCGATTGAGCTCTTGAATTCAGTATTGACTTAGTACCAGGAGCACAACCGGTGATCAAAGCACCGTATAGACTAAGTCCGGAAGGATTGAAAGAAGTCCGAACACAGTTGGACGAATTATTGGCGAAAGGATGGATTCGTCCCAGCACTTCAAGTTGGGGAGCACTTGTATTACTGGTGAAGAAGAAGGAAGGTTCATACAGAATGTGCATCGATTATAGGGCCTTGAACGAAGTTACTATAAAGAACAAGTATCTACTCCCGCGCATCGACGATTTATTCGATCAACTAAGTGGATCTTGTGTTTTCTCTAAATTGGATCTTCGTTCAGGTTATCATCAAGTGAAGGTCAAGGAAGCTGCTGATATTCACAAAACAGCTTTCAGAACTCGCTATGGACATTATGAATTTCTAGTGATGCCATTTGGAGTGACCAATGCACTAGCAATTTTCATGAACCTAATGAACCAAGTTTTCCGGGAGTATTTAGACAGGTTTGTTATCATATTCATCGACGACATCCTGGTATATTCTAAGAATCGGAAAGAACATACGGAGCACCTACGAATTGTCCTGGAAACTCTTCGACAACATAAGCTTTATGCCAAGTACAGCAAGTTGTTAGTTTTGGCTAAATCAAGTTGGTTTTCTTGGACACATCGTATCAGGAGAAGGAATTTCTGTGGATCCAACAAAAGTTTCGGCAATTAGCGAATGGCCTACACCAAAGTCAGTGAAGGATATTCGAAGTTTCTTGGGTTTAGCTGGATATTACAGAAGGTTTATTGAAGGCTTTTCGAAGATAGCAACACCCCTGACCAAGCTCACACGAAAAGATGAAGAATTTGTGTGGTCAGAAGCATGCGAACAAGATTTCGTAGAACTCAAGTCAAGACTAACATCAGCACCTATTCTCGTCGTACCGGAACAATCTGAAGGATTCGAAGTGGATTGTGATGCATCTGGTAAGGGATTAGGATGTGTTCTACATCAGCACGGTAAGGTTGTGGCTTATGCTTCAAGACAACTGAAGACTCATGAGCGCAATTATCCGATGCGTGATTTAGAGTTGGCAGCCGTCATTTTTGCTCTCAAAATTTGGCGCCACTACTTACTTGGTGAACGAGTGAACATCTACACAGATCATAAAAGTCTGAAGTATGTGTTTACTCAGAAGGAGTTGAATATGCGGCAGAGAAGATGGTTAGAACTCATGGCGGACTTTGACATCAACTTGCAATATCACCCAGGAAAGGTGAACGTAGTACCTGATGCTCTTAGTCGCCAACCATTATCAATGAATCTCACCGCCCAGTGGAAGCTACAGCAAGACCTACATCAGATGGAAATTGAACTAGTCATGCCAGGTGATACTTCAAGTTTGATGAATCTACAAGTTCAATCAACAATTGTCAATCAGATCAAAGCAGCTCAAGCCAACGATGCTAAGTTGCAAAAGGTCAGAGAACAAGTGGAGAATGGACTCAGAACAGACTTCATCATCCATGAAGAAGGATCTTTGAGATACGACAGTAGATTGTGTGTACCAAAAGGTCCTGTTCGGGAAGAGTTAATGAAAGAAGCTCACAGCTCTCCCTATTCAGTACATCCTGGAGGTACCAAAATGTACAAAGATCTACGTCAGAATGATTGGTGGCATGGAATGAAGCGTGAAGTAGCCAGAAGTGTCGCAAAATGCTTGGTGTGTCAGCAAGTAATGGCTGAACATCACAGGACAGCTGGACTACTTCAACCGTTACCAATTCCAGAATGGAAGTGGCAGCATATCACGATGGACTTTGTAACTGCTCTTCCTCACAGCACAAAGGGTAACGATGCGATATGGGTCATTGTGGATCGACTCACAAAGTCAGCTCACTTCATCCCATTTCGAGTTGGCCAATCAACTGAGACACCAGCGAAGAAGTACATGGAGGTAATAATCTAATTTAAGATTTAAACTCTTCATAATGTACTATCTCTGATACCCATGAACTCATACAGGAAATTGTGAGACTTCATGGAGTACGGGTCTGCATTGTCTCCGATCGTGACACCAGGTTCCGATCGCAATTTTGGCAGAGTCTGCAAGCTAGCTTGGGAACAAGTCTGAACGTCAGCACGGCTTATCATCCACAAACAGATGGTCAGTCGGAACGAACTATTCAGATTTTGGAGGATATGCTCAGAGCATGTATGCTCGACTTCAAAGGATCGTGGGAAGATCACCTGCATCTTATGGAGTTTGCGTACAACAACAGCTACCAAGCAAGCATAGGAATGGCACATTTTGCAGTATTGTATGGAAGGAAGTGTCGATCACCATTAAGTTGGGACGACATCGGAGATAGAGAACTCCTGGGACCAGAGATGATAGTAGCGACCGTTGATGTGGTTCGTACTATCAGGGAAAGAATGCCCATAGCCCAAGATAGACAGAAACACTGGGCTGATGCAAAGAGACGACAGTTGGAATTCTAGCAAGGAGACCATGTATTCTTGAAGATATCTCCTAACCGCGGAGTGATTCGATTTGGAAGACGGGGTAAGCTAAATCCGAGATACATTGGACCGTTCGACATACTCGAACGAATCGGTGAAGTGGCATACCGATTAGCGCTTCAACCCTCATAGGAAGGAGTGCATAACGTGTTCCACATATCCCAACTCAGAAGGTATGTGAGTGACCCCAGCCATGTACTTGATCATTCCGAGCTCACTATACAGCCCGACTTGTCTTGTGAGCAATAACTTATGGAAATCCTGGACAGGAAAGTAAAGACACTTCGGAACAAGGAAGTTTATTTGGTCCGGGTAATGTGGAGAAAAGACACTCCAGGAGAATCCACGTGGAAAAGGGAAGATGAAATGCGTGCAAGATATCCGCACCTTTTTGTAAACTAGTCCTTAAATAAAAGTTGTAAATTTCGAGAACGAAATTTTTGTGAGGAGGGTAGATTGTAACAACTCCAATTTTTGTATACCTAAATTTGAATTAAATTTGACGTATACTTGGAGTATTAATGTTGCTAATAACACTTTAAGTATCTATCTCTCTACAATAATTACAAGAAGGAGCTTGTAGCTTATTGGTAATACCTTACACTGCTGAACCAAGCCACCAAAGTTCGAATCCCATGCCCCACATTATTTTTAGTTTATTTTTCTTTAAAATTTCTTGGAAGCCCAAAAGTCCACAGGCCATAACTCCCAAATATTGAACTGAACTCAAAAATTGAAGTTTGCCATAACCTTAGTCAGAAGACCCCACACCCGACCATGGCCGAACCCGGCCGGAATCGGCCAACTCGGCCGGCGGGACGGCCGAATCGGCCGGCGCCGCCGGCCGGAGTTGGGCCGATGGCCGGGGTCCCAACACAAAAAGTGTGGCTTTTGGTCTTCTGAAACCCCCTGTTAACTCTAATTTATTTGTTCAGTTCCAGAATTCTTAATACATCCTATTTAATAGAAAATTTTAATGTTTTTCTTTAATTTTTACAATTTTTTTTAAATAAATAAAACCCTTCACCTACCCTACCCTAGCTACCCTATAAATAGACCCCTACCCCCTACCTTCTCATTCCAAAACCATAGAAATACTCTCTTGAAAATTCCACAAGAAAGTGTGATTTGAAACCGAGTTTACGGCGAAGCGCTGACGGATTCCGGCGACGTGCTTTGAAGCAACCGGCGACGAAACCACACCTCGGTCTTTCTTCCTAGTCCTCTTTACTCTTTAGAAGAGCTTAAAACCCGTAAGTCCCAATCTTCTCTCTTTTCTATGTCTAAAAATACGGAATTATGAAACCCGACGGAAATCGGAACAAACCGTTTTCGATTCGGTTTTTCTACAAAATCCCACTTGTCACCTAATCCATAATACCTAAACATATCCATGATGACTATTAATCACATAGAAATCAATTTAAACAAAGCTTCTCACATGAAATGATAAATTTCTTGTAATATCGAATTCTTTTCATAATAATACCATGAAGTTTATTTTTTCTACTTCTAATCAATTCCCTCATTCCTAAACATGTTCATCTTGATAAATAAACTTGTAAAAATCAATTTGAATGAGTTTTCACACATGAAATGATAACGTTTTCAAATACCGTATTCTTACACTTAAATACCCTTATATTTAATTTAACATGTTTAACCTCTAAAATTCACTAAACCTTAAAATAAGACACGAGGTAATGAACTACCTCTACACACACACACAAATATAACCTTAATTGATATTCCCAAAATTTAGAATACGAAAATACAAGACTTTTCGCTAAAATACCATATTCTTTATAAACCTTTTCTAGAAGTTTTAAGTTGTACACAATTCTAAAACAAAATCTTTTAAAATGAAATTACGATATGTCATGGACATCGATCGTTTATCTAAACTGACTTTGTGGTGTCTAGGCAAGTGTGTCTAGGCTAGTGGTTTTTAATTAGGCCCACTACTGTGGTTCCTTCCCACTTACGTGGCACTTACCGGGCCGCAATTGGCGGTGAAGAGGCGATTTGAGGCTTCTAATGACTTGTCGTTTAGACCTTAGAAATAGGCTAGTTGGCTTAGGAAACTCTAGAAACTAAAATACGGAAATTACATCCTTTTACAAATAAATACCTTATATTAATAAAACCGTTTTTCTAAATGAATAGTATTTATTAAACCTAACCAAAGCGCCGCTACAACCCACCTTTGGGGAATCCGTTAGGGATAGTGCGGTTCATCGTGCACCAGCGGGCTAGTAGTGCGAGATTCAGACCTCCGCAAGGAGCATTCGGTCTCGAAAGGTTTAAAATACGACATTTAAGAAAAATGAGATTTTGGAAAATAAAATATTTATTTAAAATTATTCTTGTATTAATATTTAAACACCTATTTTATTATAAGATAAAGTTTCCACTTTTTAAAAATTACCAGATTAAAAGATACATTAAAATACCATGAGTTTCAAATAAATCAATATTATAAATTAATACTTTTATTAGGATATATTCACTAGAATAACACAAATAAAATCCACACTCATTATAACTATAAAGACAAATAATAAATACTTGGGGTGTATATTGAAAAATATACAAAAGTACTTTTTACATAAAACCCCCCTCAAGTTTTATAAATTACAATAAGAACCCTAACAATTATAGAACTTCAAATTACTTTTCTTTTAGTCTGACTCGGGTTTGAGTCTGACTATTTCTGACTTGAATATGATTCAAGTCAATCTATGTTCTTTAATATTCCAACTCAATATGAACACATGAATCCCTAAATCCAGTTAACAACCTATTCAACCTAACTGAATCAAACCATGGATATACATCCATTATTCCGTTATTCTAATTACATGATACAATCCGTTTACTGATATCATGGCTTTGGTCAGTCATCCAACTTACATAAAACAATACAACAATAATGTTAAAACACTACGGGGTTTAAAGGGGTAGATTGGTACGGAAGGTGTTAAAGGTGGCACGAGGTGGTCAGATTAAGACACCTAACCTGTATTCTGTTGCTGTTGTACCGTGGCTTAACAGTTCCTTGTACTTTCCGTTTGCCTTGGTCTCTAGCATATAGAGACCTCCCTCGTATACACTGGCATCCTTCTGTACCAAGCTACAAACAACAGCGTTAACATAACATTACAACAATAGTTTACACTTTAAAATGTATCTTCTTATTCTGTCTTCTCTACTTCCCCCTTACCTTTGGGACTTACCGAGCGATCTGTTCGCTGACGACATTCTGTTTCTCTCTTCTTTGAATGTCGTCAGGTGACTTGGACCCGGCGGAAGTTGAGCCATCACAAGAAGATTTGGAGCATTTTGCCGAAGACCCAGCAGTATAATTTCATTGTACACTTTTTTCTTTTCAGTACTTTCCATTTCCTGCAATGCCAATGTTTAGGCCTTTTTTTTATTTCAGCTGTATTTCCTTTTCATGTATTGTACAAAGAATGTTAATAAATAAAAGTTGATGTTCTTTTAATACTCTTGTCTCTTGTGTATTTATTTCTATATTGCTTAGCTACGCTTAGCGTATGTACTTCTGAGTACATACGTAGCGGACCTCGTCGCGTTTCCTTCACCATACACTGGGAAGCGGGGCGTGACATATTCTTACGACTAGGGACCTGTATAAGGATGTGCTTGTGGATTACCCAGCCCCCATGAGTGTGTCTGCCATCACAATGCTGGTAATCAAGCAAAGATCCTAAGGGCTCCACTAATGTGTATCGGTGATATACTAAAAGAAACCCATGTACCCATTAAAGTAGAAACAAACCAAGTAGCATACTACTATTTTGAGCAAGATTTTCTATACAACTGTGAATATTCCAAGCTTCCAATAAGTAATATATAAATTAGTATGGTACAGTAATGGCCTCTAGGGCATATACACTAACAATCTCCCACTTGCACTAAGGCCATGTACTGGCGTATCGAACCTATCATCTCGATCAGCCGCTCGAACTGAGTCTGGGGTAAGGCCTTCGTGAATGGATCAACAGTGTTATCTTCCGTAGCAACTCTCCGAACCTCGATCTCCTGGCGACCCACGATCTCCCTGATCAGGTGATACCGCCTCAAGATGTGTCTGGACCTCTGATGGGACCTGGGTTCCTTCGCTAAAGCTATAGCCCCGTTGTTTTCGCAATACAGTGGTATTGGATCAACAATGGATAGAACCACCTGAAGTTCTGTTAAGAACTTCCTCATCCAGACGGCTTCTTTTGCGGCATCAGCAGCAGCGATATATTCCGCTTCCATCGTCGAGTTAGCAACGGTTTCCTGTTTGGAACTCTTCCAACACACCGCCCCTCCATTAAGGGTAAAGATATAACCCGACATGGACTTGGAATTATCCTTGTCACTTTGGAAGCTGGAGTCAGCAAAGGCCTCGATCTGGAGGTCTTTTCCGCCATACACCAAGAACATCTCCTTAGTCCTTCTCAGGTACTTAAGAATGTTCTTTACCGCTTTCCAGTTCTTCTCCCCAGGGTTTGACTGATACCGGCTTACCACACTCAGTGCATAAGCTACATTTGGTCTGGTACACAACATCGCATACATTATAGAGCCTACCGCAGAAGCGTAGGGTATAATAGACATGCGATCCCTTTCCAAATCAGTCTTGGGAGACATCTCTTTGGAGAGGGTGATCCCGTGACAAGCCGGTAGATTACCGCGCTTGGAATCTTCCATACTGAATCTTTTCAGTATGGTGTCGATGTACCTGGACTGTGAAAGTCCTAATATCCTCTTGGATCTATCACGATGGATCCGGATCCCCAGAATGTAAGAGGCATCACCCAGGTCTTTCATGGAGAACCTGTGTGACAAGAACCCTTTGACAGATTGTAGCATAGGAATGTCATTTCCTATCAAGAGAATGTCATCCATATATAAAACGAGGAATACGACAGTTCTTGCTACAAATCTACTATAGATGAATGGTTCATCTGGATTTTTGATAAAGCCAAATTCTTTGACCGTCTCATCAAAACAGATGTTCCAACTCCGCGATGCCTGCTTTAGTCCATAGATGGACTTAATCAACTTGCACACCTTTCCGCTGCTCCCACTCTGAATGAAACTCTCTGGCTGGTCCATATAAACACACTCCTCTAAATTTCCATTTAGAAAAGCGGTCTTTACGTCCATCTGCCAAATCTCATAATCATCGAAGGCAGTAATGGCAAGAAGGATCTGAATGGATTTCAGCATAGCCATTGGAGAAAAGGTTTCGTCATAGTCCAAACCAGGTCTTTGACGAAAACCCTTTACAACAAGTCTAGCCTTATAGGTCTCAACCTGTCCATCTACACCAATCTTCCTTTTGAAGATCCACTTGCATCCTATGGGTTTTACCCCATCTGGAGCAATGTCCAAAGTCCATACTTTGTTGGTGTACATAGACTCCATTTCGGTCCGCATTGCATCCAGCCATTTTACCGAGTCAACGCTCTGAATGACCTGCTGGAAGGTAGTCGGCTCATCACTATCAATGATGCAGTCCTCTCTATCTCCGTCTATGAGAAAACTGTAGTATCTCTCGGGCGGATGAGACTGCCTACAACTCTTATGGAGCGGCGTAGGAATGTCCTGATCTTTCGAACCCTTTGGTTCTACTAAGCTTTCAGTAATAGCTCGTGGTTCTGGAATTTCTTCCAGTTCTATTGCGCTCCCACTTATCTGATTTTCCAAAAACTCAGTTTCCAAGAAGTGGGCATGACAAGAAACAAAAACCTTTTGTTCCTCTTCGCAATAGAAGAAATATCCCTTGGAGTTCTTTGGATATCCCATAAGCTTGCACTGTACTGAGCGTGCCTCGAGTTTGTCCGCATGCTGCTTTTTGACAAAAGCTGGACATCCCCATGTCTTAATGTGCTTAAGATAGGGTTTCTTCCCACTCCACATCTGATATGGTGTGGTAGGCACAATCTTACTTGGAACTCGGTTCAAAAGGCATGCAGCTGATTCTAGTGCATATCCCCAGAATGATCGCGGTAACTTAGTGTTACTCAACATGGAACGTACCATATCCAATAGGGTCCGGTTCCGTCTCTCCGATATACCGTTATGTTGCGGAGTAAGCTGAGGGAGAATTCCATTCTCTTTTAGGTAATCCAGGAACTCGGCACTCAAATATTCACCTCCTCGATCGGATCTCAGTGTCTTGATACTTTTGCCGGTTTGTTTTTCTACTTCATTCTTATATTCCTGGAATTTTCCAAAGGCTTCGGATTTATGTTTCATTAAGAAGACATATCCGTACCTTGAAAAGTCATCCGTAAAAGTAATGAAGTAAGAATAACCGCTTCGCGCATGCGTAGACATTGGACCGCACACATCGCTGTGTACGAGTCCCAAGAGCTCGATCGCTCTTACTCCGTGTCCAGTGAACGAAGTCTTTGTCATCTTTCCTTTGAGACAGGATTGACAAGTTGCGTACGATTGATATTCGAACGGATCCAAATATCCTTCTGTATGTAACTCGTCAACCTTCTCTCATTGATGTGACCCGGTCTACAATGCCATAAGAAAGCCTGATTTGTTTCCGGAGACTTTCTTTTGTGTGTATTCTGGACATTGAAAATCTGTGGTTGGTTTAATACGTATATACCATTGCTTAATGTACCTGACCCAATCAAAACTTGATTAAGGTGAATGTTTACAACATTGCTTACAAATACAAATTCATAACCTTCTTTAGATAATAAAGATACATAAATGATATTACAAGTTGCATTGGGTACAAAATAACAATTACGCAAAACCAAAACGTGTCCATCTGACAATCCCAGGTGATAGTCCCCCACGGACTTAGCATCCATGCTAGCTCTGTTTGCAACTCTGAGGGTCATATCACCTGCCTTCAAAACCCTACGCTTTCTCAGTGCCTGCATGGAATTACAGATATGAGATCCTGATCCGGTATCCAATACCTAGGAAGTAGAGTTTATTGATAGACAGTTTTCAATAACATACACACCTGAAGCCGAAGCCGCAACTTGCTTCGAGGCCTGGTTTCTGGCTTTCCAAGCCCTGCAATCCTTTTTCCAGTGTCCACTCTTGTGACAATAAAAGCACTCTTCCTTCCCCACAAGCTTTCCCGCTACCTTTGTTGCCTTTCCCTTTCCCTTCGTATCCACTTTACTAACACCGCCCCTTGGTTTGGTGGGGGTTTTCTTCTTCTTTTCCTTGTCTTTTGACTTGGACCTAGAAGAGGAAGATCCTCCTACAAACAAAGTGGTTGTTTCCCTACCTTTCTGCAGGGTGCCCTCTGCACTCCTCAGCATGTTGAGGAGTTCCGAAAGTTCAACTTCTTTTTCTTGCAAGTTGAAGTTCAGGATAAACTGGGTGTAAGTGGAAGGAAGGGACTGGAGAATCAAGTCCGTGTAGAGCTCGTTCTCTAACATGGTCCCAAGGTCCGCGAGCTCTTCAATGAAGCCAATCATCTTAAGCACGTGTTCCGCTACCGATGATCCGACGGCCAATCTCGCTGAAAACAGCTTTTTCGAGATTTCGTATCTGGCGATACGGGATTGCTCCCCATATAGTTCTTTTGTATGGAGAAATATGGATTCAAGGTCCATATTCTCGTGCCTCCTCTAATGTTCATTGTCCATAGAGGCAAGCATGAGGCACTTGGCCTTCGCGCAGTCGATTTCCCAGGTCTTACGGATTTCCTTATCCGCGACGCTAGTTTTGGGACCTGGGACAGGGGGAGCTTTGGTGGTAAGGAGATACCCCAACTTGTCCAAGTGATTGCCATTTTGACATTCCTGAGCCAATCTTTGTAGTTTGGCCCTATCAGTATGTTTTTATCTAGTAGTAACTTAAGTCCGGTCATGATGTTTGGTTGCTGCAATTAGGAGAGAGAGAAGAAACACTTTAGCATGATGCTCTTGCAAGTTTAGAGTGGTTTTTAGTTTGTCTAAACAGGATAGCTCCCACTGTCTCTTGAATCCCTCCTCAAACCAAAAAGGAAGAATTAGTCGGGATCAATCTCACCGTACAATACTTGCTTAACCGTTCAGCCAGGCCAGTGTTGGTACTCCGAGGGAGGTTTTCCAACGCTTTCGCGAAGTTCCTTAATTAAATAACCTCTTTTTCCTGTGGGCGTAGCCCCGCTAACACCTTTCTAGACACCTACTTGGTTTATAGCATTGATCGTTAAGTGAGACAGTTCCGGAGGAGTAGCATATACTCACAGTAGGATCGGGATCCAAATATCATCGTGTGACAAAACTTAAGGAATCCTACCAGAATCATCACACTCCAAATGGTATGCAGCGCTAGCAAGTTTCAGTTTCTTTAGAAACTCCCGATGTGGATTTTTGCCCCATGCTCTTATGACCTTGACTTTGGCCAACAAATCATAAGTCACATGTCAAGTTCTACCCGTCATTCTCTAGGTTAATTTGAACCCACCCGTACCTACCCTTGACATTGGCCAACAAGGCAGTACGACTGTCCCAAACCAACGCATCTATCTATGCGGCACATAAATACCCAATAGCTACCAATCATTATGCCTTGACTTTGGCCAACAAACATAGCTTGAATACTATTGACTATCCATATGAAACGACGGAGGGCTACGAATGGTTTTGGCGAAACCGTGAACGTAGTGAACTTGATATAATCGATGGAACGAGATAGCTTTTAAAAGGAGTGGCTTAAGATCCACGTTTAAAAGTTTTTTTTGAAAAGAAACCGAGTGGTTTTGAAAGTGTTCTAACGACTTTACTTTGGTTTATTTTCTTGCATTAATTTTAATGTGTCCCATCATTTAATCCTACCATTGCAGAAAACAACAAAAATATGATGTACGCTTATGCCATCCGCATTCGCCACGGGGCCCTGTCATTACCCGTTAGGTTACTTAACTAACGACAGAGCGGGGGCTGGACTAGCGCGGATGCAAAACATAAGCAACGCCTAAATAGATATCATATATAGATATATACATTCGTCACATGCAATGATAGTCATTCCAGATCACAGATGAATACTTTGGATATACTAGGAATCCGTGATTCGTTCGAGCCTGTAACGAAAAGCGGATTACATGGTCGCGATGAATAGCCAATACCCTACCCTAGACCCCTACGGGTGCGGCAAACTACCCGCCAAATACCCGAAGTGAAGCAACCTCCCTCAACAACGTGAGTAGGTCACTTGGCACTTCGAGGTACCCGGTAGTTTGTGCACCCCACCTTGGGTCTATCTTAGGAGCAAAAACAGTAAAAAAAATTATACAATGGCGGCTACAACCTCATCCCGGATGTGCGGCCATATAAATAATATTGCATCAATTACAAATTATATGAATTGAAAGATAAAGAAAACTCTCATCTCACAACCCCCTGCCTATTCATCCGCGATAATCCAATGAATTCATATACACAAACCATGAACATTACAGATTACAGATATGTGTAACCCCCACTAATAGACGTATAGCGATTAGCAGACGTTCAATACATATATCACATCACAGATATAACCCGTTAGCTAAAGTCTATAGAAATTCGATCAAAATACGGATTTGTCACCACCCCAAAACACAAATTTGTTTTCTGCAAAATCTGGGCAGAAAAAACATATTGTAAAAATCTCAAAACACCCCACTGAACTTACTGCAGGAAAAATTGCCTGCGGCCGAGTCAACTCGGCCGCGGTTCCACGGCACGTTGACCGAGTCACTGGACCATTTTTCTTGGGTGTGCTTTAAAAACCCTGAGCCGATTTTTAGTATATGATTTATTAATTTTTGAACAGAAATAAAAATCGGCAGAAAGTAAACATTTCGGGCATGTTTTGTGATTTTTTCTCCAATCGAACTTCTAGTTACTTTGCTAACATGTTAGATAGTGTTTAGCTAGCTCTGATACCACTGTAAGTCCACGTTACCCGTCCCGGTTCTTTCGGGCTTGCGGAAATGGTGAAAAACGATTTTTTTCGGTGATGGTAACATGGACTCTATAATAGGATCTTTGCTAAACAAACTATCTAACAACCTAACTAAGAGTTTAACTACTATGTTAGAGGTTATACCTTAACTTGAACTCCTTCTCTTCGACTCCTTGTGGTGGTCGGATCGGCCTCACCTCATCGTCTCCTTGTGCCGAAGATGGATCCACCTGAAAGCTTCTACCTTTGGCTCCAACCTCAATCTAGAGGAAACTAGAATACTTGGCTTGCTAGACCTTGTATACTAGGATGAGTAGAGAAGTGTTTTGGGTTTTTTCTCCAAGGCAAATGGTTCTCAACACATGAGAGATTTTTTCCTTGAGCTAGAGGAAGAGGGAGAGCAAGAGGAAGAGGAGAGTTTTGATGAGAGAGAATGAGAATGATAGAATTGAGAGAAGACTTTTTGCAACCATTCTCTCATAATACAAAAATAATAATAATAATAATTGAGTATTATGTGATGGTTCATATCAATGGCATTATCATTTCATGCACTCATTTTGTAAAGAATAACAAGCAAGCAAAACTCTTAGACATGAAATGATAGCCATTGTAATAATGATGGTCAACAAGTCCAAGCTAGTCAACCGGTCAACAAAGTCAACAAAGTCAACAAAGTCAAACTTTCAACCCAACCATGGCACGCTAATACTTAATTAATATTATTATTAATCATATTTCTTATTCTCATTAGGGTTTAGAAAAGGTCAACAGTCAACAACCCTAATGAGAATCCTCTGCCTCTGCCTCTGCCAACTGTGCATACACACCCGCATCCGCGTTCCGAGGAACACGAATACAAATAAAATAAAACCAATCCCAAAATGCATACTAGGATCTGGCTTAAACCAAAGCCCTCTTGTAATAACTGCCTGGACACCAAACGTGCACAAGTGCACGGATGTGACCGAACCCTGTCGCAAAACCATGCGACCTCTACCCTTTTTGCCTAAAGGAGAATAGCTCTCTGTGTGGGACTCTAACGACTCGACCCTATGCTGGCAGTGGGTTTAACCACAGATAGCAAGCGGCACTAGCTGTCCATAACGGCCCCCAGGTAGACGCCGATAAGAAGACTGACGAGGTGAAACCCATCTGAACTCCTACTTAGCCTGAATGTGACAGTCTCCGTACAGTCCGGTCTGTTCGTCTGAGAATATCGCATGGCAGGCCTAGGGGGCGGTAAACGTCAGTCCTTTAATAGCGGTACAAGTCGTGTCGGAGTGTAGCCCAGAACACCCTGAGATACCACTGAAAACCCACCAGTATATCTCGCTTGCCCTAGCCAGGGACTTTATGTAATGGCTCTCCTAGACACAGCGCGATATCAATCCCCAATACATGGAGAGACGAATCCTGTCTAATCCTCACTGTCTCCAAGTGCTTCGGGACTGCACCCAACTACTATCTGTTTGCACGACTCCTTTGAGCCGTGGTAGGGTAGTAATCAAAGTACAGTGGGAACACACTCGAGGCGAAGTGACAGTGTCAAGTCAGCGGACGAAGCTGTACTCATGTCATATGGGAACTGATAACTAACGATAGGTATAGTACCAACCAACAGTTCCCGATGAGTCCTGTCCAGTGTACTCATAACCTAACGAGCACCCGCGTACTATCTCAAGTACGACGTACTGACGGCTGTGGGACAGACCGTCTCCCCTGCTGGGATGAGAAGCGCATACGCTAGTCTACTCCGGAGTATCGATGCCCTGTCTCGATAGTCCTATGACTAGGGACCTGTATAAGGATGTGCTTATGGATTACCCAGCCCCCACGAGTGTGACTGCCATCACAACGCTGGTAATCAAGCAAAGATCCTAAGGGCTCCACTAATGTGTATAAGTGATATACTAAAAGAAACACATGTACACATTAAAGTAGAAACAAACCAAGTAGCATGCTACTATTTTGAGCAAGATTATCTATACAACTGTGAATATCCCAAGCTTCCATTAAGTAATATACAAACTAGTATGATACAGTAATGGCCTCTAGGGCATATACACTAACAGTCTGCTACATCTAAATTTTATGTGATATGTATGCAGCAGCTTACGGTATCTATGCAGTTGCTATGATAGACATGAGCTAATTAATATAGTACAGAACTATACAGATACCGCATGAAACTTTTTAAGGAGTTTCTAACAACTACTTCGGGACGAGGGCTTTTTGTAAGCGGAAAAACCTACTGATGGGTTTTGAAAATTTACCAAAATTAATAATTTGCAAGCTTCTTATTACCATCTATAAACAACTCTTTATTTTCTTAATCTACTAGCAAATAAAAAAGATTAGAATTTTATATTTATAAAGGAGATTGAGATCATTATAATCAAAACAGGAGATTGAGATTGAAGGAGATTAGCATCCAACAACATAGGGGGAAAAAGAATAATCAACATTAAAATTGATAGAAATATAAATGACATATGTTAATTGGGAGACTGCTAGATTTTTGGGAGATTTGAGGAGAAAATGATCTCAAACCAAGACCCATGCCCTTTTACATTTAGTGCAGCCCATTTTGTATAAACAAAAATAAAAATGGGCCTATTTCGTCCGATCTTTCCCGACAAAATAGGCCCATTTTTCGTATACTGATGGTCAAATATTATTATCCCTACTCAAAAATAAATATATATTTTAAACCCAACATGGATTGTTTTGATTATCAAACAAAAAGACAGAGATAGTAATTTCTTAGCCCTCTTAGGAGAAATTCTTTTCCTACGAGGACCGAATATGCATAAAATAAAAAAACATAATTTACTCAAATAATCTTCCATGTCATTTATTGATATTAAAACCCTTTTACACTACATCCTAAACACTTTATTCCTCCCAAACAACTTTCATAGACTTTTTATGAGAAGGACTATCCCTCCGCTTCATGTGAAGTTACGGATGCTGAGGCGGAGAAGGACGTGGAGGATACACCCTTTTATCAGGAAATATTGCAGGCAACGTTACGCCGAGCATCTCGGGCGCTTCAACATGCTGAGGTGGACGACGATGAGGTGGAGGTGGACTGCGAGGCGGAGAAGGATGAGGAGGATGGACCCTTTTATCAGGCAATATTGCATGCGACGTTACGCCGAGCATTTCGGGCGCTTCAACATGCTGAGACGGAGGGGGATTAAGCTACCATTCTGGAAAAGGGTTGGTCACTTCTGACAGTCTGGTCAAGCGGGCGTGCTAAAGTACCGAAGACCATCAAGCACATGAAGACAACAAGAACCAGAGTGTTCTCTATTTCTTATATTCTCTTCTTGTATTGTGGAGTGTTTTTATAGAAGAATTGGATAAGCTTAGGAATAATAACAATTATGACAACAAAATTTCCTAAAACAAGGGTCAACACGCCATTAGCTACGAAACAAAGATTTTATGAGTGAGAATTATGAACACGAGACAAAACTAATTACTCTTACTCTTCAGAAACGAAAGAGATAAAAATAAAATAGAAGAATTTAGAAAAACTTTAGTTAAACACTTCTCTGGATTTTAGTGTTGAATTTTTCCTCTCATAATAGCAATTGGACAATTTTTCATGATTTATGCCACGTGGCTGCCGTTGTCTGTTGTAACTTTAGCTCATAAATTCCTTTTTTGACTTCCTCATATAATGAATTTAGAGTTTATACAAATTTTAACTCGCAGGCTTTTCTAATAAGGTTCAGAAAAAATATGTGCTACCACTTCAATCCATGCATATAAAAAGGCAAATACATACCAGTAAACTATTAGGATGATGATTGGTTACAAAAGTGAGAAGGTTATGCTTTTGTTATTCGGCGAAGGTAGGCAAATACATACCAGTAAACTATTAAATTTAAACTAAATATTCACCGAATATATTTTATTCGGTGGTCAACCAAACAAATTTCGAATCCGTTTTTTACAACATTGATGAGAGCTGGCCCTCCCTCCTTCTGAAGATATAAAATCTTGGCTTAAATTTCCATCACTCTGTCCATAAGAGTGGATGTATAAGGCAGGCTAGATCTATTTTGGTTAAATTACTGCTGGTTAATTAATTAGTTGTACACAACTCAGAAACTAATAGAAATTTTAATTTTTACATTGAGTGCTTTTATGTGTGTACCGCATAATCCTGAATCATCTCCTGGGAACACATTATGCTATCATACCTTAAATACCATTGGTCTCTTGGTGATGCGTATAAAAGGCGAAAGAAGCATTTTCAACGCTACAAGTATGAAGTATGCCTAAGTCATCGTATTATTCATTCATTACACATATTCGGGTCATGCTTTTTTTTTCCTTTGTATATTTTTTCAAAATTGTTTGATGTCCTTGACCATATCTCCTTTCAGGATTTATCTGTACAGTTTGCTTCGTTCTATTTTTGCTCGTGTTGATCTGAAACTCGGAATTTGGCAACGAGCTAGCACCTTCTCCTGGAATAGATGATGGATATATACATGGTCTCATCAACTTCATGTTCTCTTGAATTTTCTCTTGTTCCGAGATACTTTAATTTATCTTACTCACAAGAAAATAGATACTTTGAGTTATTAATGGCCAGATATATCATTCAAGAATGCTACTCAGCATGCGAATGGTTGGGCAAAACCTTCGTACACCTGGGCTTTCAATGCATAAATTGCTTATTATTTTACACAAGAGATTATATAGATTTAGTGTTAAATTTCATGCAAGACCATGTAATCATAATTGTTGTTATTTGTGTATATAGGAGAAGTCTGTACATTATGGAGGATATGAGTGTAACACTTTAGAAATCGTTCAGGTGAATTTTCCGTTAATACGTAAAATAAATTGTTTTTTTCTGTAAAAATCTTGAAGTGTTCATTTTTCAGTATAGACTTAACTGCATCTAGTTTAACTAGGAAATTGCTAGTTGCGATATTTAGTTAGTCGCTTGTAAATTTTAGTTCACTTAAATATTGTTCCTTAATTAAAATATTATTATAAGCTTTTAATTATGCACTTAATTAGTAGTAATTACAAATTTAGTTTGAATTAATTATGCTAATTTAATTTCATGCCAACTTAATCACAAGATTAACCATTTTGTCTTGTTTCCAAAATATCTTGGAAAAATATCTAGATATTTTGAAGGCATAAAGAAAATTTTGATTAAAAGGTTAAGAGGTGGAATAAAGTAATTGAGCTTTACTGTGTTTTAACCTATGATTTTTCCACACACTTCCACACATTTCCTTTTCCTTCATGTTTTGGCCGAACCCCTCCCTCCCTCCCTTGCTGCCCCAATTCTTTTCACTCCATTTCCACTTCTTAAAGCTTCATAAATTTATCAAAAATTATCAGATAATCCCACAAACTCAAATACAAATCCATACCCATTATTCTTTAGCCTAAATCTAGCTTGGATCTTCATAAAAATTAGCATTTTGGAGGCTATTTTGGAAATCTTTTTGCAAATTTATGAATCAAGTGGAGGTATAAAATCCTAACCCTAAATTTTAGTTGTTGTTTAAATACTTTAAGCTAGCTTATTAGAAATTTAAATAAAACTTTAATTAGCAAGTTTTGGAATTTCAAGAAAAGATTTTTGAAGATCAAGTTATGGTTTTGATTATTGTAATGGTTAAGTGAGTTGTTTAGACAAGGAAAACTTAACCTAGTTGTGAGATTGTTATTTGTTATTTTCCTAATTGTCTAATCAAACTTAATTGCAATCTAAATTTTACTAAATCTTATATGGGTGAGATTAAAATTGTAGTAAAGATTTGTGTGGCTTAATCAAGCTATTATCTGATGATTGTGGCCACTAAATTTTGTTAAATTTCTAGATTTGAGCTAAATGATTAAAAATTGCTTACTAGGTTTTCGGTAAAATTAGGCGTGGGTTTCAATTGACGTTGCGAAATTATATATATTATCTTCCATGATATATATTATGTTGTGAATGCCCGATTGGTACAATCAGGGTCTTGGTTGTGTGGTTGTGTCATTTAGCGTTCCTAGCTGAGGTTGTGCTGATATCGTTGGCGTTTTGTGCACTAAGTGCACAGAGTGTATATCTTGTGGACGTTATCCTTGCGTTTCGTTGTCTTTGTGTTGGCGCAGGATATTTAGTCTTATGTGTTGTGTTTGTGAAATTTTAGGATCGCGAGCAGGGATTTCGGACACTGCGAAGAACGAGAAGCAGGTGGTCGGATTTACTTAACTCGATGTCATCGGTGAGTAAATTTAACATTTACAGGAGAATCGCCCGTATGGCGTTATGCTCTGGGCTAGATTCGATGACATGATTATTACTTATAAGTATATGGACATTGATTGTGCATGTGTACCATTGTTGCATACCTCATTTTCCTATTGCATATGGACATAGTATTGATGAGACACTATACTATTATTGACGGTTCATATTGCACGAGCACAAATTGTATGCTACACACACACCGTCAGAAATTTCCATGACACGCACAATATATATATATATACAGATGTGATATTGTATCGGTAATTGCCATGACACGCACAATATATATATATATACATAGGTAATATTGTATCAGTAATTGCCATGACACGCACAACCCCTATAAATATGTGATGTTGTATAGGTTAGGGACATTTGAGACATTGATTTTTATTCCATTGTGCTTATGAGATATATCTAACACATATACATACGTGATATTATATTGATTAGGGACAATTGAGACATTGATTTTTATTCCATTGCACATATGAAATGTAGTATACATACTATACCTACATGCTTACACATATATCTTGGTATAGCTACATGTACATCATGCATACATACATACATGTACACCCACATACCTTTCTACAGCTACATGTACATCATGCATACATACTTACATGTACACTCACATACCTTTCTGTAGCTACATGTACCCCTAAGTTATATTGTATTGTCATTTGACATTGAGACGTTGATTATTGCATTATTGCGCTTATAAAATGCATCATACATACCTGCTTACATGTAGATACACATATCTTGCTATAGTTACATGTACACTTCATATGATGTTGCACTTGATTTTGGAGGAATTGGGAACCGCATGATATATTTTAAAACTGGATTCATTTAAAAGAGTGGTTTTCCCTTAATATGCTCATATTGCTGTTTTATGTTGCATACATCATTTTTCATGGATTTACCCATTGAGATATAGATTTCATCTGATTTATGGATTTGAGAACCGTGGGGGTATTTCAAGAAATTTATGTATTGTTTGAAAACCCGGTTTCTTTTGATATGATATTTGAGTGCGTCCACCATGAGTTTTCTCGCTTCTGAGACTTGTGTTAGAAACCCGATTCGAGGAGCAGTAGGCACCTTCTGCGGGTATATGGTGGACCCGGAATGGTTCCCCGGGGCAAGAGGTGATTTTCGTTGTATAGACGATGAACCTGGCAGAGGGCTAGTACCTACCGATGATAGTATTTGGACTCGGCGGTTATCTGGGGGATACCGACCGGAGTTATGTACGGACATGATATTTGGATTGCGGGTGTCGATGTTGGACACTCAGGTTCCATAAGATGTACGGACAAGAGGGACGGTCCTGATGACGGCACCTGAGATATGAGGATTTACGTGTCGATGCTGGATATGGGTTTCACGATATTTCGAGTGTTGATGTTGGACACTCAGGTTCCATGATTTTGATGTGTCATTGAGGGGCACGCGCACGCGCGCGCGCGCGCACACACATATATATACAAAACATATACATAGGTATATGTTTTTATGAGCTTTCGAGTGTCGATTTTGGACACTCGGGTTCCATGAGATTTACCGATTGAGGACCGATCAGGGTGACGGCACCTGAGGTATTTGGATTTGGGGTGTCGTTGATAGACACCAGGATTTTCCACGATGATGATTCATTGATAATGTTATGTTTTATCCCATACCCAGCATTTATTTGATATGCATTACTTCATGTATTCGTAGTACCTGATAGAATACCTTTCATGACTGTTGCATATACATATTGTCATATTATACTATCAGTTTGCATGTGATAGATTATTGCAGTACATGCATACCTGCGATTACCTGCATGATGTTATTTACTATTCACTAGCTGGTAACTCACCTCCGTTGTGCCACAGTGTTTTGCAAGTTAGACTCTCAGAGTAGTCGCGGCAGGGCTTCATCATATTGTATCTTTTCTGCTGGATACCGCTACGGTTGGCTTAAGCCATTACTATAGGTGGGTTCACGGTTATCGGTTTATGTACACCATATATCTTTTGTTGTATCTAGTACTCTCCATCTACCACCTTCATGTATTTTACTTAGAGACGAGTTATGAGAATCAATATTGTATTATTTTGTGACTTGGGTGCCGTGCTCGTGGGAGCCGGTCTTGTTATGTAGTTTTACCTCCTTATGCTGTTTTCATTTATATTTCTTCTCTACGGCGTCGTATATATATGCTTGTGGTGTTTTTTCCGCCGTTGGATGAGATTTGCTCCCGTTTGGGGATACTTTATTTATATTCTATGTTGTACTCGTTTCGGGGCTAGTTTTTACAAAGGAGGTGCTGCCGAAATTTTTAAGAAAGAAACTTAAGTTAAACATTTTCATTTGAGATTCCCAGAAGTTTTAACAATGTTCTTATCTCTTACTACCTTTGATGGTTTAGATTTCTGGGTTTTCGGCTTACTTAAATTGTGTTACGCCTGTATACGTTATGTAGTTTAAGTGCTGTCACGTGCTAATTTCGGGTCGTGATAAAGTTGGTATCAGAGTGCTACGTTTTACCTTTCGGAGTGTAGGTTGACCTTAGTATGATGGAGTAGGTAGCTTAAGCAGAGTGACGTAGCGTGTGTATGTCCGCGGCATACTTACGACACGATACTCCGCCTAAATAACCTTAGGACTTATTGCTTGGAATTCCTTCCATAATTATATACATCCTTGTGATTCGATTTCCGTGTTCTTATCGGATCCTATTTCCATTTCTAGCCATTATGCCGCCGAAGACTACGAGGGCATAGGGAGAGGCAGCGAGAGCCGAGGTCAGAGTTGGCTCGTCTGAGACAAGGACTGGCCAGGACGGTAAGCTCGCTGTACAGGAGCATATTGATCCGCCTTCGATAGATCGTATAGCTAGGCTAGAGACAGAGATGCAGGATTTGCGCCAGATGATTGGATCGTTGGTTGAGGCCAATCGAGCGCAGCGACAGGAGGTTACCACCCCTGTTACCCAGTTATTCCTTGCTTTCAGCACACAGTATTGTGTCACGTATACAGCAGCAGTGGATGCAGCCCTACTAGATAAGACACGTCTTCCCGAGACTTTGGAAGTTTCAGGACCAAAGAAGACTCGTACAGGTGTATCAGCCCAGAGACAGATGTTTAGACGCCGCGACAGATATCGTTTAGGTCACGGGAGTAGCAGAGACTTGGGATGAGGTCAGTTGTTTAGCTCTTATCCTCAGGAGGGTCAGCAGCCATCGTATGGATGTTTCCGGTGCGGGAGTTTCCATCACCTCATCAGGAATTGTTCCATGGTACGCCAGAGGAAGGCAGCCGTACCCTATGTTACCCCACCACCTTCACCTCAGGGAGAGTCACCTGTTGCACCTGTTGTTGATCCGCGTCAGACTTATGTTCAGAGAGGTCGTGGTCATGGAGAGTTTGTTCAGAGAGAATATGATGGCAAAGGAGGAGGATAGCCAGTTGCAGGTAGAGGGCAGGCATGAGCGTTTGCTTCTAATCATCGGGACGCGCAGGCGTCCAATACAGAGTTTTAAGGTATTCTTTTTCGTATGTTCTTTTGATGCATATGTTTTGTTTAATCCGGGATATATGCACTCGTTGTTTCTACACACTTCGTGTCGAGGTTGGGCCGAGAGTTGTGTTTGCTAGATCAGCCATTTATTGTGATTACTCCTGTTAGCAATTCTTTTGTTGCGCGACACATGCTTCGGTCTAGTGACAATCGGATAGGAGATAGAGATTCATCCGTCGATTGATCTTTCTAGATTTGTTGGACTTTGACGTTCTCCTGGGCATGGACTGGTTAGCTACGTGCTATGCATTTGTGGACTGCCGTGAGAAGACAGTCGAGTTTTGTTTTCCCGGCGAGTCAGTTCTTTTTGTGCAGTGGGACCGTGGTGCCGCCCCTCACAGCTTGATTTCAGCCTTTTCACTAGTTGGCTTTTGAGGACTGAATGTAGAGGATTGTTATCTTCCATTCGTGATACCGGAGCCACAGTAGATTCGTTTTACCGGGTTCCTTTCGTGCAAGAGTTTACCGACGTTGTTCCAGATGAGTCGGCGGAGCTTAGGGAGCTTTAGGATCAATTGCAAGAGTTGCTTAATAGGGGACTTGTACGTCCAAGTGTTTTGCCTTGGGGAGCTCCTGTTCTGTTCGTCAAGAAGAACGGCAGATTGAGGTTGTGTATTGATTTTCTTCAATTGAACCGAGTTACTGTGCGGAATAGGTATCTTTTACCTCGCATTGACGATTTGTTTGATCAGCTCCAGGGTGCGGGACATTTTTCCAAGTTTCATTTGTGATCATGTCATCATCAGTTGCGGGTTCGGAATGATGACGTTCCGAAGACTGCTTTTCGTACGCGCTATAGGCATTATGAATTTTTGGTGGTGTCGTTTGGACTCACACATGCCCCAGCAGCGTTCATGGATTTGATGAACCAGATTTTTCAGGCCGTTCTTCGACCAGTTTATTATTGTGTTATTGATGACATTCTGGTCTATTCCAAGAGTCAAGAGTTGTGTTATTGATGACATTCTGGTCTATTCCAAGAGTCGAGAGGTACATGAGCAGCACTTGAGGATGGCTTTGCAGACATTGAGAGAGCACCAACTGTTTGCTAAATTCTCGAAGTGTTTGTTCTGGCTTGATTGTGTCGACTTCCTAGGTCATGTGGTTATGGGAGACGGTATTCGTACGGACCCGAGGAAGATCCAGGCCGTACAGCTTTGGCGCTGACCTGTATCTGTGACAGAGGTCCGTAGCTTTTGGGCATAGCCAGTTTTTACCGCCGTTTTGTACAGGATTTCTTGTGTATCGCTGCACCGTTGACCTGACTGACCAGGAAGGGGGTTTCTTTTCTTAGACTGAGGCATGCGAGCTGTGTTTTCAGCATTAGAAGACTCGGTTGACGACTGCACCAGTTCTATCTTTGCCTTCTGGATCGAGCGATTTTGTCGTTTACTGTGATGTTTCGTGAGTGGGGCTCGATTGTGTTTCGATGCAGCATGATAGAGTTAACGCTTATGCTTCCCGACAGTTTAAGGAGCACGAGCAGAATTATCCCACTCATGATCTTGAGATGGCCGCGGTGGTCTTGCGCTGAAGATTTGGAGACATTACTTGTACGGAGAGTCGTATCAGATTTTCACGGACCACCACAGCTTTAAGTACATCTTCCTGCAGAGGGATCTGAGTTTGAGACAGAGCCGTTGGATGGAGCTTGTGAAGGATTATGATTGTGAGATCTTTTATCACCCGGGCAAGGCAATTGTGGTAGCTGATGCTTTGAGTCATAGGCCCGGGGTAGCTTGTCCCAGATGAGCGCAGTTCAGAGACAGTCTTCTGCAGATTTACAGTTCTTATGCGACAGCTGAGTACAGTTAAATTCACCTCCAATGGGGGACAGCTTGCTCACGTCCGCGCCCTTCCACTTCTACTTAATCATTTTCGTGAGGCACAACCGCCGATGCCCATTTGTCTGAAATTCTTGAGCATGTTCGGCAGGGTAGAGATTCAGAGTTCTTGATTGATAGCCAGGGTGTGCTACGTTAAGGGACTCGCTTGTGTGTACCAGATACCGATGGGTAGCGACGCGAGATCCTAGAGCAGGCACATCAGTCAGCTTTTAGTGTTCAGCCAAGTTCCACCAAGATGTAACGTGACTTGAGAGATAGTTACGGGTGGGCAGGGATGAAGAGTGATGTTTCGGATTTTGTTTCGAAGTACCTGACTTGTCAGCGAGTTAAGGTTGAACATTTGAGACCGGCAGGAAAGTTGCAACCTTTAACCGTTCTGGAGTTGGAATAGGAGCGGATCTCCATGAATTTCGTTGTGGATCTACCCAGGTTTAGTCAAGGGTATGACTCCATTTGGGTGATTTTGTTGTCCGGTTAACGAAAGCGGCTCACATCCTTCAAGTGAAGACCACTTCCGGTTATGCTCAGTATGCTCAGTTTGCTCAATTTTTCTTTGGTGAGTTTGTGCGTTTGCACGGAGTTCCTTCATACTTTGTATCCAATAGAGGCACCCAATTCGCTAGCCGTCTTTGGCAGAAGTTCAGGAAGCCATGGGTACCTGTTTGAGCTTTAGCACCGTTTTCCATCCATAGACCGATGGTCAGTCAGAGCGGACTATACTGAGTCTGGAGGATATGCTTGGTGCGTGCGTGCTTAATTTTGTTGGTGATTGGGATCGTCACTTGCCATTGATGGAGTTCTCCTATGATAACTATTATCAGGAGACGATTCAGATGGCAACATTTTAGTTTTTGTATGGTAGATTGTGTCGATCGCCAGTCTGTTTGACCGACTCCACGAGAACAGGATTTTTGGACCCCAGCTAGTCAAGAGACTTCAGAGATGATCCAGTTGGTTCAGGACAGGATGAGAGCAGCCTAGTGCAGACAGAAGTCTTATGCGACCATCGTTGTCGCAAACTTGAGTTCGCAGTGGGAGATCATGTATTCCTACGGATTTTTCCGATGAATGGCGTGTTGAGTTTTGGGAAGAAGGGAAGCTTTGTCCCAGATTATAGGTCCTTTTAAGTTCCTTGAGGGGGTTAGTTTCGTTGCCTATCGTTGGCACTTCCACCTAGATTTTCGGATGTTCATCCCGTATTCATTGTGTCGATATTTCGCAATTACCTTTATGACCCTTCTCATATGATTCAGCACCAGACCATTCAACTAGAACGCGATCTTTCGTTCACCAAGTGGCCGATAGTTAGTGGATCGGCAGGTGAAGAAACTTCGGTCAAACATCTTGCCATCCGTGGAGGTTCTTTGGCGTAGCCCATCTAGTGAGGAGTGAAAGGTTCCTAGGCACCCTATAGAGGTCTCACAAGGCATCGAACATGCCAATTTCAAAAATTATGGGTGCCGCGAAACCCTAACGCGGATCTTTAGACTAGAATTCTAGGCGAAACACAAAACTAGTTAACTACTTAACTAGAAGTGAGAAGCTACAACCTTTGTAGATCCGGTTCCCCACTTCCTTAGCTCCACGTGTGTGTGCTCGCGCCGTCCATCACGAATCCTAGACTCATTCGTCGGCTTCATCGGAAAACGGGCGAGCAAGGTCGTCGGCTTCGTGTCAAAGACGATCTACGTCGAGGTTGCACTAGTTCAAGCTTCGACTTCACCAAGTAGTGAAACTTGTGAAGAAAACACCCAAAACCACTTGGCAAGAGGTAGAGGATGAAGAAATAGGAGGTGGGTTCACTTTAGATTTGGATTTCTCTCACTAGATCTCAAGTTGCCATTAATGGCATCTAGGTTTCTCACTTGAAGAAGAAGAAGAAGATGATAGAATTGTTATCATAAGTTATATGTAAAATGAATAATAAATCAATTCTTATCATCTTCTAACCATGGTCAAGTGTAGAGAATAGACCATGGTTAGTGGGAGTGGTTAGGGTTAAGCAAGGAGACAAAATGGCATCATTAGTAAAAGCTTCATGAAGCTTCACCACTCTTCATGATAAGATGAAACCATTTTGTTTTGATAAATCCATTTAAATAAATAATAAATGGATAAAATAATAAGTGAATAAAATATAAACCCTAACCACTTGCATAACCATGGTTGCATTCTATACACAAAGCCAAAACAACATGCATCATCAAATATGATACATTCAAGTGTACACAAAACATATCACATATACAATGTGCACATCAAGTGAGAAAAATCCGTTTAAAGTGAACCAATACTAGTTAATGCAAAGTAATATATCAAATATATAATTATACATTAAATCATTAAATCAACACTTGATTCAATGATCCGGTCATGTCACACATAACCGACTAGTATTCAATGCATCGATTTATCGAATCAATGATTCGATAACTAGGTTATATCTCATACAACCAATCGAAACATTAATTGCGAGAATCAAATACGGTATCACATACACGCATTATTCTCGGTCCCACACATATCTCATATGCACTCCTATTTCGTTTCGCTTGAGCTAGGAAACCTCTGTGTAGGACTCTAAAGACTCGTCAATACGCCGTAGCAGATGATGATCATATCAAGCACCCACAAGCCGCAAGCGGTCTGCTAAACGTAACGGCCACCCGGGTATTGAGCGATCAGAAGATCGACGAGCTAGCCCGCTCACACTCCTGCGAATCCGACCAGTAACACTTACCGTACAGTTTGGTCTATTCGTCTGATATGTCGCATATCAAGTCTAGGGGTGGTATACGTCAGACCCCAATAACCGATAAGTCGTGCCGATGTGAGGCTCATAACGGGTCGAGAAACTACTGGTAACACTTACCAGCAAATCTCTGATCAGCCCTGGCCAGGGACTTCCCTGTTACGGCCAATTGAGCACAGCGCAACATCAACCCCCAATACCGGGAGAGACGAAACCCCTCCTATCGCTCATTGCCTCCATGTGACTCGGGACTGTACCCAAAGACCACCGTTTTGCACGCCCTCATGGACGTGGTAAGGTGGAGATCAAAGCACAGTGGGAATCACACAAGACTCTATGACGATCTCGGGTCTACAGACTAACCTGTACAAGTGTCACCTGAGAACTGCCATCTGACGTGAGGTATAATACCAACTGGGAGTTCTCGGCGAGTCCGTCCAGTGTACCCAGTCTCCGCTGAGCACCCGTATACCATCTCTGATGTCAAACACCAATGGATATGGGATCATCCATCGCCCATCACATGGGTCGAGAAGCGTATACGCTAGTCTACTCAGGTATATCGATGCCCCGTCTCGATACACCCACGACTAGGGACCTTGAAAGATGTACTTATGGACTACCATGTCCCCACTAGTATGATCTGCATCATAGTCCAGGTAGTCAAGTACACATCCTAAGGGCTTTACCAACATGTAACTATAAGACAGTATAAAGAGACAAGTGTACATGTTAAGATAAAGATCAACCAGATAGCATACTATCATGTCGAGCAAGAAAGTCATCTCTATATATGTCCAAGCATCCAATATAATATACATAATCTGTACAATACTGGCCTCTAGGGCATACATACAACTAACAATCTTCCACTTGCACTAGGGCCAGCTGCTGTAGTATCTCATACCGAGCATCCCGAAGAGTCTCTCAAACTGTATCTGGGGAATGGCCTTCGTGAGTGGATCCGCCGTGTTGTTCTTCGTGTCAACTCTCCTGACCTCGATCTCCCGGCGATCAACTATCTCCCGGATCAGGTGATACCGCCTCAGAATATGCCTGGATCGCTGATGGGACCTGGGTTCCTTGGCCAAAGCCACCGCTCCATTGTTATCGCAATACAAAGGTATTGGACGCTCAATGGATGGAACCACTCCAAGTTCAGTAATGAACTTCTTGATCCAGACAGCCTCTTTGGCAGCATCGTTGGCAGCGATGTATTCAGCCTCCATCGTCGAGTCTGCCACGGTTTCCTGCTTGGAACTCTTCCAGCTAACCGCCCCTCCGTAAAGGGTAAAGACAAAGCCCGACTGCGACTTAGAGTCGTCCTTATCACTCTGGAAGCTCGAATCGGTAAAGGACTCCACTTGGAGCTCTCCGTTACTATACACCAAGAACATATCTCTAGTCCTTCGTAGGTACTTGAGAATGCTCTTCACAGCTGTCCAGTGATTCTCTCCAGGATCAGCTTGATACCTGCTCACTACACTTAGTGAGTATGCTACATCAGGTCTGGTACATAGCATCGCATACATGATAGAGCCTACTGCCGAAGCATAGGGTATCCCTTGCATGCGAGCTCTCTCCAAATCAGTCTTGGGAGACATCTCTTTGGAGAGAGTGACTCCAGAGATCGTGGGCAAGTTCCCACGCTTGGACTCTTCCATACTAAACCTCTTTAGTATGGTGTCAATGTACCTGGATTGGGACAATCCCAATATCCTTTTGGATCTATCTCTATAGATCCTGATTCCCAATATGCAGGAGGCATCACCAAGATCTTTCATCGAGAATCTTTGTGATAAGAAGAGCTTGACCGATTGCAGCATAGGAATATCATTTCCTATCAAGAGTATGTCGTCCACGTACAATACGAGGAAGACAACCTTACTCTCTGCCACCTTCTTGTAGATACAAGGTTCATCTGGATTTTTGACGAAATTAAACTCTTTGATAACGACGTCAAAGCAGATGTTCCAACTCCGCGATGCTTGCTTTAATCCATAAATGGATTTAAGCAGCTTGCACACCTTCCCGCTGCTCCCACTGTCTACGAAGCCCTCTGGCTGAGTCATGTACACGCACTCTTCTAAATCACCATTTAGAAAGGCGGTCTTAACATCCATTTGCCAGATTTCGTAGTCATGAAAGGCAGCAATGGCAAGCATGATTCGGATGGATTTAAGCATAGCCACTGGAGAAAAGGTTTCGTCATAGTCCACACCTGGTCTTTGACGAAAACCTTTTGCTACAAGTCTAGCTTTGAAAGTCTCCACTTTCCCATCTACACCAAGTTTTTTCTAGAAGATCCACTTGCTCCCAATGGGTTTTACCCCTTCAGGAGCAACTTCCAAAGTCCATACTTTGTTGGTGTACATGGATTCCATCTCGGACCGCATTGCATCCAGCCATTTCACTGAGACCCTACTCGTGATGGCCTGCTCGAAGCTAGTTGGGTCATCATCCTCCATGATGCAATCCTCGCTCCCACCATCCATGAGAAAACCGTAGTATCTCTCAGGTTGGCGAGGAACCCTACTAGATCGGCGGAGAGGCTGGGGTTCATTAGGTGCTACTGAATCCTCTTGTTCCACTAAATCTTCAGTTTGAGTTTGTGTATCTGGAACCTCTTCCAGCTCTACCACTTTGCCACTAATCTCTTTTTCAAGAAATTCCTTTTCTAAAAAGGTGGCATGTTGAGCAACAAACACTTTTTGTTCCTCACTGTGGTAGAAAAAATACCCATATGAGTTCTTTGGATATCCCACAAACTTGCAAAGAACTGACCGTGCCTCGAGCTTGTCCGGATTTTGTCTTTTGACATAAGCTGGACAACCCTATATTTTAACTCGTTTAAAATATGGTCTCTTCCCACTCCATATCTCATATGGTGTGGTAGGTACAGATTTAGATGGAACTTGATTCAATAGGTATGCTGCTGTCTCCAGCGCATATCCCCAAAAGGAAATAGGTAACTCAGCTGTGCTCATCATAGAGCGCACCATATCTAATAGGGTGCGGTTCCTCCGTTCTGATACACCGTTGTGCTGTGGTGTATATGGAGGAGTCAGCTGAGAGAGAATCCCATTCTCTTTTAGGAAGTCCAGGAATTCATTGCTTAAGTATTCTCCTCCTCGATCAGATCGTAGGATTTTAATACTTTTTCCGGTTTGGTTCTCAACTTCTTGCTTATATTTCCTAAATTTCTCAAAAGCTTCTGATTTGTGTTTCATCAGGAACACATACCCGAACCTAGAGAGATCGTCAGTGAATGTAATGAAGTATGAAGAACCATCCCTGGCATGTGTAGACATGGGACCGCATACATCACTATGTATCAGTCCCAAGTGTTCGGTAACTCTTTCTCCGTGTCCCGTAAACGGAGTTTTGGTCATCTTACCTCTGAGACATGACTGGCAAGTGTCATAAGATGAAAATTCGAATTGTTTCAAATATCCATCCTTATGCAACTTAGCTAGTCGTGTCGCATTGATGTGACCCAGTCTACAATGCCACAAGAAGGATTCGTTCAGTTCTGAACTCTTCCTCTTGTGTGTGTTAGTTATGCTCAGAACTGTTGATTGATTTAGAACATAAATGCCATTGCACAACGTGCCTGATCCAACCAACTTTTGGTTACGGAAAATGTTCATAACATTATCCTGTAATACAAAATTATATCCCTCTTTACTCAATAAAGAAACCGATATAATGTTGCATATCAGGTTCGGCATGTAATAGCATTCGTTCAGAACCAATGTATTACCAGTTGGTAATACAAGGTGATATTCCCCGACAGTCTTAGCTGCAACAATTGCACCATTTCCAACTCTAATGTCTTTATCACCTTCTCCAAGTTCTCTACCTTTTCTAAGCCCATGTAACTGATTACATATATGGGATCCTGACCCGGTATCTAATACCCAGGACGTGGAGCAAATGGAGAAACAGTTCTCTGTAACGAACACACCCGAAGAAAATGCATCAACATGTACTTTCTTCATTCGGGTGGCATGGGAATCCTGGTATTCCCCTATATCCTGTTCAGTCCTATAACTCTTATAGGTAAGAACGGAACCAACGTTCCCCAGCACAGTATAACATGCGGGTTCGGTCAATACATCCATATTATTATCTTGTTTAAGGCATGAAATGGTCGCTACCTGGAGAGAGAGAGAAGAAAACACTTTAGCGTAAGCTCGTGTAAGATCAGATTGGTTATTATCTTATCTAATCAGGATGGCTCCCACTGCTTTTTATCAAATCTTCCTTCAAACCCTAAAGGAAAGACTAGCCGGGATTAATTATACCCTACAACTTCGTCGATCTTTCAGCCAGGCCAGTGTCGGTACTTTGAGGGAGGTCCCCCGTGCTTTCGCACGAACCTAATTAATGTAAACCTCGTTTTCCCAGAGGCGTAACCCCGTTGACACCTTTCTAGACACCTACTTGATCGGCTAATTGTAATGTGTAAAACTCTCCCAGGAGTAACTCTTACTCGCAGTGGGTATCGGGATCCAACTATCTTATAGAAGGTATGCAATCTCATTGCAAATTTCAACACTTGAAATTCCCGATAATCTTTTGCCCCAAACGATCTATGACCTTGACAAGGTCAACAAACCATAGACCGTAAGTCAAGTTCAACCCGTCATTTCTTGATTGAATTAAACCCACCCGCACGACCCTTGACAAGGTCAACAAGGCCGTACGACTACCCTAACTCAATCTGCATCATATGCATAAGCAGATAAATACTGGTTAGCTACCGCACACTGTGCCTTGACAAGGTCAACAAACGCAGCACGAATACTAAACAGGACTTATCTGAAATGACGGAGGGCTACGACAGGTTTTTCTGAAAACCTATTGCGTAATGAACTTGATATCGTTGTAGAATCAAATGAAGTTTTGAAATGGAGTGATTTTGAGGCTTTTCTAGTTTTGCTAAAGGGGTCACTCCCGGTGAAGGGATCGTCGGCCCTTTCCTCGTCGAATGAGGTGCGGGATATATCATATATATCACTGTGCAAAGAAAAAACCCAAAAGCAGTCAAAAGCAAACCGAGTGTGTATCATCTGCCAGTTATTGCTAAAGGAGTCACTCCCGGTGAAGGGATCTCGGTCCTTTCCTCATCGAATAAGGTGTAGGGTATATCATATATACCGCTATGCAAAGCAAGAACTGTAGCTACCGGTTTTAATTTAAAATTTGATTCCACAACATCTTAGGTTTCTTATCTTTCATTAATCACATTAATGAAGTCCCATCATTTAAATGCCTAAACATCACAGATAGATATGACGTACACTTATGCCATCCGTATTCGCCTCGATGTCCCCTCGTGCACCGTTAGGTTAGGTAACTAACGACAGAGCAGGGCAGGGCTAGCGCGGGTGTAAAACATAAGTAACGTCTATATAATATATCATATATACTATATATAGTATCTATCACAGAACATCACATGATCACATCACAGATATCGCAGCAGAAGAAACATATGAAATATTGGATATACTAGGACGTCCGTGTTTTCAATACGAGCCAGTACAAAACACGGATTCCACGGTCGTGATGAATAGCCAACCCCACACCCCTAGACCCCTACGAGAGCGGCAAGCAACCCTGCCAATTCTAGGGTTAGGAGACCCGGACTCGACTCCTCGAGTTGGTCTCCCACTGGACCCCAGAACCCGGTTACTTGTGCTCCCCTCCTTGGGTCTATCCTAATGCGGAAAAGTAAATAATATACAAAGGGTGACAGCTTCCGCTACCTGGAAGTGCCCCAAAAAAAAGAATATTACATACTACTTTTTACTTGAATGAAAATGAAAAACACTCATCTCACATAAAAACCCCCGGCTATTCAAACACGACAATCCAATATAGCATATCCAGCAACACATAACATCACATGTCATCAACGTAAGTAAATATGCGCATCCCAATTGTCGTTGACATATAGCAACGAAACCGGCGATTCACATATTACACTTACGGTCACAGAAAAGAAAGTGTAAAACTACAACAGTTGGAATCCGCAACCTCTTTAGACATCACATGCCTAACAGTTACAAACCCCGCATTTTAGTCTCATTATCGAAAACTCTTTTCAATATCGTATGGGACTAAACTGCTAGATTTATAACATTCATCCAGTTATCTCATAACTGTTTGTGAATTCCAATTATTGTATCACATTCCAGATAAACAGAAAATGTTAAACTTTCCGATCGAACAGTCGAATACCCAAGTTTTCCCGATACAGTCTAACACATGAAATAAGTCTAGCAACATTCAGTTCGTGCCTCAGTACCAACGGTCCAGCCGTAGAAGGGTCAAGCCAACGCCTCACATGTGGCACGCCGTACTCCCACAAACCCGAAGGTTCAAAGGGCAGTTCAAGACGGTCACATAATCGAGTTAAGGTTTGTTGTCTTCTAGAGGGTCCATCGCGTTACTTGCACTACTTAGAACGTCGTTAAACTACGGAAAAATCCAACACTTGGAAATCTCCCGACAGGGGAAAAATTGGGTATTTATATCCGGTCGAACTTTTTAACATATTCAAAAGATTATCCGGAAAAACACAAAGACGAAATTTGATAATCCGATCGAAACTTTGATTCCCAATAGTACCCCAGAATACTCTTCTGTATAGTCACAACAAAAATATCCCAGAAAACACAGCATTGAATTATATGAGTTACTGTGCAGAAAACATCACACAAAGGAACAGTAAGGCCGCGGAACCGCCGCAGCATGCATAGCACGTGCTGCGGTTCCGCTGTGGAAAAGTTGATTCAGGCCCTCGTATTTCACAGTAATTCAAATAACACCCTGCTTGATTTTCTGCATATTTTTAATTGACAAAAATCCCACTTTTTAGAAAAAGTCCAGAGAGCTATTTTGGGGTAAGGTTTTCGGTTCGTCCGGCTTTCAAACTCCGTCTAGACTTCGCCTAAGGCACTAGCTAGGCTCTGATACCAGTGAAAGGTTCCTAGGCACCCTATAGAGGTCTCACAAGGCATCGAACATGCCAATTTCAAAAATTATGGGTGCCGCGAAACCCTAACGCGGATCTTTAGACTAGAATTCTAGGCGAAACACAAAACTAGTTAACTACTTAACTAGAAGTGAGAAGCTAAAACCTTTGTAGATCCGGTTCCCCACTTCCTTAGCTCCACGTGTGTGTGCTCTCGCTGTCCATCACGAATCCTAGACTCATTCGTCGGCTTCATCGGAAAACGGGCGAGCAAGGTCGTCGGCTTCGTGTCAAAGACGATCTACGTCGAGGTTGCACTAGTTCAAGCTTCGACTTCACCAAGTAGTGAAACTTGTGAAGAAAACACCCAAAACCACTTGGCAAGAGGTAGAGGATGAAGAAATAGGAGGTGGGTTCACTTTAGATTTGGATTTCTCTCACTAGATCTCAAGTTACCATTAATGGCATCTAGGTTTCTCACTTGAAGAAGAAGAAGAAGAAGAAGATGATAGAATTGTTATCATAAATTGTATGTAAAATGAATAATAAATCAATTCTTATCATCTTCTAACCATGGTCAAGTGTAGAGAATAGACCATGGTTAGTGGGAGTGGTTAGGGTTAAGCAAGGAGACAAAATGGCATCATTAGTAAAAGCTTCATGAAGCTTCACCACTCTTCATGATAAGATGAAACCATTTTGTTTTGATAAATCCATTTAAATAAATAATAAATGGATAAAATAATAAGTGAATAAAATATAAACCCTAACCACTTGCATAACCATGGTTGCATTCTATACACAAAGCCAAAACAACATGCATCATCAAACATGATACATTCAAGTGTACACAAAACATATCACATATACAATGTGCACATCAAGTGAGAAAAATCCGTTTAAAGTGAACCAATACTAGTTAATGCAAAGTAATATATCAAATATATAATTATACATTAAATCATTAAATCAACACTTTATTCAATGATCCGGTCATGTCACACATAACCGACTAGTATTCAATGCATCGATTTATCGAATCAATGATTCGATAACTAGGTCATATCTCATACAACCAATCGAAACATTAATCGTGAGAATCAAATACGGTATCACATACACGCATTATTCTCGGTCCCGCACATATCTCATATGCACTCCTATTTCGTTTCGCTTGAGCTAGGAAACCTCTGTGTAGGACTCTAAAGACTCGTCAATACGCCGGTAGCAGATGATGATCATATCAAGCACCCACAAGCCGCAAGCGGTCTGCTAAACGTAACGGCCACCCGGGTATTGAGCGATCAGAAGATCGACGAGCTAGCCCGCTCACACTCCTGCGAATCCGACCAGTAACACTTACCGTACAGTCCGGTCTATTCGTCTGATATGTCGCATATCAAGTCTACGGGTGGTATACGTCAGACCCCAATAACCGATAAGTCGTGCCGATGTGAGGCTCATAACGGGTCGAGAAACTACTGGTAACACTTACCAGCAAATCTCTGATCAGCCCTGGCCAGGGACTTCCCTGTTACGGCCAATCGAGCACAGCGGAACATCAACCCCCAATACCGGGAGAGACGAAACCCCTCCTATCGCTCATTGCCTCCATGTGACTCGGGACTGTACCCAAAGACCACCGTTTTGCACGCCCTCATGGACGTGGTAAGGTGGAGATCAAAGCACATTGGGAATCACACAAGACTCTATGACGATCTCGGGTCTACAGACTAACCTGTACAAGTGTCACCTGAGAACTGCCATCTGACGTGAGGTATAATACCATCTGGGAGTTCTCGGCGAGTCCGTCCAGTGTACCCAGTCTCCACTGAGCACCCGTATACCATCTCTGATGTCAAACACCAATGGATATGGGATCATCCATCGCCCATCACATGGGTCGAGAAGCGTATACGCTAGTCTGCTCTGGTATATCGATGCCCCGTCTCGATACACCCACGACTAGGGACCTTGAAGGATGTACTTATGGACTACCATGTCCCCACTAGTATGATCAGCATCATAGTCCAGGTAGTCAAGTACACATCCTAAGGGCTTTACCAACATGTAACTATAAGACAGTATAAAGAGACAAGTGTACATGTTAAGATAAAGATCAACCAGATAGCATACTATCATGTCGAGCAAGAAAGTCATCTCTATATATGTCCAAGCATCCAATATAATATACATAATCTGTACAATACTGGCCTCTAGGGCATACATACAACTAACAAGGAGATCACTTGGGAGGCTACGAGCGAGATGCGGAGGATATTCCCTCGTCTCTTGGAAGGTACGCATAGTAAAAATTTTAAATTCGGGGACCGAATTTCTTTAAGGAGAGAAGATTGTAACGCTTTAGAAATCGTTTAGGTGAATTTTCCGTTAATAGGTACAATAAATTGTGTTTTCCGTAAAAACCTAGAAGTGTTCATTTTTCAGTATAGACTTAACTGCACCTAATTTAACTAGGAAATTGCTAGTTGCGGTATTTTGTTAGTCGTTTGTAAATTTTAGTCCACTTAAATATTTTTTCTTAATTAAAATATTATTATAATCTTTTAATTATGCACTTAATTAGTGCTATTTACAAATTTTGTTTGGGTTAATTATGCTAATTTAATTTCATGCCAACTTAATCACAAGATTAACCATTTTGTCTTGTTTCCAAAATATCTTGGAAAAATATCTAGATATTTTGAAGTTTTAAAGAAAATTTTGATTAAAAAGTTAAGAGGTGGAATAAAGTAATTTAGCTTTAATGTGTTATAACTCAGGATTTTTCCACACACTTCCACACATTTCCTTTTCCTTCATTTTTTGGCCGAACCCCCCTTGCTGCCCCAATTCTTTTCTCACTCCATTTCCACTTCTTAAAGCTTCACAAATTCATCAAAAATCATCAAATAATCCCACAAACTCAAATACAAATCCATACCCATTATTCTTTAGCCTAAGTCTAGCTTGGATCTTCATGAAAGTTAGCATTTTGGAGGCTATTTCGGAAATCTTTTTGCAAGTTTGTGAATCAAGTGGAGGTATAAAATCCTAACCCTAAATTTTAGTTGTTGTTTAAATACTTTAAGCTAGCTTATTAGATGTTTAAATAAACCTTTAATTAGCATGTTTTTGAAAAGGTTTTTCATTATTGTAGAAAAGGTTTTTGAAGATCAAGTTAGGGTTTTGATTATTGTAATGATTAAGTGAGTTGTTTAGACAAGAAAAACTTAATCTAGTTGTGAGATTGTTATTTGTTATTTTCCTAATTGTCTAATTAAGCTTAATTGCAAACTAACTTTTACTAAATCTTATATGGGTGAGATTAAAATTGTAGTAAAGCTTTGTATGGCTTAATCAAGCTATTATGTGATGATTGTAGCCATTAGATTTTGTTAAACTTCTAGATTTGAGCTAAATGATTAAAAGTTGCTTACTAGGTTTTCGGTAAAATTAGGTGTGGGTTTCAATTGATGTGGCGATATTATATATATTATCTTCCACGATATATATTGTGTGGTGAATGCGCGATTGGTATGATCAGGTTCTAGGCTTTATGGTTGTGTCGTTTAGCATTCATAGCTGAGATTGTGCCGATATCGTACGCGTTTTGTGCACTAAGTGCACAGTATGTATATCTTATAGACGTTATCCTTGTGTGTCATTGTCTTTGTGTCGGCGCAGAATATTTAGTCTTATATGTTGTGTTAGTGAAATTTTAGGATCGCGAGCAGGGACTTCGGACGCTGTGAAGAAAGGGAAGCAGGTGGTCGGATTTACTTAGCTCCAGATCATCGGTGAGTAGATTTAACATCTACAGTGGAATCGCCCGTATGGCGTTATGCGTCTGGGCTAGATTCAATGACATGATTATTAGTTATAAGTATATAGACATTGATTGTGCATGTGTACCATTGTTGCATACCTCATTTTCCTATTGCATATGGACATAGTATTAATGAGACACAATACTATTATTGACGGTTCATGTTGCACGAGCATAAATTGTATACTACACACACACCGTCAGTAATTGCCATGACACGCACAATATATATATATATATATACATATAGATGTGATATTGTATCGGTAATTGCCATGACACGCACAATATATATACATAGGTAATATTGTATCAGTAATTGTCATGACATGCACAACCCCTATACATATGTGATGTTGTATTGGTTAGGGACAATTGAGACATTGATTCGTATTCCATTGTGCTTATGAGATATAGCTAACACATATATGTTCCCCTCCGAATGGCGGCCGAGACGACGTGAGGGCTTCTTGCCTGAGATTTGGGGCAGATGCTATTTGGTTTTATCCGTCCACCTCTCCGAAGATGCCAAGTTGATTTATGGCACCGTGTATCGGAGGTTTAGACGGATGCGGCCGATGTAGCAGACTTTGTCAGATTCCCCCTCGCTTGAGGGGTTTTTGATTGTAGGGACACTCTTGCCTACAGGCGCAAGCCCCTGCAGTTAATTACGCTACCGCATCGCGGTAGCCACTTTTTCCTTCTCCAGAATTTCACTTCATGTCGTGTGTGTTTGTTTTGTTTGTGGTTGCCCGTGGATTGTATACAGGGACGTGGATTAGTCCAAATCCGTAATTTCTTAGATTTGGGTTTTGGGTTTTGGTTTAAGGATACGTTAGCCATTTTTGAGGCTAAGATCAACTTAAACGTTTGCTAAGGATACGTTAGTTTAATTTCCAGACTAAGATCAACTTAACGGGATCGTCTAGATCTATTTCCAGTTTAGGGACATGGTGGTCCATTTAATATATGGCCGTCGGGACCCGTCACCTCTCTGACGATGTTGAAGGATTACAACGACTTGTGTCAGAGGAGTTCGGAGATGTACCGTTAAACCAAAGTTTATTGGGGGTCTTATAGTCCAATTTGGGACTAAAGTCTGTTTGAATGTTTAAGGATACGTTAGCCATATTTGAGGCTAAGATCAACTTAAACGGGATCGTTTAGATCTAACAAAAGAGAGTTTGGGGGCTCTATTGTTCCAGTTTAGGGACGTAGTTGTCCATAGGTAGTTTAGACACATTGCGGTCCATTAGTAGTTTAAGGACAATGCGGTCCATATTCTAGTTTAGGGACATGGTGGTCCACTGGTAGTTTAAGGACGCTTAAGTCCGTGGGTTTAAGGACCCCACAGTCCGTATTTTAGTTTAAGGACGCATAAGTCCGTATGTTTAAGGACCCCACAGTCCGTATTTTAGTTTAAGGACGCATAAGTCCGTGGGTTTAAGGACCCCACAGTCCGTGTTGAAGTGAGGTTGTTGTGACTCGTCACCTCTCTGACGTCGTTGAAGGATTACAACGATAAGAGTCAAAGGAGTTCGGAGATGTACCCTCGAACCGGATGTAAATTGATTTAAGAGAGCAGCTGTGTTCAGTCAATTTAATTTGAGGACTTACGGCCATGATTGGGCTAAGTCCAGTTGAAAAAATGTTCAACGTTTTTATTTGTTTTTGGCCTATTAGGCCTGTGCTAGGGCTTTACCCATGTTTAATAATGTATAGCATTAAGCTAGGTCTCTGTTGGACCTTTATTTGGGCTCTACCCCTTTTAAATGATGCACAGCATCTATTTTTATTTGGGCTCTGATGCATTGCATCTGTTTGAAAATAATGCATAGCATTTACAAGGCCTGTTAGGCCTTTTTAATTGGGTTCAGCCTTTCTTTTTAATGATGCAGTGCATCAATCATCTGACAGTGGCCACGTGGCCTGTCAGGTGCTTTGCGCCAATAAATGAGCGCAAGCGCTTGTGGAGGTGACACGTGTCACGAAAGCGCAGTGCGCTGCGCCAGTGCGCCGTGCTTGTGCTGCTGACACGTGGCGTGCTCTGGTGGGTTGCGCCAATTTCAGAGAGCAATGCTCTTTCTTATAAGCGCATAGCGCAAGTGATTCAGATGCTGACACGTGGCGCTCTCTAGTGGCTTGCGCCAACCCAGGAACGCAACAGTGCGGTCTTTGCAAGTGCAAGGCACTATCTTGAGAATCTTTAAGATTCCAGAACCAATGGTTCATAAAAAGTGCAAAGCACTCTTTGATTTCTTAATCCAATTTAGATCAAAGAAAACAAGTTTTTTCTTGTTTTTCTTGTTTTCAGAGAACCAGAGGTTCATAAAAGAGTGCAAAGCACTTATTATTATATGAAGATCATTGATCTTGTTCTTAGATCAATGATCTATTAGAAGAAATTCTTCTATTTTGTGAAGGTTTTTACCTTTTTCTTGAAATTTCTTCAGAGTTCTCTCTTTTTTGAGGTTCTCAATCTCTCACAAAATGTTGATGCTTTTGATTTGGGGTCTAGGGGCCTTTATATAGTGCCAATAAATTTGTTAAATTTGTTAAAGAGATCTTTCTCTGAGTGATTTGGGGAATTTTCCCCACCGTTGGATCTTTGATCCAAGGGCTTCTGTTTTACAGAAGGCAATCTTCTTGTTTTAACAAGAACAGGAAAATCTTGCTAGAATTTAATTCTGTTTGGCGCAAATGCTCCAGTGCATGACACGTGTCAAGCAATGCAACTGCGCTTGCGCAACTGTCGCGCAGCGCACGGCGCATCGCATCTGCGCTTGTGCATCTGCGCTGACACGTGTCGCGCAGCGCATCTGCGCATCAGCGCTGACACGTGTCGCGCAGCGCATGGCGCAGCGTATCTGCGCTTGCGCATCTGCGCTGACACGTGTCGCGTAGCGCAGCGCTTGCGCAACTGAAGCGTTGCTTTCTTTAATTTTGTTTTAAATAGAGCTTTGCTCTGATTGGGCGCGCTGCCTTGGGCGCTGCGCTGGCGTATCAGTTTTCGACACGCGGAGCGTTGCGCGCAGCGCAAAGAATTTGAAGCGTTGCTTCGAATTTTGAATTTTGAAATTCAAACAGAGTTTTGCTCTGATTGGGGGAAACAAATGCCCCCCCACCGTTGCGCTCACGTGGCGCGCACGTGAGTGCAGCGGTAGCAAGATCCTGGCCGTTGGATCAACGGGTGAGCTGAATGGGAGCCTTATAAATAAGACCCTTGGCCCTTAGAAAATGTTCACCATTTTCCAGATTTTTATTTTCAGAGCTTTTCTCTTGCTTAAGAATTTCAGAGCTTTGCTCTTGCTTCCAGACTCTGGAGCTTTGCTCTCATTTCCAAAGCTAGAAACTTTTAGGTAAAATTTATTTAAAATTAAATTAAATTAATTTAAATCAATCTTAACCAATAGAGCCTTGATCTCATAGATCTTTTGATCTAAAGAGATCTCCTTTGGGGTTTCATAAACAGAGCTTTGCTCTCAAAAATTTGTTTCAGGGTTTCTTAACCCTTGAACAGAGCTTTGCTCATTGACAGAATATAGATCTTTGATCTTCTGATGATGAACTCTTAAGATTTTTTTATATGGATCTTTAAGATCTCAGAACTTCAATTTTTTAGGAATTAATGAATTTTCATTCTTTGATGAATTTTTTACCATTATTACAGAGCTAGGCTCTTTCAAAGAATCTTATTCCTCTTAGACCAGAGTTTGACAAGTGTCACTCTGTGACAGAGCTTTACTCTGAAAGAGGAAATTTTCTCCTTGTCTCTAGGGATTGATTTTTTATTATTAATGGGAATAATCTCTTGGGGACCAACTGACAATCTCATCCAATGATGGGGCTGTCTTATTAACTGACGTATTGTCATCCAGATTTTGTGGGTCCCCCTTGGTCTCCTACCCACTGCACTGCTGTGTGGTGTAATTAATTTTAATTTAATTTTAATTAATCTTTAATTTAATTAATTAAAAAAATTTAAACGCCAAGCGTTGGAATTACAACACTAACGGCTAATTTTGTTCCCTTGCAGTGACTATGTCTTTCGACACTTCATTCCCGTTAACTCTTTCGGAGGAGGGGTTTCTTGAAGCGCCCTTGGACCGCGAAGTCTTAGCTATGATCAGGGACCACGACCCGGAATATAAGAGTCTCTACCTTTGGGGGTCGTGGTATAATCAGATTATCATGGGTCGACAGAGCTTCACGTGTGTAGTGCCAGCGGAGCCCATTACGGCGATCCATTATGCCAGCCCACCCCCAGTGCAGTATGCCGTGGAGATGGTTGATTGGACATCGAAGGGCTTTCTTCATCCTGCCATAGATGCAATCTCGGTTCAGCGTCCTATGGTTTTGGATATCCTGGGACGCCGTATCTGTCAAGGCGAGGCGCGACCTTAGGGGCAATCATATAACATAGGTCTGATCCATCGCCACCCGATCGTCTATCTGCCGTGGGCTCGGTACATCCTGTTGGCGAAGAAGTCGCAGTTGATAAGGTTAGGGCTGTACACCGCGGTTTATGTCTCCCTCTTCCAGTATCTCACGCTTCCTACCTGGTGGTTCAAAGCTTTCTTGGAGCAGTGGAACATTCCTACTCAAACTTTCCTCGCAATGGACCGGGAAGTGTCAATTTCTTTGGAGGAATTCATAGAGGTCTCCGGTTTACCGGTTATAGGGGAGCACTATGAGGAGTTGCTTCCGACAGACGAGTATGTCTTCGGTGCTAAGCCGACAGTAAGGGGACTCACACCGGAGAATGCTGTTCAACACCAATTCCCAAGTTTGATCAAAGTGTTGAACATTTATGAGGCCCTTTTCATCGAACGTGGGAGTCGCGGAGTTAGCTTTGAGAATTTCATCGCTCGGTTCCTTCACTCAAGCGTCCTTTCGTCAGAAGCTGCCAAGTTTGCCACCCTTGAGGACCCTTTCGGTCTAGGTTTGGATAACCTACCAGCGAAGGAAATAGACCAAAAGGGGTTTTTCCTTCCTAACTCCCCAACTGTGTCTTTTGCGGAAGTTGCAACCCCCGGGATGGATGAGGAGGCATTCTTCTTAGGATTTCTTGGGCTATGGCTGAATTGGTTTGCGCTACGATGTATTCTCGCCATATGCGGTCTCTATCTTTTACCCTGCTCACCGGATGACCATCGGGGTAAAAGTGGCCGTTGGATCGCCGGCTTGGCACACTTGTATCACGGCCTCAGTCGAGCGGCGGATGCTAATGAGCCTGGGGTGCTGCACGTGATCTTCCCGATGCACTATTTCGTATCATAGCTCGAGCTACACACATCGGTTGTCTTCGGTATGCACGAAAGGCCCTCGTTCTATGACAGGTGCAGCTTCCTCGCATCATACAGTTGATTGGCGCATCGATTGTGAGTCCATCGCCATGGAAAGCCAGGGGTTTACTCCTTCGCCCCCACACCGTTGGAGACGGGGTGTCTTTCATCGACAAGGTGTTGACTATTGGAAATGCGTCTACTACTGCAGTGCGGCCATTGCAAGACACTTTCAAAGATGGAGCCTCAATCTTGACGGCCCGGGAGACCCTCAACTTGTATTCTATCAGACCCGACTTCCTAGTGTTCAGGAAGAACCGTGCGGCGATTTTTATGAGATACAACCCGCATCGTTTCGCTCAACAACTGAGCTACAATCAAGGGGTACCACTGGAGGCTTTCCTATCGGAACCTGCTTCTACCGAAGAAGGGATGGAGAGCACGCTGCATCACTTCATGCGTTTGAATACGGGTTCTCACTTTTTTATCAGTGAGTCGGCTTGTGCCCCACAACTCCTCAAGGTATACACAGAATGGTATAGTCATTCGACGAGAGCCGTCATAAAGGAGGAAAGGCGATTGCTGGTCGACCGTAAGGGTGCGCCTCCAGGTAGCGACCGCAACGCTCCTTTGGTGCCAAGGACCCCGGTAGTTCCCCATTTAAAAGATGCTAGAGCCGGACCACCGCGTGCGCAGAGTCCCCTACGCGGATTGCCGCTCCCCGATATTGCGGATGCACCACCAGCGCCCCGTGATCCAGTGGAGACAGTGGTTGTAGCCTCGCCGGAGTCTGGTGTGGGTGCGGACATTGGGACCCGCCGCCCCAAGGTTCCTGCCAAGCGTAAGTCGATCCTGGGTGCACCTAGGGTTGGTGGGCAGAAGAAGAAAAAGAATTCGCTCTTCACCGCTGACGTCGCGTTCGGTCAAGAACCCCACGCTCCCTATGGTGAGGGCCTGAGTGAATATGGGACTAACGAAGGATTATTCATGCCGCCGGATGACACAGACTTAGAGGCCGCCTTTGTAGCTTCGGAGCGGTTGGCGAAGCGCGACGCGTGCCTGGCTAAGCTTGCGGAATAAGGTAATCACTAGTCGCATTTTATTGCATCATATCTTTATTATTGCCTCTGACTAACATTTTTCCTTCTTTTCTTCTAACAGGCATCACTACTAAAGAAGCCATTGCCGCTTCCCTCAAGACTTTCCAAAAGGAGGAACGCCTTAGAGCGTCCTTAGGCCTTAGTAAGTTTCGATTCATCAAGTTTTCATTTTCCTTTTGTTATGGTCGATCTAACCTTTCCCTTTTTATCGCAGGAACCTCAATGCCGATCCCGCCAGGTGACGCGGATACTCTGCCAGCTGTCGATGTTCCTGCTTCCTCAGGGCTACTGCGGGAGGTCCGTCTTGAAGAGCCGATAAGAGATGCCTTAAAGGCTCAGGAGGCGTCTCTGAACGAGGACGACGACGCCTTGATGAAGGAAGCATCGAAGAGGTCTATCGCGACAGCCCGGGAGGAGAGGAAGTGGTCGAGGCGCGAAGTGAAAGCACGCAGGGCTGCCTTGGCTATTGGAACGGGCCCAAGCATCGTCCCTCATGCTGATACTCCATCAGAAGAGCCCCCGGTCGCCTTGTCTACAGCTCATAGACAGGTGGTGCGCGCCAATAGGGAGACTAACGATAAGTCCACCTCAGGTAATATTCCTTTCAGAATTTTGTTGTGAGAATCATGAAGTTATCGGCTCTTATATATTCTGTCCTGGAAGGCCAAGTCCAACCGAGGGGGAGGCGGAGACCGTCGAACCTGAGGGGCTAGAGGGAGAGGCATTGGTCGAGCCCGAGCCGATGGCGGATGACACAACCGGGATTGCTGGGCCCGAGATAGTGGCTGACGAAATGGTCACGTCCACCATGCCTGAGCAAGTGGTTGATGATGAGCCCGAGGTAGCAGCGGGCGGAACGCCTGAGACCGATGACCTCATGGTGACGGTGGACGAGGCAACCGTAACTGCTAAGCCTGAGGGAGTAACGGGTGAGGTAGACATGATTCCTGAGGACAAGCCAACCTCTCTTTCTCAGGAGTCTGGCAATGCTCCGGTCATAGCTCTCCCTGCCTATGGCCCTCCACCGTTTCCTGGCCTCACGGGCACGACGACGGCCCCCGTGGAGTCTGGGGATGAGGCCACGGGTGGTGGACTTATGTCGATGGAGGAGGGAGACGCTTCCGTCTCGGCTGGAGGCTCATCAGGTAAATTTCAGATTACCGTCCCCCTTCTTTATCTTGCAATCGCTTCTGACAGGTTTATCCTTGTTTTCTGACGCAGGTGCGGCCAGCGCTGATGCTCCACTGCTCGAGGGAGCGCCGTCAACTACTGCCTTGGCGGTGGTCACTTCTCAGCCTTCTCTTATACCATTGAAGATGTTGGAAGGTATGGATTTGCAACCTATTAGTTTCGTCTTTCAGCCGCATAATTTATGTACTAAAGTCGTACCGTTGTGTCTTTTCAGGAGTGCTTTTTGATCATCTTTATCAAGTGTTGCTCCCACACTTCTCCTTTCCATCTGAATTCACTTCTCCCTCTGGTGATGCTTGTGAGTATGGTTTCCAATTGATATCTTTCTTTTTCAGTGATGGAATTATATCTAACTTTTCCTCGTCCCGACTGCAGTGCTACAAATTGAAGGAGGGGATGAAAGATTGGCCGCGCCACCGGCCCTTCCGTCCTTGCCACCTGCCTCAGCTGGTACAGCAACTATCACATTGATAACTCTTTTTTTATTTATTTCTTGAACTGTTATCTGATCATATCTTGTTTTTTCAGCCGTCGTTCCAGTCTCGGCGCCCTTCGAGCCTCGTGTCATAATGTCAGCGGGCCCTTTCCTGAGACGTCCGTCTTCGAAAGGCGCCGCGAATAGCCTGCGCATGTTGAGCGACTACATCGAGGAACTCGACGTCGAGACTCCTACATCTGCTGCAGATTTCACTACGGCAGTTAACCCGATGCTGGTGATACTCGTAAATTTCCATGACGAGGGCATCATCGCGTCTAGGGTTAACCACTGCAGGGAGATCGAGGCTCGTCTGCATCAACTGGAGTTTGTGCGCCCTGCTCCCGAGACCTTAGCTATAAGAAATGAAAGAGCATTGTGGATCGAGCAAAGTGCTTTTTATGTCCACCGCTTGGAACAAGAAGCGGCTTTGAGGCTGAGGGAATACCAAGAGACCTCGAGCGAGACGGTTCGTCTGCGTGCTGAGGTTGAGGCGAATGCTGCTCAAGTGAAGGCTATCTTCGAGGGCCTCCTGGAACGCATCTCTCATGGGCTAAACTTGAAGCGAAATCTTGATGTCGCCGAGCATGACACCCCAGGCCGTGAAGCTGCCCATCAGGCCGTTAGGGAGCAGCTTGCATCTGTCTTGCAGCAGCGGGCTCAAGTGGAGGCATATCTGGCGGTGGCGGCCGATCAGGAGAAAGTGTGGAAGGAGGTGCGCGAAAAATTTCTAGAGTTATGCAAGAAGCTTCCTTCCCAATAATTCCCCTTGTATCTACGTACTTGTAAAAAAAATTTTCTTTTTCGAATAAGATGTGTCCATTCTTTATTCTTTTGTACGCTTCACCTTGTACCTGATTAAATTAATAAATAAAGATACACATTTTTCTTTGCAATGTCTTGTATTATTTCTTTGCTTTCTCCCTTCTCTTATTATCAACAGGCTGTCTTGATAAACACAATTGACAGATAATAGAGTAAGCATCTAGATTTCTCTAAGAGATAACGATGGCTTAGGCCGCAGGTTCAGATCTGTTGCCTAAGACTTTTCAACTCTATGAACCGTGAGGGTATTATAGAGACTTTTCTCCCTACGGATCGAGAGGATCTTATAGATGAATTTTCTCCTTAGGAATCGTGAGGATTCCTAAGTGTGTTTTCTGTTATAAGTCGTAAGGATCTTATAAGAGAATTTTCTCCCTTACAAGTCGAGAGGACTCGTAAGTGGTTGGTGAGTTGACTTGTTTCCGAGTCGAAGTATTGCTCCGACGGGGAGGTCGTTGGCTGACTTGTTTCCGGGTCGGAGGTCGTTGGTTGACTTGTTTCCGGGATGGAGGTCGTTGGCTGACTTGTTTCCGGGATGGAGGTCGTTGGCTGACTTGTTTCCGGGACGGAGGTCGTTGGCTGACTTGTTTTCGGGACGGAGGTCGTTGGCTGACTTGTTTCCGAGACGGAGGTCCTTGGATGACTTGTTTCCGGGATGGAGGTCGTTTGCTGACTTTTTTCCACGACGGAGGTCAATTACTGACTTGTTTCCGAGACGGAGGTCATTGGTTGACTTGTTTCCGGGACGGAGGTCGTTGGTTGACTTGTTTCCGCGACAGAGGTCATTGGTTGACTTGTTTCCACGACGGAGGTCGTTGGTTGACTTGTTTCCGGGACGGAGGTCATTGGTTGACTTGTTTCCGCGACAGAGGTCGTTGGTTAACTTGTTTCCGGGACGGAGGTTGTTGGTTGACTTGTTTCCGCGACGGAGGTCATTGGTTGACTTGTTTCCGCGACGGAGGTCACTGGTTGACTCTAGGTTGTCTGTGAACCGTAGAGTCTTGGAACTGGGGACTTTGCCGTGGCTCCGATTGGTGATGTCACGTCCGTGTCCTGCTGGAATGAAGAGGAACGCCGATGTTGGTCTCCAGGCTGTAGATGTGGTCGTCGAGTTCTGACTTCCCTTTGACACAGCCTGGTGGGGAAATGTAGTCCCTTTTCTTCTTTTTTTTGTTTATGCCCATGGATTGTATACAGGGGTCACTATGGTCTTACCTGCAGGGCAAAAGTTTCATTCTTTCATTTTGTTTTACTTTTTTCTGCGATGCTCTATCATTTCATCTTTTTACATCGCGAAAGTCGCGATTGCCCAATAATTTCGGCTATTTTTCGCGGTGCCCATTCATTTCGGCTATTTATTTTATTTTTACTCGTTGCTTTTTTTTGCGAGTTCCCCAATCATTTCGGCTATTTATTTTATTTTTATTCGCTGCTTTTTATTGCGAGTTGCCCAATCATTTCGGCTATTTTCCATGCATACATTTTTACTTGCTGATTTTGTCGCAAGTTGCCCCATCATTTCGGCTATTTCGTATGCATGTGCGGTCTACCGGCTTTTCACCGTAAACTTGAAATTAGACACCGATTTCGGCATCAGCACCGCTACGACTGGGATCTTGCCAGGAGCGAATCATCATTTGCCTCTGTCGATGTTGAACAAAGGTGGCTTAGCGAACAGGGTTAAGGTCCTGTCGGCTAAGGCTTTTGACTTCATGAGCCGTAAGGGTCTCACAAAGCTATTTCTCCCTACAAGTCGTGAGGATCTCGTAGGTGTATTTTCTCCTTAGGAATCGTGAGGATTCCTAAGTGTATGTTCCTCTGTAAGTCATAAGGATCCTACAAGAGAGTTTTCTCCTTGTAAATCGAGAGGACCTATAAGGGTTGTTCATCATGTGTACATATCCCCAGTCACGGATGGGACTTGGTTAGGGAAATGTTTATTCGCTCCCGTGGATTGTATACAAGGGTCAGTATTGAGCCACTTGTAGGGCAATATCAAAAGTTGTGGGGTTTGCTTAAGCACAGGTTTAGATTCTCCTTAGGAATCATGAGGATCCCTAAGTGTATTGCTCCCTTGTGAGTCGTAAGGATCTCACGCAGGCGGTTTCTCCTTACAAGGTCGAGATGACCCTGTAAGTGTCCTTTAACGAGGTTGCGCCCTCTCAGGTTTTCACAAACACTCGCCGGTAGTCCTGCTGTTTTTACTCACAGAGCCCTTTCGGGTTTTCATCCGTGCCCATTTTGCTTATGGACATACCGTTTTTTTTAAAATTCTTTTTATTCTTTTTTTTCATGAGGTCGCGCCCTTTCGGGTTTTCACGAACACTCGCTGGTAGCCCTGCTGTTTTTACTTACGGAGCCCTTTCGGGTTTTCATCCGTTCCCATTTTTCTTATGGACGTACCTTTTTTTATTCTTTTATTCTTTTCCCTTTTTTTACGAGGTCACACCCTTTCGGGTTTTCACGAACACTCACCGGTAGCCCTGCTGTTTTTACTCACGGAGCCCTTTCGGGTTTTATCCGTGCCCATTTTGCTTATGGACATACCGTTTTTATATATTTATTTTTTATTTTTATATTTTTTTGATTTTCTTTTTCTTTTATACATCTCGTCAGCCTGAAGATGCTGCGGTAGTAGTTTAAGGACGTTTCGGTCCGTTGTTAGTTTAAAGACGTTTCGGTCCGCCATTAGTTTAAGGACGTTTCGGTCTGTCCAAGAGAAGGCTGGCCACTGCTTATAATGTTTGAGCTTAGGAAGATAACGAGCGGACATAGTCGTCGTCATCTATCATTGACTTAGGCAGTAACTCGCTAAGCATAGTATTTCTTTAGGAATCGACCATTTATTGGCCTGTAAGGCCTTTCACCGTGCATATCCATGAGTAGATAGGCTCCACCCTGGTAGACCTTGACTATGATGTACGGGCCTTCATAGTTTGGCTCAAATTTTCCCCGCTTGGCGCGATTGGGGATCATAGGCCTTTTGACCATTAGCACGAGTTCGCCTTGGCGGAATGCCCTCGGCCGGGTCAATCTTTCATATGAGCGCGTCATCTTTGCTTTATAGGCCTCCAGATTTTGTTGCGCTATGAGCCGGGTTTCATCAAGGGCATCAAGCACCTCAAGCCGAAGGTGAGCGTTTTCTTCATCTGGTAGCTCGTAGTGGACTGCCACTGGCAGAGAGGGTAACTCTATCTCGAGGGGGAGTACTGCTTCTGTACCGAAAACCAACGCGTACGGCGTTATGTTCGTGGCCGTCTTGAACGTAGTTCGATACGCCTAAAGAGCTTTTTGCAGCCTCTCATGCCAGTCCTTCTTATTTCGGGACACCGTCTTTTTCATGATCTTTGTCAAGGTCTTATTGAAGGCCTCAGCTAGACCGTTAGCTCGCGGATTATAAACCGAGGAATATCTCCAGTCTATATTGTGTTGTTGCGTGAAGCGACTGATCTTGTGGCTTCTATAAGCTTGCCCGTTATTGGAGATGATCCGTCGCGGAATTCCAAACCGATATATGACGTGCGTCTTGAAGAAGTGGAGGATATTCTCCATCTTCACTTCCTTCAGCGGTACTGCCTCTGCCCATTTGGAAAAATAGTCAGTTGTCGCCAGGATGAAACGATGTCCTCCAGACGATGCTAGTTCGATGGGGCCGACTATGTCAGTTCCCCACATTTCGAACGGCCAGCTAGCCACCGTTGGATGGAGAGGATTTGGATGCTGGTGGATGAGGTCCCCATGAATTTGGCATGAGTGGCATTGCTTCGCGTATTCGAGACAGTCTTGAATCATCGTGGGCCAGTAGTAGCCCATTCGTTTAATTTTCAATTTCATCTTTGGGCCTGCTTGGTGAGAACCGCAGATTCCGTCGTGAACTTCCTGAACGACTCTTTTCTCTTCGTCCGGTCCCAGGCATCTCAACCACAAAGAATCGAACGACCTCTTGTACAGAGTATCATTGACGAAGGCGAAAGACAGAGCTCGTTTCATAAGCTGATGTCTTGAGGACGCATCTTCGGGCGTTCAACTGTATTTGAAGTAGTCTATAAAGATTTCTCTCCAATCCTCAGCCTTTTCCTGATCTTTTATTTGCAGGGTCGTCTGCTGAGTCGCTCCCTTTTCTTCGGATGATTCCGGAGATATTTCTGCTGGGGCAAGCACGCGACGGCTTTGTACCACGATTCTTACATCATTGAGGTTCTCATCAGCCAGTTCCTTAGAGAGTTTGGCCAATGCGTCCGCTTTGCTGTTTTCCGCACGTGGTATGTTTTCCAAAGTATAGGAAGGGATTTGGGTCAACAGTTGTTGCACCTTCTCGCCGTACTTCACCAACTCTGGTTTGCACGTTTGATAGTCGTCGTTTACTTGACTAACGACCAGCTGGGAGTCTCCGTATATGAGGAGGTTTTTAATTCCCATGTCGATGGCGATCTCGAGGCCTACTATCAAAGCTTCGTATTCGGCTTTATTGTTTGTCCTCGGCTCTGTTAGGGAGAAAGCAAAGCGCATTATCCCTCCTTGTGGAGTTATAAAGAAGAGTCCTACCCCCGATTTGATTATAGGGGTACTTTGTTTGTGCTTCTTCACGGAAGATGCTCCATCGAAATAAAGCTCCCATCGGGTATCACCACCGTCGATCGCATCAAACGCATGTTCGTCTGGAAGATCGCAATTCAGAGGAGAATCGGCGGGTATCGGATGCTCAGCGAGGAAGTTGGCGTGGTCTGGCCTTTCACTGCCTTGAGAGGTTGATACGTTATCGAGAACTCCATCAAGAGCAGGGCCCATTTAGCGAGTTGCCCCGTCAATATGGCCTTCGACATCAAATATTTAAGAGGGTCCACCTTCGAAATAAGACGGACCTCATGCGCCAACGCATAGTGCCTGAGCTTTGTTATCGCGAAGATCAACGCCAGGCAATGTTTTTCAATGCGGGAGTAGTTGCTTTCTGCCCCCAGTAGAACTCAACTTAAGTGATAGAGAGCTCTTTCCTTCCCTTGGTCGTTCTCTTGCGCCCATAATGCGCCTAAGGAACCCTCGAGGGCGGTTGTATAAAGGATGAGGGGTTTTCCCTTGGCCGGAGCAGCCAACACTGGAGGGTTCTGCAGGTATTGCTTGATCTCGTCTAGTACGCTTTGGCATTTTTGGTCCCAGACGAACGGAGTTCCCTTCTTCATCAGGTGGCTGTAAGGACGGCACTTGCCTGAAAGGTTGGCTATAAATCGCCGTACATACGCGAGCTTCCCTTGGAGAGACCGCAGCTGTTTGAGAGTCCTTGGCGGAGGCATTTCCATGATCGCCTTGATCTTTGATGGATCTATCTCAATACCTCAATGTCGGACGATGAATCCCAGGAATTTGCCCGAGGAAACTCCGAATGCACACTTGAGCGGGTTCATCTTCAAGTTGTATTGTCGAAGGCGTTGAAACACGGTCTTCAAATGCTCGAGATGTTCCTCGTATGATTTGCTTTTAACCACGAGATCGTCGATATAGCATTCGACGATTTCGTGTATAAGGTCATCAAAGACTTTCATCATGGCCCTCTGATAGGTGGCACTGGCGTTCTTTAAACCGAAGGGCATCACCTTGTAGCAGAATATACCCAAAGGAATCCTGAAGGCGGTGTGCTTCTGGTGTTCGGGATGCATCTTTATCTGATTATACCCTGACGAGCCGTCCATGAAGGAGAAAACCTCATGAGTGGACGTATTGGCTATCATCAATTCGGTGACTGGCACTGGGAAATCGTCCTTCGGGCAGGCTTTATTAAGATCCCGGAAATCCACGCATATGCGCACTGTCCCATTTTTCTTGATCACCGGGACGATGTTGGCGATCCATTCAGGGTATTGAACTTCCTGGATGAAGCCAGAGTCGATCATCTTCTTGACCTCAGCATTGATGCTCATCTCAAGCTCGAGCCGCATTCTTCTTGGTGCCTGCTTGACCGGCTTGACGTCCGGGGATATCGCCAATTTGTGCACAGCAATTTCTGGATCCAGTCCCGGCATTTCGGAGTAGTTCCGTGCGAAGCAATCTTTATGCTGCATAAGCAGGTCTTTTGATGAAGCCACCTTCTCTTCAGACAGCAGCTCACTAATGAATGTCGGTCGCGGGTCGTTCGCCGTTCCCAACTCGATTTTCTTGAGGTTATCCGCAGTGGTATGTATTCCATCTTCCAACTCTTTTGGCGCTGGTGGAAACTTTGAGATCACCTCATCGTTGCTATTTTCGAAGCACCAGGGAAGTTCATCCATGTTCTCGGGATTTTCCTTTGATATTGTTATCATGTGACAAGTACGAATTCGCTTCCAATCCCAATAAAGAACTGGTTCTTCTTTTGTGGGCTTGGGTTCGTGCTTCTACGGCGGCGCTACCCTCCACTTATCAGAAAAAGAGAACTTGCCAAGCTGATACTGATCTTCAACCCAATTCTTGAAGGTGAAGCAGTCCTCGAGAGGGTGCCCTATAACTCGGTGATACGGGCAATAGTCCGGATGAGAGACTTCGCTTGCTTGTTCGGGATGTTTGGATTCTGGCAGCGTAAGCATCTGATGTTTTATAGCGAGGTCGAGTATTTTCTTCGTCTTGTCTTGAGGAAAAGAGTACGCTCGACCCATTTTTCTTATGATGGATAGATCGGAATCGCTCGATTTTCGCTCGCGTGGCCTCTTAGCCCCGCTTTGTTGCTTTTGAGCGCCTTTTTCGCATTCCGACTTGTTTCTGTCTCTGCGTCGTGCCTTTTTATAACAGGTTAACAGGGAGCGGCATCTTCATCTTTCACAAGTTGTTGGAGGAGGCGTTGTATTTTGGCTTTCTCATAGATGGCCATTACGCGGTTATGGTCATCTCGGATTCTTTTACTAGCTTCCCTTATAAGCTTGTCCATTTGTTCTTCGAACGACGGACTGGGCACTTTTGCATCTGGAGCTTTTACTGGTTCAGGATTAGCATCTCCCCATTGAGCATCCGCTTCTTCATCGAAGTCATGCACGACGTAGCAATCATGGAGCAGCCCTCGTTTCTTGGGCCGAATGTATCCAAGCCCGATTGTTTCCATTCTCCCATTAGGCAGCTTGTGTTGAGTCCCGGGAACGTTCCAGACCCTGTCATAGAATTTAGCTTTTCGAGCAGTCTGTTTGAAGGATATCCCTTGGCGCTTCAATAGCCGTTTCAATCCTTTTGTATAATATCTGGGGAGACGGATGGGCTATAGCCTGTCAAGCGTAGGATCCGTACCGTGCCAGATTTCTTTTTTCACTTTGGTTTCTTCAGAGCGGTAGAATAGAATTGCCTTTTCATCCCTTCGCCTAGGAGGGACATAGAACGTCCGCAACTCCTCTACACTGTAGATATCAAGTGTATCCAGTTTTTTATGATGTTTAAGTGGAACCATGGCGACTTGCAGACTTTGCTCTTCATCCGCGGACGTTTGTATTGAAGGTCGAGCAGAGAATACAGCATGGACCTCATCTTCCGAGTCGCTACCAAAGATCAAAGTAGGAGCAGATGGTCCCGGCTTGTTGTATTGGGGCGGACCCGAATAAATTATCTCCTCTTCCTCCTCGGTATCACTGCCGAAGACAGGGATGGTGGCATTAGCTTTGTTCTCTGGCTTGTGACACCTCTCTGTGTCCTCAAAATCCGGTAAGAAGCATTTGGCATCTTCATATTTGCAGACCTCGTTCACAGAGAACGGGTTCAGCTCTCCCGTCACGGTATACTCGAGACCATCTTTAGAATACTTCATACACTGATGTTGTGTAGAAAGGATGATGTTGTACTCGTGTAACCACGGTCGTCCGAGCAGGGCATTGTAGCAAGTCTTGGAGTCTATGACGTGGAACTTAATTTCTGTGATGAGTAGCCCAAAGCGTAGCGTCAGTATCACAGACCCAAGAGTTCTTGATGACTGGGAGTCGAACCCGGAGATGGTGATCTTGTCCCGAGCAAGGTGCTGGACGCTCATGCAGATTTCTTTTAACACCCGCACATTGAGGAGGTTAACGGAGGATCCATTGTCGATCAGGATTTTGCCTATCTTTATATCGTGGGAGTATCCTGAGACATAAAGGGGGCGATTGTGTTCGCACGTCTCAAGGAGAAGGTGTTCATCACCAAAAGTGACATCGGCCTTGTGCACTTCTTCCAATTCATCCTTCATCTTTTCCTCGGCCAGGGAAGCTTAGAATTGTTCTGGATCCTGCAGTGCCTTGATTAATGAATCTCTCGCCTCTTTTGATAGTAAAAGGGCGTCAAGAATGCTGAGCTGTGAGGGTAGCTTCCTCAGATGCGCTAAGACGTTGTAATCCACCTTATTTCACTTCGGCGGGTCCTTAGCAGTTAGCTCCTCCACAACTTGGTCATCTAGGGCGATCTCCTCAGGGACCTTCTCTTTCCCTTTATCTTTTTTATTTGAGGGTCCGAGATTCTTTTCGGGAAGCGTGCGATCACGCAACCGGATATTTTCACAGACCTTCTGCCCTTCTTCTTTTCCCGAAGCGGACTCTTTAAAGGGAGGGCCAAGCTCCAGCTCTTCATCAGAATTACTCCCGAATGTAAGCACTTGTGATCCGCCGGTGTTAACCATGCGACAATCGCCGGTAGTTCTTTTAAGCCCTTCGGTCGTATTTTTCCGCTCCCGACGAGTTTTGCGCTTCTCCCGCTTAAAATGTTGTCGATGAGCAACATATCCTTGCCACCATCTATCGAAAGCTTTGCACTCCTCGGTGGGGTGCGAAATCTTCTTATGATATAAGCAATAGGAGGGGTGCATTTCCACTTCACTAGTAATGTTTCCTTCGGAGGATGGTATCTTCATGCCCATTGATATGGCCTTAGCAAACCATTTCTTCATCTTGAATTTTCTTTTGTCGGTAGTGGAGGTATTTTGCTCCAGCGGGAGCGTCTCAGCTCTTTCATCAAGTCGCTGGCGCTTGGCCCTTTCAAATATAGCCGTCTCGCGTTCCCGATTAGCTTTACTCTTCAGCAGAGCTTCGTTGAGGAATGCGTCAATTACCTCATCTGATGGCCCCAGAATTTTTGGTTTGGGATCTGCCCCCAGCTTTTCAGTGCAAGGAGTCTCCTCATCGTTCTCCAATGAATGGGAGATCATATGGCAGCTCGCCACATATTGCTCAGACTCATCCGATGAACTTTCTCCCCCATCTTCCTCTTGAAAGACGTGGTTAAGAAACTCTTGGAGCATAATGGGAGTCCGTGCTTTCTGGTTATATTCCTCCAGCGCGTCAATTTGTTTTTGTAAGTCTGTGCGCTTGTCGCCGGGTTTCACAGGCTTCTTGGATTACTTCTTCTTCTTCTTCGAAGATTTTGACGGCTGGTTGCGAGCGGTTGAGCCACCACCATCGGTGTTTGGAGTTGGACGCGGCTTCAACATCCCCTTAATGACCTGTGGTTCCAACGGGCTGTTCCACTTGATCGCTGGGCATACCTGAAGGTCGTTCAGCATGTAGGGTTCCTAGGCACTCTAATGAAGTCTCACAAGGCATCAACCATGCCAATTTCAAAATTTATGGGTGCCGAGAAACCCTAATACGGATCGTTGACTAGAAGTTTAGGCGAAAAGATAATCTAGTTAACTACTAAACTAAAAGTTAGATGCTACAACCTTTGTAGATCCGGTTCTCCACTTCCTTAGCTCCACGTGGGTGTCCTCTCGCTGTCCATCATGAATCCCGAACTCAATCGTCGGCTTCATCGGAGAAACGGGCGAGCTAGGTCGTCGGCTTCGTGTCAAAGACGATCTACGTCGAGGCATCACAAGTTCAAGCTCCGACTTCACAAAGTTGTGAAATTTGTGAAGAAAACACCCAAAACAACTTGGCAAGAGGTAGAGGGTGAAGAAATAGGAGGTGGGTTCACTTTAGAATTGGATTTCTCTCACTAGAACTCAAGTTGCCATTGATGGCATCAAGGTTTCTATCTTGAAGAAGAAGATGAAGAAGAAGAAAGAATATGATAAGTGTTCAAATAAAATGAAAAATAAATCAATACTTATCATAAGCTAACCTTAGTTGAGTGTAGAGAATAAACCATGGTACCTAGGATGGGTTAGGGTTAAGCATGAAGACAAGAATGGTTAAGAAGTCAAAGCTTCATGAAGCTTCAATAAGAAACAAAGAAAGCCACCATTCTCATCTTTATCCTTTCCAAATAAATAAATAAACAAACAAATAAATAAATGGATATGCAAAACCCTAATTATCAAATTAATCATGGTTTAATTCTATACACTTAACTAAATGATCAAGTATCATCAAACATGATACAAATATGTGCACAAAAGTATATCACATATACTTCTTGCACATCAAGTGAGAAAATCCATATAAAGTGAACTAATACTAGCAAATGCAAAGTAATATATCAAATATATAATTATACATTAAATCATTAAATCAACACTTGACTTAACGATCCGGTCATATCGCATATAACCGACTAGTATCATATGTATCGGCTTATCGAATCAATGATTCGATAACTAGGTCATATCGAATATAACCAATCGATACATCCATCGTGAGAATGAAATATGGTATCACATACACGCATTATTCTCGGTCGTGCACATATCTCATATGCGCTCCTATTTCGTTTCGCTTGAGCTAAGAAACCTCTGTGTAGGACTCTAAAGACTCGTCAATACGCCGGTAGCAGATGATGATCATATCAAGCACCCACAAGCCGCAAGCGGTCTGCTAAACGTAACGGCCATCTGGGTATTGAGCGATCAGAAGATCGACGAGCTAGCCCGCTCACACTCCTGTGAATCCAACCAGTAACACTTACCGTACAGTCCGGTCTGTTCGTCTGATATGTCGCATATCAAGTCTAGGGGTGGTAAACGTCAGACCCCAATAACCAATAAGTCATGCCGATGTAAGGCTCATAACGGGTCGAGAAACTACTGGTAACACTTACCAGCAAATCTCTGATCAGCCCTAGCCAGGGACTTCCCTGTTACGGCCAATCGAGCACAGCGCAACATCAACCCCCAATACCGGGAGAGACGAAACCCCTCCTATCGCTCATTGCCTCCATGTGACTCGGGACTGTACCCAAAGACCTCCGTTTTGCATGCCCTCATGGACGTGGTAAGGTGGAGATCAAAGGACAGTGGGAATCACACAAGACTCTATGAGGATCTCGGGTCTACAGACTAACCTGTACAAGTGTCACCTGAGAACTGCCATCTGACGTGAGGTATAATACCATCTGGGAGTTCTCGGCGAGTCCATCCAGTGTACCCAGTCTCCACTGAGCACCCGTATATCATCTCTGATGTCAAACACCAATGGATATGGGATCATCCATCGCCCACCTGTATGGGTCGAGAAGGTATACGCTAGTCTACTCTGGTATATCGATGCCCCGTCTCGATACACCCACGACTAGGGACCTTGACGGATGTACTTATGGACTACCATGTCCCAACTAGTATGATCCGCATCATAGTCCAGGTAGTCAAGTACACATCCTAAGGGCTTTACCAACATGTAACAGAGAGACAAACAATGTACACGTTAAAGTAAAGAGTAACCAGATAGCATACTATCATGTCGAGCAAGAAAGTGGTCCCTATATATGTCCCAGCATCCACTACAATATACATCCAATGTACAGTAATGGCTTCTAGGGCATACATATAACTAACAATCTCCCACTTGCACTAGGGCCATCTGATAGCAGTGGTTGTAGTATCTCATACTCAACCATCCCATAAAAGTCTCTCTCTGGGAATAGGCCTTCGTGAGTGGATCCGCCGTGTTATCTTCTAAGTCTGCTCTCCTAACCTTGATCAACCTGGAGATCAACTATCTCCATGATCAGGCGATACTGCCTTAGAATATATCTGGATCACTGATGGGACCGGCGTTCCTTGGCAGAAGCCACAACTCCATTGTCTCATAATGGTAGGAACGTAGTTCATCTCATGAACCTGTATACACCCAAACATCCTCTTTGATAGCATCTTAAGTAGCGATGTATCCTGCCTTTATCGTCTAGTATGTCACGGTATCTAGCTTGGAACTCTTCCAACATACCGTCCCTCGATTGAGGGTAAAGACAATGCCTGTGACTGACACTCAGTCGTCTTTATCACCCTGGAACCTTTCCAGTGATTCTCCCCAGGATCGATTGATACCATCTCACTACAGCTAGTGAGTATTCTAACATCCATTTAGATCTATCTCATAAATCCAAAACCCAGGATTTAGAAGGTATCACTTTGATCCTATATGGAGAATCATTGTGATGAGCGGAGATTGACCGAGCGTAGCATAGGAAACTCCTTCCCTATCAAGAGCATGTCATCCACGTACTCTACGAGGATCGTCACTGTACTCCCTACTACCTTTTTGTTTATACAAGGTTCATCTACCATTTTGATGATGTCAAACTGTTTGACTAATACATCAAAATAGATGTTCCAACTCCGCGATACATGCTTTATCCTATAAAGCATCTTGTACACGTTTCCGCTGCTCCCACTGTCTACGAAGCCCTCTGGCTGTGTACTTATAGACGTTCTCTTGTAAAACATCATTTAGAAAAGCAGTCATGGCACCCAACCGCCAGATATCGTAGTCATGGTACGTAGCCGTGGCAAGTAGGATCTGGATGGACTTAAGCATAGCTACTTGAAAAGGTTTCATCATTATCCACGCCTGGTTGATGACGAAAACCTTTAACAAGTCTAGTTTTGAAAGTCTCAACTTTTCCATCTACACCAAGTAATCTTCTCAAGATTTACTTGCTCCTGATGGGGATTTAACCCTTCAGATATAGCAGCCAAAGTCCATATTTTGCTGGTGTACATGGATTCCATCTCAGATCGCTAAGCATCCAGTCATTCTTACAGAGTCCCACTCCTGATGGCCAGCTCGAAACTAGTTGGGTCATCATCTCATGATGCAATCCTCGCTCCCACTGTCATAGAGAAACCGAAGTATCTCTCAGGCAGGTGAGGAACCTTACTAGATCGGCGGAGAGGCTGAGGTTCGTTGGAATCTACTGAATCCTTTGGTTCTACCAAATCATCTGCTGTAGTTTGTATAGCTGGAACCTTTCCAGTTCTACATTACAGACCTTGCCTTGAGCTTGTCCGGATTTTGCTTTTCAGACATAGGCTGGACAACCCCAAATCTTAACTAATTTAAGATATGGGCTCTTCCCTTTCCATATCAAATATGAAGTGGTAGGCAACTGATTTGATTTGAACCCTATTCAATAGGTATGCAGCTTCTCAAGTGCATAACTCCCAAAAGGAAACAGGTAACTCAGTAGTACTCATCATAGAGCGTACCATATCGAATAGGGTGCAATTGCTCCGCCCCGATATTCCATCGTGCTATGGTGTATACGGAGGAGTAATGCTGAGAGAGAATCTCATTCTCCTTTAGAATAGTCCAGAAATTCCGTGCTCAAGTATTCTCCTCCTTGATCTCATCAAAGGACATAATACTTATACCCGTATTTTGGTTCTTTACTTCTAAATCATATTCTGTGAATATCTCAAAAGGTTCGGACTTGTGTTTCAACAGGAACATATGTCTGAATCTTGAGAGATTATCAGAGAATGTAACGAAGTACAAAGAACCAGTCCTGCCATATGTAGACAGGGGACCTTACATACATCAACATGTATCATCACAAGAGTTCACTAACTCTTTCTCTGTTTCCAATAAACAGAGCTGGTGTCATTATATCTCTGTGACATGACTGGCAAGTTTCACAAGATGTAGATTCAAACTGATTTAAATATGCATCTTCATGCAACTTCAGCTAGTCGGGTCCCATTGATATGACCTAGTCTACAATGCCTCAAGGAGGATTCGTTCATTTCTGAACTCTTCCTTTTTTGTGTGTTCAGTATACTAAAGAACTGTAGTTTGATTCAGAACATCAATGCTTTTAGATAACGTGCCTGAACCGATCAACTTTTGATATAGGAAATGTTCAAAACATTATCCAACAATACAAAACTTTATCATTTCTTTACTAATAAAGAGATTGATATGATTTTGTATATCAGGTTCGGTATTTAATAACATTCGTTCAGAATCAATGTATTGGTAATACAGGGTGACAGTGACCAACAGACTTGGCTGCAACACTTGCCCCGTTTTGCCTCATGAAACTTATCACCCGTTCTCAGTTCTCTACCTTTCTGTAGCCCTATGTAACAGATTACATTTCTGGGATCCTGATCTGGTATCACATACCCAGGACGTAAAGGATACTGAGAAACAATTCTCTGTAATGAACACACCCGAAGATGATGCATCAGCATGCACTCTCTTCGTTTGGGCGGCACGGGAATTCTGGTAATCCCTAATTTCCTGCTCTGTCTTATAACAATTATAAGTTGGAGCCGGACCAACGTTCCCCAGCTCAGTATAACAAGCGGGTTCGGTCAATATCCGTATTATTATCTTGATTAAGGCGTGATATGGTCGCTACCTGGAGAGAGAGAGAAGAAAACACTCAGCGTGCGCTCTTGCAATAATAGATTGGTTTTTATTTTATCTAATCAGGATGGCTCCCACTGCTTTTTATCAAATCTTCCATCAAACCCTAAACGGAAAGAATAGCCGGGATTAATTACACACTACAAGTTCGCCAATCTTTCAGCCAGGCCAGTGTCGGTACTTTGAGGGAGGTCCTTCGTGCTTTCGCACGAACCTAATTAGTGTAAACCTCGTTTTCCCAGAGGCGTAACCTCGTTAATACCTTTCTAGACACCTACTTGATCGGCTAATTGTAATGTGTAAAACTCTCCCAGGAGTAACAATTACTCGCAGCGGGTATCGGGATCCAACCATCTCATAGAAGGTATGCAATCTCATTGCAAATTTCAACACTTGAAATTCCCGATATTATTTTACCCCGAACGATCTATGACCTTGACAAGGTCAACAAACCATAGATCGCAAGTCAAGTTCAACCCGTCATTTCTTGATTGAATTAAACCCACCCGCACGACCCTTGACAAGGTCAACAAGGCCGTACGACTACCCTAACTCAATCTGCATCATATGCATAAGCAGATAAATACTGGTTAGCTACCGCACACTGCGCCTTGACAAGGTCAACAAACGCAGCACGAATACTAAACAGGACTTATCTGAAATGACGGAGGGCTACGACAGGTTTTTCTGAAAACCTATTGCGTAATGAACTTGATATCGTTGTAGAATCAAATGAAGTTTGAAATGGAGTGTTTTTGAGGCTTTTCTAGTTTTGCTAAAGGAGTCACTCCCGGTGAAGGGATCGTCGGTCCTTTCCTCGTCGAATGAGGTGCGGGATATATCATATATATCACTGTGCAAAGCAAAAACTCTTAAAAGCAATCAGAAAACAAACCGAGTGTGTAGCATCTGCCAGTTATTGCTAAAGGAGTCACTCCCGGTGAAGGGATCTCGGTCCTTTCCTCATCGAATAAGGTGCAGGATATATCACATATACCGCTGTGCAAAACAAGAACTGTAGCTACCCTTTTTATTTTGAAATTCGATTCTACATCATCTTAGGTTTCTTTTTCTTTCATTAATCTTATTAATGAAGTCCCATCATTTAAATTACCTAAACATCACAGATAAATACGACGTACACTTATGCCATCCGCATTCGCCTCGATGTCCCCTCGTGCACCGTTAGGTTAGGTAACTAACGGCAGAGCAAGGCAGGGCTAGCGCGGGTGTAAAACATAAGTAACGCCTATATAATATATCATATATACTATATAAAGTATCCATCACAGAACATATCACATGATCACATCACAGATATCGCAGCAGAAGAATCATATGAAATATTGGATATACTAGGACGTCCGTGTTTTCAATACGAGCCAGTATAAAACACGGATTCCACGGTCATGATGAATAGCCAAACCCACACCCCTAGACCCCTACGAGAGTGGCAAGCAACCCTACCAATTCTAGAGTTAGGAGACCCGGACTCGACTCCTCGAGTTGGTCTCCCACTGGACTCCAAAACCCGGTTACTTGTGCTCCCCTCCTTGGGTCTATCCTAGTGCGGAAAAGTAAATAATATACAAACGGTGACATCTTCCGCAACCTGGAAGTGCCCCAATAAAAGAATATTACATACAAGTTTTTATATGAATGAAAATGAAAAACACTCATCTCACATAAAAACCCCCGGCTATTCAAACACGACGATCCAATATAACATATCCAACAACACATAACATCACATGTCATCAACGTAAGTAAATATGCGCATCCCAATTGTCGTTGACATATAGCAACGAAACCGGCGATATCACATATTACACTTACGGTCATAGAAAAGAAAGTGTAAAACTACAACAGTTGGAATCCGCAACCTCCATAGACATCGCATGCCTAATCAAACGAATTCCTTAGAGATTGCATGCCTAACAATTATAAACCCCGCATTTCAGTCTCATTTTCGAAAACACTTTTCAATATCTAGTCGGGCAATTCAACAAGATTCCCGACATTGTGATCGGATGCTCGTCGCAAACTTCAGTAGACGGCTGCACCCCTGATGCCTCCGACGAAGTGCACCAAGGCGGAACACCGCTGCCGCGAGCACCCGAACGGATGCTTTCGGCAACGGGGTTCTCCTACAGTCACTTGGTCGGGACTATGGGGTGTAGCAGACTATTAAGTTTACCCGGCGAGTATCCGCGTACGCTACGTGATTGCGACGGACTTTTGATCACATCAAAATTCCATGGCAACCAATCAAGTGAGACTAAACCGCTAGATTTATAACATTCATTCAGTTATCTCATAACCACTTGTGAATTCCAATTATTGTATCACATTCCAGATAAATAGAAAATGTTAAACTTTCCGATCGAACAATCGAACACCCAAGTTTTCTCGAAACAGCTCAACTCATGAAATAAGTTCAAAGACATTCACTTCGTGCCTCAGTACCAACGGTCCAGCCGTAGAAGGGTCAAGCCAACGCCTCACATGTGGCACGCCGTACTGCCCTAAACCCTAAGGTTCAAAGGGCAGTTCAAGACGGTCACATAATCGAGTTAAGGTTTGTTGTCTTCTAGAGGGACCATCGCGTTACTTGCACTACTCAGAACGTCTTTAAACCACAGAAAAATCCAACACTTGGAATTTTTCCGGCATGGGAAAACTTGGGTATTTATATCCGTATCCAACTTTTTAACATATTCTAAAGTTATCCCGAAAAACACTTAGACAAGGTTTGATAATCCGATCGAATCGTCGATTCCCAATACAACCCCAGAGCACTCAACCCTTGAGTCAATTTAAAAATTCCCAAAAAACTCAGCATAATTTATCAGGAATTACTGTGCAAAAAATTAGGGCTGACGTCACCATAGAGCCGCGGAACCGCCGCAGAAGCCATGCTTCTGCCGCGGTTCCGCCGCACAGTATACTGTTCATTGGAAAAAAATTGCACCGTAATTCTTAGAATTCTTTGCTGAATTTTTTAAGCATTTTTAATATGGAAAAATCCCAGATTTTAGAAAATGTCCAGAGAGCTCATGGGTTTTAGGGTTTCGGGTTCGTTCGGACTTCAAACTCCGTCTAGACTTCGCCTAAGGTTCTAGCTAGTCTCTGATACCACTGTAGGTCAGGCAGCCACCCCATCCAATGGGGTCGCCGTGGCACCAACGGGTCCCTCAGCCGCTACTTTTTACGCATGCCCCCTCGCGAGGACTACAACCCGCCGGAACACCTTCCGGTCTCGGGACACCCTGGGGGTAAGAGCCTATGCTTCGCCACACTGTCACACAGTGAGAACCCCCCATAGGTCGACATCCAATGCCTAGTAGCTCTGATACCACTGTAGGGTTCCTAGGCACTCTAATGAAGTCTCACAAGGCATCAACCATGCCAATTTCGAAAATTATGGGTGCCGAGAAACCCTAATACGGATCGTTGACTAGAAGTTTAAGCGAAAAGATAATCTAGTTAACTACTAAACTAAAAGTTAGATGCTACAACCTTTGTAGATCCGGTTCTCCACATGAATCCCGAACTCAATCGTCGGCTTCATCGGAGAAACGGGCGAGCTAGGTCGTCGGCTTCGTGTCAAAGACGATCTACGTCGAGGCATCACAAGTTCAAGCTCCGACTTCACAAAGTTGTGAAATTTGTGAAGAAAACACCCAAAACAACTTGGCAAGAGGTAGAGGGTGAAGAAATAGGAGGTGGGTTCACTTTAGAATTGGATTTCTCTCACTAGAACTCAAGTTGCCATTATGGCATCAAGGTTTCTATCTTGAAGAAGAAGATGAAGAAGAAGAAAGAATATGATAAGTGTTCAAATAAAATTAAAAATAAATCAATACTTATCATAAGCTAACCATAGTTGAGTGTAGAGAATAAACCATGGTAACTAGGATGGGTTAGGGTTAAGCATGAAGACAAGAATGGTTAAGAAGTCAAAGCTTCATGAAGCTTCAATAAGAAACAAAGAAAGCCACCATTCTCATCTTTATCCTTTCCAAATAAATAAACAAACAAATAAATAAATAAATGGATATGCAAAACCCTAATTATCAAATTAATCATGGTTTAATTCTATACACTTAACTAAATGATCAAGTATCATCAAACATGATACAAATATGTGCACAAAAGTATATCACATATACTTCTTGCACATCAAGTGAGAAAATCCATATAAAGTGAACTAATACTAGCTAATGCAAAGTAATATATCAAATATATAATTATACATTAAATCATTAAATCAACACTTGACTTAACGATCCGGTCATATCGCATATAACCGACTAGTATCATATGTATCGGCTTATCGAATCAATGATTCGATAACTAGGTCATATCGAATATAACCAATCGATACATCCATCGTGAGAATGAAATACGGTATCACATACACGCATTATTCTCGGTCCTGCACATATCTCATATGCGCTCCTATTTCGTTTCGCTTGAGCTAGGAAACCTCTGTGTAGGACTCTAAAGACTCGTCAATACGCCGGTAGCAGATGATGATCATATCAAGCACCCACAAGCCGCAAGCTGTCTGCAAAACGTAACGGCCATCCGGGTATTGAGCGATCAGAAGATCGACGAGATAGCCCGCTCACACTCCTGTGAATCCAACCAGTAACACTTACCGTACAGTCCAGTCTGTTCGTCTGATATGTCGCACATCAAGTCTAGGGGTGGTAAACGTCAGACCCCAATAATCGATAAGTCGTGCCGATGTGAGGCTCATAACGGGTCGAGACACTACTGGTAACACTTACCAGCAAATCTCTGATCAGCCCTGGCCAGGGACTTCCCTGTTACGGCCAATCGAGCACAGCGCAACATCAACCCCCAATACCGGGAGAGACGAAACCCCTCCTATCGCTCATTGCCTCCATGTGACTCGGGACTGTACCCAAAGACCACCGTTTTGCACGCCCTCATGGACGTGGTAAGGTGGAGATCAAAGCACAGTGGGAATCACACAAGACTCTATGACGATCTCGGGTCCACAGACTAACCTGTACAAGTGTCACCTGAGAACTGCCATCTGACGTGAGGTATAATACCATATGGGAGTTCTCGGCGAGTCCGTCCAGTGTACCCAGTCTCCACTGAGCACCCGTATATCATCTCTGATGTCAAACACCAATGGATATGGGATCATCCATCGCCCATCTGTATGGGTCGAGAAGGTATACGCTAGTCTACTCTGGTATATCGATGCCCCGTCTCGATACACCCACGACTAGGGACCTTGAAGGATGTACTTATGGACTACCATGTCCCCACTAGTATGATCCGCATCATAGTCCAGGTAGTCAAGTATACATCCTAAGGGCTTTACCAACATGTAACAGAGAGACAAACAATGTACACGTTAAAGTAAAGAGTAACCAGATAGCATACTATCATGTCGAGCAAGAAAGTGGTCCCTATATATGTCCCAGCATCCACTACAATATACATCCAATGTACAGTAATGGCCTCTAGGGCATACATATAACTAACACAGCATCCTCTCTGTCTTGGCTGACAGCACAACCTCCCATGGGGCTTCTTCGACGAGAGAGCACGTTGCCCCCGGCATATTCATCCTCTTAGAGGCGTGAGGTTGCGGTTGATTCACCTTCCATTTATCGGATAGCGCGAACTTGCCCTGTTGGTACTGGTCTTCAAGACAATTTTTGAAGACGTATCAATCTTCGATCGGATGACCCAGTACTCGGTGATAGGGACAGTAGTTGGGCTCATTGACATCATTTGGTTGCGACGGACGTTTTGGCTCCGACAGATTTATGAGTCGGTTGCGCAACGCCAGCTCAAATAATCTTCTCGTTTTGTCTCGGGGAAACGAGTAAGGACGTCCTACTCTCTCTTCAAGGGGTACCTACGGACGCATATTATTTTGACGAACAACCGGCTTCGAGTTACTCGGCTATTGTTGAGCATTAGCGACAACGATCGCTTTTCCCTTCCCCTTGTCATTTCGGGAGTCTGGCTTTGGAAGAGGGGGTCTATGGCCCATCTGATCCATTTGTGCTAGCTTGTCAATCAGGGCCTGGAAGGTAGTCGGCTTGAAGAACATCATAAATTGAGAGATGGTTGCTTGCGGATCAAGGGTTCCCACAAACATACCCACTGCAGGAGTTTCTTCAATGTGCTGCTCGCACTTTGACCATAAGTTCCGCCACCGTATAGCATATTGAACCCATGTCTCGCCTGGTTTTACCCTGGCGTTAATCAGTGCCGTCATTGGCGCTTGCACAACGCTGGTTAAACAACAGCTCCATCTCCGCGAAGGTCTTGATAGAGTCGTTCAGGAGCTCAGAGTACCACTCGAACACTCTATCTGATAAGCTTCCAACGAACTGGCGAAGCAACAGTTTGTCATTGCCGCCGGTGTTGCCGTAGAGTGCCCTGAACTGGGCAACATGATGGTGGGGATTGCCCGTCCCATTATAGACATGGAATTTGGGAATTGTGTAACCGGGCGGGTACTTGATTTGATCGTACCAACTTGGATATGGCCGCCCCGTTTTTATAACCTGACCGGCTGCTTCAGTTGCATGATGAACCCGTATTTGTTTGGCTATGTACTCGTCCAAGTCGGCTTTGGAGATTTCCTCCTCCTTAGCTGTTGACGGAGCTGGCGGAGGATTCAACGTTTCTCCCCTATCGTCTTCAAGGACAATCGGGGGATCCTCGTCCAGAGGATCTTGTTGGATCATCATCCCCACCATGTCTTGGAAGAGGAGGCCCATACGCTTTATGTTGGCTGTTTGTTCAGTAGCCTCTTTATCCTTCTTCTCCAATATCCGACGAAGGAACTCGGCGTCAGTTTCTTGCTCTTGGCGTTCATCCGAGGACATTTCAGGTCTTTCTTTTTGCCCTGTGAGTGCAGCCATCGCGTTCATCATCTTCTGGAGCTTTTGCTGTTGCTCTTGAGCTTTGGTCACTGACCGTGTAAGCGGTCTATGACCTGTAGATGCACGGCTGTCCTCCTTTCTCGACGCCATGTATACTGTATGAACTATTATGCCCCCAGACTTAAGACGTTTTGGTTAACCACCTTTAGCATTTGCCGTGGGCGCGGGGATTTTCTACGGCCTTCTTCTTTTGTGGGCCGTTGAAGTTGAGGGGGCCGTCGCAGTGGGCACCCTGGCGGTTGTTGTCCTTTGCTGTTTAATAGGACGGTCTTTTTCTTCATCCACCCACGCCTTTTTTTGTTGACGAGAGTGATCTGGGTCAATTACGGAGTCTTGAACCCTTCGCCAAACCTTGTATATTTTTTAGGACAGCCGTTGAGGGGGCTGCTCCATCTTCGTTTCCGGAACTCTCTCCGCAGGTGGAGGAGATCTTTTCAGTGTAGCAGTTGGAGAGTTCTTATGTACCCTCTTCAGCGGTTCAAAGCTGTTCCCAGTTGGAACAACAGCATCGACTTCCACCACTGGAGTAGGTGGAAATAGCCCCGAGGGGGAGTTGCCCCCTTCCTTCCTTACACGTCGCCAATAGCGACGTCGAGCATGACGAGCCATTGGGACTGGCTCGGTGATAGAGACGGCTTCTTTTTGCCCCCTCTCTGAATGAGGTGCCGCTGGTGCCAGCCTCTTAAAGACTGATGTTGTCTTTTGAGTGGTAATATTCAATCTGTCAAAGACAGATCCTCGAGCAGGGGCAGGAGCCGGAATAGACATCCTTGAAAAGACTAACTCTTTGATGGGAGAAGCCGCCTTAACGACTTCTGGAGCAACGGTTGTTGCCTTCCTTGGGACAACCACTTTGGGGTTCATAGGCTTCTTGGCGGGCCCCTCAGAGTTCTGATCCAGCCTGGCAAAGACAGAGGCTGTTGGTTTGATAGTGGACGACCCGTTGAAAGGGGTCGTTGTAGCAGTGAGCCGGTCGAAGACCGACTTCTTGTTTGCTTCTGGTGCAGGCATCGGCATGGTGAAGCTTGCAGGCGGGATCATGGTCCCGAAAAACAGGCCAGTGGTGGCCCAGGTAACCTGTTCTATCGGCAGGGCAAGGATGGAAGCCGCTTTAGGCCCATATGCTACACCTCCAGGTGAGGTGGAGCATCGGCTGCATTGGCACTTCGAGCAATTCGAGCAGTTAGAGGCCATTGATGCTTGATTTATGCGCCAGGAAAAAGACCAAATCTTAGTAACTTGAAAATCCAAAGTCAACCATTAACAAACCGCGATTCGTTCGCGAAGACGACACACGAAGTGTGGAGTGGAAAGAGGAAAAGGTCCCACCGGGCGTGCCAGAATCTGTTCCCCTCCGAATGGCGGCCGAGACGACGTGAGGGCGTCTTGCCTGAGATTCGGGGCAGATACTATTTGGTTTTATCCGTCCATCTCTCCGAAGATGTCAAGTTGATTTATGGCACCGTGTATCAGAGGTTTAGACGGATGCGGCCGATGTAGCAGACTTCGTTAGATTCCCCTTCGCTTGAGGGGTTTTTGATTGTGGGGACGCTCTTCCCTGCAGGCGCAAGCCCCTGTAGTTAATTACGCTACCGCATCGCGGTAGCCACTTTCTCCTTCTCCAGAATTTCACTTCGTGTCGTGTGTGTTTGTTTTGTTTGTGGTTGCTAGTGGATTGTATACAGGGACTATTTATTTCGTCGTCCGTACGACGGGGATTAGTCCAAATCCGTATTTTCTTAGATTTGGGTTTTGGGTTTTGGTTTAAGGATACGTTAGCCATTTTTGAGGCTAAGATCAACTTAAACGTTTGCTAAGGATACGTTAGTTTAATTTTCAGACTAAGATCAACTTAACGGGATCGTCTAGATCCATTTCCAGTTTAGGGACATGGTGGTCCATTTAATATATGGCCGTCGGGACCCGTCACCTCTCTGACGACGTTGAAGGATTACAACGACATGTGTCAGAGGAGTTCGGAGATGTATCCTTGAACCAAAGTTTATTGGGGGTCTTATAGTCCAATTTGAGACTAAAGTCTGTTTGAATGTTTAAGGATATGTTAGCCATATTTGAGGCTAAGATCAACTTGAACGGGATCGTTTAGATCCAACAAAAGAGCATTTGGAGGCTCTATTGTTCCAGTTTAGGGACGTAGTGGTCCATAGGTAGTTTAGGGACATTGCGGTCCATTGGTAGTTTAAGGACATTGCGGTCCATATTCCAGTTTAAGGACATGGTGGTCCACTGGTAGTTTAAGGACGCTTAAGTCTGTGGGTTTAAGGACCCCTACAGTCCGTATTTTAGTTTAAGGACGCATAAGTCCGTGGGTTTAAGGACCCTACAGTCCGTATTTTAGTTTAAGGACGCATAAATCCGTAGGTTTAAGGACCCCACAGTCCGTGTTGATGAGTGGTTGTTGGGACTCATCACCTCTCTGACGTCGTTGAAGGATTACAACGATAGGAGTCAAAGGAGTTCGGAGATGTACCCTCGAACCGGATGTAAATTGATTTAAGAGAGCAGCTGTGCTCAGTCAGTTTAATTTGAGGACTTACGGCCATGATTGGGCTAAGTCCAGTTGAAAAAATGTTTAACGTTTTTATTTGTTTTTGGCCTATTAGGCCTGTGCTAGGGCTTTACCTATGTTTAATAATGCATAGCATTAAGCTTGGTCTCTGTTGGACCTTTATTTGGGTTCTGCCCCTTTTAAATGATGCACAGCATCTATTTTTATTTGGGCTCTGAGGCATTGCATCTGTTTGAAAATAATGCATAGCATTTACTAGGCCTGTTAGGCCTTTTTAATTGGGCACAGCCCTTCTTTTTAATGATGCAGTGCATCAATCATCTGACAGTGGCCATGTGGCCTGTCAGGCGCTTTGCGCCAATAAATGAGCGCAAGCGCTTATGGAGGTGACACGTGTCACGCAAGCGCAGTGCGTTGCACCAGTGCGCTGCGCTTGCGCTGCTGACACGTGGCGTGCTTTGGTGAGTTGTGCCAATTTTAGAGAGCAAGGCTCTTTCTTATAAGCGCATAGCGCAAGTGATTCAGATGCTGACACATGGCGCTCTCTGGTGGCTTGCGCCAACCCAGGAGCGCAACAGTGTAGTCTTTCCAAGTGCAAGGCATTATCTTGAGAATCTTTAAGATTCCAGAACCAATGGTTCATAAAAAGTGTAAAGCACTGTTTGATTTCTTTATCCAGTTTAGATCAAAGAAAACAAGTTTTTTCTTGTTTTTCTTGTTTTCAGAGAACCAGAGGTTTATAAAAGAGTGCAAAGCACTTATTATCATTGATCTTGTTCTTAGATCAATGATCTATTAGAAGAAATTCTTCTATTTTATGAAGGTTTTTACCTTTTTCTTGAAATTTCTTCAGAATTCTCTCTGTTTTGAGGTTCTCAATCTCTCACAAAATGTTGATGCTTTTGATTTGGGGTCTAGGGGCCTTTATATAGTGCCAATAAATTTCTTAAATTTGTTAAAGAGATCTTTCTCTGAGTGATTTGGGGAATTTTCCCCACCGTTGGATTTTTGATCCAAGGCTTCTGTTTTACAGAAGAAAATCTTCTTGTTTTAACAAGAACAGGAAAATCTTGCTAGAATTTAATTCTGTTTGGCGCAAACGCTCCAGTGCATGACACGTGTCAAGCAGCGCAACTGCGCTGACGCGTGTCGCGCAGCTGCGCTTGCGTATCTGCGCTGACAGGCGCAGCGCAGCTGCGCTTGCGCATCTGCGCTGACACGTGTCGCGCAGCGCACGGCGCAGCGCATCTGCGCTGACACATGTCGCGCAACTGAAGCGTTGCTTCCTTTAATTTTGTTTTAAATAGAGCTTTGCTCTGATTGGGCACGCTGCGCTGGCGTATCAGTTTTCGACACGTGGCGCGTTGCACGCAGCGCAAAGAATTTGAAGCGTTGCTTCGAATTTTGAATTTTGAAATTCAAACAGAGCATTGCTCTGATTGGTGGAAACAATATACATACGTGATATTGTATTGGTTAGGGACAATTGAGACATTGATTTTTATTCCATTGCGCATATGAAATGTAGTATACATGCTATACTTACATGCTTACACATATACTTTGCTATAGCTACATGTACATCATACTTATATACTTACATGTACACCCACATACCTTACTACAGCTACATGTACATCATGCATACGTACTACATGTACACTCAAATACCTTTCTATAGCTACATATACCCCTAAGTGGTATTGTATTGTCATTTGATATTAAGACGTTGATTATTATACTATTACGCTTATGAAATGCATCATACATACCTGTTTACATGTAGATACACATATCTTGCTATAGTTACATGTACACTTCATATGATGCTGCACTTGATTTTGGAGGAATTGGGAACCGTATGATATATTTTAAAACTGGATTAATTTAAAAGAGCGGTTTTCCCTTAATATGCCCATATTACTGTTTTATGTTACATCAGTTTTCATGGATTTACACATTGAGATATGGATTTCATGTGATTTATGGATTTGAGAACCGTGGGGGTATTTCAAGAAATTTATGTATTGTTTGAAAACCCGGTTTCACTCGATATGATATTTCAGTGCGTCCACCATGAGTTTTCTCGGTTCTGAGATTTGTGTTAGAAACCCAATTCGATGAGCGGTAGGCACCGTCTGCGGGTACATGGTGGACCGGGTATGGTTCCCCGGGGAAAGAGGTGATTTTCGTGATATAGACGATGAGCCTGGCGGAGTGCTAGTACCTACCGGTGATAGTATTTGGACTCGGCGGTTATCTGGGGGATACCGACCGGAGTTATGTACGGACATGATATGTGGATTGCGAGTGTCGATGTTGGACACTCGGATTCCATGTGATGTACAGACATGAAGGCCGGTCCTAGTGACGGCGCCAGAGATATGAGGATTTACGTGTCGATGCTGGACATGGGTTTCACGATATTTCGAGTGTCGATGTTAGACACTCAGGTTCCATTATTTTGATGTGTCGTTAAGGGACACACACACACACACAGACAGGCATATGTTTTAATGAGGTTTCGAGTGTCGATGTTGGACACTCAGGTTCCTTGAGAATTATAGATTGAGGGCCGATCAGGGTGACGGTGCCTGAAGTATTGGGATTTGGGGTGTCGTTGATAGATACCAGGATTTTCCACGATAATGATTCATTGATAATGTTATGTTTTATCCCATACCCAGCATTTATTTGATATGTATTGCTTCATATATTTGTATTACATGATAGAGTATCTTTCATGACTGTTGCATATACATATCGCCATATTATACTATCAGTTTGCATGTGATAGATTATCGCAGTACGCGCATACTTGCGATTACCTGCATGATCTTATTTACTATTCACGAGTTGGCAACTCACCTCCGTTGTGCCACAGTTTTTTGCAGGTTAGACCTTCAGAGTAGTCGCGGCAAGGCTTCATCATATTGTATCTTTTCCGACGGATACCGCTACTGTTGGCTTGAGCCTTTACTATAGGTGGTGTAACATTTCAGTAAAATAAAATAGTATTTTTGGGAATTTTTTCAATTTAATAATAATATATTGAATATTTTAATAAGGCGGTATAATTAAATACCGATAAATTGGGAAAAATTTAGAAAATTATGGAAATTTTTGAAATGAGGGTGTTTTATGTGATTTATGCAAATTATAAGTTTTATGATTTATTATACACTATTTAAAGCTAACCGCGATTGAATATCGCTAATCGCGCGTTAAGCGTGTTTTGTGCACATGACATGCACATATCATTTTTAGCATTTTTACATTTTTCCTAGCATGGCTTTTCTTCATTTTCAAGCTTGTTTTGGTTTAAATGAAATGAGAAAAGAAAAGATAACCAAGAAAAGAAAAGAAAAGGAAAATGAATATAGAAATGGGGTAGGGGCATGAGAGAGAGTGCGAGGGGTCTTCTTTGACAAAGGGCCCTTGTAAATCATTCATCATCTTCATCATCTCTCCTCTCCCTCTTCTCAAGGCTGCTGCCTTCTCATTCATCCCCTCTCCACCTCCTCAAAACACCATGAAAAACTCCTCAAAACTCCATCTCCCTTTCAATAAAAATGTGCACAAGCCCTTTAGCAACACTTTGGACCAAGAAAAATCGGATTTTGGAGACTTGGGGCAACTCAAGAATTTTCTTGAGTTGCCAAATGAGGTATTTTCTTAACCATTAGCATAGTATTACCATTGATTTTACATCCATGCATGTTTAGAAGTGGTATTGTGATGTTTAGCGAGGTTTGGAAATTCCAAGTTAGGGTTTGAGGAATTTTGAATTAGGATTACAACCTTTGTAGATCCAGTCCTTCGCTTCTTAAGTTCCGTGTTTAGGTCCCTTCGCTGCGATCATCGTGCATCCGGACTCTGGAGATGCTCCACCAAGAGAATGATGCAAACTTGCTTCCGATCTTCGATAACAAAAATGATCTAACTTGAAGTTTCGTTAACACAAGCTCTCACTCACTAAATGAAGTGAACACCCTCATCTAAATGGCAAGGATAGATGAGGATGATGAAGTTGGATTTATGCTCTCATTTTTTTCTATTTCTCACTCATTTTCATCACCTTTGAAAAAGCTACAAAGCTTTTCTATGAAGAACTTGTTCATATCAGATTTTTGCATTTTCATACCGCCCAATTTTTATCACATTGCATATCCATAGATACTCTTGAGCCGTGTTTGCTAGTCAATTGCAGGATACAGGTTCTCGGTTCCAAAACGATGAAATTCATGGAAAACACGAAAAATCCGGGTTCTTGCCGACCACAGATAAAACACGGTCTCCGTCCCTCATTCGTATGTTGCCAGATACCAGTAGGAAGACAAAATGTCAAATCTATGCACAAGGCTCAATGGTGGCACAAGATCCAAGAGATCTACGCGGAGCTCGAGGCAATCATGACAAAATCTTGACAAAAAGTCCACCTTTCCCTCAACAGAAATTCTGGAAAATTCGGGAAGCAATTATGAGAAAATACATATACCAGATTAAAGCTCCTATCAGATCAGGGTCCCACCAAAAAGACCCAGACCCAAGTCATCAAAACGGCCGCGGAAGCGCGGCCAAAGGGGGGTCTTGGCCGCGCTTGCGCGGCCGTTCTGGCGCCAAGTGTGCAGGGTTTTGGGGGGTAGGTTGGTCTTTTCATGTATGTTCTGTTGGTTACCCTAGGGTTTCATGTTTTGGCCTATAAATTGCCCAGAAGTTTGTGAAGGAAAGGGTCCATAATCTTGTATTTCTTTTTGCTAGGTTTTAGTACATGTTCTTCTTCCTCTTCTCACATCTTCTCCATTAAACTTGTAAGTGAGCTTTTGAGTGAAGAGTGATGAATAAAGAAGACCATTTTTATTATCATGCTTGTCTCTTTCTTTACTTGTTATAATTGTTGTAATTTTAATTGTTAAGTAGTTGTTGTTATTTCCTTGTTGTTTGTTTCTTCTCTCTTTTTCTTTATCCTTTCATACGACAATGATACTTACGCTTGATCCTCGCCAAGGTGAGGTCGCAAACAGTTAGTCGTATTCTTCTAATCTCCTTCTTCCTATCTTCCTCTTTTGTGTTGTTTTATTTTTCCGTATTATGATGTGTGAGTAGTTCATTCTTGTTAGGGTAGGATAAGGGAAGTTTGAGAGAAGGAAATCTCTCTCACTCTTTCCTTGCCCAACAGCTTAAATCGACTCCCGTTAATCCATCCACAATCCGCTCCTTACGGCACCCTATCCTACATGATAGCGGTGATTCCGTAGTGAGACCGGTTGTGGTTGGATTAACCGGAGGTTATGGCTAAGAGCCAAGAACGGACGGACAAGCACCAAAAGGAAGACTTATGCGTTGGAAAGCCTAGCTTATACTCGCAAAGTCCTTCCTAGTCGTGCTAATCCCCGTTGTTGCCGATTACCGTAACACGATATTAAGAAGGGCAACGAAAGATGTGGAGACTCCTAACTCAAACTAACCTAATCCTAACCCTAACATGCTCTCTTTAAATATCAACTCAACACTTAGATAACTACAAACAAAATCTGAACAACCGGACTTAACTCGTCGAAAAACACATAGAAAAAGATTCCCATCTCCCTGCGGACAACCCGTACTCAACCGGCTAGCTACATGCGAAACCGTCTTGATTGCGGTATTTAAACTAAACTTGACACGCTCGTAACCTACCAATCAAATGGCGCCGTTGCCGGGGAGACGGTAGTTTATTTCCTTGTGTAATTTCGGGTTAATTTGTGAATATAAAAACAACCAAAAACCAAAAAAAAATATATACTTTGTAAAAGAAACCATCTTGTTATTTTTGATTAGTTTTTGTGCAAGTGTGCAGGAAATACGAAGCTCAAGATCGACGCCAAGGACGTTGGAAATACGGAGTTCAAGTACAGTGCAAAAGACGTGGGAAGATAGACCCACATTTTCGCGGCTACACCGCGACGGACGAAAACGAAGCATCCGGTCTACTGTACAAATCTGGAGCTGTTCCAGTGAGCAAATCCAATTTCAGGACATCAAGACAACCAGAAGAGACACAGAAAGGCATCTTCACAAAATTTCAAGGCCCAATCCCTCTATACAGCCGCGTAAGCGTGGCCTTATCACCTGTTTGGCCGCGCTTGCGCAGCCGTTTGGTGGGGTCAGGGTGTTATTTTCTCTCTGTAAGTCTCTCTCCTTCTTCCCACTCCTCTGAGCTCCAATAAATTGTGTTTTCTGCAGCCTTCTTTGCGCAAATTCTTCTCCCCCTTCCAATAAACTGTTTTTGTGCAGGATTCTTTGCGCCGCAAATAAAATTTGTTTGCTGTTGATATTGTTACTGTTTTGCATTCTTTAATACGGACTTAAGGGGCTTGAAACCAATCCAGATTGGGTCGGGATTTCATCACCCTTCCCAGGACCCCGGAAATCACTAAAGCATATGCATTGTCCATTGTAAATTAAAAAATACTAGACTTCAGCCCTAAGGACTTCGCGCTCATTAGGAGAAGATAAACCTTGTTTAGAACCTTGCTTAACCGTATATTGTTTACGGGGTGTCTAGGAAAGTGTTAAAGGCGCAACCGCCGAAAGAGAAAGGGTTATTTAATTAAGGAACTTCGCGAAAGCGTTGGACAACCTCCCCTTATCTCTGCACTTACCTGGCCTCGTGATCAGTGTATTTTTAAGCCTGTTTCTCGACACTGTTTAACTTCGACAATCAAGTTCAGGAGCAGGTCTAGTAGACCTAGGTTACCCTAGATCTAGGTGTGATTGTGCATATCTTGTTTGTGATTGCTTAAGCCGTATTTCCGTACATACTTCTGTAAATCTCTTTCTAAAAACAAAATAAAAAAAGAAAAAATCAAAAACTTTTATAAAAACTTGCCCTTTTGTCGCCAAATCCATTTTCACCCAACACCCATCGCCTTTCTTCATTGATGTTTTCTTACCCTCACCTTCTTCGCTTTGACTATACTAAACTCGTTTAGTGTATGTCCGCTTGGACTCGGGACACGAGCGCCCGTCTAGTCCGCGTTACGTTAGTCGCGACCGACTACGCGATCGACTGCGAAGTCGATACTCCGTCCACTCCTCTTTCACCCCTTCCTTTGCCGGCCAACTCCGACGTTGACCGGAATTCTGTTCATACATCTTCACCTTCACCTTCACCAACCTCTTCTTCCGCGATGTCGGGATTTAATCCGAACATCTCGTTGACCACCCCTGGATTGGCTCCACCTCCTATGGAGACCAATCTCCCACCACCTCCGCCTGTTGTAGCGCCGCAGCGAATTGCGCTCCATGATCGTTTCTACCCTACCCGATCTGCACTTCCCACCTGCCTTTCTCTTCCTCCGGCCAATGGGGACAACTTTGAAATTAAGCCCCATTTCATCAACATGCTTCCACGTTTTCATGGGCTTGAATCTGAAGATGCCTATATCTTCATAAATAAATTTCAAAATGTCTGTGCCATGATGAAAACCACCCAGCTGTCGGACGATGCTATACGTCTACGGGTCATTCCGTTCACTTTATGCGATCTCGCAGAAAAATGGCTGTATAGCACCGCTTCCCACTCAATCACCAGCTGGGACGAGTTTGTTAAAGCGTTTCTAAAAAAATTCTACCCAAATCATAAGACCGCAAGAATTCGAAATGAGATCAACCAATTCTCCCAGCTTCCTTCTGAACCCTTCTGGAAGTGCTTTGACCGATACAAAGACCTTCTTGTTCAGTGTCCTCACCACGGTATAGAGAAATGGCAACTCTGCCAAACCTTATACGAGGGACTGAACCCAGCAACGAAGCAGTTGCTGGAAACCATCTGTCAGGGCCACTTCCTATCCAAATCTGACGAGGAAGCGTGGCAGTTCTTTGACGATCTTGCGGAGCAAACGCTACAGTGGGAGAGCACCAGACCGACTCCTTCTTCTTCTTCTACCTCCACTTCTACCGGTCAGTCTAGGGTAGGAATTCACCAGCTTGATGTCTCTATTGCGATGAGAGCTGAAATGACTGCAATAACAAAAAAGCTTGAAGCAATAGAGAGCAAATTTTCTTCTCCTACTCCTGCCCCTGTTCTCCCCCTTCGTACCATCTGCGCTTGTTGTTCCGATCCTTCTCACTTGACCGAAGAGTGTCCTTACAATCCACCCTCGCAAGGACAGGATCAGGTTAATGCTGCCTTTCAGCAAAGACCAAGGAATGATCCATACTCTTCCACCTACAATCCCGGTTGGAGGAACCACCCCAATTTCGCCTGGAATCAGAATCAGAATCAATTCCAGGGCAACAATTTCCAAAGGGGCCCTCCACCGCAACAACAAGCGCAACAACAAACTCAGTATCAGCAGCCCTTCCAACCCCAACCTTACCAAAACCAGACGAACAACTTTGCACCGAACAATTCCTTTCCACCAAACAACTTTGTTCCGTCGAACAACGATAAGGTTTCCTCGCTCGAGCGAAGTCTGGATGCGTTTGTTAAACAATCGACTCAATCCACCGCCAACATCCAGTCTTCGATCCAATCTTTAGTGCAACACACCGCCGCACACGGGCAGAGCATCAAGACCATCGAGGCCCAGATTGCACAGCTGAACGCGGCCTTGAGCGAGCGAGAGAAGGGGAAGCTCCTGTCCCAGCCACTTCCAAATCCCGGCCACCCACATAATGCACATGTTGCTCTTGAACAACAAAACCATAATGTGAGTGCCGTGACCACACTGAGATCAGGGAGGGTGCTGCAAAACAACATTGGCAAGCAAATCAACGATGACACCCCGGCCGCTTCTTCTTCTGCTTCTTCTCCTTCTTCTTCTTCGTCTTCCGAGCCTATTCCCCGTTCTTCACGAGGCTCTCCCTCTTCTTCTTCTGCCCTGAACGGACCCGCTTCTCACTCCACGAAAACACCTATTCTGGGATCTGTTCCAACTCCAAGATCTCCTCCTCCAGCTCTAGACTCAACCAATTTTCAAAATGTTCCATTTCCAAACCGGTTGAGGTCTAACAAACAAAATCCACAAATGGAGAAGATTTTGGAGTTATTCAAGCAAGTTAACATTAACATTCCTCTTTTAGATGCTGTCCAACAAGTCCCTTCTTACGCAAAAATCTTAAAGGACTTGTGCACGAAAAAGAGGAAGTCTCAGGTACCCAAGAAAGTTTTCTTGGCTAGTGCTGTGAGTGATGCCCTTACCCAATCTTTACCACAAAAACGGAAGGACCCTGGCTGTCCTACGATTTCAATTACTATTGGGGATAAGAACATCAACCGCGCACTATTAGATCTTGGTGCCAGTGTTAACTTGCTTCCGTATTCAGTATACGAGCAATTAGGCGTCGGAGAGATGAAACCCACACACTGCACTCTCCAGATGGCCGACCGATCGATCACCCATCCTAGGGGTGAGCTAGAGGATGTGTTAATCAAAGTCGGGGATTTCATATTCCCCGTCGACTTCATTGTCTTAGATACACAGCCTGTAGCTAACCCCCGGAATCAAATTCCGGTGATACTCGGTCGCCCATTTCTCGCAACCTCAAATGCTGTGATCAATTGTCGCAATGGTTCAATGAACCTCTCTTTCGGAAATATGACAATTGAACTCAACATATTTAGGTTGGGGAATCAGCCCGCCGAACCTAATGCTCATATACTGGATGTCTGCTCGATCCAGGAGATCACACCAGAAGAGTGTGAATTCGAGGAGTTTCTGTTTGAACACGATGATCTTGACGCCACTAGTGCGTGTCTCTTCGAACCTGCTGCTGTTTCTGCGCCCGATAACGACTATGAGTGTTTCACGTTCACGAACGATCTTAGCCTCGCACAACCCGAGTTTGAATCTTTCGACTTTTCGGATGAGTTACCTGAACCATCCGACTCGGTTGCCTACACTCGTTTTGAACCTTTGCTGGAGTCCTTTGAGTTCGAGACCTTTGCACCAGTCTTGCCTTCCATCATTTCACCTCCAACGCTCGAACTCAAGCCGTTGCCGTCTCACCTTAAGTATGCTTACTTAGGTGAGAACGAGACCCTTCCTGTCATCATCTCGGCTTCTCTAGCTCCCGAGCAAGAGAAAGCCCTTCTCGCGGTCTTGCACAGCAACAGGCAAGCTTTTGGCTGGTCCATGGCGGACATCAAGGGGATTAGTCCCCTCATCGTTGAGCATAACATTCATCTGATGGATGATGCCAAACCAGCCCGGGATCCACAAAGACATCTTAATCCAGTCATGAAGGAGGCTGTGAAGAAGGAGATCGTCAAATGTCTAGATAGTGGTATCATTTACCCTATCTCTGATAGCCAGTGGGTTAGCCCCATTCACGTTGTCCCCAAGAAGTCGGGCATCACGGTCATAACCAACGAAGCGAATGAGTTAATCCCTACTCGCACCCAAACCGGGTGGCGAGTTTGCATTGATTACAGAAAACTCAACGCTGCAACGCGGAAAGACCACTTTCCGCTACCTTTTATTGACCAGATCCTCGAACGATTGGCCGGACATGAGTACTATTGCTTTCTAGATGGCTACTCTGGCTATAATCAAATTCCCATCGCCGAAAAAGACCAGGACAAGACCACTTTCACTTGTCCTTTCGGCACGTTTGCATATCGACGCATGCCCTTTGGGTTATGCAATGCGCCCGCTACCTTCCAGCGGTGTATGATGGGGATTTTCTCAGACATGGTGGAGAAATTTCTGGAAATTTTCATGGATGACTTCTCCATTTTCGGCGATTCTTTTGACGAGTGTCTGCTGCATCTCGACGCTGTCCTTACCAGATGTAAGGACAAGAATCTCACTTTGAACTGGGAGAAATGCCACTTCATGGTGCGCGAAGGTATTGTCTTAGGACATATCATCTCGCAAAATGGCATAGAGGTTGACAAAGCAAAGATTGAGGTCATTTCCAATCTGCCTCCTCCCCGATGCGTCAGAGATATCCGAGCCTTCCTTGGCCATGCCGGTTTCTATAGACGGTTTATCAAGGACTTTAGCAAGATTGCTAGGCCCTTGACACTTTTGCTGGCCAAGGACACGCCTTTCGACTTCAACTCGAGCTGTGTGACTGCATTCGAGTCACTGAAACGCTCACTCACTTCTGCTCCCGTTCTCTCTTCTCCTGACTGGACGCACCCATTCGAGATTATGTGCGATGCATCCGACTTTGCCATCGGTGCTGTCCTTGGACAGCACATCAACAAGATGCCGCATGTAATCTATTACGCGAGCCGAACCCTGAACGACGCACAACTCAATTATACAACGACTGAGAAGGAATTCTTAGCTGTTGTATTTGCTCTAGAAAAGTTCAGGCCCTACCTCATCGGCTCTCCAGTCATTGTCTACACGGACCATTCAGCTTTGCGCCATCTTTTTGCGAAGAAAGATGCAAAATCTCGGTTAATCCGTTGGATCCTCTTGCTTCAAGAGTTTGACCTTGTCATTAAGGACAAACGAGGATGTGAAAACGTGGTTGCCGACCATCTCTCGCGACTTCCTTCTTCGCCTTCGCTTCCAATTCCGATAAACGACGTTTTCCCGGATGAACAACTCTTGACAGTATCTTGCGAACCCTGGTTCGCAGATATTGTGAACTATTTGGCCACGGGATTGCTACCGACCGAATGGTCACGTCAGGACAGACTTCGCTTCTTATCCCAAGTAAAACACTTTTACTGGGACGAACCCTACTTGTTCAAGTACTGTCCCGACCAGATTATTCGTCGGTGTGTCCCAGATGAGGAATTCAAGAGTGTGCTGTCATTTTGCCACGACCAAGCATGTGGCGGGCATTTTGGGCCCAGAAAGACAGCTGAGAAGATCTTGCAATGTGGTTTCTACTGGCCACAACTTTTCAAATACGCTCACGACTATTGCAAGACTTGCTCCCGGTGCCAACACATGGGCCGGATATCCCGGAGGAATGCGATGCCGCTCCAACCGATCTTGGTTGTGGAGATTTTCGATGTTTGGGGGATAGACTTCATGGGGCCGTTTCCCAGCTCTTTTGGGAACTTGTACATCCTTCTAGCTGTTGATTACGTCTCTAAATGGGTCGAGGCTGTGCCCAGCCGAACTGACGACAACAAGGTTGTCGTTAGGTTCCTTAAAGAAAACATTTTCTCACGGTTTGGGCGCCCCCGAGCGATCATTAGCGACAATGGAAGTCATTTCTGCAATAAAACTTTCGAAGCCTTAATGCGGAAATACTCCATTAATCATAAGCTTTCTACGCCCTACCACCCCCAAACCTGCGGGCAGGCCGAAGTTTCAAATCGGCAAATCAAGCAGATATTGGAGAAGACGGTTTCCAAGAACCGTAAGGATTGGTCTTTGAAACTCACTGATGCCCTTTGGGCATTTAGAACCGCTTATAAGACCGACCTTGGCATGTCTCCCTATCGGCTTGTGTACGGAAAAGCCTGCCACCTTCCGGTCGAAATCGAGCATCGCGCGTTTTGGGCGATAAAGGAGCTGAATCTGTCTCTGGAGGACGCGGGCAGCTATCGGAAGCTGCAGCTGAACGAACTGAACGAGCTTAGGGATGAGGCTTACGACAACGCGGTTGTCGTTAAGAATCGAACGAAGGTGTTTCATGATAAACACCTTGTGCGCAAAACCTTCGTACCTGGTCAGCAGGTACTTCTTTACGACACCCGACTTCACTTCCATCCTGGAAAGCTCCGATCTCGCTGGAAAGGGCCGTATTTTGTGCGGACTGTGTATCCGCAGGGCGCTGTGGATTTGGAAAATCCAAAGGACGGTTCACTCTTCAAAGTGAACGGACACCGATGCAAACCGTACCTTAGCGCCGAACCAACAGAGGAGCTCCTGTTCTTACAGGAGCCGGTTTACCTTGCTTGATCTTCCTCTGCCTACCTCCAAACTTCGGTTATCCAGCCAAGAACAGTGGACACTGTTCCAAATAAGTTTGGGGGTATGTACAAACCATTTTGTTTATATTTGTGTATATTCTTTTTCTGTTCTTTCAAAACAAAAACAAATAAAAATTGTGTATCGCTAACCAACAATTTTGAACCTTCAAACTACTCTCTTCATGCAACGACAGTGAGGACACTGTCCAGTTTAAGTTTGGGGGTACGCTCGGTACGCATTTCTTACCTTCGCATTCATATGTATATTTTGCATCTGTATATTAAAATCCATAAAATCCATAAAAATTTGAAAATTTTCCAAAAATATAAAAACTTTTTTGTCAAGTTAGCTTGTGGAAGAACTCTGATTCAACATTCGACGGTTTTTGTTTGATAAAATAGGAATAACTAGATCTTATGTTGGATTTTGAAAACCTGAAAGATAACTCTCCTTTGAAGTTAACTATAGCTGATATACGTCTTTACATCACACTACACGTGTCGTGAGTTTTGGGAATTAGATGACAAGTCTTTCATGTTCAAACTTTTAAACAGATAAATGATTTTCTGAGAATCAAATAGGTTTGTTCTGAAATAAGTAATGTCAAGAATAGTTTATGAAGTAAAGCGAATATGAAGGAATGTTATTGATGCCGTAATAGGAGCTAAGTCTGAAAAATAACCCATCTAAAACTTGATTGGAATGATTACACACCAAACCCACTAGACACGTCTTTTATCCAAAAAAATATTTGAACTGCCGGTTATATCTCCGTTCGTATTAAATCATCTGATTTTCACGCCAAACTGTCTTTTGTTTTTGGACCTAGGTAACTTGAGTAATTAAGTCCGCTGGGGTGTTTCTACACCTAATGCCCTAAAACCAACTGGTTTGGGTGCATTGGCTCAAAGCTCGCTAAGAAGCCTAGAAAGTCCAGTTTAAAACAAAGTCAAGCAAGTGTTCTCTCCGAGTTAAAATTCCTAACGGTTCTTTGTGTGAGAATAATCTTGATAAAAGACAGGCTTTTAAAAAAAAATTTAACGGAGATATGAAGGTTTTACTCTTTGATAAAGACTATTGCACGTTCACAGAGGTGTGTATGAAATGAAAACAAGAAAAGGTGGAGTGAAAAATACGACTTAGTTTCCTGTTAAGGAAGATAGAAATTCTGAAGTTGAAACCTCACTGGAAAACGAAACTTGAAAAATGCTTAACTCGTTATAAAACTTATGTGATCCTTTTAAAATTGTTATCTGGGCTTTATTGTGCGACATGATGACTCTAATCGATCCTTCTGGAACTTTACGACACTATCCGCACTGCACGTAAAGACATATAAAATCTGTAGTTAAATAAGATGTGAGGTGTGAAAAATAAAGGTTCGATAATCTAGACTTAGGATTATAGAATTGTTATTTTCTAAAAACAAAACTTTAGGGTTTGAAACTTAGTCATTTTTTTACAAACCAACTTGACCGGATTTTGTGGGTAGTATCCGCTGAAAACCCTCAGGAGACAACACTCCTCCTACTAGGGACACCTAGAGGTTTAACGGCTTGTTGCACATGCTCAGTGCAATCGCGTTCCCTGCGAAAGTGAGGTTAGGAAATTTTTTTTGAATGAATGGACTTTGCTCGGGACGAGCAAATGATAAGTTTGGGGGTATTTGTTCATATCAGATTTTTGCATTTTCATACCGCCCAATTTTTATCACATTGCATATCCGTAGATACTCTTGAGCCGTGTTTGCTAGTCAATTGCAGGATACAGGTTCTCGGTTCCAAAACGATGAAATTCATGGAAAACACGAAAAATCCGGGTTCTTGCCGACCACAGATAAAACACGGTCTCCGTCCCTCATCCGTATGTTGCCAGATACCAGTAGGAAGACAAAATGTCAAATCTATGCACAAGGCTCAATGGTGGCACAAGATCCAAGAGATCTACGCGGAGCTCGAGGCAATCATGACAAAATCTTGACAAAAAGTCCACCTTTCCCTCAACAGAAATTCTGGAAAATTCGGGAAGCAATTATGAGAAAATACATATACCAGATTAAAGCTCCTATCAGATCAGGGTCCCACCAAAAAGACCCAGACCCAAGTCATCAAAACGGCCGCGGAAGCGCGGCCAAAGGGGGGTCTTGGCCGCGCTTGCGCGGCCGTTCTGGCGCCAAGTGTGCAGGGTTTTGGGGGGTAGGTTGGTCTTTTCATGTATGTTCTGTTGGTTGCCCTAGGGTTTCATGTTTTGGCCTATAAATAGCCCAGAAGTTTGTGAAGGAAAGGGTCCATAATCTTGTATTTCTTTTTGCTAGGTTTTAGTTACATGTTCTTCTTCCTCTTCTCACCTCTTCTCCATTAAACTTGTAAGTGAGCTTTTGAGTGAAGAGTGATGAATAAAGAAGACCATTTTTATTATCATGCTTGTCTCTTTCTTTACTTGTTATAATTGTTGTAATTTTAATTGTTAAGTAGTTGTTGTTATTTCCTTGTTGTTTGTTTCTTCTCTCTTTTTCTTTATCCTTTCATACGACAATGATACTTACGCTTGATCCTCGCCAAGGTGAGGTCGCAAACAGTTAGTCGTATTCTTCTAATCTCCTTCTTCCTATCTTCCTCTTTTGTGTTGTTTTATTTTTCCGTATTATGATGTGTGAGTAGTTCATTCTTGTTAGGGTAGGATAAGGGAAGTTTGAGAGAAGGAAATCTCTCTCACTTTTTCCTTGCCCAACAGCTTAAATCGACTCCCGTTAATCCATCCACAATCCGCTCCTTACGGCACCCTATCCTACATGATAGCGGTGATTCCGTAGTGAGACCGGTTGTGGTTGGATTAACCGGAGGTTATGGCTAAGAGCCAAGAACGGACGGACAAGCACCAAAAGGAAGACTTATGCGTTGGAAAGCCTAGCTTATACTCGCAAAGTCCTTCCTAGTCGTGCTAATCCCCGTTGTAGCCGATTACCGTAACACGATATTAAGAAGGGCAACGAAAGATGTGGAGACTCCTAACTCAAACTAACCTAATCCTAACCCTAACATGCTCTCTTTAAATATCAACTCAACACTTAGATAACTACAAACAAAATCTGAACAACCGGACTTAACTCGTCGAAAAACACATAGAAAAAGATTCCCATCTCCCTGCGGACGACCCGTACTCAACTGGCTAGCTACATGCGAAACCGTCTTGATTGCGGTATTTAAACTAAACTTGACACGCTCGTAACCTAGCAATCAGAACTCAAGGAAGAAGAAGAAGAAAAATCAATTCATAAACCTTTTGTGATGAATAATGAAATAATATATGATTAATAATGTAACCATGGTAAACTAAACCTTTGTAGAGATTTAACTAGGGCTAGGGTTTCGGTTGGGTTAAGAATGAGTCATTAAAAAATATCAAGCATAATATCTTCACTCAAAACAAATGGAAACCTTCTAGAATGTTCATGAAAGAACTAACCCAATTCAAACACTAACCTTGTTTAATCTCCACAAAACATGTTGCATTAGTAATCATATCATGTTACAATATTATATATCACATATATAATATTTATTGTAACAAAATAAAATAATACAATTAACATATATCGCATATATATCAATATATTACCCGGGTGAGAAAAAGAATCTTTTAGTGAGCTAATATTAGTTAATGTAATTTAATATATCAAATATATTATTATACATTAAATTATCGAATCAACACTTGATCCGACAATCTGTCTATATCGCATATAACCGACTAATATATCTTGTATCATTTCACCGAATCAACACTTGATCCGATGACCCGGCTATATCTCATATACCCGGCCGATATCTCATATCGTGAGAATCTAATACAGTATCACATACACGTATTGTTCTCGGTCCCGCACATATCATATATGTGCTCCTACTCCGTTTTTCCTGAGCCAAGAAACCTCTGTGTAGGACTCTAAAGAATCGTCAATACGCCGGCAGTAGGTGATGATCATATCAAACACCCATAAGATGCAAGCGGTCAGCTAAACGTAACGGCCACCCAGGTATTGAGCACTCAGAAGATCAACAAGCAAGCCTGTACATTCTCCTGAGAATCCAATCAGTAACACTCCGTACAGTCCGGTCTCGTCGTCTGATATGTCGTATAGCTCGCCTAGGGGTGGTATACGTCAGACCCCAATAGCTTGATAAGTCGTGTCGATATGAGGCCTATAACAGTTCGAGAAACTACTGATAACACTTACCAGTAAATCTCAGCAACCCTGGCCAGGGATTTCCAGTTATAGCCAATCAAACACAGCGCAACATCAACTCGGTATACCGGGAGAGGCGAATCCCCTCCCATCGCTCATTGCCTCCATGTGATTCGGGATTGTACCCAAAAGCCACCTTTTTGCACGCCTTCTTATACGTGGTATGATAGAAATCAAAGACAGTGGGAATCATACAAGACTCTATGACGATCTCGGATCAACAAACTACTCTGTACCAGTGTCACCGTAGAACGGCCATCTGACGTGAGGTATAATACCAACTGGGAGTTCTCGGCGAGTCTGTCCAGTGTACCCAGTCTCCACTGAGCACCCGTACACCATCCTTGATGTCAAACACCGATGGATATAGGATCATCCATCGCCCATCATATGGGTCAAGATGCGTATACGCTAGTCTACACTGGAGTATCGATGCCCTGTCTCGGTACTCCCACGACTAGGAACAGTTATAGGATGTACTCGTCGACTCCCGTGGCCTTACTAGTATGATCTCATCATAGTCGTAGTAGTCGAGTACACATCCTAAAGGCTTTATCAACATGTAACATAGAGACAATCAGAGTACATGTTAAGATAAAGTACAACCAGATAGCATACTATCATGTCGAGCAAGAAAGTCCTCCCTATATATGTCCAAGCATCCATTACAATATACATCGTATGTACAGTAATGGCCTCCAGGGCATACATATAATTAACAATCTCCCACTTGCACTAGGGCCATCTGTTGTGGTATCTCATACCCAACAATTAACTGTGGTTGAAGTATCTCATACTCAACCATCCCATAAAAGTCTCTACTGGGAAAAAGGCCTTTATGAGTGGATCCGCGCTGTTGTCCTCTGTGTCTACTCTCCTAACCTCGATCTCCCTAGAGATCAACCATCTCCATGATCAGGTGATACTGCCTAAGAATTATATCTGATGGGACGGGGGTTCCTTGGCATAAGCCACAACTCCATTGTCACACAATGGTAGGAACGAAGTTCATCTCATGAACTTATATATATCCAGACCGCCTCTTTGGTAGCATCCTAGGTAACGATGTATCTTGCCTTTAATCGTCTAGTAAGTCACGGTATCTAGCTTGGACTCTTCCAACATACTATCCCTCCACTGAGGGTAAAGACAATGCCTGCGACTGACATTTAGTCGTCCTTACCACCTGGAACTTTTCCAGTGATTCTCCCCAAGATCGATTGATACCATCTCACTACAACTAGTGAGAATCCTAACATCAAATTAGATCTATCTCATAGATCCAAAACCCAGGATTTAGGAGGTATCGCTTTGATCCTATATGGAGAATCCTTGTGATAAGCGAAGATTGACCGAGCGTAGCATAGGAAACTCCTTCCCTATCAAGAGTATGCCATCCACGTACTCTACGAGGATCACCACTATACTCCCTACTACCTTTTTGTATATACAAGGTTCATCTACCATTTTGATGAAGTCAAACTCTTTGACTACCACATCAAAACAAACGTTCCAACTCCGCGATGCCTGATTTATCACATAAAACATCTTGCTCACGTTTTCGCTGCTCCCACTGTCTACGAAGCCCTCTGGCTGTGTACTTATAGACGCTCTCTTCCAAATCAACATTTAGAAAAGCAGTCATGACACCCAACCGCCAGATATCGTAGTCATTGTATTGTAAGTCCACGTTGCGACCCCCGGTTCTTACGGGGAGGCGGAAACGGTATAAAATCAAAATTTTAACGCAAGAGGCAACATGGACTAAGCTAGGTCGGGATCTTTACCTAAACTAAAACTAGCATACTAAGCTAAAGATATTTAGCTACTCGGATAGAGATGGTTATACCTAGTTTGTCTTGAACTCCTTCGTCTTCAAGCTCCGGTGGTGATCCGATGGCTCCTTCTCGTCGTCTCCGTACGCCGAAGATAGATCCACTTGAAAGCTCCAACCTTTAGCTCCTTCTTCGGTCTTTGAAGAAACTAGCTCACTTGGTTTGCTAAACCTAGTGAACTAGAATGAGTAGAGATGATTTAGAATGGGATTTTATCTATGGTTCTTGATTCTCAACTCATGAGACAAGAGAACCATAGATCAAGAGAGGGAGCAAGAGGTTGAGGGTGAGAGCAAGAGGAGAGCTCAAGAACAAGAGAGAGAATGAGCAAGAAAGAATGAGGCTCTCTTTTTCCTTTCACCCTCTCATAATCCAAAGCAATGATAACTCATCATATCAACAAAAGTCTTATGTGATGGTTGAAGTAACCATAACCTTATCATGTCATGCACTCATTTTACTCAAATGAACAAGCAAGAAAAAGTCTTTGGCATGAAATGATAACCATGGTTATCATGATGGTCAACTAGTCAAGCCTAGTCAACCGGTCAACAAGTCAACAAAAGTCAACAAGTCACCAAAGTCAACAAGTCAACAGAAGTCAACAAGTCAACAACCATATCACCATAACACTTAATTAATATAATAGTTAATCACATATCATATTCTCATTAGGGTTGAGCATAAAGTCAAAAAGTCAACGGTCAACTGTCAACAACCCTAATGAGAATCCGCTGCCTCTGCCTCCCTGTCAACTGTGCATACACACCCGCATCCGTGTTCCGAGGAACACGAATGCAAACTGGATAAATCCAATCCCATAAGGTACACTAGGATCTGGCTTAAACCAAAGCCCGCTAGTGTAAACTGTCCGGACACTGTACGTGCACAAGTGCACGGATGTGACCGAACCCTGTCGCAAAACCATGCGACCTGTCGCAATACCATGCGACCTCTACTCTTTTGCCTAAAGGCGAAAAGCTTTCTGTGTGGGACTCTAAAGACTCGACACTACGCTGGCAGTGGGTTTAACCACAGACCGCAAGCGGCACTAGCTGTGCGTAACGGTCCCCAGGTAATGCCGACAAGAAGACCGACGAGGCGAAACCCATCTGAACTCCTACTGAGCCTGAGTGTGACATTCTCCGTACAGTCCGGTCTGTTCGTCTGATACATCGCATGGCGGGCCTAGGGGGCGGTAAACGTCAGTCCCCCAATAGCGGTACAAGTCGTGCCGGAGCGAAGCCCAAAACACCCTGAGATAACACTGGAAACCTACCAGTATATCTCGTTTGCCCTGGCCAGGGACTACTCGTGTAATGGCTCTCCTAGACACAGCGCGATGTCAACCCCCAATACCGGGAGAGACGAATCCTGTCTAACCGTCACTGCCTCCAAGTGCTTCGGGACTGCACCCAACCACCACCTGTTTGCACGACTCCTTTGAGCCGTGGTAGGGTAGTGATCAAAGTACAGTGGGAACACACCCGAGGCGAAGTGACAGTGTCAAGTCAGCGGACTAAGCTGTACTCATGTCACCTGGGAACTGATAACTGACGATAGGTATAATACCAACTAGTCAGTTCCCTACGAGTCCTGTCCAGTGTACCCGTAACCTAACGAGCACCCGCATACTATCTCAAGTACGACGTACTGACGGCTGTGGGACAGACCGTCTCCCACACTGGGATGAGAAGCGCATGCGCTGGTCTACTCCGGAGTATCGATGCCCTGTCTCGATAGTCCTGCGACCAGGGACCTGAATAAGGATGTGCTTATAGATTACCCAGCCCCCACTAGTGTGACTGCCATCACAACGCTGGTAATCAAGCAAAGATCCTAAGGGCTCCACTAATGCGTATAAGTGATATACTGAAATAAACACAAGTACACATTGAAGTAGAAACAAACCAAGTAGCATACTACTATTTTGAGCAAGATTGTATATACAAGGTGAATATCCCAAGCATCCATTAAGTAATATACAAACTAGTATGATACAGTAATGGCCTCTAGGGCATATACACTAACAAGTATGTAGCCGTGGCAAGTAGGATCTGGATGGACTTAAGCATAGCTTTGAAAGTCTTAACTTTTCCATGTACACCAAGTAATCTCCTCAAGATATACTTGCTCCTGATAGGGATTTAACCCTTCAGATAAAGCAACCAAAGTCCATACTTTGTTGGTGTATAAGGATTCCATCTCAGATCGATAAGCATCCAGCCATTCTTACAGAGTCCTACTCCTGATGAACAGCTCGAAACTAGTTGGGTCATCATCTCATTATGCAATCCTTGCTCCCACTGTCATAGAGGAAACCGAAGTTTCTCTTAGGTGGGTGAGGAACCCTACTAGATCGGCGGAGAGGCTGAGATTCGTTGGAAACTATTGAATCCTTTTGTTCTACCAAATCATCAGCTGCAGTTTGTATAGCTGGAACTCTTTCCAGTTCTACCTCATGACCACTAATTTCTTCATAAGAAATTCCCTTTCACAAAGGTGACACGTTGAGAAACAAAACATCTTTTGTTCCTCGGTTAGGTAGAAGATATTATCTTGCGAATGCTTGGGATATCCTACAAACATCCACAGAACTGACTTTGCCTCGAGCTTGTCCGGATTATGCTTTTAGACATAGGCTGGACAACCCCAAATCTTAACATACTTAAGATATGGGCTCTTCCCATTCCATTTCACATATGAAGTGTTAGGTAACTGATTTGATTGGAACCCTATTCAATAGGTATGCAGCTTCTCAAGTGCATGACTCCCAAAAGGAAATAGGAAACTCAGTAGTACTCATCATAGAGCACACCATATCACATAGGGTGTGATTGCTACACCCCGATACACCGACGTGCTGTGGTGTATACGAAGGAGTAATGCTGAGAGAGAATCTCATTCTCCTTTAGAATATTCCAGGAATTCCGTGCTCAAGTATTCTCCCCCTTGATCTCATCAAAGAACATAATACTTATACCCATTTTTAGTTCTCTACTTCTAACTTATATTCTGTGATTATCTCAAAAGTTTTGGACTTATGTTACAACAGGAACATATGTCTGAATCTTGAGAGATCATCAGTGAATATAATGAAGTACAAAAGAACCGGTCCTGGCATATGTAGACAGGGGACCTTCATACATCAGCATGTATCAATCCCAAGAGTTCACTGACTCTTTCTCTATTTCCAATAAACGGAGCTGTGGTCATCTTATCTCTGTGACATGGCCGGCAAGTTTCATAAGATGTAAATTCAAACTAATTTAAATATGCATCTAAATGTAACTTCAGCTAGTCGGGTCGCATTGATATGACCTAGTCTACCATGCCTCAAGAAGGATTCGTTCATTTCTGAACTCTTCCTCTTGTGTGTGTTTTATACACGAAGAACTGTGGTTTGATTAGAACATCTACGCATTTAGATAACGTGCCTGAACCGATCAACTCTTGATATAGGAAATGTTCAAAACATTATCCAACATTACAAAATTATATCCTTCTTTACTAATAAAGAGACTGATATAATGTTGTATATCAGGTTCGGTATCTAATAACATTCGTTCAGAATCAATGTATTCTGGTAATACAGGGTGATAACTGCCAACAGACTTGGTTGCAACACTTGCATCAATTCCAACTCTTGAAATTTATCACTCGTTCTCAGTTCTCTACCTATCTGTAGCCCATGTAACAGATTACATATCTGGGATTCTGATCCGGTATCTCATACCCAGGACGTAAAGGATACTGAGAAACAGTTCTCGGTAATGAACACGCTAGAAGATGATGCATCAGCATGCACTTTCTTCGTTTGAGTGGCACGGGAATTCTGGTAATCCCCTATTTCTTGCTCTGTCTTATAACAATTATAAGTTGGAGCGGGACCAACGTTCTTTAGTGCAGTATAACAAGCGGATTCGGTCAATACATCCGTATTATTATCTTGATTAAGGCGTGACATAGTCGTAACTAGGAGAGAGAGAGAAGAAAACACTCAGCGTGCACTTTTACAAGATTAGATTCGTTATCAATTTATCTAATCAGGATGTCTTCCACTGTTTTAGTCAAATCTTCCTTCAAACCCTAAAAGGAAAGACAAGCCGGGATTAATTACACCCTACAAGTTCGCCAATCTTCCAGCCAGGCCAGTGCCGGTACTTTAAGGGAGATTCCCCACGCTTTCGCACGAACCTAATTAAAATAAACCTCGTTTTCCTAGGGGCGTAACCCCGTTAACACCTTTCTAGACACCTACTTGATCGGCTAATTGTAATGTGTAAAACTCTCCCAGGAGTAACTCTTACTCGCAGCGGGTATCGGGATCCAACTATCTCACAGAAAGTATGCAATCTCATTGCAAATTTCAACACTTGAAATTCCCAATAATGCTTTTACCCCTAACGTCCTATGACCTTGACGAAGGACAAACTACCCATAGGGCGCTAGTCAAGTTCAACCCGTTAATATTTTGATTGAATTAATCCCACCCGCACGACCCTTGATGAAGGCCAAACTATGCCGTACGAATACCCTAATCCAATCGCATCCTATGCTAGCAGATAAGCACTAGTTAGCTACCATACACTATGCCTTGACGAAGGCCAAACTACCGCAACACGAATACTAAGTAGTACTTATCTGAATTGACGGAGGGTTACGACAGGTTTTTAAGAAAACCTTTTGCGTAATGAACTTGATATCGTTGTAGAATCAAGTGATTTTAAATGGAGTGTTTTTTAGGCTTTCCTAGTTTTGCTAAAGAGGTCACTCCCGATGAAGGGATTGTCGGCTCTTTCCTTATCAAATAAGGTGCAGGATATTTCACAAATATCACTATGCAAAGCAAAAACTATAGAAACAATCAAAAGACAAACAGAGTTTGTAGCATCTGCTAGTTTCACTAAAGAGGTCACTCCCGGTGAAGGGATCTCGGATCTTTCCTTATCGAATAAGGTGCTGGATGTTTTACAAGAAACACCGCTATGCAAAGCAAGAACTAGAGCTACCAGTTTTTAAACAAGTTTCTACAACATCTTTAGGTTTCTTTTATTTCATTAATCTCATTAATGAAATCCCATTTTATTATGCTTCATAGGCATCACATTTGAAATGAAATCTGCAATATAACATATATATAATATAAACATTCGTCTCAGGCAGTAATATGATCTAATCACAGAACATTGCAGCAAAAGAACATATATGAAATATTGGATATACTAGGACGTCCGTGTTTTAATACGAGCCTGTATAAAACACGGATTTCACTGTCGCGATGAATAGCTAAACCCACATCCCTAGACCCCTACGAGAGCGGCAAGCAACACTGCCAATTCTAGGGTTAGGAAACCCGGTCTCGACTCCTCGAGATGGTCTCCCACTGGACCCTAGAACCCGGTTACTTATGCTCCCCGCCTTGGGTCTACCTAATGCGGAAAAGTAAATAATATACAATGGTGACATCATCCTCAGCCCGGAAGTGCCTCGATAAAAGAATATTACATACAAATGAATTTTACATGAATGAAAAAGAAAAACTCTCATCTCACAGAAAACCCCCGGCTATTCAGAACGCGACGATCAAATATAACATATCACAGCAACACATAATATCTCATATCATCAACGTAAGCAAGTATGCGTATTCCGATTATCGTTGATGTATAGAAACGAAGCCGGCGATACACCACATACTACGCTTACGGTCGCAGAAAAGAAAGTGTAAAACTACAGCAGTTGGAATCCGCAACCTCCTTAGACATTGCATGCATAACCAAATGAATTCCTTAGACATCGCATGCCTAACAATTATAAACCCCGCATTTTAGTCTCATTATCGAAAACTCTTTTCAATATCAAGTCGGGCAATTCAACAAGATTCCCGACATACTGAACAAATGCTCATCGCAAACTTTAGTAAACGGCCGCACCCCCGGATGCCGTCGACGAAGTGCACTAAGGCGGAACACCGCTGCCGCGAGCAGCCGAACGGATGCTTTTGGCGACGGGGTTCTCCTACAGCCACTTGGTCGGGGCTATGGGGTGTGGCTATCTATTAAGTTTAACCGGCGAGTATCCGCGTACGCTACGTCATTGCGACGGAGTTTTGATCACATCAAAATTCTGTGGCAACCGATCATCTGAGACTGAACTGCTGGATTTATAACATTCAAATTAGTTATCTCATAACTACTTGTGGATTCCAAATATTGTATCACATTCCAGATAAGTAGACAATGTTAAACTTTCCGATCGAACAATCAAACACCCAAGTTTTCCCAAATAGCTCAACACTTGAGCGGAGTTCAAAAAGTATCCCTCACATGCTACAGTACCAATGGTCCAGCTGTAGAAGGGTCAAGCCAACGCCTCACATGTGGCAACGCCGTACTGCCCCAAACCCTAAGGTTCAGAGGCGGTTCAGACGGTGACATAATCGAGTTAAGGTTTGTGTTCTTCTAGAGGGTCCACCACGTTACTTGCATGATTTTCCGGAAGTTTCAAACTCGAGAAAAAATCCAACTTTCGAAAAAATTTCCGACAGGGGAAAAAGTGAGTTATTGATATCCGTTCGAACTTTTTAACAGTTTCTAAAATTATCCGGGAAAAACATAAACGAAGTTAAATTATCCGATCTAATAAACGAGCTCCCAATACAACCCAGAAAACTCAACACTTGAGTATAAATTAAAAATTCCTAGAATAATCAGGAAGTACCAACGGTTATTACCGTGCAAAGTTCAAAAACCAATTTTACTGTTTGGCCGCGGAACCGCCGCGCAAGCCATGGTACGGCCGCGGTTCCGCGGCGCTTTAAATGAATTAGAAGCACGTGCTGCACAGTAATACTTGTATTTCCCTGCTAATTTTTTTGAGTATTTTTAATTCAGAAAAAATCATAATTTTAAAAAATTTCCAGAAACTAGGTTATATCGGGTTTTCGGAGTTCGATCGGACTTTAAACTTCGCCTAGACTTTACCTAAAGCTCTAGCTTGGCTCTGATACTACTGTAGGGTTACTAGGCACTCTAACAAGGTTCTACAAGGCATTAACCATGCCCGATTTAAAATTTATCCGTGCCGAACAACCCTAAACCAAGATCTTAGACTAGAGATTAGGCGAAAACAAGCATGTTAAACACTTTAACACTAAGTGAGAGGGATTACAATCTTTGTAGATCCGGTCCTTCACTTCTTAAGCTCCATGTTGAGGTCCCTTCGCTGCGATCATCGTGCATCCGGACTCTAGAGAGGCTCCACGAAGAGAATGATGCAAACTTGCTTCCGATCTTCGATAACAAAAATGATCTACCTTGAAGTTTGATTAACACAAGCTCTCACTCACTAAATGAAGTCAACACCCTCATCTAAATGGCAAGGATAGATGAGGATGATGAAGTAGGATTTATGCTCTCATTTGTTTTCTATTTCTCACTCATTTTCATCACCTTTGAAAAAGCTTGAAAGCTTTTCCATGAAGAACTCAAAGAAGAAGAAGAAGAAAAATCAATTCATAAACCTTTTGTGATGAATAATGAAATGATATATGATTAATAATGTAACCATGGTCAACTAAACCTTTGTAGATATTTAACTAGGGCTAGGGTTTGGGTTGGGTTAAGAATGAGTCATTACAAAATATCAAGCATAATATCTTCACTCAAAACAAAACGAAACCTTCTAGAATGTTCATGAAAGAACCAACCCAATTCAAACCCTAACCTTGTTTAATCTCCACAAAACATATTGCATTAGTAATCATATCATGTTACAATATTATATATCACATATATAATATTTATTGTAACAAAATAAAATAATACAATTAACATATATCGCATATATATCAATGTATTACCCAAGTGAGAAAAAGAATCTTTTAGTGAGCTAATATTAGTTAATGTAATTTAATATATAAAATATATTATTATACATTAAATTATCGAATCAACACTTGATCCGACAATCCGGCTATATCGCATATAACCGATTAATATATCATGTATCATTTCACCGAATCAACACTTGATCCGATGACCCGGCTATATCTCATATACCCGGCCGATATCTCATATCGTGAGAATCTAATACGGTATCACATATACGTATGGTTCTCGGTCCTGCACATATCATATATGTGCTCCTACTCCGTTTTGCCTGAGCTACGAAACCTCTGTGTAGGACTCTAAAGAATCGTCAATACGCCGGCAGTAGGTGATGATCATATCAAACACCCACAAGCTGCAAGCGGTCAGCTAAACATAACAGCCACCCAGGTATTGAGCGCTCAGAAGATCAACAATCAAGCTTGTACATTCTCCTGCGAATTGAATCAGTAACACTCCCGTACAGTCCGGTCTCGTCGTCTGATATGTCGCATAGCTCGCCTAAGGGTGGTATACGTCAGACCCCAGTAGCTTGATAAGTCATGTCGATATGAGGCCTATAACAGTTCGAGAAACTACTGATAATACTTTCCAGTAAATCTCAGCAACCCTAGCCAGGGATTTTCAGTTATAGCCAATCGAACACAGCGCAACATCAACTCCCTATACCGGGAGAGACGAATCCCCTCCTATCGCTCATTGCCTCCATGTGATTTGGGACTGTACCCAAAAGCCACCTTTTTGCATGCCTTCTTGGACGTGGTATGATGGAAATCAAAGCACAGTGGGAATCGCACAAGACTCTATGACGATCTCGGGTCAACAGACTACTCTGTACCAGTGTCACCGGAGAACTGCCATCTGACGTGAGGTATAATACCATCTGGGAGTTCTCGGTGAGTCCGTCCAGTGTACCCAGTCTCCACTGAGCACCCGTACACCATCCTTGATGTCAAACACCGATGGATATGGGATCATCCATCACTTATCATATGGGTCAAGATGCCTATACGGTATTCTACACTAGAGTATCGATGCCCTGTCTCGGTACTCCCACGACTAGGAACACTTATAGGATGTACTCGTCGACTACCGTGGCCCCACTAGTATGATCCCATCATAGTCGCAGTAGTCGAGTACACATCCTAAGGGCTTTATCAACATGTAACATAGAGACAATAAGAGTACATGTTAAGATAAAGTACAACCAGATAGCATACTATCATGTCGAGCAAGAAAGTCCTCCCTATATATGTCCAAGCATCCATTACAATATACATCGTATGTACAGTAATGGCCTCTAGGGCATACATATAACTAACAATAGGTTTTGACCTATGGGCGAAACGTGTGCCGTTTTGGTTTACAGACTTGGTTTTACTACGCGTTTGCGATTGTGTATTGGTTGTAGGTACCCCATGTAGATTTCGAGATGATGAGGATGAGCGTGGCGTCATCGACTCCAGCAAGCGAAGAGCAAGGTGAGTAGATATATATCTACGGGGGAAGTCGCGTGGATGGCGTATAGTACCCCCGCAGTTCATAGTATAACTTATATATATAAATGGATATATATGTGGTTTATGATATGTGGATGATTATCAAGATATGATTATGTGTTCATGGTTTAGTTTAGGGTAATTAGAAGTAAACGAGCATAGCTTCTTAGTCGCGAACACTAGAAAAGGTTTACACCCACACGCATACACACACTTGCATACTTTTATTTGCATGTGCTTATATAGGGATATGTGTATATATATATACACACACATGGGTATGGGACTATGTATATATATATGTATACATATACACGGATTATGAGGATAGTACTTGGGATTGGAGATGAGTCGATGAGATTGGGCTTGAGGCCGCGAGATCGGTGATGTGACAGGATTCGTATTTGAGATACGACAAGATGTTTTAGCGGGTCCTTTCGACATGGTGTTTTCATACACATGCATGCATATACATAGATGGTATCAGTATTGTACTAGATGTAGATCAGTACCACGGATCATGATATTTGATAAAGAGGATACCGGATGAATAATGCAATGAATGTGATATTTAACCCATACCAAGATTTGGGATACCGTACGACGGATTTACGTACGAGCTTTATATTGATGATAGATCCGCACTCTTGACTTGAGGATGTCATATTATAGATATTGTATTGTATGTGATACTATTGAGGCGGGATCACCGACTATTATATATATGTATCGACTCAGATGTTAGGCGGTTTCCTTACCTTTCGATCAGCCTGTTTAGTTTAGTCCGGTAGTTTACTTGTAAATGATAGATTAGAATCGAGTCATACCTATTTCAAAACTAACAAATCGTGTGTATTTTAAAGACAGGACAAGGGATTCTATGGATATTTCAAGGACGTATCTTTTCTTAAAAACACCGTAGCCCTTATTTTCAAAACACCACGATTCGTGTTATTTCAAATGGCAAAACTGTATGACTCATATTTATATAAATGTATTTTCGTTATCATTGTGTTTGTTATTCAGCTCCCGCATATTATTGTTGCTCGCATCGCATTTCATGCTTATATTGTGTTTTCATATGCCATGATTGAGATCATGCTGTCAGGACACCAGCACCATTACCGATGATGCGTATGTTCCACATACACTTACTAGCCGGCTCACACACATCATCATCGGTAATTGCCATGTCACGTACACTTTAAAGAATATTATTTCATTGACATAGCTTGTTAGCTGATAGTTTCGACATGATATTAGTGTACTTGCATTATATGCCAGTTTAGACATTGCAGTTATTCCTTGCTACTTCATGCATATTATTATTCACTGTTATGCAGTATTATGGAGTTTTATGCCGATATACATTGTTTACTTGCTATTGATAATTGGATTTCGGAAATGAGATTCCTGGATTTGGGGGAAAACCATAAGAATATATATAAACTTCTCTCTCTCTTTTTAAAATGAAATGTGCGGTTTTCTAGTGATGTATGAGTCATCCACCATGATGTTTTCTCGGTTATGAGATGGATTTCAAGACCCGATTCGAGGAGAAGTATGAACCGTCTCGGGTACATGGTGGACCCGGTATGGTACCCCGGGGCAAGAGTGATTTCATGGTGGATGATGTGCCCGGCAGGGGCAAACTGCCTACCGGTGATTTTACCTGGCGTGTCGGATATCTGGAGGATACCGTTCGTGGTCGAATGATTGATGATATTGGCCGATCCGGACTGACGGAGCCCTAGATATTGAGATTTGAGAAACTGAGATTTTGAGATTTGAGACATTGAGCATTGAGATTTGATGATACAGGCCAGTCCGGATAGCCGGAGTTTGAGATATTGGATACTGAGATTTATGTTTAGTGTCGATGCTAGACACTGATTTATATTGATTTATTGATGATACCTCATTTTAAATTACAGAAATCTCACTCATTTTATTACATTACACTCTTACCTCATACATTTGATATATTGCTACCTGAGGCACTGACACGAGCACATGGGATTGCACATATGTATAGATTTTTACCCTTGCCACATTTTCATGCTTCAGACATATCATTTGAGGTTATATATATTATTGATCGTATTGACCTAGGATTGTGTCATACATACGATTTCTGCTCTGTGATGTTTTCTACCCACGAGTTGGCAACTCACCCCCGTTGTGCCATAGTTTCTTGCAGGTTTTGCCGTACAGGTTTCGTTACGGCTTTGCTGGCACACTGCTTCCTTTCCGGGTGATTTTGCTATGGTAGGTGAGTTCACTCGCATCGTGACCACCCTTGTACTATATTTACATTGTTGTATCTAGAAATTCCATCAACCAAAACTTGTATATTTATTTCAAACATAGAGACCTGTTGTATATTCTTTCGACCTTAGAGTCGCGCGTTGTATTATTATTATGGGTTTTCATGTTGTTTTTGAGTTTCCTTTTAGTTTGATCCTCACCCTTCGGCGTTGTATATTATATTGCTTGCGTGGTTGTGACCGTCGATTGACGAAGAGCTAGCTCTCGCTTGGGGATGCCTTTTATCATTCGTGTACATATTATTCATGTTGTACCCCGTTCGGGGCCAGTATTTACAAAGGAAACTCTGCCGAAATTTTCAGAAAAGACTTGGTGTTTTAAAAACGTATAATTCGGCTTATGCTATTTAAACCACTTGCTTTTAAACAAGCTTTCCTTCATTTATCTTTTAAATGGTTTTAGATTTCTGTGTTTTGGCTTATTTGAATTAGATGAGTTCCTATAGACTTCATATGATTCAAGGGCCAGTCACGTGCCATTTCGGGTCGTGACAAAGTTGGTATCAGAGCGTTAGGTTAACCTTGGTTTGAGTCTATGTTTGACTATGCGGAGCCTAGGGCGTTTAGATATATACGGAATTTAGGCTTGACCTTACGGAGCGTAGACTTAGTCGAAGGGGTATTAGACCCGAACTTTCATCACGTAGGTTGAGCTTGGTTGATGGAGTAGGTGACTTAAGGAGAGTGACGTACCGTGTATATGTTCCGCGGCATACTTACGATACGCTACTCCGCTTAAGAAGCGTTAGGATGTACATTTTCTTGCACAACATTATATTGATTCATGATCTATCCTCATCGATATGGGTTTATGGTTTTGCTGCCACGATTACACGGGCAGAGAGAGTGCTACGGCTAGAGTTGCAGTCAGCACGAGCTCATTACGAACGAGAACTGACCAGGGCGTGATTCCAGAGACATAAGATTGCATAGAGCGGCATCGTTTTATTATATTTTCGCGCCGTGAGCGTTTGATGGATCGCTGTTATGAGATTTCTCGGACATGCAGATTTGCACCAGAGGATTGAGCCACTGATAGAACCCAGCTAGAATGTGATGACCATTGATGTATCGCTTATTCATGATGATTGAGGCACTGTTCAGCGTGCAGATGAATGAGCCAGTAGTTGCTGCGAACGACGAGATATTACCCCAGATATTGGAGCTATTGCTGTACGAGTTGTACATAGAGAAATGATAGAAGGTCGCTAGTCACCCGAGGATGAATAACTAGGACATGTGGTTCGTTCTCTTACCCCGATGCGAGGTCATCAGATAGATTGATTCCAGCTAGAGACGACTTCATGCAGGTACGTTGAGAGTCGATAGAGACGATCGAATGTCAGAAACCCATTTTTCCAAGTTTAAAGTATTTGAAGAAAACATGCAAGCAATTCTATAGACCCTCTAGAAGAATGAAAACCCTAACTCAACATAATGACCATGTGAAAGCCTTTGAACCTTAGGGTTTGCGGCAGTTCCGCGGTGCCATTAGTGAGGCTTGGGTTTTCCCTTCTACGGCTGGTCCACCGGTGCTGTGGTATGTACTCGATACTATTAAACTGTACCCAAGATGTTGAGCTCTTGGGGGATTAAGAGGTTTTGACGAATCGATCGAATGATTCGACTTCATTCGGATGCTATGTGATGGGATGCATTGCTTGGAAGACTCCAGATACGAGTATAACTGTTGGAGCATAGTCTATGCAGCCACGAAGAGATGAGTCCGAAGCAGTCGACATTAGATAAAAGTGGAGTAAGAGGTTCGTACGAGATCTTGATGAGATGACGTTCCACTCCGCCGACATCAGAGATGTGATACGCATGCAGAGGCGTTGTACATGGATATATCATTCAGAAGGAGTCGCGATGAGTATGCAGCCGTTCCGGAACCAGAAATAGATATAGTAAAGGGTGATGACCTCCGGACAGTTCAACAGAAACGAGATTTGGGAGAGACCTTGACAGGACCTTTCTGGAATAAATTATGAGAAGACTTAGACCTAGGAGTGGTCACTTTACGCACACCCAGCAGGCCAGAGTTCGGCACCGTCGACGAGACATGTTATGAGTGACCACGACAGTTGGCCAGAGATTCTTAGAGGATGTGCTTGAGCGGACTATACCGCCATACTTGATTTCGGTATTTTGGGCGATCTATTCACATGATTGAGTCTTGATGACTGAGTTTCATGATATTTGTTTTCGTGCACCATGGTTTCACCTACTGGGTATTTATGATTTGTGCACAGTTATTGCACTTCAGGTCGTTTTTGTGCCTTGGCTGCACCTGTTTATGATTTCATGGATTTTATACAGTTGGGTTGATTTTTTGCATATGGTACGCACACGATTTGGTTTTCGCACTCTTTATAGTTCACATATGCTTGCAGTGCATTGATACGTATTTTATGCACCACAGTTGCACCTGATTTCGTTTTGATGTCATTCGAGACATTGATTTTGATCTCATGCCTAAGGCATGCATATGATTTGACTTATGCTTTTGGCATAGTTTTCATGCACTTTTAGTATTCTGAATTGCTTTTGTGCACGCTGATACACATGGTTGAGAGATTATATACCACGATATACCTGATTTGGATTTGGATTGAAATGTGTTGTATATCGTCGATTTCGATTGTCATACTCGATATTTGTTTTGAGCACCTGATTGGATTCTTGACACTCTTGGATTGGATTTTCGCGCATGTTGGGCGCATGATATGAGATGCGATTTTGGTGCACACCAGATGCACTAAATCGAGATTTTTCATGCATATCAGATGCACCTGATATTGCTGTCAGGCACACCCGTTGCCCATGACAGATGTTTCGTGCACACCCGTTGCACTTAGATTTGTTCTGTGCACATGTATGGCACATTCATGGAATTCGATTTCCGTACGCACCAAACGCACGCGGCACTCTTTTGCACATTTTGGGATTGATTTCTTATGGAGCAGTACGTTTTGTTATGATATTTGCTATTTGGTATAGTAGCTGGGCAGGACTAGTCAGAGAACTGTACCTGGATATATTTTGCATGCATTGATAGTTATCGTAGGGATTTCCAAAAAGGGAGCTATAGTCTCAGTATTTACCTACGTGTCTGATATGACACGAAACGTTTAAAATAAGGAAACCCTTCTAAATTATTTTCAAAAACGGCGGGACGTGCATATTAAACAAAAGATATATACATATATGATTATTTTCTTAAAATAGACGTCCGCCACTGTGCAGTGTTATGCGTATCGCACAGCAACATAAAAGGTTGGCATGCATTTCCTTCAGATGTTTACATGTATGGTTTTGATGTATATCCTATTGGTTTCGTTTTGGATTTGACATTTGTGTCTTCACCATGACTCCGATGATTGCGGGATACTTGACGGAGTTTTGTTTTTGGGTTATCTGCTCATTGTTCATGCGCAAGCATTGAGCTACCATGCGTTTTATCTATTGATGATTTCGGAGCCCCGACGACTTGGACTTTTACTGAAATGTTTTAGTATTTGAGGGGTTTAAATTTAAATTCGGGGACCGAATTTCTTTAAGGAGAGAAGACTGTAATATTTCAGAAAAATAAAATAGTATTTTTGAGAATTTTTATAATTTAATAATATTATATTGAATATTTTAATAAGGCGGTATAATTAAATACCGATAAATTGGGAAAAATTTGGAAAATTATGGAAATTTCTGAAATGAGAGTGTTTTATGTGATTTATGCAAATTATAAGTTTTTATGATTTATTATACACTATTTTAATGCTAATCGCGATTAAATATCGCTAATCGCGCATTAAGCGTGTTTTGTGCACATGACATGCACATGTCATTTTTAGCTTTTTTACATTTTTCCTAGCATGGCTTTTCTCCATTTTCAACCATGTTTTGGTTTAAATGAAATGAGAAGAGAAAAGATAGCCAAGAAAAGAAAAGAAAAGGAAAATGAATATAGAAATGGGGTATGGGCATGAGAGAGAGTGTGAGGGGTCATCTTTAACCAAGGGCCCTTGTAAATCATTCATCATCTTCATCATCTCTCCTCTCCCTCCTCTCAAGGCTGCAGCCCTCTCCTTCATCCCCTCTCCACCTGTAACACCTGAGTTTAGGGTTAGTGGTAATTGTGTGTTAATGTGGGGTTTTTGGTAAAAAGTTTACCAAAATGGGTTTCTAGTAATTTATCTGGTTTTATGGTTTTTTTTTTGTAGAAATTTATCTCGACCGCACACACTTATGCACGTTAACTAGGGTTAGACTTAGGGTGACCTAGTTTGGGTGTGCATGGTGGGTTAACCATGTTTAGCCCACCATGGTAGGATTAGGGCCTTGCTGAAGATAATTGAGTTATTTTGAGCTAATTAGTTTAACTAAGGGTGGTTGGGTTTGACCAAGGGTGTTTAGGGTGTTTTAAGGTTGACTTGAGAGAGAGGGGGGAGATGTGATGGTTGTCATGATGGTTTAAGGTTCTGTCACACTAAACTTTTTGAATGTCTTCTCACACTCAAATCCCTCTCACTCACACTCAACTTCAGCTCTTAAAACATCAGAACAGCCACCTAAACAACACCATCAGCCCCTGAAGCAAACATCAGCACACATTCAGCCTGTTAAAACCAGCTTTCAGCCACCAATTCTGCACCAAATCAGCACACAACTGCTGCACAAACAGCCCCTATCATCATTGCAACAGCCCACTTCTTAAACAACACACACACTCACACCATCTCCTAATTCACAACCCCACACCACAAACACCTCAACTTTTCTTCACTTGTTGTTACACAGCAACTCTGATAAAGTTTCACAGAACCAAAGCATCAGCCACACAGCTGCTACTGCAGCCCCAACCTCTTACAAAACCCTTGCCCCATTATCACTCAACCCTTCCCTCAAAAATACCTCCACCCCTGCCACTGCTACAGCTGCAACAGCAACCCATACACAACTACACCATCTCAAAACAACAGCAACAGCTAGTTTCAATAAAACAGTGAAGCAGATCAGCACTTCTAGGCTGGAATTACAGCTCTTGGGACAGTAGGAGCAGTACTCCAGCAGCACACACACTTTCTCCTTCCTCTCTTCTCCTTCAACTAGGATCTGTAGAGGTATAATTCCCTTAACCCAACTTCTCCTTGCTTATGTTATGGTTATAGTGTAGTTTAGTGATTATATTATGTAGTTTAGTGCTAGTTGTAGAGATTTGGGTGGGATTTAGTCAAGTAATGGTTTTAATGGTTAGTATAATCTTAGTAAATGCTGTTAAGGTGTAAGTCCATGCTACCTCTCCCGGTACTTTTGGGCATGCGGAATTTGGTGAAAAACAATTTTTCTAGAGGTGGTAACATGGACTCAAAACCGGATCTTTGTTAAACATCTAACTAACAACCTAACTAGGAGTTGTTAACTACTCGGTTAGGGGGTTTATACCTTTCTTATCTCGAACTCCTTCGTCTTCAAGCCTCGATGGTTGTCCGAATCGGCTTCTCCCCGTCGTCTCCTTGCGCCAAAGATAGATCCACCTGAAAGCTTCTACCTTTGGCTCCTTCTTCGAACTTTGAAGAAACTAGTTCCCTCGGTTTGCTAAACCTTGTGAACTAGAGTGAGTAGAGAAGAGTTTGTTTGGGATGTTATCTATGGTTCTTGGTTCTCAACTCATGAGACAAGTGTACCATAGACTCAAGAGAGGGAGAGCAAGAGGAGGAAGATGAGAGCTCAAGAACAAGAGAGAGAATGAGCATGAAAGAATGAGAGAAGACTTTTCTCATTTGGCTCTCATAATCCAAAACCATCATAACACATCATAGCAATCAAGTATTATGTGATGGTTTAAGCAACAATAGCCATCTCATTTCATGCACTCATTTTGCACAAGAGAGCAAGCAAGCAAAAGTCTTTGCCATGAAATGATAGCTATTGTTATCATGATGGTCAACTAGTCAAGCCTAGTCAACCGGTCAACAAACTCAACAAGTCAACAAAATCAACAAGTCAACAAAGTCAATCCCTCAACAACCATGTCACCATAATACTTAATTAATATAATTGTTAATTACATATCATATTCTCATTAGGGTTGAGCAAAAAGTCAATAGTCAACGGTCAACGGTCAACAACCCTAATGAGAATCCTCTGCCTCTGTCTCTCCGTCAACTGTGTATACACACCCGCATCCGCGTTCCGAGGAACACGGATGTATACTGGATAAAACCAATCCCAAAAGGTACACTAGGATCTGGCTTAAACCAAAGCCCGCTAGTATAAACTGTCCGGACACTGTACGTGCACAAGTGCACGGATGTGACCGAACCCTGTCGCAAAACCATGTGACCTGTTGCAAAACCATGCGACCTCTACTCTTTTTCCAAAAGGCGAATAGCTTTCTGTGTGGGACTCTAAAGACTCGACACTACGCTGGCAGTGGGTTTAACCACAGACCGCAAGCGGCACTAGCTGTACGTAACGGTCCCCAGGTAGATGCCGAAAAGAAGACTGACGAGGTGAAACCTATCTGAACTCCTACTGAGCTTGAATGTGACAATCTCCGTACAGTCCGGTCGGTTCGTCTGATACATCGCATGGCGGGCCTAAAGGGGCGGTAAACGTCAGTCCCCTAATAGCGGTACAAGTCGTGTCGGAGTGAAGCCCAAAACACCCTGAGATAACACTGGAAGCCTACCAGTATATCTCGATTGCCCTGACCAGGGACTACTCGTGTAATGGCTCTCCTAAACACAGCGCGATGTCAACCCCCAATACCGGGAGAGACGAATCCTGTCTAACCGTCACTGCCTCCAAGTGCTTCGGGACTGCACCCAACTACTACCTGTTTGCACGACACCTTTGAGCCGTGGTAGGGTAGTAATCAAAGTACAGTGGGAACACACTCGAGGCGAAGTGACAGTGTCAAGTCAGCGGACTAAGCTGTACTCATGTCACCTGGGAACTGATAACTGACGATAGGTATAATACCAACCGTTTAGTTCCCGACGAGTCCTGTCCAGTGTACTCGTAACCCAACGAGCACCCGCATACTATCTCCAGTACGACGTACTGATGGCTGTGGGACAGGCCATTTCCTACTCTGGGATGAGAAGTGCATGCGCTAGTCTACTCCGGAGTATCGATGCCCTGTCTCGATAGTCCTGCGACTAGGGACCTGCATAAGGATGTGCTTATAGATTACACAACCCCACTAGTGTGACTGCCATCACAACGCTGGTAATCAAGCAAAGATCCTAAGGGCTCCACTAATGTGCATAGGTGATATACTAAAATAAACACATGTACACATTGAAGTAGAAACAAACCAAGTAGCATACTACTATTTTGAGTAAGATTGTATATACAAGGTGAATATCCCAAGCTTCCATTAAGTAATATACAAACTAGTATGATACAGTAATGGCCTCTAGGGCATATACACTAACAATCTCCCACTTGCACTAAGGCCATGTACTAGCGTATCGAAGACCTATCATCTCGATAAGCCGCTCGAACTGAGTCTGGGGCAAGGCCTTGGTGAATGGATCTGCAGTGTTATCTTCTGAAGCAACCCTCCAAACCTCGATCTTCTGGCGATCCACGATCTCCCTGATCAGGTGATACCGCCTCAAGATGTGTCTGGATCTCTGATGGGACCTGGGTTCCTTCGCTAAAGCTATAGCCCCGTTGTTGTCGCAATACAGAGGTATTGGATCAACAATGGACGGAACCACCTGAAGTTCTTTCAAGAACTTCTTCATCCAGACAGCTTCTTTTGCAGCATCAGATGCAGCGATGTATTCCGCTTCCATTGTCGAGTCTGCAACGGTTTTCTGTTTGGAACTCTTCCAACACACCGCCCCTCCATTGAGGGTAAAGACAAAACCCGACATGGACTTGGAATCATCCTTGTCACTCTGGAAGCTGGAGTCAGCAAAGGCCTCGATCTGGAGGTCTTTTCCGCCATACACCAAGAACATCTCCTTAGTCCTTCTCAGGTACTTGAGAATGTTCTTTACCGCTATCCAGTGTTTCTCCCCAGGGTTTGACTTATACCGGCTTACCACACTCAGTGCATAAGCTACATCCGGTCTGGTACACAACATCGCATACATTATAGAGCCTACCGCAGAAGCGTAGGGTATAATAGACATGCGATCCCTCTCCAAATCAGTCTTGGGAGACATCTCTTTAGAGAGGGTGATCCCGTGACAAGCCAGTAGGTTACCGCGCTTGGAATCTTCCATACTGAATCACTTTAGTATGGTGTCGATGTACCTGGACTGTGAAAGTCCTAATATCCCCTTGGATCTATCACGATGGATCCAGATCCCCAGGATGTATGAGGCATCACCCAGGTCTTTCATGGAGAACCTGTGTGACAAGAACCCCTTGACAGATTGTAGCATAGGAATGTCATTTCCTATTAAGAGAATGTAATCCACGTACAAAACGAGGAATACTACAGTTCTCGCTACAAATCTACAATAGATGCATGGTTCATCTGGATTTTTGATAAAGCCAAATTCCTTGACCGTCTCATCAAAACAGATGTTCCAACTCTGCGATGCCTGCTTTAGCCCATAGATGGACTTAAGCAACTTGCACACCTTTCCGCTGCTCCCACTCTAAATGAAACCCTCTGGTTGGTCCATATAGACACACTCCTCTAAATTTCCATTTAGAAAAGCGGTCTTTACGTCCATTTGCCAGATCTCATAATCGTGGAAGGCAGCAATGGCAAGAAGGATCCGAATGGATTTCAGCATAGCCACTGGAGAAAGGTTTCGTCATAGTCCAAGCCAGGTCTTTGACGGAAACCCTTTGCAACAAGTCTAGCTTTATAGGTCTCAACCTGTCCATCTACACCAATCTTCCTTTTGAAGATCCACTTGCATCCTACGGGTTTTACCCCGTCTGGAGCAATGTCCAACGTCCATACTTTGTTGGTGTACATGGACTCCATTTCGGTCCGCATTGCATCCAGCCATTTTACTGAGTCAACGCTCTGAACGGCCTGCTGGAAGCTAGTAGGCTCATCATAATCTATGATGCAATCCTCTCTATCCCCGTCTATGAGAAAACCGTAGTATCTCTCGGGCGGATGAGACTGCCTACTACTCCTGCGGAGCGGCGTAGGAATGTCCTGTTCTTTTGAACCTTCTGGTTCCACTAAGCTTTCAGTAATAGCTCGTGGTTCTGGAATTTCTTCCAGTTCTACTGTGCTCCCACTTATCTGGGTTTCCAAAAACTCAGTTTCCAAGAAGTAGGCATGACGAGAAACAAGAACTTTTTGTTCCTCTTCGCAGTAGAAGAAATATCCCTTGGAGTTCTTTGGATATCCCACGAACTTACACTGTACTGAGCGTGCCTCGAGCTTGTCCGCATGCTGCATTTTAACAAAAGCTGGACATCCCCATGTCTTAATGTGCTTAAGATAGGATCTCTTCCCACACCACATGTCATATGGTGTAGTAGGCACAGTCTTAGTTGGAACTCGGTTCAAAAGGTATGCAGCTGATTCTAGTGCATACCCCCAGAATGATCGCGGTAACTCAGTGTTACTTATCATGGACCGTACCATATCCAATAAGGTTCGGTTCCATCTCTCCGATACACCGTTATGTTGCGGAGTGTATGGAGGAGTAAGCTGAGAGAGAATTCCGTTCTCTTTTAAATAGTCCAGGAACTCGGCACTCAAGTATTCTCCACCTCGATCCGATCTTAGAATCTTGATACTTTTGCCGGTTTGTTTTTCTACTTCATTCTTATATTCCTGGAACTTTCCAAAGGCTTCGGACTTATGTTTCATTAAGAAGACATAACCGTACCTTGAAAAGTCATCCGTAAAAGTAATGTAGTAAGAATAGCCGCTTCGCGAATGTGTAGACATTGGACCGCACACGTCGCTGTGTATGAGTCCCAAGAGCTCGCTCGCTCTTACTCCGTGTCCAGTGAACGGAGTTTTTGTCATCTTTCCTTTGAGACAGGATTGACAAGTGGCATACGATTGATATTCGAACGGATTCAAATATCCTTCTGTATGTAACTTCGTCAACCTTCTCTCATTGATGTGACCTAGTCTACAATGCCATAAGAAAGTCTGATTTATTTCCGGAGACTTTCTTTTGTGTGTATTCTGGACATTGAAAATCTGTGGTTGGTTTAATATGTATATACCATTGCTCAATGTACCTGACCCAATCAAAACTTGATTAAGGTGAATGTTTACAACATTACTTACAAACGCAAATTCATAACCTTCTTTAGAAACTAAAGATACAGAAATGATATTACAAGTTGCGTTTGGTACAAAAAAGCAATTACGCAAACCAAAACATGTCCATCTGACGTTCCCAGGTGATAGTCCCCCACGGCCTTAGCATCCATGCTAGCTCCGTTTGCAACTTTGAGGGTCATGTCACCTGCCTTCAAAACCCTACGGTTTCTCAACGCCTGCAAAGAATTACAGATATGAGATCCTGATCCGGTATCCAATACCCAGGAAGTAGAGTTTATTGAAAGACAGTTTTCAATAACATACACACCTGAAGCTGAAAATGCAACTTGCTTCAATTCCTGTGTCCTGGCTTTCCAAGCCCTGCAATCATTCTTCCAGTGTCCTTTCTTATGACAATAGAAGCATTCTTCCTTATCCACAAGCTTTCCCACTTTCTTTGTTGCTTTTGTCTTTCCCTTCGTATCCACTTTACTAACACCGCCCCTTGGTTTGGCGGGGGCTTTCTTCTTCTTTCCCTTGGCTTTTGCCTTGGACCTAGAAGAGGAAGATCCTCCTACAAACAAAGTGGATGTTTCCCTACCTTTCTGTAGGGTTCCCTCTGCACTCCTCAGCATGTTGAGGAGTTCTGAAAGTTCAACTTCTTTTTCTTGTAAGTTGAAGTTCAGGATAAACTGGGCGTAAGTGGAAGGAAGGGACTGGAGAATCAAGTCCGTATAGAGCTCGTTCTCTAACGTGGTCCCAAGTTCCGCGAGCTCCTCAATTAAGCCAATCATCTTAAGCACGTGTTCCGCTACCGATGATCCGATGGCCAACCTTACCGAAAATAACTTCTTCGACACTTCGTATCTTGCGATACGAGACTGCTCTCCATACAGTTCTTCTGTATGGAGAAATATGGATTCAAGGTCCATATTCTCGTGCCTCCTCTGATGTTCGTTGTCCATAGAGGCAAGTACGAGGCACTTGGCCTTCGCGCTATCAATCTCCCAAGTCTTACGGATTTCCTTATCCGCGACGCTGGAGGTGGGACTTGGGACAGGGGGAGCTTTGGTGGTAAGAAGATACCCCAGCTTGTCGTAAGTGATTGCCATTTTGACATTCCTGAGCCAATCTTTGTAGTTTGGCCCTGTCAGTATGTTTTTATCTAGAAGTAACTTAAGTCCAGTCATGTCGATTGGTTGCTGCAATTAGGAGAGAGAAGAAGAAACACTCAGCATGATGCTCTTGCAAGTTTAGAGTGGTTTTTAGTTTGTCTAAACAGGATGGCTCCCACTATTTCTCGAATCCCTCCTCAAACCAAAAAGGAAGAATTTGTCAGGATCAATCTCACCGTACAATACTTGCTTAACCGTTCGGCCAGGCTGGTGTCGGTACTTCGAGGGAAGTTTTCCAACGCTTTCGCGAAGTTCCTTAATTTAAGAACCTCTTTTCCCTGGGGGCATAGCCCCGCTAACACCTTTCTAGACACCTACTAGGTTTATAGCATTGATCGTTAAGTGAGAAATTTCCCGAGGAGTAGCATATACTCACAGTAGGATCGGGATCAAAATATCATCTCGTGAAGAAACTGAAGGAATCCTACCAGAATCATCACACTCCAAATGGTATGCAACACTAGCAAGTTTCAGTTCTTTTGAAACTCCCGATGTGGATTTTTGCCCCATGCTCTTATGACCTTGACTTTGGCCAACAAATCATAAGTCACATGTCAAGTTCTACCCGTCGTTCTCCAGGTTAATTTGAATCCACTCGTACCTACCCTTGACTTTGGCCAACAAGGCAGTACGACTGTTCCAAACCAACGCATCTATCTATGCTGCACATGAATACCCAATAGCTACCAATCACTATGCCTTGACTTTGGCCAACAAACACAGCTTCAATACTATTGACTATTCATGTGAAACGACGGAGGGCTACGAATGGTTTTGGCGAAACCGTGAACGTAGAGAATTTGATATAATCGATGGAACGAGATAGCTTTTAAAAGGAGTGGCTCAAACTCCGCATTTTAAAAGTTTGTTTTGAAAAGAACCGAGTGGTTTTTCGAAAGTGTTCCAACGACTTTTACATGGTTTATTTTCTTGCATTAGTTCTTTTAATGCGTGATATTCTTGCATTAGTTCTTTTAATGCGTCCCATCATTTAATCCTACCATTGCAGAAAACAACCAAAATATGACGTACGCTTATGCCATTCGCATTCGCCACGGGGCCCCGTCATTACCCGTTAGGTTACTTAACTAACGACAGAGCGAGGGATGGGCTAGCGCGGCTGTAAAACATAAGCAACGCCTAAATAATATCATATATAGATATACTGCAATGATAGCCATTTCAGATCACAGATGAACATATTGGATATACTAGGAACCTGCAATTCGTACGAGCCTGTAACGAAAAGCAGATTACACGGTCGCGGTGAATAGCCAATACCCCACCCAAGACCCCCACGGGTGCGGCAAACTACCCGCCAAGTACCCGAAGCGAAGCAACCTCCCTCATCTCCGTGAGTAGGCCACTCGGCACTTCGGCATACCCGGTAGTTTGTGCACCCCCTCCATGGGTCTATTCTAGAAGCAAAAACAGTAAAAAGAAATTATACAATGACAGCTACAACCCCGACCCGGATGTACGGCCATACAAATAATTATTACATCAATTTACAAATTTACATGAATTGAAAGAAAAGAAAACTCTCGTCTCACAACCCCCCGGCTATTCACCCGCGACAATCCAATGAATTCATATACACATTCCAATGACATTACAGATCACAGATTTGTATAACCCCCACTAATCGACATATAGCGATTAGTAGACGTTCAATACAAATATCACATCACAGAAAAACCCGTCAGCTTAAGTCTTTTAGAAGTTCGATCAAAAATACGGATTTATAGGCCCCAAACACAAAATTTTCATTCTGGAAAATCTGGGCTGAAAAAACATATTCCAAAATTCCCAAAATACCCCACTGAACAAACTGCAACCAAAATTTCCCACTGCCGAGTCAACTCGGCCGCGGAACCGCGGCGGGAGCACGCTCCCGCCGCGTTTCCGCGGCGCTTTGATCGGTTCAGTGGACAAAATTTTGTCAGTTTGTTATAAAAACCCTGAGCCGAATTTTAAAGTATGATTTATCATTTTCGGAACAGAGGAAAAATTCGACAGCAAGCATGATATCGGGGTTCATTTCGGGACTTTTTCTTTGATCGATCTTCTAGCTACTTTGCTAACATGTTAGATAGAGTTTAACTAGGCTCTGATACCACTTTAAGTCCATGCTACCTCTCCCGGTACTTTCGGGCATGCGGAATTTGGTGAAAAACAATTTTCTTGAGGTGGTAACATGGACTCAAAACCGGATCTTTGTTAAACATCTAACTAATAACTTAACTAGGAGTTGTTAACTACTCGGTTATGGGGTTTATACCTTTCTTATCTCGAACTCCTTCGTCTTCAAGCCTCGATGGTTGTCCGAATCGGCTTCTCCCCGTCGTCTCCTTGCACTGAAGATAGATCTACCTGAAAGCTTCTACCTTTGGCTCCTTCTTCGAACTTTGAAGAAACTAGTTCACTCGGTTTGCTAAACCTTGTGAACTAGAGTGAGTAGAGAAGAGTTTGTTTGGGATTTTATCTATGCTTCTTGGTTCTCAACTCATGAGACAAGTGAACCATAGACTCAAGAGAGGGAGAGCAAGAGGAGGAAGATGAGAGCTCAAGAACAAGAGAGAGAATGAGCATGAAAGAATGAGAGAAGACTTTTCTCATTTGGCTCTCATAATCCAAAACCATCATAACACATCATAGCAATCAAGTATTATGTGATGGTTTAAGCAACAATAGCCATATCATTTCATGCACTCATTTTGCACAAGAGAGCAAGCAAGCAAAAGTCTTTGCCATGAAATGATAGCTATTGTTATCATGATGGTCAACTAGTCAAGCCTAGTCAACCGGTCAACAAAGTCAACAAGTCAACAAGTCAACAAAGTCAATCCCTCAACAACCATGTCACCATAATACTTAATTAATATAATTGTTAATTACATATTATATTCTCATTAGGGTTGAGCAAAAAGTCAATAGTCAACGGTCAACGGTCAACAACCCTAATGAGAATCCTCTGCCTCTGTCTCTCCGTCAACTGTGCATAAACACCCGCATCCGTGTTCTGAGGAACACGGATGCATACTGGATAAAACCAATCCCAAAAGGTACACTAGGATCTGACTTAAACCAAAGCCCGCTAGGGTAAACTTTCCGGACACTGTACGTGCACAAGTGCACGGATGTGACAGAACCCTGTCGCAAAACCATGCGACCTGTCGAAAAACCATGCGACCTCTACTCTTTTGCCAAAAGGCGAATAGCTTTCTTTGTGGGACTCTAAAGACTCGACACTACGCTGGCAGTAGGTTTAACCACAGACCGCAAGCGGCACTAGCTGTGCGTAACGGTCCCGAGGTAGATGCCGAAAAGAAGACTGACGAGGTGAAACCCATCTGAACTCCTACTGAGCCTGAATGTGACAATCTCCGTACAGTCCGGTTTGTTCGTCTGATACATCGCATGGCGGGCCTAGGGGGGCGGTAAACGTCAGTCCCCTAATAGCGGTACAAGTCGTGTCGGAGTGAAGCCCAAAACACCCTGAGATAACACTGGAAGCCTACCAGTATATCTCGATTGCCCTGGCCAGGGACTACTCGTGTAATGGCTCTCCTAGACACAGCGCGATGTCAACCCCCAATACCGGGAGAGACGAATCCTGTCTAACCGTCACTGCCTCCAAGTGCTTCGGGACTGCACCTAACTACTACCTGTTTGCACTACTCCTTTGAGCCGTGGTAGGGTAGTACTCAAAGTACAGTGAGAACACACTCGAGGCGAAGTGACAGTGTCAAGTCAGCGGACTAAGCTGTACTCATGTCACCTGGGAACTGATAACTGACGATAGGTATAATACCAACCGGTCAGTTCCCGACGAGTCCTGTCCAGTGTACTCATAACCTAACGAGCACCCGCATACTATCTCCAGTACGACGTACTGATGGCTGTGGGACAGGCCATCTCCCACTCTGGGATGAGAAGCGCATGCGCTAGTCTACTCCGGAGTATCGATGCCCTGTCTCGATAGTCCTGCGACTAGGGACCTGCATAAGGATGTGCTTATAGATTACTCAACCCCACTAGTGTGACTGCCATCACAACGCTGGTAATCAAGCAAAGATCCTAAGGGCTCCACTAATGTGCATAGGTGATATACTAAAATAAACACATGTACACAATGAAGTAGAAACAAACCAAGTAGCATACTACTATTTTGAGCAAGATTGTATATACAAGGTGAATATCCCAAGCTTCCATTAACTAATATACAAACTAGTATGATACAGTAATGGCCTCTAGGGCATATACACTAACATAAGGCTAGTGAAACCAAGATTTATCCCAGATTTCACCGGAATACCCGATTTGTCCGACTTGGCGTAAACTAGCAATTTAAGCAACTTTATAGCCTCTGTTAGATCTGCTATTGACCCGGATCTTTAATCATAAAATTGTGAAGACTGTAGCACAGTGACCTTAGCAGAGACACACATACAGAGCACGGGGACCCACCTCCAAGGTTAGGCCGCCGGTTTATTCCTTCTGGCCGTAAATTGCGGCCAGAATAGGGGCTAGGGTGTTGGGTTTTTGGCTGTAGGGTTCCTCTGGGTAGCTTAGGGTTTTGGTATCTGTAACTTTTTCAGTTTGGCCCAGAGGCAAAATCTGGAGCTATAAACGTGTTTTCGATGTTTTAAACCTTGTGCGACACGCGCGTGATCCGCATGGTTCTGTGGCACGCTGCGCGCCACAGCGCGTCAAAGTTGGTTCTGGTAAGTTCGCACGTGTCGCGACGTGTCGTGTGCACGCACGTTTAGTTTCACGCACGTGTATCCTTTTAGCGATAATTATACGATTTTGGTGATTTGTGTAGATTTGTGATAAAGAGATGTTAGTGTTAGTTAGACTATCCTAATTAGGTTTTGTTAGGGCCAAGTTAACCTAGGAAACCCTAAATTACACAAAATACCCTGAGTTTTCAAATTAGTGCAAAACTTGCTGTTTTGAGTTTAACTTAGCCTTTTTGAAATCTGCTTTAGACCCAGTGAGTTCAGAATAAAATTGAGTGGACCATACCCTAATAGTGACACCCTGACCCCACTACCAGAGCCCGACCCCACCACTCCAACCTAAAGCCGCCGAAAAATTCTTTCTGGCCGCAAATTGCGGCCAGACCAGGGAGTTAGGAGCTAGGGTTTTTGGTACAGGTGTCTGCTACATTGTTTAGGTCCATGGTATATATAGTTTTGTAATATTTTGATCTGGGTAAAATCTGGGGCAGTATATTGTTTTCTGGTGATTTAGTTTGCGCGATACGTTAGTGGGCTTTGTGATTCAGCGTATCGCGGCGTGGCGGGTTAAGCATTAGGCACATACATGCACGTTTCAGCGTATCGCACACACGCGCGTTAATTCGCGACACGAGTTTCTCGCTTTGTTTTGATATCGCGTTTTGCGAGGTTTTGATTATATTTGGATTCTTGTGTAAATTTCCAGGTTCGCAGGCGGGTACGTCAGACGCCGCCAGGAAAGGGAAGCAGGTGGTCGGCTATACTTAGCACACGACCAGGTGAGTAGATTTAACATCTACAGGGAAATCGCCCGTATGGCGTTAAGCGTCGGGGCGTAATAGGATATTTAGTTTATGTGTTCATATAGACATACTAGAGTAGCATACCTTTTGTTATATATAGAACTGGTAGTATAGAACACTGCACTGTCACTAGCGGTATCAGTTGCAGGAGCATGATTTATATGCTACACTCACGCCGTTAGTGATTACCATGACACTCACAGTATAGGATTGCTAGAAATCATTTATTATATTGATTCCGTTTTATTGATGTTGTCATGACCTGCCACATATTAGCATATGTTATATTCATATCATGTACACTATACACTTACGATTTTGCATACCTTCATTGATATCTCACTACCTGTGCATTTGCACCATTATATTTCGTCATAGTGCATATACATGTATACCTTGATATATTTACCTTTGTGCCCCTACACTGCATATATTCAGACTTTGAGCACACATACATCACCTGTTCATACTTGTGCCTTATACGTCGCATACATGTATGCTTGGCACAGATACATCACAGATTCATGCTTGTGCCACATATATCATCTATTCATACTTGGACACATATACATCATATGTCCACATGAGTGTACATGTACATTGCTACATTCACTTAGCATACTTATCTTTTCGCACATCCATACCTATACTCATATTCATTTATTACATACATGGATGATATTGACTTAATTTAAAAACTAAGGGACCGCATATGATATTTTCCAAACGGGATCTTTTAAAAAGAGCGGTTTTCCCTTTTCTTTTACCCTCAGTGTCATACGACGCATGTCATGGATTTACGCATTAGATTGATCTATGTGATTTCTGGATTTGGGAACCAGAGTACTATTTTAAGAAAATACGCACTGTTTAAAAACCCGGTTTTCCTTGATATGATATTTCAGTGCGTCCACCATGTGTTTTCTCGGTGCTAGAGCGATACATGTAAACCCGAGTCGAGGAGCTGGACGAGGCCAATGGCGGGTACATGGTGGACTCGGTATGGTACCCCGGGGCGAGAACGGATCGCTGTGCAGTAGACGGTGAGCCTGGCAGAGGGACTACTGCCTACCGGTGATTGGTTAGACCTGGCGGTTATCCGGAGGATACCGACTAGAGTCAAGAGATGGATACGGGACGACTCGTACTGCCGGGGCCGAGGGCCGATACCGCAGGCAGAGCCCGTGGGCTGACCCGGACTGACGGATGCCCGAGATATGAGGTTTTGCGTGTCGATGCTGGATACGAGTTCTCTTGATATTTGGGTGCCGATGTTGTAAGTTGAAGTGCAACACCCCACGAGTTGCGGGGAGGCGGAAATTTGAAAAACAATCATGTTTAAAAGGCAAACATCAACTAACCGAAGATCGTTTCTAAACAATACTTAACAAAAAGCCTAGAGTTCTAAGCTACTATGTAAAGAGATTATACCAAATGATTCTAGTCCTTTGTCTTTACGATATCTACGGCCTCTTTGGATCTCCACGTCCTCCTCGGCTTCCTTCCGTGATAGACGATCCACCCGAGAACCCTAATCCAAGCTATAACCTCTAAACTTGAGGTTACTTAGTTTCTCTAGTTGCTAATTAGAGTAGCTAAGGTGATGTAGAGATAGGTTATGGAGTGATTAGTCTTTCCTAATCCTTGTTCTCAACTCATGAGTGGTAAGATTAGGGTTTGGTGAAGGAGAGAGAGCTTAAGGATAGAGAATGAGAAGATGATAATGATGATGATAATAATAATGATATTGCTTCTCACTTGATATATGAAGCATAATGAATTAAAAAGAAATGAATAATATGAGATTATTCATCATGCTTCATAAATGCAAGTGGGTGATTCATTATGTGAGTCATTAAGCATTTAATAATGCATTAATGACATGATGAATCACTCATAATGAGTCACAAGATCATTAAATGACAATGCCACCTCACCCTCCAAGTCACCACCTTCTAGAAGCTTCTCCGAAATTACGAGAACGCCCCTCGAATCCGTGAAAACACGGAAAAACTTTAGACTGTATAAATCTAATAACCTGATACTAGAATCTGGCTTAAACTAAAGCCGGCTAGTAAAAACTGTCCGAATGTTGTACGTGCATTTAAACACGTATGCGTCCGAACCTTTGTCGTAAAACCATACGACCTCTATATCTTTTCGCCTGGGTTTGGGAAATCTCTGTGTGGGACTCTAAAGACTCGACTACTACACTGGAAGTGGGTTTAACCCCAGACCGCAAGCGGCACTAGCTGTACGTAACGGTCCCCGGGTAGTTGTCGATAAGAAAGCCGATGAGGTAACCCATCCGAAATCCTACTGAGCCTGTCCGTGACAATATCCACGCAGTCCGGTCTGTTCGTCTAAGAGTATCGCATGTATGGTCTAGGGAGGTGGTGGACGTCAGACCCCTAATAACCGTACAAGTCGTGTCGGTATGGCTCAAGACCATCCGAGAATCTACTGATCAGTCCATCAGTAATTCTCAATCAGCCCTGGCCAGGGACTTATGGTAATAACCAACCGACCACAGTGCAACTCCCTATACCGGGAGAGACGAATCCCTAACAGTCGCTCACTGCCTCCACGTGGCTCGGGACTGTGCCCAAATAAAACCTGTTTGCACGACTCCTTTGAGCCGTAGTAGGGTAATAATCAAAGCACAGTGGGAACTCACACGAGACAAATGATGACTTTAAGTCAACAGACTATCTGCACACATGTCACCTGAGAACTGCTATCTGACGTTAGGTATAATACCATCCAGTCAGTTCTCGGTGAGTCATGTCCGGTGTACTCACTCCCAGTGAGCATCTGTATACAATCTTAGGTGCACACCACCAATGGCTGCGGGACCAATCCATCGCCTTTCGTCAGGGTCTAGATATGTATACACTAGTCTACTCTGGAGTATCGATGCCCAGTCTCGATACTCCTGCAACTAGGGACATCTAAGGATGTGCCTATTGACTATCCAACTCCCACTAGTATGACTGCCATCACAATGCCGGTAGTCAGGCAAACACCCTATGGGCTTTATCAACATGTATATAAATGAATACAACACAAAATATATCATATGTTAAGATAAAGACTAACCAAATAGCATACTATTATATCAAACAAGACTGTCATATACAAACATATCCCAAGCATCCTATACAATGTAGGCCTCTAGGGCATATATTTCCAACAATCTCCCACTTGCACTAAGGCCTATAATTGGCGCAATGAGTACCCACTATCTGCACTAGATCCAGTTGCTGGCGTACCGCATGCCCAACATCTCAAACAGGCTCTCGAACTGGACTTGAGGAATGGCCTTGGTGAATGGATCTGCCGTGTTGTCTTTTGTATCTACTCTCCATATCTCGATCTCCCGACGATCCACGATCTCCCTGATCAGGTGAAACCGCCTTAAGATATGCCTGGATTTCTGATGGGACCTTGGTTCCTTTGCTAATGCTACAGCCCCATTGTTATCACAATACGAAGGTATTGGATTGGCAATGGACGGAACCACTTGAAGTTCAGCAATGAACAACTTCATCCAGACAGCCTCTTTTGCGGCTTCACTAGCAGCTATATACTCAGCCTCCATAGTTGAGTCTGCGACGGTATCCTATTTGGAACTCCTCCAACATACCTCCCCTCCATTGAGGGTAAACACAAAACCCGAAATGGATTTAGAATCAACTTTGTCACTTTGGAAGCCGGAGTCGGTAAAAGCCTCTACCTGGAGGTCCCCATTACCGTAAATCAAGAACATCTCCTTAGTCCTCCTCAGGTACTTGAGAATGTTCTTTACTGCTATCCAATGTTTCTCACCTGGGTCAGATTGATACCTGCTTACCACACTAAGTGCGTAAGCTACATCCGGCCTGGTACATAACATCGCATACATTATAGATCCTACTGCCGAAGCGTAGGGTATAATGCCCATGCAAGCCCTCTCTTCATCAGTCTTTGGAGACATCTCTTTGGAGAGGGTGATCCCGTGACAAGCGGGCATATTGCCGCGCTTGGAATCTTCCATACTAAATCTCTTTAGTATAGTTTCTATATACCTGGATTGTGAAAGTCCCAACATTCTATTAGATCTATCACGATAGATCTTAATGCCCAGAATGTATGATGCATCTCCCAAGTCTTTCATGGAGAATTTCTGTGACAAGAAGAGTTTTACTGATTGTAGCATAGGGATATCATTCCCTATCAGTAGTATGTCGTCGACGTATAAAACGAGAAAGACTACTTCTCCTTCTACAATCTTCCTATAAATACATGGTTCATCTACATTTTTGATAAAGTCAAATTCCTTGACTGTCTCATCAAAGCAGATGTTCCAACTCCACGATGCTTGCTTTAACCCATAAATGGATTTAAGCAATTTGCACACTCATCCGCTGCACCCACTGTCTAAGAAACCTTCTGGTTGATCCATGTAAACACTTTCTTCTAAATGTTCATTTAGAAAAGCTGTTTTTACATCCATTTGCCAGATTTCATAGTCATGGAATGCAGCAATGGCAAGCATGATCCGAATGGATTTAAGCATAGCTACTGGTGAAAAAGTTTCATCATAGTCCAATCCTGGTCTTTGACGAAAACCTTTTGCAACTAGTCCAGCTTTGTAGGTTTCCACTTGTCCAAATGCACCAATCTTCTTTTTGAAGATCCATTTGCACCCAACTAGTTTTACCCCAGGAGGAGCAACTTCTAAAGTCCATACTTTATTGGTGTACATGGATTCCATTTTGGATCTCATAGCATCCAGCCACTTCATTGAATCGCTACTCGTGATAGCCTGCTGAAAACTAGTAGGCTCATCATCATCGATGATACAATCCTCTCGATCCCCATCAAGAAGAAAACCATAGTATCTTTTAGGAGGATGAGAAAGTCTACTAGATCTGCGGAGTGGCGTTGGTTCATCATGTTCTATTGAAATCTGAGATTCTTCTAAGTCCTCAGTAGCAGTTTGAGGTTCTGGAATTTCTTCCAGTTCTACCGCGCTCCCACTAATTTCTTTTGCAAGAAATTCGCTTTCTAAGAAGACAATGTGGCGAGCGACAAACACCTTTTGTTCTTCAGTGTGGTAGACCATATACCCCCTTGAATGCTTGGGGTATCCTACAAACTTGCACAAAACCAATCGTACCTCGAGCATGTCCGGATTATGCTTTTTAACATATACCGGACACCCCCATATCTTGATATACTTGAGCTATGGTCTCTTCTCGCTCAACATTTCATATGGAGTGGTAGGCACAGACTTAGTCGGAACTCTATTTAATAGGTATGCTGCTGATTCTAGAGCAAATCCCCAGAAGGAAAGTGGCAACTCAGCACTACTCATCATTGAACGTACCATGTCTAACAGAGTGCGATTCCTCCTTTCTGATACACCATTATGCTGAGGTGTATAAGGTGGAGTAAGCTGAGAGAGAATTCCATTCTCTTTTAAGTATTCAAGGAAATTGGTACTTAAGTATTCTCCACCTCGATCAGATCGAAGTGTCTTGATGCTTTTACCAGTCTGTTTCTCTACTTCATTTTTATACTCCTTAAACTTCTCAAAGGCCTCGGATTTATGTTTCATTAATAATATATGTCCATACCTAGATAAGTCATCAGTAAAAGTTATGAAGTAGGAGTGACCACTTCATGCATGCGTAGACATCGGACCGCATACATCACTGTGTACTAGTCCCAAGAGTTCAGTGGCTCTTTCTCCGTGTCCGGTGAACGGAGATTTGGTCATTTTTCCTTTGATACATGATTGACAAGTTGCATATGATGAATATTCAAACGGATCTAGATATCCATCTTTATGTAACTTAGTCAACCTTGTTTCGTTTATATGACCAAGTCTACAATGCCATAGGAAGGCTTGATTTGAATCTGGAGCCTTTCTTTTACGTGGTTTTAGTATATTGAAAATTTGAGGTTGATTAAGTATGTATTTGCCATTTTCCAGTGTGCCAAAACCCAATCAGTTCTTGATTTAGGAGAATGTTCATGACATTTCTTTCAAACGCAAAATTATATCCTTCATTAGACAACAAAGATACTGATATAATATTACACAACATACTGGGAATACAAAAACAACTATACAATACCAAAATGTGTCCACTACTCAACCCTAGGTGATATTCCCCTATTGCAACTGCATCTACATGCATTCCATTGCCCATCCGGAGAGTCATATCACCTGTCCCCAGTACTCTACTATTTCTCAGATCCTGCAAAGAATTACAGATGTGAGAACCAGAACCGGTATCAAGTACCCATGAAGTAGAGTTTACTGAAAGACAATTTTCGATTACGAACACACCTGAAGCAGAAGCAACAGCTTGCTTCTGGTCCTTGGCTTTAAAGGCCAAACAGTCCTTCTTCCAGTGCCCTTGCTTGTGACAATAAAAGCATTCGTTCTTTTCTGCCTTCACCCTTCCTGCCTTGTCCGTTCCCTGCACCTTCTTGACACACTTCGGTTTGGTGGCTTTCATCTTCTTCTTCCCTTTAGTTTTTGCTTTAGATTTAGAAGAGGATGATTGGCCGACATACAGAACGGGGGTCTTCTCCTTTTTCAAGGAGCTCTCTACTACCCTAAACATGTTGAGGAGCCTTGGAAGATCATCTTCCATCTCGTGCATATTGAAGTTCAGCACAAACTAAGAGAAGGTGTGGGGAAAGGACTGCAAAATCAAGTCGATATACAGATCATTCTCTAGCACGCATCCCAGGTTTGCGAGTTCCTCAATGAGGGTTATCATTTTGAGGACGTGCTCTCCAACAGGCGTTCCTGGAGCTAACCTCATCTGGAAGAGTTTCCTTGAGGTCTCTTACCTCACGATACGGGAGTGTTCACCATACAATTCCTTGCAATGGAGGAATAAGGATACAATATCCATACTCTTGTGCTGTTTCTGGAGTTCATTGTTCATGGACGCCAGCACGATACACTTAGCTCGCTCACAGTCTAGATCCCAGGTTTTGCGAACTTCCCTGTCCGCAACTAAGGAATCTGGTCCTAGGATAAGGGGAGGAATAGCGGTGGTAACATATGCAACTTTGTCATAAGTCAGCGCAATATTGACGTTCCTTGGCCAATCTTTATAGTTCTGCCCGGTCAGTACATTCTTTTCAAGTAATAGTTTAAGTCCTGTCATGGTAGCTGGCAGAAAGAGAGAAAAGAAACACTCAGCATATGCTCTTGCAAGTTTAGATTGGTTATTAATTTATCTAAATAGGATGGCTCCCACTGTTTCCTCAAATCCTTCTTCAAAACCTAAAAGAAGAACTAGTCAGGATTTAATCACACGTCACAATACTTGCTTAACCTTTCAACCAGGCTGGTGTTGGTATTTCGAGGGAGGTTTTCCAACGCTTTCGTGAAGTTCCTTAATTAAAGAACCTCTTTTCCCTGGAGGCGTAGCCCCTCTAACACCTTTCTAGGCACCTACTTGGTTTATAGCATTGATTGTTAAGTGAGAGAAATTCCCGAGAGTAATCCTACTCATCAGTGGGATCGGGATCCAACTATCATTGCATGATGCCTTAGATGGAAGCCACTCTAGTCACCACACTCCAGAAGGTATGCTAAATCTGCAAGTTTCCTTTATGTTTGAAAATCCCGATGTGATTTTTACCCCATGCTCTTATAGACCTTGACGTAGGCCAACAAGTCATAAGACGCAAGTCAAGTTCTACCCGTCGTTGTCCTGATCAATTTAAGTACATCGTACAAGCCCTTGACGTAGGCCAACAAGGTGTACGTTTGTATTAAACTAATGCATCTATCTATGCAACAAATAGGCAAACACACTGCTACCATACACTATGCCTTGACGTAGGCCAACAAGCATAGCATGAATACGATGTGCTGTCTACTTGAAACGACGGAGGGTTACGGCTGGTTTTTGGCAAAAAACCGTTAACGTAGTGAACTTGATTTGATCGAAGGAACTAAGATAGCTTTTATTAAAAGGAGTGGTTTAAGCTCCGCATTTAAAATTTGCTTTTTCAAGAAAACCGAGTGGTTTTTAGAAATTGTTCCAACGATTCAGTTTAGGTTTTATTTTTCTTTGCATTAAAAATAATGCGTCCCATCTTTAACCTATCATTACAGATAACAACGAAAATACAACGTCCTCTTATGCCATCCGCATTCGCCATGGGGTCCCGTCATCACCCGTTAGGTTACTTAACTAACGGCAGAGCGAGGGCTGGGCTAGCGCGGGTGTAAAATATAAGTGACGTCTAAATAGCTATCATATATAGATATTGTACATTCGTCAGACACAATAATAAGCATTCCAGATCATAGATAAACAATATTGGATTTGCAAGCAATCCACGTTTCTTTTGAGCCTGCATCGAAATACGGATTACACAATTGTGATGAATAGCCATTTACCCCACCCCAGACCCCTACGGGTACGGCAAACTACCCGCCTAGTACCAGAAGTGAAGTGGTCTACCTCAACACTTCAAAATACCCGGTAGTTTGTGTACCCTACCTTGGGTCTATCCTAGGAGCAAAAACAGTAAAAATAATAATACAACGGTGGGTACAACCGCAACCTGGATGTGCCCCGCAAAATAATATTACAACTTATTACAATTACATCGAATGAATTAATACAATAACCCATCACAAAACCCGGCTAATCACCACAACAGTCCAATACAGTTTATATACACAAACAGTTATATATAACATCACAGATATGTGCAACCCCCTGCCAACCGACATACTAGCAGTTAGGGGAGGTTTACGAACACATAAAACATTTCACAGATATAATCAAACAGGCAAACACCGTATAATTTCGATCGGTTAAACACATTTAATTTTTCTCCAATACTTCTCTGTAAATCTGAAACCTGAGCAAAAATTAAAAAATACCAGAAAATCCCAAATATCACAAAGAAGGAACAGAAGAAAACTGGGCTGAATCGGCCCCAACTCGGCGGCGGAACCGCGGCGGATCGGTGGGATCGGCCGCGGTTCCGCGGCGCTTTGGCCGATTCAGGAGCCCATTTTTCTTGTGTGTTCTTATATTTTCATGTGGGTCATTCTGGAGGTCCCTGAAAAATTTTTGGACCTCATTTAAAATTCGACAGAAACTACAAGATATCGGGGTTTTTCCGGTTTGTTTTTCCGTTCGAAATTCATATAATTTTGCAAGTGTGTTAATTATTGTTTAGTGATTCTCTGATACCACTGTAAGTTGATGTGTAACACCCCACGAGTTGCGGGGAGGCAGAAATTTGAAAAACAATCATGTTTAAAAGGCGAACATCAACTAACCGAAGATCGTTTCTAAACAATACTTAACAAAAAGCATAGAGTTCTAAGCTACTATTTAAAGAGATTATACCAAATGATTCTAGTCCTTCGTCTTTACGATATCTACGGCCTCTTTGGATCTCCACGTCCTCCTCGGCTTCCTTCCGTGATAGACGATCCACCCGAGAACCCTAATCCAAGCTATAACCTCGAAACTTGAGGTTACTTAGTTTCTCTAGTTGCTAATTAGAGTAGCTAAGGTGATGTAGAGATAGGTTATGGAGTGATTAGTCTTTCCTAATCCTTGTTCTCAACTCATGAGTGGTAGGATTAGGGTTTGGTGAAGGAGAGAGAGCTTGAGGAGAGAGAATGAGAAGATGATAATGATGATGATAATAATAATGATATTGCTTCTCACATGATATATGAAGCATAATGAATTAAAAAGAAATGAATAGTATGAGATTATTCATCATGCTTCATAAATGCAAGTGGGTGATTCATTATGTGAGTCATTAAGCATTTAATAATGCATTAATGACATGATGAATCACTCACAATGAGTCACAAGATCATTAAATGACAATGCCACCTCACCCTCCAAGTCACCACCTTCTAGAAGCTTCTCCGAAATTACGAGAATGCCCCTCGAATCCGTGAAAATACGGAAAAACTTTAGACTGTATAAATCCAATAACCTGATACTAGAATCTGGCTTAAACCAAAGCCGGCTAGTAAAAACTGTCCGAATGTCGTACGTGCGTTTAAACACGTATGCGTTCGAACCTTTGTCGTAAAACCATACGACCTCTATATCTTTTCCCCTAGGTTTGGGAAATCTCTGTGTGGAACTCTAAAGACTCGACTACTACGCTGGCAGTGGGTTTAACCACAGACCGCAAGCGGCACTAGCTGTACGTAACGGTCCCCAGGTAGTGGTCGATAAGAAAGCCGATGAGGTAACCCATACAAAATCCTGCTGAGCCTGTCCGTGACAATATCCGCGCAGTCCGGTCTGTTCGTCTAAGAGTATCGCATGTATGGTCTAGGGAGGTGGTGGACGTCAGACCCCTAATAACCGTACAAGTCATGTCGTTATGGCTAAAGACCATCCGAGAATCTACTGATCAGTCCATCAGTAATTCTCAATCAGCCCTGGCCAGGGACATATGGTAATGACCAACTGACCACAGTGCGATATCAACTCCCTATACCGGGAGAGACGAATCCCTAACAGTCGCTCACTGCCTCCACGTGGCTCGGGACTGTGCCCAACTAAAACCTGTTTGCACGACTCCTTTGAGCCGTGGTAAGGTAATAATCAAAGCACAGTGGGAACTCACACGAGACAAATGATGACTTTAAGTCAACAGACTATCTGCACACATGTCACCTGAGAACTGCTATCCGACGTTATGTATAATACCATCCAGTCAGTTCTCGGTGAGTCCTGTCCGGTGTACTCACACCCAGTGAGCATCTGTATGCAATCTTAGGTGCACACCACCAATGGTTGCGGGACCAATCCATCGCCCATCGTCAGGGTCTAGATATGTATACACTAGTCTACTCCGGAGTATCGATGCCCAGTCTCGATACTCCTGCAACTAGGGACATCTAAGGGTGTGCCTATTGACTATCCAGCTCCCACTAGTTTGACTGCCATCACAACGCCGGTAGTCAGGAAAACACCCTATGGGCTTTATCAACATGTATATAAATGAATACAACACAAAATATATCATATGTTAAGATAAAGACAAACCAAATAGCGTACTATTATATCAAGCAAGACTGTCATGTACAAACATATCCCGAGCATCCTATACAATGTAGGCCTCTAGGACATATATTTCCAACAGTTGGGCACCCACGATTTTATGAGATTACAGGATTTGAGGGCCGATATGGATGACGGCGCCTGAGTTGTACTGGGATTTGGGTGTATTGATAGGCACCAGTTATTTTTTCCACGTTGATATTCCGTGTAGACATTATTTCTTCCCATACTCTGCATTCAGCACTTGACATCTCATCCTGTAGCTAGCATATCTGATAGAGCACACATGCTTGCATACCATCGCATACCCTGCTCATCATATATAGGGTTGTTAGACTACTTGCCATGTCTGATTATCACATGCCTTGCTCATTACATAGAGAAGTCATTAGATCGCACTTGTTGCATGATATTGAGCATCCAGTAGATGTTACCTGTTGGCATAGATTAGAGTATCGCAGCACGTGTATACTCGCGATTACCTTTATATGTTATCTACTACTCACGAGTTGGCAACTCACCCCCGTTGTGCCACAGTGCTTGCAGGCTGCCCTTTGGAGTAGTCACGGCTGGCTGTTTACCGCACCTTTTGACACAGATACCATTGCTAGTCGGTGGGTTTGTACGGTATCTGTTTACTTTTCAGTTGTATATTGATGTATCTAGTATTCTCCATCTACCTTCATGTATTGACTTAGAGACAGTTGTGAGGACGACATATGTTATTTTGTACTTTGGTGTCGAGCTCGTTGTGAGCCGACTTTATTTATGCAGTCTTATATTTCTTGCTATCTTCATTTCTTTTTTACTCAGTCGTATCATTATCATTGTGATGCTCTATTTATTCCATATGTCATTTTACTTACATCTTGTCTTTTACCCGCCCCTCGGGACAAATTTTTTTTATAATGGAAATGTTGCCAAAATCATTAAACAACACTTGAACTTAAAAAGGATTTCTACTAAATTAATTAAGTTTTTTTTACAAAAAACATATATAACTGTTTTTTTTTTAACAAAATGTTTTTAACACTCTAAATTTAATGGTTTTGATTTCTGGGTTCAGCTTACTTAGTCGCGTTACGCCTGTAGACGTTACGTGGTTAAGTGCCGGTTACGGACCGAACTTTGGGTCGTGACACCACCTCCTCAAAACACCATGAAAAACTCCTCAAAACTCCATCTCCCTTTCAATAAAAATGTGCACAAGCCCTTTAGCAACACTTTGGACCAAGAAAAATCGGATTTTGGAGACTTGGGGCAACTCAAGAATTTTCTTGAGTTGCCAAATGAGGTATTTTCTTAACCATTAGCATAGTATTACCATTGCTTTTACATCAATGCATGTTTAGAAGTGGTATTGTGATGTTTAGCGAGGTTTGGAAATTCCAAGTTAAGGTTTGAGGAATTTTGAATTGGGATTGTGTAATTGAGGTTAGTAGAGGTTATACAACCCCTTTAGTGATAGTATATTGGACTAAACCATAAACTTAAACCCCAAAACATAAACTTAGAAACCTCGATATCGGAGAATTATGGATTCTATGAGGGTATATTGGTATCTGCTATGACCCGGGGCATCTGAAAAATATTTAGCGAAGACTGAGAGATGTGCAGGAAACCTAGAACCTATTCCCGAAACCCGAGACTATATACTCATGTTTAGGCCATAATTTTACTCATTTTGGCCATAATTTACTGCCTTGGTACTTTTGAATTGTCTCGTGCTTGGTCCACGGCTTCATTTTAGGCAAATTAGAACTACCCCATTTGCAGAATTTGCTAATTTCACCTGAAACAAAATCTGGAAGTGTTTTACGAAGTTTCTGAATTCGTTTTGCGGCTTTTAATGATTTGTAATCTAGTATTTGATATTGTGTTTCCGTCGTGTGGCGTTTGAACGCCAACGACTAGGGTTATTGGTCGGGTTTTGCACGCGAAGTTATAGGTTTTGACCTATGGGCGAAACGTGTGCAGTTTTGGTCTTCCGACATAGTTTTAATATGCGTTTACGATTGTGTATTGGTTGTAGGTACCCTACGTAGACTTCGATACGATGAGGATGAGCGCGGCGTCATCGACTCCAGCAAGCGAAGAGCAAGGTGAGTAGATATATATCTATGGGGGAAGTCGGGTGGATGGTGTATAGCACCCCCGCATTTCGTAATATAGCTTATATATAAATGGATATATATGTGGTTTATGATACGTGGATGATTATCAAGATAAGATTATGTGTTCATGGTTTAGTTTAGGGTAATTAGAAGTAAACGAGCATAGCTTCTTAGTCGTGAACCGTAGAAAAGGTTTACACCCACACGCACACACGCACTTGCATAGTTTTATTTGCATGTGCGTATATGGGGATATGTGTATATATATACATATACACACATGGGTATGGGACTGTGTGTGTGTGTGTGTGTGTACGTATGCATATACAAGGATTATGAGGATAGTACTTAGGATTGGAGATGGGTCGATGAGATTGGGCTTGAGGCCGTGAGATCGGTGATGTGATAGGATTCGTATTTGAGATACGACATGATGTTTTAGCGGGTCCTTTCAACATGGTGTTTTCATACACATGCTTGCATATACATAGATGGTATCAGTATTGTACTAGACGTAGATCAGTACCCCGGATCATGATATTTGATAAAGAGAATACCAGATGAATAATGTGATGAATGTGATATTTGACCCGTACCCAGATTTAGGATATCGTGCGACGGATTTACGTACGAGCTTTATATTGATGATAGATCCGCACTCTTGACTTGAGAATGTCATATTATAGATATTGTATCGTATGTGATACTATTAAGGCGGGATCATCGACAATTATATATATATCTATGTATGTATGTATGTATCGACTCAGATGTTAGGCGGTTTCCTTACCTTTCGATCAGCCTGTTTAGTTTAGTCCGGTAGTTTACTTGTAAATGATAGATTAGAATCGAGTCATACCTATTTCAAAACTAACGAATCGTGTATATTTGAAAGATAGGCCAAGGGATTCTATGGATATTTAAAGGACGTATCTTTTCTTAAAAACACCGTAGCCCTTATTTTCAAAACACCACGATTCGTATTATTTCAAATGGCAAAACTGTATCACTCATATTTATATAAATGCATTTTCGTTATCATTGTGTTTGTTATTCAGCTCCCGCATATTATTATTGCTCGCATCGCATTTCATGCTTATATTGTGTTTTCATATGCCATTATTGAGATCATGCTGTCAGGACACCAGCACCATTACCGATGATGCGTATGTTCCACATACACTTTACTTGCCGGCTCACACACATCATCATCGGTAATTGCCATGTCATGTACACTTTAGAGAATATTATTTCATTGACATAGCTTGTTAGCTGATAGTTTCGACATGATATTAGTGTACTTGCCTTATATGCCAGTTTAGACATTGCAGTTATTACTTGCTACTTCATGCATATTATTATTCACTGTTATGCAGTATTACGGAGTTTTATGTCCATATTCACTGTTTACTTGCTATTGATGATTGGATTTCGGATTTTCATGAGATTCCTGGATTTGGGGGAAAACCGCAAGAATATATATAAACTTCTTTCTCTCTCTCTCTTTTTAAAATGAAAAGTGCGGTTTTCTCGTGTTGTATGAGTCGTCCACCATGATGTTTTCTCGGTTATGAGATGGATTTCGAGGCCCAATTCGAGGAGACGTATGAACCGTCTCGGGTACATGGTGGACATGGTATGGTACCCCGGGGCAAGAGTGATTTCATGGTGGATGATGAGCCTGGCAGGGGCAGACTGCCTACAGGTGATTTTACCCGGCGTGTCGAATATCCGAAGGATACCGTTCGTGGTCGAGTGATTGATGATATGGGCCGATCCGGACTGACGGAGCCCTAGATATTGAGATTTGAGACACTGAGATTTTGAGATTTGAGACATTGAGGTATTGAGATTTGATGATACAGGCCAGTCCGGATAGCCGGAGCTTGAGATATTAGATATTAAGATTTATGTTTTGTGTTGATATTAGACACTGATTTATATTTATTTATTGATGATATCTCATTTTAAATTACAGAAATCTCACTCATTTCATTACATTACATTCTTACCTCATACATTTGATATATTGCTACCTGAGGCACTAACACGAGCACATGGGATTGCACTTATGTATAGATATTTACCCTTGCCACCTTTTCATGCTTCAGACTTATCATTTGAGGTTATATATATTATTGATCGTATTGACCGAGGATTGTGTCATACATACGATTTCTTCTCGGCGATGTTTTTTACTCACGAGTTGGCAACTCACCCCCATTGTGCCACAGTTTCTTGCATGTTTTGCCGTACAGGTTTCGTTACGGGTTTGCTGGCACACTGCTTCCTTTCCGGGTGATTTTGCTATGGCAGGTGGGTTCACTCGCATCGTAACCACCCTTGTACTATATTTACATTTTTGTATCTAGAAATTCTATCAACCAAAACTTGTATGTTTATTTCAAACTTAGAGACCTGTTGTATATTCTTTCGACCTTAGAGTCGAGCGTTGTATTATTATTATGGGTTTTCATGTTTGTTTTGAGTTTCCTTTCTGTTTTGATCCTTGCCCTTCGGCGTTGTATATTATATTGCTTGCGTGGTTGTGACTATCGATTGACGAAGAGCTAGCTCCCGTTTGGGGATTCCTTTTATCATTCATGTGCATATTATTCATGTTGTACCCCGTTCGGGGCCAGTATTTACAAAGGAAACTCTGCCGAAATTTTCAGAAAAGACTTGGTGTTTTAAAAACGCATAATTCTGCTTATGCTATTTAAACCACTTTCTTTTAAACAAGCTTTCCTTCGTTTATCTTTTAAATGGTTTTAGATTTCTGGGTTTTGCTTACTTGAATTAGATGGGGTCCTATAGACTTCATATGATTCAAGGGCCAGTCACGTGCCATTTCGGGTCGTGACAGGTGGATTCGTGGTAACCCGTTTATGTATATTATATATGTTTTTTTGTATCTAGTACTCTCCATCTACCACCTTCATGTAATTGATTTAGAGACGAGTTGTGAGATTCGATGTTGTATTATTTTGTGACTTGGGTGCCGTACTCGTGGAGCCGGTCTTGTTATGTAGTTTTACCTGCTAATGCTATTTTCATTTATATTTCTTCTCTACGGCGTTGTATATATATGCTTGTGGTGTTGTTTCCGCCGTTGGGCGATATTTGCTCCTGTTTGGGGATGCTTTATTTATATTCTATATTGTACCGGTTTCGGAACTAGTTTTTACAAAAGAGGTGCTGCCAAAATTTTAAAGAAAGAAACTTAACTTAAATATTTTCATTTGAGATTCCCAAAAGTTTTAACAATATTCTTATCACTTACTACCTTTGATGGTTTAGATTTCTGGGTTTTCGGCTTACTTGAATTGCGTTACGCCTGTAGACGTTACGTAGTTTAAGTGCCGTCACATGCCAATTTCGGGTCGTGACAATGAGCGAGGGCATCGGGGAATGATAAACAGAAAGTTGTCAAGGATACCAATAGTACTTTAATTCGGAGATTCTGAAATATTGATACAATTTAATCGTGTAAAATATGATAAGATTGTTTACTTTGTATTGTAACGGTGATATGATATATTTCCGTATTGTAAATTTTGTGTGGTATTAGTTATGATCTTGTGATAAATTTATTGTAATTAAATACTCTGTTTATGAAACATTGTTCTTCCTTATTTTTATTTTACAGCAGGGCAGGAAAATAATTGAAAATTCAAAAAAAAAAAATATATACTATCGAATGTGAAAATGAGAAATTGGAGATAAAATTTTTAAAGCTTTTGGCTTTTTGAAGAGGATGAAAGAATTTCAAAATGTTGGGTTTTAGGGTCTTGGATTTGAAAATTATTGTTGGTTTTTAGTATTTGAGATGAAAAGGTTAAGGAAAAGTAGATGAAATTTGAATAATGTGATGGGTTTCAAGGTTTTGGGATGTGAATGATAGGTAATTGAAGAAAATTTTAAAGAATGTTGTTTGGTTTTAGGCGTATTAGTTTTAGTTGCGGAAGATGACTAATCGAATATAAAACTTGAAGGATGTTGTTGGGTTATGGTTTTGAACGTGAGAGATTATAGAATTCTGTTGGGTTAGGAGTTTTGAATGTTAAATCGAGTATTTAGGGATTTAGGATTTTGAATGTAGAAGATAATAAAATGAAGAAGAATTATGAATTTTAGGGTTATGGATGAAGAATTTAAAAAAGTAAAGTTGAAAATTTTGGATTTTAGAGTTTAGAGGTTGAAGAAAAAGCTATAATGAAAATTATGATTTTTAATAAGTTTTTCGAATATTTAATATTGTTTTAATAGACCGAAAACGTTTAGGAGGGTTAAACCATTGGGGTTGTAAGTAAAAAGTTTCATCTGAAAGGGCATGAGGTAAATAGTGACTTTAAGAGAAATATAGGTAAATATGGTTGTGGTTTTTTTATTTTTCTTTTTTTGTGGAGGTAGGGGGTGTTTAAAGAAAAAAAAAACTCTTTTAAAAACCAAAAAAATTATATGATTTTAAAGTCCTTTTGTTATTGAATAACACGGTTGCAAATTTAACGGTATAACGATTATAAAACATTTTCAATATTAGATTAAAGGAAAATAGTCTTTGTTGTCACTCTTCATGGTTTTGTTGGGCTGCCACTAAATTATTGGCTGTGTAGGTGAATACGCCTCTTAGTGGGCATGGACTTTAATCCCCTTTGGTTATATCACTATTGTTAAAACAATAATTAATTGATTCCTCCACAAATTCATCGGTAATATACCTGTGACATTAGTGGTTGCGGTTCCGGTGAAATGTGTCTTTGAAGTTTTTTGGTCAAATATGGATATCTATCATTCATCACCATATCAAATCAAGAGAATCGATGGCTCGGATTATTTATTTCCATTTCCAAATTCTTCGCTGATTTTGTATATCCCTTAAAAATAGTAAGTAAATAATCTTAGCCTTTGATATATTGATTTGTTATGGTGATGAAAGATGGATATCTATCTTTTACAAAAAATTTCAAAGTCTTCTTTCACCGAAACTATGTATTCATAGTAGTTATGTTGTGTACTTGTTTCTATTAATTGATGGATGTTATAAAGTTGAGGCCGGGAGTTTAAGAAAATAATATATTTTTCTAAAACATGTTCACTGGTCGATGTACTTTTTATTTGCTTATATTTTGGCTTATTTGAACTGGTTTTTGTAATCCGTTCTTTCAAAAAGTCACGTCTGATGCATGCTAACAACTTAAAAGCCTTTTTCATTGCAACATAACTCCAAAATTATGATGGAGAAATATAATTAATTATATATTCCTAGTACAATGTTACTTTTCTTATCATCCAAATATATAGTCTGGTCTATGTCTAATAAATAAGCAGATAAATCAAATGACATTATAATTTTAATATGTCATATATAGAATTTAATTTGATTGCTTTTTCCAATAAAGATTGTACCTTTTTTGAGACACTAATTACAAGAGTTTCAATCCTCTTATGTGCCCACTCCTCTGTCAATCTAAGTCTTCGGATTTTTTCTCTCTTTAATCCTCACATGCATGGCCCTTTGTTTTCACTGATTTCACCCATTGAATTTGTAGAGCAAGAAGAAACAAAATGGGGACAATGAATCCTAGTCAAAATAGTGACCATGATAAGAAATCAAAGCGGCTAGCATTTTTTTGCATAGAACTAACATAGCTAGCCAGTAGGACCGATCCATGCCAATTCGCCTCACAACTCGCCTGACTCGTGTGTCAGGCGAGGGGGAGCCCGATTCGTCTCGTTGGGTAAACGGGGCCAGACGAGTTGAAGCAGGAACGGTTATAGCCCGTCTAGATGAGCCGGGTTTGGTGAGTTAGACAACTTTGTATTTTTTAAGAAATAAAAAACTTTTAAAATTGCAAATATAGGTAAAAAATGTAAAACATAAGTAAAAAAAATTCATTAATATTAACCATATTTTATGCAAAATTTTATAACACGGTTTGTTTGTTTTTGTTAGAGACCGGAAACGAGTCAACTTGTGAGTTATACAAGGCAATTCGCGAGTTAAACGAGGCGGATGAGTTGACTCACAGCTTAAATGAGGCGAGGCGGTTTGATTCATGAGTCAGACGAAACGAGCGGATACGGGTCGATTTTAAAAAAATCACGAACCTGTCGGCTTCGTCCAACTCGTTTAGACAAGACGAGTCAGAATCAACTTGTTGACTTGTCGAGTCAGCATACATCACAAACAAGACCGGAAAATAAATTCACTCCTCAATTGTGAGGCCTTCTAGCTAGTTTTGAGCCATGAGGACATTGTACGGTTCACATCCTCTCCATTGCGTGGGGATGGAGAATCCAGTGGTTATTCTGAATCGTCAGATTGTATCCTACGGATATGAGATTTCAACACATAAGCCAAAAAAAATAAAAAAAATAAAGCCACCCGCGTGACCGTGTTTTTACATATGAAATGTCCCTTCCATTGCACCAAAACTCCGAAGTTTTGATGAGAGCAGAGTGAATATATTTTATATTTTAATACGCCACAGCAGGTCGAAGGACCTTTGGACCGAATGCTACATTTTTGCGTAGCGGTATTTTTAATTTAATAAATATATATTTAATACACGCCTAGTATGAATCGAACCTGGATTGCTTTGATATCATTCTTAATGTGTCTACCACTGCACCACAACTTCAAAATTATGATGAGAGTTCAAGGCCTCTTCCCCTTGTCCTCCCCTCCATCATCTCCGGTCCACCCCAATCCCCTCTTTCTCTCGCTCTCCTAGCTCTCCATGTTATCATGGCAGCATCTGCTAGATGGCGGAGGTAGGGATTTTATCATCTTATCCTTTTCCTTTTTCCTCTTTTAATCATCGTTTGCAAAAGCCAAATAAAATCCTATTTTTCCTTCTCATCCATTACCAAACTCCCCATTCTTCATGAAAATTAATAAGGTAAATTGTCAAAAACCCCGAGCAAGTTTTCCCACTGACAAAAAAATCCATGTCCCCCGAAGCGGCTGTCAATAACCCTTGAAAAAGTTTTTAGTTGTCAAAAAACCCTATGCATGCGGTATATGTACAGTTGTCTGCTACATCTAAATTTTATGTGATATGTATGCAGCAGCTTACGGTATCTATGCAGTTGCTATGATAAACATGAGCTAATTAATATAGCACAGAACTATACAGATACCGCATGAAACTTTTTAAGAAGTTTCTAATAACTACTTCGGGACGAGGGCTTTTTGTAAGCGGAAAAACCTACTGAGGGGTTTTGAAAATTTACCAAAATTAATAATTTGCAAGCTTGTTATTACCATCTATAAACAATTGTTTATTTTCTTAATCTACTAGCAAATAAAAAAGGATTAGAATTTTATATTTATAAAAGAGATTGAGATCATTATAATCAAAACAGGAGATTGAGATTGAAGGAGATTAGCATCCAACAACATAGGGGGAAAAAGAATAATCGACATTAAAATTGATAGAAATATAAATGACCTATGTTATAGAGAGGGAAGAGGAGTGAGGGAAAGTAGGAGAAGAGGGTTGGGGTTTGGGACTGCTAGATTTTTAGGAGATTTGAGGAGAAAATGATCTTAAACCAAGACCCATGCCCTTTTACATTTAGTGCAGCCCATTTTGTATAAACAAAAATAAAAATGGCCCTATTTCATCCAATCTTTTCCGACAAAATAGGCCCATTTTTCGTATACCGATGGTCAAATATTTTTATCCCTACTCAAAAATAAATATATATTTTAAACCCAACATGGATTGTTTTGATTATCAAACAAAAAGACAGAGATAGTAATTTCTTAGCCCTCTTAGGAGAAATTCTTTTCCTACGAGGACCGAATATGCATAAAATAAAAAAACATAATTTACTCAAATAATCTTCCATGTCATTTATTGATATTAAAACCCTTTTACACTGCATCCTAAGCACTTTATTCCTTCCAAACAACTTTTATAGACTTTTTATGAAAAGGACTATCCCTTCGCTTCATGTGAAGTTACGGATGATGAGGAGGAGAAGGACGAGGATGATACACCCTTTTATCAGGCAATATTGCAGGCAACGCTACGCCGAGCATCTCGGGCGCTTCAACATGCTGAGGTGGACGATGATGAGGTGGAGGTGGACTGCGAGGCGGAGAAGGATGAGGAGGATGGACCCTTTTATCAGGCAATATTGCATGCAACGTTACGCCGAGCATTTCGGGCGCTTCAACATGCTTAGACGAAGGGGGATTAAGCTGCCATTCTGGAAAGAGTTGGTCACTTCTGACAGTCTGGTCAAGTGGGCGTGCTAAAGTACCGAAGACCATCAAGCAAACGAAGACAACAAGAACCAAAGTGTTCTCCATTTCTTATATTCTCTTCTTGTATTGTGGAGTGTTTTTATAGAAGAATTGGATAAGCTTAGGTATAATAACAATTAAGACAACAAAGTTTCCTAAAACAAGGGTCAACACGCCATTAGCTACGAAACAAAGATTTTATGAGTGAGAATTAAGAACACGAGACAAAACTAATTACTCTTACTCTTCAGAAACGAGAGATAAAAAAATAGAAGAATTTAGACAAACTTTGGTTAAACACTTCTTTGGATTTTAGTATTGAATTTTTCCTCTCATAATAGCAATTGGACAATTTTTCATGATTTATGTCACGTGGCTTCCGTTGTCTGTTGTAACTTTAGCTCATAAATTCCTTTTTTGGCTTCCTCATATAATGAATTTAGAGTTTATACAAATTTTAACTCGCAGGCTTTTCTAATAAGGTTTAGAAAAAATATGTGCTACCACTTCAATCCATGTATATAAAAAGGAAAATACATATCAGTAAACTATTAGGATGATGATTGGTTACAAAAGTGAGAAGGTTATGCATTTGTTATTCGGCGAAGGTAGGCAAATACATACCAGTAAACTATTAAATTTAAACTAAATATTCACCGAATATATTTTATTCGGCGGTCAACCGAACAAATTTCGAATCCGTTCTTTACAACTTTGATGAGAGCTGGCCCTCCCTCCTTCTGAAGATATAAAATCTTGGCTTAAATTCCCATCACACTGCCCGTAAGAGTGGATGTATAAGGCAGGCTAGATCTATTTTGGTTAAATTACTGCTGGTTAATTAATTAGTTGTACACGATTCAGAAACTAATAGAAATTTTAATTTTCACATTGAGTGCTTTTATGTGTGTACCGCATAATCCTGAATCATCTCCTGGGAACACATTATGCTATCATACCTTAAATACCGTTGGTCTCTTGGTGATGCGTATAAAAGGCGAAAGAAGCATTTTCAAGGCTACAAGTATGAAGTATGCCTAAGTCATCGTATTATTCATTCATTACACATATTCGGGTCATCATGCTTTTTTTTTCTTTGTATATTTTTTTCAAAATTATTTGATGTCCTTGACTATATCTCCTTTCAGGAGTTATCTGTACAGTTTGCTTCAATCTCTTTTTGCTCGTGTCGATCTGAAACTCAGAATTTGGCAATGAGCTAGCACCTTCTCCTGGAATAGATGATGGATATATACATGGTCTCATGAACTTCATATTCTTTTGAATTTTCTCTTGTTCCGAGATACTTTAATTTATCTTCCTCACAAGAAAATAGATACTTTAAGTTATTAATGGCCAGATATATCATTCAAGAATGCTACTCAGCATGCGAAGGATTGGGCAAAACCTTCGTACACCTGGGATTTCGATGAATAAATTGCTTATTATTATACACAAGAGGTTATAAAGATTTAGTGTTAAATTTCATGCAAGACCATGTAATCATAATTGTTGTTATTTGTTTATATAGGAGAAGTTTGTACATTATGGAGGATATGAGCGAGGGCATCGGGGAATGATAAACAGAAAGTTGTCAAGGATGCCAATAATACTTTAATTCGGAGATTCTGAAATATTTATACAATTTAATCGTGTAAAATATGATAAGATTGTACGTTGTATTGTATACAATGGTGATATGATATATTTCCATATTGTAAATTTTGTGTGGTATTAGTTATGATCTTGTGATAAATTTATTGTAATTAAATACTCTGTTTATGAAACATTGTTCTTCCTTATTTTTATTTTATAGCAGGGCAGGAAAATAATCGAAATATCCAAAAAAAAAATATATATATATACTATTGAATGTGAAATGAGAAATTGGAGATAAATTTTTGAAGGGTTTGGCCTTTTGAAGAGGATGAAAGAATTTCAAAATGTTGGGTTTTAGGGTCTTGGATTTGAAAATTATTGTTGGCTTTTTAGTATTTGAGATGATAAAGTTAAGGAAAAGAAGATGAAATTTGAATAATGTGATGGGTTTCATGGTTTTGGGATGTGAATGATAGGTAATTGAAGAAAATTTTGAAGAATGTTGTTTGGTTTTAGGCGTATTAGTTGTGGAAGATGAGTAATCAAATATAAAACTTGAAGGATGTTGTTGGGTTAAGGTTTTGAACGTTAGAGATCATAGAATTCTGTTGGGTTTGGAGTTTTGAATGTTAAATTGAGTATTTAGGGATTATGGATTTTGAATGTAGATGATAATAAAATGAAGAACAATTATGAATGTTAGGGTTATGGATGAAGAATTTAAGAAAGTAAAGTTGAAAATTTTGGATTTTAGAGTTTGGAGGTTGAAGATAAAGTTATAATGAAAATTATGATTTTTAATAAGTTTTTCGAATATTAAATATTGTTTAACAGACGGAAAACGTTTAGGAGGGTTAAACCGTCGGGGTTGTGATAGATCTTTGGATCTCCTTCAGATGTTATCTTCTATTGATCTGCTGCGAGTGCTGATGGACGACTGAGATTGAGTTGGAGGGTTGCCTCCTGGAACGTGTGGATCTCAATGGGTTTTGTGTGGTTGAGGCCGAGCTACCTGCAAAGAAGTCCCGGAGTGGTTGTGCCACCGAGAACCCTCCGACGATCAAGTTAGATGGGGTATTTTGGCAGAGTAACGGCCTATTGGAGTAAAAATGGCTTACATGAGTGGTTTGTGAGAGGTGTTTATATAGTGGCAGCAATGGGCAGACGGGAGCGAGATTCACGCCGACCGTTACGCCCCTGGCATCACGCCAGCGTGATGGGAGGGATCCTCCATTAATGATGAGACAGGCTCATCAATAGGGGATCATGATGGCGTGGAACGCGGGATCATGGGCAGCGGATATCTCGCGCCTGGCGAGATTCACGGAGCCGTGGCGGAGGCGCCTGTGATCGGCCCTGTGGGTCGGTGGGCGAGACCGAGGAAGATGAGCTCAGCAGGAGGCTCGGGAACGAGCGCGAGGCCAAGGAATCTTGGTTCTATGATAGCTCGGAGGCGAGCTGAGGGGTGGTCTGGTTGGCCACCGAAGGTCGGGAACATCCTTGGGTCGGAGGCCCGGGATGTGTTTCCAACGTAACTTTCTTGATCCTCTGGGATACGTCATCTGCCACGTGTCATGATCTAGGGAGTCATCGATATCAAGCATCATCAGGTTATAAGTAAAAAGTTTCACAGGAAGGGGCCCCTGGTGCGCTTTGCTGCCTTGTTCGAGACTGAGGGGGTTTGAAGAACCTATCGCCCTTAGCTTCCTCCAGCAGTACTGTCTGGGAGACGTTGAGCGGGGTGTACTCCTGAAACTTCGGGAAGTAGGGCTTTGGCCGCTCAATCGTCTTTTTCTCTTCCCGCCCCCTTTTCTTCCGATCAACTTGTTCTGTCCGGGGTAGGTTGGCGTTCACCTCGGACTCAAGCTGGATCTCACGTTCGGTCCAGGCCTTTACCTCGGTCATGGTCTTAGGTTGCGCTAATGTAAAGGAGCGTAGCCACTCCTTGTGCCTAAGACCCGACCTGAGGGTCTTAATGACCGTTTCGTCCCGGTGTTCTAGGACCTCGAGGAGGGCGTTGTAGAAACGGGTGACGTACACTTTGAATGATTCTTGGTCTCCGCTCTTTATGGTGAAGAGATGGTCGATAGTCCGCTTCTGTCGCCTGTTCCCGACGAAGTGGCCGAGGAATTGGGTGGCCATCTCGTCGAAGGTAGAGATCGAGCGCGGCGCGAGTCCTCAGAACCGGTCTCGTCCAGAGCGGATGAGAGTGGCGGGGAAAGCGGGCATTGTGCGACGTCGGAACAGTCCTGGAAACTCATCCCGACCGTGAACTTGACCAAATGTCCTCCGGGTCGGAGAGTGAGACTTTCGGAGGCTTGTTCCGGTAGGATACGTGGACGGCGAGTAGCTCTTTGGTGAAGGGCTTTGTGAGCGAGTCGGCGGCATATTTAGCCCCGTCGCTTGAATGACGACCTTCCCGATGCATACCTTAGATCTTCTTTTCGAGGGCGTCGAGTCGGCTGTTCACACCATAATATTGCATTATTATATTCCCCATTCTTATTCTTTTTATAAATAAGCAGGTACTTTTGACGCATGTCTGCTACATATTACAGGTTACAGGTTCTTGGACAGAAAACAGTGAAAACGATGAAAAGACGACGCAAAAGTGGATTTTGACCAACAAACAGAAGACTCTTGATCAAGCCTACATCAAAGATAAAATTCACAAAGTACAAGGAAATGCAAGGTCTAAGATTACAAAGAGAACGGGTAAAGTCCACCATAATTATTCACTGGAAGATCAGGAAGAGAACGAGAAACCAGTCTGAGAAAAGAACTAAAGATATAGGAAGCCCAAAACAACCAGAGCCAGTCCAGAAAAGTTCAGAGCCCAATTCCTTCTTTTGGCCGCGGAACCGTGGCCAAACAGGGCCTCAGGCCGCAGTTCCGCGGCGGTCTTAAGAGATTAAAGGATACAAATTTTACCATATTTTGTGACGGCTCTGACTAGTCAACCTAGGGCTATTTTTGTAATTGTAGACATGCGGATCAATATGTAACCTAGGGTTTCTATTCCCTATAAATAGAACTCTAAAGCTTGTAATTTCCGATGCCTCCTTTTAATAATAAATTCAGAATTCTTTATGGAGAGCATCGGTGCCTCTCTTCAATTCAGAAATTCAGATCTGACAACCCTGCATTGATGATTGGAGAAATGCATCTGTAAGTAGATTTAATTTCTTGCCCTAGTTTAGATTTTAATTCTTTGCCCTAGGTAGATTTATTTTCTTGCCGTAGATAAATTGTTTAGAGTTAGTTTTGGGGAAGGATTTTGAGAGATGAGATCTCTCATCCCTTTCTTACCCATCATATATTTTCAATAGGACTCCATGCATACACGCACACACCGCGCCCTATGGCATCCTATCCCTCGAGGTAGCGGTGATACCGTAGTGTAAAAGCCCGGTTGCGCGCGTTTTCCATGGAGGTTAGGGTAAGGATCTCTAAAGGAAGGACAAGAACCTAGAGGAAGGAACACCTTCCCGAATTGATCTAATCCCCTTTATTGATAATTACCATAACTCCTCATAGATCTTCATTCGGGTATAGAAAGCGTTGAGATTTACCTGTATTTCCAAACCATCCCTAAACCTAACCCTAGCAAGACTAGATCTAGATAATCGTAGTATAGAATAATTAGGTTTTTAGATTTAATAATCAATCCGAACACCCTTCGGAATTAACTCGTTAGCGCGACTAGGAGATTCACAACATCCCTGTGGACCGACCCGTACTCACCGGCTAGCTTCATGCGACGCCGTTCTTCATTGCGGTAATAGATGGTTATTGACATACAAATCAAATGGCGCCGTTGCCGGGGATGGCGTAGAAATTTCCTTTTTGCAATTTCGGGATAATCTAAATAAAAACAATCATAAAATTCTAAAAAATCCAAAAACTATAAAAATATATCAATTGTTATTTTTTGGAAAGGGTACTTTGTTGTGTGAATCTTGCAGAAACAATCGAGACGGATCTAGAAATTTCCAGAAAGCGAAACAGAAAATAAGATATCGGAACAGAAGAGATTTTAAACAACAAAACAACACAAAAATTTTGGAGCATTGAACCCCCCAAAGAGCCGCCTTTCCACGGCCTTAACCTGCTTTAGGCCGCGGAACCGCAGCCTAATTGTCGAGTCGTCGCTTGAAAAAAAATTTGGGGATCCGCGCCACTTAGACCGCCGCCCTTCCGCCGCGGGAACCCATATAAGGCCGCGGAAACGCGGTTTTCTTATGTCTTCAGCTCGTGAAAAAAGTTCTGTTAGCTTCTCTGTTCCTCCTCTGCAAAAATTCCCATATATTTTCTGAAAAATTCCTGCAAGATTTTGTGTGCTTTAAAAATCTTTCTCTTTCCAAATAACAATCTTGTGCAGGATTTTTGGGCCCCGCTTAAAATAGAAATTGATTGCAAGTAATCTTTTTTTTGTTGCATATCTTTTCTCGAATATCTTTTTGCAACAATTTTTTCCAAATAAAGATTTTTGTGATATGCTTAAAATAATAACTGATTGCAAGTAATATTTTTCTGTTGCATATCTTTCATTAAAAATCTTTTTGCAACAATTTTCAAATAAAGAAAAAGAAAAAAGGGAAATTTTTTTTAGAGAACTTGCAAACTTTTGCCTCAAATAAATCCTTGCACCACCACCCAACCTTTTTTCTTTTCCCCTTTCTTCTAACATGGGTACCCCACATAATAAATCACTTGCCGAATTTTGGTATCCCAAACCTAATTTTGCGTCGTACGTCAATTTGTTCGGTCAATTTAAAGACGATCCTTCCTTTCCTAAAATATCTTTGAAAGATCAAATAGAGGCGTATAGGAGAAACAGTTTGACTTTTCAACCCACTTTGTGTCAACCAAGTCAATATTTACCACCTCCATATGTTGACACCACTTTTTCGAATTCTGCTGTAACTCCTAAACCGATGTCCATTGCTGAGCATATTGCTCAATCTCGCAGCCGATCTTTCAACCCTATCCATACATCTAGTTCTAGGGGCCCGCACGATTATTCACCTTTTTATCCACATGTTGACCCTATCCCTTTCCAATCACCCACTTCCTACCAGTCCTACCCGAATTTTCCACCCTCACTAGACATTGTTTCTACACAGCCTGTTGGGAGTTTTGCATATCCACACGATTTTGACTCTTTTACCGAAACCCCCTTACCACCCAAGTCTAGTTTGGAAGAGTCGTTGGAAGCTTATATTGCTGCAACAAACAAAATGGTTAGGAATGTGGAAGCGTCCGTGGCCGCCCTTATGCAACCTGCTGAACCGGTAGCTAGTTTCCCGCTGGCTCCAAATTTTTCAATGTATGAGGAGGCAGTTGGACATAGTGAGAATGTGAGAGGATTTCTAAATCAAACCTACCCTTACCCAATTGAAGCCCACAACTCAGGTTTTCCATCGATTGTTCCAAATGATTCACAAGTTCAAAATAAAACGAGTTGTGTGATTTTGTAGTGTTTGATTTGCCAAATTATGAAGAACCCCTTTCGAGTGAAACCACACCTAATCTTTTCGATCTTTACACCTCCCATCTAGAACCTAAATCGATAAATATCCATGCTTTTGATAAGGTGTCTAAAGAAATTGATTTTCACTTGATTGAGGATATAGACGCCGGGAATATTTCGTATGATGAACCTGTCGATTTGATTGAAATTTTATGTTCAAATCATCATCCCGAGTTATTAAATGTTTCTCCCGAATCTCATATGCGTCTTGATTTTGATGATAATGGCATGGATGAGTTGAATCTTGAGGAGAATTGTAAGGATAGTATTGAGGAGAGTTTTGAGGATCATATTGAGGTTGAACCATTTTTGTTTGATGTGTCTGATTTTCCAATTCATCCTCTTGAACCTTTAACTAAATCACCCTCCCTCGGTTCCATCGTTCTGACCACGCTTGAAGACTGTGAGCTTGAAAAATTTTCTTTTGAATCTGACACACTTCTCACAGACGTTAACACTTACGAGTGTTTCACCTTTTCGGACGATGCTGATGACTCACCGCCCGAGTTTGAGTCCTTTACATTTTCAGATGGGTTAGTTGAACCATTAGACTCGGTTGATTACAGTAGTTTCGAACCATTAATGGAATCTTTCAAGTTCGAGACAGTTTACTACGATGAGAATGATACTATCCCTAATTCACTTCCTTTCGTCCTTCCTATTGTTCCGACCGTATAAGTGACCGTTACGCTTTCATCACCTATACCAAGTTCAGCGTACCTATGTTTTCTTGCGAATCTTGAGGGATTTGACCCCATTTCCCGATGGGTTGATAGGTTAGCGCAATCGCTTATAACATATCGGTCATCACATATTGCGCTAATTTATTCACTCGATTTACACCCCCAAGATCGCGCGACCCTTCTTTCTCCTTTCCACCCTTCTTCTCCCCCACCGAGACCATATTCTACCATTCTTCTTTCTACACGGTCTCGCGTGTTTCTCATTTCTTTCCACCACACCCCATTCTTGCACCAACTATACCATTACCACGATAAGATTTTTGAATGGTTGGTGCTAACCTGTGGCTTGTGTAAGGCCAAGCTTAAGTTTGGGGGGAAACTTGTTGTATATATGTATATATATTTTTTGTTTTCTTTTTCTATAAGAAAAAAGAAAGATTTCAAAACACTAAAAATATATTTAAAAATTCTAAATAAATAAACAAGGGAGTGCCGGTATTTTGACCCTCTTGGTTTAGCATGACAGTGAGGACACTGTCAAGTTCAAGTTTGGGGGTATGCTCGGTACGTCTTCTTCCTTCGCATTCATTTGTACATATTTTTGCATTTGCATACTTATTTGAAAGCCCATAAAACTTGAAAATTTTCAAAAATTATAAAAAATAATGTATTCAATTTTGGCTAATTGACTTGAGTTTGACAAATAGGTTAACTGGCTAGGAAGAACTAGATCTTAGACTTAGTAAATTAAAAACCCTAAAAATAACATTCCTTAAAGTTTAACGGTGGAAAGTATATGCCTTGTAGTTTATTTAGATATAGGCAAATTTTGAGTTCAGTTCTTGGGCTAAGTTGAAACAAAGGAAAAGTATTGATGTTCTTATTAGAATATAAGTTTGAAAAATAGTTCCTAGCTTATGCCTAGATTCTAAAAATGTATTGTTTACCCCAATCAGAGCAAAGCTCTGTTCGAATTCCGAGGCGGGAGATGAAGCAACGCTTCATCTTCCCCCAATCAGAGTAAAGCTCTGTTTGAATTTCAAAATTCAAAATTTGAAGCAACGCTTCAGATCCTCTGCGCTGAGCGCAGGGCGCCACGTTTCTGGCGCAGACGCATCAACGCAGCGCCCAAGGCAGCACACCCAATCAGAGCAAAGCTCTATTTTAAGCAAAATTAAAGGAAGCAACGCTTCAGTTGCGCAAGCACTGCGCTGCGCGACACGTGTCAGCGGAGATGCGCTCGCGCAGTCGCGCTGCGCTGTGCGCTACGCGACACGTGTCAGCGCAGATGCACTAGCGCAGTCGTCCTGCGCTGTGCGCTGCGCGACACGTGTCAGCGCAGTTGCGCTGCGCGACACGTGTCAACGCAGATGCGCTAGCGCAAATGCTCTGCGCTGTGCGCTGCGCGACACGTGTCAACGCAGATCCGCTAGCGCAGTTGGGCTGCGCGACACGTGTCACGCGCTGGGGCATTTGCGCCAAACAGAATTAAGATTTTAAAGAAATCTTTCTATTCTTGTTAAAACAAGAAGATTTTCTTCTGTAAAACAGAAGCCCTTGGATTAAAGATCCAACGGTGGGGAAAATTCCCCAAATCACTCGGAGAAAGATCTCTTTAACAAATTTAACTAATTTATGGGCACTATAAAAAGAATCCCAGACCTCAATTCAAAGGCAGGAACATTTTCTAAAAAAAAGAGAACTCTGAAGAATTCCTCAAGAACAAAAGGTAAAAACCTTTAGCGAAAGATAAAGTTCTCTTATGAACAGATCATAGATCTAAAAAGAAGATGAATGACCTTTAATTAATTAAATAGTGCTTTGCACTTTTCATGAACCTTTGGTTCTCTGAGATAAGAAAAACAAGAAAAACTTATTTTTCATTGATCTAAATTAGATCAAGAAATCAAATAGTGCTTCACACTTCTCTTATGAACCATTGGTTCTTGAATCTAAAAGATTCTCAAATTAATAGTGCTTTGCACTTATAAATCTGCACTGTTGCGCTCTTGGGCTGGCGCAAGCCACCAGAGAGCGCCACGTGTCAGCGTCTGAACCGTTTGCGCTATGCGCTTTTGAATAGAGTTTTGCTCTCTGGAATTGGCGCAACTCACCAGAGCACGCCACGTGTCAGCAGCGCAACAGCGCAGCGCACTAGCGCAGCGCACTGCGCTGTTGCGCTTGCGCTCACCAGAGCAGGACACGTGTCCTCATTATAAGCGCTTGCGCTCAATAATTGGCGCAAAGCGCCTGACAAGCCACTATCAAATGATTAATGCACTGCATTATATACAGAAGGGCCAAGCCCAATTAAAAAGGGCCTAACAGGCCAAATTAAATGCAATGCATTACTTTAAAAAGGGCAGAGCCCAAAAAAAAACAGATGCTGTGCATCATTTATAAAAGGGCAGAGCCCAAATAAAGGTCTAATAGACCAAACAAAAATGCCATGCATTATTAAACAGGAGCAGAGCCCCAGTAAAGGCCTAACAGGCCAAATGCAAATAAAATGTTAAACATTTTCAACTGGACTTAGCACAATTCTGGCCGTAAGTCCTTAAATTAAATTGAACTGAGCACAAATGCTCTCTCTAAATCAATTTACCTCCGGTTCGAGGGTACATCTCCGAACTCCTCTGACACTTCTCATTGTAATCCTTCAACGACGTCAGAGAGGCGACGGGTCCCAACGACCACATATAGATATGGACTGCGGGGTCCTTAAACTCGTCGACCGAAACGTCCTTAAACTAATAGCGGACCACCCCGTCCCTCAACTGGAATATAGACCACCACGTCCCTAAACTGGAATGCGGACCACTACGTCCCTAAACTGGCGACGGACCACCACGTCCCTAAACTGGAATATAGACCACCACGTCCCTAAACTGGAATGCGGACCACTACGTCCCTAAACAGGCGATGGACCACCACGTCCCGAAACTGGAACATGGACCACTACGTCCCTAAACTGGAACAATAGAGCCTCCAAATGCTCTTTTGCTGGATCAAAACGGTCCCGTTTAAGTTGATCTTAGCCCCCAAACACGGCTAACGTATCCTTAAACATTCAAACGGACTATAAAACTCCAAATCAACCTTGGTTCAAGGGTACATCTCTGAACTCCTCTGACATTTATCGTTGTAATCCTTCAACGACGTTAGAGAGGTGATGAGTCCCGATGACCAGATATTAAATGGATTATCACGTTAAGTTGATCCTAGTCTCAAACAGGACTATCGTATCCTTAACGAACGTTTAAGTTGATCTTAGCCGCAACGCGACTAATGCATCCTTAAACTAAAAACTCCAAACCCAAATCTAAGTAAATACGGATTTGGACTAATCCACGTCCTACGGGCGACGGCATTACTCAGTCTCCGTATACAATCCACGGGCAACCACAAACAAAATAAATGCACACGACACGAAGTGAAATTCTGGAGAAGGAGAAAGTTGTTACCGCGATGCGGTAGCGTAATTAACTGCAGGGGCTTACGCCTGCAGGGAAGAGCGTCCCCACAATCAAAAATCCCTCAAGTGAGGGGGAATCTGACGAAGTCTGCAACATCGGCCGCATTCGTCTAAACCTCCGATACACGGTGCCATAAATCAACTTGGCATCTTCGGAGAGGTAGAAGGATAAAACCATATAGCATCTGCCCCGAATCTCAGGCCCTAGACGTCCCTCGTGTCGTGGCCGCCGTTTGAAGGGGAACAGATTCTGGCACGCCCGGTGGGACCTTTTCCTCTTTCCACTCCACACTTTGTGTATCGTGTTCGCGAACAAATCGCGGTTTGTTGTGGTTGCCTGTGGATTCGAGGTACTAAGATTTGGTGTCTTGCTCCGTGCAGAGAACTGAAGATCGATGGCTTCAAACTGCACTGCCTGCAACTGCAACTCTCGCTCCGTCCGCGCTAGAGGAGTGACTTTTGGGCCCTGAGCGGCCTCTCTTTTCAAGATACCAGTGGAGCAGGTAACTCATGCCACCACTGGATTATTCTTCGGGACCTTGCTCCCACCGTTGAGCTTCAATGCCACAATGACGTTGCAAGAAACCCCGGAGAAGTTGATCTTTAATCGGCTTACCACTATCGCAACCCCTCTCAACGGGTCGCCCAGTTTCAGTACCTCAGTTTTCATTGGACTGGGCCAGAACGTCTGCAAACCTGCGATACCCAAAGCTGCCATCCCAAAGCGGATAGCTATCCCGGCTCAAGCGGACGAAATCATTGGAAGGGCTTCTCCTTCCGAGAAGTCAGTTTTTACAAGGCTGGCTATTCCGGTTGATGCTCCAGGCGAGGTCCTCAAAGCAGCTTCCCCTACCCAGGGCAGGGGGCATGAAGAAGCTTATCAAACAACGGAGGTGACTCCATCCGCAAGAAATGCCAGACGTTGCCACTGGCGCCGAGTGAGGAAGGCTGGGGGCAACTCCCCCTCTGGATTTACACCACCAGCTCCGATGGTAGGGATCGATGCTGCTGTTCCAACCGGGAACAGCTTTGAATTGCTGAATACGGTGCACAGAAACTCTTCTACTGCAATGTTGAAACGAACTCCTTCAGCTGCGAAGAGTACTCCAGAGAAAAAGCTAGAACAGACCCCTCAACGGCTGTCCTCTAAAATTTACGGAGTTTGGCGACAGGTCCAGGAGTCAGTGATTGATGAAAACTATCTCCACCAACGGAAAAAGATGAAGGTTCGGCAAGAGAAGGATTACTCCGTCAAGCCACAAAACCAATAGCTACCCGGGTGCCCATTACAACGGCCCCCTTAACTCCAATCACTCAGAAGAAAAGGAGGCCGCAAAAAGCCCCTGAGAACATGGCGAAGCATAAAAGCGCTGAACACAAACGCCCCAAATCTGGGGGCATGGTGGTGCACACTGTTTATATGGCTTCTGGAAAGGAGTAAAGCCGCACTTCAACGGGCCACCGACCGCTCACCCGATCCGTGACGAAAGCCCAGGAGCAACAACAAAATCATCAGGAAATGATGACTGCAATGGCTGCACTCACTGGACCAAAAGAAAGCTCTGAAACGTCCTCGGATGAGCGTCAAGAACAAAAAAATGGCGCTGAGTTTCTTCGCCGGATATTGGAAAAGAAGGATAAAGAGGCTGCGGAACAAGCAGCCAGCATAAAGAAAATGGCCCTCCTTTTCCAAGATATGGTAGGGATGATGTCACAGCCGGACCCTCCAGCTGAAGACCCTCCAATTATTGTTGAAGATGACGGAGGGGAGACATCTAATCCTCCGCCGGCTCTTCCAGCAGCCAAAGATGAAACCATTTCCAAGGCCGCGCTAGACGATTATATAGCTCAGCAGATCCGGGTTCATCAGGCGAATGAAGAGGCTGGGCAAATTGCGAGAACCGGACGACCGTATCCGAGCTGGTAACGATCAACTCAGTTACCCGCCGGGATATACGATCCCTAAATTCCACATATATAAAGGGACAGAGAATCCGCATCAGCATGTCGCTCAATTCAGGGCCTTATGCGGCAATACTGGAGGTGATGACAAATTGTTGCTACGTCAATTCGTCGGTAGCTTAGCAGAAACAGCCTTTGAATGGTATTCGGAGCTACCTAACGACTCTGTCAAAACATTTGCAGAGATGGAGCTGCTGTTTACACAAAGATTCGCGAGTGCTAGTGAACGCACCCCGATAACAGCGCTAATAAATGCCAGAATAAGGCCAGGCGAAACGTGGGTCCAATACGCAACACGATAGCGAAACCTATGGTCGAAATGCGAACAACGCATAGAAGAGGCACCTGCGGTAAGCATGTTTGTGGGCACCCTCGATCCGCAAGCGACCATCTCACAATTCATGATGTTCTTCAGACCGACCACCTTCCAGGCCTTGATCGACAAATTAGCCCAAATGGACCAGATGGGCCATGTACCGTTTCCTCCAAAACCAGATTCCCGAAATGAGAAAGGAAAAGGGAAAGCGATCGTCGTCGCCAATGCTCAGCAACTGTCGAACAACTCAAAGCCGGTCGTTCGCTAAAACAACATGCGTCCACGCCCATCCCTCGAAGAGAGGCTAGGACGTCCTTACTCGTTTCCTCATAATAAAACGAGAAGAATGTTCGAGCTGGCAGTACGCAACAGACTCGTCAATCTTCCGAATCCAAAACGTCCGTTGCAACCAGGCGATCTTAATAATCCCGATTACTGCCCTTATCACCAAACGGTAAGTCACCCGATCGAGGATTGTTTTGCCTTTAAGGGATGGATCGAGGATCACTACCTACAAGGCAAGTTTGCGCTGTCTGAAAACTGGAAGGTAAACCCACCACAGCCGCATACTCCAAAGAAGACGAACACGCCGGGGGCAACTTGTCATGTGATCTCTCACTCATTGGCAGATAATAAAGAGGCTCCTTGCACCGAGAAAACGAGGGCGGACCCTGAAACAGAAATTCCGCTGCCGTCAGACAAGTTGATCGATGCCTTCCTAAATGAAATTCGTCAGAAAGCAAAAGCCAATCAAGAGCGTGAAATGGCCATACTGGAAAGAGCCAAGGCATTCCCGTCAAATCAAAAGCCATCCACTACGGATAAAAATAAATTCAAGACGAAGAAAAGGTTCGCCAAAGCTCTATCAGTGGGAATGAAGCTACCGCCCTTTGAAGAAAATACTCTCACTGAGGTAGAGATACACCCTAACTTCTGCTTATATCATCAGAAGATCATACATCCTACCGAAAACTGCGAATCCTTTAACTGTTGGTGGCAAGGGTATGTCGCTCAAAAGCAACACTTTGACAGGACAAAATGTGAAGCTCGTAGACGCCGAAAAATGCGATAGATGAGCGCAAAAGAGCCGCCGACGATTGTCATATAGCCGACTCTAAGGGATCACAAATTATCACCTTTGGAAGCGACTCTGACGAAGAAGCTACCCCCAACCCTTCCCTCGGGGAATCTATTTCAAAAATGAAGGAATTAAGGAGCTGCGAGAACGTTCAGCCATGCAATTGCACACTACTCGGAAAAAATCCTCGCCCCGCAAACAACGGAGCGAACAAAAGGGATAAAGGAAAAGGAAAAATGTCTTTCATCGCCAGCGCTCAACAACAATTAAGTGACTCTAGACCGGTTGCTCGCCAAAGCAACAAGCGGCAACCCCTCCAGGAAAAGTTGAAACGTCCTTACTCGTTTCCACAAGATAAAACAAGGGGACTGTTCGAGCTGACAGTGTGCGACAGACTCATCAATCTGCCGGGTCCAAAACGTCCGTTGCGGTCAGGCGATGTTAATAATCCTAATTATTGCCCTTACCATCAAACGGTAGGTCATCTGATCGAGGATTGCTACGTCTTCAAGAACTGGGTTGAAAACCAATACCAACAGGGCAAGTTCGCATTGTCCAAAAATTGGAAGGTGAACCCGCCACAACCGCACGCTCCGAGAAAGATGGATACGCCGGTGGCATCATGCTCATTCATGGGGAAGGACCCACAGACCGAAATGTTAATAAACTAGATATTCGCCTCAAATACGGTGACCCCGGACCGAGATGTCTTTAAACTAATGATGGACCGCAAAGTCCTAAAACTTGCAAACGACCGAAACTTCTTTAAACTACTACCGCAGCATCCTTAGGCTGACAAAAAAGAAGAAAAAAAAGAAGAAAAATATAATAAATAAAAACGGTATGTCCATGAGCAAAAAGGGCACGGATGAAAACCCGGAAGGGCTCCGTGAGTAAAAACAGCAGGGCTGCCGGCGAGTCTTGTGAAAACCCGAGAGGGCGCAACCTCGTTAAAAAAAAAGAGAATGAACAAAAAAAAACGGTATGTCCATAAGCAAAAAAGGCACGGATGAAAACCCGAAAGGGCTCCGTGAGTAAAATCAGCAGGGCTACCGGCGAGTGTTCATGAAAACCCGAAAGGGCACGAGCTCATAAAAAAATATATATAAAAATAAAAAGAATAAAAAAATGGTATGTCCATAAGCAAAATGGGCACGGATGAAAACCCGAAAGGGCTCTGTGAGTAAAAACAGCAGGGCTACCGGTGAGTGTTTGTGAAAACCTGAAAGGGCGCAACTTCGTTAAAGGACACTTATAGGGTCCTCTCGACCTTGTAAGGAGAAACCACCCGCGTGAGATCCTTACGACTCACAAGGGAGCAACACACTTAGGGATCCCCACGATTCCTAAGGAGAAAATACACTTGCGAGATCCTCACGACTCGTAAGGAGAACTCTCTTATGGGACCCTCACGGCTCATAAGATTTGAAAGTCTTAAATTACAGAAACCTTAACCTGTTCTTAAGCAACCCCCACAACCTTCGATATTGCCCTACAAGCGGCTCATATTGACCCTTGTATACAATCCACGGGCACAAATAAATATTTCCCTAACAAAGTCCCATCCGTGACTAGGGATATGCTTGTACAGCAAACAACACTTGTAAGTCCTCTCGACTTATAAGGAGAAAAACCCTTTTGTAAGATCCTTACGACTTACAAGAGAACATGCACTTAGGAATCCTCACGATTCCCAAGGAGAAAACACACCTACAAGATCCTCACGACTTGTAGGGAGAAATACCTTTGTGAGACCCTTACGGCTCATGAAGTCAAAAGCCTTAGCCGACAGGACCTTTAACCCTATTTACTAAGCCACCTTTGTTCAACATCGACAGAGGCAAATGATGATTCGCTCCTGGCAATATCCCAGTTGCAGCGATGCTGATGCCTAAACTTGTATCAAATTCCAAGCCCTTTCAAGGCAAATGATAATTCGCTCCTGGCAATATTCCAGTCCCAGCGATGCTGATGCCAAGATTGGTATCAGATCCCAAATCCCCTACTCGCAAAAAAAAAATGCATACGAAATACCAGAAATGATGAGGCAACTTGCAAACAGAATCAACAAGTAAAATTGTATGCATACAAAATAGCCGAAATGATTAGGCAACTCGCAATAAAAAAAACAGCGAGTAAAAATAAAATAAATAGCCGAAATGATTGGGCACCGCGAAAAATAGCCGAAATGATTGGGCAATCGTGACCTTCGCGATATAAAAGCCGAAATGATAGAGCATCGCGGAAAGAACTAAAATAAAAAATATATAGGTAACGAAATTCATGCCCTAGAGACGATAGCACGACAATCCCTGTATACAATCCTGGGGCACAAACAAAGAGGGAACCGTACCTTCCCTACAGGCTCCGCCAAAAAGCGAAGCCAAGTCTTGACGGTTCAACAACAACCTAGAGACAACCGTGACATTCGCCTCGATACAGTAGACGTAATGTCAACAATAACGTTCTTCCTCCAACAAGCTTCGAACATGACAAAGCAAACGAAGCACGGGCTAAATTCCTAGCTTCAAGGTCTTGACGGTAACCCATATAAAACCAGAAAGACAACTGGAGATCATCTCACACCAGTATGGAATGGTCACCACCTCGACGTTCGTCTCGACACAGCAGACGCAACTGTAGGGTTCCTAGGCACTCTAATGGAGTCTCACAAGTGATCAAACAGGCCAATTTCTAAAAATTACGGTGCCGAGAAAGCCTAATACGGATCGTTAACTAGATAAATAGGCGAAGCGAGTAAGTAAACGGAAATGTATCTAAAGGAAAGGGGCTACATCCTTTGTAGATCCGGTCCACCACTTCCTAAGCTCCGCGATGATCTCCCTCCGCTGTCCAAATCGAACCCTTGACTCTAGCATTGGCATCATCGAAGAATGGGCGGGCTTGATCGTCGGTTCGATGCCGAAGATGATCTACGTCGAGGCATCATAAGAACAAGCTCCAACTTCACCAAGCTTTGAAAACTTATGAAGTAAACACCCTATACAACTTGGCAAGAGGTAGAGGATGCAGAAATAGGAAGTGGGTAGACTTTAGAATTGGATTTCTCACTTGATTTCTCAAGTTGCCATTGGTGTAGAAAGCTTTTCTTCTTCTTGCTCATGAAGAAGAAGATGAAAAAGATATGATAAGTATTTTTAGAATAGAAAATAAATATAATACTTATCATAATCTAACCTTAGTTAAGTGTAGAGAATGAATTAGGGTTAGTTTAAATGGTTAGGGTTAAGTATAAGACAAGAATGGAGACTAAGTCAAAACTTCAAGAATCTTCAACTAAAAACAAAACAAGCAACCATTCATTTATCTTTTTCATTTTCCAAAATGGATATAAATAAATAAGATAAATGAATAAGTAATTAAGTAAACAAAACCCTAATCATTAACTCAACCATAGTTTAATTCTTTACACTTAACCAAATAAGCATGTATCATCAAACATGATACAATCATGTGCACAAAAGTATATCACATATACAACTTGCACAATTCAAGTGAGAAAATCCATTTAAAGTGAACCAATACTAGTTAATGCAAAGTAATATATCAAATATATATAATTATGCATTAAATCATTAAATCAACACTTGATTCAATGATCCGGTCATGTCGCATATAACCGACTAGTATTCAATGTATCGGCTTCTCGAATCAATCCTTGATTCGATAACCAGGTTATATCGCATATAACCAATCGATACATTCGTCGCGAGAATGGAATACGGTATCACATACACGAATTATTCTCGGTCCCGCACATATCTCATATGCGCTCCTATTTCGTTTCGCTTGAGCTAGGAAACCTCTGTGTAGGACTCTAAAGACTCGTCAATACGCCGGCAGCAGATGATGATCATATCAAACACCCACAAGCCGCAAGCGGTCTGCTAAACGTAACGGCCACCCGGGTATTGAGCGATCAGAAGATCGACGAGCAAGCCCGCTCACACTCCTGTGAATCCAACCAGTAACACTTACCGTATAGTCCGGTCTGTTCGTCTGATATGTCGCATATCTCGCCTAGGGGTGGTAAACGTCAGACCCCAATAGCTCGATAAGTCATGCCGACTTGAGGTCTATGACATTCGTGAAACTACTGATAACTCTTACCAGTATATCACTGCAACCCTGGCCAGGGATTTCCTGTTATGGCCAGTCGTGCATTGCGCAACATCAACCCCCAATACCGGGAGAGACGAATCCCCTCCTATCGCTCATTGCCTCCATGTGAATCGGGACTGTACCCAAAAACCACCTGTTTGCACGACTCAGTAGAGCCGTGGTAGGGTGGAAACCAAAGCATAGTGGGAGACACACAAGACTCTATGACGATCTCGGGTCAACAGACTAAGCTGTACCAGTGTCACCAGAGAACTGCCATCTGACGTGAGGTATAATACCATCTGGGAGTTCTCGGCGAGTCCGTTCAGTGTACCCAGTCTCCACTGAGCACCCGCATACCATCTTCGATGTCAAACACCAATGGATATGGGATCATCCATCGCCCATCGCATGGGTCGAGAAGATATGCGCTAGTCTACTCTGGAATATCGATGCCCCGTCTCGATATTCCCACGACTAGGAACAATGAAGGATGTACTCATTGACTACCCAGGCCCCACTAGTATGATCTGCATCATAGTCCTGGAAGTCGAGTACACATCCTAAGGGCTTTACCAACATGTAATCAGAGAGACAGAAAGTATACATGTTAAGATAAAGAGCAACCAGATAGCGTACTATCGTGTCGAGCAAGAAAGTCCTACCTATATATATCCCAGCATCCACTACAATATACATCCAATGTACAGTAATGGCCTCTAGGGCATACATATAACTAACAGCAACGTCATCAAACAAATGGAGCCACGGCAAAATTCCAGCTCCACCTCGACGTTCGTTTCGATACAGCAGACGAGTTGTCACCCCAGCATTCTTCCTCCAGCGGGATTCGGATGCGCTAAAGCAAACGAAGCGAAGGACACATTCCTAGCTTCAACGTCCTGACGGTAACTCATACAAAACCGGAAAGACAATCGGAGATCATCTCGCACCAGCATAGAGTGGTCACCACCTTGACGTTCGTCTCGGTACAGCAGACGAAATGTCAACCCCAGCGTTCTTCCTCCAACAGGATTTGGACACACCAAAGCAAACAAAGCGAAGGCCACGTTCCTAGCTTCAACGTCTTGACGGTAACTCATATAAGACCGGAAAGACAATCGGAGATCATCTCGCACCAGTGTGGAATGGTCACCACCTCGACGTCCGTCTCGATACAGCAGACGAGATGTCACCCCAATGTTCGTCTCGATACAGCAGACGCAACGTCATCAAACGGATGGAGCCACGGAAAAATCCCTAGTTCCAAACCTCGGCAGTTCACCAGCAACCTAGAGACAACCTCCACGTCCGTCTCGATACAGCAGACGAGATGTCACCCCAACGTTCGTCTCGACACAGCAGACGCAACGTCATTAAACAAATGGAGCCACGGCAAAATCCCTAGTTCCCACCGCAACATTCGTCTCGATACAGCAGACGCAATGCCAGCAAACGAAGCAAAGGCTAAATTCCTAGCTTCAGGGTCTTGACGGCAACTCACATAAAGCCCGAAAGACTATTGGAGATCATCCCCACACCAGCGCGGAGTGGTTATGACTCATCGGGGCTCACTAAAATAAGCCTAACTTCAAGTAAAAAGTGACATGGCAAATTCCTAACGCTTGCTCTTCCGACGGTCAAACTGCCAAGGAGGATTGCTTGAAGACGTCTTGTCCAACCCCCGAAGGGATCAGAGACACGGCAGTCGCAGGGCTACTCGAACAGCACGATTGCCTATCGAGGACTATATCAGCTTATGTGACGGTACGATGGCCAAAACCCTAAGTACCACCAACCTTAACGGGCTTCTATCATAAAGAGCAGAGGTTAAATGCGACGTTAAGTTGTTCTTGCGAGAAACGGTTGATTCATCTCGACTTGTGAAGAAATTGTTGAGGCGGCTCGACTCGTGAGATAAAGCCTTAGGCAGTAGGCATAAAAGAAGCCTGTTTCCTAAGCACTGGGACCCCGCAAGCTGGCCTAAAACGGTCTCTTGCATACCATCCACGGGTCCTACTCTCCAACGTCGAATTTCGACAAGGAGGGAAACAACCGCTTACAGGTCCTCTCGACTCGTAAGAAGGAAAGTTCTCTTATAGGATCCTTACGACTTATAAGAGAAAACCACACTTAGGAATCCTCACGATTCCTAAGGAGAAAATACACCTACGAGATCCTCTCGATCCGTAGGGAGAAAAGTCTCTATGAGACCCTCACGGCTCATAGAGTTGAAAAGTCTTAGGCGGCAGATCTGAACCTGCGGCCTAAGCCCTCGCTATCTTACTCTATTACTTGCTAATTGTGACGACATGCTGAGAAAGAAGAAAAGCAACAGAAAGAGCATCCGATTTACATTTGATAAAGCGTTCAAGACACATTCATTCATGCATGGGCAAAAAGACTCGGGACAAAAGATATATAATAAAAACAAGCTGGGATAAAAAAAAAATTAATATTGCCCGAAGTTCTTACAGTCATAAAAACAATAAACGAAAGTTACAATGGAATAACCTCAGATCCAGGGCATGGATTGAGGAATTCAAAAGCGACCCTATCTATGACTTTCCAAGCCTCGCGGACCATCCTAGCGTGCTTTCTTTCGCGAGCACAAGTGTCAGGGTCCCCCCTGATGTCTTCCACCCTCCGATAAGCAGCGAATATGGCAGACTATTGAAAGACCTCGTGCAAGAGATCAATAAGACTGTCTCGCCGTCTTTTTGAGATAAAGTTCAACAGGTACACCGAGTGCACCTTATCCTCAGCGGCATCCCGCGCCCTAAGTGGTACACCGGAATAGAACGGGGGAAGCGCTTCCCAGATGGCTCCCACGATAAGCTTAAGAAAGGAGGAACGCCGGGGAAGCAGAGGGCCATTGTACGCGTCGAAGCGACTCATTATTTCAGCACACTCCTCGTTTATGAACTCCCGATTTTGGGAGCGGCCAAGTCGGCGGATGTCCCCATAAGAGATGATCTCGTTAAGAGCATACATGTGGGCGTCCATTGTTCCTGTGAAAGAGGATCAACAGAATTATCAGAAAGACTGATGAAGCAAAACGATATAATGCATTGAGGAATAAAAATGTCATCTTCAAATTCTAAGATCAATGAAACACTCTTAAGAGTTCTTTTAGATCAAAGGGATCTATGTTTTGCCAAAAAAATGCAAGTTTCTGTTCATGGGTTTAGGAACCCTGAAACAGATTCATGAGAGCAAATCTCTATTTGGTGAAACCCCAAATGGATTTTCTTTAGATCAAAAGATCTATGGGAGCAAGGCTCTGTTAATTAAACTTAATTTAAAATTTTACCTAAAAGAGATGCTGGGTTCTGAACTTTGAATGTTCTTAAAAAGAAACAAGAGCAGGGCTCTAAAAGTTCTTAAATAAGAGCAAAGCTCTGGAGTCTTTTGAAAATAAAAATCTTAAAGATGATAAGCATCTGTGGGGGACCAAAGGTCCTATTTATAGGCATCAAGTGCCTCTTCAACTTCCAAAAGTTGTCACGGCGGTCGGAATTCCGCCACCGTTGTGCTCACGTTTGGGGCCACATAAGCGCAACGGCGGGGGGGTATTTGTTTACCTTAATCAGAGCAAAGCTCTGTTCGAATTCCGAGGCGGGAGATGAAGCAACACTTCATCTTCACCCAATCAGAGCAAAGCTCTGTTTGAATTTCAAAATTCAAAATTTGAAGCAACGCTTCAGATCCTCTGCGCTGAGCGCAGGGCGCCTCGTGTCTGGCGTAGACGCATCAGCGCAGCGCCTAAGGCAGCGCATCCAATCAGAGCAAAGCTCTATTTTAAGCAAAATTAAAGGAAGCAACGCTTCAGTTGCGCAAGTACTGCGCTGCGCGACATGTGTCAGCGCAGATGCGGTAGTGCAGCGACACGTGTCAGCGCAGTTGCGCTGCGCTGTGCGCTGCGCGACACGTGTCACGCGCTGGGGCATTTGCGCCAAACAGAATTAAGATTTTAAATCTTTCTATTCTTGTTAAAACAAGAAGATTTTCTTCCGTAAAACAGAAGCCCTTGGATCAAAGATCCAACGGTGGGGAAAATTCCCCAAATCACTCGGAGAAAGATCTCTTTAACAAATTTAATTAATTTATGGGCACTATAAAAAGGATCCCAGACCTCAATTCAAAGGCAGGAACATTTTCTAAAAAAAAGAGAACTCTGAAGAATTCCTCAAGAACAAAAGGTAAAAACCTTTAGCGAAAGAGAATGTTCTCTTATGAACAGATCATAGATCTAAAAAGAAGATGAATGACCTTTAATTAATTAAATAGTGCTTTGCACTTTTCATGAACCTTTGGTTCTCTGAGATAAGAAAAACAAGAAAAACTTATTTTTCTTTGATCTAAATTAGATCAAGAAATCAAATAGTGCTTCGCACTTCTCTTATGAACCATTGGTTCTTGAATCTAAAAGATTCTCAAATTAATAGTGCTTTGCACTTATAAATCTGCACTGTTGCGCTCTTGGACTGGCGCAAGCCACCAGAGAGCGCCACGTGTCAGCGTCTGAACCGTTTGCGCTATGCGCTTTTGAATAGAGCTTTGATCTCTGGAATTGGCGCAACTCACCATAGCGCGCCACGTGTCAGCAGCGCAACAGCGCAGCGCACTAGCGCAGCGTACTGCGCTTGCGCTCACCAGAGCAGGACACGTGTCCTCATCATAAGCGCTTGCGCTCAATAATTGGCGCAAAGCGCCTGACAAGCCACTATCAGATGATTAATGCACTACATTATTTACAGAAGGGCCAAGCCCAATTAAAAAGGGCCTAACAGGCCAAATTAAATGCAATGCATTACTTTAAAAAGGGCAGAGCCTAAATAAAAACAGATGCTGTGCATCATTTATAAAAGGGCAGAGCCCAAATAATGGTCTAATAGACCAAACAAAAATGCCATGCATTATTAAACAGGAGTAGAGCCCCAGTAAAGGCCTAACAGGCCAAATGCAAATAAAATGTTGAACATTTTCAACTGGACTTAGCCCAATTCTGGCCGTAAATCCTTAAATTAAATTGAACTGAGCACAAATGCTCTCTCTAAATCAATTTACCTCCGGTTCGAGGGTACATCTCCGAACTCCTACGACACTTCTCGTTGTAATCCTTCAACGACATCAGAGAGGCGACGGGTCCCAACGACCACATACGGATATAGACTGCGGGGTCCTTAAACTCGTGGACCGAAACGTCCTTAAACTAATAGCGGACTACCACGTCCCTAAACTGGAATATAGACCACTACGTCCCTAAACTGGAATGCGGACCACTACGTCCCTAAACTGGCGACGGACCACCACGTCCCTAAACCGGAATATAGACCACCACGTCCCTAAACTGGAATGCGGACCACTACGTCCCTAAACTGGCGATGGACCACCACGTCCCTAAACTGGAACATGGACCACTACGTCCCTAAACTGGAACAATATAGCCTCCAAATGCTCTTTTGCCGGATCAAAAGGGTCCCGTTTAAGTTGATCTTAGCCCCCAAACACGGCTAACGTATCCTTAAACATTCAAACGGACTATAAAACTCCAAATCAACCTTGGTTCAAGGGTACATCTCTGAACTCCTCTGACATCTATCGTTGTAATCCTTCAACGACGTTAGAGAGGTGACGAGACCCGATGACCAGATATTAAATGGATTATCACGTTAAGTTAATCCTAGTCTCAAACAGGACTATCGTATTCTTAACGAACGTTTAAGTTGATCTTAGCCGCAACGCGACTAATGCATCCTTAAACTAAAAACACCAAACCCAAATCTAAGTAAATACGGATTTGGACTAATCCACGTCCTACGGGCGACGGCATTACTCAGTCTCCGTATACAATCCACGGGCAACCACAAACAAAACAAACACACACGACATGAAGTGAAATTCTGGAGAAAGAGAAAGTTGTTACCGCGATGCGGTAGCGTAATTAACTGCAGGGGCTTGCGCCTGCAGGGAAGAGCGTCCCCACAATCAAAAACCCCTCAAGCGAGGGGGAATCTGACGAAGTCTGCTGCATCGGCCGCATCCGTCTAAAACTCCGATACACGGTGCCATAAATCAACTTGGCATCTTCGGAGAGGTAGACGGATAAAACCATATAGCATCTGCCCCGAATCTCAGGCCCTAGACGTCCCTCGCGTCGTGGCCGCCGTTCGGAGGGGAACATGTATACCCTACAATTTGCACAATCATGCACCTTGAAACTTGGAATAGTAGAAGAGATCTTGAAGTGCTCTTGTCTAAAGTCCTTAGTACGATGAAAACAAAAGAAAAAAAGTGTGAAAAAAAGAATTAAAAAAATGGACACTGGTTTTTGTGATTACTTAAGGCTACAAAAATAGAAAAATATTTAGCGAGGGTGCTTCATCACCTAGTGCCTTAGACCAACTGGTTTGGGAGTCACTGCTAAAGCCTTGGGTGTTGGAAGACTAGGAAGTACGTTTTAAAGTGCAAATGCATCTTGTAATCGGTTGTTGGTACCTCAAGAAGTATTAACAGTCGCATGAAGGATGTGTAAGCAAAATTCAATTAAATTCACCAACTAATAAGTACTTTGGACAACGGACAAGGGCATGATTGCTTGATTTGAATTTCTAAGTGTAGGGGTGATTTATACACACACGTGGGGATATGTGATTGGAGTTTAGATGAGAGAAAGCAATGAAGAATAGAACTTGTATGTTTAGTAGAGTTGATAAAAATTCCTAAGTGGAGATGGAACCCTAGAAGGAAAATTTAAGAAATGCCGAAAGCTAAATAAGTCTATAAAACATATATAATCTTAAGTTAGATGATGAGGATGTGTGAAGAATATGGGTGGATAATTTATGAGTCGACGATAATAGAATTCCTTGTTAAAAAACCTAATTGGAGAACAAAAGTCAATGGGCCGAGTTGATAGGATTTTGTGGGTAGTATCCGCTGAAAACCCTCAGGAGACAACACTCCTCCTACTAGGGACACCTAGAGGTTTAACGGCTTGTTGCACGAGCTCAGTGCAATCGTGTTTCCCTGCGAAAGTGCGGTTAGGATTTTAGTGAATAAAAATAAGTTTACTCGAGGACGAGCAAAAGATAAGTTTGGGGGTATTTGTTCACTCCATAATATTGCATTATTATATTCCCCATTCTTATTCTTTTTATAAATAAATATGTACTTTTAACGCATGTCTGCTACATATTACAGGTTACAGGTTCTTGGACAGAAAACAGTGAAAACGATGAAAAGACGATGCAAAAGTGGATTTTGACCAACAAACAGAAGACTCTTGATCAAGCCTACATCAAAGATAAAATTCACAAAGTACAAGGCAATGCAAGGTCCAAGATTACAAAGCGAACGGGTAAAGTCCACCATAATTATTCACTGGAAGATCTGGAAGAGAACGAGAAACCAATCTGAGAAAAGAACTAAAGATATAGGAAGCCCAAAACAACCAGAGCCAGTCCACAAAAGTTCAGAGCCCAATTCCTTCTTTTGGCCGCGGAACCGCGGCCAAACAGTGCCTCAGGCCGCGGTTCTGCGGCGGTCTTGAGAGATTAAAGGATACAAATTTTACCATATTTTGTGATGGCTCTGACTAGTCAACCTAGGGCTATTTTTGTAATTGTAGACATGCGGATCAAAATGTAACCTAGGGTTTCTATTCCCTATAAATAGAACTCTAAAGCTTGTAATTTCCGATGCCTCCTTTTAATAATAAATTCAGAATTCTTCATGGAGAGCATCGGTGCCTCTCTTCAATTCAGAAATTCAGATCTGACAACCCTGCATTGATGATTGGAGAAATGCATCTGTAAGTAGATTTAATTCCTTGCCCTAGTTTAGATTTTAATTCTTTGCCCTAGGTAGATTTATTTCCTTGCCGTAGATAAATTGTTTAGAGTTAGTTTTGGGGAAGGATTTTGAGAGATGAGATCTCTCATCCCTTTCTTACCCATCATATATTTTCAATAGTACTCCCTGCATACACGCACACACCGCGCCCTATGGCACCCTATCCCTCGAGGTAGCGGTGATACCGTAGTGTAAAAGCCCGGTTGCGCGCGTTCTCCATGGAGATTAGGGTAAGGATCTCTAAAGGAAGGACAAGAACCTAGAGGAAGGAACACCATCCCGAATGGATCTAATCCCCTTTATTGATAATTACCATAACTCCTCATAGATCTTCATTCGGGTATAGAAAGCGTTGAGATTTACCTGCATTTCTAAACCATCCCTAAACCTAACCCTAGCAAGACTAGATCTAGATAATCGTAGTATAGAATAATTTGGTTTTTAGATTTAATAATCAATCCGAACACCCTTCGGAATTAACTCGTTAGCGCGACTAGGAGATTCACAATATCCCTGTAGACCGACCCGTACTCACCGGCTAGCTGCAATGTGACGCCGTTCTTGATTGCGGTTACTAGATAGTTTTTGGGATCAAATCATCGGCCGTGGTATCCTGATGATTCGGGACATTCGGATTTTTGGCCTCTGCTGCCGAAGACCGCTTCCTGGCTACGGCCTCGGTTCCGTTCGATGAGTCTCCTCAGGTCTCCTGGGGAGGTCGTCTTCGAGCTTTCATAGAGAGTCCCGTGCGCGCGGCCCCGTTGAGGGAGGGGGTGTCGGTCATGCCTGGGTGCAAGAGAACTGACCGACACCTCCTCGGGAAGGACAGGAGCATGATGGGGCTCTGGGTGAGGCGCTCTGGCGTAAGACCTTGGTGTTAGGCTGTGCGGGGTCCAGCGGGTCATTGAATATGTTAGCCCGGGGGACCTGCGGCTACCGTGTTAGTTATGTATATGCCCTAGAGGCCATTATTGTACATATGATGTATATTGTACTGGATGCTTGGATATATAGAGAGAGGACTTTATTGCTCGATATGATAGTATCCTATCTGGTTGCTCTTTATCTTAACATGTTGAATTATACTGTGTAACTGTCTTGCTCTCACATGTTGATGAAGCCCTTAAGATATGTATTTGACTACTAGGATTATGATGCAGATCATACTAGTGGGGCCAGGGTGGTCCAAAAGTACATCCTATAATATGTTCCTAGTCGAGGATGTATCGAGACAGGGCATCGATACTCCAGAGTTGACTAGTATATACGCCACTTGACCCATATGATGGGCGATGGATGATCCCATATCCATTGGTGTTAGAGACTGGGTACACTGAATGGACTCGCAGAGAACTCCTGGATGGTATTATACCTATCGTCAGATAGCAGTTCTCTGGTGACACTGGTGCAGGTTAGTGTGTAGACTCGAGATCGTCATAGAGTTTTGTGTGATTCCTACCGTGCTTTGATTTCCACCTTACCACATTCATGAGAACGTGCAAAACGGTGGCTTTTGGGTACAGTCCCGAATCACATGGAGCCAATGAGCGATAGGAAGGGTTTCATCTCTCCCGGTATTGGTGGGTGATGTTGCGCTGTGTTCGATTGGCTATAATTGGAAGTTCCTGGCCAGGGCTGACATGGAGATCTACTAGTAAGTGTTATCAGTAGTTTCTCGACCCGTTATGAGCCTCACATCGATACGACTTATCGGTTACTGAGGTCTAACTTTTACCATCCCTAGACTGGATATGCGACATATCAGATGAAGAGACCGGACTGTACGGTAGTGTTACTGAATGGATCCACAGGAGTGTGTGCAGACTTGCTTGTTGATCTTCTGATCGCTCAATACCCGGGTGGTTGTTACGTTTAGCTTACCTCTTGCAGCTTGTGGGTGTTTGATATGATCATCACCCACTGCCGGCGTATTGATGAGTCTTTAGAGTCCTACACAGAGGTTTCCTGGCTCAAGGGAAACGGAGTAGGAGCACATATGTGATATGTGCGGGACTGAGATTGATACGCGTATGAGATAGTGTATTCTATTCTCGCGATATGTGATATCGGTCGGTTATATGTAATATAGCCGGGACATCGGAACAAGTGTTGATTTAATGAAATGATACATTTAATATTAGTCGGTTATATGTGATATAGCCAGATTATCGGATCAAGTATTGATTTAATAATTTAATGTATGATTATATATTTGATATATTAAATTACATTAACTAATATTTTCTAACTTAACTATTTCATTTTCTCACTTTAGGGTACTTTTAACATATATGTGATATATGTTTAATGTATTCTTTTCTTTTGTTACTAAATTATATATATGTGATATGTATAATTGTAACATGCTAGGTTATACATTCAACTAGGGTTAATGAGATTCTCACCATGGATAGGATTAGGGTTAGATTTAATTATTTTAGTTAATTCTAAATTATGGATTAATATTGAGATATTTCTTTGTCTTGACTGAGTCCACTCTTTAGATATTTACTATGATATTTATTAACCTAACATTTAACCCTAGCCCATAGTTTATTCTCTACATGAGTTGGCCATGATATATTCTTAACCCATGGTTGCATTTCTAACCTCATCAATAATTCATTCATCACTTGCTTCATCTTCTTCTTCCTCATTGCAAAAACTTTCTAGCTTTTGATCTTGTGATGGAAGATTGTGAGAAAAGAAAACTAAAGAGAGAAAAATTCCTACTTCATCATCCTCTTCTACACTAGCCATATAGATTAGTGTGTTAGTTTCACTAATCCCTAATTAGCGAAGAGATAGTTTGAGTCCATGTTTCCTCGAAGTAGATCATCTCGGATTTTGAAAACTACAAGCAAGGATGCATCATACGACTTGTGGAGCCTCTCAAGAGTCCGGGAGTTCATGGATCGCAGCGAAGGGACCACTACTCGGAGCTTATGAAGCGAAGGAACGGACTACAAAGGTTGTAATCCCTATCACTTAGAAGTAAAGTTGTTTGCTTTATCGATTCCGCATGATTCTATAGTTAAGAACCTAGGGTTAGGATTAGATAGAACGGCAAGAATTTGAACTTGGCATGGACGATACCTCTCGAAACCTTGCTGCCGTGCTATACAACCTTACAGTGGTATCAAATCCAGGCTAGAGAATTAGACGGATATAGTTAGATTAAGAAACCGAAACGAATCCGAAACTTGAAACCATATAACATAGTTTCTCTGGATTTTCGAATGGTGTCAAAAAAATTTTAAACAACTGCAGAATGTTATATGTGATATAACATGAACACCGTCAAAATTTGAAGCTATTTGGCCATGAAGTGGCCGGCCACAATGCATGAAAAACCGAGCTCCTCGGTCCAATTTTTGAATTTGGGCTTCAAATTTTCAGGGTGTTCTAGTCTCTGGGTTTTATGGTTTCAGGTGTTGTTTTTTTTGCTAAAATTGCATGTGATATTAATATTCTACATAGGCAACTCAGACTGTTTCATATTCGTAATTCTAGTTATGTTTCGGGTATTTTAGACCATGTTAAAAAGTTCGAACGGATATCAATAACTCATTTTTTCCCTTGCTGAAAATTTTTCCAAGTGTTGGATTTTTCCTTAGTTTAAAACTTTCAGAAAATCATGCAAGCGATTCTGTGGACCCTCTAGAAGAACGAAACCTTAACTCGATTATGTGACCGTCAGAACCACCACTAAACCCTAGGGTTTGTGGTAGTTCAGCGGTACCACGTGTGAGGCATTGGTTGACCCTTCTACGGTTGGTTCATAGGAGCTATGGCATGTTCTGGACCTTTTGAATTCCGCTCAAGTGTTAAGCTATTTGTGAAATTTTAGGTGTTTGTTTATTCGATCGGAAAGTTTAACATTGTCTAGTTATCTGTAAAGTGATACAATATGTGGAATTCATATAGTTAGGCATGAAATCCGTAATATGTGATATCTCGGGTTTATGATGTCTATGGTAATTGTGGATTCCAAATGTTGTAGTTTTTCACTTTCTTTTCTGAGACCGTAAGTGTAATATGTTGTGTATCGCTGGTTTCGTTGCTATACCTCAACGACAATTGGGATATGTATATTTACTTACGTTGATGACATGTGATGTTATATGTTACAGTGATATATTATATTGGATCGCCGTGTTTTGAATAGCGGGGTTTTTTATGTGAGAACAGAGTTTTTATTTTCATTCATGTAAAATTCATTGTATGTAATATTCTTTTATTGGGGCACTTCTAGGTTGAGGATGATGTCACCATTGAATATTATTTACGTTTTCGCATTAGGATAGACCCAAGGAGGAAAGCACAAGCAACCGGGTTCTAATGTCCAGTGGGAGGCCATCTCGAGGAGTCGAGACCGGGTCTCCTATCTTTAGAATTGGTAGGGTTGTTTTCTGCTCCCATAGGGGTCTAGGGATGTAGGTTTGGCTACTTATCGCGATCGTGAAATCCGTGTTTTATACAGGCTCAAAACAAAAAACGGACCTCCAAGTATATCCAATATTTCAGATGTTATCTTCTGCTGCTGATATTCTGTGATGTGATCATTTTATATGCGTGAGACGAATGCTTTATTTTGTATATTTGATATATAATAAACGTTGCTTATGTTTTGCACTCGCGCTAGTCCCGCCCCGCTATGCCGTTAGTTAAGTAACCTAACGGTGCATAACGGGACACTGTGTCGAATGCGGATGGCATAAGCGTACGTTGTATTTTCGTTTCTTCCATGATGCTTAGGAAGCATAATTGATGGGACGTCATTAATGAGATTAATGAAAGAAAAAGAAATCTAAAAGTTGTTGTAAAATCAAATTTTCAAAAAGGGCAGCTCTAGTTTTTTCTTTGCATAGCGGTATTCCTTGTAGAATATCCAGCACCTTATTCGATAAGGAAAGAGCCGAAATCCCTTCATCGAGAGTGACCTCTTTAGCGAAACTAGTAAAACCCTCAAAAACACTCCTTTTCAAAATCACATGTTTTTATAACGATATCAAGTTCATTACGCAAAAGGTTATCTGACAAACCTGTTTTAGCCCTCCGTCATTTTAGATAATTACTACTTAGTATTCGTGCTACGTTTTTTGACTATGTTAAGGCGTAGTGTGCGGTAGCTAATTAGTATTTATCTGCTAAAGCATGAGATATGATTGGATTAGGGTAGTCGTACGACTTTGTTGACTATGCTAAGGGTCGTGCGGGTGGGTTTAATTCAATCTGGAAATGACGGGTTGAACTTGGCTAGCGCTTATGATTTGTTGACTATGTTAAGGTCATAAGTTGCTAGGGGCAAAATATTATCGGGAATTTCAAGTGTTGAAATTTGCAATGAGATTGCATATCTTCTATGAGATAGTTGGATCCCGATACCCACTGCGAGTAAGAGTTACTCCTGGGAGAATTTTACACATCACAATTAGCCGATCAAGTAGTTGTCTAGAAAGGTGTTAACGGGGTTATGCCTCTGGGAAAACGAGGTTTAGTTTAATTAGGTTTGTGCGAAAGCACGGGGAACCTCCCTCAAAGAACCAACACTGGCCTGGCTGAAAGATTGGCGAACTTGTAAGGTGTAATTAATCCCGGCTAGTCTTACCTTTTAGGGTTTGGAGGAAGATTTGATAAAAACAGTGGCAGCCATCCTGATTAGATAAGATAATAACCAATCTAATCTTGTAAGAGCATACGCTAAAGTGTTTTCTTCTCTCTCTCTCTCTCTCCAGGTAGCGACTATGTCAGGCCTTAATCAATATAATAATATGGATGTATTGACCAAACCCGCTTGTTATACTGAGCAGGGAAACGTTGGTCCCGCTCTAACTTATAAATGTTATAAGTCCGGGCAGGAAATAGGGACATATTCGGATTCTCACGCCGTCCATAAGAAGAATAAGCATGTTGATGTATCTTCTTCAGGTGTGTTTGTTATTGAGAACTGTTTCTCAGTTCACTCTACGTCCTGGTTATTAGATACCGGATCAGGATCCCACATACGTAATATGTTGCATGGGCTTAGGAAAAGTAGAGAACTGGGAGAGGGTGATCATTCTGTAAGAGTAGGGAATGGTGCATATGTTGCAGCCAAAGCAGTTGGTGAATATCATCTTGTCTTACCAAATGGTAATACATTGATTCTGAACGAATGCTATTACATTCCAACCCTGATATACAATCTTATATCGGTTTCTTTATTGAATAAAGAAGGATATAATTTTGTAATATAGGATAATGTTAAGAACATCTTCCTGAATCAAAAATTGATTGGATCGGGCTTGTTAAATAATGGCATATACGTTCTAAATTAAACAAATGTTCTTAATGTACAAAACACACATAAGAGAAAGAGTTCAGAAATGAACGAATCCTTCTTGTGGCATTGTAGACAGGTCATATCAATGCGACACGACTAGCTAAGTTACATAAGAATGGATATTTGAATCCGTTCGAATTTTCATCTTATGATACTTTCCAGTCATGTCTCAAAGGCAAAATGACCAAAACTCCGTTTAGTGGACACGGAGAAAGAGCTACGGAACTCTTGGGACTGATACATAGTGATGTATGCGGTCCCATGTTGACACATGCCAGGAATGGTTCCCCATACTTCTTTACATTCACTGACGATCTCTCAAGATACGGACATAACTTCATGTTGAAACACAAGTCTGAAGCTTTTGAGAAATTCAAAGAATATAAGCATGAAGTCGAGAACCAAACGGGTAAAAGTATTAAGATTCTTCGATCTGATCGAGGAGGAGAATACTTGAGCAATGAGTTCCTGGACTATCTAAAAGAGAATGAGATTCTCTCTCAGCTTACTCCTCCGTATACACCACAGCACAACGGTATATCGGAACGGAGGAATCGCACCCTAATAGATATGGTGCGCTCTATGATGACATACTCTTGATAGGAAATGATGTTCCTATGCTGCACCCAGTCAAGCTCTTCTTATCAGTAAAATTATCAAAGAAAGATCTAAGTGATGCCTCGTGCATTTTGGGGATTAAGATCTATAGAGATAGATCTAAACGGATACTGAGATTGTCCCAATCCAGGTACATTGACACCATACTAAAGTGGTTTAGTATGGAAGAATCCAACCATGGGAATTTACCCACGATCTCTGGACTCACTCTCTCCAAAAAGATGTCTCCTAAGACTGATTTGGAAAGAGCTCGCATGCAAGGGATACCCTATGCTTCGGCAGTAGGCTCTATCATGTACGCGATGCTATATACCAGACCTGATGTAGCATACTTACTAAGTGTAGTGAGTAGGTATCAAGCAGATCCAGGAGAGAGTCACTGGACAGCTATGAAGAACATTCTCAAGTACTTGAGAAGGACTAAAGAGATGTTCTTGGTGTATGGTAACGGAGAACTCCAAGTGGAGTCCTTTACCGATTCAAGCTTCCAAAGTGATACGGACGACTCTAAGTCGCACTCAGGATTTGTCTTTACCCTCAATGGAGGGGCGCTGTGTTGGAAGAGTTCCAAATAGGAAACCGTGGCAGACTCGATGATGGGGGCTGAATACATCGCTGCCAACGATGCTGGCAAAGAGGCTGTCTGGATGAAGAAGTTCATAAACAAACTTGGAGTGGTTCCGTCAATTGAGCATCCAATACCTTTGTATTGCGATAACAATGGAGAAGTGGCTTTGGCCAAGTAACCCAGGTCCCATCAGAGATCCAGGCATATTCTGAGGCGGTATCACCTGATCCCGAAGATAGTTGATCGCCGCGAGATCGAGGGCAGGAGAGTTGACATGAAGGACAACACCGCGGATCCACTCATGAAGGCCATACCCCAGATACAATTTGAGAGACCCTTCGGGATATTGGGTATGAGATACTACAACAGCTGGCCTTAGTGCAAGTGGGAGATTGTTAGTTATGTATATGCCCTAGAGGCCATTATTGTACATGTGATGTATATTATAGTGGATGCTTGGATATATACATATGACTTTCTTGCTCGACATGATAGTATGCTATCTGGTTGCTCTTTATCTTAACATGTTGACTTGTATATATGATGCCGTCTTGATCTCACATGTTGATAGAGCCCTTAGGTTGTGTACTTGACTACCAGGACTATGATGCAGATCATACTAGTGGGGCCAGGGTGGTCCTAAAGTACATCCTATAATATGTTCCTAGTCGAGAGTGTATCGAGACAGGGCATTGATACTTCAGAGTAGACTAGCGTATACACCTCTTGACCCATATGATGGGTGATGGATGATCCCACATCCATTGGTGTTTGACATTAAAGATGGTATACGGGTGCTCAGTGGAGACTGGGTACACTAAACGGACTCGCTGAGAACTCCTAGATTGTATTATACCTATCGTCAGATTGCAGTTCTCTGGTGACACTGGTACAGGTTAGTCTGTAAACCCGAGATCGTCATAGAGTCTTGTGTGATTCCCACTATACTTTGATTTCAACCTTACCACATTCATGAGAATGTGCAAAACGGTGGCTTTTGGGTACAGTCCCGAATCACATGGAGGCAATAAGCGATAGGAGGGGTTTCGTCTCTCCCAGTATTGGGGGTGATGTTGCGCTGTGTTCGATTGGCTATAACTGGAAGTCCCTGATCAGGGCTGACATAGAGATCTACTGGTAAGTGTTATTAGTAGTTTCTTAACCCGTTATGAACCTCACATCGACACGACTTATCGGTTATTGGGGTCTGACGTTTACCACCCCTAGACTGGATATGCGACATATCAGACGAAGAGACCGGACTGTACGGTAGTGTTACTGAATGGATTCATATGAGTGTGTGTAGGCTTGCTTGTTGATCTTCTGATCACTCAATACCCGGGTGGCTCTTACGTTTAGCTGATCTCTTGCAGCTTGTGGGTGTTTGATATGATCATCACCCACTGCCGGCGTATTGACAAGTCTTTAGAGTCCTACACAGAGGTTTCCTAGTTCAGGAGAAACGGGGTATGAGCACATATGTGATATGTGCGGGACTGAGATTGATACACGTATAAGATACCGTATTCTATTCTCGCGATATGTGATATCGCCAGTTATATGTGATATAACCGGGACACCGGATCAAGTGTTGATTCGATGAAATGATACATTTAATATTAGTCGGTTATATGTGATATAGACGGATTATCGGATCAAGTATTGATTCGATAATTTAATGTATAATTATATATTTGATATATTAAATTACATTAACTAAAATTTGCTCACTTAAGTATTTCATTTTCTCACTTTAGGATACTATTAACATACATGTGATATATGTTTATTGTATTTTTTTTGTTACTAAATTATATATATGTGATATGTATAATTGTAAAATGCTAGGTTATACATGCAGCTAGGGTTAATGAGATTCTCACCATGGATAAGATTAGGGTTAGATTTAATTATTTTAGTTAATTATAAATTATGGATTAATATTGAGATATTTCTTTGTCTTGACCGAGTCCACTCTTTAGATATTTACTAGGATATTTATTAACCTAACCTTTAACCCTAGCCCATGGTTTATTCTCTACATGAGTTAGCCATGACACATTCTTAACCCATAGTTGCATTTCTAACCTCATCAATAATTCATTCATCACTTGCTTCATCTTCTTCTTCCTCATTGCAAAAGCTTTCTAGCTTTTGATCTTTTGATGAAAGATTGTGAGAAAAAGAAAACTAAAGAGAGAAAAATTCCTACTTCATCATCCTCTTCTATACTAGCCATATAGATTAGTGTGTTAGCTTCACTAATCCCTAATTAGTGAAGAGATGGCTTGAGTCCGTGTTTCCTCGAAATAGATCATCTCGGATTTCGAAGAATACAAGCAAGGATGCATCATACGACTTATGGAGCCTCTCAAGAGTCCGGGAGTTCATGGATCGCAACGAAGGGACCACTACTTGGAGCTTATGAAGCGAAGGAACGGAATACAAAGGTTGTAATCCCTATCACTTAGAAGTAAAGTTGTCTCCGGCATGTTAGATAGAACGCAAGAATTTGAAATTGGCATGGACGATGCCTCTCGAAACCTTGTTGCCGTGCTATACAACCCTACATGCCGGAGACAGCGAGGCGGTGATCGGTCGTGCCAACGTGGGCAGAGTCTTCTCTCCCTCTGTAGGGGTCCCGGTCCCGAGATGGGGGAGCGGCGACCTAGGGAGCTTGCCCGACCGTTTGGACACGGACGAGTGCGTCCACGACGGACGCGTGCGTCCACGACGGACGCGATTCGATCTATCCAAGCGGATAAGGCGTGAATGGCGTTCGGGGGAGGAGGGGATTCTCACTCATCTCCAGTGCGGGAAGGTCGATGGCTGGTGCTTGGATCGTCGCGGTGACCGCTTACCATGGAGTCGTGATCGGAAGATGAGCTTTCGTTGAGTGGAACTCGAACTTCCTACAGACGGCGCCAACTGATGGATCTCTGGATCTCCTTCAGATGTTTTCTTCCGTCGATCTGCTGCGAGCACTGATGGACGGCTGAGATTGAGTTGGAGGGTTGCCTCCTGGAGCGTGTGGATCTCAATGGTTTTTGTGTGGTTGAGGCCGAGCTACCTTCAAAGAAGTCCCAGGGTGTTTGTACTACCGAGGACCCTCCGACGATCAAGTTAGACGGTGTATTTTGGCAGAGTAACGGACTATTGGAGTAAAAATAGCTTACCTGAGTCGTCTGTGAGAAGGGTTTATATAGCGGCAGTAATGGGCAGGCGGGCGCGAGATTCACGCCGGACGTTACGCCCGTGGTGTGCCAGCGTGATAGGCGGGATCCCCCATTAATGACGAGGCAGGCTCGTCAATGGGGGATCGTGATGGCGTGGAACGCGGGATCATGGGCTGCGGATATCTCGCGCCTGGCGAGACTCACGGAGCCGTGGCGGAGGCGCCTGTGATCGGCGCCGAGGGTCGGTGGGTGAGACCGAGGAAGATGAGCTCGGCGGGAGGTTCAGGAACGAGTGGGAGGCCGAGGCATCTTGATTCTGTGATAGCTCGGAGGCGAGCTGGGGGGTGGTCTGGTAAGCCACCGAATGTCGGGAACATCCTCGGGTCGGAGGCCCGGGATGTGTTTCCAACGTAACTTTCTTGATCCTCTAGGACACGTTATCTGCCACGTGTCATGATCTGGGGAGTCACCGATATCGAGTATCATCAGGTTGTAAGTAAAATGTTTCACAGGAAGGGCACGAGGTAAATAATGACTTTAAAAGAAATATAGGTAAATATGGTAGTGTTGTTTTTTCTTTTCTTTTTTTGTGAGGGACAAGGTGTTTAAAATAAAATAAAATAAAAACTCTTTTAAAAACAAAAAAAATTATATGATTTTAATGTCCTTTGTTATTGAATAACACGGTTGCAAATTTACCGGTATATCGATTATAAAACATTTTCAATATTAGATCTACGGAAAATAGTCTCTGTTGTTACTCTTCATAGTTTTGTTGGGCTGCCACTAAATTATTGGCTGTGTAGTTGAATACGCCTCTTAGGGCCTGTTTGGTTGCAGGATTTGTTAGGATTTGAATTGTGGAATCCTAGGATTCTATAATTTTGTGCTTGGTTGGAGAATTTGGATTTCTAGGATTCCTTTATTTTTTATGGGGGACCCACCACAAAACATGGATTCCTGAATCCTAAATTTTTTTAAGGATTTTCAAGGATTTGGCACTATTCATTGTACTTTTAGATGAGACCTGTGTACTTTATTTATTTAATAATCATCTCTCTATATATCTCTCTCTAAAATCCTTAAATCCAAATCCCACTTTATTTTCACCAACCAAATAAAGATTACAAGAATCTATAAATTCAATACTAGAAATCCAAAACCAATCAGACAATAAATTATCAAATCCAGAAATTTTCAACCGTACTATTTTGGAATCCAAATTTCATAATCTTGCAACCAAACATGCCCTTAGTGGGCATGGACTTTAAACCCCTTTGGTTATATCACTATTATTAAAAAAGTAATTAATTAATTCCTCTACAAATTCATTAGTAATATCCCTGTGACATCCATGGTTACGGTTCCGGTGAAATGCGTCTTTGAAACTTTTTGGTCAAAAATGGATATCTACCGTTCATCACCATATCAAATCAAGAGAATCAATGTCTTGGATTATTTATTTCCATTTTCAAATTCTTCGCTGATTTTGTATGTCCCTTAAAAATAGTAAGTAAACAATCTTATCCTTTGATATCTTGATTTGTTATGGTGATGAAAGGTGGATATTTATCTTTGACCAAAAAATTTCAAAGACTTCTTTCACCCAAACTATGTACTGATACTAGTTATGTTGTGTACTTGTTCCTGTTAATTGATGGATGTTATAAAGTTGAGGCCGGTGGTTTAAGAAAATAATATATTTTCCTAAAACATGTTCGCTGGTTGATGTACTTTTTATTTGCTTATATTTTGGCTTATTTGAACTGGTTTTTTCAATCTGTTCTTTCAAAAAGTCATGTCTGATGCATGCTAACAGCTTAAAGCCTTTTTCATTGCAACATAACTCCAAATTCATGATGGAGAAATATAATTAATTATATATTCTTCCTGCAATGTTACTTTTCTTATCATCCAAATATATACTTCGTCTGGTCTATGTCTAATAAATAAGCAGGCTGATGGAGGGTGGAATCTCCTTCAGATGTTGCTTCCCGTTGATCTGATGATGGCTGCGATGGCTGGCTATGATTGGATCTGGAGGCTGTCTCTCCTGAGGCGTGTGGATCTCAATGGGTTGAGCTTGTGGTTGCCGAGTTACCTGTAAGGAAGTCCCGGGGTGGTTGGACCACCGAGGACCCTCCGACGGTCAAGTTTTTCTAGAGATCCGAGCAGAGCAACGGCTTAGTGGCGTCAAAATGGTTTACCTTGACCGTATGAAAGAGGGGTTTAAGTCGCGGTGGCAGCAAGTGCAGCAGGCCCGAGAATCACGCTGGCCGTTACGCTCCCGACGTCACGCCCGTGTGATAAGCGGGACCTCCCATTAATGGCGAGACAGGCTCGTTAATGGGGGATCGTGGTGGCGTGGAACGTAGGATGTGGCCGGCGGAGATCTCGCGCATAGCGAGATTCACGGGATGGCGGTTACGCCTGCAAGCGGTGCCATCGGTTGGTCGATGGACCGAGGAAGATGACCTCGGCCGGAGAGCATGCGGACGAGCGGGAGAGCCGTGGCATCTTGTTTCTGCGGTAGCTCGGGAACGAGCTGTGAGGCCGAGGAGGCCAATTATGCTGGGGCTCGGAGGCGAGCCAGCTATGTCGGTAAGACGGGCATAGGAGCAGTCTGGTCGGCCCTTGTAGGTCCTTTCTTGCATGCTCTGGAACACGTCATCTGCCACGTGTCATGATCTGGGAGGTCATCGATATCGAGCATCATCATTAGCCCCCCACTCTCATTCCGATCTATTTTGTGGGTCGGGTCGAGAGTGGACTGCTTGGTTCTCTCTGTGCAGCTTGGCGCTTGTAATTCCTTGTGGTGTATTGTCCGGAGACGACACAGCGTTCTTGTTTTCGCGCATCGAGTATGAGATTATTCGGCGGGTCTTGGATCCGTGTCTTTGTAGGGTAGGAATTTACCCGCTGGGGATGCGCTGAGCAGGAAGGGACTCGGCGGCCTCATGAAGAGGGCTTCAGATCCTCAGCGTCTGATGGGCAGGAGGATGCCCGCTGGGGATGCGCCGAGCAGGAAGGAACTTAGCGGCCTCATAATGAGGGCTTAAGATCTTCAGCGTTTGATGGGCAGGAGGATGCCCGCTGGGGATATGCCGAGCATGAAGAAACTCGGCGGCCTCACGATGAGGGCTTCAGATCCTCAGCGCGTGATGGGCAGGAGGATGCCCGCTGGGGATGCGCCGAGCAGGAAGGAACCCGGCAGCCTCACGACGAGGGCTTGAGATCCTCAGTATCTGATGGGCAGGAGGATGCCCGCTGGGGTGCGCCGAGCAGGAAGGAATTCGGCGGCCTCGTAGTGAGGGCTTCAGATCCATAGTGTCTGATGGGCAGGAGGATGCCCACTGGGGATGCGCCGAGCAGGAAGAACTCAACGGCCTCGTGAGGAGGGCTTCAGATCCTCAGCGTCTGATGGGCAGGAGGATGCCTGCTGGGGATGCGCCGTGTAGGAAGGAACTTGGTGGCTTCGCGGTGAGGGCTTCGGATCCTTAGCATCTAATGGGCAGGAGGATTCCCGCTGAGGATGCGCTGAGCAGGAAGGAACTTGACGGCCTCACGATGAGGGCTTGAGATCCTCAGCGCCTGATGGGCAGGAGGATGCCCGTTGGGGTTGCGCCGAGCAGGAGGGAATTCAGAGGCTTCTTGGCGAGGGCTTTGATCCCTGGCGTTGTGGGGGTAGGGAAGCTACCAGCCAGGGATGGTCGAGCATGGTAGCTGCAGGGCTGCCTCTTTGTGAGGGCTTTGATCCTTGGCGCTGGAGGGGCTGTGGGAGGCCTGCCAAGGATGAACGTGCAGGGTAGCTGCTCGGTGCCTCTTGCCGAAGGCTTTGATCCTTAGCGCGGGAAGGGCTGTGAGTGGCCTGCTAAGGATGGCCGAGCAGGGTAGCTGCTCGGTGCCTCTTGGCAAGGGCTTTGATCCTTAAGGACGCCTGAGCGGGGTTCCCGCCCGGCGCCTCTTGGTGAGGGCTTTGATCCCTGGCGTTCTGCCAGGGACGACTGAACAGGGGTCGTGCTAAGCGGTAATGATTGTATACTATCTGGTTTGTCTTTATCATCGTGTACATGCTTTAGGTGACGTTGTGGTTCACTATTACACGTTGATGGAGAATAGTATGCTACCATGGATTATCTTTATCATCGTGTACAGCTTTAGGTGACCTTACAGGTTGCTATTACACGTTGATAGAGTCCTTAAGATTCTTGCTTGATTACCAGATGTATGATGGCGATCATATACGTGAGAGTTGGGTAGTCTATAAACATATCGTTAAAGTGGTCCCTAGTCGTGGGAGTTTCGAGACTAGGCATAGATACTCCGTTAGTAGACTAGTGTATAAGTCGAGACCCCGACGAGGGGCAGTGGCCGGTCTTACAAGCCATTGGTGTCAGTTGGTTCACCTAAGATGTATACAGGTGCTCATTGGGTTATGAGTACACTGGACATGACTCGCCGGGAACATGCTAGTTGGTATTATACCTGACGTCAGATAGCAGTTCCCTGGTGACATGTGCACAGGTTAGTTCATCGACCTGAGATCGTCATTTGTCTCGTGTGATTGCCCAATGTGCTTTGATTATTACCCTACCACGACTCAAAGGAGTCGTGCAAACAGGTTTTAGTTGGGTACAGTATCGAGCCACATGGAGGCAGTGAGCGGATCGGCAGGGGTTTCGTCTCTCCCGGTATTGGGGGTGAGATCGCGCTGTGTCTAGAAGAGCCATTACACGAATTCCTTGGCCAAGGCAAGAGATTTACTGGAAGGTAATCCAGTAGTATCTCACGGTGTTCTGGGCTACACTCCGACACGACTTGTACCGCTTTTAGGGGTCTGACTTTTACCAACCCCCTAGGCCTGCCATGCGATGCCCATAGATGAACGGACCGGACTGTAAGGATATTGTCACTGACAAGCTCAGTAGGGTGTCAGGATGAGTTCCCTCATCGACCTCCCTTTTGGTCAATACCCGGTAGCCCGTTACGTACAGCTAGTACCACTGACGTGCTAGTCGTTAAATCCACAGCTAGTGTATTGACGAGTCTTTAGAGTCCCCCACAGACTGTTTCTCAAGTTTCGGGTGAAACGTTGTAGAGGCCGTATGATATATGGCAGGGTTCGATCATATACGTGCGGTATTGCACGGATCATACTAGTGGGCTTTGGTTTAAGCCGGATCCTAGTATTAGATTTGTTGGATTACTTTAGTCTCATCGCATTTGCATTCGGTCGGAATGCAGAAGCAAGTATGTATATACAGGTCAGGGGTATCCTTGTGATCCGTCACGAGTTTACTTTAGATGTTGCCGTATCTTTTTATTGTTGCAAACATTTGGATTAATGTTTGTTAATGGAAATTGTGAGCTTAAGCCATCATTTTGTGCATTAAATGATACGTGTACTTCATGGGTGACTCATGATATCATTTCTTGTGCAAATGTCACATATTGTGATTGATTTGTGTTGATATGATAACAAGTGAGAGAGAGGGGCTGCCAAGAGAAAAGGTTGGTCTTGTATTGTTTCATATCTAATACTCTCTCTTTTTATCACAAGAAACACATAAGAAAAAAGAGAGCTCTTCTTCTTCCTCTTTTTTCTTCTCTTGAGCTCATAACCTCCATTAATGGCAACACCTCTAACCTCCATCCATGCAATGGATGCAAGAGACAGAGTGATCACAAACATTCTCTACAACACCTTGGACACGTCGGCTAGCACACTTCGTGCCCGAGTTGCTTCGGATGAAGCGGGAGCCCGTAAAAAGAATCGATGATGTGGTGCCCTTTCCGACGAGGAGATCAAGACCGGAGATGTCGCGAGGAGCTTGGGATGGTGGCAAAAGACAGAAGGACACGGATCGATCGCTATACCCTTTCTACCCTTTCTCTAGTTAGCTAGTTGTAAGTTAATGGTTCAATCCGGGTTTTGAGCATTCGATAGCGCCGGTTTCCAGTTTGAAAAACTTTTTGTTTCCGCATTTTGGCCTCGGAATGACGGCCGGGGCGCTACCGTAGACTTACATGGTATCAGAGCCACGCCATTAACCTTTACTAGCTTGCTCTAACGTGTTTAGAATTTCGATCGGACAAAATTTCTAAAAACTGCATTTCCAAGTCATCAGTTTCTGTCGAATTTTTCCTGTGGTCAAAAAATTATTTGGTGCGTTGCAGAAAATCAGGCAGGGTTTTTTAGGAGCACTGTAGAAATTTGGTAGCACGATTCAACAGTAACGCCGCGGAACCACGGCGGTACCCCACTTTTCGCCGTGGTTCCGCCGCCATTCTGAGGCTTCGTCTCACCAAATTTCTTCAGTTGGTCTTTGAGTTGGAAATGAGGTTTCTGGTAATTTTTGTTTTGGCCCAGATTTGTTTGAGTACTGGTTATTGTGCTTGGGGCCCACTTCGGGAAATTTTGTCGATCGAAAATTTTAAATATGTTAGTTCACAGTATTTACATTATATCTGCGACCGTAAATGTCATTTGATCGGTAAATCCTGTTTAATTACTATAGCCCTTTTAGACGGATTTGCGAACGTGACATTCACGTTGATGTTTTGTGTTGTGTTGTAATGTTGCGGATTTGTCGTGGTTGATAGCTTGGATGCAATGGTAGTACAGTTTGATTGTTTATGTACATTTGATATTGCGGGGCGAGCGTCCGACATGTGGACTGCGGTCACTGCCTGTTTGTATATTATTCTTTTAGGGCACGACCGGGCTGCGCTCGATGTACCCGTTGTATATTTTACTTTCTGTACTAGGATTACCCTGCGGTGGGGTCCACGGATAGCCGGGTTCTAGAGGGCAGCGGGCCCGCATCTCATGGCTTTGAGGTGGAGGGGGCTTCACTCTAGAATTGGCAGGCTATTCGCCGCACTCGTAGGGGGTACAGGTTGACCCAAGAAGGGGTGCTCAAGTTACCGGATTCTGTGAAGTGCTGGGTGGTCCATTCAATTTGTTGAAGGGGGATGCCTCGCTTCAGGTTTTGGCGGGTAACTTGCCGCGCCAGTAGGGGTCTAGGATTTCATTGCACAGGCTATCTACACGACCAGGGAAACGTCGGGCTTCAGTAGCGACTCTATGAAACCCGGGGATCCCAGATTTTCTATATTGTTCTGTGATGCTTATTACATTTATGTGATGTTGCATTTTATCACGCCATGAGCGAATATTATATATTGATATATATACTAGTAGATGTTGTATATGTTTTACACCCGCGCTAGTCTAGTCCCCGCTCTGTCGTTAGTTAAGTAACCTAACGGGTGATGACGGGACCCAGTGGCGAATGCGGATAGCATATACGTACCTCGTATTTTCGTTCTTTTGTAGTGTGATCGATTGATGGGACTGCAATGATTCGGATCAATGCAAACTAAACAAACCTGTCTGATGTTGTTGGAACATTTTTCAGAAAAAGCTGTTATTGCAAGGACGTTCTCTTTTATTTTGCACAGTGGTATTCGGTTATGAATATCCAGCACCTCAGTCGACGAGGCAAGGGCCGAGATCCCTTCACTGGGAGTGACCCCTTGGACAGAAGTTTGCGTCAGGGTAATAACTTCACTATAGCCGATTTCCTTCTTCTTTGCATAGTGGTATTCAGTTGGAATATCCTGCACCTCATTCTACGGGGAAAGAGCCGAGATCCCTTCACCGGGAGTGACCTCTTTAGCAAAGGTTTTCGTCACTATATTTTTATAAAAAGCTATCCGGTTCCTTCAACGATATCAAGTTCATTACGTTAAAGGATTTTCGCCAAAAACCATTCGTAGCCCTCCGTCATTTCAGAAAGGTAGCACTTAGTATTCATACTATGTATGTTGGCCTACGTCAAGGCATAGTGTATGGTAGCTATTTGTTACTTTTCTGTTGTATAGATAGATGCGTTAGTTTGAGTCAGTCGTACTACTATTTTGGCCTTCGTCAAGGGTACGTACGGGTGGGTTCAAATTAACCTTGATAATGACGGGTAGAATTTGACATATGACTTATGATATGTTGGCCTACGTCAAGATCATAAGAGTATGGGGTAAAAATCACATCGGGAGTTTCTAAAGAAACTGAAACTTGCCAGATATGCGCATACCTTCTGGAGTGTGATAACGTGAGTGGATTCCATCACGTTATCATGCGATGATAGTTGGATCCCGATTCCCACTGATGAGTTGGTTTACTCCTCGGGTGATCCCGACTAATTCTTCTTTCAGGTTTGGAGGAGAATTAGACGTTACAGTGGGAGGTTTCCTGATCAGATAAATTGACAACCATTCTGATCTAGGTTAGAGTGCACGCAGAGTGTTTCTTTTCTCTCTCTCTTTTGCAGCGACCATGGCTCGACCCTATACCATGACTCAGTGACCAAGATTAACCGAACCTTCTTAAAACACTGGCTTTTAGATTGTCTGAGTTGCATACCTCATTTCCACTCCTACTTTTACCCTTTTCACCAGAACACCCCGTATTACTATGAACGTCCACTTCCATTGGATAAAACCATCATATGGTTATATACAAACTCGAAGGAACTTATTCCAGATTCGAGAATGGTTTCCAGTTCTGGAGAAAATGAATAGGACTATTCAGTTGTCTTTTCCTTTTACCTTCTCTCAGGTTGCGAGTGCTCCTTGGATTAGGACAGCACACCTATTACGCTTATTGGATAGTCTTCTTCCAAACTATAGGCAGGTACCGAACGGTATGGAATGAAGAAAACCAATTAGCCTAACGATGGTGTACCAAAGGTAATAAGTTAAGACAAATAAAGGGATTAGTAAGAGGGCAAAGTAAATTGTGACTGCTATTCACGACCAAACCAAGTATTTCATTGCCACTCCTACTTCACCTTTGTATTTCTCCGGAACATCCCGTATCACTACGAAGATCCACAGTTATTTGGATACTCCATCGTATGGTTATATACGAACTCGAAGGAACTTGTTCCAGTTCGGGGATGGATTCTGGTTCAGGAGAAATAGGAATAAAGTTTATTCAGTTGTCTTTTACCTTCACCTTCTCTCAGGTTACGAGTACTCCTAGGATTAGGAGAGTATACCCATTATGCTTATTGGATAGTCTTCTTCCAAACCATAGGCCGGTGCCGAACGGTAGGAAAAGAAGAAAACCATTTGGCCTAAAGAGGTGTATAGAAGGTAATGACTAAAGACATATAAAGGGATTTGGAGAGATGTACGGTTACAGTTATGAATCTGGATAATGGAAGAGGCATTACTAGGAATACCCGGATACCCCTTCGAAACATTTACATGTTTCAGTTTCACTGTGTACTGTTAAAAGAAAACTGATTTCCCAATTATTCCTATCTCCAGGGTATGTGTTTACCAGGTTTGATTCTCACATCTGTATGGTTTTACAGATGATGAGTGGGAAAAAGTTATTGGGAATTGGGTGATCATCCTCATTATATCGGGATTCGTTGTAATTGGTGATATTTGAGGAAATCGCCTGGGTGGTTTGCCGGACGACAAATATTTGGTTTTGAATATCCGTTGTTATGCACCAATTTCAAATTGATATATCTGTATGTTTATTTTTATAAAGTGAGATATAACTTTTTGAAATTATGTCTATGACATTTACCTATATCAGTAGATGGTTAGGTAAGGAGCATTAAACATCGGTGTAATTCTTCTTAACCATAAGTACAACTTTCAACCTACGACACACAAGAAATGATTTATTAGACTCAGGGGACTTATACAGAGTATTGTATGTTGTCCAGTGTCCATTTGGACAGAGGGCTTGGTACTCGTACTATATTCTGTTTACTTATGAGTTCTCTAGTTCTTAGACATGTGTTTCGTAGAAATGCAAGGTCCAAGTTTTAAGAAGTTATAGGTATTAAGAATAAAGTAGAGAACCAAGCGTTGCAAGCATCGGGATTCTTCAAGGTGATCGAAGATGTAGATACTTGTGTGTGGTATTCAGTTGATAGTAATGATTAAGAGAACTTGCTTCTCTTTCAGGTTACTCATAATTAGAAACACTCCTAAGATGAGTAATGCTGATCGGCCTCTTTCCATTTAGTTGACATGCACTGATTACATCTGCATGATTTGAATCTGGTTCCAATTAAATCTGTGCATCTGTTTCTATATTGGATATAGAACGGTTCATATCTTAATGATGTTAAGGTACGAGGAGTTTTCCGGCTTATGCTTAAAACCAGACTCTGGATAACTCAAGGCACATTTCTGTAATGGCTGTTAATGGGTTGACCCGGGCTATGACGAGGGTTGACTTTCTACCATCTGGAAGATTAATAGTGATATTGTTCTTGACTCGCCAGAGTTTTAATAAAAATGGATTTTTTCAGAAAACAGTAGTGGGAGTATGGTAGAACTGGAAGTGATTCCAGAACCGCAAACGATTACTAAAAATTTGATAAGAACCTAAAGATTCAATCTGGTTTGACATTCTATTAGCCACTCTACAGATATGGTGGGTAACCTCAGGCACTCGAGAGGTACTTCGGTATGCTCAAAGACGGTGACAGGGAGGTTCTTGTTTACCCAGACTTGCCATTACTGTTGTTCCAGACTGTGAGACCGGACAAGAGAATGAGTATAGCGTCGTTCTAGCTTTAGAAGTGTACGTGTATATGACTCTGACAGAGGGTTGTCGTAGTCAGTGTGAGCAGCGGAAGCATAGTGGACAAGTAGCTTATGTCTATTTATAGACTAAAGCAGATATAGTGGAGATAGATCATCTATTTCTTATGTGACAGTCATAGGTTTGACTTCATCAGAATAGGAGATGGATCTGTTAAGAAGGTAGTAGGGTGTGATGTCCTGGTATTTGGATGCCATACACAGAGTAGGAAGAGAAATTCCTATACTACGGTCGGTTATGCTTTGGTTGTCACACAGTGGTTTCTCCACATAGAATATAGATATAATATAAGACATTCTGGTTACTAGATCTATGGTTTTAGATCTAGATTTGGGAAGTGTCCCAATCTGGGTACTTAGACAGCATTCTAAAGGTGTTTTAGGATGGACGACTCTTGGCACGGTAGTATAACTGCAGGTGATGGAGTCACCCTCTCGGAAGGTGTCTTACAGACTAAAGGGGAGAGGGATGTGCTTGATTGGCAGATCACTTGCTTAGGCAATTGAGTTGATCATGAAATTTCAAGTACCACACGAGATGTTGTTTTTGCACGAGATGCAATAAATTGATATTAATCCATTCCTGGAGAAATGATCGGAAGCAGTTTTAGAACATAAGTGGATGTTCTAGGGATTTGATAACGGCATCCTCCTTCAGGTGACAATTATCATTCCAGGCTTCCAAGGTGACCTGGATGACAGAGTGACTGTCAGAGTTATAGTTTTCCCTCTGACGAGGGGCAGTATTTTGGACATGTGGTCCAAGCGGATACTGAGGAAGGCATGGCACAGGATACTGATTAAGTTCAGTTGACGATACAGTCTAAGAAGTTTGGATTTAGAGTTCATTTATGAACTAGGCCCCATCAGATATCCAAACATATTCTAAGACAGCTATTGCTCATTCAAGAGATGGCTTTCTCCGCGAACTTGAGAGAAAGAGAGACACAGAAAGAAACATCAGGGCAGATCCACTAGCTGAGGTTATTTCTCGAACGCAATAGTTTCGCAAATGAGCGTTGTGAGACTGATTAGTAGAGGAGTTGGGTGTTCGGTATCACACGGGCTGTGAGTATGCGACATCGCAATAATTGGCCTTGAGTGCAAGTGGGAGATTGTTGGATATAGTACCCTCAGAGTCAATTATTAGATTGCAGGCACGTGATTGCTAGGATTGAGGGAGGACCTATGCCCGTAGGACAATCTTACTCAGGATGATTGTATACTATCCGGTTTGTCTTTATCATCGTGTACATGCTTTAGGTGACGTTGTGGTTCACTATTACACGTTGATGGAGAATAGTATGCTACAATGGTTTATCTTTATCATCGTGTACTGCTTTAGGTGACCTTACAGGTCGCTATTACACGTTGATAGAGCCTTTAGGATTCTTGCTTGACTACCAGCAGTATGATGGCGATCATATACGTGAGAGTTGGGTAGTCTATAAGCACATCCTTAAAGTGGTCCCTAGTCGTGGGAGTTTCGAGACTGGGCATCGATACTCCGTTAGTAGACTAGTGTATACAGTCGAGACCCCGATGAGGGGCAGTGGCCGGTCTCACAAGCCATTGGTGTCAGTTGGTTCACCTAAGATGTATACAGGTGCTCATTGGGTTATGAGTACACCGGACATGACTCGCCGGGAACATGCTAGTTTGTATTATACCTGACGTCAGATAGCAGTTCCCTGGTGACATGTGTATAGGTTAGTTCATCGACCTGAGATCGTCATTTGTCTTGTGTGAGTTCCCACTGTGCTTTGATTATTAACCTACTACGGCTCAAAGGAGTCATGCAAACAGGTTTTAGTTGGGTACAGTCCCGAGCCACATGGTGGCAATGAGCGGATCGGCAGGGGTTTCGTCTCTCCCGGTATTGGGGGTGAGATCGCGCTGTGTCTAGGAGAGCCATTACATGAAGTCCTTGGCCAAGGCAGGAGATTTACTGGTAGGTAATCCAGTAGTATCTCACGGTGTTCTGGGCTACACTCCGACACGACTTGTACCGCTTTTGGGGGTCAGACTTTTACCAACCCCCAGGCCCACCATGCGATGCTCATAGACGAATGGACCGGACTGTACGGATATTGTCACTGACAGACTCAGTAGGGAGTCAGGATGAGTTCCCTCATCGACCTCCCTTTTGGGCAATACCCGGTAGCCCGTTATGTACAACTAATATCACTGACGTGCTAATGGTTAAATCCACAGCCAGTGTATTGACGAGTCTTTAGAGTCCCCCACAGACAGTTTCTTACGTTTCGGGCGAAACGTTGTAGAGGCCGTATGATATATGGCAGGGTTCGATCATATACGTGCGGTATTGCACAGATCACGATCGGATGGATCATACTAGTGGGCTTTGGTTTAAGCCGGATCCTAGTATTAGATTTGTTGGATTATTTTAGTCTCATTGCATTCGCATTCGGTCGGAATGCGGATGCAGGTATGTATATATAAAGGGTATCCTTGTGATCCGTCACGAGTTTACTTTAGATGTTGCCATATCGTTTTATTGTTGCAAACATTTGGACTAATGTTTGTTAATGGAAATTGTGAGCTTAAGTCATCATTTTGTGCATTAAATGATACATGTACTTCATGGGTGACTCATGGTATCATTTCTTGTGCAAATGTCACATATTGTGATTGATTTGTGTTGATATGATAACAAGAGAGGGGGGGCTGCCAAGAGAAAAGGTTGGTCTTGTATTGTTTCATATCTAATACTCTTTCTTTTTATCACAAGAAACACATAAGAAAAAAGAGAGCTCTTCTTCTTCCTCTTTTTTCTTCTCTTGAGCTCATAACCTCCATTAATGGCAACACCTCTAACCTCCATCCATGCAATGGATGCAAGAGACAAAGTGATCACAAACATTCTCTACAACACCTTGGACACGTCGGCTAGCACACTTTGTGCCCGAGTTGCTTCGGATTAAGCAGGAGCCCGTAAAAAGAATCGATGATGTGGTGCCTATTCCGACGAGGAGATCAAGACCGGATATGCCGCGAGGAGCTAGGGATGGTGGCCAAAGACCGAAGGACACGAATCGATCGGTATAGCCTTTTTACACTTTCTCTAGTTAGCTAGTTGTAGGTTAATGGTTCGATCCGGGTTTTAAGCATACGATAGCGCCAGTTTCCAGTTTGAAAAAGTTTTTGTTTCCGCATTTTGGCCTCGGAATGACGGCCGGGGCGCTACCGTAGACTTATATCCGCTCGGCTGCCTCTTGGTGAGGGCTTAGATCCTTGGCGTTGAGAGGTAGGGAGCAACCGGCCAGGGATAGCCTAGCGGGGTAGCCGGTTGGCTGCCTTTTGGCGAGAGCTTTGATCCCTGGCGTTGCGAGGTAGGGAGCTACCGGCTAGGGATAGCCGAGCGGGGTAGCCGCTTGGCTGCCTCTTGGCGAGGGCTTTCATCCCTGGCGTTATGGGTAGACTAGCCAGGGATAGCCAAGCAGGGTAGCTGCTCGGCGCCTCTTGCGAGGGCTTTGATCCTTAGCTGTTGGCGGGGCCGTAATTGGCTAACTAAGGATAGCCGAGCAGGGTAGTCGCTCGGCTACCTCTTGTTGAGAGCTTTGATCCCTGGCGTTGTGGGTAAGGAAGCTACCAGCCAGGGATAGCCGAGAAGGGTAGCCGCTCGGCTGCCACTTGTTGAGGGCTTTGATCCACGGCGTTGCGATGTAGGAGAGCTACCAGCCAGGGATAGCCGAGCGGGGTAGCTGCTCGGTTGCCTCTTAATGAGTGCTTTGATCCCTGGAATTGTGGGTAAGGAAGCTACCAGCCAGGGATAACCGAGCAGGGTAGCTGCTCGGCTGCCTCTTGTTGAGGGCTTTGATCCCTGGTGTTGTGGGTAGGGAAGCTACCAGCCGGGGATAGCCGAGCAGGGTAGCTGCTCGGCGCCTCTTCTGAGGAATTTGATCCCTGGCATTTTGGGTAGGGAAGCTACCAGCCGGGGATAGCCGAGCAGGATAGCTTCTCGGTGCCTCTTACGAGGGCTTTGATCCTTAGCTGTTGGCAGGGCCGTAATTGGCCAACTAAGGATAGCCGAGTAGGGTAGCCGCTCAGCTGCCTCTAGGTGATGCTTAGACCACACAGAGAGAACTCTTCTTTTTTGCAATGTTCTAACTTTCCCTGGTGGGGTTGTTTTCGAGCTGCCGTGGGGTGTCTTGCATGCGCGACCCCGTCCACGGAAGGGGTGCCGGTCATGCCTGCGAACTGGCGAGCTGACCTCCACCGCCTCATAAGGGACAGGGGTACGACGAGACTCGGGGCGAAACTCCTTGGCGTAAGACTTTGGAGATAAACTTAGCGGTGCCCACCGGGTTTTTGAGTACGTCGGACCTAGAAAGCCGTAGTTGTCGGAAATGATGAGGCGGCGGTCGGCGGTGCCCATGCGGGCGGAGTCTTCCTCTCCCCCGTAGGGGTCCTGGCCCCGAGGCGAGGGAGCGATGACTCGGTGGTCTCGTCCTTCCGTTTGGACGCTGATTAGCGCCTCCGCGAAGGATGCGAGTCGGTCTACCCGGCCGGCGAGGGCGTTGATGGCATTCGGAGGAGGAGGCTTGTCTATGCCTCCATTGAGAGGGAAGCGGCGGTTGGCGGTTGGATCGTCGTGATGATCGCTGGCCATCGGAATGAGATTGGAAGGCGAACTTTTGTTTTTGTGGAATCTAGGTTCCCATAGACGGCGCCAGCTGATGGAGTATAGAATCTCCTTCAGATGTTGCTTCCCGTTGATCTGCTGATGGCTGCGATGGGTGGCTAAGATTGCATCTGGAGGCTGTCGCTCCTGAGGCGTGTGGATCTCAATGGGTTGAGGTTGTGGTTGCCGAGTTACCTGCAAGGACGTCCCGGGGTAGTTGGACCACCGAGGTCCCTCCGACGGTCAAGTTAGTCTAGATATCCGAGCAAAGTAACGGCTTAGTGGAGTCAAAACGGCTTACCTTGACCGTCTGAAAGAGGGGTTTAACTAGCGGTGAAAGCAGGTGCAGCAGGCGCGAGAATCACGTCGGCCGTTACGCTCCCGACGTCACGCCCGCGTGATGAGAGGGACCTCCCGTTAATGGAGAGACATGCTCGTTAACGGGGAATCGTGGTGGGGTGGAACGTGGGATGTGGCCGGCGGAGATCTCGCGCTTGGCGAGATTCGCAGGATAGCGGTTACGCCTGCAAGCGGTGCCGTTGGTCGGTCGATGGACCGAGGAAGATGACCTCGGCTGGAGAGCTCGCGGACGAGCGGGAGAGCCGAGGCATCTTGTTTCCGTGGTAACTCGGGAACGAGCTGTGAGGCCGAGGAGGCCAATTGTGCCGGGGCTCGGAGGCGAGCCAGCCTCGTCGGTAGGACGGGCATAGGAGCAGTCTGGTCGGCCCCTGTAGGTCCTTTCTTACATGCTCTGGGACACGTCATCTACCACGTGTCATGATCTGGGAGGTCACCGATATCGAGCATCATCACAGATAAATCTAATGACATTATATTTTTAATATGTCATATGTAGAATTTAATTTGATTGCTTTTTCCAATAAAGATTGTACCTTTTTGAGACACTAATTACAAGAGTTTCAATCCTCTTATCTGCCGACTCTGTCGATCTGCGTCTTCGGATTTTTTCTCTCTTTAATCTTCACATGCATGGCCCTTTGTTTTCACTGATTTCACTCATTGAATTTGTAGAGCCAGAAGAAACAAAATGGGGACTATGAATCCTAGTTAAAATAGTGACTACGATAAGAAATCAAAGCGGCTAGCATTTTTCGCGTAGAATTAAAATGGCTAGCCAGTAGGCCTGACCCATGCCAATTCGCCTTACAATTCGCCGCCCGACTCATGTGTCAGGCGAGGGGAGCCTGATTTGTCACGTTGGGTAAACGGGGCCAGACGAGTTAAAGCAGGATTGGTTATAGCCCGTCTAGATGGGCCGGGTTTGGTGAGTTAGGCAACTTTGTATATTTTAAGAAATAAAAAATTTATAAAATTGCAAATATAGATAAACAATTGAAAACATAAGTAAAAAAAATTCATTAATATTAACCATATTTTATGCTAAATTTTATAACACGGTTTATTTTTTTGTATGAGACCGGAAACGAGTCAACTTGTGATTTATACAAGGCAATTCGTGAGTTAAACGAGGCGGATGAGTTGACTCACAGCTTAAATGAGGTGAGGCGGTTTGATTCGCGAGTCAGACGAAACGAGCAGATACGGGTCGACTTTATAAAAATCACGAACCTGTCAGCTTTGTCCAACTCGATTAGACAAGACGAGTCAGAATCAACATGTTGACTTGCCAAGTCGACATACAAGGCATGTAAAATCGGTCTCATCACAAACAAGACGGGAAAATAAATTCACTCCTCATTTGTGAGGCCTTCTAGCAAGTTTTGAGCCATGAGGACATTGTAGGGTTCACATTCTCTCCATTTTCTATATGGGAATGGAGAATCCAGTGCTTAATCTGAATCGTCAAATTGTATCCGACGAATATGAGATTTCAACATCTAAGCATGACCATGTTCTCACCTATGTAATGTCCCTTCCACTGCACCAAAACTCTGAAGTTTTGATGAGGTTTGAGGAAATATATTTTATATTTTAACACGCCTCCGTAGGTCGAAGTCCCCTTGGGCCAATTCCGAGGCTTTTACGCAGCGGTATTTTTAATTTAATAAATCCGTATTTAATACGCATCCGCTGAGAATCGAAGCTGGATTGCTTTGATACCATTTTTAAGGTGAATACCACTGCACCACAACTTCAAGGTTATGACGAGGCCTCCTCCTCTTATCCTCCCCTCCATCATCTCCGATCCACACCAATCCCATCTTTCTCTCTCCCTTCTCTCTCCATGTTATCATGGCAGCATCTACAAGATGGTGGAGGGAGGGATTTAATCATCTTTTCCTTCTCTTTTTTTCCTCTTTTAATCATCCTTTGCAAAACCCAAATAAAATCTAATTTTTCATTCTCATCCATTACCAAAATCTTTATTCTTCATGAAAATTAATAAGGTAAATTGTCAAAAACCCCAAGCAAGTTTTCCCGCTGACCAAAAAAACCCATGTCCCCAAAGCAGTTGTCAATAACCCTTGACAAAGATTTTAGTTGTCAAAAACCCTATGCATGCGCTATATGCACAGCTGTCTGCTACATCTAAATTTTATGTGATATTTATTCAGCAGCTTACGGTATCTATGCAGTTGCTATGATAGGCATGAGCTAATTAATATAGTAGAGAACTATACATATACCGCATGAAACTTTTTAAAGAGTTTTTAACAACTGCTTCAGGACCAGGTCTTTTTGTAAACGGAAAACCCTACCGAGGGGTTTTGACAATTTACCTAAATTAAAAATTTGCAAGCTTGTTATTACCATCTATAAACAACTCTTTATTTTTTTAATCTACTAGCAAATAAAAAAGGATTAGAATTTTATATTTATAAAAGAGATTGAGATCATTATAATCAAAACAGGAGATTGAGATTGAAAGAGATTAGCATCCAACAACATAGGGGAAAAAAAGAATAATCGACATTAAAATTGATAGAAATATAAATGATCGATTTTTAGGAAGAGGATGGGGGTTTGGGGCTGCTAGATTTTTGGGAGATTTGAGGAGAAAATGATCTCAAACCAAGACCCATGCCCTTTTAAATTTTGTGCGGCCCATTTTGTATAAACAACCAACCTTCAAAAATAAAAATGGGCCTATTTTGTGAGACCTTTCCCGACAAAATAAGCCCATTTTTTCCTATATCGATGGTCAAATATTTTTATCCCGACTTAAAAATAAATATATATTTTAAACCCAACCTGGATTGTGTGATTATCAAACAAAAACAAAAAGATAGAGATAGTAATTTCTTAGCCCTCCTAGGAGAAATTCTTTTCTTACTGAATCCATTCATCGATGATACATAAAATAAAAAAACATAATTTACTCAAATAATCTTCCATGTCATTTATTGAGATTAAAACTCTTTTAGACCGCATTCTAAACACTTTATTCTTCCCAAGCAACTTTCATAGACTTTTTATGAGAAGGACTATCCTTTCCCTTCATGTGAGGTTACATCAAAAGGATGATGAGGCGGAGAAGGACGAGGAGGATACACCCTTTTATTAGGCAATATTGCATGCAACGCTACGCCGAGCATCTCGGGCGCTTCAACATGGTGAGGTGGACGACGATGAGGTGGAGGTGGACTGCGAGGCGGAGAAGGATGCACCCTTTTATTAGGCAATATTGCATGCAGCGCTACGCCGAGCATCTCGGGCGCTTCAACATGCTGAGGTGGACGACGATGAGGTGGAGGTGGACTGCGAGTCAGAGAAGGATGGGGAGGATGCACCCTTTTATCAGGCAATATTGTATGCAACGTTACGCCGAGTATTTCGGACGCTTCAACGTGCTGAAGCGGAGGTGGGCGACGAGGCGGAGGGGGATTAAACTGCCATTCTGGAAAGAGTTGGTCACTTCTGACAGTCTGGTCAAGTGGGCGTGCTAAAGTACCGAAGACCATCAAGCACATGAAGACAGCAAGAACCAAAGTGTTCTCCATTTCTTATATTCTCTTCTTGCATTGTGGAGTGTTTTTATAGAAGAATTGGATAAGCTTAGGAATAATAACAATTATGACAACAAAATTTCCTAAAATAAGGGTCAACATGCCATTAGCTACCAAACAAAGATTTTATGAGTGGGAATTATGAACACAAGACAAAACTAATTACTCTTACTCTTTAGAAACGAAAGAGATAAAAAAAATAGAAGAATTTAGACAAACTTTGGTTAAACACTTCTTTGGATTTTAGTGTTGAATTTTTCCTCTCATAATTGCAATTGGACAATTTTTCATGATTTATGCCAGTGGGGACCGTTGTCTGTTGTAACTACTTTACCTCACAGGGGCTTTTTTTAAAATACATCAATTAGCAAAAAAGGGTACTTTGGGGCATTGTCACATATTTCGCGAATTCGTGAATAATTCGTGAATTTTTGATCGGCCGATTAAATCTCCAATTTAATCATCGCCGGTGAACGGTTCGAATAATTCATGAATAATTCGTTAATTATTCACAAATTATTCAAATTAACAGCGAACAATTCACAAAAATAACGAATAATTCGCAGCATCAAAACCTAGCGCCTCATATATTAATTTCTTACTCGAAATCCTTCCCAAACATTTCCCCCGAATTTTTCCCGAATACCTGCCGTTTTTTTCCGAATAGTTCTCCGAATCCGAATTTTCGACCTCGCCGAATTATTCCCAAATCACGAATTTGTGACTATGCTTTGGGGCCCATCAGCATGGAATTTTTTTTGAATCGATTTATTGAGAAAGCTGATTCTTAGAATATGCTTTCCCATTAAATATAGGATGGCGGATTCCAAGAATCTGCCTTCCCATATATTTGTGGGAATGCGGATTCTTAGAATCCGTTTCCCCAATAAATCGGCATATAGAACCACCCCCGACCCTTTCTCCCCATTCTTCTAATTCAGAAGCTCTTCGAAGAAAACCCAATTTCCCTAATTCTTGATCTATCAAAATTCCTGCTTCACAAAGGTAATTTATTATTTAGTTAGGTTTTAGTCGATGTTATCAGAACTATATAAATTATACTCAATTGTTAACGTATAATACTTATTGTAGGATTGATATTGTTTGATATAGATAATTTCAAGTTCAAATGTAATTGTTTTATGTAAGTACAATGAAAAGATTGTAATAAGTGCACAAGATCCCGATTATGTGGGCGGGTGTGCAAGACCTATGCGATTACAAATATCAAGTACTTACACTCAACTTGAGAATGAAGTGTTAAAATCACGAAATATGATCCGCGAGAAAGTAAACTTAAGTTAACTTGTATATGACTTCAATTTAGCAGAAATGCAATGGTCGATACTATAAACTGTAATACCCAGTTTATTTTGTATTCTATTTTTCGTATTTCGTATATTTTTCTATTTAATTTATTTCAAAATATTTTCTTTATATTTTCCCTATATTTTTCCTATTTTTTTTTCTAAACCCTAAACCCTAATTTACTTTTCCTATCCCTAACTCAATCACTAAAACAGGCCAAAGCCCACTCCCCGACCAGACTCGACCCGACCACATCTCCTCTCTCTCTCTTTTCCCTTTCTTTCTCTCTCCTCTCAACTCCTTTTCTCTTTCTCTCTCCTCTTGATTCCCTTTTTCCCTCCTCTTTTGCAACGGGCTACTCCACGACCTCAACCTCGCCGCAACTATCCTGAGATCCCTGGCCCCCAAATCCACACTTCTTTCTAATCTTTCCTCTCTCGGTCTCTCTAAATCTCCATTTCCCTCACTCTCTCTATCTTACTCGTTCCTTCTCTCCCTCCCTCTTTCCTCTCACAGCCGCCTCCGAATTCAACGTCGGCAACCCCAGCGCACCTCAGAGTCTCCACCATCGCACCCAACCTGCACTTCTTTCAATCACCGCACCCGCTAACTTCTCGGCTCCCAACAACACCCACTGACCTCCTCTCCTGAGCCTCCTCACTTATTGGATCTTCGTGGATGAATAGCCGCGGGACGTGAGATGAGAGTTTTCTTTTCTTTCATTCAATGTAAAATTGCTAAGTGATGTAATATTATTTTGTAGGGCACATCCGGTTGAGGTTATAGCCACCGTTGTATTATTTTATTTTACTGTTTTCTGCTCCTAGGATAGACCCAATGTGGGGTGCAAAAACTATCGAGTATTTTGAAGTGCCGAGTGGCCTACTCACTTTGATAAGGGAGACACTTTGGATATTTGGAGGGTAGTTTGCCGCACCCGTAGGGATTTGGGGTGTAGTTTGGCTATTCATCACGACTGTGGAATCCGACTTTCGTTACAGGCTTAAACGAAACACGGAATTCCTAGTATATCCAATATGTTCATCTGTGATCTGGAATGCCTATTATTGCGTGAGATGAATGGTTATTATATATATGCTATATAATAGACATTGCTTATGTTTTGCATCTGCGCTAGTCCAGACTCTGCTCTGGCATTAGTTAAGTAACCTAACGGTGGTAGACGGGGCCCAGTGGCGAATGCGGATGGCATAAGCATACGTCATATTTTCGTTTCTTTCTGTAATGATGGGTGTAAATGATGTGACTGCATAAGATTAATGCAAAAAAAATAAATCAATGTTGAATCGTTGGAATAAATTTTAAAACCACTCGGTTATTTTAAAACAGGAGACTTTTAAATGCAGAGCTTAAACCACTCCTTTAAAAATCTATCAGGTTCCTTCGATTATATCAAGTTCACTACGTTCACGGTTTTGCCAAAATAATTCGTAGCCCTCCGTCATTTGATATGAATATTCAGTAGTATTAAAGCTATGTTTGTTGGCCTTCGTCAAGGCATAGTGATTTGTAGCTGCTGGGTGTTCATATGTAGCATAGATAGATGTGTTGATTTGGGACAGTCGTATTACTTTGTTGGCCTTCGTCAAGGATATATATGGGTGGGTTAAAATTAACCTGGACAATGATGGGTAGAACTTGACACGTGACTTATGATTTGTTGGCCTTTGTCAAGGTCATAAGAGCATGGGGAAAAAATCCACATCGGGAGTTTCTAAAGAAACTGAAACTTGCTAGTGCTGCATACCATTTGGAGTGTGATAATGTTGATACGATTCCTTCAGGATTATCACAAAATGATATTTGGATCCCGATCCTACTGTGAGTATATGCTACTCTTCGGGAGATTTTTCACTTAACGATCAATGCTATAAACCAATTAGGTGTCTAGAACGGTGTTAGCGGGGCTACGCCTCCAGGGAAAAGAGGTTATTTAATTAAGGAACTTCGCGAAAGCGTCGTAAAACCAATCTAAACTTGCAAGAGCATCATACTGAGTGTTTTCTTCTCTCTCTCCTAATTGCAGCGACCAGGTTACCAGATTAGGTTACAGTTAGATAATAAAATGACTGAGTTATACTATATTGACTGGCAAAGGTTTGTCCAGATGTCCATTACCTATGACAAACTGGACCACCTCATTACTACTCAAGCCCCCGCCGTCCCAGGTCCAGTTTCCACCGTCGTGGATGTTGATATCCGTAAGACAAGGAAAAAATGCTGTGTGAATGCCATGTGCCTCGTGTTGGCCTTAGTTGATGGTATATACCAGAGGCGGCAAGAGAAGATGGACTTAGTTTCCATCTTCCTCCATAACAAAGATTAATATGAAAAGAAATCTCGTATCGCAAGATATGAGACCTCGAAGGAATTGCTTCAAGCGAGGTTGGCTGTTGGGTCATCTGTAGGGGACCACGTCTTTACAATGACTAGCTATATTGATGAGCTTATGGACCTAGAGACCACGTTGGAGAACGAGTCATGTACTAACTTGATTCTACAGTCCCTACCTCCTACTTACGCCCAGGGGAAGACAGTTATACTTCCAGTTGAGGGCACCCTAAAGGAAACCAGGGAGACACCCGCTCTGCTTATTGGGGAATCTTCCTTTTCTGGATTCAAGGTGAAAGCCAAGGGTGAGTAGAAGAAGACCTCCATAAAGACGATAGCCGGTATCAGTAAGGTAGAAGGAAAGCGCATGGAAAAAGTTTCAGGGTTAACAGTAGAGAAGGAGGGTTGTTCCTATTGTCACGGGAAGGAGCATTGGCAGAAGGGACGCAGGGCTTGAAAAGCCAGAATTTAGGATCCGAAGCATGTTGTAGCTTTGACTTTGGGCGTGCTTGTGATTGAAAACAGCCTGTCAATTAACTCTACTTCCAAGGTACAAGATACCAGATCAGGGCAGGTGATATGACTCTCAGGGTTACTAACGGAATGAGCGTGGACACTATATCCGTAGGGGAATATCACCTAGGATTGACAAGTGGGCAGATATTAATTCTACTTAACTAATTGTGTGTACCTAGTCTAGTTTGTAAGCGATGTGGTCCACATCCACCTAAATCAAATTTTGACTGGGTCAGGTACACTAGACAATATCTATGTGTTAAATCAAGCTCAGGTTTTTAACGTCCAAAACACCCTTAAATGAAAGTCTCCAGAATTAAGTAGGACTTTTTTATGGCATTGTAGACCGGGTCACATCAATGAAACACGGTTTTCGAATTTACCTAGAGAGGGATATTTGGATCCGTTAGAATATCAGTCTTATGCAACTTATCAATCTTGTCTAATAGGAAAGATGACAAAGATTTCGTTCACTGGACACGTAGTAAGAGCGAGCTCGCTCTTGGGACTCATACACAGCGATGTGTGTGGTCTAATGTCTACACATGCGCGAAATGGTTATTCCTACTTCATTGCTTTTACGGACGATTTCTCTAGGTATGGACATGTCTTCTTGATGAAGCATAAATCCGAGGTTTCTGAGAAATTCCGGGAATAAAAGAATGAAGTGCAAAAACAAACAGGCAAAAGTATCAAGACACTGTGATCTGATTGATGTGGTGAATACTTGATTGCGGAAATCCTGGATTACTAAAAAGAGAATGGAATTCTTTCTTATCTTACTCCTCCATACATACCACAACACACCGGTGTATCGGAAAGGCGGAATCGAACCCTATTGGATATGGTACGTTCCATAATGAGTAAATGCTGAGTTACCGCAATCCTTCTGAGGTTATGCTCTAGAATCAGTGGCATATCTTTTGAATAAGTGTCACGACCCGAAAGTACGGAACATGACCGGCACTTAAACTACGAACGTCTCGAGGCGTACGTAATCTAAGTAAACCGAAAACCCAGAAATCCAAACCAAGAAAAGAAGTAGAGTGCAGGAAAAACCAAGTTAAAGCAAGCAGTTTCAATAGCATAAGCCGAATTATGTAAATTTTTAAAAACATCAAAAATTTACTGAAAATTTCGGCAGAGTCTCCTTTGTAAATACTGGCCCCCAAACGGGATACAACATGAATAGTATACGAAATTAAGAAAAAGGCATCCCCAAGCGGGAGCTAGCTCTTCGTCAATCGACGGTCACAACCACACAAGCAATATAATATACAATGCCAACGGCGAGGATCAAAACTCAAAAAGAAACTCAAAACCACCAGAAATATAACGAGCGACTCTAAGGTCGAAAGAATAAACAACACTGGTCTCTATCTCAAAAATACATGTTTGGTTGATGGAGATTCTAGATACAACAGAATAATGATATACAAGATATATAATGGGGGTATGATACAAGTAAACCCACCTACTAGCAAATCACCCGAATGAAACTATGCCCGCAAAGCCGTAATGAAACCTGTACGGCAAACCTGCAAGAAACTGGGGCACAACGGGGGTGAGTTGCCAACTCGTGAATAGAAAAACAACTACGCACAGAAATCGCATAAATAACGCAATCCTAGGTCAATGATCATAATATATCCTCAAAAATATGTATAACATGCAGCCTATAACAATGGCTAGGGTAATATCTAACCGAGTGTAATCTCATGTGCCCGTGTCAGCGCCTCAGGTAGCAATATATCATATGAATGAGGTATGAATGCATGAAAACAGAATACATGTAAATGAAGAAACTGTTTTCATAAATTAGTGAGATTTCCTTCTGGTTTTTAAACTGAGGTATCATAATGAAATCAGTATCAACAGTGTCTAGCATCGACACAAAACATAAATCTTACTGTCTCGAAATATCAATGTCTCAATCTCAATATCTAGGGCGCCGTCAGTCCAGACCGGCCCCTACCATCCATCTCAAGACCACGACGGTATCCTCCGGATATCCGACGCGTCGGGTAATATCACCGGTAGGTAGTGCTCCCCAGCCAGGCTCAACGTCAACACCACATTCCTCTTGCCCCGGGGTACCATACCGGGCCCACCATGTACCCGTGACGGTTCCTCCACTCCTCGACACGGATCTCGAAAACCACAGCAAACTCATGGTGGACGACACTTACATCACTAGAAAACCGTAATTTACATATTTTAAAAATATATTAAGTTTAGAAATTTTGCGGCTTTCCCCCGAAATCCAGAAATATCATAAATCTCAAGAAATCATCACAAGTGCATATGTCAATGATAATGAATGTATATGGTATCAATAACCAAGTTGCAATGTGTGATTAATAACTAGGCATGAACAATGGAATAACAGTATGCATGAAGTGACAAGTAATAACTACAATGTCTAAACTGGCATATAAGGCAGGTACACTAATATCGTATCAACTACTAACTAACAACCTAAGTCAGGCAATAGTATTTTCTAAGTGTACGTGACATGGCAATTACCGATGAAGATGTGTGTGAGCCGGCAAGTAAGTGTATGTGGTACATACGCATCATCGGTAATGGTGCTGGTGTCCTAACAGCATGATATCAATAATGGAGTATGCAGCAAAATAAGTATGCGGGGCAGAGCGAACAGCAATAATGTGCGGGAGCAGAATACTAGACACAACGATAACTAATCAATATTAATCTAATATAAGTCCTACAAATGGTGCCTTTTGAAATAACACGAATCATGGGGTTTTTGAAAATAGGGGCTACGGTGTTTTTATGAAAAGATACGTCTTTTGAAATATCCGTAGGATCCCTTGGGCTGTCTTTTAAAATACCCACGATTCGTTAGTTTTTGAAATAGGTAAGAAGTCTAATCTAATCTAACAACTACACTAAACTATACGGCTGAACTAACAGGCTGAACTACAGGTAAGGAAACCGCCTAACATCTGAGTCGATACATATACCTAGCTGTATATGTATAGTCGGTGATCCCGCCTCAATAATATCATAGCTGATACCATATCTATAATCAGGCATCCCAAGTCAAGAGTGCGGATCAATCATCAATATAGCTCGTACGTAAATCCGTCGTACGGCCTCCCAAATCTGGGTACGGGTCAATATCACATTCATCATACTATTCACCTGGTATCCTCTTTATCAAATATCAAGATCGGGGTACTGATCTACGTCTAGTACCATATTGATACCGCCTACGTATGCATGGACATGTGTGAAACACTACGTCAAGGACCCGCTACAACGTCATGTCGTATCTCAAATACGAACCCTGCTATATCACCGATCTCACGGCCTCAAATCAAATCTCATCGACTCAGCTCAATCCCAAGTATCATCCTCAATCCGTATGTGAACACATAGTCCCATACCCATGTGAACACATAACTATAAAGAATCCCATGAGCACATATCAATAGGAATGTATGCAAGTATGTATGTGTGTATGTGTGTGTGTATGTGTAGTGCAACACTACCCTAGGGTTCGCAACGCTAAAATAATCCAACACACCAATATCCATCCTAAGTATCGTTATTAATCCCAAATAACATATAATAATTGTTGGTGTGTATACGCATCCGTATACACCACCACGGACTGCGGGGGTGCTATACGCCATCCACCCGACTTCTCCCCGTAGATATAAATCTACTCACCTGGTCCTCGCTAGCCGGTGCCGACGTCGCCACGCGCCTGCTTGTCGTCTCGAAGTCCACATGGGGGTACCTACATATCATAACGCACCATATCGTATTAAAACTAAATTCGAGATCGAAACGGCATACGAAAATCAAATCGGCACGCGTATCACGCATCGGTCCAAACCTATCGCCTACGCATGCAAGAATAGTCAAACCAACCCTCGATGTCGATGTACAAACGTCAAACCATCGAGAAAAATCCAATCACACTCATTCATTCACGAACACTAATTTTAATATAAACTAGGTTAAAACTCACAAAAACGCCAATTTCACTTAAAAAGTCATTTTTCCGAAAATCTAGCAAGCACAATTCGCCGTTTTTGTACAAAACACGATATTTAAATGAATGTAGCGGCCAATATATTTATTAAATATCTTAAATAAGTCGTATAAACAATTTCCGGAATTTAATCTCATTAAATTCCAAAAATCCTAACATTCTAGTTTACAAAAATACCCTTTTTAACAATTTCAAAGCAAAAATGTACAAACTACAATCTAGCTTAGATTTGCACGATCTAAAGCATTAAACCACACTTAATAAAGTTAATGAAGTCATGAAAACCCTAAACACATTTTTAATCCCAAGAATTTAACAAATTTCAAAAAACTAGTAAGCAATTTAGCAAATTAACACAATTTTAAAACTAACCATTCACACTAGCTACTAACCTTGTATTATCATGACAACAAAGCCTAAATATAACACACAACCATACACCAATTTTATAAAACCCTAACTTGCAATCAAATTCACAACTTGAATTCCAAAACTTGCAATTAAACTCACATAACCAAATTAACACTTAAGTAAATTAGCTTAAGAAATTAGTAACAAATTAAGCAACAAAAAGTTTAGAATTATACCCAAAAATATATGAAGATCCACAAGCATCCATGGCCCTCCAAAATGCTCTCTTTTCACAAGGATACATGCTATACGGGCTAAGCTAAAATTGGTAGGAGTCGGATTTGGATTTAGATTTGAATTTGCATGGATTTTGAAGTGATTTGTGGATTTTTTTTTGATGAAGAAAGAGTGGGATTTGAGGGGGGGCTGCTGCTGTTGGGAGGCCAGAAATGGGAGTGAGGAGAGAGAGGGAGGTAGAGAAAATGCAGGGGAGGAAAGTCAAGGTCAAGGTAAGGTCAAAAGTCCACCTAATTCACCCATTTTCTTTTCTTTTCTTTCATTTCTTTTCCTTTGAAATCAAGTGGGGAAAAATTATGGTGGGTGCTGAATTCAGCCATGGGGAGGAGTAAGTGAGGGTGTGTGGGTGTGGGTACGGGTGTGGGGTGATGAAAAATGATAAATACAATACCCCAAACATCCATTTACGCTAAAAAAAAGCCTTTTTCCCTCAATAATTTCTAAACCGTTTTGGCAAATGATTTCGTTCCAAAAACCACATGATAAAATTTTATTTAATGTTTTATGATGCACAAAATTTGTTTCAACTCATTCCGATCTGTAATTTTCCCTAATTAAATATATTAGTGACGGCTTAAAACAATAATAAAATAATATTTTTTTCAGAAAATTTGAAATTTCACCAGCGGCTCAATAAACACCAAATAATAGCAATTACATAGCTAGAATATGTATATTTAATTTTTATAATAAGATATTTGTATTTTGACTTTTTACAGAAAACCCCCTTATTTTACCGATTTTTCGAAATTTCACCGAAACGATTTTCAAAACGTTACAATCTTCCCCCCTTAAAGAAATTCGGTCCCCGAATTTAAATTCAAACTCCCCCAAATACTAAAATATTTAAGAAAAACCATCAAGTCGTCGGGGCTCCGAAATTGTAAATACATAAGACAAATCGTAGCGCAGCGCATGCGCTTGAAAAATGAGTATATAACTCAAATCAAAATTCCGTCAAGCATCCCGCAATCATCGGAGTCTTGGAGAAGACATCAATGCCAAATCCAAATCAAAACCAATATGATATAACTCGAAACTATACATGTAAATATCGAATCTATCTGTAAGTATCTGAAGGAAATGCATGCCAAATCTCTTTAAGTCGCTGTGCAACGCGTATAACACTGCACAGTGGCGGACGTCTATCATAAGAAAATAACTATATACATATATACCTTTGTTTGAAATGTACGTTCCGCCGTTTTGGAAACAATTTAGAAGGGTCTCCTTGTTTTAAACATTTCGTGTCATATCAGACACGTAGGTAAATACTGAGGCTATAGCTCGCTTTTTGGAAATCCCTTCAATAACTATCAATGCATGCAAAATATATTCAGGTACTGTCCTCTGACTAGTCCTGCTCAGTACGAAAACACATAGCAATATTATAAAAACGTACTACTCTATAAGAAATCAATCCCAAAATATGCACATGAATACTACGTGCGTCTGGTGCGCACGGAAATCAAAATCCATGAATGTGCCATACATGCGCACAGAAACAACATCTAAGTGCATCGGGTGTGCACGAAACATCTGTCGTAGGCAACATGTGTGCCTGACAGCAAAATCAGGTGCATCTGACATGCATGAAAAATCTCGATTTAGTGCCTCTGGTGTGCACCAAAATCACCCTTCAAAACATGCGCCCAACATGCGCGAAAATCCAAATCAGGTGCATATATCGTGTACGAAATCATGAAATCCAATATCAAGCGCCGAACGTGCGCAAAATCAATCAGGTGCACAAGGTGCACAAAACAAATATCGAGTATCATAATCGAAATCGAAGTCCAGTGCATCTAAGTGCACAAAAGGCGTATCACTGCACTGCAAGCATATATAAACTATACCGAGTGCAGGAACGAAATCGTGTGCATGCATACGCACAAAACCAACTCAACTGTTTAAAACCGTAATATCACAAACATGTGAAACTAAAGCACGAAAACGATCTCAAGTGCAACACTGTGCAAAGGTCGTAAATCCTCAATCATCAAAATCAAATCATACGAATAAATCGCCCAAAACATCGTAATCAATAATGGCGGAATAGTACCGCTCAAGTGCATCCTCTAAGAATCTCGGCCAACTGTCACGGTCACTAGTGGGACGTCTCGTCGATGATCATGAACTCTGTCCTGCTGGTGTGCGTAACCATGACCACTCCTGGGTCAAGGTCTTCACTGTGAATTACCAATCTTTCGGTCCATCGGCTCATCGGCCCTGTCAGGTGTGCTAACGGGGACGATTCCGTTCTGGCACTTCTCTGGTCATCTCTTGGTCAATCATCGCGACCACTCGTAAGACAGCATATCACTGGCGTCGGCCTCTGGCTCTCTGAATGTACATGACACATCTGATCCTGGGTGCAAGTATCATTGCAGCAGTGTCCTGGAAGGAATCCTGCTCACGGTCTATTCCATGTCTCGTCTCTGCCAACTGTCCGGAAGTCATCGTCCTTTCCTATATCTGCATCTTGCTCTGGAACGACTGCATACTCATCGCGACTCCTTCTGGAAGGTATATCTAGTACTCTACCTCGGCATGCGCATCGCATCTCTGATGTCGGCGGAGGGGAACGTCATCATATCTGGATCTTATACGAACCTCTTACTCCATTTTCTCTAATGTCGACCGCTTCGGACTCGTCTCGTCGTGGCTGCATGGACTGAGCTCCAACGGCTATCCTCGTATCTGGAGTCTCCCAAGAATGCATCTCACCACCTAGCATCCGATTGAAGTCGAACCATTCGATCGATTCGTCGAAACCTCATAATCCCCCAAGAGCTCAACATCTTGGGCACAGTTTAATAGTATCGAATATATATACCACAGCATCGGTGGTCCAGCCGTAGAAGGGCAAACCCAAGCCTCACTAATGGCGCCGTGGAACTGCCGCAAACCCGAAGGTTCAAAGGCTTTCACACGGTCATTATGTCGAGTTAGGATTTCATTCTTCTAGAGGGACCATAGAATTGCCTGCATGTCTTTCTGAATACTTTAAACTTGGAATAATAGGTTTTCCGACATTCGATCGTCTCTGTCGACCTTCACGTCTCTGCGTGAAGTCGTCTCTAGCTGGGATCAATCTATCTGATGACCTCGCATCGGGGTAGGCGAACGAACCACCTGTCCTAGTCATTCATCATCGGGTGACTAGCGACCTTCTATCATCTATTCGTACAACTCGCCCCGCAATAGCTCCAACATATGGGGCGATATCTCATCGCTCGCAGCAACCACTGGCTTGCTCGTCTGCATGCTGAACAGTGCCTCAATCATCAGGAGTAAGCAACACACCAACGGTCATCAAAATCTGGCTGGCCTCTATCATTGGCTCAATTCCCTATTGTCGATCAGCGCCCCCGAGTAACCTCATAAAGGCGATCCGCCAAACACTCGTGGCACGGAAACACAGTAAAAAGATACATCTCTGCAATCGTGTGTCGCCGGAATTTCACCCTGGTCAGTCCTCGTTCGTGACGAGCTTGTGCTGACCGCAACTCTAGCCGTAGCTCTCCCTGCCCGTAACCGTAGTAGCAAAACCAAACTGGTACCGATGAGGCTAGATCAGGAAGGAATATAATACTGAACAAGGAAATGTACATCCTAAGGCTCCTTAAGTGGAGTGGCGTGTCGTAAATATGCCGCGGAACATACCAACGGTACGTCACTCTACTTTAGTCACCTATTCCATCAACCAAGGGTCATCCTACGCTCCGAAGGTAAAACCTAACGCTCTGATACCAACTTTGTCACGACCCGAAAGTACAGAACATGACCGGCACTTAAACTTCGAACGTCTCGAGGCGTACGTAATCTAAGTAAACCGAAAACCCAGAAATCCAAACCAAGAAAAGAAGTAGAGTGCAGGAAAAACCAAGTTAAAGCAAGTAGTTTCAATAGCATAAGCCGAATTATGCGGTTTTTAAAAACATCAAAAATTTACTGAAAATTTCGGCAGAGTCTCCTTTGTAAATACTAGCCCCCAAACGGGATACAACATGAATAGTATACGAAATTAAGAAAAAGGCATCCCCAAGCGGGAGCTAGCTCTTCGTCAATCGACGGTCACAACCACACAAACAATATAATATACAACGCCAACGGCGAGGATCAAAACTCAAAAGGAAACTCAAAACCACCAGAAATATAACGAGCGACTCTAAGGTCGAAAGAATAAACAACACTGGTCTCTATCTCAAAAATACATGTTTGGTTGATGGAGATTCTAGATACAACAGAATAATGATATACAAGATATATAATGGGGGTATGATACAAGTAAACCTACCTACTAGCAAATCACCCGAATGAAACTATGCCCGCAAAGCCGTAATGAAACCTGTACGGCAAACCTGCAAGAAACTGGGGCACAACGGGGGTGAGTTGCCAACTCGTGAATAGAAAAACAACTACGCACAGAAATCGCATAAATAACGCAATCCTAGGTCAATGATCATAATATATCCTCAAAAATATGTATAACATGCAGCCTATAACAATGGCTAGGGTAATATCTAACCGAGTGTAATCTCATGTGCCCGTGTCAGCGCCTCAGGTAGCAATATATCATATGAATGAGGTATGAATGCATGAAAACAGAATACATGTAAATGAAGAAACTGTTTTCATAAATTAGTGAGATTTCCATCTGGTTTTTAAACTGAGGTATCATAATGAAATCAGTATCAACAGTGTCTAGCATCGACACAAAACATAAATCTCACTGTCTCGAAATATCAATGTCTCAATCTCAATATCTAGGGCGCCGTCAGTCCAGACCGGCCCCTACCATCCATCTCAAGACCACGACGGTATCCTCCGGATATCCGACGCGTCGGGTAATATCGACGGTAGGTAGTGCTCCCCAGCCAGGCTCAACGTCAACACCACATTCCTCTTGCCCAGGGGTACCATACCGGGCCCACCATGTACCCGTGACGGTTCCTCCACTCCTCGACACGGATCTCGAAAACCACAGCAAACTCATGGTGGACGACACTTACATCACTAGAAAACCGCAATTTACATATTTTAAAAATATAATAAGTTTAGAAATTTTGCGGCTTTCCCCCGAAATCCAGAAATATCATAAATCTCAAGAAATCATCACAAGTGCATATGTCAATGATAATGAATGTATATGGTATCAATAACCAAGTTGCAATGTGTGATTAATAACTAGGCATGAACAATGGAATAACAGTATGCATGAAGTGACAAGTAATAACTACAATGTCTAAACTGACATATAAGGCAGGTACACTAATATCGTATCAACTACTAACTAACAACCTAAGTCAAGCAATAGTATTTTCTAAGTGTACGTGACATGGCAATTACCGATGAAGATGTGTGTGAGCCGGCAAGTAAGTGTATGTGGTACATACGCATCATCGGTAATGGTGCTGGTGTCCTAACAGCATGATATCAATAATGGAGTATGCAGCAAAATAAGTATGCGGGGCAGAGCGAACAGTAATAATGTGCGGGAGCAGAATACTAGACACAACGATAACTAATCAATATTAATCTAATATAAGTCCTACAAATGGTGCCTTTTGAAATAACACGAATCATGGGGTTTTTGAAAATAGGGGCTACGGTGTTTTTATGAAAAGATACGTCTTTAGAAATATCCGTAGGATCCCTTGGGCTGTCTTTTAAAATACCCACGATTCGTTAGTTTTTGAAATAGGTAAGAAGTCTAATCTAATCTAACAACTACACTAAACTATACGGCTGAACTAACAGGCTGAACTACAGGTAAGGAAACCGCCTAACATCTGAGTCGATACATATACCTAGCTGTATATGTATAGTCGGTGATCCCGCCTCAATAATATCATAGCTGATACCATATCTATAATCAGGCATCCCAAGTCAAGAGTGCGGATCAATCATCAATATAGCTCGTACGTAAATCCGTCGTACGGCCTCCCAAATCTGGGTACGGGTCAATATCACATTCATCATACTATTCACCTGGTATCCTCTTTATCAAATATCAAGATCGGGGTACTGATCTACGTCTAGTACCATATTGATACCGTCTACGTATGCATGGACATGTGTGAAACACTACGTCAAGGACCCGCTACAACGTCATGTCGTATCTCAAATACGAACCCTGCTATATCACCGATCTCACGGCCTCAAATCAAATCTCATCGACTCAGCTCAATCCCAAGTATCATCCTCAATCCGTATGTGAACAAATAGTCCCATACCCATGTGAACACATAACTATAAAGAATCCCATGAGCACATATCAATAGGAATGTATGCAAGTATGTATGTGTGTATGTGTGTGTGTATGTGTAGTGCAACACTACCCTAGGGTTCGCAACGCTAAAATAATCCAACACACCAATATCCATCCTAAGTATCGTTATTAATCCCAAATAACATATAATAATTGTTGGTGTGTATACGCATCCGTATACACCACCACGGACTGCGGGGGTGCTATACGCCATCCACCCGACTTCTCCCCGTAGATATAAATCTACTCACCTGGTCCTCGCTAGCCGGTGCCGACGTCGCCACGCGCCTGCTTGTCGTCTCGAAGTCCACATGGGGGTACCTACATATCATAACGCACCATATCGTATTAAAACTAAATTCGAGATCGAAACGGCATACGAAAATCAAATCGGCACGCGTATCACGCATAGGTCCAAACCTATCGCCTACGCATGCAAGAATAGTCAAACCAACCCTCGATGTCGATGTACAAACGTCAAACCATCGAGAAAAATCCAATCACACTCATTTGCACATTCACAAACACTAATTTTATTATAAACTAGGTTAAAACTCACAAAAACGCCAATTTCACTTAAAAAGTCATTTTTCCGAAAATCTAGCAAGCACAATTCACCGTTTTTGTACAAAACACGATGTTTAAATGAATGTAGCGGCCAATATATTTATTAAATATCTTAAATAAGTCGTATAAACAATTTCCGGAATTTAATCTCATTAAATTCCAAAAATCCTAATATTCTAGTTTACAAAAATACCCTTTTTAACAATTTCAAAGCAAAAATGTACAAACTACAATCTAGCTTAGATTTGCACGATCTAAAGCATTAAACCACACTTAATAAAGTTAATGAAGTCATGAAAACCCTAAACACATTTTTAATCCCAAGAATTTAACAAATTTCAAAAACCTAGTAAGCAATTTAGCAAATTAACACAATTTTAAAACTAACCATTCACACTAGCTACTAACCTTGTATTATCATGACAACAAAGCCTAAATATAACACACAACCATACACCAATTTTATAAAACCCTAACTTGCAATCAAATTCACAACTTGAATTCCAAAACTTGCAATTAAACTCACATAACCAAATTAACACTTAAGTAAATTAGCTTAAGAAATTAGTAACAAATTAAGCAAAAAAAAGTTTAGAATTATACCCAAAAACATATGAAGATCCACAAGCATCCATGGCCCTCCAAAATGCTCTCTTTTCACAAGGATACATGCTATACGGGCTAAGCAAAAATGGGTAGGAGTCGGATTTGGATTTAGATTTGAATTTGCATGGATTTTGAAGTGATTTGTGGATTTTTTTTGATGAAGAAAGAGTGGGATTTGAGGGGGAGCTGCTGCTGTTGGGAGGCCAGAAATGGGAGTGAGGAGAGAGAGGGAGGTAGAGAAAATGCAAGGGAGGAAAGTCAAGGTCAAGGTAAGGTCAAAAGTCCACCTAATTCACCCATTTTCTTTTCTTTTCTTTCATTTCTTTTCCTTTGAAATCAAGTGGGGAAAAATTATGGTGGGTGCTGAATTCAGCCATGGGGAGGAGTAAGTGGGGGTGTGTGGGTGTGGGTACGGGTGTGGGGTGATGAAAAATGATAAATACAATACCCCAAACATCCATTTACGCTAAAAAAAAGCCTTTTTTCCTCAATAATTTCTAAACCGTTTTGGCAAATGATTTCGTTCCAAAAACTACATGATAAAATTTTATTTAATGTTTTATGATGCAAAAAATTTGTTTCAACTCATTCCGATTTGTAATTTTCCCTAATTAAATGTATTAGTGACGGCTTAAAATAATAATAAAATAATATTTTTTTCAGAAAATTTGAAATTTCACCAGCGGCTCAATAAACCCCAAATAATAGCAATTACATAGCTAGAATATGTATATTTAATTTTTATAATAAGATATTTGTATTTTGACTTTTTACAGAAAACCCCCTTATTTTACCGATTTTTCGAAATTTCACCGAAACGATTTTCAAAACGTTACAATAAGGTTCCTACCAAGACTTTGCCTAGAACACCATATCAGATATGGAGTGGAAAGAAACCCTATCTTTAGTATTTGAAGATATAGGGATGTCCAGCTATTGTCAAAAAGCAGGATGCGGACAAGTTCGAGGCACGCTCAGTACTGTATAGGTTTGTAGGATACCCAAAGAACTCCAGGGGGTATCTTTTCTATTACGCAGAGGAACAAATGGTTTTTTGTTCCTCGTCATGCCCCTTTTTTTAGAAAATCAATTTTTTGAAAAAAGAATAGTGGGAGCGAAATAGAACTGGAAGAAATTCCAGAACCACAAACCATTACTGAAAGTATGGTAAAACCAGAGATTTCAAAAGAAAGGACATCCCTGCGCCAATCCGCAAGACTAGCAGGCATCTCATCTGTAAGAGAGATATTACGGTTTTCTCATAGACAGGGATAGAAAGGATTGCATCATTGATAATGATAAGCCAACTAGCTTCCAGCAAGCCATTCAGAGCGATGACTCGGTAAAATGGCTGGATGCAATGCGGACCGAAATGGAGTCCATGTACACCAACAAAATATGCACTTTGAACATTGATCCAGAAGGGGTAAAACCCATTAGCTGCAGATGCATCTTCAGAAAGAAGATTGGTGTAGATGGATAAGTAGAAACTTATAAGGCTAGACTTGTTGCAAAAGGTTTTTCGTCAAAAACCCGGTTTGGACTATGATGAAACCTTTTCTCCAGTGGCTATGCTCAAATCCATTCGGATCCTTCTTGCTGTTGCTGCCTTCCAAGATTATAAGATCTGGCAGATAGACGTATAGACGGCTTTTCTAAATGGTTATTTGGAAGAGTGCGTCTATATGGATCAGCCAAAGGGTTTCAATCAGAGTGGGAGCAGCGGGAGAGTGTGCAAGTTGCTTAAGTCCATTTATGGACTAAAGAAGGCATCGTGGAGTTGGAACATCTGTTCTAATGAGACAGTCAAATGAATTCGACTTATCAAAAATCCAGATGAAGCATGCATTTATAGTAATATTGTAGCTAGAACTGTGGTATTCCTCGTCGAGTACGTGGATGATATTCTCTTGATAGGAAATGACATTCCTATACTACAATCAGTCAAAGGATTCTTGTCACTAAGGTTCTCCATGATTGACCTGGGTGATGCCAACTACATTCTGGGGATCTAGCTCTATCGTGATAGATCAAAAAGGATGGTGGGACTTTCACACTCAAGATACATCAACACCATACTGAAAAAATTTAGTATAGACAATTCCAAGCGCGGTAGTCTAGCGGCTTGTCACGGAATCACCCTCTCCAAAAAGATGTCTTCCAAGACTGATTTGGAAAATGCTCGTATCCTATCTACACCCTACGCTTCTGCGGTAGGCTTTTTAATGTATGCGATGTTGTGTACCAAACCAGATGTTGCTTACGCATTCAGGGTAATAAGCCGGTATCAGTCAAAATCAGGGGAGAAGCACTGGATAGCAGTAAAGAACGTTCTCGAGTACCTGAGAAGGGCTAAGGAGATGTTCTTGGTGTGTGGTGGAAAAGACCTCCAGATTAATACCTTTGCTGACTCCAGCTTCCAGAGTGATAAGGATGACTTCAAGTCCATGTCGGGTTATTTCTTTACCCTTAATGGAGAGGCGGTCTGTTGGAAGAGCTCCAAGCTGGCCACCGTTGTAGACTCGACGATGAAAATAGAGTAGTTCGCTGCATGAGATGCCGCATAAGAGGCATTCTGGATGAGAAAGTTCTTAACCGAACATCAGGTGGTTCCTTTCATTGTTGGTCCAATACTTTAGTTTTGTGACAACAACGGCGCTATAGCTTTAAGGAAGGAACCCAGGTCCCATCAGAGATCCAGACATATCTTGAGGCGGTATCACCTGATCATGGAGATCGTTGATCCCTAGGAGATCGACATGAGAAGAGTAGATATGAAGAACAACACTACAGATCTACTCACAGAAGCCATCCCTTAGACAGTGTTCGAGAGGCTATTCGAGATCTTCGGTCTACTATATGCTAGTATATGGCCTTAGTGCAAGTGGGAGATTGTTAGTAATATATGCTCTAGAGGCCATTATTGTATCATACTGGTTTGTATATTACTTAATGGAAGCTTGGGATATACACGGATATAGAAACAGTCTTGCTCGAAATGGTAGTATGCTACCTGGTTTGTTTCTACCTCAATATATGCATGTGTTTCTTTTAGCATATCACTTATACATATTCGTAGAGCCCTTAGGATGTTTGCTTGATTACTAGTGTTGAGATGGCAGTCACACTAGTGGGGGCTGGGTAGTCTATAAGCACATCCTATACAGATTCGTAGTCATAGGATTATCAAGACGGGGCATCGATACTCCGGAGTAGACTAGGGTATACGCTTCTTATCCCAGCAGGGGAGATAGTCTGTCCCACAGCCATTAATACGTCGTACTGGAGATAATATGCAGGTGCTCATTAGGTTATGACTACACTGGACAAGACTCGTCGGGAACTGCTGGTGGGTATTATACCTATCGTCGGGTAGCAGTTCACAGGTGACATGAGTATAGCTTAATACGTCGACTTGACACTGCTACTTCGCCTCGAATGTGTTCCCACTGTACTTTGGTTACTACCCTACCACGTCTCAAAGGAGTCGTGCAAACAGGTAGTAGTTAGGTGCAGTCCCGAAGCGCTTGGAGGCAGTGGCGGTTAGATAGGATTCGTCTTTCCCGGTACTGGGGGTTGATATTGTGCTGTGTTTGGAGAGCTATTACACAAAGTCCCTGGCCAGGTGATTGCACACTTTTGGCGTGTCGCGTTTTAAAGTTCTAAAGTTGTTAACCGCAATTAGGACGGCATCGCGTGTAGCTAGCCGTGATGAGTACGGGTCGTTCGCAGGGAGACGGAGCGTTCTACGTTCTTGTTATGACGAGTTAATGCGTGTGGCGGAATTGTTCATATCTAACCTATGTGTTTATATGCAAGTATAAGTTTGTTAGGAAATAACTAGGTCGGTATAAGTTATGGATTTCCGTACTAAATCCTTTGTGCCGAACTTGGCTATTGAAGCTAGAGCAATTGGCAACAACATGGATTTGGGAACTTAAGCACGGTTTTAGTGAAATCCGGCTTATTGACCCTTATCCATCCATTCTTGTCGCTTGGCTTTCGCCTCCTGCCAAACCGAACGCAACCGGTCACGGTTAGGGATCACCGATACCTTGTTGGGGTAGAGTGCCTAACGGAGTGCTTGCGTAAGGTTTGGGCGGAGTTCAAATAGAAAATATCGGGCAAAAGAAAATGTGAAAAGAAACCATAACTTACAACACTATTTTATTTCCTAACAACACCATATTCACAAACCATCAAAACATACAAAAAGAAAGAGAAAATAAAAGATAAAAGAGAAGCAAAGAAAAAGCATTGCAAATAAGTAATTGACATGTAATAAAATGCAAGTAAATGGAAAGAATAGAAACAGCAAGTAAGTAAAGCAAGTAATAAAATACTAAGAACCCAAAGAACACAAATGAAAGCTTTATTATGTCCAAATGATACAACCTTGAGTTCAATAACCAAAACATAAACTTGCAAGCTCAATGAAGAGGTTGCAAGATCAAGAGAAGGAAAAAAAACTCAAGGGGAACTAATTATGTACAAGAACAAAGAGAAACAAAAATGAAGTATTTAACAAAAAGTATACAAAGTATGACCCCCATCCCTTGCTCTCTGATCTGCCTTTTATAGGCACAAAAGAAGATTAAACAACTAATAAAAATAAGATGACGTGGCAGCAAGGGATGGACAGAACAAAAATGGGACTCATTGGGCCAAGGGGCTGGCGAGACGGTTTTTCTAAGGGTGTCGCCGGTTTTATGATGGACAATAGGGCTCATGCTTTTTGTGTGATGTTGTGTGCTCTCCACCATTCCACTAGTATTACTTGGTTTCTTTGTAGAAGCCTGAATTGTACTCAGTAGATTGGAGGGAGACATGGTGCTTTATATCACATCATAACTTTTTGCATTTATAACTCTTATCCCCCCATGTGCCCAATTCATCATATCATGTGTGTCATGGGCAGCCCCACCATGGTTCATGCCATCAAAGAGCTAGTGTACACTTTCTATGTGTTGGACCAAAATGTGTGTACACTTATTTATTTACAAAAAATCTTTGAATATCGTTCGGTTTCCAGTTCTGGTTGCAGTGTCGGCTCACAAACGTTATATCCATGATTTTGAGTGTGTTTACAGTATTATATTACGGATACCTGTAATCTGTATTATTGAGCAGACACTGGTTAATAGTACCGATATATAACAAAATAGATAATGAATGAGCGGTTTTAAAATGCAGTTTTCTGTGATGAACAAATACCCCCAAACTTATCTTTTGCTCGTTCCGAGCAAAACAAAATCCTAGCCTCACTTTCGCAGGGAACTCGATTGCACTGAGCTCGTGCAACAAGCCGTTAAACCTCTAGGTGTCCCTAGTAGGAGAAGTGTTGTCTCCTGAGGGTTTTCAGCGGATTATATCCACAAAATCCCGTCAAGCTTGTTTCACAAGTTAATGTTGATTCTACTCCTACATTTTAGTATCTAGGTTAGAAACTCTATCATTCTAAGTTAGAAATATTCAACCCTTATGTTTCACGCCTCTAATTTATTCAACCTCAGTTCCTATACGTTTTACAGTTTAGAAAGATCTCGGTTTCTCTTGAGTTTTCCTTCTAATGTGCGGTCTCCAATCAGGGATTTTTATCATCTTTACGGAAAGCATAAGTCTTATTCTTTATTTCTATTTTTCCGCCAAATATCGATTGTATACCCCTACGTGTGTGTAAAATTTCACCCCTACACTTAAGAATTCATTTCAAGCTATAGTACCCTTACCCTAATACCTAATACTACTTCTTTTCATTAATGATGGACGGTTTTGCTCATACACCTTTCATGTGACTGTTTCCCCAATCAGAGCAAAGCTCTGTTTTAAATTTCAAAATTCAAAAATTGAAGCAACGTTTCAGATTCTGCGCGATACGCGCTGCGTGCCATGTGTCAAACGCAGACGCGGTAGAGCCAGGTGCGTTGCGCCCTAGGCCGTGCATCCCCAATCAGAGCAAAGTGATTGAGTGAATTTGTCCGATTGTGTTTATCAAATGATCCCCGGAAACAGCGCCATTTGATTGAATACGATTTCTCATTGTGTAGTATGAAAATTATATAGAAATCACAACCAAAAATATTTTGACCGCAATTAATAACGGTGTCGAATGTAGCGTGTTAGTAAGTGCGGATCGTCCACAGGGAAAGTGTAATCGTTCGTGTTTCAATTTATATGAGTTGAAACTTTAAAAAAAAGAAAACAAACAAATCATGATTTGTAAATTGAATTTCAAGAATTAGAAAAATCTAGATCTAATAACAAGAAAACATTAAAATCTAGAAGTGTCAATTAATGATTTCTAATCCAAATATCAAGAATCGAAGTGAGGCTCGTAGGAATTGATCGGATCTATAGAAGTGATGAAATCTAGCGATTACGTATTCTTATCCTTCGATGAATTGATACTAGATCGATGATGATCGACGAGAATTAGGGATTTCTTGTGAAACTACGGTTTCATCATTTATCCCTTGTTCCTTCGTCGATTTCATTCACATTCTAGCCTCTAGTACATTCGAGAATCGATCGTGGATCCCTAATTTCGAGCGATCACAATCAAAAAAGCATCGCAACGAATCTGGGTCGTCGATTCTTCAATTTGCTAGGGTTTACAAAACTCGTAGGACATTAGAATCGTTTTATGATTTGTTATATCATCATTCTATTGATCGTCTCGACTCCTTTACGAGCGGAGTTTTACTCAAACATCACAACAAGAACCACAATCACAAATTGAGATCGAATCATGATGCAAGAATTTAAAGAAAGCAAGATTAAAGAATTTCACCTTTTATTTATATCAACAATTCCGTTACAAATCGCTCAAGAACTACAAGAGGAAGAACTTGATCGTCGATTTGGTTTCGCTCGTCTCCTTGAGTCGCGGATCGGCTTGGATCACTTGCTCGATTGAAGATCGGCTCCGCTCCTAAAAGGTTGAAGGCTTCTCGCTTGAATAGTACTCGGGATCTTGAATTTGGCTTGGATTTTGATTAGGGTTTTGAGGCACAAGTCGTGTCACTCAACTTGTGTTAGAAATGGGAGAGATGAAGAACAACTAATGATCAAAAACCTCAACCCTTAGATCTAGGCTCCTTTTTATAGACCTCAAAACCCTAGATCTAGGATTTCAAATTTGAATTTCCCTCCAAAAGTTTGTTAGCTAGAGAGGCTTCTAGAAGTAGTTAGTTAGAGAGAGCTTCTAGAACTAGTTTGTTAGGAGCTTGATCAAGATTAGCTTAATTTAATGATCCTTGCTGATCTGGCAGAAGCTTCGAGAGTTCTGTAGAAATTGCAATGTCTTGATGAGGTTCTGGCCTTGATTGAAGAATAATGGAGCAAAGAAATGCTGACATCATCACATTATGACCGCGGATCCGCCGCGCCAATGGGGTTAGGGCCGCGGATCTACGGTCCAATAAGAGTCCCAGTGCATCAAATTTTCTGGTAATTCTTCTTATAATATTTGGGCTATTCTATGATGTGCTGAATCTTGTAATTAGTCCTTGATCACTGCCAGATCTCTAGCCTTTGAGTTGGCGTATTTTATCAGCACTGTTTCACAATTTTGGCTCGGTTTCTGGAATTTCCTGCACAGACTTCGAAACAAGTGTTGCGCTACACAAGAATGATGCGATGCCATGATAAACATACAATTTCCCACATAAATGTCGGTTTTAGAGTATAACACATGTAATCTGGTATTTCAGGGATGTTTTGCTAATATGTGCAATATGAATACCAAACACTTCTAGACGAGTGCAAATGATAGGGAAATTGACGTGTTAAAAATGCAGTATTTTCGACTGATCAAATTCCCCCAAACTTATTTTCGGTCGTCTTGAGCGAACTGTTTTATTAAAAAGAGAAGGAGAAAATAAAGAAAGAGAAAAACTAACCAGCACACTTTCGTAGGCAACACGATTGCACTGAGCACGTGCAACAAGCCTTTAAACCTCTAGGTGTCCCTAGTAGGAGGAGTGTTGTCTCCTGAGGGTTTTCAGCGGATTGCACCCACAAAATCCAATAATAAAAGAAAGATCATGAATATTATATTTAAAGATAAGAATTGTAAAAGAAAGACTTTGAAAATTAGGGTTTCCAACTATGCTAGCTTTTCGGTTGTCATGAGCCCTATCTTAATAGTCATGAAAAGATGTTAGAAATCACGTCCTCCCTCAATAAAACATCATCTTTAATCTTCATTCCTATTTTTCTTCCAAACATCGATCATATCACCCTACGTGTGTGTAATAAACATCTCTACACCCGGAGAATTCAATTCAAGCTATCATACTCTTGTCCATCCACCTCAGTACTTTTTAATTAATGAATATTTAGCTGAATTTGCTCACACACTTTCATGCGACCGTTAATACTTCTTGAGGTACTAACCGACCGATTACTCATGTGCTTGCTTATTTGGTGTTTTTTCTTGTCTTGCACCACCTAAGGCTTAGCAGTGACTCCCAGACCAGTTGGCCTTAGGGCACTAGGTGAAGAGGCACCCTCGCTATATTTTTTTTATTGCTGCCTGGCGATAACAAAACCAGTGTCCATTTTTCTCACCATTTTATATTTTCTTCATTTTTTATTTCCTTCATACATCGGCTTTTAGACAAGAGCATTTCAAGGTATCTTCTACTATCCCGGGTTTCAAGATATGTGTAAGTGCGAATAGCAGGGTATCAACGTTCAAAATATTTGGCTTCAAGAATAGAAACAATTTTTCAGACTTATTTTTATCCTCAGATTAGTGACTTCCTTCATCTTACTAACCCTTGGGACAACGGCTCATAACTACTTATTACTAGTTCGTTTAAGAAAACTTCTAATTTTCTTGGCTTTCTTAAATTTTTCCAATCTCATGAATGCAATTTTTCACTATCTAAACTTTTATTATCTTATTTAGATACAAAATATTTTTATTTTTAAATTTTTTAAAATTTTTTATAGATTTTGAAAATGTTTTGTGCTTATGCAAAGTATGATGCAAATGATGCGAAAATAAGCACAAACCACCCCCAAACTTGTTTTCAACAGTGTCCTCACTGTTGCCATCTGCTGAATCTCGAAAAACCTGTAAGCTTGGGAGGAAATTTATTAATGGGGGCAAAATATTTAAGTGAAGATCCTCTCCCAAACTTATTTTTGGCTCATCATTTTTTAAAAATTTTCTTTTCAAGAGCCAGAAAATTTAACCCCCCCTCCAAACTTGAGTTAATCCATGTTAATCTTTTGAAAATCACATGAGGGGGTCAAAAATCATTGGTCAATGCTAAGCTTTGCAAAGACCGAAAGTTAACACCAACCATTCAGAAATTTTATCAATGCAGTGCTCTGGTTGGTGGAAGAAGAAGTAGGGAAAGGGTAAGTGGTGGAATAGAATGTGTGTGCGTCTCATTTTGGAGAGACGATGCAGTGATTGTGACGGATTGCTCGCATTCTTTTTACAGTTCAGAAGAAGGGGTAGAGGTTCAATTTCATTGATTGGGAGATGATTCATCTCAACACCCGTGTCATTCAAAAATGCGAGTTCATCAGCGAAGATCTCCTCAAAAGTTCCATCAATACCCCGATGAATAATGTCATCACAAAGCGCGGGGTGATCTTCAGACACTAAAAGCAGTTCATATTCAGTGTTAGTTGTTGACCCGGGCAACTCGGTGGAAGAGTCTGTATGTGTATGATACATAGTTGGGTCATACAATAATGTATGAAAAGAGTAAAGATCAGTATCATGAGGATCATCAAATTCGCTGCTATAGACATCCATTAAGTCGACAGAATAGGCCTGAGCAGTAGGTTCGGAGGGTACACATCCCAACTTGTAAATGTTCAGCTCAATTAACCTATTCCCGAAGGATAGGGTCATCGAGCCATTACGACAGTTGATGATAGCATTGGAAGTGGCCAAAAGGGGCGACCTAAAATCACCGGAATTTGATTCCGTGGGTTCGCTACAGGCTGTGTATCAATTACAATAAAATCCACAGGGAATACAAATTCCCCGATTTTTATTAACACATCCTTCAGTTCACCCCTAGGTTTGGTGCTTGATCGGTCAGCCATCTGGAGAGTGCAATGTACTGGTTTCAACTCTCCGATCCCTAACTGCTCATAGACTGAGAAAGGAAGCAGGTTAACACTTGCGCCAAGCTCTAGTAGAGCACGGTTGATGTGTTTTTCCTCGATAGAAATGGAAATCGTAGGATAGCCAGGATCCTTACGTTTCCTCGGTAATTGTTGGGGGAAGGCTGTGTCTACTGTCTTTGCCATGAATATCTTCTTGGGCACTTGAGTCTTCCTCTTTCTAGTGCACAAGTTCTTAAGAGTTTTCGCATAGGACGGAACTTATTGGATAGCATCTAGGAGAAGGATGTTGATGATAACTTGCTTAAACATGTCCATAATCTTCTCCATATGTGGACTCGATTTGTTAGCCCTTAACCGATTAGGATAAGGTGCTTTAGCAATAAGCGCTGGGTCCATCATAGGAGAAGGAAGTGTGTGTGGACCCAATCCCAGAATAGAAGTGGGGATCGTCCGTGGAGAACTAGAAGAGATGGGCTGAGGTGGCGAGCCTTGTAGGAAATGAAGAATAGGCTCGCAAGAAGGTGGTGGGGTAGAAGAACTGGGGTCAGAATTAGAAGTGGAAGTGGAAGGAAAGGTCTCAGCCGGGGTATCTTCAATAGATTTTTCAGTGTCATCAATCTCTTCCCCAATGTGATTGTCAAGCACTCTTCCAGATCTCAACATGGTGATTGCATCCACATGACGTGAATAGCCAGGATTGGGCAAAGGTTGAGCTGGAAGTTTCCCTTTCTCTCTTGCACTCATTTCGTCTTTTAGTTGTGCAATTTGTGATTCCATCGATTTGATATTCTCATTTTGAGAGACAATGATCTTCATCAAATTCTCGACGGAAGATTGCAACCTTGCCGTCCTTTGGATGGATTGTTTCATGAAAGTATCCAAGGTTTGTGCTAGTGCAGAGGTATTATCTGTACCGGTCAATTGCAAAGAGTTTTCATGTGGTGCAAAAGCGTTGGCCGGATTTTGGAAGTTTTGTGATTGGAAGGGGTGCCGACTCAATTGAAGTGGTGGTTGCTGTTGTGGTGGAGGGACCCTTTGGAAATTGTTTTGGGTTGGAACCGTGTCTTGAGATTGGGATTAGTTCCAAGCAAAGTTAGGGTGATTCCTCCAACCCTTATTATTTGTGGAAGAATATGGATCGTTTCTAAGCCTTTGAAATGCGGCATTGGTATGCTCGTGACCTTGAAACGGAGAATTTCATGGACATTCTTTCGTCAAGTGAGAAGGATCAGAACAGCATCCACATACAGTTTTGGAGAGTGTCATTTGATTTAGGGCGGCGGCTAAAAATTTGTTTTCCATATTGTCGAATTTCTTGTGTAAAATGAAATTTCAGCTCTAACTCCTATGGAAATATCATTGCCATCCCTAGACGATTGACTCACACCCTCCCACTATAAAGATTTTTCAGCGAAATCTTCTAGGAACTTCCCCATCATCTTTGTTCATGAAGTTGCCTTGACACATGGATTCAAGGGTCTGTCTTGTGTTAGGATTAATGCCCTCATAAATGATTCTGCACAGATCCCATCTAGGGATTCCGTGATGTGGACATTGGACTAACAGATCCTTGAAGTGTTCAAGACATTTTGAAAATGGTTCATTTGGAAGCAGGGTGAATTGATTTATTTCGCTACAGACTCGAGCTGTCTTATGATGTGGATAGAATTTCTTAAGGAATGCTTTGACGAATTCTCCCCAGTTTGAGATGGAATGTGCGGTTGTGTTGTAAAGCCACTTCTCGGCTATATCGCACAAGGTAAATGGGAGAAGACGTAGACGCATAGCATCCATAGAAAGCTGTGAGGTACCCATCATTGCGCATACATTTGCAAATTTAGTGATAAAGACAAATGCGTCTTCAGACTCGAGACCGTGATATTTGGGTAGAAGGTTGATGTATTGGGGTTTAATCTGAAAATTGTCCCCGTTGGCTGGTGGAATGGAAAGACAGGTGGAAAGGGGACCTCGTGTAGGATAGCACCTCTCTTGGAGAGAGATGCGGGGTGGATTCTACGCACCAATGGACGGCGGCAGAGTAGTGGTAAAGAAGTTCGATGGAGACGGATCCATCGAAGTGGGTGTGGTGGTGGGTAAAGAAGAGGCAAACGTAGAAATACCGACTTTTGGGTCGATCAGGGGAACGCGGACTAAACGGGCACTAGAATCCCGTGTCCAGCCTATCTAGCACTAAAAAGGGTTCGTACAAGTGGCAGCGTGACTTATAATTAGGGGAACTGAATGAATGTGGTGTTTTTTTTTTGAAAAATGACACGGATTTTTGAAAATATGATGCAATCACAACAAATGCGACAAACAAAACCCTAAAATCTAGTGGTCTCCTAGGTCAAAGCTCTAGACCGCTCCTAACTGCCAAAAGACAAGTCGCAGGATCAATCCTCCACTGCCTCTTTGTCTCTCCTGTGGCCAGGTAAGTGCCAGGTAAGTGGGAGGTTCTCCACTATGTAAGTAGTGGGCCTAATTAAGTAACCACTAGCCTTCGACACACTTGCCTTAGACACCACAAAAGAAACACGGATAAGCAATGAATTACCCACGGCCTTCTCTTGTCCTAAGTGAGCGCGACGGTCCTTAGAGTCATCTCTAGATCTTTTTTTGTTAATGAGGGTAAATGCGGATGCAAGTTTGTGATTTTTGGGGCTTAGGAAGGGTAATGAACTCCCCACCTAATCTGAATTTGGCCGTGCCCCTTAATTTCCATATTAATATGCAAACAACCAAAAATCAAAACACGCACAATTTATTTTGCTTTTTGCGGCGCTGCGATTTAATTGCAAAGAAACCTGCAGCAAATTGTTAATTGGAGCAGACAGAGGAGGTGGTAAGAAAGATAGAGACTCAGAGAGCAAAATTGGTACAGTGATGCTTCAACTGAACCGCGGTTCCGCCGCAGATTCCTCCTTAGACCGCGGTTCCACGGTGATGTGTACTGTTCACTGTACAAAAATTCACCACAAAGCTTCTGTTCAGCCCCTAAGTCGTCTGGAATATTCTGAAAAAAATTTCCACCGCTCCAATGATTCTAGATTTCCTCACAACAACTCGTATTAGTGGTTGGGCGAATTTTGATCTAAAAATTATAATGGAATAAACTTTTCAACTCAAATTTCAAAAACGAATAATTAGCGCACTATACCCCGGCAACGGCGCCATTTGATTGAGTGAATTTGTCCAATTGTGTTTATCAAATGATCCTCGGCAACGGCGCCATTTGATTGAATACGATTTCTCGTTGTGTAGTATGAAAATTATATAGAAATCACAACCAAAAATATTTTGACCGCAATCAATAACGGTGTCGAATGTAGCGCGTTAGTAAGGGCGGATCGTCAACAGGGAAAGTGTAATCGTTCGTGTTTCGATTTAGATGAGTTGAAACTTTAAAGAAAAGAAAACAAACAATTCATGATTTGTAAATTGAATTTCAAGAATTAGAAAAATCTTGATCTAATAACAAGAAAACATTAAAATCAAGAAGTGTCAATTGATGATTTCCAATCCAAATATCAAGAATCGAAGTGAGGCTCGTAGGAATCGATCGGATCTATAGATGTGATGAAATCTAGCGATTACGTATTCTTATACTCCGATGAATTGATACTAGATCGATGACGATCGACGAGAATTAGGGATTTCTTATGAAACTAGGGTTTCATCATTTATACCTTGTTCCTTCGTCGATATCATTAACATTCTAGCCTCTAGTACATTCAAGAATCGATCGTGGATCCCTAATTTCGAGCGATCACAATCAAGAAAGGTTCGCAACGAAACTAGGTCGTCGATTCTTCAATTTGCCAGCGTTTACAAAACTCATAGGACTTAAGAATCGTTTTAAGATTTGTTACATCATCATTCTATTGATCGTCTCGACTCCTTTACGGGCGGAGTTTTACTCAAACATCACAACAAGAACCACAATCACAAATTGAGATCGAATCATGATGCAAGAATTTAAAGAAAGTAAGATTAAAGAATTTCACCTTTTATTTATATCAACAATTCCGTTACAAATCGCTCAAGAACTACAAGAGGAAGAACTCGATCGTCGATTTGGCTTCGTTCGTCTCCTTGAGTCGCTAATCGGCTTGGATCACTTGCTCGATTGAAGATCGGCTCCGCTCCTAAAAGGTTGAAGGCTTCTCGCTTGAATGGTACTCGGGATCTTGAATTTGGCTTGGATTTTGGATTAGGGTTTTGAGGCAGAAGTCGTGTCACTCAACTTGTGTTAGAAATGGGGGAGATGAAGAACAACTAATGATCAACAACCTCAACCCTTAGATCTAAGCTCCTTCTTATAGACCTCAAAACCCTAGATCTAGGATTTCAAATTTGAATTTCCCTCCAAAAGTTTGTTAGCTAGAGAGGCTTCTAGAAGTAGTTAGTTGGAGGGAGCTTCTAGAACTAGTTTGTTAGGAGCTTAATCAAGATTAGCTTAATTTAATGATCCTTGCTGATCTGGCAGAAGCTTCAAGAGTTCTGCGGAAATTGCAGTGTCTTGATGAGGTTCTGGCCTTGATTGAAGAATAATGGTGCAAAGAAATGCTGACATCATCACATTATGACCGCGGATCCGCCGCGCCAATGGGGTTAGGGCCGCGGATCCGCGGTCCAATAAGAGGCCGGGTGAATCATATTTTCTGGTAATTCTTCTTATAATATTTGGGCTATTCTATGATGTGCTTAATCTTGTAATTAGTCATTGATCACTGCCAGATCTATAGCCATTGAGTTGGCGTATTTTATCAGCACTGTTTCACAATTTTGGCTCAGTTTCTGGAATTTCCAGCACAGACTTCGAAACAAGTGTTGCGTTACACAAGAATGATGCGATGCCATGATCAACACACAATTTCCCACAGAAATGTCGGTTTTAGAGTATAACACATGTAATCTGGTATTTCAGGGTTGTTTTGATAATATGTGCAATATGAATACCAAACACTTCTAGATGAGTGCAAATTATAGGGAAATTGACGTGTTAAAAATACTGTATTTTCGACTGATCACAAAGCTCTGTTTTAAAATTCAAAATTTAAAAGCTGAAGCAACGCTTCAGATCCAGCGTTCTGCGCTGCGCGCCACGTGTCAAACACAGGTGCGTTAGCGCAGGTGCGCTGCGCTCTGCGCTGCGTGCCACGTGTCCAACCCAGGTGCGCTAGCGCAGTTGCGCTGCGTGCCACATGTCAAACACGGGTGCGCTAGCGCAGTTGCGCTGCGCTTTGCGCTGCGCGCCATGTGTCGAACGTAGGTGCGCTAGCGTAAGGTGCGCCAGCGCTGGAATTAAAAATTCCCCACCGTTAGATCAAAAGATCTAATAATAATAAATTATTAATTAATCAGAATTAAAATTCTGTTATGAAAAGATCTTTCCAATCTTATTAAAACAAAAAGATTATCTTCTGTAAAACAAAAGCCTTAGGATCAAAGATCCAACGGTTGGAAATATTCCAAAATCAATCAGAGAAAGATCTCTTAAACTGATTCAACAAATCATTTGGCCCTATACAAAAGCCCCTAGACTTCAAGTCTCAGATACAGAAGAAATAGAGAAAATCCTCTGCAAATTTTGAGAAAACTCAAAGCGAAAAAAGGCAAGCCTTTATAAGAAGAAGATCATTTCTTCATCTTCAAGGTAAAGAACTAATTCTTGAACCACAGAGATGAAATCATCTCATTAAAACAGAAGAATTATCTTCTAAAAGATCATAGATCTACAAAAGACCAAGGTCTCTGATAAAAAGAAAAAAGATCAAAAGATCTAATTATAAAAAAAAACTAAAAGAAGTATTTTACTTCATTCACAGATCTTTGATCTATAAAGGCAGAGCCCTTTTTATAAAACAAAAACTTTTGTTCTTGAATCTTGAGGCAAAGCCTCTTTTAAGAAGAAAATAAATTTATTCTTTGATCTTCAAAGTTCCTTGCACTTATGAACTGTAATCTTGCGCTCATGGGACAGGCGCTCAGCGCCAAAACCTGCCACGTGTCAGCAAAAGACACAATCTGCGCTTTACGCTTCTGAAACAGCGCACTGTGTTCATAGGCTTGTGCTCAGCGCCAAGCGCGCCACGTGTCACTCATTGGCACGCCAACAGACTAGCGCAAAGCGCTCATAAATTAAAAGCGCAATGCGCTAATGAGCTAGCTCTTAGCGCTAAGCGCGACACGTGTCCTCTTCGTGTGCGCTACCTGAGAAAAGCGCAATGCGCTCTTTAACTGGTGCAAAGCGCCTGGCGCGCCACGTGGCGCATTGACAGAACACACTTTGTTCTGATGAAGACAAAAGATGTCAGAACCCGATGCTTAGCATTATTAAAAGGGCCGAGCCCAAATAAAGGACTAATAGCCAGAACAAATAAAAATGTTAAACATTTTTAATTGGACTTAGCCCAATTTTGGCCATAAGTCCTCAACTTATATTGAACTGAGCACATCTGCTCATAAATATTCAACAGATCTTAATCCCAAACTGGGCTACAGATCTTTCAAACAATTCATACTGGTTCGAGGGTACATCTCGTTATTCCTCTGATATTTATCGTTGTAATCCTTCAACGTTTTCAGAGAGGTGACGGGTCCCGGCGACTACATATTTCCATGGACAGTGGGGTCCTTAAACTCATGGACTATGATGTCCTTAACCTCGACCGTGATATCTTAAAACTAACAATGGACTATGGGGTCCCTAAACCCATGGACTATGATGTCCTTAACCTTGACCGTGATGTCTTAAAACTAACTTCGGACTGTGCGGTCCCTAAACCCACAGACTATGATGTCCTTAACATCGACCGTGATGTCTTAAAACTAAAAATGGACTATGGGGTCCCTAAACCCATGGACTATGATGTCCTTAACCTCGACCGTGATGTCTTAAAACTAACATCGGACTGTAGGGTCCTTAAGCCCATGGACTATGATGTCTTTAACCTGGACCACCATGTCCTTAAACTGGTAATGGACCACCATGTTTTTAAACTGGTAATCGACCGCAATGTCCCTAAACTAAAAAAATAGAGTCCAAATGCTCTTTTGTTGGATCTAAACGATCCCGTTAGGTTGATCTTAGTCTAAAATTAGACTAACATATCCTTAACAAATGTTTAAGTTGATCTTAGTCTCAAATGAGACTAACTATCCTTAAACCCAAACCAAAACCCAAATCTAATAAAATACGGATTTGGACTAATCCACGCCCTACGGGCGACAACATAAATTAGTCTCCGTATACAATCCACGGGCAACCATAAATAAACAAACACCCATGACACGAAGTGACCATCTGGAGAAGGGGAAAGTTGTTACCGCGATGCGGTAGCGTAATTAACTGCAGGGGCTTGCGCCTGCAAGGTAGAACGTCCCCATAATCAAAAACCCCTCAAACAAGGGGGAATCTGACGAAGTCTGCTACATCGGCCCCATCCGTTTAAACCTTCGATACATGGTGTCATAAATCAACTTGGCATCTTCGGAGAGGTGGACGGATAGCACCAATTAGTATCTGCCCCGAATTTCGGGCAAGACGGACCTGCGCGGTCGCGTCTCCATGTTCGGCGGGGAACAGATTCTGGCACGCCCGGTGGGACCTTTTCCACTTTCCACTCCACACTTCATGTGTCGTGTTCGCGAACCAATCGTGGTTTGCTAACTGGTTGCCTTTGGGTTTCGAGGTACTATGATTTAGCGTTTTTCTTGGTACATAAAGCGAAGGATCAGTGGCGTCCACTTGTGCAAAGTGTTCCAACTGCAGTTGCAACCCTCGCTCCGCCTCATCTGGAGGCATAGCTTACGGGCCCCATGCGGCTTCCCTATTCACAATGTCGGTGGAACAGGTCACTCAGGCCACCACAGGATTGTTTTTCGGGACCATGGTCCCGCCAACGAGCTTCACCGATTCTGTGCCAATGCCAGAAGCTCCCAAGAAGTCGGTCTTCGATCGGTTTGCTACTACTGCGTCCCCTCTCAACGGGTCGTTCAGCTCCAGCGCCTCAGTCTTCGCTAGACTGGACCAAAGTTCAGGCGGGCCCATGATGAAGCCTACACCTCAAGAAAAGGTTATTCCGAAAAGAGTAACCAACCCTGCTCCCGAAGTCGTCTAGGCGGCTTCTCCTACCAAAGGGTCAGTTTTTACAAGACTGACTGTTCCGGTTCCCATTACGGTTCCTTTACCTGCTCAAAAGTCTGTTTTTGACCGGTTGGATACCACTACTCAACGAATGTCTGTCTTCAAGAGGCTGGTACCGGCGGCGCCTCACCTGGACAGGGCGCAAGATAAAGCCATCCCCATCGCCGAACCAACCCCAACAGTTCGACACGCTTGACGTCGCCACTGGCGCCGAGTAAGGAAGGCTGGGGGCAACTCCCCTTCTGGGCTAACTCCAAAAGCTCCAACGGTGGAAGTTAATGCTGTTGTACCAACCGGGAACAGCTTTGAGCTGCTGAACAAGGTACGCAGGAACTCGCCTACTGCCGTACTGAAAAGATCTCCGCCACCGGTGGAGACTGTCACAGAAATAAAGCCGGAGCAGTCCCCTCAACGGCTGTCTTCCAAAGTTTACAAAATTTGGCGACAAGTCCGAGAGTCGGTGGTTGATCAGGACTATCCCCGCCGGCAGAAGAAGCTGAAGGTTCGACAGGAAGAAAACCGTCCTGTCAAGCCACAAAAGGCGACAGCTACCTGGGTGTCCACTGCAATGGCTCCCTCAACGTCAATCACCCAAAAGAGAAGGAGGCCAGAGAAAGCCCCTATGACTGTGGCAGGCCATAAAGACGCTGAGCCCAAATGCCCCAAGTCTGGGGGCATAATGGTGCATACTATTTACATGGCTTCCGGAAAAGAGGAAAGCCGCGCTTCGACGGGCCACCGACCACTCACCCGATCCATCACAAGAGCTCAGGAACAACAGCAGCAGAAGCTTCAGGAAATGCTGACTGCAATGGCCGCTCTCACCGGACCAAAAGAAAGTCCGGAGGCATCATCAGAACAGCGTCACGAACAAGAAACTGATGCTGACTTCCTACGAAGGGTCCTAGAAAAGAAGGACAGAGAAGCAACAGAACAAGCTGCCAACATAAAACAAATGACGCTTCTCTTCCAAGACATGGTAGTAATGATGTTACAGCCGGATTCTCCAGCTGAAGACCCTCCGGTCATTATTGAAGACGATAGGGGGGAGACATCCAATCCTCCTCCGGCTCGTTCAGCAGCCAAGGAGGAAACTATTTCCAAAGCCACACTGGATGACTATATAGCTCAGCAAATACGAACTCACCAGGCGAATGAAGCAGCCGGCCAATTCGTCTAACCAAATAAAATACCCGCCGGGATATACAATCCTTAAATTCCACGTGTACAAGGGGACAGGCAACCCTTACCAGCACGTCGCCCAGTTCAGAGCTCTTTGCGGCAACACCGGGGGCGATGATAAACTTTTGCTCCGTCCATTCGTCGACAGCTTGTCGGAAACAGCAATTAAGTGGTATTCGGAGCTGCCCAACGACTTTGTCAAAACATTTGCAGAGATGGAGCTGCTGTTTACACAGAGATTTGCAAGCACTAGCGAGCGCACCCCGATTACCGCATTGATTAACGTCAGGGTAAATCCAGGCGAAACATGGGTACAATAAGCGATACGGTGGCGGAATTTACGGTCGAAATGCGAGCAGCGCATCGAAGAAGCTCCCGCGATAGGCATGTTCGTCGGTACTTTTGATCCGCAGGTGACCATCTCCCAGTTCATGATGTTTTTCAAGCCGACCACTTTCCAGGCCTTGATTGACAAGTTGGCTCAAATGGACCAGATGGGCCACATGCCTTCCTCTTCGAAGCTAGAGCCACGAAACGAAAAAGGGAAGGGGAAAGCAACCTTTGTCGCCAACACTAAACAACAGCCGAGCAACTTAAAGCCAATTGTTCGCCAAAACAACATGCGTCCACGCCCATCCCTCGAGGAGAGACTGGGACGTCCTTACTCGTTTCCCCAGGATAAAACGAGGAGACTGTTCGAGCTGGCAGTGCGCAGCAGACTCATCAATCTGCCGGATCCAAAACGACCATTGCAACCCGGCGAGGCTAATAGTCCCAATTATTGCCCTTAAAATCAAACGGTAAGCCATCCAATTGAGTATTGCTTTGTCTTTAAAGGCTGGATTGAAGATCAATACCAACAGGGAAAATTTGCCCTGTCCGAGAATTGGAAGGTGAACCCACCACAGCCACACGCTCCCAAGAAGACAGACATGCTGGGGGCATCATGCTCTTTCATTGAAAAAGCTCCATGGGAGGTCGCTCTTTCAGCGAAGACTAAAAGAATGTTGAGAAATCTCCAAACATGCCCGGCAATCAGGTGGAAGAATCCGCTGGAACCCGAGATTATCGAGGGAATGCTGAAGCCGTGCCCAATTCCAAAAACTGGTGGTGATAGTCAAAGCGCTCATACCCAGCCGTCGAAGTCTTCCAAGAAGAAAACCAAGAAGCCCATGAAACTTAATGACAAACGCACGAACCTGCAAAAACATATTGACGCACTGGAAGAATATAATCAGAAGGCGTGGACCCCAGTTACACTCCAAGAATTCCTCAGCCACGTCCTTGAGGACGGAGGTGATGACAATGGAGAATACTCGTCAGATGAACCCGAGGATTATGTGGCAAGCTGTCATATGATCTCTCACTCGTTAATAAACGCTGAAGAAGCTCCTGGCGCAAAGAAATTGGGGGCAGATCCTAAGCCGGAACTTCTAGAACCATCAGACGAAATGATTGATGCATTCCTGAACGAAACCCGTCTTAAAAGCAAAGCTGATCGAGAGCGTGAGATGGCCATATTTGAAAAGGCTAAACGCCGGCGACTGGACGAAAGGGTTAAAACACTCCCCCCAGGTCAAAGCACTTCATCTACCGCAAATAAAAGAAGGTTCAAGACGAGGAAAAGGTTCACCAATGCCATATCGATAGGAATGAAGCTGCCCTCTTTTAGAGAAAATTCTCCTGGCAATATACGCCTTAATGATGCGGATGTGCATCCTAATTACTGTTTATATCATGAAAGGATTGCGTCCCCCACTGAAGAGTGCAACGCCTTTAAAAATTGATGACAAGGGTATGTCGCTTACAGGCAGCACTTCAAAAGGATGGAGCATGAAACTCGTCGATAGCAGAAAAATGCGACATACGAACGAGAAAGAGCTACCGACAACTGTCACATAGTTGATAGCAGGGGATCGCAAGTTCTCTCTTCGGGAGAAATTCTGAAGAAGAAATTACTCTCAACCCTCTCTCCAAGAAATCCACCTCAGGAAAAGAGGAAGAAACGAAGAGCTGCAAGAACATTCCGCTACGCAATCGCACGCTACCTGAAAAGGATCTCGGACCCGCAAACAAGGCATCAAGCAAAAAGGATAAGGGGAAGGGAAAAGCGACTTTTGTCGCTAACACTCAGCAACCGCCGAGTAACCCGAGACCGTCTGTTCGTCAAAGCAACAAGCCGCGATCCCTCGATGAGAAGTTGAAACATCCTTAGTCATTTCCCAGGGATAAAACAAGGAGACTGTTCGAACTGGCAGTGCGCAACGGGCTCATCACTCTGCCAGATCCAAAACATCAGTCACAACCGGGTGACGTTAACCATCCTAACTATTGTCCCTACCATAGAGTAATGGGTCACCACTCGAAGATTGCTATGTCTTCAAAGGCTGGATTGAGGATGAAAACCAAAAGGGCAAATTCGAGTTGTCTGACAACTGGAAGGTGAACCCGCTACAACCACATGCTCAGAAAAGGATGGACACGCTGGGGGCATCATGCTCTTTTATAGGGGAAGCTCCATGAGAAATTGTTTTTTCGGCAAAAAACTAAAAGAGTGCTGAAAGATCTTCAAACTTGTTCGACCTATGAACCAAAGACCGAAACGTCGTTAAACTAACAATGGACCACTATGTCCTAAAACTGGCGTCAGACCGAAACGTCGTTAAACTAACAATGGACCGCTATGTCCTAAAATTGGATATTGACCGAGACGTCGATAAACTACTACGACCGCAGTATCCCAAGGCTGATACAAAAAAGAGGCAATTAAAAAAAAGAGAGAAAAAAGAAAACGGTATGTCCACAAGCAAAATGGGCACGGATGAAAACCCGAAAGGGCTCCGTGAGTAAAAACAGCAGGGCTACCGGCGAGTTTTGTGAAAACCCGAAAGGGCGCAACCTCGTTAGAATTAAAAAAAAAAAGAAAACAGTATGTACATAAGCAAAAGGGCACAGATGAAAACCCGAAAGGGCTCCGTGAGTAAGAACAGCAGGGCTACCGGCGAGTTTTGTGAAAATCCGAAAGGGCACAATCTCATTGAAAGACACTTGCAAGGTCCTCTCGACTTTGTAAGAAGAAACCACCTGCGTGAGATCCTTACGACTCACAAGGGAGCAACACACTTAGGAACCCTCACGATTCCTAAGGAGAAATTACACTTGCGCGATCCTCACGACTCGTAAGGAGAACCCTCTTATGAGATCCTCACGGCTCATAAGATTTGAAAGTCTTAAGCTACAGGGATCTAAACCTATTCTTAAGCAACCACCATAACCTCCAATATTGCCCTACAATCGGCTCAATGCTGACCCTTGTATACAATCCACGGGTGCGAATAAACATTTCCCTAATGAAGTCCCATCCGTGAGTAGGGGTATGTCTATATGGTGAACAACCCTTGTAAGTCCTCTCGACTTATAAGGAGAAAACACTTTTGTAAGATACTTACGACTTATAAGAGACCATGCACTTAGGAGTCCTCACGATTCCTGAGGAGAAAACACACCTACGGGATCCTCACGACTCGCAGGGAGAAATACCTTTATGAGACCCTTATGGCTCATGAAGTCAAAAGCCTTAGTCGACAGGATCCTAACCCTGTTCAATAAGCCACCTTTGTTCGATATCGATAGAGGCAAATGATGATTCGCTCCTGGCAATATTCCAGTCGTAGCGGTGCTGATGCCGAAATCGGTGTCTAATTCCAATCTAGCAGCAAAAAGCCAGCGAGCCACACATGCATGTAAAATAGCCGAAATGATGGGGCAACTTGCAACAAAATCAGCAAGTAAAAATGCATGCATGCAAAATAGCCGAAATGATTGGGCAACTCGCATAAAAAGCAGCGAGTAAAAATAAAATAAATAGCCGAAATGATTGGGCACCGCGAAAAATAGTCGAAAGGATTGGGCAATCGCGACCTTCGCGATATAAAAGCTGAAATGATAGAGCATCGCGTAAAGAGAAAAAAATATATATAAATAAAATTTATGCCCTACAGGTGAGGTCACATCGATCCCTGTATATAATCCAAGGGCATAAACAAAAAGGGAACCGCACCTTCTACCCAGGCTCCATCAGAAAACGAAGCCAAATCTCGACGGTTCAGGGATAGCCTAGAGATCATCAACAGCGTTCCTCCCCATTCTAGCAGGATTCAGATGATTTAATCAACCCTGGAGCTACAGCAAAGCCCCTAGTCCAAATCTCGATGGTTCCCAGACAACCCAGAGACCACCTCGACATTCGTCTCATTACAGCAGACACAATGTCAACAATGACGTTCCTTCGCAGTCCAGCAGGATGCAGATCCAACGTCTACAAAAAAAACCTCATGGTCGAAACAAAGCGGAGTGACGGAAAAATCCCAGCTCCACCTCAGCATTCGTCTTGTTACACCAGACGCAATGTTAACAATGGCGTTCCTTCGCAGCCCAGCAGGATGCAGATGCAACGTCAACGAAAGACCTCACGGTCGAAACAAAGCGGAGTGATGGCAAAATCCTAACTCCACCTCAGCATTCGTTTCGTTACACCAGATGCAATGTCCACAACGACGTTCCTTCGCAGTCTAGCAGCATGTGGACGCAACATCAACAAAAGACCCCACGGTCAAAGCAAAGCGGAGCGATGGAAAAATCCCAACTCCACCTCAGCATTCGTCTCGACACAACAGACGAGATGTCACCATAGCGTTCTTCCTCAAACAGGATTCGAACGCACCAAAGAGAATGAAGCGAAGGCCAAATTCCTAGCTTCAGGGTCTTGACGGTAACTCATATAAAACCCGGAAGACCACAAGAGATCACCCCACACCAGCGCAGAGTGGTCACCACCTTGACGTTCATCTCGATACAGCAGACGAGATGTCACCACAGCGTTCTTCATCCAGCAGGATTCAGACGCGACAATTAAACAATGGAGCCACGGAAAAATCCCTAGTTCCAAACCTCAACGGTTCACCAGCAACCTAGAGACAACCGCGACATTCGTCTCGATACAGCAGACGCAATTCCAGCAAACGAAGAAAAAGCCAAATTTCTAGCTTCAGGGTCTTGACGGTAACTCATATAAAACTAGAAAGACTATCGGAAATCATCCCACACCAGCGTGGAATGGTCACCACCTCGACGTTCGTCTCGACACAGCAGACGAGACGTCACCACAGCATTCTTCCTCCAGCAAGATTCAGACGTGACAATCAAACAACGGAACCACGGCAAAATCCTTAGTTCCAAACCTCAACGGTTCACCAACAACCTAGAGACAACCGCAACATTCATCTTGATACAGCAGATGCAATGCCAGCAAACGAAGCGAAGGCCAAATTCCTAGCTTCAGGGTCTTGACGGCAACTCATATAAAACCTGAAAGACTATCGGAGATCATCCCACGCCAGCGCGGAGTAGTCACCACCTCGACATTCGTCTCGATACAGCAGACGAGATGTCACCGTAGCGTTCTTCCTCCAGCAGGATTCCGACGCGACAATCAAACAACGGAGCTACGACAAAATCCCTAGTTCCAAACCTCGACGGTTCACCAACACCTTAAAGACAACCGCGACATTCGTCTCGATACAGCAGACGCAATGCCAACAAACGAAGCGAAGGCCGAATTCCTAGCTTCAGGGTCTTGATGGCAACTCATATAAAACCTGAAAGACTATCGGAGATCATCCCACGCCAGCGCGGAGTGGTTATGACTCATCAGGGCTCTCCAAAATGAGCCTAACCTCAAGTAAAAAGCGGCATGGCAAAATTCCTAACGCTTGCTCTTACGACGGTCAAACTGCCTAGGAGGATTGCTTGAAGACGCCTTGTCCATCCCCCGAAGGGATCAGAGACACATGTCGCAAGGCTACTCGAATAAGCAAGATTGCCTATCGAGGAATACATCAGCCAACGCGACGGTACGACGGACAAAACACTTGTACCACAGACCCTAACAGACCTTTGTCATAAAGTGCAGAGGTTAACTGTGACGTTAGGATATCCTTGCGAGAAATGCTCGATTCGTCTCGACTCGTAGGGAAAGCCTTAGGCAGTGGGGATTAAAAAACCAGTTTCCTAAGCAATGGAGCCCTGCAAGTCGGTCCAAAATGGACTCTTGCATACTATTCACGGGCCACACTCTCCAAAGTCGAATCTCGACAAGGAGGGAAACAACCACTTACGGGTCCTCTCGACTCATAGGAGGGAAAATTCTCTTATAAGATCCTTATGACTTATAAGGGAAAACACACTTAGGAATCCTCACGATTCCTAAGGAGAAAAAACACATACGGGATCCTCACGACTCGTAAGGAGAAAAATCTTTATGAGACCCTCACGGCTCATAAAATTGAAAAGTCTTAGGTAACAGATCTGAACCTGCTTCTTAAGCCATCACCACCCTACGAAGAGTCCAAGGTGCTCACTCTATCACCTGCCGGCTATGTTTGCTAAGATGACATGCTGATAACAAAAGAAAGAAGAAAGCAGAGAGATGACACAAAACATTGCGAAAGAAATGTATCTTTTATTCATTAATTCAATTGAGTACAAGCTACATCATCTGAAAGGATAAAGAAAAATGAATACATTTTATTCAAAATTTACAAATGGCGCAAAATGCAACTATTGGGAGGGAAGCGTCTTCAGTAGACCAATCAATTACTCACGCACTCCCCTTAGCCTCTTGTCACAGTCAGCTGTCGCGGCCATATCTGCTTCAATTTGGGCCCGTTGCTGCAAACAGGATGAGAGCTTCTGATCAACTTCTTGCTGGGCAGCCTCCTGACTCAGCGCGACCTGCTCATTAAGATCAAGCTTCTTCCTCAACACCAGCCCGTCAGAGATACATCGTTGAAGGTTTTAAAAAATGGCGTTCAGCTGGGCAGCATTAGCGATAACCTTAGCGCGCAGTTGGGCAGATTTAGCAGCAGTCGCCTCACGTTCCTTCCGCTTAAGGGTTACCTCTCGTTCCAAATGGCGAAGGAACGGAACACTCTTCTCAACCCATGCGGCCCGCTGGGAGTTCAAAGCCTGAGTCTCAGGGGCAGGACGCATAAGTTCAAGCTCATGTAGACAAGACTCAATCCTCCTGCAATGATTAGCCCAAGATTCGACGACACCTTCATTATGGAAGTTCACGAGCGTCGCCAGTATTGGGTTGACCTCGGCAGCAAAATCTGCGGCAGATGTACGAGCCTCCGCGTCAAGCTCCTCGACGTATTCACTCAGCATACGCAGACTGGTCACAGCAACTTTTGAGGATGGACGTCTGGAAAAGGGCCTTGCCGGCATCGTAATGCGAGATTCGAAAGAGGCCGGAGTCGAAGCGACCGCTGCAAAACAAATCATAATCAGATGACGGTTCAAGAAATATAAGAGATTCATGAACAATGGGATTTATTATACCAGCTGCAGCAGGTGGCAAAGCCTGAAGGACCAGTGGTGCAACTGTTCTCTCATCTCCTCCTTCAATCTGTAGTACTGCAATCAAGGCAAAGAAGAATCAGAAATGATTTCAATGTTGGTAAAAGAAAGAACATTAACTGAAGGCTGTATTCACCAGCGCCACTGGATGAAGCAATCTCCGACAGGAAAGAGAAGTAGGGGTGCAGCACCTGGTACAGGTGGTCAAAAAGGACTCCTACAAAAACGCAATAATGCAACGTCAGTACATAAATTATACAGACTAAAGATAAGACTGATGGGACACAAATCCATACCTTCCAGCATCTAAGACGGTGCGAGAGAAGGTAGAGAGGTGGTCACCGTCAGGGCGGTAACTGACGGCGCTGCCTCGGGCATCGTGACATCAGCACTAGCCGCACCTGCATTAGAAACACGATAAACCCTGTCAGGAAAGATTAAAAAAGATTGCAGAATAAAAAGAAGGGCGGTGACCTAAAATCTACCTGATGCCCATGTTGTACCAGGACAGATTGTTTCACAAACCAAATGTTGCCTCTTGCGATAAAAATTTGTTTTTTATACCGTTTCCGCCTCCCCGTAAGCACCGGGGGTCGCAATATGGACTTACAGTAAACTGATATAATCATATCCAAAATGGGCTAAACAAACAACACCACTGTATAAGGATTCCAGAGATCAGACCACACCCAAAAAATTCAAGCCCAGAAGCTCTCAAAAAACCGGCCTACTCGAAAAAAAGTGCATGTGCTCGGCCCAATTCCGGCGCCTGGGACTCGTGTTTGGGGTGTGGTTTTATGGTCATGTCAGTAGTCTTCTCCACTTGTTAAAATAATTTTTTGAAGACATTTAAAAATCGACAGAGAATGAATGTGCAGGGCAGTGATATTGAGTCGTTTCGATTTCGATAATTTAACATTGTCTAAACAAGCTAGATTATGTTTAATAGTTAGGCTCTGATACCATTTTGGGTTACGGCAGCGCCCCGACCGTCAATCTGAGGCCAAATGCAGAACAAAAATTTTATAACTTGGCGCTACTGCAACCAATCATCCGGATCGTACCATTAACCGTTAACTAGCAATCTAAAAAGAGAGTTTAGAGATTATACCGATCGATCCGTATCCTTCGGTCATCAATCCCCTCCCCTAGCTTGTTACGGCTGCCCCGATGAAATCCGCTCTATGGTCTCCTCGTCAAAGTGGCACCACGTCAACGAATCTTTATACAGGCTCTCGCCTCAAAACCGAGGCAACTCGGACATGAAGTTTGCTAGCCGACATGTCCAAGATTGAAATAGAGAGAGTGTAGAATACTTTGTCTCAAGGCACCCAAGGAATTGGGTGGAGGTGAATTGGAGTTGCCAAGTGAGATAAGTAAGTGAGCATAGGATTTTTACTTAAGGGAAAAATGAGCTTGCACACCAAAAATTGACGGGCTCAGCCACACTCAAGAAATCTTTCTGTGGAATGCAATAATCATCAAGTGGTCAAGAAGTCTCCATAAAAAAATTAATCCATGTATATCAAAACCCCACAGCAGCATGGGGGTCCCAGGTGCCACAGAAAAGCCCCTGCCAAAAAGTCTCCTTTACTCAAAAACAAAATGCAATTAATGCATATAACACCTCACACTAAGGCCCATGCCTCCCATGCCAATTTAATGCACCAACAACCCCATTCCCTTCTATAAAACCCAAAAAATGCCAAGGCAAATAGGCAGCCCCAGGTTATCAAAATCATGGCAAGGAAATAGGTCAAATATGAAGCTCACAGAAATTAAACATAGATCAGGATGTTTAGGTCGGAAAAAGAAATAGGCAACTCCAAAAGTAATCCCGTAACGAATTACGAGATTATCTCTCAACTGTATATACATACCCGCATCCGTATTCTGACAGAATACGGATGAAACGAGACAAAAAATATTCCAACACATTATAATACTAGGTCCGGCTTAAACCAAAGCCTACCAGTATTATCTGTCAAAACCATAACACGTGCACAGGTGCACGTGCATGTTCGAACCCTGCCATAAAACCATACGGCCTCTACAACGTTTCGCCCGAACTTGGAAAACTGTCTGTGGGGGGCTCTTGTTAGTGCATGTTGCATGCTCCCACAACTCTTGTGAGGCGGCGGAAACGATAAACGAAAAATTTCTTTGCATACAACACGCACATAACCCAAGATATTTTCTAAACCACAACAAGAAAACCCTAACTATAGAATTTTTCTACTATGTTAGGGGTTATACCTTGATGATCCGGTCTTTCGGGTCTTCTACTTGATGAACTCCTTGGCTCCTTTGACGTTGCTGATGAGCTCGATCTCCGGCCACCCTAAGACCTAGATGATCCACGTGAGAATTGTCGTGCAAGCTAGAAACTCTTCACAAGAGTTTAACCTAGAGACCAAGTTTGCTAGGAGAGGTCACTAGGATCATGTAGAGATTAGGGTATTGGATTATCTTTAACCCTAAGCCTTTGTTTCACAACACATGTGAAGGGTAAAGCTTAGGAAGAAGGAGGAGGAGAGAAGAAGGGAAGAGAAAGTGTTTTTCATAAATGAGAGAGTTCTTGCATGAGAAAATTATATATTGCAAATGAAATAATTGAAGCATGTAATATAAAATTAGCACCATGCTTCAATAGTAATTCCAAAACAATATAAAATTAAATAACCCATTCTTGCAACCATGCTTGTACTTTCTTATTTCCACCTCATTTATTTATTTTCTTAAAATAAATAATGTCATTATGAGGTGGCACCATTTAGAAGGTATTCTTGTAACAATTACAAGAATACCCCTCCTCCGTATACCGTATACCGTATACCCGTATCCGAATTCCGAAAAATACGAATACCATTAATCCAATGATATAATACCGGTATCCGGCTTAAACTAAAGCCTACCAGTATTATTGTTCCGATTATTATTCTTGTAACAATTACACGAACATAATCGAAACCCTGTCGTAACACCTTACGGCTGCCGTAACAACTTACGGCATCTACATCTTTCGCCTGAACGAGGGAACCCTCAGTGTGGGACTCTAAAGACTCGACAGTACGCTGGCAGTGGGTTTTTCCACAAGCGCGTCAGCGGCACTAGCTGTGCGTAACGGCTACCCAGGTACATGACGAAAAAGTGGCCGACAAGCGAACTCATCACAACCCCAACGAGCGTGCAAGCAACACTTACCGTACAGTCCGGTCTCTTCGTCTGATACGTCGCATATGAAGTCTAGGGGTGGTAAATGTCAGACCCTAGTAACTTTATATGTCATGCTGATTTACAGCCCATAACGGTTCGAGAAACTACTGATAACACTTATCAGTAAATCTCGAGAACCCTGGATAGGGATTTGATGTTATGGACGATCAAGCATAGCGCGACACCAACTCCCTATACCGGCAGAGACGAAACCCCTCCTATCGCTCACTGTCTCCATGCGATTCGTGTTAGTTATATGTATGCCCTAGAGACCATTACTGTACTTAGGATGTATATTGTAGTGGATGCTGGGACATATATAGGGAGGACTTTCTTGCTCGACATGATAGTATGCTATCTGGTTACTCTTTGCCTTAACGTGTACACTGATTGTCTCTCTATTACATGTTGGTAAAGCCCTTAGGATGTGTACTTGACTACCTGGACTATGATGCAGATCATACTAGTGGGGACATGGTAGTCCATAAGTACATCCTTCAAGGTCCCTAGTCGTGGGTGTATCGAGACGGGGCATCGATATACCAGTGTAGACTAGCGTATACCTTCTCGACCCATACAGATGGCCGATGGATGATCCCATATCCATTGGTGTTTGACATCAGAGATGATATACGGGTGCTCAGTGGAGACTGGGTACACTGGACGGACTCGCCGAGAACTCCCAGATGGTATTATACCTTTCGTCAGATGGCAGTTCTCTGGTGACACTGGTACAGAGTAGTCTGTTGACCCGAGATCGTCATAGAGTCTTGTGTGGTTCCCACTGTGCTTTGATTTCCATCTTACCACGTCCAAGAGGGCGTGCAAAATGGTGGTTTTTGGGTACAGTCCCGAATCACATGGAGGCAATGAGCGATAGGAGGGAATTCGTCTCTCCCGGTATAGGGGGTTGATGTTGCGCTGTGTTCGATTGGCTATAACCGGAAATCCCTGGCCAGGGTTACTGAGATATACTGGTAAGTGTTACCAGTAGTTTCTCGAACTGTTATAGACCTCATATCGACACGACTTATCGAGCTATTGGGGTCTGACGTTTACCACCCCTAGGCGAGATATGCGACATATCAGACGATCAGACCGGACTGTACGGTAAGTGTTACTGGTTGGATTCATAGGAGTGTGAGCGGGCTTGCTCGTCGATCTTCTGATCGCTCAATACCCGGGTGGCCGTTACGTTTAGCAGACCGCTTGCGGCTTGTGGGTGTTTGATATGATCATCACCTGCTGCCGGCGTATTGACGAGTCTTTAGAGTCCTACACAGAGATTTCCTGGCTCAAGCGAAACGAAATAGGAGCGCATATGAGATATGTGCGGGACCGAGAATAATGCGTGTATGTGATACCATATTTCATTCTCGCGATGAATGTATCGATTGTTTGTATGCGATATAACCTAGTTATCGAATCAAGGGTTGATTCGATAAGCCGATATATTGGATATTAGTCAGGTTGTATGCGATATGACCGGATCGTTAAATCAAGTGTTGATTTAATGATTTAATGCATAATTATATATTTGATATATTACTTTACATTAACTAGTATTGGTTCACTTTAAATGGATTTTCTCACTTGAATTGTGCAAGTGGTATATGTGATATACTTTTGTGCACTTGATTGTATCATGTTTGATGATACATGTTTACTTGGTTAAGTGTAAAGAATTAAGCCATGGTTAAACTAATGATTAGGGTTTTGTTATCTACTTATTTATTCATCTATTTATTTGTTTATTCTTTTTGGAAAAGATATGAAAAGAATGGTGGCTTTTTTTTGTAGTTTTATTGAAACTTCATGAAGCTTTGACCTAGTCCACCATTCTTGTCTCTTGCTTAACCCTAACCATCATATCTAACCATGGTCTATTCTCTACACTAAACTAAGGTTAGTATTATGATAAGTATTGATTTTCCTTTTCATTTTAATTAACTTATCATAATATTATCTTCTTCTTCTTCATCTTCTTCTTGAAGAAAAAGCTTGCCTCATCAATGGCAACTTGATGAAAAGAGTGAGAAATCCAATTCCAAAGTGAACCCACTTCCTATTTCTTCATCCTCTACCTCTTGCCAAGTAGTATAGGGTGTTTCCTTCACAAGTTTTCTTGACTTGGTGAAGTTGGAGCTTGATCTAGCGATGCCTCGACGTAGATCATCTTCGGCATCGTCGTCGATGACCTAGCCCGCTTTTTCTCCGATGAAGCCGACGCTAGAGCCCAAGATCCGATTTGTACAGCGAGGAGACTTCATTGCGGAGCAATGGAGGTGGAGAACCGGATCTACAAAGGTTGTATTTCCGTTTACTATTTAGTTAAGTTGTTAACTAGTTTCTTTTTCGCCTAAACTTCTAGCCAACGATCCGTATTAGGGTTTCTCGGCACCGTAATTTTTGAAATTGGCATGGTTGATGCCTTGTGAGACCTCTTAAGAGTTCCTAGGAACCCTACAGTGGTATCAGAGCCTTGCTAGAGCCTTAGGCGATGCGTAGACGAAATTTGAAACCCGATCGACCCGAAACCCTAACCCGATAATGCTTTCTGGACTTTTTCTAAAAACTGGGATTTTTCCAGATTAAAAATGCTTAAAAAGTTCAGCAGGGAAATCTAAGAATCACGGTGCAAAATTTTACTCATGAACAGTCCAAACTGCGGCGGAACCACGGCCAATTTATGATGTCAGCTTCCCGTTTTTGCACAGTAATTCCTCTTTTCTGGTGCTGGATTTTCTGGGAATTTTTAATATTTATTCAAGAGTTGAATTTTCTGGGGTTGTTTTGGGGATTCGATGATTCGATTGGAGTATCTAATTTTGTCTATGTGGCTTCCGGATAATTTTTGAATATGTTAAAAAGTTCGACCGGATATAAATACCCAACTTTTCCCCTGCCGGAAAATTTCCAAGTGTTGGATTTTTCTGAGGTTTAAAGACGTTCTAAGTAGTGCAAGTAACTCGATGGACCCTCTAGAAGACAACAAACCTTAACTCGATTATGTGACCGTCTTGAACTGCCCTTTGAACCTTCGGGTTTGGGGCAGTACGGCGTGCCACATGTGAGGCGTTGGCTTAACCCTTCTACGGCTGGACCGTTGGTACTGAGGCACGAACTGAATGTTTTTAGACTTGTTTCATGTGTTGATTTGTATCGGGAAAACTTGGGTGTTTGAATGTTCGATCGGAAAGTTTAACATTTTCTAATTATCTGGAATGTGATACAATAATTGGAATTCACAAGTAGTTATGAGATAACTGAATGAATATTATAAACATAGCAGTTTAGTCTCACTTGATCGGTTGCTACGGAATTTTGATGTGATCAAAAGTCCGTCGCAATCACGTAGCGTACGCGGATACTCGCCGGGTAAACTTAATAGACAGCCTCACTCCATAGCCCCGACCAAGTGACTGTAGGAGAACCCCGTCGCCTAAAGCGTCCGTTCGGATGCTCGCGGCAGCGGTGTTCCGCCTTGGTGCACTTTGTCGACGGTATCGGGGGTGCGGCCGCCTACTGAAGTTTGCGACGAGCATTCGATCAGGTTGTCGGGAATCTTGTTGAATTGCCCGACTTGATATTGAAAAGAGTTTTCGATAATGAGACTAAAATGCGGGGTTTATAATTGTTAGGCATGCGATGTCTAAGGAATTCATTTGGTCAGGCATGCGATGTCTGAGGTGGTTGCGGATTCCAACTGTTGTAGTTTTACACTTTCTTTTCTGTGACCGTAAGTGTAATATGTAATATCACCGGTTTCGTTGCTATATGTCAACGACAATTGGGATGCGCATATTTACTTACGTTGATGACATGTGATGTTATGTGTTGCTGGATATGTTATATTGGATCGTCGTGTTTGAATAGCCGGGGTTTTTTATGTGAGATGAGTGTTTTTTCATTTTCATTCATGTAAAAACTTGTATGTAATATTCTTTTATTGGGGCACTTCCAGGTTGCGGATGATGTCACTATTTGTATATTATTTACTTTTCCGCACTAGGATAGACCCAAGGAGGGGAGCACAAGTAACCCGGTTCTAGGGTCCAGTGGGAGACCATCTCGAGGAGTCGAGTCCGGGTCTCCTAACTCTAGAATTGGTAGGGTTGCTTGCCGCTCTCGTAGGGGTCTTGGGGTGTGGGTTTGGCTATTCATCACGACCGTGGAATCCGTGTTTTATACTGGCTCGTATTGAAAACACGGACGTCCTAGTATATCCAATATTTCATATGATTCTTCTGCTGCGATATCTGTGATGTGATCATGTGATATGTTCTGTGATAGATACAGTATATAGTATATATGATATATTATATAGGCGTTACTTATGTTTTACACCCGCGCTAGCCCTGCCCCGCTCTGTCGTTAGTTACCTAACCTAACGGTGCACGAGGGGACATCGAGGCGAATGCGGATGGCATAAGTGTACGTCGTATTTATCTGTGATGTTTAGGTACTTAAATGATGGGACTTCATTAATGTGATTAATGAAAGTAAAAAGAAACCTAAAGATGTTGTAGAATCGAATTTCAAAATTAAAACAGGTAGCTACAGTTCTTGCTTTGCACAGCGGTATATGTGATATATCCTGCACCTTATTCGATGAGGAAAGGACCGAGATCCCTTCACCGGGAGTGACTCCTTTAGCAATAACTGGCAGATGCTACACACTCGGTTTGTCTTTTGATTGCTTTTAAGAGTTTTTGCTTTGCACAGTGATATATATGATATATCCCGCACCTCATTCGACGAGGAAAGGACCGACAATCCCTTCACCGGGAGTGACTCCTTTAGCAAAACTAGAAAAGCCTCAAAAACACTCCATTTTAAAAATCATTTGATTCTACAGCGATATCAAGTTCATTACGCAATAGGTTTTCAGAAAAACCTGTCGTAGCCCTCCGTCATTTCAGATAAGTGCTAGTTAGTATTCGTGCTACGTTTGTTGGCCCGCGTCAAGGCGTAGTGTGCGGTAGCTAACTAGTATTTATCTGCTTATGCATATGATGCAGATTGGATTAGGGTAGTCGTGCGACTTTGTTGGCCTGCGTCAAGGGTCGTGCGGGTGGGTTTAATTCAATCAGGAAATGACGGGTTGAACTTGACTAGCGCACTATGGTTTGTTGGCCTGCGTCAAGGTCATAGGACGTTAGGGGCAAAATATTATCGGGAATTTCAAGTGTTGAAATTTATAATGAGATTGCATACCTTCTATAAGATAGTTGGATCCTGATACCCGCTGCGAGTAATTGTTACTCCTGGGAGAGTTTTACACGTTACAATTAGCCGATCAAGTAGGTGTCTAGAAAGGTGTCAACGGGGTTACGCCTCTGGGAAAACGAGGTTTACTGTAATTAGGTTCGTGCGAAAGCACGGAGGACCTCCCTCAAAGTACCGACACTGGCCTGGCTGAAAGATTGGCGAACTTGTAGTGTGTAATTAATCCCGGCTAGTCTTTCCTTTTAGGGTTTGAAGGAAGATTTGATAAAAAGCAGTGGGAGCCATCCTGATTAGATAAAATAATAACCAATCTATTCTTGACAGAGCGCACGCTGAGTGTTTTCTTCTCTCTTTCTCCAGGTAGCGACCATATCACGCCTTAATCAAGATAATAATACGGATTATTGACCGAACCCGCTTGTTATACTGAGCTGGGGAACGTTGGTCCCGCTCCAACTTATAATTGTTATAAAACCGAGCAGGAAATTGGGGATTACCAGAATTCCCGTGCCGCCCAAACGAAGAGAGTGCATACTGATGCATCATCTTTGGGTGTGTTCATTACAAAGAACTGTTTCTCTGTATCCTCTACGTCCTGGGTATGTGATACCAGATCAGGATCCTAGATATGTAATCTGTTACGTAGAGCTATAGATAGGTAGAGAACTGAGAACAGGTGATAAGTTTCATGAGGCAGAAAACGGGGCAAGTGTTGCAGCCAAGTCTGTTGGTCACTGTCACCCTGTATTACCAATACATTGATTCTGAACGAATGTTATTAGATACCGAACCTGATATACAAAATCATATCACTCTCTTTATTAGTAAAGAAATGATAAAATTTTGTATTGTTGGATAATGTTTTGAACATTTCCTATATCAAAAGTTGATCGGTTCAGGCACGTTATCTAAAAGCGTTGATGTTCTAAATCAAACTACAGTTCTTAGTATATGGAACACACACAAGAGGAAGAGTTCAGAAATGAACGAATTCTTCTTGAGGTATTGTAGACTAGGTCATATCAATGCGACCCGACTAGCTGAAGTTACATTTAGATGCATATTTAAATCAGTTTGAATTTACATCTTGTGAAACTTGCCAGTCATGTCACAAAGATATAATGACACCAGCTCTGTTTATTGGAAATAGAGAAAGAGTTAGTGAACTCTTGGGACTGATACATGATGATGTATGTAAGGTCCCCTGTCTACACATGCCAGGACTGATTCTTTATACTTCATTACATTCTCTGATGATCTTTCGAGTTTCAGACCTATGTTCCTGTTGAAACACTAGTCCGAACCTTTTGAGATATTCACAGAATATAATTTAGAAGTAGAGAACCAAATACGGGTAAAAGTTTTATGTCCTATAATGAGATCAAGGAGGAGAATAGTTGAGCACGGAAATCCTGGATTATTCTAAAGGAGAATGAGATTCTCTCTCAGCATTACTCCTCCGTATACACCATAGCACGATGGTATATCGGGGCGGAGCAATAGCACCCTATGTGATATGGTGTGCTCTATGATGAGTACTACTGAGTTACCTTTTTCCTTTTGGGAGTTATGCACTTGAGAAGCTGCATACCTATTGAATAGGGTTCAAATCAAATCAGTTGCCTACCACTTCATATGTGATATGGAAAGGGAAGAGCCCATATCTTAAGATGGTTAAGATTTGGAGTTGTCCAGCCTATGTCTAAAAGAAAAATCCGGACAAGCTCGAGGCAAGGTCTGTAATGTAGAACTGGAAAGGTTCCAGCTATACAAAACTGCAGCTGAAGATTTGACAGAATCAAAGGATTCAATAGTTACCAACGAACCTCAGCCTCTCCGCCGATCTAGTAGGGTTCCTCACCCACCTGAGAGATACTTCGGTTCCTCTATGACAGTAGGAGCGAGGATTGCATCATGAGATGATGACCCAACTAGTTTCGAGCTGGCCGTCAGGAGTAAGACTCTGTAAGAATGGCTGGATGCTTAGTGATCTGAGATGGAATCCATGTACACCAACAAAGTATGGACTTTGGTTGCTATATCTGAAGGGTTAAATCCCCATCAGGAGCAAGTATATCTTGAGAAGATTACTTGGTGTAGATGGAAAGGTTGAGACTTTCAAAGCTAGTCTTGTTAAAGGTTTTCGTCATCGACCAGGCGTGGATAATGATGAAACCTTTTTCAGTGGCTATGCTTAAGTCCATCCGGATACTACTTACCACGGCTACATACCATGACTACGATATCTGGCAGTTGGGTGCCATGACTGCTTTTATAAAATGATGTTTTAGAAGAGAGCATCTATAAGTACACAGCCAGAGGGCTTCGTAGACAGTGGGAGCAGCGGAAACGTGTGCAAGATGGTTTATGTGATAAAGCAGGCATCGCGGAGTTGGAACATCTGTTTTGATGGATTAGTCAAAGAATTTGACATCATCAAAATGGTAGATGCACCTTGTATAAACAAAAAGGTAGTAGGGAGTATAGTAACGATCCTCGTAGAGTACGTGGATGACATGCTCCTGATAGGGAAGGAGTTTCCTATGCTACGCTCGGTCAATCTCCACTTATCACAATGATTCTCCATAAAGGATCAAAATGATACCTCCTAAATTCTGGGTTTTGGATCTATGAGATAGATCTAATTGGATGTTAGGATTCTCACTAGTTGTAGTGAGATGGTATCAATCGATCCTGGGGAGAATCACTGGAAGGGTTCCAGGGTGATAATGACGACTGAATGTCAGTCGCAGGCATTGTCTTTACCCTCAGTGGAGGGACGGTATGTTGGAAGAGTTCCAAGAAAGATACCGTGACATACTAGACGATTAAGGCTGAATACATCGCTACTTAAGATGCTACCAAAGAGGCAGTCTAGATGTATATTTGTTCATGAGATGAACTTAGTTCCTCCCATTGTGTGACAATGGAATTGTGGCTTATGCCAAGGAACACCGGTCCCATCAGTAATCCAGACATGTTCTAAGGCAGTGTCACCTGATCATGGAGATGGTTGATCTCCAGGGTGATCGAGGTAAGGAGACGGGACACAGAGGACAACACGGCGGATCCACTCACGAAGGCCTTTTCCCAGAGAGAGACTTTTATGGGATGGTTGAGTATGAGATACTACAACCACTGCTACAAATGGTCCTAGTGCAAGTGGGAGATTGTTAGTTATATGTATGCCCTAGAGACCATTACTGTACATAGGATGTATATTGTAGTGGATGCTGGGACATATATAGGGAGGACTTTCTTGCTCGACATGATAGTATGCTATCTGGTTACTCTTTGCCTTAACGTGTACACTGATTGTCTCTCTATTACATGTTGGTAAAGCCCTTAGGATGTGTACTTGACTACCTGGACTATGATGCAGATCATACTAGTGGGGACATGGTAGTCCATAAGTACATCCTTCAAGGTCCCTAGTCGTGGGTGTATCGAGACGGGGCATCGATATATCAGTGTAGACTAGCGTATACCTTCTCGACCCATACAGATGGGCGATGGATGATCCCATATCCATTGGTGTTTGACATCAGAGATGATATATGGGTGCTCAGTAGAGACTGGGTACACTGGACGGACTCGCCGAGAACTCCCAGATGGTATTATACCTTACGTCAGATGGCAGTTCTCTGGTGACACTGGTACAGAGTAGTCTGTTGACCCGAGATCGTCATAGAGTATTGTGTGGTTCCCACTGTGCTTTGTTTCCATCTTACCACATCCAAGAGGGTGTGCAAAACGGTGGTTTTTGGGTACAGTCCCGAATCACATGGAGGCAATGAGCGATAGGAGGGGATTCGTCTCTCCCGGTATAGGGGGTTGATGTTGCGCTGTGTTCGATTGGCTATAACCGGAAATCCCTGGCCAGGCTTGCTGAGATATACTGGTAAGTGTTACCAGTAGTTTCTCGAACTGTTATAGACCTCATATCGACACGACTTATCGAGCTATTGGGGTCTGACGTTTACCACCCCTAGGCGAGATATGCGACATATCAGACGATCAGACCGGACTGTACGGTAAGTGTTACTGGTTGGATTCACAAGAGTGTGAGCGGGCTTGCTCGTCGATCTTCTGATCGCTCAATACCCGGGTGGCCGTTACGTTTAGCAGACCGCTTGTGGCTTGTGGGTGTTTGATATGATCATCACCTGCTGCCGGCGTATTGACGAGTCTTTAGAGTCCTACACAGAGGTTTCCTGGCTCAAGCGAAACGAAATAGGAGCGCATATGAGATATGTGCGGGACCGAGAATAATGCGTGTATGTGATACCGTATTTCATTCTCGCGATGAATGTATCGATTGGTTGTATGCGATATAACCTAGTTATCGAATCAAGGGTTGATTCGATAAGACAATACATTCGATATTAGTCAGGTTGTATGCGATATGACCGGATCGTTAAATCAAGTGTTGATTTAATGATTTAATGCATAATTATATATTTGATATATTACTTTACATTAACTAGTATTGGTTCACTTTAAATGGATTTTCTCACTTGAATTGTGCAAGTGGTATATGTGATATACTTTTGTGCACTTGATTGTATCATGTTTGATGATACATGTTTACTTGGTTAAGTGTAAAGAATTAAGCCATGGTTAAACTAATGATTAGGGTTTTGTTATCTACTTATTTATTCATCTATTTATTTGTTTATTCTTTTTGGAAAAGATATGAAAAGAATGGTGGCTTTTTTTTGTAGTTTTATTGAAACTTCATGAAGCTTTGACCTAGTCCACCATTCTTGTCTCTTGCTTAACCCTAACCATCATATCTAACCATGGTCTATTCTCTACACTAAACTAAGGTTAGTATTATGATAAGTATTGATTTTCCTTTTCATTTTAATTAACTTATCATAATATTATCTTCTTCTTCTTCATCTTCTTCTTGAAGAAAAAGCTTGCCTCATCAATGGCAACTTGATGAAAAGAGTGAGAAATCCAATTCTAAAGTGAACCCACTTCCTATTTCTTCATCCTCTACCTCTTGCCAAGTAGTATAGGGTGTTTCCTTCACAAGTTTTCTTGACTTGGTGAAGTTGGAGCTTGATCTAGCGATGCCTCGACGTAGATCATCTTCGGCATCGTCGTCGATGACCTAGCCCGCTTTTTCTCCGATGAAGCCGACGCTAGAGCCCAAGATCCGATTTGTACAGCGAGGAGACTTCATCGCGGAGCAATGGAGGTGGAGAACCGGATCTACAAAGGTTGTATTTCCGTTTACTATTTAGTTAAGTTGTTAACTAGTTTCTTTTTCGCCTAAACTTCTAGCCAACGATCCGTATTAGGGTTTCTCGGCACCGTAATTTTTGAAATTGGCATGGTTGATGCCTTGTGAGACCTCTTGAGAATGCCTAGGAACCCTACAATTTGCGACTGTACCAAAAATCCACCTGTTTGCACGACTCGGCAGAGACGCGGTACGGAGGAAATCAAAGCACAGTGGGAATCGTACAAGACACTATGACGATCTCGGGTCTACAAACTAACCAGTACAAGTGTCGCCAAAGAACTGCTATCTGACAATTGGTATATATACCATCTAGGAGTTCTCGGCGAGTCCTGTTCGGTGTACCCATTTTCCAATGAGCACCTATGTACAATCTTTGATGTCAAACGCCAATGGTTGTGGAATCAACCATCGCCCCCCAGGGTCAGGAAACGTACACACTAGTCTAACTTGGTAATACCGATGCCCTGTCTCGATATACCCTCAACTAGGAACTATTAAAGGATATGCTTATAGACTATCCAGGCCCCACTAGTATGATCTCATCATAATCCTGGTAGTCAAACATAATCCTAAGGGCTTCATTAACATGCATATAAAGATATGAAATATAACACAAGTTAAGATGAAGATAAACCATATAGCATACTATTATTTCGAGCAAAGGTTGTTTCTGCACATATACATACCTAGCATCTTATATAATACAGGCCTCTAGGGCATACATATCTAACAATCTCCCACTTGCAGTAAGGCCTGTAGTTGATGCAATAAGTACCAACTGTCTGTATTAGAACCAGTTGCCTGCGTACCGCATGCCCAACAGCTCGAAAAGTTTCTCAAACTGGACTTGAGGGATGGCCTTAGTGAATGGATCTGCTGTGTTTCCTTCATGTCTACTCTCCGTACCTCGATGTCCGGGTGATCCACTATCTCCCTGATGAGGTGATACCGCCTCAAGATATGTCTGGATTTCTGATAAGACCTTGGTTCCTTTGCCAAAGCCATGGCTCCATTGTTATCGCAATACAGAGGTATTGGATTAGCAATGGATAGAACCACTTGAAGTTCGGAAATGAGCTTCCTCATCCAGACTGCCTCTTTTGCGGCATCATTAGAAGCAATATACTCAGCTTCCATCATGGAGTCGGCGACGACATCTTATTTGGAACTCTTCCAACATACCGCCCCTCCATTTAGGGTAAATACAAACCCTGAGATGGACTTACTATCATCCTTGTCGCTCTGGAAGCTGGAGTCGGTAAATCCCTCCATTTGGAGATCTCCGTTACCATACACCAAGAACATTTCTTTAGTTCTTCTCAAGTACTTCAGAATGTTCTTCACAGCAGTCCAGTGTTTCTCCCCTGGGTTGGATTGATACTTGCTTACTGCACTCAGTGCATAAGCTACATCTGGATGAGTACAGAACATTGCATACATTATAGATCCTACTGCTGAAGTGTAGGGAATAATGCTCATGCGAGCCCTCTCTTCATCAGTCTTTGGAGATATCTCTTTGGAGAGGGTGATCCCATGACAAGCGGGTAAATTACCCCTCTTGGAATCTTCCATACTAAACCTCTTTAGTATGGTATCAATGTATCTCGATTGGGACAATCCTAATAATTTCTTAGATCTATCTCTATAGATCTTAATCCCGCGAGTGTACGAGGCATCGCCCAGGTCTTTCATGGAGAACCTTTGCGATAAGAATAGTTTGACCGATTGTACCATAGGAATATCATTTCCTATTAAGAGAATGTCGTCCACGTACAATACGAGGAATGTAACAGTACTCTCTACAATCCTTTTATAAATGCATGGTTCATCCACATTTTTGATAAAACCAAACTCTTTGATTGTATCATCAAAGCATATGTTCCAACTTCGTGATGCTTGCTTTAATCCGTAGATGGATTTAAGCAGCCTGCATGCTTTTCCGCTGCACCCACTATCAATGAAGTCTTCTGGCTGATCCATAAAAATGCATTCTTCTAAATTACCATTTAGGAATGCCGTTTTAACATCCATCTGCCAGATCTCATAATCATAGTGAGCAACTATAGAAAGCAGGATCCGAATGGATTTGAGCATAGCGACTGGTGAAAAGGTTTCATCATAGTCCAGTCCTGGTCTTTGACGAAATCCTTTTGCTTCCAGCCTAGCTTTATAGGTCTCCACCTGACCATCCACACCGATCTTTCTTTTAAAGATCCATTTGCACCCTATGGGTTCTACTCCAGAAGGTGCAACCTCCAAAGTCCATACTTTGTTGGTGTGCATGGATTCCATTTCGAATCTCATGGCATCCGGCCACTTCACTGAGTCACCACTCGTGATAGCTTGCTGAAAACTAGTAGGGTCATCATCATCTATGATGCAATCTTCTCTATCACCATCAATTAGAAAACCGTAGTATCTATCAGGTGGGAGAGAAGTCCTACTAGATCTACGGAGTGGTTAAGGTTCGTCAGGTTCTATTGAAATCTCAGATTCAACCAAATTATCGGTAAATGTTTGTGTATCTAGAATTTCTTCCAGTTCTACCGCATTGCCAACAGTATCATTTTCTAAAAATGTGGCATATTGAGAAACAAACACTCTTTGTTCCTCCTTGTGGTAGAAGAGATATCCATACGAGTGTTTTGGATATCCCACAAATCTACACAAAACCGATCGTGTCTCGAGTTTGTCTAGATTCAGCTTTTTCACATAAGCCGGACAACCCCATATCCTAAATCTTTTAATAGATGGTCTCTTCCCATATCATATCTCATATGGGGTGGTAGACACGGTTTTGGTCGGCACCCTGTTCAAAAGATGAATCGCAGTCTCTAATGCGTGCCCCCAGAATGATATTGGTAACTCAGCATCACTCATCATAGATCGTACCATATCTAATAGGGTGCGATTCCTCCTTTCCAATACTCCATTGTGCTGTGGTGTGTACGGAGGAGTGAGCTGAGAAAGAATCCTATTCTCTTTTAGGAAATCTAGAAACTCTGAGCTTAGATACTCACCTCCTCGATCTGATCGAAGTTTCTTGATACTTAAGCCTGTTTGTTTTTCTACTTCAGATTTATACTCTTTGAACTTTTCGAAGGCTTCAGACTTATGTTTCATCAAGAACACATGTCCAAATCTTAAGAAGTCATCAGTAAAGGTTATGAAGTATGAAAAACCATCTCTTGCATGTGTAGACATTAGTACACATACGTCACTATGTATGAGGCCTGAGTGTTCAGTAGCTCTCTCTCCGTATCTAGTAAACGGAGTTTTGGTCATTTTACCCTTGATGCAAGACTGGCAAGTCGCATAAGATTTATATTCGAATGAGTTTAAATATCCATCTTTATGTAGCTTGGTTAGTCTTGTTTCGTTAATATGACCAAGTCTACAATGCCAAATGAAAGCTTCATTTATGTCGGAAACCTTTCTTTTGTTTGTGTGTTGTACGTTAAAAACTGTATGTTGGTTTAGGACATATATCCCGTTATTTAATATACCAGACCCAATCAACTCTTGATTAAGGTTAATGTTCATAATATTAAATTTCAATACAAAATTATATCCTGCATTGTCCAACACCGATACAGATATAATATTACATAACATAGAGGGTACAAAATAACACGGGTTCAAAACCAATATACAACCCAACGATAAACCAAGGTGATACTCTCCCACTGCTGTAGCACGTACTGAGGAACCATTCCCAACCCGGAGAGTGTGTTCACCTTTCTTCAAAAACTTTCTATTTCTCAGCCCCTGCAGACAATTGCAGATGTGAGATCCTGACCCAGTATCTAATACCCAGGAAGCAGAGTTAATTGAAAAACAGTTTTCTATTACAAACACACCTGAAGTGGAAGCTTCACCCTGCTTCTTCTTCTTGAGGTCGTCCAAGTATCCAACACAGTTTCTCTTCCAATGCCCAGTCTGGTGGCAGTGGAAACATTCCCCTCGCCCTGTCGCAGCAGCCCCTTTCTTGTCCCTTCCTGGTGCCTTTTTCACTCCGCCTCTCTGCTTGATGTGATTCTTCTTCTTCTTTCCCTTTCCCTTAGATTTGGCTTTTGGGATGGAGGAAGAAGATGGCCCAGCAATAAGAGCGGGAGTTTTCGGTACCTTTAGTGTGCTCTCTGCACTCCTCAACATATTGGGGAGTTCAGGCAAAGACTTCTCCATGTTGTGCATGTTGAAATTTTCAATGAATTGAGCAAAGGCAGGGGAAAGGGACTGTAGAACAATATCAACATACTGCTCGTTCTCCATGGTCCAACCTAGGTCCTCAAGTTCTTCGATAAGTCCAATCATCTTCAATACATGGCCACTTACAGACGTGCCAGCAGCCATTCGCATCTGAAACAGCTTTCGAGATGCCTCGTATCGGAGAGTACGAGATTGCTCTCCATACAACTCCTTTGTATGGAGAAATATGGATTGAACATCCATCTTTTCATGCTGCTTCTGATGTTCATTGTTCATAGAAGCAAGCGCGAGATACTTGGCTGTGGCACAGTCTATATCTCATGTCTTGCGGATTTCTTTATCCGCAACTGAAGATTCTGGGCCTGGGATAGGAGGGGCTGGAGTAGTCAGGACGTATCCGACCTTATCATAGGTCAGGGCAATATTCACGTTCCTTAGCCAATCTTTGTAATTCGGTCCCGTGAGTTTATTTTTGTCTAATAAAAGCTTAAGTCCCGTCATAGGTATCTGCCATTGGGAGAGAGAAAAGAAGACACTCAGCGATTGCTCTTGCATAATTAGATAGGTTATTAATCTTATCTAACTGATGTCTCCTACTGCTTTTTATCAAATTTTCCTTCAAACCTTTCAAAAAGAAAATTAGCCAGGATTAATTGCAATCTGCAAGTTTACTACCCGGTCAGCCAGGGCAGTGTCGGTACTTCGAGGGAGGTTCCCTGTGTTTTCATACGGAACTAATTAAAGTAAACCCCGTTTTCCTAGAGACGTAACCCCATTGATACCTTTCTATACACCTACTGGATTAGCTAATTGTAAAGTGCAAAATTCTCCCGGGAGTAACTTTTACTTACAGTGGGATCGGGATCCAACCATCAAATAGAAGGTATGCAATCTCATTGCAAATTTCAACTCTTGAAATTCCTGATTTGATTTTTACCCCTAGTGACTTATGACCTTAATTATGGTCAACAAATCATAAGCACTAGTCAAGTTCTACCCGCCATTTTGGGATTGATTTAGACCCACCCGCAAGATCCTTAACTATGGTCAACAAAGTTATGCGAATGTCCTAATCGATCGCATCAAATGCTTTGTAGGAAGACATCACTTAGCTACCGTACACCACGCCTTAACTATAGTCAACAAACATGGCACGAATACTAAGTACTCTGCTTCCTAAAATGGCGGAGGGCAACGGATGGTTTTTATGAAAACCCTTGACGTTTTGAACTTGATATTGTTGTAGAATCGAGTGAAAAGAGTGGTTTAAGATCCAGTTTTAAAAATCGAATGGTTTTGTCGTGTCTTTCTAATTTTGCTAAAGTGGTCACTCCCGGTGAAGGGATCTCAGCTCTTTCCTCATCGAATGAGGTGCAGGATATTGATGAATACCACGATGCAAAACAAAAGTTAGATCAACTATAAAAACAATCGAGTTATTTGTAACATTTGCTAGTTTCGCTAAAGCGGTCACTCCCGGTGAAGAGATCTCGGCCCTTTCCTCATGGAATGAGGTGCAGGATATTCAAGAATACCACTATGCAAAGAAAAAACTAGAGTTACCCATTTAAAAAAATTTGATTCTACAACATCTTCAGGTTTCTTTTTTTTCACATTAATCACATTAATGTTGTCCCATCATTTACGTTTCCTAAACATCACAGAAAAGAAACGAAAATAGAGCGAACGCTTATGCCATCCGCATTCGCCACTGGGCCCCGTCATGCACCGTTAGGTTACTTAACGGCAGAGCGGGGGCTGGACTAGCGCAGGTGAAAAACATAAGCAACGTTTATTATATATCTCATATATAAATATAGCCATTACAGATCACAGATGAATACATTGGATATACTAGGAATTCCGCATTTCATTCAAGCCTTAATGAAAGACGGGTTCCACGGTCGTGATGAATAGCCAAAACCCCACCCTAGACCCCTACGGGTGCGGCAAACTACCCGGCAAATTCCCGAAGTGGAGCAACCTCCCTCAACAAAGTGAGTAGGCCACTCGGCACTTCGAAAACCAGGTAGTTTGTGCACCGCACCTTGGGTCTATCCTAAGAGAAAAAACAGTAAAAAGAAATTATACAACGGTGGTTACAACCTCAACCCGGATGTGCCCCGCAAAATAATATTACATTGCTTTTTACAAATTACATTGAATGAAAGAAAAGAAAAACGCTCTTCTCACATCCCCCGGCCATTCATCACGACGATCCAACAAATTCATACACACATACCATCTCATGATATCATTACAGAAGTGTGCAACCCCGACTAATCGACTTATAGCAATTAGTCGACGTTTCAAACACACATATCATCAACCAAGAAGACCCAATTAGCCAAGCACTTTAGAATTTCGATCGATAATTTTAAACCATACCAACACTTGTCACAATCCAGAGCACAATCAACTTTGTGTAAATTCCAGATATCCCAGAAACACAATTTTCTTAATCTAAACAAACTTCTGAAAAACGAGTCAACTCGGCCTTGACTCGGCCGCGGATCGGCGGCCAAATACTGAGTCTGGCCGCGGATCCGCGGCGTTCTTGGCGAGTTAGAGTCTAGTTTTTCTACAGTATGCTTAGAAAACCCTGCATGTATTTTTAAGGCCACTGAATTGATTTTTTGAACACTTTAAAAATGGACAGAAAACGGGGACAGAAAATGTGTTTTTCCGGGAAAAATTCGTCGATCGAAGTTCTAACTTTTGGCTAATAATCTAATTATGGTTTAGTTAGGCTCTGATACCATGTTAGTGCATGTTGCATGCTCCCAGAACTCTTGTGAGGCGGCGGAAACGATAAACGAAAAATTTCTTTGCATACAACACGCACATAACCCAAGATCTTTTCTAAACCACAACTAGAAAACCCTAACTAGAGATTTTATCTACTATGTTAGGAGTTATACCTTGATGATCCGGTCCTTCGGGTCTTCTACTTGATGAACTCCTTGGCTCCTTTGACGTTGCCGATGAGCTCGATCTCCGGCCACCCCAAGACCTAGATGATCCACGCGAGAGTTGTCATGCAAGCTAGAAACTCTTAACAAGAGTTTAACCTAGAGACCAAGTTTGCTAGAAGAGATTACTACGATCATGTAGAGATTAGGGTATTGGATTATCTTTAACCCTAAGCCTTTGTTTCACAACACATGTGAAGGGTAAAGCGTAGGATGAAGGAGGAGGAGAGAGAAGGGGAGAGAAAGTGTTTTTCATAAATGAGAGAGTTCTTGCATGAGAAAATGATATATTGCAAATAAAATAGTTGAGCATATAATATAAAATTAGCACCATGCTTCAATAGTAATTCCAAAACAATATAAAATTAAATAACCCATTCTTGAAACCATGCTTGGACTTTCTTATTTCCACCTCATTTATTTATTTTCATAAAATAAATAATGTCATTATGAGGTGGCACCTTCTAGAAGGTATTATTGTAACAATTACAAGAATATCCCTCCTCCCTATACCGTATACCCGAATCCGAATTCCGAAAAATACGAATACCATTAATCCAATGATATAATACCGGTATCCGGCTTAAACCAAAGCCTACCAGTATTATTGTTCCGATTATTATTCTTGTAACAATTACACGAACATAATCGAAACCCTGTCGTAACACCTTACAGCTGCCGTAACAGCTTACGACCTCTACATCTTTCGCCTGAACGAGAGAACCCTCTGTGTGGGACTCTAAAGACTCGACAGTACGCTATAGTGGGTTTAACCACAAGCGCGTCAGCGGCACTTGCTGTGCGTAACGGCTACCCAGGTACATGACGAAAAAGTGGCCGACGAGCGAACTCATCACAACCCCAACGAGCTTGCAAGCAACACTTACCGTACAGTCCGGTCTCTTCGTCTGATACGTCGCATATGAAGTCTAGGGGTGGTAAATGTCATACCCCAGTAACTTTATAAGTCATGCTGATTTACGGCCCATAACAGGCCGAGAAAGTACTGATAACACTTATCAATAAATCTCGAGAACCCTGGCCAGGGATTTGATGTTATGGCCGATCAAGCATAGCGCGACACCAACTCCCTATACCGGTAGAGACGAAACCACTCCTATCGCTCACTGTCTCCATGTGATTCGGGACTGTACCCAAAATCCACCTGTTTGCACGACTCGGCAGAGCCGCGGTAGGGAGGAAATCAAAGCACAGTGGGAATCGCACAAGACACTATGACGATCTCAGGTCTACAGACTAACCTGTACAAGTGTCTCCAAAGAACTGCTATTTGACAATTGGTATATATACCATCTAGGAGTTCTCGGCGAGTCCTGTTCGGTGTACCCGTTCTCCAATGAGCACCTGTGTACAATCTTTGATGTCATACACCAATGGTTGTGGAATCAACCATCGCCCCCCAGGGTCAGGAAACGTACACACTAGTCTAACTTGGTAATACCGATGGCCTGTTTCGATATACCCTCGACTAGGAACTATTAAAGGATATGCTTGTAGACTATCCAGGCCCTACTAGTATGATCTCATCATAATCCTGGTTGTCAAGCATAATCCTAAGGGCTTCATCAACATGCATATAAAGATATGAAATATAACACAAGTTAAGATGAAGATAAACCAGATAACATACTATTATTTCGAGCAAAGATTGTTTCTGCACATATACATGCCTAGCATCCTATACAATACATGCCTCTAGGGCATACATATCTAACTACTCTAATGACTCATCAATACACTGACGGTGGGTTTAACCAAAAGCACGTCAGTGGTACTAGCTGTACGTAACGGTTGCCCATGTATCGAACGAAAGGGAAGCTGACGAGCGAACTCATCCTGAAACCCTACTGAGCCTGACAGTGACAATATCCATACAGTCCGGTCTGTTCATCTAAGAGTATCGGATATCGAGTCTACGGGGATGGATAAAGTCAGACCCCTAATAACGCAATAATTCGTGTCGGTATGAAGCCCATCACCACCTGAGAAACTACCGATCCTAGATCGGTAATTCTCGACTACCTTGGCCAAGGTTTTCTGGTGATGGCCACCCGTACACTGTGCGACATCAACCCCCAATACCGGGAGAGACGAATCCCCGACGGTCCGCTCACTTCCTCCATGTGGCTCGGGACTGTACCCAACTAAAACCTGTTTGCACGACTCCTTTGAGCCATGGTAGGGTAGTAATCAAAGCACAGTGGGAACTCACACGAGACAAATGACGATCTCAGGTCGACCGATAACCTGTACACATGTCACCTGGGAACTGCTATCTGAAAATAGGTATAATACCAACTAGTAGGTTCCCGGCGAGTCCTATCCGGTGTACTCATAACCGAATGAGCATCTGTATAAATCTTAGGTGAACTAACTGACACCAGTGGCTTGTGAGACCGGCCACCGCCCCTCGTCGGGGTCTCGAACTGTATACACTAGTCTACTCTGGAGTATCGATGCCCAGTCTCGAAACTCCCACGACTAGGGACACATTAAGGATGTGCTTATAGACCCCAGCTCCCACGTATATGATCGCCATCATACTGCTGGCTGTCAAGCAAGAATCCTATGGGTACTATCAATATGTACATGATGATAAAGACAAATCAGATAGCATACTATCATCTCGAGTAAGACTGTGCTACCGGTATAGGTCCTCCCTCAATCATTGCAATCACGTACCCGCGACCCAGTAATTGACTTCGAGGGTACTATATCCAACAATTTTTTCATTTAGAAAAATCTAGCAAGCTTTTTCTCATGAAGAAGAAGATGAAGTGATGAAGATGAGAAAATGAAACTCTTGAGGTGAGAATAGCAACCATGTGTGAGTTAATGTCATACACTAACTCATATAGAGAATATACCATGGCTAAACAATAATGGTTGGGTTGATAAATATCTTCAAGTAAAACAAAAAGAGTGGACTTGGTCAATGGTTCCACAAGCTTCTATAAGCTTCAACCATGTGACAATTTCCAACCAATTTTGATTTATTTTAAATAAATAAAACCCTTCATTATTATTTGCAAGGTGTGAGTCTTATACACCCATGTATCATGTGGCATCTAGCATGACATAAAATAATGTATATTAATATATATCACATATATACTAAGTGTACACTAGTGAGAAAACGAAATGTTTAAGTGAGCTAATATTAGTTAATGTAAATCAATATATCACATATATAATTATACATTAAATTATTGAATCAACACTTGATTTATTAATCTGGCTATATCACATATAACCGACTAATATCAAATGTAACATTCTATCGAATCAACACTTGATCCGATAACCCAGCTATATCACATATAACCGACCGATATCATAAATCGCGAGAATAGAATGCGGTATCACATACGCGCATTAATCTCGGTCCCGCACATATCACATATGTGCTCCTACTTCGTTTCGCATGAACTAGGAATTCTCTGTATAGGACTTTAAAGACTCGTCAATACGCCGGCAGTAGGTGGTGGTCATATCAGTCATCTACAAGCCGCAAGCGGTCTGCTAAACGTAACGGCCACCCGGATATTGAGCGATCAGAAGATCAACAAGCAAGCCTCCTCATACTCCTGCGAATCCGATCAATAACACTACCATACAGTCCGGTCACTTCGTCTGATATGTTGCATATCTCGCCTAGGGGTGGTAAACGTCAGACCCCAATAGCTTGATAAGTCATGCCGATGCAAGGTCCATAACGGGTCGAGAAAATACAGATAAAACTTACCAGTAAATCTCATCTACCCTAGCATGGGATTTCCAGTTATGGAAAATCGAGCATAGCGCAACATCAGCCCCCAATACCGGGAGAGACGAAATCCTCTCCTATCGCTCATTGCCTCCATGTGACTCGGGACAGTACCCAAAAACCAACTGTTTGCACGACTCGGTAGAGCCGTGGTAGGGTGGAAATCAAAGCACAATAGGAGACATACATGACTCTATGACGATCTCGGGTCGACAGACTAATCTGTACCAGTGTCACCAGAGAACTGCTATCTGACGTGAGGTATAATACCATCTAGGAGTTCTCGGCGAGTCCGTTCAGTGTACCTAGTCTCCACTGAGCACTCGCATATGATCTCTGATGTCAAACACAAATGGATATAGGATCATCCATCGTACATCATATGGGTCGAGAAGCTATACGCTCGTCTACTCTGGAATATCGATTCCCTGTCTCGATATTCTCTCGACTAGGAACAATTGAAGGATGAACTCATGGACTGACCAGGCCCCACTAGTATGATTTGCATTATAATCCCGGGAGTCAAGTACACATCCTAAGGGCTTTATCAAAATGTAACAGAGAGACTGTAAGTGTACATGTTAAGATAAAGAGCAACCAGATAGCGTACTATCATGTCGAGCAAGAAAGTCCTCCCTATATATGTCCCAAAATCCACTATAATATACATCTCATGTACAATAATGGCCTCTAAGGCATACATACAACTAACTGATGGGTCTTATCTTCGTGACCTCGTAAGGAGGAATATTGCATTACGCTCTCTCCTTAACAGAACCCAGGACCAATAATGAAGTGGAATATTAAGTTTTGATAGTTGGTCTTGAGATCGCTATCGATATGGGAATCAAGGACCTCCTTATATATGGAGATTCTCAGTTGATTGTCAGTCAAGTAAATGGTGACTACAAGACATGCAAAGCGGAACTAATAATGTATGGTGAAAGAGTGCAGTTGCTGTTGACCCAAATCCCTTCCCATACTATAGAAAGCATACCGTGAGCTGAAAACAAGGCGGATGCGTTAGCAAAGTTGGCTAAAGAATTAGCCGATGAAGACCTCGATGACGTAAGGATCGTTGTTCAAAGCCGCAGGATCCTAGCGCCAGGACATATACCTTTGGAAGACCTAGAACTATCCGAAGAAAAAGAAACGACCAAACGAGAAGTTCTCCAAATATAGAACGAGGAGGAGGTCGACGATTGGAGATAAGTATTCATATGCTACTTCAAGTCCCAAAGCACACCTCAAGATGCGTCATCTAGACATTAGTTCCCGAAATGAGCTATGTTATTCGTCTTTGTCAATGATACTCTATTCAAGAGATCTTTAAACTTCATATGGTTAAGATGTCTAGGGCCGAAACAAGCAAAGAAAGTCGTCTAAGAAGTACATGACGGACTTTCCGACTCTCATCAAGCAGGACCAAAAATGAAGCAGAAGATAAAAAGAATGGGCTACTGGCCTACGATGATTCAGGACTGCCTCGAATATGTGAAACAGTGTCACTTATGTCAAATACATGGGGACTTCATACATCGGTATCCAAATCTGCTACATCCGACAGTAGCCAGTTGTCCGTTTGAGATGTAGGGAATAGATATAATCGGCCTTATCGAACCAGCGTCATCAAGAGGACATCGGTTTATACTAGCAATAACCGATTACATCTCTAAGTGGGCAGAAGCAGTGCTGCTAAGGGAGGTGTAGACAAAGAATATCTTCCACTTCTTCAAAACCCATGTTATCGACCGGTTCGAAACTCTGCGACAGATAATCTTGGATAATGGGCCTACCTATAGAAGCCACAAAATAAGTCTCTTCTCACAGCAGCACAAGATAGACTGGAGATACTCCTTAGTCTATAATTCTCGGGCCAATGGTCTAGCTAAAGCATTCAACAAGATTTTTACCAAGATTACAAAAGAGACGGTTTCCAAAAACAAAAAGGACTGGCACGAAAGGCTGCATGAAGCACTTTGGGCGTACTGAACAACGTTCAAGACGGTCACAAATACAACACCATAAGTATTGGTGTTCGGCGCTGAAGCAGTACTCCCACTCGAGATAGAACATCCCTCATTACGAGTGGCAGTTCAATACGAGCTAATGGATGAAGAAAATTCTCATCTTAGGCTCGAGGAACTCGATGCTCGCGACGAAACCCACCTTATGGCTCAGCAAAATTTGGATGCTTATAAGGCAAGGGTGACATGGTTATATTAAAGCCTAACCAGGACGAGAACATTTGGCCAAGACGAACTCATTCTAGTTGTTAAAAGACCTATGATTCCTAATCGTGCAAAATGGGGGAAGTTCGAGCTAAACTATGAAGGCCCGTACATCATAGATAAAGTCTACGAAGGTGGAGCTTATCTGCACATAGACAAGCATAGAGAAAGGCCATTCCGGCCGATAAACGGTCGATTCCTCAAAAAGTACTACGCTTAAAGAGTCGCAATTTAGGTCAATGATAGGTGGCGACGCTTGTGTTCTCTATCTTCCTAAGTTAAAACTCTGAAAGTGCTGTCAAATGATATTCATCCCAAACATGGGAATGTTGGACTGAAACGTCCCTAAAATAATATTGGACCGAAATGTCCTTAAACTAATATTCGTCACAAACATGGGAATATTGGAACGAAATGTCCCTAAACTAATGTTGGAGCGAAACGTCCCAAAACTAATAATGGACCATTGCGTCCTTAAACTGGTAACGGACCGAAATGTCCTTAAACTATCAATTCTTCCTAAACACGGGAATGTTGGACCGCGATGTCTTTAAACTAGCATATTTCCCTACGGTATTGGTCATATGACCAGCCGTACACAATCCACGGGCACAAACGATCCATGTTCTCCATGTCTCCAATGGACAGAAATGTCCTTAAACTAATAATGAACCACGAAGTTCTTAAACTAACATATTGCCCTACGGTATGGGTCATATGATCACCGTATACAATCAACGGGCATAAAAAAATCATATCCTTCCTAGGTCCCATCTAATGCGGTTTTTCGAAGAATGTCACGATCTACAGCTGTTAGTGTGTTACCTTATGGGCCTCCTAAAAAAGGATATGTCCATAAGTAAAATAGGCATGGATGAAAACTCGAAAGGGCGTCGTGAGTAAAAACAGCAGGGCTACCGGCGAGCTTATGAAAACCCGAAAGGGCGCGAACTCGTTAAAAGAAAAGAAAGATGAATTTGCGAAGTTCTCTCGACTTTGTAAGAAGAAAACATCTGCGTGAGATCCTTATGACTCATAAAAAAGCAACACACTTACGAATCCATATGATTCCTAAGAAGAAAATGCACTTACGAGATCCTCATGACTCGTAAGGAGAATATACCCTCTATAAGACCCTCGCGGCTTATAGAATTCAAAAGGCTTAAGTTATAGGGATCTAAACCTATTCTTAAGCCATCAAAACCCCATAAATTTATGCCTTATAAGTGGTCCAATATCGACCCTTGTATACAATCCATGGGCATAAAAGAAAGGGAACCATATTTTCCTACAATGCTTCGTCAAAAGAAGAGCCAAGTCTTGACGGTACATCTATAGCCTAGTGACTATCTCGACGTTCTTCCTCATTCCAATAGGGTGCAGGCGCAACTGTCAAATAAAATCAGAGCAATGGTTATTCCTAGCTCCAGATCTTGATTGCGATACATACAGCATAGAGGTCATACGGATGTCTACCTTACTTCAGCGAAGAATAAGTGCGACACCAAAGCGAAAGCGAAGTGACGGCATGGGCCAGCATTGGGTCTTAATGGCAAGCCTAAAGACCATTGGATGTCACCTGTTCCTAGAAGGGTGCGGTTATGACTCATCGGGGCTTCAAATCAAGCCTAACCTCAAGTAAAGTGCCACAACAATACCCAACGCTTGATTTTCCGATGGTAATATGGATATTCCAACCTAAGAAGATTACTTGAAATCGTCTTGTCCAGCCTTAAGAGAGATCAGAGACACGAAAAACGCGAGGCTACTCGAGCAGCAACCTAAGGGACTGCATGTCGAGAATATATCAGCCAACGCGACGGTACGATGGACTTAACCCAGTACTACAAACTTAATGGACTCCTGTATCGAAAGGGGTTATCTATATTTCATGTTAGGATACACCTGTGAGATCTTCTCGACTCGTGGAGAGAAACATCTTTATGAGAACCTTGCGGCTCATAAAGTTGAAAAATCCTAGGAGCCCTCACAAACTGAGAGAAGGTAAAAGGAAAAGATAACTGAATAATCCTATTCATTTTTCTCCTGAACCAGAATCCATCTTTGAATCTGGAAAAAAGTTCCTACGAGTTCGTATATAACCATACGATGGATTTATCCAATGGAAGTGGATGTTCGTAGTGATACGGGGTGTTCTGGAGAAATGCAAAAGGTAAAAGAAGGAGTGGCAATATTGTATGCAACTCAGACAATCCAAAAGCCAGTGTTATAAGAAAGTTCGGTTAACTTGGTTACTGAGTTATAGTCCAGGGTCGGGCCATGGTCCCTGTCAAAGAGAGATAGAGAGAAAAGAAACACTCTGCGTGCACTCTAACCTAGATCAGAATGGTTAATCACTTTATCTAATCAGGATGTCTCCCACTGTAACCTCAAATTCTCCTCCAAACCTTAAAGAAGAATTAGTCGGGATCACCCGAGGAGTAAACCAACTCATCAGTAGGAATCGGGATCCAACTATCATCGCATGATAACGTGACGGAATCCACTCACGTTATCACACTCCAGAACGTATGCGCATGCCTGGCAAGTTTCAGTTTCTTTAGAAACTCCCGATGTGTGTTTTTACCCCTAAGACCAAAGTGACCTTGACTGAGCCAACATATCAAAGGATCCTAGTCAAGTTCAACCCGTCATTATCTTGATTGCATTAGACCCACCCGCACGAGTACTTGACTGAGCCAAAATGACCGCACGACTGTCCTAACCAATCGCATATCCATGTAACAGAAAAGCATTACATAGCTACCGAACACTACGCCTCGGCTAAGCACGACATACGTAGCACGAATACTATGCAATACTAATCTGAAATGATAGAGGGCTACGGCTGGTTTTTTTGGCGAAAACCCTTTAACGTAATGAACTTGATATTGTTGATGGAACCGGATAGCTTTTTATAAATATATAGTGGTGAAAACGTTTGCTAAAGAGGTCACTCCAGGTGAAGGGATCTCGGCTCTTTCCTCGTAGAATGAGGTGCAGGATATTCCAACTGAATACCACGATGCAAAGCAAAAAGTAATCGACTATAGTGAAGTTATTACCCTGACACAAACTCCTACCCAAGGGGTCACTCCCGATGAAGGAATCTCGGCCCTTGCCTCGTCGAATGAGGTGCTGGATATTCATAACCGAATACCTCTGTGCAAAACAAAAGAGAACATCCTTGCAATAACAGCTTTTGAGAATTGTTCCAACAACATCGAATTGGTTTGTTTTCCTTGCATTGATCTGAAACAACGCAGACCCATCAATTAATCACACCACCAAAAAAATGAAAATATAATGTACGTATATGCCATCCGCGTTCGCCACTGGGTCCCGTCATCACACGTTAGGTTACTTAACTAACGACAGAGCGGGGAATAGACTAGCGCGGGTGTAAAACATATACAACATCTATTAGTATATATATCAATATATAATAATCGCTCCAGGTGTGATAAATGCAACATCACAGAAAAGTAATAAGTATCACAGAACAATACAGATAATCTAGGATCCCCGGATTTCATTGAGCCGCAAGTGAAACCCGACGTTCCCCTGGTCATGTAGATAGCCTGTATAATGAAAACCTAGACCCCTACGAGCGCGGCAAGTTACCCGCCAAAACCAGAAGTGAGGCAACCCCCTTCAGCATAGTGAATGGACAACCCAGCACTTCACGGAATCCAGTAACTTAAGAACCCCTCCTTTGGTTAACCTGTACCCCCTACGAGTGCGGCGAATAGCCCGCCAATTCTAAAGTGAAGCCCCCTCCGTCTCAAAGCCATGAGATGCGGACCCGTTGCCCTCTAGAACCCGGCTATTCGTGCACCCCACCGTAGGGTAACCCTAGTACAGAAAAGAAAAAAAATATGTACAACGGGTACATCGACCTCAACCCGGTCGTGCCCCAAAAGAATAATATACAAACAGGCAGTGACAGCAGTCCACATATCGGACGCTCACCCCGCGATATCAAATGTACAAATAAACAAAACTGTACTAACATTGCACCAAGCTATCCACCACGACAAATCCGCAACAATACAGCACAACACAGAACATCAACGTGAATGTCACGTTCGCAAACCCGTCTAAAAAAGCTATATCAATTAGACAAGATTTACCGCTCGAGTGACATTCACGGTCGCAGATAGTAATGTAAGTACTGTGAACTATCATATGTAAAATTTCGATCGACAAAATTTCCCGAAGTGGCCCCAAGTGCAAAACCTAGCACTCAAACAAATCTGGGCCTAAACTAAATATTCCAGAAACCACAATTCCACCTCAAAGACACCCAGAAGAAAGACGAAGCTCTGAGCCTACATTACCACCGCGGATCCACGATAAACATGCCAGTTCTGCCGCGGTTGTGCTTTCAAATTTCTTCAGGGGTCTTAAAAAAGCCTGCATGATTTTCTGACTTACTCAAAATAATTTTTAGACCACAAAACAATTTCTAAAGAAACTGCAAAAAATGGAATCGTGGTTTTGGAAATTTCGTTCAATCGATGTTTTAAACTTGTTAGAACAAGGTAGTAAAGATTAATGGCGTGGCTCTGATACCATGTTGGGTTACGGCAGCGTCGCGGCCCTCAATCCGAGGCCAAATACTGAACAAAAACTTTTCAAACTTGGCGCTACCGCAACCATTCATCCAGATCGAACCATTAATGCTAAACTAGCTAACAACTAAAATAATAGAATGGCTATAACGATCGATCTGTGTCCTTCGGTCTTTAACCACCATCTTTAGCTGCTCGCGGCATCTCCGATCTCGCTCGATCTCCGGTCTCTTCATCGAAGTGGCACCACGTCAAGAAGTCTTTTTACGGGCTCCCGCTTCAAACCGAAGCAACTCGAACATGAAGTTCGCTAGCCGACATGACCAAGGTGAAGTAGAGAATGTGTGTAATAACATTATCTCAAGCATCCATTGATTCTCAACTCATAAGATTGTATGGATGGAGATTGAAGATGATGCCATGGATGAAACTTATGAGCTAGAGAAGGAAGAAGAAGAAGAGCTAGACTTATTATTGTGTTGGAATGAAAAATGAGAGCACTAGAACTAAATCTCAAGACCAACCCCACTAGTTGTGTCTGTCTATTCTCTCTCCACACATCATTTCAACACAATAATCAATCATAAATCATAACATAGCAAAAAAAATAAGATCATGAGTCATCACACATGCATATGCCACATTAATTGCTCTTCATGATGATTTCTACTCATAATTTCCACCACAAAACATTTAAACCAAAATGTTTAATCCAAAAAGAGAATCGCAACATATAAAGTAAACTCGTGACGGATCACAAGGATACCCCTCACCTGAATACATACATACCTGCATCCGCATTCCGCCAGAATGCGTATGCGAATGCAATGAGACTAAAGTAATCCAACAAATCTAATACTAGGATCCGGCTTAAACAAAAGCCCACTAGTATGATCCGTCCGATCATGATCCGTGCACAAGTGCATCTGTATGATCGAATCCTGCCATAAAACTATACGGCCTCTACAACGTTTCACCCAAACTAGGGAAAACTTTCTATGGGAGACTCTAAAGACTCGTCAATGCGCCGGCAGTGGGATTAACCATAAGCACGTCAACGGTACTAGCTGTACGTAACGGCTACCCATGTATTGAGCGAAAGGGAAGCTGACGAGCGAACTTATCCTGAAACCCTACTGAGCCTATCTGTGACAATCTCTGTACAGTACGGTCTGTTCGTCTATGAGTATCGCATATCGGGCCTAGGGGGATGGTAAACGTTAGACCCCCAATAGCGGTATAAGTCTTGTCGGATTATAGCCCAGAACACCTTGAGAAACTACTGGAATACCTACCAGTAAATCTCACTTGCCTTAGCCAAGGACTTTGTGTAATGGCTCTCCAGATACCGGGAGAGACGAATCCTGTCTAACCGCAACTGCCTTCAAGTGCTTTGGGACTGCACCCAACTACTACCTATTTGCATGACTCCTTTGAGCCGTGGTAGGGTAGCAATCAAAGAACAGTGGGAACACACTTGAGGCAATCTAGCAGTGTCAAGTCAACGGACTAAGCTGTACTCATTTCACCTGGGAACTGCTCCTGACGATAGGTATAGTACCAATCAGCAGTGCCCCTGCGAGTCCGTTCGGTATACACATAACCCAATGAGCACCTGTATACTATCTTAGGTGAACTAACTGACACTAATGGCTTGTGAGACCAGCCGCCTCCCCTCGTCGGGGTCTCGATCCGTATACACCAGTCTTCTATCGGAGTATCGATGCCCAGTCTCGAAACTCCCACGATTAGGGACACTTTAAGGATGTGCTTATAGACTACCCAACTCTCATGTATATGATCGCCATCATACTGTTGGTAGTCAAGCAAGAATCCTATGGGCTCTATCAACATGTAATAGTGAACTGTAATGTCACCTGAAGCATGCACACGATAATAATGACAAACCAGATAGCATACTATCATCTCGAGTAAGACTGTCCTACCGGTATAGGTCATCCTTCAATCATTGCAATCACGTGCCTGCGATCCAATAATTGACTTTGAAGGCACTATAGCCAACAACGATACTCAAGAAATCCAGCTCGAAACGGCGGTAAAAACTGGCTAAGCCCTAAAAGTTGCGGACCTCTGTCACTGATACAGGTCTGGGCTAAGCTGTACGGCCTCGATCTTCCTCGGGTCCATACGAATGCCGTCTCCCGTAACCACATGACCAAGGAAGTCAACTATCAAGCCAGAATGAACACTTTAAGAATTTAGCAAACAGCCGGTGCTCTCTCAATGTCTACAAAGAAATCCTCAAGTGCTGCTCCCGTTCCTCTCAACTCTTAGAATAGACCAGAATGTCATCAATAACACAATAATAACTGGTCGAGGAATGGCCTGAAAAATCTGGTTCATCAAATCTATGAACGCTGCAGGGGCATCGGTGAGTCCAAACGACACCACCAAAACTCATAATGCCCATAGCACGTACGAAAAGCAGTCGTCCGAATGTCATCATTCCGAACCCGCAACTGATGATGACCTGATCACAAATCAAACTTAGACAAATGTCCCACACCCAGGAGCTGATCAAAGAAATCGTCAATGCGGGGTAAAGGATACCTAATCCGCATCGTAACTCGGTTCAATTGACGATCAATCAATACACAACCTTAAACTGCCGTCCTTCTTCTTGACGAACAGAATAGGGGCTCGCCAAAGCGAAACACTTGGACGTACAAGTCCCCCAATCTAGCAACTCTGCAGCAGATCCTTAAGCTCCCTAAGCTCTGTCGGCTCATCTGGAACAACGTCGGAAAACTCTCGTACGATAGGAACCCGGTACAATGAATCCACTGTGGCTCCAGTATCACGAATGAAAGCCAAGAATCCTCGACATTCTCTCTTCAAAAGCCGACTAGCGTAAAAAGCTGAAATCAAACTGTGAGGGTGGCACCACAGTCCCCCTGCACAACAAGAACTGACTCGCCGGGAAAACTAACCTAACTGTTTTCTCACAGCAGTCCACAGACGCATAGCACGTAGCTACCAGTCTATGCTCAGGAGAACGTCAAAGCCTAACATATCTAGAAGGATCAAATCGACGGACGAATCTCTATCTCCTATCCGATCGGCACATGACCGAAACGCGTGTCGCGCAACCAAAGAATCGCTGACAGGAGTTAACACAACAAACAGCTGATCTAGCATACACGACTCTCGGCCCAACCTTGGCACGAAGTTTGTAGAACAAATGAGTGCATAGATCCTGAATTAAACAAAACATGCGCATCAGAAGATCATGCGAAAAGATTACCAGAAAACTCTGCATTGGACGCCTGCGCGTCCCAATAAACAGAAGCAAACACTCGTGCCTGCCCTCTACCAGCAACTGGCTGTCCTCCTCCTCTGCCATCCTATTCTCTCTGAACGAACCCTCCACGACCATGACCTCTCTGAACATAAGTCTGACGCGGTGCAAAAATAGGTGCAAAGGGCAACGCTTCCTGAGGTGAAGGTGGTAAGGTAAAATATGGTATTGCTGCCCTCCTCTGGCATACCAAGGTACAATCTCTGACGGGGTGATGGAAACTCCCGCACCGGAAACATCCATACGATGACAGCTGATCCTCATAGGGATAAGAGCTAAACCATTGACCTCATCCTAAGCCTCTGCTACTCCCGCGACGTAAACGAAATCTGTCGTGGCGACTAAGCATCTGTCACTGGGCTGATACACCTGTACGAGCCCTCCTCGATCTTAAAACTTCCAAAGTCTCAGGAAGACGTGCCTCATCTAGTAGGGTTGCGTCCACTGCTGCTGTATACATAACACAATGCTGTGTGCTGATAGTAAGGAATAACTGGGTAATAGGGGTGGCAACCTCCTGTCGCTGCGCTCGACTGGCCTCAACCAACGATCTCATCATCTGGCGTAAATCCTGCATCTCTGCCTCAAGCCTAGCGATACGATCTATCGAAAGTGGATCAATATGCTCCTATACAGTGAGTGTACCGTCTTGGTCAGTCCTCGTCCTAAACGAGTCAACTCTGACCTCGGCTCTCGCTGCCTCTCTCTGAGCCCTTATAGTCATCGGCGGCATAAAGGCTAGAAATGGAAATAAGATTCGATATGAACACGGAAATCGAATCACAAAGATATGTATCATCATGGAAAGAATTTCTAACAATAAGTACTAAGGTCACTTAGGCGGAGTACCGTGTCGTAAGTATGCTGCGGACATACACACGCTACGTCACTCTGCTTAAGCTACCTACTCCATCATACCAAGGTCATCCTACACTCCGAAAGGTAAAACCTAGCGCTCTGATACCAGCTTTGTCACGACCCGAAATTTGGCACGTGACGGCCCTTAAACCACGTAACGTCTACAGGCGTATTGCAATTCAAGTAAGCCAAAAATCCAGCAATCTAAACCAACAAAAGTAGTAAGTGATAAGAACATTGTTTAATCCTTTTGGGAATCTCAAGTAAAAATTCTTTAAAGTCCAAATTTACTTTCTTAAAAATTTCGGCAGCACCTCCTTTGTAAAAACTAGCCCCGAAAATGGGTACAACAAATAATATAAGTAAAGCAACCCTAACGGGGGCAAATCCACGCCCAAAGGCAGAAACAACTACCACAACAGATATACGATGCCGTAGCGAAGAAAAAGCGGTTATAAATGAAAACAGCATAAAAGAAAAAACTGCAAAAAGGCCGGCTCACACGAGCACGACGCCCAAGTCACAAAATAATATACAATATCGTCCTCACAACTCGTCTCTAAGTCAATACATGAAGTAGTATATGGAGAGTACTAGAAACAACGAATATACAAATGAGCATCATCGGATGACCGCAAAACCTACCTATAGCAAAACTGCACACAGTCAGCCGTAGCAGTATTCACTGCAAAAGATGATACGATAAGAAGAAGACCTGCCGCTACCATTCGGAAGGACACCTGCAAAACACTGTGACACAACGGGGGATGAATTGCTAACTCGTGAATAATAAATAACATATGCAGGTAATCGCAGTTATGCACGTACTGTGATAATCTATCACATGCAACAGATAGTAATATGGCAATATGTATATGCAAGAGTCATGAAAGGTACTCTATAAGGTATTACTAATACATGAAGCAATGCATATCAAATAAATGCTGAGTATGAGATAAAACATATCATCATCACGGAATCCTCATCGTGGCAGGACCAGTGTCCATCAAGACAATCTAAATCTGAATACCAAAGGCACCGCATCCACAGATCGACCCTCACATCCTGTAAGTCTCATGGAACCTGAGTGTCCAACATCGACACCCGAAAACATCATGAAAACTAGTGTCCAGCATTGACACATAAATCCTTATATAATAGGCTTCGTCTGCGGGAACGTCCCGCGGGCTCCGGCAGAACGGGTCGGTCTAAATCCATCTCATGACTCCGGTCGGTATCCTCCAGATAACTGCCGAGTCCAAATACTGTCACCGGTAGGCAGTGCACCTTCCCAGCCAGGCTCATCGGCTAATCCAACGACATACCTTTCTTTCCACGGGGTACTATACTGGGTCCACCATGTACCCGCAAATGGCCACTCCACTCCTCGCATCGGGTTTCTAACACAAGTCTCAGAACCGAGAAAACTCATGGTGGACGCACTAAAATATCATATCAAGAGATACCGGGTTTTCAAACAATACATAATTGTCTTAAAATACCCCCACGGTTCTCAAATCCATAAAACATCAAGTAATGAATAAGAATACTTGCATAGATCATTATGATGATGTATATTATATATATGTACATATATAACAGCGTCCCATACCACTGATATATATATATACATATATAATATATGCAACATAAAATAGTAATATGAGCATATAAAGGGAAACCGCTATTTAAATGCAACAAGTTATTAAATATATCATGTGGTTCCTAATTTCTCCAAAATCCAATGCAACATCATCTAAGGGTGAACATGTAGCTATAGCAAGGTATATGTGTGTACATGTAAGTATGTATACAAGATGTACATGTAGCTATATCTCATATGTGTATATACCTGTCAACAATGATACAATACCCTATAAGTATATGTATAGCTATAACAAGATATATGTCTATACATGTTAATAATGATATATTACCCTATAGGTATATGTATAAGCATGTAGGTATATATGTATGTTATCTCTCATATACACAATGGAAATAAGGATCAGGTCTCAATGTCCCTAACCAATACAATATCACATATGTATATGTGTCAGCTACCTCTCATATGCACACAGGAAATAAGGATCATGTCTCAATGTCCCTAACTAATACAATATCTCATATGTATATGTGTCATCTACCTCTCATATGCAAAAAGGAAATAAGGATCTTGTCTCAATGTCCCTAACCAATACAATATCACGTATGTATATGTGTCAGCTACCTCTCATATGCACAAAGGAAATAAGGATCATGTCTCAATGTCCCTAACCAATACAATATCACGTATGTATATGTGTTGTGCGTGTCATGGCAATTATCGACGGAGTGTGTGGCATACAATTAGTGCTCATCTAACATGAACCGTCAATAATAGTGCAGTGTCTAATGGGTACAAGTCCCAGCACAACAAGTAATAATATGAAATGAAGTTCATGCACAATCTCTATATGTGCAATACTTGTAACTAATAATCATGTCATATAATCCAACCCAGACGCATAACGCCATGCGGGCGATTCCCCTGTAGATCTTAAATCTGCTCACCGATGACCTCGAGCTAAGTAAATCCGACCACCTGCTTCCCTTTCTTCGCAGCGTCCGAAGTCCCTGCTCGCGATCCTAAATTTCACAAACACAACACATAAGACTAAATATCCTGCACCGACACAAAAATAACGAAACGCAAGGATAACGTCCACAAGATATACAGATTGTGCACCTAGTGCACAAAACGCGTACGATATCGGCACAACCCTAGCTATGATGACACAACCACCAAGTTTAGACCCTGATCGTACCGATCGCGCAATTAGAACTCAATATATATCGTGGAATATAATATATATAACATCGCAACGTCATTAGAAACCCACGCCTAATTTTACCGAAAACCTAGTAAGCACTTTTAATCATTTTAGCTTAAGTCTAAAAGTTTAACCAATTCTAGCGATCACAATCATCACATAAATGCTTACTTAAACCACACAAACATTTACTACAATTTTAATCCCACGCATAAAAGATTTAGTAAAAGTTTAGTTTGCACTTAACCTTAATTAGACGATTAGGAAAATAACAAATAACATTCTCATAACTAAGTTAAATTGTCAATGTCTACACTTCTCCATTAACCATTTTAAACAAATCAAACCCTAACTTGATCTTCACAACTCTTTCATGAATCTCTAAACATGCTAATTAAAGCTATATTAAACATCTAATAAGCATGCTTAATGATTTAAACAACAATTAATGTTTAGGGTTAGGATTTTATACCTAAATTCACAATTTAGTAACTAAATTCCAAATTAGCCTCCAAAATGATGACGTTCATGAAGATCCAAGCTTATTTAGGGTTGAAGAATAATGGGTAGGGATTTATATTTGAGTTTGTAGGATTATTTGAGGATTTTTGATGATTTATTTCGGCTTGAAGAAGTGAGAATGGGGTGTGAAGAGAGAGAGGGCAGCAAGGGGGGAAGGCTCGGCCAAGGGTAGAAAATGGGGAAGGTTAAGGAATTGTGTGGAAAGAACTAGATTAAAACATCAATAATTACTTATTAAAGTACCTCCCATCCATGCCACCTCTTAATCATTTCTTTAAAAAAATTCTTTTAATTCATAAATATCTAGATATTTTGGAAGAGAAGGTTTAAGCTTAATCTTGTGATTAAATTAGCATAGATTTACTTTTAGCATAATTAACCCAATCAAATTTGTAATTACCACTTATTAAGTGCATAATTAAAAGCATATAATAATATTTTAATTAAGGAAAAATATTAAAGTGAACCAAAATTTTCGAGTGACCACTAAAAACTGTAAACTAGCAATTTCCCAGTTAAACTAGGTGCAGTTAAGTTTAAACTGAAAAATGATCACTTCAGGGTTTTTTTTACGGAAAACACCGCCTATTTTACCCAAAATCCGAAAATTGCCTAAATGATTTCTAAAACGTTAGAGAAAGATACGTCGAAAGGTAGGATTAGCTCTCTTGCATAAGTGATCCCCTCGATTCTTAGAGGAATGCGAGAAATGATTGTTTGTTTCTTTTCGGTGTTGGCTCGAAACTAGCCACTGTACAATGACTCAGTGCTAGGATGTGCGCGACATCGGAAGCATTTGGACAACCTTTATCCGGTGATAAGGATGAGACGAAGACATAATAAGTTTTCAACGTAATGAAATTTCCCCACATTCTATTATCTAGATATTAGAAGCCAGATATCGGATCTCACAAAGTCAGGTTGGGAATCAATCTTGATGATATGGATTAGGGCACATTTAAAATGTGGCTATCAAGTGTGTTAGTGTATATGCCCTAGAGGCCATTACTGTATCATACTAGTTTGTATATTACTTAATGGAAGCTTGGGATATTCACCTTGTATATACAATCTTGCTCAAAATAGTAGTATGCTACTTGGTTTGTTTCTACTTCAATGTGTACATGTGTTTATTTTAGTATATCACCTTTGCACATTAGTGGAGCCCTTAGGATCTTTGCTTGATTACCAGCGTTGTGATGGCAATCACACTAGTGGGGGCTGGATAATCTATAAGCACATCCTTATGCAGGTCCCTAGTCGCCGGACTATCGAGACAGGGCATCGATACTCCGGAGTAGACTAGCGCATGCGCTTCTCATCCCAGAGTGGGAGATGGTCTGTCCCACAGCCATCAGTACGTCGTACTGGAGATAGTATGCGGGGGCTCGTTGGGTTACGAGTACACTGGACAGGACTCGTCGGGAACTGACCGGTTGGTATTATACCTATCGTCAGTTATCAGTTCCCAGGTGACATGAGTACAGCTTAGTCCGCTGACTTGACACTATCACTTCGCCTCGAGTGTGTTCTTACTGTACTTTGATTACTACCCTACCACGGCTCAAAGGAGTCGTGCAAACAGGTAGTAGTTGGGTGCAGTCCCGAAGCACTTGGAGGTAGTGACGGTTAGACAGGATTCGTCTCTCCCAGTATTGGGGGTTGACATCGCGCTGTGTCTAGGAGAGCCATTCCACGAGTAGTCCCTGGCCAGGGCAAGCGAGATATACTGGTAGGCTTCCAGTGTTATCTCAGGGTGTATTGGGCTTCACTCCGACACGACTTGTAGGGGACTGACGTTTACCGCCGCCCTTGGCCCGCCATGCGATGTATCAGACGAACAGACCGGACTGTACGGAGATTGTCACATTCAGGCTCAGTAGGAGTTCAGATGGGTTTCACCTCGTCAGTCTTCTTGTCGGCATCTACCTGGGGACCGTTACGCACAGCTAGTGCCGCTTGCGGTCTGTGGTTAAACCCACTGCCAGCGTAGTGTCGAGTCTTTAGAGTCCCACACAGAAAGCTATTCACCTATAGGCAAAAGAGTAGTGGTCGCATGGTTTTGCGACAGGTCGCATGGTTTTGCGACAGGATCCGGTCACATCCATGCACTTGTGCACGTACAGTGTCCGGACAGTTAACACTAGCGGGCTTTGGTTTAAGCCGGATCCTAGTGTACATTTTGGGATTGATTTTATCTCGTTTGTATTCGTGTTCCTCGGAACGCGGATGCGGGTGTGTATGCACAGTTGACAGAGAGACAGAGGCAGAGTATTCTCATTGGGGTTGTTGACTGTTGACAGTTGACTGTTGACCATTGACTCTTGCTTAACCCTAATGAGAATAAGATATATATGATTAACATTAATATTAATTATGTATTGTAGTGATATGGTTGTTGAGGGGTTGACTTTGTTGACTTGTTGACTTTGTTGACCGGTTGACTAGGTTGGACTAGTTGACCATCATCATGACAATGGCTATCATTCCATGGCAAAGACTTTTGCTTGTTTATTTATGCAAAATGAGTGCATGAAATGATATAGCCATTTTGACTTAAACCATTTTACACAATACTTGATTACTATTTTTGTTATGATGGCTTTTGGATTATGAGAGGTGAGAATGAGATGAGTATGGTTCATTCTATCATTTTGCTTTCTCTCTCTTGAGCTCTCTCATTCTCAAGCTCTCCCTCTTCCTCTTGCTCTCTCTACCTCAAGTCAAACCATTCTTATGTGTTGAGTCTCATTGCCTTAGAGATAAAAAGACACCAAAACATTCCTCTACTCATTCTAGTTCACAAGGCCTAGCAAGCCATGTGATCTAGTTTCTTCAAAGTTCGAAGAAGAAGCCAAAGGTAGAAGCTTTCGGGTGGATCCATCTTCGGCGCAAGGAGACGACGAGGTGAGGCCGATCCGTACACCGGAAGGAGTCAAAGACGAAGGAGTTCAAGAACGGTATAGCCCCCTAACCGAGTAGGTAAACTCTTGTTAGGTTGTTAGTTAGTAGTTTAACAAAGATCCAGTTTTGAGTCCATGTTACCGCCTCTAGAAAATTGTTTTTCACCAAATTCCGCATGCCCGAAAGTACCGGGAGAGGTAGCATGGACTTACAGTGGTATGAGAGCCTAGTTAAACTCTATCTAACATGTTAGCAAAGTAACTAGAAGATCGATCAAAGAAAAAGCCCCGAAATGAACCCGGATTTCAAACTTGCTGTCGATTTTTAAAGTGCTGTAAAATTAATAAATCAGCTTCAAAAATCGACTCAGGGTTTTTATAGAAAAATGCAAAAATTTCCTCCACTGAACCGATCAAAGCGCCGCGGAAACGCGGCGGGAGCGTGCTCCCGCCGCGGTTCCGCGGCCGAGTTGACTCGGCAGTGGGAAATTTTGGTTGCAGTTTGTTCAGTGGGGTATTTTGGGAATTTTGGAATATGTGTTTTCAGCCCAGATTTTCCAGAACGAAAATTTTGTGTTTGGGGCCTAAAAATCCGTAGTTTTGATCGGACTTCTAAAGACTTGAGCTGACGGGTTTTTATCTGTGATGTGATATTTGTATTGAACGTCTGCTAATCACTATATGTCGATTAGTGGTGGTTATACAAATCTGTGAGCTGTAATGTTATTGGAATGTGTATATGAATTCATTGGATTGTCGCGGGTGAATAGCCGGGGGTTATGAGACGAGAGTTTTCTTTTCTTTCAATTCATGTAAATTTGTAAATTGATGTAATAATTATTTGTATGGCCGCACAACCGGGTCGGGGTTGTAGCCGTCATTGTATAATTTCTTTTTACTGTTTTTACTCCTAGGATAGACCCATGGAGGGGGTACACAAAATACCGGGTATGCCGAAGTGCCGAGTGGCCTACTCACGGAGTTGAGGGAGGTTGCTTCGTTCGAGTACTTGGCGGGTAGTTTGCCGCACCCGTAGGGGTCTTGGGTGGGGTATTGGCTATTCACCGCGACCGTGTAATCTGCTTTTCATTACAGGCTCGTACGAATTGCGGATTCCTAGTATATCCAATGTGTTCATCTGTGATCTGAAATGGCTATCATTGCAATATATCTATATATGATATTATTTAGGCGTTGCTTATGTTTTACAGCCGTGCTAGCCCAGCCCCCGCTCTGTCGTTAGTTAAGTAACCTAACGGGTAATGACGAGGCCCCGTGGCGAATGCGAATGGCATAAGCGTACGTCATATTTTGGTTGTTTTCTGCAATGGTAGGATTAAATGATTGGACGCATTAAAAGAACTAATGCAAGAATATCACGCATTAAAAGAACTAATGCAAGAAAATAAACCAAGTTAAAGTCGTTGGAACACTTTCGAAAAACCACTCGGTTCTTTTCAAAACCAACTTTTAAATGCGGAGCTTGAGCCACTCCTTTTTAAAAGCTATCTCGTTCCATCGATTATATCAAGTTCACTACATTCACGGTTTTGCCAAAACCATTCGTAGCCCTCCGTCGTTTCACATGAATAGTCAATAATATTCAAGCTGTGTATGTTGGCCAAAGTCAAGGCATAGTGATTGGTAGCTATTGGGTATTCATGTGTAGCATAGATAGATGCGTTGGTTTGGGACAGTCGTACTGCCATTTTGGCCAAAGTCAAGGGTAGGTACGGGTGGATCCAAATTAACCTGGAGAATGACGGGTAGAACTTGACATGTGACTTATGATATTTTGGCCAAAGTCAAGGTCATAAGAGCATGGGGCAAAAATCCACATCGGGAGTTTCAAAAGAACTGAAACTTGCTAGTGTTGCATACCATTTGGAGTGTGATGATTCTGGTAGGATTCCTTCAGTTTTGTCACGCGATGATATTTGGATCCCGATCCTACTGTGAGTATATGCTACTCCTCGGGAAATTTCGCACTTAACGATCAATGCTATAAACCAAGTAGGTGTCTAGAAAGGTGTTAGCGGGGCTACGCCCCCAGGGAAAAGAGGTTATTTAATTAAGGAACTTCGCGAAAGCGTTGGAAAACCTCCCTCGAAGTACCGACACCAGCCTGGCCGAACGGTTAAGCAAGTATTGTACGGTGAGATTGATCCTGACTAATTCTTCCTTTTTGGTTTGAGGAGGGATTCGAGAAACAGTAGGAGCCATCCTGTTTAGACAAATTAAAAACCATTCTAAACTTGCAAGAGCATCAAGCTGAGTGTTTCTTCTCTCTCCTAATTGCAGCGACCAATCGACATGACTGGACTTAAGTTACTTCTAGATAAAAACATACTGACAGGGCCAAACTACAAAGATTAGCTCAGGAATGTCAAGATGGCAATCACTTACGACAAGCAGGGGTATCTTCATACCACTAAAGCTCCCCCTGTCCCAGGTCCCAAAACCAGCGTCGTGGATAAGGAAATCCGTAAGACCTGGGAAATCGATTGCGCGAAGGCCAAGTGCCTCGTGCTTGCCACTATGGACAACGAACATCAGAGGAGGCATGAGAATATGGACCTCGAATCCATATTTCTCCATACAAAAGAACTGTACGGAGAGCAGTCTCGTATCGCAAGATACGAAGTGTCGAAGAAGTTATTTTCGGCAAGGTTGGCCGTCGGATCATCTGTAGCGGAACACGTGCTTAAGATGATTGGCTACATAGAAGAGCTCGCGGAACTTGGGACCACGTTGGAGAATGAGCTCTATACGGACTTGATTCTCCAGTCCCTTCCTTCCACTTACGCCCAGTTTATCCTGAACTTCAACTTACAAGAAAAGGAAGTTGAACTTTCAGAACTCCTCAACATGCTGAGGAGCGCAGAGGGCACCCTACAGAAAGGTAGGGAAACATCCACTTTGTTTGTAGGAGGATCTTCCTCTTCTAGGTCCAAGACGAAAGCCAAGGGAAAGAAGAAGAAAGCCCCCCGCCAAACCAAGGGGCGGTGTTAGTAAAGTGGATACGAAGGGAAAGGCAAAAGCAACAAAGAAAGTGGGAAAGCTTGTGGATAAGGAAGAATGCTTCTATTGTCATAAGATAGGACACTGGAAGAATGATTGCAGGGCTTGGAAAGCCAGAACACAGGATCTGAAGCAGGTTGCGGCTTCAGCTTCAGGTGTGTATGTTATTGAAAACTGTCTTTCAATAAACTCTACTTCCTGGGTATTGGATACCGGATCAGGATCTCATATCTGTAACTCTTTGCAGGCGTTGAGAAACCGTAAGGTTTTGAAGGCAGGTGACACGACCCTCAAAGTTGCAAACGGAGCTAGCATGGATGCTAAGGCCGTGGGGGACTATCACCTGGGAATGTCAGATGGACATGTTTTGGTTTTGCGTAATTGCTTTTTTGTACCCAACGCAACTTGTAATATCATTTCTGTATCTTTGGTTTCTAAAAAAGGTTATGAATTTGCGTTTGTAAGCAATGTTGTAAACATTCACCTTAATCAAGTTCTGATTGGGTCAGGTACATTAAGCAATGGTATATACGTATTAAACCAACCGCAGATTTTCAATGTCCAGAATACACACAAAAGAAAGTCTCTGAAAATAAATCAGACTTTCTTATGGCATTGTAGACTGGGTCACATCAATGAGAGAAGGTTGACGAAGTTACATACAGAAGGATATTTGAATCCGTTCGAATATCAATCGTATGCCACTTGTCAATCCCGTCACAAAGGAAAGATGACAAAGACTCCGTTCACTGGACACGGAGTAAGAGCGAGCGAGCTCTTGGGACTCGTACACAGCGACGTGTGCGGTCCAATGTCTACACATGCGCGAAGCGGTTATTCTTACTTCATTACTTTTACGGATGACTTTTCAAGGTACGGTTATGTCTTCTTAATGAAACATAAGTCCGAAGCCTTTGGAATATTCCAGGAATATAAGAATGAAGTAGAAAAACAAACCGGCAAAAGTATCAAGATCCTAAGATCGGATCGAGGTGGTGAATACTTAAGTGCCGAGTTCCTGGACTATTTAAAAGAGAACGGAATTCTCTCTTAGCTTACTCCTCCATACACTCCGCAACATAACGGTGTATCGGAGAGACGGAACTGAACCCTATTGGATATGGTACGGTCCATGATGAGTAACGCTGGGTTACCGCGATCATTCTGGGGGTATGCGCTAGAATCAGCAGCATACCTTTTGAACCGAGTTCCAACTAAGACTGTGCCTACTACACCATATGAGATGTGGTGTGGGAAGAGACCCTATCTTAATCACATTAAGACATGGGGAAGTCCAGCTTTTGTCAAAAAGCAGCATGCGGACAAGCTCGAGGAACGCTCAGTACAGTGCAAGTTTGTGGGATATCCAAAGAACTCCAAGGGATATTTCTTCTACTGCGAAGAGGAACAAAAGGTTTTTGTTTCTCGTCAAGCCCACTTTCTAGAACACCAGTTCTTAGAAAAGGAAATTAGTGGGAGCGCAGTAGAACTGGAAGAAATTCCAGAAACACAGACTATTACTGAAAGCTTAGTGGAACCAAAGGGTTCAAAAGAACAGGACATTCCTACGCCACTCCGCAGACGCAGTAGGCAGTCTCATCCGCCCGAGAGATACTACGGTTTTCTCATAGACGGGGATAGAGAGGATTGCATCATAGATTATGATGAGCCTACTAGCTTCCAGCAGGCCGTTCAGAGCGTTGACTCGGTAAAATGGCTGGATGCAATGCGGACCGAAATGGAGTCCATGTACACCAACAAGGTATGGACGTTGGACATTGCTCCAGACGGGGTAAAACCCGTAGGATGCAAGTGGATTTTCAAAAGGAAGATTGGTGTAGATGGACAGGTTGAGACCTATAGAGATAGACTTGTTGCAAAGGGTTTTCGTCAAAGACCTGGTTTGGACTATGACGAAACCTTTTCTCCAGTGGCTATGCTGAAATCCATTCAGATCCTTCTTGCCATTGCTGCCTTCCACGATTATGAGATCTGGCAGATGGACGTAAAGACCGCTTTTCTAAATGGAAATTTAGAGGAGTGTGTCTATATGGACCAACCAGAGGGTTTCATTCAGAGTGGGAGCAGCGGAAAGGTGTGCAAGTTGCTTAAGTCCATCTATGGACTAAAGCAGGCATCGCGGAGTTAGAACATCTGTTTTGATGAGACGGTCAAGGAATTTGGCTTTATCAAAAATCCAGATGAACCATGCATCTATAATAGATTTGTAGCGAGAACTGTAGTATTCCTCGTTTTATACGTGGATGACATTCTCTTAATAGGAAATGACATTCCTATGCTACAATCTGTCAAGGGGTTCTTGTCACACAGGTTCTCCATGAAAGACCTGGGTGATGCCTCATACATCCTGGGGATCCGGATCCATCGTGATAGATCCAAGAGGATATTAGGACTTTCACAGTCCAGGTACATCGACACCATACTGAAAAGATTCAGTATGGAAGATTCCAAGCGCGGCAACCTACCGGCTTGTCACGGGATCACCCTCTCTAAAGAGATGTCTCCCAAGACTGATTTGGAGAGGGATCGCATGTCTATTATACCCTACGCTTCTGCGGTAGGCTCTATAATGTATGCGATGTTGTGTACCAGACCGGATGTAGCTTATGCACTGAGTGTGGTAAGCCGGTATCAGTCAAACCCTGGGGAGAAACACTGGATAGCGGTAAAGAACATTCTCAAGTACCTGAGGAGGACTAAGGAGATGTTCTTGGTGTATGGCGGAAAAGACCTCCAGATCGAGGAGCTTCCAGAGTGACAAGGATGATTCCAAGTCCATGTCGGGTTTTGTCTTCACCCTCAATGGAGGGGCGGTGTGTTGGAAGAGTTCCAAACAGGAAACCGTTGCAGACTTGACGATGGAAGCAGAATACATCGCTGCATCTGATGCCACAAAGGAAGTTGTCTGGATGAGGAAGTTCTTGAAAGAACTTCAGGTGGTTCCGTCCATTGTTGATCCAATACCTCTGTATTGCGACAACAACGGGGCTATAGCTTTAGCGAAGGAACCTAGGTCCCATCAGAGATCCAGACACATCTTGAGGCGGTATCACCTGATCAGGGAGATCGTGGATCGCCAGGAGATCGAGGTTCAGAGGGTTGCTTCAGAAGATAACACTGCAGATCCATTCACTAAGGCCTTGCCCTAGACTCAGTTCGAGCGGTTGATCGAGATGATAGGTCTTCGATACGCCAGTACATGGCCTTAGTGCAAGTGGGAGATTGTTAGTGTATATGCCCTAGAGGCCATTACTGTATCATACTAGTTTGTATATTACTTAATGGAAGCTTGGGATATTCACCTTGTATATACAATCTTGCTCAAAATAGTAGTATGCTACTTGGTTTGTTTCTACTTCAATGTGCACATGTGTTTATTTTAGTATATCACCTTTGCACATTAATGGAGCCCTTAGGATCTTTGCTTGATTACCAGCGTTGTGATGGCAGTCACACTAGTGGGGGCTGGGTAATCTATAAGCACATCCTTATGCAGGTCCCTAGTCGCAGGACTATCGAGACAGGGCATCGATACTCCGGAGTAGACTAGCGCATGCGCTTCTCATCCCAGAATGGGAGATGGTCTGTCCCACAGCCATCAGTACGTCGTACTGGAGATAGTATGCGGGTGCTCGTTGGGTTACGAGTACACTGGACAGGACTCGTCAGGAACTGACCGGTTGGTATTATACCTATCGTCAGTTATTAGTTCCCAGGTGACATGAGTACGGCTTAGTCCGCTGACTTGACACTGTCACTTCGCCTCGAGTGTGTTCCCACTGTACTTTGATTACTACCCTACCACGGCTCAAAGGAGTCGTGCAAACAGGTAGTAGTTGGGTGCAGTCCCGAAGCACTTGGAGGCAGTGACGGTTAGACAGGATTCGTCTCTCCCGGTATTGGGGGTTGACATCGCGCTGTGTCTAGGAGAGCCATTACACGAGTAGTCCCTGGCCAGGGCAAGCGAGATATACTGGTAGGCTTCCAGTGTTATCTCATGGTGTATTGGGCTTCACTCCGACACGACTTGTACCGCTATTAGGGGACTGACGTTTACCGCCCCCTAGGCCCGCCATGCGATGTATTAGACGAACAGACCGGACTGTATGGAGATTGTCACATTCAGGCTCAGTAGGAGTTCAGATGGGTTTTACCTCGTCAGTCTTCTTGTCGGCATCTACCTGGGGACCGTTACGTACAGCTAGTGCCGCTTGCGGTCTGTGGTTAAACCCACTGCCAGCGTAGTGTCGAGTCTTTAGAGTCCCACACAGAAAGCTATTCGCCTATAGGCAAAAGAGTAGTGGTCGCATGGTTTTGCGACAGGTCGCATGGTTTTGCGACAGGATCCGGTCACATCCGTGCACTTGTGCACGTACAGTGTCCGGACAATTAACACTAGCGGGCTTTGGTTTAAGCCGGATCCTAGTGTACGTTTTGGGATTGATTTTATCTCGTTTGTATTCGTGTTCCTCGGAACGCGGATGCGGGTGTGTATGCACAGTTGACAGAGAGACAAAGGCAGAGTATTCTCATTGGGGTTGTTGACTGTTGACAGTTGACTGTTGACCATTGACTCTTGCTTAACCCTAATAAGAATAAAATATATATGATTAACATTAATATTAATTAAGTATTGTAGTGACATGGTTGTTGAGGGGTTGACTTTGTTGACTTGTTGACTTTGTTGACCGATTGACTAGGTTGGACTAGTTGACTATCATCATGACAATGGCTATCATTCCATGGCAACGACTTTTTCTTGCTTGTTTATTTATGCAAAATGAGTGCATGAAATGATATAGCCACTTTGACTTAAACCATTTTACACAATACTTGATTACTATTTTTGTTATAATGGCTTTTGGATTATGAGAGGTGAGAATGAGATGAGTATGGTTCATTCTATCATTTTGCTTTCTCTCTCTTGAGCTCTCTCATTCTCAAGCTCTCCCTCTTCCTCTTGCTCTCTCTACCTCAAGGCAAATCATTCTCATGTGTTGAGACTCATTGTCTTAGAGATAAAAAGACACCAAAACATTCCTCTACTCATTCTAGTTCACAAGGCCTAGCAAGCCAAGTGATCTTGTTTCTTCAAAGTTCGAAGAAGAAGCCAAAGGTAGAAGCTTTCGGGTGGATCCATCTTCGGCGCAAGGAGACGACGAGGTGAGGCCGATCCGTACACCGGAAGGAGTCGGAGACGAAGGAGTTCAAGAAAGGTATAGCCCCCTAACCGAGTAGGTAAACTCTTGTTAGGTTGTTAGTTAGTAGTTTAACAAAGATCCGGTTTTGAGTCCATGTTACCGCCTCTAGAAAATTGTTTTTCACCAAATTCCGCATGCCCGAAATTACCGGGAGAGGTAGCATGGACTTACAAAGTGCGTCGCTAAGCGATGTTGCTTAGAATCTGTATGGTACCAATATGACGTAGAGCTCTCGTGAGAAAGAACTTGGACCATTGCGCATTTTCCGTACGATGCATGCTTGTGACCTAGAGGAGGTTTAGGGATCGATCCCATCTCCCTGACTGTGTAAGCCCCCAATGATCGACATTCTATTGAGAATGACATGACCAACTATACCCTTAGTGATTTCGACTATCATGAAAGAGAAGCCATAAGCGTCTGCTATTTTGGCTGTTATCACAATATTATGATGATTACCATACCGTACAGAGTGAGTAGTATCAGGAAAGCGGGTAAGTGGTTGATTTGCCTGTATTTATTTATGTGTAGTAGTTAACCGCAATCAATAACGGTGTCGCGCGTAGCTAGACCGAGATGAGTACGGGTCGTCCTCTGGGAAACGTTGAATATTTTATTCTTACTTTAAGCGTGTTAAGAAAGAGGAAGAATAAAGAAATGTGAAGAATGATTGTAGGATCTAGATCTACGTTAAACACGGATGCAAAATATAGATCTAGATTAACTATGGATGTAAATTTAATATTAAAAGAGGGCTTGTAGGGTTTATTAGGATTTAGTAGTTATGGATGACTAATGAAATATTACTCTTTTTATCCTTTAATAGATTTAAAACTAGATTGACAGTGATGCATGTAGATTAGGGTTTCTGGAGAGAAAAGGGTTCCCACTCTTAACCCCTATCTCGACATGGAACTCCGTTCATATCTAGCCTTTACCAAAACAATTGTTAATCTAATCTCTAATCGTGGTCGCGATTATCAATGAATTGATAGCACGTCCAATTAGGATGTTAACTATTCTTTTGATAGAGTTTATAAACTTTATAGGACTTAAAAAGAGTTTAAGGATCTTCATCATCCATTAACCCACCCTAATCCCATGAACCCTAACAAGAGAAGAATTACTCGCGCATGTTGGGAGAAGAAGAGATGGAGAAGGAAATCATATTAAAACTACAAAGAGATAGAATAAGAAAACAACTACCTTTATTAATCAACAAAATTCATTTACACTTTGTTCCCTTAGAAAATATTACAAAATGCTAGTTTGCTTCTCGATCTCTTCTAAGGAGGTAGATGAACCGTTGATGATCAGCCTGGATGCGTGAGCCTGTCGTGGACTTCGTGATCTTTTCAGCTTGGTGATTTTTCCAAGAAGCTCTTGGTCATTATTTATAGTCCCAAAGCCAGAACCCTAGCTGCCTAATTTGGAAGCCAGTAGTTATGATCCAAACAGCAAAATCTCAACCCCCAAATCGTCTGAACCGCGGCGGATCCGCGGCCAATAGGTGGGTTTGGCCGCAGATCCACGGCCTAATGGTGAGATCTTGGGCTCATTCTTCTTGTGGCTTCTTCTGGTGGCACGTGGTGACCTTTTGAATCTCTGGAAACTGAAAATCTTTTCTACGTCACTGCCAGAATTGATTTCTTTAGTTCATTTTCTTAATTAGGCAGGTTTGTTTTAAAAACTTTGATTTCCTTGATATCAGCCCTGAAAATTCTGCACAACAACTCAACAAATAATATTAGTAGAGTTTGTTTTATTGAGATATTAACTTAACCATTAAGAATTGGTCAAAGGTATTTAATAAGATAAGCATATTTAATGGGCCAAATGTTACATAGATATTATATGCTTATTTTTTCCTATCAAATGTTAATTATAATATATAAACACACGAAAATAGTATTTTTACAGATAAACCCTCACATGTATCATATATTATAACAAACGCATTTTATTATATAGAAATAGTAGGAAAAATGTCATATTAAATGTGCAGTTTTATCAACTGAATAAATACCCCCAAACTTATCTTTGATCGTCCCGAGCAAATTAGTTTATTTAAGAGAAGGAGAAAAAGAAAGGAGAAAGCTAAGCACACTTTCGTAGGCAACACGATTGCACTGAGCGCGTGCAACAAGCCGTTAAACCTCTAGGTGTCCCTAGTAGGAAGAGTGTTGTCTCCTAGGGTTTTCAGCGGATTACACCCATAAAATCCTATAATAAGAGATGGTGAAATTTACATATAAAGATAAGAATTATAAAAGAAAGACTTTGAAAATTTAGAGTTTCTAACTACACTACCTTTTCAGTTGTCATGAGCCCTATCTTAATGGTCATGAAAACATGTTAGAAATCACATCATCCCTCAACAAAACATCGTCTATATTCTTCATTCCTACCTTTCATCCAAACATCAATCATATACCCTTACGTGTGTGTAAAAGACATCCCTACACTCGGAGAATTCAATTCAAGCTATCATACTCTTGTCCATCAGCCTTAGTACTTTTTAATCGATATTTATATGAAATATGCTCACACATTTTTTATGCGACCGTTAATACTTCTTGAGCTACTAACCGACCGATTACTCATGTGCTTGCTGATTAGGTGTATTAGTATTTTCCTCGTCTTGCACCACCTAAGTCTTAGCGGTGACTCCCAGACCAGTTGGTCTAAGGAACTAGGTGATGAAGCACCCTCGCTATATTTTTTTATTACTGCCTTGGTGATAACAAAACCAGTGTTCATTTTTCTCCACCATTTTATCTTTTATTCATTTATAATTTCCTTCATACTTTGGCTTTTAGAAAAGAGCATTTCAAGGTATCCTCTACTATCCCGAGTTTCAAGACGTGTGTAAGTGCGTATAGTAGGGTATCAACGTTCAAATGTTTGGCTTCCAGAATAGGAACTATTTTTCAGACTTATTTTTATCCTCAAATTAGTGACTTCTTTCATCTTACCAACCCTTGGGACAACGGCTCATAACTACTTATTACTAGTTCGTTTAAGAAAACTTTTAATTTTCTTGGTTTTCTTAAACTATTCCTATTTTTTAAATATAATTTTTCACTTTCTATTCTTTTGTTATATAAAAAAAAATTGAATGCCCAGTGTCAAAGATAATTCAGTAAATACAAACCTCCCCCCAAACCTGTTTTCTGCAGTGTCCTCACTGATGTTGTCTTTTGAGAGCATGGACATGTATACTTTGGGAGAGACAAAAGGGGTAAAATAATAGTTAAATGAAAACTACCCCCAAACTTATTCTTTGGCACGCACAGATATTCAGTTAAGTCCATTTTCACTCACCTTCATTCTTAAAATGAGCAAATGTTACCAAAACATGGAGGTGAGGCGGAGGAAATTCAGTTCTGATAAAGCGGCTCCAGTAAAAACATGAGCTCCTCCGCTGGGTAAGCAGAGAAATACGGTTTTAATCTATGCCCATTTACTTTAAAAATTGAACCGTTTTTCAAATTTTCAACTTCTACTGCCCCGTGCGGGTATACATACCGCACCACAAAAGGTCCTTTCCAACGAGATTTAAGCATATCCGGATGAAGATGGAGATGGGAATCATAAAGAAGGACTTGTTGCCTCGATGTGAAGGTTTTTCTAAAAAGGATTTTATCGTGGAACACTTTAGTCCTGTTCTTTACTATCACCGCATTATCGTAAGCTTCATCGCGAAGTTCGCTTAGCCCATTCAATTGCAGCTTCCGATAGCTGCTCGCTTGATCAAAATCGAAGTTAAGCTCTTTAATAGCCAACATTGCTTTATGTTCGATCTCGACAGGAAGGTGGCATGCCTTTCCAAACACAAAGCGGTATGGAGACATACCAAGATCGGTCTTGTAAGCGGTGCAAAATGCCCATAGATCATCCGTTAATTTGGTTGACCAATCTTTACGGTTTTTAGAAACCGTCTTCTCCAAAATTTGTTTGATCTGCCTATTTGAGATCTTAGCCTGCCCGCTTGTTTGGGGATGATAGGACGTAGAAAGTTTGTGAGTGATTGAATATTTCCGCGTCAAGGCCTCGAAAGACCGATTACAGAAATGTGTCCCGTTGTCGCTAATTATAGCGCGGGGGTGTCCGAATCGCGAAAAGATATTTTCTTTACGGAACTTAATGACAATTTTGTTGTCGTTAGTGCGACACAGTATTGCTTCCACCCATTTCGAGACATAATAAACCGTTAACAAGATATATAAATACCCAAAAGAGTTGGGAAAAGGGCCAATAAAATCAATACCCCAAATATCGAATATTTCCACAACCAATATAGGTTGGAGCGGCATCTCGTTTCTTCGTGAAATCCGACCCAAATGCTGACATCGCGGACAAGTTTTTCAATGTTCATATACATCTTTAAATAATGTTGGCCAATAAAAACCACATTGCAAAACTTTCTCCGCCGTTTTTCGAGGACCAAAATGACCGCCGCATGCCTGATCATGAGAAAATGATAACACTCTTGAATTCATCGTTAGGGACACACCTGCGAATGATTTGATCGGAACAATACTTAAATAGATAAGGTTCATCCCAGAAAAAGTATTTTACTTGGGATAGAAATCGAAGTTTGTTTGTTTCGACCAATCGCTAGGAATAAGTCCCGTCGCAAGATAGTTCACAATATCCACGAACTAAGGTTCATAGGATACGGTCAAGAGCCGTTCGTCAGGAAGTGAGTCATTTATCGGCACGGTCAAAGTTGGCGAAGAAGTGATGCGTGAAAGATGGTCGGCTACAACGTTTTCACATCCACTCTTGTCTCGGATGATAAGATCAAATTCTTGTAACAATAGGATCCAACGTATTAGCCTGGCCTTAGCATCCTTCTTCGATAAAAGATGTCGTAGGCCGGAGAGATCAGTGTAAACCACAATTGGCGAGCCAGTCAAGTAGGGCCTGAATTTTTCTAATGCAAATACAACTGCCAAGAGTTCTTTCTCAGTAGTTGTGTAATTTATTTGTGCATTATTCAAGGTTCTACTTGCATAGTAAATTACATGTTGTATCTTATCAATGTGCTGTCCTAAGACCGCACCAATAGCAAAATCTGATGCATCACAAATAAGCTCGAACGGGTGGTTCCAATCCTGAGATGATAGAACGGGGGCTGTAGTGTGCGATCTTTTAAGCGATTCAAAAGCAGCCTCACAATCCGAATCGAAGTGAAATGTAGTATCCTTGGCCAATAGAAGAGTTAAGGGTCTAGCAATTTTGCTAAAGTCCTTAATGAATCTCCTATAAAATCCTGCATGGCCAAGGAAGGATCGTATATCTTTGACGCATTTGGGATGAGAGACGTTATGGATAACATCAATATTAGCTCTGTCAAACTCAATGCCTTTTCGTGAAATTATATGTCCAAGGACAATACCTTCTTGGAACATAAAATGGCATTTTTCCCAGTTCAAAGTTAAGTTCTTATCCTTACAGCGGATAAGAACCGCGTCAAGATTACGAAGGAAGTCCTCAAAGGAGTCCCCAAAAATGGAGAAATCGTCCATAAAAATTTCATGAAAATTCTCCACCATATCTCAGAATATCCCCATCATACACCGCTGAAATGTAGCGGGAGCGTTGAATAACCCAAATGGCATGCGTCTATAAGCAAACGTACCGAAAGGACAAGTAAATATGGTTTTATCTTGATCCTTTTCGGCGATGGGGACCTAGTTATAACCAGAGTATCCATCCAAGAAACAATAGTATTCATGTCCAGCTAATCGTTCTAACATCTGGTCAATGAAAGGTAGAGGGAAGTGATCTTTCCTCGTCGCGGCATTGAGTTTTCTGTAATCAATACATACGCGCCACCCAGTTTGGGTGCGTGTTTGGATTAACTCATTAGCCTCATTAGTTATGACCGTGATGCCCAACTTTTTAGGGACTACATGAATTGGACTTATCCATTGGCTGTCAGATATAGGGTAAATTATACCACTATCAAAGCACTTGACGATTTCTTTCTTTACCGCCTCCTTCATAACGGGATTTAACCGTCTTTGTGGGTCTCGGGTTGGTTTGGCTTCATCCATTAGATGTATATAATGTTCAACAATTAAGAGACTAATCTCTTTGATGTCAGCCATTGTCCAACCAAATGCTTGCCGATTTGATCTTAATACTGCCAAAAGTGCGTTCTCTTGCTCTACGGTTAGAGAAGCGACTATAATCACTGGCAAAGTCTCATTATCACCTAAATATGCATATTTAAGATGAGAAGGTAGCGGTTTGAGATCAAGTATTGGCGGAGAGACAATAGAAGGTGGGGGTAAGGGAATGATATTCGAACTCGCTAAGAGGTTCAAAACTTGCATAGGATATTGACTCGGAAAGTACTACTGACTTTTGCGACGAGTCAACGGATTCAAACTTAGGGATGGACTCATTGAACATATCCTCACTATGAAGTTGTGCAAGATCAAACGATGTCTCATTAGTGTTAACGAGATCATCAAAGCAAAGTTCCTCATCCATGCAGCTTTCGGGAGCTATCTCGTGGATGGAACAAACATCAAGCAAATGAGCAGAAGGTTCCGATGGTTGACTTCCTAGCTTGTAAATATTAAACTCAATTGTCATTTTCCCGAAAGATAAGTTCGTAGAACCGTTACGACAATTAATTACAGCGTTAGAAGTTGCTAGGAAGGGTCGACCAAGTATCACCGGGATTTGATTGCTGTGTGTCTGCCACAGGCTGTGTGTCTAAAACAATAAAGTCCACAGGGAATATGAATTCCCCGACTTTGATTAACACATCCTCTAGTTCACCCCGTGGTTTGGTGATTGATCGGTCTGCCATCTGGAGAGTACAATGGACGGGTTTCAACTTTCCAATCCCTAACTGCTCGTATACTGAATAGGGAAGCAAGTTAACGCTAGCGCCAAGGTCGAGTAAAGCACGATTAATATTTTTACCCCCAATAGAATTAGAGATGGTAGGACAGCCAGGGTCTTTACGTTTCTTTGGAATTTGCTGAGTAAAATCTGTGCTAACATTACTCGTCATGAAAACTTTTTTAGGCACTTGAGTTTTTCTCTTCCTAGTGCACAAGTCTTTAAGGATTCTTGCATAAGACGGGACTTGTTGAATAGAATTTTGAAGAGGAATATTTCCGTTAACTTGCTTAAACATTTCCATAATCTTCTCCATTTGTGGGTTAGGTCTGTTGGCCCTTAATCTGTTTGGAAATGGAGCTTGATTAATAAGTTTTGGGTCCAACATTTGTGGAGAAGATTGTGGGGATGGATTCGATCCCAAAATTGGAGTGGGAATCATCTTGGATAGATTGGGCGAAGTGTTCGAGTCTTGGGGAAAACGGAGAATAGGCTCGGGTGAAGGTGGGAGACTAAACGAATTAGGGGAAGAAGTAGAAGCTGGGTGTCATTGGTATCACTAACATCATCAAATTGCTCACCCACTCGGTTATTTAGAATTTTTCCCGATCTCAACGTAGTAACGGCATTCACATTATGATTTTGTGAGTGGACAGGATTCGGCAGGGGTTGAGATGCGAGTTTCCCTTTCTCTCTCGTACTCATTGCTGCGATCAATTGTGCAATTTGGTTTTCTATTGATTTAATACTCTCACCATGGGAGGCGGAATCTTTCTTTATGGTATCAATAAAAGACTTCATATCAGCCGACATTTGAATGGTATGTTTCATAAACAAATCCAAAGTTTGTGCGAGTAAAGAGTTATCAGTACCAGCCAGTTGTTGTGTGGAAGTGTTGGCCGGATTTTGAAAATTTTGTGACTGAAAGGGGTGCTGACTTTGTGGTTGTGGTTGCTGTGGAGGATGTCTTTGATAATTTCTTTGGAACTGGTTTTGATTTTGGGGTTGGTTTTGTTTCCAAGAAAAATTAGGATGATTCCTCCATCCCTGATTGTACGTGGAAGAATAAGGATCGTTTCTAGGTCGCTGCTGAAAAGCAGCATTAGTTTGCTCGTGACCTTGAAATGATGCATTCATAGGACATTCTTCCGTCAACTGTGAAGGATCTGAACAGCAACCACACACGGTCTTGGGAAGCGTTACCTGATTTAGGGAGACTGATGAGAATTTGTTTTCAATAGCGTCGAGTTTCTTCTGCATCGCTGCCATTTCAGCTTTTACTGCGATAGAAATATCGAGCTGATGAATATCTCCCCTAGATGAAGGTGGTCTTACGCTTTCCCACTGCAAAGCGTTTTCAGTGAGGTCTTCAAGATATTTCCAAGCTTCACCATCGTCTTTGGACATGAAATTGCATTGACACATTGTTTCAAGCATCTGCTTTGTCTCTGGATTAATGCCCTCATATATAATTCGGCACAAATCCTATCTTTGTATTCCATGATGAGGACATTGGAGAAGCAGATCCTAGAAACGTTCAAAGTACTTCCAAAATGGTTCATTGGGAAGCTGGGTGAACTGGTTGATCTCGCTCCTAATATGGGCGGTCTTATGGTTTGGGTAAAACTTCTTAAGAAATGCTATTACGAATTCATCCCAATTAGTGATAGAGTGTGCGGCAGTATTATAAAGCCATTTTTCTGCCAAGTCGCACATAGTGAATGGAAGAAGACGCAAGCGCATAGCATCTACAGTCAGTTGTGAAGTACCCATCATTGCGCATACGTTTTCGAATTTAGTGATGAAAACGTACACGTCTTCAGACTCAAGCCCACGAAATTTGGGCAACAGATTGATGTGGTGGGGTTTAATTTCAAAATTATCCCCGTTGGCTGGTGGAATAGATAAAAAAGTAGGAAGGGGACCACGGATAGGATAACATCTCTCTTGGAGAGAGATGCGAGGTGGATTCTACTCACCTACGGGCGGTGGCAGCGTGGTGTTATAATTTGATGGAGCACCTTCCATCTCGGTCGATGTGGAGGATGGTGGGGAAAAAGAAGATGAAGAAGTACCGACATTGGAGTCGATAGCTGGAACGCGGACAAGACGGGCACTAGAATCCCGTGTCCAGCCAAGCATGCACTAAGCGGGTTTAGCGCAGGTGGCAGCGTGTGTGTGATTTAAAATTGGTCTGTTTTGAAAAAGTGGGACTTAAGACAAATTACACAAAAATGCACAAACAACACTAGAACTAAGGTTACCTAGGTCAAGTCTCCAGACCGCTCCTAGACATCCAAAGGACAAGCCGCAGGATCAATCCTCTGCTGCCTCTTTATTACTCTTGTGGCCAGGTAAGTAGGAGGTATCCGCTATACGAATCACCGAAAATAGAGGGCCTAATTAAGTAACCACTTGCCTTAAACACACTTGCCTAGACACTATAAAAGTATTGCGGATAAGCGATAGATTACCCATGACCTTCCTCTGTCATTATTGAGTGCGACGGTCCTTAGAGTCTTGTCTAGATATTTTTTAAATTAATGTAGGGTTGATGCAGATGCTCGGTTTGTGATTTATGGGGCCTAGGAAGGGTGATAAAATCCCCACCTAATCTAAATTTTGGTCTTGCCCCTTAAAATCCGTATTAAAATATGAAATAAAAAACCAATAACAAAACATTGCAAAAAGATTTTTGAGTGGCGATATTTTGCAAAGAATCCTGCAGAAAAGATATTTTATTGGATTTCAGAGGAGAGAGAACGAGTCGAAAATTTCACCAGAGAAGTTTGGAACCCTAGATCTCCAATTCCGCCACGCTTCCACCACTATTTGTCCTTATTGTCGTGGATCCGCCGCGAGAAATACGTATCTCGTGATGAGTTTTGCTATGTGGCCTCCTGTGCTCCTCTGGATCTTGATGAATGTCTCTGTCTCTCTGTATCCTCAAGTCTGTGACTCCAGATTCCCTCGCAAAATTCACACAATAATCGTTAAATATACAATTTGCAGTTTTGTTTGTTTATGATATTGATCGAATAAGAATTCAACACAAATAGTAAGAATAAAAAATTACGCACGTATCCTCGGCAACGGCGCCATTTGATTTGTCTGTATTTATTTATGTGTAGTGGTTAACCGTAATCAATAACGGTGTCGCGCGTAGTTAGACCGAGATGAGTACGGGTCGTCCTCTGGAAAACGTTGAATATTTTATTCTTACTTTAAGCGTGTTGAGAAAGAGGAAGAATAAAGAAATGTGAAGAATGATTGTAGGATCCAGATCTACGTTAAACACGGATGCAAAATATATATCTAGATTAACTACGGATGTAAGTTTAATATTAACAGAGGGCTTGTAGGGTTCATTAGGATTTAGTAGTTATGGATGATTAATGAAAGATTACTCTTTTTATCCTTTAATAGATTTAAAACAAGATTGACAGTGATGTATGTAGATTAGGGTTTCTGGAGGGAAAAGGGTTCCCATTCTTAACCCCTATTTCGACATGGAACTCCGTTCATATCTAGCCTTTACCAAAACAATTGTTAATCTAATCTCTAATCGTGGTCGTGATTATCAATGAATTGATAGTGCACCCAATTAGGATGTTAACTATTCTTTTGATAGAGTTTATAAACTTTATAGGACTTAAAAAGAGTTTAAGGATCTTCATCATCCATTAACCTACCCTAATCCCATGTACCCTAACAAGCGAAGAATTACTCGCGCATATTGGGAGAAGAAGAGATGGAGAGGGAAATCATATTAAAACTACAAAGAGATAGAATAAGAAAACAATTATCTTTATTAATCAACAAAATTCATTTACACTTTATTCCCTTAGAAAATGATTACAAAATGCTAGTTTGCTTCTCGATCTCTTCTAAGGAGGTAGATGAACCGTTGATGATCAGCCTGGATGCGTGAGCCTGTCGTGGACTTCGTGATCTTTTCAGCCTGATAATTTTTCCAAGAGACTCTCGGTCCTTATTTATAGTCCCAAAGCCAGAACCCTAGCTGCCTAATTTAGAAGCCAGTAGTTATGATCCAAACAGCAAAATCTCAACCCCCAAATCGTCTGAACCGCGGCGGATCCGCGGCCAATAGGTGGGTTTGGCCGCCGATCCGCGGCCTAATGGTGAAATCTTGGGCTCATTCTTCTTGTGGCTTCTTCTGGTAACACGTGGTGATCTTTTGAATCTCTGGAAACTGAAAATGTTTTCTACGTCACTGCCAGAATTGATTTCTTTAGTTTATTTTCTTAATTAGGCAGGTTTGTTTTAACAACTTTGATTTCCTTGATTTCAGCCCTGAAAATTCTACACAACAACTCAACAAATAATATTAGTAGAGTTTGTTTTATTGAGATATTAACTTAACCATTAAGAATTGGTCAAAGGTATTTAATAAGGTAAGCATATTTAAATGGGCCAAATGTTACATGGATATTATATGCTTACTTTTTCCTACCAAATGTTAATTATAATATATAAACACATGAAAATAGTATTTTTACAGATAAACCCTCATATGTATCATATATTATAATAAACACCTTTTATTATATAGAAATAGTAGGAAAAATGTCATATTAAATGTGTTGTTTTATCAACTGAACAGTGGTGGACCCAATTTGACGAGTTAAGAGGATGGTCAATCGGACATATCTCCTTAATTGCACTACTTGCGCAACTCTTGTCTGAGCCTAAGAAGGCGTCATTAGAATGTAGTGAATCGTAGGTTTCCATGGTGGTTGAATATGCTTGTTGAGGGATTGATGATATTCAAACAAGTCATGATTTGCTTTTTGGATCTGAGGTGCATGATATCCGAGTTATCGAATAACTTCGTTTGTTCATTAAGGAGATCCTTGCGTCGGTCTTAACAGATCTGGCTGCAAAACTACCCGCTTGCAGGTATCGATGGTTGTATAGCGGCACTATCTTAGTATGGAGAAGAATTGATGAAAAGAAACCTGGGAGAACCGACAGACATGATGGTATCCACTCGAATGTGCGAGTGGGGGTATGTTGGCATTAGACCTGCCCAATTGAGTAGGCGGGCCGACTTGCCCAGAACGGACTAGAGCCAAGCCCGAGTTGAGCTCAGGCTCATGTAAGGGTTGCCCATATTGGGGCCGGCTCGTATAGGGTTTCAATTTAGAGGTGGGGTCTGCCTATTAATGAAGAGTAAGTTATATTAGGATTTGGCTCTCTAGATGTAATTTAGGCCATCCGTTGTGCTTTCCTTTGTGCAATATATATATATATATATATATATATATATATATATATATATGCAAAGGTTAGGATTTGTAATAAAGGTCTTCATAAGAGAGAGAGAAATTAGAGAAAAGGCTAGAGTTTTCTAGGTTGTTCATTTTCCTCCACATAGTAGCAACCGCGTTGAACAAGAGAGCTTTCCGACCAACGTTATGATCGTATCTCATCGACTATCGGGAAGAGGAGAGAAGAACATGACGAGAACTAAAGATCAAAGATCCACCAATCGATAAGGAAGATCTTCTACCCAGCTAAAGTTTATAAGATCCTGGTGTTCGTATAGGCCACTAGTTACATATTTCCTTCCGCTGTATTTATGTTGATACTCCAATGGATCTGAATACATGGAGAGATCCAAGATATAGTCATGCATCACAATTAGCCTGCAGGAGCGATCTAACAAGGTATCCTGTCCGGGTTTGAACCTTAAACGATATGGTGTAATTAACCATAAGTGCTTATGCGTATGAGAAGTCACGAACGTAGGACCTTCTGGTCAAAATAAATAAACTTTTGTTTTGTTCGCGCTCTGCCTGTTTTAAAACGTTCGCTTGTTCGAGGTTCAAACAGAGGGTAAATAGAGCTACGCTCAATTGGTTTATAGGTCCGTTTTGGTTGGATAAAAATGAGAAGCTAGGTGTTTCTTAAGCAACAAACTTTATTGTGAGCAATATGAAGATGAAAATGATAGATTAAGCACAAAACAGTGACAAAGAACTGTAGCTTATTGTAATGCTACACAAAAATTGGCTGAAAAAATAATGAACATAAATAATTGCCTAGCGACAATAGTGATTTTTATTATTTCTAAAATTATATGATGAATTGCGATTCTTTTAGGTATGTCAAAATCTAAATTTATATTTGACAAGATTATAATTAGCACCGATCAAGTTGATAAATACAATCTAAAAAATACACACCGAGAAAATATGGTGTCGTTTTATGTTGATCCCTTGGATTCTCTTATATATGTACAAAATTCTCTTTACTATCATTTTTTTGTTAATTTCTTCCTAAATCATTCATAGAGTTGATCCATAATATCCCTTTTAGCATTTTCCATCCAAGACTTAACTTGTTGAAGTTGTTATCAAGTTAACCGAGATTAATTTTTCAAAATTTTCAAAAGTTGACCAAGATATAATTGTTATTTCGTCGAGACTTTTCAGTCGAAAGTACCTCCGCCAAAATATGTTAGTTTCGTCGGATTTTAAAATTATTTCATCTATCTTTTATTTCATCGAATATACCCCTACCAAATAAACCTTGATTCTGCTAAGTACGAGCAGCTTATTTCGTCGGGATATCTCCGACAAAATGTTCAGGTCGGTGTTTCTTTCTTTTTGGGGCACTTTTTGTTCGTTTACTTTTGATAAAGTTGTTTTATATCTCTCAGGAGCATTCCCAATTTCATGAACATGTAACTTTGAAGTTTAAGCTATGTAAGTTTATTTTTTCATACTTCAAAAAAAGCACCCTCGAATGGTGTTTTAAGTTATCTGTTTCTTAGTATTTTTGTAATTCATGGTTATATTGGGACTTATCAAAACTTTGGGATAACAACAACTTATTATTGTTTAATCATAGCCAAAGCCAAAAAAATTTGATAGAGGCTCCTGATCTTAGTTATGTTCATCTTACAACATTCATGATTCGACTGACCTCTTCAAGTTAATTTCAAGATTAGTAATGATCATGTATTCATGCACAAGGTAGAGTGTCCTTACTGTTCTTTGGTTTTAAATTTAATATTAAATGTTCCTGCAATTTTTTCATTCTTCACTACTTAATATGTCTATTATAAAACAAAAATTATGATGAACTTGTAGCTAGGTTTGGCAAGCCCTTCTTGCAGTAAGAGAACTAGTGCGGAAAAAAGTGGAATATTATTCAGCCGAATATTCGGATTCGGTGGAAAAACAAACAAAAACTGCAGTATTCGGTCAAACCGAATATTCGCCATACAAACCGCATGTTCGGATGAATAACACGAATATTACACCAAATTGGCCCATTAGCCCCAAAAAAAAACCATAACTAAAATACCAATTATGAGATTCACAACTTGATTACAAAACAAGTGAAACCCACCATTACTACAATGAGAGGATGCCCCTACGGATAGAGAAATTCGTAGGGGCAACTTTTTATTGCCCCTACGGTTTAATCCGTAGGGTGATTATTTGCACCTACGGTGCCCATCGTAGAGACGTAAATAAATTAAAAAATATTAAAATACATTGTCTTTATTTGACCTTACGGTGCGGCAAAATAGAGCGCTACGGATTAATCCGTAGGGGCAAGAAAGGGTTATTTGAAAGAAAAAGCTAAGAATTTCCCACCGTCCCCCAAAATTTCCCACCAACCCACGCCAGGTCACAATTCCTTGCCTCTGATCGTCGCCCCTCTCGTCACCGACTTCCTCGTTCATCGGTGTCGATGGAGCTCGTCGCGGAGTTCCTCTTCGCCGCCAATCATCCTCGTCGCCGCCTCCACCACTTCGAGCTCCATTTTCCCAGCCTCCTACATCTCGTCGAAGCCTTGCTCTCCACCTCTTCGAGGAACTTTACTCGTCGGCCGGTCTTTGGCAGAGGTGTGTTAATTTGGATTTTAATTTATAATTTTAATTGGTGTTATTGTTGTAGATTTTAGGGTTAGGGTTATAGGGTCGGATTAATTGGGGGTTAATCCGAGTTGGGGTTAGGCTTTGGGTGATGATTAGGGTTAGGGTTAGGGTTAATTAGGTAAAATAGGATTAGGGTTATAGGGCCGGGTTAATTGGGGGTTAATTTGGGTTAGGGGTTGGCTTTGGGTGATGATTAGGGTTAGGGTTAGGCTTTTGGTTAATTAGGTAAAATAAGGTTAGGGTTTGGGTGATGATTAGGGTTAGGATTAGGGTTAGGGGTAATTATGTAAAATAGCGTTGGTGATGCTTAGGGTTAGAGTTAATTAGATTAATTAGGGTTAATTTTGGTTTGGGCTAAGGTTAATTTGTGTTAGGGTTTGGGAGATAATTAGGGTTAGGGTTAATTTGGGTTTGCGTGATGATTAGGGTTAGGGTTACGGTTAATTTGGGTTAATTAGGTAAAATAGGGTTAATTTGGGTTAGGGTGTTGATTAGGGTTAATTTGGTTTAATTAGCTTAATTTTGGGTTAATTAAGGATAATTTGAATTATGGTGATGATTATGGTTAATTTGGGTTAATTTGGGTTAATTAGAGTTAGGGTTTAGGGTGCACTAGTTCCTTCAGCAGGATGATCGATGATAACGTAAACATAAAACTTTACCGTAAACGTAAGAAAACTTTACCCTAAACTAAAAACTTTAAACCCTTAAAAACGAAACATAAACGTAAAAGCAATTCAAGTTAAAACCAATATATGATACTCGATGTTAATATGAATCTTTCATATTCTCATCGATATTCATATGTGGCGACTCAGTCCCCGTCTATCGGTAATATATGTTCGATATTCGTCGTGACATAGAACTATATGAAAGTTGTTAAATATCGGACAGTATAGTTCGGTGCTAACAACCATCGTGTAGTCTATGTGATGAGAAAATTCAATCGTATGATAACCAATAGATTTGACCAGTATGGACAAGTTAGGAATGTATAAAGCAAACACCTGCATTCATTTGTATTTTTATTCGTTTCGAGTTATTTTGTCAGTACTTTTCTACTGGTTCTCCATGTACAAAGATAGATTAGATGTTCATTTCAACGTTATTTCACAGCATTGAAATGATTATCTATTCTCTTACAGTGTACTCGGAGAATAGTAGGGAGGTGCTGCCGAAATTTACAAAAAACGGATGAAAATAAGCGAATGGGTGTCTGCTCTATACATTCTTAATAGGATAGAAGTCTTACCCCCGACAGTCGAAACACACACATACAACACGAATACACAACAAACACACACACAAAGCACATACACACTAACAACCCTACACTCAAGCGAAATCATAAATTAAAACACACATACACAGAATACAACACATACTTGGGTATCTTCAAATCCAACTTTGTTAATCGATAATTTATTCTTTTCAACGACAAACTTGCCTCTAAAGATTTTTTTTCTTTGTCAGTAACCATCTCGTTCTTAGATTTCTCAATATAGTTATCATAACCTACAATTTATATGTTATACAGTCTAACATAGCCCATGAGTATTAAGGACTGGATGTACGTGGATTGGTAATAACGCATGCAATCTAAGTTTGTCACAGGAGTTGCTGCTTTCGTTGAATTTGCACGGGCACATAATAAGATCGTGTTAGAGAAAATTCTTTGTCCGTACGATAGATGTGGGAATAATTTCTGGCAGAAGGTAGAAATTGTAGAGCTTCACTTCGTTAAATATGGTTTTACTAGAATTTATACAACTTAGCTATATCACGGGGAAGGACAAGAAGAAGACGTTAATGTGGCAGAAGAAGAAGGAGAAGACAGTATTGCGGTAAAAGAACAAGAAGACGATAATTTCTTTACAGGAGAAGAAATTAAGGATACGGTAGAGGCTGCCCTAGGTGATAGTATTCCTACCAAAGATGACATGACTTCCGATTAAGGACCGCGTGCGGATAAGTACGAAAAGTTCATGAATGATTCTAGAAGACCAATTTATAAGAATGCAAAGTATTCCACCCTATCATGGTTCGTCCAACTTTTCCCGATTAAGTGCCTAAATAGATGAAGCAACAAATCATTCACGATGCTTCTGAAATTCCTGAAAGATTCTATTCCCCTAGGAAATAACGTGCCCGATAGCTGGTACGAAACCCAGAAGATGATGTCAGATTTGGGTCTAAAGTGTGAGAAGATACATGCATGTCCCAAAGATTACGTGTTGTACCGGAAAGAGAATTCAGATTTGAAAGAGTGTCCAACATGCAGAGAGGCCGGGTATAAGCCGAAAGAATTTGATAAGAAGCCCGATATACCTGTCAAGATAGCATGATAATTTCCCATAACATAGAGCCTGCAGAGGCTATTCGGGTGCAAGAAAACAGCCGAGGCAATGATTTGGCATCACCGCGCTACTCTAAGCGAAGATGGAAAAATGAGTCATCTAAGAGATTCACCGGCATGGAAGGATTTCGATAGGAGGTACGAAATATTCAGTAGTGATTCTCGCAATATCAGGCTCGGACTTGCAAGTGATGGCTTCTGCCCATTCAACTATATGGTTGGAAGCCACAACACATAACCCGTTGTAATGATAGTTTATAATCTGTCATCTTGGTTGGCTATGGATCAATCATAAATTATGATGCATCTTCTTATTGACGGACCAAACTCACCGGGAAACAATATCGACATCTATCTCCGACCTTTGATCGACAAGTTAAAATCTTTATTCATTGATGGTGTATAGACTTACGATGCAAACACAGATACAACCTTTACAATGCGTGCGACTTTAATGTGGACAATTAATGACTTTCCTGCGTATGGAATACTATCAGGTTAGTCTGTACATGGTCACAAAGTATACCCTTATTGCCATCAATATACAATATCGTGATGGGTTTCCCTAGCACCTACTTGAGAGTATGGAAGCATCACACATGCCACTTTAAAATTTAAAGAGGTGCTAAGCAAACTATCCATGAATCATTGACTAGAATTTCTAGGGTAACAACAACTTGTATCACATACAAAGAAGATTCTATCACTAAGTGTTGAGATTACAACCTTTGTAAACCACCCTTGTTGACTCCCTGGACCTTTGAGAGTTTGGAACGGATGGCTAGCAACCTTCCAAGTCCATGATGATCCACCCGAAGTCCCTTTGCCCAAAGCTCCTTGCTTTACTTGATCCATGGAAGAAGTGTAGCAAACACCCTACATAAATAGGCTAGATGTGTGTAGAATGATGATGTGGATTTTATTCTCTAATCAAAACCCTTTCTTTTTAACTAACTCACTCAAATGAAAACTCAAGAGAGGGAGGATGAAGAAGATGATGGCAAAGCTCAAGTTTAAAAGCTTTTGTGATGAATTATTGAACTAAAAAAGATGAAAATGAAATAATCATATTATATCCTTCTCTTCTCAAACCATGGTTAGTTAATATCTTAGATATTTTAGATTGAGTTAAAGTCCAAAAGAGAATTACCCCAAGGTTAAAAGTTAGGTCAAGAATGGTCACAAAGTCAAAGCAAGATAAAGATTAACCATGAGTGAATTATCTTTAAATTTAACTCAAATATATATATATATATATATATATATATATATATATATATATATTAACAACCATGTGAGTCTTGCATTGCCACCATATAGTTTATCATCAACCATGATACACATCCATGTATGTATGTATGTGTCCATGCACATCAACATGTGCATACATGCATGCATACATCATCAAAAAAGAAAAGGGTTTAAATAAAGAATTAAACTAAAAGTCAAATATTAAATCAGCACTTGATTTAACAAACTGGTCATATTGTAAGTCGACGTTAGACACCCCACATGATGCGGGAAGGCGGAATAGGTAAAACAATCATTTTGTTTAAATTAGCATCGACTAACTTTACGGATCTTTGCCAAACCCTAACTAACAACAACATAGAAGTGTTTAGCTACTATGAAAGATGATTATACCTAAAAAATCAAGTCCTTCTTGTTCTCGTAGACCACCTCATCGTTGGCCTCCTCGTTGTGAAAGAAGATCCACCCGAGGGCTACTTCTCCAAGCTTTAACCTCACACTTGAGGTAACTAAGTGGCTATGAGTGCTAATCATAGAAACCTAGAGGATATAGAAGAGGATTAGGGATCTATTAGTCTTGCTAACCCTTGGATCTCAACACATGAGAGGTTAGGGTTAGTTCTTGAAGAGAGAGAGCTTGAGGAGGGAGAAGGTGAGAGTGAGAAATGATCTTGAATAATATCTCATTTGTGAATATATGAAGCATAAGATATTTATTAAATGAATAACAAATAAATAATATCATCATGTTTCATTAACTCACCTTGTGTGATTCATCCCATGAGTCATTAATCAATAAATACATCATTAACTCCTTTGGATGAATCACACCATGAGTCACTAATCCAATTAATGCAAATTCCACCTAAGCCTCCAACTCATCAATCTTCTAGAAGCTTCTCGATAAATTACGAAAATGCCCCTCCTACCCGTGAAAACACGGAAATACTGAGACTGTATAAATCCAATAATCCAATACTAGAATCTGGATTAAACCAAAGCCTGCTAGTATAAACTGTCCGAACATCGTACGTGCATAAATGCACGTGCGTGTCCGAACCCTATCGTAAAACCATACGACCTCTATATCGTTTTGCCCGAAGCAGGGAAAATCTCTGTGTGGGACTCTAAAGACTCGACTACTACACTGAAAGTGGGTTTAACCACAGACCGCAAGCGGCACTAGCTGTACGTAACGGTCCCCAGGTAGATATCGATAAGAAGGCCGATGATGAAACCCATCCGAACTCCTACTTAGCCAGATTGACAATCTCCGTACAGTCCAGTCTGTTCGTCAATGACTATATATCGGGCCTAGGGGGCGGCAAGCGTCAGTCCCGTAAAAGCGGTATAAGTTGTGTTGGAGCGAATCCCATTACACCTTGAGAAGCTACTGGAAAACCTACCAGTAAATCCCGTCCGCCCTAGCCAGGGACTTTGCGTAATGGCTCTCCAAATACAGCGCGATATCAACTCCCAATACCGGGAGAGACGAATCCTATCTAACCGCCACTGCCTCCAAGTGCTTAAGGACTGCACCCAACTGCTACCTGTTTGCACGACTCCTTTGAGCCGTGGTAGGGTAGCAATCTAAGAACAGTGGGAACACACTCGAGGCGAAGCAGTAGTGTCAAGTCTGCGGACTATGCTGTACTCATGTCACCTGGGAACTGTTTACTGACGACGGGTATAATACCAACCAACAGTTCCCTGCGAGTCCTGTCCGGTGTACCCGTAACCCAACGAGCACCTGTATACTATCTCCAGTACGACATACTGATGGCTGTGGGACAGACCATCTCCCTAACTGGGATGAGAAGCGTACGCACTAGTCTACTCCGGAGTATCGATGCCCTGTCTCGATAATCCTACGATTAGGGACCTGAATAAGCATGTGCTTGTAGACTACCCAGCCCCCACTAGTGTGAATGTCATCACAACGCTGGTAGTCAAGCAAGATCCCAAGGGCTCTATCAATATGTATTCTCGATATGCTAACATGTACACATATTAAGATAGACATAAACCAAGTAGCATACTACCATGTATAGCAAGACTGTTAATATAACAGTGAATATCCCGAGCTTCCATTAAGTAATATACAAGCTAGTATGATACAATAATGGCCCCTAGGGCATATACACTAACACATATCACATACGACCTGACCAAAAGAAAAATGCCCGATTAATATACAGTATCACATACTCGCATTCAATCGGGTACCGCGGATATCTCAAATGCACACCACATCGTTTCGCCTGAGCTAGGAAACTCCTGTGTGGGACTCTATAACTCGTTAATACGCCGGCAGTGGGTGATGATCAAATCAAACACCCACAAGCCACAAGCGGTTAGCTAAACATAACGGCCACCCGGGTATTGAGCGATCAGAAGAAAACCAGCGAAGCTGTTAAAACTCCCCTCGAGCCAATTAGTAACACTACCCGTACAGTCCGGTCGCTTCGTCTCATATGTCGCATATCCAGTCTAGGGGTGGTAAACGTCAGACCCCAGTAACCGATAAGTCGTGTCGATGTGAGGCTCATAACGGGTCGAGAAATTACTGATAACTCTTATCAGCAGTACTCTATATCAGCCCAGGCCAGGGACTTCCAGTTATAGCCAATCGAACACAGCGCAATATCAACTCCCAATACCGGGAGAGACGAAACCCCTCCTATCGCTCATTGTCTCCATGTGATTCGGGACTGTACCCAAAAGCCACCGTTTTGCACGCCCTCTTGGACGTGGTAAGGTGGAAATCAAAGCACAGTGGGAATCACACAAGACTCTATAACGATCTCGGGTCTACAGACTAACCTGTACCAGTGTCACCAGAGAACTGCTATCTGACGATAAGTATAATACCATCTAGGAGTTCTCGATGAGTTCGTTCAGTGTACCCAGTCTCCACTGAGCACCCGTACACCATCTTTGAAGTCAAACACCGATGGATATGGGATCATCCATCACCCATCATATGGGTCAAGATGTGTATACGCTAGTCGACTCTTGTGTATCGATGCCTTGTCTTGATACAACCTCGACTAGGAACAGTTATATGATATACTCTTGGACTACCCTGGCCCCATTAGTATGATCTGCATCATAGTCCTAGTAGTCGAGTACATATCCTAAGGGCTTTATCAACATGTGAGAGCAAGACAGTAAACCAATACAAGTCAACATGTTTAGACAAAGTGAAACCAGATAGCATACTATCATATCGAGCAAGAAAGTCCTCTCTATATATATCCAAGCATCCACTTTAATATACATCATATGTATAATAATGGCCTTTAGGGCATATATACAACTAACAATCTTCCACTTGCACTAAGGCCAGCTGTTGTAGTATCTCATACCCAACATCCCGAACAGTCTCTCAAATTCTATCTGGGGAATGGCCTTCATGAGTGGATCCGCAGTGTTGTCCTACGTGTCAACTCTCCTGACCTCGATCTCGCGGCGATCAACTATCTCCTGGATCAGGTGATACCGCCTCAGAATATGTCTGGACTTCTGATGAGACCTGGGTTCCTTGGCCAAAGCCACAACTCCATTATTATCACAATACAAAGGTACTGGATGCTCAATGGAAGGAACCACACCAAGTTCAGTGATGAACTTCTTCATCCAGACAGCCTCTTTGGCAGCATCGTTGGCAGCGATGTATTCAGCCTCCATCGTCGAGTCTGCCACGGTTTCTTTCTTGGAACTCTTCCAACAAACCACCCCTCCATTTAGGGTAAAGACAAATCCCGAGTGCGACTTAGAGTCGTCCTTATCACTTTGAAAGCTCGAATCGGTAGAGAACTCCACTTGGAGTTCTCCGTTACCATACACCAAGAACATATCCTTACTCCTTCTCAAGTACTTGAGAATGTTCTTCACAGCTGTCCAGTGACTCTCTCCTGGATCTGCTTAATACTTACTCACAATACTTAGTAAGTATGCTACATCGGGTCTGTTACATAGCATCGCGTACATGATAGAGCCTAGTGCCGAAGCATAGGGTATCCCTTGTATGCAAGATCTCTCCAAATCAGACTTGGGAGACATCTCTTTGGAGAGAGTGAGTCCAGAAATCGTGGGTTGGTTCCCACACTTGGATTCTTCCATACTAAATCTCTTTAGTATGGTGTCAATGTACCTGGATCGGGACAATCCCAGTATCCTTTTAGATCTATCTCTATAGATCTTAATCACCAAAATGCAGGAGGCAACACCTTGATCTTTCATTGAGAATCTATGTGATAAGAAGAGCTTGACCGAATGCAGCATAGGAACATCATTTCCATCAAGAGTATGTCATCCACGTACAATACGAGGAAGACAACCTTACTCTCTGCAACCTTCTTGTAAATACAAGGTCCATCTACATTTTTGATGAAGTCAAACTCTTTGACTACAACATCAAAACAGATGTTCCAACTCTGCGATGCCTGATTTAACCCGTAGATGGATTTAAGCAGCCTTCACACTTTTCCGCTACTCCTACTATCTACGAAGCCCTCTGCCTGAGTCATGTACACGCACTTGTCTAAATCACCATTTAGAAAGCGGTCTTAACATCCATCTGTCAGATTTTGTAGTCATGGTATGCAGCAATGGCAAGTAAGATCCGGATGGACTTAAGCATAACCACTGGAGAAAAGGTTTCGTCATAATCCACACCTGGTCGTTGACGAAAACCCTTTGCAACAAGTCTAGCTTTGTAAGTCTCAACTTTTCCATCTACACCATGTTTCTTCTTAAAGATCCATTTGCTTCCAATCGGTTTTACCCCTTCAGGAGCAACTTCCAAAGTCCATACTTTGTTGCTGTACATGGATTCCATCTCAGATCGCATTGCATCCAGCCACTTCACAGAGTCTCCACTCGTGATGGCCTGCTCGAAGCTAGTCGGGTCATCATCTTCCATGATGCAATCCTCGCTGCCACTGTCTATGAGAAAACCGTAGTATCTCTCAGGTGGATGAGGAACCCTACTAGATCGGCGGAGAGATTGGGGTTCGTCGGGAACTACTGAATCCTCTGGTTCCACCAAATCTTCTGTTGTAGTTTGTCTAGCTGGATCTTCTTTCAGCTCTACCTCTTCGCCACTAATTTCTTTTGTAAGAAATTCATTTTCTAAGAAGGTGGCATGTTGAGCAACAAACACCTTTTGTTGTTCACCGTGGTAGAATAGATATCCATTCGAATGTTTAGGATATCCAACAAACTTACAAAGAACTGATCGTGCCTCGATTTTGTCCGGATTTTGCCTTTTAACATAGGCCGGACAACCCCATATCTTAATTCGTTTAAGACATGGTCTCTTCCCACTCCGTATGATATATGGTGTGGTAGATACAGATTTTGATGGAACCTGATTCAATAGGTATGCTGCTGCTTCAAGCGCATAACCCCAAAAGGAAATAGGTAACTCAGCGGTGCTCATCATAGAGCACCATATTTAATAGGGTGCAATTCCTCCGTTCTGATACACCGTTGTGCTGTGTTGTATACGGTGGAGTAACCTAAGAGAGAATCCCATTCTCTTTTAGATAATCCCGGAACTCATTGCTCAAGTATTCTCCTCCTCGATCAGATCGAAGGATTTTAATACTTTTACCCTTTTGGTTCTCTACTTCGTTCTTATATTCTCTGAATTTCTCAAAAGCTTCATACTTGTGTTTCAACAGGAACACATCTCCGTATCTTGAGAGATCGTCAGTGAATGTAATGAAGTACGAGAGACCATCCCTGGCATTTATAGACATGGGACCACATACATCACTATATATCAGTCCCAAGAGTTTCGTAGCTCTTTCTCCATGTCCACTAAACGGAGTTTTGGTCATCTTGCCTTTGAGACATGACTGGCAAGTGTCATAAGATGAAAATTTGAACGGATTCAAATATCCATCCTTATGCAACTTAGTCAGCCGTGTCGCATTGATATGACCTAGTCTACAATGCTACAAGAAGGATTCGTTCAATTCTGAACTCTTCCTCTTGTGTGTGTTTTGTATATTAAGGACTGTAGTTTGATTGAGAACGTATATGCCATTATTTAACGAGCCTGATCCAATCAACTTTTGATTCAGGAAGTTGTTCATAACATTATCCTATACCACAAAATTATATCCCTCTTTACTCAATAAAGAAACTGATATAAGATTGCATATCAGGGTCGGAATGTAATAGCATTCGTTCAGAATCAATGTATTACCATTTGGCAATACAAGGTGATATTCACCAATAGCTTTGGCTGCAACATTTGCACCATTCTCTACTCTTACGGAATGATCACCTTCTTCCAGTTCCCTACCTTTACGTAGCCAATGAAACATATTACATATATGGGATCCTGATTCGGTATCTAATACCCACGACGTAGAGTGAACTGAGAAATAGTTCTCGATAACTAACACATCCGAAGAAGATGCATCAGCATGCTTGTTCTTCGTTTGGGTAGCGTGAGAATCCAGATATTCTCCTATTCCCTGCTCTGTCTTATAAAAATTATAAGAAAGAACGATACCAACGTTCCCCTGCTCGGTATAATAAGCGGGTTCAGTCAATACATCCAAATTATTATCTTGATTAAGGCCTGACATGGTCGCTACCTGGAGAGAGAGAGAAGAAAACAGTTTAGCGTATGCTCTTTCAAGATTAGAATGGTTATTATCTAATCTAATCTGGATGGCTCCCACTATTTTCATCAAATCTTCCTTCAAACCCTAAAAGGTAAGATTAACCGGGATTAATTTCACCTTACAAGTTCGCCAATCTTTCAGCCAGGCCAGTGTTGGTACTTTGAGAGAGGTTCACCGTGCTTTCGCACGGACCTAATTAGAATAAACCTCGCATTCCCAGAGGCATAACCCCGTAAACACCTTTCTAGCCACCTACTTGATCGGCTAATTGTCATGTGTAAAACTCTCTCAGGAGTAACTCTTACTCGCAGTGGGTATCAGGATCCATCTATCTCATAGAAGGTATGCATCTCATTGCAAATTTCAACACTTGAAATTCCTGATAATGCTTTTGCCCCTAGTGTGCTATGACCTTGACAGAGGTCAACAAACCATAGTGCAATACTCAAGTTCAACCCGTCATTTCTTGATTGAATCAAACCCACCCGCACGACCCTTGACAGAGGTCAACAAGGTCGTAAGACTACCCTAATCCAATCTCATCACATAATTTACAGATAAGTAGTAATCAGCTACCGCACATTACGCCTTGACAGAGGTCAACAAACGCAGCACGAATACTAAATAATCTTTATCTGAAATGACGGAGGGCTACGACAGGTTTTTCTGAAAACCTTTTGCGTAATGAACTTGATATCGTTGTAGAAACAAGTGATTTTTTAAAAGGAGTGTTTTTTAGGCTTTTCTAGTATTTCTAAAGAGGTCACTCCCGGTGAAGGGATCTCGGCTCTTTTCTTATCGAATAAGGTGCAGGATATTTCATAAATACCGCTGTGCAAAGTAAGAACTATAGAAGCAATAAAAAACTAAAGCATGACTTTGTAGCATCTGCTAGTTTCGCTAAAGAGGTCACTCCCGGTGAAGGGATCTCGGCTCTTTCCTTATCGAATAAAGTGCTGGATATTCTACATGGAATACCGCTATGCAAAGCAAAACTAGAGATACCCTTTTTTATAGATTTGATTCTACAACATCTTTTAGGTTTCTTTTCTTTCATTAATCTCATTAATGAATCCCATCATTTATGCTTCCTAAGCATCATAGAATAAACGAAAATACAATGTACGCTTATGCCATCCGCATTCGCCACAGTGTCCCGTTATGCACCGTTAGATTACTTAACTAACGGCATACCGGGACAGGACTAGCACGGATGTAAAACATAATCAACGTTTATTATATATCATATATACAATAATAAAACATTCGTCTCATGCATATAATATGATCACATCACAGTATATCAGCAGCAGAAGAAACATATGAAATATTTGATATACTAAGAGGTCCGTGTTTTATTTTAAGCCTGTAGAAAACACGGATTCCACGGTCGTGATGAATAGCCAAACCCACATCCCTAGACCCCTACGAGAGTGGCAAGTAACACTGCCAATTCTAGGGTTAGGAGACCCGGTCTCGACTCCTCGAGATGGCCTCCCAGTGGACCTTAGAACCCGGTTACTTGTGGTCCCCTCCTTTGGTCTATCCTAATGCGGAAAAGTAATTAATATACAATGGTGACATTATCCTCAACCCGGAAATGCCCCAATAAAAGAATATTACATATAATGAATTTTACATGAATGAAAATAAAAACCCTCATCTCACATAAAACCCCCGGCTATTCAAAACACGACGATCCCATATAACATATCACAGCAACACATAATATCTCATATCATCAACGTAAGAAAGTATGCTTATCCCGATTGTCGTTGATGTATAGCAACAAAGCTGGCGATACACGACTTACTACACTTACTGTCACAGAAAAGAAAGGTGAAAAACTACAACATTTGGAATCCATAAACACCTTAGATATCGTAAACCCGAAATATCACATATTACGGATTTCATGCCTAACAATTAGAATTCCATATATTGTATCACATTCACAATAATACAAGACGATGTTTAACGTTTCGATCGAATCAACATACACTCACAAATTACCCCCGTGAGCTTAACACTTGAGCAAAATCAAAACACTCAAAAACCGTGCCACAATGTCTATGGACCAGCCATAGAAGGAGTTAACCAATGCCTCACCTATGACACTGCGGAACTACGGCAAACCCTAGGGTTCGATCGCGGTTCCGTGGGCATAGAATCGAGTTAAGGTTAGTATATTCTTCTAGAGGGTCCATAGGAATACTTGCATGATTTTACGAATACAATCAACTTCGGAAAATTACAACACTTGGAAATTTCAGCGGGGCACAAAATGTGGTGTTCGAAATTCGATCGAACTGCTAAATATAGTCAAGGTTATCAATCCAGTGTTACATTATACGACTACGAAGCACTATGAATTAGCCCCAGAACAAAATAATCATCACATGAAAATTGGGCTAAGCAAACAATACTAGAAACCCCAAATATAGAAGTACAGACCACAGGAGAAATACGGAGTGCAGAGGGGACTAGGGGGCTGGCCAGGCCGGAATTTCTGGCTTGTTGCTCGGCCAAAATCCAAGCACCTCACTCCGTATTTCACCCATGTTCTTATATACTTCAATATAACATTCTGCACCTGTTTGAAAAATTTTTAAAGAACTTTTTAGAAAATTTACAGAGAGCATTTTAAGGGTTTCATAATACCGTATTTCGGAGTCGATTTCGTTTTCGTATTTGTTTTAACACAGTGTCTAAAATTCTAACCTGGCTCTGATACCATTGACGGGTTTCCCTAGCACCTACTTGAGAGTATGGAAGCATCACACATGCCACTTTAAAATTTAAAGAGATTCTAAGCAAAATATCCATGAATCATTGAGTAGAATTTCTAGGGTAACAACAACTTATATCACATACAAAGAAGATTCTATTACTAAGTGTTGAGATTACAACCTTTGTAGACCTCCCTTGTTGACTCCTTGGACCTTTGAGAGTTTGGAACGGATCGCAAGCAACCTTCCAAGTCCACGATGATCCACCCGAATTCCCTTTGCCCAAAACTCCTTGCTTTACTTGATCCTTGGAAGAAGTGTAGCAAACACCCTACACAAATGGGCTAGATGTGTGTAGAATGATGAGGTGGTTTATATTCTCTAATAAAAACCCTTTCTTTTTAACTAACTCACTCAAATGAAAACTCAAGAAAGGGAGGAAGAAGAAGATGATGGCAAAGCTCAAGCTTAAAAGCTTTTGTGACGAATTATTGAACTAAAAAAGATGAGAATGAAATAATCATATTATATCCTTCTCTCCTCAAACCATGGTTAGTTAATATCTTAGATATTTTAGATTGAGTTAAAGTCCAAAAGAGAATTAACCCAAGGTTAAAAGTTAGGTCAAGAATGGTCACAAAGTCAAAGCAAGATAAACATTAACCATCAGTGAATTATCTTTAAATTTAACTCAAATATATATATATATATATATTAAAAACCATTTGAGTCTTGCATTGCCACCATATAGTGTATCATCAACCATGATACACATCCATGTCTGTATGTATGTGTCCATGCATATCAACATGTGTATACATGCATGCATACATCATCAACAAAGAAAAGGGTTTAAATAAAGAATTAAACTAAAAGTCAAATGTTAAATCAATACTTGATTTAACAAACCGGTCATATCATATACGACCTGACCAATAGAAAAACGCCCGATTAATATACGGTATCACATACTCGCATTCAATCGGGTCCCACGCATATCTCATATGCACACCATATCGTTTCGCCTGAGCTAGGAAACTCCTGTGTGGGACTCTAAGACTCTTCAATATGCCGGCAGTGGGTGATGATCATATCAAACACCCATAAGCCACAAGCGGTCAGCTAAACGTAACAGCCACCCGGGTATTGAGCGAGCAGAAGAAAACCAGCGAAGCTGTCAAAACTCCCGTCGAGCCAATCAGTAACACTACCCGTACAGTCCGGTCTCTTCGTCTCATATGTCGTATATCCAGTCTAGGGGTGGTAAACGTCAGACCCAAGTAACCGATAAGTCGTGTCGATGTGAGGCTCATAATGGGTCGAGAAACTACTGATAACTCTTATCAGCAACACTCCATATCAGCCCTGGCTAAGGACTTCCAGTTATAGCTAATCGAACACAGCGCAACATCAACTCCCAATACCGGGAGAGACGAAACCCCTCCTATCGCTCATTGCCTCCATGTGATTCGGGACTGTACCCAAAAGCCACTGTTTTGCATGCCCTCTTGGACGTGGTAAGGTGGAAATCAACGCATAATGGGAATTACACAAGACTCTATGGCGATCTCGGGTCTACAGACTAACCTGTACCAGTGTCACCAGAGAACTGCTATCTGACGATAGGTATAATACCATCTAGGAGTTCTCTGTGAGTCCGTTCAGTGTACTCAGTCTCCACTGAGCACCCGTACACCATCTTTGATGTCAAACACCGATGGATATGGGATCATCCATCGCCCATCATATGGGTCAAGATGCGTATACGCTAGTCTACTCTGGTGTATCGATGCCTTGTCTCGATACACCCTCGACTAGGAATAGTTATAGGATGTACTCTTGGACTACCCGGGCCCCACTAGTATGATCTGCATCATAGTCCTAGTAGTCGAGTACATATCCTGAAGGCTTTATCAACATGTGAGAGCAAGACAGTAAACCAAAACAAGTCAACATGTTTAGACAAAGTGAAACCATATAGCATACTATCATATCGAGCAAGAAAGTCCATTCTATATATATCTAAGCATCCACTATAATATACATCATATGTACAACAATGGCCTCTAGAGCATATATACAACTAGCACATCGAAATGTTTGAATTTTAGCCGGAAGGTTGTTATTGCGGTCGTCGGCGTTTCCTACTACTAGACCATCCATACAGGTTATACGCTGCTCACTTTAATGGTCATCAGGAGCTTCTTGGGCCTCTAGCCTCATTGTCCGGAGAGGACATGATTGCTCAGTGTGATGGTTAAAATAATGTGACCTTTGGGATAGATCCGGGAAAACAGATCAAACAACCATATTGGAACAAGTTAACCATTTTCAACGAGCTTCCGTACTGGTCAACAAATTTAGTGCATCATTGTCTGGACGTCATGCACATAGAGAAGAGAGTATCCGAGCACATACTCAACTTGCTTCTTTATAAAGATGGAAAATCGAAAGATAACCTCCGTGCTCGGATGGATCTTTAGGACTGTGAAACTAGAAGTGAATTGCATCCTAAACCGATAGCTGGTAAACCAGGCAAATTTGTACTTCACAATGTCGTGTATCATATGTCACAACCAGAGAAGAAAAGGTTCCTGCAGGTGTTGCATGGTTTGAAAGTTCCCACAGGTTTCTCAGGATCATTTAGCAAGAAGATAAAAATTGTGAAAGGTATGATCGATGGGCAGAATAGTCATGATCACCATGTTATTATGGAGCACATTCTCCCGTTAGCCCTCAGGACTTCTCTTTCTGAATCGGTTGGTCTTGTAATCAATTACCTTAATTGCTAATTTAGAGAATTGTGCGCTAAAACCTTAGATGTTGTGATGCTAGAGAATCTAGAAAATTATATTTCATTGATACTTTGCAAGCTTGAGCGTATTTTGCCACCGTCATTCTTCGATATCATAATATACCTGACGGTTCATCTTGCAACCGAGGTTAAGTTTGCCGGACCGATACAATATCGATGGTGTATCCCGTCGAAAGGTACATAGAATTTATTGTTTCACGTAATTTGTAAAATTATTGTTGTCCTATATGCCCGTATTTATTTATTTCACATATTTTTCTTTAGGTATCTCCACACTATAAAAAAGTATATATGCAATAGAAATCGACCAGAGGGTTCTATCATGCAAGATTATCTTCTAAATGAAGTAACCATATTTTGTTCCTACTATCTGGATGAGAACATTAAGACAAAGTTTAACCGGCCTTTGAGAATTCTGGACGGGCCATATGGTAAATCAGATTATAAGAGAGTAGACACTATGTTTATCAACAAGATATATCGGTTTATCCTTCTCAATAGCGTATGTCTTGAAGAAATTAGAGAGTGAGGTTTTTTGGATTAATTGTGATATTTGTGTTTGTGTGTATATGAAATAATATAATATTAATGTCATAATTTATTGTTAAGAACAGAATTCATATGAATGAGGTATGTGAGGGGCATCCTGATTAGAATGATGAACGATTGGAAAAATATCATCAGGATAATTTTTGCGATTGGGTTGCAGATCATGTAAATTTTTCGAATAACTTGTTATTGCTACCAGTCTTAATCTAAACTTATATCGTTATGTATTTTTCGTAAAATTTGTTTTGTCAGATCCACGATCCAAACTTGTTTGCATCATTAGAGAAAGATTCAAGATGTTTAGCTCAGTTTCCTAGTATGGAGGTTGCATATTATAAAGAATTCGGTGTCATTGGATACAAATTTGAAGTTAAGGACATTGAAACATCTCAAACCACTCAGAATAGTGGGTTGCGACGATATGATCGGATGGTGTGATTTATTATGGATACTTAAATTTCATACTTGGCATCAATATCCTGGACGATCAGAACCGTTTTATATATTTTAGTGTATTTGGTACGATACACGAACCGATACGATAAGTAGAAAAACAATCTCAGGACTTCAAAAGATGAATATGGATTGACTAGTGTGAACACACATCGATTTACCAGTCAGGACAATCCATTTATCTTTCCGAACCAAGCGTTTCAAGTATACAACTCACAGTGCTTGAAGCATCCGAGATGGAGTGTCGTATGCCGTTGAAAACACAAGGATATTTACGATGTCTCAGAATTCAAGGATCGTATGGAGGACAGCAATGAGGATGAAGAAGAGAGAAAACTTAGAGTGCTCGGACTGTCTGTTTCAAAAGACAAGTTATCTTTGGCTGATCGTGAAGTTACGTAGTGTCACGCTCCGCTTCCCGGTGTACGGCGAAGGGGACGCGACTGGCCGCTACGTATTTACTCTAAAGTAAATATGCTAAGCATATCTAAGAAATATAAATAAAAATGCACAAGAGACAAAGACAAAAGGGATAATTGAACAGCAACTTTATTTCTTAACATTCTTTTACAGTACATGGAAAAGTAAATACATCTGAATGAAAGCAATGCCTAAATAGTGGCATAACAGAAAAGGAAAATTACTGAAATGAAAGTGTACAGTGAACTAAAGCTCTGGGTCTTCAACGAAGTGGTCCAAGTCTTCAGCAGTGGGCTCTATCTCAGGGATGTCCAGATAACCTGACGACATTTAAAGAAGAAAGAAAGAGAATGTCGTCAGCGAACAAATCGCTTGGTAAGTCCTAAAGATAAGAGGGAAATAAAATAGATAGAATAAGGAGGTAGCTTTTAAAGTTGTATTATATTGTTGTAATGTTGTGTTAACGCTGTTGTTTGTAGCTTGGTACAGAAGGATGCCAGTGTATACGAGAGGGGTCTTTATATGCTAGAGACCAGGGCAAACGGAATGTACAAGGAACCGTTGGGCCACGGTACAACATCAACGGAATATAAGTTAGGTGTCTTAATCTTACTGTCTCATGCCACTTCTAACACCTTCCGTACCAATCAACCCCTTAAACTCCATAGTGTTTTGATTGTATTGTTGTATTGTATTGTCTTGTATTGTAAACTGTATAGATTGTATAATTGGATGACTTAACGAAACCATGATATCAGTAAACAGATGTAACTGTAAGATCATGGATGTAACTGTAGAATCATGTAAATGGAAGTATATCCATGGTTCGGTTCGGTCAATATAGATTGAATGTATTGAACAGCTTGAATATAGGGATTCATGTTGAATTGGAATATTGTAGATTGTAGATTGTAGATTGTACTTGAATTATATTCAAGTCAGATTATTAATGAGACTCAGTCTGAGTCAGACAATTAGAAAAGTAAATTAAAGTTCTGATTGTTTTGAAGCTATCGGTAACCGCTACACATGGGCAGAAGGATTTGTGTCTTCTTCAAAGACGATTACCATATTGATAATACCGTTGTTAAGTTGTCTACCTTAAATAGGCAAGCACCCACTTCTCCAGCTCCCTGAGGCTCAAGAGATTGGTCCCGCTTAAACCTATGTTTACTAGGGTCCTTAGGGTAATTTATAGAACTTGAGGGGGTTTTATGTAAAAATTCTTTTGTATAGTTTTCAAAATACACCCCAAGTATTAGTTATCGTCTTTAGAGTTATCATAGGTGTGGATTTTATAATTGTGATATTTTTAGTGAAAATATCCTAAATTCATAATAAAAGGTATTTATTTGCAATATTGACTTTGTATGGAATTCATGGTATTTTAATGTAAAATGATTCTTGTGATTTTTGAAAAGAGTTGTAATATTTATATTATTTCAAAATAGATATTTTAATGTTACATATTATATAAAAATAATATATATTTTATATTTCTAAAAATCTGATTTTCTTAAGATGTCGTATTTTAAACCTTTCGAGACCGAATGCTCCTTGCGGAGGTCTGCTTCTCGCACTACTAAATCCGAGAATGTGCGATAATCTGCACCATCCCGAACGGGTTCACCAAATGGGTTGTAGTGGCGCTTTGCAAAGATTTGTGTAAAATACTAATCATTAAGAAAAATGGTTTTATTAGTAATGGTATTTATTTGAAAATGTGCCGTTTTCCCGTATTCTATGTTTCTGAGGGTATTGTGCTATATTGCATATGAGTGTGTGAGGAGCTAGGTCATTACCTCGTGATCTACTTAAAGGTATAGCAAGTTTAATGGTTTAAATGCCGAAATGAAACTACATGGTATTTTAGTGAAAAAATACGGTAAAATAGAACTAGCAATTTCTTTTGATATAGAACTTGTTCAATATGATTAGTTAGTGTTTAATAGTTAACATGAAGTGGTTTAACAATATTGTATTAAGAAAATGTTGGATTTTGAGAAAGAACCGAATCGAAAATCGGATTTACTCCGTTTCCGTCGGGCTTTGGAATTTCGTATTTTTAGAAAAGATTAGAGAAGGGAAATTGGGACTTACGGGTTTCAAACTTGAAGGAGAGGAACGAAAGACGAGAGGAGTCGACGTTGCGTCGTTTCTTCGCCGGGATCTCCTAGGGTTGTCGCCGGAAAATTTGCCGGGGCTTCGCTTCTTTACTTCTTCCAAAGTACACTAAGGTTTCTAGGAATTTCTTGAGAGTTGGCTCAGAATTTTGGGTGAGGGGGTAGTGTTTAGGGGTGGTATTTATAGGGTTAGGCTAGGGTTAGGGTAGATGATTAGTTTAATTGAAAAAATATATAATAAAATATATTAAAATGTATTAAAACTGGAGTAAATAGGGTTTTATTGTGTCTCTGGAACCGATCTGGGTAATCGAAGTGTGCAGGGGGGTAGGGGAGGCCAAGAGGCACCACTTTGGTGTTGGGGACTCGGCGGTCCGGGGGAGTCTGGCCGAGTCCGGCCGGCGGCGCCGGCCCGAGTCGGCCGGTCCGCCGGCCAACTCGGCCGAGTCGGTCCACCGTTGGGTCCCCCGAAGGTCCATCTACTCACTGGTATATTTAACTTTTCATGGGTAGTGGGGTTTTTGTGAGATATGCACGTGTAAACTCTTGGTATTCTAAAAATTCAAAACAAAAAATATTAAAAATAATGTGGGGTATGGGATTTGAACTCTGGTGGCCTGGCTCAGCAGTGCAAGTTATTACCAATGAGCTATAAGTTTCTTCTTGTTATTAAGAGCTAATTAAATACTTAAAGTAGTCACGGCAAAAGTAAATACACCATGTATACATTAATTTTTAAGCAAATTTTTGTACACTAAAAATGGAGTTGTTACAGTCTACCCTCCTTATAAAAATTTCTTCCTCGAAATTTACAACTTTTATTTGAGGACTAGTTTACATAGAGGTATGGATATCTCGCACGCAATATCCAGCCAGACCCAAGAAAACCAACTTGATTTAGCCCAAACTCGCACTGATGTACTTGGCATATAACTGATGTTGACGAAGAGTTTCCAGGACAATTAGTAGGTGCTCGACATGCTCTTTCCGACTATTAGAATACACCAGGATGTCGTCGATGAAGATGACAACAAACCTGTCTAAGTACTCCCGGAAAACTTGATTCATTAGATTCATGAATATTGCTGGTGCATTGGTCACTCCAAATGGCATCACTAGAAATTCGTAATGTCCATAGCGAGTTTTGAAAGCCGTTTATGAATATCAGCTTCCTTGACCTTCACCTGATGATAACCTGAACGAAGGTCTAATTTAGAGAAAACACAAGATCCACTTAGCTGATCGAATAAATCGTCGATGCACGAGAGTGGATACTTGTTCTTTATTGTGACTTCGTTCAAGTCTCTGTAATCGATGCACATTCTGTTTGAACCTTCCTTCTTCTTCACAAGTAGTACAGCTGATCCTCAATTTGAAGTGCTGGGACGAATCCATCCTTTCGCCAGTAATTCGTCCAACTGTGTTCGGACTTCCTTCAAACCTTCCGGACTTAAGCGATAAGGTGTTTTGATCACTGGTTGTGCTCCTGGTACTAAATCAATGCTAAATTCAAGATCTCGATCGGGAGGCAAACCATATATATCGTCAGGAAACACGCTGTCGAACTCTCGAACCACATCCGGTCTTGATTCTTCCTCCGCTTGAGCTGCTGCAACTACTGCTTCCCTTGGCTTTGCTTTGTATGTACATGGCTCCAGAGTATGGTCTCCGCTTTTGAAATAGAAGACTGGATGGTCTGGAATCTCGAATACTACACTCCTTTGACGACGGTCGATGGTAGCATAAAAAGTTCCCAGCCAATCCATACCTAGAACCACATCGAAGTTTGGTATGTCCAGCACTTTGAAGTCAGCGTAGAATTCTCTGCTGTAGACGACTACTGGACACAAGTTGTATCCCATTGTTGCCTGTAGAACGCCATTTCCCAAACTGACATTCCAGATAGATACAAGCGGTGTGACTGCAATCGCATGGGTTCGGACGAACCGTTAATACATAAAGCAGTGTGATGCTCCAGTATCGAACAGTGCTGGTGCAGGTATTGAGGATACTAAGATTGTACCTAAGGTGTGCGGGATATGTTTTAGGTATAGGGAAATGTATATAGACAAGTAGCAATACTGAAAGAAAGGTTTGAGAAGAAAGTTTACCAGTGATAACTTAGCCAGTGGCCTCAGCTTCTTCCACGGTCATCGTGAAAGCCTGGCGCCTTGGTACATTCCTCCTGGCCTGAGGGGCATTCCTCGGAACGTTCCTTTAAGCTTGATGGAACTGACGAGGAGGTGGTGCAGCTTGTGGTCCTCTAGTTGGTGGAGCAGGTAGTGCCAGTCTTGGAGCTGATGCTTGGATGGTTGGGCGCTGTGAGTAGGTGTTTGCTGGCCTGGGTGCAGCAATTGCATTTTGTCTATAAGGACAAGATCCAATATCATGAGCAGCTGAACCACAGACTAAGCAAAGACGGTTGGCTTGCAGGTAGTCTTGCATCATATGTCCAGATCTCTTGCAGTAGGTACAAAAGGCTGGGCTGGGACGATGGCTCGGTACTCCCGGTCGCCATGGCACAAAAGGTGGCCTGGACGAGGCTCCTCCTGTCATCTGGTTGACAGGGCGTTTAACTCCTGCAGACTGAGGTCTGCCCCTCGCCTTTATCACTGCCTCATAACTGCGGGCAGCTGTCAGAGCTTCTTCATGAGTTGGAAATTTCCCTATGGCTAGTGCAGCCTGGATTTTCGTGTCCAAGCCTTGTTGAAATCGACGGGCTCTGATCTCGTCCGTCGGTATCAAGTGTGCCGCAAATCTGTTTAAAGGATTGTGTTAGCTGTGTAGTATGTGATATTTAAAAAAATTTGAAATATTGTGATATACCTTACCTACTGAGCATGGTGAACTCAACGTCATACTCATCTACTGACTTGATCCACATCGAACCTTGTTGCAGATGAATAAACTATTGTTCCATGTCGAACCTTGCAGTCACAGGGAAGTACTTCGTGTCGAACTTATCGCGAAAAGTCTTCCATTCTATGGGCTGATCAAGACGGCTTTCTTCCGCCTTCCACCAGTTCCGTGCATTGTCCGTAAGCTGTAATTTTGCCACACGAACCCAAGCTATATCTGGCACTTGTGCCGCTGCTAGATCATCTTCTATACTTTATGCCCATTCTTCGGCTTCTAGTGGGGTTCCCTTTCCGAAGAACTGTTTGGGGGTGTAAAGCCCTGAATTGCTTTACCCCTGGTGCTTTAGTCTCGGGACGATTCAAGAGCTGCTGTTGTCCCTCTAAGAGGCTACGGATCGCCTCAAGCAGAACCGTTTACTCTATTGGTGGAGCAGGAACAACAGGTATGATTTGTAGTGATGGTGGAGTGTTGTTGAAGTTGGTGCTTATGCTGTTTGGTGAATCCATAATCTTGAAGAAAAATTTGGGTTAGGACAGATTCAAAGTATTTGAAATGATAAGATTCAAAAAACATGAATTGTAAAGAATATTTTAGTTGCTAGTTCTTGTGTTATAATGCTTAGGTTGTTCACGCAGAACAGAACTAGATGGCAGGGTTCCATACAGCTCTGACCTGCATGGGCCACCAACAAAACATGTCACGCCCCGCTTCCCGGTGTACGGGGAAGGGAATGTGACTGGCCGCTACGTATTTACTCTGAAGTAAATACGCTAAGCATATCTAAGCAATATAAATAAAAATGCACAAGAGACAAAGACAAAAGGTACAATTGAACAGCAACTTTATTTATTAACATTCTTTTACGGTACATGGAAAAGTAAATACATCTGAATGAAAGCAATGACTAAACAGTGGCATAACAGAAAAGGAAAATTACTGAAATGAAAGTGTACAGTGAACTAAAGCTCTGGGTCTTCAACGAAGTGGTCCAAGTCTTCAGCAGTGGGCTCTATCTTAGGGATGTCCAGATCACCTGACGACATTCAAAGAAGAAAGAAAGAGAATGTCATCAGCGAACAAATCGCTCGGTAATTCCCAAAGATAAGAGAGAAATAGAATAGACAAAATAATGAGGTAGCTTTTAAAGTTGTATTATACTGTTGTAATGTTGTGTTAACGCTGTTGTTTGTAGCTTGGTACAGAAGGATGCCAGTGTATACGAGAGGGGTCTTTATATGCTAGAGACCAGGGCAAACGGAATGTACAAGGAACCGTTGGGCCACGGTACAACATCAACGGAATATAAGTTAGGTGTCTTAATCTTACTGTCTCATGCCACTTCTAACACCTTCCGTACCAATCTACCCCTTAAACTCCATAGTGTTTTGATTGTATTGTTGTATTGTATTGTCTTGTATTGTAAACTGTATAGATTATATAATTGGATGACTTAACGAAACCATGATATCAGTAAACAGATGTAACTATAAGATCATGGATGTAACTGTAGTATCATGTAAATGGAAGTATATCCATGGTTCGGTTCGGTCAATATAAATTGAATGTATTGAACAGCTTGAATATAGGGATTCATGTTGAATTGGAATATTGTAGATTGTAGATTGTAGATTGTACTTGAATCATATTCAAGTCAGATTATTAATGAGACTCAGTCTGAGTCAGACAATTAGAAAAGTAAATTGAAGTTCTGATTGTTTTGAAGCTATCGGTAACCGCTACACATGGGCAGAAGGATTTGTGTCTTCTTCAAAGACGATTACCATATTGATAATACCGTTGTTAAGTTGTCTACCTTAAATAGGCAAGCACCCACTTCTCCTGCTCCCTGAGGCTCAAGAGATTGGTCCCGCTTAAACCTATGTTTACTAGGGTCCTTAGGGTAATTTATAGAACTTGAGGGGGTTTTATGTAAAAATTCTTTTGTATAGTTTTCAAAATACACCCCAAGTATTAGTTATCGTCTTTAGAGTTATCATAGGTGTGGATTTTATAATTGTGATATTTTTAGTGAAAATATCCTAAATTCATAATAAAAGGTATTTATTTGTAATATTGACTTTGTATGGAATTCATGGTATTTTAATGTAAAATGATTCTTGTGATTTTTGAAAAGAGTTGTAATATTTTTATTATTTCAAAATAGATATTTTAATGTTACATATTATATAAAAATAATATATATTTTATATTTCTAAAAATCTGATTTTCTTAAGATGTCGTATTTTAAACCTTTCGAGATCGAATGCTCCTTGCGGAGGTCTGCTTCTCGCACTACTAAACCCGAGAATGTGCGATAATCCGCACCATCCCGAACGGGTTCGCCAAATGGGTTGTAGCGGCGCTTTGCAAAGATTTGTGTAAAATACTAATCATTAAGAAAAATGGTTTTATTAGTAATGGTATTTATTTGAAAATGTGCCGTTTTCCCGTATTCTATGTTTCCGAGGGTATTGTGCTATATTGCATATGAGTGTGTGAGGAGCTAGGTCATTACCTCGTGATCTACTTAAAGGTATAGCAGGTTTAATGGTTTAAACGCCGAAATGAAACTACATGGTATTTTTGTGAAAAAATACGGTAAAATAGAACTAGCAATTTCATTTGATTTAGGACTTGTTCAATATGATTAGTTAGTGTTTAATAGTTAACATGAAGTGGTTTAACAATATTGTATTAAGAAAATGTTGGATTTTGAGAAAGAACCGAATCGGAAATCGGATTTACTCTGTTTCCGTCGGGTTTTGGAATTTCGTATTTTTAGAAAATATTAGAGAAGGAAAAATTGGGACTTAAGTGTTTCAAACTTAAAGGAGAGGAAGGGAAGACGAGAGGAGTCGACGGTGCGTCGTTTCTTCGTCGGGATCTCCTAGGGTTGTCGCCGGAAAATTTGCCGCGACTTTGCCTCTTTACTTCTTCCAAAGTACACTAGGGTTTCTAGGAATTTCTTGAGAGTTGGCTCAGAATTTTGGGTGAGGGGATAGTGTTTAGGGTTGGTATTTATAGGGTTAGGCTAGGGTTAGGGTAGATGAACAGTTTAATTGAAAAGATTGTAATAAAATATATTAAAATGTATTAAAAGTGGAGTAAATGGGGTTTTATTGTGTCTCTGGAACCGATCTGGGTAATTGAAGTGTGCAGGGGGGTAGGGGAGGCCAAGAGGCACCACTTTGGTGTTGGGGACTCGGGGGTCCGGGAGAGTCCGGCCGGCGGCGCCGGGGAGAGTCTGGCCGGTCTGCCGGCCGACTCGGCCGAGTCAGGCCACTGTTGGGTCCCCCGACGGTCCATCTACTCACTGGTGTATTTAACTTTTCATGGGTAGTGGTGTTTTTATGAGATATGCACGTGTAAACTCTTGGTATTCTAAAAATTCAAAACAAAAAAATATTAAAAATAATGTGGTGTATGGGATTTGAACTCTGGTGGCTTGGTTCAGCAGTGCAAGGTATTACCAATGAGCTACAAGCTCCTTCTTGTAATTAAAGAGCTAATTAAATACTTAAAGTAGTCACAGCAAAAGTAAATACTCCAAGTATACATTAATTTTTAAGCAAATTTTTGTACACTAAAAATGGAATTGTTACACGTGGGTTCGAAATGATATCGATGATGAAATCCAAGTAGATATGTCTAATGCGTCTACGAAACGAAAAAAATTATCAGTATGTTATATTTCTACGATCTATACATATATTGCATGCGTATGTAATGATTGTACTCTTATATAGGTCTGATGAAGACGTCTGGAGCAGCGAGGAGCAGTAGGAGCACCGGCCAAGACAGAGGCAGAGCGGTTCACCGCCCAGGAAGCTTCGTAGGGAGCTCTAGAGGGCTGGTCTTACACCCCGATCGGTATCCCCTTCAGATGACTCCTTCTGTGTGGACTTTTCCACATCTCCAGGTATATTTCATGCATATTCATTTTGAATGTAATATTATAGATATCCACGCATATTTATTTCAAAATTACTTATATAGTCAATGTTTAATTGTCTAGCTGTTGGTGGTGTGTCCACATCAGTGGCAGATGCCACTACCGCACTTACTGGTTTGTTTATATATCCTATAGTCCATTCATATTGATTTAGAATGTTATATTATAAATATACACACATTCTTTTTGCTCTTACTTAGATAATCATTTTTTGATTGTCTAGCTGTAGGTGGTGCCTCCATATCTCGGACAGAGGCCACCACTGCACCTGCGGGTATGTTTATATATCCTATATTGCATGCATATTGATTTAGAATGTTATATTATAGATATACAGATTCTTTTTGCAATAACTTATATAATCTATTTTTAATTTCCTAATTATAGGTGGTGCATCTACGTCTGGCGCAGAGGCCACTCCTGCCACTTTCATACCCTCCGTTCAGTTTGCAGGTTAGTATGAATAAATATAAAATATTTAGTCATTTTACATTTCCTCTAAGAATAAATATGAAATTCATGTAATTTTATCGTTAATGTTTATTTTCTAGTTGGAGGGGATGCATCCACGTCCGGATCACCGGCTGTTCCTTACCGGAGGAACTATCGTCCCGCTCGTGCTGCTGCTCGGGCCTAGGCTCATGCTGCTGTCGCCGGAGGTATATATCACAGCTCAATTTTCGTTAGTCCTTGATTTATTAATACCATTTTGTCTTGATATTTCTTTTCTTGATATTTCTTGTAGATGCAGGGCAGCCCCATCCCGAGAGGGGGACTCGAGGGCCGAATCAGTCCCACGGGCTGAGGCCCGATAGAGTTAGGGGGATGCACTATTCCGCCTCTTCTTTACCCTAGATTATCTCTATACTGGCGATTATGCCATGCGGTTCGGCCGGTATATGGAAGATGAGAGCCGTGTCCAAAAGAAGTATCCACTTCACGTTGAGTACGGCGATCAGTATCGGTGCTCATTTGCCCTCTTCTGGAATCAGGCTCGGGTATTCATATATATTTTTATTTGACTTATCCAATAAATTTATTATTATTTAACACTTGTAATTTAAATACATTATTTATTTGTATTTGCAGTTGGATTACGATTTTCAGCCTGTACTCGACTCTGATAACCCTGACAGAGTGCTCGATCTTCACGCTCTATACCTAGGCCTCATGAAGAACATGCAATCTAAGGTCCGATACAATAGGAACGAGCTAATGATCGATAGCTATTTAGTATGGCTAGCGACCCCTGAGGCAGAGAGAGCGGCTCTCCTACATACTCCGGTCTTTGCTAGAGTTGACGTAAATACATGGCCTCTCTTGTGCCAATATTATAACTCTCAGCGCAAACAGATTTGTAATTTAAATGTAATTCATTGTTTAGTATATAATTTATTTTTTTGGTTGATTAATTAGAAAACTAAATCTGATTGTGTTGTGCAGAAACAGACCGATCAAAATAAAGAGAATAGGAAGTCGGCGAAGAGGGGTCTCCCTACTTATATAGGTGGCTCGAGGAACATTACTCGTGCCATGGAGGCATCGGTAAATTATAATAGATCTATTTTGATATAATGCAATATTAAGAGTTATTTAATAATTTATGTAAATTTTTGTTGAATTGCAGAGAGCTCAGACCCTGGCGCAGGGTGGTACATCGAGCGTGCTGACCGCGTATCTTGCCGTCTATGGCACCTCGACAGATCCTGCCACGGGTGAGCTTTGATTCCCGACATCGCTACCCAGGATTATTCTATAAGTATTAATATTTATTCTAATTCGAATGAAATTTTTATTTTGATAAGTTCAAATTTAAATGATATACTTATATTTTAATGGTTAATATAGGTGTAGGAGCGGGTGGTGGAGCAGGAGGAGGCATCGGGGATCGATTTTAGTAGGCAGACCGATCCGATGCTTCCGACCCCAGTCCTAGACACTGCACACGGAGGGCACCGTGGAGATTGGGAGAGAGGCCGGGGACTAAGTCCTAGCATGGCCCATATGAGGTTGGTCTCCACTCCTGTGGTTACTTCCCCTTGTTGGCTGTAATGCCCTCAAGTCAATTATTATAATCGCAGGCACGCGATTGTGATAATTGAGGGAGGACATATACAGGTAGAACAGTCTTAGTCAAAATGATAGTATGCTATCTAGTTTATCTTTATCATCATGTACATGCATTATGTGGTATTACAGATTACTATTACATGTTGACAGAGCCTATAGGATTCTTGCTTGACTACCAGTATTATGATGGCGATCATATACGTAGGAGCTGGGTGGTCTATAAGTATATCCTTAAATGTCCCTAGTTGAAAGAGTATCGAGACTGGGCATTGATACTACGGAGTAGACTAATGTATACTTATCGAGCCCCCGACGAGGGGCGGTGGCCGGTCTTACAAGTCATTGGTGTCAGTCAGTCATCTAAGATAGTATACATGTGCTCATTGGGTTATGAGTACACTGGACGGGCTCCCCGAGAACATGCTAGTTGATATTATACCTATTGTCAGATAGAAGTTCCCAGGTGACATGTGTACCGGTTAGTCTGTCGACCTGAGATCGTCATTTGACTTGTGTGAGTTCCCACTATGCTTTGATTAATACCCTACCACGGCTCAAAGGAGTCACGCAAACAGGTTTTAGTTGGGTACAGTCCCGAGCCACATGAAGGCAGTGAGTGGATCGTTGAGGATTCGTCTTTCCCGGTATTGGGGGTTGATGTCGCGCGGTACACGGATGGCCATCACCAGAAATCCTTGGCCAAGATAGTTGAGAATTACTAATTTGGATCAGTAGTTTCTTAGTGGGTGATGGGCTTCATACCGACACGAAATATCGCGTTATTAGGGGTCTGACTTTATCCACCCCCTAGACTCGATATGTGATACTCTTAGACGAACAGACCGGAATGTAGGGATATTTTCACTGACAGGCTCAGTAGGGGTTCGGATGAGTTTGCTCATCGGCCTTCTTTTCGCTCATTACCTGGCTAGCCGTTACGTATAGTTAGTGACGCTGACGTGCTTGTGGTTAAACCCACTGCCAGAGTATTGACGAGTCTTTAGAATCCCACACAGAGGGTTTCCCTAGTTCTGGCGAAACGATGTAGTAGTCGTATTGCATACGTGTAGGGTTTCGATCGATCTATTGTACTATATACCTGGATTTTCAATCGAACAGTGGATAATACTAGCCGGCTTGGGTTTGAACCGGATTATTAAATCAGGTATTGATTTAATAATTTGCGTATATATATTTCGATATGTATATTCTAGTATTATGTTCTTTATGTTATTCTATCTCTTCGGGTATTCGTATTTCGGGACGAATACATGTATCTATCTATAGTAGAATGTAATCCGTATTTTTTACAGATAACATTCTAGAAGGTGGATACCTCATTTTGGGTTTGACATTTAGTTTACAAGGAAATGAGGTGGAAATTGGAGAGAGGGGAGTATGGTGAGAACCATGCTTGCATAGTATGCACAAATGAATTATTAATTCATTTGTGCAAACTATTCAAGAATGGGCTTGATTTTAAATTCAAAAGAAATGTTTTACAAAACCAAGCATGATAATTTCTCTCCCATGAATGGCACATTTTCTCACTTGATTTTTGGAAACCTCACTATTAGCTTCACTCTCCTCTCTAGGTTTTTCATGAGTTCCTCCACCTTCAATCTTAACCTCTTCTCTACAATCTCATGAGTTGAGAATCAAGAGAGGAGGTGAGATAGATAAACACTTAGATCCATTCACTACATCTTAGACGCTCTTGACTAGCCATCTTGAGTTCCTAGTTGCTTCAATTGTTTATGGTATAGAGTTAAAGCCAAGAGCAACATCGCTCAGGTGGATCATCATCGACGAAGGAAGACCGGTGACCAAGTTCAGTTCAGGATACCTCAAGCTGCTTATGAAGATGGTTGAAGACCGAAGAACTTGGTTCATTCGGTATAACCATTCTAACCTTGTAATTTAGTTTTTATAGTTTCCTAGTATTGGTTTATGCTTCGCTCTTGACAGATACATTAGCGCCAAAATTTTTAAACGCCGGTTTTTGTTCCGCAACGATCATGGTTGATGGACAAGGCTCTATCATAACCCAACATGTTATCAGAGCCACCCCATAAACCATTACTAGATAGTTTGCACAAGGTTAAAATCTCGATCGACCAATTTTTCCGAATCGTATTTCCATTTGTTCATTCTTGCTATCGATTTTAAAAGTTGTTCAAAAAATCTTCAGAGGATTGTAAAATTATGTGCAGGCAAAACTAGAGCTAAGAAAAAAATTTGGGCACTTAACTCCAAAATTCGGCCGTGGAACCGAAGCAAAATGGCACATTTTGCCGCTGAATCGCCACTCTTTTTGGGCTACGGTGCCCCAAATTTTTTCTGGGGCTCTAGTTCATGGAAATATGATTTTTTTGATGTATAGTTTTTACCTAGATTTGTTTGAGTGCTGGATTGCATTTGGGGCCGAATTTGGAAATGTTTAGTCGATCGAAATTTTAAGTTCGTGTTTATCAGTACATGTGATTATATATGCGATCGTGAATGTAATTTGAGTGGTATAACCCGATTAATTTCTTTATGTTCTATTAGACAGGTTTGCGAACATGACATTCACGTTGATGTTTTGTGTTGTGCTGATATTGTGGTGGATAGCCAGTGGTGAAATAGTAGTAGTACAGTTCAGATTCATTTGTATATTTGTAATTGCATAGCGAGCGTCCGACATGTGGACAGCCGTCTCTACCAGATTGTATATTCTTTTATTGGGGCATGACCAGGTTGAGATCGGTGTCGCCATTGTATATATATATATTTTTTCTGTATTAGGATTACCCCGTGGTGGAGTGCACGAATAGCTGGGTTCTAGAGGGCAACATGCCCGCATCTCATGGCATTGAGACGGAGGAGGCCTTACTCTAGAATTGACGGGCTATTCGCCGCACTCGTAGGGGGTATAGGGTGACCCACGGTGGAGTGCTCAAGTTACCGGATTCCGTGAAGTGCTGGGTGACCCATTCACTTTGCTGATTGGAGTTGCCTCACTTCTGGGATTGGCATGTAACTTGTCGCGCTCGTAGGGGTCCAGATTTTTATTGCACAGGCTATCCACACGACCAGGAATGTCGGGTCTCTTTTGCGGCTGAAATGAAACTCGAGGCTCCAAGATTATCCATCATTCTGTGTTGCTTGTTGATGTTCTGTGATGTTGCTTATATCATGCCTAGGACGAATGTTATATACATATTTATATATACTAGTAGATGTTGTATATGTTTTGCACCTATGCTAGTCCAGTCCCCTGTCACGACCTGAATGTACGGAACGTGACTGGCACTTAAATTACGCAACGTCTAGAGGCATAGCGTAATTTAAGTAAGCAAAGCCCAGAAATCTAAACCATTTAAAGAAAATAGAATGAAGGAAAACTTGTTTTAAAGAAAGTGATTTTAACAAAATAAGGTCGCATTATACATTTTAAAAGCATCAAATTTCCCGAAAATTTCGGTAGAGTTTCCTTCGTAAATACTGGCCCCAAACGGGTACAATACAAAAATATGCATAAGTAATGAATAAAGGAATCCCCAAGAGGGAGCTAGCTCTTAGCCAATGGCGGAATCACAGCCAAATTAAATATATATCATCATAATATGAAATAAACATCTGAAAACAAGGAATAAGAAAACACCACGTCGGCTCAAGTGAGCATCGACACCGGAAATAGAATACATACAAATCTCACGAGCTCACCATCTAAGTCCAATATACAACTGGTGGAAAACGGTAAATAAGGTAGATGGAGTGTACTAGATACAATAATAATACACAAGGTGGGAACAAAATATCCTCGCAATCCACCTACGAGCAAAACACGAGTCAATGCTAATGAAGCAAAAAGAGGAAGTACGCCCGCTGTTACTGTGCTGATGGGTCAGACCTGCAAAATACTGTGGCACAATGGAGGTGAGTTACCAACTCGTGAGTAGTAAGTAATATCTAATAAGGCCATCGTAAGCATGCACGCAAATGCGTCACAACCTACATATACCAATATGATGTGATGCACTAGTATGAATGCAACATGAATGGATAATCAACACGAAATCCAGATATAACTGATATGAGAAGATCTGTATCCTTATCTCAGTAAAACATTTGTTTAATAAAAACTGGATTATCATCGGTGAAATCGACAGAAAAGTCCGTGTCAAGCATCGACACAATATCCTCAATATCTCAGCCCCGTTAGTCCGGATCGGCCCATATCATCAAAACTCATGCCTACGGTCGGTATCCTTCGGATATCCCCCGTGCCAGACATCACCGGTAGGTAGTCCGCCCCTGCCAGACTCATCGTCATCCCCATAAAATCACTCTCACCCCGGGATACCATACCGGATCCACCATGTACCCAAAACGGTTCATCCTACTCCTCGAATCGAGTCTCGAAAACCAACTCAAATCAGGAAAACTCATGGTGGACGACATATACATCATATCACGAGAAAACTGCAACTGCATTTTTAAAATGATAATAAGCTTATAAAAGTCTTGCGGTTTTCCCAAAAATCCAGAAAACTCATAAATACTGAAATCTCCAAAAAGAATCACAATATATGAACATGTTGAAAATGATGAATGTCTATGATACGATAATATAAAAAAAACGATGCATGACTAGAAGCTCTGTATGAATGATGATGCGACGAGGTATATTTCTAACAAACCTGTATATCCATCCTAAGAAAATGATAATACAACTAAACGTCTATACATAATACATGATGCAAATGCACAAATACCAATTTTAGCAAGTTCTATAGTGTTCGTGACATAGCAATTACCAATGGCATGTGTGTTCGGATAAAATAGTGCACGTGCGGCATGAACCAATGGTAATGGTGCAAGTGTCCTAGATAATAATATCATATGTAATAAGATGCAATGCCATGACATGAATGATTGGAAAACTACGCATATAACTACAAGAACCACTGATAATCCTAACTATCGGGGGCCTTACACCATCCAGACGATCCATCCATAGATGTGTACATTTACTCACCAGGACGCCTCGGCTAAACTGATCAAATCACGGCCTTTCCTTTCCTTGCCGCGTCCGGCGTCTCTACAACCGATCCTAGAATCGTACAAAAGTAAATAAGAGGATGGATATTTAGATAGATGTGAAGTCAAGACGATACAAGATAATTAACGTTTACTAACTAGACGCACATGCACTTGGTGCACAAAACGCGCGCGACATCGCCACGAACCACAACTAGGGGTCGCTATGCGTAGCAACCACCAATCCTAGAACCCTATCGTACCAATCGCTCATTTACATCACACAAAATATTATATGAAATAGGTTGAAGATTATCACAACCTCAACTCAATTAAAGCCTTTTTATTCTAAAAACCTAGTAGGCAACAATTAACCATTTTAGTGCAAAACTATATATCTTAGCAAACCTAGTGGCCACAAATTACACTTAAATATCTTAATTAAGCCACATAAATATTTACCAATTTTAATCTCACCTTTTACACACTAATATAAATTTAATTTGCATAAACGCCTAATTTAGACAATTTAAAGTAAAGATTAGCAAGTTTAACCACTAGATTTTATTTGATAAAGCATTAGATGTTAAAATACACTAAGCTAACTTAATTAAGTGATAAAAACTTAATTTAAACCCAAAACCTTCTCTTTAAAACTCAAATCTTACAATTAAAACTATTTAAACACCTAAATAAAATTAAATTAAAGCAATCAATCAACAAAGTAACCATTGGGTTAAGGTTTATACCTCAAGAATTTGGAGATCTAACTTGCAAACTTGGTCTCCCAAAATGCTATCTTGTTTCAAGATCCAAGCTTAGTTTAGGCGAAGGAATTTTAGTGAAGATTTAATAAGGAATCAGTGTTGTTTTAGTGGGTTTTAGGCAATGAAAGATGATGGAGAAAGAGGGAGGGGCTGCTGGAATTTCGGCTAGCCGAGAGAGAGAAAAAGAGAGAGAGAGATGAGTGGTTGAGTGTGTGTGTGTGTATGTGTGTCAAGTCAAGACTCCCCCATTTCCTCATTTATTATTTCATTTTCTTATTTATTTTATTTCCTAGTTTTATCCTAGAATTATCTAGAATCATGGAGAACAATTTAGAAAGAAAGAATATATTACACAATAAGTGTTAAGTTGTCATGGTGCACTAATATGTAATTAACTCATTCTAATTTGTAATTAACACTAATTAAATGTGTAAGTGCATGATTGAAATATTATTTAAAATAAATACTTATGGAAAATAATTAAATAAACTAGCAATTAAATAAGTACCTAACAAAACACCCATACATAAACCATTACATAATTAAAGTAGGTATAATTGTGTTTATATGGAAAAATAATTATAACTAGGTTTTCCGTTTAAAACGTTACAATCTTCCCCTCTTAAAGAAATTCGGTCCCCGAATTTAAAATCTAACTACGCGTACCTTCGAAGAGATGGGGATATTTTATCCTCATCTCGTCCTCATCTTCCCACGTGACCACTTCACTGTTCGGGCCACGCCAAAGAACCTTTATGGATGGTCTGACCTTAGACCTCAGTTTCCTCACCTGCCGATCCAGAATGACTATCGGCTGCTCAGTGAAGGAAAGATCGTGCTCCAGCCGGATCGTCTGATACTGAATCGCGTGAGAGGGGTCATTAAGGTACTTGCAGAGCATCGATACATAGATCACGGGGTGAATATCTGGGAAGCTGGGTGGAAGAGCCAAACGATAAGCAACTGTGCTGATACGCTCGAGAATCTCAAAGGGACCCACAAATCTGGAACTAAGCTTCCTTTTTTTCCGAATATCATGACACCCTTCATTGGAGAAACCCACAAGAACACATGATCACCCACGGCGAACTCGAGTCTGCACCGACATCGATCAGCATAAGATTTCTGCCTGCTCTGGGCCGCTCTCATCCTATCCCGAATCAACTGGATCTTCTCGGTCATCTCCTGCATAATCTGCAGTCCCAAAACACTGCTCTCACTGAGCTCTATCCAACAAACAGGCGATTGACATCTCCTCCCGTATAACGCCTCGAAGGGTGCCATTTGAATCGTCTCCTGGAAGCTGTTATTGTAGGAGAACTCTATCAAGGGAAAATGATGATCCCAGCTGCCACCGAAATCTAGAACGCAAGCTCGGAGCATCTCCTCAAGAGTCTGAAAGGTCGGCTCTGACTGATTGTCGGTCTGCGGATAGAAAGCTGTACTGAAACTCAATTAATGCCTAAAGTCTCCTGAAGTTTCTACAATAGTCGGCCGGTGAACTGGGTACCTCTGTCAGAAACAATGCAAGTCGGAACGCCGTGTAGATGCACAATCTCATCAACATATATCTGAGAATACGGAATGAATGCGAAAGTTGCCTTTACTGGCAGAAGGTAAGCTGCTTTCGTCAATCGTTCTACGATCACCCAAATAGAGTCATACCCTCGACTGGTCTTAGGTAGACCTACGATAAAATCCTTTGAGATTTTCTCCTAATTCCACTCCGGAATGGGCAAAGGCTGTAATTCTCATGCTATCCTCTGATGCTTGGCCTTGAATTGCTGACAAGTCAGGCATCTCGAAACAAAGTCTGTGACATCTCTCTTCATCCCTTCCCACCAGTAGACATGTCTCAAGTCATGGTACATCTTGATGGAACCCGGATGAACACTATATACCGACTGATGTGCCTCCTCTAGAATCTTGCGTCTCAGCCCCTCTGAATTTGGAACACACAGTCGAGTCCCAAATCGTAGTACTCCCTGGCCATCGATCATGAACCCTGAATCTCTGCCCTGTCAAACCTACTCTATGATCTCTGACAAATGGTCATCTCCAGACTGTGCCTCGCGGATACGGCAAGTAACTCTGGACGTGCACGGACATGGGCAAGTTAACCCCCGGTCGACGTAAACTCAAACTATACTCGTTTGTTACACAGAATCTGCCAAACTGCCATCGACTGTCTCTGAAATGCGCTCAAACAAATCAAGCTACCTCCAGGCCTCTGACTCAAAGCATCTGTCACAACATTCTCCTTGCCCGGATGATAAATAATCTCACAGTCAGAGTCTTTCACTAGCTCCATCCAACGGCACTATCTCAAATTCAAATCTTGTTGCTGAAAAAATGTACTTCAAGCTCTTGTGGTCCATGAATATCTGGCACGACTCACCGTATAAGAAGTATCTCCAGATCTTGAGTGCAAAAATCACTGCAGCCATCTCTAAGTCATGAGTGGGGTATGCTCGTGCTCCTTCAACTGCCGAGAAGAATAGGCGATGACCCTGCCATGCTGCATCAACACACAGGCAGCCCCACTCGAGAAGCATCGTAATAAACAACAAAACCGCCTGAACCTAAAGGCAAAGATAATACTGGCGCCATAGTTAAACGAGTCTCCAATTGCCGAAAGATATGCTCGCATGCCTCAGTACAAAGAAAAGGAACTCCCTTCCGGGTCAACCCGGTCAACGGTGCAGCTATACGAGAAAAATCATGTACATAAGTTGATAGTATCCGGCCAAACCGAAAATGCTGCGAACCTCCGTCATTGATACGGGTCTGGGCCAGTGCTGAACGGTCTCGATCTTCTTCGGGTCCACACGTATGCCATCTCTCGTAACCATATGACCCAAGAAATCAACACTGTCAAGCCAGAAGGTACACTTGGCGAATTTTGTGAACAGCTGATGCTCTCTCAAAGTCTGTAATTTGATCCTCAGATGCTGCTCATGCTCCTCTCGGCTCCGGGAGTATACTAAGATGTCATCAATGAACACGATGAAAAACTGATCAATAAACGACCTGAATATGCGGTTCATCAAGTCCATAAACGCTGCTGGGGCATTGGTGAGCCTGAACGATATCACCAAGAACTCATAATGACCGTAGCACGTGCGAAAAGTAGTCTTCGGAATATCATCCTTCCGAACCCACAACTGATGGTAATCTGACCGCAAGTCAAACTTCGAGAAGTGCCCTGCACTTTGGAGCTAATTAAACAAATCGTCAATGCGAGGTATAGGATATTTATTCTGCACAGTTACTCGATTCAACTGAAGATAATCGATGCATAAATGCAAACTGTCATCTTTCTTCTTGACGAACAGGACTGGAGCTCCCCAAGGTGACACACTCGAACGAACAAGCCCTTTATCCAACAAATCTTGCAACCGATCCTTCAGCTCTTTAAGCTCCGCCGGGGCCATCCAATAAGGAGGTATATAAATAGGCCCCGTGCCGGGGATCAAGTCAAAAAAAAACTCAATATCGCGCTCTGGCGGTAAACCAGGCAGCTTGTCAGGAAAGACATCGGAAAACTCCCTCACAATTAGGACCTGGTCCAACGGGACCTCTGCGGCTCCAGCATCACGAACATACGCCAAAAATCCCTGACATCCTTTCCTTAAGAGCTGACTAGCGTGAAAAGAAGAAATCAAACTGGAAAGGGTGGCGCTACGGTCTCTCTGAAGAACTGGCCCATCCGGAAAACAGAATCTGACTGCCTCCACACGGCTGTCCACGGACGCATAGCAGTTGGTTAACCAGTCCGTGCCTAGAATAACGTCGAAGTCCAACATATCGATGATAATCAAATCAACATAAGAATACCTCTCCCCGATACGAATGGAACACGATCGAAACACAAATCGAGCGATAAATGGCTCGCCTACTGGAGTAACAACAACGAGTAGATGATCTAGCAACGATGACTCTCGACCCAATCTCGGTGCAAAGTGTATAGATACATAAGAGTGTATGGAACCTGGATCGAATAATACCTATGCGTCGAAAGAACATATTGGAAGAGTACCTATCACAACGGCAATGGATGCCTGCACATCCTGCGGAGTCAAAGTGAACACTCGGGCATGTCCCCCACTAGTAGTCGGCTGTCCTCTGCTTCTGCCACCACCTTCTCCCGGAAAGAACCTGTCACTGCATTACATACCCGCCTCTGAGCTGGCATACCGGTACGAATCCATTTCGGTCCAGAAATGACCGAAGTCTTAAAAATGCACTCCTCCATCAGTAAGGCCGCGTCCACAGTAGCGGCGTAAGTGTCAAAATGCTGGGCGCCGATAGCTAGAAATAACTGCGTGTCAAGTCCCCGTATGAACTGTTGGGTGTTTTTCGTCACCGCATTAAGATGGGAATGCGCGCGCTTATCAGGCACATTACAGATTCCCCCTGCCTGGGATAGGCTGGGGTTTATTGATTATAGGGATCCGAATCTTCGGCAGCCGCGGACTAAGCTGCCGTTAATTATCCCTCGCCTTTAGAGCGAGAGAACCTCTGATTGACGGGTCAAACAGGTCATGCGAACTCAATGTGCATGGTCGTGTTTTAAAGGGGTTTTGGATATATCGGGGGCCCCGCAGAGTTTTTACGGGGGTCCCGCTATCCGGATAGCGGGCTGGGGGTCAAGGGGGCTAGCAGCCCCCTTACGAAGTGCGGGGCAACGCCCCGTTAGAAATTTTTCCTAATGGGGACACTGTTGTGGAGTGTGTTTTTTTTTAACATATTATAATGGAGACGTGTTCATTTTGTTTTGTTCCACTTGTAAGAAAAAAAGGATATATATATATATATATGTATATTTTTTTATTTATAAAAAAGAAAAAATAAATAAATAAATAAATATTTAGAGAAATGTTATTTTTTTTAAAATATTATTTATAATTTATTTTTTATTTATTTAATATATTTTATTTTAAAATAAAAAAAATTAGAAGAAGGAAAATAATGAAAGAAAGAAAAAAGAAATTAAAAAATATATATAAAGGGAGAAAGAGGCTCCCATTTAATAGGAACCCTCCCCTCACGTGACCTCACGTGAGGGGGCCAAAGGGCTCCCTTTTAATGGGAGCCATTAAAAAGGAGCCCTTTAGCCCCCTCACGTGAGGGGGTCAAAAGGCTCCCATTAAATGGGATCCCTCCCCTCACGTAACCTCACGTGAGGGGGGAGGGGAAGGCTCCCACTGTTGGGAGTCTCCCCTGTGGGGCTCCAAAATTAATTAATTTTTTTTTATTATATTGAGTTCAACTTTAAAGTAATATTTTTGTGGACTTAAACTCGAAAAGAATTTTAAATGTAGAGTTAAACTCCAAAAGATTTTAAATGGAGTTCAACTCCAAAAGAATTTTATTTGTAGAGTTAAACTCTAAAAGATTTTCTTCTTTCTCTCTTGAGAAGAAACCCAAAATGGGTTATCTTGAAACTCCAAGATTCAGATCTTGGATGATAAAAAAAGAAACCCTTTTTCTTCTCTTGATGGAGTCTTGGGAGATGGGTTTATGGTAAAACTTTATTTAGTTTTTTATAAAAAAGAAGAGCTAAGCTCTTGATTTAATTGGAAAATGAAAAAGAAGAGGAAGAACTTGAGGAGTGAGGATGGAGGAACAAACCCTAGAGATTTGAGGAGAATGAATTGTTATGCATTTTTTCATTATCATATTGTCTTATATAGGCTTACACATTTACATATAACCCCTTGGGCTTTACAAATAGCATTTTGCCCATCCCATGCCTCATGTGCTCATTTTTTTTGCACATAAGCCATAGGCTTTACAAAAATTTGGCTTCATGCCCATTTTCTTACATTCTTGCATAAAAAATTACATCAAAATTAATTATTACATGATTTTTTATTTCGGCATGGGGGAAGCCGGCCGTGGGGCTCGACTTGGGCATGGACCTACTTGCTTGGGCTTGGGCCCGCTTACTTGGGGTTGACCTTGACTTTGACTTGGTCAACTGGGGTGCAAATTTTGACCCCAACACGAAGCTCTTTATGCATTTCTCTTCAGTGTCCACCAGGTAAGGGGCCTATCAAGACAACTGAGTAAACTGAATGTCGTACTCGGACAATGTCACCCCTGGAGTCTTGCGCAAAGACTCGAAACTAAGAGCTCGAGCATCTCGGACGCTCTCCGGAAGGAAATGAGCAAGAAATACAGCGGTGAACACATCCAAAGTCATAGGAGGTAGACCTGCAGGTCGGCCTCTCTAAACTGACTCACACCACATCTGAGCAAGACCCTCTAGACGAAAACTCGCAAGCTCAACCCATCTCTCGTCGGAATATCTCAGTGAACGACAAATCCTAGCCATCCTGTCGGGGAATGTCTATGGATCCTCCGCTGCATCTGTGCCGGTAAAAACTGGAAACTTCAGCCTCAAAAACTCCTGTAAGGATACAAAAATAATCTCGGTAACAATAGAAACAGCTACTTGAGCAGCAGGTACAATCACAGCCCCTGTAGTAGGAGGGACATCATCGGCTTTCGGAGCTCAGCTAGCTTCAACTAACAATACAACCATCTGTTGCAAGTCCTGAATATTCGACTCCAGCCGAGCTATCCGGCCTGAAGAAAGTGGATCACTCTGTCCCTGAGGGATAGGCATACCGCTTTGATCGGTCCTCTTCTCAGAAGAGCTCGCTTTAATCTCATCCCTGGCGGCAGCCCTCTGGGCCCTCATAGTTATCGGCGGCATAGTGGCTGGAGTAAAAAGCAGGATTGATAAGAACATTACGATCGAAACAAGAGGACATATGGAATCAAGGAAGGAAATACAAGATAATATATATCCTAAGGTCACTTAGACGGAGTACCATATCGTAAGTATGCCGCGGAACATATACACGATACGTCACTCTGCTTAAGTCACCTACTCCATCTACTAAGGGTCATCCTCCACTCAGAAAGGTAAAACATATCGTTCTGATACCAACTTTGTCACGACCCGAATGTACGGAACGTGACTGGCACTTAAATTACGTAACGTCTAGAGGCGTAGCGTAATCTAATTAAGCCAAAGCCCAGAAATCTAAACCATTTAAAGAAAATAGAATGAAGGAAAACTTATTTTAAAGAAAGTGATTTTAACAAAATAAGGTCGCATTAAACATTTTAAAAGCATCAAAATTCCCGAAAATTTTGGCAGAGTTTCCTTTGTAAATACTGGCCCCAAACGGGTACAATACAAAAATATGCATAAGTAATGAATAAAAGCATCCCCAAGTGGGAGCTAGCTCTGCGCCAATGGCGGATACACAACCACATGCAATATATATCATCATAATATGAGATAAGCATATGGAAAAAAGGAATATGAAAACACCACAACGACTCAAGTGAGCATCGACACCATAAATAGAATACATACAAATCTCACGAGCTCACCATCTAAGTCCAATATACAACTGGTGGAAAATGGTTGATAAGGTAGATGGAGTGTACTAGGTACAATAATAATACACAAGGTGGGAACAAAATATCCTTGCAACCTACCTATGAGCAAATTGCGAGTCATTGCTAATGAAGCAAAAAAAGGAAGTACGCTCGCTGCTGCTGTGCTGACGGGTCAGACCTGCAAAATACTGTGACACAATGGGGGTAAGTTGCCAATTCGTGAGTAGTAAGTAACATCTAATAAGGCCATCGTAAGCATGCACGCAAATGTGTCACAACCTACATATACCAATATGATGCGATGCACTAGTATGAATGCAACATGAATGGATAATCAACACGAAATCCAGATATAACTGATATGAGAAGATCTGTATCCTTATCTCGGTAAAACTTTTGTTTAATAAAAACTAGAGTATTATCAGTGAAATCGATAGAAATGTCCGTGTCATCCATCGACACAATATCCTCAATATTTCGGGCTCCGTCGGTCCGGATCGGCCCATATCATCAAAACTCATGACTACGGTCGATATCCTCCGGATATCCGTCGCATCAGACATCACCGGTAGGTAGTCCGCCCCTGCTAGGCTCAACGTCATCCCCACAAAAACACTCTCGCCCTGGGGTAACCGGGTCCACCATGTACCCGAAACGGTTCATCCTACTCATCGAATCAGGTCTCGAAAACCAACTCAAATCAGGAAAACTCAAGGTGGACGACATATACATCATATTATGAGAAAACCGCAACTTGCATTTTTAAAATGATAATAAGCATATAAAAGTCCTGCGGTTTTCCCAAAAATCCAGAAATCTCATAAATACTGAAATCTCCAAGAAGAATCGCAATATATGAACATGTCGGAAATGATGAATGTCTATGATACGATAATATAAAAAAACGATGCATGACTAGAAGCTCTGTATGAATGATGATGCGACGAGGTATACTGCTAACAATCATGTATATCCATCCTACGAAAATGATAATACAACTAAACGTCAACACATAATACATGATGCAAATGCACAAATACCAATTTTAGCAAGTTCTATAGTGTTTATGACATAGCAATTACCAATGGCGTGTGTGTTCGCAAAAAATAGTGCACGTGCGGCATGAACCAATGGTAATGGTGCAAGTGTCCGAGGTAATAATATCATATGTAAGAAGATACAATACCATGACATGAATGATTGAAAAACTACGCATATAACTACAAGAACCGCTGACAATCCAAACTATCGGGCGCCTTGCGCCATCCAGACGATCCCCCCATAGATATATACATCTACTCACCGGAATGCCTCGGGTAAACTGATCCAATCACGGCCTTTTCTTTCCTTTCTGCGTCCGGCGTCTCTGCAACCGATCCTAGAATCGCACAAAAGTAAATAAGAGGATGGATAGATAGACGCAAAGTCAAGACGATACAAGATAATTAACATGCACTAACTACACACGCATGCACTCAGTGCACAAAACGCGCGCGATATTGCCACAAACCACAACTAGGGGTCGCTATGCGTAGCTGTAAGTGCACGGCGGCGCCCCGGCCGTTAATCCGACGCCGGAATGCGGAAGCGATGGTTTTCTTTAACTTTTTATACCGGCACCACCGCGCACTATAAATCCGGATCAGGCCATTAATCTAGTCCTAGCTAACAAGAGAGGGGGTAGAGAGATATACCGAGCGATCCGTGTCCTTCGGTCTTCTCGTCGTCGTCCCGATCTCCCGCGGAATGTCCGGTTTCCATCTCCTCGCCGGAAGGGCACCACGTCGCCGTCTTCTTTTACGGGCTCCCACCTCTGGACCGAGGCAACTCGGGCACGAAGTTGGCGAGTCGACGTGCCCAAGATTTACTGTAGAATACGTGTAGTGCTCTATGTCTCATTTAGGGTTACTTGAAGTTGCCTTTGGAGGAGGTTATGAACTTGTGGTATTTTGTGATGAACTTGGGAGTATTTTGAAACCAAAATGAGAGCTCAAAAATCACCCCCAAAAATTTCAGCCCCCCTTTTCTTTTGGCCGGCCATGCAAAGAAGAATAGGAGTGAGTGGAAAAGCCAAAGGGGAGAGGGGCTATCATACTAGCATGAATAAAGAGTGATGATTAAAAATAATATGATCACAAACAAAACCAACAGTCCAAACCCATCATCATCACACACAAAAGTCAAGTCATGATGAAGTCAAGAAAGTCAAGGTCATGGTGCAACCATCATGACACTACAATGTGCAAAGACAACCCTCTAAAATGCTTATTTGCACAAATGCAAATAAGCCCTCCTCCACCAATCTTCGACCAAAGAAAGATACAAAGGAAAAATGGCCGAAACGGAAAGCAAACTGGCAACTCCAAAAAACTGACCCCGTAATAAATTACAGGAAAACCCCGCTACTGTGCATACACACCCGCATCTGTATTCCGACCGAATACAAATTCAATGAGACAAAATCTACACAGTACAATACTAGCATCCGGCTTAAACCAAAGCCTGCTAGTATTATCCGTCCGATCCTAATCCGTGCAATACCGCGCGTATCTGATCGAACCCTGCTATATCTCCATACGGCTTCTACAGTGTTTCGCCCGAAAACTTGAGCAACTGAATGTAGGGGACTCTAAAGACTCGTTAATACTATGGCTGTGGATTCAACCACTAGCACATCAGAGGTATTAGCCATACGTGACGGGCTACCAGCTATTGACCAAAAGGGATGTCGATGAGCGAACTCATCCTGACACCCTACTGAGCCTGTCGGTGACAATATCCGTACAGTCTGGTCCGTTCGTCTATGAGCATCGCATGGCGGGCCTAGGGGGTTGGTAAAAGTCAGACCCCCAAAATCGGTACAAGTCGTGTCGGAGTGTAGCCCAGAACACCCTGAAATACTACTGGAATATCTACCAGTAAATCTCCTGCCTTGGCCAAGGACTTTGTGTAATGGCTCTCCTAGACACAGCGCGACCTCACCCCCAATACCGGGAGAGACGAACCCCTGAAGATCCGCTCACTACCTCCATGTCGCTCGGGACTGTACCCAACTAAAACCTATTTGCACGTCTCCTTTGAGCGTGGTAGGGTAGTAATCAAAGTACAGTGGGAACTCACACGAGACAAATGACGATCCTCAGGTCGATGAACTAACCTCTACACATGTCACCAGGAACTGCTATCTGACGTCAGGTATAAGACCAACTAGCATGTTCCTGGCGAGTCCTGTCCGGTGTACTCATAACCCAATGAGCACCTGTATACATCTTAGGTGAACCAACTGACACCAGTGGCTTGTGAGACCGGCCACCGCCCCTCGTCGGGGTCTCGACTGTATACACTAGTCTACTCTGGAGTATCGATGCCCTATCTCGAAACTCCCACGACTATGGACCTTTTAAGGATGTGCTTATAGACTACCAGCTTCCACGTATATTATCGCCCTCATACTGCTGGCAATCAAGCAAGAATCCTAGGGGCTCTATCAACGTGTAATAGCAACATGTCTGGTCACTGATTAGTCGAAAATATTGCATCTTTTAACAGGCAATTTCCCTATCATTCGCATTCATATAGAAGTGTTCGGCATTCATATTTCACATATTAGAAAAGTAGTCGTAAAATATCAGATTGCATGTGTTAGAACTTAAAACCAGCATTTCTAGGGAAATTGACTGCATTTCATAGCATGGCATCATTTCTATATATCGCAACCCATGTTTCGAAGTCCGTGCAGGAAAATCAGAAGCTTGCTCAAACTTACACCGCTAAAAGATACGCCAACTCAAGGATTTGGAATCTGGTATTATTCTAAGAAGCATTCAGAGAATCAACATATCAGATACATACCCCAAAAGAGGTCCAGAGCAACACAAGAAAGATGCAGTCCCAAGAAGCCCAAATGGCCGTGGAACCGCGGCCTAAGCAGCCTATTGCCGCGGTTCCGCGGCGGTTTATCGACGTCACCACTTCATCTTTGCACCAAAACACTTCTCTTAGGGCCCACACTTCAGCAAGACATGTCAAATTCCAGAATGTTCCAGAGGCTTCTGCCAGATCAGCAAACTAGGGTTTCTAAGCTTAATTAATCCTAGCTTAAAGCCTAAGCTAAACTCCTAACAAACTATCTTCTAGAAGCCTCAACAAACTTTTGGAGGGAATTGTAATTTCAAACCTACACTTAGGGTTTGGGAGATTTATAAATAAGACCCTAGGCTCACTTGTAAAAAAGATACTTGATATCCCTAATTTTAGTATCAATCTAGATCCACTCTCTTTCTTCATCTTCTTCCACAAGTCTAGTGAGAAGACTTGTGTGAAACCCTAACCCTAATTCCAATCAAAAGCCAAGATCCTGAGTACCCCATCAAGCAAGAAGCCTTGCAACCTTTTATGAGCGAAGTCAATCTTCAACAGAGCAAGTGGTCCAAGCCGATCCGCGACTCACGGAGCCGAGCGATGCCAGATAGACAATTTAGTTCTTCCTCTTGTAGTTCTTGAGCGACTGTAATCAAATTGTTGATATAAATAAAAGGTGATATTCTTTTATCTTATTTTCTTTAAATTCTTGCATCATGATTCAATCTAAATTTCTAGCAGTAATTCTTGTTGTGATGTTTGAGTAATACTCCGCTCGTCGAGGAGTCGAGACGATCAATAGAATGATGATGTAATATATCTTAAATCGATTCTTGAGTCCTACGAGTTTTGTAAACCCTAGCAAGTTCAAGAATCGACGACCCAATTCGTTGCGATGCTTTCTTGATTAATATCGCTCGAGATTGGGGAGTTATAATCGTTTCTTGAAATTTCTAGTGGCTTGAATGTGAATGATATCGACGAAAGAACAAGGGTTAAATGATGAAACCCTAGTTTCACGAGAAAGCCCTAACTCTCGTCGATCATCATCGATGTAGTATCAATTCTTCGAAGGACAAGAACACGATATCTTGAGATTACATCATGTCTATAGATCCGATCGATTCCTACGAGCCTCATTTAGATTCTTGACATTTGGTTGGAAATATCATCGAAACCCGATTCTTGATTGTTTATCATTTTCTTGATTCTTGAATAGAATAGTGACACTTGAAACATTTGATAAATCTTGAATCATGCTTTCTTTTCTTTTCAATTAACTTTTCAATTAAAACAAATAAAAATACAAACGAATCGCACAATCCCTGTGGACGATCCGCACTTGCTAACGAAATCTACACGACACCGTTATTGATTGCGGTCAAATATAATTCTTTGATTGTGAATTTTATTCAATTTTCATACCGACACAACAAGAAACTCATATCGATCAAATGAAACTGTTATCGGGGATCATTTGAGTTGATACACACTACACACATCAAGAATTCTCATCAATCAAATAGCGCCACTGCCGGGGATTACGCGCTAATTCGTTTCATATTAAAGTTTGAATTGAAAGATTTATTCCATTATAATTTTTGTAATCAAAATTCGTGCAAACCCTAAACGATTTGTTGTGCTTCATTGCAAGGAAATCTGGAGCTGTTTGGCAATTGACGAAATTTTTTGGAAAATTCCAGAGGACTAGGGAAGTGATCAGGAGTATTCTGCAAATTTTCTTTTCAAGAGATCTGACTAATACACCGCGGAAGCGCGGCATTAGGCTCCAATTGTGACGGAACTGCGCAAGCTTGAGGGTTCTCTGTGAAATTTTGTCTCAGGTGACTTCTTACCTTCTCCTCTCTCCTCTTTTTAGCTCCAACTAACAAATTTCTGCAGGATTCTTTGCAAATAATCGCAGCTCGCTAATTGCAAAAGTAAATTTGTGCGTGTTTTTGTTTCTTGGTTGTTTGCATTCTAAATACGGATATTAAGGGGCACGGCCAAATCCAAATTAGGCGGTGAGTTCATTACCCTTCCTAGGCCCCGAAAATTGCAAAACATGCATCCGTATTGACCCATATTAACTAAAAAAGATCTAGAGATGACTCTAAGGACCGTCGCGCTCACTTAGGACAGAAGAAGGCCGTGGGTAATTCACTGCTTATCCGCGTTTTCTTGTGGTGTCTAGGCAAGTGTGTCGAAGGCTAGTGGTTATTAATTAGGCCCACTACTTACGTAGTGGAGTACCTTCCCACTTACCTGGCACTTACCTGGCCACAGGGGGACAAAGAGGCAGTGGAGGATTCTATCCTGCGACTTGTCTTTTGGCAGTTAGGAGCAGTCTAGAGCTGGACCTAGGTGACCACTAGAATCTAGGGTTTTTGTTGCTGCATTTGTTGTGTCGCATCATTTATTTCAAAAATCCGTCCCTTTTTCAAAGCAAACACTGCATATATCATTTACCCCTAATTATAAGCCACGCTACCACTTGTACTAACCATTTTTAGTGCAAGATAGGCTGGACACGGGATTCTAGTGCCCGTTTAGTCCGCGTACCCTTTATCGACTCCGAAGTCGATATTTCTCCATTTACCTTTCCTTTACCCACTACCACACTCACACCGATGGATCCACCTCCATCAAACTTCTTTAACCCTAATCTGCCGCCGTCCGTTGGTGCGCAGAATCCACTCCGCATCTCTCTCCAGGAGAGGTGCTACCCTATTCGAGGTCCTCTTTCGACCTGCTTATCCACACCACCAGCCAATGGGGATAACTTTGAGATTAAGCCCCAATATATCAATCTTTTACCCAAATTCCACGGACTCGAGACTGAGGACGCTTACGTTTTCATTACCAAATTTGAAAACGTATGCGCAATGATGGGTACGTCATAACTTTCAGTGGATGCTATGCGTCTACGACTTCTTCCATTTACTTTGTGCGATATAGCCGAGAAGTGGCTATATAACACTACCGCACACTCTATCACGAATTGGGAAGAATTCGTTGCGGCATTCCTTAAGAAATTTTACCCAATACAAAAGATAGCTCGAATCCGTAGCGAACTGAATCAATTTGCCCAGCTCCCTACAGAACCATTTTCAAAATGCTTTGAACGTTTCAAGGATCTATTGGTTCAGTGTCCTCATCACGGCATCCCGAGATGGGAATTGTGCCGAATCATTTATGAGGGCATTAACCCAAACACTAAACAAAGCCTTGAAAACATGTGTCAAGGAACTTTTATGACCAAGGATGATGGGGAAGCGTGGAAGTATTTAGAAGAGTTCGCTGAAAAATCACTACAGTGGGAGAGTGGAACCCAACCATTGAGTAGGGGTGGCGTAGACCAAATAGACGTATCCATAGGTGTTCGAGCTGAGATGACAGCAATGCAAAAGAAGCTCGACGCTATGGATCATAAATTCTTAGCAGCCTCCCTAAACCCAGTGTCGCTCCCCAAAACTGTTTGTGGGTGCTGTTCTGATCCGTCTCATTTAACGGAAGAATGTCCATTAAACTTTGCTTTTCAAGATCATGAGCATTCAAATGCCGACTTCAAAGACCGAGAAACGATCCATATTCTTCCACGTACAATCAGGGTTGGAGGAATCACCCGAATTTCGCTTGGAACCAAAACCAATCTCAAAACACGGTTCCAAATACGAATCAATTTCAAAAGGCTCATCCTCCACCACAACAGCAACCCCTTCAACTCACTCAGCACCCCTATCAGTCACAAAACTTCCAAAATCAGGTCAACACTCCTGCACAGTCTAATCCTATGCAGTTGTCCTGTTCAGACGCATTCTCTCAATTCACTCAAACCATGAAATCACTTTTATCAAATTTCATAGAGGTTTCGACTGAGGTTAGATCATCCGTCAGTGAGATAAAGAAAAACTCAGCGTCTCAAGCTGAGAGTATCAGATCGATGGAAACTGAAATTGCACGACTCAAAGCCGAAATGAGTGCGAGAGAAAAAGGGAAACTTCCCTCTCAACCCTTACAGAATCCTGGGCATTACAATGTAAATGCCGTCACAAGGTTGAGATCGGGAAGAGTGCTGAACAATCATGTCGGGGAAGGTATTGATGATATTGAAAATCCTATCATTAACACCCCGGCTGAGACCTTTCCTTACACACACACTTCTAATTCTGATCCTTCTTCTTCTACCACACCATCTTCTCGCGAGCCTATTCTCCATTTCCCACTAGGCTCGACACCTCTGTACAACCCTTATAGTTCTCCACAGACGGTCCCTACACCACTTTTGGGACCACGTCTACCCCCTCTTTCTTCTCCTATGATGGACCCGGCGCTTATTGCGAAAGCTCCTTACCCAAATCGGTTAAGGGGTAATAGAACGAGTCCTCATATGGAGAAAATTATGGAAATGTTCAAACAGGTTAACATCAACATCCCTCTCTTAAATGCGATTCAACAAGTCCCCACTTATGCGAAAATTCTTAAGGACTTGTACACTAGGAAGAGGAAGACTCAAGTGCCGAAGAAGGTCTTTATGGCTAATAATATCAGCACTGCTTTTATTCCCCAGCTACCAAAGAAATGAAAGGACCCAGGATGTCCTACAATATCGATTTCTATTGGGGGTAAAAACATAAATCGTGCACTTTTAGACCTTGGCGCAAGTGTTAACCTACTTCCATATTCGGTATATGAGCAATTAGGGATTGGAGAGCTGAAACCTGCTCACTGCACTCTCCAAATGGCAGACCGTTCAATCTCCAAACCAAGGGGTGAACTAGAGGATGTGTTGATAAAGGTCGGGGAATTTGTTTTCCCTGTAGACTTCATTGTACTCGATACACAGCCTGTAGCAAAACCCCCGGGGCCAAATTCCGGTGATTCTGGGTCGTCCTTTCCTTTCCACTTCCAACGCTGTTATAAACTGTAGAAATTGTTCAATGAACTTATCATTTGGAAATATGACCATTGAACTAAACATCTACAAAGTTGGAAGTCAGCCATCAGAACCCTCTGCTCATATTTTAGATGTATTCTGTCCATGAGATCGCTCCCGATAGTTGCGGAGCTGAGGAACTTTGCTTTACAGATCTCAACGACATTACCACATCTCTGTTTGACTTTACACAAGATCTTAGTGAGGACACTTTTCATACACTTGAGTCCTGCACTCCTGACTTTTCTCCACCCGAGTCTGTATCTTTCACAGGCTCTGAGCTTCTTTGTAATTCCAAAAATCACTCAATGATCCCTCCTTCTATCATTTCTCCGCCTGAATTAGATCTCAAAATTTTACCTTCTCCCCTTAAATATGCATATCTAGGTGAGAATGAGTCTTTACCGGTTATAATATCCGCTTCTCTTGCATCAGAGCAAGCGAATGCACCTTTATCGGTATTGAGATCTAACAAAGAGGCGTATGGTTGGAGTATGGCGGACATCAAAGGGATTAGTCCCTTGATAGTTGAACATCATATACATGTGATGGATGATGCCAGACCAACCCAAGAACCACAGAGACGGTTAAATCCCGTCATGAAGGAAGCGGTAATAAAAGAGTGGTATTATATACCCTATCTCCGATAGACAATGGGTGAGTCCTATACATGTCGTTCCTAAGAAATCTGCATCACTGTTATAACCAATGAGGCAAATGAGTTGATTCAGACATGCGCCCAAACTGGGTGGCGTGTATGTTTCGATTATAGAAAACTCAATGCTGCCACGAGGAAAGACCACTTTCCTCTACCATTCATTGATCAAATGCTGGAACGCTTAGCAGGACGAGAGTATTATTGTTTTATGGACGGATACTCAGGTTATAATCAGGTCCCCATCGCCAAAAAGGATCAAGATAAAACCACTTTTACTTGTCCTTTTGGTACCTTTGCTTACAGTCGCATGCCCTTTGGGTTATGTAATGCTCCCGCTACCTTTCAGCGTTGTATGATGGGGATATTCTCTGATATGGTAGAAAATTTTCTGGAGATCCTTATGGACGACTTCTCGATTTTTGGAGACTCTTTTTCCGATTGCCTAGCGAATCTTGACGCTGTTCTTACTCGTTGCAAAGAGAAGAACTTAACATTGAACTGGGAAAAATGCCATTTTATGGTCCAAGAAGGAATTGTTCTTGGACATGTCATTTCACAGAAAGGCATTGAGGTTGATAGAGCTAAGATAGATGTTATTCAAAACCTCCCTCATCCCAAAAGGGTCAAAGATATTCGATCTTTCCTTGGCCATGCGGGCTTTTATAGAAGATTCATTAAGGACTTTAGCAAAATTGCTAGACCTTTAACTCTTCTCCTGGCCAAGGATTCGACCTTCCATTTTGACTCGGACTGCGAGATAGCTTTCGACTCACTTATACACTCACTCACTTCAGCCCCCGTGCTATCATCGCCAAACTGGGACTACCCCTTTGAGCTAATGTGTGACGCATCCGACTTTGCAGTAGGTGCAGTCTTAGGACAGCACATTGAAAAGATGCCACACGTGATATACTATGCAAGTAAGACCTTGAATGATGCTCAAATCAATTATACAACCACAGAAAAATAACTTTTAGCGGTTGTATTTGCATTAGAAAAATTCAGGCCTTACTTAATTGGCTCACCTATAGTTGTGTATACTGACCATTCCGCTTTAATACATTTTCTGGCTAAGAAAGATGCAAAAGGTCGACTAATACGTTGGATCCTTCAGTTACAAGAATTTGATCTTATTATCAAAGATAAGAAAGGATGTGAAAACGTAGTAGCTGACCATCTTTCACGCATCATTTCTTCCCCTGTGACCCTGCCGATCAATGATTCGTTCCCTGATGAACAACTCTTGAATGTATCCGCTGAACCTTGGTTCAGGGATATTGTAAACTATCATGCCACGGGACTGATACCCAGCGATTGGTCAAACCAGGACAAATACCGTTTTCTATCCCAAGTAAAACACTTTTACTGGGACGAGCCCTATTTGTTTAAGTATTGTCCTGATCAGATCATTCGCCAGTGTGTCCCGAATGAAGAGTTCAAGAGTGTTCTTTCTTTTTGTCATGATCAGGCCTGTGGGGGTCACTTTGGTCCTAAAAGGACGGCGGAGAAGGTTTTGCAATGTGGATTTTATTGGCTGACCTTATTCAAGGACGCATTTGACCATTGCAAAACCTGCACACAATGTCAGTACACGGGTAGAATATCCCAGAGGAATGAAATGCCTCAGCAACCCATCTTGGTTGTTGAAATATTCGATGTTTGGGGCATTGATTTTATGGGTCCCTTTCCCAACTCCTTTGGGAATTTGTACATACTGCTGGCGGTTGATTATGTCTCAAAGTGGGTTGAAGCCATTCCATGTCGCACTAATGACAGGAAAGTTGTCATTAAGTTCTTGAAAGAGAATATCTTTTCGCGATTTGGACACCCACGCGATATCATTAGCGATAATGGGACACATTTCTGCAACAGGTCTTTCGAGACTCTGATGCGGAAATACTCAATCAACCACCGACTTTCTACACCCTATCACCCCCAAACAAGCGGGCAGGCTGAGATCTCAAACAGACAAATCAAACTTATCCTGGAGAAAACTGTTGCTAAAAATAGAAAAGACTGGTCGACCAAACTAACGGATGCTCTTTGGGCATTCAGGACTGCATATAAAACCGACCTAGGGATGTCTCCATATAGGATAGTGTTTGGGAAAGCATGTCATTTACCTGTCGAGATAGAGCATAAAGCATTGTGGGCTATTAAGGAAATAAATTTTGATCTAAAAGAAGCCTGCAACATTCGGAAGCTGCAACTTAATGAGCTAAGCGAACTCCGCGATGAAGCTTATGATAACGCTGTAATCATAAAGAATAGGACTAAGGTTTTTCACGATAAAAACATTTTGAGGAAAACATTTTCACCTGGTCAACAAGTCCTTCTTTATGATTCACGATTACACCTTCACACGGGTAAGCTCCGATCTCGGTGGAAGGGACCTTTTGTTGTGCAGTCTGTATACCCGCACGGGGCAGTAGAAGTAGAAAATGTTAAAAACAGCACATTTTTCAAAGTGAATGGACATAGACTAAAGCCGTATTTTTCCACTGACCCCACGGAGGAGTTCTTGTTCTTACAAGAGCCAGTTTATTTGGATTAAAATTCCTCCGTCTCACCTTCATATCCTGTATATCACTGCATCATGTTTTGAATGAAGGTGAGTGAAAAGAATAAGTTTGGGGGAAGTTCTTCATTTATATATTTTGCCCCCACTAATAATTCCTCCCAGACTTACAGGTTTTGTAGATATAGCTGTTGGCAACAGTGAGGACACTGTTGAAAACAAGTTTGGGGGAGATTTGTGCTTATTTTTGCATCATTTGCATATCATTTGCATAAGCACAAAACATTTCTTTAAAATCTTATAAAAATTTAAAATTTTCAAAACCCATAAAAATTTAAAAAATTTCAAATATAAAAATGTTTTAATATTTACACTTTTTTGTACATAAATAAGATAATAAAAGTTTAGATAGTGAACAATTACATCCATGAGATTAGAAAAATTTAAGAAAACCAAGAAAATTAGAAGTTTTCTTATATGAACTAGTAATAAGTAGTTATGAGCCGTTGTCCTAAAGGTTAGTAAGATGAAGGACGTCACTAATCTGAGGATAAAACTAAGTCTGAAAAATAGTTTCTATTCTGGAAGCCAAACATTTCGAACGTTGCTACCCTGCTATTCGCACTTACACACGTCTTGAAGCCTGGGATAGTAGAGGATACCTTGAAATGCTCTTGTCTTAAAGCTGATGTATGAAGGAAATAAAAAGAAAAAAGTGAATAAAATATATAAAGTGGTGAGAAAAATGGACACTGGTTTTGTTATCACTGAGGGCAATAAAAAATATATAGCAAGGGTGCCTCTTCACCTAGTGCCCTAAGGCCAACTGGTCTGGGAGTCACTGCTATGCCTTAGGTGGTGCAAGATGAGGAAAATACACCAAGTAAGCAAGCATAGGAGTAATCGGTCGGTTAGTACCTCAAGAAGTATTAACGGTCGCATGAAAGTGTGTGAGCAATCTCATCTAAATATTCATTAATCAAAAAGTACTGAGGCTGATGGGCAAGAGTATGATAGCTTAAATTGAATTCTCCGGGTGTAGGGATGTCTTTACACACACTCAGGGTGATATGATCGATGTTTTGGAAGAAAGATAGGAATGAAAAATAAGACGATGTTTTATTGAGGGAGGACGTGATTTCTGAAATTTTTTCATGACCATTAAGATAGGGCTCATGACAACCGAAAAGCTAGCTTAGTTGGAAACCCTAATTTTCAAGGCTTTTCTTTTACAATTCTTTTCTTTAAATGTAATATTCATGATCTTCCTTTTATTATTGGATTTTGTGGGTGCAATCCGCTGAAAACCCTCAGGAGACAACACTCCTCCTACTAGGGACACCTAGAGGTTTAAAGGCTTGTTGCACATGCTCAGTGCAATCGTGTTGCCTACGAAAGTGTGCTAGTTAGTTTTTCTCTTTCTTTATTTTCCCCTTCTCTTTTTAATAAAAAGTTCGCTCGAGACGATCGAAATTAAGTTTGGGGGAATTTGATTAGTCGAAAATATTGCATCTTTTATCAGGCAATTTCCCTATCATTCGCATTCATATAGAAGTGTTCGGCATTCATATTTCACATATTAGCAAAACAGTCGTAAAATATCAGATTGCATGTGTTAGAACTTAAAACTGGCATTTCTAAGGAAATTGACTGCATTTCATAGCATGGCATCATTTCTATATATCGCAACTCGTGTTACGAAGTCCGTGCAGGAAAATCAGAAGCTTGCTCAAACTTACACCACTAAAAGATACACCAACTCAAGGATTTGGAATCTGGTATTGTTCTAAGAAGCATTCAGAGAATCAACATATCAGATACATACCCCAAAAGAGGTCCAGAGCAACACAAGAAAGATGCAGCCCCAAGGAGCCCAAATGGCCGCGGAACCGCGGCCTAAGCCTCCTATTGCCGCGGTTCCACAGCGGTTTGTCGACGTCACCACTTCATCTTTGCACCAAAACACTTCTCTTAGGGCCCACACTTCAGCAAGACATGTCAAATTCCAGAATGTTCCAGAGGCTTCGGCCAGATCAGCAAACTAGGGTTTCTAAGCTTAATTAATCCTAGCTTAAAGCCTAAGCTAAACTCCTAACAAACTATCTTCTAGAAGCCTAAACAAACTTTTGGAGGGAATTGTAATTTCAAACCTAGACCTAGGGTTTGGGAGATCTATAAATAAGACCCTAGGCTCACTTGTAAAAAAAGAGACTTGATATCCCCAATTTTAGTATCAATCTAGATCCACTCTCTTTCTTCATCTTCTTCCACAAGTCTAGTGAGAAGACTTGTGTGAAACCCTAACCCTAATTCCAATCAAAAGCCAAGATCCCGAGTACCCCATCAAGCAAGAAGCCCCGCAACCTTTTATGACCGAAGCCGATCTTCAACAGAGAAAGTGGTCCAAGCCGATCCGCGACTCACGGAGCCGAGCGACGCCAGATCGACAATTTAGTTCTTTCTCTTGTAGTTCTTGAGCGACTGTAATCAAATTGTTGATATAAATAAAAGGTGATATTCTTTTATCTTGTTTTCTTTAAATTCTTGCATCATGACTCAATCTAAATTTCTAGCTGTAATTCTTGTTGTGATGTTTGAGTAATACTCCGCTCGTCGAGGAGTCGAGACGATCAATAGAATGATGATGTAATATATCTTAAATCGATTCTTGAGTCCTACGAGTTTTGTAAACCCTAGCAAGTTCAAGAATCGACGACCCAATTCGTTGCGATGCTTTCTTGATTGATATCGCTCGAGATTGGGGAGTTACGATCGTTTCTTGAAATTGCTAGAGGCTAGAATGTGAATGATATCGACGAAAGAACAAGGGTTAAATGATGAAACCCTAGTTTCACGAGAAAGCCCTAACTCTCGTCGATCATCATCGATCTAGTATCAATTCTTCGAAGGACAAGAACACGATATCTTGAGATTACATCATGTCTATAGATCCGATCGATTCCTACGAGCCTCATTTAGATTCTTGACATTTGGTTGGAAATATCATCGAAACCCGATTCTTGATTGTTTATCATTTTCTTGATTCTTGTATAGAATAGTGACACTTGAAACATTTGATAAATCTTGAATCATGCTTTCTTTTCTTTTCGATTAACTTTTCAATTCAAACAAATAAAAATACAAACGAATCGCACAATCCCTATGGACGATCCGCACTTGCTAACGAAATCTACACGACACCGTTATTGATTGCGGTCAAATATAATTCTTTGATTGTGAATTTTATTCAATTTTCATACCAACACAACAAGAAACTCATATCGATCAAATGAAACCGTTATCGGGGATCATTTGAGTTGATACACACTACACACATCAAGAATTCTCATCAATCAGTCACCTAAAGCAGTACACGATGATAAAGATAAACCAGATAGCATACTATCATCTTGAGTAAGACTGTCCTACCGGGATAGGTCCTCCCTCAATCATTGCAATCACGTGCCTGTGATCCAATAATTGACTCTGAGGGCACAATCTCCAACAATCTCCCACTTGCACTCAAGGCTAATTATTGCGATGTCGCATACTCAAAGCCCGTATGATACCGAACACCCAACTCCTCTACTAGTCCGTCTCACAAAGCTCGTTTGCGAAACTATTGCGTTCGAGGAATAGCCTTAGTGAGTGGATCCGTCTGGATGTTTCTTTCTATATCTCTCTTAATCTCAAGTTCGCGGAGGAACCCATCTCCCAAAATGAGCAATCCCTGTCTTAGAATGTGTCTGGATGTCTGATGGGACCTAGCTCATAAATGAACTCCAAATCCAAACTTCTTAGACTGTACCGTCAACTGAACTTAATCAGTATCCTGCGCCATGCCTCCCTCAGTATTGCCTTGGACCACCTGTCCAAAATACTGCCCCTCGTCAGAAGGAAAACTACAACTCTTACAGCCACTCCGCCGTCCAGGTCATCTTGGAAGCCTGGAATGATAACCGTCTCCTAAAGGAGGCTACCGTTATCATATCCCTAGAACATCACTTATGTTCTAAAACTGCTTCCGACTGTTTCTCCAGGATTGGATCAATATCAACTTATTGCATCTAGTGCAAGAACAACATCTGGTGTGGTACTTGACATCTCATGATTGACTCAATTGCCTGAGCAAGTGATCTGCCAATCATGCACATCCCTCTCCTCTTTAGTCTGTAAGACACCTTTAGAGAGGGTGACTCCATCACCTGCAGGTACACTACCGTGCCAGGAGTCGTCCATTCTAAATACTCTTCGAATGCTGTCTAAGTACCCTTAATTGGGAAAACACCCAAATCTAGATCTAAAACCATAGATCTAGTAACCAGTATGTCTGATATAATGTCCAAGTCCCATGTGGATAAACCATTGTGTGACGACCAAAGTATAACTGATTGTAGTATAGGAATATCACTTCCTACTCTGTGTATGTCATCCAAATACCATGACAACACACCCTACTACCTTCTTAACAGATCCATCCCCTATTCTGATGAAGTCAAACCTATGACTGTCACATCAGAAATAGATGATCTATCTCCGCTATATCTGCTTTAGTCTATAAATAGACATAAGCCACTTGTCCACTATCCTTCCGCTGCTCCCAATGACTACGACAACCCTCTGGCAGAGTCATATAGACGTGCGCTTCTAAAGCCTGTTTAGAATGACGCTATATTCATCCTCCTACCGGGTCTCACAGTCTGGAACAACAGCAATAGAAAGTCTGGGTAAACAAGAACCTCCCTGCCACCGTCCTTGAGGTTACCGGAGTACCCCTCGGGTGCCTGAGATTACCCACCATATCTGTGGAGTGGCCAATGGAATGTCAAACCAGATTGAATCTTTAGGTACTTATTAAATCTTCAGTAATCGTTTGTGGTTCTGGAATCACTTCCAGTTCTACCATACTCCCACTACTGTTTTCTGAAAAAATCCATTTTTATTAAAACTGTGGCGAGTCTAGAACAACATCAATATTGATCTTCCAGATGGTAGAAAGTCAACCCTCGTCAAAGCCTGGGTCAACCCACAAACAGCCATTACAGAAACGTGCCTTGAGTTATCCAGAGTCTGGTTTTAAGCATAAGCCAGACAACTCCCCGTACCTTAACATCGTTAAGATATGAACTGTTCTATATCCAATATAGAACCAGAGGCACTGATTTATTTGAACCAGATTCAAATCATGCAGCTGTCTACAGTGCATGTCAACTAAATGGAAGGAGGCCGATCAGCGTTACTCAACTTAAGAATGCTTCTAATTATGAGTAACCTGAAAGAGAAGTAAGTTCTTTTATCATTACTATCAACTGAATACCATACACAAGTATCTACATCTTCGATCACCTTGAAGAATCCCGATACTTGCAACACCTGGTTCTCTACTTTATTCATATACCTATAACTTCTCAAAATTCGGACCCTGTGTTTCTACGAAACACCTGTCCAAAAAACTAGAGAAGTCATAAGTAAACCGAATATAGTACGAGGACCATCCCCTGTGTCCTAATGGATACTGGACAACATACAATACTCTGTATAAGTCCCTTGAGTCTAATAACTCACTCGCTGTGTGTTGCAGGTTGAAAACTGTACTTATGGTTAAGAAGAATTACACCGCTGTTTAATGCTCCTTACCTAACCATCCACTAATATAGGTAAATGTCGTAGACATAATTTCAAAAAGGTATATCTCACTCTATAAAAATAGACGTATAGATATATCAATTTGAAATTGGTGCATGATAGCGGATATTCAAAACCAAATATTTGCCGTCCGGCAAACAACCCAGGTGACTTCCTCAAATGTCACCGATTACAACGAATCCCGACATAATGAGGATGATCACCCAATTCCCAATAACTTACTCCCACTCATCATCTGTAAGACCATACAGATGTGAGAATCATACCTGGTAAATACATAACTTGGAGCAAGATCTGATTGGGAAATCAGTTTTCTTTTTACAGTATACGGTGAAACTAAAACATTGAAATGTTTCGACGGGATATCCCGGTATTCCTAGTAATGCCTCTTCCATTATCCAGATTCACAACTGTAACCGTATATTTCTTTTCCACCTCTCCAAATCCCTTTATATGTCTTTAGTCATTACCTTCTGCACACCCCTTTAGGCCAAATGGTTTTCTTCCTTCCTTACCGTTCGGCACCAGCCTATGGTTTGGAAGAAGACTATCCAATAAGCATAATGGGTGTACTGTCCTAATCCTAGGAGCACTCGCAATGAGAGAAGGTGAAGATAAAAGACAACCGAATAAACCTTATTCCTATTTCTCCTGAACCAGAATCCATCCCCGAACTGGAACAAGTTCCTTTCGAGTTCGTATATAATCATACGATGGAGTATCCAATAAATTGTGGATCTTCGTAGTGATACGGAGTGTCCTGGAGAAATACAAAGGTGAAGTGGAAGTGGTAATGAAATACTTGGTTAGGTCGTGAATAGCAGTCGCAGCTTACTTTGCCCTCCTTCTAATCCCTTTATTTGTCTTTACATAATACCTTCTGTACACCATCGTTAGGCTAATTGGTTTTCTTCATTCCCTACCGGTCGGCACCTGCCTATGGTTTGGAAGAAGACTATCCAATTTGCGTAATAGGTGTACTATCTCCTAAACCAAGGAGTACTCGCAACCTAAGAGAAGGTAAAAGGAAAAGACAACTGAATAGTCCTATTCGTTTTCTCCATAACCGGAAACCATCCTCGAATAAATTCCTTCGAGTTCGTATCTAACCATACGATGGTTTTGTCCAATGGAAGTGGACGTTCGTAGTAATACGGGGTGTCCTGGAGAAAAGGGTAAAAGTAGGAGTGGCAATGAGGTTTGCAACTCTGACAATCCAAAAGCCAGTGTTTAAGAAGGTTCGGTTAATTTTGGTCACTGAGTCATAGTCTTAGGGTCGGGTCAATGGTCGCTGCCAGAGAGAGAGAAAAGAAACACTCAGCGTGCACTCTAGCCTAGATCAGCATGGTTACCAATTTATCTAATCTGGAAACCTCCCACTGTCACCTCAAATTCTCCTCCAAACCTGAAAGAAGAATTAGTCGGGGTCACCCGAGGAGTAAACTAACTCATCAGTGGGAATCGGGATCCAACTATCATCGCATGATAACGTGACGGAATCCGCTCACGTCATCACACTCCAGAAGGTATGCGCATATCTGGCAAGTTTCAGTTTCTTTAGAAACTCCCGATGTGATTTTTGCCCCATGCTCTTATGACCTTGACTAAGGCAAACAAATCATAAGTCACATGTCAAGTTCTACCCGTCATTATCCAGGTTAATTTGAACCCACCCGTACAAGCCCTTGACTAGGGCCAATAAGGCTATACGACTGTCCCAAACCAATGCATCTATCTATGCTACATATGAACACCCAATAGCTACCAAACACTGTGCCTTGACTATGGCCAACAAACACAGCTTGAATACTATTGACTATCCATATGAAATGATGGAGGGCTACGAATGGTTTCTGGCTAAAACGTTTAACATAATGAACTTGATATCGTTGAAAGAACCAGATAGCTTTTAAAATATAGTGACGAAAACCTTTGCTAAAGAGGTCACTCCCGGTGAAGGGATCTCGGCTCATTCCCCATAGAATGAGGTGCAGGATATTCCAACTGAATACCACGGTGCAAAGTAAAAGTAATCGGCTATAGTGAAGTTATTGCCCTGATGCAAACTTCTGTCCAAGGGGTCACTCCCGGTGAAGGGATCTCGGCCCTTGCCTCGTCGACTGAGGAGCAGGATATTCCAACTGAATACCACGATGCTAAACAAAAGAGAACGTCCTTGCAATAACAGCTTTTTGAAAAGTGTTCCAACAACATCAGATTAGGTTTGTTTAACTTGCATTGATCCGAATCAACGCAGTCCCATCAATTGATCACACCACAAAGAACGAAATTAATGACATACGTATATGCCATCTGCATTCGCCACTGGGTCCCGTCATTACCCGTTAGGTTAGTTAACTAACGACAGAGCGGGGACTGGACTAGCGCGGATGCAAAACATATACAACATCTACTAGTATATATATCAATATATAATATTTCGCTCAAGGCGTGAAAAAATGCAACATCACAGAAATGTAATAAGCATCACAGAACAATACAGATATCTGGGATCCCCGGGTTTCACAGAGCCGCTATTGAAACCCGACGTTCCCCTGGTCATGTGGATAGCCTGTGCAATGAAAACCCTAGACCTTTACGGGCGCGGCAAGTTACCCGCCAAAACCTGAAGCGAGGCAGCCCCCTTCAGCAACGTGAATGGACCACCCAGCACTTCACGGAATCCGGTAACTTGGGCACCCCTCCTGGGTCAACCTGTACCCCCTACGAGTGCGGCAAATAGCCTACCAATTCTAGAGTGAAGCCCCCTCCGTCTCAATGACATGAGATGCAGGTCCGTTGCCCTCTAGAACCCGGCTATTCGTGTACCTCACCTTGGGGTAATCCTAGTACAGAAAGTAAAATATACATACAACGGGTACATCGACCTCAACCTGGTCGTGCCCCAAAAGAATAATATACAATCAGGCAGTGACGGCAGTCCACATGTCGGACGCTCGCCCTGCAATATCAAATGTACATAATACAACAAAAACTGTACTACCATTGCATCCAGGCTATCCCACATGACCAATCCGCAACATCACAGCATAACACAGAATATCAACGTGAATGTCACGTTCGCAAATCTGTCTAACCGGGCAATAGCAGTTAGACAGGATTTACCGATCAAGTGACATTCACGGTCGCAGATATAATGTAAATACTGTGAACTAATGTGTTTAAAATATCCGATCGATCAAATTTTACCAAGTGGGCCCCAAGAAATACTGTAGCAGATGAAGAAATTCTGGGCCCAAAAAGAATGTTCCAAAAACCCTATTTTCAAGTCAGGAGGCCTCTGTAAAAAATTGGTGCACTGAACAAACAAGATGGCGGCGGAACCGCGGCCCAAATAGGGGTTTGGCCGTGGTTCCGCGGTGGTATAAAGGGTTCATGCAACCAAATTTTACAAGAGTTCTCCTACTTCCCTGCACATGTTTCTGAAACAACTTGAAAAATTTTTCGACCCCAAAAAATTTCGACAGAAACCTAATGCTATTGAAAATGCAGTTTTGGAATTTTGTTCGATCGGAAACGTAAACACACTAGACCAAGCTAGACTAGGTTAATGGCGAGGCTCTGATACCACTATAAGTGCACGGCGGCCCCCCGGCCGTCAATCCGACGCCGGAATGCGGAAGCGATGGTTTTCTTTAACTTTTTATACCGGCACCACCGCGCACTATAAACCCGGATCGGGCCATTAATCTAGTCCTAGCTAACAAGAGAGGGGGTAAAGAGATATACCGAGCGATCCGTGTCCTTCGGTCTTCTCGTCGTCGTCCCGATCTCCCGCGGAATGTCTGGTCTCCATCTCCTCGCCGGAAGGGCACCACGTCGCCGGCTTCTTTTACGGGATCCTACCTCTGGACCGAGGCAACTCGGGCATGAAGTTGGCGAGTCGACGTGCCCAAGATTTGCTATAGAATACATGTAGTGCTCTATGTCTCATTTGGGGTTACTTGAAGTTGCCTTTGGTAGAGGTTATGAACTTGTGGTATTTTGTGATGAACTTGGGAGTATTTTGAAACCAAAATGAGAGCTCAAAAATCACCCCAAAAATTTCAGCCCCCCCCTTTTCTTTTGGCCGGCCATGCAAAGAAGAATGGAGTGAGTGGAAAAGCCAAAGGGGAGAGGGGCTATCATACTAGCATGAATAAAGAGTGATGATTAAAAACAATATGATCACAAGCAAAACCAACACTCTAAACCCATCATCATCACACATAAAAGTCAAGTCATGATGAAGTCAAGAAAGTCAAGGTCATGGTGCAACCATCATGACACTACAATGTACAAAGACAACCTTCCAAAATGCTTATTTGCATAAATGCAAATAAGCCCTCCTCCACCAATCTTCGGCCAATGAAAGTTACAAAGGAAAAATGGCCGAAACGGAAAGCAAACTGGCAACTCCAAAAAACTGATCCCGTAATAAATTACAGGAAAACCCCGCTACTGTGCATACACACCCGCATCTGTATTCCGACCGAATACAAATGCAATGAGACAAAATCTACACAGTACAATACTAGCATCCGGCTTAAACCAAAGCCTGCTAGTATTATCCGTCCGATCCTGATCCGTGCAATACCGCACGTATCTGATCGAACCCTGCCATATCTCCATACGGCCTCTACAGCGTTTCGCCCGAAAACTTGAGCAACTGAATGTGGGAGACTCTAAAGTCTCGTCAATACTATGGCTGTGGATTCAACCACTAGCACGTCAGAGGTATTAGCCATACGTGACGGGCTACCAGCTATTGACCAAAAGGGACGTCGATGGGCGAACTCATCCTGACACCCTACTGAGCCTGTCAGTGACAATATCCGTACAGTCCTGTCCGTTCGTCTATGAGCATCGCATGGCGGGCCTAGGGGGTTGGTAAAAGTTAGACCCCCAAAAGCGGTACAAGTCGTGTCGGAGTGTAGCCCAGAACACCCTGAGATACTACTGGAATACCTTCCAGTAAATCTCCTGCCTTAGCCAAGGACTTAGTGTAATGGCTCTCCTAGACACAGCGCGACCTCACCCCCAATACCGGGAGAGACGAACCCCTGAAGATCCGCTCACTGCCTCCATGTGGCTCGGGACTGTACCCAACTAAAACCTGTTTGCACGTCTTCTTTGAGCGTGGTAGGGTAGTAATAAAAGTACAGTGGGAACTCACACAAGACAAATGACGATCCTCAGGTCGATGAACTAACCTGTACACATGTCACCAGGGAACTGCTATCTGACGTCAGGTATAAGACTAACTAGCATGTTCCCGGCGAGTCCTGTCTGGTGTACTCATAACCCAATGAGCACCTGTATACATCTTAGGTGAACCAACTGACACCAGTGGCTTGTGAGACCGGCCACCGCCCCTCGTCGGGGTCTTGACTGTATACACTAGTCTACTCTGGAGTATCGATACCCTATCTCGAAACTCCCACGACTAGGGACCTTTTAAAGATGTGCTTATAGACTACCAGCTCCCACGTATATGATCGCCCTCATACTGCTGGCAGTCAAGCAAAAATCCTAGGGGCTCTATCAATGTGTAATAGCGACCTGTCTGGTCACCTAAAGCAGTACACGATGATAAAGATAAACCAGATAGCATACTATCATCTTAAATAAGACTGTCCTACCGGGATAGGTCCTCCCTCAATCATTGCAATCACGTGCCTGTGATCCAATAATTGACTCTGAGGGCACTATCTCCAACAGTAGCAACCGTCAATCTTAGAACCCAATCGTACCAATCGCGCATTCACATCACATTAAATATTATAGGAAATAAGTTGTAGATCATCACAACCTCAACTCAATTAAATCCTTTTTATTCTAAAAACCTAGTAAGCAACAATTAACTAATTTAGTGCAAAACTAGATGTTTTAGCAAACTTAGTGGCCACAAATTACACTTAAATATCTTAATTAAGCCCCAAAAATATTTACCAATTTTAATCACACCTTTTACACACTAAACATAATATTAATTTTCATAAATGCCTAATTTAGACAATTTAAATGTAAAGATTAGCAAGTTTAACCACTAGATTATATTTGATAAACCATTATATGTTAAACTACACTAAGCTAATTTAATTAAGTGATAAAAGCCTTAATTTAAACCCAAAACCTTCTCTTTAAAACTCAAATCTTACAGCTAAAACTATTTTAACACCTAAATAAAATTAAATTAAAGCAATCAATCAACAAAGTAACCATTAGGTTAAGATTTATACCTCAAGAATTTGGAGATCTAACTTGCAAACTTGGCCGCCCAAAATGCTATCTTGCTTCAAGATCCAAGCTTAGTTTAGGCCAAGGAATTTTAGTGAAGATTTAACTAGGAATTAGTGTTGTTTTAGTGCGATTTTAGGTAATGAATGAAGATGGAGAAAGGGGGAAGGGGCTGTTGGAATTTTGGCCAGCCAAGAGAGAGAGAGATGAGTGGATGAGTGTGTGTGTGTCAAGTCAAGACTCCCCCATTTCCTCATTTATTATTTCATTTTCTTATTTATTTTATTTCCTAGTTTTATCCTAGAATTATCTAGAATCATAGAGAACAATTTAAAAAGAAAGAATATGTTACACAATAAGTGTTAAGTTGTCATGGTGTACTAATATGTAATTAACCCATTCTAATTTGTAATTAGCACTAATTAAATGTGTAAGTGCATGATTGAAATAATATTTAAAATAAATACTTAAGGAAAATAATTAAATAAACTAGAAATTAAATAAGTGACAAACAAACACCCATACATAAACCATTACATAATTAAAATAGGTATAATTGTGTTTATGTGAAAAAATAATTATAACTGGGTTTTACGGAAAACACGTGTTGTATTACTAATTATCGGACAATTAACCTAAACGATTTTTTTTGTAAAACGTTACACCCCCGCTCTGCTATTAGTTAAGTAACCTAACGGTGCAAGATGGGCCCCGAGGTGAATGCGGATGGTATATACGTATATTTTATTTTCGTTTCTTTTTCTGGTGTGATATGGATTAATTGATGGGACTGCGTTAACTTTGATTATGCATGGAAAAATAAACCCAAATGATGTTGTTGGTACCGAATTTTGAAAAACTGTTATTGCAAGATGTTTCCTTTTGCTTTGAACAGTGGTATTCGGTTATGAATATCTAGCACCTCATTCGACGAGGCAAGAACCGAGAACCCTTCACAGGGAGTGACCTCTTAGGAAAAAGTTTGCGTCAGTGTAATAACTTCACTATAGTCGTTTCTTTTGCTTTGCATCGTGGTATTCATTTAGGAATAGTGACCTCTTTAGCAAAACTTTGCGCCACTATATATTTGTAAAACCACTCAGTTCCTTCAACGATATCAAGTTCATTATGTTAAAAGTTTTCCGCCAAAAACCAGCCGTAGCCCTCCGTCATTTTAGATTAGTATTGCTTAGTATTCGTGCTACGTATGTCGTGCATTGCCGAGGCATAGTATTCGGTAGCTATGTAGTGATTTTCTGTCGCGTGGATATGTGGATTGGTTATGACAGTCGTACGGTCATGTTGGCATTATCAAGGACTCATACAGGTGGGTTTAACGCAATCAAGATAATGACGTGTTGAACTTGACTAGGACCCTTTGATATGTTGGCATTGTCAAGGTCACTTGGGTCCTAGGGGAAAAAACCATACCGGGAGTTTCAAATATACAGGAAACTTGCCAGGCATGCGCATATCTTCTGGAGTGTGGTGACTTGAGTGGATTCCATTAAGTTATCATGCGATGATAATTAGATCCCGATTCCCACTGATGAGTAGGTGTTACTCCTCGGGTGATTTTAGATGATCTCGACTAATTCTTGTTTTGGGGTTTGAGGGAGAATTCGAGGAAACAGTGAGAGCCATCCTGATTAGATAAAATAATTAACAAATCTAATCTAGGTTAGAGTGCACGCTGAGAGTTTCTTTTCTCTCTCTCTCTCTCTCTCTCTCTCTCTCTCTGTAGCAGTGACCATGGCTTGAACTAAAACTCATGAACCAAGTTAACCGAACCTTCTTAAAACACTTTGGCTTTTGGATTGTCATTTAGTCGCATATATCATTGCCACTCCTACTCACCTTTTGCATTTCTCCAGAACACTCTGTATCACTACGAAGATCCATATTTCTTGCATATTCCATCATATAGTTATATACGAACTCGAAGGAACTTGTTCTAGTTCGAGGATGGATTCTGGTTCTGGGGAAATTGAATAGGATTATTCGGTTGTATTTTCTCTTTACCTTCTCTCAGGTTGCGAGAGCTCTTATTATTAGGAGGGTACACCTATTACGCTTATTGGATAGTCTTCTTCCAAACCATAGGCAGGTGCCGAAAGTGTAAGGTTCTTAGGCACTAGGACAAGGTTCTACAAGGCATCAAAAATGCCAAGTTTAAATTTTTTAAGTGCCAAACAACCTAAGCAAGGATCATAACTAGAGAATTAGGGTTAACGATGAACAAGTAACCAACTTACTTCTAAGAGTTAGGGATTACAACCTTTGTAGTCCGTTCATTCGCTTCATAAGCTCCGAGTTGAGGTCCCTTCACTGTGATCATCAAGTTTCCATACTCTTGAGAGGCTCCATGAAGTGAATGATGCATGCTTTCTAGTAATCATCATAATCAAAGATGATCTACTTTGAGGAATCACAAACCCAAGCCATTACTTCACTAATGAGGTATTAGTGAAGCTAACACACTAATCTATATGGCTAGTATAGAAGAGGATGATGAAGTATGAATTTTACTCACTTTAGTTTTCTTTTTCTCACAATATATTCATCACCAATGAAAAGCTTGAAAGCTTTTGTGAAAAGCAAGAAGAAGATGAAGTTGTGATGAATGAAAATGAATTATTGTTGAGGGTAGAAATGCAACCAAGGGTTAAGCATGTCATGCTTAACCCTTGTAGAGAGTTGACCATGGGTTAGGGTTAGGATTGGGTTAACAAAATATCTTAGAAATATCCAAAAGGGTGGACTAAGTCAAAGCATCAAAAAGCATCTTCAAAGCACATCCATAACTTAATCCATTCAATTTGAATTTCCAAAATAAATATAAATCTAACCATAAACCCTAATCATGGTTTAACTCTCATAAACCCTAGTTGCATTTGTAACCCTAACATGTTACAATATTATATATCACATATATAATATAAAATGTAACAAAAGAAAATAATACAATTAACATATATCACATATATATATCAATGTATCATCAAGTGAGAAAAAGAATCATTTAAGTGAGCTTATATTAGTTAATGTAATGTAATATATCACATATATAATTATACATTAAATTATTAAATCAACACTTGATTTAATAACCCGGCTATAATACATATAACCGACTAATATAATATGTACCTTTTATCGAATCAACACTTGATCCGATAACCCGGCTATATCACATATACCCAGCCAATATCACATATCGCGAGAATAGAATATGGTATCTCATATCGTATTAATCTCGATACCGCATATATCACATATGTGCTCCTACTCCGTTTCGCGTGAGCCAGGAAACCACTGTGTAGGACTCTAAAGAATCGTCAATACGCCGGCAGTAGGTGATGATCATATCAACACCCACAAGCTGCAAGCAGTCATCTAAACGTAACAGGCACCCGAGTATTGAGCGATCAGAAGATCAACAAGCAAGCCTGTACACACTCCTGTGAATCCAATCAGTAACATTACCATACAGTCCGGTCTCTTCGTCTGATATGTCGCATATCCAGTCTAGGGGTGGTAAACGTCAGACCCTAGTAATCGATAAGTCATGTCAATGTGAGGCTCATAACAGGTCGAGAAACTACTGATAACACTTATAAGTAGGTCTCCATATCAGCCCTGGCCAGGGACTTCCTGTTATAGCCATCGATCACAGCGCAACATCCACTCCCAATACCGGGAGAAACGAAACCCCTCCTATCGTTCATTGCCTCCATGTGACTCAGGACTATACCCAAAAGCCACCGTTTTGCATATTCTCGTGCACATGGTAAGGTGGAAATAAAAGCAAAGTGGGAATCACGCAAGACTCTATAACGATCTCGGGTCTACAGACTAATTTGTACCGGTGTCACCAGAGAACTGCTATCTGACGATATGTATAATACCATTTAGGAGATCTCGGCGAGTCCGTTCAGTGTACCCAGTCTCTACTGAGCACCCATACACCATCTTTGATGTCAAACACCAATGGATATGGGATCATCTATCGCCCATCATATGGGTCGAGAAGCGTATACGCTAGTCTACTCTGGAGTATCGATGCCATGTCTCAATACTCTCTCGACTAGGAACAGTTATAGGATGTACTTTTGGACTACCCTGGCCCCACTAGTATGATCTGCATCATAGTCCTAGTAGTCGAGTACATATCCTAAGGGCTTTATCAACATGTGAGAGCAAGACAGTAAACCAATACAAGTCAACATGTTAAGAAAAAGTGAAACCAGATAGCATAATATCATGTCGAGCAAGAAAGTCCTCGCTATCTATATCCAAGCATCCACTATAATATAGATCATATATACAACAATGGCCTCTAGCGCATATATATAACTAACAATCTCTCACGTGCACTAAGGCCAGCTGTTGTAGTATCTCATACCCAACATCCCGAAGAGTCTCTCAAACTATATCTGGGATATGGCCTTCTTGAGTGGATCCGCAGTGTTTTCCTTCGTGTCAACTCTCCGGACCTCGATCTCTCGGCGATCAACTATCTTCCGGATCAGGTGATACCGCCTCAGAATATGTCTGGATCTCTGATAGGACCTGGGTTCCTTGGCCAAAGCCACAGCTCCATTGTTATCATAATACAAAGGTATTGGATGCACAATGGACGGAATACACCAAGTTCAGTGATGAACTTCTTTATCCAGACAGCCTCTTTGGCAGCATCGTTGGCAGCGATGTATTCAGCCTCCATCGTCGAGTCTGCCACGGTTTCTTACTTGGAACTCTTCTAACAAACCGCCCCTCCATTTAGGGTAAAGACAAATCCCGAGTGCGACTTAGAGTCGTCCTTATCACTTTGGAAGCTCGAATAAGTAAAGGACTCCACCTTGAGTTCTCTGTTACCATACACCAAGAACATCTCCTTAGTCCTGCTCAAGTACTTGAGAATGTTCTTCACAGCTGTCCAGTGACTCTCTCCTGGATCTTCTTGATACCTACTCACTACACTTAGTAAGTATGCTACATCGGGTCTGGTACATAACGTCGCGTACATGATAGAGCCTACTGCCGAAGCATAGCGTATCCCTTGCATGCGAGCTCTTTCCAAATCAGTCTTGGGAGACATCTTTTTAGAGAGAGTGAGTCCAGAGATCGTGGGTAAATTCCCACGCTTGGATTCTTCCATACTAAACCTCTTTAATATGGTGTTAATGTACCTGGATTGGGACAATCGCAGTATCCGCTTGGATCTATCTGTATAGATCCTATTCCCCAAAATGCAGGAGGCATCACCTAGATCTTTCATTGAGAATCTTTGTGATAAGAAGAGCTTGACCGAGTGCAGCATAGAAACATCATTTCCTATCAAGAGTATGTCACCCATGTAAAATACGAAGAAGACAATCTTACTCTCTGCCACCTTCTTGTAAATACAAGGTTCATCTACGTTTTTGATGAAGTCAAACTCTTTGACAACCACATCAAAGCAGATGTTCCAACTCCGCGATGCCTGCTTTAAACCGTAGATGGATTTAAACAGCTTGCACACCTTTCTGCTGCTCCCACTGTCTACGAAGCCCTCAGGCTAAGTCATGTACACGCACTCCACTAGATCACCATTTAGAATGGCGGTCTTAACAACCATTTACCAGATTTCGTAGTCATGATATGCAGCAATGGCAAGTAAGATCCGGATGGACTTAAGCATAGCCACTGGAGAAAAGGTTTTGTCATAATCCACACATAGTCGTTGACGAAAACCCTTTGCAACAAGTCTAGCTTTGAAAGTCTCAACTTTACCATCTACACCAAGTTTCATCTTAAAGATCCATTTGCTCTCAATGGGTTTCACCCCTTCAGGAGCAACTTCCAAAGTCCATACTTTGTTGGTGTACATGGAATCCATCTCAGATCGCATTGCATCCAGCCATTTCACAGAGTCTCCACTCGTGATAGCTTGCTCGAAGCTAGTGGGGTCATCATCTTCCATGATGCAATCCTCACTCCTACCGTCAATAAGAAAACCGTAGTATCTCTTAAGTGGATGAGGAACCCTACTAGATCGGCGGAGCGGCTGGGGTTCGTCGGGAACTATCGAATCCTCTGATTCTACCAAATCTTCTGTCGTAGTTTGTATAGCTGGAACCTCTTCCAATTCTACCCCCTTGCCATTAATTTCTTTTGCAAGAAATTCCTTTTCTAAAAAGGTGGCATGTCGAGAAACAAACACCTTTTGTTCCTCAGTGTGGTAGAAGATATACCCTTGTGAGTTTTTGGAATATCCTACAAACTTACATAGGACAGACCTTTCCTCGAGTTTGTCCGGATTGTGCCTTTTGACATAGGCCGGACAACCCATATCTTAACATAATTAAGAGATGGTCTCTTCCCCTTCCATATCTCATATGGAGTGGCAGGCACTGATTTGGTAGGAACCATATTCAATAGGTGTATGGTTGTCTCAAGCGCATACCCCCAGAAGGAAATAGGTAACACAGCAGTGCTCATCATAGAGCGCACCATATCAAATAGGGTGTGAGTCCTCCGTTCCGATACACCGTTGTGCTGTGGTGTATATGGAGGAGTAAGCTGATAGAGAATCTCATTCTCTTTTATATAGTCCAGGAACTCAGTGCTCAAGTATTCTCGTCCTCGATCAGATCGAAGGATCTTAATACTTTTACCCGTTTGGTTTTCGACTTCGTGCTTATATTCTCTGAATTTCTCAAAAGCTTCAGACTTATGTTTCAACAGGAACACATGTCCGTATCTTGAGAGATCATCAGTGAATGTAATGAAGTACGAGGCACCATTCTTAGCATGTATAGACATGGGACCACATACATCACTATGTATCAGTCCCAAGAGTTCCGTAACTCTTTCTCCGTGTCCACTCCACTAAACGAAGTTTTGGTCATTTTACCTTTGAGATATGACTGGCAAGTGTCATAAGATGAAAATTCAAACGGATTCAAATATCCATCCTTATGCAACTTAGCTAGTAGCGTCGCATTGATATGACCTAGTCTATAATGCCAAAAGAAGGCTTCGTTCATTTCTGAACTCTTCCTCTTGTGTGTGTTTTGCACATTAAGAACCGTGGTTTGATCTAGAACGTATATGCCATTATTTAACGAGCCTGATCCAATAAACTTTTGATTTAGGAATATGTTAATAACATTATCCTGTACTAAAAAATCATATCCTTCTTTACTCAATAAAAAAACTGATATAATATTGCATATCAGGGTCGGAATGTAATAGCATTCGTTCAGAATCAATGTATTACCATTTGGTAATACAAGGAGATATTCGCCAACTGCTTTGGCTGCAACATTTGCACCATTCCCTACTCTTATGGAATGATCACCCTCTCCCAGTTCTCTACCTTTCTTTAGCCCATGTAATATATTACATATATGGGATCCTGATCCGGTATCTAATACCTAGGACGTAGAGTGAACTGAGAAACAGTTCTCGATAACTAACACACCCAAAGAAGATGCATCAATATGCTTAGTCTTCATTTGGGCGGCGTGAGAATCTGGATATTCTCCTATTTTCTGCTCGGACTTACAACAATTAGAAGTTGGAGCGGGACCAACATTCCCCTGCTCAGAATAACAAGCGGGTTCAGTCAATACATCCATATTATTATCTTGATTAAGGCCTAATATGGTCGCTACTTGGAGAGAGAAAGAAAAAAACACTTTAGCGTATGCTCTTAAATGATTAGATTGGTTGTTATCTTATCTAATCAGGATGGCTCCCACTGGTTTTCATCAAATCTATCTTAAAACCCTAAAAGGTAAGACTAGCCGGGATTAATTACACCTTACAAGTTCGCCAATCTTTCAGCCAGGTCAATGTTGGTACTTTGAGGGAGGTTCCCCGTGCTTTCGCACCGACCTAATTAAAATAAACCTCATTTTCCCAGAGCATAACCCCGTTAACACCTTTCTAGACACCTAATTGATCAGCTAATTGTCATGTGTAAAACTCTCCTAGGAGTAACTCTTACTCGCAGTGGGTATCGGGATCCAACTATCTTATAGAAGGTATGCAATCTCATTGCAAATTTCAACACTTGAAATTCCCGATAATACTTTTACCCCTAACGTGCTATGAGCTTGACGAAAACCAACAAACCATAGTACGCTAGTCAAGTTCAACCCAAACATTTCTTGATTGAATTAAACTCACCCGCACGACCCTTGACGAAAGCCAACAAAGCCGTACGACTACCCTAATCCAATCTCATCTTATGTTGCAGATAAGCACTAGTTAGCTACCGCACACTACGCCTTGACAAAAGCCAACAAACGTAACACGAATACTAAGTAGGACTTATCTGAAATGACGGAGGGATACACAGGTTTTTCAGAAAACCATGAGCGTAATGAACTTAATATCGTTGTAGAAACAAGTGATTTTGAAAAGGAGTGTTTTTGAGGCTTTTACTAGTTTCGCTAAATAGGTCACTCCCAGTGAAAGGATCTCGGCTCTTTCCTTATCGAATAAGGTGCAGGATATTTCAGAAATACCACTATGCAAAGCAAAGACTACAAAATCAATCAAAAACAAAACCGAGTGTTTGTAGCATCTGCTAGTTTTGCTAAAGAGGTCACTCCCGGTGAAGAGATCTCGGCTCTTTTCTTATCGAATAAGGTGTTGGATATTCTACAAGGAATACCGCTATGCAAAGCAAAAACTAGAGCTACCCTTTTTTTAAAATTTGATTCTACAACATCTTTTAGGTTTCTTCTTATTTCATTAATCTCGTTAATGAATCCCATCAATTATGCTTCCTAAGAATCACAGAAGAAACGAAAATACAACGTACGCTTATGCCATCCGCATTCGCCACTGTGTCCCGTTATGCACCGTTAGGTTACTTAACTAATGGCATACCGAGGCAGGACTAGCGCGGGTGCAAAACATAAGCAACGTTTATTATATATCATATATACAATAATAAAGCATTCGTCTCACGCATATAATATGCTCACATCACAGTATATCAGCAGCAGAAGATAACATATGAAATATTGGATAAACTAGAAGGTCCGTGTTTTATTATAAGCCTGTATAAAACACGGATTCCACGGTCGCAATGAATATCCAGACCCACATCCCTAGACCTCTATGAGAGCGGCAAGCAACCCTACCAATTCTAGGGTTAGGAGACCCGGTCTCGACTCCTCGAGATGGCCTCCTACTGGACCCTAGAACCCGGTTACTTATGCTCTCCTCCTTAGGTCTATCCAAATGCGGGAAAGTAAATAATATACAATGGTGTTATCATCCTCAACCTGGAAGTTCCCCAATGAAAGAATATTACATACATTGAATTTTACATGAATGAAAATAAAAACCCTCATCTCACATAAAACCCCCGGCTATTCAAAACACAACGATCCAATATAACATATCACAGCAACACATAACATCACATGTCATCAACGTAAGTAAATATGCGTATCCCAATTGTCGTTGACATATAGCACCGAAACCGGCGATACTCCACATATTACACTTACGGTCGCAGAAAAGAAAATGTAAAACTACAACATTTGGAATCGTAACTGCCCTTAGACAACACAAATCCGGGACATCACATATCCAAGATTTCATGTCTAACAATGTAAAGCTCGCATTTTGGTCTCACCCATGAAAACACTTTTCAAAATAAGTCGGATAATTCAACAAGATTTCCATTTACACCCGACGCCGAAATGTTAGATTTACATGCAACAAACAAATTTGTAGATTCCAATTATTGTATCTCATTAAAGAAAGCTAGACGACGTTAAACAATTCGATCGAAGCAACAAATTCCCAAATCCCAGAGAGCTCAACACTTAAGCAAAATTAAAAATTCCCAGAAGTATGCCCTAGTATCTACGGACCAACAGCTGAAAGGCCTGACCCAAGCCTCTTAAGTGGCGCCGCGGATCCGCCACCATAACCTTGTTTTAGCCGCAGATCCGCGGTCACTTAGACGAGCTTGGGTTTCGTTCTTCAGGTGTGTCCATAGAATTCCCTGCATGATTTTCTGAATATTTTTAACATGGAAAAATCCAACTTTTTGAAAAATTTCCAGAGAAGGGGTAAAATTTGGGTTTTCGGGGTTCGATCGGACTTTTAACTTCGCCTACGCAATGTCGAATGCTCTAGCTTGGCTCTGATACCACTGTAAGGTTCTTAGGCACTAGGACAAGCTTCTACAAGGCATCAAACATGACAAGTTTAAATTTTTTTTGTGCCAAACAACCTAAGCAAGGATCTTAACTAGAGAATTAGGGTTAACAATGAACAAGTAACAAACTTTACTTCTAAGAGTTAGGGATTACAACCTTTGTAGTCCATTCCTTCGCTTCATATGCTCCGAGTTGAGGTCCTTTCACTGCGATCATCAAGTTCCCATACTCTTAAGAGGCTCCATGAAGTGAATGATGCATGCTTGCTAGTAATCTTCACAATCAAAGAAGATCTACTTTGAGGAATCACAAACCCAAGCTATTACTTCACTAATGAGGTATTAGTGAAATTAACACGCTAATCTATATGGCTAGTATAGAAGAGGATGATGAAGTAGGAATTTTTCTCTCTCTAATTTTCTTTTTCTCACAATATATTCATCACCAATGAAAAGCTAGACAGCTTTTATGAAAAGCAAGAAGAAGATGAAGTTGTGATGAATGAAAATGAATTATTGTTGATGTTAGAAATGCAACCAAGGGTTAAGCATGTCATGCTTAACCCTTGTAGAGAGTTGACCATGGGTTAGGGTTAAGATTGAGTTAACAAAATATCTTAGAAATATCAAAATGGGTGGACTAAGTCAAAGCATCTTGAAGCTTCTTCAAAGCTCATCCATAACTTAATCCATTCAATTTGAATTTCCAAAATAAATATAAATCCAACCATAAACCCTAATCATGGTTTAACTCTCATAAACCCTAGTTGCATTTGTAACCCTAACATGTTACAATATTATATATCACATATATAATATAAAATGTAACAAAAGAAAATAATACAATTAACATATATCACATATATATCAATGTATCATCAAGCGAGAAAAAGAATTATTTAAGTAGGCTTATATTATTTAATGTAATGTAAAATATCACATATATAATTATATATTAAATTATTAAAACAACACTTAATTTAATAACCCGTCTATAGTACATATAACCGACTAATATAATATGTACCTTTTATCGAATCAACACTTGATCCGATAACCCTGCTATATCACATATACCCGGCCGATATCACATATCGCGAGAATAGAAAACGGTATCTCATATCGTATTAATCTCGGTACCGCACATATCACATATGTGCTTCTACTCCGATTCTCCTGAGCCAGGAAACCTCTGTGTAGGACTCTAAAGAATCGTCAATACGCCGACAGTAGGTGATGATCATATCAAACACTCGCAAGCTGCAAGCGGTCAACTAAACGTAACAGCCACCCAGGTATTGAGCGATCGGAAGATCAACAAGCAAGCCTATACACACTCCTGTGAATCCAATCATTAACACTACCATACAGTCCGGTCTCTTCGTCTGATATGTCGCATATCCAGTCTAGGGCTGGTAAACATTAGACCCCAGTAACCGATAAGTCGTGTCGATGTGAGGCTCATAACAGGTCGAGAAACTATTGATAACACTTACCAGTAGGTCTCCATATCAGCCTTGGCTAGGGACTTCCAGTTATAGCCAATCGATCATAGCTCAACATCCACTCCCAATACCAGGAGAGATGAAACCCCTCCTATCCCTCATTGCTTCCATGTGACTCGGGACTGTACCCAAAAGCCACCGTTTTGCACGTTCTCATAAACGTGATAAGGTGGAAATCAAAGCACAGTGGGAATCACACAAGACTCTATAACGATCTCGGATCTACAGACTAACCTGTACCAGTGTCACCAGAGAACTGCTATCTGACGATAGGTATAATACCATCTAGGAGTTCTCGGCGAGTCTGTTCAGTGTACCCAGTCTCCACTGAGCACCCGAACACCATCTTTAATGTCAAATACCAATGGATACAGGATCATCCATCGCCCATCATATGGGTCGAGAAGCGTATATGCTAGTCTACTCTGGAGTATCGATGCCCTGTCTCGATACTCTCTCGATTAGGAACAGTTATAGGATGTACTCTTGGACTACCCTGTCCCCACTAGTATGATCTGCATCATAGTCCTAGTAGTCGAGTACATATCCTAAGGGCTTTATCAACATGTAAGAGCAAGACAGTAAACCAATACAAGTCAATATGTTAAGACAAAGTGAAACCAGGTAGCATACTATCTTGTCGAGCAAGAAAGTCCTCTCTATTTATATCCAAGCATCCACTATAATATACATCATATGTACAACAATGGACTCTAGGGCATATATATAACAAATAGAAAGGTGGGGAAGGAAGAAAACCAATTAGCCTGAGTGTTGTGTACAGAAGGTAATAAGTAAAGACTTAGAAAGGGATTAGGGTAAGGGCAAAGGAAATTGCGAGTACTATCATTCACGATGAAGCCGCATATACCCCTGCCACTCCTACTTACCCTTTTCATTTCTCCAGAACACCCCGTATCACTACAAAGATCCACATTTATTGGATATGCCATCGTATAGTTACATACGAATTCGAAGGAACTTGTTCCATTTCAAGGATGGATTCCGGCTCTTGAGAAATCGAATAGGATTATTCGGTTGTCTTTTCCCTTTACCTTCTCTCAGGTTGCGAGGGCTCCTAGTATTAGGAGAGTACACCTATTGCGCTTATTGGATAGTCTTCTTCCAAACCATAGGCAGGTGCCGAAAGGTAAGGAAGGAAGAAAACTAATTAGCCTAAGTGTGGTGTATAGAAGATAATAAGTAAAGACATATATAGGGATTGCAGTGAGGGCAAGGAAGTATACGGTTACTGTCATGAATCTGGATAGTGGAAGAGGCATTACTAGGAATACCCGGCCACCCCTTCGAAACATTTTCATGTTTCAGTTTTTCTGTGCGGTGTTAAGTGAAAACTATTTTCCCAATTAGATTCTAACTCTAGGGAATGTATTTACCAAATTTGATTCCCATATTTGTATGGTGTTACGGATGGTGAGTGGGAGTAAGATATTAGGAATTGGGTGATTAGATCCTCTATATATCGGAATTCTTTGTAATTGGTGATATTTGAGGAAATCAACCAGGTTTTGCTTAACGGCAAATATTTGGTTTTGAATATCCATCATTATGCACCAATTTCAAACTGATATATCTGTACTTTTATTTTATAAAGTGAGATATAACTTTTTGAAATTATGTTTATGACATTTACCTATATCAGTTGATGATTAGGTAAGGTGCATTCAACAGCGGTGTAATTCTTCTTAACCATAGCACAATTTTCAACCTACGACGCACAGAGTTTGAGTTATTAAACTCAGTGGACTTATACAGAGTATTGTATGTCGTCCTGTATCCGTGAGGACAAAGGGGTTGGTACTCGTACTATATTCTGTTTACTCATGACTTCTCTAATTTTAGACAAGTATCTCGTTAAAATACAAGGTCCAGATTTTGAGAAGATATAAGTATAAGAATAAAGTAGAGGACCATATGTTGCAAGTATCAGAATTCTTCAAGGTGATCAAAGATGTAGATACTTGTGTTTGGTATTCCGTTGTAAGTAATAGTTTTGAGAACTTGCTTCTCTTTCAGGTTACTCATGCGTGTGTGCATTCCTTGATGAATAATGCTGCTTGGTCTCCTTCCATTTAGTTGATATACACTGGGATCGGCTGCATGTATTTTGAATCTGGTTCAAATTAAATTAGTGTCTTTGTTTCTATATTGGATATATAGAATGGATTCATATCTTAACGATGTTAAGGTATATGGAGTTTTCTGGCTTATGCATAAAACCAGAATCCAGATAAAACTCTAGGCAAGTTTCAGTAATGGCAGTTTGTGGGTTATCCCGGGCTTTGACGAGGGTTAACATTCTACTATCTGGAAGATCAATAGTTATATTGTTCTTGATTCGCCACGGTTTTAGTAAAATGGATTCTTTTCAGAAAATATTAGTGGGAGTGTGGTAGAACCGGAATTGATTCCAAAACCACAAACGATTACTGAAAATTTAGTAGAACCTAAACATTCAATTAGATTCGACATTCTATTAGCCACTCCGCAGATTTGGTGGGTAACCTCAGGCACCCGAGAGGTACATCTGTCTCCTCAAAGACGGTGACAGGGAGGTTTTTGATTACCCAAACTTGCCACTACTGTTGTTCTAGATTATAGGATCTGGCAGGAGGATGAGTATAGTGTCGTTCTAAATTAGCTTTAGAAGTGCATGTGTATATGACTCTGCCAGAGGGTTGTTGTAGTCAGTGGGAGCAGCGGAAGCATAATGGGCAAGTAGTTTATGTCTATTTATAGACTAAAGCAGGTATAACAGAGATAGATCGTCTAGTTTTGATGTGGCAGTCATAGAATTTGACTTCATCAGAACAACAGATAGACCTGGTAAGAAAATAGAAGGGAGTGATGTCCTAGTTTTTCGATGACATGCTCTTTATATAGTGATATTCCTATACTACTATCGGTTATACTGTGGTTGTCACAAGGTGTTTCTCCACATAGGATCTGGATAAAATATCAGGGTTTCTGGTAACTAGATCTATGGTTTTAGATTTAGATTTAGGAAGTGTCCCAATTTAAGTACTTGACACTATTCTAAAGTCTTTTGGAATGGATGACTCCTGGCGTGGTGGTGTATCCGCGGGTGATGGAGTCACCCTCTCTAAAGAGATGTCTTCCAGATTGATGAGGGGAGAGATTTACATAATTGGCATATCACTTGCTTAGGCAACTGAGTCAATCATGGGATGTCAAGTACCACACAAGATACTGCTTTTGCACTGGCTGCAGTTAGCATATATATTAATTCAATCCTGGAGAAACGTTGGGAAGCAGTTATGATCATAAGTTGATGTTCTTGGTATATGGTAACGGCAACCTCCTTAAGGAAGCAGTTATCATTTATGGCTTCCAAAGTGACCTGAATGACAAAGTGGCTGTCAGAGTTATAGTTTTCCCTCTATTGAGGGGCAATATATTGGACAGGTGGTCCAAGCAGATACCATGGAAGGCATGGCGTAGGATACTGATTAAATTCAGTGGATGATACAATCTAAGAAGTTTGTTGGATTTAGTGTTCATTTATGAACTGGATCCCATCAGATATCCAGACAAATTCAAAGATAGGTATTGCTCATTTCGGGAGATAGTCTTTCTCCATGAAGTTAAGATATAGAGAGATGAAGATAGAAATATTGGAGCGGATCCACTCACTGAGACTATTTCTCGAGCGCAATAGTTTCATACACAGGCTTTGCGAAACTGATTAGTAGAGAAGTTGGGCGTTCGGTATCACACGGGCTGTGAGTATCCGACACTGCAATAATTAGCCTTAAGTGAAAGTGGGAGATTGTTGGCTATAGTGCCCTCAAGTCAATTATTATAATCGCAGGCACGCGATTGTGATGATTGTGTGAGGACCTATACGGGTAGAACAGTCTTACTCAAAATGATAGTATGCTATTTGGTTTGTCTTTATCATCATATACATGTATTATATGGTATTACATATCACTATTACATGTTGACAGAGCCCATAAGATTCTTGCTTGACTACCAGCATTATGATGGCGATGATATACATGGGAGCTGGGTGGTCTATAAACACATCCGTAAATGTCCATAGTCGAGGGAGTATCGAGACTGGGCATTGATACTCCGAAGTAGACTAGTGTCTACTTATCGAAACCCGGATGAGGGGAGGTGCGCGGTCTCACAAGCCATTGGTGTCAGTCAGTCACCTAAGATAGTATACAGCTGCTCATTGGGTTATGGGTACACTGGACGGACTCACCGGGAACATGGTAGTTGGTATTATATCTATTGTCAGATAGAACTTCCCAGGTGACATGTGTACAGGTTAGTCTGTCGACCTGAGATCGTCATTTGTCTCGTGTGAGTGTCTACTGTGCTTTGATTACTACCCTACCACGGCTCAAAGGAGTCGTGCAAACAGCTTTTAGTTGGGTACAGTCCCGAGCCATATGGAGACAGTGAGCGGATCGTCGGGGATTTGTCTCTCCCGGTATTGGGGGTTGATGTCGCGTGGTGCATGGGTGGCCATCACCAGAAATCCTTGGCCAAGGTAGTTAAGAATTACTGATTGGGATCAGTAGTTTTTTAGTGGGTGATGGGCTTCATACCGACACGAAATATCATGTTATTAGGGGTCTGACTTTATCCACCTCCTAGACTCTATATGTGATACTCTTAGACGAACAGACCGGACCGTATGGATATTGTCACTAACAGGCTCAGTAGGGGTTCAGATGAGTTTGCTCGTCGGCCATCCTTTCGCTCAATACATGGGTAGCCGTTAGGTACAGCTAGTGCCGCTGACGTGCTTATGGTTAAACCCACTGCTAGCGTATTGACGAATCTTTAGAGTCCCACACAGAAGTTTTTCCTGGTTCAGGCGAAATGATGTAGTAGCCGTATTGCATATGTGCAGAGTTCCGATTGATTGATTGTACTATATACCAGGACTTTCGATCGGACAGTTGATAATACTAGCCGTCTTGGGTTTGAGCTGGATTATTAAATCAGGTATTGATTTAATAATTTGCGTATATATATTTCGATATGTATATTTTAGTATTATGTTCTTTGTGTTATTCTATCTCTTCGGATATTCGTATTTCGGTATGAATACATGTATGTATATACAGTAGAATGTAATCCGTATATTTTATAGATAATATTCTAGAAGGTGGACACCTTATTTTGGGTTTGACCATTTAGTTTAAATGGAAATGAGGTGGAAATTGGAGAGAGGGGAGAATGGTGAGAACCATGCTTGCATAGTATACACAAATGAATTATTAATTCATTTGTGCAAACTATTTAAGCGCGTGCTTGATTTTAAATTCAAAAGAAATGTTTTAAAAAACCAAGAATGATAATTTCTCTCTCATGGATGGCTCATTTTTCTCACTTGATTTTTGGAAACCTCACTATTAGCTTCACTCGCCTCTTTAGGTTTTTTATGAGTTCCTCCACCTTTAAGCTTAACATCCTCTCTACAATCTCATGAGTTGAGAATCAAGAAAGGATGTGAGATAGATAAACACTTGGATCCATTCACTACATCCTAGGCATTCTTGACTAGCCATCTTGAGTCCCTAATTGCTTCAACTATTTATGGTGTGGAACTAGAGCCAAGAGCTACATCCCTCGGGTGGATCATTGCCGACAAAGGAAGACCGTCGACCAAGTTCAGTTTAGGACACCTCAAGGAGCTTGGGAAGATGGTTGAAGACCGAAAGACTTGACTCATTCGGTATAACCATTCAAACCTTGTAGCTTAGATTTTTAAAGTTTGCTAGTATTGGTTTATAGTTCGATCTTGACGGATACGTTAGCGCCAAAATTTTTAAACGTCCGTTTTTTATTCGGCAACGGGCACGGTTGATGGCCAGGACGCTATCGTAACCCAACACCCTTACCCCCCATGAGCGAAGTCTGGAGCATGATATTGCCGCCTTGAAGACCACCGTCGAGGAGTTGAAGGTGATGTCGGTACGTATATTACTTAATAGTAAAATATAATATCACATTATAGATAGTAATATATGAAATATTAGTAGCCTGAGCTTATTTAGTTGTAGACTTAGTTTTGATTAATCATACTTACATAAAACTATATAATTAAAACAAATTACGGTTTTCCAAACTAGATACCTAAACTAGGCTTAAGTCCCTAGGTATTCTTAGATTGGGGTTTCGCAATAATCTGATAATGATACGAATTCGACTAAAATCTAATACGCCGTTCTTACTCATTTATTACATACAAAATTTAACGGATTCGGCAGGGTACTGCGGCTGCGGCTCCACATGCATCTCTTTCCGCTCCAGCTCCACAAGCCACTATCTCAGCTGCGGTTGCGCAAACCATTCCTACAGCTCCACAACCCGCTCAGACTCCCACACAGTTCGCTCCTTCATTAGTCGAGTTTTTGACGACTCAGGGTTGCACCGAGGAGCAGATGCGCCAGATTACGGCGATTACAGAGGTGGAGGAGATGGACCGAGCTAGGATACGTTTATTTATATTTTTGAGGATGTATGTACTTATCTGATACATATTGTATATATTTTGGACGATATTGGTGGTTGTTTGCTTGTTCGCGATGATTTAGATTGATATCGTATTCTGTTTGTTTATTTCTTTTATATATTATGCGTGAGATATTGATTATGAATATTTCTGTATTTGGTTATATGATGTATATATTATTGTGCACAGGACGGGAAAAAATCGGGAAGCCCCTTTTTAGAAAAAACCTGATATTTTTTCCCTACGGATTAATCCATAGAGACAGATGTTGCATACACGGCTTAATCCGTAGGTGCAAGGTTTTCCCCTACACATTTCGCTGTAGGGACAAAATATCAGAATATCTGATATTTTGTCCTTATGGACTCAGTAACATGTGTACAACTTACCGCTAAGAATTAAACTGTTGGGGCATTTATCTGGATCTACGGATAAATCCGTAGCGGCATTTATTACGCCCTACGGATAAATCCGTAGGGACAAGTTTTTTATTTTATAAACCAATAAATTAAATAAAGATTATGTCCTTACGGAGTAATCCATAGGGATAAATGTCCCTAAGGAGTAAGACGTAGGGGCAATTATTATTCTGTAGGGATATGTTCAGGACGAAAACTTGCTCCTGCGGCCTTTGCACATACGGAGGAATTTTATGTCCCTACGGATTTATCCGTATGGGCGATGGTTTGCCCCTACGGATTTAGCCATAGGGCCAACCCATTATTGTGGCAGTGAATGCTTATTATTTCATTAACACTCTCTACTCATTCTACTATCTCAACCGAGACTCTTCACTGAAAACCACATTTATTAGTTCGGATATCTTACCGTTAGGCCACGGGTATATTAGTATTTTATATCATTATATTTTTTGAAATTTTTATATTTAATATTTATATGAAAATATTAATGGTCATGTGCTCCGAATAAACTAAATATTCACCGAATATATTTTATTCGGCGGTCAACCGAACAAACTTCGAATCCGTTCTTTACAACATTGATGAGAGCTGGATCCCTCCTTCTGAAGATATAAAATCATGGCTTAAATTTCCATCACTCTGTCCATAAGAGTGGATGTATAAGGCAGGCTAGATCTATTTTGGTTAAATTACTGCCGGTTAATTAATTAGTTGTACACAACTCAGAAACTAATAGAAATTTTAATTTTTACATTGAGTGCTTTTATGTGTGTACCGCATAATCCTGAATCATCTCCTGGGAACACATTATGCTATCATACCTTAAATACCATTGGTCTCTTGGTGATGCGTATACAAGGCGAAAGAAGCATTTTCAAGGCTACAAGTATGAAGTATGCCTAAGTCATCGTATTATTCATTCATTACACATATTCGGGTCATCATGCTTTTTTTCTCTTTAAATATTTTTTCAAAATTATTTGATGTCCTTGACCATATCTCCTTTCAGGATTTATCTGTACAGTTTGCTTCGATCTCTTTTTGCTCGTGTCGATCTGAAACTCGGAATTTGGCAACGAGCTAGCACCTTCTCCTGGAATAGATGATGGATATATACATGGTCTCATCAACTTCATGTTCTCTTGTCCCGAGATACTTTAATTTAAATTACTCACAAGAAAATAAATACTTTAAGTTATTAATGGCCAGATATATCATTCAAGAATGCTACTCAGCATGCGAAGGATTGGGCAAAACCTTCGCACACCTGGGCTTTCAATGCATAAATTGCTTATTATTTTACACGAGATTATATAGATTTAGTGTTAAATTTCATGCAAGACCATGTAATCATAATTGTTGTTATTTGTCTATATAGGAGAAGTCTGTACATTATGGAGGATATGAGTGTAACGCTTTAGAAATCATTCAGATGAATTTTCCGTTAATACGTAAAATAAATTGTGTTTTCCATAAAAATCTTGAAGTGTTCATTTTTCAGTATAGACTTAACTGCATCTAGTTTAACTAGGAAATTGCTAGTTGTGATATTTTGTTAGTCGCTTGTAAATTTTGGTTCACTTAAATATTGTTCCTTAATTAAAATATTATTATAAACATTTAATTATGCACTTAATTAGTAGTAATTACAAATTTGGTTTGAATTAATTATGCTAATTTAATTTCATGCCGACTTAATCACAAGATTAACCATTTTGTCTTGTTTCCAAAATATCTTGGAAAAATATCTAGATATTTTTAAGGCATAAAGAAAATTTTGATTAAAAGGTTAAGAGGTGGAATAAAGTAATTGAGCTTTACTGTGTTTTAACCTATGATTTTTCCACTCACTTCCACACATTTCCTTTTCCTTCATGTTTTGGCCGAACCCCTCCCACCCCCCTTTTTGCCCCAATTCTTTTCACTCCATTTCCACTTCTTAAAGCTTCATAAATTCATCAAAAATCATCAGATAATCCCACAAACTCAAATACTAATCCATACCCATTATTCTTTAGCCTAAGTCTCGCTTGGATCTTCATAAAAATTAGCATTTTGGAAATCTTTTTGCAAATTTATTAATCAAGTGGAAGTATAAAATCCTAATCCTAAATTTTAGTTGTTGTTCAAATACTTTAATCTAGCTTATTAGATATTTAAATAAAACTTTAATTAGCATGTTTTGGAATTTCAAGAAAAGATTTTTGAAGATCAAGTTAGGGTTTTGATTATTATAATGGTTAAGTGAGTTGTTTAAAAAATAAAAACTTAACCTTGTTGTGAGATTGTTATTTGTTATTTTCCTAATTGTCTAATTAAACATAATTGCAAACTAAATTTTACTAAATCTTATATGGGTGAGATTAAAATTGTAGTAAAGATTTGTGTGGCTTAATCAAGCTATTATCTGATGATTGTGGCCACTAGATTTTGTTAAATTTCTAGATTTGAGCTAAATGATTAAAATTGCTTACTAGGTTTTCGATAAAATTAGGCGTGGGTTTCAATTGACGTTGCGATATTATATATATTATCTTCCATGATATATATTGTGTTGTGAATGCGCGATTGGTAAAATCAGGGTCTAGGTTTTGTGGTTGTGCCATTTAGCGTTCCTAGCTGAGGTTGTGCTGATATCGTACGTGTTTTGTGCACTAAGTGCACAGTGTGTATATCTTGTGGATGTTATCATTGCGTTTCGTTGTCTTTGTGTCGGCGCAGGATATTTAGTCTTATGTGTTGTGTTTGTGAAATTTTAGGATCGCGAGCAGGGACTTCGGACGCTGCGAAGAAAGAGAAGCAGGTGGTCGTATTTACTTAACTCGAGGTCATCGGTGAGTAGATTTAACATCTACAGGAGAATCGCCCGTATGGCGTTATGCTCTGGGCTAGATTCAATGACATGATTATTACTTATAAGTCTATGGACATTGATTGTTCATGTGTACCATTGTTGCATACCTCATTTTCCTATTGCATATGGACATAGTATTAATGAGACACAATACTATTATTGACGGTTCATGTTGCACGAGCACAAATTGTATGCTACACACACACCGTCAGTAATTTCCATGACACGCATAATATATATATATATATATATATACAGATGTGATATTGTATCGGTAATTGCCATGACACGCACAATATATATACATAGGTAATATTGTATCAGTAATTGCTATGACACGCACAACCCCTATAAATATGTGATGTTGTATAGGTTAGGGTCATTTGAGACATTGATTTTTATTCCATTGTGCTTATGAGATATATCTAACACATATACATACGTGATATTGTATTGATTAAGGACAATTGAGACATTGATTCTTATTCCATTGCGCATATGAAATGTAGTATACATACTATACCTACATGCTTACACATATATCTTGGTATAGCTACATGTACATCATGCATACATACATGTACACCCACATACCTTTCTACAGCTACATGTACATCATGCATACATACTTACATGTACACTCACATACCTTGCTGTAGCTACATATACCCCTAAGTGGTATTGTATTGTCATTTGACATTGAGACGTTGATTATTGCGTTATTGCGCTTATGAAATGCATCATACATACCTGCTTACATGTAGATACACATATCTTGCTATAGTTACATGTACACTTCATATGATACTGCACTTGATTTTGGAGGAATTGGGAACCGCATGATATATTTTAAAACTGGATTCATTTAAAAGAGGGGTTTTCCTTTAATATGCTCATATTGCTGTTTTATGTTGCATACATCAGTTTTCATGGATTTACGCATTGAGATATATATTTCATGTGATTTATGGATTTGAGAACCGTGGGGGTATTTCAAGAAATTTATGTATTGTTTGAAAACCCAGTTTCTTTTGATATGATATTTCAATGCGTCCACCATGAGTTTTCTCGCTTCTGAGACTTGTGTTAGAAACCCGATTCGAGGAGCAGTAGGCACCTTCTGCGGGTACATGGTGGACCCGGTATGGTTCCCCGGGGCAAGAGGTGATTTTCGTGGTATAGACGATGAACCTGGCAGAGGGCTAGTACCTACCGATGATAGTATTTGGACTCGGCGGTTATCTGGGGGATACCAACCGGAGTTATGTACGGACATGATATTTGGATTGCGAGTGTCGATGTTGGACACTCAGGTTCCATAAGATGTACGGACATAAGGGCTGGTCCTGGTGACGGCACCTGAGATATGAGGATTTACGTGTCGATGCTGGACATGGGTTTCACGATATTTCGAGTGTTGATGTTGGACACTCAGGTTCCATGATTTTGATGTGTCGTTGAGGGGCACGCGCACGCGTGCGCACACACACAGATATATATATATATACACATATACACAGGTATATGTTTTTATGAGCTTTCGAGTGTCGATTTTGTACACTCGGGTTCCATGAGATTTACAGATTGAGGGCCGATCAGGGTGACGGCACCTGAGGTATTTGGATTTGGAGTGTCGTTGATAGACACCGGGATTTTCCACGATGATGATTCATTGATAATGTTATGTTTTATCGCATACCCAGCATTTATTTGATATGCATTGCTTCATGTATTCGTAGTACCTGATAGAATACCTTTTATGACTGTTGCATATCCATATTGCCATATTATACTATCAGTTTGCATGTGATAGATTATTGCAGTACATGCATACCTGCGATTACCTGCGTGATGTTATTTACTATTCACTAGTTGGCAACTCACCTCCGTTGTGCCACAGTGTTTTGCAAGTTAGACCCTCAGAGTAGTCGCGGCAGGGCTTCATCATATTGTATCTTTTCTGGCGGATACCGCTACGGTTGGCTTAAGCCATTACTATAGGTGGGTTCGCGGTTATCCGTTTATGTACACCATATATCTTTTGTTGTATCTAATACTCTCCATCTACCACCTTCATGTATCTGACTTAGAGACGAGTTATGAGGATCGATATTGTATTATTTTGTGACTTGGGTGCCGTGCTCGTGGGAGCCAGTCTTGTTATGTAGTTTTACCTCTTTATGCTGTTTTCATTTATATTTCTTTTCTACGGCGTCGTAAATATATGCTTGTGGTGTTGTTTCCGCCGTTGGGTAAGATTTTCTCCCGTTTGGGGATGCTTTATTTATATTCTATGTTGTACCCGTTTCGGGGCTAGTTTTTACAAAGGAGGTGCTGCCGAAATTTTTAAGAAAGAAACTTAAGTTAAACATTTTCATTTGAGATTCCCAAAAGTTTTAACAATGTTCTTATCTCTTACTACCATTGATGGTTTAGATTTCTGGGTTTTCGGCTTACTTGAATTGTGTTACGCTTGTAGACGTTATGTAGTTTAAGTGCTATGATGTGCTAATTTCGGGTCGTGACAAAGTTGGTATCAAAGCGCTACGTTTTACCTTTCGGAGTATAGGTTGACCTTAGTATGATGGAGTAGGTAGCTTAAGCAGAGTGACGTAGCGTGTGTATGTCCGTGGCATACTTATGACACGATACTCCGCCTAAATAACATTAGGACTTATTGCTTGGAATTCCTTCCATGATTATATACATCCTTGTGATTCGATTTCCGTGTTCTTATCGGATCCTATTTCCATTTCTAGCCATTATGCCGTCGAAGACTACGAGGGCATAGGGAAAGGCAGCGAGAGCCGAGGTCAGAGTTCGCTCGTCTGAGACAAGGACTGGCCACGACGGTACGCTCGCTGTACAGGAGCATATTGATCCGCCTTCGATAGATCGTATCGCTAGGCTAGAGACAGAGATGCAGGATTTGCGCCAGATGATTGGATCGTTGGTTGAGGCCAGTCGAGCACAGCGACAGGAGGTTACCACCCCTGTTACCCAGTTATTCCTTGCTTTCAGCACACAGCATTGTGTCACGTATATAGCAGCAGTGGATGCAGCCCTACTAGATAAGGCACGTCTTCCTGAGACTTTGGAAGTTTCAGGACCGAAGAAGACTCGTACAGGTGTATCAGCCTAGAGACAGATGTTTAGACGCCGTGGCAGATATTGTTTACGTCGCGGGAGTAGTAGAGGCTTGGGACGAGGTCAGTTGTTTAGCTCTTATCCTCAGGAGGGTCAGCAGCCATCGTATGGATGTTTCCGGTGCGGGAGTTTCCATCACCTCGTCAGGAATTGTTCCATGGTACGCCAGAGGAAGGCGGCCGTACCCTGTGTTACCCTACCACCTTCACCTCAGGGAGAGTCACCTGTTGCACCTGTTGTTGATCGGCGTCAGACTTATGTTCAGAGAGGTCGTGGTCGCGGAGAGTTTGTTCAGAGAGAATATGATGGAAAAGGAGGAGGATAGCAGTTGCAGGTAGAGGGAAGGCATGAGCGTTTGCTTCTACTCATCAGGACGCGCAGGCGTCCAATACAGAGTTTTAAGGTATTCTTTTTCGTATGTTCTTTTGATGCATATGTTTTGTTTAATCCGGGATCTATGCACTCTTTGTTTCTACACACTTCGTACCGAGGTTGGGCCGAGAGTTGTGTTTGTTAGATCAGCCGTTTATTGTGATTACTCCCGTTGGCAATTCTTTTGTTGCGCGACACGTGCTTCGGTCGAGTGACAATCGGTTAGGAGATAGAGATTCATCCGTCGATTGATCTTTCTAGATATATTGATTTTGACGTTCTCCTGGGCACGGACTGGTTAGCTACGTGCTATGCGTTTGTGGACTGCCGCGAGAAGACAGTCGGGTTTTGTTTTCCCGGCGAGTCAGTTCTTTTTGTGCAGTGGGACTGTGGTGCCACCACTCACAGCTTGATTTCAGCCTTTTCGCTAGTTGGCTTTTGAGGAGTGAATGTAGAGGATTGTTAGCTTCCATTCATGATACCGGAGCCATAGTAGATTCGTTTTACCGGGTTCCTTTCGTGCAAGAGTTTCCCGACGTTGTTCCAGATGAGCCGGCGGAGCTTAGGGATGTAACATTTCAAAAAAAATAAAATATAATTTTTGGGAATTTTCATAATTTAATATAAAATTTTAATGAATATTTTAATAGTCGGTATAATTAAATACCGATAAATGGTGAAAATTCTGGAGAAAATTATAGAAATTCTAAAATAGCTTATTTTGTGGAAATATGCCATTTTACAGTTTTTTTGATGGATTATATGCTATTTTGGTGTTAACCGCGATTAAAAATCGCTAATTGGATTTTTGGCTTTTTGTGCAAAAATGTGCACATAACATTTTCCACACATGTCTCATGTTATGGACTCATGATGGCTTAGGGTTGAACCATGTAGATGACCATGGTGGGTTGAACCCTTTGATTAAGTTAATTGGGTTAATTAGTGTTTTGGTTAGGTTATTGGGGTTTGATTAGGGTGGGTTGACTTGTGTTATAAGGAGAGAGTGGGCTATGATGGCTTGTGGGTGCTAACATGTTTTAAGAGAGAGAGAGGTGGCTAGGGTGTACCATGATCCATCTCCTTCTTCATTACCCTTTGTGGTCTTCACACCCCCTCTCACTCATATCACTCCCTCTCATCACTCACATCCTACCCTCACATCTCCCACTCTCACACTCCACTATACTACAACACTTCACCCTACAACAGCCCCCAATTGTTCAACTTCAGCTCCAATCCCTATCAACATCAGCTGCCACAACATCATATGCTACAACACCACACCCTCATCAAACCTTACAACATCACACCCCCACTGCAGCCAAAGCAACAGCTCACAACAGCCACTGCTGTAGCTGCTGCAAACTGCAGCAAAGAAAAAGAGAGAGAGAGAGTTGCAAGCAGCAGCAGCTGCAGAACCAGCTCCAGCACCATATACCCCTGCTGCAGCACAACAACATCACACAACACCACACCAAAAATACAACAACCCCTTCTTCTGCAGCTGCTGCAACAGCAACACAAAGAAAAGAATATAACAGCATCAGCAGCATCAGCCAAGATCAGTGGTAGTAGCAGCAGGGAAACACTTCAGCTACTTTGAAGCACTTCAGCTGCACACACACCTCCTCCTCCTTCCTTTCTTCCTCACCCTAAGACCCCCCTTTGAGGTATAATCTCACAACCAAATTCCTATCTTGCTCAGTTCTGGTTTTATAGCTGAAATTTCTGTTATACCTGTGATTTAGTGCTAGTTTAAGCAAATTTGAGTGAGACTTGACCAAGTGTTGGTTTTGAATGTTAGGGTAACCTTATTAGGTGTATTTGATACCATTATAACCCAGATCACCCCAGATTTCCAGTAGGTTACCTGAAGGTTTCGACTTGGCGTATTTTAGCAATTTTGTCGACTTATTGACCTTTCTGAGAACTGCTATCAACCCGGATCTCCTAAAATAAAATTGACTTGGCAGTAAGCTGTGCAGGCACCTTGGAACCAACACCCAAAGCCTTAGCCCCCAACTCCCATACCAGGCCGCAGATTTAATCCCTATGGCCGCAATTTGCGGCCAGAGCAGTAGGGAACCCCCTCGTTTTGCGTGCACAGCCCTATTTCATGCAAACTTGACCCTGGGTATGTTTAGTTTTGTCTGGTTCCAATCAGGGTAGAATCTGGGATGATTTTCATGAGTTGGCGTATGATTTACGACTTGTTTAACATGGGTTTTTGGTATTTGGTGATTCGTTTCTGTCGGTGGCGTTTGAACGCCAACGACCAGTGAGCTTTGGCTGCGTTTGCACACGAGGCCACAGGTTTTTACCTATGGGCGTAGCGTGAACCATTTTGGTTTCCGACATGGTTTTCATGTGTTTTAGCGTGTGATATTCTTGTAGCTACTCACGTGGCGTCGAAGCGTTGGAGATGCAAACGGCGACATCGGCACCGGCACGCATAAAACAAGGTGAGTAGATTTATATCTACGGGAAGAAGTCGGGTGGATGGCGTATAGCATCCCCGTAGTCCGTGGTGATGTATACAGATGCGTATGCACACCTATAATTATTATATGTTGTTTGGGAAATTATTGATGTTTAGGATGGATAATTGGTGGACTAAGATGATTTAGTATCGCGAAAACTTAGAATAGTGGGTGCACTACACATACACACTTCCACACATACATACTTGCATACATCCTTATTTCATATGTGCATAGACGGGATTCTATATAGATATGTGTTCACATAGGTATGGGACTATGTGTTCGCATACGATTTTGAGGATGATATATGGGATTAGGATGAGTCGATGAGTTTGATATGAGGTTATGATATCGGTGATATGATAAAATTCATAATTGAGATACGTCTTGAGGCTTTAGAGGATTTTGGGGATGATGATGCCATAGGAATGGTGACACATATATTAAGTGATCGACATATGATTATGTTGCGAGATATGATATGATATGATATGATATGATATGACAATATAATTATGATAGACCACATTTGGGCAATGTATACTCCTTTGTGATGATATGTGATGATGATATCGATTTACACGAGACTGTCGATCAGTAGTCAAATCATAACTATACTGATGATGTTAGCATTGTACTAGACGTAGGTCAGTACCCCAGATGATGATCTTGATAAAGTGAATACTAGATGAATGATATGACGGATGTGATATTGACCCGTGCCCAGATTTGGGGATGCCGTACGACGGATTTACGTACGAGCTACAAATTGATGTTTGATCCGCACTCTTGATTTGGGAATAACTGATTATAGAGATATGTTATCGGATATGATATTATCGAGGCGGGATCTCCGACTATATATATATGTACCGACTCAGAGGTTAGGCGGTTTCCGTTACCTACTGTTAGCTTTAGCTCAGCCTTATAGTGGTGTAGCTACAGGACTCTTATGACATTAGATACAGTTTAGCTATCTTTTTGTTTAGCATTTAGCTTCCGCATATTATTATTGTTGCTCTACATCACATACTGTTGTGATTCATAGTTCATTATTGATATCATGCTGTTAGGACACCAGCACCATTACTGATGATGCGTATGTACCACGTACACTTATTTGCCGGCTCACACACATCTTCATCGGTAATTGCCATGTCATGAACACTTAGAAAATATTTTTGCTTGATTTAGCTTGTTAGTTAGTAGTGACATGATATTAGTATGCTTACCTTATATGCCAGCTTGACATTGTAGTTATTACCCATCACTCCATGCATACTGTTGTTCATTATATGTCGCATTCATGGATTCTCATGCTTATATTCATGGTTTTACATGCTATTGATGATTTAGATTCGGATTTCCATGATATTTTCTGGATCTGGTGGAAAACCGCAAAACTTATATAAACTGCTTTCTCTCTTTTTAAATAAAAATTACGGTTTTCCCATGATGTATGAGTCGTCCACCATGAGTTTGCTGATGGATTTCGAGACTCGATTCGAGGAGTGGAGGAACCGTTTCGGGTACATGGAGGGCCCGGTGCGGTACCCCGGGGCAAGAGGATCGTGTTGTTGACATTGAGCCTGTGCAGGGGAGCACTACCGACCGGTGATATTACCCGACACGTCGGATATCCGGAGGATACCGTCGTACTCATGAGATGGATGGTAGGGGCCGATCTGGACTGACGGCGCCCTGGATTTTTATGATTGAGATATTGAGGTACAGAGATTGTGATACAGAGATATCGAGATATTGGGATTTATGTTTTGTGCCGATGATGGGCCAGGTTTCATGATGTTTTTCCACGATTTTGACTATATCCTCATATTTACATGCATGATCACATTGATCATACTTCATTTGTATATATAACAGGGTATGAGGGCGCTGTTATATATATACCCTTACACCAATATTAGTGGAATGGGACGCTAATATATGTGTATTGATATCACTTTAAAAACTTCATCATACTTTCATGCATTCATACATCATCCATTTATACAATGCTACCTGAGGCACTGACACGGTCATATGGGATTATACTTGGGTTAGATATTTACCCTAGCCATTGTTATAGGTTGCTGGTTATTTTTATTTGAGGTTTATATATATATTGATCGTATGACCTAGGATTGCGTCATACATGGGATTTCTGTTCGTAGATCTTTTTCTACTCACGAGTTGGCAACTCACCCCTGTTGTGCCCCAGTTTCTTGCAGGTGTTGCCGTACGGGTTTCATTACGGCTTTGCGGGCACAGCTTCTTTCAGGTGACTTGCTAGTAGGTGGGTTATTTGTATCGTACCCACCATTATACATTGTATATTATATTTCAGTTGTATCTAGAAGTTCCATCAACCAAACATGTACTTATTTGAGATAGAGACCAGTGATGTTTAATCTTTCGACCTTAGAGTCGCACGTTATATTCTGCGGATTTCTTGTTGTTGGAGTTTTCTTTCTGTTGTGATCCTCGCCTTTAGGCGTTGTATATTATGTTGCATACTGGTGGATTTGATATGGTTCTTCCTATACTCTACTACTTTCTTGGTTTGGATTTCTGGGTTCGGCTTACTTAGAGTACATACGCCTCAAGACGTTCGTAGCCTAAGTGCCGGTCTTGTTCCGTACTTTCGGGACGTGACAAAGTTGGTATCAGAGCGTTAGGTTTTACCTTCGAAGCGTAGGATGACCCTTGGTTGATGGAATAGGTGACTAGAGTGACGTACCGTTTGTATGTTACGCGGCATATTTACGACACGCCACTCTACTTAAGAAGCCTTAGGATGTACATTTCTTTGTTCAGTATCATATTCATTCCTGATCCAGCCTCATCGGTACCAGTATGGTTTTGTTACCATGATTACGGGCGGGGAGAGTTATGGCTAGAGTTGCGGTCAGCATGAGCTCGTCACGAACGCGGACTGACCAGGGCGTGATTCCGGCGACACACGATTGTATAGATGTGTCTTTTTACAGTGTTTTCGCGCCACGAGCGTTGGATGGATCGCTGTATGAGATTACTCGGACATGCAGATTAGCACCAAAGGATTGAGCCACTGACAGAGCCAGCCAGACTTTGATGACCGTCGATGTGTTGCTTATCCACAATGATTGTGGCACGGTTTAGCGTGCAGACGAGTGATCCAGTTGTGCTGCGAACGATGAGATATCGCCCAGATGTTGGAGCTATTGCAGTACGAGATTGTACTAAGAGATTATAGAAGGTCGCTAGTCACCGAGGATGAATGACTAGGCCATGTGGATCGTTCGCTACCCCGATACGAGGTCATCAGATAGATTGATTCCAGCTAGAGACGAATTCACGCGGAGACGTTGAGAGTCGACAGAGACGATCGAATGTCGGAAATCTATTATTCCAAGTTTAAAGTATTCGGAAAGACATGCAGGCAATTCTATGGTCCCTATAGAAGAATGAAACCCTAACTCGACATAATGACCGTATGAAAGCCTTTGAACCTTAGGGTTTTCGGCAGTTCTGTGGCGCCATTAGTGAGGCTTGGGTTTGCCCTTCTACGGCTGGACCACCGATGCTCTGGTATGTACTCGATACTATTATACTGTACCCAAGATATTGAGCTCTTGGGGGATTATGAGGTCCTGAAAAATCGATCGGATGGCTCGACTTAATTCGGATGTTAGGTGGTGATATGAATTTCTTGGGAGACTCCAGATACGAGGATAGCCGTTGGAGCTCAGTCCATGCAGCCACGACGAGACGAGTCCGAAGCAGTTGACATTAGAGAAAAGTGGAGTAAGAGATTCGTACGAGGTCTTGATGAGACGACGTTCCACTCCGCCGACACCAGAGACGCGATGCGCATGTCGAGGCATAATACTGGATATACCTTCCAGAAGGAGTCGCAATGAGTATGCAGCCGTGCCGGAGCAAGAAGCAGATATAGTACAGGACGATGATTTCCGGACAGTTCGGCAGAGACGAGACTTGGAAGAGGCCTTGAGCAGGATTCCTTCCAGGACACTGCTGTAATGATACTTGCACCCAGGATCAGATGTGTCACGTACATTCAGAGAGCCAGATGCCGACGCCAGTGACATGCTGCTTTACGAGTGGTCGCGATGATTGACCGAGAGATGACCAGAGAAGTGCCAAAACGGAATCGTCCCCGTTAGCACACCTGACAGGGCCGATGAGCCGATGGATCGTGAGATTGGCAATTCATAGAGGAGATAAGGACTTTTCGGGGATAAATTACGAGAAGACTTGGACGCAGGAGTGGTCACGCACACCAGCAGGCCAGAGTCAGGATCGTCGATGAGATATACTATGAGTGACCACAACAGTTGGCCAGAGATTCTTGGAGGATGCGCTTGAGCGGACTATTCCGCCATACTTGATTTCGATGTTTTGGGCTGTCTACTCGCATGACTGATTTTGATGATTGGGTTTCATGACGTTTGTTTTCATGTGCTATTGAGTGTTTACGATTTTGCACAGCGTTGCATTTGATATTGTTTTCGTGCCTTGGTTTCACATGTTTGTGATTTTATGGGGTTTAGACATTGAGTTGATTTTGTGCGTATGCACGCACACGATTGGTTTTTGCACTCTGTATAGTTTCCATATGCTTGCAGTGCAGTGACATGTATTTTGTGCACCTGGATGCACTGGACATCGATTTCGATGGTGATGCTCGATATTGGTTTTGTGCACTTTATGCACCTGATTGGATTTTGTACGAGTTCGGCGCTTGATATTGGATTTCATAATTTCGTGCATAATGGATGCACCGGATTTGGATTTGTAGCGCATGTTGGGCGCATGTTCTGAGATGAGATTTGGTGCACACCAGATGCACTAAATCGGGATTTTTCGTGCATGTCAGATGCACCTGTTTTGCTTTCAGGCACACACGTTGCCTGTGACTGATGTTGTGTGTACACCTGTTGCACCTTGATGTCGTTTTGTGCACCTGCTTGGCACATGTATGGATTTTGATTTCCGTGCACACCGGACGCACAGGGTTTTCTAATGCATTTTTGGAACTGATTTCTTATGGAGCAGTACATTTTTGTGTTGATGTGATTTGTTTTCGCACTGAGCAGGACTGGTCAGATGACAGTGCCTGAATATATATTTTGCATGCACTGTAATTTGTTTTCAAAACGGCGGATCGTGCATACTAAACAAAAGATATATACGTATATGGCTATTTCTAACAAAGACGTCCTCCACTGTGCAGTGCTATGCGCAATGTACATCGACTTTAAAGAAATTTGGCATGCATTCCCTTCAGATATTTACATGTACGGATTTGGTATTTACATGCATAATTCCGATTTATAGCATATCGGTTTTGCCTTGGATTTGGCATTTGTGTTTTCACCTTGACTCCGATGATTGCGGAATGCTTGACAGAGTTTGATTTCGAGTAATCTGCTCGTTGCTCATGCGCATGTATTGCGCTATGATGCCTTTTATGTATTGATGATTTCGGAGCCCCGTTGACTTGGACATTTTATTGAAATGTTTTAGAATTTGGAGGTTTAAATTTAAATTCGGGGACCGAATTTCTTTAAGGGGGGAAGACTGTAACATTTTAAAAAAATAAAATATTATTTTTAGGAATTTTCATAATTTAATATAAATTTTTAATGAATATTTTAATAGTCGGTATAATTAAATACCGATAAATGGTGAAAATTCTGGAGAAAATTATAGAAATTCTAAAATAGCTTATTTTGTGGAAATATGCCATTTTACAGTTTTTATGATGGATTATATGCTATTTTGGTGTTAACCGCGATTAAAAATCGCAAATTGGATTTTTGGCTTTTTGTGAAAAAATTTGCACATAATATTTTCCACACTTGTCTCATGTTATGGACTCATGATGGCTTAGGGTTGGACCATGTAGATGACCATGGTGGGTTGAACAATTTGATTAAGTTAATTGGGTTAATTAGTGTTTTGGTTAGGTTATTGGGGTTTGATTAGGGTGGGTTGCCTTGTGTTATAGGGAGAGAGTGAGCCATGATGGCTTGTGGGTGCTAACATGTTTTAAGAGACAGAGAGAGGTAGCTAGGGTGTGCCATGATCCATCTCCTTCTTTATTACCCTTTGTGCTCTTCACACCCCCTCTCACTCATATCACTCCATCTCATCACTCACATCCTAACCTCACATCTCCCACTCTCACACTCCACCATACTACAACACTTCACCCTACAACAGCCCCCAATTGTTCAACTTCAGCCCCAATCCCTATCAACATCAGCTGCCACAACATCACATGCTATAACACCACACCCTCATCAAACCCTACAACATCACACCCCCACTGCAGCCAAAGCAACAGCTCACAACAGCCACTGCTGTAGCTGCTGCAAACTGCAGCAAAGAAAAAGAAAGAGAGAGTTGCAAGCAGCAGCAGCTGCAGAACCAGCTCCAGCAACACCATATACCCCTGCTGCAGCACAACTACATCACACAACACCACACCACAAATACAACAACCCCTTCTTCTGCTGCTGCTGCAACAGCAACACAAAGAAAAGAATATAACAGCAGCAGCAGCAGCATCAGCCAAGATCAGTGGCAGTAGCAGCAGGGCAACACTTCAGCTACTTTGAAGCACTTCAGCTGCACACACACCTCCTCCTCCTTCCCTTCTTCTTCATCCTAGGACCCCCCTTGAGGTATAATCTCACAACCCAATTCCTATCTTGCTCAGTTCTGGTTTTATAGCTGAAATTTCTGTTATATCTATGATTTAGTGCTAGTTTAGGCAAATTTGAGTGAGACTTGACCAAGTGTTGGTTTTGATTATTAGGGTAACCTTATTAGGTGTATTTTAGACCATTATAACCTAGATCACCCCAGATTTCCAGTAGGTTACCTGAAGGTTTCGACTTTGCGTATTTTAGCAATTTTGTCGACTTATTGACCTTTCTGAGAACTGCTATCAACCCGGACCTCCTAAAATAAAATTGACTTGGCAGTAAGCTGTGCAGGCACCCTGGAACCAACACCCAAACCCCTAGCCCCCAACTCCCATACCAGGCCGCAGATTTAATCCCTCTGGCCGCAATTTGCGGCCAGAGCAGTGGGGAACCCCCTCGTTTTGCGTGCACAACCCTATTTCATGCAAACTTGACCCTGGGTATGTCTAGTTTTGTCTGGTTCCAATCAGGATAGAATCTGGGATGATTTTCATGAGTTGGCGTATGATTTACGACTTATTTAACATGGGTTTTTGGTATTTGGTGATTCGTTTCTGTCGGGTGGCGTTTGAACGCCAACGACCAGTGAGCTTTGGCTGCGTTTGCACACGAGGCCACAGGTTTTTACCTATGGGCTTAGCGTGTAGCATTTTGGTTTCCGACATGGTTTTCATGTGTTTTAGCGTGTGATATTCTTGTAGGTACTCACGTGGCGTCGAAGCGTTGGAGATGCAAACAGCGACATCGGCATCGGCACGCATAAAACAAGGTGAGTAGATTTATATCTACTGGGAGAAGTCAGGTGGATGGCATATAGCACCCCCGCAGTCCGTGGTGATGTATACGGATGCGTATACACAGCTATAATTATTATATGTTATTTGGGAAATTATTGATGTTTAGGATGGATCATTGGTGGACTTGGATGATTTAATATCGCGAAAACCTAGAATAGTGGGTGCACTACACATACACACTCCCACACATACATACTTGCATACATCCTTATTTCATATTTGCATAGACGGGATTCTATATAGATATGTGTTCACATAGGTATGGGACTATGTGTTCGCATACGGTTTTGAGGATGATATATGGGATTGGGATGAGTCGATGAGTTTGATCTGAGGTTATGATATCAGTGATATGATAAAATTCATAATTGAGATACGTCTTGATGCATTAGAGGATTTTGGGGATGATGATGCCATAGGAATGGTGACACATATATTAAGTGATCGACATGTGATTATGTTGCGAGATATGATATGATATGATATGACAAGATAATTATGATAGGCCACATTTGGGCAATGTATACTCCTTTGTGATGATATTGATTTATACGAGACTGTCGATCAGTAGTCAAATCATAACTATACTGATGATGTTAGCAATGTACTAGACATAGGTCAGTACCCCAGATGATGATCTTGATAAAGTGAATACTAGATGAATGATATGACGGATGTGATATTGACCCGTACCCAGATTTGGGGATGCCGTACGACGGATTTACGTACGAGCTACAAATTGATGTTTGATCCGCACTCTTGATTTGGGAATAACTGATTGTAGAGATATGTTATCGGATATGATATTATCGTGGCGGGATCACCGACTATATATATATATGTATCGATACAGAGGTTAGGCGGTTTCCCTTACCTACTGTTAGCTTTAGCTCAGCCTTATAGTGGTGTAGCTATAGGACTCTTATGACATTAGATGCAGTTTAGCTATCTTTATGTTTAGCATTCAGCTCCTGCATATTATTGTTGTTTCTCTGCATCACATACTGTTGTGATTCATATTTCATTATTGATATCATGCTGTTAGGACACCAGCACCATTACTGATGATGCGTATGTACCACGTACACTTATTTGCCGGCTCACACACATCTTCATCGGGAATTGCCATGTCACGAACACTTAGAAAATATTTTTGCATGATTTAGCTTGTTAGCTAGTAGTGACATGATATTAGTATGCTTACCTTATATGCCAGCTTGACACTGTAGTTATTACCTGTCACTTCATGCATACTGTTGTTCATTATATGCCGCATTCATGGATTCTTATGCTTATATTCATGGTTTTACATGCTATTGATGATTTAGATTCGGATTCCATGATATTTTCTGGATTTGGGGGATAACCGCAAAACTTATATAAACCGCTTTCTCTCTTTTTAAATAAAAAGTGCCGTTTTCCCATGATGTATAAGTCGTCCACCATGAGTTTGCTGATGGATTTCGAGACCCGATTCGAGGAGTGGAGGAACCGTTTCGGGTACATGGTGGGCCCGGTGCGGTACCCTGGGGCAAGAGGATCGTATTATTGATGTTGAGCCTGTGCAGGGGAGCACTACCGACCGGTGATATTACCCGACACGTCGGATATCCGGAGGATACCGTCGTAGTCATGGGATGGATGGTAGGGGCCGATCTGGACTGACAGCGCCCTGGATTTTTATCATTGAGATATTAAGGTACAGAGATTGTGATACAGAGATATCGAGATATTGGGATTTATGTTTTGTGCCGATGCTGGGCACAGGTTTCATGATGTTTTTCCACGATTTTGACTATATCCTCATATTTACATGCATGATCACGTTGATCATACTTCATTTGTATATATAACAGGGTATGAGGGCGCTGTTATATATACCCTTACTCCAATATTAGTGGAATGGGACGCTAATATATGTGTATTGATATCACTTTAAAAACTTTATCATACTTTCATGCATTCATACATCATCCATTTATACAATGCTACCTGAGGCACTGACACGGTCATATGGGATTATACTTGGGTTAGATATTTACCCTAGCCATTGTTATAGGTTGCTGGTTATTTTTATTTAAGGTTTATATATATATTGATCGTATGACCTAGGATTGCGTCATACATGCGATTTCTGTTCGTAGATCTTTTTCTACTCACGAGTTGGCAACTCACCCCCGTTGTGCCCCAGTTTCTTGCAGGTGTTGCCGTACGGGTTTCATTACGGCTTTGCGGGCACAGCTTCTTTCAGGTGACTTGCTAGTGGGTGGGTTATTTGTATCGTACCCACCATTATACATTGTATATTATATTTCAGTTGTATCTAGAAGTTCCATCAACCAAACATGTACTTATTTGAGATAGAGACCAGTGATGTTTTTCTTTCGACCTTAGAGTCGCACATTATATTCTGTGGATTTCTTGTTGTTGGAGTTTTCTTTCTGTTGTGATCCTCGCCTTTAGGCGTTTTATATTATGTTACATACTGGTGGATTTGATATGGTTCTTCCTATACTCTACTACTTTCTTTGTTTAGATTTCTGGGTTCGGCTTACTTAGAGTACGTACGCCTCAAGACGTTCGTAGCCTAAGTGCCGGTCATGTTCCGTACTTTCGGGACTTGACAAAGTTGGTATCAGAGCGTTAGGTTTTACCTTCGGAGCGTAGGATGACCCTTGGTTGATGGAATAGGTGACTAAAGTAGAGTGACGTACCGTTGGTATGTTCCGTGGCATATTTACGACACCCCACTCCACTTATGAAGCCTTAGGATGTACATTTCTTTGTTCAGTATCATATTCATTCCTGATCCAGCCTCATCGGTACCAGTATGGTTTTGCTGCCACGATTACGAGCAGGGAGAGCTACGGCTAGAGTTGCGGTCAGCATGAGCTCGTCACGAACGACGACTGACCAGGGCGTGATTCCGGCGACACACGATTGTAGAGATGTGTCTTTTTACTGTGTTTTCGCGCCATGAGCGTTGGATGGATCGCTGTATGAGATTACTCGGACGTGCAAATTAGCACCAGAGGATTGAGCCACTGACAAAGGCCAGCCAGACTTTGATGACCGTTGATGTGTTGCTTATCCATAATGATTGTGGCATGGTTCAGCGTGCAGACGTGTGAGCCAGTTGTGCTGCGAACGATGAGATATCGCCCAGATGTTGGAGCTATTGTAGTACGTGATTGTAATAACAGATTATAGAAGGTCGCTAGTCACCGAGGATGAATGACTAGGACATATGGATCGTTCCCTAATCTGATACGAGGTCATCAGATAGATTGATTCCAGCTAGAGACGACTTCACGCGGAGACGTTGAGAGTCGACAGAGACGATCGAATGTCAGAAACCTATTATTCCAAGTTTAAAGTATTCGGAAAGACATGCAGGCAATTCTATGGTCCCTCTAGAAGAATGAAACCCTAACTCGACATAATGACCGTGTGAAAGACTTTGAACCTTAGGGTTTGCGGCAGTTCTGCGGCGCCATTAGTGAGGCTTGGGTTTGCCCTTCTACGGCTGGACCACCGATGCTGTGTTATGTACTCGATACTATTATACTGTACCCAAGATATTGAGCTCTTGGGGGATTATGAGGTCCTGACAAATCGATCGGATGGCTCGACTTAATTCGGATGTTAGGTGGTGATATGCATTTCTTAGGAGACTCCAGATTCGAGGATAGCCGTTGGAGCTCAGTCCATGCGGCCACGACGAGACGAGTCAGAAGCAGTTGACATTAGAGAAAAGTGGAATAAGAGATTCATACGAGGTCTTGGTGAGACGACGCTCCACTCCACCGACACCAGAGATGCGATGCGCAGGTCGAGGCATAATACTGGATATACCTTCCAGAAGGAGTCGCAATGAGTATGCAGCCGTGCCGAAGCAAGAAGCAGATATAGTACAGGACGATGACTTCCGGACAGTTCGGTAGAGACGAGACTAGGAAGAGACCTTGAGCAAATTCCTTCCAGGACACTGCTGCAATGATACTTGCACCCAGGATCAGATGTGTCACGTACATTCAGAGAGCCAGATGCCGACGCCAGTGACATGCTGCTTTACGAGTGGTCGTGATGATTGACTGAGAGATGACCAGAGAAGTGCCAAAACGGAATCGTCCCCGTTAGCACACCTGACAGGGCCGATGAGCCGATGGATCGTGAGATTGGCAATTCACAGAGGAGATAAGGTCTTTTCGGGGATAAATTACGAGAAGACTTGGACCCAGGAGTGGTCATGTTACGCACACCAGCAGGCCAGAGTCAGGATCGTCGACGAGATATACTATGAGTGACCACGACAGTTGGCCAGAGATTCTTGGAAGATGTGCTTGAGCGGACTATTCCGCCATACTTGATTTCGATATTTTGGGCTATCTACTCGCATGACTGATTTTGATGATTGGGTTTCATGACGTTTGTTTTCATGTGCTATTGAGTATTTATGATTTTGCACAGCGTTGCATGTGATATTGTTTTCGTGCCTTAGTTTCACATGTTTGTGATTTTATGGGGTTTAGACATTGAGTTGATTTTGTGCGAATGCACGCACACGATTGGTTTTTGCACTCTGTATAGTTTACATATGCTTGAAGTGCAGTGACATGTATTTTGTGCACCTGGATGCACTGGACATCGATTTCGATGGTGATGCTCGATATTGGTTTTGTGCACTTTATGCACCTGATTGGATTTTGTACGAGTTCGGCGCTTGATATTGGATTTCATGATTTCGTGCATAATGGATGCACCGGATTTGGATTTGTAGCGCATGTTGGGCGCATGTTCTGAGATGAGATTTGGTGCACACCAGATGCACTAAATCGGGATTTTTCGTGCATGTCGGATGCACCTGTTTTGCTGTCAGGCACACACGTTGCCTGTGACTGATGTTGTGTGCACACCCGTTGCACCTTGATGTCGTTTTGTGCACCTGCTTGGCACATGTATGGATTTTGATTTCCGTGCGCACCGGACGTACAGGGTTTTCTTATGCATTTTTGGAACTGATTTCTTATGGAGCAGTACATTTTTGTGTTGATGTGATTTGTTTTCGTACCGAGCAAGACTACTCAGATGGCAGTGCCTGAATATATTTTGCATGCACTGATAGATTTCAAAGGAATTTCCAAAAGCGAGCTATAGTCTCATTATTTACATACGTGTTCGATATGACACGAAACGTTTAAAACTGGGAACCCTTCTAAATTGTTTTCAAAACGGCGGATCATGCATACTAAACAAAGGATATATACGTATATGGCTATTTCTTACAAAGACGTTTGCCACTGTGCAGTGCTATGCGCATTGTACATCGACTTTAAAGAAATTTGGCATGCATTCCTTTCAGATATTTACATGTACGGATTTGGTATTTACATGCATAGTTCCGATTTATAGCATATCGGTTTTGCCTTGGATTTGGCATTCGTGTTTTCACCTTGACTCCGATGATTGCGGAATGCTTGACGGAGTTTGATTTCGAGTTATCTGCTCGTTGCTCATGCGCATGTATTGCGCTATGATACCTTTTATGTATTGATGATTTCGGAGCCCGGTTTACTTGGACATTTTATTGAAATGTTTTTAGAATTTGGAGGTTTAAATTTAAATTCGGGGACCGAATTTCTTTAAGGAGGGAAGACTGTAACATTTCAAAATTTCAAAAAAATAAAATATTATTTTTGTGAATTTTCATGATTTAATATAAATTTTTAGTGAATATTTTAATAGTCGGTATAATTAAATACCGATAAATGGTGAAAATTCTGGAGAAAATTATAGAAATTCTAAAATAGCTTATTTTGTCAAAATATGCTATTTTACAGTTTTTATGATGGATTATATGCTATTTTGGTGTTAACCGCGATTAAAAATCGCTAATTGGATTTTTGTGCAAAAATGTGCACATAACATTTTCCACACTTGTCTTATGTTATGAACTCATGATGGCTTAGGGTTGAACTATGTAGATGACCATGGTGGGTTGAACCATTTGATTAAGTTAATTGTGTTAATTAGTGTTTTGGTTAGGTTATTGGGGTTTGATTAGGGTGGGTTGACTTGTGTTATAGGGAGAGAGTGAGCCATGATGGCTTGTGGGTGCTAACATGTTTTAAGAGAGAGAGAGGTGGCTAGGGTGTGTCATGATCCATCTCCTTCTTCATTACCCATTGTGCTCTTCACACCCCCTCTCACTCATATCACTCCCTCTCATCACTCACATCCTACCCTCACATCTCCCACTCTCACACTCCACCATACTACAACACTTCACCCTACAACAGCCCCCAATTGTTCAACTTCAGCCTCAATCCCTATCAACATCAGCTGCCACAACATCACATGCTACAACACCACACCCTCATCAAGCCCTACAACATCACACCCCCACTGCAGCCAAAGCAACAGCTCACAACAGCCACTGCTGTAGTTGCTGCAAACTGCAGCAAAGAAAAAGATAGAGAGAGTTGCAAGCAGCAGCAGCTGCAGAACCAGCTCCAGCAACACCATATACCCCTGCTGCAGCACAACTACATCACACAACACCACACCACAAATACAACAACCCCTTCTTCTGCTGCTGCTGCAACATCAACACAAAGAAAAGAATATAACAGCAGCAACAGCATCAGCCAAGATCAGTGGCAGTAACAGCAGGGAAACACTTCAGTTACTTTGAAGCACTTCAGCTGCACACACACCTCCTCCTCCTTCCGTTCTTCTTCATCCACGGACCCTCCCCTTGAGGTATAATCTCACAACCCAATTCCTATCTTGCTCAGTTCTGGTTTTATAGCTGAAATTTCTGTTATATCTGTGATTTAGTGCTAGTTTAGGCAAATTTGAGTGAGACTTGACCAAGTGTTGGTTTTGATTGTTAGGGTAACCTTATTAGGTGTATTTGAGGCCATTATAACCCAGATCACCCTAGATTTCCAGTAGGTTACCTGAAGGTTTCGACTTGGCGTATTTTAGCAATTTTGTCGACTTATTGACCTTTCTGAGAACTGCTATCAACCCGGACCTCCTAAAATAAAATTGACTTGGCAGTAAGCTGTGCTGGCACCCTAGAACCAACACCCAAAGCCCTAGCCCCTAACTCCCATACCAGGCCACAGATTTAATCCCTCTGGCCGCAATTTGCGGCCAGAGCAGTAGGGAACCCCCTCGTTTTGCGTGCACAACCCTATTTCATGCAAACTTAACCCTGGGTATGTCTAAGTTTGTCTGGTTCAAATCAGGGTAAAATCTGGTATGATTTTCATGAGTTGGCGTATGATTTACAACTTGTTAAACATGGGTTTTTGGTATTTGGTGATTCGTTTCTGTCGGGTGGCGTTTGAACGCCAACGACCAGTAAGCTTTGGCCGCGTTTGCACACGAGGCCACAGGTTTTTACCTATGGGCGTAGCGTGTACCATTTTGGTTTCGGACATGGTTTTCAAGTGTTTTAGCGTGTGATATTCTTGTAGGTACTCACGTGGCATCAAAGCGCTGGAGATGCAAACGGCGATATCGGCACCAGCACGCATAAAACAAGGTGAGTAGATTTATATCTACGGGGAGAAGTCGGGTGGATGGCATATAGCACCCCCACAGTCCGTGGTGATGTATACGGATGCGTATACACACCTATAATTATTATATGTTGTTTGGGAAATTATTGATGTTTAGGATGGATAATTGGTGGACTTGGATGATTTAGTAACGCGAAAACCTAGAATAGTGGGTGCACTACACATACACACTCCCACACATACATACTTGCATACATCCTTATTTCATATATGTAGGGTTCCTAGGCACGCTAATGAGGTCTCACAAGGCATCAACCATGCCAATTTCAAATTTTACGGGTGCCGAGAAACCCTAATACGGATCGTTGACTAGAAGTTTAGGCGAAAAACGAAACTAGTTAACAATTTAACTAAAAGAGAGAGGCTACAACCTTTGTAGATCTGGTTCTCCACTTCCTTAGCTCCACGTAGGCATCCTCTCGCTGTCCATCTCGAATCCCGGACACAATCGTCAGCTTGATCGGAGAAATGGGCGGGCTAGGTCGTCGGCTTCGTGCCGAAGATGATTTACGTCGAGGCATCACAAGTTCAAGCTCCAACTCCATCAAGTTGTGAAACTTGTTAAGAAAACACACTATACTACTTGGCAAGAGGTAGAGGGTGAAGAAATAGGAGGTGGGTTCACTTTAGAATTGGATTTCTCACACTTTAGCTCAAGTTGCCATTAATGGACTTAAGCTTTTTCTTTGAAGATGAAGAAGAAGATGAAGCTAGAATATGATAAGTCTTAATTAAAATTGAAAAGTAAAATGAATACTTATCATATACTAACTATGGTAGAGTGTAGAGAATTGACCATGGTTACTTGGAAGGGTTAGGGTTAAGCATGAAGACAAGAATGGTTACAAAGTCAAAGCTTCATGAAGCTTCAACTAGAAACAAAGAAAGCCACCATTCTCATCAAAATCTTTTCCAAATAAATAAATAAACAAACAAATAAATAAATGAATAAGCAAAACCCTAATCATCAACTTAACCATGGTTTAATTCTATACACTTAACCAAATGAGCAAGTATCATCAAACATGATACAAACATGTGCACAAAAGTATATCACATATACAACTTGCACGTCAAGTGAGAAAATCCATTTAAAGTGAACCAATACTAGCTAATGCAAAGTAATATATCAAATATATAATTATACATTAAATCAACACTTGATTTAACGATCCGGTCATATCGCATATAACCGACTAGTATCCTATGTATCGGTTTATCGAATCAATCCTTGATTCGATATCTAGGTTATATCGAATATAACCAATCGATACATTCATCGCGAGAATGGAATACGGTATCACATACACGCATTATTCTCGGTCCTGCACATATCTCATATGCGCTCCTATTTCATTTCTCTTGAGCCAGGAAACCTCTGTGTAGGACTCTAAAGACTCGTCAATACGCCGGTAGCAGATGATGATCATATCAAGCACCCACAAGCCGCAAGCGGTCTGCTAAACGTAACGGCCATCCGGGTATTGAGCGATCAGAAGATCGACGAGCTAGCCCGCTCACACTCCTGTGAATCCAACCAGTAACACTTACCGTACAGTCCGGTCTGTTCGTCTGATATGTCGCATATCAAGTCTAGGGGTGGTAAACGTCAGACCCCAATAACCGATAAGTCGTGCCGATGTGAGGATGATAACGGGTCGATAAACTACTGGTAACACTTACCAGCAAATCTCTGATCAGCCCTGGCCAGGGACTTCCCTGTTACGGCCAATCGAGCACAGCGCAACATCAACCCCAAATACCGGGAGAGACGAAACCCCTCCTATCGCTCATTGCCTCCATGTGACTCGGGACTGTGCCCAAAGACCACCGTTTTGCACGCCCTCATGGACGTGGTAAGGTGGAGATCAAAGCACAGTGGGAATCACACAAGACTCTATGACGATCTCGGGTCTACAGACTAACCTGCACAAGTGTCACCTGAGAACTGCCATCTGACGTGAGGTATAATACCATCTGGGAGTTCTCGGCGAGTCCGTCCAGTGTACCCAGTCTACACTGAGCACCCGTATACTATCTCTGATGTCAAACACCAATGGATATGGGATCATCCATCGCCCATCTCGTGGGTCGAGAGGCGTATACGCTAGTCTACACTGGTATATCGATGCCCCGTCTCGATACACCCACGACTAGGGACCTTGAAGGATGTACCTATGGACTACCATGTCCCCACTAGTATGATCTGCATCACAGTCCAGGTAGTCAGGTACACATCCTAAGGGCTTTACCAACATGTAACTATAAGACAGTTTAAAGAGACAAGTGTACATGTTAAGATAAAGAGTAACCAGATAGCATACTATCATATCGAGCAAGAAAGTCATCTCTATATATGTCCAAGCATCCAATATAATATACATCATCTGTACAATACTGGCCTCTAGGGCATATATACAACTAACAATCTCCCACTTGCACTAGGGCCAGCTGCTGTAGTATCGCATACCGAGCATCCCGAAGAGTCTCTCAAACTGTATCTGGGGAATGGCCTTCGTGAGTGGATCCGCCGTGTTGTTCTTCGTGTCAACCCTCCTGACCTCGATCTCCCGGCGATCAACTATCTCCCGGATCAGGTGATACCGCCTCAGAATATGCCTGTATCGCTGATGGGACCTGGGTTCCTTGGCCAAAGCCACCGCTCCATTGTTATCACAATACAAAGGTATTGGATGCTCAATGGATGGAGCCACTCCAAGTTCAGTAATGAACTTCTTGATCCAGACAGCCTCTTTGGCAGCATCGTTGGCAGCGATGTATTCAGCCTCCATCGTCGAGTCTGCCACGGTTTCCTTCTTGGAACTCTTCCAGCTAACCGCCCCTCCGTAAAGGGTAAAGACAAATCCCGACTGCGACTTAGAGTCGTCCTTATCACTCTGGAAGCTCGAATCGGTAAAGGACTCCACTTGGAGTTCTCCGTTACCATACACCAAGAGCATCTCTTTAGTCCTTCGCAAGTACTTGAGAATGCTCTTCACAGCTGTCCAGTGATTCTCTCCAGGATCAGCTTGATACCTGCTCACTACACTTAGTGAGTATGCAACATCGGGTCTGGTACATAGCATCGCGTACATGATAGAGCCTACAGCCGAAGCATAGGGTATCCCTTGCATGCGAGCTCTCTCCAAATCAGTCTTGGGAGACATCTCTTTGGAGAGAGTGACTCCAGAGATCGTGGGCAAGTTCCCACGCTTGGAATCTTCCATACTAAACCTTTTTAGTATGGTGTCAATGTACCTGGATTGGGACAATCCCAATATCCGTTTGGATCTATCTCTATAGATCCTGATCCCCAATATGCAGGAGGCATCACCAAGATCTTTCATTGAGAATCTTTGTGATAAGAAGAGCTTGACCGATTGCAGCATAGGAATATCATTTCCTATCAAGAGTATGTCGTCCACGTACAATACGAGGAAGACAACCTTACTCTCTGCCACCTTCTTGTAAATACAAGGTTCATCTGGGTTTTTGACGAAATCAAACTCTTTGATAACGACGTCAAAGCAGATGTTCCAACTCCGCGATGCTTGATTTAATCCATAAATGGATTTAAGCAGCTTGCACACCTTCCCGCTGCTCCCACTGTCTACGAAGCCCTCTGGCTGAGTCATGTACACGCACTCTTCTAAATCACCATTTAGAAAGGCGGTCTTAACATCCATTTGCCAGATTTCGTAATCATGACATGCAACGATGGCAAGCATGATCCGGATGGATTTAAGCATAGCCACTGGAGAAAAGGTTTCGTCATAGTCCACACCTGGTCTTTGACAAAAACCCTTTGCAACAAATCTAGCTTTGAAAGTCTCCACTTTCCCATCTACACCAAGTTTTTTCTTGAAGATCCACTTGCTCCCAATGGGTTTTACCCCTTCAGGAGCAACTTCCAAAGTCCATACTTTGTTGGTGTACATGGATTCCATCTCGGACCGCATAGCATCTAGCCATTTCACTGAGTCCCTACTCGTGATGGCCTGCTCGAAGCTAGTTGGGTCATCTTCCTCCATAATGCAATCCTCGCTTCCACCGTCAATGAGAAAACCATAGTATCTCTCAGGTGGACGAGATACCCTACTAGATGGGCGGAGAGGCTGGGGTTCGTCGAGTTCTACTGAATCCTCTGGTTCTACCAAGTCTTCTATTTCAGTTTGTGTTGCTGGAACCTCTTCCAGTTCTACCTTAATCCTACTTGTCTGTTTCATAAGAAAACTCTTTTCTAAGAAAGTGGCATGTCGAGAAACAAACACTTTTTGTTCCTCGGAGTGGTAGAAGATATACCCTCGTGAATGTTTGGGATATCCAACAAACTTACATAGAACAGACCTTGCCTCGAGCTTGTCCGGATTTTGTGTTTTAACATAGGCCGGATAACCCCATATCTGAATGAAATTAAGACATGGTCTCTTGCCATTCCATATCTCATATGGAGTGGTAGGCACTGATTTGGTTGGAACTCTATTCAATAGGTATGTAGCAGTCTCTAGTGCATATCCCCAGAAGGAAATAGGTAACTCAGCTGCACTCATCATAGAGCGCACCATATCTAATAGGGTGCGATTTCTTCGCTCCGATACACCGTTGTGCTGTGGTGTATAAGGAGGAGTAAGCTGAGAGAGAATCCCATTCTCTTTTAGATAATCTCTGAATTCGTTACTTAAGTATTCTCCTCCTCGATCAGATCGAAGGATCTTAATACTTTTACCCGTTTGGTTCTCTACTTCTTGTTTATATTCTCTAAATTTCTCAAAAGCTTCTGATTTGTGTTTCATCAGGAACACATATCCGAATCTAGAGAGATCGTCAGTGAATGTAATGAAGTACGAAGAACCATCCCTGGCATGTGTAGACATGGGACCGCATACATCACTATGTATTAGTCCCAAGAGTTCGGTAACTCTTTCTCCGTGTCCAGTAAACGGAGTTTTGGTCATCTTGCCTTTGAGACATGACTGGCAAGTGTCATAAGATGAAAATTCAAACGAATTTAAATATCCATCCTTATGCAACTTAGCTAGTCGTGTCGCATTGATGTGTCCCAGTCTACAATGCCACAAGAAAGATTCATTCAGTTCAGAACTCTTCCTCTTGTTTGTGTTTTGTAAATTGAGGACTGTATTTTGATTGAGAATGAATATGCCATTATACATCGAGCCTGATGCAATCAACTTTTGATCTAGGAATATGTTCATAACATTATCCTTTACTACAAAATTATATCCTTCTTTACTTAATAAAGAAACTGATATAATGTTGCACATCATTTTCGGTATATAATAGCATTCATTTAGAATCAGTGTATTACCACTTGGTAATACTAGGTGATATTCGCTAACTGCTTTGGCTGCAACATTTGCCCCATTCCCAACTTGAACGGAATGATCACCTTTTCCTAGTTCTCTACCTTTCCGCAGCCCATGTAACATCTTACATATGTGGGATCCTGATCCGGTATCTAATACCCAGGAAGTAGGGTGAACTGAGAAACAGTTCTCAATGACAAACACACCCGAAGATGATGCATCAACATGCATGTTCTCCGTTTGGGCGGTGTGAGAATCCAGATATTCTCCTGTTTCCTGTTCATTCTTATAACACTTATAAGATAGAACGGGTTCAACGTTCCCCTGCACAGTATAACATGCGGGTTCGGTCAATACATCCATATTATTATCTTTGTTAGGGCATGAAATGGTCGCTACCTGGAGAGAGAGAGAAGAAAAAACTTTAGCGTATGCTCTTGCAAGATCAGATTGGTTATTATCTTATCTAATCAGGATGGCTCCCACTGGTTTTTATCAAATCTTCCTTCAAACCCTAAAAGGAAAGACTAGCCGGGATTAATTACACACTACAAGTTCGCCAATCTTTCTGCCAGGCCAGTGTCGGTACTTTGAGGGAGGTCCCCCGTGCTTTCGCACGAACCTAATTAATGTAAACCTCGTTTTCCCAGAGGCGTAACCCCGTTGACACCTTTCTAGACACCTACTCGATCAGCTAATTGCAATGTGTAAAAATCTCCCAGGAGTAACTCTTACTCGCAGTGAGTATCGGGATCCAACTATCTCATAGAAGGTATGCAATCTCATTGCAAATTTCAACACTTGAAATTCCCGATAATACTTTTGCCCCTAGCGTCCTGTAACCTTGACGGAGGCCAAACTACCCACAGGGCGCTAGTCAAGTTCAACCCGTCATTTCTTGATCGAATTAAACCCACCCGTACGACCCTTGACGGAGGCCAAACTACGCCGTACGAATACCCTAATCCAATCGCATCATATGCTGGCAGATAAGCACTAGTTAGCTACCATACACTACGCCTTGACGGAGGCCAAACTACCGCAGCATGAATACTAAGTATTACTTATCTGAAATGACGGAGGGCTACGCAGGTTTTTCTGAAAACCATAAGCGTAATGAACTTGATATCGTTGTAGAATCAAAATGAAGTTTTGAAATGGAGTGATTTTGAGGCTTTTCTAGTTTTGCTAAAGGGGTCACTCCCGGTGAAGGGATCATCGGCCCTTTCCTCATCGAATGAGGTGCGGGATATATCATATATATCACTGTGCAAAACAGAAACTATAGAAGCAATCAAAAGTCAAACCGAGTGTGTAGCATCTGCCAGTTATTGCTAAAGGAGTCACTCCTGGTGAAGGGATCTCGGTCCTTTCCTCATCGAATAAGGTGCAGGGTATATCATATATACCGCTATGCAAAGCAAGAACTGTAGCTACCTGTTTTGTTTAAAATCTGATTCTACAACATCTTAGGTTTCTTTTCTTTCATTAATCACATTAATGAAGTCCCATCATTTAAGTTACCTAAACATCACAGATAAATACGACGTACACTTATGCCATCCGCATTCTCCTGATGTCCCCTCGTGCACCGTTAGGTTAGGTAACTAACGACAGAGCGGGGCAGGGCTAATGCGGGTGTAAAACATAAGTAACGCCTATATAATATATCATATATACTATATACTGTATCTATCACAGAACATCACATGATCACATCACAGATATCGCAGCAGAAGAAACATATGAAATATTGGATATACTAGGACGTCCGTGTTTTCAATACGAGCCAGTATAAAACATGGATTCCACGGTCGCGATGAATAGCCAAACCCACACCCCTAGACCCCTACGAGAGCGGCAAGCAACCCTACCAATTCTGGAGTTAGGAGACCCGGACTCGACTCCTCGAGTTGGTCTCCTACTGGACTCCAGAACCCGGTTACTTGTGCCCTCCTCCTTGGGTCTATCCTAGTGCGGAAAAGTAAATAATATACAAACGGTGACAACTTCCGCAACCTGGAAGCGCCCCAATAAAAGAATATTACATACAAGTTTTTACATGAATGAAAATGAAAAACACTCATCTCACATAAAAACCCCCGGCTATTCAAAAACACGACGATCCAATATAACATATCCAGCAACACATAACATCACATGTCATCAACGTAAGTAAATATGTCCATTCAAATTGTCGTTGACATATAGCAACGAAACCGGCGATATCACATATTACACTTACGGTCACAGAAAAGAAAGTGTAAAACTACAACAGTTGGAATCCGCAGCCTCTTTAGACATCACATGCCTAATCAAATGAAATACTTAGACATCACATGCCTAACAGTTATAAACCCCGCATTTTAGTCTCATTATCGAAAACTCTTTTCAATATCAAATGAAACTAAACCGCTAGATTTATAACATTCATTCAGTTATCTCATAACTGTTCGTGAATTCCAATTATTGTATCCCATTCCGGATAAATAGAAAATATTAAACTTTCCGATCGAACATTCGAACACCCAAGTTTTCCCGAAACCGTTCAACACATGAAATAGGTTTAAAGACATTCACTTCATGCCTCAGTACCAACGGTCCAGCCGTAGAAGGGTCAAGCCAACGCCACACATATGGCACGCCGTACTGCCCCAAACCCGAAGGTTCAAAGGGCAGTTCAAGACGGTCACATAATCGAGTTAAGGTTTGTTGTCTTCTAGAGGGACCATTGCATTACTTGCACTACTTAGAATGTCCTTAAACCACAGAAAAATCCAACACTTGGAAAATTTCCGGCAGGGGAAAAGTTGGGTATTTATATCCGGTCGAACCTTTTAACATATTCTAAAATATCCGGAAAGCCACATAGACAAGGTTTGATAATCCGATCGAATCATCGATTCCCAATACAACCCCAGAACACTCAACTCTTGAGTCAAATTAAAAATTCCCAGAAAATTCAGCATAATAAAATAGGAATTACTGTGCAAAAATGGACAGATGATGTCATCAGATGGCGGCGGAACCGCCGCAGAAGCCAGGCTTCTGCCGCGGTTCCGCCGCGCCCTTTGCAGATCATGGGATAAATTTTGCATCGTAATTCTTAGAATTCCCTGCTGAATTTTTTAAGCATTTTTAATATGGAAAAATCCCAGATTTTAGAAAAAGTCCAGAGAGCATATCGGGAATTAGGGTTTCGGTTCGATCGGGTTTCAAACGTCGTCTAGACTTCGCCTAAGGCTCTAGCTAGGCTCTGATAGCACTGTAGGGTTCCTAGGCATGCTAATGAGGTCTCACAAGGTATCAACCATGCCAATTTCAAATTTTACGGGTGCCGAGAAACCCTAATACGGATCGTTGACTAGAAGTTTAGGCGAAAAACGAAACTAGTTAACAATTTAACTAAAAGAGAGAGGCTACAACCTTTGTATATCCGGTTCTCCACTTCCTTAGCTCCACGTAGGCATCCTTTCGCTGTCCATCTCGAATCCCGGACTCAATCGTCGGCTTGATCGGAGAAATGGGCGGGCTAGGTCGTCGGCTTCGTGCCGAAGATGATCTACGTCGAGGCATCACAAGTTCAAGCTCCAACTCCATCAAGTTGTGAAACTTGTGAAGAAAACACCCTATACTACTTGGCAAGAGGTAGAGGGTGAAGAAATAGGAGGTGGGTTCACTTTAGAATTGGATTTCTCACACTTTAGCTCAAGTTGCCATTAATGGACTTAAGCTTTTTCTTTGAAGATGAAGAAGAAGATGAAGCTAGAATATGATAAGTCTTAATTAAAATTGAAAAGTAAAATGAATACTTATCATATACTAACTAAGGTAGAGTGTAGAGAATTGATCATGGTTACTTGGAAGGGTTAGGGTTAAGCATGAAGACAATAATGGTTACAAAGTCAAAGCTTCATGAAGCTTCAACTAGAAACAAAGAAAGCCACCATTCTCATCAAAATCTTTTCCAAATAAATAAATAAACAAACAAATAAATAAATGAATAAGCAAAACCCTAATCATCAACTTAACCATGGTTTAATTCTATACACTTAACCAAATGAGCAAGTATCATCAAACATGATACAAACATGTGCACAAAAGTATATCACATATACAACTTGCACATCAAGTGAGAAAATCCATTTAAAGTGAACCAACACTAGCTAATGCAAAGTAATATATCAAATATATAATTATACATTAAATCAATACTTGATTTAACGATCCGGTCATATCGCATATAACCGACTAGTATCCTATGTATCGGCTTATCGAATCAGTCCTTGATTCGATATCAAGGTTATATCGAATATAACCAATCGATACATTCATCGCGAGAATGGAATACGGTATCACATACACGCATTATTCTCGGTCCTGCACATATCTCATATGCGCTCCTATTTCGTTTCTCTTGAGCCAGGAAACCTCTGTGTAGGACTCTAAAGACTGGTCAATACGCCGGTAGCAGATGATGATCATATCAAGCACCCACAAGCCGCAAGCGGTCTGCTAAACGTAATGGCCATCCGGGTATTGAGCGATCAGAAGATCAACGAGCTAGCCCGCTCACACTCCTGTGAATCCAACCAGTAACACTTACCGTACAGTCCGGTCTGTTCGTCTGATATGTCGCATATCAAGTCTAGGGGTGGTAAACGTCAGACCCCAATAACCGATAAGTCATGCCGATGTGAGGCTCATAACGGGTCGAGAAACTACTGGTAACACTTACCAGCAAATCTCTGATCAGCCCTGGCCAGGGACTTCCCTGTTACGGCCAAACGAGCACAGCGTAATATCAACCCCCAATACCGGGAGAGACGAAACCCTTCCTATCGCTCATTGCCTCCATGTGACTCGGGACTGTGCCCAAAGTCCACCATTTTGCACGCCCTCATGGACGTGGTAAGGTGGAGATAAAAGCACAATGGGAATCACACAAGACTCTATGACGATCTCGGGTCTACAGACTAACCTGCACAAGTGTCACCTGAGAACTGCCATCTGACGTGAGGTATAATACCATCTGGGAGTTCTCGGTGAGTCCGTCCAGTGTACCCAGTCTACACTGAGCACCCGTATACTATCTCTGATGTCAAACACCAATGGATATGGGATCATCCATCGCCCATCTCATGGGTCGAGAGGCGTATACGCTAGTCTACACTGGTATATCGATGCCCCGTCTCGATACACCCACGACTAGGGACCTTGAAGGATGTACCTATGGACTACCATGTCCCCACTAGTATGATCTGCATCACAGTCCAGGTAGTCAGGTACACATCCTAAGGGCTTTACCAACATGTAACTATAAGACAGTTTAAAGAGACAAGTGTACATGTTAAGATAAAGAGTAACCAGATAGCATACTATCATATCGAGAAAGAAAGTCATCTCTATATATGTCCAAGCATCCAATATAATATACATCATCTGTACAATACCGGCCTCTAGGGCATACATACAACTAACAATATATGCATAGACGGGATTCTATATAGATATGTGTTCACATAGGTATGGGACTATGTGTTCACATACGGTTTTCAGGATGATATATGGGATTGGGATGAGTCGATGAGTTTGATCTGAGGTTATGATATCGGTGATATGATAAAATTCGTAATTGAGATACGTCTTGATGCTTTAGAGGATTTTGGGGATGATGATGCTATAGGAATGGTGACACATTTATTAAGTGATCGACATGTGATTATGTTGCGAGATATGATATGCTATGATATGACAAGATAATTATGATAGGCCACATTTGGGTAATGTATACTCCTTTGTGATGATATATGATGATGATATCGATTTATACGAGACTGTCGATCAGTAGTCAAATCATAACTATACTGATGATGTTAGCATTGTACTAGACGTAGGTCAGTACCCTAGATGATGATCTTGATAAAGTGAATACTAGATGAATGATATGACAGATGCGATATTGACCCGTACCCAGATTTGGGGATGCCGTACGACGGATTTACGTACGAGCTACAAATTGATGTTTGATCCGCACTCTTGATTTGGGAATAACTGATTATAGAAATATGTTATCGGATATGATATTATCGAAGCGGGATCACCGACTATATATATATATATATATCGACTCAGAGGTTAGGAGGTTTCCCTTACTTACTGTTAGCTTTAGCTCAGCCTTATAGTGGTGTAGCTATAGGACTCTTATGACATTAGATGCAGTTTAGCTATCTTTGTATTTAGCATTCAGCTCCCGCATATTATTGTTGTTGCTCTGCATCACATATTGTTGTGATTCATATTTCATTATTGATATCATGCTGTTAGGACACCAACACCATTACTGATGATGCGCATGTACCACGTACACTTATTTGCCGGCTCATACACATCTTCATCGGTAATTTCCATGTCACGAACACTTAGAAAATATTTTTTCTTGATTTAGCTTGTTAGCTAGTAGTGACATGATATTAGTATGCTTACCTTATATGCCAGCTTGACATTGTAGTTATTACCTGTCACTTCATGCATACTGTTGTTCATTATATGCAGCATTCATGGATTCTCATGCTTATATTCATGGTTTTACATGTTATTGATTATTTAGATTCGGATTTCCATGATATTTTCTGGATTTAGGGGAAAACCGCAAAACTTATATAAACCGCTTTCTCTCTTTTTAAATAAAAAGTGCGGTTTTCCCATAATGTATGAGTCGTCCACCATGAGTTTGCTGATAGATTTCGAGACCCGATTCGAGGAGTGGAGGAACCGTTTCGGGTACATTGTAGGCCCGGTGCGGTACCCCGGGGCAAGAGGATCGTGTTGTTGACGTTGAGCCTGTGCAAGGGAGCACTACCGACCGGTGATATTACCTGACAAGTCGGATATCCGGAGGAAACCGTCGTAGTCATGAGATGGATGGTAGGGTCCGATCTGTACTGACGGTGCCCTGGATTTTTATGATTGAGATATTGAGGTACAGAGATTGTGATACAGAGATATCGAGATATTGGGATTTATGTTTTGTGCCGATGCTGGGCACAGGTTTCATGATGTTTTTCCACGATTTTGACTATATGCTCATATTTACATGCATGATCACATTGATCATACTTCATTTGTATATATAACAGGGTATGAGGGCACTGTTATATATATCCTTACACCAATATTAGTGGACTAGGACGCTAATATCATGAAACTCAATCATCAAAATCAATCATGCGAATAAATCGCCCAAAATACGCAAATCAAGTATGGCGGAATAGTCCCGCTCAAGCATATCCTCCAAGAATCTCTGGCCAACTGTCGTAGTCACTCATAGCATGTCTCGTCGACGATCCTGAAATCTGGCCTGCTGGTGTGTGTATCATGACCACTCCTAGGTCCAGGTCTTCTCGTAATTTATTCCAGAAAGGTCCTGTCGAGGTCTCTCCCAAATATCGTCTCTGCCGAACTGTCCGAATGTCATCGTCCTTTACTATATCAATTTCTTGTTCCGGAACGGCTGCATACTCATCGCGACTCCTTCTGGAAGGTAAATCCAAGTACCATGTCTCGGCATGCGCATCGCATCTCTGATGTCGGCGGAGTGGAACGTCATCTCATCTAGATCTGGTACGAACCTCTTACTTCACTTTTCTATAATGTCGTCTGCTTTGGACTCGTCTCGTCGCGGCTGCATGGACTGAGCTCCAACGGCTATCCTCGGATCGGGAGTCTCCCAAGAAATGCATCTCATCACCTACCATCCGAATTAAGTCGAACCATCCAATCGATTGTCAAAACCTCATAATCCCCCAAGGGCTCAACATCTTGGGCACAGTTTAATAGTATCGAGTACATACCACAGTATCGGTGGTCCAGCCGTAGAAGGGCAAACCCAAGCCTCACTAATGGCGCCGCGGAACTGCCGCAAACCCTAAGGTTCAAAGGCTTTCACACGGTCATTATGTCGAGTTAGGGTTTCATTCTTCTAGAGGGACCATAGAATTGCCTGCATGTCTTTCCGACTACTTAAACTTGGAAAAATAGGTTTCTGACATTCGATCGTCTCTGTCGACTCTCAACGTCTCCGCGTGAAGTCGTCTCTAGCTGGAATCAATCTATCTGATGACCTCGCATCGGGGTAGGTGAATGATCCACATGTCCTAGTCATTCATCCTCGATGATTAGCGACCTTCTAACATCTCTTAGTACAACTCGTACTGCAATAGCTCCAGCATCTGGGGCAATATCTCGTCGTTCGCAGCAATAACTGGCTCACTGGTCTGCACGCTGAATAGTGCCTCAACCATCATGAATGAGCAATACACCAACGGTCATCAAAATCTGGCTGGCCTCTGTCGGTGGCCCAATCCTCTGGTACTGATCGACACGTCCGAGAAATCTCATAAAGGCGATCCGCCAAACGCTCGTGGCGCGAAACACAGTAAAAAGACACATCTCCGCAATCGTGTGTCGCCAAAATTACGCCCTGGTCAGTCCTCGTTCGTGACGAGCTTGTGCTGACCGCAATTCTAACCGTAGCTCTCCCTGCCCGTAATCGTGGCAGCAAACCGTAACTGGTACCGATGAAGCTAGATCAGGAATGAATATAATACTGAACAAAGAATGTACATCCTAAGGCTTCTTAAGTGGAGTAGCGTATCGTAAGTATGCCGCGGAACATACTCACGGTACGTCACTCTACTTTAGTCACCTATTCCATCAACCAGGGGTCATTCTACGCTCCGAAGGTAAAACCTAACGCTCTGATACCAACTTTGTCACGTCCCGAAAGTACGGAAAATGACCGGCACTTAAACTACGAAACGTCTCGAGGCGTACGTAATCTAAGTAAGCTGAAAACCCAGAAATCCAAACCAAGAAAAGTAGTAGAGTGAAGGAAAACCAATTTAAAATCAAGCAGTTTTAATAGCATAAGCCGAATTATGCAGTTTTAAAAAAACATCAAGTATTTCCTGAAAATTTCGGCAGAGTCTCCTTTGTAAATACTGGCTCCCAAACGGGATACAACATGAATAGTATACGAAATCAATAAAAAGGCATCCCCAAGCGGGAGCTAGCTCTTCGTCAATCGACGGTCACAACCACACAAGCAATATAATATACAACGCCAAGGGCAAGGATCAAAACTCAAAAAGAACTCAAAACAGAAAGAAAACCATAGAAATACAACACGCGACTCTAAGGTCGAAAGAATAACCTCACTGGTCTCTATCTCGAAAATAATACATGTTTGGTTGATGGAACTTCTAGATACAACAGAATAATAATATACAAGATATATAATGGGGGTACGATACAAGTAAACCCACCTACTAGCAAATCACCCGAAGGAAACTATGCCCGTAAGCCGTAATGAAACCTGTACGGCAAACCTGCAAGAAACTGGGGCACAACGGGGTTGAGTTGCCAACTCGTGAATAGAAAAAAATATCTACGCACAGAAATCGCATAAATAACGCAACCTAGGTCAATGATCCTAATATATCCTCAAATATATGAATAACATGTAGCCTATAACAATGGCTAAGGTAATATCTAACCCGAGTGTGATCTCATGTGCCCGTGTCAGTGCCTCAGGTAGCAATATATCATATGAATGAGGTATGAATGCATGAAAACAGAGTACATGTAAATGAAGAAACTGTTTTCATAAATTAGTGAGATTTCCTTTGTATTTTTAAAATGAGGTATCATAATGAAATCAGCCAAAAACTGTGCCTAGCATCGGCACAAAACGTAATCCCAATGTCTCGATATCTCTGTATCACAGTCTCTGTACCTCAATATCTCGAAATCTCAATGTCTCAATCACAATATCTAGGGCGCCGTCAGTCCAGACCGGCCCCTACCATCCATCTCAAGACCACGACGGTATCCTCCGGATATCCGACGGTCGGGTAAAATCACCGGTAGGTAGTCTCTCCCTGCCAGGCTCATCGTCATCACCACGAGCTTCTTGCCCCGGGGTACCTTACCGGGTCCACCATGTACCCGAAACGGTTCATCCAACTCCTCGAATCGGGTCTCGAAATCCATCAGCAAATTAATGGTGGACGACTCATACATCATGGGAAAAACCGTGCTTTTCATTTAAAAAGAGAAAGAAGAAGTTTGTATATGTTTTGCGGTTTTCCCCAAATCCAGAAAATCTTATGGAAATCCGAATCCAAACCCTTAATAGCACGTAAAAAGTGAATATAAGCATGAGAATCCATGAATGCGGCATAACAATGAATAACGGTATGCATGAAGCGACAGTAATAACTACAATATCTAAGCTGGCATATAAGGTAAGTACACTAATATCATGTCAAACTACTAGCTATCAAGCGAAGTTAAGCAATAATATTTTCTAGGGTGTGCGTGACATGGCAATTACCGATGAAGATGTGTGTGAGCCGGCAGGTAAGTGTAGGTGGTACATAATGGTGCTGGTGTCCTAACAACATAATATCAACAATGCAATATGAAATAACAATGTAAGTATGCGATGCGGAGCGAGCAACCATAATGAGCGGGAGCTAAATATTAAACAATGGTGCCATTTGAAATAACACGAATCGCGGGGTTTTGAAAATAGGGGCTACGGTGGTTTTTTTAAGAAAGGATACGTCTTTTGAAATATCCGTAGATCCCTTGACCTATCTTTTAAAATAACCACGATCCGCTAGTTTTGAAATAGGTAGGAGTCTAATCTAATCTAACAACTACACTAAACTATACGGCTGAACTAACAAGCTGAACTACAGGTAAGGAAACCGCCTATCATCTGAGTCGATACATATACATACCTGTATATGTATAGTCGGTGATCCTGCCTCAATAATATCACATCCGATACCATATCTATAATCAGGCATCCCAAGTCAAGAGTGCGGATAAATCATTAATATAGCTCGTACGTAAATCTGTCGTACGGCATCCCAAATCTTGGTACATGTCAATATCATATTCCTCACACTATTTTTCTGGTATCCTCTTTATCCAAGATCATAGTCTAGGGTACTGACCTATGCCTAGTACAATACTAATATCCTCAATATACTCATGATCTGACTACTGATCGACAATCTCGTATAAACCGATATCATCAGCATATATCATCATCAAGGGGTATACATCGCCCAATACGGCCTAGTACCAATATCCTAGCATAACATATCTCATATCACGATCACATGTCAACCATTTTATTAATAACACTATTCACCCGTATCGTCGTCCCAATATCCGCTATAACACCAGGACGTACCTCAAGTACGAATCCTGCCATATCACCGATATCACAACCACAAAACAAATCTCATCGACTCAGCTCAATCCCAAGTATCATCCTCAAATCCGTATGTGAACACATAGTCCCATACCAATGTGAACACATAACTATAAAGAATCCCATGAGCACATATAAATAGGAATGTATGCAAGTATGTATGAGATATATGTGGGACCGAGAATAGGAGCGCATATGAGATATGTGCGGGACCGAGAATAATACCAGTATATGATACTGTATTCGACTCTCGCGTTGTGACATTGATCGGTTATATGCGATATAGCCAAGTTATCGGATCAAGTGTTGATTCGATAAGTTGTTACTGATGATACCAGTCGGTTATATGCGACATGACCGGATCATTGAATCAAGTGTTGATTTAATGATTTAATGCATAATTATATATTTGATATATTACTTTGCATTAACTAGTATCGGTTCACTTTAAATGGATTTTCTCGCTCGGGTGTGCACATTGTATATACGATATAGTTTTGTGCACTTACTTGTATCATGTTTGATGATACATGGTTTTTGGTTAAGTGTATAGAATTAAACTATAGTCAAGATGATGATTAGGGTTTTGCATATTCTTTTAATTATTTGCTTATTCATTTTGGAAAATAATTAAAGCATAAAAGAAGAAAAACAAATTGGTTTTCTTTCTTTATTCTTCATAAAGCTTATTGAAGCTTCATGAAACTTTGACCACTTAACCATTTTGTCTTCTTCTTTTGACCCTAACCATAGATCTAACCTAAGTTAATTTTCTACACCTAACCATGGTGAAAATTATGATAAGATTATTATTCTTTTCTATTCTAAATTAATCTTATCATAACTTTCTTCTTCTTCTTCTTCATCTTCTTCTTTGAAGAAGCTTGAGGTCATCAATGGTGGATTGATGATTTGAGTGAGAAATCCAATTCTAAAGTCTACCCACTTCCTATTTCTTCATCCTCTACCTCTTTCCAAGTAGTAGAGTGTGTTTTCTTCACAAGTTTCTTGACTTGGTGAAGTCGGAGCTTGATATAGCGATGCCTCGACGTAGATCATCTTCGGCATGGACATCGACGACCTAGCTCGCTTATTCTCCGATGAAGTCGACGCTAGAGCCCGGATTCTTTTTGGACAGCAGAGAGGACTTCGTTGCGGAGCTATGGAGGTGGAGCACCGGATCTACAAAGGTTGTATATCCGTTTTCTCATAGTTAAGTGTTAACTAGTTAGCTTTTTCGCCTAGTTTTCTAGCAAACGATCCGTAGTCGGGTCTCTCGGCACCCATAAATTTTTGTATTGGCATGTTCGATGCCTTGTGAGACCTCATTAGGGTGCCTAGGAACCCTACAGTGGTATCAGAGACTAGCTAGAGTCTTAGGCGAAGTCTAGACGGAATTTGAAGTCCGAACGACCCGAAAACCCAAACCGGAATATGCTCTCTGGATTTTTTCCGAAAATGCGGATTTTTGTGAATTAAAAATTCCTAAAAAATTCAATAAATAATTATAAGAATTACTGTGCAAACTCAGGCGAAAGATTCATCCAACAGAGCGCGGAACCGCGGCAGAAGCCCAGCTTATGCAGCGGTTCCGCGGCTAGGTTGTGACGTCATCACATATTTTCTGCACAGTAATTCCTATTTAATTATTCTGGATTTTATGGGAATATTTAAAATTTATTCCAGAGTTGAATGTTCTGGGTTGTTTTGGGGATTCGGTGTATCGATTGGAGTATCAAATTTTGTCTGTGCGGCTTTCCAGATAATTTTAGAATATGTTAAAAAGTTCGACCGGATATAAATACCCAATTTTTCCCCTGTCGGGAAATTTCCAAGTGTTGGATTTTTCCGTAGTTTAACGACGTTCTAAGTAGTGCAAGTAACTCGATGGACCCTCTAGAAGACAACAAACCTTAACTCGATTATGTGACCGTCTTGAACTGCCCTTTGAACCTTCGGGTTTGGGGTAGTACGGCGTGCCACATGTGAGGCGTTGGCTTGACCTTTCTACGGCTGGACCGTTGGTACTGAGGCACGAACGGAATGTTGTTAGACTTGTTTCAAGTGTTGATCTGTATCGGGAAAACTTGGGTGTTCGATTGTTCGATCGGAAAGTTTAACATTTTCTGTTTATCCGGAATGGGATACAATAATTGGAATTCACAATAAGTTATGAGATAACTGAATGAATATTATAAAAATAGCAGTTTAGTCTCACTTGAACGGTTGCCACGGAATTTTGATGTGATCAAAAGTCCGTCGCAATCACGTAGCGTACGCGGATACTCGCCGGGTAAACTTAATAGACAGCCTCACTCCATAGCCCCGACCAAGTGACTGTAGGAGAACCCCGTCGCCGAAAGCATCCGTTCGGGTGCTCGCGGCAGCGGTGTTCAGCCTTGGTGCACTTCGTCGACGGTATCAGGGGTGCGGCCGTCTACTGAAGTTTGCGACGAGCATTCGATCAGGATGCCGGGAATTTTGTTGAATTGCCCGACTTGATATTGAAAAGTGTTTTCGATTATGAGACTAAAATGCGGGGTTTATAATTGTTAGGCATGTCTACTGAAGTTTGCGCTCCTATTTCGTTTCGCTTGAACCAATGTGAACACATAATTATAAAGAATCCCATGAGCACATATCACATACTCACCTGGTCCTCGCTCGCCAGTGCCGACGTCGCCACGCGCTTGCTTGTCGTCTCGAAGTCCACATGGGGTACCTACATATCATAACGCACCGTATCGCATTAAAATCCGACTCATGACCAAAACGACTCACGAATCCCACATAGGTCAAAACCTATGGTTTGCTTCCACAAATCAATCTAAAAACCCTCGACGTCGGCGTACAAACGCCAAACCATCGAGAAAAACCCAAACACACTCATTTGTACAATCACAAGAACTAATTATAATATGAAATAGGTTGCAATTCACAAAAACCTCAAACTCACTTTAAAAGCTATTTTTCCAAAAATCTAGCAAGCAAAATTTACCCGTTTTTGTACAAAACATGATGTTTTAAAAAAACTAATGGCCATAAGGCTCACTAACCATCTTAATTAAGTCATACCAATGTTAATTAGATTTTAAACTTAATTCTTAATATCAATCTCAAAAGTCTAGTTTCCAAACATAACCAATTTTAACAATTTCATAGCAAAAATGCACAAACTACAATCTAGCTTAGATTTGCATGATCTAAAGCATTAAACTACACTTAATAATGTTAATGAAGTCATGAAAAATCTAATTAGATTTTTAGTCTAACATTTGCAATAAATTTCCAAAACCTAGTTTGCATAAAATTCCAATTTTAACAATTACAAGCCTCAATTAGTAAACTAGCAACTAGGTTAGTTTTAGCATCACATTAACATGTTAATCCACTCATTTTAACCATGATTACATGATAAGAACCCTAATTGCAATTCAAAACCCTTTCTTGAATTTTCTAAATAAGCAAATAAACCTAATAAACACCTAATTAGCTTCACTTGAAGTATGATAGCAACAATTAAGTAACTAATCAATAATCAAACCATGGAACAAAGATTTATACCTCACAAAACTTGTAGATCTACATGCAAATTAGCCTCCCAAATTAGCTTCTATACCCTAAGATCCATGCTAGATGAGCTAAAGAATAATGGGTAAGTGTTGGATTTGGATTTAGCTTTGATTTTTTTGTGGATTTGAAGCATTTTTGGTGAATTTTTTGATGAGAAATGAGAAGGGGAAATGAAGGGGCTGCTGCTGTTGGGGGAGGGAAAGGAGCTCGGCTACAATGGGGGGAGTGAGAGGAAAGAGAGTGAGGTAGTGAAAAAGTCATCTAGTCAACCCAAGGTCAAAGTCATACCCCTTTTTGACTTCATTCCTTACTCTTTCCTTTTTCTTTTATCAGTTCTTTTCTCATGAAGTGTGTGCGTGAGGGGCAGCCATGTCCTTGTGGATGGGTGTGTGTGGGTGAGTGGGTTGGGAAAGGATAAATGTTATACCCCAATTCCATTAACACTAATTTCACCGAAAAAAGCTTTTTTCTTCGATATTTTCTAAACCGTTTTGGAAAACGATTTCGTTTCAAAAACCACATGACAAAATTTTATTTAATGTTTTATGATGCACAAAATTTGTTTCAACTCATTCCAATTTGTAATTTTCCCTAATTAAATATATTAGTGACGGCTTAAAATAATATTAAAATAATTAATTTCGGAAAAAATTTCAGAAAATTTGAAATTTCACCAGTGGGTCAATAAACACCAAATAATAGCAATTACATAGCTAGAATATGTATATTTAATTTTATAATAAAGATATTTGTATTTTGACTTTTTACAGAAAACCCCCTTATTTTACCGATTTTCCGAAATTTCACCGAAACGATTTTCAAAACGCTACAACCGACCGGTGATATTACCTGATAAGTCGGATATCCGGAGGATACCGTCGTAGTCATGAGATGGATGGTAGGGGCCGATCTGTACTGACAGCCCCTTGGATTTTTATGATTGAGATATTGAGGTACAGAGATTGTGATACAGAGATATCGAGATATTGGGATTTATGTTTTGTGCCGATGCTGGGCACAGGTTTCATGATGTTTTTCCACGATTTTGACTATATGCTCATATTTACATGCATGATCATATTGATCATACTTCATTTGTATATATAACAGGGTATGAGGGCACTGTTATATATACCCTTACACCAATATTAGTGGAATGGGACGCTAATATATGTGTATTGATATCACTTTAAAAACTTCATCATACTTTCATGCATTCATACATCATCCATTTATACAATGCTACCTGAGGCACTGACATGGTCATATGGGATTATACTTGGGTTAGATATTTACCCTAGCCATTGTTATAGGTTGCTGGTTATTTATATTTGAGGTTTATATATATATTGATCGTATGACCTAGGATTGCATCATACATGCGATTTCTGTTCATAGATCTTTTTCTACTCACGAGTTGGCAACTCACGCCCGTTGTGCCCCAGTTTATTGCAGGTGTTGCCGTACGGGTTTCATTACGGCTTTGCGGGCACAACTTCTTGTTAGTTATATGTATGCCCTAGAGGCCATTACTGTACATAGGATGTATATTGTAGTGGATGCTGGGACGTATATAGGGAGGACTTTCTTGCTCGACATGATAGTATGCTATCTGGTTGATCTTTACCTTAACGTGTATACTGTTTGTCTCTCTGTTACATGTTGGTAAAGCCCTTAGGATGTATACTTGACTACCTGGACTATGATGCGGATCATACTAGTGGGGATATGGTAGTCTATAAGTACATCCTTCAAAGTCCCTAGTCGTGGGTGTATCGAGACGGGGCATCGATATATCAGAGTAGACTAGCGTATACCTTCTCGACCCATACAGATGGGCGATGGATGATCCCATATCCATTGGTGTTTGACATCAGAGATGATATACGGGTGCTCAGTAGAGACTGGGTACACTGGACGGACTCGCCGAGAACTCCCAGATGGTATTATACCTCACGTCAGATGGCAGTTCTCTGGTGACACTGGTACAGAGTAGTCTGTTGACCCGAGATCGTCATAGAGTCTTGTGTGGTTCCCACTGTGCTTTGATTTCCATCTTACCACGTCCAAGAGGGCGTGCAAAACGGTGGTTTTTGGGTACAGTCCCGAGTCACATGGAGGCAATGAGCGATAGGAGGGGATTCGTCTCTCCCGGTATAGGGGGTTGATGTTGTGCTGTGTTCGATTGGCTATAACAGGAAATCCCTGGCCAGGGTTGCTGAGATTTACTGGTAAGTGTTACCTGTAGTTTCTCGAATTGTTATAGACCTCATATCGACACGACTTATCGAGCTATTGGGGTCTGACGTTAACTACCCCTAGGCGAGATATGCGACATATCAGACGATCTGACCGGACTGTACGGTAGTGTTACTGGTTGGATTCACTGGAGTGTGAGCGGGCTTGCTCGTCGATCTTCAGATCGCTCAATACCCGGGTGGCCATTACGTTTAGCAGACCGCTTGCGGCTTGTGGATGTTTGATATGATCATCATCCACTGCCGGCGTATTGACGAGTCTTTAGAGTCCTACAGAGAGGTTTCCTGGCTCAAGCGAAACGAAATAGGAGCGCATATGAGATATGTGCGGGACCGAGAATAATACCAGTATGTGATACTGTATTCGACTCTCGCGTTGTGACATTGATCGGTTATATGCGATATAGCCAAGTTATCGGATCAAGTGTTGATTCGATAAGTTGTTACTGATGATACCAGTCGGCTATGTGCGACATGACCGGATCATTAAATCAAGTGTTGATTTAATGATTTAATGCATAATTATATATTTGATATATTACTTTGCATTAACTAGTATCGGTTCACTTTAAATGGATTTTCTCGCTCGGGTGTGCACATTGTATATACGATATAGTTTTGTGCACTTACTTGTATCATGTTTGATGATACATGGTTTTTGGTTAAGTGTATAGAATTAAACTATGGTCAAGATGATGATTAGGGTTTTGCATATTCTTTTAATTATTTGCTTATTCATTTTGGAAAATAATTAAAGCATAAAAGAAGAAAAACAAAATGGTTTTCTTTCTTTATTCTTCATGAAGCTTATTGAAGCTTCATGAAACTTTGACCACTTAACCATTTTGTCTTCTTCTTTTGACCCTAACCATAGATCTAACCTAAGTTAATTTTCTACACCTAACCATGGTGAAAATTATGATAAGATTATTATTCTTTTCTATTCTAAATTAATCTTATCATAACTTTCTTCTTCTTCTTCTTCATCTTCTTCTTTGAAGAAGCTTGAGGTCATCAATGGTGGATTGATGATTTGAGTGAGAAATCCAATTCTAAAGTCTACCCACTTTCTATTTCTTCATTCTCTATCTCTTTCCAAGTAGTAGAGTGTGTTTTCTTCACAAGTTTCTTGACTTGGTGAAGTCGGAACTTGATTTAGCGATGCCTCGACGTAGATCATCTTCGGCATGGACATCGACGACCTAGCTCGCTTATTCTCCGATGAAGTCGACGCTAGAGCCCGGATTCTTTTTGGACAGCGGAGAGGACTTCGTTGCGGAGCTATGGAGGTGGAGCACCGGATCTACAAAGGTTGTATATCCGTTTTCTCACAGTTAAGTGTTAACTAGTTAGCTTTTTCGCCTAGTTTTCTAGCAAACGATCCGTAGTCGGGTCTCTCGGCACCCATAAATTTTTCTATTGGCATGTTCGATGCCTTGTGAGACCTCATTAGGGTGCCTAGGAACCCTACAGTGGTATCAGAGACTAGCTAAAGCCTTAGGCGAAGTCTAGACGGAATTTGAAGTCCGAACGACCCGAAAACCCAAACCGGAATATGCTCACTGGATTTTTTCCGAAAATGCGGATTTTTGTGTATTGAAAATTCCTAAAAAATTCAATAAATAATTATAAGAATTACTGTGCAAACTCAGGCGAAAGATTCATCCAACAGAGCGCGGAACCGCGGCAGAAGCCCAGCTTATGCGGCGGTTCCGCGGCTAGGTTGTGACGTCATCACATATTTTCTGCACAGTAATTCCTATTTAATTATTCTGGATTTTATGGGAATATTTAAAATTTATTCCAGAGTTGAATGTTCTGGGTTGTTTTGGGGATTCGGTGTATCGATCGGAGTATCAAATTTTGTCTGTGTGGCTTTCCACATAATTTTAGAATATGTTAAAAAGTTCGACCGGATATAAATACCCAATTTTTCCCCTGTCGGTAGATTTCCAAGTGTTGGATTTTTCCGTAGTTTAACGACGTTCTAAGTAGTGCAAGTAACTCGATGGACCCTCTAGAAGACAACAAACCTTAACTCGATTATGTGACCGTCTTGAACTGCCCTTTGAACCTTCGGGTTTGGGGTAGTACGGCGTGCCACATGTGAGGCGTTGGCTTGACCCTTCTACGGCTGGACCGTTGGTACTGAGGCACGAACGGAATGTTGTTAGACTTGTTTCAAGTGTTGATCTGTATCGGGAAAACTTGGGTGTTCGATTGTTCGATCGGAAAGTTTAACATTTTCTGTTTATCCGGAATGGGATACAATAATTGGAATTCACAATAAGTTATGAGATAACTGAATGAATATTATAAACATAGCAGTTTAGTCTCACTTGAACGGTTGCCACGGAATTTTGATGTGATCAAAAGTCCGTCGCAATCATGTAGCGTACGCGGATACTCGCCGGGTAAACTTAATAGACAGCCTCACTCCATAGCCCCGACCAAGTGACTGTAGGAGAACCCCATCGCCGAAAGCATCCGTTCGGGTGCTCGCGGCAGCGGTGTTCAGCCTTGGTGCACTTCGTCGACGGTATCAGGGGTGCGGCCGTCTACTGAAGTTTGCGACGAGCATTCGATCAGGATGCCGGGAATCTTGTTGAATTGCCCGACTTGATATTGAAAAGTGTTTTCGATTATGAGACTAAAATGCGGGGTTTATAATTGTTAGGCATGTGATGTCTAAGTAATTCATTTGGTCAGGCATGCGATGTCTGTGGCGATTGCGGATTCCAACTGTTGTAGTTTTACACTTTCTTTTCTGTGACCGTAAGTGTAATATGTGATATCGCCGGTTTCGTTGCTATATGTCAACGACAATTGGGATGGACATATTTACTTACGTTGATGACATGTGATGTTATGTGTTGCTGGATATGTTATATTGGATCGTCATGTTTGAATAGCCGGGGGTTTTTATGTGAGATGAGTGTTTTTCATTTTCATTCATGTAAAAACTTGTATGTAATATTCTTTTATTGGGGCACTTCCAGGTTGCGGAAGATGTCACCGTTTGTATATTATTTACTTTTCCGCATTAGGATAGACCCAAGGAGGTGAGCACAAGTAACCGGGTTCTGGAGTCCAGTGGGAGACCAACTCGAGGAGTCGAGTCCGGGTCTCCTAACTCTAGAATTGGTAGGGTTGCTTGCCACTCTCGTAGGGGTCTAGGGGTGTGGGTTTGGCTATTCATCACGACCGTGGAATCCGTGTTTTATACTGGCTCGTATTGAAAACACGGACGTCCTAGTATATCCAATATTTCATATGTTTCTTCTGCTGCGATATCTGTGATGTGATCATGTGTTTCTGTGATGGATATAGTATATAGTATATATGATATATTATATAGACGTTACTTATGTTTTACACCCGCGCTAGCCCTGCCCTGCTCTGTCGTTAGTTACCTAACCTAACGGTGCACGAGGGGACATCGAGGCGAATGCGGATGGCATAAGTGTACGTCATATCTATCTGTGATGTTTAGGTACTTAAATGATGGGACTTCATTAATATGATTAATGAAATAAAAGAAACCTAAGATGTTGTAGAATCAAATTTCAAAATAAAACAGGTAGCTACAGTTTTTGCTTTGCACAGCGGTATATGAGATATATCCTGCACCTTATTCGATAAGGAAAGGACCGAGATCCCTTCACCGGGAGTGACTCCTTTAGCAATAACTGGAAGATGCTACAAACTCGGTTTGTCTTTTGATTGCTTTTAAGTGTTTTTGCTTTGCACAGTGATATATGTGATATATCCCGCACCTTATTCGACGAGGAAAGGACCGACGATCCCTTCACCGGGAGTGACTCCTTTAGCAAAACTAGAAAAGCCTCAAAAGCACTCCATTTCAAAATCATTTGATTCTACAACGATATCAAGTTCATTACGCAATAGGTTTTCAGAAAAACCTGTCGTAGCCCTCCGTCATTTCAGATAAGTAATAGTTAGTATTCGTGCTACGTTTGTTGGCCTGCGTCAAGGCGTAGTGTGCGGTAGCTAACTGGTGCTTATCTGCATAAGCATATGATGTGATTGGATTAGGGTAGTCGTGCGACTTTGTTGGCCTGCGTCAAGGGTCGTGCGGGTGGATTTAATTCAATCAGGAAATGACGGGTTGAACTTGACTAGCGGACTATGGTTTGTTGGCCTGCGTCAAGGTCATAGGACGCTAGGGGCAAAATATTATCGGGAATTTCAAGTGTTGAGATTTGCAATGAGATTGCATACCTTTTATGAGATAGTTGGATCCCGATACCCGCTGCGAGTAAGAGTTACTCTTGGGAGAGTTTTATACATTACGATTAGCCGATCAAGTAGGTGTCTAGAAAGGTGTCAACGGGGTTACGCCTCTGGGAAAACGAGGTTTACATTAATTAGGTTCGTGCGAAAGCACGGGGGACCTCCCTCAAAGTACCGACACTGGCCTGGCAGAAAGATTGGCGAACTTGTAGTGTGTAATTAATCCCGGCTAGTCTTTCCTTTTAGGGTTTGAAGGAAGATTTGATAAAAAGCAGTGGGAGCCATCCTGATTAGATAAAATAATAACCAATCTATTCTTGACAGAGCGCACGCTGAGTGTTTTCTTCTCTCTCTCTCCAGGTAGTGACCATATCACGCCTTAATCAAGATAATGATACGGAATATTGACCGAACCCGCTTGTTATACTGAGCTGGGGAACGTTGGTCCCGCTCCAACTTATAATTGTTATAAGACAGAGCAGGAAATTGGGGAATACCAGATTTCCCGTGCCGCCCAAACGAAGAGGGTGCATGCTGATGCATCATCTTCGGGTGTGTTCATTATACAGAACTGTTTCTCAGTATCCTCCGCATCCTAGGTATATGATACCGGATCAGGATCCCAGATATGTAATCTGTTACATAGGGCTACAAAAGGGTAGAAAAACTGAGAACGGGTGATAAGTTTCATGAGACAGAAAACGGGGCAAGAGTTGCAGCCAAGTCTGTTGGTCACTGTCACCCTGTATTACGAATACATTGATTCTGAACAAATGTTATTAGATACCGAACCTGATATACAAAATCATATCTATCTCTTTATTAGTAAAGAAATGATATAATTTTGTATTGATGGATAATGTTTTGAACATTTCCTATAGCAAAAGTTGATCGGTTCAGGCACGTTATCTAAAAGCGTTGATGTTCTAAATCAAACTACAGTTCTTAGTATATGGAACACACACAAGAGGAAGAGTTCAGAAATGAACGAATTCTTCTTGAGGTATAGTAGACTAGGTCAGATCAATGTGACCCGACTAGCTGGAGTTACATTTAGATGCATATTTAAATCAGTTTGAATTTACATCTTGTGAAACTCGCCAGTCATGTCACAAAGATATAATGACCATAGCTCCGTTTACTAGAAACAGAGAAAGAGTTGGTGAACTCTTGGGATAATGCATGTTGATGTATGTAAGGTCCCCTGTCTACACATGCCAAGACTGGTTCTTTGTACTTCATTACATTCTCTGATAATCTCTCGAGATTCAGACATATGTTCCTGTTGAAACACAAGTCCGAACCTTTTGAGATACTCACAGAATATAAGTTAGAAGTAGAGAACCAAAATACGGGTATAAGTATTATGTCGTTTGATGTGATCAATGGGGAGAATACTTGAGCACGGAAACCCTGGACTATTCTAAAGGAGAACGAGATTCTCTCTCAGCATTACTCCTCCGTATACACCATGGCACGATGGTATATCGGGGTGGAGCTATCTCACCCTATATGATAAGGTGTGCTCTATGATGAGTACTACTGAGTTACCTATTTCCTTTTTGGGAGTTATGCACTTGAGAAGCTGCGTACCTATTGAATAGGGTTTGAATCAAATCAGTTTCCTACCACTTCATATATGATATGGAAAGGGAAGAGCCCATATCTTAAGTTAGTTAAGATTTGGGGTTGACCGGCCTATGTCTAAAAGCAAAATCCGGACAAGCTCGAGGCAAGGTCTGTAATGTAGAACTGGAAATGTTCCAGCTATACAAACTACAGCACATGATTTGATAGAACCAAAGGATTCAGTAGATTCCAACGAACCTCAGCCTCTCCGCCGATCTAGTAGAGTTCCTCACCCACCTGAGAGATACTTCGGTTTCTCTATGACAGTGGGAGCGAGGATTACATCATAAGATGATGACCCAACTAGTTTCGAGCTGTCCATCAGGAGTGAGACTCTGTGAGAATGGCTGGATGTTTATCGATCTGAGATGGAATCCTTATACACCGACAAAGTATGGACTTTAGTTGCTATATCTGAAGGGTTAAATCCCCATCAGGAGCAAGTATATCTTGAGAAGATTACTTGGTGTACATGGAAAAGTTGAGACTTTCAAAGCTAGACTTGTTAAAGGTTTTCGTCATTGACCAGGCGTGGATAATGATGAAACCTTTTCCCGTACCTGTGCTTAAGTCCATCCAGATCCTACTTGTCACGGCTACATACCATGACTACGATATCTGGTGGTTGGGTGTCATGACTGCTTTTCTAAATGATGTTTTAGAAGAGTGCGTCTATAAGTACACAGCCAGAGGGCTTCGTAGACAGTGGGAGCAGTGGAAACGTGTGCAAGATGCTTTATAGGATAAAGCAGGCATCGCGGAGTTGGAACATCTGTTTTGATGTATTAGTCAAAGAAGTTGACATCATCAAAATGGTAGATGAACCTTGTATAAACAAAAAGGTAGTAGGGAGTATGGTGACGATCCTCGTAGAGTACGTGGATGACATACTCTTGATAGGGAAGGAGTTTCCTATGCTACGCTCGGTCAATCTCCGTTTATCACAATGATTCTCCATATAGGATCATAATGATACCTACTAACTCCTGGATTTTGGATCTATGAGATAGATCTAAATGGATGTTAATATTCTCACTAGTTGTAGTGAGATGGTATCAATTGATCCTGGGGAGAATCACTGGAAGGGTTCCATGGTGATAAAGACGACTGAATGTCAGTCGCAGGCATTGTCTTTACCCTCAGTAAAGGGACGGTATGTTGGAAGAGTTCCAAGCTAGATACCGTGGCGTACTAGACGATAAAGGCAGGATACATCGCTACTTAAGATGCTACCAAAGAGGCTGTTTGGGTGTATATTGGTTCATGAGATGAACTACGTTCCTACCATTGTGAGACAATGGAGTTGTGGCTCATGCCGAGGAACGCCGGTCCCATCAGTGATCCAGACATATTCTATGGCAGTATCACTTGATCATGGAGATGGTTGATCTCCAGGGAGATCGAGGTTAGGAGAGTAGACTCAGAGGACAACACAGCGGATCCACTCATAAAGGCCTGTTCCCAGAGAGAGACTTTTATGGGATGGTTGAGTATGAGATACTACAACCACTGCTACAGATGGCCCTAGTGCAAGTGGGAGATTGTTAGTTATATGTATGCCCTAGAGGCCATTGCTGTACATAGGATGTATATTGTAGTGGATGCTGGGACGTATATAGGGAGGACTTTCTTGCTCGACATGATAGTATGCTATCTGGTTGATCTTTACCTTAACGTGTATACTGTTTGTCTCTCTGTTACATGTTGGTAAAGCCCTTAGGATGTATACTTGACTACCTGGACTATGATGCGGATCATACTAGTGGGGACATGGTAGTCTATAAGTACATCCTTCAAAGTCCCTAGTCGTGGGTGTATCGAGACGGGGCATCGATATATCAGAGTAGACTAGCGTATACCTTCTCGACCCATACAGATGGGCGATGGATGATCCCATATCCATTGGTGTTTGACATCAGAGATGATATACGGGTGCTCAGTAGAGACTGGGTACACTGGACGGACTCGCCGAGAACTCCCAGATGGTATTATACCTCACGTCAGATGGCAGTTCTCTGGTGACACTGGTACAGAGTAGTCTGTTGACCCGAGATCGTCATAGAGTCTTGTGTGGTTCCCACTGTGCTTTGATTTCCATCTTACCACGTCCAAGAGGGCGTGCAAAACGGTGGTTTTTGGGTACAGTCCCGAGTCACATGGAGGCAATGAGCGATAGGAGGGGATTCGTCTCTCCCAGTATAGGGGGTTGATGTTGTGCTGTGTTCGATTGGCTATAACAGGAAATCCCTGGCCAGGGTTGCTGAGATTTACTGGTAAGTGTTACCTGTAGTTTCTCGAATTGTTATAGACCTCATATCGACACGACTTATCGAGCTATTGGGGTCTGACGTTAACCACCCCTAGGCGAGATATGCGACATATCAGACGATCTGACCGGACTGTACGGTAGTGTTACTGATTGGATTCACTGGAGTGTGAGCGGGCTTGCTCGTCGATCTTCAGATCGCTCAATACCCGGGTGGCCGTTACGTTTAGCAGACCGCTTACGGCTTGTGGATGTTTGATATGATCATCATCCACTGCCGGCGTATTGACGAGTCTTTAGAGTCCTACACAGAGGTTTCCTGGCTCAAGCGAAACGAAATAGGAGCGCATATGAGATATGTGCGGGACCGAGAATAATACCAGTATGTGATACTGTATTCGACTCTCGCGTTGTGACATTGATCGGTTATATGCGATATAGCCAAGTTATCGGATCAAGTGTTGATTCGATAAGTTGTTACTGATGATACCAGTCGGTTATATGCGACATGACCGGATCATTGAATCAAGTGTTGATTTAATGATTTAATGCATAATTATATATTTGATATATTACTTTGCATTAACTAGTATCGGTTCACTTTAAATGGATTTTCTCGCTCGGGTGTGCACATTGTATATACGATATAGTTTTGTGCACTTACTTGTATCATGTTTGATGATATATGGTTTTTGGTTAAGTGTATAGAATTAAACTATGGTCAAGATGATGATTAGGGTTTTGAATATTCTTTTAATTATTTGCTTATTCATTTTGGAAAATAATTAAAGCATAAAAGAAGAAAAACAAAATGGTTTTCTTTCTTTATTCTTCATGAAGCTTATTGAAGCTTCATGAAACTTTGACCACTTAACCATTTTGTCTTCTTCTTTTGACCCTAACCATAGATCTAACCTAAGTTAATTCTCTACACCTAACCATGGTGAAAATTATGATAAGATTATTATTCTTTTCTATTCTAAATTAATCTTATCATAACTTTCTTCTTCTTCTTCTTCATCTTCTTCTTTGAAGAAGCTTGAGGTCATCAATGGTGGATTGATGATTTGAGTGAGAAATCCAATTCTAAAGTCTACCCACTTCCTATTTCTTCATCCTCTACCTCTTGCCAAGTAATAGAGTGTGTTTTCTTCACAAGTTTCTTGACTTGGTGAAGTCGGAGCTTGATTTTGCGATGCCTCGACGTAGATCATCTTCGGCATGGACATCGACGACCTAGCTCGCTTATTCTCCGATGAAGTCGACGCTAGAGCCCGGATTCTTTTTGGACAGCGGAGAGGACTTCGTTGCGGAGCTATGGAGGTGGAGCACCGGATCTACAAAGGTTGTATATCCGTTTTCTCATAGTTAAGTGTTAACTAGTTAGCTTTTTCGCCTAGTTTTCTAGCAAACGATCCGTAGTCGGGTCTCTCGGCACCCATAAATTTTTGTATTGGCATGTTCGATACCTTGTGAGACCTCATTAGGGTGCCTAGGAACCCTACACTTCTTTCAGGTGACTTGCTAGTAGGTGGGTTATTTGTATCGTACCCACCATTATACATTGTATATTATATTTCAGTTGTATCTAGAAGTTCCATCAACCAAACATGTACTTATTTGAGATAGAGACCAGTGATGTTTATTCTTTCGACCTTAGAGCACGTTATATTCTACGGATTTCTTGTTGTTGGAGTTTTCTTTCTGTTGTGATCCTCGCCTTTAGGCGTTGTTTATTATGTTGCATACTGGTGGATTTGATATGGTTCTTCCTATACTCTACTACTTTCTTGGTTTGGATTTCTGGGTTCGGCTTACTTAGAGTACGTACGCCTCAAGACGTTCGTAGCCTAAGTGCCGGTCATGTTCCGTACTTTCAAGACGTGACAAGGGTGCTTTAGGATCAATTGCAAGTGTTGCTTAATGGGGGACTTGTACGTCCAAGTGTTTTGCCTTGGGGAGGTCCTGTTCTGTTCGTCAAGAAGAACGGCAGATTGAGGTTGTGTATTGATTTTCATCAATTGAACCGAGGTACGGTGCGGAATAGGTATCTTTTACCTCCCATTGACGATTTATTTGATAAGCTCCAGGGTGCGGGACATTTTTCTAAGTTTCATTTGCGATCATGTCATCATCAGTTGCGGGTTCGGAATGATGACATTCCGAAGACTGCTTTTCGTACGCGCTATAGGCATTATGAGTTTTCGGTGGTATCGTTTGGATTCACACATGCCCCAGCAGTGTTCATGGATTTGATGAACCAGGTTTTTCAGGCCGTTCTTCGACCAGTTTATTATTGTGTTATTGATGACATTCTGATCTATTCCAAGAGTCGAGAGTTGTGTTATTGATGACATTCTGATCTATTCCAAGAGTCGAGAGGAACATGAGCAGCACTTGTGGATGGCTTTACAGACATTGAGAGAGCACCAGCTGTTTGCTAAATTCTCGAAGTGTTCCTTCTGGCTTGATTGTGTTGACTTCCTAGGTCATGTGGTTATGGGAGACGGTATTCGTATGGACCCAAGGAAGATTGAGACCGTACATCTTTTTCCCAGACCTTTATCTGTGACAGAGGTCCGTTGCTTTTGGGATTAGCCGGTTTTTACCGCCGTTTCATACAGGATTTCTTATGTGTCGCTGCACCGTTGACTGGACTGACCAGGAAGGGGGTTTCTTTTCTTAGACTGAGGCATTCGAGCTGTGTTTTTTTAGTAGTAGAAGACTCGGTTGACGACTGCACCAGTTCTATCTTTGCCTTCTGGATCGAGCGACTTTGTCGTTTACTGTGATGTTTCGCGAGTAGGGCTCGATTGTGTATTGATGCAGCATGATAGAGTTATCGCTTATGCTTCCCGACAGTTTAAGGAGAACGAGCAGAATTATCCCATTCATGATCTTGAGATGGCCGTAGTGGTCTTGCGCTGAAGATTTAGAGACACTACTTGTACGGAGAGTCGTCTCAGATTTTCACGGACCACCAGAGCTTTAAGTACATTTTCCTGCAGCGGGATCTGAGTTTGAGACAGAGCCGTTGGATGGAGCTTGTGAAGGATTATGATTGTGAGATCCTTTATCATCCGGGCAAGGCGATTGTGGTAGCTGATGCTTTGAGTCGTAGGCCTGGGTTAGCTTGTCCCAGATGAGTGCAGTTCAGAGACACTCTTCTGCAGATTTACAGTTCTTATACGACAGCTGAGTACAGTTAAATTCACCTCCAATGGGGGACAGCTTGCTCACGTCCACGCCCTTCCACTTCTACTTAATCATTTTCGTGAGGCATAGCCGCCGATGCCCATTTGTCTGAAATTCTTGAGCATGTTCGGCAGGGTAGAGATTCAGAGTTCTTGATTGATGACCAGGGTGTGCTACGTTAAGGGACTCGCTTGTGTGTACCAGATACCGATGGGTAGCAACACGAGATCCTAGAGCAGGCACATCAGTCAGCTTTTATTGTTCAGCCAAGTTTCACCAAGATAACGTGACTTGAGAGATAGTTACGGGTGGGCAGGGATGAAGAGTGATGTTTCGGATTTTGTTTCGAAGTACCTGACTTGTCAGCGAGTTAAGGTTGAACATTTGAGACCGACAGGAGAGTTGCAACCTTTAACCGTTCTGGAGTTGGAATAGGAGCGGATCTCCATGAATTTCGTTGTGGATCTACCCAGGTTTAGTCAAGGGTATGACTCCATTTGGGTGATTTTGTTGTCCGGTTAACGAAAGCGGCTCACTTCCTTCAAGTGAAGACCACTTCCGGTTATGCTCAGTATGCTCAGTTTGCTCAATTTTTCTTTGGTGAGTTTATGCGTTTGCATGGAGTTCCTTCATGCTTTGTATCCAATACAGGAACCCAATTCGCTAGCCGTCTTTGGCAGAAGTTCAGGAAGCCATGGGTACCTGTTTGAGCTTTAGCACCGTTTTCCATCCATAGACCGATGGTCAGTCAGAGCGGACTATAAAGACTCTGGAGGATATGCTTAGTGCGTGCGTGCTTAATTTTGTTGGTGATTGGGATCGTCACTTGCCATTAATGGAGTTCTCCTATGATAACTGTTATCAGGGGACGATTCAGATGGCAACTTTTTAGGTTTTGTATGGTAGATTGCGTCGATCGTCAGTCTGTTAGACCGACTCTAAGAGAACAGGATTTTTGGACCCTAGCTAGTCAAGAGACTTCGGAGATGATCCTGTTGGTTCAGGACAGGATGAGAGCAGCCCAGTGCAGACAGAAGTCTTTTGCCGACCGCAAACTTGAGTTCGCAGTGGGAGATCATGTATTCCTATGGATTTTTCCGATGAATGGTGTGTTGAGTTTTGGGAAGAAAGGAAGCTTTATCCCAGATTGTAGGTTCTTTTAAGATCCTTGAGCGGGTTATTTTTGTTGCCTATCGTTGGCACTTCCACCCAGATTTCCGGATGTTCACCCCGTATTCATTGTGTCGATATTTCGCAATTACCTTTATGACCCTTCTCACATGATTCAGCACCAGACCATTCAACTAGGATGCGATCTTTCGTTAACCAAGCGGCCGATAGTTAGTGGATCGGCAGGTAAAGAAACTTTGGTCAAAGATCTTGCCATCTGTGGAGGTTCTTTGGCGTAGCCCGTATAGTGAGGAGATCACTTGGGAGGCTGCGAGCGAGATGTGGATGATATTTCCTTGTCTCTTGGAAGGTACGTATAGTAAAAATTTTAAATTCAGGGACCGAATTTCTTTACGGAGGGAAGATTGTAACGCTTTAGAAATCGTTTAGGTGAATTTTCCGTTAATAGGTACAATAAATTGTGTTTTCCATAAAAACCTAGAAGTGTTCATTTTTCAGTATAGACTTAACTACACCTAATTTAACTAGGAAATTGCTAGTTGCGGCATTTAGTTAGTCGTTTGTGAATTTCAGTCCACTTAAATATTTTTTCTTAATTAAAATATTATTATAAGCTTTTAATTATGCACTTAATTAGTGCTAATTACAAATTTGGTTTGGGTTAATTATGCTAATTTAATTTCATGCCAACTTAATCACAAGATTAACCATTTTGTCTTGTTTCCAAAATATCTTGGAAAAATATCTAGATATTTTGAAGCATTAAAGAATATTTTGATTAAAAGGTTAAGAAATGGAATAAAGTAATTTAGCTTTAATGTGTTATAACCCAGGATTTTTCCACACACTTCCACACATTTCCTTTTCCTTCATGTTTTGGCCGAACCCCCCTTGCTGCCCCAATTCTTTTCTCACTCGATTTCCACTTCTTAAAGCTTCACAAATTCATCAAAAATCATCAAATAATCCCACAAACTCAAATACAAATCCATACCCATTATTCTTTAGCCTAAGTCTAGCTTGGATCTTCATGAAAGTTAGCATTTTGGAGGCTATTTTGGAAATCTTTTTGCAAGTTTGTGAATCAAGTGGAGGTATAAAATCCTAACCGTAAATTTTAGTTGTTGTTTAAATACTTTAAGCTAGCTTATTAGATGTTTAAATAAACCTTTAATTAGCATGTTTTGGAATTTCTGGAAAAGGTTTTTGAAGATCAAGTTAGGGTTTTGATTATTATAATAGTTAAGTGAGTTGTTTAGACAAGGAAAACTTAACCTAGTTGTGAGATTATTATTTGTTATTTTTCTAATTGTCTAATTAAGTTTAATTGCAAACTAACTTTTACTAAATCTTATATGGGTGAGATTAAAATTGTAGTAAAGCTTTGTATGGCATAATCAAGCTATTATGTGATGATTGTAGCCATTAGATTTTGTCAAACTTCTAGATTTGGGCTAAATGATTAAAAGTTGCTTACTCGGTTTTCGGTAAAATTAGGCGTGGGTTTCAATTGATGTGGCGATATTATATATATTATCTTCCACGATATATATTGTGTTGTGAATGCGCGATTGGTATGATCAGGTTCTAGGCTTTATGGTTGTGTCGTTTAGCATTCATAGCTGAGATTGTGCCGATATTGTACGCGTTTTTTGCACTAAGTGCACAGTATGTATATCTTATAGACGTTATCCTTGTGTGTCATTGTCTTTGTGTCGGCGCAGAATATTTAGTCTTATGTGTTGTGTTAGTGAAATTTTAGGATCGCGAGCAGGGACTTCGGACGGTGCGAAGAAAGGGAAGCAGGTGGTCGGATTTACTTAGCTCGAGATCATCGGTGAGTAGATTTAACATCTACAGGGGAATCGCCCGTATGGAGTTATGCGTCTGGGCTAGATTCAATGACATGATTATTAGTTATAAGTATATGGACATTGATTGTGCATGTGTACCATTGTTACATACCTCATTTTCCTATTGCATATGGACATAGTATTAATGAGACACAATACTATTATTGACGGTTCATGTTGCATGAGCACAAATTGTATACTATACACACATCGTCAGTAATTGCAATGACACGCACAATATATATATATGATATTGTATCGGTAATTGCCATGACACGCACAATATATATACATAGGTAATATTGTATCAGTAATTGTCATGACACGCACAACCCCTATACATATGTGATGTTGTATTGGTTAGGGACAATTGAGACATTGATTCTTATTCCATTGTGCTTATGAGATATAGCTAACACATATATGTTCCCCTCCGAATAGCGGCCGAGACGATGTGAGGGCGTCTTGCCTGAGATTCGGGGCAGATGCTATTTGGTTTTATCCATCCACCTCTCCGAAGATGCCAAGTTGATTTATAGCACCGTGTATCGGAGGTTTAGATGGATGCGGCCGATGTACCATACTTCGTCAGATTCCCCCTCGCTTGGGTGTTTTTGATGTGGGGACGCTCTTCCCTGCAGGCGCAAGCCCCTGCAGTTAATTACGCTACCGCATCGCGGTAGCCACTTTCTCCTTCTCCAGAATTTCACTTCGTGTCGTATGTGTTTGTTTTGTTTGTGGTTGCCCATGGATTGTATACGGGGACTATTTATTTTGTCGCCCGTAGGACATGGATTAGTCCAAATCCGTATTTTCTTAGATTTGGGTTTTGGGTTTTGGTTTAAGGATACGTTAGCCATTTTTGAAGCTAAGATCAACTTAAACGTTTGCTAAGGATACGTTAGTCTAATTTCCAGACTAAGATCAACTTAACGGGATCGTCTAGATCCATTTCAAGTTTAGGGACATGGTGGTCCATTTAATATATGGCCGTCGGGACCCGTCACTTCTCTGACGACGTTGAAGGATTACAACGACATGTGTCAGAGGAGTTCGGAGATGTACCCTTGAACCTAAGTTGATTGGTGGTCTTATAGTCCAATTTGGGACTAAAGTCAGTTTGAATGTTTAAGGATACGTTAGCATATTTGAGGCTAAGATCAACTTAAATGGGATCGTTTAGATCCAACAAAAGAGCGTTTGGGGGCTCTATTGTTCCAGTTTGGGACGTAGTGGTCCATAGGTAGTTTAGGGACATTGCGGTCCATTGGTAGTTTAAGGACATTGCGGTCCATATTCCAGTTTAGGGACATGGTGGTCCACTGGTAGTTTAAGGACGCTTAAGTCCGTGGGTTTAAGGACCCCACAGTCCGTATTTTAGTTTAAGGACGCATAAGTCCGTGGGTTTAAGGACCCCACAGTGCGTATTTTAGTTTGAGGATGCATAAGTCCGTGGGTTTAAGGACCCCACAGTCCGTGTTGATGTATGGTTGTTAGGACTCGTCACCTCTCTGACGTCGTTGAAGGATTACAACGATAGGAGTCAATGGAGTTCGGAGATGTACCCTCGAACCGGATGTAAATTGATTTAAGAGAGCAGCTGTGCTCAGTCAATTTAATTTGAGGACTTACGGCCATGATTGGGTTAAGTCCAGTTGAAAAAATGTTCAACGTTTTTATTTGTTTTTGGACTATTAGGCCTGTGCTAGGGCTTTACCCATGTTTAATAATGCATAGCATTAAGCTTGGTCTCTGTTGGACCTTTATTTGGTCTCTGCCCCGTTTAAATGATGCACAACATCTATTTTTATTTGGGCTCTGATGCATTGCATCTGTTTGAAAATAATGCATAGCATTTACTAGGCCTGTTAGGCCTTTTTAATTGGGCTCAGCCCTTCTTTTTAATGATGCAGTGCATCAATCATCTGACATTGGCCATGTGGCCTGTCAGGCGCTTTGCGCCAATAAAAGAGCGCAAGCGCTTGTGGAGGTGACACGTGTCATGCAAGCGCAGTGCGCTGCGTTTGCGCTGCTGACACGTGGCTAGCTTTGGTGAGTTGCGCCAATTTCAGAGAGCAAGGCTCTTTCTTATAAGCGCATAGCGCAAGTGATTCAGATGCTGACACGTGGCGCTCTCTGGTGGCTTGCGCCAACCCAGGAGCGCAACAGTGCAGTCTTTGCAAGTGCAAGGCACTGTCTTGAGAATCTTTAAGATTCCAAAACAAATAGTTCATAAAAAGTGCAAAGCATTTTTGATTTCTTGATCCAATTTAGATCAAAGAAAACTAGTTTTTTTCTTGTTTTTCTTGTTTTCAGAGAACCAGAGGTTCATAAAAGAGTGCAAAGCACTTATTATTATATGAAGATCATTGATCTTGTTCATAGATCAATGATCTATTAGAAGAAATTCTTCTATTTAATGAAGGTTTTTACTTTTTTCTTGAAATTTCTTCAGAGTTCTCTCTGTTTTGAGGTTCTCAATCTCTCACAAAATGTTGATGCTTTTGATTTGGGGTCTAGGGGCCTTTATATAGTGCCCCATAAATTTGTTAAATTTGTTAAAGAGATCTTTCTCTGAGTGATTTGGAGAATTTTCCCCACCATTGGATCTTTGATCCAAAGGCTTCTGTTTTACAGAAGGCAATCTTCTTGTTTTAACAAGAACAGGAAAATCTTGCTAGAATTTAATTCTGTTTGGCACAAACGCCCCAGTACATGACACGTGTCAAGCAGCGCACGGTGCAGCGCAACTGCGCTGACACGTGTAGGGCAGCGCACGGCGCAGCGCAACTGCGCTGACACGTGTCGCGCAGCGCACGGCGCAGAGCATCTGCGCTTGCGCATCTGCGCTGACACGTATCGCGCAGCGCAGCGCTTGCGCAACGGAAGCATTGCTTCTTTTAATTTTGTTTTAAATAAAGCTTTGCTCTTATTGGGCGCGCTGCCTTGGACGCTGCGCTGACGTATCAGCTTTCGACACGTGGCGCGTTGCGCGCAGCGCAAAGAATTTGAAACGTTGCTTCGAATTTTGAATTTTGAAATTCAAACAGTGCTTTGCTCTGATTGGCGGAAACAAATGCCCCCCCCACCGTTGCGCTCATGTGGCGCGCACGTGAGTGCAGCGGTGGTAAGATCCTGGTCATTGGATCAACGGGTGAGCTGAAGGGGCGCAAGCGCCTTATAAATAGGACCGTTGGCCCTTAGAAAATCTTCACCATTTTCCAGATTTTGATTTTCAGAGTTTGCTCTTGCTTAAAAACTTCAGAGCTTTGCTCTTGCTTCCAGACTCTAGAGCTTTGCTCTCATTTCCAAAGGTAGAAACTTTTAGGTAAAATTTATTTAAAATTAAATTAAATTAATTTAAATCAATCTTAACCAACAGTGCCTTGCTCTCATAGATCTTTTGAACTAAAGAGATCTCCTTTGGGGTTTCATAAACAGAGCTTTGCTCTCAAAAATTTGTTTCATGGTTTCTTAACCCATGAACATATCTTTGCTCATTGACAGAACATAGATCTTTGATCTTCTGATGATGAACTCTTAAGATTTTTTTATATGGATCATTAAGATCCCAGAACTTCAATTTTTTAGGAATTAATGAATTTTCTTTCTTTGATGAATTTTTTACCATTATTACAGAGCTAGGCTCTTTCAAAGAATCTTATTCCCCTGAGACCAGAGTTTGACAAGTGTCATTCTGTGACAGAGCTTTGCTCTGAAAGAGAAAATTTTCTCCTTGTCTCTAGGGATTTTTTATTATTAATGGGAATATTCTCTTGGGGACAAACTAACAATCTCATCCAATGATGGGACTGTCTTATTAACTGACGTATTGTCATCCAGATTTTGTGGGTCCCCCTTGGTCTCCTACCCACTGTACTGCTGTGTGGTGTAATTAATTTTAATTAATCTTTAATTTAATTAATTAAAAAAATTTAATCGCCAAGCGTTGGAATTACAACACCAACGGCTAATTTTGTTCCCTTGCAGTGACTATGTCTTTCGACACTTCATTCCAGTTCGCTCGTTCGGAGGAGGGGTTTCCTGAAGCGCCCTTGGACCGCGAAGTCTTAGCTATGATCAGGGACCACGACCTGGAATATAAGAGTCTCCACCATTGGGGGTCGTGGTATAATCAGATTATCATGGGTCGACGGAGCCCATTACGGCGATCCATTATGCCAGCCCACCCCCGGTGCAGTATGCCGTGGAGATGGTTGATTGGACATCGAAGGGCTTTCTTCGTCCTGCCATAGATGCTATCCCGGTTCAGCGTCCTATGGTTTTGGATATCCTGGGATGCCGTATCTGTCAAGGCGAGGCGCGACCTTGGGGGCAATCATATAACATAGGTCTGATCCCCCGCCACCCGATCGGCTATCTGCCGTGGGCTCGTTACATCCTGTCGGCGAAGAAGTCGCAGTTGATAAGGTTAGGGCTGTACACCGCGGTTTACGTCTCCCACTTCTAGTATCCCACGCTTCCCACCTGGTGGTTCAAGGCTTTCTTGGAGCAGTGGAACATTCCTACTCACACTTTCCTCGCAATGGACCGGGAAGTGTCAATTTCTCTGGAGGAATTCATAGAGCTCTCCGGTTTACCGGTTATAGGGGAGCACTATGAGGAGTTGCTTACGACAGACGAGTATGTCTTCGGTGCTAAGCCGGCAGTAAGGGGCCTCACCCCGGAGAATGCTGTTCAACACCAATTCCCAAGTTTGATCAAAGTGTTGAACAATTATGAGGCCCTTTTCATCGAACGTGGGAGTCGCGGAGTTAGCTTTGAGGATTTCATCACTCGGTTCTTTCATCCAAGCGTCCTTTCGGCAGAAGCTGCCAAGTTTGCCACCCTTGAGGACCCTTTCGGTCTAGGTTTGGATAGCCTACCGGCGAAGGAAATAGAATGAAAGGGTTTTTTCCTTTCTAACTCCCCAACTGTGTCTTTTGCGGAAGTTGCAACCCCCGGGATGGACGAGGAGGCCTTCTTCTTAGGATTTCTTAGACTATGGCTGAGTTGGTTTGCACTACCGATGCATTCTCGCCATATGTGGCCCTCTGTCTTTTACCCTGCTCACCGGATGACCATCGGGGTAAAAGTGGCCGTTGGGATCGCCGGCTTGGCACACTTGTATCATGGCCTCAGTCGAGCGGCGGATGCTAATGAGCCTAGGGTGCTGCACGTGATCTTCCCGATGCACTATTTCGTATCATGGCTCGAGCTACACACATCGGGTGTCTTCGGTATGCACAAAAGGCCCTCGTTCTATGACAGGTGCAGCTTCCCTCGCATCATACAGTTGATTGGCGCATCGATTGTGAGTTCATCACCACGGAATGCCAGGGGTTTACTCCTTCGCCCCCACACCGTTGGAGACGGGGTGTCTTTCATCGACAAGGTGTTGACTATTGGAAAGGCATCTACTACTGCAGTGCGGCCATTACAAGATACTTTCAAAGATGGAGCCTCAGTCTTGATGGCCCGGGAGACCCTCCACTTGTATTCTATCAGACCCGGCTTCCTAGAGTTCAGGCAGAACGGTGCGGCGATTTTCATGAGATACAACCCGCATCGTTTCGCTCAACAACTGAGCTATAATCAAGGAGTACTACTGGAGGCTTTCCTATCGGAACCTGCTGCTACCGAAGAAGGGATGGAGAGCGCGCTGCATCCTTTCATGCGTTTGAATACGGGTTCTCACTTTTTTATCAGTGAGCCGGCTTGTGCCCCACAACTCCTCAAGGTATACACAGAATGGTACAGTCATTCGACGGGAGCAGTCATAAAGGAGGAATGGCGATTGCTGGTCGACCGTAAGGGTGCGCCTCCAGGTAGCGACCTCAACGCTCCTTTGGTGCCAAGGACCCCGGTAGTTCCCCATTTAAAAGATGCTAGAGCCGGACCACCGCGTGCGCAGAGTCCCCCACGCGGATTGCCGCTCCCCGATATTGCGGATGCACAACCAGCACCCTGTGCTCCAGTGGAGACAGTGGTTGTAGCCTCGCTGGAGTCTGGTGTGGGTGCGGACATTGGGACCCACCGCCCCATGGTGCCTGCCAAGCGTAAGTCGATCCCGGGTGCACCTAGGGTTGGTGGGCAGAAGAAGAAAAAGAAGTCGCTCTTCGCCACTGACGCCGCGTTCGGTCAGGAAGCCCACACTCCCTATGGTAAGGGCCTGATTGAATATGGGACTAACGAGGGATTAGTCATGCCGCCGGATGACACGGACTTAGAGGCCGCCCTCGTTGCTTCGGAGCGGTTGGCGAGGCGCGACACGTGGCTGGCTAAGCTTGCGGAATCAGGTAATCACTAGTCACATTTTTATTGCATCATATCTTTATTATTGCCTCTGACTAACATTTTTCCTTCTTTTCTTCTAACAGGCATCACTACTGAAGAAGCCATTGCCGCTTCCTTCAAGACTTTCCAAGAGGAGGAACACCTTAGAGTGTCCTTAAGCCTTAGTAAGTTTCGATTCATCAAGTTTTCATTTTTCTTGTGTTATGGTCGATCTAACCTTTCCCTTTTTATCGCAGGAACCTCAATGCCGATCCCGCCAGGTGACGCGGAAACTCTGCCAGCTGTCGATGTTCCTGCTTCTTCAGGGCTACCGCGGGAGGTCCGTCTTGAAGAGCCGATGAGAGATGCCTTAAAGGCTCTGGAGGCGTCTCTGAACGAGGACGACGACGCCTTGATGAAGGAAGCGTCGAAGTGGTCCATCGCGACAGCCCGGGAGGAGAGGAAGCGGTTGAGGCGCGAAGCGAAGGCATGCAGGGCTGCATTCGCCATTGGAGCGGGCCCAAGCACCGTCCCTCGTGCTGATACTCCATCAGAAGAGCCCCCGGTTGCCATGTCTACAGCTCATAGACAGGCGGTGTGCGCCAATAGGGAGGCTAACGATAAGTCCACCTCAGGTAATATTCCTATTAAAATATTGTTGTAAGAATCATGAAGTTATCGACTCTTATATATTCTGTCCTGCTGGGCCAAGTCCAACCGAGGGGGAGGCGGAGACCGTCGAACCTGAGGGGCTAGAGGGAGAGGCATTGGTCGAGCCCGAGCCGATGGCGGATGACATAACCGGGATTGCTGGGCCCGAGATAGTGGCTGACGAAATGGTCATGATTGTCAGCGATTCTGCGTGTTCAAGTTTAGTTAGTTACCGCAATCAAGACGGTTTAGCTTGTAGCTAGCCGGTTGAGTACGGGTCGTCCGCAGGGAGATGGGAATCTTTTTCTATGTGCTTTAACGAGTTAAGTCCAGTTTTTCAGATTTTGTTGTGATTATTTAAGCGGTAAAATGATATGTAAAGAGAGCTTGTTAGCGTTAGGATTAGGTTAGTTTGAGTTAGGAGTCTCCCACATCTTTCGTTGCCCCTCTTAATATCGGTGTTACGGTAATCGGCAACAACGGGGATTAGCACGACTAGGAAGGAACTTGCGAGTATAAGCTAGGCTTTCCAACGCATAAGTTCTTCCTTTTGGTGCTTGTCCGTCCGTTCTTGGCTCTTAGCCATAACCTCCGGTTAATTCAACCACAACCGGTCTCACTACGGAATCACCGCTATCATGTAGGATAGGGTGCCGTAAGGAGCGGATTGTGGTTCAATTAACGGGAGTCGAATTAAGCTGTTGGGCAAGGAAAGAGTGAGAGAGATTTCCTTCACTCAAACTTCCCTTATCCTACCCTAACAAGTATGAAACTACTCACACATCATGATACGGAAAAATAAAACAAAACAAAAGAGGGAGAAAGAAGAGATTAAAAGATAACAACTAGCTATTTGCGACCTCACCTTGGCGATGATCAAGCGTAAGCATCATGGTCGTTTTAAGGATAAAGAAAAGAGAGAAGAAAGAAAGAACAAGAAATAACAACAACTAGTTAACAAATTAAAATTACAAGCAATTATAAAAGAACAAGACAAGATATAATAGCAAAAGAGTCTTCTTTATTCATCATTCTTCACTCACAAAGCTCACTACAAGTTTTAATAGAGAAGAGATGAGAAGAGGAAGAAGAAACACAACTAAACCTAGAAAAGAAAATACAAGATTATGCACCCCTTCCTTCACAAGGTTCTGCGGTATTTATAGGCTGGAAAATGAAAACCTAGGGCAACATTCAGAACCAAAATGAAAAGACGAAAAAGCCCCTGAAAAATCTTCTGCTGACGAGTCTAAACAGCCGCGGAACCGCGGCCTAGACCCTCCTTTGGCCGCGGTTCCGCGGTTTAATGGAGGAGTTGGGCCTAGGGCTTTTTGGTGGTACCCTGGTTTGATGTACCCTTCAATCTGGTATATGTGTTTTCTCATAATTTCTTCACGAATTTTCCAGAATTTCTGTTGAGGGAAAGGTGGACTTTTTGTCAAGATTTTCTTGAGCTCCGCGTAGATTTCTTGGAACTTGTGTTGCCATTGAGCCTTGTGCATGAAGGTGACAATCGATTTGCCATTTTGTCTCCTAACTGGTGTGTAGCAACAGACGGATAAAGAGCGGAGACCCGTGTTTTATCTGTGGTTGGCAGGAACCCGGATTTTGTCGTGTTTTTCCATGGATTTCACCGTTTAGAGCCGAGAACCTGTATCCTGCAATTGACTAGCAAACACGGCTCAAGAGTATCTATCGATATGCAATGTGATAAAAATTGGGCGGTATGAAAATGCAAAAATCTGATATGAACAGGTCACGTCCACCATACCTGAGCAAGTGGTTGATGCTGAGCCCGAGGTAGCAGCGGGCGGAATGCTTGAGACCGATGGCCTCGTGGTGACGGTGGACGAGACAACCGTGACTGCTGAGACCGAGGGAGTAACGGGTGAGGTAGACATGATTCCTTTTGATGAGCCAACCGCTCTTTCTCAGGAGTCAGGCAATGCTCCGGTCATAGCTCTCCCCGCCTATGGCCCTCCGCCGTCTCCTGGCCTCGCGAGCATGATGACGGCCCCTGTGGAGTCTGGGGATGAGGCCACGGGTGGTGGACTTATGTCGATGGAGGAGGGAGACGCTTCCGTCTCGGCTGGAGGCTCATCAGGTAAATTTCGGATTACCGTCCCCCTTCTTTATCTTGTAATCATTTCTGACAGGTTTATCCTTGTTTTTTAACGCAGGTGCGGCCAGTGCTGATGCTCCACTGCTCGAGGGAGCGCTGTCAACTACTGCCTTGGCGGTGGTCACTTCTCAGCCCTCTCTTATACCATCGAAGATATTGGAAGGTATGGATTTGCAACCTATTAGTTTCGTCTTTCAGCCGCATAATTTATGTACTAAAGCCGTACTGTTGTTTCTTTTCAGGAGTGCTTTTTGATCATCTTTATCAAGTGTTGCACCCACACTTCTCCTTTCCATCTGAATTCACTTCTCCTTCTGGTGCCGCTGGTGAGTATGGTTTCCAATTGATATCTTTCTTTTTCAGTGATGGAATTATATCTAGCTTTTCCTCGTCCCGACTGCAGTGCTACAAATTGAAGGAGGGGATGAAAGATTGGCTGCGCCACCGGCCCTTCCGGCCTTGCCACCTGCCTCAGCTGGTACAGCAACTATCACATTGATAACTCTTTTTTTTTATTTCTTGAACTGTTATCTGATCATATCTTGTTTTTTCAGCTGTCATTCCGGTCTCGGCTTATAGTATGCAATCTGGTTACTCTTTACCTTAACGTGTATACTGATTGTCTTTCTGTTACATGTTGGTAAAGCCCTTAGGATGTGTACTTGACTACCTGGACTGTGATGCGGATCATACTAGTGGGGACATGGTAGTCCATAAGTACATCCTTCAAGGTCCCTAGTCGTGGGTGTATCGAGACGGGGCATCGATATACCAGAGTAGACTAGCGTATACCTTCTCGACCCATACAGATGGGCGATGGATGATCCCATATCCATTGGTGTTTGACATCAGAGATGATATACGGGTGCTCAGTGGAGACAGGGTACACTGGACGGACTCCCCGAGAACTCCTAGATGGTATTATACCTTACGTCGGATGGCAGTTCTCTGGTGACACTGGTACAGGTTAGTCTGTAGACCTGAGATCGTCATAGAGTCTTGTGTGATTCGGGACTGTACCCAAAAACCACCGTTTTGCACGCCCTCTTGGACGTGGTAAGGTGGAAATCAAGGCACAGTGGGAATCACACAAGACTCTATGACGATCTCGGGTCTACAGACTAACCTGTACCAGTGTCACCAGAGAACTGCCATCCGACGTAAGGTATAATACCATCTGGGAGTTCTCAGCGAGTCCGTCCAGTGTACCCAGTCTCCACTGAGCACCTGTATTATCATCTCTGATGTCAAACACTAATGGATATGGGATCATCCATCGCCCATCTGTATGGGTCGAGAAGGTATACGCTAGTCTACTCTGGTATATCGATGCCCCGTCTCGATACACCCACGACTAGGGACCTTGAAGGATGTACTTAGGGACTACCATGTCCCCACTAGTATGATCCGCATCACAGTCCAGGTAGTCAAGTACACATCCTAAGGGCTTTACCAACATGTAACAGAGAGACAATCAGTATACACGTTAAGGCAAAGAGTAACCAGATAGCATACTATCATGTCGAGCAAGAAAGTCCTCCCTATATATGTCCCAGCATCCACTACAATATACATCCTATGTACAGTAATGGCCTCTAGGGCATACATATAACTAACAATCTCCCACTTGCACTAGGGCCATCTGTAGCAGTGGTTGTAGTATCTCATACTCAACCATCCCATAAAAGTCTCTCTCTAGGAAAAGGCCTTTGTGAATGGATCCGCCGTGTTGTCCTCTGAGTCTACTCTCCTAACCTGATTACCCTAGAAATCAATCATCTCCATATTCAGGTGATACTGCCTTAAAATATGTCTGGATCACTGATGGGACGGTCGTTCCTTAGCATAAGCCACAACTCCATTGTCACACAATGGGAGGAACTAAGTTCATCTCATGAACTAAGATACACCCAGACAGCCTTTTTGGTAGCATCTTAAGTAGCGATGTATCCAGCCTTTATCGTCTAGTATGCCACGGTATCTAGCTTGGAACTCTTCCAACATACCGTCCCTTTACTGAGGGTAAAGACAATGCCTGTGACTGACATTCAGTCGTCTTTATCACCATGGAACCCTTACAGTGATTCTCCCCAGGATCGATTGATACCATCTCACTACATCTAGTGAGTATTCTAACATCCAATTAGATTTATCTCATAGATCCAAACTCCAGGATTTAGTAGGTATCACTTTGATCCTATATGGAGAATCATTGTAATAAGCGGAGATTGACCGAGCGTAGCATAGGAAACTCCTTCCCTCTCAAGAGTATGTCATCCACGTACTCTACGACGATCACCACCATACTCCCTACTACCTTTTTGTATATACAAGGTTCATCTACCATTTTGATGATGTTAAACTCTTTGACTAACTCATCAAAACAGATGTTCCAACTCCGCGATGCCTGATTTAATCTGTAAAGCATCTTGCACACGTTTCCGCTGCTCCCACTGTCTACGAGGCCCTCGGCTGTGTACTTATAGACGCACTCTTCTAAAATATCATTTAGAAAAGCAGTCATGGCACCCAACCGCCAGATATCGTAGTCATGGTATGTAGCCGTGGCAAGTAGGATCTGGATGGACTTAAGCATAGCTACTTGAAAAGGTTTCACCATTATCCACGCCTGGTTAATGACGAAAACCTTTAACAAGTCTAGTTTTGAAAGTCTCAACCTTTCCATGTACACCAAGTAATCTTCTCAAGATATACTTGCTCCTGATGGGGATTTAACCCTTCAGATATAGCAACCAAAGTCTATACTTTGTTGGTGTATAAGGATTCCATCTCAGATCGCTAAGCATCCAGCCATTCTTACAGAGTCCCACTCCTGATGGCCAGCTCGAAACTAGTTGGGTCATCATCTCATGATGCAATCCTCGCTCCCACTGTCATAGAGAAACCGAAGTATCTCTCAGGTGGGTGAGGAACCCTGCTAGATCGGCGGAGAGGCTGAGGTTCGTTGGAATTTACTGAATCCTTTGGTTCTACCAAATCATCTGCTGTAGTTTGTATAGCTGGAGCCTTTCCAGTTATACATAACAGACCTTGCCTCGAGCTTGTCCGGATTTTGCTTTTAGACATAGGCCGGACAATCCCAAATCTTAACTGACTTAAGAGATGGGTTCTTGCCTTACCATATCTCATATGGAGTGGTAGGCAACTGATTTGATTGGAACCCTATTCAATAGGTATGCAACTTCATAAGTGCATAACCCCCAAAAGAAATAGGTAACTCAGTAGTACTCATCATAGAGCACACCTTATCATATATGGTGTGATTGCTCCGCCCCAATTTACCATCGTGCTATGGTGTATATGGAGGAGTAATGCTGAGAGAGAATCCCATTCTCCATTAGAATAGTCCAGGAATTCCGTGCTCAAGTATTCTCCTCCTTGATCACATTAAAGGACATAATACTTATACCCATATTTTGGTTCTCTACTTCTAACTTATATTCTATGAATACCTCAAAATGTTTGGACTAGTGTTTCAACAGGAACATATGTCTAAATCTTGAGAGATCATCATAGAATGTAATGAAGTACAAAGAACCGGTCCTGGCATATGTAGACAGGGGACCTTACATATATCATCATGTATCAGTCCCAAGAGTTCACTAACTCTTTCTCTGTTTCTAGTAAACAGAGCTATGGTCATCTTATCTTTGTGACATGACCGGCAAGTTTTCACAAGATGTAAATTCAAACTGATTTAAATATGCATCTATGTGCAACTTAGCTAGTCGGGTCGCATTGATATGACCTAGTCTACAATACCTCAAAAAGGATTCGTTCATTTCTGAACTCTTCCTCTTGTGTGTGTTCTATATACTAAGAACCGTAGTTTGATTTAGAACATCAATGCTTTTAGATAACGTGCCTGAACCGATCAACTTTTCATATAGGAAATGTTCAAAACATTACCCAACAATACAAAATTTTATCGTTTCTTTACTAATAAAGAGACTGATATGATTTTGTATATCAGGTTCGTTATCTAATAGCATTTGTTCAGAATCAATGTACTGATGATACAGGGTGACAGTGACCAACAGACTTGGCTGCAACACTTGCCCCGTTTTCTGTCTCATGAAACTTATCACCCGTTCTCAGTTCTCTACCTATCTGTAGCCCTTTGTAACAGATTACATATCTGGGATCCTGATCCAGTATCAAATACCAAGGACGTAGAGGATACAGAGAAACAGTTCTTTGTAACGAACACACCCGAAGATGATGCATCAACATGCACTTTCTTCGTTTGGACGGCATGGGAAATCTGGTATTCGCCAATTCCTGCTCTGTCTTATAACAATTATAAGCTGGAGCGGGACCAACGTTCCCCAGCTCAGTATAACAAGCGGGTTCGGTCAATATATCCGTTTTATTATCTTGATTAAGGCGTGATATGGTCGCTACCTGGAGAGAGAGAGAAGAAAAAACTCAGCGTATGCTCTTGCAAAATTAGATTGGTTATTTATTTTATCTAATCAGAATGGTTCCCACAGTTTTTATCAAATCTTCCTTTAAACCCTAAAAGGAAAGACTGGCCGGGATTAATTACACGCTACAAGTTCGCCAATCTTTCAGCCAGGCCAGTGTCGGTACTTTGAGGGAGGTCCCCCGTGCTTTCGCACGAACCTAATTAATGTAAACCTCATTTTACCAGAGGCGTAACCTCGTTGAGACCTTTCTAGACACCTACTTGATCGGCTAATTGTAATGTGTAAAACTCTCCCAGGAGTAACAATTACTCGCAGTGGGTATCGGGATCCAACTATCTCATAGAAGGTATGCAATCTCATTGCAAATTTCAACACTTGAAATTCCCGATAATTTTGCCCCTAGCGTCCTATGACCTTGACGTAGGCCAACAAACCATAGCGCGCTAGTCAAGTTCAACCCGCCATTTCCTAATTGAATTAAACCCATCCGCACGACCCTTGACGCAGGTCAACAAAGTCGCACGACTACCCTAATCCAATCTGCATCATATGCATAAGCAGATAAATACTAGTTAGCTACCGCACACTACAGCTTGACGCAAGCCAACAAACGTAGCACGAATACTAACTACTACTTATCTGAAATGACAGAGGGCTACGACAGGTTTTTCTGAAAACCTATTGCGTAATGAACTTGATATCGTTGTAGAATCAAATAATTTTAAAATGGAGTGTTTTTTAGGCTTTTCTAGTTTTGCTAAAGGGGTCACTCCCGGTGAAGGGATCGTCGGCCCTTTCCTCGTCGAATGAGGTGCGGGATATATCATATATATCGCTGTGCAAAGCAGAAACTATAAAATCAATCAAAAGGCAAACCGAGTGTGTAGCATCTGCCAGTTATTGCTAAAGGGTCACTCCCGGTGAAGGGACCGTCGGCCCTTTCCTCATCGAATAAGGTGCAGGATATATCATATATACCGCTGTGCAAAGAAAGAACTGTAGCTACCTATTTTATTTTTGAAATTCGATTCTACAACATCTTTAAGTTTCTTTTACTTTCATTAATCATATTAATGAAGTCCCATCATTTAAGTCACCTAAACATCACAGATAAATACGACGTACACTTATGCCATCCGTGTTCGTCTCGATGTCCCCTAGTGCACCGTTAGGTTAGGTGACTAACGGCAGAGCGGGGCAGGACTAGCACGGGTGTAAAACATAAGTAACGCCTATATAATATATCATATATACTATATACAGTATTTATCACAAAACATCAAATGATCACATCACAGATATCGCAGCAGAAGAATCATATGAAACATTGGATATACTAGGACGTCCGTGTTTTCAATACGAGCCAGTATAAAACACGGATTCCACGGTCGTGATAAATAGCCAAACCCACACCCCTAGACCCCTACGAGAGCGGCAAGCAACCCTACCAATTCTAGAGTTAGGAGACCCGGACTCGACTCCTCGAGTTGGTCTCCCACTGGACTCCAGAACCCGGTTACTTTGTGCCCTCCTCCTTGGGTCTATCCTAGTGCGGAAAAGTAAATAATATACAAAAGGTGACATCTTCCGCAACCTGAAAGTGCCCCAATAAAAGAATATTACATACAAGTTTTTACATGAATGAAAATGAAAAACACACATCTCACATAAACCCTCCCGGCTATTCAAACACGACGATCTAATACAACATATCCAGCAACACATAACATCACATGTCATCAACGTAAGTAAACATGCGTATCCCAATTGTCGTTGACATATAGCAACGAAACCGGCGATATCACATAATACACTTACGGTCGCAGAAAAGAAAGTGTAAAACTACAACAGTTGGAATCCGCAAACTCTTTAGACATCACATGTCTAATTAAATGAATTCCTTAGACATCGCATGCTTAACAATTATAAACCCCGGATTTTAGTCTCATTATCGAAAAATCTTTTCAATATCAAGTCGGGCAATTCAACAAGATTCCCGACATCCTGATCGAATGCTCGTCGCAAACTTCAGTAGACGACTGCACCCCCGATGCCGCCGACGAAGTGCACCAAGACGGAACATCGCTGCCTCGAGCACCCGAACGGATGCTTTCGGCGACGGGGATCTCCTACAGTCACTCGGTCGGGGCTATGGAGTGAGGCTGTCTATTAAGTTTACCCGGCGAGTATCCGCGTACGCTACGTGATTGCGACGGACATTTGATCACATCAAAATTCCGTGGCAACCGATCAAGTGAGACTAAACCGCTAGATTTATAACATTCATTCAGTTATCTCATAACTACTTATGAATTCCAATTATTGTATCACATTCCGGATAAATAGAAAATGTCAAACTTTCCAATCGAACAATCGAACACCCAAGTTTTTCCGAAACAGCTCAACACATGAAACAAGTTTAAAAACATTCACTTCATGCCTCAGTACCAACGGTCGAGCCGTAGAAGGGTCAAGCCAACGCCTTACATGTAGCACGCCGTACTGCCCCAAACCCAAAGGTTCAAAGGGCAGTTCAAGACGGTCACATAATCGAGTTAAAGTTTGTTGTCTTCTAGATGGACCATCGCGTTACTTGCACTACTTAGAACGTCATTAAACTATGGAAAGATCCAACACTTGGAAATTTCCGTGCAGGAGAAAAAGTGGGTATTTATATCCGGTCGAACTTTTTAACATATTCAAAAATTATCCGGAAAACACATAGACGGAGTTAAACTTTCCGATCGAAACACCGAGTCCCCAATACACCCCAGAAAACCCAACTGTTTAGTATCAATTAAAAATTCCCATAAAATACAGCAACTGAAGATAGAGATTACTATGAAAACAAAAGTAAACCAGCTCACTGTCTTGCCGCGGAACCGCCGCCCAACCTAGGGTACGGCCGCGGTTCCATGGCGGTTTAGTCGAATTAGGTCCACGAATTTCAGAGTGATTCCTAGAAAACCCTGCTGAATTTTTTGGCTATTTTTAATTTGGAAAAAACCACATTTTCAGAAAATGTACAGAGAGTGGTCTCGGGTTAGGGTTTCGGGTTCGATCGGGTTTCTAGCTTCGTCTACACATCGCCTAAAGCTCTAGCTAGGCTCTGATACCACTGTAGGGTTCTTAGGCACACTAAGGAGGTCTCACAAGGCATCAACCATGCCAAATTCAAAAATTTCCGGTGCCGAGAAACCCTAATGCGATCGTTGACTAGAGATTAGGCGAAACACGCAACTAGTTAACAACTTAACTAAGAGTGAACGGAAATTTTTGAATTTGGCATGGTTGATGCCTTGTGAAACCTCCTTAGTGTGCCTAGGAACCCTACATCGGCGCCCTTCGAGCCTCGTGTCATAATGCCGGCGGGCCCTTTCCTGAGACGTCCGTCTTCGAAAGGCGCCGCGAATAGCCTGCACATGTTGAGCGACTATATCGAGGAACTCGACGTCGAGACTCCTACATCTGCTGTGGATTTCGCTAAGGCGGTTATCCCGATGCTGGTGATACTCATAAATTTCCATGACGAGGGCATCATCGCGTCTTGGGTTAACCACTGCAGGGAGATCGAGGCTCATGTGCATGAACTGGAGTTTGTGCGCCCTGCTCCCGAGACCTTAGTCGCAAGCAATGAAAGAGCAGCGTGGATCGAGTAAAGCGCTTTTTACGTCCACCGCTTGGAAAAAGAAGCGGCTTTGAGGCTGAGAGAATACCAAGAGAGCTCGAACGAGACGGCTCGTCTGCGTGCTGAGGTTGAGGCGAATGCTGCTCAAGTGAAGGCTATCTTCAAGGGCCTCCTGGAACGCATCTCTCATGGGCTAAACATGAAGCGAAAGCTTGATGTCGCCGAGCGTGACATCCCAGGCCGTGAAGCTGCCCATCAAGCCGTTAGGGAGCAGCTTGCATCTGTCTTGCAGCAGCGGGCTCAAGTGAAGGCAGATCTGGCGGTGGTGGCCGATCAGGAGAAAGTGTGGAAGGAGGTGCGCGAACAATTGCTAGAGTTATGCAAGACGCTTCCTTCCCAGTAATTCCCCTTGTATCTACATGCTTGTAAAAAAAAATTCTTTTTTGAATAAGATGTATCAATTCTTTATTCTTTTGTATGCTTCACCTTATACCTGATTAAATTAATAAATAAGGATACACATTTTTCTTTGCAATGTCTTGTATTATTTCTTTGCTTTCTCCCTTCTCTTATTATCAACAGGCTGTCTTGATAAACACAATTGACAGATAATAGAGTAAGCATCTAGATTTCTCCAAGAGATAACGATGGCTTAGGCCACAGGATCAGATCTGTTTCCTAAGACTTTTCAACTCTATGAGCCGTGAGGGTCTTATAGAGACTTTTCTCCCTACGGATCGAGAGGATCTTGTAGGTGGATTTTCTCCTTAGGAATCGTGAGGATTCCTAAGTGTGTTTTCTCTTATAAGTTGTAAGGATCTTATAAGAGAATTTTCTCCCTTACAAGTCGAGAGGACTCGTAAGTGGTTGGTGAGTTGACTTGTTTCCGAGTCGAAGTATTTCTCCGACGGGGAGGTCGTCGGCTGACTTGTTTCCGGGACGGAGGTCGTTGGCTGACTTGTTTCCGAGACGGAGGTCGTTGGCTGACATGTTTCCGCGACGGAGGTCATTGGATGACCTGTTTCCGGGACGGAGGTCATTGGATGACCTGTTTCCGGGACGGAGGTCGTTTGCTGACCTGTTTCCGCGACGGAGGTCATTTGCTGACTTGTTTCCGAGACGGAGGTCCTTGGTTGACTTGTTTCCGGGACGGAGGTCGTTGGTTGACTTGTTTCCGCGACGGAGGTCATTGGTTGACTTGTTTCCATGACTGAGGTCGTTGGTTGACTTGTTTCCACGACGGAGGTCATTGGTTGACTTGTTTCCACGACGGAGGTCGTTGGTTGACTTGTTTCCGGGACGGAGGTCATTGGTTGACTTGTTTCCACGATGGAGGTCGTTGGTTGACTTGTTTCCGGGACGGAAGTCGTTGGTTGACTTGTTTCTGCAACGGAGGTCATTTGTTGACTTGTTTCCGGGACGGAGGTCACTGGTTGACTCTAGGTTGTCTGTGAACCGTAGAGTCTTGGAACTGGGGACTTTGCCATGGCTCCGATTGGTGATGTCACGTCCGTGTCCTGCTGTAATGAAGAGGAACGCCGATGTTGGTCTCCAGGCTGTAGATGTGGTCGTCGAGTTCTGACTTCCCTTTGACGCAGCCTGGTGGGGAAATGTAGTCCTCTTTCTTCTTTTTTTTGTTTATGCCCATGGATTGTATACAGGGGTCACTATGGACTTACCTGCAAGGCAAAAGTTTCATTCTTTCATTTGTTTTTACTTCTTTCTGCGATGCTCTATCATTTTAGCTTTTTACATCGCGAAAGTCGCGATTGCCCAATCATTTCGGCTATTTTTCGCGGTGCCCAATCATTTCGGCTATTTATTTTATTTTTACTCACTGCTTTTTATTGCGAGTTGCCCAATCATTTCGGCTATTTATTTTATTTTTACTCGCTGCTTTTTATTGCGAGTTGCCCAATCATTTCGGCTATTTTCCATGCATACATTTTTACTTGCTGATTTTGTCGCAAGTTGCCCCATCATTTCGGCTATTTCGTATGCATGTGCGATCTACCAGCTTTTCACCGTAAACCTGAAATAAGACACCGATTTCGGCATCAGCACTGCTACGACTGGGATCTTACCAGGAGCGAATCATCATTTTCCTCTGTCGATGTCGAACAAAGGTGGCTTAGCGAACAGGGTTAAGGTCCTGTCGACTAAGGCTTTTGACTTCATGAGCCGTAAGGGTCTCACAAAGGTATTTCTTCCTACAAGTCATGAGAATCTCGTAGGTGTATTTTCTCCTTAGGAATCGTGAGGATTCCTAAGTGTATGTTCCTTTGTAAGTCGTAAGGATCCTACAAGAGGGTTTTCTCCTTATAAATCGAGAGGACCTATAAGGGTTGTTCATCATGCGTACATATCCCCTGTCACGGATGGGACTTGGTTAGGGAAATGTTTATTCGCGCCCGTGGATTGTATACAAGGGTCAGTATTGAGCCACTTGTAGGGCAATAACGAAAGTTGTGGGGTTTGCTTAAGCACAGGTTTAGGTCTCTGTAACTTAAGACTTTCAAATCCTATGAGCCATGAGGGTCCCATAAGAGAGTTCTCCTTACGAGTCGTAAGGATCTCGCAAGTATATTTTCTCCTTAGGAATCGTGAGGATCCCTAAATGTATTGCTCCCTTGTGAGTCGTAAGGATCTCACGCGGGTGGTTTCTCCTTACATGGTCGAGAGGACCCTGTAAGTGTCTTTTAACGAGATTGCGCCCTCTCAGGTTTTCACAAACACTCGCCGGTAGTCCTGCTGTTTTTACTCATGGAGCCCTTTTGGGTTTTCATCCGTGCCCATTTTGCTGATGGACATACCGTTTTTTTTAAAAATTCTTTTTATTATTTTTTTTACGAGGTCGCGCCCTTTCGGGTTTTCACGAACACTCGCCGGTAGCCCTACTGTTTTTACTCACGGAGCCCTTTCAGGTTTCATCCGTGCCCATTTTGCTTATGGACGTACCTTTTTTTTATTCTTTTCCCTTTTTTTATGAGGTCGCGCCCTTTCGGGTTTTCACGAACACTCGCCGGTAGCCCTGCTGTTTTTACTCATGGAGCCCTTTCGGGTTTTCATCCGTACTCATTTTGCTTATGGACATACCGTTTTTATATATATATATATATATTTTTAAATTTTTTTATTTTCTTTTTCTTTTATTCATCTCGTCAGCCTGAAGATGCTGCGGTAGTAGTTTAAGGATGTTTCGGTCCGTTGTTAGTTTAAAGATGTTTCGGTCCTCCATTAGATTAAGGACGTTTCGGTCCATCCAAGAGAAGGCTGGCCACTGCTTATAAAGTTTGAGCTTAGGAAGATAGCGAGCAGACATAGTCGTCGTCATCTATCATTGACCTAGGCAGTAACTCGCTAAGCGCAGTATTTCTTTAGGAATCGACCATTTATTGGTCTGTAAGGACTTTCACCGTGCATATCCATGAGTAAATAGGCTCCACCCTGGTAGACCTTGTCTATGATGTACGGGCCTTCATAGCTTGGCTCAAATTTTCCCCGCTTGGCGCGATTGGGGATCATAGGCCTTTTGACCACTAGCACGAGTTTGCCTTGGCGGAATGCCCTCAGCCGGGTCAATCTTTCATATGAGCGCGTCATCTTTGCTTTATAGGCCTCCAGATTTTGTTGTGCTATGAGCCGGGTTTCATCAAGGGCATCAACCTCCTCAAGCCGAAGGTGTGCGTTTTCTTCATCTGTTAGCTCGTAGTGGACTGCCACTCGTAGAAAGGGTAACTCTATCTCGAGGGGGAGTACTGTTTCTATACCGAATACCAACGCGTACGGCGTTTTGTTCGTGGCCGTCTTGAACGTAGTTCGATATGCCCAAAGAGCTTCTTGCAGCCTCTCATGCCAGTCCTTCTTATTTCGGGACACTATCTTTTTCATGATCTTTGTCAAGGTCTTATTGAAGGCCTCAGCTAGACTGTTAGCTCGCGGATTATAAACCCAGGAATATCTCCAGTCTATATTGTGTTGTTGCGCGAAGCGACTGATCTTGTGGCTTCTATAAGCTGGCCCGTTATCGGAGATGATCCGTCACGGAGTTCCAAACTGATATATGACGTGCGTCTTAAAGAAGTGGAGGATATTCTCCGTCTTCACTTCCTTCAGCGGTACTGCTTCTGCCCATTTGGAGAAATAGTCAGTTGTCGCCAGCATGAAACGATGTCCTCTAGACGATGCTGGTTCGATGGGGCCGACTATGTCAGTTCCCCACATTTCGAACGGTCGGCTAGCCACCGTTGGATGGAGTGGATTTGGATGATGGTGGATGAAGTCCCCATGAATTTGGCATGAGTGGCATTGTTTCGCGTATTTGAGGCAGTCCTGAATCATTGTGGGCCAGTAGTAGGCCATCCGTTTAATTTTCAATTTCATCTTTGGGCCTGCTTGGTGAGAACCGCAGATTCCGTCATGAACTTCCTGAACGACTCTTTTCGCTTCGTCAGGTCCCAGGCATCTCAACCACAAAGAATCGAACGACCTCTTGTATAGAGTATCATTGACGAAGGCGAAAGACAGAGCTCGTTTCATAAGCAGATGTCTTGAGGACGCATCTTCGGGTGTTCGATGGTATTTGAAGTAGTCTATAAAGACTTCTCTCCAATCCTCAGCCTTTTCACGATCTTTTATTTGCAAGGTCGTCTGCTGAGTCGCTCCCTTTTCTTCGGATGATTCCGGAGATATTTCTGCTGGGGCAAGCATGCGACGGCTTTGTACCACGATTCTTACGTCATCGAGGTTCTCATCAGCCAGTTCCTTAGCGAGTTTGGCCAATGCGTCCGCTTTGCTGTTTTCCGCGCGCGGTATGTTTTCCAAAGTATAGAAAGGGATTTGGGTCAACAGTTGCTGCACCTTCTCGCCGTACTTCACCAACTCTGGTTTGAACGTTTGATAGTCGCCGTTTACTTGACTAACGACCAGCTGGGAGTCTCCGTATATGAGGAGGTTTTCAATTCCCATGTCGATGGCGATCTCGAGGCCTGCTATCAAAGCTTCGTATTCGGCTTCATTGTTTGTCCTCGGCTCTGTTAGGGAGAAAGCAAAGCGCATTATCCCTCTTTGTGGGGTTATAAAGATGAGTCCTACCCCCGATTTGATTATAGGGTTACTTTGTTTGCGCTTCTTCACGGAAGACGCTCCATCGAAATAAAGCTCCCATCGGGTATCACCACCGTCGATCGCATCAAACGCATGTTCGTCTGGAAGATCGCAATTCAGAGGAGAATCGGCGGGTATCGGATGCTCAGCGAGGAAGTCGGCGATGGCCTGGCCTTTCACTGCCTTGAGAGGTTGATACGTTATCGAGAACTCCATCAAGAGCAGGGCCCATTTAGAGAGTAGCCCCGTCAATATGGCCTTCGACATCAAATATTTAAGAGGGTCCCCCTTCGAAATAAGACGGACCTCATGCGCCAACGCGTAGTGCCTGAGCTTTGTTATCGCAAAGATCAACGCCAGGCAATGTTTTTCAATAGGGGAGTAGTTGCTTTCTGCCCCCAGTAGAACTCGACTTAAGTAATAGAGAGCTCTTTCCTTCCCTTGGTCGTTCTCTTGTGCCCATAATGCGCCTAAGGAACCCTCGAGGGCGGTTGTATAAAGGATGAGGGGTTTTCCCTTGACCGGAGCAGCCAACACTGGAGGGTTCTGCAGGTATTTCTTGATCTCGTCTAGTGCGCTTTGGCATTTTTGGTCCCAGACGAACCGAGTTCCCTTCTTCATCAGGTGGCTGTAAGGACGGCACTTGCCTGAAAGGTTTGCTATAAATCACCGTATATACGCGAGCTTCCCTTGGGGAGACCGCAGCTATTTGAGAGGCCTTGGCGGAGGCATTTCCATGATCGCTTTGATCTTTGATGGATCTATCTCAATCCTCGATGTCGGACGATGAATCTCGGGAATTTGCCTGAGGAAACTCCGAATGCACACTTGAGCGGGTTCATCTTTAAGTTGTATTGTCGAAGGCGTTGAAACACGGTCTTCAAATTCTCGAGATGTTCCTCGTATGATTTGCTTTTAACCACGAGATCGTCGATATAGTATTCGACCATTTCGTGTATAAGGTCATCAAAGATTTTCGTCATGGCCCTCTGATAGGTGGCACCGGCGTTCTTTAAACCGAAGGGCATCACCTTGTAGCAGAATATACGCAAAAGAGTCCTGAAGGCGGTGTGCTTCTAGTCTTCGAGATGCATCTTTATCTGATTATACCCTGACGAGCCGTCCATGAAGGAGAAAACCTCATGAGTGGACGTATTGTCTATCATCAATTCGGTGACTGGTGATTTGTTTGATTTCCGATTGTGTAAGTAAGTATCGAATCAACTGTTTCCCGATGTCGGTTTCATTTGATCGATAACAGTATCTTGTATAGGTATTTAGAAAATTGTATAAAGAAATCACAATCAAAAAAAATTTATATTTGACCGCAATCAACTACGGTGTCAGTTGTAGATCGTAAGCGAGTGCGGATCGTCCACAGGGATTGTGCGATTCTTTTCTATATTTAATTTGTTTGAATCGAAAAGGAAAGAAAACATGATTCAAGAATTTATCGATTGATTCAGGTGTCACGATGTTTAATCAAGAATCAAGAAACTGATAAACAAATCAAGAATCGGTGTTTCGATGATATTTCCAACCAAAATGTCAAGAATCTAAATGAGGCTCGTAGGAATCGATCGGATCTATAGACGTGATGGAATTCAAGATTTCGTGTTCTTGTCCTTCGAAGGATTGATACTAGATTGATGATGATCGACGAGAGTTAGGGCTTTCTTGATGAAACTAGGGTTTCATCTTTTAAACCCTTGTTCTTTTGTTGATATCATTTGCATTCTATCCTCTAACAATTTCAAGAAACGATCGTAACTCCCCAATCTCGAGCGATATCAATCAAGAAAGCATCGCAACGAATTGGGTCGTCGATTCTTGAACTTGCTAGGGTTTACAAAACTCGTAGGAATCAAGAATCGTTTTCAGATATATTACATCATCATTCTATTGATCGTCTCGACTCCTCGACGAGCGGAGTATTACTCAAACATCACAACAAGAATTACAACTAGAAATTTAGATTGAATCATGATGCAAGAATTTAAAGAAAACAAGATAAAAGAATATCACCTTTTATTTATATCAACAATTTGATTACAGTCGCTTAAGAACTACAAGAGAAAGAACTAAATTGTCGATTTGGCGTCGCTCGGCTCCGTGAGTCGTGGATCGGCTTGGACCACTTGCTCTGTTGAAGATCGACTCGGCTCATAAAAGGTTGCAAGGCTTCTTGCTTGATCGGTACTCGGGATCTTGGCTTTTGATTGGAATTTAGGGTTAGGGTTTCACACAAGTCCTTTCACGAGACTTCTGGAAGAAGAAGATGAAGAAAGAGATAGAATGGCTCTAAAATGAAGTAATGGATTGATTTTTCCAAGGTTCTAAGATTATTTACAAGTGAGCCTAGGGTCTTATTTATAGAGCACCCCAAACCCTAAGCCTTTGAGTTCCCTCCAAAAGTTTGTTGAAAGACTTCTAGAAAGAGTTTGTTAGGCTTAGCTTAGGGTTTAAGCTAGGGTTTAGGAAGAAGTTTCTAGAATGATAGGCTAGTTTAGTGTTGATCCCAAAGATTGCTGATCTGGCAGAAGTCTCTGGAGACTTCTAGAATTTGCATAGGTTTTCTGAAGTGTGGGAGCTGAGATTGACATTGTGCACCAAAATTGAGGTGATGAAGGGGCAATACCCCCGCGGAACCGCGGCGCAAGCAAGCTCCGGCCGCGGTTCTGCGGCCATGTTGGAAGCTTGGGCTATGGTCTCTCTTGTGTGGTCTTGAAATGCCATTTTGGGCTTTATCTGATATGTTGAATTTTATTTGTCCCTTTGTATTGATACCAGAATTGAAATCATTGAGATGGCGTCATGTTTGATCGGTACCATGTACATTTTGGCCTTTCTTCTGGATTTTCCTGCACAGATCTCAAAACAAGTGTTGCGCAAATGTAGGGATGATGCGATGCCATGAAATGTGGTCAATTTCCTTTATTGTGTCGGTTTCAGAGTCTAATACATGCAATCTGATATTTTGCGACAGTTTTGTTAATATGTGAAATATGAATGCCGAACACTTCTATATGAATGCAAATGATTAGGAAATTGCCGGCTAAAATATACAATATTTTCGACTAATCAAATTCCCCCAAACTTAATTTCGATCGTCTCGAGCGAACTGTTTTATTAAAAAGAGAAGGAGAAAATAAAGAAAGGGAAAAACTAACTAGCACACTTTCGTTGGCAACACGATTGCACTGAGCATGTGCAACAAGCCTTTAAACCTCTAGGTGTCCCTAGTAGGAGGAGTGTTGTCTCCTGAGGGTTTTCAGCGGATTGCACCCACAAAATCCCATAATAAAAGAAAGATCATGAATATTACATTTAAAGAAAAGAATTGTAAAAGAAAAGCTTTGAAAATTAGGGTTTCCAACTAAGCTAGCTTTTCGGTTGTCATGAGCCCTATCTTAATGGTCATGAAAAGATGTTAGAAATCACGTCCTCCCACAATAAAACATCGTCTTATTCTTCATTCCTGTCTTTCTTCCAAACATCGATCATATAACCCTGCGTGTGTGTAAAGACATCCCTACACCCGGAGAATTCAATTCAAGCTATCATACTCTTGCCCATCAGCCTCAGTACTTTTTAATTAATGAATATTTAGGATTGCTCACACACTTTCATGCGACCGTTAATACTTCTTGAGGTACTAACCGACCGATTACTCATGTGCTTGCTTATTTGGTGTATTTTCCTCGTCTTACACCACCTCAGGCATAGCAGTGACTCCCAGACCAGTTGGCCTTAGGGCACTAGGTGAAAAGGCACCATCGCTATAAATTTTTTATTGCCCTCGGTGATAACAAAACCAGTGTTCATTTTTTTCTCACCACTTTATATTTTTCATTTTTTCTTTTTATTTCCTTCATACTTTTGGCTTTAAGACAAGAGCATTTCAAGGTATCCTCTACTATCCCAGGTTTCAAGACGTGTATAAGTGCGAATAGCAGGGTAGCAACGATCAAAATGTTTGGCTTCTAGAATAGAAACTATTTTTCAGACTTAGTTTTATCCTCAGATTAGTGACGTCCTTCATCTTACTAACCCATGGGACAACGGCTCATAACTACTTATTACTAGTTCGTATAAGAAAACTTCTAATTTTCTTAGTTTTCATAAATTTTTCTAATCTCATGGATGTAATTGTTCACTATCTAAACTTTCATTATCTTATTTATGTACAAAAAAGTGTAAATATTAAAATTATTTTTATTCTTGGAAATTTTTATATTTTTATGGGTTTTGAAAATTTTTCAATTTTTTATAGATTTTTATGTTTTGTGCTTATGCAAATGATATGCAAATGATGCAAAAATAAGCACAAACCTCCTCCAAACTTGTTTTCAACAGTGTCCTCACTGTTGCCAACCGCTATACCTACAAAAACTGTAAGCCTGGGGGGAATTATTAGTGGGGGCAAAATATATAAGTGAAGAACTTCCCCCAAACGTACTCTTTTTACTCACCTTCATTCAAAAGATGATGCAGTGATATACTTGGACATGAAGGTGAGACGGAGGAATTTTAATCCAAATAAACTGGCTCTTGTAAGAACAAGAGCTCCTCCATGGGGTCAGTGGAAAAATACGGCTTAAGTCTATGTCCATTCACTTTGAAAAATGTGCTGTTTTTAACATTTTCTACTTCTACTGCCCCGTGCGGGTATACAGACCGCACAACAAAAGGTCCCTTCCATCGAGATCGGAGCTTACCCGCGTAGGTGTAATCGTGAATCATAAAGAAGGACTTGTTGACCAGGTGAAAATGATTTCCTCAAAATGTTTTTATCGTGAAAAACCTTAGTCCTATTCTTTGTGATTACAGCATTATCATAAGCTTCATCGCGGAGTTCGCTTAGCTCATTAAGTTGCAGCTTCCGAAAGTTGCAAGCAAGGTTTAGATCAAAATTTATTTCTTTTATAGCCCACAATGCTTTATGCTCTATCTCGATGGGTAAATGACATGCTTTTCCAAACACTATCCTATATGGAGACATTCCTAGGTCGGTTTTAAATGCAGTTCTGAATGCCCAAAGAGCATCCGTCAGTTTGGTCGACCAGTCTTTTCTATTCTTAGCAATAGTTTTCTCCAGGATAAGTTTGATTTGTCTGTTTGAGATTTTAGCCTGCCCGCGTGTTTGGGGATGATAGGGTGTAGAAAGTCGGTGGTTGATTGAGTATTTTCGCATCAGAGTCTCGAAAGATCTGTTGCAGAAATGTGTCCCATTATCACTAATAATAGCGCGTGGGTGTCCAAATCGCGAAAAGATATTCTCTTTCAAGAACTTAATGACAATTTTCTTATCATTAGTGCGACATGGAATGGCTTCTACCCACTTTGAGACATAGTCAACCGCCAGCAGTATGTATAAATTCCCAAAGGAGTTGGGAAAGGGACCCATAAAATCAATGCCCCAAACATCAAATATTTCAACAACCAAGATGGGTTGCTGAGGCATTTCATTTCTCTGGGATATTCTACCCGTATACTGACATTGTGTACAGGTTTTGCAATACTCAAATACGTCCTTGAATAAGGTCGGCCAATAAAATCCACATTGCAAAACCTTTTCCGCTGTCTTTCTAGGACCAAAATGACCCCCACAGGCCTGATCATGAAAAAATGAAAGAACACTCTTGAACTCTTCATTTGGGACACACCGGCGAATGATCTGATCAGGACAATATTTAAACAAATAGGGCTCGTCCCAGTAAAAGTGTTTTACTTGGGATAGAAAACGATATTTGTCCTGTTTTGACCAATCGCTAGGTATAAGTCCCGTGGCATGATAGTTCACAATATCCCTGAACCATGGTTCAGCGGATATGCTCAAGAGTTGTTCATCAGGGAATGAATCATTGATCGGCAGGGTCACAGGGGAAGAAATGATGCGTGAAAGATGGTCAGCTACTACGTTTTCACATCCTTTCTTATTTTTGATAACAAGATCAAATTCTTGTAACAGTAGGATCCAACGTATTAGTCGACCTTTTGCATCTTTCTTCGCCAGAAGATGTTTTAAAGCGGAATGGTCAGTATACACAACTATAGGTGAGCCAATTAAGTAAGGCCTGAATTTTTCTAAATACAACCGCTAAGAGTTCTTTTTCTGTGGTTGTATAATTGATTTGCGCATCATTCAGGGTCTTACTTGCATAGTATATCACGTGTGGCATCTTTTCGATGTGCTTTCCTAAGACTGCACCTACTGCAAAATCAGATGCGTCACACATCAGCTCAAAGGGGTAGTCCCAATTTGGTGATAATAAAACGGGGGCTGAAGTGAGTGAGTGTTTAAGTGAGTCGAAAGCTGTCTCGCAGTCCGAGTCAAAATAGAAGGTCGTATCCTTGGCCAGGAGAAGAGTTAAAGGTCTAGCAATTTTGCTAAAGTCCTTAATGAATCTCCTATAAAAGCCCGCATGGCCAAGGAAAGATCGAATATCTTTGACGCTTTTGGGATGAGGGAGGTTTTGAATGACATCTATCTTAGCTCTGTCGACCTCAATGCCTTTCTGTGAAATGACATGTCCAAGAACAATTCCTTCTTGGACCATAAAATAGCATTTTTCGCAGTTCAAAGTCAAGTTCTTCTCTTTGCAACGAGTAAGAACAGCGTCAAGATTCGCTAGGCAAACAGAAAAAGAGTCTCCAAAAATTGAGAAATCGTCCATAAAGATCTCCAGAAAATTCTCTACCATATTAGAGAATATCCCCATCATACACCGCTGAAAGGTAGCGGGAGCATTGCATAACCCAAAGGGCATGCGACTGTAAGAAAAGGTACCAAAAGGACAAGTAAAAGTGGTTTTATCTTGATCCTTTTTGGCGATGGGGACCTGATTATAGCCTGAGTATCCGTCCATAAAACAATAATACTCTCGTCCCGCTAAGCGTTCCAGCATCTGATCAATGAATGGTAGAGGAAAGTGGTCTTTCCTCGTGGCAGCATTGAGTTTTCTATAATCAATACATACACGCCACCCAGTTTGGGCGCGTGTCTGAATCAACTCATTTGCCTCATTGGTTATAACAGGGATGCCAGATTTCTTAGGAACGACATGTATAGAACTCACCCACTGGCTATCGGAGATGGGGTATATAATACCATTATCTAAGCATTTGACGATCTCTTTCATGACCGCTTCCTTCATGACGGGATTCAACCGTCTCTATGGTTCTCGGGTCGGTCTGGCATCATCCATCACATGTATATGATGTTCAACTATCAAGGGACTAATCCCTTTGATGTCCGCCATACTCCAACCAAACGCCTCTTTGTTAGATCTCAATACCGATAAAAGTGCATTTTTTTGCTCTGATGCAAGAGAAGCGGATATGATAACCGGTAAAGACTCATTCTCACCTAGATATGCATATTTAAGGTGAGAAGGTAAAATTTTGAGATCTAACTCAGGCGGAGAAATGATAGAAGGAGGGATCATTAAGTGATTTTTGGATTTACACAGAAGCTCAAAGCCTGTGAAAGATACAGACTCAGGTGGAGAAAAGTCAGGAGTGCAGGACTCAAGTGTAGGTAAAGTGTCCTCACTAAGATCATGTGTGAAATCAAACAGAGATGTGGTAATGTCATCGAGATCAGTAAAGAAAAGTTCCTCGGCTCCACAACTATCGGGAGCGATTTCATGGACAGAGCGCACATCTAAAATATGAGCAGAGGGTTCTGATGGCTGACTTCCAACTTTGTAGATATTTAGTTCAATGGTCATATTTCCAAATGATAAATTCATTGAACCATTTCTACAATTTATAACAGCGTTGGAAGTGGCAAGGAAAGGACGACCCAGAATCACCGGAATTTGGCCCCGGGGGTTTGCTACAGGATGTGTGTCGAGCACAATGAAGTCTACAGGGAAAAAAAATTCCCCGACCTTTATCAATACATCCTCTAATTCACCCCTTGGTTTGGTGATAGATCGGTCTGCCATCTGGAGAGTGCAATGCGCAGGTTTCAGCTCTCCAATCCCTAATTGCTCATAGACAGAATAAGAGAGCAGGTTAACACTCTCGCCAATGTCTAAAAGAGCACGATTTATGTTTTTACCCCCAATCGAAATCGTTATAGTAGGACATCCTGGGTCCTTTCGTTTCTTTGGTAGCTGGGGAATAAAAGCAGTGCTAATATTATTAAACATGAAGACCTTCTTCGGCACTTGAGTCTTCCTCTTCCTAGTGCACAAGTCCTTAAGAATTTTCGCATAAGCGGGGACTTGTTGAATCGCATCTAGGAGAGGGATATTGATGTTAACCTGTTTGAACATTTCCAAAATTTTCTCTATATGAGGACTCGTTCTATTAGCCCTTAACTGGTTCGGGTAAGGAGCTTTCGCAATAAGCGCAGGGTCCATCACAGGGGAAGGAAGATGGGGTAGACGTGGTCCCAAAAGAGGTGTGGGGACCGTCTGTGGAGAACTATAAGGGTTGGGAGAAGGTGTCGAGCCTAATGGGAAATGGAGAATAGGCTCGCGAGAAGATGGTGAGGTAGAAGAAGAAGGATCAGAAGGAGATGTGTGTGTGTGTGGAAAGGTCTCAGCCGGGGTGTTGATATGATTTTCAGTATCATCAATACCTTCCCCGACATGATTGTTCAGCACTCTTCCCGATCTCAACGTTGTGACGGCATTTACATTGTAATGCCCAGGATTCTGTAGGGGTTGAGAGGGAAGTTTCCCTTTTTATCTCGCACTCATTTCGGCTTTAAGTCATACGATTTCAGCTTCCATCGTTCTGATACTCTCAGCTTGGGACGCTGAGTTTTTCTTTATCTCACCGACGGAAGATCTAACCTCAGCCGAAACCTCTATGAAATTTGATAAAAGTGATTTCATGGTTTGAGTGAATTGGGAGAACTCGTCAGAACAGGTCATAGGATTAGACTGTGCAGGAGTGTTGACCTGATTTTGGAAATTTTGTGACTGATAGGGGTGCTGAGTGAGTTGAAGGGGTTGCTGTTGTGGTGGAGGAAGAGCTCTTTGAAAATTATTCGTGTTTGGAACTGTGTTTTGAGATTGGTTTTGGTTCCAAGCGAAATTCGGGTGATTCCTCCAACCCTGATTGTACGTGGAAGAATATGGATCGTTTCTAGGTCGTTGGAATGCGGCATTAGAATGCTCGTGACCTTGAAACGCAGAGTTTAATGGACATTCTTCCGTTAAATGAGACGGATCAGAACAGCACCCACAAACAGTTTTGGGGAGTGACACTGGATTTAGGGAGGCTGCTGCAAATTTGTGTTCCATAGCGTCGAGCTTCTTTTGCATTGCTGCCATTTCAGCTCGCACAATGTAAATGGAAGAAGTCGTAGATGTTAGTGTATATGCCCTAGAGGCCATTACTGTATCATACTAGTTTGTATATTACTTAATGGAAGCTTGGGATATTCACCTTGTATATACAATTTTGCTCAATATAGTAGTATGCTACTTGGTTTGTTTCTACTTCAATGTGTACATGTGTTTATTTTAGTATATCGCCTATACACATTAGTGGAGCCCTTAGGATCTTTGCTTGATTACCAGCGTTGTGATGGCAGTCACACTAGTGGGGCTGGGTAATCTTTAAGCACATCCTTATGCAGGTCCCTGGTCGCAGGACTATCGAGACAGGGCATCGATACTCCGGAGAAGACTAGCGCATGCGCTTCTCATCCCAGTGTGGGAGACGGTCTGTCCCACAGCCGTCGGTACGTCGTTCTTGAGATAGTATGCGGGTGCTCGTTGGGTTACGAGTACACTGGACAGGACTCGTCGGGAACTGACTAGTTGGTATTATGCCTATCGTCAGTTATCAGTTCCCAGGTGACATGAGTACAGCTTAGTCCGCTGACTTCACACTGTCACTTAGCATCGAGTGTGTTCCCACTGTACTTTGATTACTACCCTACCACGGCTCAAAGGAGTCGTGCAAACAGGTGGTAGTTGGGTGCAGTCCCGAAGCACTTGGAGGCAGTGACGGTTAGACAGGATTCGTCTCTCCCGGTATTGGGGGTTGACATCGCGCTGTGTCTAGGAGAGCCATTACACGAGTAGTCCCTGGCCAGGGCAAACGAGATATACTGGTAGGCTTCCAGTGTTATCTCAGGGTGTTTTGGGCTTCACTCCGACACGACTTGTACCGCTATTGGGGGACTGACGTTTACCGCCCCCTAGGCCCGCCATATGATGTATCAGACGAACAGACCGGACTGTACGGAGAATATCACATTCAGGCTCAGTAGGAGTTCAGATGGGTTTCGCCTCGTCAGTCTTCTTGTCGGTATCTACCTGGGGACCGTTACGCACAGCTAGTGCCGCTTGCGGTCTGTGGTTAAACCCACTGCCAGCGTAGTGTCGAGTCTTTAGAGTCCCACATAGAAAGCTATTCGCCTTTAGGCAAAAGAGTAAAGGTCGCATGGTTTTGCGACAGGTCGCATGGTTTTGCGACAGGGTTCGGTCAAATCCGTGCACTTGTGCACGTACAGTGTCCGGACAGTTTACACTAGAGGGCTTTGGTTTAAGCCAGATCCTAGTGTACCTTTTGGGATTGGTTTTATCCAGTATGCATTCGTGTTCCTCGGAACGCGGATGCGGGTGTGTATGCACAGTTGATGGAGAGACAGAGGCAGATGATTCTCATTAGGGTTGTTCACCGTTGACAGTTGACTATTGACTTTTTGCTCAACCCTAATGAGAATATGATATGTGATTAACAATTATATTAATTAAGTATTATGGTGACATGGTTGTTGAGGGATTGACTTTGTTGACTTGTTGACTTTTGTTGACTTGTTGACTTTGTTGACCGGTTGACTAGGCTTGACTAGTTGACCATCATGATAACTATAGCTATCATTTTATGGAAAAGACTTTTGCTTGCTTGCTCTTTTGTGCAAAATGAGTGCATGAAATGATATGGCTATGGTTGCTTAAACCATCACATAATACTTGATTGATATGAGGTGTTATGATTGTTTTGGATTATGAGAGCCAAATGAGAAAAGTCTTCTCTCATTCTTTCATGCTCATTCTCTCTCTTGTTCTTGAGCTCTCATCTCCTTCCTCTTGCTCTCCCTCTCTTAGTCTATGGTTCACTTGTTTCATGTGTTGAGAACCAAGAACCATAGATAAAATCCCATACAAACTCTTCTCTACTCACTCTAGTTCACAAGGTTTAGCAAACCGAGTGAACTAGTTTCTTCAAAGCTCGAAGAAGGAGCCAAAGGTTGAAGCTTTCAGGTGGATCTATCTTCGGCGCAAGGAGACGACGGGGAGAAGCCGATTCGGACGACCATCGAAGCTTGAAGACGAAGGAGTTCGAGAAAAAGAAAGGTATAACCCCCTAACCGAGTAGTTAGGAACTCGTAATTAGGTTGTTAGTTAGATGTTTAACAAAAATCCGGGTTTTGAGTCCATGTTACCACCTCTAAGAAAATTGTTTTTCACCAAATTCCGCATGCCCGAAAGTACCGGGAGAGGTAGCATGGACTTACAGTGGTATCAGAGCCTAGTTAAACTCTATCTAACATGTTAGCAAAGTAGCTAGAAGATCGATCAAAGAAAAAGTCTCGAAATGAACCCCGATTTCATACTTGCTGTCGATTTTTTATGTTCTGTAAAAATAATAAATCATGCATCAAAAATCGACTCAGGGTTTTTCGAGTGCACTGTAGAAAGACGGTCCCCTGATCTTATCATTACGCTGCGGTAACGCGGCAATAGCTTGCTATTGCCGCGGTTCCGCGGCCGTCTTGGCTCCTCTCTGGTTGTTCTTTGCTACAGTGTGCTTATGGGGGTATTTTAGGAATTTTAGTATATGTATTTTCAGCCCAGATTTTCCAGAACGAAAATTTTTTATTTGGGGCCTGTAAATCCGTATTTTTGATCGAACTTCTAAAAGACTTAAGCTGACGGGTTTTTCTGTGATGTGATATTTGTATTGAACGTCTACTAATCGCTATATGTCGATTAGTGGGGGTTATACAAATCTGTGATCTGTAATGTTATTGGAATGTGTATATGAATTCATTGGATTGTCGCGGGTGAATAGCCGGGGGTTGTGAGACGAGAGTTTTCTTTTCTTTCAATTCATGTAAATTTGTAAATTGATGTAATAATTATTTGTATGGCCGCACAACTGGGTCGGGGTTGTAGCCGTCATTGTATAATTTCTTTTTACTGTTTTTGCTCCTAGGATAGACCCATGGAGGGGGTGTACAAACTACCGGGTATGCCGAAGTGCCGAGTGACCTACTCACGGAGTTGAGGGAGGTTGCTTCGCTTCGGGTACTTGACGGGTAGTTTGCCGCACCCGTAGGGGTCTTGGGTAGGGTTTTGGCTATTCACCGCGACCGTGTAATCTGCTTTTCGTTACAGGCTCGTACGAATTGCGGATTCCTAGTATATCCAATGTGTTCATCTGTGATCTGAAATGGCTATCATTGCAATATATCTATATATGATATTATTTAGGCGTTGCTTATGTTTTACAGCCGCGCTAGCCCAGCCCTCGCTCTGTCGTTAGTTAAGTAACCTAACGGGTAATGACGGGGCCCCGTGGCGAATGCGAATGGCATAAGCGTACGTCATATTTTGGTTGTTTTCTGCAATGGTAGGGTTAAATGATGGGACGCATTAAAAGAACTAATGCAAGAATATCACGCATTAAAAGAACTAATGCAAGAAAATAAACCAAGTTAAAATCGTTGGAACACTTTCGGAAAACTACTCGGTTCTTTTCAAAACTAACTTTTAAATGCGGAGCTTGAGCCACTCCTTTGAAAAGCTATCTCGTTCCATCGATTATATCAAGTTCACTACGTTCACGGTTTTGCCAAAACCATTCGTAGCCCTCCATCATTTCAGTTAAATATTCGGTAGTATTCAAGCTATGTATTTTGACCTCACGCCAAGGCATAGTGATTGGTAGCTGCCGGATATTTATCTGTTGCATAGATAGAATGCGTTGGTTTGGGACAGCCGTACTACCATTTTGGCCTATGTCAAGGGTAGGTACGGGTGGATTCAAATTAACCTGGATAATGATGGGAAGAACTTGACATGTGACTTATGACATTTTGACCTCACGCCAAGGTCATAAGAGCATGGGGCAAAAATCCACATCGGGAGTTTCAAAAGAACTGAAACTTGCTAGTGTTGCATACCATTTGGAGTGTGATGATTCTGGTAGGATTCCTTCAGTTTCGTCACGCGATGATATTTGGATCCCGATCCTACTGTGAGTATATGCTACTCCTCGGGAAATTTCTCACTAAACGATCAATGCTATAAACCTAGTAGGTGTCTAGAAAGGTGTTAGCGGGGCTACGCCCCCAGGGAAAAGAGGTTATTTAATTAAGGAACTTCGCGAAAGCGTTGTAAAACCTCCCTCGAAGTACCGACACTGGCCTGGCTGAACGGTTAAGCAAGTATTGTGCGGTGGGATTGATCCCGACTAATTCTTCCTTTATGGTTTGAGGAGGGATTCGAGAAACAGTGGGAGCCATCCTGTTTAGAAAAACTAAAAACCATTCTAAACTTGCAAGAGCATCAAGCTGAGTGTTTCTTCTCTCTCCTAATTGCAGCGACCAATCGACATGACTGGACTTAAGTTACTTCTAGATAAAAACATACTGACAGGGCCAAACTACAAAGATTGGCTCAGGAATGTCAAGATGGCAATCACTTACGACAAGCTGGGGTATCTTCTTACCACCAAAGCTCCCCCTGTCCCTGGTCCCACTTCCAGCGTCGCGGATAAGGAAATCCGTAAGACTTGGGAGATTGATAGCGCGAAGGCCAAGTGCCTCGTACTTGCCTCTATGGACAATGAACATCAGAGGAGGCACGAGAATATGGACTTGGAATCCATATTTCTTCATACAAAAGAACTGTATGGAGAGCAATCTCGTATCGCAAGATACGAAGCGTCGAAAAAGTTATTTTCGGCAAGGATGGCCGTCGGATCATCAGTAGCAGAACACGTGCTTAAGATGATCGGCTACATTAAGGAGCTCGCGGACCTAGGGACCACATTGGAGAGTGAGCTCTATACGGACTTAGTTCTCCAGTCCCTTCCTTCCACTTACGCCCAGTTTATATTGAACTTCAACTTACAAGAAAAAGAAGTTGAACTTTCAGAGCTCCTCAACATGCTGAGGAGCGCAGAGGGCACCCTACAGAAAGGTAGGGAAACATCCACTTTGTTTGTAGGAGGATCATCTTCTTCTAGGTCCAAGGCGAAAGCCAAGGGAAAGAAGAAGAAAGCCCCCGCCAAACCAAGAGGCGGTGTTAGTAAAGTGGATACGAAGGGAAAAGCTAAAGCAACAAAGAAAGCGGGGAAGCTTATGGATAAGGAAGAATGCTTCTATTGTCATAAGAAAGGACACTGGAAGAATGATTGCAGGGCCTGGAAGGCCAGAACACAGGAATTGAAGCAGGTTGCAGCTTCAGCTTCAGGTGTGTATGTTATTGAAAACTGTCTTTCAATAAACTCTACTTCCTGGGTATTGGATACCGGATCAGGATCTCATATCTGTAATTCTTTGCAGGCGTTGAGAAACCGTAGTGTTTTGAAAGCAGGTGACATGACCCTCAGAGTTGCGAACGGAGCTAGCATGGATGCTAAAGCCGTGGGGGACTATCACCTGGGAATGTCAGATGGACATGTTTTGGTTTTGTGTAATTGCTTTTTTATACCCAACGCAACTTGTAATATCATTTCTGTATCTTTGGTTTCTAAAGAAGGTTATGAATTTGCGTTTGTAAGCAATGTTGTAAACATTCACCTTAATCAAGTTCAGATTGGGTCAGGTACATTGAGCAATGGTATATACGTATTAAACCAACCACAGATTTTCAATGTCCAGAATACACACAAAAGAAAGTCTCCGGAAATAAATCAGACTTTCTTGTGGCATTGTAGACTGGGTCACATCAATGAGAGAAGGTTGACGAAGTTACATACAGAAGGATATTTGAATGCGTTCGAATATCAATCGTATGCCACTTGTCAATCCTGTCTCAAAGGAAAGATGACAAAGACTCCGTGCACTGGACACGGAGTAAGAGCGAGCGAGCTCTTGGGACTCGTACACAGAGACGTGTGCGGTCCAATGTCTACACATGCGCGAAGCGGTTATTCTTACTTCATTACTTTTACGGATGACTTTTCTAGGTACGGTTATGTCTTCTTAATGAAACATAAGTCCGAAGACTTTGGAAAATTCCAGGAATATAAGAATGAAGTAGAAAAACAGACCGGCAAAAGTATCAAGATTCTAAGATCGGATCGAGGTGGTGAATACTTGAGTGCCGAGTTCCTGGACAATTTAAAAGAGAACGGAATTCTCTCTTAGCTTACTCCTCCATACACTCCACAACAGAATGGTGTATCGGAGAGACGGAACCGAACCCTATTGGATATGGTATGGTCCATGATGAGTAACGCTGAGTTACCGCGATCATTCTGGGGGTATACGCTAGAATCAGCTGCATACCTTTTGAACCGAGTTCCCACTAAGACTGTGCCTACCACACCTTATGAGTTATGGAGTGGGAAGAAACCCTATCTTCAATATCTGAAGATCTGGGGATGTCCAGCTTTTGTCCAAAAGCAGCATGCGGACAAACTCGAGGCACGCTCAGTACTGTGCAAGTTTGTGGGATACCCAAAGAACACCAGGGGGTATCTTTTCTACCACGCAGAGGAACAAAATGTCCTTGTTTCTCGTAATGCCCATGTTGGGGTAAAAATTTACACCCCGGTTGACCGAGTCAAAGTCAAGGTCAACCCCAAGCCAGGTGGGCCCAAGCCCGGGTCAAGTGGGCCCATGCCCGGGTCGAGTCCGAAACGTGAAGCGGCCGACCCTCCCCATGCTAAAATATAAATCATGTCATAAATAATTTTTATGTAATTTTTTATCCATGAATGTAAACAAAATGGGCATAAAGCCAATATTTTGTAAGCCCATGGCTTATGTGCAAAAATGAAATGGCACATAAGCCATGGGATGGCAAAATTCCATTTTGTGAAGCCCAATAGGCTATGTGTAAAATGTATGGCCTATAAAGGCAAAGATAATGAAAATATCAGAAAAAAAACTTTTTCTCTCTCCAAAAAAGTTTCAGATCTGAGATCTCTTCTTCTTCTTCAAGGTTCCAAAACCTTCATTTTTCTCTTGAATTAAATCAAGAGTTTTAATCTTCTTTTTATAAAAAAAAATTAGTTTTTCACCACAAAACCCACAAAGGGGAACTTGGATCTGTCGTCAGATCTTAAAAAGGAGAGATTTTGAGATTTCACATCTCTTGATCTTCAAGATCCAGCAAGCAATAGGAGGAAGAATAAGAACCACTCCCATTAAACCCAGAACACATTCAGGAGCCCGACTCCTCTCTGATTTCTCTTTGAGAAATCTTTTTTCAGGCTAAAAGCCTCTTGTCCTCTCCAGCGCGCAGCGCAAGTGCGCAAAGCGCCCACGTGACGACACGTGGCGCACATGCGCGCTTGTGCAAGTGCGCAAAGCGCCCACGTGCCGACACGTGGCGCGCGCGCTTGCGCACCTGCGCGCTTGCGCAAGGGCCCAAAGCGCCCGCGTGCCGACACGTGGCGCGCGCGCGCTTGCGCACCTGCGCGCAGCGCTAATGCGCAAAGCGCCCACGTGCCGACACGTGGCGCACTTGCGCCTGAGCGCACAGCACCTACGCGCACAGTGCCCAAGGTGCTGCCCCACGCATCCTTTGGATGCCTTTTCCCCTTTATTTATATATATATGTATATATATACATTTGTATACAAATGTACACATACACATATTCCGCAACATTCTCCCCCTCCAAAAAATTTTCGGGCCGGGGCGCTGCCCCGAACCCCGCAAGGGGGCTGCTAGCCCCCTTGACCCCCAGCCCGCTATCCGGGTAGCGGGACCCCCGTAAAAACTCTGCGTGGCTCCCGATATATCCAAAACCCCCCTTTCAAAACAAAACACAGGTACCCTGCACATTGAATTCGCATGACCAGTTTAACCCGTTAATCGGAGGTTCCCCCGCCCCAAATGCGAGGGGTAATTAACGGCAGCTTAGTCCGCGGCTGCCGGAGATTCGGATCCCCACAATCATTAAACCCCCGCCTACCCTAGGCAGGGGGAATCTGTAGTATACGCCTGACAAGCGCGCGTGTATTCCCATCTCAATGGGGTGACGAAAAACACCCTACAGATTCTGGCACGCCCGGTGGGACCAATCTCTCCTCCCATATTTCGGGTTAAGCGTTCATGCGAACTCAATCAATATACGTACCTATATTTATACTAAAAAGAATGCTTTTTTTCATGCAGGATTTTCAAGCGATCACCTTTCAACAATGTCTCCGAAGATGAACTCAGCTCCCGTCTCCTACACAATGAAGATAGACTCCAGGACGGTCCTCCCGGCCAGTCTCGGGCGACAATGGGAGGAGCCGCTGCTACCATTCGGCTCTATTCTGTTCATGCCAGTTGGCGCCATCCCAGCTCCTCAAGCCCCGGTGGCAGACAAACCGGTCTCGAAAGGCAGGAGACCAAATGTGGTGATCTCAAGGGCGCCCCAACCCAAACGCAAGTCGGTGTCTGAACGATTTTCCTTGGCCCCAGCTGGGGGCAAGGCCATCAACACCAATAAAGCTACAACGCGTCCTGAGCAAGCTCCAGCGGTGCCTTTGACCACTGCTCGATCGGGTGTCTTCTCTAAACTCCCCTCTGATCAACTCACAACGGCTTCCCGGGTAGCAGATGCCGGCCAAGCCTTCAAAATCGAGAAGCTGAGGGAGAAAAGGCTCAGATATAGAGCCAACAAAAGGGCTAGGGCTACTGCCAGGCTAAACCTCATGAGGTTCGAAGAACAGGGTTACCCCGCCAAAGATGAGGGGATGGCTGAATGTGTTATCCACACTGTCTACGTGGTGGGCACGCGCAGCAAGAGCAAGGACGGGGCCACCACATCTCAAATCCAATCTGGCTTGAATGTGGTTGCCACTTCCCAAGAACAGCCGCCTCCGCTGGATGATGAAAACCCTCTCGATGAGGCTGATAGGCAGAGAGAGCCCTCAATTCATGAGGAGTCAGGCTCGGAAAGTGAAGATGAGCCAACTTTCCGTCCTAAGACCGCAGAGCAGCAACTTCTCCAAGAGCTCCGAAAACAGCTCAGAAGCAAAGATAAGGAGATGGCCAAGCTCTACTCAAAGATCGACGACTTGACAAATGTCGTCTTACGGCTTACGGCCCAACTTGCCTCTCAGCCGCCCAATCAAGCACAGGGCTCAGCTCATGAACCGGGAAATGGTGTCCCGAGACAGCCGACGCCCGTTCCCTCAAATCCAAAAGTGGGCGGACCGCATGAAAATCAGTCGCATCCTATCTCAGCAAATCTCTTGGCTACCGATGACAGTAGCCCGCTAACTCAAGATCAAATCATGGATTTGGTTGCCAACAAAGTCAAAACCTTGGTAGCCGAAGCCGAAGCGCAAAAAGATATCAGCAGTAGTGGGAGACCATATCCTGCTCAGTATGATCTGGTAGAATTTCCTAGCGGCTATGTCATCCCCAAATTCGGAAGATTCGATGGGACGGGAAATGCGAATCAGCACATCGCCCACTTCAAAGCCTCATGCGGGAATACTGGGGGCAATGATGCGCTTCTCCTCCGCCAGTTCGTTAATAGCTTGACCGATGTTGCTTTCGACTGGTACGCGAGCCTACCGGATGGCTCCGTTACTACTTTCGTCCAAATGGAGTCTTTGTTTCGACTAAGATTCATGAGCGTCAGCGATAAGATCACCATTGCCGAGCTCGTAAGGACCAAGCCCAAATAAAATGAAAGCAGCACGGATTTTATAACCCGATGGCGCAATCTCTCCGTCAAATGCGAACCGCCGATAGAGCAGGACCAATCTGTCAGTCTCCTCGTCGGAAATCTCAACAATTGGATGGCCCCGTTTCTATGCACCGCGGGTCTCAAAACATTCCAAGAGCTGACCAGGAAAGTTCAGATGCTAGAGCGCTCAAAACAGGGGTCCTCCTCGGATTCCCAAAATAACAATAGGTCCGGGAGAAACCGAAAGGACGATAATCGCAAAGGCGGAAACTCCGATGATTCTGAATCTTTCAACATTTCGGCTAACCGAAATAAGCAAGGGATGAGCGGGCCTAGCGCCAACCAGCCTCGGAAGCCAGTGTTCGGAGAGGGAGGAGAATCTCCACTGAAAGAGAAGCTGGATAAGGTCTATTCCTTCAGAAGGGACAAAATCCGTAAAATATTCAAAGACGCCCTGAAGAACGGTCTATAACTGCCAGAGTCAAAAAGACCGCAGGAAGCGAATAGGACCGACGACCCCAAATACTGCCCCTATCACAGAGTGATAGGCCATGCCATTGAGGACTGCTTCGTCTTTAAAGATTGGGTCGAAAAGCAATATAAGGCAGGAGAGATAGAACTGTCCAAAGGCGTGTTAGTAAACAGTCAAGACGCGACCGCCAATTTCATACAAATGGAAACCGAAGTTCTTCGTGAAACCGATTCTCTCAGGCATCTGCCTTTCTCTGAAAACAATCGACCACCACGTCATTAAACTGGGAACAATCGACCTCTAAGTCGTTAAACTGGGAATGTAAAAAAAATGTAAATAAAAAAAAATGTGTAAATAAAAGAAAAATAAAGAAAAGCCGAAATGATGGGGCAACTCGCAATAAAAATCAGCGAGTAAAAATGAAAATGAAAATAAAGCCGAAATGATGGGGCAACCGCGAATAAATAGCCGAAATGATAGGGCGATCGTGACCTTCGCGATAAGAGAAGCTGAAATGATAGAGCAATCGCGGTAAAATAAAAAAAAAAACAACAAAAAAAAACAAAAAAAAACAAGGGCGGATGATGAGTTGCTCCTGGCATTATTCCAGTGCAGCAATGCAGACGCCAAAGAAAATCCAATTTCCCAAAATTCTTTCAGCCCTACGGCCAGTCCCCAAATTGACTACCGTATACAATCCACGGGCTCAAATAATTCTCAGCATACCCATGCCCCACCGCAACCACCAGTTACGCGGCTGGTCTCCGCCTTTGGAATTATGCTTCATTGGAAAGACCCACTCATGTGTCCTCACGATGCATGAGGAGAACAGACCTTCGTGAGATCCTTACGACTCACCAAGGAAAAACACACTTAGGAGTCCTCACGACTCTTAAGGAGAAAATACACCTGCGGAATCCTTATGACTCGTAGGGAGAAAATGCTTTTATGGGACCCTCACGGCCCATAAAATTGAAAAGTCTTAGGTGATAGGGATCCAAACCTGTCTCCTAAGCCATCGCTCCCTAATCCCCAAGTGGCGAATGATGAGTCGCTCCTGGTACCATATTCCAGTATAGCGATGCAGACGCCAACCAAATTCCAAATCTCATACCAACGGCGAATGATGAGTCGCTCCTGGTACCATATTCCAGTGCAGCGATGCAGACGCCAACAAAGTCCTGAAATGTTTCTGGCCCTACGGTCTGGATCATGCATCCTGCAAAACCGTATACAATCCACGGGCGTAAAACAATCCCAATCTCTCCCAAGTCCTCCCGGGGCAAATGATGAGTTGCTCCTGGCATCATTCCAGTGTAGCAATGCTGATGCCAAACAAAAAACCAATTCCCAAATCCTCTCAGGCAAATGATGAGTTGCTCCTGGCATTATTCCAGTGCAGCAATGCAGATGCCAAAACAAAAAAAAATCCCCAAACCCTCTCATGACAAATGATGATTCGCTCTTGGTACCATATTCCAGTGTAGCGATACTGATGTCAACCCAAATCAAATCAACCAACAAGCTCTGCGTCGGAATCATGCTTCGTCTCAGAATGTGCACCCCGTGTCGAAATGATGGTTCGCCTCGGTGTATTTGCCTTCCCTGTCGAAATTATGCTTCGGCTCGGAATCAACCGACGACCTCCTCGTCGGAATTATGCTCCGCCTCGGAATCAAGTCAACCAGCAAGCTCTGCGTCGGAATCAAGCTTCGTCTCAGAATGTGCACCCCGTGTCGAAATGATGGTTCACCTCGGAGTATTTGCCTTCTCTGTCGGAATTATGCTTCGCCTGGGAATCAACCTCCGCATCGAAATTATGCTTCGGTTAGAACGTCTGTCACCCTTCGGAATGATGCTCCGAATCTTGGAATTATGCTCCGCAAATTGGAATGATGCTCTGCTCATCGGAATGATGCTCCGATCCTTGGAATTATGCTCCGCCCTTCGGAAAGATGCTCCGAACCCTGGAATCATGCTCCGCTCTTCGGAATGATGCTCCGATCCCTGGAATCATGCTTGGAATGATGCTCCGAACCCTGGAATGATGCTCCGCTCTTTGGAATGATGCTCCGATCCCTGGAATGATGCTCCGCCCATCGGAATGATGCTCCGATCCTTGGAATTATGCTCCGCCCATCGGAATGATGCTCTGATCCTTGGAATTATGCTCCGCCCTTCGGAAAGATGCTCCGCTCTTCGGAATGATGCTCCGATCCCTGGAATGATGCTCCACCCTTTGGAATGATGCTCCGCCCTTCGGAAAGATACTCCGATCTCTGGAATTATGGTCTGCCCTTCGGAAAGATGCTCCGAACCCTGGAATGATGCTCCGCGCTTCGGAATGATGCTCCGATCCCTGGAATGATGCTCCGCCCTTCGGAAAGATGCTCCGATCCCCGGAACCATGCTCCGCCCATCGGAATGATGCTCCGATCCCTGGAATTATGCTCCGCCCTTCGGAAAGATGCTCCGAACCCTGGAATCATGCTCCGCCCTTCGGAAAGATGCTCCGAACCCTGGAATCATGCTCCGCCCTTCGGAATGATGCTCCAATCCCTGGAATGATGCTCCGCTCTTCGGAATGATGCTCCGATCTCTGGAATTATGCCCCGCTCTTCGGAAAGATGCTCCGATCTCTGGAATTATGCTCCGCCCATCGGAATGATGCTCCGATCCCTAGAATCATGCTCCGCCCTTCGGAATAATGCTCCGAATCCTGGAATTATGCTCCGCTCTTCGGAACGATGCTCCGAGCCCTGGAATAATGCTCCTCCCATCGGAACGATGCTCCGATCTCTGGAATTATGCTCCGCTCTTCGGAAAGATGCTCCGATCTCTGGAATTATGCTCTGCCTTTCGGAATGATGCTCCGAACCCTGGAATCATGCTCCGTTCGTCGAAATGATGCTCCGATCCCCGGGAATCATGCTCCCCGGGATGATGCTTCGCCTCTAGAATGATATTCCACCTCGAAGTTCAGCTTCAAGATCCATCAATTTCATGCACACAACTCAAATGTGCGGTGTGCATTTATTGATGGGGGGCATTTTGTTGGGGTAAAAATTTACACCCCGGTTGACCGAGTCAAAGTCAAGGTCAACCCCAAGCCAGGTGGGCCCAAGCCCGGGTCAAGTGGGCCCATGCCCGGGTCGAGTCCGAAACGTGAAGCGGCTGACCCTCCCCATGCTAAAATATAAATCATGTCATAAATAATTTTTTTGTATTTTTTTATGCATGAATGTAAACAAAATGGGCATAAAGCCAATATTTTGTAAGCCAATGGCTTATGTGCAAAAATGAAATGGCACATGAGCCATGGGATGGCAAAATGCCATTTTGTGAAGCCCAAGGGGCTATGTGTAAAATGTATGGCTTATAAAGGCAAAGATAATGAAAATATCAGAAAAAAACTTTTTCTCTCTCCAAAAAAGTTTCAGATCTGAGATCTCTTCTTCTTCTTCAAGGTTCCAAAACCTTCATTTTTCTCTTGAATTAAATCAAGAGTTTTAATCTTCTTTTTATAAAACAAATTAGTTTTTCACCACAAAACCCACAAAGGGGAACTTGGATCTGTCGTCAGATCTTAAAAAGGAGAGATTTTGAGATTTCACATCTCTTGATCTTCAAGATCCAGCAAGCAACAGGAGGAAGAAGAAGAACCACTCCCATTAAACCCAGAACACATTCAGGAGCCCGACTCCTCTCTGATTTCTCTTTGAGAAATCTTTTTTCAGGCTAAAAGCCTCTTGTCCTCTCCAGCGCGCAGCGCAAGTGCGCAAAGCGCCCGCGTGACGACACGTGGCACACCTGCTCGCTTGCGCAAGTGCGCAAAGCGCCCGCGTGCCGACACGTGGCGCGCGCGCGCGTTGGCGCAAGTGCGCAAAGCGCCCGCGTGCCGACACGTGGCGCGCGCGCTTGCGCACCTGTGCGCTTGCGCAAGTGCGCAAAGCGCCCGCGTGCCGACACGTGGCGAGCGCGCTTGCTTGCGCACCTGCGCACTTGCGCAAGTGCGCAAAGCGCCCGCGTGCCGACACGTGGCGCGCGCGCTTGCGCACCTGCGCGCTTGCGCAAGTGCGCAAAGCGCCCGCGTGCCGACACGTGGCGCGCGCGCGCTTGCGCACCTGCGCGCAGCGCTAATGCGCAAAGCGCCCACGTGCCGACACGTGGCGCGCTTGCGCCTGAGCGCACAGCGCCCAAGGTGCTGCCCCACGCATCCTTTGGATGCCTTTTCCCCTTTATTTATATATATATGTATATATATACATTTGTATACAAATGTACACATACACATATTCCGCAACATTCTCCCCCTCCAAAAAATTTTCGGGCCGGGGCGCTGCCTCGAATCCCGCAAGGGGGCTGCTAGCCCCCTTGACCCCTAGCCCGCTATCCGGGTAGCGGGACCCCCGTAAAAACTCTGCGTGGCTCCCGATATATCCAAAACCCCCCTTTCAAAACAAAACACACGTATACTGCACATTGAGTTCGCATGACCAGTTTAACCCGTTAATCGGAGGTTCTCCCGCCCCAAAGGCGAGGGGTAATTAACGACAGCTTAGTCCGCGGCTGCCGGAGATTCGGATCCCCACAATCATTAAACCCCCGCCTACCCTAGGCAGGGGGAATCTGTAGTATACGCCTGACAAGCGCGCGCGTATTCCCATCTCAATGGGGTGACGAAAAACACCCTACAGCCCACTTTCTAGAACACCAGTTCTTAGAAAAGGAAATTAGTGGGAGCGCAATAGAACTGGAAGAAATTCCAGAACCACGAGCTATTACTGAAAGCTTAGTGGAACCAGAGGGTTCAAAAGAACAGGACATTCCTATGCCGCTCCGCAGGAGTAGTAGGCAGTCTCATCCGCCCGAGAGATACTACGGTTTTCTCATAGACGGGGATAGAGAGGATTGCATCATAGATTATGATGAGCCTACTGGCTTCCAGCAGGCCGTTCAGAGCGTTGACTCAGTAAAATGGCTGGATGCAATGCGGACCGAAATGGAGTCCATGTACACCAACAAGGTATGGACGTTGGACATTGCTCCAGACGGGGTAAAACCCGTAGGATGCAAGTGGATCTTCAAAAGGAAGATTGGTGTAGATGGACAGGTTGAGACCTATAAAACTAGACTTGTTGCAAAGGGTTTCCGTCAAAGACCTGGCTTGGACTATGACGAAACATTTTCTCCAGTGGCTATGCTGAAATCCATTCGGATCATTCTTGCCATTGCTGCCTTCCACGATTATGAGATATGGCAAATGGACGTAAAGACCGCTTTTCTAAATGGAAATTTAGAGGAGTGTGTCTATATGGACCAACCAGAGGGTTTTATTCAGAGTGGGAGCAGCGGAAAGGTGTGCAAGTTGATTATGTCCATCTATGGACTAAAGCAGGCATCGCGGAGTTGGAACATCTGTTTTGATGAGACGTTCAAGGAATTTGGCTTTATCAAAAATCCAGATGAACCATGCATCTATAGTAGATTTGTAGCGAGAACTGTAGTATTCCTCGTTTTATACGTGGATGACATTCTCTTAATAGGAAATGACATTCCTATGCTACAATCTGTCAAGGGGTTCTTGTCACACAGGTTCTCCATGAAAGACATGGGTGATGCCTTATACATCCTGGGGATCCGGATCCATCGTGATAGATCCAAGAGGATATTAGGACTTTCACAGTCCAGGTACATCGACACCATACTGAAGAGATTCAGTATGGAAGATTCCAAGCGCGGTAACCTACCAGCTTGTCACGGGATCACCCTTTCTAAAGAGATGTCTCCCAAGACTGATTTAGAGAGGGATCGCATGTCTATTATACCCTACGCTTCTGCGGTAGGCTCTATAATGTATGCGATGTTGTGTACCAGACCAGATGTAGCTTATGCACTGAGTGTGGTAAGCCGGTATCAGTCAAACCCTGGGGAGAAACACTGGATAGCGGTAAAGAACATTCTCAAGTACCTGAGAAGGACTAAGGAGATGTTCTTGGTGTATGGCGGAAAAGACCTCCAGATCGAGGCCTTTGCTGACTCCAGCTTCCAGAACGACAAGGATGATTCCAAGTCCATGTCGGGTTTTGTCTTTACCCTCAATGGAGGGGCGGTGTGTTGGAAGAGTTCCAAACAGGAAACCGTTGCAGACTCGACGATGGAAGCGGAATACATCGCTGCATCTGATGCCGCAAAAGAAGCTGTCTGGATGAGGAAGTTCTTGAAAGAGCTTCAGGTGGTTCCGTCCATTGTTGATCCAATACCTCTGTATTGCGACAACAACGGGGCTATAGCTTTAGCGAAGGAACCCAGGTCCCATCAGAGATCCAGACACATCTTGAGGCGGTATCACCTGATCAGGGAGATCGTTAATCGCCAGGAGATCGAGGTTCGGAGAGTCGCTTCAGAAGATAACACTGCAGATCCATTCACCAAGGCCTTGCCCCAGACTCAGTTCGAGCGGCTGATCGAGATGATAGGTCTTCGATACGCCAGTACATGGCCTTAGTGCAAGTGGGAGATTGTTAGTGTATATGCCCTAGAGGCCATTACTGTATCATACTAGTTTGTATATTACTTAATGGAAGCTTGGGATATTCACCTTGTATATACAATCTTGCTCAATATAGTAGTATGCTACTTGGTTTGTTTCTACTTCAATGTGTACATGTGTTTATTTTAGTATATCGCCTATACACATTAGTGGAGCCCTTAGGATCTTTGCTTGATTACCAGCGTTGTGATGGCAGTCACACTAGTGGGGCTGGGTAATCTATAAGCACATCCTTATGCAGGTCCCTGGTCGCAGGACTATCGAGACAGGGCATCGATACTCCGGAGTAGACTAGCGCATGCGCTTCTCATCCCAGTGTGGGAGACGGTCTGTCCCACAGCCGTCGGTACGTCGTACTTGAGATAGTATGCGGGTGCTCGTTGGGTTACGAGTACACTGGACAGGACTCGTCGGGAACTGACTAGTTGGTATTATGCCTATCGTCAGTTATCAGTTCCCAGGTGACATGAGTACAGCTTAGTCCGCTGACTTGACACTGTCACTTCACATCGAGTGTGTTCCTACTGTACTTTGATTACTACCCTACCACGGCTCAAAGGAGTCGTGCAAACAGGTGGTAGTTGGGTGCAGTCCCGAAGCACTTGGAGGCAGTGACGGTTAGACAGGATTCGTCTCTCCCGGTATTGGGGGTTGACATCGCGCTGTGTCTAGGAGAGCCATTACACGAGTAGTCCCTGGCCAGGGCAAACGAGATATACTGGTAGGCTTCCAGTGTTATCTCAGGGTGTTTTGGGCTTCACTCCGACACGACTTGTACCGCTATTGGGGGACAGACGTTTACCGCCCCCTAGGCCCGCCATGCGATGTATCAGACGAACAGACCGGACTGTACGGAGAATGTCACATTCAGGCTCAGTAGGAGTTCAGATGGGTTTCGCCTCGTCAGTCTTCTTGTCGGCATCTACCTGGGGACCGTTACGCACAGCTAGTGCCGCTTGCGGTCTGTGGTTAAACCTACTGCCAGCGTAGTGTCGAGTCTTTAGAGTCCTACACAGAAAGCTATTCACCTTTAGGAAAAAGAGTAGAGGTCGCATGGTTTTGCGACAGGTCGCATGGTTTTGCGACAGGGTTTGGTCACATCCGTGCACTTGTGCACGTACAGTGTCCGGACAGTTTATACTAGCGGGCTTTGGTTTAAGCCAAATCCTAGTGTACCTTTTGGGATTGGTTTTATCCAGTATGCATTCGTGTTCCTCGGAACGCGGATGCGGCTGTGTATGCACAGTTGACGGAGAGACAGAGGCAGAGGATTCTCATTAGGGTTGTTGACCGTTGACAGTTGACTATTGACTTTTTGCTCAACCCTAATGAGAATATGATATGTGATTAAAAATTATATTAATTAAGTATTATGGTGACATGGTTGTTGAAGGATTGACTTTGTTGACTTGTTGACTTTTGTTTACTTGTTGACTTTGTTGACCGGTTGACTAGGCTTGACTAGTTGACCATCATGATAACTATAGCTATCATTTCATGGCAAAGACTTTTGCTTTCTTGCTCTTTTGTGCAAAATAAGTGCATGAAATGATATGGCTATGGTTGCTTAAACCATCACATAATACTTGATTGATATGAGGTGTTATGATTGTTTTGGATTATGAGAGCCAAATGAGAAAAGTCTTCTCTCATTCTTTCATGCTCATTCTCTCTCTTGTTCTTAAACTCTCATCTCCTTCCTCTTGCTCTCCCTCTCTTAGTCTATGGTTCACTTGTTTTCATGTGTTGAGAACCAAGAACCATAGATAAAATCCCATACAAACTCTTCTCTACTCACTCTAGTTCATAAGGTTTAGCAAACCGAGTGAACTAGTTTCTTCAAAGTTCGAAGAAGGAGCCAAAGGTTGAAGCTTTCAGGTGGATCTATCTTCGGCGCAAGGAGACGACGGGGAGAAGCCAATTCGGACGACCATCGAAGCTTGAAGACGAAGGAGTTCGATAAAAAGAAAGGTATAACCCCCGAACCGAGTAGTTAGCAACTCGTAGTTAGGTTGTTAGTTAGATGTTTAACAAAGATCCGGGTTTTGAGTCCATGTTACCGCCTCTAAGAAAATTGTTTTTCACCAAATTTCGCATGCCCGAAAGTCCCGGGAGAGGTAGCATGGACTTACAGTAGACGCATTGCATCCACTGAAAGTTGTGACGTACCCATCATTGCGCATACGTTTTCAAATTTGGTAATGAAAACGTAAGCGTCCTCAGTCTCGAGTCCGTGGAATTTGGGTAAAAGATTGATATACTGGGGCTTAATCTCAATGTTATCCCCATTGGCTGGTGGTGTGGATAAGCAGGTCGAAAGAGGACCTCGAATAGGGTAGCACCTCTCGTGGAGAGAGATGCGGGGTGGATTCTGCGCACCAACGGACGGCGGCAGATTAGGGTTAAAGAAGTTTGATGGATTCGGATCCATCGGTGTGGGTGTGGTAGTAGGTAAAGGAAAGGTAAATGGAGAAATATCGACTTCGGAGTCGATAAAGGGTACACGGACTAAACGGGCAATAGAATCCCGTGTCCAGCCTATCTTGCACTAAAAAGGGTTAGTACAAGTGGCAGCGTTGACTTATAATTAGGGGTAATGAATGAATGCAGTGCTTGCTTTGAAAAAGGGACGGATTTTTTTGAAAAAATGATGCGACAAAACAAATGCAGCACACAAACCTTAGAATCTAGTGGTCACCTAGGTCCGGCTCAAGACCGCTCCTAACTGCCAAAAGACAAGTCGCAGGATAGAATCCTCCACTGCCCTTTTGTCCCCCTGTGGCCGGATAAGTGCCAGGTAAGTGGGAAGGTACTCCACTACGTAAGTAGTGGGCCTAATTAAAAACCACTAGCCTTAGACACACTCGCCGTAGGAACCACAAGAAAACGCGGATAAGCAATGAATTACCCACGGCCTTCTCTTGTCCTAATTGAGCGCGACAGTCCTTAGAGTCATCTCTAGATTTCTTTTAATTAATGTGGGTCAATGCGGATGCAAGTTTTGTGGTTTTCGGGGCCTAGGAAGGGTAATGAAATCCCCACCTAATTTGGATTTGGCCTGTTAGTTATATGTATGCCCTAGAGGCCATTACTGTACATTGGATGTATATAGTAGTGGATGCTGGGACATATATAGGGAGGACTTTCTTGCTCGACATGATAGTATGCTATCTGGTTGACCTTTACCTTAACGTGTATGCTGATTGTCTCTCTGTTACATGTTGGTAAAGACCTTAGGATCTGTACTTGACTACCTGGATTATGATGCGGATCATACTAGTGGGGACATGGTAGTCCATAAGTACATCCTTCAAAGTCCCTGGTCGTGGGTGTATCGAGACGGGGCATCGATATACCAGAGTAGACCAGCGTATACCTTCTCGACCCATACAGATGGGCGATGGATGATCCCATATCCATTGGTGTTTGATATCAGAGATGATATACGGGTGCTCAGTAGAGACTGGGTATACTAGACGGACTCGCCGAGAACTCCTAGATGGTATTATACCTCACGTCAGATGGCAGTTCTCTGGTGACACTGGTACAGAGTAGTCTGTTGACCCGAGATCGTCATAGAGTCTTGTGTGGTTCCCACTGTGCTTTGATTTCCATCTTACCACGTCCAAGAGGGCGTGCAAAACGGTGGTTTTTGGGTACAGTCCCGAGTCACATGGAGGCAATGAGCGATATGAGGGGATTCGTCTCTCCCGGTATAGGGAGTTGATGTTGCGCTGTGTTCGATTGGCTATAACAGGAAATCCCTGGCCAGGGTTGCTGAGATTTACTGGTAAGTGTTACCAGTAGTTTCTCGAACAGTTATAGACCTCATATCGACACGACTTATTGAGCTATTGGGGTCTGACGTTTACCACCCCTAGGCAAGATATGCGACATATCAGACGATCAGACCGGACTGTACGGTAGTGTTACTGGTCGGATTCACTGGAGTGTGAGCGGGCTTGCTCGTCGATCTTCAGATCGCTCAATACCCGGGTGGCCGTTACGTTTAGCAGACCGCTTGCGGCTTGTAGATGCTTGATATGATCATCATCTACTGCTGGCGTATTGACGAGTCTTTAGAGTCCTACACAGAGGTTTCCTGGCTCAAGCGAAACGAAATAGGAGCGCATATGAGATATGTGCGGGACCGAGAATAATGCGTGTATGTGATACCGTATTCTATTCTCGCGATGAATGTATTGATTGGTTGTATGCGATATAACCTAGTTATCGAATCGAGGATTGATTCGATAAGTTGTTACTGATGATACCAGTCGGTTATGTGTGACATGACCGGATCATTGAATCAAGTGTGGATTTAATGATTTAATGCATAATTATATATTTGATATATTACTTTGCATTAACTAGTATCGGTTCACTTTAGACGGATTTTCTCACTTGGTTCGTGCGCATTGCATATGCGATATGATTTTGTGCACTTGTTTGTATCATGTTTGATGATGTGAGCATGCTAGGGTTTTGTGTAATGAGTTAAACCTAGGTTAAGTAAATGATTAGGGTTTTCTTTTATTAATTCATTTATCTTTTCATTTGGATATAAAAGATAAATGAGAAGAAGAAAACAAAAGGGTTTCTTTCATGAAGCTTAGTGAAGCTTCATGAAGCTTTGACCAATCTAACCCTTTTGTCTTCATCTAACAAACCCTAACCATTCATTTAACTATGGTCAACTCTCTGCACATTACCATAGTTAAATTATGATAAGAAATGATTATTCATTTTCTATTCTATTATTCTTATCATAATTTTTAGCTTCTTCTTCTTCTTCCTTCAAGTGAAGAAAAGCTTGACCATCAATGGCAACTTGATGATTTGAGTGAGAAATCCAAAACTAAAGTCTACCCACTTCCTATTTCTTCATCCTCTACCTCTTGCCAAGTAGTAGAGTGTGTTTACTTCACAAGTTTCTTGACTTGGTGAAGTTGTGAGCTTGATCTAGCGATGCCTCGACGTAGATCATCTTCGGCATGGACATCGACGACCTAGCTTGCCCATTCTCCGACGAAGTCGACGCTAGAGCCCGGATTTGATTTGGACAGCGGAGAGTACCTCATCTCGGAGCCGTGGAGGTGGAGGACCGGATCTACAAAGGTTGTATTTCCATATCTCTTAGTTAATTGTTAACTAGTTTACTTTTCGCCTAGTTTTCTAGCAAACGATCCGTAGTCGGGTCTCTCGGCACCCGTAAAATTTTATATTGGCATGTTCGATGCCTTGTGAGACCTTCATAGGGTGCCTAGGAACTCTACATGGCCGTGCCCGTTAATTTCCGTATTTAGAATGCAAACAACCAAGAAATCAAAATCACGCACAAATTTAATTTTTGCTTTTGCGGCGCTGCGATTATTTGCAAAGAATCCTGCAGAAGTTTGTTAGTTGGAGCTAAAAGAGGAGATAGGAGAAGGTAAGAAATCACCTGAAGCAAAAATTGCACAGAGACCCCCCAAGATTGTCGCGGTTCCGCCGCATATGGGCACTTAGGCCGCGCTTCCGCGGTATCTTGATGAGATCACCCCACAAAAATTCTTCAGGGAGCTTCTGTAGACTCGCTCTGCTCTCTGGTATTTTCCAAAAATTTTCTTCAATTGCCAAACAGCTCAAGATTTCCTTACAATGAACCACAACAAATCGTTTAGGGTTTGCACGAATTTTGATCTCAAAATAACAATGGAATAATTCTTTCAATTCAAACTATAATATGAAACGAATTAGCGCGCGATCCCCGGCAACGGCGCCATTTGATTTGTTTGATTTCCGATTGTGTAAGTAAGTATCGAATCAATTGTTTCCCGACGTCGGTTTCATTTGATCGATAACAGTATCTTGTATAGGTATTTAGAAAATTGTATAAAGAAATCACAATCAAAAAAATTATATTTGACCGCAATCAACTACGGTGTCAGTTGTAGATCGTAAGCGAGTGCGGATCGTCCACAGGGATTGTGCGATTCGTTTCTGTATTTAATTTGTTTGAATCGAAAAGTTAATTGAAAAGGAAAGAAAACATGATTCAAGAATTTATCGATTGATTCAGGTGCCACGATGTTTAATCAAGAATCAAGAAACTGATAAACAAATCAAGAATCGGTGTTTCGATAATATTTCCAACCAAAATGTCAAGAATCTAAATGAGGCTCGTAGGAATCGATCGGATCTATAGACGTGATGGAATTCAAGATTTCGTGTTCTTGTCCTTCGAAGGATTGATACTAGATTGATGATGATCGACGAGAGTTAGGGCTTTCTTGATGAAACTAGGGTTTCATCTTTTAAACCCTTGTTCTTTTGTTGATATCATTTTCATTCTATCCTCTAACCATTTCAAGAAACGATCGTAACTCCCCAATCTCGAGCGATATCAATCAAGAAAGCATCGCAACGAATTGGGTCGTCGATTCTTGAACTTGCCAGGGTTTACAAAACTCGTAGGAATCAAGAATCGTTTTCAGATATATTACATCATCATTCTATTGATCGTCTCGACTCCTCGACGAGCGGAGTATTACTCAAACATCACAACAAGAATTACAACTAGAAATTTAGATTGAATCATGATGCAAGAATTTAAAGAAAACAAGATAAAAGAATATCACCTTTTATTTATATCAACAATTTGATTACAGTCGCTCAAGAACTACAAGAGGAAGAACTAAATTGTCGATTTGGCGTCGCTCGGCTCCGTGAGTCGTGGATCGGCTTGGACCACTTGCTCTGTTGAAGATCGGCTCGGCTCATAAAAGGTTGCAAGGCTTCTTGCTTGATGGGTACTCGGGATCTTGGCTTTTGATTGGAATTTAGGGTTAGGGTTTCACACAAGTCCTCTCACGAGACTTGTGGAAGAAGATGAAGAAGAAAGAGATAGAATGGCTCTAAAATGAACTAACGGATTGATTTTTCCAAGGTTCCAAGATGATTTACATGTGAGCCTAGGGTCTTATTTATAGAGCACCCCAAATCCTAAGCCTTTGAGTTCCCTCCAAAAGTTTGTTGAAAGACTTCTAGAAAGAGTTTGTTAGGCTTAGCTTAGGGTTTAAGCTAGGGTTTAGGAAGAAGTTTCTAGAATGATAGGCTAGTTTAGTGTTGATCCCAAAGCTTGCTGATCTGGCAGAAGTCTCTGGAGTTTTCTGGAATTTGCATAGGTTTTCTGAAGTGTGGGAGCTGAGACTGACATTGTGCACCAAAATTGAGGTGATGAAGGGGCAATACCACAGCGGAACCGCGGCGCAAGCAAGCTCCGGCCGCGGTTCCGCGGCCCTGTTGGAAGCTTGGGCTATGGTCTCTCTGGTGTGGTCTTGGAATGCCATTTTGGGCTTTATCTGATATGTTGAATTTTATTTGTCCCTTTGTATTGATACCCGAATTGAAATCATTGAGTTGGCGTCATGTTTGATCGGTACAATGTACATTTTGGCCTTTCTTCTAGATTTTCCTGCACAGATCTCAAAACAAGTGTTGCGCAAATGTAGGGATGATGCGATGCCATGAAATGTGGTCAATTTCCTTTATAGTGTCGGTTTCAGAGACTAATACATGCAATCTGATATTTTGCAACAGTTTTGCTAATATGTGAAATATGAATGCCGAACACTTATATATGAATGCAATTGATTAGGAAATTGCCGGCTAAAATATATAATATTTTCGACTAATCAACTGGCACTGGGAAATCGTCCTTCGGGCAGGCTTTATTGAGATCCCGGAAATCCACGTATATGCGCACCGTCTTATTTTTCTTCATCACCGGGACGATGTTGGCGATCCATTCAGGATATTGAACTTCCTGGATGAAGCCAGAGTCGATCAGCTTCTGGACCTCAGCATTGATGCTCATCTCAAGCTCGAGCCGCATTCTTCTTGGTGCCTGCTTGACCGGCTTGACGTCCGGGGATATCGCCAATTTGTGCACAGCAATTTCTGGATCCAGTCCCGGCATTTCGGAGTAGTTCCATGCGAAGCAATCTTTATGCTGCATAAGCAGGTCTTTTAATGAATCCACCTTCTCTTCAGAAAGCAGCTCACTAATGAATGTCGGTCGCGGGTCATTCGCCGTTCCCAACTCGATTTTCTTGTGGTTATCCGCAGTGGTATGTATTCCATCTTCCAGCTCTTTTGGCGCTGGTGGAAACTCTGAGATCACCCCATCGTTGCTATTTTCGAAGCACCAGGGAAGGTCATCCATGTTCTCGGGCTCTTCCTTTGATATTGTTATCATATGACAAGTACGAATTCGCTTCTAATCCCAGTGAGGAACTGGTTCTTCTTTTGTGGGCTTGGGTTCGTGCTTCTGCGGCGGCGCTACCCTCCACTTATAAGACAAAGAGAACTTGCCAAGCTGATATTGATCTTCAACTCAATTCTTGAAGGTGAAGCAGTCCTCGAGAGGGTGCCCTATCACTCGGTGATACGGGCAATAGTCCGGATGAGAGACTTCGCTTGCTTGTTAGGGATGTTTAGATTCTGGCAGCGTAAGCATCTGATGTTTTATAGCGAGGTCGAGTATTTTCTTCGTCTTGTCTCGAGGAAAAGAGTACGCTCGACCCATTTTTCTTATGAGGGATAGATCAGAACCGCTCGATTTTCGCTCGCGTGGCCTCTTAGCCCCGCTTTGTTGGTTTTGAGCGCCTTTTTCGCGTTTCGACTTGTTTCTGTCTCTGCGTCGTGCCTTTTTTATAACAGGTTGACAGGGAGCGGCATCTTCATCTTTCACAGCCTGTTGGAGGAGGCGTTGCGTTTTGGCTTTCTCATAGATGGCCATTTCGCGGTTATAGTCGTCTCGGATTCTTTGACCGGCTTCCCTTATAAGCTTGTCCATTTGTTCTTCGAACGATGGACTGGGCACTTTTGCATCTGGAGCTTTTACTGGTTCAGGATTAGCATCTCCCCATTGAGCATCCTCTTCTTCATCGAAGTCATGCACGACGTAGCAATCATGGAGCAACCCTCGTTTCTTGGGCCGAATGTATCCAAGCCCGATTGTTTCCATTCTCCCATTAGGCAGCTTGTGTTGAGTCCCGGGAACGTTCCAGACCCTGTCATAGAATTTGGCTTTTCGAGCGGTCTGTTTGAAGGATATCCCCTGGCGCTTCAATAGCCGTTTCAAGCCTTTTGTATAATATCTGGGGCGACGGATGGGCTGAAGCCTGTCAAGCGTAGGATCCGTACCGTGCCAGATTTCTTTTTTCACTTTGGTTTCTTCAGAGCGGTAGAATAGAATTGCCTTTTCATCTCTTCACCTGGGAGGGACATAGAACGTCTGGAACTCCTCTACACTGTAGATATCAAGTGTATGCAGTTCTTTATGATGTTTAAGTGGAACCATGGCGAGTTGCAGACTTTGCTCTTCATCCGCGGACGTTTGTATTGAAGGTCGAGCAGAGAATACAGCATGGACCTCATCTTCCGAGTCGCTACCAAAGATCAACGTAGGAGCAGATGGTCCCGACTTGTTGTATTAGGGCGGACCCGAATAAACTATCTCCTCTTACTCCTCGGTATCACTGCCGAAGACAGGGATGGTGGCATTAGCTTTGTTCTCTGGCTTGTGACACCTCTCTGTGCCTTCGAAATCCGGTAAGAAGTATTTGGCATCTTCATATTTGCAGACCTCGTTCACAGAGAACGGGTTTAGCTCTCCCGTCACGGTATACTCGAGACCATCCTTAGAATACTTCATACATTGATGTTGTGTAGAAGGGATGATGTTGTACTCATATAACCACGGTCGGCCGAGCAGGGCATTGTAGCAAGTCTTGGCATTTATGACGTAGAACTTAATGTCTGTGACGAGTAGCCCAAAGCGTAGTGTCAGTATCACAGACCCAAGAGGTCTTGATGACTGGGAGTCGAACCCGGAGATGGTGATCCTGTCCCGAGCAAGGTGCTGGACGCTCATGCAGATTTCTTTTAACACCCGCACATTAAGGAGGTTAACGGAGGATCCATTGTCGATCAGGATTTTGCCTATCTTTATATCGTGGCAGTATCCTGAGACATAAAGGGGGCGATTGTGTTCGCACGTCCCAAGGAGAAGGTCTTAATCACAAAAGGCGACATCGGTCGTGTGCACTTCCTCCAATTCATCCTTCATCTTTTCCTCGGCCAGGGAAGCTTGGAATTGTTCCGGATCCTGCAGTGCCTTGATTAATGAATCTCTTGCTTCTTTTGATAGTAAAAGGGCGTCAAGAATGCTGAGCTGTGAGGGTAGCTTCCTCAGATGCGCTAAGACGTTGTAATCCACCTTATTTCTCTTCGGCGGGTCCTTAGCAGTTAGCTCCTCCACAACTTGGTCATCTATGGCGATCTCCTCAGGGACCTTCTCTTTCCCTTTATCTTTTTTATTTGAGGGTCCGAGATTCTTTTCGGGAAGCGTGCGATTACGCAGCCGGATATTTTCACAGACCTTCTGCCCTTCTTCTTTTCTCGAAGCGGACTCTTTAAAGAGAGGGCCAAGCTCCAGCTCTTCATTAGAATCACTACCGAATGTAAGCACTTGTGATCCGCCGGTGTTAACCATGCGACAATCGCCGGTAGTTCTTTTAAGACCTTCGGTCATATTTTTCCGCTCCCGACAAGTTTTGCGCTTCTCCCGCTTAAAATGTTGTCGATGAGCAACATATCCTTGCCACCATCTATCGAAAGCTTTGCACTCCTCGGTGGGGTGCGAAATCTTCTGATGATATAAGCAATAGGAGGGGTGCATTTTCACTTCACCAATAATGTTTCCTTCGGAGGATGGTAGCTTCATGCCCTTTGATATGGCCTTAGCAAACCTTTTCCTCATCTTGAATTTGCTTTTTTCGGTAGTGGAGGTATTTTGCTCCAGCGGGAGCGTCTCAGCTCTTTCATCAAGTCGCAGGCGCTTTGCCCTTTCAAATATAGCCGTATCACGTTCCCGATCAGCTTTACTCTTCAGCAGAGCTTCGTTGAGGAATGCATCAATTACCTCATCTGATGGCCCCAGAATTTTTGGTTTGGGATCTGCCCCCAGCTTTTCAGTGTAAGGAGTCTCCTCATCGTTCGTCAACGAATGGGAGATCATATGGCAGCTCGCCACATATTGCTCAGACTCATCCGACGAACTTTCTCCCCCATCTTCCTCTTGAAAGACGTGGTTAAGACACTCTTGCAGCGTAATGGGAGTCCGTGCTTTCTGGTTATATTCCTCCAGCACGTCAATTTGTTTTTGTAAGTCTGTGCGCTTGTCGCCAGGCTTCACAGGCTTCTTGGATTTCTTCTTCTTTTTCTTCGATGATTTTGACGGCTGGTTGCGAGCGCTTGAGCCACCACCATCGGTCTTTGGAGTTGGACGTGGCTTCAACATCCCCTCAATGACCTGTGGTTCCAACGGGCTGTTCCACTTGATCGCTGGGCATGCCTGAAGGTCGTTCAGCATCCTCTTTATCTTGGCTGACAGCACAACCTCCCACAGGGCTTCTTCGACGAGAAAGCATGTTGCCCCCGGCATATTCATCCTCTTAGAGGCGTGAGGTTGCGGCGGATTCACCTTCCATCTATCGGATAGCGCGAACTTGCCCTGTTGGTACTGGTCTTCAAGCCAATTTTTGAAGACGTAGCAATCTTCGATCGGATGACCCAGTACTCGGTGATAGGGACAGTAGTTGGGCTCATTAAAATCATTTGGTTGCGACGGACGTTTTGGCTACGGCAGATTTATGAGTCGGTTGCGCAACGCCAGCTCAAATAATCTTCTCGTTTTGTCTCGGGGAAACGAGTAAGGATGTCCTAGTCTCTCCTCAAGGGGTACCTGCGGACGCATATTATTTTGACGAACAACCGGCTTCGAGTTACTCGGCTGTTGTTGAGCATTAGCGACAACGATCGTTTTTCCCTGCCCCTTGTCATTTCGAAAGTCCGGCTTTGGAAGAGGGGGTCTATGGCCCATCTCATCCATTTGCGCTGGCTTGTCAATCACGGCCTGGAAGGTTGTCGGCTTGAAGAACATCATAAATTGCGAGATGGTTGCTTGCGGATCAAGGGTTCCCACAAACATACCCACTACAGGAGTTTCTTCAATGCACTGCTCGCACTTTGACCATAAGTTCCGCCACCGTATAGCATATTGAACCAATGTCTCGCCTGGTTTTACCCTGGCGTTAATCAGTGCCGTCATTGGAGTGCGTTCACTGGCGCTTGCAAAACGCTGGGTAAACAACAGCTCCATCTCCACGAAGGTCTTGATAGAGTCGTTCGGGAGCTCAGAGTACCACTCGAACACTGTATCTGATAAGCTTCCAACGAACTGGTAAAGCAACAGTTTTTCATTGCCGCCGGTGTTGCCACAGAGTGCCCTGAACTGGGCAACATGCTGGTGGGGATTGCCCGTCCCCTTATAGACATGGAATTTGGGAATTGTGTAACCAGGCGGGTACTTGATTTGATCGTAACAACTTGGATATGGCCACCCCGTTTTTACGACCTGACCGGCTGCTTCAGTCGCATGATGAACCCGTATTTGTTGGGCTATGTACTCGTCCAAGTCGGCTTTGGAGATTGTCCCCTCCTTAGCTGTTGACAGGGCTGGCGGAGGATTCGACGTTTCTCCCCTATCGTCTTCAAGGACAATCGGGGGATCCTCAGCCGGAGCATCTTGTTGGATCATCATCCCCACCATGTCTTGGAACAGGAGGCCCATACGCTTTATGTTGGCTGCTTTTTCAGCAGCCTCTTTATCCTTCTTCTCCAATATCCGACGAAGGAACTCGGCGTCCGTTTCTTGCTCTTGGCGTTTATCCGGGGACGTTTCAGGGCTTTCTTTTGGCCCAGTGAATGCAGCCATCGCCTTCATCATCTCCTGGAGCTTTTGCTGTTGCTCCTGAGCTTTGGTCACTGACCGTGTAAGCGGTCTATGACCTGTAGATGCACGGCTGTCCTCCTTTCCCGACGCCATGTATATTGTATGAACTATTATGCCCCCAGAATTAGGGCGTTTAGGTTCACCACCTTTAGCATTTGCCGCGGGCGCTGGGATTTTCTCCGGCCTTCTTCTTTTGTGGGCCGTTGAAGTTGAGGGGGTCGCCGCAGTGGGCACCCTGGCGGTTGTTGTCCTTTGCTGTTTAATAGGACGGTCTTTTTCTTCTTGCATCCTCGCCTTTTTTTGTTGACGAGAGTGATCTGGGTCAATTACGGAGTCTTGAACCCTTCGCCAAACCTTGTGTATTTTGGAGGACAGCCATTGAGGGGCTGCTCCAGCTTCGTTTCTGGAAATCTCTCCGCAGGTGGAGGAGATCTTTTCAGTATAGCAGTTGGAGAGTTCTTACGTACCCTCCTCAGCGGTTCAAAGCTGTTCCCAGTTGGAACAGCAGCATTGACTTCCACCACTGGAGCAGGTAGAGTTAGCCCCGAGGGAGAGTTGCCACCTGCCTTCCTTACTCGTCGCCAATGGCGACGTCGAGCATGACGAGCCGTTGGGACTGGCTCGGTGATAGAGATAGCTTCTTTTTGCCCCCTGTCTGAATGAGGTGCCGCCGGTGCCAGCCTCTTAAAGACTGATGTTGTCTTTTGAGTGGCAATATTCAATCTGTCAAAGACAGATCCTCGAGCAGGGGCAGGAGCCGGAATAGACAGCCTTGAAAAGAGTGACTCTTTGACGGGAGAAGCCGCCTTAACGACTTCTGGAGCAGCGGTTGTTGCCTTCCTTGGGACAGCCACTTTAGGGTTCATAGGCTTCTTGGCGGTCCCCTCAGAGTTCTGATCCAGCCTGGCAAAGACAGAGGCTGTTGGTTTGATAGTGGACGACCCGTTGAAAGGGGTCGTTGTAGTAGTGAGCCGGTCGAAGACCGACTTCTAGTTTGCTTCTGGTGCGGGCATCGGCAAGGTGAAGCTTGCAGGAGGGATCATGGTCCCGAAAAACAGGCCAGTGGTGGCCTGGGTCACCTGTTCTATCGGCAGGGCAAGGATGGAGGCCGCTTGAGGCCTATATGCTACACCTCCAGGTGAGGTGGAGCGTCGGCTGTATTGGCACATCGAGCAATTCGAGCAGTTAGAGGCCATTAATGCTTGATTTCTGCGCCAGGCAAAAGAGCAAATCTTAGTAACTTGAAAATCTAAAGGCAAACATTAACAAACCGCGATTCCTTCGAGAAGACGACACACGAAGTGTGGAGTGGAAAGAGAAAAAGGTCCCACCGAGCGTGCCAAAATCTGTTCCCCTCCGAATGGGGGCCGAGACGACGTGAGGGCGTCTTTCCTGAGATTCGGGGTAGATGCTATTTGGTTTTATCCGTCCACCTCTCTGAAGATGCCAAGTTGATTTATGGCACCGTGTATCGGAGGTTTAGACGAATGCGGCCGATATAGCAGACTTCGTCAGATTCCCCCTCGCTTGAGGGATTTTTGATTGTGGGGACGCTCTTCCTTGCAGGCGCAAGCCCCTGCAGTTAATTACTCTACTGCATCGCGGTAGCCACTTTCTCCTTCTCCAGAATTTCACTTCGTGTCGTGTGTGTTTGTTTTGTTTGTGGTTGCCCGTGGATTGTATATGGGGACTATTTATTTCGTCACCCGTAGGACGTGGATTAGTCCAAATCCGTATTTTCTTAGATTTGGGTTTTGGGTTTTGGTTTAAGGATACGTTAGACATTTTTGAGGCTAAGATCAACTTAAACGTTTGTTAAGGATACGTTAGTCTAATTTCCAGACTAAAATCAACGTAATGGGATCGTCTAGGTCCATTTCCAGTTTAGGGACATGGTGGTCCATTTAATATATGGCTGTCAGGACCCGTCACCTCTCTGACGACATTGAAGGATTACAACGACATGTGTCAGAGGAGTTCGGAGATGTACCCTTGAACCAAAGTTGATTGGGGGTCTTATAGTCCAATTTGGGACTAAAGTCTGTTTGAATGTTTAAGGATACGTTAGCCATATTTGAGGCTAAGATCAACTTAAACGGGATCGTTTAGATCCAACAAAAGAGCGTTTGGGGGCTCTATTGTTCCAGTTTAGGGACGTAGTGGTCCATAGGTAGTTTAGGGACATTGCGGTCCATTGGTAGTTTAAGGACATTGCGGTTCATATTCCAGTTTAAGGTCATGGTGGTCCATTGGTAGTTTAAGGACGCTTAAGTCCGTGGGTTTAAGGACCCCACAGTCCGTATTTTAGTTTAAGTACGCATAAGTCCGTGGGTTTAAGGACCCCACAGTCCGTATTTTAGTTTAAGGACGCATAAGTCCATGGGTTTAAGGACCCTACAGTCCGTGTTGATGTGTGGTTGTTAGGACTCGTCACCTCTCTGACGTCGTTGTAGGATTACAACGATAGGAGTCAAAGGAGTTCGGAGATGTACCCTCGAACCGGATGTAAATTGATTTAAGAGAGCAACTGTGCTCAGTCAATTTAATTTGAGGACTTACGACCATGATTGGGCTAAGTCCAGTTGAAAAAATGTTCAACGTTTTTATTTGTTTTTGGCCTATTAGGCCTGTGCTAGGGCTTTACCCATGTTTAATAATGCATAGCATTAAGCTTGGTCTCTGTTGGACCTTTATTTGGGCTCTGCCCTTTTTAAATGATACACAACATCTATTTTTATTTAGGCTCTGATGCATTGCATCTGTTTGAAAATAATGCATAGCATTTACTAGGCCTGTTGGGGCTCAGCCCATCTTTTTAATGATGCAGTGCATCAATCATCTGACAGTGGCCATATGGCCTGTCAGGCGCTTTGCGCTAATAAATGAGCGCAAGTGCTTGTGGAGGTGACACGTGTCATGCAAGCGCAATGCACTGCGCCAGTGCGCTGCGCTTGCGCTGCTGACACGTGGCGTGCTCTGGTAAGTTGCGCCAATTTCAGAGAGCAAGGCTCTTTCTTATAAGCACATAGCGCAAGTGATTCAGATGCTGACACGTGGCGCTCTCTGGTGGCTTGCGCCAACCCAGGAGTGCAAGAGTGCAGTCTTTGCAAGTGCAAGGCACTATCTTGAGAATCTTTAAGATTCCAGAACCAATGGTTCATAAAAAGTGCAAAGCACTGTTTGATTTCTTGATCCAATTTAAATGAAAGAAAACAAGTTTTTTCTTGTTTTTCTTGTTTTTAGAGAGCCAGAGGTTCATAAAAGAGTGCAAAGCACTTATTATTATATGAAGATCATTGATCTTGTTCTTAGATCAAGGATCTATTAGAAGAAATTCTTCTATTTTATGAAGGTTTTACCTTTTTCTTGAAATTTCTTCAGAGTTCTCTCTGTTTTGAGGTTCTCAATCTCTCACAAAAATGTTGATGCTTTTGATTTGGGGTCTAGGGGCCTTTATATAGGGTCCATAAATTTGTTAAATTTGTTAAAGAGATCTTTCTTTGAGTGATTTTGGGAATTTTCCCCACCGTTGGATCTTTGATCCAAGGGCTTCTGTTTTACAGAAGGCAGTCTTCTTGTTTTAACAAGAACAGGAAAATCTTGCTAGAATTTAATTCTGTTTGGCGCAAACGCCCCAGTGCATGACACGTGTCAAGCAGCGCAACTGCGCTGACACGTGTCGCGCAGCGCACGGCGCAGCGCATCTGCGCATGCGCATCTGCGCTGACACGTGTCGCGCATCGCAGCGCTTGCGCAACTGAAGCGTTGCTTCCTTTAATTTTGTTTTCAATAGAGCTTTGCTCTGATTAGGCGCGCTGCCTTGGGCGCTGCGCTGGCGTATCAGCTTTCAACACGTGGCGTGTTGCGCGCAGCGCAAAGAATTTGAAGCGTTGCTTTGAATTTTGAATTTTGAAATTCAAACAGAGCTTTGCTCTGATTGGGGGAAACAATATACATACGTGATATTGTATTGGTTAGGGACAATTGAGACATTGATTCTTATTCCATTGCATATATGAAATGTAGTATACATGCTATACTTACATGCTTACACATATACTTTGCTATAGCTACATGTACATCATACTTATATACTTACATGTACACCCACATACCTTACTACAGCTACATGTACATCATGCATACATACTACATGTACACTCAATGTAACATTTCAAAAAAATAAAATATTATTTTGGGAATTTTCATAATTTAATATTAATTTTTAATGAATATTTTAATAGTCGATATAATTAAATACCCATAAATGGTGAAATTTCGGATAAAATTTTGGAAATTCTAAAATAGCTTATTTTGTGGGAATATGTCATTTTACAGTTTTTTTGATGGATTATATGTTATTTTGGTGTTAATCGCGATTAACAATCGCTAAGTGGATTTTTCGCTTTTTGTGCAAAAATGTTGCACATAACATTTTCTACACATGTTTCATGTTTTCGTCATGGTAGCCTAGGGTTGGACCATGTTTAGATGACCATGGTGGGTCAAACCATTTGATTAGGTTAATTGGGTTAATTAAGGGTTTTAGCTTGGTTAAGGGTGATTAGGGTTAGAGTTGACCTTGAGGGAAAGAGAGGTGACTAGGGTGTGCCATGACCCCTCTCATTTCATAATTCCTTGTATTCCTTCGATTCCCCCCCCCCTCTCACATCTTCTAACTCTCTCTCACACTCACTAATACATCAACAAGAGAATAACCCAACACTTAAGCTAAGGCAGCATCAGCAGCTGCTAAACAACCCAATACAACAGCAGTATCATCATTTGAAACAAACCCATAGCATCAGCTCTTTAACCCAACATCAGTAGCTACATCAGCAGCAACACCATCATTTGCATCAGCCCAATTTCCGCCCCTACATCAGCCACAACATCAGCAACAGCAGCTGATGAAACAGCTTCAGCCCCCTACATCAGCCACCTACACACTTACATCAGCCACCTACACACTCACATCAGCCACCTACAACAGCTACAGCAGCTGCAGCCATCACCCTAGCACCATAGCCTAAAACCTACACCCCAAACCCCTCACATCAGCAGCTACTTCAGCCCCCCTACACCTGCTGCTTCAACAGCCACCCCAGCCTCAAAAATTACATCTGCAGCATCATTTCAGCTGCAACTGCAGCTGAGGCAACCTATCAGCCCCAATTCCAGCATCAGCTCAGCACAAAGCAGCCCAATTTCCAGCACATCAGCAGCTTCATCCCTCATAACACACCAACACAACACCAATAAAACAGTATCAGCACATTTTCAGCCACATTTTTATCAGCCACAGCAGCAACAACCTTATTCCAACCAACACCCCACAACACCACCATCAAACCACAACCACAACACTTCTTCTCACCACCAAAAACAACCTCAGCTCTGCAGTAGCTGCTGCAAACAACAACGAAAAGGAAGGAAAAGATTTCAAGTAGCAGCAGCAGCCAGAGCAGCTTCAGCAACAGCCGCAACAGCAACTACAGGAGCTCTAGAAGCAGCTCAGCAGCAGCAAACCCACTTCCCCACCTCCTCCTCCTTCCCTTCTCCTTTATTCCAGGACTCCCTTGAGGTATAATCCCACAACCCAACTTCTATTTTGCCAAGTTTTGGTTATATAGCTGAAACTTAGTGATATTTATGAAGATTAGTGCTAGTTTAGATAAATTTGAGTGAGGTGTAGCCAAGTGATGGTTTTGATTGCTAGGGTGACCTTATTAGGTGAATTTGAGACCATTGTGACCAAGATTACCCCAGATTTCCAGTTAAATACCATATTTGTTATACTTGGCGTAATTTAGCGATTTTGTCGACTTTGAGCCTTTCTGGAATCTGCTACAACCCGGGACCTCCTAAAATAAAATTAACTTGGCAGTGAGACGTGCAGGTAGATAGAAACCATTACCCAAAACCCTAGAGCCCGAATCCTTAACCTGGCCGCAAATATATTCCTTCTGGCCGCAATTTGCGGCCAGAGCAGTAGGGAACCCCCTTGTTTTGCATGCACAGCCCTATTTCATGTAAACTTGACCCCATGTATGTCTAGTTTTGACTGTTTCAAGTTAGGGTGAAATCTGGGTTGATTTACTTGAGTTGGCGTATGATTTACGACTTGTTTTCGTATGGGTTTTTGGTATTCGATGATTCGTTTCTGTCGGGTGGAGTTTGGACGTCAACGGCAGTGAGCTTTGACTGTGTTTGCACGCGAGACTATAGGTTTTTACTTATAGACGTAGCGTGTATCGTTTTGGGTTTCCGACATGGTTTTCATGTGTTTTAGCATGTGATATTCTTGTAGGTACTCACGTGACGTCGAAGCGTTGGAGATGCAGATGGCGACATCGGCACCGGCACACAAGAACAAGGTGAGTAGATTTATATCTATGGGGAGAAGTCGGGTGGATGGCGTATAGCACCCCCGCAGTCCGAGGTGATGTATACGGATGCGTATACACACCTACAATTTATTATATATTGTTTGGGAATTATTTGACGTTTATGATGGATAATTGATGGACTCGGATGATTTAGTGTCGCGAAACCCTAGGTAGTGGGTACACTACACATACATATACACATACATGTACACACATACATACTGCATACATCCTTACTTCATATGTGCATAGGTGGGATTCTAGAGATATGTGTTCACATAGGTATAGGACTATGTGTTCGCATATGGTTTTGAGGATGATACTTGGGACTGAGATGAGTCGATGATATTTGATCCAAGATTATGATATCGGTGATATGGTAAAATTCGTATTTTGATGCATCTTGATGCTTTAGCGGATTTTGGGATTATGATGCCATAGGAATAGTGACATGTATATGTAAATGATCGACATGTGATTATGATTGAGATAGGATATGATATGATATGATATGACAGGATATTTATGATAGGCCGCCTTGGGCGTTGTTTACTCCTTAAGATGATATGTGCTGATGATATCGTTTTTGCTAGAGGCTGTAAATCAGAAGCTGGATTATGATTATATTGACGATATATGATGATGATATTGATGTATACGAGACTGTCGATCAGTGATCAGATCTTGATTATAGTGATGATGTTAGCATTGTACTCGACATAGGTCAGTACCCAGATAATGATATTTTATAAGAGAATACTTGATGAATAATATGACAAATGTGATATTGACCCGTACCCAGATTGGGGATGGCGTACGACGGATTTACGTACGAGCTATAATTGATGTTTGATCCGCACTCTTGATTTGGGAATAATTGATTATAGAGATATGTTATCGGGTATGATAGTATCGAGGCGGGATCACCGACTATATATATATGTATTTATATATATCGACTCAGAGGTTAGGTGGTTTCCCTTACCTACTGTTAGCTTTAGCTCAGCCTTGTAGTGGTGTAGCTATTTGACTTTTATGACCTTAGATGCAGTTTAGCGATCATGGTGTTCAGTATTTCAGCTCCCGCATATTATTATTGTTGCTCTGCATCGCATACTGTTATGATTCATATTTCATTATTGATATCCTGCTGTTAGGACACCGGCACAATTACCGATGATGCGTATGTACCACATACACTTATTTGCCGGCTCACACACATCTTCATCGGTAATTGCCATGTCACGAACACTTAGAAAATATTATTGCTTGATTTAGCTTGCTAGCTAGTAGTGACATGATATTAGTATGCTTGCTTTATATGTTAGCTTGACATTGTAGCTATCACTTGTCACTTCATGCATACTGTTATTTATTATATGCTGCATTCATGGATTCTCATGCTTATATTCATGATTTCACATGCTATTGATGATTTGGATTTGGGTTTCCATGAGATTTTCTGGATTTGGAGGAAAACCGCAAAACATGCATATAAACTGCTTTCTCTTTTTAATAAAAATGCGGTTTTCCCATGATGTATGAGTCGTCCACCATGAGTTTTGCTGATGGATTTCGAGACCCGATTCGAGGAGGCGGATGAACCGTTTTGGGTACATGGTGGGCCCGGTGCGGTACCCCGGGGCAAGAAGATCGTAGGAGATGGCGTTGAGCCTGGCAGGGGAGCACGACCGACCGGTGATATTACCCGACACGTCGAATATCCAGAGGATACCGTCGTAGTCATGAGATGGATGGTAGGGGCCGATCTAGACTGACGGCGTCCTGGATATTATGACTGAGACATTGAGATTTGAGATGTTGAGGTACAGAGATTGTGATACAGAGATATCGAAATATTGAGATTTATGTTTTGTGCCGATGCTAGACACTGTTTTATGCTGATTTCATTATGATACCTCATTTTAAAATACAGAAATCTCTCAAATTTATGAAAGCAGTTTTCTTCAGTACATGCATTCTGTTTCATGCATTCATACATCATTCATATGATATATGGCCACCTGATGCACTGACACAGGCATATGGGTTAACACTTGGGTTAGATATTTACCCTAGACATGGTTAGAGATTGCTGGTTATATATTTGAGGATTATATATTTTGATCGTATGACCTAGGATTGCGTCATGCGTGCGATTTTCTGTTCGTAGATCTTTTTCTGCTCCCGAGTTAGCAACTCACCCCCGTTGTGCCCCAGTTTCTTGCAGGTGTTGCCGTACGGGTTTCATTACGTCTTTGCGGGCACAGCTTCTTTCAGGTGTCTTGCTAGTAGGTGGGTTATTTGTATCATACCCATCATTATACATTGTATATTATATTCAGTTGTATCTAGAAGTTCCATCAACCAAACATGTACTTATTTGATATAGAGACCGGTGATGTTTATTCTTTCGACCTTAGAGTCATGCGTTATATTTCTCTGAGTTTCTTGCTGATTGGAGTTTCCTTTCCGTTGTGATCCTCGCCTTTAGGCGTTGTATATTATGTTGCATACTGGTTGATTTAACATGGTTCTTCCTATACTCTACTACATTTCTTGGTTTGGATTTCTGGGTTCGGCTTACTTAGAGTACGTACGCCTCGAGACGTTCGTAGTCTAAGTGCCGGTCATGTTCCGTACTTTCGGGTTGTGACACTCAAATACCTTGCTATAGCTACATATACCCCTAAGTGGTATTGTATTGTCATTTGATATTGAGACGTTGATTATTGTGCTATTGCACTTATGAAATGCATCATACATACCTACTTACATGTAGATACACATATCTTGCTATAGTTACATGTACACTTCATATGATGCACTTAATTTTGGAAGAATTGTGAACCGTATGATATATTTTAAAACTGGATTAATTTAAAAGAGCGGTTTTCCCTTAATATGCCCATATTGCTGTTTTATGTTACATCAGTTTTCATGGATTTACACATTGAGATATGGATTTCATGTGATTTATGGATTTGAGAACTGTGGGGTTATTTCAAGAAATTTATGTATTGTTTGAAAACCCGGCTTCTCTCGATATGATATTTCAGTGCGTCCACCATGAGTTTTCTCGGTTCTGAGACTTGTGTTAGAAACCCAATTCGATGAGCAGTAGGCACCGTCTGCGGGTACATGGTGGACCCGGTATGGTTCTCCGGGGAAAGAGGTGATTTTCGTGATATAGACGATAAGCTTGGCGAAGGGGTAGTACCTACCGGTGATAGTATTTGGACTCGGCGGTTATCTGGGGGATACCGACCGGAGTTATGTACGGACATAATATATGGATTGCGAGTGTCGATGTTGGACACTCGGGTTCCATGACATGTACAGACATGAGGGCCGGTCCTGGTGACGGTGCCTGAGATATGAGGATTTACATGTCGATGCTGGACATGGGTTTCCCGATATTTCGAGTGTCGATGTTGGACACTCAGGTTCCATGATTTTGATGTGTCGTTGAGGGACACACACACACACACAGAAAGGTATATGTTTTAATGAGGTTTCGAGTGTCGATGTTGGACACTCAGGTTCCATGAGAATTACAGATTGAGGGCCGATCAAGGAGACGGTTCCTGAAGTATTGGGATTTGGGGTGTCGTTGATAGACACCAGGATTTTCTACGATAATGATTCATTGATAATGTTATGTTTTATCCCATACCCAGCATTTATTTGATATGTATTGCATCATATATTTGTAGTACATGATAGAGTACCTTTCATGACTGTTGCATATACATATCGCCATATTATACTATCAGTTTGCATGTGATAGATTATCACAGTACATGCATACCTACGATTACCTGCATGATCTTATTTACTATTCACGAGTTGGCAACTCACCTCCGTTGTGCCACAGTGTTTTGCATGTTAGACCTTCAGAGTAGTCGCGGCAAGGCTTCATCATATTGTATCTTTTCCGGCGGATACCGCTACAGTTGGCTTGAGCCTTTACTATAGGTGCTGTAACATTTCAGAAAAATAAAATAGTATTTTTGGGAATTTTTTTAATTTAATAATATTATATTGAATATTTTAATAAGGCGGTATAATTAAATACCGATAAATTGGGAAAAATTTAGAAAATTATGGAAATTTCTAAAATGAGGGTGTTTTATATGATTTATGCAAATTATAAGTTTTTATGATTTATTATACACTATTTAAAGCTAATCGCGCATTAAGCGTGTTTCGTGTACATGACATGCACATGTCATTTTTAGCATTTTTACATTTTTCCTAGCATGGCTTTTCTTCATTTTCAAGCTTGTTTTGGTTTAAATGAAATGAGAAGAGAAAAGATAACCAAGAAAAGAAAAGAAAAGGAAAATGAATATAGAAATGGGGTATGGGCATGAGAGAGAGTGTGAGGGGTCTTCTTTGATCAAGGGCCCTTGTAAATCATTCATCATCTTCATCATCTCTCCTCTCCCTCCTCTCAAGGCTACTGCCCTCTCCTTCATCCCCTCTCCACCTCCTCAAAACACCATGAAAAACTCCTCAAAACTCCATCTCCCTTTCAATAAAAATGTGCACAAGCCCTTTAGCAACACTATTGACCAAGAAAAATCGGATTTTGGAGACTTGGGGCTACTCAAGAATTTTCTTGAGTTGCCAAATGAGGTATTTTCTTAACCATTAGCATAGTATTACCATTGATTTTACATCCATGCATGTTTAGAAGTGGTATTGTGATGTTTAGCGAGGTTTGGAAATTCTAAGTTAGGGTTTGAGGAATTTTGAATTGGGATTAGAACCTTTGTAGATCTAGTCCTTCACTTCTTAAGCTCCGTGTTGAGGTCCCATCGCTGCGATCATCGTGCATCCGGACTCTAGAGAGGCACCACGAAGAGAATGATGCAAACTTGCTTCCGATCTTCGATAACAAAGATGATCTACCTCGAAGTTTCATTAACACAAGCTCTCACTCACTAAATGAAGTGAACACCCTCATCTAAATGGCAAGGATAGATGAGGATGATGAAGTAGGATTTATGCTCTCATTTTTTTCTATTTCTCAATCATTTTCTTCACCTTTGAAAAAGCTAGAAAACTTTTCCATGAAGAACTCAAGGAAGAAGAAGAAGAAAAATTAATTCATAAACCATTTGTGATGAATAATGAAATAATATATGATTAATAATGTAACCATGGTCAACTAAACCTTTGTAGAGATTTAACTAGGGATAGGGTTTGGGTTGGGTTAAGAATGAGTCATTGAAAAATAGCAAGCATAATATCTTCACTCAAAACAAAAGGAAACCTTCTAGAATGTTCATGAAAGAAATAACCCAATTCAAACCCTAACCTTGTTTAATCTCCACAAAACATGTCGCATTAGTAATCATATCATGTTACAATATTATATATCACATATATAATATTTATTGTAACAAAATAAAATAATACAATTAACATATATCGCATATATATCAATGTATTACCCGGGTGAGAAAAAGAATCTTTTAGTGAGCTAATATTAGTTAATGTAATTTAATATATCAAATATATTATTATACATTAAATTATCGAATCAACACTTGATCCGACAATCCGTCTATATCGCATATAACCGACTAATATATCATGTATCATTTCACCGAAACAACACTTGATCCGATGACCCGGTTATATCTCATATACCCGGCCGATATCTCATATCGTGAGAATCTAATATGGTATCACATACACGTATTGTTCTCGGTCCCGCACATATCATATATGTGCTCCTACTCCGTTTTTCCTGAGCCAAGAATCCTCTGTGTAGGACTCTAAAGAATCGTCAATACGCCGGCAGTAGGTGATGATTATATCAAACACCCACAAGCTGCAAGCGGTCAGCTAAACGTAACAGCCACCCAGGTATTGAGCGCTCAGAAGATCAACAAGCAAGCCTTTACATTCTCCTGTGAATCCAATTAGTAACACTCTTGTACTGTCCGGTCTCGTCGTCTGATATGTCGCATAGCTCGCCTAGGGGTGGTATACGTCAGACCCCAGTAGCTTGATAAGTCGTGTCGATATGAGGCCTATAACAGTTCGAGAAACTACCGATAACACTTACCAGTAAATCTCAGCAACCCTGGCCAGGGATTTCCTGTTATAGCCAATCGAACACAGCGCAACATCAACTCGCTATACCGGGAGAGGCGAATCCCCTCCTATCGCTCATTGCCTCCATGTGATTCGGGATTGTACCCAAAAGCCACCTTTTTGCATGCCTTCTTGGACGTGGTATGATGGAAATCAAAGCACAGTGGGAATCATACAAGACTCTATGACGATCTCGGGTCAAAGGACTACTCTGTACCAGTGTCACAGAAGAACGGCCATCTGACATGACGTATAATACCTTCGGAGTTCTCGGCGAGTCTGTCCAGTGTACCCAGTCTCCACTGAGCACCCGTACACCATCCTTGATGTCAAACACCGATGGATATGGGATCATCCATCGCCCATCATATGGGTCAAGATGCGTATACGCTAGTCTACACTGGAGTATCGATACCCTGTCTCGGTACTCCCACGACTAGGAACAGTTATAGGATGTACTCGTCGGCTACCGTGGCCCCACTAGTATGATCTCATCATAGTCGCAGTAGTCGAGTACACATCCTAAAGGCTTTATCAACATGTAACATAGAGACAATCAGAGTACATGTTAAGATAACGTACAACCAGATAGCATACTATCATGTCGAGCAAGAAAGTTCTCCCTATATATGTCCAAGCATCCATTACAATATACATCGTATGTACAGTAATGGCCTCTAGGGCATACATATAACAAACAGTCTCCCACTTGCACTGGGGCCATCTGTTGTGGTATCTCATGCCCAACAATTAGCTGTGGTTGAAGTATCTCATACTGAACCATCCCATAAAAGTCTCTTCTGGAAAAAAGGCCTTTGTGAGTGGATCCGCGCTGTTGTCCTCTGTGTCTACTCTCCGAACCTCGATCTCCCTGGAGATCAACCATCTCCATGATCAGGTGATACTGCCTAAGAATTATATCTGATGGGACGGGGGTTCCTTGGCATAAACCACAACTCCATTGTCACACAATGGTAGGAACGAAGTTCATCTCATGAACTTATATATATCCAGACTGCCTCTTTGGTAGCATCCTAGTTAACGATGTATCTTGCTTTTAATCGTCAAGTAAGTCACGGTATCTAGCTTGGAACTCTTCCAACATACCGTCCCTCCACTGAGGGTAAAGACAATGCCTGTGACTAACATTCAGTCGTCCTTACCACCTGGAACATTTCCAGTGATTCTCCCCAGGATCGATTGATACCATCTCACTACAACTAGTGAGAATCCAAACATCCAATTAGATCTATCTCATAGATCCAAAACCCAGGATTTAGGAGGTATCGCTTTGATCCTATATAAAGAATCCTTGTGATAAGCGGAGATTGACCGAGCGTAGCATAGGAAACTCCTTCCCTATCAAGAGTATGCCATCCACGTACTCTACGAGGATCACCACCATACTCCCTATTATCTTTTTGTATATACAAGGTTCATCTACCATTTTGATGAAGTCAAACTCTTTGACAACCATATCAAAACAGACGTTCCAACTCCGCGGTACCTGATTTATTACCTAAAACATCTTGCTCACGTTTCTGCTGCTCCCACTGTCTACGAAGCCCTCTGGCTGTGTACTTATAGACGCTCTCTTCCAAATCAACATTTAGAAAAGCAATCATGACACCCAACCGCCAGATATCGTAGCCATGGTATGCAGCCATGGCAAGTAGGATCTGGATGGACTTAAGCATAGCTTTGAAAGTCTCAATTTTTCCATGTACACCAAGTAATCTTCTCAAGATATACTTGCTCCTGATGGGGATTTAACCCTTCAGATAAAGCAACCAAAGTCCATACTTTGTTGGTGTATAAGGATTCCATCTCAGATCGATAAGCATCCAGCCATTCTTACAGAGTCCCACTCCTGATGGCCAGCTCGAAACTAGTTGGGTCATCATCTCATGATGCAATCCTTGCTCCCACTGTCATAGAGGAAACCGAAGTTTCTCTCAGGTGGGTGAGGAACCCTACTAGATCGGCGGGGAGTCTGAGATTCGTTGGAAACTATTGAATCCTTTGGTTCTACCAAATCATCAGCTGCAGTTTGTATAGCTGGAACTCTTTCCAGTTCTACCTCATGACCACTAATTTCTTCACAAGAAATTCCCTTTCACAAAGGTGACACGTTGAGAAACAAAACATCTTTTGTTCGTCGGTGAGGTAGAAGATATTACCTTGCAAATGCTTGGAATATCCAACAAACATCCACAGAACTGACTTTGCCTCGAGCTTGTCCAGATTATGCTTTTAGACATAGGCTGGACAACCTCAAATCTTAACATACTTAAGATATGGGCTCTTCCCATTCCATTTCACATATGAAGTGGTAGGCAACTGATTTGATTGGAACCCTATTCAATAGGTATGCAGCTTCTCAAGTGCATGACTCCCAAAAGGAAATAGGAAACTCAGTAGTACTCATTATAGAGCACACCATATCACATAGGTTGTGATTGCTCCGCCCCGATACACCGACGTGCTGTGGTGTATACGAAGGAGTAATGCTGAGAGAGAATCTCATTCTCATTTAGAATATTCCAGGAATTCCGTGCTCAAGTATTCTCTTCCTTGATCTCATCAAAAGACATAATACTTATACCCGTTTTTGGTTCTCTACTTCTAACTTATATTCTGTGATTATCTCAAAAGTTTCGGAGTTATGTATCAACAGGAACATACGTCTGAATCTTGAGAGATCATCAGTGAATATAATGAAGTACAAAAGAACCGGTCCTGGCATGTGTAGACAGGGGACCTTCATACATCAGCATGTATCAATCCCAAGAGTTCACTGACTCTTTCTCTGTTTCCAATAAACGGAGCTGTGGTCATCTTATCTCTGTGACATGGCCGGCAAGTTTCACAAGATGTAAATTCAAACTAATTTAAATATGCATCTAAATGTAACTTCAGCTAGTCGGGTCGCATTGATATGACCTAGTCTACCATGCCTCAAAAAGGATTCGTTCATTTCTGAACTCTTCCTCTTGTGTGTGTTCTATACGCGAAGAACTGTGGTTTGATTTAGAACGTCTATGCTTTTAGATAACGTGCCTGAACCGATCAACTCTTGATATAGGAAATGTTCAAAACATTATCCAACATTACAAAATTATGTCCTTCTTTACTAATAAAGAGACTGATATGATGTTGTATATCAGGTTCGGTATCTAATAACATTCGTTCAGAATCAATGTATTCTGGTAATACAGGGTGATAACTACCCACAGACTTGGCTGCAACACTTGCATCATTTCCAACTCTTGAAATTTATCATTCGTTCTCAGTTCTCTACCTATCTGTAGCCCATGTAACAGATTACATATCTGGGATTCTGATCCGGTATCTCATACCCAGGACGTAAAGGATACTGAGAAATAGTTCTCGGTAATGAACACGCCCGAAGATGATGCATCAGCATGCACTTTCTTCGTTTGGGTGGCACGGGAATTCTGGTAATCCCCTATTTCTTGCTCTGTCATATAACAATTATAAGTTGGAGCGGGACCAACGTTCCCTAGCGCAGTATAACAAGCGTGTTCGGTCAATACATCCGTATTATTATCTTGATTAATGCGTGACATAGTCGTAACCAGGAGAGAGAGAGAAGAAAACACTCAGCGTGCGCTTTTACAAGATTAGATTGGTTATCAATTTATCTAATCAGGATGTCTCCCACTGTTTTAGTCAAGTCTTCCTTCAAACCCTAAAAGGAAAGACGAGCCGGGATTAATTACACCCTACAAGTTCGCCAATCTTTCAGCCAGGCCAGTGCCGGTACTTTAAGGGAGGTTCCCCGCGGTTTCGCATGGACCTAATTAAAATAAACCTCGTTTTCCCAGGGGCGTAACCCCGTTAACACCTTTCTAGACACCTACTTGATCGGCTAATTGTAATGTGTAAAACTCTCCCAGGAGTAACTCTTACTCGCAGCGGGTATCGGGATCCAACTATCTCACAGAAGGTATGCAATCTCATTGCAAATTTCAACACTTGAAATTCCCAATAATACTTTTACACCTAGCGTCTTATGACCTTGACGAAGACCAAACTACCCATAGGGCGCTAGTCAAGTTCAACCTGTTAATTTCTTGATTGAATTAAACCCACCCGCACGACCCTTGACGAAGGCCAAACTACGCTGTACGAATACCCTAATCCAATCGCATCCTATGCTAGCAGATAAGCACTAGTTAGCTACCGTACACTACGCCTTGACGAAGGCCAAATTACCGCAGCACGAATACTAACTACTACTTATCTGAAATGACGGAGGGTTACGACAGGTTTTTAAGAAAACCTTTTGCGTAATGAACTTGATATCGTTGTAGAATCGAGTGATTTTAAATGGAGTGTTTTTTAGGCTTTTCTAGTTTTGCTAAAGAGGTCACTCCCGGTGAAGGGATTGTCGGCTCTTTCCTTATCAAATAAGGTGCAGGATATTTCGCAAATATCACTATGCAAAGCAAAAACTATAGAAACAATCAAAAGACAAACAGAGCTTGTAGCATCTTCTAGTTTCATTAAAGAGGTCACTCCCGGTGAAGGGATCTCGGCTCTTTCCTTATCGAATAAGGTGCTGGATGTTCTGCAAGGAACACCGCTATGCAAAGCAAGAACTAAAGCTACCAGTTTTTAAACAAGTTTCTACAACATCTTTAGGTTTCTTTTATTTCATTAATCTCATTAATGAAGTCCCATTTTATTATGCTTCATAAGTATCACATTTGAAACAAAATCTGCAATATAACATATATCTCATATATATAATATAAACATTCGTCTCAGGCAGTAATATGATCTCATCACAGAACATTGCAGCAGAAGAACATATTTGAAATATTTGATATACTAGAACGTCCGTGTTTTAATACGAGCCTGTATAAAACACGGATTCCACGGTCGCGATGAATAGACAAACCCACATCCCTAGACCCCTACGAGAGCGGCAAGCAACACTGCCAATTCTAGGGTTAGGAGACCCGGTCTCGACTTCTCGAGATGGTCTCCCACTGGACCCTAGAACCCGATTACTTGTGCTCCCTGCCTTGGGTCTACCTAATGCAGAAAAGTAAATAATATACAATGGTGACATCATCCTCAGCCTGGAAGTGCCCCAATAAAAGAATATTACATACAAATAAATTTTACATGAATGAAAAAGAAAAATTCTCATCTCACATAAAACCCCCGGCTATTCAGAACGCGACGATCCAATATAACATATCACAGTATCACATAATATCTCATATCATCAACGTAAGCAAGTGTGCGTATCCCGATTGTCGTTGATGTATAGCAATGAAGCCGGCGATACACCACAGACTACACTTACGGTCGCAGAAAAGAAAGTGTAAAACTACAACAGTTGGAATCCGCAACCTCCTTAGACATCGCATGCCTAACCAAATAATTCATTAGACATCGCATGCCTAACAATTATAAACCCCGCATTTTAGTCTCATTATCGAAAACTCTTTTCAATATCAAGTCGGGCAATTCAACAAGATTCCCGACATACTGATCGAATGCTCATCGCAAACTTTAGTAGACGGCGGCACCCTCCGATGCCGTCGACGAAGTGCACTAAGGCGGAACACCGCTGCCGCGACCACCCGAACGAAAGCTTTTGGTGATGGGGTTCTCCTACAGCCACTTGGTCGGGGCTATGGGGCGTGGCTATCTATTAAGTTTACCCGGCGAGTATCCGCGTACGCTACGTGATTGCGACGGACTTTTCATCACATCAAAATTCTGTGGCAACCGATCATCTGAGACTGAACTGCTATATTTATAACATTCAAATTAGTTATCTCATAACTACTTGTGGATTCCAAATATTGTATCACATTCCAGATAAGTAGACAATGTTAAACTTTCCGATCGAATAATCAAACACCCAAGATTTCCCAAATAGCTCAACACTTGAGCGGAGTTCAAAAAGTATCCCTCACATGCCACAGTACCGATGGTCCAGCCGTAGAAGGGTCAAGCCAACGCCTCACATATGGCAACGCCGTACTGCCCTAAACCCTATGGTTCAGATACTGTTCAGACGGTCACATAATCGAGTTAAGGTTTGTGTTCTTCTAGAGGGTCCACCGCGTTACTTGCATGATTTTCCGGAAGTTTCAAACTTTCGAAAAAATCCAACTTTCGAAAAAATTTCCGACAGGGGAAAAAGTGAGTTATTGATATCCGTTCGAACTTTTTAACAATTTCTAAAATTATCCGGAAAAAACTTAAACGAAGTTAAATTATCCGATCGAATCAACGAGCTCCCAATACAACCCAAAAAACTCAACACATGAGTATAAATTAAAAATTCCCAGAATAATCAGGAAGTACCAACGGTTATTACTGTGCAATGTTCAAAAACCAATTTTACTGTTTGGCCGCGGAACCGCCGCGCAAGCCATGGTACGGCCGCGGTTCCACGGTGCTTTAAATGAATTATAAGCACGTGCTGCACAGTAATACTTGTATTTCCCTGCTGATTTTTTTGAGTATTTTTAATTCAGAAAAAATCACAATTTTAAAAAATTTCCAGAAACTAGGTTATATTAGGTTTTCGGAGTTCGATCGGACTTTAAACTTCGCCTAAAGCTCTAGCTTGGCTCTGATACTACTGTAGGGTTACTAGGCACTCTAAAAAGGTTCTACAAGGCATCAACCATGCCTAATTTAAAATTTAGCCGTGCCGAACAACCCTAAACCAAGATCTTAGACTAGAGATTAGGCGAAAACAAGCATGTTAAACACTATAACACTAAGTGAGAGAGATTACAACCTTTGTAGATCCGGTCCTTCACTTCTTAAGCTCCGTGTTGAGGTCCCTTCGCTGCGATCATCGTGCATCCGGACTCTATAGAGGCTCCACGAAGAGAATGATGCAAACTTGCTTCCGATCTTCGATAACAAAAATGATCTACCTTGAAGTTTCATTAACACAAGCTCTCACTCACTAAATGAAGTGAGCACCCTCATCTAAATGGCAAGGATAGATGAGGATGATGAAGTAGGATTTATGCTCTCATTTGTTTTCTATTTCTCACTCATTTTCATCACCTTTGATAAAGCTATAAAGCTTTTCCATTAAGAACTCAAGGAAGAAGAAGTAGAAAAATCAATTCATAAACCTTTTGTGATGAATAATGAAATGATATATGATTAATAATGTAACCATGGTCAACTAAACCTTTGTATAGATTTAACTAGGGATAGGGTTTGGGTTGGGTTAAGAATGAGTCATTACAAAATATCAAGCATAATATCTTCACTCAAAACAAAAAGAAACCTTTTAGAATGTTCATGAATGAACTAACCCAATTCAAACCCTAACCCTGTTTAATCTCCACAAAACATGTTGCATTACTAATCATATCATGTTACACTATTATATATCACATATATAATATTTATTGTAACAAAATAAAATAATACAATTAACATATATCGCATATATATCAATGTATTACCCGGGTGAGAAAAAGAATCTTTTAGTGTGCTAATATTAGTTAATGTAATTTAATAAATCAAATATATTATTATACATTAAATTATCGAATGAACACTTGATCCGACAATCCGGCTATATCGCATATAACCGACTAATATATCATGTATCATTTCACCGAATCAACACTTGATCCGATGACCCGGCTATATCTCATATACCCGGCCGATATCTCATATCGTGAGAATCTAATACGGTATCACATACACGTATTGTTCTCGGTCCCGCACATATCATATATGTGCTCTTACTCCATTTTGGCTGAGCCAAGAAACCTCTGTGTAGAACTCTAAAGGATCGTCAATACGCCGGCAGTAGGTGATGATCATATCAAACACCCACAAGCTGCGAGCGGTAAGCTAAACATAACAGCCACCCAGGTTTTGAGCGCTCATAAGATCAACAATCAAGCCTGTACATTCTCCTGCGAATCCAATCAGTAACACTCCCGTACAGTCCAGTCTCGTCGTCTGATATGTCGCATAGCTCGCCTAGGGGTGGTATACGTTAGACCCCAGTAGCTTGATAAGTCGTGTCGATATGAGGCCTATAACAGTTTGAGAAACTACTGATAACACTTACCAGTAAATCTCAGCAACCCTGGCCAGGGATTTTCAGTTATAGCCAATCGAACTCAGCGCAACATCAACTCCATATACCGGGAGAGACGAATCCCCTCCTATCGCTCATTTCCTCCATGTGATTCGGGACTGTACCCAAAAGCCACCTTTTTGCATGCCCTCTTAGACGTGGTATGATGGAAATCAAAACACAGTGGGAATCACACAAGACTCTATAACGATCTCGGGTCAACGGACTACTCTGTACCAGTGTCACCGGAGAACTGCCATCTGACGTGAGGTATAATACCATCTGGGAGTTCTCGGCGAGTCCGTCCAGTGTACCCAGTCTCCATTGAGCACCCGTACACCATCTTTGATGTCAAACACCGATGGATATGGGATCATCCATCGCCCATCATATGGGTCAAGATGCGTATACGCTATTCTACACTGGAGTATCGATGCCCTGTCTCAGTACTCCGACGACTAGGAACAGTTACAGGATGTACTCGTTGACTACCGTGGCCCCACTAGTATGATCTCATCATAGTCGCAGTAGTCGAGTACACATCCTAAGGGTTTTATCAACATGTAACATAGAGAAAATCAGAGTACATGTTAAGATAAAGTACAACCAGATAGCATACTATCATGTCGAGCAAGAAAGTCCTTCCTATATATGTCCAAGCATCCTTTACAATATACATCGTATGTACAGTAATGGCCACTAGGGCATACATATAACTAACAATAGGTTTTGACCTATGGGCGAAACGTGTGCCGTTTTGGTTTACCGACTTGGTTTTAGTACGCGTTTGCGATTGTGTATTGGTTGTAGGTACTGTAGGGTGTTTTTCGTCACCCCATTGAGATGGGAATACGTGCGCGCTTGTCAGGCGTACTATAGATTCCCCCTGCCTAGGGTAGGCCGGGGTTTAATGATTGTGGGGATCCGAATCTCCGGCAGCCGCGGACTAAGCTGCCGTTAATTACCCCTCGCCTTTGGGGCAAGAGAACCTCCGATTGACGGGTTAAACTGGTCATGCGAACTCAATATGCAGTGTACATGTATTGTGTTTTTAAAGGGGGCTTTTGGATATATCGGGAGCCACGCAGAGTTTTTACTGGGGTCCCGCTACCCGGATAGCGAGCTGGGGGTCAAGGGGACAGCGCCCCGTTAGAAATTTTTTTCTAACAGGGACAGTGTCGTGGAGTATGTGTATGTGTACATATGTATACATATGTGTATATATACATATATATATAAATAAAGGGGAAAAAGATATCCAAAGGATGCATGGGGCTAGCGCCTAGGCGCCTAAGCGTAAGCGCGCCATGTGTCAGCACGTGGGCGCTTTGCGCTCGAGCGCAGAGTGCTGGAGCGCAACGCGCCACGTGTCGGCACGTAGGTGCTTTGCGCTCGGACGCTGGGCGCTTGAGCGCAAGCGTGCCACGTGTCGGCACGTGGGCGCTTTGCGCTCGAGCGCACAGTGCTGGAGCGCAACGCGCCACGTGTCGGCACGTGGGCGCTTTGCGCTCGGATGCTGCGCGCTTGGGCGCAAGCGTGCCACGTGTCGGCACGTGGACGACTTACGCTCGAGCGCTTGCGCTTGAGCAAAAGTGCGCCACGTGTCGGCACCGGGGTGACTTGCGCTCGAGCTCTTGTGCTTGAGCGCTTGCGCTGGAGCGCAAGAGCGCCACGTGTCGGCACGGGGGAGACTTGCGCTCGAGCGCTTGCGCTGGAGCGCAAGCGCGCCACGTGTCGGCACATGGGCGCTTTGCGCTTGAGCGCTGGAGCGCAAGCGCGCCACGTGTCGGCACGCGGGCGCTCTGCGCTTGAGCGCCGGCGAGAAAAAGAGGCTTTTAGCCTCTAAAAAATTTCTCGGAAGAGAAATCAGAGAGGAGTTGGACTCCTGAGTGTGTTTTTGGGGTTAATGGAAGGGGTTCTTCTTCCTCCTCTGTTAGCTGGATCTTGAAGATCAAGAGATGTGAGATCTCAAAATTTCTCCTTTTTGAGATCTGATGATAGATCCAAGTTCCCCTTTGTGGGTTTCGTGGTGAAAAACTATTTTGTTTTTGAAAAGGAAGAGTTAAACTCTTGATTTAATTCAAAAGAAAGAAGAAGGTTTTGGAAGCTTGAAGAAGGAAGAAAGATCTCAGATCTGAAACATTTTTTTGGAGAGGGAAAAAGTTGTTGAGATATTTCATTATCTTTGCCTTTATAGGCTATACACTTTACACATAGCCCCTTGGGCTTCACAAAATGGCATTTTGTCTATCCCATTGCTCATGTGCCATTTCTTTTTACACATAAGCCATTGGCTTTACAAAAATTTGGCTTTATGCCTATAAAATGCAACAAAATTATTTATTACAAAATTTTATATTGGAATGGGTGGAGGCCGGCCGCTTCATGTTCGGGCTGGACCCGGGCATGGGCCCACTGGATCTGGGCTTGGGTCCACTTGGCTTGGGGTTGACTTTTGTAACAACTCCAATTTTTGTATACCTAAATTTGATTTAAATTTGAAGTATACTTGGAGTATTGATGTTGCTGATAACACTTTCAGTATTTATCTCTCTACAATAATTACAAGAAGGAGCTTGTAGCTCATTGGTAATACCTTGCACTACTGAACCAAGCCACCAGAGTTCGAATCTCGTGCCCCACATTATTTTTAGTTTATTTTTCTTTAAAATTCTTGGAAGTCCAAAAGTCCACAAGGCATAACTCCCAAATAGTGAACTGAACCACAAAAGTGAACCATGCCAAAGTCTACGTTGATGAACCCTGCACCCGACGCCGGCCGAACCCGGCCGGAATCGGCCAACTCGGCCGGCGGATCTGCCGTATCGGCCGGCGCCGCCAGCAGGAGTTGCGCCGACAGCCGGGGTCCCAACACGAAAGTTGCGGTTTTTGGTCTTCTGAAACTCATGGTTTACTCCAATTTATTTGATCAGTTTCTGAATTTTAAATACAACCATTTTAATGTCAATTTTAATGATTTTAATCTAATTTTTATAATTTTTTTTTAATAAAAGAAAACCCTTCACCTACCCTACCCTAGCTACCCTATAAATAGACCCCTACCCCCTACCTTTTCATTCCAAAACCATAGAAAAACTCTCTTGAAATTTCCACAAGAAGTGTGCTTTGAATTCGAGTTCCCGGCGAAGCCCTGACGGATTCCGGCGACGTGCCTTGAAGCAACCGGCGACGAAACCACCCCTCGGCCTTTCTCCCTAGACCTCTTTACTCTTTATAAGAGCTTAAAACCCGTAAGTCCCATCCCTCTCTCTTTTCTATTTCTTAAAAATACGAAATTACGAACCCCGACGGAAATCGGAACAAACCGATTTCCGATTCGGTTTTTCTACAAAATTTCACTTTTCACTTAATCCACAATACCTAAACATATCCATGATGACTATTAATCACATAGAAACCAATTTAAATAAAGTTTCTCACATGAAATGATAGCTTTCTTATAAAACGGTATTCTTTTCGTATAAATACCATGAAGTTTATTTTTCTTCTTTTAATCAATTCCCTCACTCCTAAATATGTTTATCTTGATAAATAAACTTGTAGAAATCAATTTGAATGAATTTTCACACATAAAATAATAACGTTTTCAAATACCGTATTCTTGCGCTTTAATACCTTCAAGTTTAATATATCATGTTTAACCTCTAAAACTTCATTAAACCTTAAAATAAGTCGCGAGGTAATGACCTACCTCTACACACACACAATATAACCCTAATTGATAAACGTCAAAACATAGAATACGAAAATACAAGACTTTTCACTAAAGTACCATCATCTTTATAAACCTTTCTTGAAAGCTTTAAGTTGTACACAATTCTAAATAAAATCTTTTAAAATAAAAGCATGATATGTCATGGACATCGATCGTTTATCTAAACTGTCTTGTGGTGTCTAGGCAAGTGTGTCTAGGCTAGTAGTTTTTAATTAGGCCCACGACTGTGGTTCCTTCCCACTTACCTGGCACTTACCTGGCCGCAATTGGCGGTGAAGAGGCTATTTGAGGCTTCTAATGACTTATCGTTTAGACCTTAGAAATAGGCTAGTTAGCTTAGGAAACCCTAGAAACTAAAATACGGAAATTACATCCTTTACAAATAAATACCTTATATTTATAAAACCGTTTTTCTAAATGAATAGTATTTATTAAACCTAAGCAAAGCGCCGCTACAACCCACCTTTGGGGAACCCGTTAGGGATAGTATGGTTCATCGTGCACCCGCGGGCTAATAGTGCGAGATTCAGACCTCCGCAAGGAGCATTCGGTCTCGAAAGGTTTAAAATACGACATTTAAGAAAAATGAGATTTTGGAATATAAAATAATTATTTAAAATTATTCTTGTATTAATATATATATAATTATCATTTAAACATCTATTTTATCATAAGATAAAGTTTACACATTTTTCTAAAAATATACAAGATTAAAAGTTACATTAAAATACCATGAATTTCAAATAAATCAATATTATATATTAATATTTTTATTAGGATATATTCACTAGAATAACACAAATAAAATTCACACTCATTATAACTATAAAGAAGAATAATAAATACTTGAGGTGTATTTTGAAAATTATACAATAGTACTTTTTACATAAAACCCCCTCAAGTTTCATAAATTACAATAAGGCCCCTAACAAATACAGAACTTCAAATTATCTTTCTTTTAGTCTGACTTGGGTTAGAGTCTGACTATTTCTGACTTGAATATGATTCATGTCAATCTATATTCTTTATATTTCAACTCAAGATGAATACATGAATCCCAGAATCCAGTTAACAATCTATATAACTTGAATGAACCGAACCATGGATATATTCCTTTTACATGTTTTCCAGTATTCCATTTACATGACTCTACGGCCGAAACCAAGATATTAGGAAACGGTTGTAACCGTTTCCTGATATCATGGTTTCGGTCAGTCAGTTAATCAATCTTACAATCAATACAATTTTACAAGATAACAATACAAACAAGACATCGCGGGGTTTAAGGGGTAGATTGGTATGGAAGGTGTTAAAGGTGGCACGAGGTGGTCAGATTAATACACCTAACCTGAATCCCATTGCTGTTGTACCGTGGCATAACGGTTCCTTGTACTACACGTGCCCTAGTCTCTGGCAAGTGAGACTCCTCTCGTATACACTGGCATCCTTCTGTACCAAGTTACAAACAACAGCGTTAACATAACATTACAACAATAGTTTACACTTTAAAAATGTATCTTCTTATTCTGTCTTCTCTACTTCCCTCTTACCTTTGGGACTTACCGAGCGATCTGTTCGCTGACGACATTCTATTTCTCTCTTCTTTGAATGTCGTCAGGTGACCTGGACCCGGCAGAAGTTGAACCAACCCAAGAAGACTTGGAGCAATTTGCCGAAGACCCAACAGTATAATTTCATTGTACACTTTTCTTTTCAGTACTTTCCTTTTCCTGTTATGCCACTGTTTAGGCATTTTTATTTCAGTTGTATTTTCCTTTCCATGTATTGTACAAAGAATGTTAATAAATAAAAGTTGCTGTTCTTTTATACTCTTGTCTCTTGTGTATTTATTTTATATTGCTTAGTTACGCTTAGCGTATGTATTTCTGAGTACATACGTAGCGGATCTCGTCGTGTCCCCTTCGCCGTATACTGGGAAGCGGGGCGTGACAGGTTTTGTTGGTGGCCCATGCCGGTCAGAGCTGTATGAATCCCTGTCATGCAGTTCTGGTCTGCGTGAACAACCTAAGCAATATAACACAAGAACAACAACTTTTACATTCTTTACAATTCATATTCCTTTAATCTTGCAAATCTCTATTCTTTGAATCTTATCATTTCATGTATTTGAATCTGTCCTAACCCAAATTTTTCTTCAAGGTCATGGATTCCCCAAACAACACCAGCACTAATGTCAAAGCACTACCTCTCACACCAGTTGTTCCTGCACCACCCACTGAGCAAACGATGCTATTTGAGGTGATCCGCAGTATTCTCGAGGGACAACAACAACTTTTGAATCGTCCTGAGGCCGATGCACCAGGAGTAAAGTAATTCAGAGCTTTGCACACAAAGCAATTCTCTGGTAAGGGAAGCCCTCTAGAAGCGGATGAATGGGCAGAAAGCATCGAAGACGATCTGGCAGCAGCTCAAGTGCCAGACAACGCTTGGGTCTGTGTAGCAAAACTACAGCTCACGGATAATGCTCGCAATTGGTGGAAGGCGGAAGAAACCCGTCTGGTACAGCCGATTGAATGGAAGACATTTCACGAGAAGTTCGACGTGAAATATTTCCTTATGACTGCCAGGTTTGCAATGGAGCAGCAGTTTATTCATCTACAGCAAGGGTCAATGTGGGACAAATCGGTAGATGAATACGTCGCTGAATTCACCATGTTGAGCTGGTAAGATATGTCGCAATAGTTCAATTTTTAATTATTACATACTACACAGCTAACACAATCTTTAAACAGATTCGCGGCACACCTGATACTGACGGACGAGATCAGAGCCCGTCGCTTTCAACAAGGTTTGGACACAGAGATTAAGGCTGCTCTAGCCACAGGAAAGTTTTGGACTCATGAGGAAACCCTAGAAGCTGCCCGCAGTTATGAGGCAGTAATAAAAGAGAGGGGCAGACCTCAGTCTGCAAGAGTCAAACGCCCTGCCAACCAGATGGCAGGTGGAGCCACGTCCAGACCACCTTTCGTGCCCAGGCGACCCGGAGTACATAGCCATCGTCCTAGCCCAGCCTTTTGCACCTACTGCAAGAGAACTGGACATATGATGAAGGACTGTCGTCGAGCCAACCGCCTCTGCTTAATCTGCGGTTCAGCTACTCACGGTATTGGGTCTTGTCCCCAAAGACAGAACCCAGTTGCTGCACCCAGGCCAGCAAATACTTATCAGCAGCGACCAGCTCTTTAGGCACCTGCTCCCAGACTTGCACTGCTTGCACCACCCAGGGGACCACAAGCTACACCACCTCCTCGACAGTTCCATCAAGCTCAAAGGAACGTCCCGAGGAATGCTCCTCAGGCCAAGAGGAATGTGCCAAAGCGCTAGGCTTTCATGATGTCTGTGGAAGAAACTGAGGCCACTGGCCAAGTCATTACTGGTAAACTTCCTTCTCAAACTTATCTTTTAGTTTTGTTTATCTACACACTTTCTATATACCTAAAACCTATCCCTTATACCTTAGGTACAATCCTAGTAGCTTCACTACCTGCACTTGCACTGTTTGATACTGGAGCATCCCACTGCTTTATGTCGCAATGGTTTGTCCGAACCCATGCGATTCCAGTCTCACCGCTTGTATCCAGCTGAAACGTCAGTTCCGGAAATGGTGTTCTAAAGGCAACTATGGGATACAGCATGTGTCCAGTCGTCGTCTGCAGTCGAGAGTTTTATGCTGACTTCAAGGTACTGGACATACCGAACTTCGATGTGGTTCTAGGAATGGATTGGCTTGGAACCTTTTATGCTACCATCGATTGTCGTCAAAGGAGGGTAGTATTTGAGATTCCAGATCATCCGGTCTTCTATTTTAAGAGTGGATATCGTACACTGGAACCAAGTACTTACAAAGCAAAGCCAAGAGAAGCAGTAGTTGCAGCAGCTCAGGCAGAGGAAGAATCAAGACCAGAGGTAGTTCGAGAATTCGATGATGTATTTCCTGACGATATATCAGGTTTGTCTCCTGATCGAGCTCTTGAATTCAGTATTGACTTAGTACCAGGAGCACAACCAGTGATCAAAGCACCCTATAGACTAAGTCCGGAAGGATTGAAGGAAGTACGAACACAGTTGGAAGAATTACTGGCGAAAGGATGGATTCGTCCTAGCACTTCAAGTTGGGGAGCACCTGTACTATTGGTGAAGAAGAAGGAAGGTTCATACAAAATGTGCATCGACTATAGGGCCTTGAACGAAGTTACTATAAAGAATAAGTATCCACTCCCGCGCATCGACGATTTATTCGATCAGCTAAGTGGATCTTGTGTCTTCTCTAAACTATACCTTCGTTCTGGTTATCATCAAGTGAAGGTCAAGGAAGTTGATATTCACAAGACAGCTTTCAGAACTCGCTATGGACATTACGAATTTCTAGTAATGCCATTTGGAGTGACCAATGCACCAGCAATCTTCATGAACCTTATGAACCAAGTCTTCCGGGAATATTTAGACAGGTTCGTTGTCATCTTCATCGACGACATCCTGGTATATTCGAAAAATCGGAAAGAACATGCGGAGCACCTACGAATTGTCCTGGAAACTCTTCGACAACATAAGCTTTATGCCAAATACAGCAAGTGCGAGTTTTGGCTAAATCAAGTTGGTTTTCTTGGACATATCGTATCAGGAGAAGGAATTTCTGTGGTGTAAGTCTACGGTAGCGCCCCGGCCGTCTACAGACGCCAAATGCGGAACAAAAAACTTTTAACTGGCGCTATCATATACTTTAACCCGGATCTGCCATTATTTCTAAACTAACAAACTGTAAAGAGAGTAAAAAGGTTATACCGAACGATCTGAGTCCTTCGTTCTTTAACCATCATCCCACGCTCCGTTGCGGCTGCTCTGATCTCGTCGATCTCCGATCTGCTCGTCCAGGTGGCACCACGTGAACGATTCTTTAAACGGGCTCCCGCCTCTGACTCGAGGCAACTCGGTCGTCAAGTTTGCTAAAAGAGACGACCAAGAATGATGTAGAGAATGAGTAGAAGACTTTGTCTCACTTCGTCCAAAACCGTGGACGATCGGTTAATGAAGTTGCCACTCGAATCGGGTGATGGAATGAAACGAGATATGAAATTTCCATACACTTAAAACCATAGTCTTTTCTCTCAAGAATGAAATTAATCTCTCTCTCTCTCTCTCAAAGGGTGGCCGACCAATATAAGTAGAAGGAGGAGAGTGAGTGTAGGAGCAAAGGGGGTGAGTGTAAGCAAAAAGATCTAAAGCAAATATCCTTAAGTAAACAAGAAACATTAAAGCTTAAAGCATGAGTCATTATACACCTCATCAAGACATTTATGACTCCATTAATGCACTAATGACTCACCAAGCCAAGTCACCCTCTCTAGAACCTTCTAGAAGCATGACTCACCCTCATCCAAGAAAAGATAAATCCGTCTTTAACCGAATGTTAAAAGACGGCTGATAGAAAACTGGAAACTGGCAACTTCCAAAAGTGATCCCGAAACGAATTTCAGGATAACCCCGTAACTGTATAAATATACCCGCATTTGTATTACGACCGAATACAAATGCAACTGAGACAAAGATATTATATCTACTCAATATGATACTCGGATCCGGCTTAAACCAAAGCCGACCAGTATCATCTGTCTGAAATCTGACACGTGCGTAAACGCACGTGCATTTTCCGAACCCTGCCATAAAACCATACGGCCTCTACAACGTTTCGCCCGAACTTGGGAAACTGTCTGTGGGGGACTCTAATGACTCGTCAGTACCCTGGCAGTGGGTTTAACCACAAACCGTCAGCGGCACTAGCTATGCGTAACGGCTGCCCATGGACTGACCTCAAGGGAGGCCGATGAGCGAACTCATCCGGAAACCCTACTGAGCCTAACAGTGACAATGTATATACAGTCTGGTCCGTTCGTCTATGAGTATCGCATATCTGCCTACGGGGCTAGTAACGTCAGACCCCCAATAGCAGTATAAGTCATGTCGGAGTGTAGCCCAATAACACCCTGAGATACTACTGGAGTACCTACCAGTAAATCTCCTGCCACGGCCGTGGACTTTGTGTAATGGCTCTCCTAGACACAGCACGATCTCGCCCCCAATACCGGGAGAGACGAATCCCCTGCCGATCCGCTCACGTGCCTCCATGTGGCTCGGGACTGTACCCAAAAACTATCTGTTTGCACGACTCGTTTGAGCCATGGTAGGGTAGAAATCAAAGCACAGTGGGAACTTACACGAGACAAATGATGACCTCAGGTCGATAAACTAACCTGTACACATGTCACCCGGGAACTGCTATCTGACGATATGTATAATACCAACTAGCAGGTTCCCGGCGAGTCATGTCCGGTGTACTCATAACCCAATGAGCACCTGTATACATCTTAGGTGATCCAACTGACACCAGTGGCTTATGAGACCGGCCACCGCCCCTCGTCGGGGTCTCGACTGTATACACTAGTCTACTCCGGAGTATCGATGCCCTGTCTCGAAACTCCCACGACTAGGGACCACTATTAAGGATATGCATATATACTACCCAACTCTCACATATATGATCGCCATCATACTGTTGGTAGTAAAGCAAGATCCTAAGGGCTCTATCATTGCATAACATGTAATCAGTCACCTGAACATGTACATGACTGATAAAGGCAAACCAGATAGCATACTATCATCTCGAGTAAGACTGTCCTACCGGTATAGGTCCTCCGCAATCATTGCAATCACGTACCTGCGATCCAATAATTGACTCTAAGGGCACTATCTCCAACAATCTCCCACTTGCACTTAAGGCTAATTATTGCGATGTCGACGACTCACAGCCCGTGTGAAACCGAACATCCAACTCCTCTACTAATCAGTTTCACAAAGCCCGTTTGTAAAACTATTGTGTTCGAGAAATAGCCTCAGTGAGTGGATCCGCCTAGATGTTTTTTTCTATATCTCTCTAAATCTCAAGTTCACGGAGAAAGCCATCTCCCGAATTGAGTAATACCTGTCTTAGAATATGTCTGGATATCTGATGGGACCTAGTTCATAAATGAACTCCAAATCCAAACTTCTTAGAATGTATCGATCACTGAACCTAATCAGTATCTGGCACCATGCCACGCACAGTATCCTCTTAGACCACCTGTCCATAATACTGTTCCTCGTCAGAGGAAAAACTATAACTCTGACAATCAATCTGTCATCCATGTCACCTTTGAAGCTTGGGATGATAATCGTCTCCCGAAGGAGGCTGCCGTCATCAAATCCGTAGAACATGCACTTATGTTCTAAAACTGCTTCCTTATGTTTCTCCAGGATTGGATTAATACAAACTTATTGCATCTAGTGCAAAAACAACATTTGGTGTGGTACTTGACATCTCATGATTGACTTAATTGCCTAAGCAAGTGATCTGCCAATCATGCACATCCCTCTCCCTTTTAGTCTGTAAGACACCTTTAGAGAGGGTGACTCCATCACCTGCAGGTACACCACCATGCTAGGAGTCATCTATTCTAAAAACCATTAGAATACTGTCAAAGTACCCACATTGGGAAACTATCCAAATCCAGATCTAAAACTGTAGATCCAGAAACTAGAATGTCAAATATTATATCCATATCCTGTCTGGAGAAACAACTGTGTGACGACCACAGTACAACCGATCGTAGTATAGGAATTTTACTTCCTACTCTGTGTATGTCATCCAGATACCATGACATCACACCCTACTACCTTCTTAACAGATCCGTCCCCTATTCTGATGAAGTCAAACCTATGACTGTCACATCAAAATTAGATGATCTATCTCCGCTATAACTGCTCAAGTCTATAAATAGATATAAGCATCTTGCCCACTATGTTTCCGCTGCTCCCACTGACTACGACAACCCTCCTACCGGGTCTTATAGCCAAGAACAACAGTAGTGTCAAGTCTGGGTAAACAAGAACCTCTTTGTCACCGTCCTTGAGGCTACCGGAGTACCTCTCGGGTGTCTGAGGTTACCCACCATATCTGCGGAGTGGCTAATGGAATGTCAAACCTGATTGAATATATAGGTCCTATTAAATTTTTCGTAATCGTTTGCGGTTCTGGAATCACTTCCAGTTCTACCATACTCCCACTACTGTTTTCTGAAAAAGATCCATTTTACTAAAACTGTGGCGAGTCAAGAACAATATCACTATTGATCTTCCAAATGGTAGAATATCAACCCTCGTCATAGCCGGGGTCAACCCACAAACAGCCATTACAGAAACGTGCCCTGAGTTATCCAGAGTCTGGTTTTAAGCATAAGCTGGACAACTCCCCGTACCTTAATATCTTTTAAGGTATGAACCATTCTATATCCAATATAGAAACTTTGGCACTTATTTAATTGGAACCAGATTCAAATCATGCAGCTGTCTCCAGTGCATATCAACTTAATAGAAAGAGCCTAATCAGCATTACTCAACTTAGGAATCCATCCAATTATGAGCAACCTGAAAGAGAAACAAGTTTCTCAAAACCATTACTATCGTCTGAATACCAATCACAAGAATCTACATCCTCGATCTCTTTGAAGAATCCCGATACTTGTGACACCTGGTTCTCTACTTTATTCTTATACCCATAACTTCTCAAAACTTAGACCTTGTATTTCTACGAAACACTTGTCTAAATACTAGAGAAGTCATAAGTAAATAGAACATAGTACGAGGACCTACCGCTTTGTCCTGATGGACACTGGACAACATACAATACTCTGTATAAGTCCGCTGAGTTAAGCAACTCATAACCTGTGCGTCGTAGGTTGAAAACTATACCCTGGCGATTTCCTCAAATATCACCAATTGCAACGAATTCCGATATAATGAGGATAATCACCTTATTCCCAATAACTTACTCCCACTCATCATCTGTAAAACCATACAGATATGAGAATGAAACCTGGTAAATACATACCCTTGGAGTAAGTATCTAATCGGGAAAACAGTTTTGCTTCAACAATGCACTGAAACATGAAAATGTTTCGTAGGGGTATCCTGGTATTAATAGCAATGCCTCTTCCAAAATCCAATTCATGACTATAACCGTATATTTCATTGCCATCTCTCCAAATCCCTTTATTTGTCTTTAGTCGTTACCTTCTGTACACCATCGTTAGGATAAATGGTTTTCTGCCTTCCCTACCGTTCGGCACCAGCCTATGGTTTCTAAGAAGACTATCCAGTAAGCATAATAGGTGTACCCTCCTAAACCAAGGAGTACTCGCATCTTGAGAGAAGGTGATGATAAAAGACAACTGAATAATACCTTATTCCTTTAAAGGTGAAATAGGAGTGGCGATGAAGTACGCGGTTTGGTCGTGAATGATAACAGTCGCAATTTACTTTGCCCTCTTTCTAATCCCTTTATTTTGTCTTTACATATTACCTTCTGCACACCCTACTTAGGCTAATTGGTTTTCTTAATTCCCTACCTTTCGGCACCTGCCTATGGTTTGGAATAAGACTATCCAATAAGCGTAATAGGTGTACTCTCCTAAACTAAGGAGCCCTCGCAACCTGAGAGAAGGTAATAATAAAAGACAACTGAATAAACCAATTTTATTTCTCCTGAACCTGGATCCATCCACGAAGAAGTCCCTTCGAGTTCGTATATAACCATACGATGGATCTATCCAATGGAAGTGGATATCCATAGTAATACGGGTGTTCTGAGAAATTCAAAGGGTAAAAGAAGGAGTGGCAATGACTTATGCAACTCAGACAATCCAAAAGCCAGTATTTTAAGAAGGTTCGGTCAACTTGGTCACTGAGTCATAGTCTAGGGTCGGTCAAAGGTCGCTGCCAAAGAGAGAGAGAAAAGAAACACTCTGCGTGCACTCTAACCTAGATCAGAATGGTTATCACTTTATCTAATCCGGAAACCTCCCACTGTACTGTCAAATTCTCCTCCAAACCTGAAAGAAGAATCAATCGGGATCACCCGAAGAGTAAACCAACTCATCAGTGGGAATCGAGATCCAACTCACATCGCATGATAACGTGATGAAATGCATCCACGTTACTCATACTCCAGAAGGTATGCGCATACTTTGCAAGTTTCAGTTTCTTTAGAAACTCCCGATATGATATTTGCCCCATGCTCTTATAACCTTGGCGTTAGGTCAAAATGTCATAAGTCACATGCCAAGTTCTACCGGTTGTTAGTTATATGTATGCCCTAGAGGCCATTACTATACATTGGATGTATATTGTAGTGGATGCTGGGACATATATAGGTAGGACTTTTTTGCTCGACATGATAGTACGCTATCTGGTTGCTCTTTATCTTAACGTGTATATTTTCTGTCTCTCTCTGTTACATGTTGATAAAGCCCTTAGGATGTGTACTCGACTTCCAGGACTGTGATGCAGATCATACTAGTGGGGCCTGGATAGTCCATGAGTACATCCTTCAATGTTCCTAGTCGAAGGAATATCGAGACGGGGCATCGATATTCCAGAGTAGACTAGCGTATATCTTCTCGACCCATGCGATGGGCGATGGATGATCCCATATCCATTGGTGTTTGACATCAGAGATGGTATACGGGTGCTCGGTGGAGACTGGGTACACTGAACGGACTCGCCGAGAACTCCCAGATGGTATTATACCTCACGTCAGATGGCAGTTCTCAGGTGACACTTATGCAGGTTAGTTTGTAGACCCGAGATCGTCATAGAGTCTTGTGTGATTCCCACTGTGCTTTAATCTCCACCTTACAACGTCCATGAGGGGGTGCAAAACGGTGGTCTTTGGGCACAGTCCCGAGTCACATGGAGGCAATGAGCGATAGGAGGGGTTTCGTCTCTCCCGGTATTGGGGGTTGATGTTGCGCTGTGCTCGATTGGCCGTAACTGGGAAGTCCCTGGCCAGGGCTGATCAGAGATTTGCTGGTAAGTGTTACCAGTAGTTTCTCGACCCGTTATGAGCCTCACATCGGCACGACTTATCGGTTATTGGGGTCTGACGTTTACCACCCCTAGACTTGATATGCGACATATCAGACGAACAGACCGGACTGTACGGTAAGTGTTACTGGTTGGATTCACAGCAGTGTGAGCGGGCTAGCTCGTCGATCTTCTGATCGCTCAATACCCGGGTGGCCGTTACGTTTAGCAGACCTCTTGCGGCTTGTGGGTGCTTGATATGATCATCATCTGCTACCGGCGTATTGACGAGTCTTTAGAGTCCTACACAGGGGTTTCCTGGCTCAAGCGAAACGAAATAGGAGCGCATATGAGATATGTGCGGGACCGAGAATAATGCGAGTATGTGATACCGTATTTCATTCTCTCGATGAATGTTTCGATTGGTTGTATGCGATATATCCTAGTTATCGAATCGTTGATTCTATAAATCGATACATTGTATACTAGTCGGTTTTGTGCGACATGGCCGGATCGTTAAATCAAGTGTTGATTTAATGATTTAATGTATAATTATATATTTGATATATTACTTTGCATTAACTAGTATTGGTTCACTTTAAATGGATTTTCTCACTTGATGTGCAAGTTGTATATGTGATATACTTTTGTGCACATGTTTGTATCATGTTTGATGATGCTTGCTCATTTGGTTAAGTGTAAAGAATTAAATCTTGGTTAAGTAAATGGTTAGGGTTTTTATTTATTCTTTCATTTATCTTTTTAATTTGGATTAAAAAAGAAATTGCAAAAGAAAACAAAATGGTTGCTATCATTCTTGAAGCTTCATGAAGCTTTGACCAAAGTGACCATTTTGTCTTCATGCTTAACCCTAACCATTCATCTAACCTTAGTCAATTCTCTACACCTAACCATGGTTTATATTATGATAAGTATTCATTTCTTTTGGATTTTTAAAGATATACTTATCATATTCTATCTTGAGCTTCTTCTTCTTCTTCAAGAAAAAGCTTGCCATCATCAATGGCTTCTTGAGTAAAAGTGTGAGAAATCCAATTCTAAAGTGAACCCACCTCCTATTTCTTCACCCTCTACCTCTTGCCAAGTAGTATAGGGTGTTTTCTTCACAAGTTTCACAACTTGGTGAAGTTGGAGCTTGATCTTGCGTAACCTCGACGTAGATCATCTTCGGCATCGTAGCCGACGACTGTTCCGCTCATTTCTCCGATGAAGCCGATGCGAGAGTCCGGGATTCGAGATGGACAGCGAGGGGACAACTACGTGAAGCTAAGGAAGTGGATAACCGGATCTACAAAGGTTGTAGTTTCCTACTTTTAGTTAAGTTGTTAACTAGTTTCCTTTTTCGCTTAAAATTCTAGTTAACGATCCGTATCAGAGTTTCTCGGCACTTGTAAAATTTAAAATTGGCATGGTTGATGCCTTGTGAGACCTCTTGAGAGTGCCTAGGAACCCCCACAGTGGTATCAGAGCCTAGCTAGAGTCTTAGGCGAAGCGTAGACGGAGTTTGAAGTCCGATCGAACCAAAACCCTAACCCGAAAACGGCTCTCTGTACATTTTTTTGAAACTGGGTTTTTTCCAAATTAAAAATATGCAGAAAACTCAGCAGGGGATTCTAAGAATTACTGTACAAAACGGGACCCATGTTTCGATCGGATTTTCTAATTTTTTCTATGTGCTTTTCCGGATAATTTTAGAATATGTTAAAAAGTTCAACCGGATATAAATACCCAATTTTTCCCCTGCCGGAAAATTTCCAAGTGTTGGATTTTTCCATGGTTTAAAGACGTTCTAAGTAGTGCAAGTAACGCGATGGACCCTCTAGAAGACAACAAACCTTAACTCGATTATATGACCGTCTTGAACTGCCCTTTGAACCTTAGGGTTTGGGGCAGTACGGCGTGCCACATGTGAGGCATTGGCTTGACCCTTCTACGGCTGGACCGTTGGTACTGAGGCACGAACTGAATGTTTTTAGACTTATTTCATGAGTTGAGCTGTTTCGGGAAAACTTGGGTGTTCGATTGTTCGATCGGAAAGTTTAACATTTTCTATCTTATTCGGAATGTGATACAATAATTGGAATTCACAATAAGTTATGAGATAACTGAATGAATGTTATAAATCTAGCGGTTTAGTCTCAAATGATCGGTTGCCACGGAATTTTGATGTGATCAAAAGTCCGTCGCAATCACATAGCGTACGCGGATACTCGCCGGGTAAACTTAATAGACAGCCTCACTCCATAGCCCCGACCAAGTGACTGTAGGAGAACCCCGTCGCCGAAAGCATCCGTTCGGGTGCTCGCGGTAGCGGTGTTCCGCCTTAGTGCATTTCGTCGACGGTATCGGGGGTGCGGCCGCCTATTAAAGTTTGCGACGAGCATTCGATCAAAAATGTCGGGAATCTTGTTGAATTGCCCGACTTGATATTGAAAAGAGTTTTCGATAATGAGACTAAAATGCGGGGTTTATAATTGTTAGGCATGCGATGTCTAAGTAATTCATTTGATTAGGCATGCGATGTCTATGTAGGTTGCGGATTCCAACTGTTGTAGTTTTACACTTTCTTTTCTGCGACCATAAGTGTAATATGTGATATCGCCGGTTTCGTTGCTATATGTCAACGACAATTGGGATGCGCATATTTACTTACGTTGACGACATGTGATGTTATGTGTTGCTGGATATGTTATATTGGATCATCGTGTTTGAATAGCCGGGGGTTTTTTATGTGAGATGAGTGTTTTTCCATTTTCATTCATGTAAAAACTTGTATGTTATATTCTTTTATTGGGGCACTTCCAGGTTGCGGAAGATGTCACCCTTTGTATATTATTTACTTTTCCGCACTAGGATAGATCCAAGGAGGGGAGCACAAGTAACCGGGTTCTGGAGTCCAGTGGGAGACCAACTCGAGGAGTCGAGTCCGGGTCTCCTAACCCTAGAATTGGTAGGGTTTCTTGCCGCTCTCGTAGGGGTCTAGGGGTGTGGGATTGGCTATTCATCACGACCGTGGAATCCGTGTTTCATACTGGCTCGTATTGAAAACACGGACGTCCTAGTATATCCAATGTTTCATATGTTTCTTCTGCTGCGATATCTGTGATGTGATCATGTGATGTTCTGTGATAGATACAGTATATAGTATATATGATATATTATATAGGCGTTACTTATGTTTTACACCCGCACTAGCCCTGCCCCGCTCTACGTTAGTTACCTAACCTAACGGTGCACGAGGGGACATCGAGGCGAATGCGGATGGCATAAGTGTACGTCGTATTTATTTGTGATGTTTAGGTACTTAAATGATGGGACATCATTAATGTGATTAATGAAAGAAAAGAAACCTAAAGATGTTGTAGAATCGAATTTCAAAATAAAACAGGTAGCTACAGTTCTTGCTTTGCACAGTGATATATATGATATATCCCGCACCTTATTCGATGAGGAAAGGACTGAGATCCCTTCACCGGGAGTGACTCCTTTAGCAATAACTGGCAGATGCTACACACTCGGTTTGTCTTTTGATTGCTTTTAAGAGTTTTTGCTTTGCACAGTGATATATGTGATATATCCCGCACCTCATTCGACGAGGAAAGGACCGACGATCCCTTCACCGGGAGTGACTCCTTTACCAAAACTAGTAAAGCCTCAAAAACACTCCATTTTAAAATCATTTGATTCTACAACGATATCAAGTTCATTACGCAATAGGTTTTCAAAAAAACCTGTCGTAGCCCTCCGTCATTTCAGATAAGTACTAGTTAGTATTCGTGCTACGTTTGTTAACTAAGTTAAGGCATAGTGTGCGGTAGCTAATTAGTGCTTATCTGCATAAGCATATGATGCAATTAGATTAGGGTAGTCGTGCGACTTTGTTGACTATGTTAAGGGTCGTACGGGTGGGTTTAATTCAATCGAGAAATGACGGGTTGAACTTGACTAGCACTTATGATTTGTTGACTATGTTAAGGTCATATAGCTGCTAGGGGCAAAATATTGTCGGGAATTTCAAGTGTTGAAATTTGCAATGAGATTGCATACCTTCTATGAGATAGTTGGATCCCGATACCCACTGCGAGTAAGAGTTACTCCTGGGAGAGTTTTACACATTGCAATTAGCTGATCAAGTAGGTGTCTAGAAAAGTGTCAACGGGGTTACGCCTCTGGAAAAACGAGGTTTACATTAATTAGGTTCGTGCGAAAGCACGGGGGACCTCCCTCAAAGTACCGACACTGGCCTGGCTGAAAGATTGGCGAACTTGTAGTGTATAATTAATCCCGGCTGGTCTTTCCTTTTAGGGTTTGAAGGAAGATTTGATAAAAAGCAGTGGGAGCCATCCTGATTAGATAAAATAAAAACCAATCTATTCTTGCAAGAGCGCACGCTGAGTGTTTTCTTCTCTCTCTCTCTCCGGGTAGCGACCATATCATGCCTTAATCAAGATAATAATACGGATGTATTGACCGAACCCGCTTGTTATACTGAGCTGGGGAACGTTGGTCCCGCTCCAACTTATAATTGTTATAAGACAGAGCAGAAATTGGGGAATACCAGATTTCCCGTGCCGCCCAAACGAAGAAAGTGCATGTTGATGCATCATCTTCGGGTGTGTTTGTTACAAAGAACTGTTTCTCTGTATCCTCTACGTCCTGGGTATTTGATACCGGATCAGGATCCCAGATATGTAATCTGCTATATAGAGCTACAGATAGGTAGAGAACTGAAAACGGGTGATAAGTTTCATGAGACAGAAAACGGGGCAAGTGTTGCAGCCAAGTCTGTTGGTCACTGTCACCCTGTATTACCAATACATTGATTCTGAACGAATGGTATTAGATACCGAACCTGATATACAAAATCATATCAGTCTCTTTACAAGTAAAGATATGATAAAACTTTGTATTGTTGGATAATGTTTTGAACATTTCCTATATCAAAAGTTGATCGGTTCAGGCACGTTATCTAAAAGCATTGATGTTCTAAATCAAACTACAGTTCCTAGTATACAGAACACACACAAGAGGAAGAGTTCAGAAATGAACGAATCCTTCTTGAGGCATTGTAGACTAAGTCATATCAATGCGACTCGACTGGCTTAAGTTACATTTTAGATGCATATTTAAATCAGTTTGAATTTACATCTTGTGAAACTTGCCAGTCATGTCACAAAGATTAGATGACCATAGCTCCATTTACTGGAAACAGAGAAAGAGTTAATGAACTCTTGGGATGATACATGTTGATGTATGTAGGTCCCCTGTCTACACATGCCAAGACCGGTTCTTTGTACTTCATTACATTCTCTGATGATCTCTTTAGATTCAGACATATGTTCTTGTTGAAACACAAGTCCGAACCTTTTGAGATATTCACAGAATATAAGTTAGAAGTAGAGAACCAATACGGGTATAAGTATTATGTCCTTTGATGAGATCAAGGAAGAGAACACTTGAGCACGGAATTCCTGGACTATTCTAAAGGAGAATGAGATTCTCTCTCAGCATTACTCCTCCGTATACACCATAGCACGATGGTATATCGGGGCGGAGCAATCACACCCTATATGATAAGGTGTGCTCTATGATGAGTACTACTGAGTTACCTATTTCCATTTTGGAAGTTATGCACCTGAGAAGCTGCATACCTATTGAATTAGGTTCGAATCAAATCAGTTGCCTACCACTTCATATGTGATATGGAAAGGGAAGAGCCCATATCTTAAGTTAGTTACGATTTGGGGTTGTCCGGCCTATGTCTAAAAGCAAAAATCCGGACAAGATCAAGGCAAGGTCTGTTGTGTAGAACTGGAAAGGTTCCAGCTATACAAACTACAGCAGGTGATTTGGTATAACCAAAGGATTCAATAGATTCCAACGAACCTCAGCCTCTCCGCCGATCTAGTAGGGTTCCTCATCCACCTGAGAGATACTTCGGTTTCTCGATGACAGTGGGAGCAAGGATTGCATCATGAGATGATGACCCAACTAGTTTCGAGCTGGCCATCGGGAGTAGGACTCTGTAAGAATGGCTGGATGCTTAGTGATCTGAGATGGAATCCATGTACACCAACAAAGTATGGACTTTGGTTGCTTTATCTGAAGGGTTAAATTCCCATCAGGAGCAAGTATATCTTGAGAAGATTACTTGGTGTAGATAGAAAGGTTGAGACTTTCAAAGCTAGACTTGTTAAAGGTTTTAGTCATCAACCAGGTGTGAATAATGATGAAACCTTTTCTAGGGACTATGCTTAAGTCCATCCAGATCCTACTTGCCACGGCTACATACCATAACTACGATATCTGGTGGTTGGGTGCCATGACTACTTTTCTAAATAATGATTTAGAAGAGAACGTCTATAAGAACACAGCCAGAGGGCTTCGTAAACAGTGGGAGCAGCGGAAACGTATGCAAGTTGCTTTATAGAATAAAGCAGGCTTCGCGGAGTTGGAACGTCTGTTTTGATGTGGTAGTCAAACAGTTTGACATCATCAGAATGGTAGATGAACCTTGTATATACAAAGAGGTAGTAGAGAGTATGGTAGTGATCCTCGTAGAGTACGTGGATGACATACTCTTGATAGGGAAGGTGTTTCTTATGCTACGCACGGTCAATCTCCGCTCATCACAACTATTCTCCAAATAGGATAAAGGTGATACCACCTCGATCCTGGGGAGAATCACTGGAAAAGTTCCAGGGTGATGAGGACGACTGAATGTCAGTCGCAGGCATTGTCTTTACCCTCGGTAAAGGGATGGTATGTTGGAAGAGTTCCAAGCTAGATACCGTGGCAAACTAGACGATAAAGGCTGGTAACATCGCTATTAAAGATACTACCAAAGAGGCAGTTTGGGTGTATATTGGTTCATAAGATGAACTAGGTTCCTACCATTGTATGACAATGGAACTGTGGCTTTGACCTAGGAACCCTGGTCCCATCAGTGACCCAGACATATTCTGAGGCAGCATCACCTGATCATGGAGATAGATGATCTCCGGGGTGATCGAGGTTAGGAGAGTAGACTAAGAGGACAACACGGCGGATCCACTCACGAAGGCTTTTTCCCAGAGAGAGACTTATATGGGATGGTTGAGTATGTGATACTGCAACCACTGCTACAGATGGCCCTAGTGCAAGTGGGAGATTGTTAGTTATATGTATGCCCTAGAGGCCATTACTATACATTGGATGTATATTATAGTGGATGCTGGGAAATATATAGGTAGGACTTTCTTGCTCGACATGATAGTACGCTATCTGGTTGCTCTTTATCTTAACGTGTATATTTTCTGTCTCTCTCTGTTACATGTTGATAAAGCCCTTAGGATGTGTACTCGACTTCCAGGACTGTAATGCAGATCATACTAGTGGGGCCTGGATAGTCCATGAGTACATCCTTCAATGTTCCTAGTCAAGGGAATATCGAGATGGGGCATCGATATTCCAGAGTAGACTAGCGTATATCTTCTCGACCCATGCGATGGGCGATGGATGATCCCATAACCATTGGTGTTTGACATCAGAGATGGTATACGGGTGCTCAGTGGAGACTGGGTACACTGAACGGACTCGCCGAGAACTCCCAGATGGTATTATACCTCACGTCAGATGGCAGTTCTCAGGCGACACTTGTGCAGGTTAGTCTGTATACCCGAGATCGTCATAGAGTCTTATGTGATTACCACTGTGCTTTGATCTCCACCTTACCACGTCCATGAGGGCGTGCAAAACGGTGGTCTTTGGGCACAGTCCCGAGTCACATGGAGGCAATGAGCGATAGGAGGGGTTTCGTCTCTCCCGGTATTGGGGGTTGATGTTGCGCTGTGCTCGATTGACCGTAACAGGGAAGTCCCTGGCCAGGGCTGATCAGAGATTTGCTGGTAAGTGTTATCAGTAGTTTCTCGACCCGTTATGAGCCTCATATCGGCACGACTTATCGGTTATTGGGGTCTGACGTTTACCACCCCTAGACTTGATATGCGACATATCAGACGAACAGACCGGACTGTACGGTAAGTGTTACTGGTTGGATTCACAGGAGTGTGAGCGGGCTAGCTCATCGATCTTCTGATCGCTCATTACCCGGGTGGCCGTTACGTTTAGCAGACCGCTTGCGGCTTGTGGGTGCTTGATATGATCATCATCTGCTACCGCCGTATTGACGAGTCTTTAGAGTCCTACACAGGGGTTTCCTGGCTCAAGCGAAACGAAATAGGAGCGCATATGAGATATGTGCGGGACCGAGAATAATGCGAGTATGTGATACCGTATTTCATTCTCGCGATGAATGTTTCGATTGGTTGTATGTGATATAACCTAGTTATCGAATCGTTGATTCGATAAATCGATACATTGTATACTAGTCGGTTATGTGCGACATGACCGGATCGTTAAATCAAGTGTTGATTTAAAGATTTAATGTATAATTATATATTTGATATATTACTTTGCATTAACTAGTATTGGTTCACTTTAAATGGATTTTCTCACTTGATGTGCAAGTTGTATATGTGATATACTTTTGTGCACATGTTTGTATCATGTTTGATGATGCTTGCTCATTTGGTTAAGTGTAAAGAATTAAACCTTGGTTAAGTAAATGGTTAGGGTTTTTATTTATTCTTTCATTTATCTTTTTAATTTGGATTAAAAAATAAATTGCAAAAGAAAACAAAATGGTTGCTATCATTCTTGAAGCTTGTTGAAGCTTCATGAAGCTTTGACCAAAGTGACCATTTTGTCTTCATGCTTAACCCTAACCATTCATCTAACCTTAGTCAATTCTCTACACCTAACCATGGTTTATATTATGATAAGTATTCATTTCTTTTGGATTTTTAAAGATATACTTATCATATTCTATCTTGAGCTTCTTCTTCTTCTTCAAGAAAAAGCTTGCCATCATCAATGGCTTCTTGAGTAAAAGTGTGAGAAATCCAATTCTAAAGTGAACCCACCTCCTATTTCTTCACCCTCTACCTCTTGCCAAGTAGTATAGGGTGTTTTCTTCACAAGTTTCATAACTTGGTGAAGTTAGAGCTTGATCTTGTGTAACCTCGACGTAGATCATCTTCGGCATCGTAGCCGACGACTGTTCCGCTCATTTCTCCGATGAAGCCGATGCGAGAGTCCGGGATTCGAGATGGACAGCGAGGGGACAACTACGTGGAGCTAAGGAAGTGGATAACCGGATCTACAAAGGTTTTAGTTTCCTACTTTTAGTTAAGTTGTTAACTAGTTTCCTTTTTCGCCTAAAATTCTAGTTAACGATCCGTATCAGAGTTTCTCGGCACTTGTAAAATTTAAAATTGGCATGGTTGATGCCTTGTGAGACCTCTTGAGCGTGCCTACGAACCCTACACCCATCACTATCTTGTTAATTTGAACCCACCCGCACATGCCCTTGGCGTTAGGTCAAAATGGCATAACGGCTGTCCCAAACCAACTCATCTATCTATGCAACAATTGAATACCCAGCAGCCCCCAAACACTATGCCTTGGCGTTAGGTCAAAATACATAGCTTGAATACCACTGAATACCCAAAAGAAGTGACGGAGGGCTACGGCTGGTTTTTGGCGAAAAACCTTTAACGTAACGAACTTGATATCGCTGAAGAAACCTGATAGCTTTTTTTTTTTATAAAAATATAGTGGCGAAAACCTTTTGCTAAAGAGGTCATTCCCGATGAAGGGATCTCGTCTCTTTCCTCGTGGAATGAGGTGCAGGATATTCCACTGAATACCACGATGTAAAGCAACTTGTAATCGACTATAGTGAAGTTATTACCCTGACGCAAACTTCTGCCCAAGGGGTCAGTCCCGGTGAAGGGATATCGGCCCTTGCCCCGTCGAATGAGGTGCAGGATATTCCACTGAATACCGCTATGCAAAACAAAAGGAAACGTCTTTGCAATAACACTTTTTAAATTTGTTCCAACAAGTGTAAACAGGTTTGCTTTACTTTGCATTGATCAGAATCAACGCAGTCCCATCAATAATCACACCAGAAAAGAACGAAAATAAAATGTACGTATATGCCATCCGCATTCGTCACTGGGTCCCGTCATCACCCGTTAGGTTACTTAACTAACGACAGAGCGGGGACTGGACTAGCGCGGGTGTAAAACATATACAACATCTAATAGTTTATAAACCAATATACAATAATCGCTCCAGGCGTGATAATATGCAACATTACAGAAAAGTAATAAGCATCACAGAACAATACAGATAATCTGGGATCCCCGAATTTCACAGAGCCGCTGCTGAAACTCGACGTTCCCCTGGTCGCGTGGATAGCCTGTGCAATGAAACCTAGACCCCTACGGGTACGGCAAGTTACCCGCCAAAACCTGAAGCGAGGCAGCCCCCTACAGCAAAGCGAATGGACCACCCAGCACTTCACGGAATCCGGTAATCTTGGGCACCCCTCCTTGGGTCAACCTGTACCCCCTACGAGTGCAGCGAATAGTCTGCCAATTTTAGAGTGGGGCCTCTCTGCCTCTCAAAGCCATGAGATGCGGACCCGTTTCCCTCCAGAACCCAGCTATCCGTGCACTCTGTCGCGGGGCAAAACCTAGTACAGTAATGAAAAATAGTACAACAGGTACATCGACCGCAACCTGGTCATGCCCCAAAAGAATATTATACAACAGGCAGTGATGGCAGTCCACATGTTGGACGCTCGCCCCACAATATCAAATGTACAAATAAATTCAAACTGCACTACCATTGAACACTGCTATCCACCACGAGTAATCCGCAACATCACAGCACAACACAGAACATCAACGCGAATGTCACGTTCGCAAACCCGTCTAAAAGAACTATAGCAATCAGACGCGGTTTACCGATCAAATGACATTCCCGGTCGGAGATATAATGTAAACACTGTAAACTAACATGTTTAAATTTCGGTCGACTAAATATCATGAAGTGGGCCCCACGAACATCTGTTGAACAGTAACAAAATCTGGGCCCAAAAGATATATACCAAAAACCCCAAATTCCAACAGAGAAGACACTGTGCAAATTTGATGCAGTGATTCAATAGAATGGCCGCGGATGCGCGGCCAAACCATGGGTTTAGCCGCGATTCCGCGGCAGTTTGGTGGAATCACGTGCTCAAATTTGGTCGGTGTGCTTAGAAAACCCCGCACATATTTCTGTGATATGTAGAATAATTTTAGGACTCCATTTAAAATCGACAGAAACAGTGAACTTGAATTTTGCAGTTTTTGATTTCCGGTTCGATCAATGTTTTAAACACGTTAGCACAAGTTAGTATAGCATAATGGTGAGGCTCTGATACCACTGTAAGTCTACGGTAGCGCCTCGGCCGTCTACTGTAGCGTCTTGAAAAGTCGTTTTGGTGTTTTCCTGAAATTCGGTGAAAATTCGGTATTTTTCCAAAAACCGTCTTTCTCGTTATTTTGCAGTTTAGGGCTAATTATACCTAAAATGGATAGGTAATTGCTTGTTTTTAGTAGCTAATGAGTTACCTATGAAATTCTGGTCGTTTAAAAATTTTCCCTAATTTTTTCAATTTTTTTATATTATTTAAGCCGGTAAGAAAATACATTAATTTAGCGATAAATACAAATTTTTCCGGGCGAATTTTAATCTTTAAAATTATGTTAATTAAAATCTAGTGGTAACATAAATTTTGAGTATTTTATTTTAAGTTTTTACTAATTTCTATTATGGAAAACAAAAATATAATTAATTAAACCTAAGCTTGCAAATATGAATTTGTGGGGGGCTTCTTTTGCTTGTTTTCCTTTTTACCACCTCTCACATTTTCCCTTCCTCCCATGGGCCGAGCCCACCTGCAGGTTTCCCCCCCCCCTCCATTTCTCCATTTCATTTCATGTGGTATATGTTATGGGTTGCATTTTTTTATATTAATTAAGATGGGTGTTGACTTAGAAAGGAAATGATATAACACAAGTACACACACACACTCCCCCCCATCCCCTTGCTGCCGAATCTGCAGTTTCCCCCCCCCCCCCCTCCACTCCATTCCACTCCATTGTTCCACCTCCTTGCATCAAAAAAAAAAGGAAAAAGAAATCCCCAAATTCTTCAAAATCCAATTAAACCTCACAATTCCAAACCCATTCTTCATGCTTCTCCTTAGACATTCTTGCTTGGATCTTGGAGGCAAAGGGGGCCATCCTTGAAGGCAAATTATCTTGCTAGATCTCTAGAATTGGAGGTATAATCTTGACCCAATTAACACTTGTGGTTAAATTCCTTAAGTTAAATTGATTAGAGTTAAATTTTGTGCTAAATTCTAATTTAGTTTTTTATATATAGTTCATAGCTTGAGTTGTATTTAGGGTTTAGAAAATCCATAATTAGGTTAATTAATTTACCTTGCTATCTAGTTCCTACACAACCTAATCTAAGAGGTTACCTTGTTATGTGGTCTTTAACTATGCTAATCTACTAAATTTTGAAAGTTTAATTTTGGTTGTAAATTGTTGGTTTAGGAAAATCTGGAAAGGGTTTATGTATGGAAAAATGGGTTGTGAAGCATGATTAATGAATTGAATTAGGGTTTAGAAACCATTATTTAGTTGATTAAATCTAATTTGTTATCTAGTTGTTTTGCTAACCTAATCTAGAAGGTTAACTTGCTAATTGAGTTATAAATTAGTGTTAATTTAAGGTTTTCATATATTGTTTGGATTAAGAATTGCTAGGTTATATAATTCAAGTAATGGTTGTTTATGGAAAATAGGTTTTGAATCTTTGCTAATGTGTTGTAATTATAGTGTTTGTAGATTGCTTGTTGTGTGGTTGGATTGTGATAACCGTATCGCTAATTTTATATTTTTGCACCAAAATTGCTAGTTTGTGCTTACTAGGTTTTTGTTAAATTTAATTGGTGAATTATTTGTGATACCTTGGGGATGTTTTTAGCATCTCCTATGACGTTTAGGATGCGTGAGTGCGGATTTTTGGGTAGTCGGGTTTTAGTTTTGCCGGGCGACCAAATCGGCGTTTTTTGGCAGTTTTTGCGATTTTCGCGTATGTTCCGCGCACCCTGCGCACGTTGTACCTAGCTAGTGAACTTTAGTAGTTTCGTTGGGTTTTGCGTCGTTCTTGATATGTAACCTTATGTTTGGTATTGATGTAAATTCCAGGTTCGGTCGCGGAGACGTCAGACGCGGCGCGAAAGGGGAAAGCGGTGGTTGGACACAGCTAGCCAGGGATTCCGGTGAGTAGATGTAACATCTACGGGGGACTATCGTTGGATGGCGCAAGCCGCCCGATAGTTTTAGTAACTTACAAGATTCTTAGTGATGTTAGTAATTAGGGGTGAAATACTTATTTGATTATTTGCTGCATCCATACATTATATTGACATACATATACGAAACCATGTTATAGGACACCTGCACTATTGCCAGGGTTTTTATATGCAGCACGAGCACTATTCATGCTTACACACACACCCTGGTAATTGCCATGCCACCACACTAGATAACCTTTAAATTTAAACCTTTTACTAAATGATACTTAAACTTGTGCTATTGCCTTTAATTCCTTAAAATGAAACCTTAGGATTGCTATTCATGTGCATGTACTTCATCATATTAATTGTTCATGCCTAATCTATTAATCACACATCGCAACTTGATTATTGATACCATATGCATTCATTATCATTGATATATGCACTTATGAGGATTTCTTGAGATTTTATGATATTTCTGGATTTCGGGGAAAAGCCGCAAAATTTCTAAACTTATTATATTTTTAAAATATGTAAATTGCGGTTTTCTAGTGATGTAAGTGTCGTCCACCATGAGTTTGCTGTGGTTTTGGAAATCCGTGTCGAGGAGTGGAGGAACCGGCACGGGTACATGGCGGGCCCGGTAAGGTACCCCGGGGCAAGAGGAATGTGGTGTTGACGTTGAGCCTGGCAGAGGACGGATTACCTACCGGTGACAGTTTGGGACGGCGGATATCCAGAGGATACCGACCGTGGCCGCAAGATGATGAGATATTGATATTTGAGATGGGTCAGCCGGACGGCTGAGGCCAGAGATACATTTATGAGATTTGAGACAGCTTTTGGGTGTCGTTGCTGGACACCGGTGTTAGTCATATGTATGCCCTAGAGGCCATTACTGTACATAGGATGTATATTGTAGTGGATGCTGGGACGTATATAGGGAGGACTTTCTTGCTCGACATGATAGTATGCTATCTGGTTGAACTTTACCTTAACGTGTATACTGATTGTCTCTCTGTTACATGTTGGTAAAGCCCTTAGGATTTATACTTGACTACCTGGACTATGATGCGGATCATACTAGTGGGGACATGGTAGTCCGTAAGTACATCCTTCAAAGTCCCTAGTCGTGGGTGTATCGAGACGGGGCATCGATATACCAGTGTAGACTAGCGTATACCTTCTCGACCCATACAGATGGGCGATGGATGATCCCATATCCATTGGTGTTTGACATCAGAGATGATATACGGGTGCTCAGTAGAGACTGGGTACACTGGACGGACTCGCCGAGAACTCCTAGATGGTATTATACCTCACGTCAGATTGCAGTTCTCTGGTAACACTGGTACAGAGTAGTCTGTTGACCCGAGATCGTCATAGAGTCTTGTGTGGTTCCCACTGTGCTTTGATTTCCATCTTACCACGTCCAAGAGGGCGTGCAAAACGGTGGTTTTTTGGTACAGTCCCGAGTCACATGGAGGCAATGAGCGATAGGAGGGGATTCGTCTCTCCCGGTATAGGGGGTTGATGTTGCGCTGTGTTCGATTGGCTATAACAGGAAATCCCTGGCCAGGGTTGCTGAGACTTACTGGTAAGTGTTACCAGTAGTTTCTCGAACAGTTATAGACCTCATATCGACACGACTTATCGACCTATTGGGGTCTGACGTTTACCACCCCTAGGCGAGATATGCGACATATCAAACGATCAGACCGGACTGTACGGTAGTGTTACTGGTCGGATTCACTGGAGTGTGAGCGGGCTTGCTCGTCGATCTTCAGATCGCTCAATACCCGGGTGGCCGTTACGTTTAGCAGACCGCTTGCGGCTTGTGGGTGTTTGATATGATCATCACCTGCTGCCGGCGTATTGACGAGTCTTTAGAGTCCTACACAGAGGTTTCCTGGCTCAAGCGAAACGAAATAGGAGCGCATATGGGATATGTGCGGGACCGAGAATAATGCGTGTATGTGATACCGTATTCCATTCTCGCGATGAATGTATCGAATGGTTGTATGCGATATAACCTAGTTATCGATTCAAGCGTTGATTCGATAAGCCGATACATTGTATACTAGTCGGTTGTGTGCGACATGACCGGATCATTGAATCAAGTGTTGATTTAATGATTTAATGTATAATTATATATTTGATATATTACTTTGCATTAACTAGTAATGGTTCACTTTAAATGGATTTTCTCACTTGGATTGTGCAAGTTGTATATGTGATATACTTTTATGCACATGTTTGTATCATGTTTGATGATGCATATTAACTTGGTTAAGTGTAAAGATTAAACCATGGTTTACTTAATGATTAGGGTTTTGATTATCTTATTCATTTATTTATATATATTCATTATGGAAATTATTTAAGGATGGTGGCTTATTTTGTTTTATGTTGAAGTTTCTTGAAGCTTTGATAAAGTCAACCATTCTTATCTCTTCCTTAACCCTAACCATCATTTCTAACCATGGTCCATTCTCTACACTAAACTAAGGTTAATATTATGATAAGAATGGATTTTATTTTCTATTTTAATTATTCTTATCATAACAATATTCATCTTCTTCATCTTCTTCTTCCTTGAAGAAGCTTGCTTCATCAATGGTGATTGAAGAAAACATGTGAGAAATCCAATTCTAAAGTCTACCCACTTCCTATTTCTTCATCCTCTACCTCTTGCCAAGTAGTAGAGTGTGTTTCCTTCACAAGTTTCTTGACTTGGTGAAGTGGGAGCTTGATTTAGCGATGCTTCGATGTAGATCATCTTCGGCATGGACATCGACGACCTAGCTTGCCCATTCTCCGACGAAGCCGACGCTAGAGCCCGGATTTGATTTGGACAGCGGAGAGGACTTCGTTAAGGAGCTATGGAGGTGGAGCACCGGATCTACAAAGGTTGTATTTCCGTATTCCCTTAGTTAAGAGTTAACTAGTTAGCTTTTTCGCCTAGAATTCTAGCCAACGGTCCGTAGTCGGGTTTCTCGGCACCTAGATTTTTTGAAATTGGCATGGTTGATGCCTTGTGAGACCTCACTAGAGTGCCTAGGAACCCTACAGTGGTATCAGAGCCTAGCTAGAGCCTTAGGCGAAGTCCAGACGGATTTTGAAGTCCGAACGACCCGAAACCCTAACCGGAAAATGCTCTCTGGACGTTTTCAGAAAACGTGGATTTTTTCAAATTAAAAATTTCTAAAAAATTCAGGAGAAAAAAATAAGAATTATGATGCAAATTTTTTTCGATGAACAGTACAAACCGCGGCGGATCAGTGGCATAAGCCTGCCTTATGCGGCGGTTCAGCGGCGGAATGATGACGTCATCGTACACTGTTTGCACAGTAACTCCTATTATTTTATGCTGGATTTTCTGGGTATTTTTAAAATTTATTCCAGAGTTGTATTTTCTGGGATTATTTTGGGGATTCGGTGTTTCGATCGGAGTATCAAATTTTGTCTATGTGGCTTTCCGGATAATTTTAGAATATGTTAAAAAGTTCGACCGGATATAAATACCCAATTTTTCCCCTGTCGGGAAATTTCCAAGTGTTGGATTTTTCCGTAGTTTAACGACGTTCTAAGTAGTGCACGTAACTCGATGGACCCTCTAGAAGACAACAAATCTGAACTCGATTATGTGACCGTCTTGAACTGCCCTTTGAACCTTCGGGTTTGGGGCAGTACGGCGTGCCACATGTGAGGCGTTGGCTTGACCCTTCTACGGCTGGACCGTTGGTACTGAGGCACGGACTGAATGTTGTTAGACTTATTTCATGTGTTGGATTGTATCGGGAAAACTTGAGTGTTCGATTGTTCGATCGGAAAGATTAACATTTTCTGTTTATCTGGAATGTGATACAATAATTGGAATTCACAAATAGTTATGAGATAACTGAATGAATTTTATAAACATAGCAGTTTAGTCTCACTTGATCGGTTGCCACGGAATTTTGATGCGATCAAAAGTCCGTCGCAATCACGTAGCGTACGCGGATATTCGCCGGGTAAACTTAATAGACAGCCTCGCTCCATAGCCCCGACCAAGTGACTGTAGGAGAACCCCGTCGCCGAAAGCATCCGTTTGGGTGCTCGCGGTAGCGGTGTTCCGCCTTGGTGCACTTCGTCGACGGTATCGGGGGTGCGGCCGTCTACTGAAGTTTGCGACGAGTATTCGATCAGACTGTCGGGAATCCTGTTGAATTGCCCGACTTGATATTGAAAAGTGTTTTCGATTTTGAGACTAAAATGCGGGGTTTATAATTGTTAGGCATGCGATGTCTAAGGAATTCATTTGGTCAGGCATGCGATGTCTGAGGTGGTTGCGGATTCCAACTGTTGTAGTTTTACACTTTCTTTTCTATGACCGTAAGTGTAATATGTGATATCGCCGGTTTCGTTGCTATATGTCAACGACAATTGGGATGCGCATATTTACTTACGTTGATGACCTATGATGTTATGTGTTGCTGGATATGTTATATTGGATCGTCGTGTTTGAATAGCCGTGGGTTTTTATGTGAGATGAGTGTTTTTCATTTTCATTCATGTAAAAATATGTATGTAATATTCTTTTATTTGGGGCGCTTCCAGGTTGCGGAAGTTGTCACCCGTTGTATATTATTTACTTTTCCGCACTAGGATAGACCCAAGGAGGAGGGCACAAGTAACCGGGTTCTGGAGTCCAGTGGGAGACCAACTCGAGGAGTCGGGTCTGGGTCTCCTAACTCCAGAATTGGTAGGGTTGCTTGCCGCTCTCGTAGGGGTCTAGGGGTGTGGGTTTGGCTATTCATCACGACCGTGGAATCCGTGTTTTATACTGGCTCGTATTGAAAACACGGACGTCCTAGTATATCCAATATTTCATATGATTCTTCTGCTGCGATATCTGTGATGTGATCATGTGATGTTCTGTGATAGATACAGTATATAGTATATATGATATATTATATAGACGTTACTTATGTTTTACACCCGCGCTAGCCCTGCCCCGCTCTGTCGTTAGTTACCTAACCTAACGGTGCACGAGGGGACATCGAGGCGAATGCGGATGGCATAAGTGTACGTCGTATTTATCTGTGATGTTTAGGTACTTAAATGATGGGACTTCATTAATGTGATTAATGAAATAAAAGAAACCTAAGATGTTGTAGAATCGAATTTCAAAATAAAAAGGGTAGCTACAGTTCTTGCTTTGCACAGCGGTATATATGATATATCCTGCACCTTATTCGATGAGGAAAGGACCGAGATCCCTTCACCGGGAGTGACTCCTTTAGCAATAACTGGAAGATGATAGACACTCGGTTTGTCTTTTGATTGCTTTTAAGAGTTTTTGCTTTGCACAGTGATATATATGATATATCCCGCACCTCATTCGACGAGGAAAGGACCGACGATCCCTTCACCGAGAGTGACTCCTTTAGCAAAACTAGAAAAGCCTAAAAAACACTCCATTTCAAAATTCATTCGATCCTACAACGATATCAAGTTCATTACGCAATAGGTTTTCAGAAAAACCTGTCGTAGCCCTCCGTCATTTCAGATAAGTAGTAGTTAGTATTCGTGCTACGTTTGTTGACCTCTGTCAAGGCGTAGTGTGCGGTAGCTGATTAGTGCTTATCTGCATAAGCATATGATGTGATTGATTTAGGGTAGTCATGCGACCTTGTTGACCTCTGTCAAGGGTCGTGCGGGTGGGCTTACTTCAATCAGGAAATGACGGGTTGAACTTGACTAGCAGCCTATGGTTTGTTGACCTCTGTCAAGGTCATAGGACGCTAGTGGCAAAATATTATCGGAAATTTCAAGTGTTGAAATTTGCAATAAGATTGCATACCTTCTATGAGATAGTTGGATCCCGATACCCGCTGCGAGTAAGTTTTACTCCTGGGACAGTTTTATACATTACAATTAGCCGATCAAGTAGGTGTCTAGAAAAGTGTTAACGAGGTTACGCCTCTGGGAAAATGAGGTTTACATTAATTAGGTTCGTGCGAAAGCACGGGGGACCTCCCTCAAAGTACCGACACTGGCCTGGCTGAAAGATTGACGAACTTGTAGTGTGTAATTAATCCCGGCTAGTCTTTCCTTTTTAGGGTTTGAAGGAAGATTTGATAAAAAGCAGTGGGAGCCATCCTGATTAGATAAAATAATAACTAATCTATTCTTGAAAGAGCGCACGCTGAGTGTTTTCTTCTCTCTCTCTCCAGGTAGCGACCATATCACGCCTTAATCAAGATAATAATACGGAACATTGACCGAACCCGCTTGTTATACTGAGCTGGGGAACGTTGGTCCCGCTCCAACTTATAAATGTTATAAGACAGAGCAGGAAATTGGGGAATACCAGAATTCCCGTGCCGCCCAAACGAAGAGAGTGCATATGATGCATCATCCTCGGGTGTGTTCGTTACAAAGAACTGTTTCTCAGTATCCTTTACGTCCTGGTTATGTGATACCAGATCAGGATCCCAGATATGTAATCTGTTACATAGGGCTACAGAAAGGTAGAGAACTGAGAACGGGTGATAAGTTTCATGAGGCAGAAAACGGGGCAAGAGTTGCAGCCAAGTCTGTCGGTCACTGTCACCCTGTATTACCAATACATTGATTCTGAACGAATGTTATTAGATACCGAACCTGATATACAAAATCATATCACTCTCTTTATTAGTAAAGAAATGATAAAATTTTGCATTGTTGGATAATGTTTTGAACATTTCCTATATCAAAAGTTGATCGGTTCAGGCACGTTATCTAAAAGCATTAATGTTCTAAATCAAACTACAGTTCTTAGCATACGGAACACACACAAGAGGAAGAGTTCAGAAATGAACGGATCCTTCTTGAGGCATTGTAGACTAGGTCATATCAATGCGACCCGACTGGCTGAAGTTACATTTAGATGCATATTTAAATCAGTTTGAATTTACATCTTGTGAAACTCGCCAGTCATGTCACAAAGATAAGATGACCATAGCTCTGTTTACTGGAAACAGAGAAAGAGTTAGTGAACTCTTGGGATGCTACATGTTGATGTATGTAGGTCCCCTGTCTACACATGCCAAGACCGGTTCTTTGTACTTCATTACATTCTCTGATAATCTCTCAAGATTCAGACATATGTTCCTGTTGAAACACAAGTCCGAACCTTTTGAGATATTCACAGAATATGATTTAGAAGTAGAGAACCAAAATACGGGTAAAAGTATTATGTCCTTTGATGCGATCAAGGAGGAGATTACTTGTGCACGGAATTCCTGGACTGTTCTAAAGGAGAATGAGATTCTCTCTCAGCATTACTCCTCCGAATACACCATAGCACGTTGGTGTATCGGGGCGGAGCAATCAAACCCTATATGATAAGGTGTGCTCTATGATGAGTACTACTGAGTTACCTTTTTCCTTTTTGGGAGTTATGCACTTGAGAAGTTGCATACCTATTGAATAGGTTCGAATCAAATCAGTTGCCTACCACTCCATATGAGATATGGAAAGGGAAGAGCCCATGTCTTAAGCTAGTTAAGATTTGGGGTTGTCCGGCCAATGTGTAAAAGCAAAATCCGGACAAGCTCGAGGCAAGGTCTGTTATGTAGAACTGGAAGTGTTCCAGCTATACAAACTACAGCAGATGATTTGATACAACCAGAGGATTCAGTAGAAACCAACGAACCTCAGGCTCTTCGCCGATCTAGTAGGGTTCCTCACCCACCTGAGAGATATTTCGGTTTCTCTATGACAGTGGGAGCAAGGATTGCATCATGAGATGATGACCCAACTAGTTTCGAGCTAGCCATCAAGAGTGAGACTCTGTAAGAATGGTTGGATGCTTAGCGATCTGAGATGGAATCCTTATACACCAACAAAGTATGGACTTTGGTTGCTATATCTGAAGGGTTAAATCCCCATCAGGAGCAAGTATATCTTGAGAAGATTACTTGGTGTAGATGGAAAAGTTGAGACTTTCAAAGCTAGACTTGTTAAAGCTTTTCGTCATCGACCAGGCGTGGATCATGATGAAACCTTTTCAAGTGACTATGCTTAAGTCCATCCAGATCCTACTTGCCACGGCTACATACCATGACTGCGATATCTGGTGGTTGGGTGTCTTGACTGCTTTTCTAAATGATGATTTAGAAGAGAGCGTCTATAAGTACACAGCCAGAGGGCTTCGTAGACAGTGGGAGCAGCGGAAACGTGTGCAAGATGCTTTATAGGATAAAGCAGGCATCGCGGAGTTGGAACATCTGTTTTGATGAAGCGGTCAAAGAGTTTGACATCATCAAAATGATAGATGAACCATGTATATACAAAAAGGTAGTAGGGAGTATGGTGATGATCCTCGTAGAGTACGTGGATGACATACTCCTGATAGGGAAGGAGTTTCCTATGCTACGCTCGATCAATCTCCGCATATCACAATGATTCTCCACATAGGATCATGATGATACCTGCTAAATCCTGAGTTTTGGATCTATGAGATAGATTTTATTGGATGTTAGGATTCTCACTAGTTGTAGTGAGATGGTATCAATCGATCCAGGGGAGAATCACTGGAAGTGTTCCAGGGTGATAAAGACGACTGAATGTCAGTCGCAGGCATTGTCTTTACCCTCAGTACAGGGATGGTATGTTGGAAGAGTTCTAAGCTAGATACCGTGGCATACTAGACGATAAAGGCAGGATACATCGCTACTTAAGATGCTACCAAAGAGGCAGTCTGGGTGTATATTGGTTCATGAGATGAACTACGTTCCAACCATTGTGAGACAATGGAGTTGTGGCTTATGCCAAGGAACGCCCGTCCCATCAGTGATCCAGACATATTCTAAGGCAGTATCACTTGATCATGGAGATAGTTGATCTCCAGGGTGATCGAGGTTTGGAGAGTAGACTCAGAGGACAACACAGCGGATCCACTCACAAAGGCCTGTTCCCAGAGAGAGACTTTTATGGGATGGTTGAGTATGAGATACTGCAACCACTGCTATCAGATGGCCCTAGTGCAAGTGGGAGATTGTTAGTTATATGTATGCCCTAGAGGCCATTACTGTACATAGGATGTATATTGTAGTGGATGCTGGGACGTATATAGGGAGGACTTTCTTGCTCGACATGATAGTATGCTATCTGGTTGAACTTTACCTTAACGTGTATACTGATTGTCTCTCTGTTACATATTGGTAAAGCCCTTAGGATTTGTACTTGACTACCTGGACTATGATGCAGATCATACTAGTGGGGACATGGTAGTCCGTAAGTACATCCTTCAAAGTCCCTAGTCGTGGGTGTATCGAGACGGGGCATCGATATACCAGTGTAGACTAGCGTATACCTTCTCGACCCATACAGATGGGCGATGGATGATCCCATATCCATTGGTGTTTGACATCAGAGATGATATACGGGTGCTCAGTAGAGACTGGGTACACTGGACGGACTCGCCGAGAACTCCCAGATGGTATTATACCTCACGTCAGATGGCAGTTCTTTGGTAACACTGGTACAGAGTAGTCTGTTGACCCGAGATCGTCATAGAGTCTTGTGTGGTTCCCACTGTGCTTTGATTTCCATCTTACCACGTCCAAGAGGGCGTGCAAAACGGTGGTTTTTGGGTACAGTCCCGAGTCACATGGAGGCAATGAGCGATAGGAGGGGATTCATCTCTCGCGGTATAGGGGGTTGATGTTGCGCTGTGTTCGATTGGCTATAACAGGAAATCCCTGGGCAGGGTTGCTGAGACTTACTGGTAAGTGTTACCAGTAGTTTCTCGAACAGTTATAGACCTCATATCGACACGACTTATCGACCTATTGGGGTCTGACGTTTACCACCCCTAGGCGAGATATGCGACATATCAGACGATCAGACCGGACTGTACGGTAGTGTTACTGGTCGGATTCACTGGAGTGTGAGCGGGCTTGCTCGTCGATCTTCAGAACGCTCAATACCCGGGTGGCCGTTACGTTTAGCAGACCGCTTGCGGCTTGTGGGTGTTTGATATGATCATCACCTGCTGCCGGCGTATTGACGAGTCTTTAAAGTCCTACACAGAGGTTTCCTGGCTCAAGCGAAACGAAATAGGAGCGCATATGAGATATGTGCGGGACCGAGAATAATGCGTGTATGTGATACCGTATTCCATTCTCGCGATGAATGTATCGAATGGTTGTATGCGATATAACCTAGTTATCGATTCAAGCGTTGATTCGATAAGCCGATACATTGTATACTAGTCGGTTGTGTGCGACATGACCGGATCATTGAATCAATTGTTGATTTAATGATTTAATGTATAATTATATATTTGATATATTAATTTGCATTAACTAGTAATGGTTCACTTTAAATGGATTTTCTCACTTGGATTGTGCAAGTTGTATATGTGATATACTTTTATGCACATGTTTGTATCATGTTTGATGATGCATATTAACTTGGTTAAGTGTAAAGATTAAACCATGGTTTACTTAATGATTAGGGTTTTGATTATCTTATTCATTTATTTATATATATTCATTATGGAAATTATTTAAGGATGGTGGCTTATTTTGTTTTATGTTGAAGTTTCTTGAAGCTTTGATAAAGTCAACCATTCTTATCTCTTCCTTAACCCTAACCATCATTTCTAACCATGGTCCATTCTCTACACTAAACTAAGGTTAATATTATGATAAGAATGGATTTTATTTTCTATTTTAATTATTCTTATCATAACAATATTCATCTTCTTCATCTTCTTCTTCCTTGAAGAAGCTTGCTTCATCAATGGTGACTGATGAAAACATGTGAGAAATCCAATTCTAAAGTCTACCCACTTCCTATTTCTTCATCCTCTACCTCTTGCCAAGTAGTAGAGTGTGTTTCCTTCACAAGTTTCTTGACTTGGTGAAGTGGGAGCTTGATTTAGCGATGCTTCGACGTAGATCATCTTCGGCATGGACATCGACGACCTAGCTTGCCCATTCTCCGACGAAGCCGACGCTAGAGCCCGGATTTGATTTGGACAGCGGAGAGGACTTCGTTGCGGAGCTATGGAGGTGGAGCACCGGATCTACAAAAGTTGTATTTCCGTATTCCCTTAGTTAAGAGTTAACTAGTTAGCTTTTTCGCCTAGAATTCTAGCCAACGGTCCGTAGTCGGGTTTCTCGGCACCTAGATTTTTTGAAATTGGCATGGTTGATGCCTTGTGAGACCTCACTAGAGTGCCTAGGAACCCTACAACCGGTTCTCGTCGATTCTTTGAGTATTATGCTGGCATTCTAAAAGAGTTTCAAAAACAAAAGGAGATAAATGTTTCTTAGATATACCTATTGAGACCTCAGATATTCATGTTGCATACATATTCGTACACTGATGTTGTATACACACCTGCTAGTGCATCCATTCATACCTGTATTTTAGATGCTAGGATGCTTGTGTGCATGCATACGATAGCCTTTGTAGGTGTTATTTATTACTCACGAGTTGGCAACTCACCCCCGTTGTGCCACAGTCTTTTGCAGGTCCGCTCCGTCAGTACAGTAGCGGCGGGCGCACTTGTTCTTTTGCTCTTTTGCCTGGACTCGAGGTTTTGCTCCTAGGTGGGTTATATTATTATTTTTGGTACCACCTTGTATATTCTTTGTATCTAGTACACTCCATCTACTGTTTCTACCAGTTTTATTGTATATTGACCTAGAGATGAGACTGTGAGATTTGTAGACTTTTGTGCTGTATTTTGGGGTCGAGCTCACTTGAGTCGACATGCTGTTTTTCTCATGCTTCATTATGATTATTTTGCATGCTGTCGTTTTATATTGCGTGGGATTTGTGACCGCCTTGTGGCGAAGAGCTAGCTCCCGCTTGGGGATGCCCTATTTTGTTGGATTCATATATATTTGTTATACCCATTTTGGGGGCCAGTATTTACAAAGGAGACTCTGCCGAAATTTTCGGAAAAATTGGTATTGTTTTTAAAAAGGGTTTTACATGACTTATTTGATAAACTCGCTTTCAATTGATTGGGTTTTCTTCACTCTTTTGCTTAATTGGTTTTGTTTTCTGGGCTTTGGCTTACTTATTTTACGGACGTCTTTAGACGTTTCGTAAACTTAAGTGCCAGTCACGTTCCGTACCCTGCGGGTCGTGACAAAGTTGGTATCAGAGCGATAGGTTTTACCTTTTTGAGTGTAGGATGACCCTTGGTAGATGGAGTAAGTGACTTAAGTAGGGTAACGTAGCGTGTGTATGTCCGCGGCATACTTACGATACGGTACTCCGCCTAAGTGACTTTAGGATATACTTGCTTGAAAAATTCCTTCTTCAATTCCGTGTATCCTATGATCCTATTGCACTGTCCTTACTATCCGTTTTCCTGTAACAGCCACTATGCCGCCGAAGGCTACGAAGGCACAAAGGGCTGCCGCCAGAGACGAGATTCGAGCTGGCTCGTCCGAGACTAGGACTGAGCAGGGTGGTATGCCTACGCCGCAGGGACAGACCGATCCACCTTCCCCAGGCCGTATGGATAGGCTCGAGACCGGTATGGAGGAGTTGCGACAGATGATGGGAGGCATGCAGGAGCTACGTCAGATGGTAGGATCCCTAGTTGCAGCCAGTCGTACACCGAGGCCGGATGACGTACCTACTACATCACAGACGACCATGATACCTGCTCCTACTACTACCACCGTGACCATCCCGGTTTCACTACAGGATTTCATGAGGCTGAGACCTCCAGTATTCACTGGCACCGAGGCAGCGGAGGACCCACAGACGTTCCTTGACAGTTTAGCCAGGATCTGCCGTTCGCTGAGATGTTCGGATGATCGATGGGTAGAGCTTGCGAGTTTCTGACTAGAGGGTCTCGCGCAGACATGGTGGGAGTCAGTCTTGAGAGGACGAGCTGCAGGTCTACCGCCTATGACTTGGGTCGAGTTTACAGCGGTCTTTCTAGCCCGTTTCCTTCCAGAGAGCGTTCGTGACGCCAGAGCTCGTAGCTTCGAGGCCTTAGTCAAGACACCTGGGATGACGGTGTCTGAGTATGACATCCAGTTTACACAGTTATCCCGATATGCTCAGTATTTGGTGGATACCGAGGAGAAGATGGTGAAGAGGTTCGTACAGGGACTTGATGCCCAGCTATATCTTGCCATTGGCGCCCAGCACTACGACACTTATTCAGCTGCTATGGATACGGCATTGCGGATGGAGGCACGCATATCACAGACTTCGGCTGTTTCTGGGCCGAAGAGGATTCGCACCGATGTACCGTCTCAGAGGCAGCGCGCCAGATTCTTTCCGAGAGATAGGCCTGGCAGAGGATTTGGGCGGGGACAGTTATATGGTTCTTATCCTCAGGGGCAGCAGCCGTCGCCAGAGTGTTTTGGGTACGGGAGTTTGCAGCATCTTGTCAGAGACTGTCCGGCGAGACGACAGGGAGCAGCGACAGTTCCGCATGTGACCCTACCACCATCACCACCCCCTCCTCAGAGAGCCCTACTTCCTACCCCAGGCGATGCTCCATGCCAGTTAGGTGCACCGAGAGTCCGTGGACGCGGCGGTCCTGTTCAGAGAGGACGAGGAGGCAGAGGCCGAGGTCGAGGTCAGCCCGCTATCGGTGGAGGACAGGCCCGAGTTTTTTCTTTGACACCGCAGGATGCGCAGGCATCCAATGCCGTTGTGACAGGTACCTTGCCAGTTTGTTCTTTCGACGCACGGGTATTATTCGACCCAGGTTCCACACATTCGTACGTCTCTACACACTTTGCACCGATGTTGGGCCGTGAGTCATCGTCGTTAGATCATCCGCTTGTTGTTGTTACTCCGGTAGGCGAGTCGTTTGTCGCTCGTTTTGTTTTTCGATTGTGTTCCGTTCGTATCGGGGAGAGGGATTCATCGGTTGATTTGATTCTCCTCGATATGTTGGACTTTGATGTGCTTCTGGGCATGGATTGGCTAGCCACTTGTTATGCTTCGGTGGACTGCCGTGAGAAGGCAGTCAGATCTAGCTTTCCGGGAGAGCCAGTCCTTGTTATTCAGGGAGACCGCAGCGTCACCCTTCCCAGCTTGATTTCGTCTCTTCGCGCTGGTCAGCTCTTGCGGAAGGGATGTCAGGGATTCTTAGCATTTATTTGTGATACTCGAGCTGCAGAGGTTCCGTTGGACCGGGTCCCAGTAGTTTGTGAGTTCCCTGATGTTTTCCCTGATGAGCTACCTGGGCTACCGCCTGAGCGCGATGTTGAGTTCTGCATTGATTTGATTCCCGGCTCGGGGCCTATTTCTATACCGCCTTATCGGATGGCCCCGGCAGAGCTTCGAGAGCTGAAGGATCAGTTGCAGGATTTGTTAGATAAGGGTCTTTTTCGACCGAGTGTTTCTCCGTGGGGTGCTCCGGTCCTGTTTGTCAAGAAGAAGGATGGAAGTTTGCGCTTATGTATCGACTACCGCCAGCTGAACAAGGTTACCGTTCGGAACAGATATCCGTTGCCGCGCATTGATGATTTGTTCGACCAGCTTCAGGGTGCGGGGTATTTTTCGAGGATCGACTTGCGATCAGGATACCATCAGCTGCGAGTTCGACAGGAGGATATACCGAGGACAGCTTTCCGCACGCGCTACGGCCACTACGAGTTTTTGGTGATGTCGTTCGGACTCACCAACGCCCCAGCAGCATTAATGGATTTGATGAACCGTACATTCAGGCCGTATCTTGACTTGTTCATCATCGTGTTTATCGACGATATCTTGGTGTACTCCCGAAGCAGAGAGGAGCACGAGCAGCACTTGCGGATTACGTTACAGACTCTGAGAGAGCACCAGCTGTTCGCAAAGTTCTCCAAGCGTGCATTCTGGCTGGACAGCGTCGGATTCTTGGGTCACGTGGTTGCTAAAGACGGCATTTGTGTGGACCCGAAGAAGATTGAGGCTGTTCAGCAGTGGCCCCGACCTACATCGGTTATTGAGATCCGTAGTTTTCTAGGCCTGGCGGGCTACTACAGGCGTTTTGTTCAGGACTTCTCCCGTATAGCTGCACCGTTGACCGACTTGACCCAGAAGGGAGTTCCTTTCGTCTGGACAGAGGAGTGCGAGCGCAGTTTTCAGCAGCTACGGACTTGTTTGACTACGGCGCCGGTATTATCTTTGCCTTCGGGATCAGGCGGATTTGTTGTCTACTGTGATGCTTCGCGAGTGGGATTAGGATGCGTATTGATGCAGCATGGCCGGGTGATCGCTTATGCTTCTCGGCAGTTGAAGAAGCATGAACAGAACTACCCCACTCATGATTTGGAGATGGCTGCAGTGGTCTTTGCCCTGAAGATTTGGCGACATTACCTGTATGGCGAGTCGTGTCAGATATTCACCGATCACAAGAGCTTAAAGTACATATTTCAGCAGCGAGACCTGAACCTCAGACAGCGTCGTTGGATGGAGTTGGTGAAAGACTACGACTGCGAGATCTTATATCACCCAGGTAAGGCGAATGTGGTGGCAGATGCGTTGAGTAGGAGGCCCGGGGGTAGTCTATCCTTTTTGCGCGCAGTGCAGAGGCAGTCGTCAGCAGATTGGCAGATGTTATGCGACAGCCGAGTTGAGTTCGAGTTCACTCAGACAGGGGGACAGCTCGCGCATGTTCGTGCACGCCCACAGTTGCTTGACCGTATATGTGAGGCACAGCGCAGTGACGACCGTTGCTAAGAGATCATGGCACAGATGGGACAGGGCAGATTTTCCGAGTTCGTGGTTGACGATCAGGGGATTTTACGATATGGATCTAGACTGTGCGTACCAGATGCTGATGGATTGCGGCGCGACATTCTTGAGGAGGCACACCGATCAGTGTATAGTGTCCACCCCGGTTCCACTAAGATGTACCATGATATGAGAGAGACCTACTGGTGGGACGGGATGAAGAGGGACATTGCGGAGTTCGTTTCGAGATGCCTGACTTGTCAGCAAGTCAAGGCCGAGCACCAGAGGCCCGCAGGAGAGCTACAGCCGTTACCCATTCCAGAGTGGAAATGGGAACAGATTTCGATGGACTTCGTTGTAGGTCTACCCAGGACCAGTCGAGGGTATGACTCCATCTGGGTGATCGTGGATAGATTGACGAAAGCGGCTCACTTCCTGCCAGTGAAGACGACTTTCAGCTTCGCTCAGTATGCTCAGCTCTATATTGACGAGATCGTGCGACTACATGGCGTACCGACTTGTATCGTGTCAGATCGAGGCACTCAGTTCACCAGCCAACTTTGGCAGAGACTTCAGGAGGCTTTGGGCACTCGTTTGAGCTTCAGCACAGCGTTTCATCCGCAGACCGACGGACAGTCAGAGCGGACCATTCAGACTCTCGAGGACATGCTCAGAGCGTGCGTTTTAGACTTTGGTGGTAGCTGGGATCGTCATTTACCTCTAGTGGAGTTCTCCTACAACAACAGCTTCCAGGATACTATTCAGATGGCACCTTTCGAGGCATTGTATGGGAGGAGATGCAGATCGCCCGTTTGTTGGACAGAGCTCAGCGAGAGCAGCATTTTGGGGCCGCAGCTTGTTGAGGAGATGACAGCGAAGATACAGTTGATCCGAGACCGGATGAGAGCAGCTCAGAGCAGACAGAAATCCTATGCAGACAGGCGGCGTCGCAGGTTAGAGTTCGCAGTTGGCGACCATGTTTTTCTGAGGGTCTCTCCGATGAAGGGCGTGATGCGTTTAGGGCGAAAGGGGAAGCTTAGCCCTAGATTCGTAGGTCCCTTAGAGATCCTCGAGCGTGTTGGCGATGTTGCATATCGTTTGGCCCTTCCACCCAGCTTTCCCGATGTTCACCCCGTCTTCCATATTTCGATGCTCCGCAAGTACCTTCACGACCCTTCGCATGCGATTCAGCACCCGACAGTCCAGCTGGAGCGCGACCTTTCTTTTGCAGAGCAGCCGGTGGCCATCCTGGATCGGCAGGTGAAGAAGTTGAGATCGAAGATTATACCAACCGTCAAGGTCCTTTGGCGTAGCCCGAGCAGCGAGGAGGTTACCTGGGAGACCGAGAGCGAGATGAGGAAGAAATATCCCCATCTCTTTGAAGGTACGCGTAGCTATATTTTTAAATTCGGGGACCGAATTTCTTTAAGGGGGGAAGATTGTAGCGTCTTGAAAAGTCGTTTTGGTGTTTTCCTGAAATTCGGTGAAAATTCGGTATTTTTCCGAAAACTGTCTTTCTCGTTATTTTGCAGTTTAGGGCTAATTATACCTTAAATGGATAGGTAATTGCTTGTTTTTAGTAGATAATGAGTTACTTATGAAATTCTGGTCGTTTAAAAATTTTCCTTAATTTTTTCAATTTTTTAATATTATTTAAGCCGGTAAGAAAATACATTAATTTAGCGATAAATACAAATTTTTCCGGGCTAATTTTAATCTTTAAAATTATGTTAATTAAAATCTAGTGGTAACATAAATTTTGATTATTTTATTTTAAGTTTTTAGTAATTTCTATTATGGAAAACAAAAATATAATTAATTAAACCTAAGCTTGCAAATATGAATTTGTGGGGGGCTTCTTTTGCTTGTTTTCCTTTTTACCACCTCTCACATTTTCCCTTCCTCCCATGGGCCGAGCCCACCTGCAGGTTTCCCCCCCCCCCTCCATTTCTCCATTTCATTTCATGTGGTATATGTTATGGGTTGCATTTTTTTATATTAATTAAGATGGGTGTTGACTTAGAAAGGAAATGATATAACACAAGTACACACACACTCCCCCCCATCCCCTTGCTGCCGAATCTGCAGTTTCCCCCCCCCCCCCAACTCCATTCCGCTCCATTGTTCCACCTCCTTGCATCAAAAAAAAAGGAAAAAGAAATCCCCAAATGCTTCAAAATCCAATTAAACCTTACAATTCCAAACCCATTCTTCATGCTTCTCCTTAGACATTCTTGCTTGGATCTTGGAGGCAAAGGGGGCCATCCTTGAAGGCAAATTATCTTGCTAGATCTCTAGAATTGGAGGTATAATCTTGACCCAATTAACACTTGTGGTTAAATTCCTTAAGTTAAATTGATTAGAGTTAAATTTTGTGCTAAATTCTAATTTAGTTTTTTATATATAGTTCATGGCTTGAGTTGTATTTAGGGTTTAGAAAATCCATTATTAGGTTAATTAATTTACCTTGCTATCTAGTTCCTACACAACCTAATCTAAGAGGTTACCTTGTTATGTGGTCTTTAACTATGCTAATCTACTAAATTTTGAAAGTTTAATTTTGGTTGTAAATTGTTGGTTTAGGAAAATCTAGAAAGGGTTTATGTATGGAAAAATGGGTTGTGAAGCATGATTAATGAGTTGAATTAGGGTTTAGAAACCATTATTTAGTTGATTAAATCTAATTTGTTATCTAGTTGTTTTGCTAACCTAATCTAGAAGGTTAACTTGCTAATTGAGTTATAAATTAGTGTTAATTTAAGGTTTTCATATATTGTTTGGATTAAGAATTGCTAGGTTATATAATTCAAGTAATGGTTGTTTATGGAAAATAGGTTTTGAATCTTTGCTAATGTGTTGTAATTATAGTGTTTGTTGTGTGGTTGGATTGTGATAACCGTATCGCTAATTTTATATTTTTGCACCAAAATTGCTAGTTTGTGCTTACTAGGTTTTTGTTAAATTTAATTGGTGAATTATTTGTGATACCTTGGGGATGTTTTTAGCATCTCCTATGACTTTTAGGATGCGTGAGCGAGGATTTTTAGGTAGTCGGGTTTTAGTTTTGCCGGGCAACCAAATCGGCGTTTTTTGGCAGTTTTTGCGATTTTCGCGTATGTTCCGCGCACCCTGCGCACGTTGTACCTAGCTAGTGAACTTTAGTAGTTTCGTTGGGTTTTGCGTCGTTCTTGATATGTAACCTTATGTTTGGTATTGATGTAAATTCCAGGTTCGGTCGCGGAGACGTCAGACGCGGCGCGAAAGGGGAAAGCGGTGATTGGACACAGCTAGCCAGGGATTCCGGTGAGTAGATGTAACATCTACGGGGGACTATCGTTGGATGGCGCAAGCCGCCCGATAGTTTTAGTAACTTACAAGATTCTTAGTGATGTTAGTAATTAGGGGTGAAATACTTATTTGATTATTTGCTGCATCCATACATTATATTGACATACATATACGAAACCATGTTATAGGACACCTGCACTATTGCCAGGGTTTTAATATGCAGCACGAGCACTATTCATGCTTACACACACACCCTGGTAATTGCCATGCCACCACACTAGATAACCTTTAAATTTAAACCTTTTACTAAATGATACTTAAACTTGTGCTATTGCCTTTAATTCCTTAAAATGAAACCGTAGGATTGCTATTCATGTGCATGTACTTCATCATATTAATTGTTCATGCCTAATCTATTAATCACACATCGCAACTTGATTATTGATACCATATGCATTCATTATCATTGATATATGCACTTATGAGGATTTCTTGAGATTTTATGATATTTCTGGATTTCGGGGGAAAGCCGCAAAATTTCTAAACTTATTATATTTTTAAAATATGTAAATTGCGGTTTTCTAGTGATGTAAGTGTCGTCCACCATTAGTTTGCTGTGGTTTTGGAAATCCGTGTCGAGGAGTGGAGGAACCGGCACGGGTACATGGCGGGCCCGGTAAGGTACCCCGGGGCAAGAGGAATGTGGTGTTGACGTTGAGCCTGGCAGAGGACGGATTACCTACCGGTGACTGTTTGGGACGGCGGATATCCAAAGGATACCGACCGTGGCCGCTAGATGATGAGATATTGATATTTGAGATGGGTCAGCCGGACGGCTGAGGCCAGAGATACATTTATGAGATTTGAGACAGCTTTTGGGTGTCGTTGCTGGACACCGGTTCTCGTCGATTCTTTGAGTATTATGCTGGCATTCTAAAAGAGTTTCAAAAACAAAAAGAGATAAATGTTTCTTAGATATACCTATTGAGACCTCAGATATTCATGTTGCATACATATTCGTACACTGATGTTGTATACACACCTGCTAGTGCATCCATTCATACCTGTATTTTAGATGCTAGGATGCTTGTGTGCATGCATACGATAGCCTTTGTAGGTGTTATTTATTACTCACGAGTTGGCAACTCACCCCCGTTGTGCCACAGTCTTTTACAGGTCCGCTCCGTCAGTACAGTAGCGGCGGGCGCACTTGTTCTTTTGCTCTTTTGCCTGGACTCGAGGTTTTGCTCCTAGGTGGGTTATATTATTATTTTTGGTACCACCTTGTATATTCTTTGTATCTAGTACACTCCATCTACTGTTTCTACCAGTTTTATTGTATATTGACCTAGAGATGAGACTGTGAGATTTTTAGACTTTTGTGCTGTATTTTGGGGTCGAGCTCACTTGAGTCGACATGCTGTTTTTCTCATGCTTCATTATGATTATTTTGCATGCTGTCGTTTTATATAGCGTGGGATTTGTGACCGCCTTGTGGCGAAGAGGTAGCTCCCGCTTGGGGATGCCCTATTTTGTTGGATTCATATATATTTGTTGTACCCATTTTGGGGGCCAGTATTTACAAAGGAGACTCTGCCGTAATTTTCGGAAAAATTGGTATTGTTTTTAAAAAGGGTTTTACATGACTTATTTTATAAACTCGCTTTCAATTGATTGGGTTTTCTTCACTCTTTTGCTTAATTGGTTTTGTTTTCTGGGCTTTGGCTTACTTATTTTACGGACGTCTTTAGACGTTTCGTAAACTTAAGTGCCAGTCACGTTCCGTACCCTGCGGGTCGTGACATCTACAGACGCCAAATGCGGAACAAAAAACCTTTAACTGGCGATATCGTATACTTTAACCCGGATCTGCCATTATTGCTAAACTAACAAACTGTAAAGAGAGTAGAAAGGTTATAACGAACGATCCGAGTCCTTCGTTCTTTAACCATCATCCCATGCTCCGTTGCGGCTGCTCTGATCTCATCGATCTCCGATCTGCTCGTCCAGGTGGCACCACGTCAACGATTCTTTAAACGGGCTCCCGCCTCTGACTGGAGGCAACTCGGTCGTCAAGTTTGCTAAAAGAGACGACCAAGAATGATGTAGAGAATGAGTAGAAGACTTTGTCTCACTTCATCCAAAACCGTGGACGATCGGTTAATGAAGTTGCCACTCGAATCGGGTGATGGAATGAAACGAGATATGAAATTTCCATACACCCAAAACCATAGTCTTTTCTCTCAAGAATGAAATTAATCTCTCTCTCTCTCTCTCAAAGGGTGGCCGGCCAATATAAGTAGAAGGAGGAGAGTGAGTGTAGGAGCAAAGGGGGTCAGTGTAAGCAAAAAGATCTAAAGCAAATATCCTTAAGTAAACAAGAAACATTAAAGCTTAAAGCATGAGTCATTATACACCTCATCAAGACATTAATGACTCCATTAATGCACTAATGACTCACCAAGCCAAGTCACCCTCTCTAGAACCTTCTGGAAGCATGACTCACCCTCATCGAAGAAAAGATAAATCCGTCTTTAACCGAATGTTAAAAGATGGCTGATAGAAAACTGGAAACTGGCAACTTCCAAAAGTGATCCCGAAACGAATTTCAGGATAACTCCGTAACTGTATAAATATACCCGCATTTGTATTATGACCGAATACAAATGCAACTGAGACAAAGATATTATATCTACTCAATATGATACTCGGATCCGCCTTAAACCAAAGCCGACCAGTATCATCTGTCCGAAATCTGACACGTGCGTAAACGCACGTGCATTTTCCGAACCCTGCCATAAAACCATACGGCCTCTACAACATTTCGCCCGAACTTGGGAAACTGTCTGTGGGGGACTCTAATGACTCGTCAGCACCCTGGCAGTGGGTTTAACCACAAACCGTCAGCGGCACTAGCTATGCGTAACGGCTGCCCATGGACTGACCTCAAGGGAGGCCGATGAGCGAACTCATCCGGAAACCCTACTGAGCCTAACAGTGACAATGTATATACCGTCCGGTCCGTTCGTCTATGAGTATCGCATATCTGCCTAGGGGGCTAGTAACGTCAGACCCCCAATAGCAGTATAAGTCGTGTCGGAGTGTAGCCCAATAACACCCTGAGATACTACTGGAGTACCTACCAGTAAATCTCCTGCCACGGCCGTGGACTTTGTGTAATGGCTCTCCTAGACACAGCACGATCTCGCCCCCAATATCGGGAGAGACGAATCCCCTGCCGATCCGCTCACGTGCGTCCATGTGGCTCGGGACTGTACCCAAAAACTACCTGTTTGCACGACTCCTTTGAGCCATGGTAGGGTAGAAATCAAAGCACAGTGGGAACTCACACGAGACAAATGACGACCTCAGGTCGATAAACTAACCTGTACACATGTCACCAGGGAACTGCTATCTGACGATATGTATAATACCAACTAGCAGGTTCCCGGCGAGTCCTGTCCGGTGTACTCATAAACCAATGAGCACCTGTATACATCTTAGGTGATCCAACTGACACCAGTGGCTTGTGAGACCGGCCACCGCCCCTCGTCGGGGTCTCGACTGTATACACTAGTCTACTCCGGAGTATCGATGCCCTGTCTCGAAACTCCCACGACTAGGGACCACTATTAAGGATATGCATATAAACTACCCAACTCTCACGTATATGATCGCCATCATACTGTTGGTAGTAAAGCAAGATCCTAAGGGCTCTATCAAAGCGTAACATGTAATCAGTCACCTGAACATGTACACGACTGATAAAGGCAAACCGGATAGCATACTATCATCTCGAGTAAGACTGTCCTACCGGTATAGGTCCTCCGCAATCATTGCAATCACGTACATGCGATCCAATAATTGACTCTAAGGGCACTATCTCCAACATGTGGATCCAGCCAAAGTTTCAGCAGTCAGCGAATGGCCTATACCAAAATCAGTGAAGGATATTCGGAGTTTCTTGGGTTTAGCTGGATATTATAGAAGATTCATTGAAGGCTTTTCGAAGATAGCAACACCCCTGACCAAGCTCACATGAAAAGATGAAGAATTTGTGTGGTCAGAAGCATGCGAGCAAGCTTTCGTAGAACTCAAGTCAAGACTGACATCTGCACCTATTCTCGTAATACCGGATCAATCTGGAGGATTTGAAGTACATTGCGATGCATCCGGTAAGGGATTAGGGTGTGTTCTACATCAGCACGGTAAGGTTGTGGCTTATGCTTCAAGACAACTGAAGACTCATGAGCGCAATTATCCGACGCATGATCTAGAGTTGGAAGCCGTCATCTTTGCTCTCAAGATTTGGCGCCACTACTTACTTGGTGAACGAGTGAACATCTACACAGATCACAAAAGTCTGAAGTATGTGTTTACTCAGAAGGAATTGAATATATGGCAGAGAAGATGGTTAGAACTTATGGCGGACTTTGACATCAATTTGCAATATCATCCAGGAAAGGTGAACGTAGTACCTGATGCTCTTAGTCGCCAACCATTAGCAATGAATCTCACCGCCTAGTGGAAGCTGCAGCAAGACTTACATCAGATGGAGATCGAACTAGTCATGCTATGTGATGCTTCAAGTTTGATGAATCTACAAGTTCAATCAACTATTATCAATCAGATCAAGGCAGCTCAAGACAGCGATGCTAAGTTACAAAAGATCAGAGAACAAGTGGAGAATGGACTCAGAACAGATTTCATCATCCATGAAGACGGATCTTTGAGATACGGCAGCAGATTGTGTGTACCAAAGGGTCCTGTTCGAGAAGAGTTAATGAAAGAAGCTCACAGCTCTCCCTATTTAGTACATCCTGGAGGTACCAAAATGTACAAAGATCTACGTCAGAATTATTGGTGGCATGGAATGAAGCGTGAAGTAGCCAGAAGTGTCGCAAAATGTTTGGTGTGTCAGCAAGTAAAGGCTGAACATCACAGGACAGCTGGACTACTTCAACCGTTACCAATCCCAGAATGGAAGTGGCAGCACATCACGATGGACTTTGTAACTGCTCTTCCTCGCAGCACAAAGGGTAACGATGCGATTTGGGTCATTGTGGATCGACTCACAAAGTCGGCTCACTTCATCCCATTTCGAGTTGGCCAATCAACTGAGACACTAGCGAAGAAGTATATGGAGGTAATAATCTAATTTAGATTTAGAAACCCTTCATAATGTACTATCTCTGATACCCATGAACTCATACAGGAAATTGTGAGACTTCATGGAGTACCGGTCTGCATTTTCTCCGATCGTGACACCAGGTTCCGATCGCAATTTTGGTAGAGTCTGCAAGCTAGCTTGGGAACAAGTCTGAATTTCAGCACGGCTTATCATCCACAAACAGATGGTCAGTCGGAACGAACTATTCAGATCTTGGAGGATATGCTCAGAGCATGTATGCTCGACTTCAAAGGATCGTGGGAAGATCACCTGCATCTTGTGGAGTTTGCGTACAACAACAGCTACGAAGCAAGCATAGGAATGGCACCTTTTGCAGCATTATATGGAAGGAAGTGTCGATCGTCATTAAGTTGGGACGACATCGGAGATATGGAACTCCTTGGACCAGAGATGATAGTAGCGACCGTTGATGTGGTTCGTACTATCAAGGAAAGAATGTGCATAGCCCAAGACAGACAGAAACACTGGGCTGATGCAAAGAGACGACACTTGGAATTTCAGCCAGGAGACCATGTATTCTTGAAGATATCTCCGAACTGCGGAGTGATTCGATTTGGAAGACGGGATAAGTTGAGTCCGAGATACATTGGACCGTTCGACATACTCGAACGAGTCGGTGAAGTGGCATACCGATTAGCGCTTCCACCCTCATTGGAAGGAGTGCATAACGTGTTCCACATATCCCAACTCAGAAGGTATGTGAGTGACCTGAGCCATGTACTTGATCATTCCGAGCTCACTATACAGCCCGATTTGTCTTGTGAGCAACAACCTGTGGAGATCCTGGACAGGAAAGTGAAGACACTTCGGAACAAAGAAGTTAATTTAGTCCGGGTAATGTGGGGGAAAGACACTCCAGGAGAATCCACGTGGGAAAGGGAGGATGAAATGCGTGCAAGATATCCGCACCTTTTTGTAAACTAGTCCTCAAATAAAAGTTGTAAATTTCGAGGACGAAATTTTTGTAAGGAGGGTAGATTGTAACAACTCAAATTTTTGTATACCTAAATTTGATTTAAATTTGAAGTATACTTGGAGTATTGATGTTGCTGATAACACTTTAAGTATCTATCTCTCTATAATAATTACAAGAAGGAGCTTGTAGCTCAATGGTAATACCTTGCACTACTGAACCAAGCCACCAGAGTTCGAATCCCGTGCCCCACATTATTTTTAGTTTATTTTTCTTTAAAATTCTTGGAAGTCTAAAAGTCCACAGGCCATAACTCCCAAATAGTGAACTGAACCCCAAAAATGAACCATGCCAAAGTCTACGTTGATGAACCCTGCACCCAACGCCGGCCGAACCCGGCCAGAATCGGCCAACTCGGCCGGCGGATCGGCCGAATCGGCCGGCGCCGCCGGCCGGAGTTGCGCCGACAGCCGGGGTCCCAACACGAAAGTTGCGGCTTTTGGTCTTCTGAAACTCATGGTTTACTCCAATTTATTTGATCAGTTTCTGAATTTTAAATACAACCATTTTATTGTCAATTTTAATGCTTTTATCTAATTTTTATAATTTTTTTTAATAAAAGAAAACCCTTCACCTACCCTACCCTAGCTACCATATAAATAGACCTCTACCCCCTACCTTTTCATTCCAAAACCATAGAAAAACTCTCTTGAAATTTCCACAAGAAGTGTGCTTTGAATTCGAGTTCCCGGCGAAGCCTTGACAGATTCCGGTGACGTGCCTTGAAGCAACCGGCGACGAAACCACCCCTCAGCCTTTCTCCCTAGTCCTATTTACTCTTTATAAGAGCTTAAAACCCGTAAGTCCCACCCCTCTCTCTTTTCTATTTCTTAAAAATACGAAATTACGAACCCGACGGAAATCGGAACAAACCGATTTCCGATTCGGTTTTTCTACAAAATTTCACTTGTCACTTAATCCACAGTACCTAAACATATCCATGATGACTATTAATCATATAGAAACCAATTTAAATAAAGTTTCTCACATGAAATGATAGCTTTCTTGTAAAACCGTATTCTTTTCGTAAAAATACCATGAAGTTTATTTTTCTTCGTTTAATCAATTCCCTCACTCCTAAATATGTTTATCTTGATAAATAAACTTGTAGAAATCAATTTGAATGAATTTTCACACATAAAATGATAACGTTTTCAAATACCGTATTCTTGCGCTTTAATACCTTCAAGTTTAATATATCATGTTTAACCTCTAAAACTTCATTAAACCTTAACATAAGTCACGAGGTAATGACCTACCTCTACACACACACAATATAACTCTAATTGATAAACGTCAAAACATAGAATACGAAAATACAAGACTTTTCACTAAAATACCATCATCTTTATAAACCTTTCTTGAAAGTTTTAAGTTGTACACAATTCTAAATAAAATCTTTTAAAATAAAAGCACGATATGTCTAGACATCGATCGTTTATCTAAACTGTCTTGTGGTGTCTAGGCAAGTGCGTCTAGGCTAGTGGTTTTTAATTAGGCCCACGACTGTGTTTCCTTCCCACTTATCTGGCACTTACCTGGCCGCAATTGGCGGTGAAGAGGCGATTTGAGGCTTCTAATGACTTATCGTTTAGACCTTAGAAATATGCTAGTTGGCTTAGGAAGCCCTAGAAACTAAAATACGGAAATTACATCCTTTACAAATAAATACCTTATATTTATAAAACCGTTTTTCTAAATGAATAGTATTTATTAAACCTAAGCAAAGCGCCGCTACAACCAACCTTTGGGGAACCCGTTAGGGATAGTACGGTTCATTGTGCACCCGCGGGCTAGTACTGCGAGATTCAGACCTCCGCAAGGAGCATTCGGTCTCGAAAGGTTTAAAATACGACATTTAAGAAAACTGAGATTTTGGAAAATAAAATAATTATTTAAAATTATTCTTGTATTAATATATATATAATTATCATTTAAACATCTATTTTATCATAAGATAAAGTTTCCACATTTTTCTAAAAATATACAAGATTAAAAGTTACATTAAAATACCATGAATTTCAAATAAATCAATATTATAAATTAATATTTTTATTAGGATATATTCACTAGAATAACACAAATAAAATTCACACTCATTATAACTATAAAGACGAATAATAAATACTTGAGGTGTATTTTGAAAAATATACAATAATACTTTTTACATAAAACCCCCTCAAGTTTCATAAATTACAATAAGGCCCCTAACAAATACAGAACTTCAAATTATCTTTCATTTAGTCTGACTTGGGTTAGAGTCTGACTATTTCTGACTTGAATATGATTCAAGTCAATCTATATTCTTTATATTTCAACTCAAGATGAATACATGAATCCCAGAATCCAGTTAACAATCTATATAACTTGACTGAACCGAACCATGGATATATTCCTTTTACATGTTTCCCAGTATTCCATTTACATGACTCTACGGTTATAACCGTTTCCTGATATCATGGTTTCGGTCAGTCAGTTAATCAATCTTACAATCAATACAATTTTACAAGATAACAATACAAACAAGACATCGCGGGGTTTAAGGGGTAGATTGGTACGGAATGTGTTAAAGGTGGCACGAGGTGGTCAGATTAATACACCTAACCTGAATCCCATTGCTGTTGTACCGTGGCATAACGGTTCCTTGTACTACACGTGCCCTAGTCTCTGGCAAGTGAGACTCCCTTCGTATACACTGGCATTCTTCTGTACCAAGCTACAAACAACAGCGTTAACATAACATTACAACAATAGTTTACACTTTAAAAATGTATCTTCTTATTCTGTCTTCTCTACTTCCTTCTTACCTTTGGGACTTACCGAGCGATCTGTTCGCTGACGACATTCTGTTTCTCTCTTCTTTGAATGTCGTCAGGTGACTTGGACCCGGCAGAAGTTGAACCAACCCAAGAAGACTTGGAGAAATATGCCGAAGACCCAGCAGTATAATTTCATTGTACACTTTTCTTTTCAGTACTTTCCTTTTCCTGTTATGCCACTGTTTAGGCATTTTTATTTCAGTTGTATTTTCTTTTCCATGTATTGTACAAAGAATATTAATAAATAAAAGTTGTTGTTCTTTTATACTCTTGTCTCTTGTGTATTTATTTTATATTGCTTAGTTACGCTTAGCGTATGTATTTCTGAGTACATACGTAGCGGACCTCGTCGTGTCCCCTTCGCCGTATACTGGGAAGCGGGGCGTAACAACTTTGATTTTGACTTGGTCAACCGGGGTGTATATTTTTACCCCAACAAATTGCCCCCCATCAATAAATGCACACCACATATGTGGGTCGTGTGCATGAAATTGATGGATCTTCTTTTACTTGGAGGCGACCTGATTTGGTTCCTGCTTTTTGGGAAGCTGGCACTGCCCTTTTTACGACATGGACGGTCGTTGCTTGACATGTCTCCAAGACGGAGTGTCCGTGATAGACGTTTACCTGGCCCGGAGTAATCTGGTTCCCACTTTGTAGGAATCCTGCGTTGCCCTTTTTACGACATGGACGGTCAATGCTGCCCTTTTTGCGACTTGGGCGGTCGGTTCTGCCCTTTTTGCGACTTGGACGGTCGGTTCTGCCCTTTTTGCGAATTGGACGGTCCGTTCTGCCATTTTAGTGACGTGGACGGTCAGTGCTGTCATTTTACCGACGTGGACGGTCGGTGCTGCCATTTTAGCGACGTGGACGGTCGGTACTGCCATTTTAGCGACTTGGACAGTCGGTTCTGCCCTTTTTGCGACTTGGACGGTCGGTTCTGCCCTTTTTACGACTTGGACGGTCGTTGCTGCCCTTTTAACGACATGGACGGTCGGTGCTGCCCTTTTAGCGACGTGGACGGTCGATACTGCCATTTTTGCGACTTGGACGGTCGGTTCTGCCCTTTTTGCGACTTGGACGGTCGGTTCTGCCCTTTTTGCGACTTGGATGGTCTTTGCTGCCCTTTTAGCGACATGGACGGTCGGTTCTGCCCTTTTTGCGACTTAGACGGTCGGTGCTGCCCTTTTAGCGACGTGGACGGTCGGTTCTGCCCTTTTTGCGACTTGGACGGTCGGTGCTGCCCTTTTAGCGACGTGGAGGGTCGGTTCTGCCCTTTTTGCGACTTGGACAGTCGGTGCTGTCCTTTTAGCGACGTGGACGGTCGGTTCTGCCCTTTTTGTGACTTGGACGGTCGGTGCTGCCCTTTTAGCGATGTGGACGGTCGGTGCTGCCATTTTAGCGATGTGGACGGTCGATGCTGTCCTTTTTGCGACTTGGACGGTCAATGCTGCCATTTTAGCGACGTGGACGGTCGGTTCTGCCATTTTAGCGACATGGACGGTCGATGCTGCCCTTTTTGCGACTTGGACGGTTGATTCTGCCCTTTTTGCGACTTGGACGGTCGGTTCTGCCCTTTTTGCGACTTGGACGGTCGTTGCTGCCCTTTTAGCGACGTGGACGGTCGGTTGTGCCCTTTTTGCGACTTGGACGGTCGGTGCTGCCCTTTTAGCGACGTGGACGGTCGGTGCTGCCATTTTAGCGACGTGGACGGTCGATGCTGCCCTTTTTGCGACTTGGACGGTCGATGCTACCATTTTAGCGATGTGGATGGTCGGTTCTGCCATTTTAGCGACGTGGACGGTCGATGCTGCCCTTTTTGCGACTTGGACGGTCGGTTCTGCCCTTTTTGCGACTTGGACGGTCGGTTCTGCCCTTTTTGCGACTTGGACGGTCGATGCTGCCCTTTTTGCAACTTGGACGGTCGATTCTGCCCTTTTTGCGACTTGGACGGTCGGTTCTGCCATTTTTGCGACTTGGACGGTCGGTGCCGGATTTGACTTGCTCCGCTTCTTGCGGTGTCAGGGATGAAGTTGACTTGTTTCCGAGGTGGAATTTGATTCTGCCAGGGAGGTCATTGGTTGTTTGCTGATTTGATGTGATTTGGGTTGACATCAGCACCGCTACACTGGAATATAGTACCATGAGCGAATCATCATTTGCCATGAGAGGATTTGGGGATTGGTTTTGGTTTGGCATCAGCATCGCTGCACTGGAATATGGTACTAGGAGCGAATCATCATCTGCCATGAAGAGACTTCCCTCGTTCCTAGTTTAACGACTTAGGGGTCATCTGTTCCCAGTTTAACGAATTAGGGGTCATCTTTTCCTAGTTTAACGACATAGGGGTCTATTGGATTGGAGTTTGGGATTTTGGGGTTAGGACAGGCATCAGTGTTGCTAACACTGAAGCACACGTGCCAGGAGCAATTCATCATTTGCCTATTCCTGTTGGGGGAGCAATGGCTTAGGAGACAGGTTTAGGTCCCTATCGCCTAAGGCTTTTCAATTATATGGGCCGTGAGGGTCCCATAAAAGCACTTTCTCCCTACGAGTAGTAAGGATCCCGCAGGTGTATTTTCTCCTTAGGAGTCGTGAGGACTCCTAAGTGTGTTTTTCCTTTATGAGTCGTAAGGATCCCATAAAGGTTTGTTCTCCACATATATCGTGAGGACACATGAGTGGGTCTTATCAATGGAGCATCATTCCCAAAGCGGAGACTGGCCGCGTAACTGGTGATTACGGTAGGGCATGGGTATGATGAGAATTATTTAAGCCCGTGGATTGTATACGATGGTCAACTTGGGGACCCACCGCAGGGCTGGCGAAATTTTGAGAAATTGGATTTTGGTTGGCGTCTGCATCGCTGCACTGGAATGTGGTACCAGGAGCGACTCATCATTCGCCGTTTAGGGACTTAGAATTTGGATCTTGTTTGGCATCAGCATTGCTGCACTGGAATAATGCCAGGAGCAACTCATCATTTGCCTTAGGAGGACTTGGGATTTGGGTTTTTGGTCGGCATCAGCACCGCTAACACTGAAGCGAAATGCCAGGAGCGACTCATCATTTGCCGTTGCCCGTTGGGGAATGATGGCTTAGGAGCCAGGTTTGGGTCCCTATCACCTAAGGCTTTTCAATTTTATGGGCCGTGAGGGTCCCATAAAAGCATTTTCTCCCTACGAGTCGTAAGTATCCCGTAGGTGTATTTTCTCCTTAGGAATCGTGAGGATTCCTAAGTGTGTCGCTCCTTTGTGAGTCGTAAGGATCTCACGCAGGGGTTTTCTCCTCACAAGGTCGAGAGGACTTTGCGAGTGTATTTCATCTCTTTTCACGAGTTTACGCCCTTTCGAGTTTTTACAAACTCGCTGGTAGTCCTGCTGTTTTTACTCACGGAGCCCTTTCGGGTTTTCGTCTTTGCCCGTTTTGCTTGTGGACATACCGTTTATTTTTTTTTTAAATTTTTTTTCTTTTTTTTTTTTGCCGCTGGTGAGACTTTAAAAGTAGTCTCACCGGCAGGATTTGGGAGAGATAGGGGTCATTTACGCCCGTGGATTGTATACGGTTTTGCAGGATGTATGATCCAGACCGTTGGGCTGATGTGCTCAATTCACCTGCGACTTAGAGCATTCACGTGTAGTATTTCTTGAGATATCGGCCATTGATAGGTGGCATGGGCCTTTCTCCCTCGGCACTTATTAGTTGGTAGGATCCTCCGTCGAACACTTTCTCGATGACATATGGTCCTTCCCAGTTTGGCTCGAATTTTCCCTTGGCATGTCGATTGGGGATAATCGGTCTTTTGAGGACCAACACCAATTCACCTTTCTTGAAAGCACAGAGACGGGTTATCTTGTCATAGGCCCGTGACATTTGGGCTCGGTATAGCTCCAGATTTTGCTGTACCGTGAGCCTCTTTTCTTCGAGGGCATCGAGCTCTTCAAGTCGAAGGAGCACGTTTTCCTGCTCCGTCAACTCGTGCTGAACGACCATTCTTAAGCTTGGAACTTCGACTTCGAGGGGGAGGACCGCCTCCACTCCGAAGAGCAATGAATATGGAGTGGACTGTGTTGGAGTACGGTGCATGGTACGATATGCCCACAACGCCTCGTGAAGTTTGAGATTCCAGTCTCTCTTGTTGGCTGAAGCATTTTTCCTCAGGAGCTTGCATAGAGTCTTATTGAAGGCTTCGGATAGCCCATTGGCTCTTGGATTATATATGGAGGAATATCTCCTGTCTATCTTGTGCTGGGTAGCGAACCTTGAGACATTGAAGCTCTTGAAAGAAGGCACATTGTCGGAAATGATTCTTCTTGGTGTACCGAAGCGGTATAGAATATTATGCTGGAAGAATGTCAGAATATCTTTTGTTTTGACTTCTTTTAGCGGGATAGCTTCAGCCCATCTGGAGAAGTAGTCTGTCGCAGCCAATATGAACCGGTGGCCTTTAGATGACGGAGGATCAATTAGGCCAACAATGTCGGTGCCCCAGACTTCGAAGGGCCACGACGCCACCGTAGGATGCAACGGATTGGGATGCTTGTGAATGAAATCACCATGGATTTGGCAGATCTGGCATTTCTTTGCATGATCTCCGCAATCCCGTATCATGGTGGGCCAGTAATACCCAAGCCGTTTAATTTGAAGTCGCATCTTGGGGCCAGATTGGTGAGCACCGCAAACGCCCGAGTGAATATCTTTCATGACCTTTTGGGCTTCGGCCAACGACAGACACCTGAGCCAGAGTTGGTCATATGACCTGCGGTATAATGTGTCATTTACAAACACGTATCGGAGAGCTCTTTTCTTCAGCTGAATCCTCGCAGATTTTTCTTCGGGCAGCTTGTCGTATCGGAGGTATTCTATGAAGGGTTCTCTCCAATCGGGCTCGTCTTGGATGATCGAAGCTTCTTCGGCAGGACTGCTCTTCTGTTCCGCGCTTTCCTCTTCTCGTAGAGAGACTCGGGGTAGAATTTGTCGGCTCCTGACTGTGATCAGAATTTCGTCCATGTCAGGATCGGCCAGCTCCTTGGCTAAGCGAGCGAGTATGTCTGCCTTTCCATTCAACGCTCTAGGGACTCCCATTAGTTCAATGTGAGTGAACCGTTTCATGAGTTCCACCACTCGACCTCTGTAACGAGCTAACTCAGGTTTGTATATTTTATAATCGCCGCTTACTTGGTTGACGACGAGCTGGGAGTCACCGTAAACTCGTAGCCGACGGATTTCCATTTCTATGGCGAGCTCCAAACCAGCTATCAGAGCTTCATACTCAGCTTCATTATTTGTCCGAGGCTCGGTGAGAGCGAAAGAACGCCGGAGGGTTCCCATTGATGGCGTGGTGAACACCAATCTTATCACCGCTTTTACCTCCAGGGCGCTTGATCTGCCGGAGCTCCTTATTGATGAAGCCCCATCAAAGTAGAGCTCCCAATATGGCTCGTCTTCCTTAAGGTGCAGCACTTGTTCGTCGGGTAACTCACAATTTAGCGGCGATCCTTCTGGTATGGGATGAGCAGCGAGAAAGTCTGCAAGAGCTTGCCCTTTTACTGCTTTCTGAGGAGTATAAACTATGTCAAACTCGAGTAGCATAACAGCCCATCTTGCCATTCTGCCGGCTAGGCTCGCTCTGGTAATCAAGTGTTTGAGCGGGTCGACCTTGGAGATCAGCATAACTCGATGAGCAAGCAGATAGTGCCTCAGTTTCTTCACAGCAAATATCAGAGCCAGGCATTGCTTCTCGATTGGGGAATAGTTGTGTTCCTCCCCGACTAGAGTTCGACTGAGGTAGTAGAGGGCATTTTCTTTTCCCTCCTCGTTATTCTGGGCAAGGAGCGCACCGAGTGACTCATCCAGCGCGGCAGTGTAGAGAATCAGCGGTTTATTTGGAATGGGAGCGGCCAGCACTGGAGGGTGCAACAAGTATTGTTTGATGCTTTCGAACGCTGCTTGACATTCAGCATCCCAGATAAAAGGAGCTCCTTTCTTCATGAGCTTCGAGAAGGGCCTACATCTCCCCGATAAATTTGAGATAAACCTCCGTATATAAGCAAGCTTGCCTTGAAAAGACCTTAGCTGCGTCAGACTCTTCGGAGGGGGCATCTCCATGATGGCCTTTATCTTTGATGGGTCAACTTCGATCCCTCGATGTCGGACTATGAAGCCCAGGAATTTTCCTGATGACACGCCAAAAGCGCATTTCAGAGGATTCATCTTCAGGTCAAATTCCCTCAGTCTGGTGAGAACGGTCATAAGATCCTGGATATGATCGGCCTTGGTTTTAGTCTTAACGACCAGATCATCAACATAACATTCGACGACTTTATGAATTTGGTCATCGAAGATATTGGTCATTGCCCTTTGATATGTAGCACCTGCGTTCTTCAATCCGAACGGCATCACCTTGTAGCAATATATTCCGATCGGGGTTCGAAATGCTGTGTGCTTCTCATCCTCAGGCGACATCTTGATCTGATTGTATCCAGACGAGCCATCCATAAAGGTGAACAGCTCGTAATTTGAGGTGTCATCGACCATCATTTCCATGACCGGTAGCGGGAAGTCGCCTTTAGGACATGCCTTGTTGAGGTCCCTAAAATCGACACAAACTCGGATCTGCCCATTTTTCTTCTTCCCTGGGACTTTGCATGCGATCCAGTCCGCATATTTCTCTTCCCTGATGAAGCCGGCATCGATGAGCTTCTTGGTTTCCTCGATGACTTTTTCTTCTAGTTCCCTTCTCATTCTTCGAGGAGCTTGTTTGACTGGCTTAGCATTAGAAGATATAGCCAGCTTATGCACAACCACTTCAGGGGAAAGGCCTGGCATTTCTTTGTAGGTCCACGCGAAGCAGTCGACGAACTCATGCAGCAGGGCAATTATCTGCGCTTTCATTTCCTCTGACAAGAGCGAGCTGATGTAGGCCGGCCTTGGATTATCGGGCGTTCTTAAGTCAATCTCGGTTAGCTCGTCAAAGGTTACTTGTCCACCATCTTCGAGCTCTTGAGGAGCTTCTTCTGGCTCCACTATCTCGTCATCATCATTTGATCTTTCGCTGGCCTCACCAACATGGATCATGTAGCATACTTTGGAATCAGGTTGAATGTAGCCTTTGCCCCGCCTATCTGGAATTCGTCCATCGATGAGTGCTCGGACCTGGGGCGGATACCATAGCCCTTCGTAAAACTTTGCTTCAGACTCCGTTTGATATAACTGGCATCCGCACTTCTTAAAGTATTCCCGCATCTCGGGCGCATAGTATCTGGGATTGAGGACGGCTCTTATGCCTCTCTCATAGGGAAGGCACGCGACAGAAAGATCGTCCGGGTGCACAACGGGTTTGACCTGTAAAACAGGATGCCCTTCTGTCCATTTTTCCTCCTGGGTACGTAGAAAGTTTTCAGCTGGTCCACGGTAGAGACTGACAATGCGTCGAGCTCTTTGCACATCCGTTCCGGCACCCTTGTGATGGCCGGGGACCCTTATGCAACTTCGAAGGTCTCTCTTAGTTTCGCTTGCTGCATAGGGGTCCAATCTGCACAGCTGTTGCACGGCAGGTCCTCTTCTTCTGACTTTTCAGTGTCACTGCCAAGATGAGGGCGGACTTTGGTGCTAGATGAACCTTCAGTAACAGATTCGTCCATATCGCTGCCGAAACGAGAGCGGGTTTTACGGAAGGACGGGCTTCCAGCGTCAGACTCATCAGTGTCGCTACCGAAATGTGGGCGCACTTGGGTGTTTTTACTTTTGAGAGTGACAATCGGCGCAGATTTGCTTTTGGGTCTTGGGGTCGGTCTATCCTCAGTCAGTTGTGGTTTAGCATTTTGGTGGTTCATAAAGTACTGAGAATCTTCATAGCGGACTTCATGCACACCAAATGGCTGGATGTCTCCGTCAATGCGTCTTTCTTCGCCATTTTTAGTATACTTCATGAATTGATGGAGAGTTGATGGAATGATGCCATAATCGTGGAGCCACAGCCACCCCAAGAGAATCTTATAAGACGTGTCGGCGTCGATCACGTATATCTTAGCTTCAGTTTGCAGATCCCGGAATTTGATTGGCAGAGCTATGGACCCCAGAACTTGCTGGCAATTTTTGTTGAAGCCCTGAATGACAATCCTTTCCCTTGACAGGTGTCGGACGTCCATTGACAAACTCTTCAGCGTCCGCAAGTTCATGATGTTCACTGAAGACCCCGGATCAATGAATATGCGATTAATCCGATCTCCGTCGCTGTACCTGGTCACGTAAAGCGGTCGATTATGCTCAGCCGTTCCCAGTAGCAAGTCTTCATCCTTAAATGTGACTGCGGCGGCATGCAAAGCGTGCGAAGCTTCTTTCATATTAATTTCCGCAAAGTGAGCCTGATACCGCTCGGGGTTTTGGAGAGCGTGAATAAGAACATTTCTAAGCTCCTTAGATAGGACCAAGGCATCATAGATGCTCAGGAGAGACGGAAGCCTTCGAAGGTGAGCCAAGACATTATAGTCCACTGAGGAAGAACTTGAGTTTTCATCAGCCGGTTCTCCGCCATCTTCATCATTAGCCACATGTTTTTCCTTCCCTTTTGGGGCGTTGCCCTGATTTGGCGGTAGAGCCCTGCCGCTTCTGAGCTGGATTTGATTGGCCTTTGTGGCGAGCTCCTCATCTTCTTCGGGAAAACAGAGCTCATCCTCGGAGTCGCTGCCAAGATGGATAGCATAGCAGGTCACTACTGGGATCTCTTCATTGGAGTCTTCTTCTAACTCCTCCAGAATTTCAGCCGCTTGAACAGGGAAGAACTCCTTCAATTGAATCAATGTTCTTTCCTTTTGTTCATATTCTTCTAGGGAATCGATATATTTTTGAATGGTTGATCTCCCTGCATACTCTTTTTCGAGCCGAGCTGCACTTTTCTTCTTCTTGAGCTTCTTGGATTTTGAGCCTGATGGAGCCGCATTGGCAGCTGGACTGGTAGGCTTCTTCTGCCCTTCCCATTCCGTCCTGGGTTCTTTCTGAAGTAGCTTTATCATCTTCTTCATCTTATTAGATATGTGCATACTCCACGGAGGCCGCGATGAGTCCGTTTCATTTCTCAGGGCAGCGGGTTCGGCTGGCTGCTCCCAGAAGGCTTCAGTTTCTGTCTGTATAAAGTTGGTGGTTGCAACTTGATTGTTCACCAACACGCTTTTGGACAGCTCGATCTCTCCAGCCTTGTACTGCTTCTCGACCCAGTCTTTGAAGATATAGCAATCCTCGATCGCATGGCTCACAACTCGGTGGTACGGGCAATACAGGGGATTGTCGGTCATTTTTGCTTCTTGGGGTCTTTTCGACTCTGGCAATTGTAGGCCATTGTTCAAGGCATCTTTAAATATCTTACGGACATTGTCCCTTCTGAAAGAGTAAACCTTGTTCTTCTTCTCCTCTAGGGAAGGCCCATCTCCTCCCAGCAATGGCTTTCGAGACCGGTTGGTTTTGGATTCGCCCGCCCTTCGCTTTTCTTCATTGTCGGACGCATTGAAGACATTGGTACTGCTGGAACTCCCGCTTCTACGGTTGTCGTCCCGCTTGCTTTTCCAAGTTTTGTCTCTCTGAGAATCCGGCGGGGACTCTTGCTTTGAGCATTCCAGCAATTGGACTTTCTTGGTTAGCTCCTGAAATGTCTTAAGGCCCTCCGTATACAAGAATGGGACCATCCAGTTGCTGAGGTTCCCAATGAGAAGGCTGACGGACTGGTCCTGCTCCAGCGGCGGTTCGCACTTGATTGTGAGATTACGCCATCGAGCGATAAAGTCGGTGTTGCTTTCATTCTTCCCCGGCTTGGTCCTCACAAGGTCGGCAATGGAGATTTTATCACTGACACTCATGAACCTTTGACGAAACAGGGACTCCATTTGGGCAAAGGTAATGACGGACCCGTCCGGTATACTCGCATACCAGTCGAAGGCAATGCCGGTCAGGCTGTTGACAAACTGACGAAGAAGGAGCGCGTCATTGCCCACTGTATTTCCGCACGATGCTTTGAAGTGGGCGACGTGCTGATTTTCATTCCCCGTTCCATCAAATCTTCCGAACTTAGGAATAACGTAGCCGTTTGGGAACTCAATCAGATCATACTACGCGGGATATGGCCGTTCACTACTGTCGATTTCTTTCTGAGCTTCAGCTTCGGCCACCAATGTTTTAACCTTGCTGGTGACCAAATCCATTATCCGATCCTGTGTTAGCGGGATAGTGCTATTTGGGGCTAAGGCGTCCCCAGAAGCGGAATGTGGCTGGCTTTCATGCGGCTTGACCAGTCTTGGTCCCAAAGGAACAGGCATTGGCTGCCTCGGATTGTCATCACCCGGCTGATTAGTAGCGGCTTGTACCTGATTGGGAGGCGCTCGAGCAATTTGAGCCGTAAGCTGCATCACCACGTTCGTTAAGTCGTCAATTTTCGAATAGAGCTTGGCCATCTCTTTATCTTTGCTCCTGAGCTGTTTTCGAAGCTCTTGAAGCAGCTCTTGCTCCGTGGTCCTGGGGCGGAAAGTTGGCTCTTCCTCGCTGTCCGAGCTTGACTCTGCATGGACCAAGGGGTCTTTCTGCCTATCATCCTCATCGAGAGGGTTTTCTTCATCCAGCGGGGGCGGCTGTTCTTGGGCGGTGGCAACCACATTCAGGCTAGATTGGGCTTGGGATGTGGTGGCCCCATCCTTACTTTTGCTGCGAAGGTTGTCGCTGGGGCGCCCGCCCGCTATATAGACTGTATGGATGATATATCCGGCCGTGTTTCTATCATTGGCGGCTGATTTCACGGATCGTTGTCTTGACCCCCTTGCTTCACTAGCTGGTAGTCGATTGAAGTCGGCTGGCCTAACCAGGTTCTTGAATGGTGCTGGCGCTTCTTTTCTGGGTTTGCCCCGTTGCTTACGTGCGGCACAGAGCGCCTGATAAAACCTTGAAGAGATAGTGTTATACTCTTTCTGTTGGGGCCGGGACACGTCTCTTTGTAGCACTGTTCGGAAAGTTGTCTTCTTGATTCTGGCGGTCATGGCATTTTTCTGAACCCACTTCAGAGGCTCGAAGGAATTGCTGATTCTTATGTCCGACTCAGCCATCGTCGTAGGGCAACCCTGCACTTCGAACTTCACACGATTCCATTTTGCCGAAGCTTTGGCCCTCTTGTTGGCTCGATACCTGAGCCGCTTCTTCCTTAACTTTTCCGTTCTAAGCACCTGGCAGACTTCGGCTCTTTGGGAAGACGCCGCGGACCGGTCGATGGAGGGCCTTTGAAATACGCTCGATTGTGCATTTGTTGGCGTCATCGCCTGAGCTCGTCCGCAACATTTGATATTGCCCTTTGTACCGAAGTTCTTGCCCCCCGCTGGTGCACCAGAGAATCGTTCAGATACAGTCTTAAGTTTTGGTTGTGGTGCCTTGGCGATCACGACATTCGGCCTCTTACCCTTTGAGACCAGGTTGGCTACCTGTTCCGCCGGGATCTCCGCCAGATGAGCGCTTCCGGCAGGGTAGATGATGACGGAGCCAAACTGGTGGGGCGGTTCCTCCCACTGTCGACTGAGGATTGCGGGAAGAACCACACGAGCGTTGATCTTGACCACGTACGGAATCGGGGTCGCTTTGGAAGCTGAGTTCGTCTTGGGAGACATTGTCGTCGAAAGTTGATTGCTGCACGAAAAGAAAACATCATTTCAGTATAGGCAATCGATATGTATATTGATTGAGTTCGCATGAACGTTTAACCCGGAATATAGGAGGAGAGATCGGTCCCACCGGGCGTGCCAGAATCTGTAGGGTGTTGTTCGTCACCCCATTGAGTTGGGAATACGTGCGTGCTTGTCAGGCGTACTACAGATTCCCCCTGCCTAGGGTAGGCCAGGGTTTAATGAGTGTGGGGATCCGAATCTCCGGCAGCCGCGGACTAAGCTGCCGTTAATTACCCCTCGCCTTTGGGGCGAGAGAACCTCCGATTGACGGGTTAAACTGGTCATGCGAACTCAATATGCAGTGTACATGTGTTGTGTTTTGAAAGGGGGTTTTTGGATATATCGGGAGCCACGCAGAGTTTTTACGGGGGTCCCGCTACCCGGATAGCGTGCTGGGGGTCAAGGGGGCTAGCAGCCCCCTTGCGGGGTGCGAGGCAGCGCCCCGTTAGAAATTTTTTTCTAACAGGGACAGTGTCGTGGAGTATGTGTATGTGTACATATGTATACATATGTGTATATATACATATATATATAAATAAAGGGGAAAAATACATCCAAAGGATGCGTGGGGCCAGCGCCTAGGCGCCTGAGCGCAAGCGTGCCACGTGTCAGCACGTGGGCGCTTTGCGCTCGAGCGCAGAGTGCTGGAGCGCAACGCGCCATGTGTCGGCACGTAGGCGCTTTGCGCTCGGACGCTGGGCGCTTGAGCGCAAGCGTGCCACGTGTCGGCACGTGGGCGCTCTTCGCTCTAGCGCAGAGTGCTGGAGCGTAACGCGCCACGTGTCGGCACGTGGGCGCTTTGGCTTCGACGCTGCGCGCTTAGGCACAAGCGTGCCACGTGTCGGCACGTGGGCGAATTGCGCTTGAGCGCTTGCGCTGGAGTGCAAGAGCGCCAAGTGTCGGCACCGGGGTGACTTGCGCTCGAGCGCTTGCGCTTGAGCGCAAGCGCGCTACATGTCGGCACGGGGGAGACTTGCGCTCGTGCGCTTGCGCTTGAGCGCAAGCGCGCCTTGTGTCGGCATATGGGCGCTTTGCGCTTGAGCGCTGAGCGCTTGAGCGCAAGCGCGCCACGTGTCGGCACGCGGGCGCTCTGCGCTTGAGCGCCGGCGAGAAAAAGAGGCTTTTAGCCTTAAAAAATTTCTCGGAAGAGAAATCAGAGAGGAGTTGGACTCCTAAGTGTGTTTTTGGGGTTAATGGAAGGGGTTCTTCATCCTCCTCTGTTAGCTGGATCTTGAAGATCAAGAGATGTGAGATATCAGAATCTCTCCTTTTTGAGATCTGATGATAGATCCAAGTTCCCCTTTATGGGTTTCGTGGTGAAAAACTATTTTGTTTTTGAAAAGGAAGAGTAAAACTCTTGATTTAATTCAAAAGAAAGAAGATGGTTTTGGAACCTTGAAGAAGGAAGAAAGATCTCAGATCTGAAACTTTTTTTTGGAGAGAGAAAAAGTTGTTGAGATATTTCATTATCTTTACCTTTATAGGCTATACACTTTACACATAGCCCCTTGGGCTTCACAAAATGGCATTTTGCCCATCCCATGGCACATGTGCCATTTCTTTTTACACATAAGCCATTGGCTTTACAAAAATTTGGCTTTATGCCTATAAAATGCAACAAAATTATTTATTACAAAATTTTATCTTGGAATGGGGGGAGGCCGGCCGCTTCATGTTCGGGCTCGACCCGGGCATAGGCCCACTGGATCTGGGCTTGGGCCCACTTGGCTTGGGGTTGACTTTGATTTTGACTTGGTCAACCGGGTGTAAATTTTTACCCCAACAGGTACCCTACGTAGACTTCGAGATGATGAGGATGAGCGTGGCGTCATCGACTCCAACAAGCGAAGAGCAAGTTGAGTAGATGTATATCTACGGGGGAAGTCGGGTGGATGGCGTATAGTACCCCCGCAGTTCATAGTATAACTTATATATATAAATGGATATATACATGGATGATTATCAAGATATGATTATGTGTTCATGGTTTAGTTTAGGGTAATTAGAAGTAAACGAGCATAGCTTCTTAGTCGCGAACCCTAGAAAAGGTTTACACCTACACGCACACACACACTTGCATACTTTTATTTGCATGTGCGTATATAGGGATATGTGTATATATACACACACACATGGGTATGAGACTATGTATATTTATATGTATACGTATATACGGATTATGAGGATAGTACTTGGGATTGGAGATGAGTCGATGAGATTGGGCTTCAGGCCGTGAGATCGGTGATGTGATAGGATTCGTATTTGAGATACGACATGATGTTTTAGCGGGTCATTTCGACATGGTGTTTTCATACACGTGCATGCATATACATAGATGGTATCAGTATTGTACTAGACGTAGATCAGTACCACGGATCATGATATTTGATAAAGAGGATACCAGATGAATAATGTGATGAATGTGATATTTGACCCATACCAAGATTTGGGATACCGTACGACGGATTTACGTACGAGCTTTATATTGATGATAGATCCGCACTCTTGACTTGAGGATGTCATATTATAGATATTGTATCGTATGTGATACTATTGAGGCGGGATCACCGACTATTATATATATATACGTATCGACTCAGATGTTGGGCGGTTTCCTTACCTTTCGATCAGCCTGTTTAGTTTAGTCCGGTAGTTTACTTGTAAATGATAGATTAGACTCGAGTCATACCTATTTCAAAACTAACGAATCGTGTGCATTTTAAAGACAGCCAAGGGATTCTATGGATATTTCAAGGATGTATCTTTTCTTAAAAACACCGTAGCCCTTATTTTCAAAACACCACGATTCGTGTTATTTCAAATGGAAAAACTGTATGACTCATATTTATATAAATGCATTTTCATTATCATTGTGTTTGTTATTCAGCTCCCGCATATTATTGTTGCTCGCATCGCATTTCATGCTTATATTGTGTTTTCATATGCCATTATTGAGATCATGCTGTCAGGACACCAGCACCATTACCGATGATGCGTATGTTCCACATACACTTACTTGCCGGCTCACACACATCATCATCGGTAATTGCTATGTCACATACACTTTAGAGAATATTATTTCATTGACATAGCTTGTTAGCTGATAGTTTCGACATGATATTAGTGTACTTGGCTTATATGCCAGTTTAGACATTGCAGTTATTCCTTGCTACTTCATGCATATTATTATTCACTGTTATGCAGTATTATGGAGTTTTATGCCGATATTCACTGTTTACTTTGATAATTGGATTTCGGATTTTCAAGAGATTCCTGGATTTTAGTGAAAACCGCAAGAATATATATAAACTTCTCTCTCTCTCTTTTTAAAATGAAAAGTGCGGTTTTCTAGTGATGTATGAGTCATCCACCATGATATTTTCTCGGTTATGAGATGGATTTCGAGACCCGATTCGAGGAGAAGTATGAACCTTCTCGGGTACATGGTGGACCCGGTATGGTACCTCGGGGCAAGAGTGATTTCATGGTTGATGATGTGCCCGACAGGGGCAGACTGCCTACCGGTGATTTTACCTGGCGGGTTGGATATTCGGAGGATACCGTTCGTGGTCGAGTGATTGTTGATATGGGCCGATCCGGACTGACGGAGCCCTAGATATTGAGATTTGAGACACTGAGATTTTGAGATTTGAGACATTGAGCTATTGAGATTTGATGATACAGGCCAGTCCGGATAGCCGGAGCTTGAGATATTGGATATTGAGATTTATGTTTTGTGTCGATACTAGACACTGATTTATATTGATTTATTGATGATACCTCATTTTAAATTACAGAAATCTCACTCATTTTATTACATTACACTCTTACCTCATACATTTGATATATTGCTACCTGAGGCACTGACACGAGCACATGGGATTGCACTTATGTATAGATTTTTACCCTTGCCACATTTTCATGCTTTCGACTTATCATTTGAGCTTATATATATTATTGATCGTATTGACCTAGGATTGTGTCATACATACGATTTCTTCTCGGTGATATTTTCTACTCACGAGTTGGCAACTCACCTCCATTGTGCCACAGTTTCTTGCAGGTTTTTCCGTACAGGTTTCGTTATGGCTTTGCTGGCACACTGCTTCCTTTCCGGGTGATTTTGCTATGGTAGGTGAGTTCACTCGCATCGTGACCACCCTTGTACTATATTTACATTGTTGTATCTAGAAATTCCATCAACCAAAACTTGTATATTTATTTCAAACTTAGAGACCTGTTGTATATTCTTTCGACCTTAGAGTCGCGCGTTGTATTATTATTATGGGTTTTCATGTTTTTTTTAAGTTTCCTTTCAGTTTTGATCCTCGCCCTTCGGCGTTGTATATTATATTGCTTGCGTGGTTGTGACCGTCGATTGACGAAGACCTAGCTCCCGCTTGGGGATGCCTTTTATCATTCATGTACATATTATTCATGTTGTACCCCGTTCGGGGCCAGTATTTACAAACGAAACTTAGCCGAAATTTTCAGAAAAGACTTGGTGTTTTAAAAACGCATAATTCGGCTTATGCTATTTAAACCACTTGCTTTTAAACAAGCTTTCCTTCATTTATCTTTTAAATGGTTTTAGATTTCTGGGTTTTGGCTTACTTGAATTAGATGGGGTCATACAGACTTCATATGATTCAAGGGCCAGTCACGTGCCATTTTGGGTCGTGACAAAGTTGGTATCAGAGCGCTAGGTTAACCTTGGTTCGAGTCTATGTTTGACTATGCGGAGCCTAAGGCGTTTTGATATATACGGAATCTAGGCTTGACCTTACGGAGCGTAGACTTAGTCGAGGGGCTATTAGACCCGAACTTTCATCGCGTAGGTTGAGCTTGGTTGATGGAGTAGGCGACTTAAGGAGAGTGACGTAGCGTGTATATGTTCCGCGGCATACTAACGATATGCTACTCCGCTTAAGAAGCCTTAGGATGTACATTTTCTTGCACAGCATTATATTCATTCATGATCTATCCTCGTCGATATGGGTTTATGGTTTTGCTGCCACGATTACACGGGCAGAGAGAGAGCTACGGCTAGAGTTGCAGTCAGCACGAGCTCATTACGAACGAGAACTGACCAGGGCGTGATTCCAAGGACATAAGATTGCATAGAGCGGTGTTGTTTTATTATATTTTCGCGCCGTGAGCGTTTGATAGATCGCGGTTATGAGATTTCTCGGACATGCAGATTTGCACCAGAGGATTGAGCCACTGATAGAACCCAGCTAGAATGTGATGGCCATTGATGTATCGCTTATTCATGATGATTGAGGCACTGTTCAGCGTGCAGACGAATGAGCCAGTAGTTGCTGCGAACGATGAGATATTACCCCAGATATTGGAGCTATTGCTGTACGAGTTGTACATAGAGAAATGATAGAAGGTCGCTAGTCACCCGAGGATGAATAACTAGGACATGTGGTTCGTTCGCTTACCCCGATGTGAGGTCATCAGATAGATTGATTCCAGTTAGAGACGACTTCACGCATGTACGTTGAGAGTCGATAGAGATGATTGAATGTCAGAAACCCATTTTTCCAAGTTTAAAGTATTTGAAGAAAACATGCAAGCAATTCTATGGACCCTCTAGAAGAATGAAAACCCTAACTAGACATAATGACCATGTGAAACCCTTTGAACATTAGGGTTTACGGCAGTTCAGCGGTGCCATTAGTGAGGCTTGGGTTTGCCCTTCTACGGCTGGTCCACCGGTGCTATGGTATGTACTCGATACTATTAAACTGTACCCAAGATGTTGAGCTCTTGGGGGATTAAGAGGTTTTGACGAATCGATCGAATGATTCGACTTCATTCGGATGCTATGTGATGGGATGCATTGCTTGGGAGACTCCAGATACGAGTATAGCCGTTGGAGCACAGTCTATGCAGCCACGAAGAGATGAGTCCGAAGCAGTCGACATTAGATAAAAGTGGAGTAAGAGGTTCGTACAAGATCTTGATGAGATGACGTTCCACTCCGCCGACATCAGAGATGTGATACGCATGCAGAGGCGTTGTACATGGATATATCATTCAGAAGGAGTTGCGATGAGTATGCAGCCGTTCCGGAACTAGAAATAGATATAGTAAAGGGTGATGACCTCCGGACAGTTCGGCAGCAGCGAGATTTGGGAGAGACCTCGACAGGACCTTTCTGGAATAAATTATGAGAAGACTTGGACCTAGGAGTGGTCACTTTACGCACACCCAGCAGGCCAGAGTACGACACCGTCGACGAGACATGTTATGAGTGACCACGACAGTTGGCTAGAGATTCTTAGAGGATGTGCTTGAGCGGACTATTCCGCCATACTTGATTTCGGTATTTTGAGCGATCTATTCGCATGATTGAGTCTTGATGACCGAGTTTCATGATATTTGTTTTCGTGCACCATGGTTTCACCAGCTGGGTATTTATGATTTGTGCACAGTTATTGCACTTTAGGTCGTTTTTGTGCCTTGGCTGCACCTATTTATGATTTCATGGATTTTATACAGTTGGGTTGATTTTGTGCATATGGTACGCACACGATTTAGTTTTCGCACTCTGTATAGTTCACATATGCTTGCAGTGCATTGATACGTATTTTGTGCACCACAGTTGCACCTGATTTCGTTTTGATGTCATTCGAGACATTGATTTTGTTCTCATGCCTAAGACATGCATATGATTTGACTTATGCTTTCGGCATAGTTTTCATGCACTTTTGGTATTCTGAATTGCTTTTGTGCACGCTGATACACATGGTTAAGAGATTATATACCACGGTATACCTGATTTGGATTTGGATTGAAATGTGTTGTATATCGTCGATTTCGATTGTGATACACGATATTTGTTTTGAGTACCTGATTGGATTCTTGACGCTCTTGGATTGGATTTTCGCGCATGTTGGGCGCATGATATGAGATGCGATTTTGGTGCACACCAGATGCACTAAATCGAGATTTTTCGTGCATATCAGATGCACCTGATATTGCTGTCAGGCACACCCGTTGCCCATGACAGATGTTTCGTGCACACCCGTTCCACTTAGATTTGTTATGTGCACATGTATGGCACATTCATGGATTTTGATTTCCGTACGCACCAGACGCACGCGACACTCTTATGCACATTTTAGGATTGATTTCTTATGGAGCAGTACGTTTTGTTATGATATTTGCCATTTGGTATAGTAGCTGGGCTGTAGGGTTCCTAGGCACACTAATGAGGTCTTACAAGGCATCAACCATGCTAATTTCAAATTTTTACAAGTGCCGAGAAACCCTAATACGGATTCGTTGACTAGAGTTTAGGCGAAAAGGAAACTAGTTAACAACTTAACTAAAAGAAAGAGGCTACAACCTTTGTAGATCCGGTTCTCCACTTCCTTAGCTCCACGTAGACGGCCCCTCGCTGTCCATATCGGATCCCGGACTCTAGCATCGGCTTCATCGGAGAAATGGGCGGGTTAGGTCGTCGACTTCGATGCCGAAGATGATCTACGTCGAGGCAACACAAGATCAATCTCCAACTTCACCAAGACATGAAACTTATGAAGAAAACACCCTATGCTACTTGGCAAGAGGTAGAGGATGAAGAAATAGGAGGTGGGTTCACTTTAGAATTGGATTTCTCACTCTTTTTCTCAAGATGCCATTAATGGTGGCAAGCTTTCTTCTTGAAGAAGAAGAAGAAGATGAAGATAGATTATGATAAGTTTCTCATCAAAATGAAAATAATATGAATACTTATCATATACTAACCATGGTCAAGTGTAGAGAGTAAACTAGGGTTAGGTGAATGGTTAGGTTAAGGGAATAAAACAAAAATGGTCAAGCTTTCAACTCTTCATGAAGCTTCATGAAAGAAACAAAGAAAGCCACCATTTCCATTTTACTTTTCCAAAATAAATAATCAAAATAAATAAATGAATAAGTAAACAAAACCCTAACCATTCATATAACCATAGTTTAATCTTTACACAAACTCAAGTTAGCATATATCATCAAACATGATACAATCAACTGCACACAAAAATATATCACATATACAATGTGCACATCAAGTGAGAAAATCCTTTTAAAGTGAACCAATACTAGTTAATGCAAAGTAATATATATCAAATATATAATTATACATTAAATCATTAAATCAACACTTGATTCAATGATCCGGTCATGTCGCACATAACCGATTAGTATACAATGTATCGACTTATCGAATCAATCTTCGATTCGATAACTAGGTTATATCGCATACAACCAATCGAAACATTCATCGCGAGAATGAAATACGGTATCACATACACGGATTATTCTCGGTCCCGCACATATCTCATATGCGCTCCTATTTCGTTTCGCTTGAGTCAGGAAACCTCTGTGTAGGACTCTAAAGACTCGTCAATAGGCCGGCAGCAGATGATGATCATATCAAGAACCCACAAGCCGCAAGCGATCTGCTAAACGTAACGGCCACCTGGGTATTGAGCGATCAGAAGATCGACGAGCAAGACCGCTCACACTCCTATGAATCCAACCAGTAACACTTACCATACAGTCCGGTCTGTTCGTCTGATATGTCGCATATCAAGTCTAAGGGTGGTAAACGTCAGACCCCAATAACCGATAAGTCGTGCCGATGTGAGGCTCATAACGGGTCGAGAAACTACTGGTAACACTTACCAGTAAATCTCTGATCAGCCCTGGCCAGGGACTTCCCTGTTACGGCCAATCGAGCACAGCGCAACATCAACCCCCAATACCGGGAGAGACGAAACCCCTCCTATCGCTCATTGCCTCCATATGACTCGGGACTGTACCCAAAAACCACCGTTTTGCACGCCCTCATGGACGTGGTAAGGTGGAGATCAAAGCACAGTGGGAATCACACAAGACTCTATGACGATCTCGAGTCTACAGACTAACCTGCACAAGTGTCACCTGAGAACTGCCATCTGACGTGAGGTATAATACCATCTGGGAGTTCTCGGCGAGTCCGTCCAGTGTACCCAGTCTCCACTGAGCACCCGTATACCATTTCTGATGTCAAACACCAATGGATATGGGATCATCCATCACCCATCTCATGGGTCGAGAAGCGTATACGCTAGTCTACACTGGTATATCAATGCCCCGTCTCGATACACCCACGACTAGGGACCTTGAAGGATGTACCTATGGACTACCATGTCCCCACTAGTATGATCTGCATCATATTCTAGGTAGTCAAGTACACATCCTAAGGGCTTTACCAACATGTAACTATAAGACAGTTTAAAAAGACTTGTATACATGTTAAGATAAAGAGCAACCAGATAGAATACTATCATATCGAGCAAGAAAGTCATCTCTATATATGTCCAAGCATCCAATATAATATACATCATCTGTACAATACTGGCCTCTAGGGCATACATACAACTAACAATCTCCCACTTGCACTAGGGCCAGCTGCTGTAGTATCGCATACCGAGCATCCCGAAGAGTCTCTCAAACTGTATCTGGGGAATGGCCTTCGTGAGTGGATCCGCCGTGTTGTTCTTCGTGTCAACCCTCCTTACCTCGAACTCCCGGCGATCAACAATCTCCCGGATCAGGTGATACCGCCTCAGAATATGCCTGGATAGCTGATGGGACCTGGGTTCTTTGGCCAAAGCCACTGCTCCATTGTTATCACAATACAAAGGTATTGGATGCTCAATGGATGGAACCACTCCAAGTTCAGTAATGAACTTTTTGATCCAGACAGCCTCTTTGGCAGCATTGTTGGCAGCGATGTATTCAGCCTCCATCGTCGAGTCTACCACGGTTTCCTGCTTGCAACTCTTCCAGCTAACCGCCCCTCCGTAAAGGTTAAAGACAAATCCCGACTGCGACTTAGAGTCTTCCTTATCACTCTGGAAGCTTGAATCGGTAAAGGACTCAACTTGGAGTTCTTCGTTACCATACACCAAGAGCATCTCTTTAGTCCTTCGCAAGTATTTGAGAATGCTCTTCACAGCTGTCCAGTGACTCTCTCCAGGATCAGCTTGATACCTGCTCACTATACTTAGTGAGTATGCTACATCGGGTCTGGTACATAGCATCGTGTACATGATAGAGCCTACAGCCGAAGTATAGGGTATCCCTTGCATGCGAGCTCTCTCCAAATCTGTCTTGGGAGACATCTCTTTGGAGAGAGTGACTCAGAGATCGTGGGCAAGTTCCCACGCTTGGATTCTTCCATACTAAACCTCTTTAGTATAGTGTCAATGTACCTGGATTGGGACAATCCCAATATCCGTTTGGTTCTATCCCTATAGATCATATTTCCCAATATGCAGGAGGCATCACCAAGATCTTTCATTGAGAATCTTTGTGATAAGAAGAGCTTGACCGATTGCAGCATAGCAATATCATTTCCTATCAAGAGTATGTCATCCATGTACAATACGAGGAAGACAACCTTACTCTCTGCTACCTTCTTGTAGATACAAGGTTCATCTGGGTTTTTGACGAAATCAAACTCTTTGATAACGACGTCAAAGCAGATGTTCCAACTCCGCGATACTTGCTTTAATCCATGAATGGATTTAAGCAGCTTGCACACCTTCCCGCTGCTCCCACTGTCTACGAAGCCCTCTGGCTGAGTCATGTACACGCACTCTTCTAAATCACCGTTTAGAAAGGCGGTCTTAACATCCATTTGCCAGATTTCATAGTCATGATATGCAGCGATGGTGAGCATGATCCTGATGGATTTAAGCATAGCCACTGGAGAAAAGGTTTCATCATAGTCCACACCTGGTCTTTGACGAAAACCCTTTGCAACAAGTCTAGCTTTGAAAGTCTCCACTTTCCCATCTACACCAAGTTTTTTTTTGAAGATCCACTTGCTCCCGATGGGTTTTACCCCTTCAGGAGCAACTTCCAAAGTCCATACTTTGTTGGTGTACATGGATTCCATCTCGGACCGCATTGCATCCAGCCATTTCACTGAGTCTTTACTTGTGATGGCCTGCTCGAAACTAGTTGGGTCATCATCCTCCATGATGCAATCCTCGCTCCCACCATCCATGAGAAAACCGTAGTATCTCTCAGGTTGGTGAGGAACCCTACTAGATCGGCGGAGAGGCTGAGGTTCATTGGGAGCCACTGAATCTTCTGGTTCCACTAAATCTTCAGTTACGGTTTGTGTATCTGGAACCTCTTCTACCTCTACCACTTTGCCACTAATTTCTTTTTCAAGGAATTCCTTTTCTAAAAAGGTGGCATGTTGAGTAACAAACACTTTTTGTTCCTCACTGTGGTAGAAAAAATACCCATATGAGTTCTTTGGATATCCCACAAACTTGCAAAGAACTGACCGTGCCTCGAGCTTGCCCGGATTTTGTCTTTTGACATAGGCTAGACAACCCCATATCTTAACTCGTTTAAGATATAGCCTCTTCCCACTCCATATCTCATATGGTGTGGTAGGTACAGATTTAGTTGGAACTTGATTCAATAGGTATGCTGCTGTCTCCAGCGCATGTCCCAAGAAGGAAATAGGTAACTCAGCTGTGCTCATCATAGAGCGCACCATATCTAATAGGGTGCGGTTCCTCCGTTCTGATACACCGTTATGCTGTGGTGTATATGGAGGAGTCAGCTGAGAGAGAATCCCATTCTCTTTTAGGAAGTCCAGGAATTCATTGCTCAAGTATTCACCTCCTCGATCAGATCGAAGGATTTTATTACTTTTTCCGGTTTGGTTTTCAACTTCTTGTTTATATTCTCTAAATTTCTCAAAAGCTTCTGATTTGTGTTTCATCAGGAACACATATCCGAATCTAGAGAGATCGTCAGTGAATGTAATGAAGTACGAAGAACCATCCCTGGCATGTGTAGACATGGGACCGCATACATCACTATGTATCAGTCCCAAGAGTTCGGTAACTCTTTCTCCGTGTCCCGTAAACGGAGTTTTGGTCATCTTGCCTTTGAGACATGACTGGCAAGTGTCATAAGATGAAAATTCGAACGGATTCAAATATCCATTTTTATGTAACTTAGCCAGTTGTGTCGCATTGATGTGACCCAGTCTACAATGCCACAAGAAGGATTCGTTCAGTTCAGAACTCTTCCTCTTGTGTGTGTTTGTTATGCTCAGAACTGTTGATTGATTTAGAACATAAATGTTATTGCACAACGTGCCTGATCCAACCAACTTTTGGTTACGGAAAATGTTCATAACATTATCCTGTAATACAAAATTATATCCCTCTTGACTCAACAAAGAAACCGATATAATGTTGCATATCAGGTTCGGCATGTAATAGCATTCGTTCAGAACCAATGTATCACCAGTTGGTAATGCAAGGTGATATTCCCCGACAGTCTTAGCTGCAACAATTGCACCATTTCCAACTCTAATGTCTTTATCACCTTCTCCAAGTTCTCTACCTTTCCTGAGCCCATGTAACTGATTACATATATGGGATCCTGACCCGGTATCTAATACCCAGGACGTAGAGCAAATGGAGAAACAGTTCTCTGTAACGAACACACCCGAAGAAAATGCATCATCATGTACTTTCTTCATTCGGGTGGCATAGGAATCCTGGTATTCCCCTATGTCCTGTTCATTCCTATAACTCTTATAAGAAAGAACAGAACCAATGTTCCCCAGCATAGTATAACATACGGGTTCAGTCAATACATCCATATTATTATCTTGATTAGGGCATGACATGGTCGCTACCTGGAGAGAGAGAGAGAAGAAAACACTTTAGCGTATGCTCTTGCAAGATCAGATTGGTTATTATCTTATCTAATCAGGATGGCTCCCACTGGTTTTTATCAAATCTTCCTTCAAACCCTAAAAGCAAAGACTAGCCGGGATTAATTACACCCTACAACTTCGCCAATCTTTCAGCCAGGCCAGTGTCGGTACTTTGAGGGAGATTCCCCGTGCTTTCGCACGGACCTAATTAAAGTAAACCTCGTTTTCCCAGAGGCGTAACCCCGTTGACACCTTTCTAGACACCTACTTGATTGCCTAATTGTAATGTGCAAAACTCTCCCAGGAGTAACTCTTACTCGCAGTGGGTATCGGGATCCAACTATCTCATAGAAGGTATGCAATCTCATTGCAAATTTCAACACTTGAAATTCCCGATAATGCTTTTGCCCCAAACGATCTATGACCTTGACAAGGTCAACAAACCATAGACCGTAAGTCAAGTTCAACCCGTCATTTCTTGATTGAATCAAACCCACCCGCACGATCCTTGACAAGGTCAACAAGGCCGTACGACTACCCTAATCCAATCTGCATCATATGCATAAACAGATAAATACTGGTCAGCTACCGCACACTGCGCCTTGACAAGGTCAACAAACGCAGCACGAATACTAAACAGGACTTATCTGAAATGATGGAGGGCTACGACAGGTTTTTCTGAAAACCTATTGCGTAATGAACTTGATATCGTTGTAGGATCAAATGAAGTTTTGAAATGGAGTGATTTTTTAGGCTTTTCTAGTTTTGCTAAAGGGGTCACTCCCGGTGAAGGGATCGTTGGCCCTTTCCTCGTCGAATGAGGAGCGGGATATATCATATATATCGATGTGCAAAGAAAAACTTCAAAAGCAATCAAAAGCAAACCGAGTGTGTAGCATCTGCCAGTTATTGCTAAAGGGGTCACTCCCGGTGAAGGGATCTCGGCCCTTTCCTCATCGAATAAGGTGCAGGGTATATCATATATACCGCTATGCAAAGCAAAAACGTAGCTACCCTTTTTGTTTAAAATTTGATTCTACAATATCTTTTAGGTTTCTTTTCTTTTATTAATCACATTAATGAAGTCCCATCATTTAAGTCACCTAAACATCACAGATAAATACGACGTACACTTATGCCATCCGCATTCGCCTCGATGTCCCCTCGTGCACCGTTAGGTTAGGTAACTAACGATAGAGCGGGGCAGGGCTAGTGCGGGTGAAAAACATAAGTAACGTCTATATAATATATCATATATACTATATACTGTATCCATCAGAACATATCAAATGATCACAACACAGATATCGCTGCAGAAAATATCATATGAAATATTGGATATACTAGGACGTCCGTGTTTTTAATACGAGCCAGTATAAAACACGGATTCCACGGTCGTGATGAATAGCCAATCCCACACCCCTAGACCCCTACGAGAGCGGCAAGCAACCCTACCAATTCTAGGGTTAGGAGACCCGGGCTCGACTCCTCGAGATGGTCTCCCACTGGACCCTAGAACCCGGTTACTTGTGCTCTCCTCCTTGGGTCTATCCTAGTGCGGAAAAGTAAATAATATACAAAAGGTGACAACTTCCGCAACCTGGAAGTTCCCCAATAAAAGAATATTACATACAAGTTTTTACATGAATGAAAATGAAAAACACTCATCTCACATAAAAACCCCCGGCTATTCAAACACGACGATCCAATATAACATATCCAGCAACACATAACATCACATGTCATCAACGTAAGTAAGTATGCATACACCGATTGTTGTCGACGTATAGCAACGACAATCGGCAATACCACTACATACTACACTTACGGTCACAGAAAAGAAAGTGTAAAACTACAACAATTGGAATCCGCAACCTCTTTAGACATCGCATGCCTAATCAAATGAAATACTTAGACATCATATGCCTAACAATTATAAACCCCGCATTTTAGTCTCATTATCGAAAACTCTTTTCAATATCAAGTGAGACTAAACCGCTAGATTTATAATATTCATTCAGTTATCTCATAACTGTTTGTGAATTCCAATTATTGTATCCCATTCCGGATAAATAGAAAATATTAAACTTTCCGATCGAACATTCGAACACCCAAGTTTTCCCGAAACCGTTTAACACATGAAATAAGTTCAAAGACATTCACTTCATGCCTCAGTACCAACGGTCCAGCCGTAGAAGGGTCAAGCCAACGCCTCACATGTGGCATGCCGTACTGTCCCAAACCCTAAGGTTCAAAGGGCAGTTCAAGACGGTCATATAATCGAGTTAAGGTTTGTTGTCTTCTAGAGGGACCATCGCGTTACTTGCACTACTTAGAACGTCATTAAACTACGGAAAAGTCCAACAATTGGAAATTTCCCGGCAGGGGAAAGATTGGGTATTTACATCCGGTCGAACTTTTTAACATATTCTAAAATTATCCGGAAAAACATATAGACAAAGTTTGATAATCCGATCGAATCTTCGATTCCCAATTCAACCCCAGAACACTCAACTCTTGAGTCATAATAAAAATACCCAGAAAATATAGCATTCAAATATAAGAATTACTGTGCAGAAATCAATAGGAGAAGAGACAAAGTGGCCGCGGAACCGCCGCATTAGCCATGCTAATGCTGCGGTTCCGCCGCACTTTGATGGAATCATGTGATCGAACTTCACTGTAATTCTTAGAAATTCCTGCTTAGTTTTCTGCATATTTTTAATTCACAAAAATCCAAATTTTCAGAAAATTTCCAGAGAGCATTTCGGATTAGGGTTTGGATGTTTGTTCGGATTTCAAACGTCGTCTACACTTCACCTAAGGCTATAGCTAGGCTCTGATACCACTGTAGGGTTCCTAGGCACACTAATGAGGTCTTACAAGGCATCAACCATGCCAATTTCAAATTTTTACAAGTGCCGAGAAACCCTAATACGGATTCGTTGACTAGAGTTTAGGCGAAAAGGAAACTAGTTAACAACTTAACTAAAAGAAAGAGGCTACAACCTTTGTAGATCCGGTTCTCCAGTTCCTTAGCTCCACGTAGACGTCCCCTCGCTGTCCATATCGGATCCCGGACTCTAGCATCGGCTTCATCGGAGAAATGGGCGGGTTAGGTCGTCGACTTCGATGCCGAAGATGATCAACGTCGAGACAACACAAGATCAAGCTCCAACTTCACCAAGCCATGAAACTTATGAAGAAAACACCCTATACTACTTGGCAAGAGGTAGAGGATGAAGAAATAGGAGGTGGGTTCACTTTAGAATTGGATTTCTCACTCTTTTTCTCAAGATGCCATTAATGGTGGCAAGCTTTCTTCTTGAAGAAGAAGAAGATGAAGATAGATTATGATAAGTATCTCATCAAAAAGAAAATAATATGAATACTTATCATATACTAACCATGGTCAAGTGTAGAGAGTAAACTAGAGTTAGGTGAATGGTTAGGTTAAGGGAATAAAACAAAATTGGTCAAGCTTTCAACTCTTCATGAAGCTTCATGAAAGAAACAAAGAAAGCCACCATTTCCATTTTACTTTTCCAAAATAAATAATCAAAATAAATAAATGAATAAGTAAACAAAACCCTAACCATTCATATAACCATGGTTTAATCTTTACACAAACTCAAGTTAGTATGTATCATCGAACATGATACAATCAAGTGCACACAAAAATATATCACATATACAATGTGCACATCAAGTGAGAAAATCCTTTTAAAGTGAACCAATACTAGTTAATGCAAATTAATATATATCAAATATATAATTATACATTAAATCATTAAATCAACACTTGATTCAATGATCCGGTCATGTCGCACATAACCGACTAGTATACAATGTATCGACTTATCGAATCAATCTTCGATTCGATAACTAGGTTATATCGCATACAACCAATCGAAACATTCATCGCGAGAATGAAATACGGTATCACATACACGCATTATTCTCGGTCCCGCACATATCTCATATGCATTCCTATTTCGTTTCGCTTGAGCCAGGAAACCTCTGTGTAGGACTCTAAAGACTCGTCAATAGGCCGGCAGCAGATGATGATCATATCAAGCACCCACAAGCCGCAAGCGGTCTGCTAAACGTAACGTCCACCCGGGTATTGAGCGATCAGAAGATCGACGAGCAAGCCCGCTCACACTCCTGTGAATCCAACCAGTAACACTTACCATACAGTCCGGTCTGTTCGTCTGATATGTCGCATATCAAGTCTAGGGGTGGTAAACGTCAGACCCCAATAACCGATAAGTCGTGCCGATGTGAGGCTCATAACGGGTCGAGAAACTACTGGTAACACATACCAGCAAATCTCTGATCAGCCCTGGCCAGGGACTTCCCTGTTACGGCCAATCGAGCACAGCGCAACATCAACCCCCAATACCGGGAGAGACGAAACCCCTCCTATCGCTCATTGCCTCCATGTGACTCGGGACTGTACCCAAAAACCACCGTTTTGCACGCCCTCATGGACGTGGTAAGGTGGAGATCAAAGCATAGTGGGAATCACACAAGACTCTATGACGATCTCGGGTCTACAGACTAACCTGCACAAGTGTCACCTGAGAACTGCCATCTGACGTGAGGTATAATACCATCTGGGAGTTCTCGGCGAGTCCGTCCAGTGTACCCAGTCTCCACTGAGCACCCGTATACCATTTCTGATGTCAAACACCAATGGATATGGGATCATCCATCGCCCATCTCATGGGTCGAGAAGTGTATACGCTAGTCTACACTGGTATATCGATGCCCCGTCTCGATACACCCACGACTAGGGACCTTGAAGGATGTACCTATGGACTACCATGTCCCCACTAGTATGATCTGCATCATATTCCAGGTAGTCAAGTACACATCCTAAAGGCTTTACCAACATGTAACTATAAGACAGTTTAAAAAGACTTGTATACATGTTAAGATAAAGAGCAACCAGATATCATACTATCATATCGAGCAAGAAAGTCATCTCTATATATGTCCAAGCATCCAATATAATATACATTATCTGTACAATACTGGCCTCTAGGGCATACATACAACTAACATGGGCAGGACTAGTCAGAGGACAGTACCTGAATATATTTTGAATGCATTGATAGTTATCGAAGGGATTTCCAAAAAGGGAGCTATAGTCTCAGTATTTACCTACGTGTCTGATATGACACGAAACGTTTAAAATAAGGAAACCCTTCTAAATTGTTTTCAAAAATGGCAGGACGTGCATATTGAACAAAAGATATATACATATATGATTATTTTATTACAATAAACGTTCGTCACTTTGCGGTGTTATACGTATCGCACAACAACATAAAAGGTTGGCATGCATTTCCTTCAGATGTTTACATGTATGGTTTTGATATATATCCTATTGGTTTCGTTTTGGATTTGACATTTGTGTCTTCACCATGAATCCGATGATTGCAGGATACTTGACGGAGTTTTGTTTTTGGGTTATCTTCTCATTGTTCATGCGCAAGCATTGAGCTACGATGCGTTTTATCTATTGATGATTTCGGAGCCCCGACGACTTGGACTTTTACTGAAATGTTTTAGTATTTGAGGGGTTCAAATTTAAATTGGGGGACTGAATTTCTTTAAGGGGAGAAGACTGTAATATTTCAGAAAAATAAAATAGTATTTTTGAGAATTTTTATAATTTAATAATATTATATTGAATAATTTAATAAGGCGGTATAATTAAATACAGATAAATTGGGAAAAATTTGGAAATTATAGAAATTTCTGAAATGAGGGTGTTTTATATGATTTATGCAAATTATAAGTTTTTATGATTTATTATACACTATTTTAATGCTAATCGCGATTAAATATTGCTAATCGCGCATTAAGCGTGTTTTGTGCACATGACATGCACATGTCATTTTTAGATTTTTTACATTTTTCCTAGCATGGATTTTCTCCATTTTAAACCATGTTTTGGTTTAAATGAAATGAGAAGAGAAAAGATAACCAAGAAAAGAAAAGAAAAGGAAAATGAATATAGAAAAAGGGTATGGGCATGAGAGAGAGTGTGAGGGGTCATCTTTAACCAAGGGCCCTTGTAAATCATTCATCATCTTCATCATCTCTCCTTTCCCTCCTCTCAAGGCTGCTGCCCTCTCCTTCATCCCCTCTCCACCTCCTCAAAACACCATGAAAAACTCCTCAAAACTCCATCTCCCTTTCAACAAAAATGTGCACAAGCCTTTTAGCAACATTTTGGACCAAGAAAAATCGGATTTTGGAGACTTGGGGCAACTCAAGAATTTTCTTGAGTTGCCAAATGAGGTATTTTCTTAACCATTATCATAGTATTACCATTGCTTTTACATCAATGCATGTTTAGAAGTGGTATTGTGATGTTTAGCGAGGTTTGGAAATTCCAAGTTAAGGTTTGAGGAATTTTGAATTAGGATTATGTAATTGAGATTAGTAGAGCTTATACAACCCCTTTAGTGATAGAATATTTGACTAAAACATAAACTTAAACCCTAAAACATAAACTTAGAAACCCCGATATCGGAGAATTATGGATTCTGTGAGGGTATATTCGTATCTGCTATGACCCGGGGCATCTGAAAAATATTTAGCGAAGACTGAGAGATGTGCAGGAAACCTAGAACCTATACCCGAGACCATATACTCATGTTTAGGCCGCAATTTTACTCATTTTGGCCGCAATTTACTGCCTTGGTACTTTTGAATTGTCCCGTGCTTGGTCCACGGCTTCATTTTAGGCAATTTAGAACTACCTCATATGCAGAATTTGCTAATTTCACCTGAAACAAAATCTGGAAGTGTTTTACGAAATTTTTGAATTCATTTTGCGGCTTTTAATGACTTGGAATTTAGTATTTGATATTGTGTTTCCGTCGTGTGGCATTTGAACGCCATCGACTAGGGTGATTGGTCGGGTTTTGCATGCGAAGTTATAGGTTTTGACCTATGGGCGAAACGTGTGCCATTTTGGATTTCCGACTTGGTTTTAATACGCGTTTGCGATTGTATATTGGTTGTAGGTACCCCAAATAGGCTTTGATACGACGAGGATGAGCACGGCGTCATCGACTCCAGCAAGCGAAGAGCAAGGTGAGTAGATATATATCTATGGGGGAAGTCGGGTGGATGGTGTATAGCACCCCCGCAGTTCGTAATATAACTTATATATAAATGGATATATATGTGGTTTATGATACGTGGATGATTATCAAGATAAGATTATGTGTTCATGGTTTAGTTTAGGGTAATTAGAAGTAAACGATCATAGCTTCTTAGTCGCGAACCGTAGAAAAGGTTTACACCCACACGCACACATGCACTTGCATACTTTTATTTGCATGTGCGTGTATGGGGATATGTGTATATATATACATATACACACATGGGTATGGGACTATGTATATATATATATATATATATATATATATATATATATATATATATACGTATACATATACACGGATTATGAGGATAGTACTTGGGATTGGAGATGAGTCGATGAGATTGGGCTTGAGGCCGTGAGATCGGTGATGTGATAGGATTCGTATTTGAGATACGACATGATGTTTTAGCGGGTCCTTCCAACATGGTGTTTTCATACACATGCTTGCATATACATAGATGGTATCAGTATTGTACTAGACGTAGATCAGTACCCTGGATCATGATATTTGATAAAGAGAATACCAGATGAATAATGTGATGAATGTGATATTTGTCCCGTACCCAGATTTGGGATATCGTGCGACGGATTTACGTATGAGCTTTATATTGATGATAGATCCGCACTCTTGACTTGAGTATGTCATATTATAGATATTGTATCGTATGTTATACTATTGAGGCGGGATCACCGACTATTATATATATATATATATATATATATATATATGTATATATATATGTAAGTATCGACTCAGATGTTAGGCGGTTTCCTTACCTTTCGATCAGCCTGTTCAGTTCAGTTCGGTAGTTTACTTGTAAATGATAGATTAGACTCGAGTCATACCTATTTCAAAACTAACGAATCGTGTATATTTTAAAGACAGGCCAAGGGATTCTATGGATATTTCAAGGACATATCTTTTCTTAAAAACACAGTAGCCCTTATTTTCAAAACACCACGATTCGTATTATTTCAAATGGAAAAACTGTATGACTCATATTTATATAAATGCATTTTCGTTATCATTGTGTTTGTTATTCAGCTCCCGCATATTATTGTTGCTCGCATCGCATTTCATGCTTATATTGTCCTTTCATATGCCATTATTGAGATCATGCTGTCAGGACACCAGCACCATTACGGATGATGCGTATGTTCCGCATACACTTTACTTGCCGGCTCACACACATCATCATCGGTAATTGCCATGTCACGTACACTTTAGAGAATATTATTTCATTGACATAGCTTGTTAGCTGATAGTTTCAACATGATATTAATGTACTTGCCTTATATGCCAGTTTAGATATTGCAGTTATTACTTGCTACTTCATGCATATTATTATTCACTGTTATGCAGTATTATGGAGTTTTATGCCTATATTCACTGTTTACTTGCTATTGATGATTGGATTTCGTATTTTCATGAGATTCCTGGATTTGGGGGAAAACCGCAAGAATATATATAAACTTCTCTCTCTCTCTTTTTAGAATGAAAAGTGCGGTTTTCTCGTGATGTATGAGTCGTCCACCATGATGTTTTCTCGGTTATGAGATGGATTTCGAGACCCAATTCGAGGAGACATATGAACCGTCTCGGGTACATGGTGGACACGGTATGGTACCCCGGGGCAAGAGTGATTTCATGGTGGATGATGAGCCCGGCAGGGGCAGACTGCCTACCGGTGATTTTACCTGGCACGTCGAATATCCGGAGGATACCGTTCGTGGTCGAGTGATTGATGATATGGGCCGATCCGGATTGACGGAGCCCTAGATATTGAGATTTGAGACACTGATATTTTGAGATTTGAGACATTAAGGTATTGAGATTTGATGATACAGGCCAGTCCGGATAGCCGGAGCTTGAGATATTGGATATTAAGATTTATGTTTTGTGTTGATGTTAGACACTGATTTATATTGATTTATTGATGATATCTCATTTTAAATTACAGAAATCTCACTCATTTCATTACATTACATTCTTGCCTCATATATTTGATATATTGCTACCTGAGGCACCGACACGAGCACTTGGGATTGTACTTATGTATAGATGTTTACCCTTGCCACCTTTTCATGCTTTAGACTTATCATTTGAGATTATATATATTATTGATCGTATTGACCGAGGATTGTGTCATACGTACGATTTCTGCTCGGTGAAGTTTTCTACTCACGAGTTGCCAACTCACCCCCGTTGTGCCATAGTTTCTTGCAGGTTTTGCCATATAGGTTTCGTTACGGCTTTGCTGGCACACTGCTTCCTTTCCGGGTGATTTTGCTATGGTAGGTGGGTTCACTCATATCGTGACCACCCTTGTACTATATTTACATTGTTGTATCTAGAAATTCTATCAACCAAAACTTGTATATTTATTTCAAACTTAGAGACCTGTTGTATATTCTTTCGACCTTAGAGTCGCCCGTTGTATTATTATTATGGGTTTTCATGTTGTTTTTGAGTTTTCTTTCTGTTTTGATCCTCGCCCTTCGGCATTGTATATTATATTGCTTGTGTGGTTGTGACCATCGATTGACGAAGAGCTATCTCCCGTTTGGGGATGCCTTTTATCATTCATGTACATATTATTCATGTTGTACCTCGTTCGGGGCCAGTATTTACAAAGGGAACTCTGCCGAAATTTTCAGAAAAGACTTGGTGTTTTAAAAACGCATAATTCGGCTTATGCTATTTAAACCACTTTCTTTTAAACAAGCTTTCCTTCATTTATCTTTTAAATGGTTTTAGATTTCTGGGTTTTGGCTTACTTTAATTAGATGGGGTCCTATAGACTTTATATAATTCAAGGGTCAGTCACGTGCCATTTTGGGTCGTGACAGGTGGATTCGTGGTTATCCGTTTATGTACATTGTATATATTTTGTTGTATCTAGTACTCTCCATCTACCACCTTCATGTATTTGATTTAGAGACGAGTTGTGAGAATCGATGTTGTATTATTTTGTGCCTTGGGTCCCGTACTCGTGGGAGCCGGTTTGTTATGTAGTTTTACCTGCTTATGCTGTTTTCATTTATATTTCTTCTCTACGGCGTTGTATATATATGCTTGTGGTGTTTTTTCCGCCGTTGGGCGAGATTTTCTCCCTTTTGGGGTGCTTTATTTATATTCTATTTGTACCCGTTTCGGGACTAGGTTTTACAAGGGAGGTGCTGCCGAAATTTTTAAGAAAGAAACTTAACTTAAATATTTTCATTTGAGATTCCCAAAAGTTTTAACAATATTCTTATCACTTACTACCTTTGATGGTTTAGATTTCTGGGTTTTCGGCTTACTTGAATTGCCCTCGCTCATTGTCAGATGCCAATTTCGGGTCGTGACAATGAGCGAGGGCATCGGGGAATGATAAATAGAAAGTTGTCAAGGATACCAATTGTACTTTAATTCGGAGATTCTAAAATATTGATACAATTTAATCGTGTAAAATATGATAAGATTGTTTACTTTGTATTGTAACGGTGATATGATATATTTCCGTATTGTAAATTTTGTGTGGTATTATTTATGATCTTGTGATAAATTTATTGTAATTAAATACTCTGTTTATGAAACATTGTTCTTCCTTATTATTATTTTACAGCAGGGCAGGAAAATAATCTAAAAATACAGAAAAAATAAATATATACTATCGAATGTGAAAATGAGAAATTGGAGATAAATTTTTTGAAGGTTTTGGCTTTTTCAAGAGGATGAAAGAATTTCAAAATGTTGGGTTTTAGGGTCTTGGATTTGAAAATTATTGTTGGTTTTTAGTATTTGAGATGATAAAGTTAAGGAAAAGTAGATGAAATTTGAATAATGTGATGGGTTTCAAGGTTTTGGGATGTGAATGATAGGTAATTGAAGAAAATTTTGAAGAATGTTGTTTGGTATTAGGCGTAATAGTTTTAGTTGTGGAAGATGACTAATCGAATATAAAACTTGAAGGATGTTGTTGGGTTAAGGTTTTGAACGTGAGAGATTATAGAATTCTGTTGGGTTAGGAGTTTTGAATGTTAAATCGAGTATTTAGGGATTTAGGATTTTGAATGTAGAAGATAATAAAATGAAGAAGAATTATGAATTTTACGGTTATGGATGAAGAATTTAAGAAAGTAAAGTTGAAAATTTTGGATTTTAGAGTTTAGAGGTTGAAAAAAAAGCTATAATGAAAATTATGAATTTTAATAAGTTTTTCGAATATTTAATATTGTTTTAATAGACCGAAAACGTTTAGGAGGGTTAAACCATTGGGGTTGTAAGTAAGAAGTTTCACCTGAAAGGGCATGAGGGAAATAGTGACTTTAAGAGAAATATAGGTAATTATGGTAGTGGTTTTTTTTATTTTTCTTTTTCTGTGGAGGTAGGGGGTGTTTAAAGGAAAAAAAACTCTTTTAAAAACCAAAAAAATTATATGATTTTAAAGTCCTTTTGTTATTGAATAACACGGTTGCAAATTTAACGGTATAACGATTATAAAACATTTTCAATATTAGATTAAAGGAAAATAGTCTTTGTTGTCACTCTTCATGGTTTTGTTGGGCTGCCACTAAATTATTGGCTGTGTAGGTGAATACGCCTCTTAGTGGGCATGGACTTTAATCCCCTTTGGTTATATCACTATTGTTAAAACAGTAATTAATTGATTCCTCCACAAATTCATCAGTAATATCCCTGTGACATTAGTGGTTGCGGTTCCGGTGAAATGTGTCTTTGAAGTTTTTTGGTCAAATATGGATATCTACCGTTCATCTCCATATCAAATCAAGAGAATCGATGGCTCGGTTATTTATTTCCATTTCCAAATTCTTCGCTGATTTTGTATATCCCTTAAAAATAGTAAGTAAATAATCTTAGCCTTTGATATATTGATTTGTTATGGTGATGAAAGATGGATATCTATCTTTTACAAAAAATTTCAAAGTCTTCTTTCACCGAAACTATGTATTCATAGTAGTTATGTTGTGTACTTGTTCCTATTAATTGATGGATGTTATAAAGTTGAGGCCGGGAGTTTAAGAAAATAATATATTTTTCTAAAACATGTTCACTGGTCGATGTACTTTTTATTTGCTTATATTTTGGCTTATTTGAACTGGTTTTTGTAATTTATTCTTTCAAAAAGTCATGTCTGATGCATGCTAACAGCTTAAAAGCCTTTTTCATTGCAACATAACTCCAAAATTATGATGGAGAAATATAATTAATTATATATTCCTGGTACAATGTTACTTTTCTTATCATCCAAATATATAGTCTGGTCTATGTCTAATAAATAAGCAGATAAATCTAATGACATTATAATTTTAATATGTCATATATAGAATTTAATTTGATTGCTTTTTCCAATAAAGATGTACCTTTTTTGAGACACTAATTACAAGAGTTTCAATCCTCTTATGTGCCCACTCCTCTGTCAATCTAAGTCTTCGGATTTTTTCTCTCTTTAATCCTCACATGCATGGCCCTTTGTTTTCACTGATTTCACCCATTGAATTTGTAGAGCAAGAAGAAACAAAATGGGGACTATGAATCCTAGTCAAAATAGTGACCATGACAAGAAATCAAAACGGCTAGCATTTTTTTGCATAGAATTAACATGGCTAGCCAGTAGGCCTGATCCATGCCAATTTGCCTCACAACTCGCCTGACTCGTGTGTTAGGCGAGGGGGAGCCCGATTCGTCTCGTTGGGTAAACGGGGCCAGACGAGTTGAAGCAAGAACGGTTATAGCCCGTCTAGATGAGCCGGGTTTGGTGAGTTAGACAACTTTGTATTTTTTAAGAAATAAAAAATTTATAAAATTGCAAATATAGATAAAAAATGGAAAACATAAGTAAAAAAAATTCTTTAAAATTAACCATATTTTATGCAAAATTTTATAACATGGTTTGTTTGTTTTTGTTAGAGACCGGAAACGAGTCAACTTGTGAGTTATACGAGGCAATTCGTGAGTTAAACGAGGCGGATGAGTTGACTCGCAGCTTAAATGAGGCGAGGCGGTTTGATTCACGAGTCAGACGAAACAAGCGGATACGGGTCGACTTTAAAAAAATCACGAACCTGTCGGCTTCGACCAACTCGTTTAGACAAGACGAGTCAGAATCAACTTGTTGACTTGTCGAGTCAGCATACATCACAAACAACACCGGAAAATAAATTCACTCCTCATTTGTGAGGCCTTCTAGTTAGTTTTGAGCCATGAGGACATTGTACGGTTCACATCCTCTCCATTGCGTGGGGATAGAGAATCCAGTGGTTATTCTGAATCGTCGGACTGTATCCCACGGATATGAGATTTCAACACATAAGCAAAAAAAAATAAAAAAATAAAGCCACCCCCGTAACCGTGTTTTTACATGTGAAATGTCCCTTCCATTGCACCAAAACTCTGAAGTTTTGATGAGAGCTGAGAGAATATATTTTATATTTTAATACGCCACAGCAGGTCGAAGGACCTTTGGACCGAATGCTACGTTTTTGCGCAGCGGTATTTTTAATTTAATAAATCTATATTTAATACATGCCTAGTATGAATCGAACCTGGGTTGCTTTGATATCATTCTTAATGTGTCTACCACTGCACCACAACTTCAAAATTATGATGAGAGTTCAAGGCCTCTTCCCTTTGTCCTCCCCTCCATCATCTCCGGTCCACACCAATCCCCTCTTTCTCTCGCTCACCTAGCTCTTCATGTTATCATGGCAGCATCTACTAGATGGCGGAGGTAGGGATTTTATCATCTTATCCTTTTCCTTTTTCCTCTTTTAATCATCGTTTGCAAATCCCAAATAAAATCCCATTTTTCCTTCTCATCCATTACCAAACTCCCCATTCTTCATGAAAATTAATAAGGTAAATTGTCAAAAACCCCAATGAAGTTTTCCCGCTGACAAAAAATACCATGTCCCCCGAAGCGGCTGTCAATAACCCTTGAAAAAGTTTTTAGTTGTCAAAAAACCCTATGCATGCGGTATATATACAGTTGTCTGCTACATCTAAATTTTATGTGATATGTATGCAGCGTCTTACGGTATCTATGCAGTTGCTATGATAGACATGAGCTAATTAATATAGTACAGAACTATACAGATACCGCATGAAACTTTTTAAGGAGTTTCTAACAACTACTTCGGGACGAGGGCTTTTTGTAAGCGGAAAAACCTACTGAGGGGTTTTGAAAATTTACCAAAATTAATAATTTGCAAGCTTGTTATTACCATCTATAAACAAATCTTTATTTTCTTAATCTACTAGCAAATAAAAAAGGATTAGAATTTTATATTTATAAAGGAGATTGAGATCAATATAATCAAAACAGGAGATTGAGATTGAAGGAGATTAGCATCCAACAACATAGGGGAAAAAAGAATAATTGACATTAAAATTGATAGAAATATAAATGACCTATGTTATAGAGAGGGAAGAGGAGTGAGGGAAAGTAGGAGAAGAGGGTGGGGGTTTGGGACTGCTAGATTTTTGGGAGATTTGAGGAGAAAATGATCTCAAACCAAGACCCATGCCTTTTTACATTTAGTGCAGCCCATTTTGTATAAACAAAAATAAAAATGACCCTATTTCGTCCGATCTTTCCCGACAAAATAGGCCCATTTTTCGTATACCGATGGTCAAATATTTTTATCCCTACTCAAAAATAAATATATATTTTAAACCCAACATGGATTGTTTTGATTATCAAACAAAAAGACAGAGATAGTAATTTCTTAGCCCTCTTAGGAGAAATTCTTTTCCTACGAGGACCGAATATGCATAAAATAAAAAAATATAATTTACTCAAATAATCTTCCATGTCATTTATTGATATTAAAACCTTTTTACACTGCATCCTAAACACTTTATTCCTCCCAAACAACTTTCATAGACTTTTTATGAAAAGGAGTATCCATTCTCTTCATGTGAAGTTACAGATGATGAGGCGGAGAAGGACGAGGAGGATACACCCTTTTATCAGGAAATATTGCAGGCAACGCTACGCCGAGCATCTCGGGCGCTTCAACATGCTGAGGTGGACGACGATGAGGTGGAGGTGGACTGCGAGGCGGAGAAGGATGAGGAGGATGAACCCTTTTATCAGGCAATATTGCATGCAACGTTACGCCGAGCATTTCGGGCTCTTCAACATGCTGAGACGGAGGGGGATTAAGCTGCCATTCTGGAAAGAATTAGTCACTTCTGACAGTCTTGTCAAGGTGGCGTGCTAAAGTACCGAAGACCATCAAGCACATGAAGACAACAAGAACCAAAGTGTTCTCCATTTCTTATATTCTCTTCTTTTATTGTGGAGTGTTTTTATAGAAGAATTGGATAAGCTTAGGAATAATAACAATTATGACAACAAAATTTCCTAAAACAAGGGTCAACACGCCATTAGCTACGAAACAAAGATTCTATGAGTGAGAATTATGAACACGAGACAAAACTAATTACTCTTACTCTTCAGAAACGAAAGAGATAAAAAAATAGAAGAATTTAGACAAACTTTGGTTAAACACTTCTTTGGATTTTAGTGTTGAATATTTCCTCTCATAATAGCAATTGGACAATTTTTCATGATTTATGCCACGTGGCTGCCGTTGTCTGTTGTAACTTTAGCTCATAAATTCCTTTTTTGGCTTCCTCATATAATGAATTTAGAGTTTATACAAATTTTAACTCGTAGACTTTTCTAATAAGGTTCAGAAAAAATATGTGCTACCACTTCAATCCATGTATATAAAAAGGCAAATACATATCAGTAAACTATTAGTATGATGATTGGTTACAAAAGTGAGAAGGTTATGCATTTGTTATTCGGCGAAGGTAGGCAAATACATACCTGTAAACTATTAAATTTAAACTAAATATTCACCGAATATATTTTATTCGGCGGTCAACCGAACAAATTTCGAATCCGTTCTTTACAACATTGATGAGAGCTGGCCCTCCCTCCTTCTGAAGATATAAAATCTTGGCTTAAATTCCTATCACACTGCTCGTAAGAGTGGATGTATAAGGCAGGCTAGATCTATTTTGGTTAAATTACTGCTGGTTAATTAATTAGTTGTACACAATTCAGAAACTAATAGAAATTTTAATTTTCACATTGAGTGCTTTTATGTGTGTACCGCATAATCCTGAATCATCTCCTGGGAACACATTATGCTATCATACCTTAAATACCGTTGGTCTCTTGGTGATGCGTATAAAAGGCGAAAGAAGCATTTTCAAGGCTACAAGTATGAAGTATGCCTAAGTCATCGTATTATTCGTTCATTACACATATTCGAGTCATCATGCTTTTTTTTTCTTTGTATATTTTTTTCAAAATTATTTGATGTCCTTGACCATATCTCCTTTCAGGAGTTATCTGTACAGTTTGATTCGATCTCTTTTTGCTCGTGTCGATCTGAAACTCAGAATTTGGCAACGAGCTAGCACCTTCTCCTTGAATAGATGATGGATATAAACATGGTCTCATCAACTTCATGTTCTCTTTAATTTTCTCTTGTTCCGATATACTTTAATTTATCTTCCTCACAAGAAAATAGATACTTTAAGTTATTAATGGCCAGATATATCATTCAAGAATGCTACTCAGCATGCGAAGGATTGGGCAAAACCTTCGCACACCTGGGATTTCGATGCATAAATTGCTTATTATTTTACACAAGAGATTATAAAGATTTGGTGTTAAATTTCATGCAAGACCATGTAATCATAATTGTTGTTATTTGTGTATATAGGAGAAGTTTGTACATTATGGAGGATATAAGCGAGGGCATTGGTGAATGATAAACTGAAAGTTGTCAAGGATGCCAATAGTACTTTAATTCGGAGATTCTAAAATATTGATACAATTTAATCATGTAAAATATGATAAGATTGTACGTTGTATTGTATACAATGGTGATATGATATATTTCCATATTGTAAATTTTGTGTGGTATTAGTTATGATCTTGTGATAAATTTATTGTAATTAAATACTCTGTTTATGAAACATTGTTCTTCCTTATTTTTATTTTATAGCAGGGCAGGAAAATAATCGAAATATCCAAAAAATAAATAAATATATATATACTATTGAATGTGAAATGAGAAATTGGAGATAAATTGTTGAAGGGTTTGGCCTTTTGAAGAGGATGAAAGAAATTCAAAATGTTGGGTTTTAGGGTCTTGGATTTGAAAATTATTGTTGGCTATTTATTATTTGAGATGATAAAGTTAAGGAAAAGAAGATGAAATTTGAATAATGTGATGGGTTTCAAGGTTTTGGGATGTGAATGATAGGTAATTGAAGAAAATTTTGAAGAATGTTGTTTGTTTTTGGCGTATTAGTTGTGGAAGTTGAGTAATCGAATATAAAACTTGAAGGATGTTGTTGGGTTAAGGTTTTGAACGTGAGAGATCATAGAATTCTGTTGGGCTTGGAGTTTTGAATGTTAAATTGAGTATTTAGGGATTATGGATTTTGAATGTAGAAGATAATAAAATGACGAACAATTATGAATGTTAGGGTTATGGATGAAGAATTTAAGAAAGTAAAGTTGAAAATTTTGGATTTTAGAGTTTGGAGGTTGAAGATAAAGTTATAATGAAAATTATGATTTTTAATAAGTTTTTCGAATATTAAACGTTTACGAGGGTTAAACCATTGGGGTTGTGATAGATCTTTGGATCTCCTTCATATGTTATCTTCCATTGATCTGCTGCGAGCGCTGATGGACGACTGAGATTGAGTTGGAGGGTTGCCTCCTGGAGCGTGTGGATCTCAATGGGTTTTGTGTGGTTGAGGCCGAGCTACCTGCAAAGAAGTCCCGGAGTGGTTGTGCCACCGAGAACCCTCCGACGATCAAGTTAGACGGGGTATTTTGGCAGAGTAACGGCCTATTGGAGTAAAAATGGCTTACATGAGTGGTCTGTGAGTGGTGTTTATATAGTGGCAGCAATGGGCAGACGGGCGCGAGATTCACGCCGACCGTTACGCCCCTGGCATCACGCCCGCGTGATAGGAGGGATCCCCCATTAATGACGAGACAGGTTCATTAATATGGGATCGTGATGGCCTGGAACGCGGGATCATGGGCAGCGGATATCTCGCGCCTGGCGAGATTCACGGAGCCATGGTGGAGGCGCCTGTGATTGGCCCTGTGGGTCGGTGGGTGAGACCGAGGAAGATGAGCTCGGCGGGAGGCTCGGGAACGAGCGCGGGGCCGAGGCATCTTGGTTTTGTGACAGCTCGGAGATGAGCTGAGTGGTGGTCTGGTTGGCCACCGAAGGTTGGGAACATCCCCGGGTCGGAGGCCCGGGATGTGTTTCCAACGTAACTTTCTTGATCCTCTGGGATACGTCATCTGCCACGTGTCATGATCTAGGGAGTCACCGATATCAAGCATCATCAGGTTATAAGTAAAAAGTTTCACAGGAAGAGGCCCCGGGTGCGCTTTACTGCCTTGTTCGAGGCTGAGGAGGTTTGAAGAACCTATCGCCCTTAGCGTCCTCCAGCAGTACTGTCTGGGAGACATTGAGCGGGGTGTACTCCTGAAACTTCGGAAAGTAGGGCTTTGGCTGCTCAATCGTCTTTTTCTCTTCCCGCCCCCTTTTCTTCCGATCAACTTGTTCTGTCCGGGGCAGGTTGGCGTTCACCTCGAACTCAAGCTGGATCTCACATTCGGTCTAGGCCTTTACCTTGGCCATGGTCTTCGGTTGCGCTAATGCAAAGGAGCGAAGCCACTCCTTATGCCTAAGACCCGACCTGAGGGTCTTAATGACCGTCTCGTCCCGGTGTTCTGGGACCTCGAGGAGGGCGTTGTAGAAACGGGTGACGTACCCTTTGAATGATTCTTTGTCTCCGCGCTTTATGGTGAAGAGATGGTCGATAGTCCGCTTCTGTCGTCTGTTCTCGACGAAGTGGCCCAGGAATTGGGTGGCCAGCTCGTCGAAGGTAGAGATCGAGTGCGGTGCGAGTCCTCAGAACCGGTCTTCTCCAGAGCGGATGAGAGTGGCGGGGAAAGCGGGCATTGTGTGACGTCGGAACAGTCCTGGAAACTCATCCCGACCGTGAACGTGTCCAAATGGTCCTTCAGGTTGGAGAGTGAGACTTTCGGAGGCTTATTCCTGTAGGATACGTGGACAGCGAGTAGCTCTTTAGTGAAGGGCTTTATGGGCGAGTCGGCGGCATATTTAGCCCCGTCGCTTGAATGACGACCTTCCCGATGCATACCTTAGATCTTCTTTTCGAGGGCGTCGAGTCGGCCATGGTATCCTGATGATTCGGGACATTCGGATTTTTGGCCTCTGCTGCCGGAGACCGCTTCCTGGCCACGCCCTCGGTTCCGTTCGATGAGTCTCCTCAGGTCTCCGGGGGAGGTCGTCTTCGAGCTGTCGTAGAGAGTCCCGTGGGCGTGGCCCCGTTGAGGGAGGGTATGTCGGTCATGCCTGGGTGCAAGAGAACTGACCGACACCTCCTCGGGAGGGACAGGAGCGTGATGGGGCTCGGGGTGAGGCGCTCCGGCGTATGACCTTGGTGTTAAGCTGTGCGGCGTCCAGCGGTCATTGAATATGTTAGCCCGGGGGACCAGCGGCTACCGTGTTAGTTATGTATATGCCCTAGAGGCCATTATTGTACATATGATGTATATTGTAGTGGATGCTTGGATATATAGAGAGAGGACTTTATTGCTCGATATGATAGTATCCTATCTGGTTGCTCTTTATCTTAACATGTTGACTTGTACTGTGTAACTGTCTTGCTCTTACATGTTGATGAAGCCCTTAAGATATGTATTTGACTACTAGGACTATGATGCAGATCATACTAGTGGGGCCAGGGTGGTCCAAAAGTACATCCTATAATATATTCCTAGTCGAGGGTGTATCGAGACAGGGCGTCGATACTCCAGAGTAGACTAGCGTATACGCCTCTTGACCCATATGATGGGCGATGGATGATCCCACATCCATTGGTGTTTGACATCAAAGATGGTATACGGGGGCTCAGTGGAGACTGGGTACACTGAACGGACTCGCAGAGAACTCCTAGATGGTATTATACCTATCGTCAGATAGCAGTTCTCTGGTGACACTGGTGCAGGTTAGTCTGTTGACCCGAGATCGTCATAGAGTCTTGTGTGATTCCCACTGTGCTTTGGTTTCCACCTTACCACATTCATGAGAATGTGCAAAACGGTGGCTTTTGGGTACAATCCCGAATCACATGGAGCCAATGAGCGATAGGAAGGGTTTCATCTCTCCCGGTATTGGTGGGTGATGTTGCGCTGTGTTCGATTGGCTATAATTGGAAGTCCCTGGCCAGGGCTGACATGGAGATCTACTAGTAAGTGTTATCAGTAGTTTCTCGACCCGTTATGAGCCTCACATCGATATGACTTATCGGTTACTGAGGTCTAACGTTTACCATCCCTAGACTGGATATGCGACATATCAGACGAAGAGAACGGACTGTACGGTAGTGCTACTGAATGGATTCACAGGAGTGTGTGCAGACTTGCTTGTTGATATTTTGATCGCTCAATACCCGAGTGGTTGTTACGTTTTGCTTACTTCTTGCACCTTATGGGTGTTTGATATGATCATCACCCACTGCCGGCGTATTGACGAGTCTTTAGAGTCCTACACAGAGGTTTCCTGGCTCAGGCGAAACGGAGTAGGAGCACATATGTGATATGTGCGGAACTGAGATTGATACGCGTATGAGATACCGTATTCTATTCTTGTGATATATGATATCGGCCGGTTATATGTAATATAGCCGGGACATCGGATCAAGTGTTGATTCGATTAAATGATACATTTAATATTAGTCGGTTATATGTGATATAGCGGGATTATTGGATCAAGTATTGATTCGATAATTTAATGTATAATTATATATTTGATATATTAAATTACATTAACTAATATTTGCTAACATAACTATTTCATTTTCTCACTTTAGGGTACTTTTAACATATATGTGATATATGTTAATTGTATTCTTTTCTTTTGTTACTAAATTATATATATGTGATATGTATAATTGTAACATGCTAGGTTATACATGCAACTAGGGTTAATGAGATTCTCACCATGGATAGGATTAGGGTTAAATTTAATTATTTTAGTTAATTCTAAATTATGGATTAATATTGAGATATATCTTTGTCTTGACTGAGTCCACTCTTTAGATATTTACTATGATATTTATTAACCTAACCTTTAACCCTAGCCCATAGTTTATTCTCTACATGAATTGGCCATGACATATTCTTAACCCATGGTTGCATTTCTAACCTCATCAATAATTCATTCATCACTTGCTTCATCTTCTTCTTCCTCATTGCAAAAGCTTTCTAGCTTTTGATCTTGTGATGGAAGATTGTGAGAAAAAGAAAACTAAAGAGAGAAAAATTCCTACTTCATCATCCTTTTCTATACTAGCCATATAGATTAGTGTGTTAGTTTCACTAATCCCTAATTAGTGAAGAGATAGTTTGAGTCCGTGTTTCCTCGAAATAGATCATCTAGGATTTCGAAAACTATAAGCAAGGATGCATCATACGACTTGTGGAGCCTCTCAAGAGTCCGGGAGTTCATGGATCGCAGCGAAGGGACCACTACTCGGAGCTTATGAAGCGAAGGAACGGACTACAAAGGTTGTAATCCCTATCACTTAGAAGTAAAGTTGTTTGCTTTATCGATTCCGCATGATTCTATAGTTAAGAACCCAGGGTTAGGGTTAGATAGAACGGCAAGAATTTGAAATTGGCATGGACGATACCTCCCGAAACCTTGCTTCCGTGCAATACAACTCTACAGTGGTATCAAATCCAGGCTAGCGAATTGGACGGATATAGTTAGATTAAGAAACCGAAACGAATCCGAAACTTGAAACCATATAACCTAGTTTCTGTGGATTTTCAATGGTGTCAAAATTTTTTAAAACAACTGCAGAGTGTTATATGTGATATAACATGAACACCGTCAAAATTTGAAGCTATTTGGCCATGAAGTGGCCGACCACAATGCATGAAAAACTGAGCTCCTCGGTCCAATTTTTGAATTTGGGCTTCAAATTTTCAGGGTGTTCTTGTCTCTGGGTTTTAAGGTTTCAGGTGTTGTTTGGTTTTGCTAAAATTGCATGTGATATTAATTTTCTGCATAGGCAACTCAGACTGTTTCATATTCGTAATTCTAGTTATGTTTCGGGTATTTTAGACCATGTTAAAAAATTCGAATGGATATCAATAACTCACTTTTTCCCTTGCATGAAATTTTTCCAAGTGTTGGATTTTTCCTTAGTTTAAAACTTTCAGAAAATCATGCAAGCGATTCTGTGGACTCTCTAGAAGAACGAAACCTTAACTCGATTATGTGACCGTCAGAACCACCACTAAACCCTAGGTTTTGTGGAAGTTCAGCGGTACCACGTGTGAGGCATTGGTTGACCCTTCTACGGCTGGTTCATAGGAGCTATGGCATGTTCTGGGACCTTTTGAATTCCGCTCAAGTGTTGAGCTATTTCTAAAATTTTGGGTGTTTGTTTATTCGATCGGAAAGTTTAACATTGTCTAGTTATCTGTAATGTGATACAATATGTGGAATTCATATAGTTAGGCATGAAATCCGTAATATGTGATATCTCGGATTTATGATGTCTAAGGTAATCGTGGATTCCAAATGTTGTTGTTTTTCACTTTTTTTCTGCGACTGTATGTGTAATATGTTGTGTATCACCGATTTCGTTACTATACATCAACGACAATTGGGATACGCATATTTACTTACGTTGATGATATGTGATGTTATGTGTTACAGTGATATATTATATTGGATCGCCGTGTTTTGAATAGCTGGGGGTTTTATGTGAGAACAGAGTTTTTATTTTCATTCATGTAAAATTCATTGTATATAATATTCTTTTATTGGGGCACTTCTAGGTTGAGGATGATGTCACCATTGTATATTATTTACATTTCCGCTTTAGGATAGACCCAAGGAGGAAAGCACAAGCAACCGGGTTCTGGGTCCAGTGGGAGGCCATCTCGAGGAGTCGAGACCGGGTCTCCTATCCCTAGAATAGTGTAGGGTTCCTAGGCACCCTAATGAGGTCTCACAAGGCATCAACCATGCCAATTTCGAAAAATCTAGGTGCCGAGAAACCCTAATACGGACCATTGGCTAGAAATCTAGGCGAAAAACAATCTAGTTAACAACTTAACTAATGGGATATCGGAAATACAACCTTTGTAGATCCGGTGCTCCACCTCCATAGCTCCGCAACGAAGTCGTCTCCGCTGTCCAAAAGGAATCCGGGCTCTAGAGTCGGCTTCGTCGGAGAAAAAGCGAGCTAGGTCGTCGATGTCCATGCCGAAGATGATCTACGTCGAGGCATTAGTAAATCAAGCTCCGCCTTCACCAAGCCATGAAAACTTGTGAAGGAAACACACTCTACTACATGGCAAGAGGTAGAGGATGAGAAAATAGGAAGTGGGTAGACTTTAGAATTGGATTTCTCACTCATTTTCATCAATCACCATTGATGGACCTTAGGTTTTCTTCTTGAGTTGAAGGAAGAAGAAGAAGAATATTATGATAAGAATTATATTTTATAAGAAAAGAAAAACCATCCTTATCATAATAGTAACCATGGTTTAATGTAGAGAATTGATCATGGTTAGTGAATCGTTAGGTTTTAACAAGATGACAAAATGGTTGCAATGGTCAAAGTATTCAAGAAGCTTCATGAATGAAACAAAAATGCCACCATTTTATCATGCAATTTTTTTTCTTTTCCAAAAAGAAATAAACAAATGAATAAAATGAATAATCAAATAGTAAACCCTAACCATTGCATTAACCAAGGTTTAATTCTATACACTTAACAAAAAGGGCATGCACCATCAAACATGATACAAGCAAGTGCACAAATCATATCGCATATGAAATGTGCACACCCGAGTGAGAAAATCCATTTAAAGTGAACCGATACTAGTTAATGCAAAGTAATATATCAAATATATAATTATGCATTAAATCATTAAATCAACACTTGATTTAATGATCCGGTCATATCGCATATAACCGACTAATATCAACAGAAACAACTTATTGAATCAACACTTGATCTGATAACCCGGCTATGTCGCATATAACCGATCAATGTCACATATCGCGAGAATCGAATACAGTATCACATACTGGTATCATTCTCGGTCCCGCACATATCTCATATGCGCTCCTATTTCGTTTCGCTTGAGCCAGGAAACCTCTGTGTAGGACTCTAAAGACTCGTCAATACGCCGGCAGTGGATGATGATCATATCAAACACCCACAAGCCGCAAGCGGTCTGCTAAACGTAACGGCCACCCGGGTATTGAGCGATCAGAAGATCGACGAGCAAGCCCGCTCACACTCCAGTGAATCCAACCAGCAACACTACCGTACAGTCCGGTCTGATCGTCTGATATGTCGCATATCTCGCCTAGGGGTGGTAAACGTCAGACCCCAATAGCTCGATAAGTCCTGTCGATATGAGGTTTATAACTGTTCGAGAAACTACTGGTAACACTTACCAGTAAATCTCAGCAACCCTGGCCAGGGATTTCCTGTTATAGCCAATCGAACACAGTGCAACATCAACTCCCTATACCGGGAGAGACGAATCCCCTCCCATCGCTCATTGCCTCCATGTGACTCGGGACTGTACCCAAAAACCACCGTTTTGCATGCCCTCTTGGACGTGGTAAGATGGAAATCAAAGCACGGTGGGAACCACACAAGACTCTATGACGATCTCGGGTCAACAGACTACTCTGTACCAGTGTCACCAGAGAACTGCCATCTGACGTGAGGTATAATACCATCTGGGAGTTCTCGGCGAGTCCGTCCAGTGTACCCAGTCTCTACTGAGCACCCGTATATCATCTCTGATGTCAAACACCAATGGATATGGGATCATCCATCGCCCATCTGTATGGGTCGAGAAGGTACACGCTAGTCTACTCTGGTATATCGATGCCCCATCTCGATACACCCACGACTAGGGACTTTGAAGGATGTACTTATAGACTATCTGTCCCCACTAGTATGATCTGCATCATAGTCCAGGTAGTCAAGCACACATCCTAAGGGCTTTACCAACATGTAACAGAGAGACAATCAGTATACACGTTAAGGTAAAAATCAACCAGATAGCATACTATCATGTCGAGCAAGAAAGTCCTCCCTATATATGTCCCAGCATCCACTACAATATACATCCTATGTACAGTAATGGCCTCTAGGGCATACATATAACTAACAATCTCCCACTTGCACTAGGGCCATCTGTAGCAGTGGTTGTAGTATCTCATACCCAACCATCCCATAAAAATCTCTCTCTGGGAACAGGCCTTTGTGAGTGGATCCGCTGTGTTGTCCTCTGAATCTACTCTCCTAACCTCGATCTCCCTGGAGATCAACCATCTCCATGATCAAGTGATACTGCCTTTAGAATATGTCTGGATCACTGATGGGACCTGCGTTCCTTGGCATAAGCCACAACTCCATTGTCTCACAATGGCAGGAACGAAGTTCATCTCATGAACTAATATACACCCAAACAGTCTCTTTGGTAGCATCTTAAGTAGCGATGTATCGAGCCTTTATCGTCTAGTATGCCACGGTATCTAGCTTGGAACTCTTCCAACATACCGTCCCTGTACTGAGGGTAAAGACAATGCCTGCGACTGACATTCAGTCGTCTTTATCACCCTGGAACACTTCAAGTGATTCCCCCCAGGATCAATTGATACTATCTCACTACAACTAGTGAGTATCTAACATCCATTTAGATCTATCTCATAGATCCAAAATCCAGGATTTAGGAGGTATCACTTTGATCCTATATGGAGAATCATTGTGATAAGCGGAGATTGACCGAGCGTAGCATAGGAAACTCCTTCCCTATCAAGAGCATGACATCCACGTACTCTACGAGGATCACCACCATACTCCCTACTACCTTTTTGTATATACAAGGTTCATCTACCATTTTGATGATGTCAAACTCTTTGACTAATTCATCAAAACAGACGTTCTAACTCCGCGATGCCTGCTTTATCCTATAAAGCATCTTGTACACGTTTCCGCTGCTCCCACTGTTTACGAAGCCCTCTGGCTGTGTACTTACAGACGCTCTCTTCTAAAACATCATTTAGAAAAGCTGTCATGACACCCAACCGCCAGATATCGTAGTCATGGTATGTAGCCATAGCAAGTAGGATCTGGATGGACTTAAGCATAGGCACTTGAAAAGGTTTCATCATAATCCACGCCTGGTCGATGACGAAAACCTTTAACAAGTCTAGCTTTGAAAGTCTCAACTTTTCCATGTACACCAAGTAATCTTCTCAAGATATACTTGCTCCTGATGGGGATTTAACCCTTCAGATATAGCAACCAAAGTCCATACTTTGTTGGTGTATAAGGATTCCATCTCAGATCGCTAAGCATCCAGCCATTCTTATAGAGTCTTACTCCTGATGGCCAGCTCGAAACTAGTTGGGTCATCATCTCATGATGCATTCCTCGCTCCCACTGTCATAGAGAAACCGAAGTATCTCTCAGGTGGGTGAGGAACCCTACTAGATCGGCGGAGAGGCTGAGGTTCGTTGGCATCTACTGAATCCTTTAGTTCTTTCAAATCATCTGCTGTAATTTGCATAGCTGGAACCTTTCCAGTTTTACATAACAGACTTTGCCTCGAGCTTGTCCAGATTTTGCTTTTAGACATAGGCCGGACAACCCCAAATCTTAACTGACTTAAGACATGGGCTCTTCCTATACCATATCTCATATGGAGTGGTAGGCATTTGATTTGATTGGAACCCAATTCAATAGGTATGCAGCTTCTCAAGTGCATAACCTCCAAAAAGGAAACAGGTAACTCAGTAGTACTCATCATAGAGCACACCTTATCATATAGGGTACAATTGCTCCGCCCCGATATACCATCGTGCTATGGTGTATACGGAGGAGTAATACTGAGAGAGAATCTCATTCTCCTTTAGAATAGTCCAGGATTTCCGTGCTCAAGTATTCTCCTCCTTGATCACATCAAAGGACATAATACTTATACCCGTATTTTGGTTCTCTACTTCTAAGTTATATTCTGTGAATATCTCAAAAGGTTCGGACTTGTGTTTCAACAGGAACATATGTCTGAATCTAAAGAGATCATCAGAGAACGTAATGAAGTACAAAGAACCGGTCCTGGCATGTGTAGACAGGGGACCTACATACATCAACATGTATCATCCCAAGAGTTCATTAACTCTTTCTCTGTTTCCAAAAAACAGAGCTGGTGTCATTATATCTTTGTGACATGACTGGCAAGTTTCACAAGACGCAAATTCAAACTGATTTAAATATGCATCTAAATGTAACTTAGCTAGTCGGGTCGCATTGATATGACCTAGTCTACAATACCTCAAGAAGGATCCGTTCATTTCTGAACTCTTCCTCTTATGTCTGTTCCATATACTAAGAACTGTAGTTTGATTTAGAACATCAACGCTTTTAGATAACGTGCCTGAACCGATCAACTTTTGATATAGGAAATGTTCAAAACATTATCCAACAATACAAAATTTTATCATTTCTTTACTAATAAAGAGATTGATATGATTTTGTATATCAGGTTCGGTATCTAATAACATTCGTTCAGAATCAATGTATTGGTAATACAGGGTGACAGTGACCAACAGACTTGGCTGCAACACTTGCCCCGTTTTCTGCCTCATGAAACTTATCACCCGTTCTCAGTTCTCTACCTATCTCTAGCCCTATGTAACAGATTACATACATGGGATCCTGATCTGGTATCACATACCCAGGACGTAGAGGATACTGAGAAACAGTTCTCTGTAATGAACACACCCGAAGATGATGCATCATCATGCACTCTCTTCGTTTGGGCGGCACGGGAATTCTGGTAATCCCCTATTTCCTGCTCTGTCTTATAACAATTATAAGTTGGAGCGGGACCAACATTCCCCAGCTCAGTATAACAAGCGGGTTCGGTCAATGTTCTGTATTATTATCTTGATTAAGGCGTGATATGGTCGCTACCAGGAGAGAGAGAGAAGAAAACACTCAGCGTGCGCTCTTGCAAGAATAGATTGGTTATTATTTTATCTAATCAGGATGGCTCCCACTGCTTTTTATCAAATCTTCCTTCAAACCCTAAAAGGAAAGACTAGCCGGGATTAATTACACACTACAAGTTCGCCAATCTTTCAGCCAGGCCAGTGTCGGTACTTTGAGGGAGGTCCCCCGTGCTTTCGCACGAACCTAATTACTGTAAACCTCGTTTTCCCAGAGGCGTAACCCCGTTGACACCTTTCTAGACACCTACTTGATCGGCTAATTGTAATGTATAAAACTCTCCTAGGAGTAACTCTTACTCGCAGCGGGTATCGGGATCCAACTATCTCATAGAAGGTATGCAATCTCATTGCAAATCTCAACACTTGAAATTCCCGATAATATTTTGCCCCTAGCGTCCTATGACCTTGACGGAGGTCAACAAACCATAGGCTACTAGTCAAGTTCAACCCGTCATTTCTTGATCGAATTAAACCCACCCGCACGACCCTTGACGGAGGTCAACAAGGCCGCACGACTACCCTAACTCAATCTGCATCATATGCATAAACAGATAAATACTAGTTAGCTACCGCACACTACGCCTTGACGGAGGTCAACAAACGTAGAACGAATACTAAATAGGACTTATCTGAAATGACGGAGGGCTACGACAGGTTTTTCTGAAAACCTATTGCGTAATGAACTTGATATCGTTGTAGAATCAAATGATTTTAAAATGGAGTGTTTTTTAGGCTTTTCTAGTTTTGCTAAAGGAGTCACTCCCGGTGAAGGGATCGTCGGTCCTTTCCTCGTCGAATGAGGTGCGGGATATATCATATATATCACTGTGCAAAGCAAAAAACTCTTAAAAGCAATCAAAAGACAAACCGAGTGTGTAGCATCTGCCAGTTATTGCTAAAGGAGTCACTCCCGGTGAAGGGATCTCGGTCCTTTCCTTATCGAATAAGGTGTAGGATATATCATATATACCTCTGTGCAAAGCAAGAACTGTAGCTACCTGTTTTATTTTGAAATTCGATTCTACAACATCTTAGGTTTCTTTTATTTCATTAATCTCATTAATGAAGTCCCATCATTTAAGTACCTAAACATCACAGATAAATACGACGTACACTTATGCCATCCGCATTCGCCTCGATGTCCCCTCGTGCACCGTTAGGTTAGGTGACTAACGGCAGAGCGGGGCAGGGCTAGCGCGGGTGTAAAACATAAGTAACGCCTATATAATATATCATATATACTATATACTGTATCTATCACAGAACATCACATGATCTCATCACAGATAAATCACAGCAGAAGAAACATATGAAATATTGGATATACTAGGACGTCCGTGTTTTCAATACGAGCCAGTATAAAACATGGATTCCACAGTCGCGATGAATAGCCAAACCCACACCCCTAGACCCCTACGAGAGCGGCAAGCAACCCTACCAATTCTGGAGTTAGGAGACCCGGACTCGACTCCTCGAGTTGGTCTCCCACTGGACTCCAGAACCCGGTTACTTGTGCCCTCCTCCTTGGGTCTATCCTAGTGCGGAAAAGTAAATAATATACAAACGGTGACAACTTCCGCAACCTGGAAGCGCCCCAATAAAAGAATATTACATACAAGTTTTTACATGAATGAAAATGAAAAACACTCATCTCATATAAAAACCCCCGGCTATTCAAAAACACGACGATCCAATATAACATATCCAGCAACACATAACATCACATGTCATCAACGTAAGTAAATATGTCCATTCCAATTGTCGTTGACATATAGCAACGAAACCGGCGATATCACATATTACACTTACGGTCACAGAAAAGAAAGTGTAAAACTACAACAGTTGGAATCCGCAACCACCTCAGACATCGCATGCCTGACCAAATGAATTACTTAGACATCGCATGCCTAACAATTATAAACCCCGCATTTTAGTCTCATTATCGAAAACTCTTTTCAATATCAAGTCGGGTAATTCAACAAGATTCCCGACATCCTGATCGAATGCTCGTCGCAAACTTCAGTAGATGGCCGCACCCCCGACGCCGTCGACGAAGTGCACCAAGGCCGAACACCGCTACCGCGAGCACCCGAACGGATGCTTTCGGCGACGGGGTTCTCCTACAGTCACTTGGTCGGGGCTATGGAGTGAGGCTGTCTATTAAGTTTAACCGGCGAGTATCCGCGTACGCTACGTGATTGCGACGGACTTTTGATCACATCAAAATTCCGTGGCAACCGATCAAGTGAGACTAAACTGCTACGTTTATAACATTCATTCAGTTATCTCATAACTTTTGTGAATTCCAATTATTGTATCCCATTCCAGATAAACAGAAAATGTTAAACTTTTCGATCGAACAGTCAAACACCCAAGTTTTCCCGATACAGCTCAATACATGGAATAAGTCTAACAACATTCCGTTCGTGCCTCAGTACCAACGGTCCAGCCGTAGAAGGGTCAAGCCAACGCCTCACATGTGGCACGCCGTACTGCCCCAAACCCGAAAGTTCAAAGGGCAGTTCAAGACGGTCACATAATCGAGTTAAGGTTTGTTGTCTTCTAGAGGGTCCATCGCATTACTTGCACTACTTAGAACGTCGTTAAACTACGGAAAAATCCAACACTTGGAAATTTCCCGACAGGGGAAAAATTGGGTATTTATATCCGGTCGAACTTTTTAACATATTCTAAAAAATTACCCGGAAAGCCACACAGACAAAATTTGATACTCCGATCGAAACACCGAATCCCCAAAACAACCCAGGAAAACTCTTCTGTAGAGTCACAATAAAAATAGCCCAGAAAATACAGCATTATATTATGTGAGTTACTGTGCAGAAATTATTAAACAATGGAACAGGAAGGCCGCGGAACCGCCGCACCATGCATAGCACGTGTCGCGGTTCCGCGCTGGAAAAGTTGATTCAGGTCCTCGTATTTCACAGTAATTCAAATAACACCCTGCTTATTTTTCTGCATATTTTTAATTTCGAAAAATCCACAATTTTCAAAAAAGGACAGAGAGCATGTTAGAAGTGGGTTTTCGGGTTCGTTCGGACTTCAAACTCCGTCTGGACTTCGCCTAAGGCTCTAGCTAGGCTCTGATACCACTGTAGGGTTCCTAGGCACCCTAATGAGGTCTCACAAGGCATCAACCATGCCAATTTCAAAAAATCTAGGTGCCGAGAAACCCTAATACGGACCGTTGGCTAGAAATCTAGGCGAAAAACAATCTAGTTAACAACTTAACTAATGGGATATCGGAAATACAACCTTTGTAGATCCGGTGCTCCACCTCCATAGCTCCGCAACGAAGTCGTCTCCGCTGTCCAAAAGGAATCCAGGCTCTAGAGTCGGCTTCGTCGGAGAAAAAGCGAGCTAGGTCGTCGATGTCCATGCCGAAGATGATCTACGTCGAGGCATCGCTAAATCAAGCTCCGCCTTCACCAAGCCATGAAAACTTATGAAGGAAACACACTCTACTACATGGCAAGAGGTAGAGGATGAGAAAATAGGAAGTGGGTAGACTTTAGAATTGGATTTCTCACTCATTTGCATCAATCACCATTGATGGACCTTAGGTTTTCTTCTTGAGTTGAAGGAAGAAGAAGAAGAATATTATGATAAGAATTATATTTTATAAGAAAAGAAAAACCATCCTTATCATAATAGTAACCATGGTTTAATGTAGAGAATTGATCATGGTTAGTGAATGGTTAGGTTTTAACAAGATGACAAAATGGTTGCAATGGTCAAAGTATTCATGAAGCTTCATGAATGAAACAAAAATGCCATCATTTTATCATGCAATTTTTTTTCTTTTCCAAAAAGAAATAAACAAATGAATAAAATGAATAATCAAATAGTAAACCCTAACCATTCCATTAACCAAGGTTTAATTCTATACACTTAACAAAAAGGGCATGCACCATCAAATATGATACAAGCAAGTGCACAAATCATATCGCATATGAAATGTGCACACCCGAGTGAGAAAATCCATTTAAAGTGAACCGATACTAGTTAATGCAAAGTAATATATCAAATATATAATTATGAATTAAATCATTAATCATTAAATCAACACTTGATTTAATGATCCGGTCATATCGCATATAACCGACTAATATCAACAGTAACAACTTATCGAATCAACACTTGATCCGATAACCCGGCTATATCGCATATAACCGATCAATGTCACATATCGCGAGAATCGAATACAGTATCACATACTGGTATCATTCTCGGTCCCGCACTTATCTCATATGCGCTCCTATTTCGTTTCGCTTGAGCCAGGAAACCTCTGTGTAGGACTCTAAAGACTCGTCAATACGCCGGCAGCGGATGATGATCATATCAAACACCCACAAGCCGCAAGCGGTCTGCTAAACGTAACGGCCACCCGGGTATTGAGCGATCAGAAGATCGACGAGCAAGCCCGCTCACACTCCAGTGAATCCAACCAGCAACACTACCGTACAGTCCGGTCTGATCGTCTGATATGTCGCATATCTCGCCTAGGGGTGGTAAACGTCAGACTCCAATAGCTCGATAAGTCGTGTCGATATGAGGTCTATAACTGTTCGAGAAACTACTGGTAACACTTACCAGTAAATCTCAGCAACCCTGGCCAGGGATTTCCTGTTATAGCCAATCGAACACAGTGCAACATCAACTCCCTATACCGGGAGAGACGAATCCCCTCCCATCGCTCATTGCCTCCATGTGACTCGGGACTGTACCCAAAAACCACCGTTTTGCACGCCCTCTTGGACGTGGTAAGATGGAAATCAAAGCACAGTGGGAACCACACAAGACTCTATGACGATCTCGGGTCAACAGACTACTCTTTACCAGTGTCACCAGAGAACTGCCATCTGACGTGAGGTATAATACCATCTGGGAGTTCTCGGCGAGTCCGTCCAGTGTACCCAGTCTCTACCGAGCACCCGTATATCATCTCTGATGTCAAACACCAATGGATATGGGATCATCCATCGCCAATCTGTATGGGTCGAGAAGGTACACGCTAGTCTACTCTGGTATATCGATGCCCCGTCTCGATACACCCACGACTAGGGACTTTGAAGGATGTACTTATAGACTATCTGTCCCCACTAGTATGATCTGCATCATAGTCCAGGTAGTCAAGCACACATCCTAAAGGCTTTACCAACATGTAACAGAGTGACAATCAGTATACACGTTAAGGTAAAGATCAACCAGATAGCATACTATCATGTCGAGCAAGAAAGTCCTCCCTATATATGTCCCAGCATCCACTACAATATACATCCTATGTACAGTAATGGCCTCTAGGGCATACATATAACTAACAAATAGGTAGGGTTGTTTTCTACTCTCATAGGGGTCTAGGGATGTAGGTTTGGCAACTCATCATGATCGTGGAATCCGTGTTTTATACAGGCTCAAAATAAAACACGGACCTCCTAGTATATCCAATATTTCATATGTTATCTTCTGCTGCTGATATTCTGTGATGTGATCATTTTATATGCGTGTATATTTGATATATAATAAACGTTGCTTATGTTTTGCACCCGCGCTAGTCCCGCCCCGCTATGCCGTTAGTTAAGTAACCTAACGGTGCATAACGGGACTCTGTGTCGAATGCGGATGGCATAAGCGTACGTTGTATTTTCGTTTCTCCGTGATGCTTAGGAAGCATAATTGATGGGACGTCATTAATGAGATTAATGAAAGAAAAAGAAATCTAAAAGATGTTGTAGAATCAAATTTTCAAAAATGGTAGCTCTAGTTTTTGCTTTGCATAGCGGTATTCCTTGTAGAATATCCAGCACCTTATTCGATAAGAAAAGAGCCGAAATCCCTTCATCGAGAGTGACCTCTTTAGAGAAACTAGTAAAACCCTCAAAAACACTCCTTTTCAAAATCACTTGCTTCTATTACGATATCAAGTGCATTATGCAAAAGGTTTTCTGAAAAACCTGACGTAGCCCTCCGTCATTTTAGATAATTACTACTTAGTATTCGTGCTACGTTTTTTGACTATGTTAAGGCGTAGTGTGCGGTAGCTAATTAGTGTTTATCTACTAAAGCATGAGATATGATTGGATTAAGGTAGTCGTACGACTTTGTTGACTATGTTAAGGGTCGTGCTGGTGGGTTTAATTCACTCTGGAAATGACGGGTTGAATTTGGGTAGCGCTTATGATTTGTTGACTATGTTAAGGTCATAAGTTGCTAGGGGAAAAATATTATCGGGAATTTCAAGTGTTGAAATTTGCAATGAGATTGCATACCTTCTATGAGATAGTTGGATCCCGATACCCACTGCGAGTAAGAGTTACTCCTGGGAGAATTTTACAAATCACAATTAGCCGATCAAGTAGTAGTCTAGAAAGGTGTTAACGGGGTTATGCTTATGGGAAAACGAGGTTTATTTTAATTAGGTCCGTGCGAAAGCACGGGGAACCTCCCTCAAAGTACCAACACTTGCCTGGCTGAAAGATTGGCGAACTTGTAAGGTGTAATTAATCCTGGCTAGTCTTACCTTTTAGGGTTAGGAGGAAGATTTGATAAAAACAGTGGCAGCCATCCTGATTAGATAAGATAATAACCAATCTAATCTTGTAAGAGCATACGCTAAAGTATTTTCTTCTCTCTCTCTCTCTCCAGGTAGCGACTATGTCAGGCCTTAATCAATATAATAATATGGATGTATTGACCGAACCCGCTTGTTATACTGAGCAGGGAAACGTTGGTCCCGCTCCAACTTATAAATGTTATAAGTCCGAGCAGGAAATAGGGACATATCCGGATTGTCACGCCGCCCATAAGAAGAATAAGAATGTTGATGTATCTTTTTCATGTGTGTTTGTTATCGAGAACTGTTTCTCAGTTCACTCTATGTCCTGGGTATTCGATACCGGATCAGGATCCCACATACGTAATATGTTGCATGGGCTTAGGAAAAGTAGAGAACTGGAAGAGGGTGATCATTCCGTAAGAGTAGGGAATGGTGCATATGTTGCAGCCAAAGCAGTTGGTGAATATCATCTTGTATTACCAAATGGTAATACATTGATTCTGAACGAATGCTATTACATTCCGACCCTGATATATAATTTTATATCAGTTTCTTTATTGAATAAAGAAGGATATAATTTTGTAATACAGGATAATGTTAAGAACATCTTCCTGAATCAAAAGTTGATTGGATCAGGCTCGTTAAATAATGGCATATACGTTCTAAATTAAACTATTGTTCTTAATGTACAAAACACACACAAGAAGAAGAGTTCAGAAATGAACGAATCCTTCTTGTGGCATTGTAGATTAGGTCATATCAATGCGACACGACTAGCTAAGTTACATAAGGATGGATATTTGAATCCGTTCGAATTTTCATCTTATGATACTTTCCAGTCATGTCTCAAAGGCAAAATGACCAAACCTCCATTTAGTGGACACGGAGAAAGAGCTACGGAACTCATGGGACTGATACATAGTGATGTATGCGGTCCCATATCTACACATGCCAGGAATGGTTCCTCGTACTTCATTACATTCACTGACGATCTCTCAAGATACGGACATGTGTTCCTGTTGAAACACAAGTCTGAAGCTTTTGAGAAATTCGAAGAATATAAGAACGAAGTCGAGAACCAAACGGGTAAAAGTATTAAGATTCTTCGATCTGATCGAGGAGGAGAATACTTGAGCAATGAGTTCCTGGACTATCTAAAAGAGAATGAGAATCTCTCTCAGCTTACTCCTCCGTATACACCACAATACAACGGTGTATAGAAACGGAGGAATCGCTCCCTAATAGATATGGTGCGCTCTATGATGAGCACTGCTGAGTTGCCTATTTCCTTTTGGGTTTATGCGCTTGAGACAGCAGCATACCTATTAAATCAAGTTCCATCTAAATCTATACCTACCACACCAAATGATATATGGAGTAGGAAGAGAGTATATCTTAAACGTGTTAAGATATGAGGTTGTCTGGCCTATGTCAAAAGGCAAAACCCGGGCAAACTCGAGGCACGATCAGTTCTATGCAAGTTTGTGGGATATCCAAAGAATTCACAAGGATATATTTTCTACCACGCTAAGGAACAAAAGGTGTTTGTTTCTCAATACGCCACCTTTTTAGAAAAGGAATTTCTTGTAAAAGAAATTAGTGGCGAAGAGCTAGAGCTGGAAGAATTTCCAGCAGCACAAATTGCAACAGAAGATTTAGTGGAACCAGAGGATTCAATAGTTCCCGACGAACCTCAGTCGTTCCGCCGATCTAGTAGGATTCCTTATCCACCTGAGAGATACTACGGTTTTCTCATCGATGATGGGAGAGAGGATTGCATCATAGAAGATGATGACCCGACTAGCTTCGAGCAGGCCATCACGAGTAAGGACTCTGTGAAATGGCTGGATGCAATACGAGCTGAGATGGAATCCATGTACACCAACAAAGTATGGACTTTGGAAGTTGCTCCTGAAGGGGTAAAATCTATTGGGAGCAAATGGATCTTTAAGAAGAAACATGGTGTAGATGGAAAAGTTGAGATCTTCAAAGCTAGACTTGTTGCAAAGGGTTTTCGTCAACGACCAGGTGTGGATTATGACGAAACCTTTTCTCCAGTAGCGATGCTTAAGTCCACCCGGATCCTACTCGCCATTGCTGCATACCATGACTACGAAATTTGGCAAACGGATATTAAGACCGCTTTTCTAAATGGTGATTTAGAGGAGTGTGTGTACATGACTCAGCCAGAGGGCTTCATAGATAGTGGGAGCAGCGGAAAGGTGTGCAAGCTGCTTAAATCCATCTACGGGTAAAAGCAGACATCACGGAGTTGGAATATCTGTTTTGATGTGGTAGTCGAAGAGTTTGACTTCATCAAAAACGTAGATGAACTATGTATATACAAGAAGGTGGCAGAGAGTAAGGTTTTCTTCCTCGTATTGTACGTGGATGACATACTCTTTATAGGAAATGATGTTCCTACGCTGCATTCAGTCAAGCTCTTCTTATCACAAAGATTCTCAATAAAAGATCTAGGTGATGACTCCTGCATTTTGGGGATTAAGATCTATAGAGATAGATCTAAACGGATACTGGGATTGTTCCAATCCAGGTATATTGACACCATACTAAAGAGGTTTAGTATGGAAGAATCCAAGCGTGAGAATTTACCCACGATCTCTGGACTCGCTCTCTCCAAAAAGATGTCTCCTAAGAATGATTTGGAAAGAGCTCGCATGCAAGGATACCCTATGCTTCGGCAGTAGGCTCTACATGTACGCGATGCTATGTACCAGACCCGATGCAGCATACTCACTAAGTGTAGTGAGTAGGTATCAAGCAGATCCAGGAGAGAGTCACGGGACAGCTATGAAGAATATTCTCAAGTACTTGAGAAGGATTAAAGAGATGTTCTTGGTGTATGGTAACGGAGAACTCCAAGTGGAGTCCTTTACCGATTCGAGCTTCCAAAGTGATACGGACGACTCTAAGTCGCACTCAGGATTTTTCTTTACCTCAATGGAGGGGCGGTGTGTTGGAAGAGTTCCAAATAGGAAACCGTGGCAGACTCAATGATGGGGGCTGAATACATCACTGCCAACGATGCTGCCAAAGAGTCTGTCTGGATGAAGAAGTTCATAAACAAACTTGGAGTGGTTCCGTCAATTGAGCATCCAATACCTTTGTATTGCGATAACAATGGAGCAGTGGCTTTGGCCAAGGAACCCAGGTCCCATCAGAGATCCAGGCATATTCTTAGGCGGTATCACCTGATCCTGGAGATAGTTGATCGCCGCGAGATCGAGGCCAGAAGAGTTGACACGAAGGACAACACTGCGGATCCACTCACGAAGGCCATACCCCAGATACAATTTGAGAGACCCTTCTGGATGTTGGGTATGAGATACTACAACAGCCGGCCTTAGTGCAAGTGGGAGATTGTTAGTTATTGTTAGTTGTATGTATGCCCTAGAGGCCAGTATTGTACAGATGATGTATATTATATTGGATGCTTGGACATATATAGAGATGAATTTCTTGCTCGATATGATATTATGCTATCTGGTTACTCTTTATCTTAACATGTACACTTGTCTCTTTAAACTGTCTTATAGTTACATGTTGATAAAGCCCTTAGGATGTGTACTTGAATACCTGGACTATGATGCAGATCATACTAGTGGGGACATGGTAGTCCATAAGTACATCCTTCAAGGTCCCTAGTCGTGGGTGTATCGAGACAGGGCATCGATATACCAGAGTAGACTAGCGTATACGCTTCTCGACCCATGAGATGGGCGATGGATGATCCCATATCCATTGGTGTTTGACATCAGAGATAATATACGGGTGCTCAGTGGAGACTGGGTACACTGGACGGACTCGCCGAGAACTCCCAGATGGTATTATACCTCACGTCAGATGGCAGTTCTCAGGTGACACTTGTGCAGGTTAGTCTGTAGACCCGAGATCGTCATAGAGTCTTGTGTGATTCCCACTGTGCTTTGATCTCCACCTTACCACGTCCATGAGGGCATGCAAAACGGTGGTCTTTGGGCACAATCCCGAGTCACATGGAGGCAATGAGCGATAGGAGGGGTTTCGTCTCTCCCGGTATTGGGGGTTGATGTTGCGCTGCGCTCGATTGGCCGTAACAGGGAAGTCCCTAGCCAGGGCTGATCATAGATTTGCTGGTAAGTGTTACCAGTAGTTTCTCGACCCGTTATGAGCCTCACATCGGCACGACTTATCGGTTATTGGGGTCTGACGTTTACCACCCCTAGACTTGATATGCGACATATCAGACGAACAGACCGGACTGTACGGTAAGTGTTACTGGTTGGATTCACAGGAGTGTGAGCGGGCTAGCTCGTCGATCTTCTGATCGCTCAATACCCGGATGGCCGTTACGTTTAGCAGACCGCTTGCGGCTTGTGGGTGCTTGATATGATCATCATCTGCTACCGGCGTATTGACGAGTCTTTAGAGTCCTACACAGAGGTTTCCTGGCTCAAGCGAAACGAAATAGGAGCACATATGAGATATGTGCGGCACCGAGAATAATGCATGTATGTGATACCGTATTTCATTCTCGCGATGAATGTTTCGATTGGTTGTATGCGATATAACCTAGTTATCGAATCATTTATTCGATAAATCGATACATTGTATACTAGTCGGTTATGTGCGACATGACCGGATCATTGAATCAAGTGTTGATTTAATGATTTAATGTATAATTGTATATTTGATATATTAATTTGCATTAACTAGTATTGGTTCGTTTTAAAAGGACTTTCTCACATGAAGTGCACATTGTATATATGATATGCTTTTGTGTGCACTTGATTGTATCATGTTTGATGATACATACTTACTTGGGTTTGTGCAAAGAATTAAACCATGGTTATGATAATGGTTAGGGTTTTGTGTTATTCATCTATTTATTTATCCATTCTTTATTTATTTAAATAGATAAAAGAAAAGAAAATGGTTTCTTTTTATCATGAAGCTTGTTGAAGCTTCATGAAGCTTTGACTAAAGAGACCATTTGTCTTCATGCTTAACCCTAACCATTCCCATTTACCATGGTCTATTCTCTACACTTAACCTTAGTTAGCTTATGATAAGTATTGATTTATTTTCATTTTAAATCAACACTTATCATATTCTTTCTTCTTCTTCATCATATTCATCAAGAAAGAAAGCTTGATGCCATCAATGGCAACTTGAGTTCTAAAGGGAGAAATCCAATTCTAAAGTGAATCCACCTCCTATTTCTTCACCCTCTACCTCTTGCCAAGTTGTTTTGGGTGTTTTCTTCACAAGTTTCACAAATTTGTGAAGTCGGAGCTTGAACTTGTGATGCCTCGACGTAGATCATCTTCGCCACGAAGCCGACGACCTAGTCCGCCCATTTCTCCGATCAAGCCGACGATTGAGTCCGGGATTCGAGATGGACAGTGAGAGGACGCCTACGTGGAGCCAAGGAAGTGGATATCCGGATCTACAAAGGTTGTAGCTTCTTATCTTTAGTTAAGTTGTTAACTAGATTCGTATTTCGCCTAAACTTCTAGTCAACGATCCGTATTAGGGTTTCTCGGCACCCGTAAAATTTGAAATTGGCATGGTTGATGCCTTGTGAGACTTCATTAGCGTGCCTAGGAACCCTACAGTGGTATCAGAGCCTAGCTAGAGCCTTAGGCAAAGTCCAGACGGAGTTTGAAGTTCGATCGAACCGAAACCCTAATATCAAAGTTGCTCTCTGTACATTTTTTAAAAACTGGGTTTTTTCCAAATTAAAAATATGCTGAAAATTCAGCATGACTTTCTAAGAATTACTGTGAAACACGATCACCCAATTCCTCCATTGTGCGGCGGAACCGCGGCAGAAGCCTGGCTTCTGCGGCGGTTCCGCGGCCGTATGATGTCTTCACCCACCCAATTTTGCATAGTAACTTCTTTTATTCAGTGCTGAGTTCTCTGGGAATTTTTAATATTTATTCAAGAGTTGAGTATTCTGGGTTGTATTGGGGACTCAGTATTTCGATCGGATTATCGAACTTTGTCTATGTGCTTTCCGGATAATTTTTTGAATATGTTAAAAAGTCCGACCGGATATAAATACCTAACTTTTCCCCTGCCGGAAAATATCCAAGTGTTGGATTTTTGTGTGGTTTAAGGACGTTCTGAGTAGTGCAAGTAACGCGATGGTCCCTCTAGAAGACAACAAACCTTAACTCGATTATGTGACCGTCTTGAACTGCCCTTTGAACCTTCGGGTTTGGGGCAGTACGGCGTGCCACATGTGAGGCGTTGGCTTGACCCTTCTACGGCCGGACCGTTGGTACTGAGGCATGAAGTGAATGTCTTTGAATCTATTTCATGTGTTGGACGGTTTCGGGAAAACTTGGGTGTTCGAATGTTCGATCGGAAAGTTTAATATTTTCTATTTATCCGGAATGGGATACAATAATTGGAATTCACAAATAGTTATGAGATAACTGAATGAATGATATAAATCTAGCGGTTTAGTTTCATTTGATATTGAAAAGAGTTTTCGATAATGAGACTAAAATGCGGGGTTTATAACTGTTAGGCATGTGATGTCTAAGTATTTCATTTTGATTAGGCATGCGATGTCTAAAGAGGTTGCGGATTCCAATTGTTGTAGTTTTACACTGTCTTTTCTGTGACCGTAAGTGTAATATGTGATATCGCCGGTTTCGTTGCTATATGTCAACGACAATTGGGATGCGCATATTTACTTACGTTGATGACATGTGATGTTATGTGTTGCTGGATATGTTATATTGGATCGTCGTGTTCGAATAGCCGGGGGTTTTTATGTGAGATGAGTGTTTTTCATTTTCTTTAATGTAAAAACTTGTATGTAATATTCTTTTATTTTGGGGCACTTCCAGGTTGCGGAAGATGTCACATTTTGTATATTATTACTTTTCGGCATTAGGATAGACCCAAGGAGGGGAGCACAAGTAACCGGGTTCTGGGGTCCAGTGGGAGACCAACTCGAGGAGTCCAGTCCGGGTCTCCTAATCCTAGAATTGGCAGGGTTGCTTGCCGCTCTCGTAGAGGTCTAGGGGTGTGGGATTGGCTATTCATCACGACCGTGGAATCCGTGTTTTATACTGGCTCGTATTGAAAACACGGACGTCCTAGTATATCCAATATTTCATATGTTTCTTCTGCTGCGATATCTGTGATGTTCTGTGATAGATACTTTATATAGTATATATGATATATTATATAGACGTTACTTATGTTTTGCACCCACACTAGCCCTGCCCTGCTCTGTCGTTAGTTACCTAATCTAACGGTGCACGAGGGGACATCGAGGCGAATGCGGATGGCATAAGTGTACGTCGTATTTATCTGTGATGTTTAGGTATTTAAATGATGGGACTTCATTAATGTGATTAATGAAAGAAAAGAAACCTAAGATGTTGTAGAATCAAATTTTAAACAAAACAGGTAGCTACAGTTCTTGCTTTGCATAGCGGTATGTATGATATACCCTGCACCTTATTCGATGAGGAAAGGACCGAGATCCCTTCACCGGGAGTGACTATTTTAGCAATAACTGGCAGATGCTACACACTCGGTTTGACTTTTGATTGCTTCTATAGTTTCTGATTTGCACAGTGATATATATGATATATCCCGCACCTCATTCGACGAGGAAAGGGCCGACGATCCCTTCACCGGGAGTGACCCCTTTAGCAAAACTAGAAAAGCCTAAAAATCACTCCAATTTCAAAACTTCATTTGATTCTACAACGATATCAAGTTCATTACGCTCATGGTTTTCAGAAAAACCTGCGTAGCCCTCCGTCATTTCAAATAAGTAGTAGTTAGTATTCGTGCTACGTTTGTTGGCCTGCGTCAAGGCGTAGTGTGCGGTAGCTAACTAGTATTTACCTGCTTATGCATATGATGCAGATTGGATTAGGGTAGTCGTGCGACTTTGTTGGCCTGCGTTAAGGGTCATACGGGTGGGTTTAATTCAATCAGGAAATGACGGGTTGAACTTGACTAGCGCACTATGGTTTGTTGGCCTGCGTCAAGGTCATAGGACGCTAGGGGCAAAATATTATCTGGAATTTCAAGTGTTGAAATTTGCAATGAGATTGCATACCTTCTATGAGATAGTTGGATCCCGTTACCCGCTGCGAGTAAGAGTTACTCCTGGGAGAGTTTTACACATTACAATTAGCCGATCAAGTAGGTGTCTAGAAAGGTGTTAACGAGGTTACGCCTCTGAGAAAATGAGGTTTACATTAATTAGGTTCGTGCGAAAGCACGGGGGACCTCCCTCAAAGTACCGACACTGGCCTGGCTGAAAGATTGGCGAACTTGTAGTGTGTAATTAATCCCGGCTAGTCTTTCCTTTTAGGGTTTGAAGGAAGATTTGATAAAAACCAGTGGGAGCCATCCTGATTAGATAAGATAATAACCAATCTGATCTTGCACGAGCTTACGCTAAAGTGTTTTCTTCTCTCTCTCTCCAGGTAGCGACTATTTCATGCCCTAAAAAAGATAATAATATGGATGTATTGACTGAACCCGCATGTTATACTGTGCTGGGGAACGTTGGTCCCGTTCTTTCTTATAAGAGTTATAGGAATGAACAGGATATAGAGGAATACCATGATTCCCATGCCACCCGATTGAAGAAAGTACATGATGATGCATTTTCTTCGGGTGTGTTCGTTACAGAGAACTGTTTCTCCATTTGCCCTACGTCCTGGGTATTAGATACCGGGTCAGGATCCCATATATGTAATCAGTTACATGGGCTTAGAAAAGGTAGAGAACTTGGAGATGGTGATAAAGACATTAGAGTTGGAAATGGTGCAATTGTTGCAGCTAAGACTGTCAGGGAATATCACCTTGTATTACCAACTGGTAATACATTGGTTCTGAACGAATGTTATTACATGCCGAACCTGATATGCAACATTATATCGGTTTCTTTGTTGAGTAAAGAGGGATATAATTTTGTATTACAGGACAATGTTATGAACATTTTCCGTAACCAAAAGTTGGTTAGATCAGGCACGTTGTGCAATGGCATTTATGTTCTAAATCAATCAACAGTTCTGAGCATAACAAAGAAGAGTTCTGAACTGAACGAATCCTTTTTGTGGCATTGTAGACTGGGTCACATCAATGCGACACGACTGGCTAAGTTGCATAACGATGGATATTTGAATCCGTTTGAATTTTCATCTTATGACACTTGCCAGTCATGTCTCAAAGGCAAGATGACCAAAACTCCGTTTACGGGACACGGAGAAAGAGTTACTGAACTCTTAGGACTGATACATAGTGATGTATGCGGTCCTATGTCTACACATGCTAGGGATGGTTCTTCATACTTCATTACATTCACTGACGATCTCTCTAGGTTCGGGTATGTGTTCCTGATGAAACACAAATCAGAAGCTTTTGAGAAATTTAGAGAATATAAACAAGAAGTTGAGAACCAAACCGGAAAAAGTATTAAAATCCTTCGATCTGATCGAGGAGGTGAATACTTGAACAATGAATTCCTGGACTTCCTAAAAGAGAATGGGATTCTCTCTCAGCTGACTCCTCCATATACACCACAGCACAACGGTGTATCAGAACGGAGGAACCGCACCCTATTGGATATGGTGCGCTCTATGATGAGCACAACTGAGTTACCTATTTCCTTCTGGGGGTATGCACTGGAAACAGCTGCAGACCTATTGAATATGGTTCCCACCAAAACCGTGCCAACCACTCCATATAAAATATGGAAAGGAAAGAGACCATGTCTTAATTATGTTAAGATATGGGGTTGTCCGGCATATGTAAAAACGCAAAATCCGGGCAAACTCGCGGCAAGGTCCATTCTGTGTAAGTTTATTAGATATCCCAAACATTCGCGCGGGTATATCTTCTACCACACCGAGGAACAAAAGGTGTTTGTTTCTCGACATGCCACCTTTTTAGAAAAGGAATTTCTTGATAAAGAGATTAGTGGCAAGGAGGTAGAACTGGAAGAGGTTCCAGCAATACAGACTACGACAGAAAAATTGTTTGAACCAGAGGATTCAGTAGTTCCCGACGAACCCCAGCCTCTCCGCCGATCTAGTAGGGTTCCTCGCCAACCTGAGAGATACTACGGTTTTCTCATGGATGGTGGGAGCGAGGATTGCATCATGGAGGATGATGACCCAACTAGTTTCGAGCAGGCCATCACGAGTAGGGACTCAGTGAAATGGCTGGATGCTATGCGGTCCGAGATGGAATCCATGTACACCAACAAAGTATGGACTTTGGATGTTGCTCCTGAAGGGGTAAAACCCATCGGGAGCAAGTGGATCTTCAAAAAGAAACTTGGTGTAGATGGGAAAGTGGAGACTTTCAAAGCTAGACTTGTTGCAAAGGGTTTTCGTCAAAGACCAGATGTGGACTATGACGAAACCTTTTCTCCAGTAGCTATGCTTAAATCCATCTGGATCATGCTTGCCATCGCTGCATATCATGATTACGAAATCTGGCAAATGGATGTTAAGACCGCCTTTCTAAATGGTGATTTAGAAGAGTGCGTGTACATGACTCAGCCAGAAGGCTTCATAGACAGTGGGAGCAGCGGGAAGGTGTGTAAGCTGCTTAAATCCATTTATGGATTAAAGCAAGCATCGCGGAGTTGGAACATCTGCTTTGATGTCGTTATCAAAGAGTTTGATTTCGTCAAAAATCCCGATGAACCTTGTATTTACAAGAAGGTAGCAGAGAGTAAGGTTGTCTTCCTCGTATTGTACGTGGACGACATACTCTTGATAGGAAATGATATTCCTATGCTGCAATCAGTCAAGCTCTTCTTATCACAAAGATTCTCAATGGAAGATCTTGGTGATGCCTCCCGCATATTGGGAATAAGGATCTATAGAGATAGATCCAAACGGATATTAGGATTGTCCCAATCCAGGTACATTGACACCATACTAAAGAGGTTTAGTATGGAAGAATCCAAGCCTGGGAACTTGCCCACGATCTCTGGAGTCACTCTCTCCAAAGAGATGTCTCCCAAGACTGATTTGGAGAGAGCTCGCATGCAAGGGATACCCTATGCTTAGGCTGTAGGCTCTATCATGTATGCAATGCTATGTACCAGACCCGATGTAGCATACTCACTAAGTATAGTGAGCAGGTATCAAGATGATCCTGGAGAGAGTCACTGGACAGCTGTGAAGAGCATTCTCAAATACTTACGAAGGACTAAAGAGATGCTCTTGGTGTGTGGTAACGGAGAACTCCAAGTGGAGTCCTTTACCGATTCGAGCTTCCAGAGTGATAAGGACGACTCTAAGTCGCAGTCGGGCTTTATCTTTACCCATTACGGAGGGGCGGTTAGCTGGAAGAGTTCCAAGCAGGAAACCGTGGCAGACTCGACGATGGAGGCTGAATACATCGCTGCCAACGATGCTGCCAAAGAGCCTGTCTGGATCAAGAAGTTCATTACTGAACTTGGAGTGGTTCCATCCATTGAGTATCCAATACCTTTGTATTGCGATAACAATGGAGCGGTGGCTTTGGCCAAGGAACCCAGGTCCCATCAGCGATCCAGGCATATTCTGAGGCGGTATCACCTGATCCGGGAGATAGTTGATCGCCGGGAGATCGAGGTCAGGAGAGTTGACACGAAGAACAACACGGCGGATCCACTCACGAAGGCCATTCCCCAGATACAGTTTGAGAGACTCTTCGGGATGCTCGGTATGCGATACTACAGCAGCTGGCCCTAGTGCAAGTGGGAGATTGTTAGTTGTATGTATACCCTAGAGGCCAGTATTGTACAGATGATGTATATTATATTGGATGTTTGGACATATATAGAGATGACTTTCTTGCTCGATATGATAGTATGCTATCTGGTTACTCTTTATCTTAACATGTACACTTGTCTCTTTAAACAGTCTTATAGTTACATGTTGATAAAGCCCTTAGGATGTGTACTTGACTACCTAGACTATGATGCAGATCATACTAGTGGGGACATGGTAGTCCATAAGTACATCCTTCAAGGTCCCTAGTCGTGGGTGTATCGAGACAGGGCATCGATATACCAGAGTAGACTAGCGTATATGCTTCTCGACCCATGAGATGGGCGATGGATGATCCCATATCCATTGGTGTTTGACATCAGAGATAATATACGGGTGCTCAGTGGAGACTGGGTACACTGGACGGACTCGCCGAGAACTCCCAGATGGTATTATACCTCACGTCAGATGGCAGTTCTCAGGTGACACTTGTGCAGGTTAGTCTGTAGACCCGAGATCGTCATAGAGTCTTGTGTGATTCCCACTGTGCTTTGATCTCCACCTTACCACGTCCATGAGGGCGTGCAAAACGGTAGTCTTTGGGCACAGTCCCGAGTCACATGGAGGCAATGAGCGATAGGAGGGGTTTCGTCTCTCCCGGTATTGGGGGTTGATGTTGCGCTGTGCTCGATTGGCCGTAACAGGGAAGTCCCTGGCCAGGGCTGATCAGAGATTTGCTGGTAAGTGTTACCAGTAGTTTCTCGACCCGTTATGAGCCTCACATCGGCATGACTTATCAGTTATTAGGGTCTGACGTTTACCACCCCTAGACTTGATATGCGACATATCAGACGAACAGACCGGACTGTACGGTAAGTGTTACTGGTTGGATTCACAGGAGTGTGAGCGGGCTAGCTCGTCGATCTTCTGGTCGCTCAATACCCGGATGGCCGTTACGTTTCGCAGACCGCTTGCGGCTTGTGGGTGCTTGATATGATCATCATCTGCTACCGGCGTATTGACGAGTCTTTAGAGTCCTACACAGAGGTTTCCTGGCTCAAGCGAAACGAAATAGGAGCGCATATGAGATATTTGCGGGACCGAGAATAATGCGAGTATGTGATACCGTATTTCATTCTCGCGATGAATGTTTCGATTGGTTGTATGCGATATAACCTAGTTATCGAATCATTGATTCGATAAATAGATACATTGTATACTAGTCGGTTATGTGCGACATGACCGGATCATTGAATCAAGTGTTGATTTAATGATTTAATGTATAATTGTATATTTGATATATTAATTTGCATTAACTAGTATTGGTTCGTTTTAAAAGGATTTTCTCACATGAAGTGCACATTGTATATATGATATGCTTTTGTGTGCACTTGATTGTTTCATGTTTGATAATACATACTTACTTGGGTTTGTGCAAAGAATTAAACCATGGTTATGATAATGGTTAGGGTTTTGTGTTATTCATCTATTTATTTATCCATTCTTTATTTATTTAAATAGATAAAAGAAAAGAAAATGGTTTCTTTTTATCATGAAGCTTGTTGAAGCTTCATGAAGCTTTGACTAAAGAGACCATTTGTCTTCATGCTTAACCCTAACCATTCCCATTTACCATGGTCTATTCTCTACACTTAACCTTAGTTAGCTTATGATAAGTATTGATTTATTTTCATTTTAAATCAACACTTATCATATTCTTTCTTCTTCTTCATCATCTTCATCAAGAAAGAAAGCTTGATGCCATCAATGGCAACTTGAGTTCTAAAGTGAGAAATCCAATTCTAATGTGAACCCACGTCCTATTTCTTCACCCTCTACCTCTTGCCAAGTTGTTTTGGGTGTTTTCTTCACAAGTTTCACAAATTTGTGAAGTCGGAGCTTGAACTTGTGATGCCTCGACGTAGATCATCTTCGGCACGAAGCCGACGACCTAGTCCGCCCATTTCTCCGATCAAGCCGACGATTGAGTCCGGGATTCGAGATGGACAGCGAGAGGATGCCTATATGGAGCCAAGGAAGTGGATATCCGGATCTACGAAGGTTGTAGCTTCTTATCTTTAGTTATGTTGTTAACTAGATTCGTATTTCGCCTAAACTTCTAGTCAACGATCCGTATTAGGGTTTCTCGGCACCCGTAAAATTTGAAATTGGCATGGTTGATGCCTTGTGAGACTTCATTAGCGTGCCTAAGAACCCTACAGTTATGTATATGCCCTAGAGGACATTTTGTACATGTGATGTATATTATAGTGGATGCTTGGATATATATACAGAGGACATTCTTGCTCGACATGATAGTATGCTATCTGGTTGCTCTTTATCTTAACATGTTGACTTGTATATGTGATGCTGTCTTGCTCTCACATGTTGATAGAGCCCTTAGGTTGTGTACTTGACTACCAGGACTATGATGCAGATCAAACTAGCGGGGCTCAGATGGTCCAAAAGTACATCCTATAATATGTTCCTAGTCGAGGGTGTATCGAGACAGGGCATTGATACTCCAGAGTAGACTAGCGTATACACCTCTTGACCCATATGATGGGCGATGGATGATCCCACATCCATTGGTGTTTGACATCAAAGATGGTATACGGGTGCTCAGTGGAGACTGGGTACACTGAACGGACTCGTCGAGAACTCCTAGATTGTATTATACCTATCGTCAGATAGCAGTTCTCTGGTGACACTGGTACAGGTTAGTCTGTAAACCCGAGATCGTCATAGAGTCTTGTATGATTCCCACTGTGCTTTGATTTCCACCTTACCGCATTCATCAGAACGTGCAAACCGGTGGATTTTGGGTACAATCCCGAATCACATGGAGGCAATGAGCGATAGGAGGGGTTTCGTCTCTCCCGGTATTGGGGGTGATGTTGCGGTGTGTTTAATTGGCTATAACTGGATGTCCCTGATCAGGGTTGACATGGAGATCTACTGGTAAGTGTTATCGGTAGTTACTCAACCCGTTATGAGCCTCACATCGACACGACTTATCGGTTACTGGGGTCTGACGTTTACCACCCCTAGACTAGATATGCGACATATCAGATGAAGAGACCGGACCGTACGGTAGTGTTACTGAATGGATTCACAGGAGTGTGTGCAAGCTTGCTTGTTGATCTTCTGATCGTTCAATACCTGGGTGGCGGTTACATTTAGCTGATCTCTTGCAGCTTGTAAGTGTTTGATAAGTTCATCACCCACAGCCGGCGTATTGACAAGTCTTTAGAGTCCTACACAGAGGTTTCCTGGCTAAGGCGAAACGGAGTATGTGCACATATGTGATATGTGCGGGACTGAGATTGATACACGTATGAGATACCGTATTCTATTCTCGCGATATGTGATATCGGCCGGTTTTATGTGATATAGCCGGGACATCGGATCAAGTATTGATTCGATGAAATGATACATTTAATATTAGTCAGTTATATGTGATATAGCCGGATTATCGGATCAAGTATTCATTCGATAATTTAATGTATAATTATATATTAAATTACATTAACTAATATTTGCTCACTTAAGTATTTCATTTTCTCACTTTAGGATACTTTTAACATATATGTGATATATGTTTATTGTATTCTTTTCTTTTGTTACTAAATTATATATATATGATATGTATAATTGTAACATGCTAGGTTATACATGCAGCTAGGGTTAATGAGATTCTCACCATGGATAGGATTAGGGTTAGATTTAATTATTTTAGTTAATTCTAAATTATGGATTATTATTGAGATATTTCTTTGTCTTGACTGAGTCCACTCTTTAGATATTTACTAGGATATTTATTAACCTAACCTTTAACCCTAGCCCATGGTTTATTCTCTACATGAGTTAGCCATGACATATTCTTAACCCATGGTTGCATTTCTAACCTCATCAATAATTCATTCATCCCTTGTTTCATCTTCTTCTTTCTCATTGCAAAAGCTTTCTATCTTCTGATCTTGTGTTGAAAGATTGTGAGAAAAAGAAAACTAAAGAGAGAGAAATTCCTACTTCATCAGCCTCTTCTATACTAGCCATATAGATTAGTGTGTTAGCTTCACTAATCTCTAATTAGTGAAGAGATAGCTTGAGTCCGTGTTTTCTCGAAATAGATCATCTCGGATTTCGAAGACTACAAGCAAGGATGCATCATACGACTTGTGGAGCCTCTCAAGAGTCCGGGAGTTCATGGATCGCAGCGAAGGGACCACTACTCGGAACTTATGAAGCGAAGGAACGGACTTCAAAGGTTGTAATCCCTATCACTTAGAAGTAAAGTTGTTTGCTTTATCGATTCCGCATGATTCTATAGTTAAGAACCTAGGGTTAGGGTTAAATTGAACGGCAAGAATTTTAAATTGGCATGGAAGATACCTCCCGAAACCTTGCTGTCATGCTATACAACCTTACAGTGGTATTAGATCTAAGCTAGAGAATTAGACGGATATAGTTAGATTTGTTAGTTATATGTATGCCCTAGGGGCCATTACTGTACATTGGATGTATATTGTAGTGGATGCTGGGACATATATAGGTAGGACTTTCTTGCTCGACATGATAGTACGCTATCTGGTTGCACTTTATCTTAACATGTATACTTTCTGTCTCTCTGATTACATGTTGATAAAGCCCTTAGGATGTGTACTCGACTTCCAGGACTATGATGTAGATCATACCAGTGGGGCCTGGGTAGTCCATGAGTACATCCTTGAAATGTTCCTAGTCGAGGGAATATCGAGACGGGGCATCGATATTCCAGAGTAGACTAGCGTATATCTTCTCGACCCATGCGATGGGCGATGGATGATCCCATATCCATTGGTGTTTGACATCGAAGATGGTATGCGGGTGCTCAGTGGAGACTGGGTACACTGAACGGACTCGCCGAGAACTCCCAGATGGTATTATACCTCACGTCAGATGGCAGTTCTCTGGTGACACTGGTACAGCTTAGTCTGTTGACCCGAGATCGTCATAGAGTCTTGTGTGTCTCCCACTGTGCTTTGATTTCCACCCTACCATGGCTCTACTGAGGTGTGCAAACAGGTGGTTTTTGGGTACAGTCCCGATTCACATGGAGGCAATGAGCGATAGGAGGGGATTCGTCTCTCCCGGTATTGGGGGTTGATGTTGCGCTATGCTCGACTGGCCATAACAGGAAATCCCTGGCCAGGGTTGCAGTGATATACTGGTAAGAGTTATCAGTAGTTTCACGAATGTTATGGACCTCAAGTCGGCATTACTTATCAAGCTACTGGGGTCTGACGTTTACCACCCCTAGGCGAGATATGAGACATATCAGACGAACAGACCAGACTGTACGGTTAGTGTTACTGGTTGGATTCACAGGAGTGTGAGCGGGCTTGCTCATCGATCTTCTGATCGCTCAATATCCGGGTGGCCGTTACGTTTAGCAGACCGCTTGCGGCTTGTGGATGTTTGATATGATCATCATCCGCTGCCGGCGTATTGACGAGTCTTTAGAGTCCTACACAGAGGTTTCCTGGCTCAAGCGAAACGAAATAGGAGCGCATATGAGATATGTACGGGACCGAGAATAATGCGTGTATGTGATACCGTATTTCATTCTCACGATAAATGTGTCGAATGGTTGTATGCGATATAACCTAGTTATCGAATCAAGGATTGATTCGATAAGCCGATACATAGGATACTAGTCGGTTATATGCGATATGACCGGATCGTTAAATCAAGTGTTGATTTAATGATTTAGTGCATATTTATATATTTGATATATTACTTTGCGTTAACTAGTATTGGTTCACTTTAAAAGGATTTTCTCACTTGATTTGTACACATTGTATATGCGATATAGTTTTGTGCACATGTTTGTATCATGTTTGATGATACATGCTTACTTGGTTAAGTGTAAAGAATCAAACCATGGTTTAAGTTAATGATTAGGGTTTTGATTATTTATTCATTTATCTTTCTTATTTATTCATTTTGGAAAAAGAAAAGGATAAATGAATGGTTGAATGTTTTGTTTTTAGTTGAAGTTTCTTGAAACTTTGACTAAGTCACTCTTTTGTTCTTATGCTTAACCCTAACCATCCTTTTAACCATGGTCTTTTCTCTACACTTAACTATAGTTGAAAGTATGATAAGTATTGATTTTTATCTAATTTATTATTAACTTATCATATCTTCTTCTTCTTCATCATCTTCTTCTTCCATGAAGAAAGCTAGTGACCACCAATGGCAACTAGTGAAATCAAGTGAGAAATCCAATTCTAAAGTCTACCCACTTCCTATTTCTTCATCCTCTACCTCTTGCCAAGTTGTATAGGGTGTTTACTTCAAAAGTTTTCAAAGCTTGGTGAAGTTGGAGCTTGTTCTTGTGATGCCTCGACGTAGATCATCTTCGGCATCGAACCGACGATCAAGCCCGCCCATTCTTCGATGATGCCAATGCTAGAGTCAAGGGTTCGATTTGGACAGCGGAGGGAGATCATCGCGGAGCTTAAAAAGTGGTGGACCGGATCTACAAAGGTTGTAGTCACTTTCCCTTAGCATTTAATTCGATTACATGCTCGCTTCGCCTATATATCTAGTTAACGATCCGTAGTCTAGGGTTTCTCGGCACCGTAAAATTTCAATTGGGCATGTTTGATCACTTGTGAGACTCCATTAGGGTGCCTAGGAACCCTACAGTGGTATCAGAGCCTAGCTAGAGCCTTAGGCGAAGTCCCGACGGAATCAGAAGTCCGATCGACCCAAAACCCGACTTGAAAAATGCTCTCTGGACTTTGTTGAAAAACGTGGTTTTTTGTAGATTAAAAATATTCAGAAAAATCGGCAGGATAATCTAAGTGTTACTGTGAATTTCGATGGACTAATTCCATCAATGAGCCGCGGATCCGCGGCACGAGCATGGCTCGTGCGGCGGTTCCGCGGCCATTTTGTCGTTTTGTGTATTTAATTTTTCACAGTAATTCTCAGTTTTCTGTTCTGGTTTTCCTGGGAATTTTTAATATTTATTCAAGAGTTGAATTTTCTGGGGTTGTTTTGGGGATTCGGTGTTTCGATCGGAGTATCAGATTTTGTCTGTGTGGCTTTCCGGATAAATTTTAGAATTTGTTAAAAAGTTCGACCGGATATAAATACCCAATTTTTCCCCTGCCGGGAAATTTCCAATTGTTGGATTTTTCCGTAGTTTAACGATGTTCTAAGTAGTGCAAGTAACGTGATGGACCCTCTAGAAGACAGCAAAGCTTAACTCGATTATGTGACCGTCTTGAACTGCCCTTTGAACCTTCGGGTTTGGGGCAGTACGGCGTGCCACATGTGAGGCGTTGGCTTGACCCTTCTACGGCTGGACCGTTGGTACTGAGGCGCGAACTGAATGTTGTTAGACTTATTTCATGTGTTGAGCTGTATCGGGAAAACTTGGGTGTTCGATTGTTCGATCGAAAAGTTCAGCATTTTCTATTTTTCCGGAATGTGATACAATAATTGGAATTCGCAAATAGTTATGAGATAACGGAATGAATATTATAAACATAGCAGTTTAGTCTCACTTGATCGGTTGCCACGGAATTTTGATGTGATCAAAAGTCCGTCGCAATCACATAGTGTACGCGGATACTCGCCGGGTAAACTTAATAGACAGCCTCACACCATAGCCCCGACCAAATGACTGTAGGAGAACCCCGTCGCCGAAAGCATCCGTTTGGGTGCTCGCGGTAGCGGTGTTCCGCCTTGGTGCACTTCGTCGACGGTTTCGGGGGTGCGGCCGTCTACTAAAGTTTGCGACGAGCATTCGATCAGTTTTTCGGGAATCTTGTTGAATTGCCCGACTTGATATTGAAAAGTGTTTTCGATAACGAGACTAAAATGCGGGGTTTATAATTGTTAGGCATGCGATGTCTAAGTAATTTATTTGATTAGGCATGTGATGTCTAAAGAGGTTGCGGATTCCAACTGTTGTAGTTTTACACTTTCTTTTCTGTGACCGTAAGTGTAATATGTGATATCGCCGATTTCGTTGCTATATGTCAACGACAATTGGGATGCGCATATTTACTTACGTTGATGACATGTGATGTTATGTGTTGCTGGATATGTTATATTGGATCGTCGTGTTTGAATAGCCGGGGGTTTTTATGTGAGATGAGTGTTTTTCATTTTCATTCATGTAAAAACTTGTATGTAATATTCTTTTATTGGGGCACTACCAGGTTGCGGATGTTGTCACCATTTGTATATTATTTATTTTTCTGCACTAGGATAGACCCAAGGAGGGGAGCACAAGTAACCGGGTTTTAGGGTCTGGTGGGAGACCATCTCGAGGAGTCGAGTCCGGGTCTCCTAACCCTAGAATTGGTAGGGTTGCTTGCCGCTCTCGTAGGGGTCTAGGGGTGTGGGATTGGCTATTCATCACGACTGTGGAATCCGTGTTTTATACTGGCTCGTATTGAAAACACGGACGTCCTAGTATATCCAATATTTCATATGATTCTTTCTGCTGCGTTATCTGTAATGTGATCATGCGATGTTCTGTGCTCTGTTCAGATAGATGTAGTATATAGTATATATGATATATTATATAAACGTTGCTTATATTTTACACCCGCACTAGCCCTGCCCCGCTCTGCCGTTAGTTACCTAACCTAACGGTGCAGACAGGACATCGAGGCGAATGCGGATGGCATAAGCGTACGTTATATTTATCTGTGATGGTTAGGTGGACTTAAATGATGGGATATTCATTAATGAGATTAATGAAAGAAAATAAACCTAATTGATGTTGTGGAATCGAATTTCAAAATAAAAACAGGTAGCTACAGTTCTTGCTTTGCATCGCGGTGTTCATTATAGAACATCCTGCACCTTATTCGATGAGGAAAGGACCGAGATCCTTTCACCGGGAGTGACTCCTTTAGCAATAACTGGCAGATGCTACAACCATCGGTTTGTCTTTGATCGCTTCTATAGTTTCTGCTTTGCACAGTGATATATATGATATATCCCGCACCTCATTCGACGAGGAAAGGGCCGACGATCCCTTCACCGGGAGTGACCCCTTTAGCAAAACTAGAAAAGCCTCAAAAAAATTCCATTTAAAAACCATTTGATTCCGCAACGAGATCAAGTTCAAAGCGTTAAAGGTTTTCACAAAAACCATTCGCAACCCTCCGTCATTTTAAGAAGTAGAGTACTTAGTATTCGTGCTGTGTTTGTTGACCATAGTCAAGGCACAGTGTACGGTAGCTAAGTGATGTCTTCCTACACCGCATATGATGCGATTAGTTAGGACAGTCATGTTGCTTTGTTGACCTTAGCAAAGGGTCATGTGGGTGGGTCTAATTAATCACGAAATGACGGGTAGAACTTGACTAGTACCTATGATTTGTTGACCTTAGCCAAGGTCATAAGTGCTAGGGGTAAAAACCATTATCGGGAGTTTCAAGTGTTGAAATTTGCAATGAGATTGCATACCTTCTATATGATAGTTGGATCCCGATACCCAATGCGAGTAATTGTTACTCCATGGAGAGTTTTGCACTTTACAATTAGCCGATCAAGTAGGTGTCTAGAAAGGTGTCAACGGGGTTACGCCTCTGAGAAAACGAGGTTTACTATAATTAGGTCCGTGCGAAAGCACGGGGAACCTCCCTCAAAGTACCGACACTGGCCTGGCTGAAAGATTGGCGAACTTGTAGAGTGCAATTAATCCCGGCTAGTCTTTCCTTTTAAGGTTTGAAGGAAGATTTGATAAAAACAGTGGGAGCCATCCTGATTAGATAAAATATATAACCAATCTAATCTTGCAAGAGCGCACGCTGAGTGTTTTCTTCTCTCTCTCTCCTGGTAGCGACCATATCACGCCTTAATCAAGATAATAAAATGGATGTATTGACCGAACCCGCTTGTTATACTGAGCTGGGGAACGTTGGTCCTGCTCCAACTTATAATTGTTATAAGACAGAGCAGGAAATTGGGGAATACCAGAATTCCTATGCCGCCCAAAAGAAGAAAGTGCATATGATGCATCTCCTTCGGGTGTGTTCATTACAAAGAACTGTTTCTCAGTATCCTCTGCATCCTGGGTATTCGATACCGGATCAGGATCCCAGATATGTAATCTGTTACATAGGGCTACAAAAGGGTAGAAAAACTGAGAAAGGGTGATAAGTTTCATGAGACAGAAAACGGGACAAGTGTTGCAGCCAAGTCTGTTGGTCACTGTCACCCTGTATTACGAATACATTGATTCTGAACAAATGCTATTAGATACCGAACCTGATATACAAAATCATATCAGTCTCTTTATTAGTAAAGAAATGATAAAATTTTGTATTGATGGATAATGTTTTGAACATTTCCTATATCAAAAGTTGATCGGTTCAGGAACGTTATCTAAAAGCATTGACGTTCTAAATCAAACTATAGTTCCTTGTATACTGAACACACACAGGAAGAAGAGTTCAGAAATGAACGAATTCTTCTTGAGGCATTATAGACTAGGTCATATCAATGCGACCCGACTGGCTGAAGTTACATTTCAGATGCATATTTAAATCAGTTTGAATTTACATCTTGTGAAACTTGCCAGTCATGTCACAAAGATAAGATGACCATAGCTCTGTTCATTGGAAACAGAGGAAGAGTTAGTAAACTCTTGGGACTGATACATGATGATGTATGTAAGGTCTCCAGTCTACACATGCCAGGACTGGTTCTTTATACTTCATTATATTCTCTGATGATCTCTCAAGATTCAGTCATATATTCCTATTGAAATATAAGTCCGAACCTTTTGAGGTATTCACAGAATATAAATAGGAAGTAGAGAACCAAAATACGGGTATAAGTATTATGTCCTATGATAAGATCAGGGAGGAGAATACTTATGCATGGAATCCTTAGACTATTCTAAAGGAAAATGAGATTCTCTCTCAGTATTACTCCTCTGAATACACCACAGCACAACGGTGTATCGGGGCGGAGCAATCACACAATATTAGATATCGTCTGCTCTATGATGAGTACTACTGAGTTACCTATTTCCTTTTTGGGAGTTATGCGCTTGAGAAGCTGCATACCTATTGAATTAGGTTCGAATCAAATCAGTGCCTACCACTCCATATAAGATATGGTGTGGGAAGATCCTATCTCTTAAGTAAGTTAAGATTTGGGATTGTCCGTCCTATGTCAAAAGAAAAATCCGGACAAGATCGAGGCAAGGTCTGTAATGTAGAACTGGAAAGGTTCCAGCTATACAAACTACAGCAGATGATTTGACAGAACCAAAGAATTCTATAGTCCCCGACGAACCTCAACCTCTCCGCCGATCTGGTAGGGTTCCTCGCCTGCCTGAGAGATACCTCGGTTTCTCGATGACAGTGGGAGCAAGGATTGCATCATGAGATGATGACCCAACTAGATTCGAGCAGGCCATCAAGAGTAGGGACTCTGTAAGAATGGCTGGATGCTTAGCAATCTGAGATGGAATCCATATACACCAACAAAGTATGGACTTTGGTTGCGATATCTGAAGGGTTAAATCCCCATCAGGAGCAAGTATATCTTGAGAAGATTACTTGGTGTAGATGGACAAGTTGAGACTTTCAAAGCTAGACTTGTTAAAGGTTTTCGTCATCGACCAGGCACGGATAATGATGAAACCTTTTCCAGGGACTATGCTTAAGTCCATCCAGATCCTACTTGCCACGGCTACATACCATGACTACGATATCTGGTGGTTGGGTGCCATGACAACTTTTCTAAATAATGATTTAGAAGAGAACGTCTATAAGAACACAGCCAGAGGGCCTCATAGACAGTGGGAGCAGCGGAAACGTGTGCAAGATGCTTTATAGGATAAAGCAGGCATCGCAGAGTTGGAACATCTGTTTTGATGGATTAGTCAAAGATGTTGACATTATTAAAATGGTAGATGAACCTTGTATAAACAAAAAGGTAGTAGGGAGTATGGTGACGATCCTCGTAGAGTACGTGGATGACATACTCTTGTTAGAGAAGGAGTTTCCTATGCTACGCTCGATCAATCTCCGCTTATCACAAAGATTTTCCATATAGGATCAAAGTGATACCTACTAAATCCTAAGCTTTGGATCTATGAGATAGATCTAATTGGATGTTAGGATACTCACTAGTTGTAATGAGATGGTATCAATCGATCCTGGGGAGAATCACTGGAAGAGTTCCAGGGTGATAAAGACGACTGAATGTCAGTCACAGGCATTGTCTTTACCCTCAGTAAAGGGACGGTATGTTGGAAGAGTTCCAAGCTAGATACCGTGACAAACTAGACGATAAAGGCTGGTAAAATCGCTATTAAAGATACTACCAAAGAGGAAGTTTGGGTGTATATTGGTTCATAAGATGAACCAAGTTTCTGCCATTGTATGACAATGGAAGTGTGGCTTCGACCCTGGAACCCTGGTCCCATCAGTGACCCAGACATATTCTGAGGCAGCATCACCTGATCATGGAGATAGTTGATCTCTAGGGTGATCGAGGTTAGGAGAGTAGACTCAGAGGACAACACGGCGGATCAACTCACGAAGGCCTTTTCCCCAAAGAGAGACGTTTAGGGGATGGTTGAGTATGTGATACTGCAATCACTGCTACAGATGGCCCTAGTGCAAGTGGGAGATTGTTAGTTATATGTATGCCCTAGGGGCCATTACTGTACATTGGATGTATATTGTAGTGGATGCTGGGACATATATAGGTAGGACTTTCTTGCTCGACATGATAGTACGCTATCTGGTTGCACTTTATTTTAACATGTATACTTTCTGTCTCTCTGATTACATGTTGATAAAGCCCTTAGGATGTGTACTCGACTTCCAGGACTATGATGTAGATCATACCAGTGGGGCCTGGGTAGTCCATGAGTACATCCTTGAAATGTTCCTAGTCGAGAGAATATCGAGACGGGGCATCGATATTCCAGAGTAGACTAGCGTATATCTTCTCGACCCATGCGATGGGCGATGGATGATCCCATATCCATTGGTGTTTGACATCGAAGATGGTATGCGGGTGCTCAGTGGAGACTGGGTACACTGAACGGACTCGCCGAGAACTCCCAGATGGTATTATACCTCACGTCAGATGGCAGTTCTCTGGTGATACTGGTACAGCTTAGTCTGTTGACCCGAGATCGTCATAGAGTCTTGTGTGTCTCCTACTGTGCTTTGATTTCCACCCTACCACGGCTCTACTGAGTCGTGCAAACAGGTGGTTTTTGGGTACAGTCCCGATTCATATGGAGGCAATGAGCGATAGGAGGGGATTCGTCTCTCCCGGTATTGGGGGTTGATGTTGCGCTATGCTCGACTGGCCATAACAGGAAATCCCTGTCCAGGGTTGCAGTGATATACTGGTAAGAGTTATCAGTAGTTTCACGAATGTTATGGACCTCAAGTCGGCATGACTTATCAAGCTACTGGGGTCTGACGTTTACCACCCCTAGGCGAGATATGCGACATATCAGACGAACAGACCGGACTGTACGGTAAGTGTTACTGGTTGGATTCACAGGAGTGTGAGCGGGCTTGCTCATCGATCTTCTGATCGCTCAATACCCGGGTGGCCGTTACGTTTAGCAGACCGCTTGCGGCTTGTGGATGTTTGATATGATCATCATCCGCTGCCGGCGTATTGACGAGTCTTTAGAGTCCTACACAGAGGTTTCCTGGCTCAAGCGAAACGAAATAGGAGCGCATATGAGATATGTGCGGGACCGAGAATAATGCGTGTATGTGATACCGTATTTCATTCTCGCGATAAATGTGTCGAATGGTTGTATGCGATATAACCTAGTTATCGAATCAAGGATTGATTCGATAAGCCGATACATAGGATACTAGTCGGTTATATGCGATATGACCGGATCGTTAAATCAAGTGTTGATTTAATGATTTAGTGCATATTTATATATTTGATATATTACTTTGCGTTAACTAGTATTGGTTCACATTAAAAGGATTTTCTCACTTGATTTGTACACATTGTATATGCGATATAGTTTTGTGCACATGTTTGTATCATGTTTGATGATACATGCTTACTTGGTTAAGTGTAAAGAATCAAACCATGGTTTAAGTTAATGATTAGGGTTTTGATTATTTATTCATTTATCTTTCTTATTTATTCATTTTGGAAAAAGAAAAGGATAAATGAATGGTTGAATGTTTTGTTTTTAGTTGAAGTTTCTTGAAACTTTGACTAAGTCACTCTTTTGTTCTTATGCTTAACCCTAACCATCCTTTTAACCATGGTCTTTTCTCTACAGTTAACTATAGTTGAAAGTATGATAAGTATTGATTTTTATCTAATTTATTATTAACTTATCATATCTTCTTCTTCTTCATCATCTTCTTCTTCCGTGAAGAAAGCTAGTGACCATCAATGGCAACTAGTGAAATCAAGTGAGAAATCCAATTCTAAAGTCTACCCACTTCCTATTTCTTCATCCTCTACCTCTTGCCAAGTTGTATAGGGTGTTTACTTCATATGTTTTCAAAGCTTGGTGAAGTTGGAGCTTGTTCTTGTGATGCCTCGACGTAGATCATCTTCGGCATCGAACCGACAATCAAGCCCGCCCATTCTTCGATGATGCCAATGCTAGAGTCAAGGGTTCGATTTGGACAGCGGAGGGAGATCATCGCGGAGCTTAAAAAGTGGTGGACCGGATCTACAAAGGTTGTAGTCACTTTCCCTTAGCATTTAATTCGATTACATGCTCGCTCCGCCTATATATCTAGTTAACGATCCGTAGTCTAGGGTTTCTCGGCACCGTAAAATTTCAATTGGGCATGTTTGATCACTTGTGAGACTCCATTAGAGTGCCTAGGAACCCTACAAGATTAAGAATCCGAAACGAATCCGAAACTTGAAACCATATAACCTAGTTTCTGTGGCTTTTCAAATGGTGTCAAAATTTTTTTAAATAACTGCAGAGTATTATATGTGATATAACATGAATACCGTCAAAATTTGGAGCTATTTGTCTATGAAGTGGCCGGCCACAATGCATGAAAAACCGAGCTCTTCGCTCCAATTTTTGAATTTGGGCTTCAAATTTTCAGGGTGTTCTAGTCTCTGGTTTTTAAGGTTTCAGGTGTTGTTTGTTTTTGCTAAAATTGCATGTGATATTAATTTTATGCATAGGCAACTCAGACTGTTTCGTATTCATAATTCTAGCTATGTTTCGGGTATTTTAGACCATGTTAAAAAGTTCGAACGGATATCAATAACTCACTTTTTCCTTTGCTGGAAATTTTTCCAAGTGTTGGATTTTTTCTTAGTTTAAAACTTTCAGAAAATCATGCAAGAAATTCTATGGACTCTTTAGAAGAACGAAAGCTTAACTCGATTATGTGACCGTCAGAACCACCACTAAACCCTAGGGTTTGTGGTAGCTCAGCGGTACCACATGTGAGGCATTGGTTGACCCTTCTACGGCTGGTTCATAGGAGCTTTGGCATGTTCTGGGACCTTTTGAATTCTGCTCAAGTGTTGAGCTATTTGTGAAATTTTGGGTGTTTGTTTATTCGATCGGAAAGTTTAACATTGTCTAGTTATCTATAATGTGATACAATATATGGAATTCATATAGTTAGTCATGAAATCCGTAATATGTGATATCTCCGGTTTATGATGTCTAAGGTAACTGTGAATTCCAAATGTTGTAGTTTTTCACTTTCATATCTGCGACCGTAAGTGTAATATGTTGTGTATCGCTGGTTTCAATGCTATACATCAACGATAATTGGGATACGCATATTTACTTACGTTGATGACATGTGATGTTATGTGTTACAGTGATATATTATATTGGATCGCCATGTTTTGAATAGCCGGGGGTTTTATGTGAGATGAGAGTTTTTATTTTCATTCATGTAAAATTCATTGTATGTAATATTCTTTTATTGGGGCACTTCTAGGTTGAGGATGATGTCACCATTGCATATTATTTACGTTTCCGCATTAGGATAGTCCCAAGGAGGAAAGCACAAGCAACCGGGTTCTAGTGTCCAGTGGGAGGCCATCTCGAGGAGTCGAGACCGGGTCTCCTAACCCTAGAATTGGTAGGGTTGTTTACCGCTCTCATAGAGGTCTAGGGATGTGAGTTTGGCTACTCATCGCGACCGTAGAATCCGTGTTTTATACAGGCTCAAAATAAAACACGGACCTCCAAATATATCCAATATTTCATATGTTATCTTCTGCTGCTGATATTCTGTGATGTGATCATTTTATATGCGTGAGACGAATGCTTTATTATTGTATATTTGATATATAATAAACGTTGCTTATGTTTTGCACCCACGCTAGTCCCGCATCGCTATGCCGTTAGTTAAGTAACCTAACGGTGCATAACGGAACACTGTGGCGAATGCGGATGGCATAAGCGTATGTTGTATTTTCGTTTCTTCCGTGATGCTTAGGAAGCATAATTGATGGGACGTCATTAATTAGATTAATGAAAGAAAAAGAAATCTAAATAATGTTGTAGATTCAAATTTTCAAAATGGGTAGCTCTAGTTTTTGCTTTGCATAGCGGTATTCCTTGTAGAATATCCAGCACATTATTCGATAAGGAAAGAGCCGAAATCCCTTCATCGAGAGTGACCTCTTTAGCGAAACTAGTAAAACCTTCAAAAACACTCCTTTTCAAAATCACTTGTTTCTATAACGATATCTAGTCCATTACGCAAAAGGTTTTCTGAAAAACCTGTCGTAGCCCTCCGTCATTTTAGATAATTACTACTTAGTATTCGTGCTATGTTTTTTGACTATGTTAAGGCGTAGTGTGCAGTAGCTAATTAGTGTTTATCTGCTGAAGCATGAGATATGATTGGATTAGGGTAGTCGTACGACTTTGTTGACTATGTTAAGGGTCATGCGGGTGGGTTTAATTCAATCTGGAAATGACGGGTTGAACTTGGCTAGCGCTTATGATTTGTTGACTATGTTAAGGTCATAAGTTGCTAGGGGCAAAATATTATCGGGAATTTCAAGTGTTGAAAATTTGCAATGAGATTGCATACCTTCTATGAGATAGTTGGTTCCCGATACCCACTGCGAGTAAGAGTTACTCCTGCGAGAATTTTACACATCACAATTAGCCGATCAAGTAGTCGTCTAGAAAGGTGTTAACGGGGTTATGCCTCTGGGAAAATGGGGTTTATTTTAATTAGGTCCGTACGAAAGCATGGGGAACCTCCCTCAAAGTACCAACACTGGTCTGGCTGAAAGATTGGCGAACTTGTAAGGTGTAATTAATCCCGGCTAGTCTTACCTTTTCGGGTTTGGAGGATGATTTGATAAAAACAGTGGCAGCCATCCTGATTAGATAAGATAATAACCAATCTAATCTTGCAAGAGCATACGCTAATGTGTTTTCTTCTCTCTCTCTCTCTCTCTCTCTCAGGTAGCGACTATGTCAGGCTTTAATCAATATAATAATATAGATGTATTGACCGAACCCGCTTGTTATACTGAGCAGGGAAACGTTGGTCCCGCTCCAACTTATAAATGTTATAAGTCCGAGCAGGAAATAGGGACATATCCGGATTCTCACGCCGCCCATAAGAAGAATAAGCATGTTGATGTATCTTCTTCAGGTGTATTTGTTATCGAGAACTGTTTCTTAGTTAACTCTACGTCCTGGGTATTAGATACCGGATCAGGATCCCACATACGTAATATGTTGCATGGGCTTAGGAAAAGTAGAGAACTGGGAGAGGGTGATCATTCCGTAAGAGTAGGGAATGGTGCATATGTTGTAGCCAAAACAGCTGGTGAATATCATCTTGTATTACCAAATGGTAATACATTGATTCTGAACGAATGCTATTACATTCCGACCCTGATATACAATCTTATATCAGTTTCTTTATTGAATAAAGAAGGATATAATTTTGTAATACAGGATAATGTTAAGAACATCTTCCTGAATCAAAAGTTGATTGGATCAGGCTCGTTAAATAATGGCATATACGTTCTAAATTAAACTACTGTTCTTAATGTACAAAACACACATAAGAGGAAGAGTTAAAAAATGAACGAATCCTTCTTGTGGCATTGTAGACTAGGTCATATCAATGCAACACGACTAGCTAAGTTACATAAGGATGGATATTTGAATCCGTTCGAATTTTCATCTTATGATACTTTCCAGTCATGTCTCAAAGGCAAAATGACCAAAGCTCCATTTTGTGGACACGGAGAAAGAGCTACGGAACTCTTGGGACTGATACATAGTGATGTATGCGGTCCCATGTCTACACATGCCAGGTGTAGGGTTCCTAGGCACTCTCAAGAGGTCTCACAAGGCATCAACCATGCCAATTTCAAATTTTACAAGTGCCGAGAAACTCTAATACGGATCGTTAACTAGAATTTTAGGCGAAAAGTGAAACTAGTTAACATCTTAACTAAAAGTAAGAAGCTACAAACTTTGTAGATCCGGTTCTCCACTTCCTTAGCTCCACGTAGATGTCCTCTCGCTGTCCAAGTCGGATCTCGGACTCTAGCATCGGCTTCATCGGAGAAATATACGGACTAGTCGTCGGCTACGATGCCGAAGATGATCTACGTCGAGGTTACACAAGATCAAGCTCCAACTTCACCAAGTTGTGAAACTTGTGAAGAAAACACCCAAAACTACTTGGCAAGAGGTAGAGGATGAAGAAATAGGAGGTGGGTTCACTTTAGAATTGGATTTCTCACTCTTTTGCTCAAAGTGCCATTAAAGCTAGTAAGCTTTTTCTTGAAGATCAAGAAGAAGAAGAAGATAGAATATGATAAGTCCTCTTTAAAAAGAATAATAAAATGAATACTTATCATCTTCTAACCTTTTTTAGGTGCAGAGAATAGACTATGGTTAGTGGGAATGGTTAGGGTTAAGCATGAAGACAAAATGGTCACTTGGTCAAAGCTTCATGAAGCTTCAACAAGCTTCATGATAAAAAAAAACCATTTTGTTTTCTTTTATCTATTTCTCAATAAAGAAAAGATAAATATTAAGTGAAAATAAGAAACCCTAACCATTCACTAAACATGGTTTAAGTCTTTACACAAATCCAAGTGTATATGTATCATCAAACATGATACATTCAAGTGCACAAAAGTATATCACATATACAACTTGTGAACATCAAGTGAGAAAATCCATTTAAAGTGAACCATTACTAGTTAATGCAAAGTAATATATCAAATATATAATTGTACATTAAATCATTAAATCAACACTTGATTCAATGATCCGGTCATGTCGCACATAACCGACTAGTATACAATGTATCGATTTAACGAATCAACGATTCGATAACTAGGTTATATCGCATACAACCAATCGAAACATTCATCGCGAGAATGAAATACGGTATCACATACTCGCATTATTCTTGGTCCCGCACATATCTCATATGCGCTCCTATTTCGTTTCGCTTGAGCCAGGAAACCCCTGTGTAGGACTCTAAAGACTCGTCAATACGCCGGTAGCAGATGATGATCATATCAAGCACCCACAAGCCGCAAGCGGTCTGCTAAACGTAACGGCCACCCGGGTATTGAGCGAACAGAAGATCGATGAGCTAGCCCGCTCACACTCCTGTGAATCCATCCAGTAACACTTACCGTACAGTCCGGTCTGTTCGTCTGATATGTCGCATATCAAGTCTATTGGTGGTAAACGTCAGACCCCAACAACTGATAAGTCATGCCGATGTGAGGCTCATAACGCGTCGAGAAACTACTGGTAACACTTACCAGCAAAACTCTGATCAGCCCTGGCCAGGGACTTCCCTGTTACGGCCAATCGTGCACAGCGCAACATCAACCCCCAATACCGGGAGAGACGAAACCCCTCCTATCGCTCATTGCCTCCATGTGACTCCGGACTGTACCCAAAAACCACCGTTTTGCACGCCCTCATGGACGTGGTAAGGTGGAGATCAAAGCACAGTGGGAATCACACAAGACTCTATGACGATCTCGGGTCTACAGACTAACCTGCACAAGTGTCACCTGAGAACTGCCATCTGACGTGAGGTATAATACCATCTGGGAGTTCTCGGCGAGTCCGTCCAGTGTACCCAGTCTCCACTGAGCACCCGTATACCATCTCTGATGTCAAACACCAATGGATATGGGATCATCCATCGCCCATCTCATGGGTCGAGAAGCATATACGCTAGTCTACACTGGTATATCGATACCCTGTCTCGATACACCCACGACTAGGGATCTTGAAGGATGTACCTATGGACTACCATGTCCCCACTAGTATGATCTCTATCATTGTCCAGGTAGTCAAGTACACATCCCAAGGGCTTTACCAACATGTAACTTTAAGACAGTTTAAAGAGACAAGTGTACATGTTAAGATAAAGAGCAACCAGATAGCATACTATCATATCGAGCAAGAATGTCATCTCTATATATGTCCAAGCATCCAATATAATATACATGATCTGTACAATACTGGCCTCTAGGGCATACATACAACTAACAATCTCCCACTTGCACTAGGGCCAGCTGCTGTAGTATCGCATACCGAGCATCCCAAAGAGTCTTTCAAACTGTATCTGGAGAATGGCCTTCGTGAGTGGATCCGCCGTGTTGTTCTTCGTGTCAACCCTCCTGACCTCGATCTCCCGGCGATCAACTATCTCCCGGATCAGGTGATACCGCCTCAGAATATGCCTGGATCGCTGATGGGACCTGGGTTCCTTGGCCAAAGCCACCGCTCCATTATTATCACAATACAAAGGTATTGGATGCTCAACGGATGGAACCACTCCAAGTTCGGTAATGAACTTCTTGATCCAGACAGCCTCTTTAGCAGCATCGTTGGCAGCGATGTATTCAGCCTCCATCGTCGAGTCTGCCACGGTTTCCTGCTTGGAACTCTTCCAGCTAACCGCCCCTCCGTAAAGGGTAAAGACAAATCCCGACTGCGACTTAGAGTCGTCCTTATCACTCTGGAAGCTTGAATCGGTAAAGGACTCCACTTGGAGTTCTCCGTTACCATACACCAAGAGCATCTCTTTAGTCCTTCGTAAGTACTTAAGAATGCTCTTCACAGCTGTCCAGTGACTCTCTCCAGGATCAGCTTGATACCTGCTCACTACACTTAGTGAGTATGCTACATCGGGTCTGGTACATAGCATCGCGTACATGATACAGCCTACAGCCGAAGCATAGGGTATCCCTTGCATGCGAGCTCTCTCCAAATCAGTCTTGGGAGACATGTCTTTGGAGAGAGTGACTCCAGAGATCGTGGGTAAGTTCCCACGCTTGGATTCTTCCATACTAAACCTCTTTAGTATGGTGTCAATGTACCTGGATTGGGACAATCCCAATATCCGTTTGGATCTATCTCTATAGATCCTAATTCCCAATATGCAGGAGGCATCACCAAGATCTTTCATCGAGAATCTTTGTGATAAGAAGAGCTTGACTGATTGCAGCATAGGAATATCATTTCCTATCAGGAGTATGTCGTCCACGTACAATACGAGGAAGACAACCTTACTCTCTGCCACCTTCTTGTAGATACAAGGTTCATCTGGGTTTTTGACGAAATCAAACTCTTTGATAACGACGTCAAAGCAGATGTTCCAACTCCGTGATGCTTGCTTTAATCCATAAATGGATTTAAGCAGCTTGCACACCTTCCCGCTGCTCCAACTGTCTACGAAGCCCTCTGGCTGATACACGCACTCTTCTAAATCTCCATTTAGAAAGGCGGTCTTAACATCCATTTGCCAGATTTCATAGTCATGATATGCAGCGATGGCAAGCATGATCCGGATGGATTTAAGCATAGCCACTGGAGAAAAGGTTTCGTCATAGTCCACACCTGGTCTTTGACGAAAACCTTTTGCAACAAGTCTAGCTTTGAAAGTCTCCACTTTCCCATCTACACCAAGTTTTTTCTTGAAGATCCACTTGCACCCGATGGGTTTTACCCCTTCAGGAGCAACTTCCAAAGTCCATACTTTGTTGGTGTACATGGATTCCATCTCGGACCGCATAGCATCCAGCCATTTCACTGAGTCCCCACTCGTGATGGCCTGCTCGAACCTAGTTGGGTCATCATCCTCCATGATGCAATCCTCGCTCCCACCATCCAGGAGAAAACCGCAGTATGTCTCAGGTGGGCGAGGAACCCTACTAGATCGGCGGAGAGGCTGAGGTTCATTGGGAGCTACTGAATCCTCTGGTTCCACTAAATCTTCTATTGTGTTTTGTTCAGCTGGAACCTCTTCCAGTTCTACCTCAGAGCCACTAATCTCTTTTGCAAGAAATTCCTTTTCTAAAAAGGTGGCTTGTTGAGCAACAAATACTCTTTGTTCCTCACTGTGGTAGAAGATATACCCTCGCGAATGTTTGGGATATCCAACAAATTTACACAGAACAGACCTTGCCTTGAGTTTGTCCGGTTTTTGTCTTTTGACATAGACCGGGCAACCCCATATCTTAATAAAATTAAGATATGGTCTCTTCCCTTCCCATATCTCATATGGTGTGGTAGGCACAGATTTGGTGGGAACCCTATTCAGTAGGTATGCTGCTGTTTCCAGTGCATATCCCCAGAAGGAAACAGGTAACTCAGCTGTGATCATCATAGAGCGCACCATATCTAATAGGGTGCGGTTCCTCCGTTCTGATACACCGTTGTGCTGTGGTGTATATGGAGGAGTCAGCTGAGAGAGAATCCCATTCTCTTTTAGGAAGTCCAGGAATTCATTGCTTAAGTATTCACCTCCTCGATCAGATCGTAGGATTTTAATACTTTTTCCGGTTTGGTTCTCAACTTCTTGCTTATATTCTCTAAATTTCTCAAAAGCTTCTGATTTGTGTTTCATCAGGAACACATACCCGAACCTAGAGAGATCGTCAGTGAATGTAATGAAGTATGAAGAACCATCCCTGGCATGTGTAGACATAGGACCGCATACATCACTATGTATCAGTTCTAAGAGTTCAGTAACTCTTTCTCCGTGTCCCGTAAACGGAGTTTTGGTCATCTTGCCTTTGAGACATGACTGGCAAGTGTCATAAGATGAAAATTCAAACGGATTCAAATATCCATCCTTATGTAACTTAGCCAGTCGTGTCGCATTGATATGACCCAGTCTACAATGCCACAAGAAGGATTCTTTCAGTTCTAAACTCTTCCTCTTGTGTGTGTTTGTTATACTTAGAACTGTGGATTGATTTAGAACATAAATGCCATTGCACAACGTTCCTGATCCAACCAACTTTTGGTTACGGAAAATGTTCATAACATTATCCTGTAATACAAAATTATATCCCTCTTTACTCAATAAAGAAACTGATATAATGTTGCATATCAGGTTCGGCATGTAATATCATTCGTTCAAAACCAATGTATTACCAGTTGGTAATGCAAGGTGATATTCCCCGACAGTCTTAGCTGCAACAATTGCACCATTTCCAACTTTTATGTCTTTATCACCTTCTCCAAGTTCTCTACCTTTCCTAAGCCCATGTAACTGATTACATATATGGGATCCTGACCCGGTATCTAATACCCAGGATGTAGAGCAAATGGAGAAACAATTCTCAGTAATGAACACACCCGAAGAAAATGCATCAACATGTACTTTCTTCTTTCGGGTGGCATAGGAATCCTGGTATTCCCCTATGTCCTGTTCATTCCCATAACCTTTATAAGAAAGAACGGAACCAACGTTCCCCTGCACCGTATAACATGCGGGTTCAGTCAATACATCCATATTATTATCTTTGTTAGGGCATGACATGGTCGCTACCTGGAGAGAGAGAGAAGAAAACACTTTAGCGTATGCTCTTGCAAGATCAGATTGGTTATTATCTTATCTAATCAGGATGGCTCCCACTGGTTTTTATCAAATCTTCCTTCAAACCCTAAAAAGAAAGACTAGCCGGGATTAATTACACCCTACAACTTCGCCAATCTTTCAGCCAGGCCAGTGTCGGTACTTTGAGGGAGGTTCCCCGTGCTTTCGCACGGACCTAATTAGAGTAAGCCTCGTTTTCCCAGAGGCGTAACCCCGATGACACCTTTCTAGACACCTACTTGATCGGCTAATTGTAATGTGTAAAACTCTCCCAGGAGTAACTCTTACTCGCAGTGGGTATCGGGATCCAACTATCTCATAGAAGGTATGCAATCTCATTGCAAATTTCAACACTTGAAATTCCCGATAATATTTTGCCCCAAGCATCCTATGACCTTGACGGAGGTCAACAAACCACAGGGTGCAAGTCAAGTTCAACCCGTCATTTCTTGATTGAATCAAACCCACCCGCACGACCCTTGACGGAGGTCAACAAGGTCGTACGACTACCCCAATCCAATCTGCATCACATGCATAAGCAGATAAATACTAGTTAGCTACCGCACACTACGCCTTGACGGAGGTCAACAAACGTAGCACGAATACTAAGTAGGATTTATCTGAAATGACGGAGGGCTACGTCAGGTTTTTCTGAAAATCTATTGCGTAATGAACTTGATATCGTTGTAGAATCAAGTGAAGTTTTTGAAATGAAGTGATTTTGAGGCTTCTCTAGTTTTGCTAAAGGGGTCACTCCCGGTGAAGGGATCGTCGGCCCTTTCCTCGTCGAATAAGGTGCAGGATATATCATATATATCGCTATGCAAAGCAAAACTGTGCAAAGCAGAAACTATAGAAGCAATCAAAAACAAACCGAGTGTGTAGCATCTGCCAGTTATTGCTAAAGGAGTCACTCCCGGTGAAGGGATCTCGGTCCTTTCCTCATCGAATAAGGTGCAGGGTATATCATATATACCGCTATGCAAAGCAAAACTGTAGCTACCCTTTTATTTAAAATTTGATTCTACAACATCTTTTGGTTTCATTTATTTCATTAATCACATTAATGAAGTCCCATCATTTAAATACCTAAACATCACAGATAAATACGACGTACACTTATGCCATCCGCATTCGCCTCGATGTCCCCTCGTGCACCGTTAGGTTAGGTAACTAACGGCAGAGCGGGGCAGGGCTAGCGCGGGTGTAAAACATAAGTAACGCCTATATAATATATCATATATACTATATATAGTATCTATCATAGAACATCACATGATCACATCACAGATATCGCAGCAGAAGAAACATATGAAACATTGGATATACTAGGACGTCTGTGTTTTCATTACTAGCCAGTATAAAACACGGATTCCACGGTCGTGATGAATAGCCAATCCCACACCCCTAGACCCCTACGAGAGCGGCAAGCAACCCTACCAATTCTAGAGTTAGGAGACCCGGACTCGACTCCTCGAGATGGTCTCCCACTGGATCCTAGAACCCGGTTACCTGTGCTCCCCTCCTTAGGTCTATCCTAGTGCAGAAAAGTAAATAATATACAAAGGGTGACATCTTCCGCAACCTGGAAGTGCCCCAAAATAAAAGAATATTACATACAAGTTTTTACATTAAAGAAAATGAAAAACACTCATCTCACATAAAAACCCCCGGCTATTCAAACACGACAATCCAATATAACATATCCAGCAACACATAACATCACATGTCATCAACGTAAGTAAATATGCGCATCCCAATTGTCGTTGACATATAGCAACGAAACCGGCGATATCACATATTACACTTACGGTCACAGAAAAGAAAGTGTAAAACTACAACAGTTGGAATCCGCAACCTCTTTAGACATCGCATGCCTAATAAAATGAAATACTTAGACATCACATGCCTAACAATTATAAACCCCGCATTTTAGTCCCATTATCGAAAACTCTTTTCAATATCAAGTGAGACTAAACCGCTAGATTTATAACATTCATTCAGCTATCTCATAACTGTTTGTGAATTCCAATTATTGTATCCCATTCCGGATAAATAGAAAATATTAAACTTTCCGATCGAACATTCGAACACCCAAGTTTTTCCCGAAACCGTTCAACACATGAAATAAGTTCAAAGACGTTCACTTCATGCCTCAGTACCAACGGTCCAGCCGTAGAAGGGTCAAGCCAACGCCTCACATGTGGCACGCCGTACTGCCCCAAACCCTAAGGTTCAAAGGGCAGTTCAAGACGGTCACATAATCGAGTTAAGGTTTGTTGTCTTCTAGAGGGACCATCGCGTTACTTGCACTACTTAGGACGTTTTTAAACCTCAGAAAAATCCAACACTTGGAAATTTTTCGGTAGGAGAAAAGTTGGGTATTTATATCCGGTCGAACTTTTTAACATATTCTTAAATTATCCGGAAAAACACACAGACAAAATTTGATAATCCGATCGAATCTTTGATTCCCAATACAATTCCAGAATACTCATCTGTAGAGTTACAATAAAAATACCCAGAAAATATAGCATTCAATTATATGAATTACTGTGCAGAAATCATTGGACAAGGGGACAGTACGGCCGCGGAACCGCCGCACATGCCAAGCTTGTGCCGCGGTTCGGCGGTGGATTTATCAAATTAGACCCTCGTTTTTCACAGTAATTCAAATAAGACCCTGCTTAGTTTTCTGCATATTTTTAATTGACAAAAATCCAAATTTTCAGAAAATTTCCAGAGAGCATTTTGGAAATGGGTATCGATGTTCGTTCGGATTTCAAACGTCGTCAAGACTTCGCCTAAGGCTCCAGCTAGGCTCTGATACCACTGTAGGGTTCCTAGGCACTCTCAAGAGGTCTCACAAGGCATCAACCATGCCAATTTCAAATTTTACAAGTACTGAGAAACTCTAATACGGATCGTTAACTAGAATTTTAGGCGAAAAGTGAAACTAGTTAACATCTTAACTAAAAGTAAGAAGCTACAACCTTTGTAGATCCGGTTCTCCACTTCCTTAGCTCCACGTAGACGTCCTATCGCTGTCCAAGTCGGATCTCGGAATCTAGCATCGGCTTCATCGGAGAAATATACGGACTAGTCGTCGGCTACGATGCCGAAGATGATCTAAGTCGAGGTTACACAAGATCAAGCTCCAACTTCACCAAGTTGTGAAACTTGTGAAGAAAACACCCAAAACTACTTGGCAAGAGGTAGAGGATGAAGAAATAGAAGGTGGGTTCACTTTAGAATTGGATTTCTCACTCTTTTGCTCAAAGTGCCATTAAAGCTAGTAAGCTTTTTCTTGAAGATCAAGAAGAAGAAGAAGATAGAATATGATAAGTCCTCTTTAAAAAGAATAATAAAATGAATACTTATCATCTTCTAACCTTGGTTAGGTGTAGAGAATAGACCATGGTTAGTGGGAATGGTTAGGGTTAAGCATGAAGACAAAATGGTCACTTGGTCAAAGCTTCATGAAGCTTCAACAAGCTTCATGATAAAAAGAAACCATTTTGTTTTCTTTTATCTATTTCTCAAAAAAGAAAAGATAAATATTAAGTGAAAATAAGAAACCCTAACCATTCACTAAACATGGTTTAAGTCTTTACACAAATCCAAGTGTATATGTATCATCAAACATGATACATTCAAGTGCACAAAAGTATATCACATATACAACTTATGAACATCAAGTGAGAAAATCCATTTAAAGTGAACCATTACTAGTTAATGCAAAGTAATATATCAAATATATAATTATACATTAAATCATTAAATCAACACTTGATTCAATGATCCGTTCATGTCGCACATAACCGACTAGTATACAATGTATCGATTTATCGAATCAACGATTCGATAACTAGGTTATATCGCATACAACCAATCGAAACATTCATCGCGAGAATGAAATACGGTATCACATACTCGCATTATTCTCGGTCCCGCAAATATCTCATATGCGCTCCTATTTCGTTTCGCTTGAGCCAGGAAGCCCTGTGTAGGACTCTAAAGACTCGTCAATACGCCGGTAGCAGATGATGATCATATCAAGCACCCACAAGCCGCAAGCGGTCTGCTAAACGTAACGGCCACCTGGGTATTGAGCGATCAGAAGATCGACGAGCTAGCCCGCTCACACTCCTGTGAATCCATCCAGTAACACTTACCGTACAGTCCGGTCTGTTCGTCTGATATGTCGCATATCAAGTCTAGGGGTGGTAAACGTCAGACCCCAACAACTGATAAGTCGTGCCGATATGAGGCTCATAACGGGTCGAGAAACTATTGGTAACACTTACCAGCAAAACTCTGATCAGCCCTGGCCAGGGACTTCCCTGTTACGGCCAATCGTGCACAGCGCAACATCAACCCCCAATACCGGGAGAGACGAAACCCCTCCTATCGCTCATTGCCGCCATGTGACTCGGGACTGTACCCAAAAACCACCGTTTTGCACGCCCTCATGGACGTGGTAAGGTGGAGATCAAAGCACAGTGGGAATCACACAAGACTCTATGACGATCTCGGGTCTACAGACTAACCTACACAAGTGTCACCTGAGAACTGCCATCTGACGTGAGGTATAATACCATCTGGGAGTTCTCGGCGAGTCCGTCCAGTGTACCCAGTCTCCACTGAGCACCCGTATACCATCTCTGATGTCAAATACCAATGGATATTGGATCATCCATCGCCCATCTCATGGGTCGAGAAGCATATACGCTAGTCTACACTGGTATATCGATGTCCTGTCTCGATACACCCACGACTAGGGACCTTGAAGGATGTACCTATGGACTACCATGTCCCCACTAGTATGATCTCTATCATAGTCCAGGTAGTCAAGTACACATCCTAAGGGCTTTACCAACATGTAATTTTAAGACAGTTTAAAGAGACAAGTGTACATGTTAAGATAAAGAGCAACCAGATAGCATACTATCATATCGAGCAAGAAAGTCATCTCTATATATGTCCAAGCATCCAATATAATATACATGATCTGTACAATACTGGCCTCTAGGGCATACATACAACTAACACCAGGAATGGTTCCTCGTAATTCATTACATTCATTGATGATCTCAAGATACGGACATGTGTTCCTGTTGAAACACAAGTCTGAAGCTTTTGAGAAATTCAAAGAATATAAGCACGAAGTCGAGAAACAAACGGGTAAAAGTATTAAGATTCTTCGATCTGATCGAGGAGGAGAATATTTGAGCAATGAGCTCCTGGACTATCTAAAAGAGAATGCGATTCTCTCTCAGCTTACTCCTCCGTATACACCACAGCACAACGGTGTATCGGAACGGAGGAATCGCACCCTAATAGATATGGTGCGCTCTATGATGGGCACTGCTGAGTTGCCTATTTCCTTTTGGGTTTATGCGCTTGAGACAACAGCATACCTATTGAATCAAGTTCGATCTAAATCTGTACCTACCACACCATATGAGATATGGAGTAGGAAGAGAGCATATCTTAAACGTGTTAAGTTATGGGGTTTTCCGGCCTATGTCAAAAGGCAAAACCCGGACAAACTCGAGGAATGATCAGTTCTATGCAAGTTTGTGGGATATCCAAAGAATTTACAAGGATATATTTTCTACCACGCTAAGGAACAAAAGGTGATTGTTTATCAATACGCTACCTTTTTAGAAAAGGAATTTCTTGTAAAAGAAATTAGTGGCGAAGAGCTAGAGCTGGAAGAAGTTCCAGCAGCACAAACTGCAACTGAAGATTTAGTGGAACCAGACGATTCAATAGTTCCCGACGAATCTCAGCCGCTCCGCTGATCTAGTAGGGTTCCTCATCCACCTGACAGATACTACGGTTTTCTTATCGATGATGGGAGCGAGGATTGCATCATGGAAGATGATGACCCGAGTAGCTTCGAGCAGGCCATTACGAGTAGGGACTCTGTGAAATGGCTGGATGCAATGCGATCTGAGATGGAATCCATCTACACTGACAATGTATGGACTTTGGAAGTTGCTTCTGAAGGGGTAAAATCCATTGGAAGCAAATGGATCTTTAAGAAGAAACTTGGTGTTGATGGAAAAGTTGAGACTTTCAAAGCTAGACTTGTTGCAAAGGGTTTTCGTCAACGACCAGGTGTGGATTATGACGAAACCTTTTCTCCAGTGGCGATGCTTAAGTCCATCCGGATCCTACTTGCCGTTGCTGCATACCATGACTACGAAATCTGGCAAACGAATATTAAGACAGCCTTTCTAAATGGTGATTTAGAGGAGTGTGTGTACATGACTCAGCCAGAGGGCTTCGTAGACAGTGAGAGCAACGGAAAGGTGTGCAAGCTGCTTAAATCTATCTACGGGTAAAAGCATGCATCACAGAGTTGGAATATCTGTTTTGATGTGGTAGTCGAAGAGTTTGACTTCATCAAAAACGTAGATAAACCATGTATATACAAGAAGGTGGCAGAGAGTAAAGTTTTCTTCCTCGTATTGTACGTGGATGGCATACACTTTATAGGAAATGATGTTCCTATGTTGCACTCAGTCAAGCTCTTCTTATCAGAAAAATTATCAAAGAAAGATCTAGGTGATGCCTCGTGCATTTTGGGGATTAAGATCTATAGAGATAGATCTAAACGGATACTGGGGTTGTCCCAATCCAGGTACATTGACACCATACTAAAGAGGTTTAGTATGGAAGAATCCAAGCGTGGGAATTTACCCACGATCTCTGGACTCACTCTCTCCAAAAAGATGTCTCCTAAGACTGATTTGGAAAGAGCTCACATGCAAGGGATACCCTATGCATCGGCAGTAGGCTCTATCATGTACGCGATGCTATGTACCAGACCCGATGTAGCATACTCACTAAGTGTAGTGAGTAGGTATCACGCAGATCCAGGAGAGAGTCACTGGACAGCTATGAAGAACATTCTCAAGTACTTGAGAAGGACTAAAGAGATGTTCTTGGTGTATGGTAACGGAGAACTCCAAGTGGAGTCCTTTACCGATTCAAGCTTCCAAAGTGATACGGACGACTCTAAGTCGCACTCAGGATTTGTCTTTACCCTCAATGGAGGGGCGGTGTGTTGGAAGAGTTCCAAATAGGAAACCGTGGCAGACTCGATGATGGGGGCTGAATACATCGCTGCCAACGATGCTGCCAAAGAGGCTGTCTGGATGAAGAAGTTCATAAACAAACTTGGAGTGGTTCCGTCAATTGAGCATCCAATACCTTTGTATTGCGATAACAATGGAGAAGTGGCTTTGGCCAAGTAACCCAGGTCCCATCAGAGATCCAGGCATATTCTGAGGCGGTATCACCTGATCCCGAAGATAGTTGGTCACCGCGAGATCGAGGTCAGGAGAGTTGACACGAAGGACAACACTGCGGATCCAATCACGAAGGCCATACCCCAGATACAATGATGTTGGGTATGAGATACTACAACAGCTGGCCTTAGTGCAAGTGGGATATTGTTAGTTATGTATATGCCTTAGAGGCCTTTATTTTACATGTGATGTATATTATAGTGGATGCTTGGATATATACATATGACTTTCTTGCTCGACATGGTAGTATGCTATCTGGTTGCTCTTTATCTTAACATGTTGACTTATATATGTGATACTGTCGTGCTCTCACATGTTGATAGAGCCCTTAGGTTGTGTACTTGACTACCAGGACTATGATGCAGATCATACTAGTGGGGCCAGGGTGGTCCTAAAGTACATCCTATAATATGTTCCTAGTCGAGGGTTTATCGAGACAGGGCATTGATACTTCAGAGTAGACTAGCGTATACACCTTTTGACCCATATGATGGGCGATGGATGATCCCACATCCATTGGTGTTTGACATCAAAGATGGTATACGGGTTCTCAGTGGAGACTGGGTACACTGAACGGACTCGCTAAGAACTCCTAGATTGTATTATACCTATCGTCCGATTGCAGTTCTCTGGTGACACTGGTATAGGTTAGTCTGTAAACCCGAGATCGTCATATAGTCTTGTGTGATTCCCACTATGCCTTGATTTCCACCTTACCACGTTCATGAGAATGTGCAAAACGGTGGCTTTTGGGTACAGTCCTGAATCACATGGAGGCAATGAGCGATAGGAGGGGTTTCGTCTCTCCCGGTATTGGGGGTGATGTTGCGCTGTGTTTGATTGGCTATAACTGGAAGTCCCTGATCAGGGCTGACATGGAGATCTACTGGTAAGTGTTATCAGTAGTTTCTCAATCCGTTATGAACCTCAAATCGACACGACTTATTGGTTACTGGGGTCTGACGTTTACCACCCCTAGACTGGATATGCGACATATCAGACGAAGAGACCGGATTGTACGGTAGTATTACTGAATGGATTAATAGGAGTGTGTGCAGGCTTGCTTGTTGATCTTCTGATCGCTCAATACCCGGGTGGCTGTTACGTTTAGCCGATCTCTTGCAGCTTGTGGGTGTTTGATATGATCATCACCCATTGCCGGCGTATTGACAAGTCTTTAGAGTCCTACACAGAGGTTTCCTGGTTCAGGCGAAACGGGGTATGAGCACATATGTGATATGTGCCGGACTGAGATTGATACGCGTATAAGATACCGTATTCTATTCTCGCGATATGTGATATCGCCGGTTATATGTGATATAGCCGGGACACCGGATCAAGTGTTGATTCGATGAAATGATACATTTAATATTAGTCGGTTATATGTGATATAGCCAGATTATCAGATCAAGTATTGATTCGATAATTTAAATTATAATTATATATTTGATAAATTAAATTACATTAACTAATATTTTCTCACTTAAGTATTTCATTTTCTCACTTTAGGATACTTTTAACATACATGTGATATATGTTTATTGTATTCTTTTTTTTTTGTTACTAAATTATATATATGTGATATGTATAATTATAACATGCTAGGTTATACATGCAGCTAGAGTTAATGAGATTCTCACCATGGATAGGATTAGGGTTAGATTTAATTATTTTAGTTAATTCTAAATTATGGATTAATATTGAGATATTTCTTTGTCTTGACCGAGTCCACTCTTTAGATATTTACTAGGATATTTATTAACCTAACCTTTAACCCTAGCCTATGGTTTATTCTCTACATGAATTAGCCATGACACATTCTTAACCCATGGTTGCATTTCTAACCTCATCAATAATTCATTCATCACTTGCTTCATCTTCTTCTTCCTCTTTGCAAAAGCTATCTAGATTTTGATCTTGTGATGAATGATTGTGAGAAAAAGAAAACTAAAGAGGGAAAAATTCCTACTTCATCATCCTCTTCTATACTAGTCATATAGATTTGTGTGTTAGCTTTACTAATCCCTAATTAGTGAAGAGATGGCTTGAGTCCGTGTTTCCTCGAAATAGATCATCTTGGATTTCGAAGACTACAAGCAAGGATGCATCATACGACTTGTGGAGCCTCTCAAGAGTCCAGGAGTTCATGGATCGCAGTGAAGGGACCACTACTTGGGGCTTATGAAGCGAAGGAACGGAATACAAAGGTTGTAATCCCTATTACTTAGAAGTAAAGTTGTTTGCTTTATCGATTCCGCATGATTCTATATTTATGAACCTAGGGTTAGGGTTAGATAGAACGCAAGAATTTGAAATTAGCATGGACGATGCCTCTCGAAACCTTGCTGCCGTACTATACAACCCTACATCCCGGAGACAGCGAGGCGGTGATCGGTCGTGCCAATGTGGGCAGAGTCTTCTCTCCCTCTGTAGGGGTCCCGGTCCCGAGGTGGGGGAGCGGCAACCTAGGGAGCTTGCCCGACCGTTTGGACACGGACGAGTGCGTCCACGACGGACGCGAGTTGATCTATCCAAGCGGATTAGGCGTGAATGGCGTTCGGGGGTGGAGGGGATTCTCACTCATCTCTAGTGCGGGAAGGTCGATGGCTAGTGCTTGGATCGTCGCGGTGACCGCTTACCATGGAGTCGAGATCGGAAGATGAGCTTTTGTTGAGTGGAACTCGAACTTCCTACAGACGGCGCCAACTGATGGATCTCTGGATCTCCTACAGATGTTATCTTCCGTCGATCTGCTGCGAGCACTGATAGACGACTGAGATTGAGTTGGAGGGTTACCTCCTGGAGCGTGTGGATCTCAATGGTTTTTGTGTGGTTGAGGCCGAGCTACCTTCAAAGAAGTCCCAGGGTGGTTGTTTACTAAGGACCCTCCGATGATCAAGTTAGACGGTGTATTTTGGCAGAGTAACGGCCTATTGGAGTAAAAATGGCTTACCTGAGTCATCTGTGAGAGGGGTTTATATAGCGGCAGTAATGGGCAGGCGGGCGCGAGATTCATGCCGGCCGTTACACCCGTGGCGTGCCCGCGTGATAGGCGGGATCCCCCATTAATGATGAGGCAGGCTCGTCAATGGGGATCGTGATGGCGTGGAATGCGTGATCATGGGCGGCGGATATCTCGCGCCTGGCGAGACTCACGGAGCCGTGGCGGAGGCGCCTGTGATCGGCGCCGTGGGTCGGTGGGTGAGACCGAGGAAGATGAGCTCGGCGGGAGGTTCAGGAACGAGCGGGAGGCCGAGGCATCTTGATTCTGTGATAGCTCGGAGGCGAGCTGGGGGGTGGTCTGGTGGGCCACCGAATGTCGGGAACATCCTCGGGTCGGAGGCCCGGGATGTGTTTCCAACGTAACTTTCTTGATCCTCTAGGACACGTTATCTGCCACGTGTCATGATCTAGGGAGTCACCGATATTGAGTATCATCAGGTTGTAAGTAAAATGTTTCACAGGAAGGGCACGAGGTAAATAATGACTTTAAAAGAAATATAGGTAAATATGGTAGTGTTGTTTTTTCTTTTTTTTTTGTGAGGGACAGGGTGTTTAAAATAAAAACTCTTTTAAAAACAAAAAAAATTATATGATTTTAATGTCCTTTGTTATTGAATAACACGGTTGCAAATTTACAGGTATATCGATTATAAAACATTTTCAATATTAGATCTACGGGAAATAGTCTCTGTTGTCACTCTTCATAGTTTTGTTGGGCTGCCACTAAATTATTGGCTGTCTAGTTGAATACGCCTCTTAGGGCCTGTTTGGTTGCAGGATTTGTTAGGATTTGGATTGTGGAATCCTAGGATTCCATAATTTTGTGTTTGGTTGGAGAATTTGGATTTCTAGGATTCCTTTATTTTTTATGGAGGGGGGGCCAACCACAAAACATGGATTCCTGAATCCTAAAATTTTTTAACGATTTTCAAGGATTTGGCACTATTCATTGTACTTTTAGATGAGACCTGTGTACTTTATTTATTTAATAATCATCTCTCTATATATCTCTCTCTAAAATCCTCAAATCCAAATCCTACTTTATTTTCACCAACCAAATAAAGATTACAAGAATTTACAAATTCAATACTAGAAATCCAAAACCAATCATACAAAAAATTACCAAATCCATAAATTTTCAACCGTACTATTTTGGAATCCAAATTTCATAATCTTGTAACCAAACATGCCCTAAGTGGGCATGGACTTTAAAACCCTTTGGTTATATCACTATTGTTAAAAAAGTAATTAATTGATTCCTCTGCAAATTCATTAGTAATATCCCTGTGACATCCATGGTTGCGGTTCCAGTGAAATGCGTCTTTGAAACTTTTTGGCCAAAGATGGATATCTATCGTTCATCACCATATCAAATCAAGAGAATCAATGTCTCGGATTATTTATTTCCATTTTCAAATTCTTCGCTGATTTTGTATATCCCTTAAAAATAGTAAGTAAACAATCTTATCCTTTGATATCTTGATTTGTTATGGTGATGAAAGGTGGATATCTATCTTTGACCAAAAATTTTCAAAGACTTCTTTCACCCAAACTATGTACTGATATTAGTTATGTTGTGTACTTGTTCATGTTAATTGATGGATGTTATAAAGTTGAGGCCGGTGGTTTAAGAAAATAATATATTTTTCTAAAACATGTTCGCTGGTTGATGTACTTTTTATTTGCTTATATTTTGGCTTATTTGAACTGGTTTTTTTAATCTGTTCTTTCAAAAAGTCATGTCTGATGCATGCTAACAGCTTAAAGCCTTTTTCATTGCAACAAAACTCCAAATTCAAGACGGAGAAATATAATTAATTATATATTCTTCCTGCAATGTTACTTTTCTTATCATCCAAATATATACTTCGTCTGGTCTATGTCTCATAAATAAGTTGGCTGATGGAGGGTGGAATCTCCTTCAGATGTTGCTTCCCGTTGATCTGCTGATGGCTGCGATGGCTGGCTATGATTGGATCTGGAGGCTGTCGCTCCTGAGGCGTGTGGATCTCAATGGGTTGAGCTTCTGGTTGCCGAGTTAACTGTAAGGAAGTCCCGGGGTGGTTGGACCACCGAGGACCCTCCGACGGTCAAGTTAGTCTAGAGATCCGAGCAGAGTAACGGCTTAGTGCAGTCAAAATGGCTTACCTAGACCGTCTGAAAGAGGGGTTTAAGTAGCGGTGGCAGCAGGTGCAGCAGGCACGAGAATCACGCCGGCCGTTACGCTCCCGACGTCACGCCCGCGTGATAAGCGGGACCTCCCATTAGTGACGAGACAGGCTCGTTAATGGGGGATTGTGGTGGCGTGGAACGTGGCATGTGGTCGGCGGAGATCTCGCACATAGCGAGATTCACGGGATGGCGGTTACGCCTACAAGCGGTGCCATCGGTTGGTCGATGGACCGAGGAAGATGACCTCGGCCGGAGAGCTCGCGGACGAGCGGGAGAGCCGTGGCATCTTGTTTCTGCAGTAGCTCGGGAACGAGCTGTGAGGCCGAGGAGGCCAATTGTGCTAGGGCTCGTAGGCGAGCCAGCCTCGTCGGTAAGACGGGTATAGGAGCAGTCTGGTCGGCCCCTGTAGGTCTTTTCTTGCATTCTCTGGAACACGTCATCTGCCACGTGTCATGATCTGGGAGGTCATCGATATCGAGCATCATCATTAGCCCCCCACTCTCGTTCCAATCTGTTTTGTGGGTCGGGTCGAGATTGTACAGCTTGGTTTCTCTCTGTGCAGCTTGGCGCTGGTAATTACTTGTGGTGGATTGTCCGAAGACGACACGGAGTTCATGTTGTCGCGCATCGAGTATGAGTTGATTCGGCAGGTCTTGGATCCGTGTCTTTGTAGGCTAGGAATTTACCCGCAGGGGATGCGTCGAGCAAGAAGGGACTCGGCGGCCTCGCGAAGAGGGCTTCAGATCCTCAGCGTCTGATGGGCAGGAGGATGCCCGCTGGGGATGCGCCGAGCAGGAAGGAACTCGGCGGCCTCATAATGAGGGCTTGAGATCTTCAGCGTTTGATGGGCTGGAGGATGCCCGCGGGGGATATGCCGAGCAGGAAGAAACTCGGCGGCCTCACGATGAGGGCTTCAGATCCTCAGCGCATGATGGGCAGGAGGATGCCCACTGGGGATGCGCCGAGCAGGAAGGAACTCGAAAGCCTCACGACGAGGGCATGAGATCCTCAGAGTCTGATGGGCAGGAGGATGCCCGCTGGGGTGCGCCGAGCAGGAAGGAATTCGGTGGCCTTGCGGTGATGGCTTCAGATCCTCAGTGTCTGATGGGCAGGAGGATGCCCGCTGGGGATGCGCCGAGCAGGAAGAACTCGACGGCCTCATGAGGAGGGCTTCAGATCCTCAGCGTTTGATGGGCAGGAGGATGCCCGCTGGGGATGCACCGAGCAGGAAGGAACTCGGCGGCCTCGAGGTGAGGGCTTTAGATCCTCAGCATCTAATGGACAGGTGGATGCCCGCTGAGGATGCGCCGAGCAGGAAGAAACTTGGCGGCCTCACGATGAAGGCTTGAGATCCTCAGCGCCTGATGGGCAGGAGGATGCCCGTTGGGGTTGCGCCGAGCAGGAGGAAACCCAGTGGCTTCTTGGCGAGGGCTTTGATCCCTGGCGTTGTGAGGGTAGGGAAGCTACCAGCCAGGGATGGTCGAGCATGGTAGCTGCAGGGCTGCCTCTTCGTGAGGGCTTTGATCCTTGGCGCTGGAGGGGCCGTTAGAGGCCTGCCAAGGATGAACGAGCAGGGTAGCTGCTCGGTGCCTCTTGCCGAGGGCTTTGATCCTTAGCGCGGGAGGGGCCGTTAGTGGCCTGCTAAGGATGGCCGAGCAGGGTAGCTGCTCGGTGCCTCTTGGCGAGGGCTTTGATCCTTACGGACACCTGAGCGGGGTTCCAGCCCGGCGCCTCTTGGTGAGGGCTTTGGTCCCTGGCATTCTGCCAGGGACGACCGACCACGGGTCGTGCTAAGCGGTCGCCTCTTTCGAGGGCTTTTCATCCTTAGCGCGGGAGGGGCATAGGAGGCCTACTAAGGATGCTCGGGCGGGGTTGCCGCCCGGTGCCTCATGGCGAGGGCTTTGATCCCTGGTGGTGTGCCAGGGATAACCGAGCACAGGTTGTGCTAAGCGGTTTCCTCTTTCGAGGGCTTTTGGGTCCTTAAGGATGGCCGAGCAGGGTTGCTGCCCGGTGCCTCTTGGCGAGGCCACTGATCCCTGGCATTGTGCGGTAGGGAATCTATCGGCCAGGGATAGCCGAGCGGGGTAGCCTCTCGGCTACCTCTAGGTGAGGGCTTAGATCCCTAGCGTCGTTAGTAGGGAAGCTACCAGCCAGGGATAGCCGAGCAGGGTAGCCGCTCGGCTTCCTCTAGGTGAGGGCTTAGATCCCTGGCGTTATGGGTAGGGAAGCTACCGGCCAGGGATAGCCAAGCAGGGTAGCCGCTCGGCTGCCTCTAGGTGAGGGCTTAGATCCCCGGCGTTGTGGGGTAAGGAAGCTACCAGCCAGGGATAGCCGAGCAGGGTAGCTGCAGGGCTGCCTCTTCGTGAGGGCTTTGATCCTCAGCGTTGCGTGGTAGGGGAGCTACCTGCTAGGGATAGCCGAGCAGGGTAGCTGCTCGGCTGCCTCTTGGAGATGGCTTTGATCCCTAGAGTTGCGAGGTAGGGGAGCTAATTGCCAGGGATAGCCGAGCGGGGTAGTCGCTCGGCTGCCTCATGGCGAGAGCTTTGATCCCTGGCGTTGCGAGGTTGGGAGCTACCGGTAAGGGATAGCCGAGCGAAGTAGCCGCTCGACTGCCTCTTAGTGAGGGCTTTGATCCCCAGCATTGCGAGGAAGGGGAGCTACCGGCCAGGGATAGCTAAGCAGGGTAGCTGCATGGCTGCCTCTTTGTCAGGGCTTGGATCCCTGGCGTTGCGAGGTAGGGAGCTACCGGCCAGGGATAGCCGAGCGGGGTAGCCGCTGTTGGATATAGTGCCCTCAGAGTCAATTATTGGATAGCAGGCACGTGATTGCAATGATTGAGGGAGGACCTATGCCGGTAGGACAATCTTACTCAGGATGATTGTATACTATCTGGTTTGTCTTGATCATCGTGTATATGCTTTAGGTGACGTTGTGGTTCACTATTACACGTTGATGGAGAATTGTATGCTACCATGGTTTATCTTTATCATCGTGTACTACTTTAGGTGACCTTGCATGTCCCTATTACACATTGATAGAGCCCTTAGGATTCTTGCTTGACTACCAGCAGTATGATGGCGATCATATACATGAAAGTTGGGTAGTCTATAAGCAAATCCTTAAAGTGGTCCCTAATCGTGGGAGTTTCGAGACTGGGCATCGATACTCCGTTAGTAGGCTAGTGTATACAGTCGAGACCCCGACGAGGGGCAGTGGCTGGTCTCACAAACCATTGGTGTCAGTTGGTTCACCTAAGATGTATACAGGTGCTCATTGGGTTATGAGTACACCGGACATGACTCGCCGGGAACATGCTAGTTGGTATTATACCTGATGTCAGATAGCAGTTCCCTGGTGACATGTGTACAGGTTAGTTCATCGACCTGAGATCATCATTTATCTCGTGTGAGTTCCCACTGTGCTTTGATTATTACCCTGCCACGGCTCAAAGGAGTCGTGCAAATAGATTTTAGTTGGGTACAGTCTCGAGCCACATAGAGGCATTGAGAGGATTGGCAGGGGTTCCGTCTCTACCGGTATTGGGGGTAAGATCGCGCTGTGTCTAGGAGAGCCATTACACAAATTCCTTGGCCAAGGCTGGAGATTTACTGGAAGGTAATCCAGTAGTATCTCACGGTGTTCTGGGCTACACTCCGACACGACTTGTACCGCTTTTGGGGGTCTAACTTTTACCAACCCCTAGGCCCGCCATACGATGCTCATAGAAGAATGGACCGGACTGTACGGATATTGTCACTGATAGGCTCAGTAGGGTGTCAGGATGAGTTCCCTCATCGACCTCCCTTTTGGTCAATACCCGTAGCCCTTTACGTACAGCTAATACCACTGACGTGCCAGTGGTTAAATCCACAGCCAGTGTATTGACGAGTCTTTAGAGTCCCCTACAGACAATTTCTCAAGTTTCGGCAGAAATGTTGTAGAGGCCGTATGATATATGGCAGGGTTCAATCATATACGTGCGGTATTGCACGGATCATACTAGTGGGCTTTGGTTTAAGCCTGATCCTAGTATTAGATTTGTTGGATTGCTTTAGTCTCATCGCATTCGCATTCGGTCGGAATGCGGATGCAGGTATGTATATACAGGTGAGGGGTATCCTTGTGATCCGTCACGAGTTTACTTTAGATGCTGCCGTATCTTTTTATTGTTGCAAACATTTGGATTAATGTTTGTTAATGGAAATTGTGAGCTTAAGCCATCATTTTGTGCATTCATGTACTTCATGGGTGACTCATGGTATCATTTCTTGTGCAAATGTCACATATTGTGATTGATTTGTGTTGATATGATAACAAGAGAGAGAGAAAGAGAGGGGCTGCCAAGGGAAAAGGTTGGTCTTGTATTGTTTCATATCTAATACTCTCTCTTTTTATCACAAGAAACACATAAGAAAAAAGAGAGCTCTTCTTCTTCCTCTCTTCTCTTCTCTTGAGCTCATAACCTCCATTAATGGCAACACCTCTAACCTCCATCCATGCAATGGATGCAAGAGACAAAGTGATCACAAACATTCTCTACAACACCTTGGACACGTCGGCTAGCACACTTCGTGCCCGAGTTGCTTCGGATGAAGCGGGAGCCCGTAAAAAGAATCGATGATGTGGTGCCCTTTCCGACGAGGAGATCAAGACCAGAGATGTCGCGAGGAGCTTGAGATGGTGGCAAAAGACTGAAGGACACGGATCGATCGGTATAGCCTTTCTACCCTTTCTCTAGTTAGCTAGTTGTAGGTTAATGGTTCGATCCGGGTTTTAAGCACTCGATAGCACCGGTTTCCAGTTTGAAAAGTTTTTGTTTCCGCATTTTGGCCTCGAAATGACTGCCGGGGCGCTACCGTAGACTTAAATGGTATCAGAGCCACGCCATTAACCTTTACTAGCTTGCTCTAACGTGTTTAGAATTTCGATCGGACGAAATTTCTAAAAACTGCATTTCCAAGTCATCAGTTTTTGTCGAATTTTTCCAGTGGTCAAAATATTATTTGGTGCGTTGCAGAAAATCAGGCAGGGTTTTTAGGAGCACTGTAGAAATTTGGGAGCATGATTCAACAGTAACGCCGCGGAACAGCGGCGGTACCCCCTTTTGGCCGCGGTTCCGCCGCCATTATGAGGCTTCGTCTCACCAAATTTCTTCAGTTGGTCTCTGAGTTGGAAATGAGGTTTCTGGTAATTTTTTTTGGGCCCAGATTTATTTGAGTACTGGGTATTATGCTTGGGGCCCACTTCGGGAAATTTTGTTGATCGAAAATTTTAAATATGTTAGTTCACAGTATTTACATTATATCTGCGACCGTAAATGTCATTTGATCGGTAAATCCTGTCTAATTGCTATGGCCCTTTTAGACGGATTTGCGAACGTGACATTCACGTTGATGTTTTGTGTTGTGCTGTGATGTTGCGGATTTGTCGTAATGGATAGCCTGGATGCAATGGTAGTACAGTTTGATTGTTTATGTACATTTGATATTGCGGGACGAGCGTCCGACATGTGGATTGCGGTCACTGCCTGTTTGTATATTATTCTTTTGGGGCACGACCGGGCTGAGGTCGATGTACCCGTTGTATATTTTACTTTCTGTACTAGGATTACCCCGCGGTGGGGTGCATGGATAGCCGGGTTCTAGAGGGAAACGGGCCCGCATCTCATGGCTTTGAGGCGGAGGGTCTTCACTCTAGAATTGGCGGGCTATTCGCCGCACTCGTAGGGGGTACAGGTTGACCCAAGAAGGGGTGCTCAAGTTACCGGATTCCGTGAAGTGCTGGGTGGTCCATTCACTTTGTTGAAGGGGGCTGCCTCGCTTCAGGTTTTGGCGGGTAACTTGCCGCGCCCGTAGGGGTCTAGGATTTCATTGCATACGCTATCCACACGACCAGGGGAATGTCGGGCTTCAGTAGCGGCTCTATGAAACCCGGGGATCCCAGATTATCTGTATTGTTCTGTGATGCTTATTACATTTATGTGATGTTGCATTTTATCACGCCATGAACGAATATTATATATTGATATATATACTAGCAGATGCTGTATATGTTTTACACCCGCGCTAGTCTAGTCCCCGCTCTGTCGTTAGTTAAGTAACCTAACGGGTGATGACAGGACCCAGTGGCGAATGCGGATGGCATATACGTACATCGTATTTTCATTCTTTTATGGTGTGATCGAATGATGGGACTGCATTGATTCGGATCAATGCAAGCTAAACAAACCTGTTTGATGTTGTTGGAACATTTTTCAGAAAAAGCTATTATTGCAAGGACGTTCTCTTTTGTTTTGCACAATAGTATTCAGGTATGAATATCCAGCACCTCAGTCGACAAGGCAAGGGCCGAGATCCCTTCACCGGGTGTGACCCCTTAGAATAAAGTTTGCGTCAGGGTAATAACTTCACTATAGCCGATTTCCTTCTGCTTTGCATAGTGGTATTCAGTTGGAATATCCTGCACCTCATTCTATGGGGAAAGAGCCGAGATCCCTTCACCAGGAGTGACCTCTTTAGCAAAGGTTTTCGTCACTATATTTTTATAAAAAGCTATCCGGTTCCTTCAACGATATCAAGTTCATTACGTTAAAGGTTTTTCGCCAAAAACCATTCGTAGCCCTCCGTCATTTCAGAAAGGTAGCACTTAGTATTCATATTATGTATGTTGGCCTACGTCAAGGCATAGTGTATGGTGGCTATTTGTTACTTTTCTGTTGCACAGATAGATGCGTTAGTTTGAGATAGTCGTACTACTATTTTGGCCTTCGTCAAGGGTATGTACGGGTGGGTTCAAATTAACCTGGATAATGACGGGTAGAACTTGACATATGACTTATGATATGTTGGCCTACATCAAGGTCATAAGTGAATAGGGTAAAAATCACATCGGGAGTTTCTAAAGAAACTGAAACTTGCCAGATATGCGCATACCTTCTGGAGTGTGATAACGTGAGTGGATTCCATCACGTTATCATGCGATGATAGTTGGTTCCCGATTCCCACTGATGAGTTGGTTTACTTCTCGGGTGATCCCGACTAATTCTTCTTTCAGGTTTGGAGGAGAATTTGACGTTACAGTGGGAGGTTTCCTGATCAGATAAATTGACAACCATTCTGATCTAAGTTAGAGTGCACGCAGAGTGTTTCTTTTCTCTCTCTCTTTGGCAGCGACCATGGCCCGACCCTATACTATGACTCAGTGACCAAGATTAACCGAACCTTCTTAAAACACTGGCTTTTGGATTGTCTGAGTTGCATACCTCATTGCCACTCCTACTTTTACACTTTTCTCCAGAACACCCCGTATTACTACGAACGTCCACTTCCATTGGATAAAACCATCGTATGGTTATATACGAACTCGAAGGAACTTATTCTAGATTCGAGAATGGTTTCCGGTTCTGGAGAAAATGAGTAGGACTATTTAGTTGTCTTTTCCTTTTACCTTCTCTCAGGTTGCGAGTGCTGCTTTGATTAGGACAGTACACCTATTACGGTTATTGGATAGTCTTCTTCCAAACCATAGGCAGGTGCCGAACGGTAGGGAATGAAGAAAACCAATTAGCCTAACGATGGTGTACAAAAGGTAATAAGTTAAGACAAATAAAGGGATTAGTAAGAGGGCAAAGTAAATTGTGACTGCTATTCACGACCAAACCAAGTATTTCATCGCCACTCCTACTTCGCCTTTGTATTTCTCCGGAACACCCCGTATCACTACAAAGATCCACAGTTATTTGGATACTCCATCGTATGGTTATATACGAACTCGAAGGAACTTGTTCCAGTTCGAGGATGGATTCTGGTTCAGGAGAAATAGGAATAAGGTTTATTCAGTTGTCTTTTATCTTCACCTTCTCTCAGATTACGAGTACTCCTAGGATTAGGAGAGTACACCCGTTATGCTTATTGGATAGTCTTCTTCCAAACCATAGGCCGGTGCCGAACGGTAGGGAAGGAAGAAAACCATTTGGTCTAAAGGGGTGTACAGAAGGTAATGACTAAAGACATATAAAGGGATTTGGAGAGATGTACGGTTACAGTTGTGAATCTGGATAATGGAAGAGGCATTATTAGGAATACCCGGATACCCCTTCGAAACATTTACATGTTTCAGTTTCACTGTGTACTGTTAAAAGAAAACTGATTTCCCAATTAGTCTTTGCTCCAGGGTATGTGTTTACCAGGTTTGATTCTCACATCTGTATGGTTTTACAGATGATGAGTAGGAGTAAGTTATTGGGAATTGGGTGATCATCCTCATTATATCGGGATTCGTTGTAATTGGTGATATTTGAGGAAATCGCCTGGGTTGTTTGCCGGACGGCAAATATTTGGTTTTGAATATCCGTTGTTATGCACCGATTTCAAATTGATATATCTGTATGTTTATTTTTATAAAGTGAGATATAACCTTTTGAAATTATGTCTATGAGATTTACCTATATCAGTGGATGGTTAGGTAAGGAGCATTAAACAGCGGTGTAATTCTTCTTAACCATAAGTACAGCTTTCAACCTATGACACACAGGGAATGAGTTATTAGACTCAGGGGACTTATACAGAGTATTATATGTTGTCCAGTGTCCATTAGGACAGAGGGCTTGGTACTCGTACTATATTCTGTTTACTTATGAGTTCTCTAGTTCTTAGACATGTGTTTCGTAGAAATGCAAGGTCTAAATTTTGAGAAGTTATAGGTATAAGTATAAAGTAGAGAACCAGGCGTTGCAAGTATCGGGATATTTCAAGGTGATCGAAGATGTAGATACTTGTGTATGGTATTCAGTTGATAGTAATGATTAAGAGAACTTGCTTCTCTTTCAGGTTACTCATAATTGGAAACACTCCTAAGATGAGTAATGCTGGTCGGCCTCTTTCCATTTAGTTGACATGCACTGATGACAGCTGCATGATTTGAATCTGGTTCCAATTAAATCTGTGCCTCTGTTTCTATATTGGATATAGAACGGTTCATATCTTAAAGATGTTAAGGTACGGGGAGTTTTCCGGCTTATGCTTAAAACCACACTCTGGATAACTCAAGGCACGTTTCTGTAATGGCTGTTTGTGGGTTGACCCGGGCTATGACGAGGGTTGACTTTCTACCATCTAGAAGATCAATAGTGATATTGTTCTTGACTCGCCACAGTTTTAATAAAAATGGATTTTTTCATAAAACAGTAGTGGGAGTATGGTAGAACTGGAAGTGATTCCAGAGCCACAAACGATTACTAAAAATTTGATAAGAACCTAAAGATTCAATCTGGTTTGACATTCCATTAGCCACTCCACAGATATGGTGGGTAACCTCAGGCACTCGAGAGGTACTTCGGTATGCTCAAAGACGGTGACAGGGATGTTCTTGTTTACCCAGACTTGCCATTACTGTTGTTCTAGACTGTGAGACCCGACAGGAGGATGAGTATAGCGTCGTTCTAGCTTTAGAAGTGTACGTGTGTATGACTCTGCCAGAGGGTTGTCGTAGTCAGTGGGAGCAGCGGAAGCATAGTGGGCAAGTATCTTATTTCCATTTATGGACTAAAGCAGATATAGTGGAGATAGATCATCTATTTCTGATGTGATAGTCATAGGTTTGACTTCATCAGAATAGGAGATGGATCTGTTAAGAAGGTAGTAGGGTGTGATGTCCTGGTATTTGGATGACATATACAGAGTAGGAAAAGAAATTCCTATACTACGGTCGGTTATGCTTTGGTTGTCACAAAGTGGTTTCTCCACATAGAATATAGATATAATATCGGACATTCTGGTTACTAGATCTATGGTTTTAGATCTAGATTTGGGAAGTGTCCCAATCTGGGTACTTAGACAACATTCTAAAGGTGTTTTAGGATGGACGACTCTTAGCACGGTAGTATACCTGCAGGTGATCGAATCACCCTCTCTGAAGGTGTCTTACAGACTAAAGGGGAGAGGGATGTGCATGATTGGCAGATCAGTTGCATAGGCAATTGAGTTGATCATGAAATTTCAAGTACCGCACCAGATGTTCTTTTTGCACGAGATGCAATAAATTGATATTAATCCAATCCTGGAGAAATGATCGGAAGCAGTTTTAGAACATAAGTGGATGTTCTAGGGATTTGATAATGGCATCCTCCTTCAGGAGACGGTTATCATTCCAGGATTCCAAGGTGACCTGGATGACAGAGTGACTGTCAGAGTTATAATTTTCCCTCTGACGAGGGTCAGTATTTTGGACATGTGGTCCAAGCGGATACTGAGGGAGGCATGGCGCAGGATACTGATTAAGTTCAGTTGACGATACAGTCTAAGAAGTTTGGATTTGGAGTTCATTTATGAACTAGGCCCCATCAGATATCCAAACATATTCTAAGACAGCTATTGCTCATTTCAGGAGATAGCTTTCTCCGAGAACTTGAGATAAAGAGAGACACAGAAAGAAACATCAGGGCAGGTCCACTAGCTGAGGCTATTTCTCGAACGCAATAGTTTCGCAAATGAGCGTTGTGAGACTGATTAGTAGAGGAGCTGGGTGTTCGATATCACACGGGCAGTGAGTATGCGACATCGCAATAATTGGCCTTGAGTGCAAGTGGGAGATTGTTGGATATAGTGCCCTCAGAGTCAATTATTGGATCGCAGGCACGTGATTGCAAATATTGAGGGAGGACCTATGCCGGTAGGAAAATCTTACTCAGGATGATTGTATACTATCCGGTTTGTCTTTATCATCGTGTAAATGCTTTAGATGACGTTGTGGTTCACTATTACACGTTGATGGAGAATAGTATGCTACCATGGTTTATCTTTATCATCGTGTACTGCTTTAGGGGACCTTGCATGTCGCTTTTACACGTCGATAGAGCCTTTAGGATTCTTGCTTGACTACCAGCAGTATGATGGCGATCATATACGTGAGAGTTGGGTAGTCTATAACCACATCCTTAAAGTGGTCCCTAGTCGTGGGAGTTTCGAGACTGGGCATCGATACTCCGTTAGTAGACTAGTGTATACAGTCGAGACCCCGACGAGGGGCAGTGGCCGGTCTCACAAACCATTAGTGTCAGTTGGTTCACCTAAGATGTATACAGGTGCTCATTGGGTTATGAGTACACCGGACATGACTTGCCGGGAACATGCTAGTTTGTATTATACCTGACGTCAGATAGCAGTTCCCTGGTGACATGTGTATAGGTTAGTTCATCAACCTGAGATCGTCATTTGTCTCGTGTGAGTTCCCATTGTGCTTTGATTATTACCCTACCATGGCTCAAAGGAGTCGTGCAAACAGGTTTTAGTTGGGTACAGTCCCGAGCCACATGGAGGCAGTGAGCGGAAAGGCAGGGGTTTCGTCTCTCCCGGTATTGGGGGTGAGATCACGCTGTGTCTAGGAGAGCCATTACACGAAGTCCTTAGCCAAGGCAGGAGATTTACTGGTAGATAATCCAGTAGTATCTCACGGTGTTCTGGGCTACACTCCGACACGACTTGTACCGCTTTTGGGGGTCTGACTTTTACCAACCCCTAGGCCCGCCATGCGATGGTCATAGACGAACGGACCGGACTGTACGGATATTGTCACCGACAGGCTCAGTAGGGTGTCAGGATGAGTTCCCTCATCGACCTCCCTTTTGGTCAATACCCGGTAGCCCGTAACGTACAGCTAATACCACTGACGTGCTAATGGTTAAATCCACAGCCAGTGTATTGACGAGTCTTTAGAGTCCCCCACAGACAGTTTCTCACGTTTCGGGCGAAACGTTGTAGAGGACGTATGATATATGGCAGGGTTCGATCATATACGTGCGGTATTGCATGGATCACGATCGGATGGATCATACTAGTGGGCTTTGGTTTAAGCCGGATCCTAGTATTAGATTTGTTGGATTACTTTAGTCTCATCGCATTCCCATTCGGTCGGAATGCGGATGCAGGTATGTATATATAGGTGAGGGGTATCCTTGTGATCCGTCACGAGTTTACTTTAGATTAATGTTTGTTAATGGAAATTGTGAGCTTAAGCCATCATTTTGTGCATTAAATGATACGTGTACTTCATGGGTGACTCATGGTATCATTTCTTGTGCAAATGTCACATATTGTGATTGATTTGTGTTGATATGATAACAAGAGAGAGAGGGGGGGATGCCAAGAGAAAAGGTTGGTCTTGTATTGTTTCATATCTATTACTCTCTCTTTTTATCACAAGAAACACATAAGAAAAAAGAGAGCTCTTTTTCTTCCTCTCTTTTCTTTTCTTGAGCTCATAACCTCCATTAATGGCAACACCTCTAACCTCCATCCATGCAATGGATGCAAGAGACAAAGTGATCACAAACATTCTCTACAACACCTTGGACACGTCAGCTAGCACACTTCGTGCCCGAGTTGCTTCGGATTAAGTGGGAGCCCGTAAAAAGAATCGTTGATATGGTGCCCTTTCCGACGAGGAGATCAAGACCGGAGAAACCGCGGGGAGCTTGGGATGGTGGCCAAAGACCGAAGGACACGGATCGATCGGTATAGCCTTTTTACCCTTTATCTAGTTAGCTAGTTGTAGGTTAATGGTTCGATCCGGGTTTTAAGCATACGATAGCGCCGGTTTCCAGTTTGAAAAAGTTTTTGTTTCCGCATTTTGGCCTCGGAATGACGGACGGGGCACTACCATCGACTTATATCCACTCGGCTGCCTTTTGGTGAGGGCTTAGATCCTTGGCGTTGCGAGCTAGGGAGCAACTGGCCAGGGATAGCCTAGCGGGGTAGCCGGTTGGCTGCCTTTTGGCGAGGGCTTTGATCCCTGGCGTTGCGAGGTAGGGAGCTACCGTCCAGGGATAGCCGAGCGGGGTAGCCGCTTGGCTGCCTCTTGGCGAGGGCTTTGATCCCTAGCGTTGTAGGTAGACCAGCCAGGGATAGCTGAGCAGCGTAGCTGCTCGGCGCCTCTTGCGAGGGCTTTGATCCTTAGTTGTTGGCGGGGCCGTAATTGGCCAACTAAGGATAGCCGAGCAGGGTAGCCGCTCGGCTGCTTCTTATTGAGAGCTTTGACCCCTGGCGTTGTGGGTAGGAAAGCTACCAGCCAGGGATAGCCGAGAAGGGTAGCCGCTCGGCTGCTTCTTGTTGAGGGCTTTGATCCACGGCGTTGCGATGTAGGGGAGCTACCAGCCAGGGATAGCCGAGCGGGGTAGCTGCTCGGTTGCCTCTTAATGAGGGCTTTGATCCCTGGCGTTGTGGGTAAGGAAGCTACCAGCCAGGGATAGCCGAGCAGGATAGCCGCTCGGCTGCCTCTTGTTGAGGGCTTTGATCCCTGGCGTTATGGGTAGGGAAGCTACCAGCCGGGGATTGCCGAGCAGGATAGCTGCTTGGCGCCTCTTGCGAGGAATTTGATCCTTGGCGTTTTGGGTAGGGAAGCTACCAGCCGGGGATAGCCGAGCAGGGTAGCTGCTCGGTGCCTCTTGCGAGGGCTTTGACCCTGAGCTGTTGGCGAGGCCGTAATTGGCCAACTAAGGATAGCCGAGTAGGGTAGCCGCTCGGTTGCCTCTAGGTGAGGGCTTAGACCACAAAGAGAGAACTCTTCTTTTTTGCAATGTTCTAACGTTCCCTGGTGGGGTTGTTTTCGAGCTTCCGTGGGGTGTCTCGCGTGTGTGACCCCGTCCAAGGAGGGGGTGCCGGTCATGCCTGCGAACTGGCGAGCTGACCGCCACCGCCTCATAATGGACAGGGGTGCGACGAGACTCGGGGCGAAACTCCCTGGCGTAATACTTCGGAGCTAAACTTAGCGGTGCCCACCGGGTTTTCGAGTACGTCGGACCGAGAAAGCCGCAGTTGTCGGAAATGATGAGGCGGCGGTCGGCGGTGCCAATGCGGGCGGAGTCTTCCTCTCCCCCGTAGGGGTCCTGGCCCCGAGGCGGGGGAGCGACGACTCGGTGGTCTCGTCCTTCCGTTTGGACGGGGATTATCGCCTCCGCAAAGGATGCGAGTCGGTCTACCTGGCCGGCGAGGGCGTTGATGGCGTTCGGCAGAGGAGGCTTGTCTATGCCTCCATTGAGAGGGAAGCGGCGGTTGGCGCTTGGATCGTCGTGATGATCGTTGGCCATCGGAATGAGATTGGAAGGAGAATTTTTGTTTTTGTGGAATCTAGTTTTCCATAGACGGCGCCAGCTGATGGAGTATGGAATCTCCTTCAGATGTTGCTTCCCGTTGATCTGCTGATGGATGGCTAAGATTGCATCTGGAGGCTGTCGCTCCTGAGGCGTGTGGATCTCAATGGGTTGAGGTTATGGTTTCCGAGTTACCTACAAGAAAGTCCCGGGGTGGTTGGACCACCGAGGACCCTCCGACGGTCAAGTTAGTCTAGATATCCGAGCAGTGTAACGGCTTAGAGGAGTCAAAATGACTTACCTTGACCGTCTGAAAGAGGGGTTTAACTAGCGGTGAAAGCAGGTGCAGCAAGCGCGAGAATCACGCCGGCCGTTACGCTCCCGACGTCACGCCCGCGTGATGAGAGGGACCTCCCGTTAATGGCGAGACAGGCTCATTAACGGGAAATCGTGGTGGGGTGGAACGTGTGATGTGGCCGGAGGAGATCTCGCGCTTGGCAGATTCCCAGGATGGCGGTTACGCCTGCAAGCGGTGCCGTTGGTCGGTCGATGGACCAAGGAAGATGACCTCGGCCGGAGAGCTCGCGGACGAGCCGAGGCATCTTCTTTCTGTGGTAACTCGGGAACGAGCTGTGAGTCTGAGGAGGCCAATTATGCTGGGGCTCAGAGGCGAGCCAGTCTCGTCGGTAGGAAGGGCATAGGAGCAGTCTGGTCGGCCCCTGTAGGTCCTTTCTTGCATGCTCTGGGACACGTCATCTACTACGTGTCATGATCTGGGAGGTCACCGATATCGAGCATCATCACAGATAAATCTAATGACATTATATTTTTAATATGTCATATATAGAATTTAATTTGATTGCTTTTTCCAATAAAGATTGTACCTTTTTGAGACACTAATTACAAGAGTTTCAATCCTCTTATCTGCCGACTCTGTCGATCTGCGTCTTCGGATTTTTTTCTCTCTTTAATCCTCACATGCATGGCCCTTTGTTTTCACTGATTTCACTCATTGAATTTGTAGAGCCAGAAGAAAAAAAATGGGGACTATGAATCCTAGTTAAAATAGTGACTACGATAAGAAATCAAAGCGGCTAGCATTTTTTCGCGTAGAATTAAAATGGCTAGCCAGTAGGCCTGACCCATGCCAATTCGCCTTACAACTCGCTGCCTGACTCGTGTGTCAGGCGAGGGGAGCCCGATTTGTCTCGTTGGGTAAACGGGGCCAGACGAGTTGAAGCAGGATTGGTTATAGCCCGTCTAGATGGGCCGGGTTTGGTGAGTTAGGCAACTTTGTATATTTTAAGAAATAAAAAATTTATAAAATTGCAAATATAGATAAAAAATGGAAAGCATAAGTAAAAAAAATTTCATTAATATTAACCATATTTTATGCTAAATTGTATAACACGGTTTGTTTTTTTGTAAGAGACCAGAAACGAGTCAACTTTCCAGTTATACAAGGCAATTCGTGAGTTAAACGAGGCGGATGAGTTGACTCACAGCTTAAATGAGGCGAGGCGGTTTGATTCGCGAGTCAGACGAAACGAGCGGATACGGGTCGACTTTATAAAAATCATGAACCTTTCAGCTTCGTCTAACTCGATTAGACAAGACGAGTCAGAATCAACATGTTGACTTGCCAAGTCGACATACAAGGCGTGTAAAATCGGTCTCATCACAAACAAGATGGGAAAATAAATTCACTCCTCATTTGTGAGGCATTCTAGCAAGTTTTAAGCCATGAGGACATTGTAGGGTTCACATCCTCTCCATTCCCTATAAGGGAATGGAGAATCCAGTGCTTAATCTGAATCGTCAAATTGTATCCGATGGATATGAGATTTCAACATCTAAGCATGACCTTGTTCTCACCTATGTAATGTCCCTTCCACTGCACCAAAACTCTGAAGTTTTGATGAGGTTTGAGGAAATATATTTTATATTTTAACACGCCTCCGCAGGTGGAAGTCCCCTTGGGCCAATTCCGAGGCTTTTACGCAGCAGTATTTTTAATTTAATAAATCCGTATTTAATACGCATCCGTTGAGAATCGAAGCTGGATTGCTTTGATACCATTTTTAAGGTGAATACCACTGCACCACAACTTCAAGGTTATTACGAGGCCTCCTCTTCTTGTCCTCCCCTCCATCATCTCCGATCCACACCAATCCCATCTTTCTCTCTCCCTTCTCTCCATGTTATCATGGCAGCATCTACAAGATGGTGGAGGGAGGGATGTAATCATCTTTTCCTTCTCTTTTTTCCCTCTTTTAATCATCCTTTGCAAACCCAAATAAAATCTAATTTTTCATTCTCATCCATTACCAAAATCCCCGTTCTTCATGAAAATTATTAAGGTAAATTGTCAAAAACACCAAGCAAGTTTTCCCGCTGACCAAAAAAACCCATGTCCCCAAAGCGGTTGTCAATAACCCTTGAAAAAGATTTTAGTTGTCAAAAACCCTATGCATGCACTATATGAACAGTTGTCTGCTACATCTAAATTTTATGTGATATGTATGCAACAGCTTACGGTATCTATGCAGTTGCTATGATAGGCATGAGCTAATTAATATAGTAGAGAACTATACATATACCGCATGAAACTTTTTAAAGAGTTTTTAACAACTGCTTCAGGACCAGGTCTTTTTGTAAACGGAAAAACCTACTGAGGGGTTTTGACAATTTACCTAAATTAATAATTTGCAAGCTTGTTATTATCATCTATAAACAACTCTTTATTTTCTTAATCTACTGCAAATAAAAATGGATTAGAATTTTATATTTATAAAGGAGATTGAGATCATTATAATCAAAACAGGAGATTGAGATTGAAGGAGATTAGCATCCAACAACGTAGGGGAAAAAAAGAATAATCGACATTAAAATTGATAGAAATATAAATGATCGATTTTTAGGAAGAGGATGGGGGTTTGGGGCTGCTAGATTTTTGGGAGATTTGAGGTGAAAATGATCTCAAACCAAGACCCATGCCCTTTAAATTTTGTTCGGCCCATTTTGTATAAACAATCAACCTTCAAAAATAAAAATGGGCCTATTTTGTCAGACCTTTCCCAACAAAATAAGCCTATTTTTCCTATACCGATGGTCAAATATTTTTATCCCTACTTAAAAATAAATATATATTTTAAACCCAACCTGGATTGTGTGATTATCAAACAAAAACAAAAAGATAGAGATAGTAATTTCTTAGCCCTCTTAGGTGAAATTCTTTTCCTACTGAATCCATTCATCGATGATACATAAAATAAAAAAACATAATTTACTCAAATAATCTTCCATATCATTTATTGATATTAAAATCTTTTACACCACATTCTAAACACTTTATTCTTCCCAAACAACTTTGATAGACTTTTTATGAGAAGGACTATCCTTTCCCTTCATGTGAGGTTACATCAAAAGGATGATGAGGCGGAGAAGGATGAGGAGGATACACCCTTTTATTAGGCAATATTGCATGCAACGCTACGCCGAGCATCTCGGGCGCTTCAACATGCTGAGGTGAACGACGATGAGGTGGAGGTGGACTGCGAGGCGGAGAAGGATGCACCCTTTTATTGGGCAATATTGCATGCAGCGCTACGCCGAGCATCTCGGGCGCTTCAACATGCTGAGGTGGACGACGATGAGGTGGAGGTGGACTGCGAGGCGGAGAAGGATGGGGAGGATGCACCCTTTTATCTGGCAATATTGTATGCAACGTTACGCCGAGCATTTCGGACTCTTCAACATGCTGAAGCGGAGGTGGACGACGAGGCGGAGGGGGATTAAGCTGCCATTCTGGAAAGAGTTGGTCACTTATGACAGTCTGGTCAAGTGGGCGTGCTAAAGTACCAAAGACCATCAAGCACATGAAGACAGCAAGAACCAAAGTGTTCTCCATTTCTTATATTCTCTTCTTGCATTGTGGAGTGTTTTTATAGAAGAATTGGATAAGCTTAGGAATAATAACAATTATGACAACAAAATTTCCTAAAATAAGGGTCAACACGCCATTAGTTACCAAACAAAGATTTCATGAGTGAGAATTATGAACACAAGACAAAACTAATTACTCTTACTCTTCAGAAACGAAAGAGATAAAAAAAAATAGAAGAATTTAGACAAACTTTGGTTAAACACTTCTTTGAATTTTAGTGTTGAATTTTTCCTCTCATAATTGCAATTGGACATTTTTTCATGATTTATGCCAGTGGGGACCATTGTCTGTTGTAACTACTTTACCTCACATGGGCTTTTTTTAAAATACATCAATTAGCAAAAAAGGGTACTTTGGGGCATAGTCACATATTTCGCGAATTCGTGAATAATTCGTGAATTTTTTATCGGCCGATTGAATCTCCAATTTAATCATCACCGGCGAACGGTTCGAATAATTCATGAATAATTCGTTAATTATTCACGAATTATTCAAATAAACAGCGAATAATTCACAAAAATAACATATAATTCGCAGCATCAAAATTTAGCGCCTCATATATTAATTTCTTACTCGAAATCCTTCCCAAACATTTCCCCCGAATTTTTCCCGAATACCTGCCGATTTTTTCCGAATAGTTCTCCGAATCCGAATTTTCGACCTCGCCGAATTATTCCCGAATCACGAATTTGTGACTATGCTTTGGGGCCCATCAGCATGGAATATTTTTTTTAATCGATTTATTGAGAAAGCTGATTCTTAGAATATGCTTTCCCATTAAATATAGGATGGCGGATTCCAAAAATCTGCCTTCCCATATATTTGTGGGGATGCGGATTCTTAGAATCTGTTTCCCCAATAAATCGGCATATAGAACTACCCCCGACCCTTTCTCCCCATTCTTCTAATTCAGAAGCTCTTCGAAGAAAACCCAATTTCCCTAATTCTTGATTTATCAAAATTCCTGCTTCACAAAGGTAATTTATTATTTAGTTAGGTTTTAGTCGATGTTATCATAACTATATAAATTATACTCAATTGTTAACGTATAATACTTATTGTAGGATTGATATTGTTTGATATAGATAATTTCAAGTTCAAATGTAATTGTTTTATGTAAGTACAATGAAAAGATTGTAATAAGTGCATAAGATCCCGATTATGTGGGCGGGTGCGCAAGACCTATGCGATTACAAATATCAAGTACTTACACTCAACTTGAGAATGAAGTGTTAAAATCACGAAATATGATCCGCGAGAAAGTAAACTTAAGTTAACATGTATATGACTTCAATTTAGCAGAAATGCAATGGTCGATACTATAAACTGTAATACCCAGTTTATTTTGTATTATATTTTTCGTATTTCATATATTTTTCTATTTAATTTATTTCAAAATATTTTCTTTATATTTTGCCTATATTTTTCCTAAACCCTAAACCCTAATTTACTTTTCCTATCCCTAACTCAATCACTAAAACAGGCCAAAGCCCACTCCCCGACCAGACTCGACCCGACCACATCTCCTCTCTCTCTTTTCCCTCTGTTTCTCTCTCCTCTCAACTCCTTTTCTCTTTCTCTCTCCTCTTGATTCCCTTTTTCCCTCCTCTTTTGCAACGGGCTCCTCCACGACCTCAACCTCACCGCAACTATCCCGAGATCCCTGGCCCCCAAATCCACACTTCATTCTAATCTTTCCTCTATCGGTCTCTCTAAATCTCCATTTCCCTCACTCTCTCTATATTACTCGTTCTTTCTCTCCCTCCCTCTTTCCTCTCACAGCCGCCTCCGAATTCAACGTCGGAAACCCCAGCGCACCTCAGAGTCTCCACCATCGCACCCAACCTGCACTTCCTTCAATCACCGCACCCGCTAACTTCTCGGCTGCCAACAACACCTACTGACCTCCTCTCCTGAGCCTCCTCACTTATTGGATCGTCGTGGATGAATGGCCGTGGGACGTGAGATGAGAGTTTTCTTTTCTTTCATTCAATGTAAAATTGTTAAGTGATGTAATATTATTTTTTGGGGCACATCCGGTTGAGGTTATAGCCACCGTTGTATTATTTTATTTTACTGTTTTCTGCTCCTAGGATAGACCCAATGTGGGGTGCAAAAACTATCTGGTATTTTGAAGTGCCGAGTGGCCTACTCACTTTGAAAAGGGAGACACTTCGGATATTTGGCGGGTAGTTTGCCGCATCCGTAGGGGTTTGGGGTGTAGTTTGGCTATTCATCACGACTGTGGAATCCGACTTTCGTTACAGGCTTAAACGAAACACGGAATTCCTAGTATATCCAATATGTTCATTTGTGATCTGGAATGCCTATTATTGTGTGAGACGAATGGTTATTATATATATGATATATAATAGACATTGCTTATGTTTTGCTTCTGCGCTAGTCCAGACTCCGCTCTGGCGTTAGTTAAGTAACCTAACGGTGGTAGACGGGGCCCAGTGGCGAATGCGGATGGCATAAGCATACGTCATATTTTCGTTTCTTTCTGTGATGATGGGTATAAATGATGGGACTGCATAAGATTAATGCAAAAACAATAAACCAATGTTGAATCGTTGGAAATTTTTTTAAAACCACTCGGTTATTTTAAAACAGGAGACTTTTAAATGCAGAGCTTAAACCACTCCTTTAAAAATCTATCAGGTTCCTTCGATTATATCAAGTTCACTACGTTCACGGTTTTGCCAAAACAATTCGTAGCCCTCCGTCATTTCATATGAATATTCAGTAGTATTCAAGCTATGTTTGTTGGCCTTCGTCAAGGCATAGTGATTTGTAGCTGCTGGGTGTTCATATGTAGCATAGATAGATGCGTTGATTTGGGACAGTCGTATTACTTTGTTGGCCTTCGTCAAGGATATATATGGGTGGGTTCAAATTAACCTGGACAATGATGGGTAGAACTTGACACGTGACTTATGATTTTTTGGCCTTTGTCAAGGTCATAAGAGCATGGGGCAAAAATCCACATCGGGAGTTTCTAAAGAAACTGAAACTTGCTAGTGCTACATACCATTTGGAGTGTGATAATGTTGATACGATTCCTTCAGGATTATCACACAATGATATTTGGATCCCGATCCTACTGTGAGTATATGCTACTCTTCGAGAGATTTTTCACTTAACGATCAATGGTATAAACTAAGTAGGTGTCTAGAACTGTGTTAGCAGGGCTACACCTCCAGGGAAAAGAGGTTATTTAATTAAGGAACTTCGCGAAAGCGTCGTAAAACCAATCTAAACTTGCAAAAGCATCATACTAAGTGTTTTCTTCTCTCTCTCTCCTAATTGCAGCGACCATGATACCGGATTAGGTTACAGTTAGATAATAAAATGACTGAGTTATACTATATTGACTAGCAAAGGTTTGTCCAGATGTCCATTACCTATGAAAAACTAGACCACCTCATTACTACTCAAGCCCCCGCCGTCCCAGGTCCAATTTCCACCGTCGTGGATGTTGATATCCGTAAGACAAGGAAAAAATACTGTGTGAATGCCAAGTGCCTCGTGTTGACCTTAGTTGATGGTATATACCAGAGGCGGCAAGAGAAGATGGACTTAGTTTCCATCTTCCTCCATAACAAAGATTAATATGAAAAGCAATCTCGTATCGTAAGATATGAGACCTCGAAGGAATTGCTTCAAGCGAGGTTGGCTGTTGGGTCATCTGTAGGGGACCACGTCCTTACAATGACTAGCTATATTGATGAGCTCATGGACCTGGAGACCACTTTGGAGAACGAGTCATGTACTAACTTGATTCTACAGTCCCTACCTCTTACTTACGCCCTGGGGAAGAAAGTTATACTTCCAGTTGAGGGCGCCCTGAAGGAAACCAGGGAGACACCCGCTCTGCTTATTGGGGAATCTTCCTCTTCTGGATCCAAGGTGAAAGCCAAGGGTGAGTAGAAGAAGACCTTCATAAAGACGATAAGCGGTATCAGTAAGGTAGAAGGAAAGTGCATAGCAAAAGTTTCAGGGTTAACAGTAGGGAAGGAGGGTTGTTCCTATTGTCACGGGAAGGAGCATTGGCAGAAGGGACGTAGGGCTTGGAAAGCCAGAATTTAGGATCCGAAGCATGTTGTAGCTTTGACTTTGGGCGTGCTTATGATTGAAAACAGTCTGTCAATTAACTCTACTTCCTAGGTACAAGATACCGGATCAGGGCAGGTGATATGACCTCAGGGTTACTAACGGAATGAGCGTGGACACTATATCCGTAGGGGAATATCACCTAGGATTGACAAGTGGGCAGATATTAATTCTACGTAACAGTTTGTGTGTACCTAGTCTAGTTTGTAAGCGATGTGGTCCACATCCACCTAAATCAAATTTTGACTGGGTCAGGTACACTAGAGGACAGTATCTACGTGTTAAATCAAGCTCAGGTTTTTAACGTCCAGAACACACTTAAAAGAAAGTTTCCAGAATTAAGTAGGACTTTCTTATGGCATTGTAGACCGGGTCACATCAATGAAACACAATTTTCGAAGTTACATAGAGAGGGATATTTGGATCCGTTCGAATATCAGTCTTATGCAACTTATCAATCTTGTCTCATAGGAAAGATGACAAAGATTCCGTTCACTGGACACGGAGTAAGAGCGAGCTCGCTCTTGGGACTCATACACAGCGATGTGTGTGGTCCAATGTCTACACATGCGCGAAGCTGTTATTCCTACTTCATTGCTTTTACGGACGATTTCTCTAGGTATGGACATGTCTTCTTGATGAAGCATAAATCCGAGGTTTTTGAGAAATTACGGGAATAAAAGAATGAAGTGGAAAAACAAACAGGAAAAAGTATCAAGACACTGAGATCTGATTGATGTGGTGAATACTTGATTGCCGAATTCCTGGATTACTTAAAAGAGAATGGAATTCTCTCTTATCTTACTCCTCCATACACACCACAACACACCGGTGTATCGGAAAGGCGGAATCGAACCCTATTGGATATGGTACGTTCTATAATGAGTAAATGCTGAGTTACCGCAATCCTTCTGAGGTTATGCTCAAGAATCAGCGGCATATCTTTTGAATAAGGTTCCTACCAAGACTGTGCCTAGCATACCATATCAGATGTGGAGTGGGAAGAAACCCTATCTTTAGTATTTGAAGATATAGGGATGTCCAGCTTTTGTCAAAAAGCAGGATGCGGACAAGTTCGAGGCACGCTCAGTACTGTATAGATTTGTAGGATACCCAAAGAACTCTAGGGGGTATCTTTTCTATTACGCAGAGGAACAAATGGTTTTTTGTTCCTCATCATGCCCATTTTTTTAGAAAATCAATTTTTTGAAAAAAAGATAGTGGGAGCGAAATAGAACTGGAAGAAATTCCAGAACCACAAACTATTACTGAAAGTATGGTAAAACCAGAGATTTCAAAAGAAAGGACATCCCTGCGCTAATCCGCAAGACTAGTAGGCAGCTCATCCGTAAGTACGGTTTTCTCATAGACAGGGATAGAGAGGACTGCATTATTGATAATGATAAGCCAACTAGCTTCCAGCCAGCCATTCAGAGCGATGACTGGATGCAATGCGGACCGAAATGGAGTCTATGTACACCGACAAAGTATGCACTTTGAACATTGATCCAGAAGGGGTAAAACCCATTAGCTGCAGATGCATCTTCAGAAAGAAGATTGGTGTAGATGGATAAGTAGAAACTTATAAGTCTAGACTTGTTGCAAAAGGTTTTTCGTCAAAAACCTGGTTGGAACTATGATGAAACCTTTTCTCCAGTGGCTATGCTCAAATCCATTCGGATCTTTCTTGCTGTTGCTGCCTTCCAAGAATATAAGATCTGGCAGATAGACGTACAGACGGCTTTTCTAAATGGTTATTTGGAAGAGTGCGTCTATATGGATCAGCCAAAGGGTTTCAATCAGAGTGGGAGCAGCGGGAGAGTGTGCAAGTTGCTTAAGTCCATTTGTGGACTAAAGCAGGCATAGCAGAGTTGGAACATCTGTTCTAATGAGACAGTCAAATGAATTCGACTTATCAAAAATCTAGATGAACCATGCATTTATAGTAATATTGTAGCTAGAACTGTGGTATTCCTCGTCGAGTACGTGCATGATATTCTCTTGATAGGAAATGACATTCCTATACTACAATCAGTCAAATGATTCTTGTCACTAAGGTTCTCCATGATTGACCTGGGTGATGCCAACTACATTCTGGGGATCTAGATCTATCGTGATAGATCAAAGAGGATGGTAGGACTTTCACAGTCAGAGTACATCAACACCATACTGAAAAAATTTAGTATAGACAATTCCAAGCGCGGTAGTCTACCGGCTTGTCACGGAATCACCCTCTCCGAAAAGATGTCTTCCAAGACTGATTTGGAAAATGCTCGCATCCTATCTATACCCTACATTTCTGCGGTAGGCTCTATAATGTATGCGATATTGTGTAGCAGACCAGATGTTGCTTACGCACTCAGGGTAGTAAGCCGGTATCAGTCAAAATCAGGGGAGAAGCACTGGATAGCAGTAAAGAACGTTCTCAAGTACCTGAGAAGGGCTAAGGAGATGTTCTTGGTGTGTGGCGGAAAAGACCTCCAGATCGAGACCTTTGCTGACTCCAGCTTCCAGAGTGATAAGGATGACTTCAAGTCCATGTCGGGTTATTTCTTTACCCTTAATGGAGAGGCGGTCTGTTGGAAGAGCTCCAAGCTGGACACCGTTGTAGACTCGACGATGAAAATGGAGTAGTTCGCTGCATGAGATGCCGCATAAGAGGCATTCTGGATGAGGAAGTTCTTAACCGAACATCAGGTGGTTCCTTTCATTGTTGGTCCAATACTTTATTTTTGTGACAACAACGACGCTATAGCCTTAAGGAAGGAACCCAGGTCCCATCAGAGATCCAGACATATCTTGTGGCGGTATCACCTGATTAGGGAGATCGTTGATCCCCTGCAGATCGACATGAGAAGAGTAGATATGGAGAACAACACTGCAGATCTACTCACAGAAGCCATCCCTTAGACAGTGTTCGAGAGGCTACTCGAGATCTTCGGTCTACGATATGCTAGTATATGGCCTTAGTGCAAGTGGGAGATTTTTAGTAATATATGACCTAGAGACCATTATTGTATCATACTGGTTTGTAGATTACTTAATGGAAGCTTGGTATATACACGGATATAGTAACACTCTTGCTCGAAATGGTAGTATGCTACCTGGTTTGTTTCTACCTCAATATATGCATGTGTTTCTTTTAGCATATCACTTATACATATTCGTAGAGCCCTTAGGATCTTTGCTTGATTACTAGGGTTGTGATGGCAGTAACACTAGTGGGGTCTGGGTAGTCTATAAGCACATCCTATACAGATCCCTAGTCATAGGATTATCGAGACGGGGCATCGATACTCCGTAGTAGACTAGGGTATACGCTTCTCATCCCAGCAGGGGAGATAGTCTGTCCCAAAGCCATTAATACGTCGTACTGGAGATAATATGCAGGTGCTCATTAGGTTATGAGTACACTGGACAAGACTCGTCGGGAACTGCTGGTGGGTATTATACCTATCGTCGGGTAGCAATTCCCAGGTGACATGAGTATAGCTTAATCCACGACTTGACACTGCTACTTCGCCTCGAGTGTGTTCCTACTGTACTTTGATTACTACCCTACCACGTCTCAAAGGAGTCTTGCAAATAGGTAGTAGTTGGGTGCAGTCCCGAAGCGCTTGGAGACAGTGGTGGTTAGATAGGATTCGTCTCTCCCGGTACTGGGGTTGATATCGTGCTGTGTTTGGAGAGCCATTACACAAAGTCCCTGGCCAGGTGATTGCACGCTTTTGGCGTGTCACGTTTTAAAGTTCTAAAGTTGTTAATCGCAATTAGGACAGCATCGCGTGTAGCTAGCCGTGATGAGTACGGGTCGTTCGCCAGGAGAAGGAGCGTTCTACGTTCTTGTTATGACGAGTTAATGCGCGTGGCGGAATTGTTCATATCTAACCTATGTGTTTATATGCAAGTATATGTTTGCTAGGAAATAGCTAGGTCGGTGTAAGTTATGGATTTCCGTACTAAATCCTTTGTGCCGAACTTGGCTATTGAAGCTAGAGCAATGGCAACAACGTGGATTAGGGAACTTAAGCACGATATTAGTGAAATCCGGCTTATTGACCCTTGTCCATCCATTCTTGTCGCTTGGCTTTCGCCTCCGGCCAAACCGAACGCAACCGATCACGGTTAAGGATCACCGATACCTTGGTGGGGTAGAGTGCCTAACGGAGCGCTTGCGTAAGGTTTGGGTGGAGTTCAAATAGAAAATATCAGGAAAAAGAAAATGTGAAAAGAAACCATAACTTACAACACCATTTTATTTCCTAACAACACCATATTCACAAACCATCAAAACAAACAAAAAGAAAGAGCAAATAAAAGATAAAAGAGAAGCAAAGAAAAAGCATTGCAAATAAGTAAGTGACATGTAATAAAATGCAAGTAAGTAAATGGAAAAATAGAAATAGCAAGTAAGTAAAGCAAGTAAGAAAATACTAAGAACCCAAAGAACACAAATGAAAGCTTTATTATGTCCAAGTGATACAACCTTGAGTTCAATAACCAAAACTTAAACTTACAAGCTCAATGAAGAGGTTGCAAGATCAAGAGAAGGAAAAAAACTCAAGGGGAACTAATTATGCACAAGAACAAAGAGAAACAAAAATGAAGTATTTAATAAAAAGTATACAAAGTATGACCCCCATCCCTTGCTCACTGATCTACCTTTTATAGGCACAAAAGAAGATTAAACAACTAATAAAAATAAGATGACGTGGCAGCAAGGGATGGACAGAACAAAAATAGGACTCATTGGGCCAAGGGGGCCGACGAGATCGGCTTTTCTCAGGGTGTCGCCGGTTTTATGATGGACAATGGGGCTCGTGCTTTTTGTGTGATATTGTGTGCTCTCCACCATTCCACTGGTATTACTTGATTTCTTTGTAGAAGCCTGAATTGTACTCAGTAGATTGGATGGAGACATGATGCTTTATATCACATCACAACTTTTTGCATTTATAACTCTTGTCCCCCCATGTGCCCAATTCATCATATCATGTGTGCCATGGGCAGCCCCACCATGGTTCATGCCATCAAAGAGCTAGTGTACACTTTCTATATGTTGGATCAAAATGTGTGTACACTTATTTATTTGCAAAAAACTATGAATATCGGTCAGTTTCCAGTTCTGGTTGCAGTGTCGGCTCACAAACATTATATCCGTGATTTTGACTGTGTTTACAGTATTATATTACGGATACCTGTAATCTGTATTATTGAGCAGACACTGGTTAATAGTACCGATATATAACAAAATAGATAATGAATGAGCGGTTTTAAAATGCAGTTTTCTGTGATGAACAAATACCCCCAAACTTATCTTTTGCTCGTCCCGAGCAAAACAAAATCCTAGCCTCACTTTCGCAGGGAACTCGATTGCACTGAGCTCGTGCAACAAGCCATTAAACCTATAGGTGTCCCTAGTAGGAGGAGTGTTGTCTCCTGAAGGTTTTCAGCGGATTATATCCACAAAATCCCGTCAAGCTTGCTTCACAAGTTAATGTAGATTCTACTCCTACATTTTAGTATCTAGGTTAGAAACTCTATCATCCTAAGTTAGAAATATTCAACCCTTATGTTTCACGCCTCTAATTTATTCAACCTCAGATCCTATACGTTTTACAGGTTAGAAAGATCTCGGTTTCTCTTGAGTTTTCCTTCTAAACTGCGGTCTCCAATCAGGGATTTTTATCATCTTTACAGAAAGCATAAGTCTTATTCTTTATTTCTATTTTTCCACCAAACATCGATTGTATACACCTATGTGTGTGTAAAATTTCGCCCCTACACTTAAGAATTCAATTCAAGCTATAGTACCCTTACCCTAATACCTAATACTACTTCTTTTCGTTAATGATGGACGGTTTTGCTCATACACCTTTCATGTGACTGTTTTCCTAATCAGAGCAAAGCTCTGTTTTGAATTTCTAAATTCAAAAATTGAAGCAACGCTTCAGATTCTGAGCGATGCGCGCTGTGTGCCATGTGTCAAACGCAGAGGCGCTAGAGCCAGTTATGCTGCGCCCTAGGCAGTGCATCCCCAATCAGAGCAAAGTGATTGAGTGAATTTGTCCGATTGTGTTTATCAAATGATCCCCGGCAACGGCGCCATTTGATTGAATACGATTTCTCGTTGTGTAGTATGAAAATTATATAGAAATCACAACCAAAATATTTTGACCGCAATCAATAACGGTGTCGAATGTAGCGCGTTAGTAAGTGTGGATCGTCCACAGGGAAAGTGTAATCGTTCGTGTTTCGATTTAGATGAGTTGAAACTTTAAAGAAAAGAAAACAAAAAATTCATGATTTGTAAATTGAATTTCAAGAATTAGAAAAATCTAGATCTAATAACAAGAAAACATTAAAATCAAGAAGTGTCAATTGATGATTTCCAATCCAAATATCAAGAATCGAAGTGAGGCTCGTAGGAATCGATCGGATCTATAGATGTGATGAAATCTAGCTATTAGGTATTCTTATCCTTCGATGAATTGATACTAGATTGATGATGATCGACGGGAATTAGGGATTTCTTGTGAAACTATGGTTTCATCATTTATCCCTTGTTCCTTCGTCGATATCATTCACATTCTAGCCTCTAGTACATTCAAGAATCGATCATGGATCCCTAATTTCGAGCGATCACAATCAAGAGAGCATCGCAACGAATCTAGGTCGTCGATTCTTCAATTTGCTAGTGTTTACAAAACTCGTAGGACTTAAGAATCATTTTAAGATTTATTACATCATCATTCTATTGATCATCTCGACTCCTTTACGAGCGGAGTTTTACTCAAACATCACAACAAGAACCACAATCAAAAATTGAGATCGAATCATGATGCAAGAATTTAAAGAAAGCAAGATTAAAGAATTTCACCTTTTATTTATATCAGCAATTCCATTATAAATCGCTCAAGAACTATAAGAGGAAGAACTCGATCGTCGATTTGGCTTCGCTCGTCTCCTTGAGTCGCGGATCGGCTTGGATCACTTGCTCGATTGAAGATCGGCTCCGCTCCTAAAAGGTTGAAGGCTTCTCTCTTGAATGGTACTCGGGATCTTGAATTTGGCTTGGATTTTGGATTAGGGTTTTGAGGCACAGGTCGTGTCACTCAACTTGTGTTAGAAATGGGGGAGATGAAGAACAACTAATGATCAACAACCTCAACCCTTAGATCTAGGCTCCTTTTTATAGACCTCAAAACCCTAGATCTAGGATTTCAAATTTGAATTTCCCTCCAAAAGTTTGTTAGCTAGAGAGGCTTCTAGAAGTAGTTAGTTGGAGGGATCTTCTAGAACTAGTTTGTTAGGAGCTTAATCAAGATTAGCTTAATTTAATGATCCTTGCTGATCTGGCAGAAGCTTCGAGAGTTCTGTAGAAATTGCAGTGTCTTGATGAGGTTCTGGCCTTGATTGAAGAATAATAGAGCAAAGAAATGCTAACATCATCACATTACGACCGCGGATCCGCCGCGCCAATGGGGTTAGGGCCGCGGATCCGCGGTCCAATAAGAGGCCCAGTGTATCATATTTTCTGGTAATTCTTCTTATAATATTTGGCTATTCTATGATGTGCTGAATCTTGTAATTAGTCCTTGATCACTGCCAGATCTCTAGCCTTTGATTTGGTGTATTTTATCAGCACTGTTTCACAATTTTGGCTCAGTTTCTGGAATTTCCTACACAGACTTCGAAACAAGTGTTGCGCTACACAAGAATGATGCGATGCCATGATAAACACACAATTTCCCACAGAAATATCAGTTTTAGAGTATAACACATGTAATATGGTATTTCAGGGATGTTTTGCTAATATGTGCAATATGAATACCAAACACTTCTAGATGAGTGCAAATGATAGGGAAATTGACGTGTTAAAAATTCAGTATTTTCGACAGATCATATTCCCCCAAACTTATTTTCGGTCGTCTCGAGCGAACTGTTTTATTAAAAAGAGAAGGAGAAAATAAAGAAAAAGAAAAACTAACTAGCACACTTTCGTAGGCAACACGATTGCACTAAGCACGTGCAACAAGCCTTTAAATCTTTAGGTTTCCCTAGTAGGAGGAGTGTTGTCTCCTGAGGGTTTTCAGCGGATTACACCCACAAAATCCAATAATAAAATAAAGATCATGAATATTATATTTGAAGATAAGAATTGTAAAAGAAAGACTTTGAAAATTAGGGTTTCCAACTATGCTAGCTTTTCGGTTGTCATGAGCCCTATCTTAATAGTCATAAAATAATGTTAGAAATCACTTCCTCCCTCAATAAAACATCATCTTTATTCTTCATTCCTATCTTTCTTCCAAACAACGATCATATCACCCTACGTGTGTGTAATAAACATCCCTACATCCGGAGAATTCAATTCAAGCTATCATACTCTTGTCCATCCACCTCAGTACTTTTTAATTAATGAATATTTAGCTGAATTTGCTCACACACTTTCATGCGACCGTTAATACTTCTTGAGGTACTAACCGACCGATTACTCATGTGCTTGCTAATTGGTGTTTTTCCTCGTCTTGCACCACCTAAGGCTTAGCAGTGACTCCCAGATCAGTTGGCCTTAGGGCACTAGGTGAAGAGGCACCCTCGCTATATTTTTTTATTGCTGCCTTGGCAATAACAAAACCAGTGTCCATTTTTCTCACCATTTTATATTTTCTTCATTTTTTATTTCCTTCATACATCGGCTTTTAGACAAGAGTATTTCAAGGTATCTTCTACTATCCCGGGTTTCAAGACGTGTGTAAGTGCGAATAGCAGGGTATCAACATTCAAAATGTTTGGCATCCAGAATAGAAACTATTTTTCAGACTTATTTTTATCCTCAGATTAGTGACTTCCTTCATCTTACTAACCCTTGGGACAACGGCTCATAACTACTTATTACTAGTTCGTTTAAGAAAACTTCTAATTTTCTTGGTTTTCTTAAATTTTTCGAATCTCATGAATGTAATTTTTCACTATCTAAAGTTTTATTATCTTATTTATGTACAGAATATTTTTATTTTTGAAATTTTTTAAAATTTTTATAGGTTTTGAAAATGTTTTGTGCTTATGCAAAGTATGATGCAAATGATGCGAAAATAAGCACAAACCTTCCCCAAACTTGTTTTCAACAGTGTCCTCACTGTTGCCATCTGCTGAATCTCGAAAAACCTGTAAGCTTGGGAGGAAATTTATTAATGGGGGCAAAATATTTAAGTGAAGATCCTCCCCTAAACTTATTTTTGGCTCATCATTTTATAAAAATTTTCTTTTCAAGAGCCAGAAAATATACCCCCCCAAACATGAGTTAAGCCATGTTAATCTTTTGAAAATCACATTAGGGGGTCAAAAATCATTGGTCGATGCCAAGCTTTGCAAAGACCGAAAGTTAACACCAACCATTCAAAAAATTTATCAATGCAGTGCTCTGGTTGGTGGAAGAAGAAGTGGGGAAAGGGTAAGTGGTGCAATAGAAAGTGTGTGCGTCTCATTTTAGAGACACGACGCAGTGATTGTGATGGATTGCTCGCATTCTTTTTACAGTTCAGAAGATGGGGTGGAGGTTCAATTTCATTGATTGGGAGATGATTCATCTCAACACCCGTGTCATTCAAAAATGCGAGTTCATCAGCAAAGATCTCCTTAAAAGTTCCATCAATACCCCGATGAATAATGTCATCACAAAGCGCGGGGTGATCTTCAGACTCTAAAAGCAGTTCATATTCAGTGTTAGTTGTTGACCCGGACAACTCGGTGGAAGAGTCTGGATGTGTATGATACATAGTTGCGTCAAACAATAAGGTATGAAAAGAGTCAAGATCAGTATCATGAGGATCATCAAATTCGCTGCTGTCGACATCCATTAAGTCGACAGAACAGACCTGAGCAGTAGGTTCGGAGGGTACACTTCCCAACTTGTAAATGTTCAGCTCAATTGACCTATTCCCGAAGGATAGGGTCATCGAGCCATTACGATAGTTGATGATAGCATTGGAAGAGGCCAAAAAGGGGCGACCTAAAATCACCGGAATTTGATTCCGTAGGTTCGCTACAGGCTGTGTATCAATTATAATAAAATCCACAGGGAATACAAATTCCCCGATTTTTATTAACACATCCTCCAGTTCACCCCTAGGTTTGGTGCTTGATCGGTCAGCCATCTGGAGAGTGCAATGTACTGGTTTCAACTCTCCGATCCCTAACTGCTCATAGACTGAGAAATGAAGCAGGTTAACACTTGCGCCAAGGTGTAGTAGAGCACGGTTGATGTGTTTTTCCCCGATAGAAATGGAAATCGTAGGATAGCCAGGATCCTTACGTTTCCTCGAGAATTGTTGGGGGAAGGCTGTGTCTACTGTCTTTGCCATGAATATCTTCTTGGGCACTTGAGTCTTCCTCTTTCTAGTGCACAAATTCTTAAGAGTTTTCGCATAGGATGGAACTTGTTGGATAGCATCTAGGAGAAGGATGTTGATGTTAACTCGCTTAAACATGTCCATAATCTTCTCCATATGTGGACTCGATTTGTTAGCCCTTAACCGATTAGGATAAGGTGCTTTAGCAATAAGCGCTGGGTCCATCATAGGAGAAGGAAGTGTGTGTGGACCTGATCCCAGAATAGAAGTGGGGATCGTCCGTGGAGAACTAGAAGAGATGGGCTGAGGTGGCGAGCCTTGTGGGAAACGAAGAATAGGCTCGCAAGAAGGTGGTGGGGTAGAAGAACTGGGGTCAGAATTAGAAGTAGAAGTGGAAGGAAAGGTCTCAGCTGGGGTATCATCAATAGATTTTTGAGTGTCATCAATCTCTTCCCCAACGTGATTGTCAAGCACTCTTCCAGATCTCAACGTGGTGATTGCATCCACATGACGCGAATAGCCAGGATTTGGCCAAGGTTGAGCTGGAAGTTTCCCTTTCTCTCTTGCACTCATTTCGGCTTTTAGTTGTGCAATTTCACTAGTAAAATAAGGGGTTGCCCCTACGGATAATAACATCCGTAGGGGCAGTTAAAGTTTGGCCCTACGGATTAATCCGTAGGGCAAAACGGTTGCCCCTACGGTCCTTCAATATTTATTTAAAATTTATTAAATCTTAAAGTGTTGTTTGCCCCTACGGAGCGCAAACCATGCACCTACGGGTATATCCGTAGGGGCATATAAATAGGGATTTAAGAGATCGATCCCTACGCTGATTATTTCTTTTTCTTATTCTCACGCGAAACCAAATTTTCCCAAATCGAGATCGTCGTCGCCGCCGCGCTGCAGTGATCTCGTCGTCGCCGAATCCAAGCCGAATCGTCGTCGCCAGGCCTGCGCAGTGATCTCGTGGTCGCCACCGTGCTCCGTTCTCGTTGTCGCCACCGCCCTCGTCGTCGCCGATCGCGTCTCCGTCGTCGCCTACAGGTAATTAGTTAAACATTATTATAATGATGTTAGTGTAGCGATCGATGAGGGTTAGGATTAGGTATCGGTTGTGGTTAGGGTTAGGATTAGGGTTAGGGTACGGGTTCGATCGGCGGTTGGGGTTCGACGACTGGTGTTGGGGTTAGGGTCAGGGTTAGGGTTCGGTTGGGGTTTGGTGTTGGGGTTGGGGTTCGGCTGGGGCTGGGTTGGGGTTAGGGTTAGGCCGGGTTAGGGTTTGGTGTTGGGTTGGGGTTCGGCTGGGGCTGGGTTAGGGTTAGGATGAGTTGGAGAGATTGAAGGCGAGCTGGGTTTTGTGGGAAGAGAAGGAAATGGCACTGCTTGTGGCTTCAATTTTTTGATATAGATAGATAAGGTTCTTTTGGGATTTTGGAGGGGTTTTGGGGGAAATAAATAGCTTTGGAGATGAAATGGGGCATTTCGGTAATTTGATTCTCTGTTGCAAATATTATTTATCAGTATATTTAATTATAAATTTTAAATAAAATAAAGTAAACTATAAATAATATGAAACCAATATATGATACTCGATGATAATATGAAAACTTCATATTCCCATCGATACTCATATATGAAACTAAAAGCGCCACTTAGTCCCCGTCTATCGGTTAACATACGTGCGATGCTCGTCGTGACCTAGAACTATACGAAGGTTGTTAAATATCAGATAGTATAGCTCGATACTAACAACCGTCGTATAGTCTACGCGACGAGAAAATTGAATCGTATGGTAACCCATAGATTTGTCCCGTGTGGACAAGTTAAGAATGTATGAAGCAAACGCCTTCATTCACTTGTGTTTTAATCCGTTTCGAGATATTTCGTCGGTACCTTTCCGCTGGTTCTCCGTGTACAAAGATAGATTAGATGTTCATTTCAACGTTGTTTCATAGCTTTGAAATAATTATCTATTCTATTACAGTGTACTCGGAGAACAGCGGGGAGGTGCTGCCGAAATTTACTCGAAACGGTTGAAAGCACAAGTGATGGGCGTTCTCTCTATACATTCTTAATGGGATAGAAGCCTACCCCCGACAGCCGGAACACACACATACAAACGCATAATTATAGAGCGATTCGAGATGTTCGGGTTAAAACCAATTTATGATAATATGAAATCTTCATATTCCCATCGATACTCGTATATGAAACTAAAAGCGCCACTTAGTCCCCGTCTATCGGTTAACATACGTGCGATAATTTATTCTTTTCAACGACAAACGCACACACAAAGCATATAAACGGATTTTCTCCTTTGTCAGTAACTATCATGTTCTTATATTTCTTAATATAGTCAGCATAACCTACAATTTATATGTTATTCAGTCTAACATGGCCCATGAGTACGTCAGAGTTAAGGACTGGATGTATGTGGATTGGAAACAACGTATGCAACCTAAGTTTGTCGTAGGAGTTTCTGCATTCCTTGAATTTGCACGCGCACATAATAAGATCATAATAGAGAAGATTCTCCGTCCGTGCGATAGATGTGGCAATAAGTACTGGAAGAAGGTAGAATTAGCAGAGCTTCATATTGTAAAACATGGGTTTACTAGACTTTATTCAACTTGGAAATATCACGGGGAAGGAGAAGAATGCAGTACTGCGGTAGAAGAAGAAGGAGAACACGATAATGCGGAAGGAGAAGAAGAAGAATTCGGTAATACGGCAGGAGACAGAAATTTATTTCCATCAGAAGAAATGGAGGATATGGTAGAGACTGCCCTAGGTGAATCTATTCGTACCGAAGATGACATTCCTTCCGGTCAAGGACCGCGTGCGGATAAATATGAAAATTTCATGAATGATGCTAGGAAACCAATTTATGAGAATGCGAAGTATTCCACCCTCTCATGGTTCGTCCAACTTTTCCAGATTATGTGCCTAAATGGATGGAGCAACAAGTCATTCACAATGCTTCTTTCGTTCTTGAAAGATTCTATGCCTCCGGGAAATAATGTGCCCGAAAGCTGGTACGAAGCCCAGAAGATGATGTCTGATTTGGGTCTAAAGTGCGAGAAGATTCAAGCATGTCCTAAAAATTGCGTGTTGTGCCGGAAAGAGAATTCAGATTTGAAAGAGTGTCCAACATACGGAGAGGCCAGGTATAAGCCGAAAGATTCTGATAAGAAGCCTGATATACCTGTGAAGATAGCACGATACTTTCCCATAACACAGAGGCTACAGAGGCTATTCAGGTGCAAGAAAACAGCCGAGGCAATGATTTGGCATCACCGTGCTCCTCCAAGCGAAAATGGAAAAATGAGCCATCCAAGAGATTCACCGGCATGGAAGAATTTCGATAGGAGGCACGCAATATTCAGTAGCGATCCTCGCAATGTCCGGCTCGGACTGGCTACCGATGGCTTCTGCCCATTCAACTATATGGCTGGAAGTCACAGTACATGGCCCGTTGTAATGATAATCTATAATCTGTCACATTTGTTGGCTATGGACCAATCATACTTTATGATGCCTCTTCTTATCGACGGACCAAACTCACCGGGGAACAATATCGACGTCTATCTCCGACCTCTGATCGAGGAGCTGAAAACTTTGTTCATTGATGGTGTAGAGACATATGATTCAAACACAAACACAACCTTCATACTGCGTGCGGGTTTAATATGGACAATTAATGACTTTCCTGCGTATGGAATGCTATCAGGTTGGTCCGTACATGGTCACAAAGCATGTCCTCATTGCCATGAACACACAACATCAAAATTTTTGAATTTTAGCAGGAAGGTTTGTTATTGCGGCCATCGACGTTTTCTGCCTCCAGACCACCCTTATAGGTTAGACACGGTTCACTTTGATGGTCATCAGGAGCTTCGTGGACCTCCATCCCCATTTTCCGGAGAGGATGTGACTGCTAAATGGGATGGTTACAATAACGTGACCTTCGGGATGGATCCGACGAAACAGGTCAAACCACAATATTGGAACAAGTTAAGCATTTTATTCGAGCTTCTATACTGGTCTACAAATTCAGTGCGTCATTGTCTGGACGTCATGTATATAGAGAAGGGAGTATCAGAGCACATACTTAACTTGCTTCTGTGTAAAGACGGGAAATCGAAAGACAACATGAATGCTCGGATGGATCTACAAGAGTGGGGAATAAGAAGTGAACTGCACCCTAAACCGGTAGCGGGTAAACCGGGCAAGTTTGTACTTCCCAATGCCGCTTATCATATGTCACAACCGGAGAAGAAAAGATTCCTGCAGGTGTTGCCAGATTTGAATGTCCCCACAGGTTTCTCAGGATCATTCAGTAAGAAAATAAAAATTGCGAAGGGCAAGATCGATGGGCTGAAAAGTCATGATCACCATGTTATCGTGGAGCACCTTCTTCCATTAGCCCTCAGGACTTCACTATCCGACTCGGTTGGTCTAGTAATCAACGACCTATGTTGTTTTTTCAGGGAGTTGTGTGCTAAAACACTGGAGGTTGCCACGCTGGATAAACTAGAAAATTCTATTGCGTTGATACTTTGCAAGTTTGAGCGTATTTTCCCACCGTCATTCTTCGATATCATAATACACTTGACGGTTCATCTTGCAACTGAGGCGAAGCTAGCCGGACCGGTACAATATCGATGGATGTATCCCGTCGAGAGATACGTGTAATTTTTCGTTTCGTGCAATTTATAAATTTATTGTTGTCCTGTATGCCCGTATTTATTTATTCAACATATTCTCATTAGGTACCTTTACACTCTTAAGAAGTATATACGCAATAAAAATCGACCAGAGGGTTCTATCTTGCAAGGTTATCTTCTTGATGAAGCAACCACATTTTGTTCCCGCTATCTGGACGAGAACATTGAGACAAGGCTTAACCGACCACGAAGAATTCAAGACGGGCCATATGGTAAAGCCGAGTATAAGAGGGTAGACACTATGTTTATCAACAAGATATACCGGTTTATCTTGCTTAATTGTGCATGTCTTGAACAAATTTGAGAGTAAGTTCTTTTGGATTAATTGTTATATCTGTGTTTATGTGTGTATGAAATGACATAATATTAATGTCATAATTATTTGTCGAAAACAGAACTCATTTTAACGAGGTACGTGAGGGGCATCCTGATTGGAACGAAGAACGTTTGGAAAAATACCATCAGGATAATTTTTGTGATTGGGTCACAGAGAATGTAAGTTATTCGAATTACATTTTATTGCTATCAGTTTTAATCTAAACTTGTATCGTTATGTATTTGTCGTAAAATTTATTTTGTTAGATCCACGATCCGAACTTGTCAGCATCTTTTGAGAGTGATTCAAGATATTTAGCTCAATTTCCTAGTATGGAGGTTGCATATTACAAAGGATTTGGTGTCCTTGGATACAAATTCGAAGTTAAGGACATAGAAACATCTAGAACAACTCAGAATAGTGGGATTGCGATGGTAGGATCGGACGGTGTGATTTACTAAGGATACTTAAATTGTATACTCCGCATCCACTATCCCGGACGATCAAAACCCTTTTATATATTCCAGTGTACTTGGTATGATCCGCAAACCGATACGGACAGGTGGAGAAGCAGTCTTGGGACTTGGAAAGATGAATATGGATTGACCAGTGTGAACACACTTCGATTTTACGGTCAGGACGATCCGTTTATCTTTCCGAACCAAGCATTCCAAGTATACTATTCACAGTGTTTGAAGCATCCGGGGTGGAGTGTTGTATGCCGATGGAAACCCAGAGATGTCTACGATGTCCCAGAATACGAGGACAGCGATGAGGACGAAGAAGAGAGAAGGCTTAAAGTGCTCCGACCGTCTGTTTCGAAGGACGGGTTGTCTTCGACCGATCATGAAGTTACGTGGGTTAGAAATGACATCGACGATGAAATCCAAGTAGATATGTATGATGCGCCCACGAAACGAAAAAGGTTATCAGTAATGTTATATTATTACTTCACATTTTACGCTATATACATATATAGTCAATACTTTTAATGATTGTCTAATGTGTCCACGAACCGTTTATCTAGATTTGATTACGATGTCGGGAGCAGCGAGGGGCGGCAGGAGCTCCAGCCGCGGCAGAGGCAGAGGCAGAGGCAGAGCGGTTCTGCCGCCCGGAGAGCTCCGTAAGGAGCTTCAGAGGGCCGGTCTTGCACCCAGATCGGAGACCCCTTCGGATGCCTCCTTCCGTGTGGATTTTGCCACATCTCCAGGTATACTGCACGCATATCCATTTTGAATGTAATATTACAGATATTCATGCCTGTTTATTTCAAAATTACTTATATTGTCAATGTTTGATTGTCTAGTTGTTGGTGATGCGTCCACATCTGGGACAGAGGCTACCCCCGCTCCTCCAGGTATGTTTATATATCATATAGTGTATGTATATTGATTTAGAATGCTATATCATAAATACACACATTCCTTTTGCTCTTACTTAGCAATTTTTATTATTGTCTAGTTGTAGGTGGTGACACCACCGCACCTGCGGGTATATTTATATATCCTATAGTGCATGCATATTGATTTAGAACGTTGTATTATTGATCTACACATTATTTTTGCAATTACTTATATAATCTATTTTTAATTGTCTAATTATAGGTGGTGCGTCCACACCTTCCGCAGGAGCCACTCCTGCCGCTTCTATACCCTCCGCATCGTCTGCAGGTTAGTATGAATAAATTTAAAATATTTACTCATTTTACATATGCTCTATAGAATAAATATGAACTTCATGGAAATTTAGCGTCGATGTTTATTTTCTAGTTGGAGGGGATGAGTCCGCATCCGGGACCCCGGTTGTTCCTCACCGGAGGAACTATCGTCCCGCTCGTGCTGCTGCCCGGGCCCAGGCTCGTGCGATAGTCACCGGAGGTATATATCACACTTGAATTTTCATTTAACCTTGATTTCTTAATACAACTTTGTCTTATTATTGATTGTCTTGATATTTCGTGCAGACGCAGGGCCTCCCCATCCCCAGAGGGGGACTCGAGGCCTGAATCAGTCCCATAGGCTGAGGCCTGACAGAGCTAGGGGTAGGCAGCATTCCCCCTTTTTTTTACCCTTGACTATCGCTATACCGGTCCTCATGATGAGAGGTTCGGTCGGTATTTGGAGGACGAGAGCCGGCTCGTGAAGAACTATCCACTTCACGTTGAGTGGGGCGAGCAGCACCAGCGCTCATTCGCCCTCTTCTTTGATCAGGCTCGGGTATGTATTAATATATATTTTCATTTGATCTATCCAATATATTTATTATTAACACTTGCAATCTAATAACAATGTTTTTTTGTATTTTCAGTTGGATTACGATTTTCAGCCTGTAGCCGACCCTGATCACCCGGGGAGGGTGCTCGACCTTCATGCTCTGTACAATGGCCTGATGAAGAACATGCAGGCCAAGATCCGATACAACAGGAATGAGCTGAAGGCCGACTGCTACTCCCTGTGGATGGCAACCCCCGAGGCAGAGAGAGCGGCCCTCCTATCTACTCCGGCGTTTGCGAGAGTCGACGTAGAGACATGGCCTCTATTGTGTGCTTATTTCGACTCCCAACGCAAACAAGTATGTATTTTAAATATAATTCATTATTTATGATATAATTTATTTCTTTGTGTTTCTTAATTAGAAAACTAAATGTTAATGCGTTGTGCAGAAACAGGCCGCTCAGAATACAGAGAACAGGAAGTCGGCGAAGAGGGGTCGCCCCACTTATACAGGTGGCTCGAGGAACATTACTCGAGCCATGGAGTTATCGGTAAATTACAATAGACCGACATTTGTGATATTCTGCAATATTAAGAGTTATTTTCTAATATTTCTAATATTAAGAGTTACTTTCTAATATTGGAGACATCTCGGACCGTGGCGTCAGGTGGTACACCGAGCGTGCTGTCCGCATATCTTGCCGTCCACGGCACCTCGACAGATCCCGCCACGGGCGAGGTTCGATATCCCGACATCGCTACCCAGGAGTACTATGTAAGTGTTAATATTTTTTCTACCCAAATTTGAAATTTTAGTTTTGGAAGGTTCTAGTTTAAATCATATACTTATACTTTACTACTTAATGTGGGTGTAGGAGCGGGTGGTTGAGCAGGCCCAGGCCTCGGGGATCGATTTTACCGGACAGAGCGATCCGAGGCTGCTGACCCCAGTTCTTGACGCCGCACACGGAGGGCACCACGGAGGTTGGGAGAGAGGCCGGGGACTGGGCCCTAGCAGGGCCCATTTGAGGTTGGACTCCACCCCGGCGGTTACTTCCTCCGTCTCCGGTGACTGACGTGTCCATCAGGAATTGGAGAGCTTGAGGGCCACCGTTCAGGAGTTGAAGGAGATGCTGGTATGTATACTGCTTTATAGTAAAATATCATGTCATATTATATAGATATCAACATATCCATAATTAGTACGTAGCTTGAGCTTATTTGGTTTTAGACTTAAGTTTGATTAATCATACATACAGATGTAATTAAAATAAACAACAAACTAGATATCCAAACGGGGTTTCGAAATAACTTAATAATGATACGAATTCGAATAATACACAGTTCTTACACGCTTATTACACACGTTAGGTCCAGACGCGACAGGGTACATCGGCCGAGCCTCCACATGCATCTCCTTCGGCTGTGGCTCCGCAAGCCACTACATCGGCTGAGCTTCCGCAGACAGCTCCTGTAGCTCCACCGCCCACTCAGACTCCCGCAGCCGTGGCTCCGCAAGCGACTACTTCGATGGCGGCTGCGCAGACCACATCGCCAGCTCCACAGGCCGCTCAGACTCCCGCTCGCGCCGAATTGCAGAGTTTATTGACCGAGGAGCAGGCGCGCGTTATTCTATCGTTATTCAGAGGTGGAGCTGGACCGAACTAGGGTAGCTTTTTGGTTCTTATTTTTTGAAACATGTATTTATTTATATCATACACATTGTACAACATTTTGAAATGATATCGATATTGGTTTATATTTATATCATATTCAGTTTTTGGATTTCTTTTGTATATTATATGCGTGAGATGTGATTATGAATACTGCGATATATGTTGTGTGATGATTATTTTTATATTTGATTGATGTATATATTATTGTGCACAGGGCGGGAAAAAATCAAGCAGCCCATTTTTTTAAAAAAAAATAGGCTGCTAATATGTACCTACGGATTAATCCGTAGGTACACATGTTGCCCCTACGGAGATATCCGTAGGTGCAAAATATCAGCAGTAACTGATATTTCCCCCCTGATCTCAGTACCAGGGGGTTGGGAGTGCCCCTACGGACATATCCGTAGGGGCCACTGCCTCTCCCCTACGGAGCTATCCGTAGGGGAAAAATGTCAGGATTCCTGATATTTTGCCCCTACGGATAAGTACCTACGTATATATCCGTAGGGCGTATAACTTGGACCTACGGACATATCCGTAGGTATACTTAATATATTAAAAAAAATCGTAAATAATATAAATTTTTGTACCCTACGGCTTAGTCCGTAGGGGCAATTGGACCTACACAGTAATCCGTAGGTAGGGGCAAGTTCAGGGCCTCAACTTGCACCTGCGGCCTTTGCACCTACGGGGTATTTTTTCGCCCCTACGTATATATCCGTAGGGGCAGTGGGTTGCCCCTATGGATTTATCCGTAGGGGCAACCATTATTTGTAGTAGTGTTTTTTCTTCCATCGATTTGATATTCTCATGTTGAGAGACAATGATCTTCATCATATTCTCGACAGAAGATTGCAAACTTGTCGTCCCTTGGATGGATTGTTACATGAAAGTATCCAATGTTTGTGATAGTGCAAAGGTATTATCTGTACCGGTCAATTCCAAAGAGTTTTCATGTGGTGCAAAAGTGTTGGCCGGATTTTGGAAGTTTTGTGATTGGAAGGGGTGCTGACTCAATTGAAGTGGTGGTTGCTATTGTGGTGGAGGGACCCTTTGGAAATTGTTTTGGGTTGGAACCACGTCTTGAGATTGGGATTAGTTCCAAGCAAAGTTAGGGTGATTCCTTCAACCCTGATTATATGTGGAAGAATATGGATCGTTTCTAGGTCTTTGAAATGCGGCATTGGTATGCTCGTGACCTTGAAACGGAGAATTTCGTGGACATTCTTCCGTCAAGTGAGAAGGATCAGAACATCATCCACATACAGTTTTGGAGAGTGTCATTTGATTTAGGGCGGCGGCTAAAAATTTGTTTTCCATATTGTCGAATTTCTTGTGTAAAGCTGAAATTTCAGCTCTAACTCCTATGGAAATATCATTGCCATCCCTAGACGATTGACTCACACCCTCCCACTGTAAAGATTTTTCAGCGAAATCTTCTAGGAATTTCCAGGCTTCCCCATCATCTTTGGTCTTGAAGTTTCCTTGACACATGGATTCAAGGGTCTGTCTTGTGTTAGGATTAATGCCCTCATAAATGATTCTGCACAGATCCCATCTAGGGATTCCGTGATGTGGACATTGGACTAACAGATCCTTGAAGCGTTCAAGACATTTTGAAAGTGGTTCATTTGGAAGCTGGGTGAATTGATTTATTTTGCTACAGACTCGAGCTGTCTTATGATGTGGATAGAATTTCTTAAGGAATGCTTTGACGAATTCTCCCCAGTTTGAGATGGAATGTGCAGTTGTGTAGTAAAGCCACTTCTCGGTTATATCGCACAAGGTAAATGGGAGAAGACGTAGACACATAGCATCCATAGAAAGTTGTGAGGTACCCATCATTGCGCATACATTTTCAAATTTGGTGATAAAGACATATGCGTCTTCAGACTCGAGACCGTGATATTTGGGTAGAAGGTTGATGTATTGGGGTTTAATCTGAAAATTGTCCCCGTTGGCTGGTGGAATGGAAAGACAGGTGGAAAGGGGACCTCGTATAGGATAGCACCTCTCTTGGAGAGAGATGCGGGGTGGATGCTGCGCACCAACGGACGGCGGCAGAGTAGTGGTAAAGAAGTTCATGTAGATGGATCCATCGAAGTGGGTGTGGTGGTGGGTAAAGAAGAGGTAAACGTAGAAATACCGACTTTTGGGTCGATCAGGGGAACGCGGACTAAACGGGCACTAGAATCCTGTGTCCATCCTATCTTGCACTAAAAAGGGTTAGTACAAGTGGCAGCGTGACTTATAATTAGGGGAACTGAATGAATGTGGTGTTTGTTTTGAAAAATGATACGGATTTTTGAAAATATGATGCATTCACAACAAATGCAACAAACAAAATCCTAAAATCTAGTGGTCACCTAGGTCAAAGCTCTAGACCGCTCCTAACTGCCAAAAGACAAGTCGCAGGATCAATCCTCCACTGCCTCTTTGTCTCTCCTGTAGCCAGGTAAGTGCCAGGTAAGTGGGAAGTTCTCCACTATGTAAGTAGTGTGCATAATTAAGTAACCACTAGCCTTCGACACACTTGCTTTAGACACCACAAAAGAAACGTGGATAAGCAATGAATTACCCACGGCCTTTTCTTGTCCTAAGTGAGCGCGATGGTCCTTAGAGTCATCTCTAAATCTTTTTTAGTTAATGAGGGTAAATGCGGATGCAAGTTTGTGATTTTTGGGGCTTAAGAAGGGTAATGAACTCCCCACCTAATCTGAATTTGGCCGTGCCCCTTAATTTCAGTATTAATATGCAAACAACCAAAAATCAAAACACGCACAATTTATTTTGCTTTTTGCGGCGCTGAGATTTAATTGCAAAGAAACCTGCAGCAAATTGTTAATTGGAGCAGACAGAGGAACAGGTAACAAAGATAGAGACTCACAGAGCAAAATTGGTACAGTGACGCTTCAACTGAACCGCGGTTCCGCCGTAGATTCCTCCTTAGACCGCGGTTCCGCGGTGATGTGTACTGTTCACTGTACAAAAGTTCACCAGAAAGCTTCTGTTCAGCCCCTAAGTCCTCTGGAATATTTTGAAATTTTTTTCCACCGCTCCAATGATTCCAGATTTCCTCGCAACAAATCACAACAACTCGTATTAGTGTTTGCACGAATTTTGATCTAAAAATTAGAATGGAAAAAACTTTTCAACTCAAATTTCAAAAACGAACAATTAGCGCACTATTCCCCGGCAACGGCGCCATTTGATTGAGTGAATTTGTCCGATTGTGTTTACCAAATGATCCCCGGCAACGGCGCCATTTGATTGAATACGATTTCTCGTTGTGTAGTATGAAAATTATATAGAAATCACAACCTAAAATATTTTGACCGCAATCAATAACGGTGTCGAATGTAGCGTGTTAGTAAGTGCGGATCGTCCACAGGGAAAGTGTAATCGTTCGTGTTTCGATTTAGATGAGTTGAAATTTTAAAGAAAAGAAAACAAACAATTCCTGATTTGTAAATTGAATTTCAAGAATTAGAAAAATCTATATCTAATAATAAGAAAACATTAAAATCAAGAAGTGTCAATTGATGATTTCCAATCCAAATATCAAGAATCGAAGTGAGGCTCGTAGGAACTGTTGGAGATAGTGCCCTCAGAGTCAATTATTGGATCACAGGCACGTGATAGCAATGATTGAGGGAGAACCTATCCCGGTAGGACAGTCTTACTCAAGATGATAGTATGCTATCTGGTTTACCTTTATCATCGTGTACTGCTTTAGGTGACCTGACATGTCGCTATTACACGTTGATAGAGCCCCTAGGATTCTTGCTTGACCACCAGCAGTATGAGGGCGATCATATAAGTGGGAGTTGGGGTCTATAAGCACATTCTTAAAAGGTCCCTAGTCGTGGGAGTTTCGAGACAGGGCATCGATACTCCAGAGTAGACTAGTGTATAAAGTCGAGACCCCGACGAGGGGCGGTGGCCGGTCTCACAAGCCACTGGTGTCAGTTGGTTCACCTAAGATGTATACAGGTGCTTATTGGGTTATGAGTACACCGGACAGGACTCGCCGGGAACATGCTAGTTGGTCTTATACCTGACGTCAGATAGCAGTTCCCTGGTGACATGTGTACAGGTTAGTTCATCGACCTGGGGATCGTCATTTGTCTCGTGTGAGTTCCTACTGTACTTTGATTACTACCCTACCATGCTCAAAGGAGACGTGCAAACAGATTTTAGTTGGGTACAGTCCCGAGCCACATGGAGGCAGTGAGCGGATCTTCAGGGGTTCGTCTCTCCCGGTATTGGGGTGAGGTCGCGCTGTGTCTAGGAGAGCCAGAACATGAAAAGCCCTTGGCCAAGGCAGGAGATTTACTGGTAGGTATTCCAGTAGTATCTCAGGGTGTTCTGGGCTGATCTCTGACATGACTTGTACCGCTTTTGGGGGTCTGACTTTTACCAACCCCCTAGGCCCGCCATGCGATGCTCATAGACGAACGGACCGGACTGTACGGATATTGTCACTGACAGACTCAGTAGGGTGTCAGGATGAGCTCGCTCATCGACGTCCCTTTTGGTCAATACCTGGTAGCCCTTCGCGTATTGGCTTATACCTCTGACGTGCTAGGGGTTAAATCCACAACCAAGGTGTTGACGAGTATTTAGAGTCCTCCATATTCAGTTGTTCAAGTTTTCGGGCGAAATGCTGTAGAGGCCGTATGGAGATATGGCAGGGTTCGACCAGATACGTACGGTATTGCACGGATCATGATCGGATGGATTTTACAAGCCGGCTTTGGCTTAAGCCGGATCCTAGTATGAGAAAGTGTAGATGTTGTCTCTTTGCATTTGTGTTCAGTGGGAATACAAATGCGGGCATGTATATGCAGTCGCGGGGTTTTCCTGTAATTTATTACGGGATCAGTTTTCTGGAGTTGCTAGTTTGCATTCCGTTCCGGCCGGTTTTTCTTTGTTCCTTCCCTGCCGGACTTTCTGATGGAGGGGCTAATTTGCAAGTTCGCAAATTAGCATTTGTGGAGGGGTTATTTGGATATGAAAAGATTATGAAAGAATCTTTGCTTTTCTTGCATTAAATGAGATTAGATTAGATTTGAAATGGAAATGACTTTGTTATCATTGCCTTTTTGATGTGGTCACCTTTCTACTTTTCCTACTATCACCTCCCTTAATGTTTTGTTATTTTCCTCCACCATTTTGATTGAAGGGGCCGGCCACTTCATTAGAGGGGAGAAAGGGTTCATTTTTTGTATGAGGAATTTTTCATTTCATCTCATTCACCTTGCTAAAAATTTCACAGATCACTCCAAAGTTCTTCATGCCTCCATATTATCATGGCAACTTCAAGACCTCAAAGAGACATGGTTTCTACACTTACCTACAGCAAATCTTGGACGCGTCGCCTAGCCAACTTCGCGCCCGAGTTGCCTCGGTCCAGAGGTGGGAGCCCGTAAAAGTATTCGGCTACGTGGTGCCCTTTCCGACGTGGAGGTGACGGATGGAGATTCCGCGGGAGATCGGAGTGGAAACGAAGACCGAAGGACACGGATTGCTTGGTATAGCTTCTCTACTCGCTCTCTTGATTGCTAGGACTAGTTTAATGGCACGATCCGGGTTTATAGTGCGCGGTGGTGCTGGTTTGAAAAATTAAAGTTAACCATCGCTTCCGCATTCCGACGTCGGATTGACGGCCGGGGCGCCGCCGTGCACTTACATTGGTATCAGAGCCACGCCATTAACCATGCCTATCTTGCTCTAGTATGTTTAAAACCCGATCAAACAAAAATCGCAAAATCCGTATTTTTAGTGCACTGGTTTCCGTCGAATTTTTTTAGCTCCAAAAATTTTTCAGCTTGTTGCAGAATACTGTGCATGGAAATATAAGCAATCTGTGAAAATTTGGTCGCGAGATCTCACCATAACGCTGCGGAACCGCGGCCAAACCCATGCTTGGGCCGTGGTTCCGCCGCGCTTTTGATTGATCACTTGACCAAAATTTTGCAGATTGCTTCTGAGTTGGAAATAGGGGTTTTGGGATATTATTTTTGGGCCCAGATTTTCTGTAAGTGCTACAGTACTGCTTGGGGCCCACTTCGGTAAATTTGTTCGATCGGATATTTTAAATATGCTAGTTCACAGTATTTACATTATATCTGCGACCGTGAATGTCTGGGTGGTCCATTCACGTTGCTGAAGGGGGCTGCCTCGCTTCAGGTTTTGGCGGGTGACTTGCCGCACCCGTAGGGGTCTAGGATTTCATTGCATAGGCTATCCACACGACCAGGGAAACGCCGGGTTTCAGTAGTGGCTCTGTGAAACCCGGGGATCCCATATATCTGTATTGTTCTGTGATGCTGTACATTTCTGTGATGTTGCATTTTATCACGTCTTGAGCGAAATATTATATATTGATATATACTAGTAGATGTTGTATATGTTTTGCATCCGCGCTAGTCCAGTCCCCGCTCTGTCGTTAGTTAGCTAACCTAACGGGTAATGACGGGACCCAGTGGCGAATGCGGATGGCATATACGTGCATCAGTATATTTTCTTTCTTTGTGGTGTGATCAATTGATGGGACTGCATTGATTCGTATCAATGCAAGTTAAACAAACCTAATCTGATGTTGTTGGAACACTTTTCAAAAAAAGCTGTTACTGTAAGGACGTTCTTTTTTGTTTTGCATCCTGGTATTCAGTTGGAATATCCTGCTCCTCAGTCGACGAGGCAAGGGCCGAGATCCCTTCACCAGGAGTGACCCCTTGGACAAAAGTTTGCGTCAGGGCATTAACTTCTCTATAGCCGATTACTTTTGCTTTGCACCGTGGTATTCAGTTGGAATATCCTGCACCTCATTCTACGGGGAAAGAGCCGAGATCCCTTCACCGGGAGTGACCTCTTTAGCGAAGGTTTTCGTCACTATATTTTTTAAAAGCTATCCGGTTCCTTCAACAATATCAAGTTCATTACGTTAAAGGTTTTCGCCAGAAACCATTCGTATCACTCCATCATTTCAGTTAAATTTTCGGTAGTATTCAAGCTATGTATTTTGACCTCATGCCAAGGCATAGTGTTTGGTAGCTGCCGGGTATTTATCTGTTGCATAGATAGATGCGTTGGGTTGGGACAGTCGTACTACTATTTTGGCCTACGTCAAGGGTATGTACGGGTGGGTTCAAATTAACCTGGACAATGATGGGTAGAACTTGACATGTGACTTATGATATTTTGACCTCACGCCAAGGTCATAAGAGCATGGGGCAAAAAATCACATCGGGAGTTTCAAAAGAACTGAAACTTGCCAGACATGCGCATACCTTCTGGAGTATGATGACGTGAGCGGATTCCGTCACGTTATCATGCGATGATAGTTGGATCCCGATTCCCACTGATGAGTTGGTTTACTCCTCGGGTGACCCCGACTAATTCTTCTTTCAGGTTTGGAGGAGAATTTGAGGTTAAAGTGGGAGGTTTCCAGATTAGATAAATTGGTAACCATTCTGATCTAGGTTAGAGTGCATGCTGAGTGTTTCTTTTCTCTCTCTCTTTGGCAGCGACCATTGACCCGACCCTAAGACTATGACTCAGACACCAAAATTAACCGAACCTTCTTAACACTGGCTTTTGGATTGTCAGAGTTGCAAACCTCATTGCCACTCCTACATTTACCCTTTTCTCCAGGACACCCCGTATTACTACGAACGTCCACTTCCATTGGACAAAACCATCGTATGGTTAGATACGAACTCGAAAGAATTTATTCGAGGATAGTTTCAGGTTCTGGAGGAAACGGATAGGACTATTTAGTTGTCTTTTCCTTTTACCTTCTCTCAGGTTGTGAGTACCCCTTAGATTAGGGGATAGTACACCTATTACGCAAATTAGATAGTCTTCTTCCAAACCTTAGGCTGGTGCCGACCGGTAGGGAATGAAGAAAACCAATTAGCCTAACGATGGTGCACAGAAGGTATTAAGTTAAGACAAAGCAAGGGATTAGTAAGAGGGCAAAATAAATTGCAACTGATATTCATGACCAAACCAGGTATTTCATTACCACTCCCACTTCACCTTTGTATTTCTCCAGGACACTCCGTATCACTACGAAGATCCACAGTTTATTGGATACTCCATCGTATGGTTATATACGAACTCGAAAGGAACTTGTTCCAGTTCGGGGATGGATTCTGGTTCGGGAGAAATAGGAATAAGGTTTATTCGGTTGTCTTTTATACTCACCTTCTCTCGCATTGCGAGTGCTCCTAGGATTAGGACAGTACACCCATTATGCTTATTGGATAGTCTTCTTCCAAACAATAGGCTGGTGCCGAACGGCAGGGAAGGAAGAAAACCATTTGGCCTAAAGGGGCGTGCAGAAGGTAATGACTAAAGACAAATGAAGGGATGTGGAGAGGTGGCAAAGAATTATACGGTTACAGACGTGAATCTGGAAGAGGCATTACTAGGAATACCGGGATACCCCATCGAAACATTTCAATGTTTCAGTTTCACTGTGTACTGTAAAAAGAAAACTGATTTCCCAATTAGTCCTTACTCCACGGTATGTATTTACCAGGTACGATTCTCACATCTGTATGGTTTTACAGATGATGAGTGGGAGTAAGTTATTGGGAATTAGGTGATCATCCTCATTATATCAGGATTCGTTGTAATCGGTGATATTTGAGGAAGTCACCTGGGTTGTTTGCCGGACAGCAAATATTTGGTTTTGAATATCCGCTGTTATGCACCAATTTCAAATTGATATATCTGTACGTCTATTTTTATAGAGTGAGATATACCTTTTTGAAATTATGTCTGTGACATTTACCTATATCAGTGGATGGTTAGGTAAGGAGCATTAAACAGCAGTGTAATTCTTCTTAACCAAAATTACAGTTTTCAACCTACGACACACAGGGATTGAGTTATCAGACTCAAGGGACTTATACAGAGTATTGTATGTTGTCCAGTGTCCATTAGGACAGAGGGGTTGGTTCTCGTACTATATTCGGTTTACTTATGACTTCTCTAGTTTTTAGACAGGTGTTTCGTAGAAACACAAGGTCCGAATTTTGAGAAGTTATAGGTATTTGAATAGAGTAGAGAACCAGGTGTAGCAAGTATCGGGATTCTTCAAAGTGATCGAAGAAGTAGATACTTGTGTATGGTATTCAGTTGATAGTAATGATTTAGGGAACTTGTTTCTCTTTCAGGTTACTCATAATTGGAAGTATTCCAAAGTTGAGTAACGCTGATAGGCCTCCTTCCATTTAGTTAACATGCACTGGAGATAGCTGCATGATTTGAATCTGGTTCAATTAAATCAGTGCCTCTAGTTCTATATTGGATATAGAACAGTTCATATCTTAACGATGTTAAGGTACGGGGAGTTGTCCGGATTATGCTTAAAACCAAACTCTGGATAACTCAAGGCACGTTTCTGTAATGGCTGTTTGTGGGTTGACCCAGGCTATGACGAGGGTTGACTTTCTACCATCTGGAAGAACAATAGCGATATTGTTCTAGACTCACCACAGTTTTAAATAAAATGGATTTTTTTAGAAAACAGTAGTGGGATTATTATAGAACTGGAAGTGATTCCAGAACCACAAATGATTACTGAAGATTTGATAGGAACCTAAAGATTCAATCTGGTTTGACATTCCATTGGCCACTCCGCAGATATAGTGGGTAACTTCAGGAACCCGAGAGATACTCCGGTAGCCTCAAGGACGGTGACAGGAAAGTTCTTGTTTACCCGGACTTGCCATTGCTGTTGTTCCAGACCGTGAGACACGGCAGGAGGATGAGTATAGCGTCGTTCTAAACTGGTTTTAGAAGTGTACGTGTATATGACTCTGCCAGAGGGTTGTCGTAGTCAGTAGGAGCAGCGGAAGCATTAGTGGACAGGTAGCTTATGTCTATTTATAGACTAAAGCAGATATAGCGGAGATAGATCATCTATTTCTGACGTGACAGTCATAGGTTTGACTTCATTAGAATAGGGGATGGATCTGCTGAGAAGGTAGTAGGGTGGGATGTCATGGTATTTGGTTGACATACACAGAATAGGAAAAGAAACTCCTATACTACGATCGGTTATACTTTGGTAGTCACATAGTGGTTTCTCCACATGGGACTTGGACATTATATCATACATACTGGTTACTAAATCTATGGTTTTAGATCTAGATTTGGGTGGTTTCCCAATTAAGGGTACTTAGACAGCGTTCTAAGAGTATTTAGAATGGACAACTCCTGGCACGGTAGTGTACCTGCAGGTGATGGAGTCACCCTCTCTAAAGGTGTCTTACAGACTAAAGGGGAGAGGGATGTGCATGATTGGCAGATCACTTGCTCAGGCAATTGAGTCAATCATGAGATGTCAAGTACCACACCAGATGTTGCTCTTGCACTAGATGCAATAAGTTGACATTGATCCAATCCTAGAGAAACAGTCGGAAGCAGTTTTAGAACATAAGTGGATGTTCTAGGGATATGATAACGACAGCCTCTTTCGGGAGACAGATATCATTCCAGGCTTCCAAGGTGACCTGGACGACAAGGAGGTTGTCAGAGTTATAGTTTTCCTTCTGATGAGGGGCAGTATTTTGGACAGATGGTCCAAGGCAATACTGAGGGAGGCATGGCGCAGGACACTGATTAAGTTCAATTGACGATACAGTCTAAGAAGTTTGGATATAGAGTTCATTTATGAGCTAGGTCCCATCAGACATCCAGACACATTCTAAGACAGGTATTGCTCATTTCGGGAGATGGGTTTCTCCGCGAACTTGAGATTATAGAGAGACATAGAAAGAAACTTCAAAGCGGATCCACTCACTGAGGCTATTCCTCGAACGCAATAGTTTCGCAAACGGGCTTTGTGAGACTGACTAGTAGAGGAGTTGGGTGTTCGGTATCACACGGGCTGTGAGTATGCGACATCGCAATAATTAGCCTTGAGTGCAAGTGGGAGATTGTTGGAGATAGTGCCCTCAGAGTCAATTATTGGATCACAGGCACGTGATTGCAATGATTGAGGCAGGACCTATCCCGGTAGGACAGTCTTACTCAAGATGATAGTATGCTATCAGGTTTACCTTTATCATCGTGAACTGCTTTAGGTGACCTGATATGTCGCTATTACACGTTGAAAGAGCCCCTAGGATTCTTGCTTGACCACCAGCAGTATGAGGGCGATCATATAAGTGGGAGTTGGGGTCTATAAGCACATCCTTAAAAGGTCCCTAGTCATGAGAGTTTCGAGACAGGGTATCGATACTCCAGAGTAGACTAGTGTATACAGTCGAGACCCCGACGAGGGGCGGTGGCCGGTCTCACAAACCACGGGTGTCAGTTGGTTCAACTAAGATGTATACAGGTGCTCATTGGGTTATGAGTACACCGGACAGGACTCGCCGCGAACATGCTAGTTGGTCTTATACCTGACGTTAGATAGCAGTTCCCTGGTGACATGTGTACATGTTAGTTCATCGACCTGGGGATCGTCATTTGTCTCGTGTGAGTTCCCACTGTACTTTGATTACTACCCTACCACGCTCAAAGGAGACATGCAAACAGGTTTTAGTTGGGTACAGTCCCGAGCCACATGGAGGCAGTGTGCGGATCTTCAGGGGTTCGTCTCTCCCGGTGTTGGGGGTGAGGTCGCGCTGTGTCTAGGAGAGCCAGAACATGAAAAGTCCTTGGCCAAGGCAGGAGATTTACTGGTAGGTATTCCACTAGTATCTCAGGGTGTTCTGGGCTGATCTCTGACACGACTTGTTCCGCTTTTGGGGGTCTGACTTTTACTAACCCCCTAGGCCCGCCGTGTGATGCTCATAGACGAACGGACCGGACTGTAGGGATATTGTCACTGACAGGCTCAGTAGGGTGTCAGGATGAGTTCTCTCATCGACGTCCCTTTTGGTCAATACCTGGTAGCCCGTCACGTATTGGCTTATACCTCTGACGTGCTAGTGGTTAAATCCACAACCAAGGTATTGACGAGTCTTCAGAGTCCCCCACATTCAGTTGCTCAAGTTTTCGGGCGAAACACTATAGAGGCCGTATGGAGATATGGCAGGGTTCGATCAGATACGTGCGGTATTGCACGGATCGTGATCAGACGGATTTTACTAGCCGGCTTTGGCTTAAGCCGGATCCTAGTATGAGAAAGTGTAGATGTTGTCTCTTTGTATTTGTGTTCAGTGGGAATACAAATGCGGGCATGTGTATGCAGTCGCGGGGTTTTCCTGTAATTTATTACGGGATCAGTTTTCTGGAGTTGCCAGTTTACATTCCGTTCCAGCCGGTTTCTCTTTGTTCCTTCCCGGCCGGACTTTCTGATGGAGGGGCTAATTTGCAAGTTCGTAAATTAGCATTTGTGGAGGGGTTATTTGGATATGAAAAGATTATGAAAGCATCTTTGCTTTTCTTGCATTAAATGAGATTAGATTAGATTTGAAATGGAAATGACTTTGTTATCATTGCCTTTTTGATGTGGTCACCTTTCTACTTTTCCTACCATCACCTCCCTTCATGTTTTGTTATTTTCCTCCACCATTTTGATTGAAGGGGCCAGCCACTTCATTAGACGAGAGAAAGGGTTCATTTTTTGTATGAGGAATTTTTCATTTCATCTCATTCTCCTTGCTAAAAATTCCACATATCACTCCAAAGTTCTTCATGCCTCCATATTATCATGGCAACTTCAAGACCTCAAAGAGACATGGTTTCTACACTTGCCTACAGCAAATCTTGGACGCGTCGGCTAGCCAACTTCGCGCCCAAGTTGCCTCGGTCTAGAGGTGGGAGCCCGTAAAAGTATTCGGCTACGTGGTGCCCTTTCCGACGAGGAGGTGACGGATGGAGATTCCGCAGGAGATCGGAGTGGAGACGAAGACCGAAGGACACGGATCGCTTGGTATAGCTTCTCTACCCGCTCTCTAGATTGCTAGGACTAGTTTAATGGCACGATCCGGGTTTATAGTGCGCGGTGGTGCCGGTTTGAAAAATTAAAGTTAAGCATCGTTTCCACATTCCGGCGTCGGATTGACGGCCGGGGCGCCGCCGTGCACTTACAGGAATCGATCGGATCTATAGATGTGATGAAATCTAGCGATTACGTATTCTTATCCTTCGATGAATTGATACTAGATCGATGATGATTGACGAGAATTAGGGATTTCTTGTGAAACTACGGTTTCATCATTTATCCCTTGTTCCTTCGTCGATATCATTCACATTCTAGCCTCTAGTACATTCAAGAATCGATCGTGGATCCCAAATTTCGAGCGATCACAATCAAGAAAGCTTCACAACGAAACTAGGTCATTGATTCTTCAATTTGCTAGGGTTTACAAAAATCGTAGGACTTAAGAATCGTTTTAAGATTTGTTACATCATCATTCTATTGATCGTCTCGACTCCTTTACGAGCGGAGTTTTACTCAAACATCACAACAAGAACCACAATCACAAATTGAGATCGAATCATGATGCAAGAATTTAAAGAAAGCAAGATTAAAGAATTTCACCTTTTATTTATATCAACAATTCCGTTACAAATCGCTCAAGAACTACAAGAGGAAGAACTCGATCGTCGATTTGGCTTCGCTCGTCTCTTTGAGTCGCGGATCGGCTTGGATCACTTGCTCGATTGAAGATCGGCTCCGCTCCTAAAAGGTTGAAGGTCTCTCGCTTGAATGGTCCTCGGGATCTTGAATTTGGCTTGGATTTTGGATTAGGGTTTTGAGGCACAAGTCGTGTCACTCAACTTGTGTTAGAAATGGGGGAGATGAAGAACAACTAATGATCAACAACCTCAACCCTTAGATCTAGGCTCCTTTTTATAGACCTCAAAACCCTAGATCTAGGATTTCAAATTTGAATTTCCTTCCAAAAGTTTGTTAGCTTATGAGGCTTCTAGAAGTAGTTAGTTGGAGGGAGCTTCTAGAACTAGTTTGTTAGGAGCTTAATCAAAATTAGCTTAATTTAATGATCCTTCTTGATCTGGCAAAAGCTTCGAGAGTTCTGTAGAAATTGCAGTGTCTTGATGAGGTTCTGGCCTTGATTGAAGAATAATGGAGCAAAGAAATGCTGACATCATCACATTACGACCGCGGATCTGCCGCGCCAATGGGGTTAGGGCCGCGGATCCGCGGTCCAATAAGAGGCCCAGTGCATCATATTTTCTGGTAATTCTTCTTATAATATTTGGGCTATTCTATGATGTGCTGAATCTTGTAATTAGTCCTTGATCACTGCCAGATCTCTAGCCTTTGAGTTGGCGTATTTTATCTGCACTGTTTCACAATTTTGGCTCGGTTTCTGAAATTTCCTGCACAGACTTCGAAACAAGTGTTGCGCTACACAAGAATGATGCGATGCCATGATAAACACACAATTTCCCACAGAAATGTCGGTTTTAGATTATAACACATGTAATCTGGTATTTCAGGGATGTTTTGCTAATATGTGCAATATGAATACCAAACACTTCTAGATGAGTGCAAATGATAGGGAAATTGACGTGTTAAAAATGCAGTATTTTCGACTGATCATAAAGCTCTGTTTTAAAATTCAAAATTTAAAAGCTTTAGCAACGCTTCAGATCCAGCGTTCTGTGCTGCGCGCCACCTATCAAACACCGGTGCGCTAGCGCAGTTGCGCAGCGCTCTGCGCTGCATCTCGCGTGTCAAACACGGGTGCGCTAGCGCAGTTGCGCTGCGCTCTGCGCTGCGTGCCGCGTGTCAAACACGGGTGCGCTAGTGCAGTTGCGCTGCGCTCTGCGCTGCGCGCCACGTGTCGAACGTAGGTGCGCTAGCACAAGGTGCGCCAGCGCTGGAATTAAAAATTCCCCAACGTTAGATCAAAAGATCTAATAATAATAAATTATTAATTAATCAGAATTAAAATTCTGTTGTGAAAAGAACTTTCCAATCTTATTAAAACAAAAAGATTATCTTCTGTAAAACAGAAGCCTTAGGATCAAATATCCAACGGTGGAAAATATTTCCAAATCAATCAGAGAAAGATCTCTTAAACTGATTCAACAAATAATTTGGCCCTATATAAAAGCCCCTAGACATCAAGTCTCAGATACAGAAGAAATAGAGAAAACCCTCTGCAAACTTTGAGAAAACTCAAAAAGAAAGAAAGGCAAGACTTTAGAAGAAGAAGATCATTTCTTCATCTTCAAGGTAAAGAACTAATTCTTGAACCACAGAGATGAAATCATCTCATTAAAACAGAAGAATTATCTTCCAAAAGATCATAGATCTACAAAAGACCAAGGTCTCTGATAAAAAGAAAAAATATCAAAAGATCTAATTATAAAAAAAAAAACTAAAATAAGTATTTTACTTCATTCACAGATCTTTGATCTATAAAGGCAGAGCCCTTTTTATAAAACGAAAACTTTTGTTCTTGAATCTTGAGGCAAAGCCTCCTTTAAGAAGAACATAAATTTATTCTTTTATCTAGAAAGTGCCTTGCACTCATGAACTGTGCTCTTGCGCTCATGGGACAGGCGCTCAGCGCCAAAACCTGCCACGTGTCAGCCAAAGACACAATCTGCGCTTTGCGCTTCTGAAACAGCGCACTGTGCTCATGGGCTGGCGCTCAGCGTCAAACGCGCCACGTGTCACTCCCTGGCACGCCAACAGACTAGCGAAAAGCGCTCATAAATTTAAAGCGCAATGCGCTAATGAGCTAGCGCTTAGCACTAAGCGTGACACGTGTCCTCTTCGTGTGCGCTACCTGACAGAAGCGCAATGCGCTCTTTAACTGGTGCAAAGCGCCTGTCAATGCGCCACGTGGCGCATTGACAGAACACACTTTGTTCTGATGAAGACAAAAGATGTCAGAACCCAATTCTTAGCATTATTAAAAGGGCCGAGCCCAAATAAAGGCCTAATAGCCAGAACAAATAAAAATGTTAAACATTTTTAATCGGACTTAGCCCAATTCTGGCCATAAGTCCTCAACTTATATTGAACTGAGCACATCTGCTCATAAATATTCAACAGATCTTAGTCCCAAACTGGGCTACAGATCTTTCAAACAATTCATACTGGTTCGAGGGTACATCTTGTTACTCCTCTGATATTTATCGTTCTAATCCTTCAACGTTTTCAGAGAGGTGACGGGTCCCGGCGACCACACATTTCCATGGACTGTGGGGTCCTTAAACTCATGGACTATAATGTCCTTAACCTCGACCGTGATGTCTTAAAACTAACAATAGACTATGGGGTCCCTAAACCCATGGACTATGATGTCCTTAACCTCGACCGTGATGTCTTAAAACTAACATCAGACTGTGCGGTCCGCAAACCCACGGACTTTGATGTCCTTAACCTCGACCGAGATGTCTTAAAACTAACAATGGACTGTGGGGTCCCTAAAACCATGGACTATGATGTCCTTAAGCTCGACCATGATGTCTTAAAACTAACATCGGACTGTGGGGTCCTTAAACCCATGGACTATGATGTTCTTAACCTGGACCACCATGTCCTTAAACAGGTAATGGACCACCATGTCCTTAAACTGGTAATGGACCGCAATGTCCCTAAACTAAAAAATAGAGTCCAAATGCTCTTTTGTTGGATCTAAACGGTCCCGTTAAGTTGATCTTAGTCTAAAATTAGACTAATTTATCCTTAACAAACGTTTAAGTTGATCTTAGTCTCAAATGAGACTAACGTATCCTTAAACCCAAACCAAAACCCAAATCTAAGAAAATACGGATTTGGACTAATCCACGCCCTACGGGAGACAACATAAATTAGTCTCCGTATACAATCCACGAGCAACCATAAATAAACAAACACCCACGACACGAAGTGACCATCTGGAGAAGGAGAAAGTTGTTTCCGCGATGCGGTAGCGTAATTAACTGCAGGGGCTTGCGCCTGCAGGGAAGAGCGTCCCCACAATCAAAAACCCCTCAAACGAGAGGGAATCTGACGAAGTCTGCTACATCGGCCCCATCCGTTTAAACCTTCGATACATGGTGCCATAAATCAACTTGGCATCTTCGGAGAGGTGGACGGATAGAACAAATTAGCATCTGCCCCGAATTTCAGGCAAGACGGACCTGCGCGGTCGCGTCTCCATGTTCGGCGGGGAACAGATTCTGGCACGCCCGTTGGGACCTTTTCCTCTTTCCACTCCACACTTCGTGTGTCGTGTTCGCGAACCAATCGTGTTTTGCTAACTGGTTGCCTTTGGGTTTCGAGGTACTAAGATTTGGCGTTTTGCTTTGTACAGAAAGCGAAGGATCAATGGCGTCCACTTGGGCAAAGTGTTCCAACTGCAGTTGCAACCCCCGCTCCGCCTCATCTGGAGGCATAGCTTACGAACCCCAAGCGGCTTCCCTGTTCACAATGTCGGTGGAACTGGTCACTCAGGCCACCACAGGATTGTTTTTCGGGACCATGCTCCCGCCAACGAGCTTCACCGGTTCTGTGCCAATGCCAGAAGCTCTCAAGAAGTTGGTCTTTGATCGGTTTGCTAGTACTGCGGCCCCTCTCAACGAGTTGTCCAGCTCCAGCGCCTTAGTCTTCGCTAGACTGGGCCAAAGTTCAGGTGGGCCCATGATGAAGCCTGCACCTCAAGAAAAGGTTATTCCGAAAAGAGTAACCAACTCTGCTCCTGAAGTCGTCAAGGCGGCTTCTCCTACCAAAGGGTCAGTTTTTACAAGACTGACTGTTCCGGTTCCCATTATGGTTCCTTTCCTTGCTCAGAAGTCTGTTTTTGACCGGTTGGATACCACTACTCAACGAACGTCGGTCTTCAAGAGGCTGGTACCGGCGGCGCCTCACCTGGATAGGGCGCAAGACAAAGCCATCCCCATCGCAGAACCAACCCCAACAGCTCGATACGCTTGACGTCGCCACTGGCGCTGAGTAAGGAAGGCTGGGGGCAACTCCCCTCTCGGCTAACTCCAACAGCTCCAACAGTGGAAGTTAATGCTGCTGTTCCAACCGGAAATAGGTTTGAGCTGCTGAACAAGGTACGCAGGAACTCGTCTACTGCTGTACTGAAAAGATCTCCGCCACCGGTGGAGACTGTCAAAGAAATAAAGCCGGAGCAGTCCCCTTAACGGTTGTCTTCCAAAGTTTACAAAATCTGGCGACAAGTCCGAGAGTCGGTGGTTGATCAAGACTATCCCCGCCGGCAGAAGAAGCTGAAGGTCCGACAGGAAGAAAACCGTCCTGTCAAGCCACAAAAGGCGACAGCTACCTGGGTGTCCACTGCAATTGCTCCCTCAACGTCAATCACCCAAAAGAGAAGGAGGCCAGAGAAAGCCCCTATGACTGTGGCAGGCCACAAAGACGCTGAGCCCAAACGCCCCAAGTCTGGGGGCATAATGGTGCATACTGTTTACATGGCTTCCGGAAAAGAGGAAAGCCGTGCTTCGACGGGCCACCGACCGCTCACCCGATCCATCACAAGAGCTCAGGAACAACAGCAGCAGAAGCTTCAGGAAATGCTGACTGCAATGGCTGCTCTCACCGGACCAAAAGAAAGTCCGAAGGCATCATCAGAACAGCGTCACGAACAAGTAACTGATGCTGACTTCCTACGCAGGGTCCTAGAAAAGAAGGACAGAGAAGCCGCAGAACAAGTTGCCAACATAAAACAAATGGAGCTTCTCGTCAAAGACATGGTAGGAATGATGTTACAGCCGGATTCTCCAGCTGAAGACCCTCTGGTCATTATTGAAGACGATAGGGGGGAAGACATCCAATCCTCCTCCGGCTCGTTCAGCAGCTAAGGACGAAACCATTTCCAAAGCCGCACTGGATGACTATATAGCTCGGCAAATACGAACTCACCAGGCGAATGAAGCAGCCGGCCAATTCGTTAAAACTGGGCGACCGTATCCAAACTGGTATGACCAAATAAAATACCCGCCGGGATATACAATCCTTAAATTCCACGTGTACAAGGGGACAGGCAACCCTTACCAGCATGTCGCCCAGTTCAGAGCTCTTTGCAGCAACACTAGGGGCGATGATAAGCTTTTGCTCTGTCAATTCGTCGGCAGCTTGTCGGAAACAGCATTTGAGTGGTATTCGGAGCTGCCCAACGACTCTGTCAAAACATTTGCAGAGATGGAGCTGCTGTTTACACAGAGATTTGCAAGCGCTAGCGAGCGCACCCCGATTACCGCATTGATTAATGCCAGGGTAAAGCCAGGCGAAACGTGGGTACAATACGCGATACGGTGGCGGAACTTATGGTCGAAATGAGAGCAGCGCATCGAAGAAGCTCCCGCGGTAGGCATGTTCGTGGGTACTTTTGATCCGCAGGCGACCATTTCCCAGTTCAAGATGTTTTTCAAGCCGACCACTTTCCAGGCCTTGATTGACAAGCTGGCTCAAATGGACCAGATGGTCCACAGGCCTTCCTCTTCGAAGCCAGAGCCGCGAAACGAAAAAGGGAATGGGAAAGCAACATTCGTCGCCAACACTCAACAACAACCGAGCAACTTAAAACCAGTTGTTCGCCAAAATAACAAGCGTTCACGCCCATCCCTCGAGGTAAGACTGGGACATCCTTACTCGTTTCCCCAGGGTAAAATGAGGAAACTGTTCGAGCTGGCAGTGCGCAACAGACTCATCAATCTGCCGGATTCAAAACGACCATTGCAACCCGGCGAGGCTAATAGTCCCAATTATTGCCCTTAAAATCAAACGGTAAGCCATCCAATTGAGTATTTCTTTTTCTTTAAAGGATGGATTGAAGATCAATACCAACAGGGCAAATTTGCCCTGTCCGAGAATTGGAAGGTGAACCTACCACAGCCACACGCTCCCAAGAAGACAGACATGCAGGGGCATCATGCTCTTTCATTGAAAATGCTCCATGGGAGGTCGCTCTTTCAGCGAAGACTAAAAGAATGTTGAGGAATCTCTAAACATGCCCGGCAATCAGGTGAAAGAATCCGCTGGAACCCGAGATTATCGAGGGAATGCTGAAGCTGTGCCCAATTCCAAAAACTGGTGGTGATAGTCAAAGCGCTCATACCCAGCCGTCGAAGTCTTCCAAGAAGAAAACCAAGAAGCCCGTGAAACCTAATGACAAATGCACGAACCTGCAAAAACATATTGACGCGCTGGAAGAATATAATCAGAAGGCACGGACCCCAGTTACACTCCAAGAATTCCTCAGCCACGTCCTTGAGGAAGGATGTGATGACAATGGAGAAGACTCGTCAGATGAACCCGAGGATTATGTGGCAAGCTGGCATATGATCTCTCACTCGTTAATAAACGGTGAAGAAGCTCCAGACGCAAAGAAATTGGGGGCAGATCCTGAGCCGGAACTTCTAGAACCATCAGACGAAATGATTGATGCATTCCTGAATGAAACCCGTCTTAAAAGCAAAGCTGATCGAGAGCGTGAGATGGCCATATTTGAAAAGGCTAAATGCCGACGACTGAACGAAAGGGTTAAAACACTCCCCCCAGGTCAAAGCACATCATCTACCGCAAATAAAATAAGGTTCAAGACGAGGAAAAGGTTCGTCAAAGCCATATCGATGGGAATGAAGCTGCCCTCTTTTAGAGAAAATTCTCCTGGCAATATACGCCTTAATGATGCGAATGCGTATCCTAATTACTGTTTATATCATGAAAGGATTGCGACCCCCACCGAAGAGTGCAACACCTTTAAAAATTGGTGACAAGGGTATGTCGCTCACAGGCAGCACTTCAAGAGGATGGAGCGTGAAACTCGTCGACAGCAGAAAAACGCGACAGACGAACGAGAAAGAGCTACCGACAACTGTCACATAGTTGATAGCAGGGGATCGCAAGTTCTCACTTCGGGAGAAATTCTGAAGAAGAAATTATTCTCGGCCCTCTCTCCAAGGAATCCACCTCAGGAAAAGAGGAAGAAATGAAGAGCTGCGAGAACATTCCGCTACGCAATCGCACGCTACCAGAAAAAGATCTCGGACCCGCAAACAAGGGATCAAGCAAAAAGGATAAGGGGAAGGGAAAAGCGACCTTTGTCGCCAACACTCAGCAACCGCCAAGTAACCCGAGACCCACTGTTCGTCAAAGCAACAGGCCGCGATCCCTCGATGAGAAGTTGAAACGTCCTTACTCATTTCCCAGGGATAAAACAAGGAGACTGTTCGAACTGGCAGTGTGCAACGGGCTCATCACTCTGCCAGATCCAAAACATCCATCGCAATCGGGTGACGTTAACCATCCTAACTATTGTCCCTACCACAGAGTAATGGGTCACCCACTCGAAGATTGCTACATCTTCAAAGGCTGGATTGAGGATGAATACCAAAAGGGGCAAATTCGAATTGTCTGACAACTGGAAGGTGAACCCGCCACAACCACATGCTCAGAAAAGGATGGACACGCTGGGGGCATCATGCTCTTTTATAGGGGAAGCTCCATGAGTAATTGTTTTTTCGGAAAAAAACTAAAAGAGTGCTGAGAGATCTTCAAACTTGTACGACCTATGAACCAAAGACCGAAACGTCATTAAACTAACAATGGACCACTATGTCCTAAAACTGGCGTCAGACCGAAACGTCGTTAAACTAACAATGGACCGCTATGTTCTAAAACTGGATATTGACCGAGACGTTGATAAACTACTACTGACCGCAGTATCCCAAGGCTAATACAAAAAAGAGGCAATTAAAAAAAAAGAGAGAGAAAAAAGAAAACGGTATGTCCACAAGCAAAATGGGCACTAATGAAAACCCGAATAGGTTCCGTGAGTAAAAACAGCAGGGCTACCGGCGAGTTTTGTGAAAACCCGAAAGGGTGCAACCTCGTTAGAAAAAAAAAAAAGAAAACGGTATGTCCATAAGCAAAAGGGCACGGATGAAAACCCGAAAGGGCTCCGTGAGTAAGAACAACAGGGCTACCGGCGAGTTTTGTGAAAATCCGAAAGGGCGCAATCTAGTAGAAAGACACTTGCAAGGTCCTCTCAACTTTTTAAGGAGAAACTACCTGCGTGAGATCCTTACGACTCACAAGGGAGCAACACACTTAGGAACCCTCACGATTCCTAAGGAGAAATTACACTTGCGAGATCCTCACGACTCGTAAGGAGAACCCTCTTATGAGATCCTCACGGCTCATAAGATTTGAAAGTCTTAAACTACAGGGATCTATACCTGTTCTTAAGCAACCACCATAACCTCCAATATTGCCCTACAATCGGCTCAATGCTGACCCTTGTATACAATCCACGGGTGCGAATAAACATTTCCCTAACGAAGTCCCATCCGTGACTAGGGATATGTCTATATGGTGAACAACCCTTATAAGTCCTCTCGACTTATATGGAGAAAACACTCTTGTAAGATACTTACGACTTACAAGAGACCATGCACTTAGGAGTCCTCACGATTCCTATGGAGAAAACACACCTACGGGATCCTCACGACTCGCAGGGAGAAATACCTTTATGAGACCCTTACGGCTCATGAAGTCAAAAGCCTTAGTCGACAGGATCCTAACCCTGTTCGCTAAGCCACCTTTGTTCGATATCGACAGAGGCAAATGATGATTCACTCCTGGCAATATTCCAGTCGTAGCGGTGCTGATGCCGAAATCAGTGTCTAATTCCAATCTAGCAGCAAAAAGCCGGCGAGCCATACATGCATGCTAAATAGCCGAAATGATGGGACAACTTGCAACAAAATCAGCAAGTAAAAATGCATGCATGAAAAATAGCCGAAATGATTGGGCAAGTCGCATAAAAAGCAGCGAGTAAAAATAAAATAAATAGTCGAAATGATTGGGCACCGCGAAAAATAGTCGAAAGGATTGGGCAATCACGACCTTCGCGATATAAAAGCTGAAATGATAGAGCATCGCGGAAAGAGAAAAAATATATATATAAATAAAATTTATGCCCTACAGGTGAGATCACATCGATCGTTGTATACAATCCAGGGGCATAAACAAAAAGGGAACCACACCTTCCACCCAGGCTCCATCAGAAAACGAAGCCAAATCTCGATGGTTCAGGGATAGCCTAGAGATCATCAACAGCGTTCCTCCCCATTCTAGCTGGATTCAGACAATGTAATCAACCCTGGAGCTATAGCAAAGCCCTTACTCCAAATCTCGATGGTTCCCAGAGAACCCAGAGACCACCTCGACATTCGTCTCGTTACAGCAGACGCAATGTCAATAATGACGTTCCTTCGTAGTCTAGCAGGATGCAGATCCAACGTCTACAAAAAAAACCTCATGGTCGAAACAAAGCGGAGTGACGGCAAAATCCCAGCTCCACCTCAGCATTCGTCTTGTTAAACCAGACGCAACGTCAACAATGGCGTTCTTTCGCAGCCCAGCAGGATGCAGATGCAACGTCAACGAAAGACCTCACGGTCGAAACAAAGCGGAGTGATGGCAAAATCCTAACTCCACCTCAGCATTCGTCTCGTTACACCAGATGCAATGTCCACAATGATGTTCCTTTGCAGTCCAGCAGCATGTGGATGCAACATCAACAAAAGACCCCACGGTCAAAGCAAAGCGGAGAGATGGAAAAATCCCAACTCCACCTCAGCATTCGTCTCGACACAACAGACGAGATGACACCATAGCGTTCTTCCTCCAACAGGATTCGGACACACCAAAGAGAACGAAGCGAAGGCCAAATTCCAAGCTTCAGGGTCTTGATGGTAACTCATATAAAACCCGAATGACTACAAGAGTTCACCCCACACAAGTGCAGAGTGGTCACCACCTCGACGTTCGTCTCGATACAGCAGACGAGATGTCACTACAGCGTTCTTCATCCAGCAGGATTCAGACGCGACAATCAAACAACGGAGCCACGGCAAAATCCCTAGTTCCAAACCTCAACGGTTCACCAGCAACCTAGAGACAACCGCGACATTCGTCTCGATAAAGCAAACGTGATTCCAGCAAACGAAGCAAAAGCCAAATTCTTAGCTTCAGGGTCTTGACGGTAACTCATATAAAACCTGAAAGACTATCGGAAATCATCCCACACCAGCGTGGAATGGTCACCACCTCGACGTTCATCTCGACACAGCAGACGAGACATCACCACAGCGTTCTTCCTCCAGCAGGATTCAGACACGACAATCAAACAACGGAACCACAGCAAAATCCTTAGTTCCAAACCTCAACGGTTCACCAACAACTTAGAGACAACCACGACATTCGTCTCGATACAGCAGATGCAATGCCAGCAAAAGAAGAGAAGGCCAAATTCCTAGCTTCAGGGTCTTGACGGCAACTCATATAAAACCTGAAAGGCTATCAGAGATCATCCCACGCCAACGTGGAGTAGTCACCACCTCGACGTTCATCTCGATACAGCAGACGAGATGTCACCGCAGCGTTCTTTCTCCAGTAGGATTCAGACGCGACAATCAAACAACGGAGCCACGACAAAATCCCTAGTTCCAAACCTCGACGGTTCACCAACACCTTAGAGACAACCGCGACATTCGTCTCGATACAGCAGACACAATGCCAACAAACGAGGGTCTTGACGGCAACTCATATAAAACCTGAAAGACTATCGGAGATCATCCCACGCCAGCGCGGAGTGGTTATGACTCATCGGGGCTCTCCAAAATGAGGCTAACCTCAAGTAAAAAGCGGCATGGCAAAATTCCTAACGCGTGCTCTTACGACGGTCAAACTGCCTAGGAGGATTGCTTGAAGACGTATTGTCCATCCCCCGAAGGGATCAGAGACACGACATGTTGCAAGGCTACTCGAACAAGCAAGATTGCCTATCGAGGAATACATCAGCCAACGCGACGGTATGACGGACAAAACCCTTGTACCACAGACCCTAACAGACCTTTGTCATAAAGAGCAGAGGTTAACTGTGACGTTAGGATATCCTTGCGAGAAATGCTCGATTCGTCTCGACTCGTAGGGAAAAGCCTTAGGCAGTGGGGATTAAAAAACCGGTTTCCTAAGCACTGGAGCCCTGCAAGTCGGTCCAAAATGGACTCTTGCATACTATTCACGGGCCACACTCTCCAAAGTCGAATCTCGACAAGGAAGGAAACAACCGCTTACGGGTCCTCTCGACTCATAGGAGGGAAAATTCTCTTATAAGATCCTTGTTGGATATATATGCCCTAGACGCCTACATTGTATAGGATGCTTGGGATATGTATGTACATGACAGTCTTGCTTGATATGGTAGTACGCTATTTGGTTTGTATTTGTCTTAACGTATGATATATTTTACTTGGTATTTATATATGTATGTTGATAATGCCCATAGTGTGTTTGCCTGACTACCGGCGTTGTGATGGAAGTCATACTTGTGGGAGCTGGATAGTCAATAGGCACATCCTTAGATGTCCCTGGTCGCAGGAGTATCGAGACTGGGCATCGATGCTCCGGAGTAGACTAGTGTATACATATCTAGGCCCTGAGGAAGGGCGATGGACTGGTCCCGCAACCATTGGTGGAGTGCACCTAAGATTGTATACAGATGCTCACTGGGTGTGAGTACACCGGACATGACTCGCCGAGAACTGACTGGATGGTATTATACCTAACGTCAGATTGCAGTTCTCAGGTGACATGTGTGCAGATAGTCCGTTGACTTAAGGTCATCATTTGTCTCGTGTGAGTTCCCACCGTGCTTTGATTATTACCCTACCACGATTCAAAGGAGTCGTGCAAACAGGTTTTAGTTGGGCACAGTCCCGAGCCACATGGAGGCAGTGAGTGACCGTTAGGGATTCGTCTTTCCCGGTATAGGGAGTTGATATCGTACGGTGATCGGTTGGTCATTGCCATAAGTCCATGGCCAGGGCTGATTGAGAATTACTGATAGATTGATCAGTAGATTCTCGGATGGTGATAGAGCCGTACTGACATGACTTGTATGGTTATTAGGGGTCTGACGTCCACCACCTCCCTAGACCATACATGCGATACTCTTAGACGAACAGACCGGACTGCGCGGATATTGTCACGGACAGGCTCGGTAGGATTTCGGATGGGTTACCTCATCGGCTTTCTTATCGACAACTACCTGGGAACCGTTACGTACAGCTAGTGCCGCTTGCGGTCTATGGTTAAACCCACTGCCAGCGTAGTAGTCGAGTCTTTAGAGTCCCACACAGAGATTTCCCAAACCCAGGCGAAAAGATATAGAGGTCGTATGGTTTTACGACAAAGGTTCGGACGCATACGTGTTTAAACGCACGTACGACATTCGCACAGTTTTTGCTAGCCGGCTTTGGTTTAAGCCAGATTCTAGTATCAGGTTATTGGATTTATACAGTCTAAAGTTTTTCCGTGTTTTCACGGATTCGAGGGGCGTTCTCGTAATTTCTGACAAGCTTCTAGAAGGTGGTTACTTGGAGGGTGAGGTGGCATTGTCATTTAATGATCTTGTGACTCATTGTGAGTGATTCATCCTGTCATTAATACATTATTAAATGCTTAATGACTCACATAATGAATCACCCACTTGCATTTATGAAGCATGATGAATAATCTCATATTATTCATTTCTTTTTAATTCATTATGCTTCATATATCAAGTGAGAAGCAATATCATTATTATATTATCATCATTATCATCTTCTCATTCTCTCTCCTCAAGCTCTCTCTCCTTCACCAAACCCTAATCCTACCACTCATGAGTTGAGAACAAGGATTAGGAAAGACTAAACACTCCATAACCAATCTCTACATCATCTTAGTTCCTTTATTAGCAACTAGAGAAACTAAGTAATCTCAAGTTTAGAGGTTATAGCTTGGATTAGGGTTCTCGGGTGGATCGTCTATCACAGAAAGGAAGCCGAGGAGGACGTGGAGATCCAAGGAGGCCATAGAGATCGTAAAGACGAAGGACTAGAATCGTTTGGTATAATCTTTTAACATAGTAGCTTAGAATTATGTAGGTTTTGTTAAGTATTATTTAGCAAACGATTCATGCGGTTAGTCGATGTTTAAGCATAGAACAAGATCGTTTTTCATATTTCCGCCTCCCCACAAGTATTGGGGTGTTGCACATCGACTTACATTGGTCTCAGAGCCTCACTAGACAATAATTAACACACTTGCAAAATTGTATGAATTTCGAATGGAAAAACAAACCGGAAAAACCCCGATATCTTGTAGTTTCTGTCGAATTTTAAATGAGGTCCAAAAATTTTTCACGGACCTCCAGAATGGCCCACATGAAAATATAAGAAAACGCAAGAAAAATGGGCTCCTGAATTGGCCAAAGCGCCGCGAAACCGCGGCCGATCCCACTGATCCACCGTGGTTCCGCCGCCGAGTTGGGTTCGATTCGGCCCAGTTTTCTTCTGTGCCTTCTTTATGATATTTGGGATTTTTTGGTATTTTTTAATTTTTGCTCAGGTTTCAGATTTACAGAGAAGTATTGGAGCAAAATTAAATGTGTTTAATCGATCGAAATTATACGATGTTTGCTTGTTTGATTATATCTGTGAAATGTTTTATGTGTTCGTAAACCTCCCATAACTGCTAGTAAGTCGGTTGGCAGGGGGTTGCACATATCTGTGATGTTATATATAACTGTTTGTGTATATAAACTGTATTGGACTGTTCTGGTGATTAGCCGGGTTTTGGGATAGGTTATTGTATTAATTCATTCGATATAATTGTAATAAGTTTAATATTATTTTGCGGGGCAAATCCAGGTTGTGGTTGTAGCTACTGTTGTATTATTCTTTTTACTGTTTTTTGCTCCTAGAATAGACCCAACGTGGGGTACACAAACTACCGGGTATTTTGAAATGTTGAGGTAGACCGCTTCACTTCTGGTACTTGGCGGGTAGTTTGCCGTACCCGTAGGGGTCTGCGGTGGGGTAAATGGCTATTCATCACAACTATGTAATCCGTCTTTCATTGCAAGCTCAAAAAAAAATGCGGATTGCTTGCAAATCCAATATTGTTTATCTGTGATCTGGAATGCCTATAATTGCGTCTGACGAATGTACAATATCTATATATGATAGCTATCTAGACGTCACTTATGTTTTACACCCACGCTAGCCCAGCCCCCGCTCTGTCGTTAGTTAAGTAACCTAACGAGTGATGACGGGACCCAGTGGCGAATGCGGATGGCAAAAGAGGACGTTGTATTTTCGTTGTTATCTGTAATGATAGGTTAATTGATGGGACGCATCATTATTAATGCAAAGAAAATAAAACCTAAACTGAATCGTTGGAACAATTTCTAAAACCACTCGGTTTTCTTGAAAAAGCAAATTTTAAATGCGGAGCTTAAACCACTCATTTTAAATAAAAGCTATCTCTGTTTCTTCGATTATATCAAGTTCATTACATTAACGGTTTTTTGCCAAAAACCAGCCGTAACCCTCCGTCGTTTCAGATAAACAGCATATCGTATTCATGCTATGCTTATTGGCCTACGTCAAGGCATAGTGTATGGTAGCAGTGTGTGTGCCTATTTGTTGCATAGATAGATGCATTAATTTAATAAAGACGTACACCTTGTTGGCCTACGTCAAGGGCTTGTACGATGTACTTAAATTGATCAGGACAACGACGGGTAGAACTTGACTTGCGTCTTATGACTTGTTGGCCTACGTCAAGGTCTATAAGAGCTTGGGGTAAAAAAAATCACATCGGGAGTTTCAAACATAAAGGAAACTTGCAGATTTAGCTTACCTTCAGGAGTGTGGTGACTAGAGTGGCTTCCATCTAGGGCATCATGCAATGATAGTTGGATCCCGATCCCACTGATGAGTAGGATTACTCTCGGGAATTTTTCTCACTTAACAATCAATGCTATAAACCAAGTAGATGACTAGAAAAATGTTAGAGGGGCTACGCCTCCAGGGAAAAGAGGTTATTTAATTAAGGAACTTCGCGAAAGCGTTGGAAAACCTCCCTCGAAGTACCAACACTAGCCTGGCCGAAAGGTTAAGCAAGTATTGTGACGTCTGATTAAAACCTGACTAGTTCTTCTTTTAAGGTTTTGAAGAAGGATTTGAGGAAACAGTGGGAGCCATCCGGTTTAGATATATTAATAAACCAATCTAAACTTGCAAGAGCATATGCTGAGTGTTTCCTTTTCTCTCTCTCTGGCAGCTACCATGACTGGATTAAAACTATTACTTGAAAAAAATATACTGACCGGGCAGAACTATAAAGATTGGCTAAGGAACGTCAATATTGCACTGACTTATGACAAAGTAGCATATGTTACCACCGCTATTCCTCCCCTTATCCCAGGACCAGATTCCTCAGTTGTGGACAGGGATGTTCGCAAAACCTGGGATCTAGACTGTGAGCGGGCTAAGTGTATCGTGCTGGCGTCCATGAACAATGAACTCCAGAAACAGCATGAGAGTATAGATATTATATCCATCTTTCTCCATGTCAAAGAGTTGTATGGAGAGCACTCACGTATCGCGAGGTACGAAGCCTCAAGGAAACTCTTCCAGAAGAGGTTAACTCCAGGATCGCCTGTAGGAGTGCATGTCCTCAAAATGATCAGCCTCATTGAGGAACTCGCAAACCTGGGATGCGTGCTAGAGAACGATTTGTATATTGACTTGATTTTGCAGTCCCTTCCCCACACCTTCTCTCAGTTCGTGCTGAACTTCAACATGCACGAAATGGAAGCGGATCTTCCAAAGCTCCTCAATATGTTGAGGGTAGCAGAGACCTCCTTGAAAAAGGAGAAGACTCCAGTTCTGTATGTTGGCCAATCATCTTCTTCTAAATCTAAAGCGAAAGCTAAAGGGAAGAAGAAGATGAAAGCCACCAAACCGAAAGGTAAGGTCAAGAAGGTGTAGGGAACGAACAAGACAGGAAGGGTGAAGACAGAAAAGAACAAGTGCTTCTATTGTCACAAGCAAGGGCACTGGAAGAAGGATTGTCAGGCCTTCAAAGCGAAGGACATGAAGCAAGCAGTTGCTTCTACTTCAGGTGTGTTTGTTATCGAAAATTGTCTTTCAGTTAACTCTACATCATGGGTACTTGATACCGGTTCTGGTTCTCATATCTGTAATTCATTGCAGGATCTAAGAAATAGTAGAGTGATGGGGGCAGGTGATATGACTCTACGGATGGGCAATGGAATGCATGTAGATGCAATTGCAATAGGGGAATATCACCTAGGGTTGACTAGTGGGCACATTTTGGTGTTGTACAGCTGTTTTTGTATTCCCAGTATGTTGTGTAATATTATATCAGAATCTTTGTTATCGAATGAAGGATATAGTTTTGCGCTTGAAAGAAATGTTATGAACATTCACCTAAATCAAGAACTGATTGGGTATGGCACACTGGAAAACGGCATATACATACTTAATCAACCTCAAATTTTCTATATTCAAAACATGCGTATAAGAAAGGCTCCAGATTCGAATCAAGCCTTCCTATGCCATTATAGACTTGGTCATATAAATGAAACAAGGTTGACTAAGTTACATAAAGATGGATATTTAGATCCGTTCGAATATTCATCATATGCAACTTGTCAATCATGTATCAAAGGAAAAATGACCAAATCTCCGTTCACCGGACACGGAGAAAGAGCCACTGAAATCTTGGGACTAGTACACAGTGATGTATGTGGTCCGATGTCTACGCATGCACGAAGTGGTCACTCCTACTTCATCACTTTTACTGATGACTTCTCTAGGTATGGACATGTGTTCTTAATGAAGCAAAAATCCGAGGCTTTTGAGAAGTTTAAGGAGTATAAAAATGAAGTAGAGAAACAAACTGGTAAAAGCATCAAGACACTTCGATCTGATCGAGGTGGAGAATACTTAAGTACCAGTTTTCTTGAATACTTAAAAGAGAATGGAATTCTCTCTCAGCTTACTCCACCTTATACACCTCAGCATAATGGTGTATCAGAAAAGAGGAATCGCACTCTGTTAGACATGGTGCATTCAATGATGAGTAGTGCTGAGTTGCCACTTTCCTTCTGGGTATTTGCTCTAGAATCAGCAGCATACCTATTAAATAGAGTTCCGACTAAGTCTGTGCCTACCACTCTATATGAAATGTGGAGCGGGAAGAGACCATATCTCAAGTATATCAAGATATGGGGGTGTCCGATATATGTTAAAAAGCATAATACGAACAAGCTCGAGGCACGATCGGTTTTGTGTAAGTTTGTAGGATACCCCAAGCATTCAAGGGGGTATATGGTCTACCACACTGAAGAACAAAAGGTGTTTGTCGCTCGCCACATTGTCTTCTTAGAAAGCGAATTTCTTGCAAAAGAAATTAGTGGGAGCGCGGTAGAACTGGAAGAAATTCCAGAACCTCAAACTGCTACTGAGGACTTAGAAGAATGTCATATTTCAATAGAACAGGACGAACCAACGCCACTCCGTAGATCTAGTAGGCTTTCTCATCCTCCTGAAAGATATTATGGTTTTCTTCTAGATGGGGATCGAGAGAATTGCATCATTGATGATGATGAGCCTACTAGTTTTCAGCAGGCTATCACGAGTAGTGACTCGATGAAATGGCTGGATGCTATGAGATCCGAAATGGAATCCATGTACACCAATAAAGTATGGACTTTAGAAGTTGCTCCTCCTGGAGTAAAACCAGTTGAATGCAAATCGATCTTCAAAAAGAAGATTGGTGCATTTGGACAAGTGGAAACCTACAAAGCTAGACTCATAGCAAAATGTTTTCGTCAAAGACCAGGATTGGACTATGATGAAACCTTTTCACCTGTAGCTATGCTTAAATCCATTCGGATCCTGCTTGGGATTGCTGCCTTCCATGACTATGAAATCTGGCAAATGGACGTAAAAATAGCTTTTCTAAATGGACATTTAGAAGAGAGTATTTTCATGGATCAACCAGAAGGTTTCTTAGACAGTGGGAGCAGCTGAAGAGTCTGCAAGTTGCTTAAATCCATTTATGGATTAAAGTAAGCATCGCAGAGTTGGAACATCTGCTTTGATGAGACAGTCAAAGAGTTTGACTTTATCAAAAATGTAGATGAACCATGTATTTATAGGAAGATTGTAGAAAGAGCAGTAGTCTTCCTCGTTTTGTACGTCGACGATATACTACTAATAGGGATTGATATCCCTATACTACAATCGGTAAAGCTCTTCTTGTCACAGAAATTCTCTATGAAAGACTTGGGAGATGCATCGTACATTCTGGGCATTAAGATCTATCGTGATAGATCTAATAAAATGTTGGGACTTTCACAGTCCAGGTATATTGACACTATACTAAAGAGATTTAGTATGGAAGATTCCAAGCGTGGCAATATGCCCGCTTGTCATGGAATCACTCTCTCCAAAGAGATGTCTCCAAAGACTGATGAAGAGAGGGCTCGCATAAGCATTATACCCTACGCTTCGGCGGTAGGATCAATAATGTATGCGATGTTATGTACCAGACCGGATGTAGCTTACGCACTTAGTGTGGTAAGCAGGTATCAGTCTGACCCAGGAGAGAAACATTGGATAGCAGTGAAAAACATTCTCAAGTACCTGAGAAGAACTAAGGAGATGTTCTTAATTTACGGTAATAAAGACCTCCATATAGAGGCTTTTACCGACTCCGGCTTCCAAAGTGACAAAGATGATTCTAAATTTATTTTGGGTTTTGTGTTTACCCTCAATGGAGGGGCAGTATGTTGGAGGAGTTCCAAACAGGATACCGTCGCAGACTCAACTATGGAGGCTGAGTATATAGCTGCTAGTGAAGCCACAAAAGAGGCTGTCTGGATGAGGAAGTTTATTTCTGAACTTCAGGTGGTTCCGTCCATTGCCAATCCAATACCTTTGTATTGCGATAACAATGGCGCTGTCGCTTTAGCGAAGGAACCAAGGTCCCATCAGAAATCCAGGCATATCTTAAGGCGTTTTCACCTGATCAGGGAGATCGTGGATCGTCGGGAGATCGAGATACGGAGAGTGGACACAAAAGACAACACGGCAGATCCATTCACCAAGGCCATCCCTCAAGTGCAGTTCAAGAGGCTGTTTGAGATGTTGGGCATGCGGTACGCCAACAACTGGATCTGGTAGAGACAGTGGGTACTCATTGTGCCAATTATAGGCCTTAGTGCAAGTGGGAGATTGTTAGATATATATGCCCTGGAGGCCTACATTGTATAGGATGCTTGGGATATGTATGTACATGACAGTCTTGCTTGATATGATAGTACGCTATTTGGTTTGTCTTTGTCTTAACGTATGAAATATTTTACTTGGTATTTATATATGTATGTTGATAAGTCCTATAGGGTGTTTGCCTGACTACCGGCGTTGTGATGGCAGTCATACTTGTGGGAGCTGGATAGTCAATAGGCACATCCTTAGACGTCCCTGGTCGCAGGAGTATCGAGACTGGGCATCGATACTCCGGAGTAGACTAGTGTATACATATCTAGACCCTGAGGAGGGGCGATGGACTGGTCCCGCAGCCATTGATGGAGTGCACCTAAGATTGTATACAGATGCTCACTGGGTGTAAGTACCCCGGACAGGGCTCGCAGAGAACTGACTAGATGGTATTATACCTAATGTCAGATAGCAGTTCTCAAGTGACATGTGTGCAGATAGTCCGTTGACTTAAGGTCATCATTTGTCTCGTGTGAGTTCCCATTGTGCTTTGATTATTACCCTACCACGATTCAAAGGAGTCGTGCAAATAGGTTTTAGTTGGGCACAGTCTCGAGCCATGTGGAGGCAGTGAGTGACTGTTAGGGATTCGTCTCTCCCGGTATACGGAGTTGATATCGCACGGTGATCGGTTGGTCATTACCATAAGTCCCTGGCCAGGGCTGATTAAGAATTACTGATAGATTGATCAGTAGATTCTCGGATGGTGATAGAGCCGTACCGGCACGACTTGTACGGTTATTAGGGGTCTGACATCCACCACCTCCCTAGACCATACATGCGATACTCTTAGACGAACAGACCGGACTGCGCGGATATTGTCACGGACAGGCTCAGTAGGATTTCGGATGGGTTACCTCATCGACTTTCTTATCGACAACTACCTGGGGACCGTTACGTACAGCTAGTGCCGCTTGCGGTCTGTGGTTAAACCCACTGCCAGCGTAGTAGTCGAGTCTTTAGAGTCCCACACAGAGATTTCCTAAACCCAGGCGAAAAGATATAGAGGTCGTATGGTTTTACGACAAAGATTCGGACGCATACGTTTTTAAATGCACGTACGACATTCGCATAGTTTTTGCTTGCCGGCTTTGGTTTTAGCGAGATTTTAGTATCAGGTTATTGGATTTATACAGTCTAAAGTTTTTCCGTGTTTTCACGGATTCGAGGGTCGTTCTCGTAATTTCCGAGAAGCTTCTAGAAGGTGGTGACTTGGAGGGTGAGGTGGCATTGTCATTTAATGATCTTGTGACTCATTGTGAGTGATTCATCATGTCATTAATGCATTATTAAATGCTTAATGACTCACATAATGAATCACCCACTTGCATTTATAAAGCATGATGAATAATCTCATATTATTCATTTCTTTTTAATTCATTATGCTTCATATATCAAGTGAGAAGCAATATCATTATTATATTATCATCATTATCATCTTCTCATTCTCTCTCCTCAAGCTCTCTCTCCTTCACCAAACCCTAATCCTACAACTCATGAGTTGAGAACAAGGATTAGGAAAGACTAAACACTCCATAACCAATCTCTACATCATCTTAGTTCCTTTATTAGCAACTAGAGAAACTAAGTAACCTCAAGTTTAGAGGTTATAGCTTGGATTAGGGTTCTCGGGCGGATCGTCTATCACGGAAAGGAAGCCGAGGAGGACGTGGAGATCCAAGGAGGCCATAGAGATCGTAAAGACGAAAGACTAGAATTGTTTGGTATAATCTTTTAACATAGTAGCTTAGAACTCTATAGGTTTAAGTATTGTTTAGCAAACGATTCATGCGGTTAGTCGATGTTTAAGCATAGATCAAGATCGTTTTTCATATTTCCGCCTCCGCACAAGTATTGGGGTGTTGCACATCGACTTACAATCCTTACGACTTATAAGGGAAAACACACTTAGGAATCCTCACGATTCCTAAGGAGAAAAAACACATACGGGATCCTCATGACTCGTAGGGAGAAAATCTTTATGAGACCCTCACGTCTCATAAAATTGAAAAGTCTTAGGTAACAGATCTGAACCTGCTTCCTAAGCCATCACCACCCTACGAAGAGTCTAAGGTGCTCACTCTATCACCTGCTGGCTATGTTTTCTAAGATGACATGCTGATAACAAAAGAAAGAAGAAAGCAGAGAGATGACACAAGACATTGCGAAAGAAATGTATCTTTTATTCATGAATTCAATTCAGTACAAGCTACATCATCTGAATGGATAAAGAAAAATGAATACATTTTATTCAAAAATTACAAATGGCGCAAAATGCAACTATTGGGAGGGATGCGTCTTCTGTAGACCAATCAATTGCTCACACACTCCCTTCAGCCTCTCGTCACAGTCAGCTGCCGCGGCCAGATCTGCTTCAATTTGAGCCCGTTGTTGCAAACAGGATGAGAGCTTCTGATCAACTTCTTGCTGGGCAGCCTCCTGACTCAGCGTGACCTGCTCATTAAGATCAAGCTTCTTCCTCAACACCTGCCCGTCAGAGATACATCGTTGAAGGTTTTCAAAAATGGCGTTCAGCTGGGCAGCATTAGCGACAACCTTAGCGCGCAGTTAGGCTGATTTAGCAGCAGTCGCCTCACGTTCCTTCCGCTTAAGGGTTGCCTCTCATTCGAAATGGCGAAGGAATGGAACACTCTGCTCAACCCATGCGGCCCGCTGGGAGTTCAAAGCCTGAGTCTTAGGGGCAGGACGAATAAGTTCAAGCTCATGCAGACAAGCCTCAATCCTCCTGCAATGATTAACCCAAGACTCGACGACACCTTCATTATGGAAGTTCACGAGCGTCGCCAGTATTGGGTTGACCTTGGTAGCAAAATCTGCGGCAGATGTAGGAGCCTCCGCGTCAAGCTCCTCGACGTATTCGCTCAGCATACGCAGACTGGTCATAGCACCTTTTGAGGATGGACGTCTGGAAAAGGGCCTTGCCGGCATCGTAATGCGAGATTCGAAAGAGGCCGGAGTCGAAGCGACCGCTGCAAAACAAATCATAATCAGATGACGGTTCAAGAAATACAAGAGATTCATGAACAATGGGATTTATTATACCAGCTGCAGCAGGTGGCAAAGCCGGAAGGACCAGTGGCGCAACTGTTCTCTCATCTCCTCCTTCAATCTGTAGTACTGCAATCAAGGCAAAGAAGAATCAGAAATGATTTCACTGTTGGTAAAAGAAAGAACATTAACTGAAAGCTGTATTCACCAGCGCCACTGGATGAAGCAATCTTCGACAGGAAGGAGAAGTGGGGGTGCAGCACCTGGTACAGGTGGTCAAAAAGGACTCCTACAAAAACGCAATAATGCAACGTCAGTACATAAATTATACAGCCTAAAGATAAGACTGATAGGACACAAATCCATACCTTCCAGCATCTGAGACGGTGCGAGAGAAGGTAGAGAGGTGGTCACTGTCAGGGCGGTAACTGACGGCGCTGCCTCGGGTAGCGCGACATCAGCACTAGCCGCACCTGCATTAGAAACAAGATAAACCCTGTCAGGAAAGATTAAAAAAGATTGCAGAATAAAAAGAAGGGCGGTGACCTAAAATCTACCTGATGAGTCGCCAGCCGGAGCCGTGACGAGGGCATCACTTAATAGAACAACGGCGTCTCCCTCCTCCATCGGAGTGGTCTCACCTCCCGTCGCCTCATCCCCTGACTCCACGAGAGCCGTCGTCACGCTTGCGACGCCAGGAGACGGCAAAGAACCGTAGATGGGAAGAGTGATGATTGTGGTGGTGCCCGACTCTTAAGAGAGAGCGGCCACCTCGGGCCCAGCAATTGTACCCATTTCGCTCGCCACCTCCTCGGGCTCAGTAATTGTAGCCGTCTCATCCACTGCCGCTTCAGGCTCGGCGTGGTAGCCGTCTCACCCGCCGCCACCTCGGGTTCGGCAACGGTAGCTATCTTAGGCATAGCAATCGTGGCTGTCTCGTCAGCCACTACCTCGAGCCCGGCAATTGCGGCCACATCGCTTATCGCCGCCCCGGGTTCGGCATTAGCAGCTACCTCCTCCGCCACTACCTCAGGCTCGGCGTTCGCCGCCACTTCTTCGGTATGGCTCGGCCCTGCAGGATAAGGTATATGAGAACTAATAATTTAAAATTTTGACAACGGAACCTCACGACACATTACCAGGAGTTGATTTACCGTTTGCTTCCCGAGCCACGCGTGCCGCCCATCTGTAAGCAGTAGACAAGGCGACCGGAGACTCCTCTGAAGGAGTAGCAGCAGGGGTAGCGGCGCTCGAACCCGCACCCATAGCTAAAGCAGCACTACGCTCCCTTACTGCGCGCCTCTGGCGCTTCCTTTCCACCCGGGCCGTCAAAGCAGACCTTCTAGAAGCCTCCTTCAACAGAATGCCGTTATCTGCACCCAGGGCTACCTATGGAGCCGTCAAGGCTTCTGTCATCGGTCGTTTGAGTAAGGCCTCTTTTGGCAATACCGAAGAGGCCGGGACTTCGGTGGCTGGCCCGGGAAGAGTTTCCGCATCAGCTTGCGAGACCGGCATTATGGTCCTTGCGATGAGAGAAAGAAAGGGTTAGATTGCCCATAAAACGGAGAATGAAGACTCAATAAGCCGAGACATACCAATGCCCAATAAAGCACGATTCCTCTCCTCCTCCTCGACGGTCCTGAGGGAAGCCGCTAGAGCCTCTTCATTAGTAAAGCCTGTTACAAAAGGAAGAATGTCAGTCAAGTCGAGACATGATAATAAAAATAAAGATATAATGCAAAAACAAAGTGTGACTAATATTTACTTGATTGCACGAGGGCGGCTATTTCCGCTTGGTGGCTTGCAATTCGCGCAGAATCAACAATAGCGGCATCGAGATCAGTGTCTTCTGGCGCTATGAAGAGACCCTCATTGGTTCCATATTCACTTAGACCTTCGGTATAAGGAGCCTGAGGCTCTAGGCCGAGTACGGCATCAAGGGAGAGGACCAACTTCTTCTTCTTCTTCTTCTGTGCACGAGCTCCGGTCGCAGCCAGCACCAACTTGCGCTTCGTGGGCACTTTGGGACGGTGAGTCCCGATATCCGAGCCCACACAAGATTCGGGTGAAGCTACATTCACCGTCTCCATAGGAGCACGGGGCACCGATGGCATATCCACCGTCTCCATAGGAGCATGGGGCAATCCACGAGGGGGGTTTAGCACACGTGGAGGCTCAACTGCAGCAACCTCTCTTATCGGAGGGGGTACAGCGATCCGTCACTTCAAAGGAACTTTACGATCAGTGGCAGGAGGTGCACTTTTGCGATCAAGCAGTAACCGCCTTTCTTCCTTAATAACGGCGCCCATCGAATGTTGGTACCACGCCGTATATGCATTAAGAATCCGTGGGACACAACTCGGCTCGCTGATGAAGAACTGAGAGCCCATATTCAAACGCATGAAGTGATGCAGCGCGCTCCGCATCCCCTCTTCAGTGGCAGTGGGTTCCAGCAAGAAAGCCTCCAGTAGCACTCCTTGATTATATCTCAATTGTTGGGCAAAACGATGCGGATTATATCTCATAAAAAGCGCCGCATCATTTTGCCTAAACACCAGGAAGCCCGGTTTGATAGAATATAAATGGAGGGTCTCCCGAGCTGTCAGAACTGAGGCTCCATCTTTGAAAATATCCTGTAATAACCGCATCGTTGTGGTAGACTCTTTTCTGATGGTTAACACCTTGTCGGTGAAGGTCATCCCGTCTCCAACCGTGCGGGGACGAAGGAGCAAACCTCTAGCATCCCGCGGAGACGGATTTACAATTGAGGCGCCGACCAATCGCATAATCCGGGGGAAACTGCACTTGTCATAGAATGAAGGCCTTCTATGGATACCAAAAACGCCAAGTGCATGTAACTCGAGCTATGACATGAAGTAATGCATCGAGAAGTTCACATGCTGCACTCCAGGTTCAGTAGTATCCACCGCTTGACTAAGGCCGTAATACAGATGGGCTAATCCGGTGACCCCGACAGCCACTTTCACCCCAATAGTCATTCGGTGAGCCGGATAGAAGACAGATGGCCTCATACGGCGAAGGTGCATTGGGAGCGCGAACCAGCTCAACCATAGCCCATGAAATCCTAAGAAGAATGCTTCCTCATTCATCTCAGGGACTGCAATCTCCGCAAAAGGAACAACTGGAGAGTTGGGAAAGAAGAAACTCTTCTGATTTACCTCCATCGCTGGCAGGTTGTCCAAACCCAAGCCGAAATGGTCGTCAAGCATAGTGAATTTAACGGCCTCCTTTGAAAAGACTTTTGGGTGAAGGAAGCGAGCGATGAAATCCTCGAAACTAACCCCGCGGCTCCCAGATTCGAGAAAAAGGCCCTCGTAGATATCCAACACTTGATCAAACTGGGAAATTGGTGTTGAACAGCATTCACCAAAGTAAGGCCCATTATCACTGGCTTGGCACCGAAGATATATTGGTCTGTGGGAAGCAGCTTCTCATAATGCTCCCCTATGACCGGTAAGCCAGAAACTTCTGCAAATTCCTCTAAGGAGATTGACACTTCCCGGTCCAGTGAAAGGAATGTGTGAGTAGGGATATTCCACTGCTCCAAAAAAGCCTTAACCCACAAGGTGGGAAGCGTAGGATACAGGAAAAGAGAAGCATAAATGAAGGTATACAACCCAAGCCTCATCAACTGCGACATCTTCGCTGACAAAATGTAGCGAGCCCATTGCAGATAACCGGTCGGATAACGAGGAATCAGACCTATGTTATATGGTTGCCCCCACGGCCGCGCCTCACCTTGACAAATACGGCGTCCCAAGGTATCTAAAACCATGGGAGGCTGAATGGGAATCGAAGCTATAGAGGGCTAAAGAAGGCCTTATGAAGTCCAATTAACCATCTCCACGGCGTAGTTCACCGGGGGTGAGCTGGCATAATGGATCGCAATGATGGGCTCCGAGGGTACCGCACACGAAATGGTTTGTCGACCCCTGATAATCTGATTATACCATGACCCCCAGAGGTGAAGATTCTTTTATTCCGGATCATGGTCTCTGATCAAGCCTAGGACCTCCCGGTCTACAGGTGCTCCAGGAAATCCTCCCTCCGAACGAACGAACGGGAACGAAGTATCGAAAGACATGTTGCCAGCAAAAGGGGGACAGAAATCAACTGTCAGTGTAATTTAATTTTAAATTTCTAACACTAGGTACTTTAAAAGTTGTACTACACTGCAATGCAGTGGAAAGGGGACCAAAGGGGGACCCACAAAATCCAGATGACGGTGCATCAATTAATAAAACAGCCTCATCATTGGATGAGACTATTAATTAATAAGGAGATCCTCAAGGAAATTCTCATTGAATGAGAAATCCCTCGGGAAAAGGAGAAAATCTCTCTTTGAGAGCAAAGCTCTGTAACAGAGTGACACTTGTCAAACTCTGGTCACGAAGGAATAAAATTCCTTAAAGAGCGTGGCTCTGTAATGATGATGGAAAATCCATCAAAGATTAATTAAAATTAATTTTTGAGAATTAAAAATTCTGGGATCTTCAAGATCCATGAAAAAACTCTTAAGAGTTCTTCATCAAAGATCAAAAGATCTACATATTATCAAAGAGCAGAGCTCTGATTCATGGGCTAAGAAACCCCAAGAAAGATCTCTTTAGATCTATGGGTTCATGAGAGCAAGGCTCTATTAATGAAACACTAAAAGGGTTTTCTTTAGATCAAAGATCTATGAAGTGCAAGGCTCTGTTAATGGGTAAAAACCCTAATTTATTAAAAAAAAATTAATTTTACCTATGTTTGGAAAGAGTTCTGACTCTTGAAAGTTCTTAAACAGAAGAGCAAGGCTCTGAGCAAAAATTCTGAAGAAAAAGATGGAAATTATCTAAGGGACCAAAGGTCCTATTTATAGGCACTGAACCACCTCTTCAACTTCTGAGTTGATCCAAGGGCTCAGATGTTGCCACCGCTGCACTCACGTGTGTGCCACGTGAGCACAATGGTGGGGGGCCATTTGTTTCCCCAATCAGAGCAAAGCTCTGTTTTGAATTTCAAAATTCAAAAATTGAAGCAACGCTTCAGATTCTGCGCGTTGCGCGCCACATGTCAAATGCAGATGTCACGCCCCGCTTCCCGGTGTACGGCGAAGGGGACGCGATGAGGTCCGCTACGTATTTACTGCGAAGTAAATACGCCAATTGTATCTAAGCAATATAAAGGTAAATCACAAGAGACAAAAGATATAAAAATAACAACTTTATTAATAACATTCTTTTGTACAATGCATGAAAAGTAAATACATCTGAAATAAAAGCGATGCCTAAACAATGGTATAACAGGAAATGAAAGTACTGAATAGAACAAGGTATAATGTCTAGAGCTCGGGGTCTTCGTGGAACTGATCCAAGTCTTCACCGGTGGGCTCGATCTCTGACTGGTCCAAAACACCTGATGACATTCAAAGAAGAAAGAAATATAATGTCGTCAGCGAACAGGTCGCTCGGTAAGTCCCAAAGATAAGAAGAAAATTAGAAAAGACAGAATAAGAGGTATCTTCTGAAGTATAATATTATAGGATATTGTGTTTACGCTGTTGTTTGTAACTTGGTACGGAAGGAGGCTAGTGTATACGAGAGGGGTCTCAGTATGCTAGAGACTAGGGAAAACGGAATGTACAAGGAACCGTTAAGCCATGGTACAACAACAACGGAATATAGGTTAGGTGTCTTAATCTTACCGTCTCGTGCCACTTCTAACACCATCCGCACCAATCTACCACTTAAACCCCGTAGTGTTTTGATTGTATTGTTGTATTGTATAAGTTAGATGGCTGACCAAAACCATGATATCAATAAACAGATTGTAACTGCATAATCAGGTAATGGAATAACGGGATAATAGATGTATATCCATGGTTTGATTCAGTCAAGTTGTATAGATTGATAACTGGATTCTGGGATTCATGTGTTCATGTTGAATTGGATTATTATAGATTTAGATTGACTTGAATCATATTCAAGTCAGAAATAATCAGACTCAAACCCGAGTCAGACAAAAGAAATGTAAATCGAATTCCTATATTTACTAGGGTCCTTATTGTAATTTATAAAACTTGAGGGGGTTTTATGTAAAAATACCTTTGTATAGTTTTCAAGATACACCCCAAGTATTTATTATTCGTCTTTAAGTTATGATGAGTGTAATTTTATTTTGTGATACTTCTAGTGAAAATATCCTATTTACATAAATAAAGGTATTTATCTGTATTATTTATTTATTTAAAATTCATGGTATTTTAATGTAAAATTTAGTCTTGTGATTTTTTATAAAAAGTGGAATATTTATATTATAACAAAATAGATCTTTTAATGATAATTATACATATATTTAAATAAAAAATAATTTCAATAAATATTTTATATTTTAGAAGTCTCATTTTCTTAAGATGTCGTATTTTAAACCTTTCGAGACCGAATGCTCCTTGCGGAGGTCTGAATCTCGCACTACTAAGCCGAGGGTGCATGATAAACCGTACTATCCCTAACGGGTTCCCTAACGGTGGGTTGTAGTGGCACTTTGCAAAGATTTTATAAATACCAACCCTTAGAATACGGTTTTATTAAAGTAAAAGGTATTTATTTGCAAAAGTCGATTTTCCGTATTTTAGATTTTAGGGTTTTCTATTTCAACTAGACTATTTCTAAATGATCTAAACAACAAGTTGTTAGAAGCCTCAAATCGCCTCTTCACCGCCAATTGTAGCCAGGTAAGTACAAGTGCGGAATGAGGGATCCGCTCACGAAACGTGAGACGGGCCTTTTAAAGTTACCTTTGCTCACTTGTCTAGCCCAGACACCATAAAGTCAGGTTTAGATAAACGATCGATATCCACAACTTATCGTATTTTCCTATTAAAAGGTATTTGTTTTAAAAGTGTATCAAACCTAAAAGTTTTAGAAAAGGTTTTATTAAGAAAATGGTATTTAAATGTAAAATCTTGTATTATCGTATTCTAAGTTTTGATGATATCATTTAGGGTTGTATTTGCGTGTGTGTGGAGGTAGGTCATTAGCTCGTGATCTACTTTAAGGTATAGCAATGTTAAAGGGTTAAATGTGAAAACTAAACATTGTGGTATTTAAGTGAAAGAATACGATATATTGCAAAAGCTATCATTTCATGTGAGAAAACTTGTTCAAATTTGTTATTAAGTGATTAATAGTCAACATAAAGATGTTTAAGCATGATGAAATTGGTGATAAGTGAGATTTTATAGAAAACCGAATCGGAAATCGGTTTTGTACCGATTTCTTCGGGTTTATAAATTCGTATTTTTATGGAAGAAAAGAAAGATAGAAAGGGGGATTTACGGGTTTGGACAACACTAGAGAGTGAGAGGGAATGAGAGGGTTTGCCGGTGCGCCGAATCGTCGTTGAGAGCTCCTAGCACGATCACTGGAATTTCGCCATCGATTTCGTTAGTGCTTCGCCTTTCGCTCGTTTCCAACGTACCAAAGTTCTCTTGGGATTTTAAGAGAGTTGACTCAGAAATTTAGGATGAGAGGGTAGAGGGTAGGGGTGTATTTATAGGGTTAGGGTTTTTAATAAAAAATATAGAAATTAAATAAAAATCATTAAAATTTGGAGTAAAAGAGGTTTAATGTGCTCTCTGTAACCGATCTAGAAATTTAGTGTGTGCAGGGGGGTTGACCAAGTCAAGATGCTCAACTTCTATGTTGACGACTAGGCCGTTCGGCCAAGTCCAGCCGGCGGCACCGGCCCGAGTCAGCGGGTCCGTCGGCCGACTCGGCCGAGTCGGGCTGAGTCGAAGCGTCGATGGGTGGGGGGGTCTCCTGGGCGGATTTATGGTGCATCTAACTTTTTATGTGTATAAGGAATTTTGTGAGAAACGCACGTGTAACTGTTGGTAATCTAAAAAAATCAAAACAAAATAATAATAAAAATAATGTGGGGCAGGGGATTTGGACTCTGGTGGCTTGGTTCAGCAGTGCAAGGTATTACCAATGAGCTACAAGCTCCTTCTTGTAATTATGAACTGAAATAAATACTTAAAGAGATATCAGCAACAATAAATACTCCAAGTATACATTAAATTTAAATTAATTCTTTGTGCATTAAAAATTGAGTTGTTACAGTCTACCCTCCTTACAAAAATTTCATCCTCGAAATTTACAACTTTTATTTGAGGGCTAGTTTACAAAGAGGTGTGCATATCTAGTACGCATTTCATCCTCCCATTCCCAAGTGGACTCTCCTGGAGTGTTTTTCCTCCACATCACTCGAACCAAGTTAACTTCCTTGTTCCGAAGTGTCTTCACTTTCCTGTCCAAGATCTCCACAGGCTGTTGCTCACAAGACAAATCGGGCTGTATCGTGAGCTCGGAATGATCGAGAACATGACTGGGGTCACTCACATGCCTTCTGAGTTGGGATATGTGGAACACGTTATGGACTCCTTCCAACGAAGGTGGAAGCGCTAAGCGGTATGCCACTTCACCGACTCGTTCGAGTATGTCGAACGATCCAATATATCTCGGACTTAGCTTACCCCATCTTCCAAATCGGATCACTCCGCAGTTCGGAGATATCTTCAAGAATACATGATCTCCTGGCTGGAACTCCAAGTGTCGTCTCTTTGTATCAGCCCAGTGCTTCTGTCGATCTTAGGCTATGCGCATCCTTTCCCTGATAGTACGAACCACATCAACAGTCGCTACTATCATCTCTGGTCAAAGAAGTTCCCTATCTCCGATGTCATCCCAACTTAATGGTGATCGACACTTCCTTTCATACAGTGCTGCAAAAGGTGCCATTCCTATGCTTGCTTGGTAGCTGTTGTTGTACGAAAACTCCACAAGATGTAAGTGATCTTCCCACGATCCTTTGAAGTCTAACATACACGCTCTGAGCATATCCTCCAAGATCTGAATAGTTCGTTCCGACTGACCATCTGTTTGTGGATGATAAGCCGTGCTGAAGTTCAGACTTGTTCCCAAGCTTGCTTGCAGACTCTGCCAAAATTGCGATCGGAACCAGGTGTCACGATCGGAGACAATGCAGATCGGTACTCCATGAAGTCTCATAATTTCCTGTATGAGTTCATGGGTATCAGAGATAGTACATTATGAAAAGTTTAAATCTTAATTAGATTATTACCTCCATGTACTTCTTTGCTAGTGTCTCAGTTGATTGGCCAACTCGAAATGGGATGAAGTGAGCCGACTTTGTGAGTCGATCCATAATGACCCATACAGCATCGTTACCCTTTGTGTTGCGAGGAAGAGCAGTCACAAAATCCATCGTGATGTGTTGTCACTTCCATTCTGGGATTGGTAACGGTTGAAGTAATCCAGCAGTCCTGTGATGTTCATCCTTTACTTGCTGACACACCAAGCATTTTGCGACGCTTCTGGCTACTTCATGCTTCATTCCATGCCACCAATAATTCTGACGTAGATCTTTGTACATTTTGGTACCTCCAGGGTGTACTGAGTAGGGAGAGCTGTGAGCTTATTTCATTAACTCATCCCGAACAGGACCTTTTGGTACACACAATCTGCTGCCGTATTTCAAAGATCCGTCTTAATGCATGATGAAATCTGTTCTGAGTCCATTCTCCACTTGTTCTCTGATCTTTTGCAACTTAGCATCAGTTGCCTGGGCTGCTTTGATCTGATTGATAATGGTTGGCTGAACTTGTAAGTTCATCAAACTTGAAGCATTACCTGGCATGGCTACTTCAATCTCCATCTGATGCAAGTCTTGTTGAAGCTTCCACTGAGCGGTGAGATTCATCGATAATGGTTGGCGACTAAGAGCATCAGGTTCTACATTCACCTTCCCTGGGTGATATTGCAAGTTGATGTCAATGTCCGCTATGAGTTCTAGCCATCTTCTCTACCGCATATTCAACTCCTTCTGAGTAAACACGTACTTCAGGCTTTTATGATCTGTGTAGATGTTCACTCGTTCACCAAGTAGATAATGATGCCAAATCTTGAGAGCAAAGATGACGGCTGCTAAATCCAGATCATGCGTCGGATAATTGCGCTCATGAATCTTCAGTTGTCTTGAAGCATAAGCCACAACTTTACCGTGCTGATGTTGAACACATCCTAATCCCTTGCCGGATGCATCGCAATGCACTTCGAATCCTCCAGATTGATCCGGTATGACGAGAATAGGTGCAGATGTCAACCTTGACTTGAGTTCTACGAAAGCTTGTTCGCATGCTTCTGACTACACAAATTCTTCATCTTTACGTGTGAGCTTGGTCAGGGGCGTTGCTATCTTTGAAAAGCCTTCAATAAACCTTCTGTAATATCCAGCTAAACCCAAGAAACTTCGAATATCCTTCACTGACTTTGGTGTAGGCCTTTTACTAACTGCTGAAACTTTCGCTGGATCCACAGAGATTCCTTCTCCTGATACGTTATGTCCAAAAAAACCAACTTGCTTTAACCAAAACTCACACTTGCTATACTTAGCATAAAGATGATGTTGTCGAAGAGTTTCTAGGACAATTCGTAGGTACTCTGCAAGTTCTTTCCGACTCTTAGAATACACCAGGATGTCGTCGATGAAGATGACAACAAACCTGTCTAAGTACTCCCGGAAAACTTGATTCATTAGGTTCATGAATATTGCGGGTGCGTTGGTCACACCAAATGGCATGACTAGAAATTCGTAATGTCCATAGCGAGTTCGGAAAGCTGTTTTGTGAATATCAGCTTCCTTGACCTTCACCTGATGATAACCTGAACGAAGATCCAATTTAGAGAAAACACAAGATCCACTTTAGCTGATCGAATAAATCGTCGATGCGCGAAAGTGGGTACTTGTTCTTTATAGTGACTTCATTCAAGGCTCTGTAATCGATGCACATTCTGTATGAACCTTCCTTCTTCTTCACAAGTAGTATAGGTGATCCCCAACTTGAAGTGCTGGGACGAATCCATCCTTTCTCCAGTAATTCATCCAACTGTGTTCGGACTTCTTTCAAACCTTCCGGACTTAAACGATAGGGTGCTTTGATCACCGGTTGTGCTCCTGGTACTAAATCAATATTGAATTCAAGAGCTCGATCGGGAGGCAAACCTGATATATCGTCAGGAAATACAACGTCGAACTCTCGAACCACATCTGGCCTTGATTCTTCCTATGCTTGAGCTGCTGCAACTGCTGCTTCTCTTGGCTTCGCTTTGTAGGTACATGGATCTAGTGTACGGTCTCCGCTTTTGAAATAGAAGTCCGGATGGTCTGGAATCTCGAATACTACCCTCCTTTGACGACAGTCGATGGTAGCATAAAAAGTTCCAAGCCAATCCATTCCTAAAACCACATCGAAGTTCGGTATGTCCAGCACTTTGAAGTCAGCATAAAACTCTCTGCTGCAGACGACGACTGGACACAAGCTGTATCCCATAGTTTCCTTTAGAACGCCATTTCCTGAACTGACATTCCAGCTGGATACAAGCGGTGAGACTGGAATCGCATGGGTTCGAACAAACCGTTGCAACATAAAGCAGTGTGATGCTCCAGTATCAAACAGTGCTAGTGCAGGGATTGAGGATACTAAGATTGTACCTAAGGTATGTGGGATATGTTTTAGGTATAGGAAAATATGTAGCTAAATAGCAGGATAGAAAAGAAAAGTTTGAAAACAAAAGTTTACCAGTGATGACTTGGCCAGTGGCCTCAGCTTCTTCTACTGACATAGTAAAAGCCTGGCGCCTTGGTACATTCCTCCTGGCCTGAGGAGCATTCCTCGGAACGTTCCTTTGAGCTTGATGGAACTGACGAGGAGGTAGTGCAGCTTGTGGTCCTCTGGGTGTTGTAGGTAGTGCAGGTCTTGGAGTAGGTGCCTGAAGAGCTGGTCGCTACGGATAGGTAATTGCTGGCCTGAGTGCAGCAGCTGGGTTTTGTCTTTGGGGACAAGACCAAATATCATGAGTAGCTGAGCTGCAGACAAAGCAAAGATGGTTGGCTCGACGGCAGTCTTTCATCATATGTCCAGTTCTCTTGCAGTAGGTGCAAAAGGCTGGGCTGGGACGATGGTTCGGTACTCCGGGTCGCCTTGGCACGAAAGGTGGCCTGGACGAGGCTCCACCTGCTATCTGGTTGGCAGGGAGTTTGACTCCTGCAGACTGAGGTCTGCCCCTTGCTTTTATCACTGCCTCATAACTGCGGGCAGCTTCTAGAGCATCCTCATGACTCAGAAATTTTCCCGTGGCTAGAGCAGCCGGAATCTCCGTGTCCAGTCCTTGTTGAAAGCGACGGGCTCTGATCTCATCCGTCGGTATCAAGTGTGCCGCGAATCTGTTTAAGGATTGTGTTAGCTGTGTAGTATGTGAGATTTAAAATTTGAACTATTATGACATATCTTACGGGCTTAGCCTGGTGAATTCAGCGTCGTACTCATCTACTGATTTGTCCCACATCGAACCCTGTTATAGATGAATGAACTGCTGCTCCATGGCAAACCTGGCAGTCACAGGAAAGTATTTCGCGTCGAACTTCTCGCGAAAAGTCTTCCATTCAATAGGCTGTACCAGACGGCTTTCTTCCTCCTTCCACCAGTTACGAGCATTGTCCGCGAGCTGTAGTTTCGTCACACTGACCCAAGCGATGTCTGGCACTTGAGCTGCTGCCAGATCGTCCTCGATGCTTTGTGCCCATTCTTCCGCTTCAAGAGGGCTTCCTTTTCCAGAGAAATGCTTAGGATGTAAAGCCCTGAATTGCTTTACTCCCGGTGCGTCGGTCTCGGGACGGTTCAGGAGTTGTTGCTGTCCTTCGAGAAGGCTGCGGATCGCCTCAAGTAGCACTGTTTGCTCGGTGGGTAGCGTAGGAACAGCTGGTGTGAAAGGTTGTGCTGGAGGTATGTTGTTGACGTTGGTGCTGGTGTTGTTCGGGGAATCCATAACCTTGAAGAAAAATTTGGCTTAGGACAGATTCAAATACATGAAATGATAAGATTCAAGGAATAAAAAGTTGTAAGATTCAAGAAACATGAATTGTAAAGAATGTTTTAGTTGCTGGTTCTTGTGTTATATTGCTTAGGTTGTTCACGCAGAACAGAACTGCATAGTATGGTTCTATACAGCTCTCTGATCAGCATGGGCTACCAACAAAACCTGTCACGCCCCGCTTTCCGGTGTACGGAGAAGGGAATGCGACGAGGTCCGCGACGTATTTACTGTGAAGTAAATACGCTAAGTGTATTTAAGTAATATAAAGGTAAATCACAAGAGACAAGAGATATAAAAATAACAGCAACTTTATTAATAACATTCTTTTGTACAATGCATGAAAAGTAAATACATCTAAAATAAAAACGATGCCTAAACAATGGCATAACAGGAAATGAAAATACTGAATAGAACAAGGTACAATGTCTAGAGCTCGGGGTCTTCGTGGAACTGATCCAAGTGTTCCCCGGTGGGCTCGATCTCTGACGGGTCATAAACACCTGACGACATTCAAAAAAGAAAGAAATAGAATGTCGTCAGTGAGCAGGTCGCTCGGTAAGTCCCAAAGATAGGAAGAAATTAGAAAAGACAGAATAAGAGGTATCTTCTAAAGTATAATATTATAGGATATTGTGTTTACGCTGTTGTTTGTAGCTTGGGACGGAAGGATGCCAGTGTATACGAGAGGGGTCTCAGTATGCTAGAGACCAGGGCAAACCGAATGTACAAGGAACCGTTAAGCCATGGTATAACAGCAACGGAATATAGGTTAGGTGTCTTAATCTTACTGTCTCGTGCCACTTCTAACACCTTCCGCACCAATCTACCCCTTAAACCCCGTAGTGTTTTGATTGTATTGTTGTATTGTATAAGTTGGAAGACTGACCAAAACCATGATATCAGTAAACAAATTGGAACTGCATAATCAGGTAATGGAATAACGTGATAATGGATGTATATCTATGGTTTGATTCAGTCAAGTTGTATAGATTGATAACTGGATTCTGGGATTCTTGTGTTCATGTTGAATTGGATTATTATAGATTTAGATTGACTTGAATCATATTCAAGTCAGAAATAATCAGACTCAAACCCGAGTCAGACAAAAAAAATGTAAATCGAAGTCCTATATTTACTAGGGTCCTTATTGTAATTTATAAAACTTGAGGGGTTTTTATGTTATATTACCTTTGTGTAGTTTTCAAGATACACCCCAAGTATATATTATTCGTCTTTAAGTTATGATGAGTGTAATTTTATTTTGTGATATTTCTAGTGAAAATATCCTAATTACATAAATAAAGGTATTTATCTGTAATATTGATTTATTTGAAATTCATGGTATTTTAATGTAAAATTTAGTCTTGTGATTTTTTATAAAAAGTGGAATATTTATATTATAACAAAATAGATCTTTTAATGATAATTATACTTATATTTATACAAAAACTAATTTCAATAAATATTTTATATTTTAAAAGTCTCATTTTCTTAAGATGTCATATTTTAAACCTTTCGAGACCGAATGCTCCTTGCGGAGGTCTGAATCTCGCACTACTAAGCCGAGGGTGCACGATAAACTGTACTGTCCCTAACGGGTTCCCCAAAGGTGGGTTGTAGTGGCGCTTTGCAAAGATTTTATAAATACCAACCCTTAGAATACGGTTTTATTAAAGTAAAAGGTATTTATTTGCAAAAGTCAATTTTCCGTATTTTAGATTTTAGGGTTTTCTATTTCAACTAGACTATTTCTAAATGATCTAAACGACAAGTTGTTAGAAGCCTCAAATCGCCTCTTCACCGCCAATTGTGGCCAGGTAAGTACAAGTGCGGAAGGAGGGATCCGCTCACGAATCGTGAGACGGGCCTTTTAAAGTTACCTTTGCTCACTTGTCTAGCCCAGACACCACAAAGTCAGGTTTAGATAAACGATCGATGTCCACAACTTATCGTATTTTCCTATTAAAAGATATCTTTTTTAAAAGTGTATCAAACCTAAAACTTTTAGAAAAGGTTTTATTAAGAAAACGGTATTTAAATGTAAAATCTTGTATTATCGTATTATAAGTTTTGATGATATCATTTAGGGTTATATTTGCGTGTGTGTGGAGGTAGGTCATTACCTCGTGATCTACTTTAAGGTATAGCAATGTTAAAGGGTTAAATGTGAAAACTAAACATTGTGGTATTTAAGTGTAAGAATACGATATATTGCAAAAGCTATCATTTCATGTGAGGAACTTGTTCAAATTAGTTGTTAAGTGATTAATAGTCAACATAAAGTTGTTTAAGCATGATGGAATTGGTGATAAGTGAGATTTTATAGAAAACCGAATCGGAAATCGGTTTTGTACCGATTCCGTCGGGTTTGTAAATTCGTATTTTTATGGAAGAAAAGAAAGATAGAAAGGGGGACTTATAGGTTTGGACAACACTAGAGAGTGAAAGGGAAGTAGGGGGTTTGCCGGTGTGTCGAATCATCGTTGAGAGCTCCTAGCATGATCACCGGAATTTCGCCGTCGATTTCGTCAGCGCTTCGCCTTTCGCTCGTTTCCAACGTACCAAAGTTCTCTTGGGATTTTAAGAGAGTGGACTCAGAAATTTAGGATGAGAGGGTAGAGGGTAGGGGGTATATTTATAGGGTTAGGCTAGGGTTAGGGTTTTTAAAAAAAATGTAGAAATTATATAAAAATCATTAAAATTTGGAGTAAAAGAGGTTTAATGTGCTATCTGTAACCGATCTAGAAATTTAGTGTGTGCAGGGGGTTGACCAAGTCAAGATGCTCAACTTCTATGTTGACGACTCGGCCGTCCGGCCAAGACCGGCCGGCGGCGCCGGCCCGAGTCGGCCGGTACACCGGCCGACTCGGGCCGAGTCGAAGCGTCTATGGGTAGGAGGTCTCTTGGGGGGATTTATGGTGCATCTAACTTTTTATGTGTAAAAGGAATTTTGTAAGAAACTCACGTGTAACGGTTGGTATTCTAAAAAATCAAAACAAAATAATAATAAAAATAATGTGGGGCAGGGGATTTGTACTCTGGTGGCTTGGTTCAACTGTGCAAGGTATTACCAATGAGCTACAAGCTCCTTCTTGTAATTATGGATTGAAATAAATACTTAAAGAGATATCAGCAATAATAAATACTCCAAGTATACATTGAATTTAAATAAATTCTTTGTACATTAAAAATGGAGTTGTTACAGCAGACGCGCTAGCGCCAAGTGCGCTGCGCCCTAGGCAGTGCATCCCCAATCAGAGCAAAGCTCTGTTTTAAAATTCAAAATTTAAAAGCTGAAGCAATACTTCAGATCCAGCGCTCTGCGCGCCACGTATCAAACACGGGTGCGCTAGCGCAGTTGCGCTGCGTGCCACGTGTCAAATACGGGTGCGCTAGCACAGTTGCGCTGCGCGCCATGTGTCGAACGTAGGTACGCTAGCGCAAGGTGCGCCAGCGCTGGAATTAAAAATTCCCCACCGTTAGATCAAAAGATCTAATAATAATAAATTATTAATTAATCAGAATTAAAATTCTGTTATGAAAAGATCTTTCCAATCTTATTAAAATAAGAAGATTATTTTCTGTAAAACAGAAGCCTTATGATCAAAGATCGAACGGTGTGAAATATTCCCAAATCAATTAGAGAAAGATCTCTTAAACTGATTCAACAAATCATTTGGCCCTATATAAAGGCGCCTAGACTTCAAGTCTCAGATACAGAAGAGATAGAGAAAACCCTATGCAAACTTTGAGAAAACTCAAAGAGAAAGAAAGGCAAGCCTTTAGAAGAAGAATATCATTTTTTCATCTTCTATGTAAAGAACTAATTCTTGAACCACAAAGATGAAATCATCTCATTAAAACAGAAGAACTATCTTCTAAAAGATCATAGATCTACAAAAGACCAAGGTCTCTGCTAAAAAGAAAAAAAGTTCAAAAGATCTAATTAAAAAAATACTTAAAGAAGTATTTTACTTCATTCACAGATCTTTGATCTATAAAGGTAGAGCCCTTTCTATAAAACAAAAAGTTTTGTTCTTGAATCTTGAGGCAAAGCCTCCTTCAAGAAGAACATAAATTTATTCTTTGATCTTGAAAGTGCCTAGCACTCATGAACTGCGCTCTTGCGCTCATGGGACAGGCGCTCAGCGCGAAAACCTGCCACGTGTCAGCCAAAGACACAATCTGCGCTTTGCGCTTCTGAAACAGCGCACTGTGCTCATGGGCTGGCGCTCAGCGCCAAGCGCGCCACGTGTTACTCACTGGCACGCCAACAGACTAGCGCAAAGTGCTCATAAATTAAAAGCGCAATGCGCTAATGAGCTAGCGCTTAGCGCTAAGCGCGACACGTGTCCTCTTCGTGTGTGCTGCCTGACAGAAGCGCAATGCGCTCTTTAACTGGTGCAAAGAGCCTGGCGCGCCACCTGGCGCATTGACAGAACACACTTTGTTCTGATGAAGACAAAAGATGTCAGAACCCAATGCTTAGCATTATTAAAAGAACCAAGCCCAAATAAAGGCCTAATAGCCAGAACAAATATAAATGTTAAACATTTTTAATTAGACTTAGCCCAATTCTGGCCATAAGTCCTCAACTTATATTGAACTGAGCACATCTGCTCACAAATATTCAACAGATTTTAGTCCCAAACTGGGATACAGATCATTCAAACAATTCATACTGGTTCGAGGGTACATCTAGTTACTCCTCTGATATTTATCGTTGTAATCCTTCAATGTTTTCAGAGAGGTGACGGGTCCCGGCGACCACACATTTCCATGGACTATGGGGTCCTTAAACTCATGGACTATGATGTCCTTAACCTCGACCGTGATGTCTTAAAACTAACAATGGACTGTGGGGTCCCTAAACCTATGGACTATGATGTCCTTAACCTCGACCGTGATGTCTTAAAACTAACATCGGACTGTGGGGTCCCTAAACCCACGGACTATGATGTCCTTAACCTCGACCGTGATGTCTTAAAACTAACAATGGACTGTGGGGTCTCTAAACCCATAGACTATGATGTCCTTAATCTCGACCGTGATGTCTTAAAACTAACATCGGACTGTGGGGTCCTTAAGCATATGGACTATGATGTCCTTAACCTGGACCACCATGTCCTTAAACTGGTAATGGACCACCATGTCCTTAAACTGGTAATTGACCGCAATGTCCCTAAACTAAACAATAGAGTCCAAATGCTCTTTTGTTGGATCTATATGATCCCGTTAAGTTGATCTTAGTCTAAAATTAGACTAATGTATCCTTAACAAACGTTTAACTTGATCTTAGTCTCAAATGAGACTAACATATCCTTACCCAAACCAAAACCCAAATCTAAGAAAATACGGATTTGGACTAATCCACGCCCAACGGACGACAACATAAATTAGTCTCCGTATACAATCCACGGGCAACCATAAATAAAACAAACACCCACGACACGAAGTGACCATCTGGAGAAGGAGAAAGTTGTTACCGTGATACAGTAGTGTAATTAACTACAGGGGCTCATGCCTGCAGGGAAGAGCGTCCCCACAATCAAAAACCCCTCAAACGAGGGGGAATCTGACGAAGTCTGCTACATCGGTCGCATCCGTTTAAACCTTCGATACATGGTGCCATAAATCAACTTGGCATCTTCGGAGAGGTGGACGGATAGCACCAATTAGCATCTTCCCCGAATTTCAGGCAAGACGGTCCTGCGCGGTCGCGTCTCCGTGTTCGGTGGGGAACATCGACTATTAATACTTCTTGAGTCACTAATAAACGATTACTGAATGTGTGAGCTTAAAACGTAAATAGCAGTTTTTAGATCTTGACTTTATTTATTTTTCTTTTCTTTTTTTTTTTTCAAGACCGGATATATTTTTCAATGATGCTCTTTTGGTGGTTAGCTTTAAATACCGTTTTTCCTTTCATACTAGGTTTTCAGGCAAGAGTATTTCTAGGTATTCTTTACTATCCCAAATTTCAAGGTGTGTGTTTGTGCAGTTTGTAGGGTATATACTTCCTAAATTTGGACTCAAGAATAGAAACTATTTTTCAGACCTATCCTTCAGTAAAGCTTCAATACTTTCCCTTCATCTCGACTTAACTCAAGAACTGAACTCAAGATTACCTACTTCTAAAAAACTGCAACGACGTATAGTTACCTAGGTTAAACAGAATGAAGGTTATTTTTAGGGTTTTCAATTCCTAAGCCTAGGATTTAGTTATTTCTAACATACCAACTAAACTTTCGGAAAAAATCTATGTTACCCTATTAGCCAACTTGACAACAAAGTTTTTATATTTTTGTAATTTTTTTTGATTTTTATGGGTTTTCAAATAAGTATGCAAATGCAGAATATACAAATGAATGCGAAGGTAGAAAGCTTATCAAGCACACCCCCAAATTTAAACTTGACAGTGCCCTCACTGTCAGTCTACACCAAGATGGTCAAAATTGTCGGCGCTCTCCGATTTTTTTTTATACAAAACAAAAGGAAAACCAAAAAATATATTTGCACAAAAAGATCCCCCCAAACTTAAGTGAAACAGTGTTTCCACTGTTTAGGCATTAAAGTTTAGGATTAGGGGGGAAAAGAATAGTATCAATCTATACAAGGCCTTACACAGGCCAAAAGTGAGCACAAACCATTCAAAAATTCTATCGCTATAATGTGCAGGTTGGTGAAAGAATACGGAGAAGAAAGAAATTGAGAATACGCGAGACCATATAGGGATAGAAGTGGGATACAGTGTCGGTATATGAGGAGAAGAATGGCGGAAGGGAAAAAGAAATAGAGTACGAACTTGAGGGTGAAAATGGAGTGAATAAATTATTACAATTTTAATGACCGATGTGTAAAAATCGATTGTACTAATCTATTAACCTCTCGAGAAATGGGGTCAAATCCCTCAAGATTCATGAGAAAACATGGGTAGACCGAACTTAGTAAACCAGACATAGTAAATGAAAGTGATACGGTGTCTTGCAAGGTCGGAACGATGGAAAGGATATAGGGGAGTGAATGAGGAATGATATCGGTTAATGATTCAGGAGGGTGTACACAGTGAATGAAAGGGACATGATGAATTGGAAAATCCGACTCATCAAGTAAAAATGGTTCATCCTCAATATTATCCTCAAAATTCTCCTTAAAATTCAGCTCATTCATGCATTCATTATCAATTTCCAGACGCAAATGGGGTTTCGGAAAAACAGTTAATAACTCAGGATGATGTCCACACAGAAGTGAAAGGGCATGATGAATTGGTGAGAAAAACTCATCTAAAGAGGTTGGTTAATCATCCAAAATATTCCGAGCGTCAATATCCTTAATCAAGTGGAAATCAATTTTCTCAGACACCTCATCAAAAACATGGATTTCTATTAATTTTTGTTCTAAGATAGAGGTGTAGAGGTCAAAAGGGTTGGGATTGGTTTCACTTGACAGAGTCCCTTCACAATCGAGTAAATCAAACACTACAAAGCCGCACAACTCATTAAACATTCTATCTTCAATTGGTAAATCATTTGGGACACTTGATAGACATTCAAAATCAGAGTTGTGGGATTCAATTTGCAACAGGTAGGTTTGATTTGGAAGGGTGTACCGCTTACTTTCACTATTCAAATTCTCAATTTGTCCTATCGCCTCATTATACATTGAAAAATTTGGAGCTAGTTGGAAACTAGCTGCCGGTTCACTAGGTTGTATGAGGGCAGCCATGGAAGCATTCAAATCAATCATCTGTTGGTACGACACTACCCAAAAGTCTTCCAATGATTGTTCTAGACTAGACATGGGTTTTGAAGGGGTTTCAGTAAAAGATTCAACGTTGGTTGGATACATGAAACTCCCAAATGGCTGTATAGAAGCAATGTCTAGGGAATGTGCAAAAGTTAGATAGGATTGGTAGGAATCGAATGGTTGGATAGCAGTAGGATCAACATTCGGATAAGAAGGTGATTGGAATTGTTGATCAAAAGAATTTGCAGCGGTGAAAGGAGTGAAAGATCGGCTACGAGATTGTTCAATTCGGTCTGCGATGGACATGGGTTTCGGAGTTGCAACAGGACTTTCAAAATGGGTATCAACGTAAGAAGGTGGGGAAGGTTGAAATGGTTGATACAAGGTGGAGTGCAGAGTCCAGTTGTTTGTTTTAGACGCGTCTATCTAATCTTTCAAAGAATTTTTAGGCATGGAGGGATCGTTCGAAGTTTGACCAAAGCAAGAACCGTAAGAAGTAATGTCTTGTTGTGGGTACCAAAGTTCGGCAAGAGTTTTTTGAGGTGGGGTACCCATGATATGAAGAGAAGAAGAAAATGGGAAGGAAGAAGAATGTGATTTTTTTAATTTATTTTTTTGTTAGTTATCAACAACGTATGAAATATACACAAAAAAGAATAATCACGACACAAAATACCATACACCAAATCCATTTAGGGTTTACCTAGGTCAACTAGACCTGCTCAAGAACTTGATTGTTGAAGTAAAACTGTGTCGAGAAACGGTCTCAAGATATACTGATCACGGGGCCAGATAAGTGCAGAGATAAGGGAAGGTTTTCCAACGCTTTCTCGAAGGTCCTTAATTAGATAACCATTTCTCTTTTGGCATTTTCGCCGTGAACATTTTCCTAGAGACCCCGTTAACGATATACCATTAAGCGGTGTTCTAAACACAGTTAACTTCTCCTAGTGAGCGTGGAGTCTTTAAAAGCTTAAAGTCTAGTTTCTTTTTAAAATTTTTTGCGGGTAAACGTTATGCTCAATTCGTGATTTATGCGCCACAGAAAAGGTGATGAAATCCTTTACCGTATGTTGTGGGGTTCGCTTGCCCTTAAGTCCGTATTAATGGATGCAATGTGCAATTCAATAAAAAAATTATTCAAAGAATCAAACAATCGTTTTTTACGTTTTTGCACAGCAATGCAACAAATACGGGTTAGTCATTTTCAGCGTTTGACAGCGAACTTGCAAAGAATCCTGCAAAGATAGAATATTGGATTCGTCGGATTTGAGAAGAAGGTGTTAGTAAAGTACGTACCGATAAATTTTCGGGTTAAGAAACCCCCGTTGAAGTGAATCCGAATAGCTTGGAAAGTTCGCTTGCGCGGGTCAAACTACCAGGATCATTGGCACTGTACTTCGCAATCAGCTTAACTTTGAATGTTCACTTTGTTCTACATGATCGTAGTTCTCAAATCCGCAAAAATCTGAAAATTTCGGAAAAAACGGATTTTTAGTGCGAAAAAGCGATATGAATGCCCAAACTCCTGCACACTCAAAATTATAAAAATCAAGCAATAAAATTGGCACAATAATAGAACACTGGGGAAAATATAAAAAATTGGGAGCAAAAGGGTGCAACTTGGCCGGCGGTGCCGGAAATTTAGGGGATGTCGACGAGCAATTATGTGAATTGGGGTCCCAAATTTCATCAGTGATCAATCTGTTCTACTAGTGTCTCAATGGTATTGTTTAACGTTTCTGTTAAGTTCCGTAGTGCTTGTAGTTTAAAAATCCAGAGAACCAAAAAGTTTGGTTTGTCAATTTTTGTTTTGGTTTTGAATTTTTTTTAAAAATTTTTAGTTTGTTTTCTTTTCAAATTGTGTTAGTGATATAAATAAGATTAACCCGAAATAACAAGGAAAAAAACGTTACCGTCTCCCGGCAAAGACGCCATTTGATTGCGCGCTTTTGGCGTGTCGCGTTTTAAAGTTCTAAAGTTGTTAACCGCAATCAGGACGGCATCGTGTGTAGCTAGCTATGATGAGTACGGGTCGTCCGCAGGGAGACAGAGCGTTCTACGTTCTTGTTATGACGTGTTAATGCGCGTGGCGGAATTGTTCGTATCTAACCTATGTGTTTATATGCAAGTATAAGTTTGTTAGGAAATAGCTAGGTTAGTGTAAGTTATGGATTTCCGTACTAAATTCTTTGTGCCGAACTTGACTATTGAAGCTAGAGCAATCGGTAACAACGTGGATTAGGATACTTAAGCACGGTATTAGTGAAATTCGGTTTATTAATCCTTGTCCGTCCGTTCTTGTCGCTTGGCTTTCGCCTCCAGCCAAACTGCATGCAACCGGTTGCGGTTAGGGATCACCGATACCTTGGTAGGGTAAGGTGCCTAATGGAGCGCTTGCGCAAGGTTTGGGTGGAGTTCAAATAGAAAATATCGGGCAAAGAAAAATGAGAAAAGAAACCTTAACTTACAACACCATTTTATTTCCTGACAACACTATATTCACAAACCATCAAAACAAAAAAAAGAAAGTAAATAAAAGATAAAAGAGAAGAAAAGAAAAACCATTGCAAATAAGTAAATGACATGAAATAAAATGCACGTAAGTAATGGCAAGAATAGAAATAGCTAGTAAGTAAAGCAAGTAAGAAAATACTAAGAACCCAAAGAACACAAATGAAAGCTTTATTATGTCCAAGTGATACAACCTTGAGTTCAATAACCAAAACATAAACTTACAAGCTCAATGATGAGGTTGCAAGATCAAGAGAAGGCAAATAACTCGAGAGGAACTAGCTATGTACAAGAACAAAGAGAAACAAAAATGAAGTATTTAATAAAAAGTATACAAAGTATGACACCCATCCCTTGTTCAGTGATCTGCCTTTTATAGGCACAAAAGAAGATTAAACAACTAATAAAAATAAGATGACGTGGCAGCAAGGGATGGACAGAACAAAAATGGGACTCATTGGGGGCAAAGGGGGCCGGCGAGATCGGCTTTTTCAAGGGTGTTGCCGGTTTTATGTTGGACAATGGGGCTCGTGCTTTTTGTGTAATGTTGTGTGCTCTCCACCATTCAACTGGTATTACTTGATTCTTTGTAGAAGCCTGAATTGTACTCAGTAGATTGGAGGGAGACATGATGCTTTATATCACATCACAACTTTTTGCATTTATAACTCTTGTCTCCCCATATGCCCAATTCATCATATTATGTATGCCATGGGTAGCCCCACCATGGTTCATGCCATCAAAAGGCTAATGTACACTTGCTATGTGTTGGACCAAAATGTGTGTACACTTATTTATTTGCAAAAACTCTTTTAATATCGGTCAGTTTCCAGTTCTGGATGCAGTGTCGGCTCATAAACGTTATATCCGTGATTTTGAGTGTGTTTCCAGTATTATATTACGGATACCTGTAATCTGTATTACTGAGCAGATACTGGTTAATAGTACCGATATATAAAAAAATAGATAATGAATGAGCGGTATTAAAATGCAGTTTTCTGTGATGAACACCAGGGCAAGCGAGATTTACTGGTAGGTATTCCAGTAGTTTTTCACGGTGTTTTGGGCTACACTCCGGCCCGACTTATTACTCTATTAGGGGTCTGACGATTACCGCCCCCCAGGCCCGATATGCGATACTCTTAGACGAGCAGATCGGACTGTACGGTGATTGTCACATACAGGCTCAGTAGGAGTTCAGATGAGTTTGCTCATCGGCCTTCTCATCAACAGATACCTGGGTAACCGTTACGCGGAGCTAGTACCGCTTGCGGCTTGTAGTTAAATCCACTGCCAACATACTATCGAGTCTTTAGAGTCCCACATAGAGAGTTTCCCAGTATCGGGTAAAAGATGTAGAGGCTATATGGTTTTACGGCAAGGCTTCGATCACGTACGTTCATTTGTGCGCGTATGATGATCGGACGGGTAATACTAGTGGGTTTTGGTTTAAGCCGGATCCTAGTATTATATTGATGGATTGTTTTCGTCTCTTTGTATTCTTTTTCTTCGGAATGCGGATGCGGGTATGTATATATAGATGAGGGGCATTCTCGTAATTTTTCGGGAAAGCTTCTAGAAGGAGAAAACCCTAATTAAGGTTTTGATTTTATTTTATGATTAAAACTTAATTTTGGTGGAAGAAAATCAAGTGGAGATATTTGTTGGATGGGTATGAGTCATCACTTGACAAAAGAGATATTTGTGAACCATGGTTGAGTTTTGTGAGATATTTATCTCTACAAATATCTACACGGTTCATTATACATCATAAATGAGTTATTCTCATTCCAAGCTCATCTCCACTCTCATTTTCCTCAAGTCTCCTTCTTCTTCCTCATAACTCTAAAAGTCTCATGAGTTGAGAAATCTAGGGTTCCATGAGACAAACTAATTCATCTTCACTCTCTACATCACCTAGGCCTTCTAGTTTAGCAAGCTAGTTGCCCTAGTTATCTCGGATTTGAGGTTGGAGCTCGGACTATAGACTCTCGGGTGGATCGTCTTTTGACTCGAGGAGGCCGGCGAGGTTGCTCGATCCAAACGATCCTTGGTGCTTGTGATGAGGAGGAAGAGGACAGCGACTAGAAGACCTGAAGGACTTGGTTTCGTGAGGTACAATTTTCATCCGAGTAGTTAAACCTCACACGGTACTTTGTTAGCTATGGTTTAGCATTGATCCTGGAGTTCAAGTCCGTGTTGCGAGCTTTGAAAAATAGTTTTTTGAAAATTCCACCTCCCCGTGGACACGCGGGGTGCACGACATGGACTTACAGTGGTATCAGAGCCTATTAAACCATAGCTAACAGTTTAGACGAAGTGTAAAACTACGAAACCGAAATAACACCGAAACATCAAGACAAAGATCCAAGTTTCTGTCAATTTTCCCAAGCCACTAAATTTTTTTTAAACAATTGTGGGGTGCCCGTGTTTCCTTGCCCCTGGCGATTATCTTTGGGTTAGGAATACTCCAGCAGTGGTTGAAGCTCACACTCGGACTGATGATAAATTTAGTGACTTGGACATTGAGACTGTGAGACTGATAGAACATTACATTGATTACTGATTTGATACACCCGCTTTACTGTTAGATGTATTGGTTATTTCATGCTTATGTCATTATTATATACTTATTGCTTTATGTTTATCATCACTGCACATTATATATGTATATATTGCTATTGTGTCGCTCTGACGACCTAGGTTTGCATGCTCAGAAGAAGAAGTGGACCTGACTAAATTCAAGAAGATCGCGGAGATCCAGACCAGTGAACCAACGGTATCATTCCTCTGATATCACTGGTTAGTTGTCTCTTTGGTTGGTATCCGTTGCGTTCGGTTTCTTTACATCTGATAGTTCTAGTGACTATATTTCTTTTTATCCGTGCTGTGTTTTACTGATTACTATGTAATGCTAGAAGCCGAAGTGTGACTGCGGCAGAATATTTCCTCGACCATAGAAGCATGTCTGGCCTTGTCACCTTTCGTATTCCGTATTTTGGGAAGCGGGGCATGACATAGACGATGAAACAACATCAATGATGGTACAATTCGGTTTGGAAAATACTGGCATTTTTTTGAACTTTTAGTTGAGAAGAAACGATTGCATGTATCGGATATAGATCCAACAAACTATTTTGATGGTAACGTTAGAGATAGTTCCTGGGGATACGATTGCATGGTCAATGATGATACCTTAAATTTCAGTGAATACAACTATATACCTGATTATGCATATTTTCAAACTCAAGGGTAAATTTATTAAAATTAGTGTTTATATTTATTTATTCATAATACCAAAAAGCTAATATATTTTATATATTAAATACAAATTTTCTCAAACCCCTACTGTGGTGGCATGCACCTTAACAATGTCAAGATATGAACTGTTCTATATCCAATACAGAAACAGAGGCACTGATTTAATTGAACCAGATTCAAATCATGCAGCTGTCTCCAGTGCATGTCAACTAAATGGAAGGAGGCCGATCAGCGTTACTCAACTTAGGAATACTTCCAATTATGAGTAAACTGAAAGAGAAGCAAGTTCTCTTAATCATTACTATCAACTGAATACCATACACAAGTATCTACATCTTCGATCTCCTTGAAGAATCCTGATATTTGCAACACCTGGTTCTCTACTTTATTCATATACCTATAACTTCTCAAAACTTTGACCCTGTGTTTCTACGAAACACCTGTCTAAGAACCAGAGAAGTCATAAGTCAACAGAATATAGTACGAGGACCAACCCCTCTGTCCTAATGGACACTGGACAATATACAATACTCTGTATAAGTCCTCTGAGCCTAATAACTCATTCACGGTGTGTCGTAGGTTGAAAACTGTACTTATGGTTAAGAAGAATTACACCGCTGTTCAATGCTCCTTACCTAACCATTCACTGATATAGGTAAAGGTCATAGACATAATTTCAAAAAGGAATATCTCACTCTATAAAAATAGACATACAGATATATCAATTTGAAATTGGTGCATAACAACGGATATTTAAAACTAAATATTTGTCGTCCGACAAACAACCCAGGTGACTTCCTCAAATATCACCAATTACAACGAATCCCGATATAATGAGGATGATCACCTAATTCCCAATAACTTACTCACACTCATCATCTGTAAAATCATACAGATGTGAGAATCATACCTGGTAAATACATACCCTGGAGCAAGTGTCTAATTGGGAAATCAGTTTTCTTTTAACAGTACACAGTGAAACTGAAACATTGAAATGTTTCGATAGGGTATCCTGGTATTCCTAGTAATGCCTCTTCCATTATCCAGATTCACAACTGTAACCGTATAATTCTTTGCCATCTCTCCAAATCCCTTTATATGTCTTTAGTCATTACCTACTGTACACCCCTTTAGGCCAAATGGTTTTCTTCCTTCCCTACCGTTCGGCACCAGCCTATGGTTTGGAAGAAGACTATCCAATAAGCATAATGGGTGTACTGTCCTAATCCTAGGAGCACTCGCAATGCGAGAGAAGGTAAAGATGAAAGACACCTGGATAAACCTTATTCCTATTTCTCCTGAACCAGAATCCATCCCCGAACTGGAACAAGTTCCTTTCGAGTTCGTATATAACCATACGATGGAGTATCCAATAAACTGTGGATCTTCGTAGTGATACGGAGTGTCCTGGAGAAATACAAAGGTGATTTAGGATTGGCGAAGAAATACTTGGTTTTGTCGTGAATATCAGTCGCAATTTACTTTGCCCTCTTACTAATTTCTTTCTTTGTCTTAACTTAATACCTTCTGTATACCGTTTAGGCTAATTGGTTTTCTTCATTCCCTACCGGTCGGCACCTGCCTATGGTTTGGAAGAAGACTATCTAATTTGCGTGATAGGTGTACTATCTCCTAAACCAAGGAGTACTCGCAAACTGACAGAAGGTAAAAGAAAAGACAACTGAATAGTCCTATTCGTTTTCTCCAGAACCGGAAACCATCCTCGAATTCCTTCGAGTTCGTATATAACCATACGATGGTTTTGTCTAATGGAAGTGGACGTTCGTAGTAATACGGGGTGTCCTGGAGAAAAGGGTAAAAGTAGGAGTGGCAATGAGGTTTGCAACTCTGACAATCCAAAAGCCAGTGTTAAGAAAGTTCGGTCAACTTGGTTACTGAGTAATAGTCTAGGGTCGGGTCAATGGTCGCTGCCAAAGAGAGAGAGAAAAGAAACACTCAGCGTGCACTCTAACCTAGATCAGAATGGTTATCACTTTATCTAATCTGGAAACCACCCACTGTAACGTCAAATTCTTCCCCAAACCTGAAAGAAGTGTTGGAGATAGTGCCCTCAGAGTCAATTATTAGGTCACAGGTACGTGATTGTAATGATTGAGGGAGGACCTATCCCGGTAGGACAGTCTTACTCGAGATGATAGTATGCTATCTGGTTTACCTTTATCATCGTGTACTGTTTTAGGTGACCTGACACGTCGCTATTACACGTTGATAGAGCCCCTAGGATTCTTGCTTGACCACCAGCAGTATGAGGGCGATCATATAAGTGGGAGCTGGGGGTCTACAAGCATATCCTTAAAAGGTCCCTAGTCGTGGGAGTTTCGAGACCGGGCATCGATACTCCATTAGTAGACTAGTGTATACAGTCGAGACCCCGACGAGGGGCGGTGGCCGGTCTCACAAGCCACTGGTGTCAGTTGGATCACCTAAGATGTATACAGGTGCTCATTGGGTTATGAGTACACCGGACAGGACTCGCCGGGAACCTGCTAGTTGGGAATATACCAGACGTCAGATAGCAGTTCCCAGGTGACATGTGTACAGGTTAGTTCATCGACCTGGGATCGTCATTTGTCTCGTGTGAGTTCCCACTGTACTTTGATTACTACCCTACCACGGCTCAAAGGAGTCGTGCAAACAGGTTTTAGTTGGGTACAGTCCCGAGCCACATGGAGGCAGTGAGCGGATCTGCAGGGGTTCGTCTCTCCCGGTATTGGGGGTGAGGTCGTGCTGTGTCTAGGAGAGCCAGAACATGAAAAGTCCTTGGCCAAGGCAGGAGATTTGCTGGTAGGTATTCCAGTAGTATCTCAGGGTGTTCTGGGCTACACTCCGACACGACTTGTACCGCTTTTGGGGGTCTGACTTTTACCAACCCCCTAGGCCCGCCATGCGATGCTCATAGACGAACGGACCGGACTGTACGGATATTGTCACTGACAGGCTCAGTTGGGTGTCGGGGTGAGCTTCCTCATCGACGTCCCATTTGGTCAATACCTGGTGGCCCGTCACGTATGGCTAATACCTCTGACGTGCTAGTGGTTAAATCCACAGCCATAGTATTGACGAGTCTTTAGAGTCCACCACACACTCAGTTACTCAAGTTTCGGGCGAAACGCTGTAGAGGCCGTATGGAGATATGGCAGGGTTCGATCAGATACGTGCGGTATTGCACGGATCGTGATCGGACAGTTTTTACTAGCCGGCTTTGGCTTAAGCCGGATCCTAGTATAAGATAGTGTAGTTTTGTCTCTTTGCATTTGTGTTCAGTGCGAATACAAATGCGGGCATGTATTTGCAGTAGTAGGGTTTTCCTGTAATTTATTACGGGATCGGTTTTTTCTGGGGTTGCCAGTTTGCATTCCGTTCCGGCCGGTTTTCCTTCATTCCTTCTCGGTCGGACTTTCTTGATGGAGGGTGTTAATTGCAAGTTTGCAATTAACACTTAGTGGAGGGGCTTTCTTGCTTATTTGTGGCATGATGAGACTTGCTTCATGATGAGATCCCTTTTTAATCTCATCACTTGCTTTTCATTTGATGGTGTGTGGAAAGGATTTGGATGAGAAATGAGTTTGACCATTTTCCATATTGTTGATATATTCTTTCTTTCTTGCATTTTTCTCTCTCCAATCTCATTCTTGAGGAGAGAGGGCCGGCCACTATGGGGAGGGGAGAGATGAGAGGAAATTTCATGGTGTATGGAAATTATATCATCTCATTCTTGCTTGCTCCAAAAATCCAATAACCCTTCTCCAAAGTTCTTTCTTGTTTCCTCCACAAACCATGGCAACTTCAAGAACCCCAAGAGACAACTCACTACACTATTCTATAGCAAGTCTTGGACGCGTCGGCTAGCCAACTTCGCGCCCGAGTTGCCTCGGTCAAGAGGCGGGAGCCCGTAAAAGATTCCGGCTACGTGGTGCCCTTTCCGACGAGCGAGGAGGTGACGGAGATTCCGCGGGAGATCGGAGTGGAGACGAAGACCGAAGGACACGGATCGCTTGGTATACTTCTCTACTCTTTTCTTGTTTGCTAGCTAGCTAGGTTAATGGCCCGATCCGGGTGAAAAGTCCGCGGCGGTGCCGTTTTGCAAAGTTCGCAAAGTTTTTGTTTTCCGCGTTTCCGGCGTCGGGTCGACGGCCGGGGCGCCCCCGCGGGCTCACAGTGGTATCAGAGCCTCGCCATTAACTTCGTCTAGCTTGGTTTAATGTGTTTTTAAGTTCCGATCGACCAAAATTCCAAAAACCGTATTTTTCCCTTCACATCAGTTTCTGTCGAAATTTTTTGAAGTCCAAAAATTTTTCAGGTTGTAAAATATTGATGTACTGGAAAATCTAAGAGTTCTGTAAAAATTTGACGAAGTAACTCCACAGTTGGAGCGCGGAACCGCCGCGAAAACCCCATTTGTGCGGCCCTTCCGCCGCGCACTATTCACGTCACTTCACCAATTTTTTACAGAGGCCTTCTGGGCTTAAAATATGGGTTTTGGAATATTAAATTTGGGCCAATTATTTCTGTGAGTGCTACAGTTTTCTTTGGGGCCCACTTGTTAATTGTTTGATCAATCGGAAAATTTTAAACACATTTTTCACAGTATTTACATTATATCTGCGACCGTGAATGTCACTTGATCGGTAAATCCGGTCTGACTGCTATAGCCCGGTTAGACGGATTTGCGAACGTGATTTTCACGTTGATGTTCTATGTATTTGCTGTGTTGTTGCGGATCGGTCGTGGGGGATAGCCTGGATGCAATACTAGTACTGTGCTGTTGTATTATGTACATTTGATATTGCGGGGCGAGCGTCCGACATGTGGACTGCCGTCACTGCCAGTTTGTATTATTATTTTGGGGCACGACCTGGTTGCGGTCGATGTACCCAGTGTTTGTATATTTTACTTTCTGTACTAGGGTTACCCCGTGGAGGGGTGCACGGATAGCCGGGTTCTAGAGGGCAACGGGCCCGCATCTCAGGGCATTGAGACGGAGGGGCTTCAGTCTGGAATTGGCGGGCTATTCGCCGCACTCGTAGGGGGTACAGGTTGACCCAGGAGGGGTGCCCAAGTTACCGGATTCCGTGAAGTGCTGGGTGGTCCATTCACGGTGCTGAAGGGGGCTGCCTCGCTTCAGGTTTTGGCGGGTGACTTGCCGCGCCCGTAGGGGTCTAGGTTTTCATTGCACAGGCTATCCACACGACCAGGGGAACGTCGGGTTTCAGTAGTGGCTCTGTGAAACCCGGGGATCCCAGATATCTGTATTGTTTCTGTGATGCTGTTCATTCTCTGTGATGTTGCATTTTATTCACGCCTTGAGCGAATACTATATATTGGTATATATATTAGTAGATGTTGTATATGTTTTTCATCCGTGCTAGTCCAGTCCCCGCTCTGCCGTTAGTTAGCTAACCTAACGGGTGATGACGGGACCCAGTGGCGAATGCAGATGGCATATACGTACATCAGTATATTTTCGTTCTTTGTGGTGTGATCAATTGATGGGACTGCATTGATTCGGATCAATGCAAGTTAAAACAAACCTAATCTGATGTTGTTGGAACACTTTTCAAAAAGCTGTTATTGCAAGGACGTTCACTTTTGTTTTGCATCGTGGTATTCATTTGGAATATCCTGCTCCTCAGTCGACGAGGCAAGGGCCGAGATCCCTTCACCGGGAGTGACCCCTTGGACAGAAGTTTGCGTCAGGGCATTAACTTCACTATAGCCGATTACTTTTGCTTTGCACAGTGATATTCGGTTATGAATATCCAGCACCCCATTCTACGGGGAAAGAGCCGAGATCCCTTCACCGGGAGTGACCTCTTTAGTAAAGGTTTTCGTCACTATATTTTCTAAAAAGCTATCCGTTCCTTCAACGATATCAAGTTCACTACGTTAAAGGTTTTCGCCAGAAACCATTCGTAGCCCTCCGTCGTTTCATATGGGTAGTCAATAGTATTCAAGCTGTGTTTGTTGGCCTTAGTCAAGGCACAGTGTTTGGTAGCTATTGGGTATTCATATGCTGCATAGATAGATGCGTTGGTTTGGGACAGTCGTATAGCCTTGTTGGCCTTAGTCAAGGGCTTGTACGGGTGGGTTCAAATCAACCTGGACAATGACGGGTAGAACTTGACATGTGACTTATGATTTGTTGGCCTTAGTCAAGGTCATAAGAGCATGGGGCAGAAATCACATCGGGAGTTTCAAAAGAACTGAAACTTGCCAGATATGCGCATACCTTCTGGAGTGTGATAGCGTGAGCGGATTCCGTCACGTTATCATGCGATGAGAGTTGGATCCCGATTCCCACTGATGAGTTGGTTTACTCCTCGGGTGACCCCGACTAATTCTTCTTTCAGGTTTGGAGGAGAATTTGAGGTACAGTGGGAGGTTTCCAGATTAGATAAATTGGTAACCATTCTGATCTAGGTTAGAGTGCACGCTGAGTGTTTCTTTTCTCTCTCTCTCTGGCAGCGACCATTGACCCGACCCTAGACTATGACTCAGTGACCAAGTTGACCGAACTTTCTTAACACTGGCTTTTGGATTGTCAGAGTTGCAGACCTCTTTGCCACTCCTACTTTTACTCTTTTCTCCGGGACACCCCGTATTACTACGAACGTCCACTTCCATTGGACAAAACCATCGTATGGTTATATACGAACTCGAATGACTTCGAGGATGGTTTCCGGTTCTGGAGAAAACGAATAAGACTATTCAGTTGTCTTTTCTTTTCACCTTCTCTCAGGTTGCGAGTACTCCTTGGTTTAGGAGTAGTACACCTATTACGCAAATTGGATAGTCTTCTTCCAGACCCTAGGCTGGTGCCGACCGGTAGGGAATGAAGAAAGCCAATTAGCCTAATCGGTGTATAGAAGGTATTAAGTTCAGACAAAGCAAGGGATTAGTAAGAGGGCAAAGTAAATTGCGACTGCTATTCACAACCTAACCATGTACTTCTTTGTCAATCCTAAATCACCTATGAATTAAGTACATTCGGTTGTCTTTTATCCTCACCTTCTCTCGCATTGCGAGTGCTCCTCGGATTAGGACAGTACACCCATTATGCTTTTTGGATAGTCTTCTTCCAAACCATAGGCTGGTGCCGAACGGTAGGGAAGGAAGAAAACCATTTGGCCTAAAGGGGTGTACAGAAGGTAATGACTAAAGACATGTAAAGGGATTTGGAGAGGTGGCAAAGAATTATACAGTTATAGTTGTGAATCTGGATAATGGAAGAGGCATTACTAGGAATACCAGCATACCCCATCGAAACATTTCAATGTTTCAGTTTCACTGTGTACTGTTAAATGAAAACTGATTTCCCAATTAGGCACTTGCTCCAGGGTATGTATTTACCAGGTAGGATTCTCACATCTGTATGGTTTTACAGATGATGAGTGGGAGTAAGTTATTGGGAATTAGGTGACCATCCTCATTATATCGGGATTCGTTGTAATCGGTGATATTTGAGGAAGTCACCTGGGTTGTTTTCCGGTCGGCAAATATTTGGTTTTGAATATCCGCTGTTATGCACCAATTCCAAATTGATATATCTGTACGTCTATTTTCATAGAGTGAGATATACCTTTCTGAAATTATGTCTATGACATTTACCTATATCAGTGGATGGTTAGGTAAGGAGCATTAAACAGCGGTGTAATTCTTCTTAACCAAAAGTACAGTTTTCAACCTACGACACACAGTGAATGAGTCACTTGACTCAAAGGACTTGTACAGAGTATTGTATATTGTCCAGTGTCCATTAGGACAGAGGGGTTGGTCCTCGTACTATATTCTGTTTACTTTTAACTTCTCTAGTTCTTAGACATGTGTTTCGTAGAAACACAGGGTCTAAGTTTTGAGGAGTTATAGGTATAAGAGTAAAGTAGAGAACCAGGTATTGCAAGTATCGGGATTCTTCAAAGTGATCGAAGATGTAGATACTTGTGTATGGTATTCAGTTGATAGTAATGGTTAAGAGAACTTGCTTCTCTTTCAGGTTACTCATAATTGGAAGCATTCCTAAGTTGAGTAATGCTGATCGGCCTCCTTCCATTTAGTTGACATGCACTGGAGACAGCTGCATGATTTGAATCTGGTTCAATTAAATCAGTGCCTCTGGTTCTTGGATATAGAACAGTTCATATCTTGACATTGTTAAGATACGGGGAGTTGTCCGGCTTATGCTTAAAACCAGACACTGGACAACTCAAGGCACGTTTCAGTAGTGGCTGTTTGTGGGTTGACCCGGGCTATGACGAGGGTTGACTTTCTACCATCTGGAAGATCAATAGTGATATTGTTCTTGACTCGCCACAGTTTTATCAAAAATGGATTTTTTCAGAAAACAGTAGTGGGAGTATGGTAGAACTGGAAGTGATTCCAGAACCACAAACGATTACTGAAGATTTCATAAGAACCTAAAGATTCAATCTGGTTTGACATTCCATTGGCCACTCCGCAGATATGGTGGGTAACCTCAGGCACTCGAGAGGTACTTCGGTATGCTCAAGGACGGTGGCAGAGAGGTTCTTGTTTACCCAGACTTGCCATTGCTGTTGTTCCAGGCTGCGAGACCCGGCGGGAGGATGAGTATAGCGTCGTTCTAAACTTGCTTTAGAAGCGTACGTGTATATGACTCTGCCAGAGGGTTGTCGTAGTCAGTGGGAGCAGCGGAAGCATTGGTGGATATCAGGCTCATGTCTATTTATAGACTATAGCAGATATAGCGGAGATAGATCATCTATTTCTGATGAGACAGTCATAGGTTTGACGTCATCAGAATAGGGGATGGATCTGTTGAGAAGTTAGTAGGAAGTGATATTCCTATACTACGATCGGTTATACTTTGGTCGTCACACAGTGGTTTCTCCACAAAGGAAATGGATTTTATATCAGACATACAGGTTACTGGATCTATGTTTTTAGATCTAGATTTGGGTGGTTTCCCAATGAGGGTACTTGACAGCATTCTAAGAGTATTTAGAATGGACGACTCCATGCACGGTAGTGTACCTGCAGAAGATGGAGTCACCCTCTCCAAAGGTGTCTTACAGACTAAAGGGGAGAGGGACGTGCATGATTGGCAGATCACTTGCTCAGGCAATTGAGTCAATCGTGAGATGTCAAGTACCACACCAGATGTTGTTCTTGCACTAGATGCAATAAGTCGACATTAATCCAATCCTGGAGAAACGGTCGGAAGCAGTTTTAGAACATAAGTGAATGTTCTAAGGATATGATAACGACAGCCTCATTCAGGAGACAGTTATCATTCCAGGCTTCCAAGGTGACATGGACGACAAGGAGGTTGTCAGAGTTATAGTTTTCCTTCTCATGAGGGGCAGTATTTTGGACAGGTGGTCCAAGGCAATACTGAGGGAGGCATGGCGCGCAGGATACTGATTAAGTTCAGTTGACGATACAATCTAAAAAGTTTGGATTTGGAGTTCACTTATGAGCTAGGTCCCATCAGACATCCAGACATTCTAAGACAGGTATTGCTCATTTCGGGAGATGGCTTTCTCCGCGAACTTGAGATTTAGAGAGACATAGAAAGAAACATCTAAGCGGATCCACTCACTGAGGCTATTCCTCGAACGCAATAGTTTCGTAAACGAGCTTTGTGAGACTGACTAGTAGAGGAGTTGGGTGTTCGGTATCACACGGGCTGTGAGTATGCGACATCGCAATAATTAGCCTTGAGTGCAAGTGGGAGATTGTTGGAGATAGTGCCCTCAGAGTCAATTATTAGGTCACAGGTACGTGATTGTAATGATTGAGGGAGGACCTATCCCGGTAGGACAGTCTTACTCGAGATGATAGTATGCTATCTGGTTTACCTTTATCATCGTGTACTGTTTTAGGTGACCTGACACGTCGCTATTACACGTTGATAGAGCCCCTAGGATTCTTTCTTGACCACCAGCAGTATGAGGGCGATCATATAAGTGGGAGCTGGGGGTCTACAAGCATATCCTTAAAAGGTCCCTAGTCGTGGGAGTTTCGAGACCGGGCATCGATACTCCATTAGTAGACTAGTGTATACAGTCGAGACCCCGACGAGGGGCGGTGGCCGGTCTCACAAGCCACTGGTGTCAGTTGGATCACCTAAGATGTATACAGGTGCTCATTGGGTTATGAGTACACCGGACAGGACTCGCCGGGAACCTGCTAGTTGGGAATATACCAGACGTCAGATAGCAGTTCCCAGGTGACATGTGTACAGGTTAGTTCATCGACCTGGGATCGTCATTTGTCTCGTGTGAGTTCCCACTGTACTTTGATTACTACCCTACCACGGCTCAAAGGAGTCGTGCAAACAGGTTTTAGTTGGGTACAGTCCCGAGCCACATGGAGGCAGTGAGCGGATCTGCAGGGGTTCGTCTCTCCCGGTATTGGGGGTGAGGTCGTGCTGTGTCTAGGAGAGCCAGAACATGAAAAGTCCTTGGCCAAGGCAGGAGATTTGCTGGTAGGTATTCCAGTAGTATCTCAGGGTGTTCTGGGCTACACTCCGACACGACTTGTACCGCTTTTGGGGGTCTGACTTTTACCAACCCCCTAGGCCCGCCATGCGATGCTCATAGACGAACGGACCGGACTGTACGGATATTGTCACTGACAGGCTCAGTTGGGTGTCGGGGTGAGCTTCCTCATCGACGTCTCATTTGGTCAATACCTGGTGGCCCGTCACGTATGGCTAATACCTCTGACGTGCTAGTGGTTAAATCCACAGCCATAGTATTGACGAGTCTTTAGAGTCCACCACACACTCAGTTACTCAAGTTTCGGGCGAAACGCTGTAGAGGCCGTATGGAGATATGGCAGGGTTCGATCAGATACGTGCGGTATTGCACGGATCGTGATCGGACAGTTTTTACTAGCCGGCTTTGGCTTAAGCCGGATCCTAGTATAAGATAGTGTAGTTTTGTCTCTTTGCATTTGTGTTCAGTGCGAATACAAATGCGGGCATGTATTTGCAGTAGTAGGGTTTTCCTGTAATTTATTACGGGATCGGTTTTTTCTGGGGTTGCCAGTTTGCATTCCGTTCCGGCCGGTTTTCCTTCATTCCTTCTCGGTCGGACTTTCTTGATGGAGGGTGTTAATTGCAAGTTTGCAATTAACACTTAGTGGAGGGGCTTTCTTGCTTATTTGTGGCATGATGAGACTTGCTTCATGATGAGATCCCTTTTTAATCTCATCACTTGCTTTTCATTTGATGGTGTGTGGAAAGGATTTGGATGGGAAATGAGTTTGACCATTTTCCATATTGTTGATATATTCTTTCTTTCTTGCATTTTTCTCTCTCCAATCTCATTCTTGAGGAGAGAGGGCCGGCCACTATGGGGAGGGGAGAGATGAGAGGAAATTTCATGGTGTATGGAAATTATATCATCTCATTCTTGCTTGCTCCAAAAATCCAATAACCCTTCTCCAAAGTTCTTTCTTGTTTCCTCCACAAACCATGGCAACTTCAAGAACCCCAAGAGACAACTCACTACACTATTCTATAGCAAGTCTTGGACGCGTCGGCTAGCCAACTTCGCGCCCGAGTTGCCTCGGTCAAGAGGCGGGAGCCCGTAAAAGATTCCGGCTACGTGGTGCCCTTTCCGACGAGCGAGGAGGTGACGGAGATTCCGCGGGAGATCGGAGTGGAGACGAAGACCGAAGGACACGGATCGCTTGGTATACTTCTCTACTCTTTTCTTGTTTGCTAGCTAGCTAGGTTAATGGCCCGATCCGGGTGAAAAGTCCGCGGCGGTGCCGTTTTGCAAAGTTCGCAAAGTTTTTGTTTTCCGCGTTTCCGGCGTCGGGTCGACGGCCGGGGCGCCCCCGCGGGCTCACAAGAAGAATTAGCCGGGATCACCCGAGGAGTAAACCAACTCATCAGTGGGAATCGGGATCCAACTATCATCGCATGATAACGTGACGGAATCCGCTCACGTTATCACACTCCAGAAGGTAAGCGCATATCTGGCAAGTTTCAGTTTCTTTAGAAACCCCCGATGTAATTTTTGCCCCATGCTCTTATGACCTTGACTTTGGCCAACAAATCATAAGTCACATGTCAAGTTTTACCCGTCATTGTCCAGGTTGATTTGAACCCACCCGTACAAGCCCTTGACTTTGGCCAATAAGGCTATACGACTGTCCGAAACCAACGCATCTATCTATGCAGCATATGAATATCCAACAGCTACCAAACACTGTGCCTTGACTTTGGCCAACAAACACAGCTTGAATACTATTAACTATCCATATGAAACGACGGAGGGCTACGAATGGTTTCTGGCGAAAACCTTTAACGTAATGAACTTGATATCGTTGAAGGAACCGGATAGCTTTTAAAAATATAGTGACGAAAACCTTTGCTAAAGAGGTTACTCCCGGTGAAGTGATCTCGGCTCTTTCCCCGTAGAATGCGGTGTGGGATATTCCAACTGAATACCACGTTGCAAAGCAAAAGTAATCGGCTATAGTGAAGTTATTGCCCTGACACAAACTTTTGTCCAAGGGGTCACTCCCGGTGAAGGAATCTCGGCCCTTGCCTCGTCAACTGAGGAGCAGGATATTCCAACTGAATACCACTGTGCAAAACAAAAGTGAACGTCCTTGCAATAACAGCTTTTTGAAAAGTGTTCCAACAACATCAGGATAGGTTTGTTTAGCTTGCGTTGATCCGAATCAACGCAGTCCCATCAATTGATCACACCACAAAAGAACGAAAATAATGATGTACGTATATGCTATCCGCATTCGCCACTGGGTCCCGTCATCACCTGTTAGGTTACTTAACTAACGACAGAGCGGGGACTGGACTAGCGCGGATGCAAAACATATACAATATCTACTAGTATATATATCAATATATAATATTCGCTCAAGGCATGATAAAATGCAACATCACAGAAATGTAATCAGCATCACAGAACAATATAGATATCTGGGATCCCCGGGTTTCACAGAGCCGCTACTGAAACCCGACGTTCCCCTGGTCATGTGGATAGCCTGTGCAATGAAAATCCTAGACCCCTACGGGCGCAGCAAGTTACCCGCCAAAACCTGAAGCGAGACAGCCCCCTTCAGCAACGTGAATGGACCACCCAGCACTTCACGGAATACGGTAACTTGGGCACCCCTCCTGGGTCAACCTGTACCCCCTACGAGTGCGGCGAATAGCCCGCCAATTCTAGAGTGAAGCCCCCTCCGTTTCAAAGCCATGAGATGCGGGCTTGTTTCCCTCTAGAACCCGGCTATCCGTGCACCCCTCCGCGGGGTAATTCTAGTACAGAAAGTAAAATATACATACAACGGGTACATCGACCTCGACCCGGTCGTGCCCCAAAAGAATAATACAAACATGCAGTGACGGCAGTCCACATGTCGGACGCTCGCCCCGCAATATCAAATGTACAAATAAATCAAAACTGTACTAACATTGCATCCAGGCTATCCCCCACGACCGATCAGCAACATCACAGAACAACACAGAACATCAACGTGAATGTCACGTTCGCAAATCCGTCTAAGAGGGCTATAGCAGTTAGACAGGATTTACCGATCGAATGACATTCACGGTCGCAGATATAATATAAATACTGTGAACTAGCATATTTAAAATATCCGATCGAACAAATTTACCGAAGTGGGCCCTAAGCAGTACTGTAGCACTTAAAGAAAATCTGGGCCCAAAAAGAATATTCCAAAAACCCTATTTTCAACTCAGGAGCAATCTGCAAAAATTTGGTCAAGTGATCAGTCAAAAGTGCGGCGGAACTGCGGCCCAAGCATGGGTTTGGCCGCGGTTCCACGGTGGAATGGTGATATCACGTGACCAAGTTTTCACAGAGTGCTTAGAATTCGCTGCACAGTATTCTGCAACAACCTGAAAAAATTTTGGAGCCAAAAAAAATTCGACAGAAACTGATACACATTAAATCGGGTTTTCGGGATTTTTGTTCGATCGAGGATGTAAACACAGTAGACCATGCTAGGCTAAGTTAATGGCGTGGCTCTGATACCAATGTAAGTCCGCTGCGGCGCCCCGGCCGTCGATCCGACGCCGGAAACGCGAAAACGAAAAACTTTGCGAACTTGCAAACCGGCACCATCGCGCACTTTTAACCCGGATCGGGCCATTAACCTAGCTACTAGCAAACAAAAATATGGGTAGAGAGTTATACCAAGCGATCCGTGTCCTTCGGTCTTCGTCTCCACTCCGATCTTCCGCGGAATCTCCATCCGTCACCTCCTCGTCGGAAAGGGCACCACGTAGCCGGATTCTTTTACGGGCTCCCACCTCTGAACCGAGGAAACTCGGGCGCGAAGTTGGCTAGCCGACGCGTCCAAGATTTGCCGTAGATGTAGTGTAGAATACATGTCTCTTTGGGGTATATGTAGTTGCCATGATGGAGGTAAAAAGAACTTTGGAGTAATATGTGGAATTTTGTAGCAAGGAGAATGAGATGAAAAATGAATAATTCCTCATCCAAAAATGAACCCTCTCTCTCCCTCTCCAAGATGTGGCCGGCCTCATAATAGGAAAAATTGAGGGAATCAAAACAAAGGGAGGTGAGTGTAAGAGATCAAGGGTGGTGACCACATCAAAAAGTAAGCTTCACATAATACACTAAATCAACTCTAATCTCATTAATGCATGTAATGATGCAAGAAAAGAAAAGATGCCATCATAATCTATGCATATGCAAGATACCCCTCCATAATGAGTTATTTGCAAACTTGCAAATAACCCTCTCCATCAGAAAATCCGGCCGTGAAGGAACTGTTGGAGATAGTGCCCTCAGAGTCAATTATTAGGTCACAGGTACGTGATTGTAATGATTGAGGGAGGACCTATCCCGGTAGGACAGTCTTACTCGAGATGATAGTATGCTATCTGGTTTACCTTTATCATCGTGTACTGCTTTAAGTGACCTGACATGTCGCTATTACACGTTGATAGAGCCCCCAGGATTCTTGCTTGACCACCAGCAGTATGAGGGCGATCATATAAGTGGGAGCTGGGGGTCTACAAGCATATCCTTAAAAGGTCCCTAGTCGTGGGAGTTTCGAGACCGGGCATCGATACTCCATTAGTAGACTAGTGTATACAGTCGAGACCCCGACGAGGGGCGGTGGCCGGTCTCACAAGCCACTGGTGTCAGTTGGATCACCTAAGATGTATACAGGTGCTCATTGGGTTATGAGTACACCGGACAGGACTCGCCGGGAACATGCTAGTTGGTCATATACCAGACGTCAGATGGCAGTTCCCTGGTGACATGTGTGCAGGTTAGTTCATCGACCTGGGGATCGTCATTTGTCTCGTGTGAGTTCCCACTGTACTTTGATTACTACCCTACCACGGCTCAAAGGAGTCGTGCAAACAGGTTTTAGTTGGGTACAGTCCCGAGCCACATGGAGGCAGTGAGCGTATCTTCAGGGGTTCGTCTCTCCCGGTATTGGGGGTGAGGTCGTGCTGTGTCTAGGAGAGCCATTACACGAAGCCCTCGGCCGAGGCAAGGAGATTTACTGGTAGGTATTCCAGTAGTATCTCAGGGTGTTCTGGGCTACACTCCGACACGACTTGTACCGCTTTTGGGGGTCTGACTTTTACCAACCCCCTAGGCCCGCCATGCGATACTCATAGACGAACGGACCGGACTGCACGGATATTGTCACTGACAGGCTCAGTAGGGTGTCAGGATGAGTTCGCTCATCGACGTCCCTTTTAGTCAATAGCTGGTGGCCCGTTACGTATTGGCTTATACCTCTGACGGGCTAGTGGTTAAATCCACAGCCATAGTATTGACGAGTCTTTAGAGTCCACCACACTTTCTGTTACTCAGCTTTCGGGCGAAACGCTGTAGAGGCCGTATGGAGATATGGCAGGGTCCGATCAGATACGTGCGGTATTGCACGGATCAGGATCGGACAGTTTTGTACTAGTGGCCGTATAGTTATATGGCAGGGTTCGATCAGATACGTGCGGTATTGCACGGATCAGGATCGAACGGTTTTTACTAGCCGGCTTTGGTTTAAGCCGGTCCTAGTTTAGTACAGTGTAGATTTTGTCTTATTGCATTTGTATCCGGACGGAATACAGATGCGGGTGTGTATGCACAGTATCGGGGTTTTCCTGTAATTTATTACGGGACCAGTTTTCTGGAGTTACCAGTTTGCATTCCGTTCCGGCCGGTTTTCCTTTGTTCTTTCCCGGCCGGACTTTTTCGATGGAGGGGGTTATTTGCAGTTTTGCAAATAACACTTTGTGGGGGGGGGGGGTTTCTTGCAATTGTATTGATTATGATGGCTTTCATATCTTGCACCATTGACTTGCTTTTTATTGTGATTGAAAGGGTATGGGTTGAATAGTAGAACAAGCATGGTTCATGTTTGTTTGTGGTCACCTCTTCACTTCTCCCACACTCACCTCCCTTCTAGCTTCATATGGTTTTTTCTCCACCCTTTATTCTCACTTGATGATAAGTCTTTCATGGTTGTGAGAAGAAGAAGAGAGAGCTTCATTCATGAGGGTTTTCTTTCTTGATCTAGTTTTCATGCTAGAAAAATGCAAGCACCATTTTTCTAATCCTTGTTTCCTCCATCATCCTCATTGGCAACAACATAACCCCAAAGAGACAAGCATCTTCTACACTACATTCTACAGCATATTTTGAGCATGTCGAGTTGCCGGCTTCATGCTCGAGTTGCCTCGGTATTGAGGCGGGAGCCCGTAAAAGACGAAGGCGATGTGGTGCCCTTTCCGGCGAGGAGGCGACGAGGAGGAGAAGGACGGAGATCCCGCGGGGAGATCGGAGTGGAGATGAAGACCGGAGGACTTGGATCGTCGGTATATCTCTTCCCCTTCTCTTTGTAGTTAGCTAGATTTAGTTTAATGGCCCGATCCGGGTTTAGTGCGCGGTGGTGCCGGTTTGCTAAGTTCGCAAAATTAAAGTTTATCACTGCTTCCGCATTTGGCCGTCGGTTTGACGGCCGGGGCGCCGCCGTGCACTTACAGTGGTATCAGAGCCTCGCCATTAACTTAGTCTAGCTTAGTGTAATGTGTTTGCATTTCCGATCGATCAAAAAGTCCAAAAACCCGTATTTCATGCACATCAGTTTCTGTCGAATTTTTTTTGAGTCCAAAAATTTTTCAGGTTGTCTCAGAATGATGTGCAGGGAATTCTAAGGTTACTGTAAAATTTTGGTGCCACGATCTCATTATACCGCCGCGGAAGGGCGGCCAAACCCCTGTTTTGGCCGCGCTTCCGCCGCGGATTTAACTGTTCACCCCCCCAAATTTTTGCAGTATGTTCCTGAATGATAAATGTGGTTTTTGGAATATTAAAATTGGGCCCAGAATTTCTTTAACTGCTACAGTATTGCCTTGGGGCCCGCTTGTTAAAATTTGATTGATCGGATATTTTAAACACATTTTTCACAGTATTTACATTATATCTGCGACCGTGAATGTTACTCGATCGGTAAATCCGGTCTAACTGCTATAGCCCGGTTAGGCGGATTTGCGAACGTGACTTTCACGTTGATGTTCTATGTTTATGCTGTGATGTTGCGGATCGGTCGTGGGGGATAGCCTGGATGCAATGCTAGTACAGTGTAGTTGTATTATGTACATTTGATATTGCGGGGCGAGCGTCCGACATGTGGACTGCCGTCACTGCCTGTTTGTATTATTCTTTTGGGGCACGACCTGGTTGCGGTCGATGTACCCGGTATATGTATATTTTACTTTCTGTACTAGGATTGCCCCGCGGAGGGGTGCACGGATAGCCGGGTTCTAGAAGGCAACAAGCCCGCATCTCATGGCATTGGGACGGAGGGGGCTTCACTCCAGGATTGACTGGCTATTCGCCGCACTCGTAGGGGGTATAGGATTTCATTGCACAGGCTATCCACACGACCAGGGGAACGTCGGGTTTCAGTAGTGGCTCTGTGAAACCCGGGGATCCCAGATATCTGTACTGTTTCTGTGATGCTGTACATTTCTGTGATGTTGCATTTTATTCACGCCTTGAGCGAAATACTATATATTGGTATATATATTAGTAGATGTTGTATATGTTTTTCATCCGCGCTAGTCCAGTCCCCGCTCTGCCGTTAGTTAGCTAACCTAACGGGTGATGACGGGACCCAGTGGCAAATGCGGATGGCATATACGTACGTCAGTATATTTTCGTTCTTTGTGGTGTGATCAATTGATGGGACTGCATTGATTCGGATCAATGCAAGTTAAACAAACCTAATCTGATGTTGTTGGAACACTTTTCAAAAAGCTGTTATTGCAAGGACGTTCACTTTTGTTTTGCATCGTGGTATTCATTTGGAATATCCTGCTCCTCAGTCGACGAGGCAAGGGCCGAGATCCCTTCACCGGGAGTGACCCCTTGGACAGAAGTTTGCGTCAGGGCACTAACTTCACTATAGCCGATTACTTTTGCTTTGCATCGTGGTATTCAGTTGGAATATCCTGCACCCCATTCTACGGGGAAAGAGCCGAGATCCCTTCACCGGGAGTGACCTCTTTAGTAAAGGTTTTCGTCACTATATTTTCTAAAAAGCTATCCGTTCCTTCAACGATATCAAGTTCATTACGTTAAAGGTTTTCGCCAGAAACCATTCGTAGCCCTCCGTCATTTCATATGGGTAGTCAATAGTATTCAAGCTGTGTTTGTTGGCCTTAGTCAAGGCACAGTGTTTGGTAGCTATTGGGTATTCATATGCTGCATAGATAGATGCGTTGGTTTGGGACAGTCGTATAGCCTTGTTGGCCTTAGTCAAGGGCTTGTACGGGTGGGTTCAAATCAACCTGGACAATGACGGGTAGAACTTGACATGTGACTTATGATTTGTTGGCCTTAGTCAATGTCATAAGAGCATGGGGCAGAAATCACATCGGGAGTTTCAAAAGAACTGAAACTTGCCAGATATGCGCATACCTTCTGGAGTGTGATACCGTGAGCGGATTCCGTCACGTTATCATGCGATGAGAGTTGGATCCCGATTCCCACTGATGAGTTGGTTTACTCCTCGGGTAACCCCGACTAATTCTTCTTTCAGGTTTGGAGGAGAATTTGAGGTACAGTGGGAGGATTCCAGATTAGATAAATTGGTAACCATTCTGATCTAGGTTAGAGTGCACGCTGAGTGTTTCTTTTCTCTCTCTTTGGCAGCGACCATTTGACCCGACCCTAAGACTTTGACTCAGTGACCAAGTTGACCGAACCTTCTTAACACTGAAGTTTGGATTGTCAGAGTTGCAGACCTCATTGCCACTCCTACTTTTACCCTTTTCTCCAGGACACCCCGTATTACTACGAACGTCCACTTCCATTGTACAAAACCATCGTATGGTTAGATACGAACTCGAAGGAATTCGAGGATGGTTTCCGGTTCTGGAGAAAACGAATAGGATTATTCAGTTGTCTTTTCTTTTCACCTTCTCTCAGGTTGCGAGTACTCCTTGGTTTAGGAGTAGTACACCTATTACGCAAATTGGATAGTCTTCTTCCAAACCATAGGCTGGTGCCGACCGGTAGGGAATGAAGAAAACCAGTTAGCCTAAACGGTGTACAGAAGGTATTAAGTTCAGACAAAACAAGGGATTAGTAAGAGGGCAAAGTAAATTGCGACTGCTATTCACGACCGAACCAAGTATTTCTTCGCCAATCCTAAATCACCTTTGTATTTCTCCAGGACACTCCGTATCACTACGAAGATCCCATTTTATTGGATAATCCATCGTATGGTTATATACGAACTCGAAAGGAACTTGTTCCAGTTCGGGGATGGATCCTGGTTCAGGAGAAATAGGAATAAAGTACATTCAGATGTCTTTTATCTTCACCTTCTCTCGCATTGCGAGTGCTCCTAGGATTAGGACAGTACACCCATTATGCTTATTGGATAGTCTTCTTCCAAACCATAGGCTGGTGCCGAACGGTAGGGAAGGAAGAAAACCATTTGGCCCAAAGGGGTGTACAGAAGGTAATGACTAAAGACATATGAAGGGATTTGGAGAGGTGGCAAAGAATTATACGGTTATAGTTGTGAATCTGAATAATGGTAGAGGCATTACTAGGAATACCAGGATACCCCATCGAAACATTTCAATGTTTCAGGTTCAACTGTGTACTGTTAAAAGAAAACTGATTTCCCGATTGGACACTTGCTCCAGGGTATGTATTTACCAAGTTTGATTCTCACATCTGTATAGTTTTACAGATGATGAGTGGGAGTAAGTTATTGGGAATTGGGTGATCATCCTCATTATATCGGGATTCGTTGTAATCGGTGATATTTGAGGAGATCATCTGGGCTGTTTGCCGGTCGGCAAATATTTAGTTTTGAATATCCGCTGTTATGCACCAATTTCAAATTGATATATCTGTACGTCTATTTTCATAGAGTGAGATATACCTTTCTGAAATTATGTCTACGACATTTACCTATATCAGTGGATGGTTAGGTAAGGAGCATTAAACAGCGGTGTAATTCTTCTTAACCATAAGTACAGTTTTCAACCTACGACACACAGTGAATGAGTTATCAGACTCAAGGGACTTGTACAGAGTATTGTATGTTGTCCAGGGTCCATTAGGACAAAGGGGTTGGTCCTCATACTATATTCTGTTTACTTTTAACTTCTCTAGTTCTTAGACATGTGTTTCGTAGAAACGCAGGGTCTAAGTTTTGAGGAGTTATAGGTATTTGAATAGAGTAGAGAACCAGGTGTAGCAAGTATCGGGATTCTTCAAGGTGATCGAAGATGTAGATACTTGTATTTGGTATTCAGTTGATAGTAATGATTAAGAGATCTTGCTTCTCTTTCAGGTTACTCATAATTGGAAGCATTCCTAAGTTGAGTAACGCTGATCGGCCTCCTTCCATTTAGTTGACATGCGCTGGGGACAGCTGCATGATTTGAATCTGGTTCAATTAAATCAGTGCCTCTGTTTTTATATTGGATATAGAACAGTTCATATCTTAACGATGTTAAGATACGGGGAGTTGTCCGGTCCATGATTAAAACCAGACACTGGACAACTCAAGGCACGTTTCTGTAATGGCTGTTTGTGGGTTGACCCAGGCTATGACGAGGGTTGACTTTCTACCATCTGGATGAACAATAGCGATATTGTTCTAGACTCGCCACAGTTTTAATAAAAATGGATTTTTTCAGAAAACAGTAGTGGGAGTATGGTAGAACTGGAAGTGATTCCAGAACCACAAACGATTACTGAAGATTTGATAAGGAACCTAAAGATTCAATCTGGATTGACATTCCATTGGCCACTCCGCAGATAAAGTGGGTAACTTCAGGCACCCGAGAGGTACTCAGGTAGCCTCAAGGACGGTGACAGGGAAGTTCTTGTTTACCCACACTTGCCATTGTTGTTGTTCCAGGCTGCGAGACCCGGCAGGAGGATGAGTATAGCGTCGTTCTAAACTAGTTTTAGAAGTGCACGTCTATATGACTCTGGCAGAGGGTTGTCGTAGTCAGTGGGAGTAGCGGAAGCATTGGTGGACATCAGGCTTATATCTATTTATAGACTAAAGCAGATGTAGCGGAGATAGATCATCTATTTCTGATGTGACAGTCATAGGTTTGACTTCATCAGAATAGGAGATGGATCTGTTGAGAAGGTAGTAGGGTGTGATATACTGGTATTTGGATGATATACACAGAGTAGGAAAAGAAACTCCTACACTACGATCGGTTATACTTTGGTCGTCACACAGTTGTTTCTCCACAAAGGAAATGGATATTATATCAGACATACTGGTTACTAGATCTATGGTTTTAGCTCTAGATTTGGGTGGTTTCCAAATCAGGGTACTTGACAGCATTCTAAGAGTATTTAGGATGGACGACTCCTGGCACGGTAGTGTACCTGCAGGTAATGGAGTCACCCTCTCCAAAGTTGTCTTACAGACTAAAAGGGAGAGGGACAGGCATGATTGGCAGATCACTTGCTCAGGCAATTGAGTCAATCGTGAGATGTCAAGTACCACACCAGATGTTGTTCTTGCACGAAATGCAATAAGTTGATATTGATCCAATCCTGGAGGAACAGTCGGAAGCAGTTTTAGAACATAAGAGGATGTTCTAGGGATATGATAACGACAGCCTCATTCGGGAGACAGTTATCATTCCAGGCTTCTAAGGTGACATGGACGACAAGGAAGTTGTCAGAGTTATAGTTTTCCTTCTGATGAGGGGCAGTATTTTGGACAGGTGGTCCAAGGCAATACTGAGGGAGGCATGGCGCGCAGGTTACTGATTAAGTTCAGTTAACGATACAGTCTAAGAAGTTTGGATTTGGAGTTCATTTATGAGCTATGTCCCATCAGACATCCAGACACATTCTAAGACAGGTATTGCTCTTTTCGGGAGATGGTTTTCTCTGCGAACTTGAGAGTTTGAGAGAGACATAGAAAGAAACAACTAAGCGGATCCACTCACTGAGGCTATTCCTCGAACGCAATAGTTCCGCAAACGAGCTTTGTGAGACTGACTAGTAGAGGAGTTGGATGTTCGGTATCACACGGGCTGTGAGTAGGCGACATCGCAATAATTAGCCTTGAGTGCAAGTGGGAGATTGTTGGAGATAGTGCCCTCAGAGTCAATTATTAGGTCACAGGTACGTGATTGTAATGATTGAGGGAGGACCTATCCCGGTAGGACAGTCTTACTCGAGATGATAGTATGCTATCTGGTTTACCTTTATCATCGTGTACTGCTTTAAGTGACCTGACATGTCGCTATTACACGTTGATAGAGCCCCCAGGATTCTTGCTTGACCACCAGCAGTATGAGGGCGATCATATAAGTGGGAGCTGGGGGTCTACAAGCATATCCTTAAAAGGTCCCTAGTCGTGGGAGTTTCGAGACCGGGCATCGATACTCCATTAGTAGACTAGTGTATACAGTCGAGACCCCGACGAGGGGCGGTGGCCGGTCTCACAAGCCACTGGTGTCAGTTGGATCACCTAAGATGTATACAGGTGCTCATTGGGTTATGAGTACACCGGACAGGACTCGCCGGGAACATGCTAGTTGGTCATATACCAGACGTCAGATGGCAGTTCCCTGGTGACATGTGTGCAGGTTAGTTCATCGACCTGGGGATCGTCATTTGTCTCGTGTGAGTTCCCACTGTACTTTGATTACTACCCTACCACGGCTCAAAGGAGTCGTGCAAACAGGTTTTAGTTGGGTACAGTCCCGAGCCACATGGAGGCAGTGAGCGTATCTTCAGGGGTTCGTCTCTCCCGGTATTGGGGGTGAGGTCGTGCTGTGTCTAGGAGAGCCATTACACGAAGCCCTCGGCCGAGGCAAGGAGATTTACTGGTAGGTATTCCAGTAGTATCTCAGGGTGTTCTGGGCTACACTCCGACAAGACTTGTACCGCTTTTGGGGGTCTGACTTTTACCAACCCCCTAGGCCCGCCATGCGATACTCATAGACGAACAGACCGGACTGCACGGATATTGTCACTGACAGGCTCAGTAGGGTGTCAGGATGAGTTCGCTCATCGACGTCCCTTTTAGTCAATAGCTGGTGGCCCGTTACGTATTGGCTTATACCTCTGACGGGCTAGTGGTTAAATCCACAGCCATAGTATTGACGAGTCTTTAGAGTCCACCACACTTTCTGTTACTCAGCTTTCGGGCGAAACGCTGTAGAGGCCGTATGGAGATATGGCAGGGTCCAATCAGATACGTGCGGTATTGCACGGATCAGGATCGGACAGTTTTGTACTAGTGGCCGTATAGTTATATGGCAGGGTTCGATCAGATACGTGCGGTATTGCACGGATCAGGATCGAACGGTTTTTACTAGCCGGCTTTGGTTTAAGCCGGTCCTAGTTTAGTACAGTGTAGATTTTGTCTTATTGCATTTGTATCCGGACGGAATACAGATGCGGGTGTGTATGCACAGTATCGGGGTTTTCCTGTAATTTATTACGGGACCAGTTTTCTGGAGTTGCCAGTTTGCATTCCGTTCCGGCCGGTTTTCCTTTGTTCTTTCCCGGCCGGACTTTTTCGATGGAGGGGGTTATTTGCAGTTTTGCAAATAACACTTTGTGGGGGGGGGGGTTTCTTGCAATTGTATTGATTATGATGGCTTTCATATCTTGCACCATTGACTTGCTTTTTATTGTGATTGAAAGGGTATGGGTTGAATAGTAGAACAAGCATGGTTCATGTTTGTTTGTGGTCACCTCTTCACTTCTCCTACACTCACCTCCCTTCTAGCTTCATATGGTTTTTTCTCCACCCTTTATTCTCACTTGATGATAAGTCTTTCATGGTTGTGAGAAGAAGAAGAGAGAGCTTCATTCATGAGGGTTTTCTTTCTTGATCTAGTTTTCATGCTAGAAAAATGCAAGCACCATTTTTCTAATCCTTGTTTCCTCCATCATCCTCATTGGCAACAACATAACCCCAAAGAGACAAGCATCTTCTACACTACATTCTACAGCATATCTTGAGCATGTCGAGTTGCCGGCTTCATGCTCGAGTTGCCTCGGTATTGATGCGGGAGCCCGTAAAAGACGAAGGCGATGTGGTGCCCTTTCCGGCGAGGAGGCGACGAGGAGGAGAAGGACGGAGATCCCGCGAGGAGATCGGAGTGGAGATGAAGACCGGAGGACTTGGATCGTCGGTATACATCTCTTCCCTTTCTTATTGTAGCTTAGACTTGTTAATGGTTACGATCCGGAGTTTAGTGCGCGGTGGTGCCGGTTTGCAAAGTCCGCAAAAAAAATTAAAGTTTATCACCGCTTCCGCATTCCGACGTCGGATTGACGGCCGGGGCGCCGCCGTGCACTTACAGGAACAAAGGAAAACTGGCCGGAACGGAATGCAAACTGGCAACTTTAGAAAACTGATCCCGTAATAAATTACAGGAAAACCACGCTACTATATATACATGACCGCATTTTTATTCCCACTAAACACAAATGCAAAGAGACAAAACTACACTGTCTAATACTAGGATCCGGATTAAGCCAAAGCCGGCTAGTAAAAACCGTCCGATCACGATTCGTGCAATACCGCACGTATCTGATCTAACCCTGCCATATCTCCATACGGCCTCTACAGCGTTTCGCCTGAAACTTGAGTAACTGTCTGTGTGTTGGACTCTAAAGACTCATCAATACTATGGCTGTGGATTTAACCACTAGCACGTCAGAGGTATTAGCCATACGTGATGAGCCACCAGCTATTGACCAAAAGGGACGTCGATGAGCAAACTCATCCTGACACCCTACCGAGCCTGTCAGTGACAATCTCCGTACAGTCCGGTCCGTTCGTCTATGAGTATTCGCATGGCGGGCCTAGGGGGTTGGTAAAAGTCAGACACCCAATAGCGGTACAAGTCGTGTCGGAGTGCAGCCCAGAACACCCTGAGATACTACTGGAATACCTACCAGTAAATCTCCTGCCTTGGCCAAGGACTTTTCATGTTTTGGCTCTCCTAGACACAGCGCAACCTCACCCCCAATACCGGGAGAGACGAACCCCTGAAGAACTTTTCACTGCCTCCATGTGGCTCGGGACTGTACCCAACTAAAACCTGTATGCACGTCTCCTTTGAGCATGGTAGGGTAGTAATCAAAGCACAGTGGGAACTCACACGAGACAAATGACGATCTCAGGTCGATGAACTAACCTGTACACATGTCACCAGGGAACTGCTATCTGACATCAGGTATAATCCCAACTAGCAGGTTAGCGGCGAGTCCTGTCTGGTGTACTCATAACCCAATGAGCACCTGTATACATCTTAGGTGAACCAACTGACACCAGTGGTTTGTGAGACCGGCCACCGCCCCTCGTCGGGGTCTCGACTGTATACACTAGTCTACTCTGGAGAATCGATGCCCTGTCTCAAAACTCCCACGACTAGGGACCTTTTAAGGATTTGCTAATAGATCCCAGCTCCCACCTATATGATCGCCCTCATACTGCTGGAAGTCAAGCAAGAATCCTAGGGGCTCTATCAACGAGTAATAGTGACTCGTAAGGTCACTTAAAACAGTACACGATGATAAAGATAAACCAGATAGAATACTATCATCTCGAGTAAGACTGTCCTACCGGCATAGGTCTTCCCTCAATCATTGCTATCACGTGTCTGTGATCCAATAATTGACATTGAGGGCACTATATCCAACATACCCTAAGACCACCATAAGGTGGCCTTGGGGGTGGGGACCTGGGCCCTACCCTAAAGAGCAGGCTCGGGTCTGCCCACCCCTTTGGGTCTCCTTGTGGTGGCCTAGAGGGGTGGGTACCTTCCCAAGCCCCCTATGTGTACACTAATTTCTTACTTGATCTTACCTCGAAGGTTCGGGCGCATTTCGTTTCAATTCGGGCTTCCGAATTGGCTCAAAACCTTAGCATTTTGGATGAATGGTGAACTTGGTTTTTGACCCTTTAAAAATTTGGGATGTGCACTATTGGTTTATGGAATTGTAATGTCGTGAATTTTTTTACATGCTTGTTCTGCGATTGTAGGTATCATAGTGTTTGGTAAAACATAATCTAATTGCTATAGGTATCAATTAGACGGGGTTACAAAATTGATACTCGCATTTATGTTCTGTGATGAATGTTGTGATTGGAATAGTTGCGGTCCTCATGCTGAATAGACGGGTTTTTTTTTGTGAGATGAGACTTTTATATTTCATTTATATTCATATTGCGGGGCGGGCATCCGACTTGTGGACTCCGTCACCGCGGGTTGTATATTTATTCATTTGAGGGGCACATCCGGGTTTAGGTTATATCGCCTATGTATATTTGCTTCATCTTTGTTTAACGTGAAAAATGCATCAAATAATAATAAATATGCATTTAAATATTTATTTCAATCTATAGGAAAAAGATCACCAAATATAGGATCGGGACTACAAGTGTTAATAAAACAATATACAAACTTCTCTAAATCCCTCACGGCCCTCTCTACCATGTCGTAACAGCGGTTCTCACGAAAAGTCCCTCCACATCTGTTAACGTCACACTCGTCGGCAAAGGAAGACATGAGAGCCCGCCGAGCTCGGATTTGACTCAGCATGTAAATCGAGCGGTCCCTCAGAGGCTTTGTAATCAAGCGTGCCTCATGAACACAGTCGATCTTGTCCTCCACTGCATCGAACATCGCTAAAGTCATCTCGATCGGATGAGGCGGAATGTCCTCAAGGATATCCAGAAAAATCGTGCGAAGACAGATGGAGCCAGCAGGAAGAGAAGATCCTCTATGAATCATGAGCTTGTGCATCACCGTGTCGCACTGATCATCCGTGAGAGCGGGATTCGCCAGATGAGCAGCAAAATGAAGAATAATCTCCCCAATAGGCACCTCCTATGGCTGTTGAGGAGCATGCAGGCGATCGCAAGCCATGATTCTGTCTCTGTGAAAGTGAAGAAGAAGATGAACATTGTTTTAGATTATAAAGAGAAGCATTCAAGTCTCGGCACAAAAATTATTGTGCATGGTGTCAATTGAAACTATTTCCTAGCTCGGACTAAAAGAAGTTGTTGGAAAAGAAAATTTTGACTCGGAAAAAGAAAAGAAAGAAGGTGAAACGAAACACTCATAAAAAATAAGGCAGCACCTCACATTTTTGGCATATGAGCGTCAGCGTGCAAAGCACGTAGACGCCTGTTTCTGATAGGATTAAATCCTAAGGCAGCGCCTCGCATTCTGGACACGTGAGAGTCGGCATGCAAAGCACGTGGACGCCTATCTATGATAGGATTAAATCCTAAGGCCGCACTTTATGTTTTCGGTACATGAGCGTCGGCGTGCAAAGCATGTGGACGCCTATCTTTGATAGGATTAAATCCTAGGGCAGCGCTTCATGTGTTAGGCACATGAGTGCCGGCATGCAAAGCACGTGGGTATATGTTTCAGTAAGAATTAAATTCTTTGGCAATGCCATGTGCATAACACGTGAGCGTCAACACCCAAGTTGAAGCAGTTTTGCATCAGGTAGAATTAAATTCTACATAGGAAAATATCTCCCTAAACAAGAAAGATATTCTCTGTTATACAGAGAGCCGTTGGATCAAAGATCCAACATTAGAATTAAATTCTATTAGGGAAAAATATCTTCCTGATCTATTTAAATAAGAACAATATTTTCTGTTAAACAGAGAGCCGTTGGATCAAAGATCCAATGATGACTAAAAATATCATCAAAAGATAGAATTAAATTCTATATGTGAAAATATCTCCCCGATCTTTCTAAACAAGAAAGATATGCTCTGTTAAACAGAGAACCCTTGGATTAAAAATCTAATGGTGATTAAAAATCACCGTTTCAATCCTGAGATAGAATTAAATTCTATATGGAAAAATATTTCTCTAATCTTGTTAAAAACGAGAAAAAAATATTCTGTTAAACAGAGAGCTTTGGATTTAAGATCCAACAGTGATTAAAAATCACTACGTGATTATGAAATCTGGTTGAGATCTTTTAAATAAAGGATCGTCTCAACTAATCAACAGCTCTTCTTCACCTATATAAAGGACCCAAGACTTTAAGTCTCACACAGAGAAAACCCACTATAAGCTTCTGCAAAAAAAGAGATAGAAGCCACGACCGAGAATTAAATTCTCTTCCTGAAGAAGATCTTCTCGTTCCTTTCAAACCCTAACTAAAGAAGAAACCAGACATGAAAGCATTTCCTATTCCTTTCATATATAGAAATACAAGGGTTTGATCCTTTATAAATGTAACAACCCTAAACTTTATGTACATAATTTTTTCAAAATACAGAAAGGAATACCTAAGCCTGAGCACAAGTTATAAATTTAATTTTTTTTTAAACATCAAGAAAGCACTTGTAGCTCATTGGTAAAGCCTTGTATTGCTGTGACGTAACCCCTGTGTTCGAATCACCTCAGCCACATATATTTTTAATTGATTTTTCTTTTAAACTTTTAGAAGCCCAACAGTTTGCACGTACACTACACGTAAAATGAAAAGTCACAGATTAAACAAACATGTGCAAATTGTTAAATACACTGAGCATGACACGTGGAGAAGATCCCAACCCATTTCACCCGATCTCGACCGGCGTGATCTTCTTCTCAACTGGCACCGCCGGGCCCACTGTAGGGGATGGTCCCTAAAAATTTTACCCCTGAACCCTTGGACTCCCCTACTATTCCTATGCTGTTTGTTTTCTCTGCACATTTCCAGAGAATTAAAATTGAGCATTACTCCATGATTTAATACATTTTAATTCTCAAATTCATTACCCTAAACCCAAATTTTCCTTATAAATACCACACCACATTTCACCCCTCCTCATTCATAATTTCATTACAAAAACTCTATAAAATTTCCATGTCCCAAGTTGTGCAAGTGGAGTTAGCAAAGGGCGAAGTTCCGACGACGGTTCGAGGAGAATCTGGCGACGAAACGACGCCCCGACGGTTTCAAAAGCTTCGTATCTCTCTCCTCTTGTTTTCTAACCTATAAGTTTCCACTCCCATTCTCCATCTCTATTCTAAAACTTCTCTTTTTCAAAACTCGACGGAAGCGGAGTTATTCCGACTTCCGATTCGCTTTTCTTTAAAAACCCAACTCTTTATTAATAAAAAACCTACCAATTTTTAATATATTGTTTAGAAATCATAAATAGACATATTTGAATAAGTTTCATCTCAAAATAATTCATGTTGCAAATTTTATTTCACTTTTACAGTAAAATACCATCATGTTACCTACAACTTATAATTGTTCAATTTAACCGTATTACCTTTAGAAAATTCACGAGTTATGACCTACTTCATCACAACACATATTCTTGACATAGCACGATGAATTTTGAGACTCCTGTTTATGGGAAAATACGAGATTACGAATAAATACCTTGAACATTCAAAATCGTTTCTTTAGAAAGTGTGTTATTTAAATTAGTTGCAAATACGCCTCTACAACCCATTTTGGGGAACCCCAATCGGGATGGTGCGGGTTACCGCACATCCTTTGGTATAGTAGAGCGAGATGCAGATCTTCGCAAGGAACATTCGATCTCTATGGAATTTTGATGCAATTTTTAAGAAAATGAGATTTCTACAAAATAAATAAACTTTATTTTTATTAAATATATATGTTTATAACTATTATCAAAACATCTATTTTAAATATATTATATAAATATTCCATGTTTTCTAAAGCAAAGGAATCACAATTTCATGAAACTACCGTTACAATTCAATACAAATTCCAATATTTCATTAAAATACCATATACAATGAAAACTAGTTTCTACTCACTAAAAAGTTTCACTTTTATAAAATATACGTCTATGAAAACCTTAAAGATGATAATTAATACTTGAGATGTATATTGAAATTATATCAAAACTATTTTTATATAAAACCTCCTCAAGTTATATTAAATAACAATAAGGACCCTAGTAAACATAGGTTTATGCGAGACCAGTTCTTTTGAGCCTCACGGAGCCGGAGAATATGGGTGCTTGCCTATCTAAGGCAGACAACCAAACAATGGTGATATCAACACGGTAATTATCTTGGAAAAAGACACAAATCCTGCCGTCCATATGCAGCATTTACCGATAATTCCAAAACAATAAGGACTTCAATTCTGTTTAAAAGTCTAACTCAGTTCGAGTCATGATCTGAATACAATCTGACTTGAATTCAATTCAAGTATAACTGCAATACAACATGAATCCATGAATACTAGAATACAATCCATATCAACATGCACATGACCGAACCGAACCATGGATATACTCGGATTACATGACTATCCATTTATATCCATTCCATTAACTGATATCATGGTTTTGGCAAGTCTTCGATTTACTACAAGACAAAACAATCAGTATAATCAATACAATCAATAAATTAAACATTACGGGGTTTATAAAGGGGTAGACTGACACAGAACATGTTAAAGGTGGCACGAGGTGGTAACTAAAAGACGTTATACATCTATACCGTTGTTCCGTGATATTTTTAACGGAGCTTTGTATTATGGGTTACCAAAGTCTACGGTGTTAGTTGGACTTCTCTCGTATACACTGGCATATTCTGTAGTAGGCTACAACAACTATGTTAGTATAACAAATATAACTTATCTACTTCACCTGTTCTATTCTCTGTTTATTCTTCTTCTTTCTTTAGGAATTACCGAGCGATTGTTCGCTGACGACATTCATATTTCTCTTCTTTTTTGGAATATTGTTAGTAGGACCCGACTCTGAAGAGTTCGAGATCAGCCAGGAACACTTAGAGCAGCCCCTGAGCAGTACACTGAAAAACCTCGAGCTTAGTCACTTGTACATATTTCCTTTTCAGTTCATGCTATTGTTAAGGCATTGCTTTCCATCTTTGTATTTACATTTCCAGTTTACCTGTAAAAGAATGTTTAATAAATAAAGTTGATGTTCATTATATTCATGTCTCTTATGTACATTTTACTTTATATTGCTTAGATACGCTTAGCGTGTTTACTTCGGAGTAAATACGTAGCAGGCCTCGCCGCGTCCCCTTTCCCGTACACCGAGAAGCAGGGCATGACAACAAAGAACTTGGTTCTTTCTCTGGATCTAAGATCCACAAGACAAATCTCACATTAGTTGGGAATTTAATTCTCAACGGAAAAATTTTGTTCTTCAGACTCAAGGTCTAGGGGAAAAACATAAAAAAAAAAGAAGATGGAAGTTAATTCCAGGAATTTAATTCCTCTAAAAATAGGGTTTAACCCTTCAAGGAACTTAGTTCTCACAAAAAAAGAAACACAAGAACTTAGTTCTCAAAAATCCGATCTCAGATCTTCAAAACAGAGATCTTGGTGATCATTAATGGCCAAAACACCATTAGTAGAAGTTTAACTTCCTTTTAAAAAAATAAACAGAGATTAAATTTTAAAGGACTTAGCACCTCACGTGATATTCACGTGAGCGCCCAAAAGATGCCATGAAGTTAGCGCCTTACGTGACACTCGCGTGAGCATGCAAAAGGCCCATGAAGATAGCGCCTTACGTGCCACACACGTGAGCGCCCATAAGTAAAGATCTGGCGCATCACATGCCATACACGTGAGCATTTAAAACATATCAAGTAGGTGTGCCTCACGTGATACCCATGTGAGCACTGTATAAAGTGCTTAGCACTAATATGGCAATATCCAAGTCCAAGCGCCCCCATGTGATATCTACGTGAGCGTCAACATATGATTTGAATAATATATATTCATAGGGACCTAGTGGTTAGCACTGATAGGGCAACGCCCAAGCCTGAGCGTCTCACGTGAGCCCCACGTGAGCGCCAGAGTGGAATTTGGATATTATATTCTTAGTCAAAAGATTAAATGCTTAGCACTATTGGATGATGAAAAAGCCCAAGACTAAGCCCCAATATAGGCTGAGCCTCTGAAACTTCATACTGCTTGAGCCCATATTGCTCATCACAACCGAGCCCATAAGCTCATCTCTGTTAATGGATCTTAACAAAATTTAATGATCTTTAACCATATTTCTAAGTCAATCTTAGTCTTATATAAGACTAATTTATCCTTAGTTAGAATAAATTGAACCTATATGTTCATATATTTAAATCGATCTTAATCTAAAACCAGATTAACTGTCCTTAAATAGAATAAAATATCCTCTGGACCGATGGAACATATGACCTAGGTTCAAACCCAAATTTAATATACGGATTTGGACTAATCTGCGCCTTACGGGCGACGACATAAACTAGTTTTCATGTACAATCCACGGGCAACCATAAGAAACAATAAATATAACACGACATGAAATGACCTACAGGAACAGGTGAAAGTGGTTATCATAACGTGATAACGTAATTAACTGCAGGGGCGTGCGCATGCAGGGAAGAATGCCCCCACAATCAAAAACCCCTCAAAGAGGGGGAATCTGATAAAGTCATGCTACATCGGCCGCATCTGTCTAAACTTCCGATATACGGTGCCATAGATTAACTTGGAATCATCGGAGAGGTGGATGGATATGTTCCAAATAGCATCTGCCCCTAAATTCAGGATAGACGTCCTCCACATCTCAATCCAATTTTCGACGGTAAACAGAATCTGGCATGCCCGGTGGGACCTCTTTCTATTTTCACTCCGCACTTCGTGTGTCGTGTTTCGTGAACAAAATCGTGCTTCGCTATGTTCATGGTTGCCCCTGGATTCGAGATATTAAAATTTGGTGTTTCGCCTCTTTGCAGACTTAATGGCCTTCAACTGAACTTCCTGCAATAGCAACTCCCACTCCATCCTTGCCGGAGGAGTGACGTACGGGCCCAACAAGGCCTCCATCTTCTCGATACCGGTGGAACATGTCACTCAAGCTATTACCAGACTATTCTTTGGAACCATGCTCCCGCCCATGAGCTTTGGCACCTCAACGCCCTAAGAAAAAGTTCCTCAAAAGCCGGTCTTTGATCGGCTAACTACTGTGACAGCTCCTATCAGCAAGCCGTCTAACTCCAGAGTCTCGGTCTTCAATAGGCTGAAGAAGAACTCAAAAGGGCCCGTAAAGAAGCCCATGATTCTAGAAGGGGTTGCCCCAAAACGGCTGGCCCTCCCTCCTCCTGCCATGCATGAAGCCAGCAAAAGTGCTTCACTTCCGAGATGAATGGTCTTCGACAGATTGACCAACTCTGCTCCAGCTCCGCCAAGAACGTCCGTCTTCCATAGGCTGAAACCAGGCAAAACTCTCCAGCAATGTCGGGGGAATGATGAAGATGACTCTAATGCTCAGGCGGTTCTTACTGCCAAGCATGCTCGAGGTCGCCACTGGCGCCAAGTGAGACAGGATGGGGGCAACCCTCCCTCTGGGCTTACCCTGCTAGCTCCTATGGTGGATATTGATACTGCTGTTCCAACTGGGAACAGCTTCGATCCATTTAGGAGGGTGCGCAAAAACTCCCCGATGGAGGTAATGATAAGATCACCTCTGCCTGCAGAAGCTGCAGTGCAGATGAAGCCGGAGAAGCATTATCAGCGGCTCTCCTCACAAATCCACAGTGTCTGGCGTAAATTCCAAGACTCAATGCTTGATGAAAGCTATTCTCATTGACTAAGAAAATCCATGGTCCGTCGAGAAAATGATTACTCCTCGGCCATACAATAGGGGACTTCTCATAAAGAGGTGCCCATCTTAGCAGCTCCTCCTACTCCAACCTCCCATAAAAGTGTAAGGCCAGAGAAAATTCTATCGCCAGAGGCAAAACCTAAAGGAGAGAGCTCTAAATGCCCTAAGTCTACGGGCATAACTATACATACGATCTATATGACCAATAGTAAAGAGGAGAATCGTGCTTCTGTGAGTCACAGACCGCATACCCGGTCGCTGAAAAAAGCTCAGAAGCAACAACAGAATCTCCAAGATATGCTTGCCATGATGGAAACACTTACCAGACCTAAAGAAAGTCTGGACAAGAAACATATGCCAGGAGTAAGAAACGGATACAGAGTTCTTATGATGGGTGCTGGAAAAGAAAGATAAGGAAGTTGCGGAGCAGGCTGCTAACATAAAGCAGATGGCTCTTCTGTCCCAAGATATGGTTGGGATGATGATCCAACCAGAACCACTGGCTCAAGATCCTCCGGTGATTATCAAAGATGATAGAGCGGAAACATCGAATCCTCCTCTGGCCCTATCAACGGTCAAGGAGGAGACGATCTCCAAGGTAGCACTAGATGAATATATCGCTCAGCAAATTAGAGCTTACAAGGCCAATGAAACTGCCAACCAACTCATCAAAACCGGGCGACCATATCCAGCCTGGTACGACTAGATAAAGTATCCACCGGGATATACGATCCTAAAGTTCCATGTACCTAAAAGGAACGGGTAATCTCCATTAGCACGTCGCACAATTCAATGCTTTGTACGACAATACCATAGGCGACGATAACTTTTGGTTTGCCAATTCGTTGGAAGCTTATCGGAGACAACTTTCGAATGGTATTCGGAGCTCCCAAATGACTCCGTAAAGACTTTCTCTGAAATAGAGCCGCTGTTCACGCAATGGTTCGCCAGTACAACTGAACGCGCTCCAATCACAACACCGATCAATGCCAAGGTCCAGCCAAGGGAAACGCGGGTCCAATATGCAATCCGATGGCGGAACCTGTGGTCCAAATGTGAACAGCGCATTGAGGAGTCTCCGACTTTGGAAATGTTCATTGGGACTATTGACCCTCAATCGAATGTGTCCCAGTTCATGACCTTCTTCAAGCCCACCACATTCCAGACGCTAATTGATAAGTTAGCATAAATAGATCAGATGGGTCATGGTCCTTCCTCCACAGACAAGGACCCCCAGAATAATAAGAGCAAAGGAAAATCAGCCTTTGTCTCCAATGAGCAACAACAACTGGGCGGTCCGAAAGTACCTGTCTACCAAAACAACACTCATACGCGCCCGTCGTTGGAAGAAAGGATGGGGCGTGCTTATTCGTTCCCTTATGATAAGACAAGGAGGTTGTTTGAGCCGGCGATGCAAAATTATCTGATCACATTGCCAGACCCACGGCGACCCGCACAAGCCGGCGATGTCAATAACCCCAACTATTGCTCCTATCACAGGGTAGTGAGCCATCGAAATGAGGACTGCTACATCTTCAAGAACTAGGTCTAGGACCAGTACCAGCAGGGGAAATTCGCACTGTCAGATAATTGGAGGATAGATCCGCCCCAAAAGCACGCTTCCAAAAAGGTAGATGCGCAGGGGCATCCTGCTCTCTCATGGAAGAAGCTCTATGGGAAGTATTTATTTCAGTAAAAACTAAACGAATATTGAAGGATCTACAAGATTGTCCAGCGATCAAGTGAAAAAGTTCGCTTGAGCCCGAAATTATAGAAGGGATATTGAAACCGCGTCCCGCGCCAAAAACCTCCGACAAGGGGAAAAGCCCCTAAGTCAAGCCTTCGAAGAAAAAGAAGAAGAAAAAGAAGCCTATGCAGCTTGCAAAATATATTGACAAGTGCATGGACATTCAGAAATATATAGATGCGTTAGAAGAATACAATCAAAAAGCGTGAACGCTAGTCACACTCGAAAAATTCCTCCAGCATATTCTTGAGGACGAGAACAGTGATGATGATGAGGAAAATGACTCATCAGAAAAAACGAAAGAGTGTTTAGCTAGCTGCCACATGATCTCCCATTCATTACTATGTGATGAAGAAGCTCCACCAGCGTCAGAAAGCAACATGGATGAACTGGGGGCAGAATCGACGCTAAACTCCCCGAAACTGCCAGAAGAAGACTCGATTGAAAGGCTGCTGAAATAAACCTTCCAAAAGAACAAAGATGACTAAGAACGCGAGACGGCTATATATAAAAAGTATAAATGACAGCATATAAATAAAGAAGCTCAGGCGAGGATGAGTCATAAAGCTCTCCATTTGAACCACAGCGTGCCGCAGCAGATAAGAGCAGGATCAAACCTTAAAATCTGTTTGCCAAAGCCTTATCACTAAGGATGAAGCTACCACCCCTCATGATGTACACTCATGGGGTCCCATATTTCGACAGTAGAGAGGGACATTCAAAATACTGCACATACCACCGAAGGATCGCTCATCTCATCGAGGAATGCAATACCTTCAAGAAGTGGTGGCAATGATATGTTGCCCATAGGAAGCACTTCAAGAAGGAGATGCGCGAAGCACGTGCTCATTGAGAGGAGAACGGTGAAATAGTAGTGCACAAAGAAGCAACTAGCAGCTTTTATTGAGTAAGCTTGTTCCGGGTTTCGTGGAGACTAGCCGGAGTCTAAGGAGAGGTGGCTAACGCGCTACAAAGGTGGTAGTCCACTAAACTCTTATTTTTACCTTACTAGTTTAATGACAAGTTCAGTAGTTTGGTTTGATTCTTGGTTTGGATATGCTAATGCTCTCTGGATTTTTTAAATTACCTCTTCAGCCATGCTTTAAACCCTACTAGAGGTGCCTAGCATCCCTACAGTAGTATCAGAGCCATACCAAAAGAATTCAACTTATTTTGGTGACATTAGAATTCTTGAAACCCAAAATTTTCAAAACTAGTTTTAAATATTTGCATGAAAAACTCTCATTCTTGCTTGTACCGGAGCCACCGGATTCTTGGTTCGAACCAAAAAATAGAGTAGGCTCACGATAACCAGAACCCATCCAATTTGAGCTCGATTCAGCCCTGATTCAAGGCCAAACCGAGGCCGATTCAGCCCCACATCGATGGCAGAATCAGCCATTGGATCAACCGCGATTTGGGGCTGTTCCAGAGCTGATTCAGCCCTGATGCGGGGCTGATCCCATCCCTGATTCGAACCCGTTTCAGGGCCGAATTGAGGCTCATATAGCGTAGGGTTTTTTTGTGGTTATTGGTGTTCGATTTCGCACAAAAATGAGGCGATTTTTGTTGCCGGGATGAACTTGAAATTCAGTTTTTGGAATTTCAAGTTAGTGATCTCGCGGTTTATGAATTCTAATGTCATGCTTCGAATCGAATAAATCAAAGTGTTTGATTTAGTCAGCTCGAACACGGATAAAATAAGGATATGCGTTGGTAAACATCGCCTAATTGCTATAAGATCAATTAGATGAGCTTGCGCATTTTTTATTGAGATATTGGTGTGGATGGAATGCGTTGGAATGTCACGAAATGAATAACCCCGTGCGGAAGTGTGATGTTGTGATAAGTGTTATTTTTATTCATGCTTGTAGCTATCTTGTATATTCATTTGATCGGGATGAGCTTCAACTTGTGACAGCCGTTTCCGCTTTATGTATATTCTTTGTTTCGAGACTTAGAGGTTCACATATGGCCATAGTCACCAATTGATGGATTATTATTTTTCTGGACATGATCAGGTTACGATCGTTGTTGTCGTTGTATAATACAGGTTTAGGATTACCCCACGGAGAAATGCACGAGCAATCGAATTCTAAATTGCAGCGGGTGGCCATCACAAGGAGTTGAGATCGAGTCGCTCGAGTCTAGGATTGGCGGGTTGCTTAAAGCGCTTATAGGGGGTATATGATAGACCCGTGGAGGAGTGCTCGAGTTACCGGATTCGAGAAAGTGTCGGGTGGCCCCTTCATGATGATGATGTTGGGTTGCCTCATTTCTTGGGTAACCTAGTAGCTTGCCGCACTCATAAGGGTCTACTTTTGGCTACACATTGTCTATTCACGCGACCGGGGAATAATGCGGTTCAGTTGATGGTTCGAACGAAATGCGGGATTTCTAGGTGATCCGACCATTCCTATTCTATGATGTTCATTACTTGCTTTTATGTTTACCTGCCTGTGATGATATTTATCGCTTAGCTGTAATGATGATTATCTGCCCGTGATACTTTATATGTTGATATGTATATATATATATACATATATATATATAAATATATATATATATGCTATATACGATTTGCGCCCGCGCTAGCCTTGCCCCTGCCCTGCCGTAAGCTAAGTAACCTTACGGTGAAGACCCGGGGCCCCATGGTGAATGCGGAAGGCGTATATGTGCATTCTATTTTCTTTTCAACTTTTCGTCTCGGGCAAGAACTACGGAACTAAAGCACCAACGGCTCCTCTTCCGGCATTGGCTACTGGATGTTTTTCTGTAATTCTATGAGAAGATGTTAGATAATGTGATTATATATTTGATTAGAATGCATTGACTCGGATTAATGCAAAGATAATAAACCTAAAATACCTTGTCAAAACCAAATATCAGATATTGTGGTGTTATAGTCGAATCTTTTGCTTTGCACAGAGGTATTCAGTTAGGAATATACTGCACCTCATTCTATGAGGAAAGAGACTAGATCCCTTCACAGGGAGTGACCTCTTTGGAAAAAGATTGTGTTACTATAAATTTGAAAAATGAATAGTCGTAGTCATTTTCTTTACAATGAGGTATTCGGTTAGAAATATACTGCACCTCATTCTATGAGGTAAGAGCTCTAATCCCTTCACGGAGAATCCGCACTTAAGCAATAGTCTACATAACTATAAATTTGCAAAACCACTTGGTTCTTACGATAAGATTAAGTTCATTATGTTAAAGGTTTTCTTCAAAACCAGTCATAGCCCTCTGTCATTTCAGGAAGTAGAGTACTTAGTATTCATGCTGTGTTTGTTGACCATAGTTAAGGCATAGTGTACGGTAGCTAAGTGATATCTTCCTACTTGCATATTATGCGATTGGTTAGGACAGTCGTACGACTTTGTTGACTATAGTTAACAGTCGTGCAGATGGGTCTAAAACATTAACAAAATGACAGGTTGAATTTGACTAGCGACTTATGATTTGGTGACCATAGATAAGGTCATAAGCCGTTATGGGTAAAAACTGATATCGGGGGCTTCAAGTGTTGAAACTTGTAATAAGAATGCATACCTTCTATAGAGTAGGGTGACTTGTTGACTTTAGTTAAGGTTATCACGCCATGATAGTTTGGATCCCGATTCCTACTGTGAGTAATAGTTACACTCGGAAGATTTTCTATTAATGATCCTGGCTAGTTCTACTTTTAGAGTTTGAAGGAGAATTTGACGAAACAGCAGGAGCCATCTTGATTAGATAAATATACCAATCTAATTTAGTTTAGAGTGCACGACGGGTGTTTCTTTTCTCACTCTTTGGCAGCGGCCTAGGATTGACTCTAAAATAAAAACTCATAAAAACTAGTTAACTGAACCATTTTTTTACAATCAACGGTTTTGGAATGTTATGATTGTCCTATTTCACGATATAGTCGCATATGTCCTTACTCCTCCTACTTTCCTTTTTGCTTCCTCCTGATCACTCTTTATCTGATACAGAGATCTATATTGCTTAGAAGGCCATCGTATAGTTAGATACAAATTCAAAGAAATTGTTTCAGTCGATGATGGCCGCAGGTTCTGGAGAAAGTAAATTGTATATGATACAATTCATTTGACTCTCCTCTTCACCAAATATCATGTTTGAGAGCCCCATAAATAAAAAGAATATACCAGTTACACTTGTTGGATAGTCTTCTTCCAATCTCGATAATGGAGCTGAAAGGAAGGGTAAGAAGAAAACCAACTAACATAAGTCCAGTATACATAAGGTAAGAAAGAGAGACATCCAAAAGGTGTCGAAGTTAGAGGAAAGGAAAATGCAACTACTGTTATGATCCTGGCAATAAAAGAGGCATTACTTGGAATACCTGGCCACCCTTTGAAACATTTTGATATTTCATGTTTTCTATATGATTGTAATCGAAAACTGTTTTCCAATTAATTCTGACTCCTGGGTATATAGATACCGGATTAACATCCCACATCTGTAAGTTGTTATAGATGCTGAGAATGATTAGATTATTGAAAAGGTGATTTGATCTTCAATATCAAATGTTGTAGCAATTGTTGTTATTGGGGAAATCATCTGGTTTTGCCTTTCGGCAAATTTTTGGTTTTGAATATCTGTTATTATGCACCAACTTTTAAAAACTGAAAAATCCATCTCTTTATTTGATAAAGTGGGGTATTTCAAAAATTATGTTATGAACATTTGCCTTTATCATTAGATGATTGGGTAAGGTGCATTTAATAACGAGATACACATTCTTAACCAAAATAAAGTTTTCAAATTACAACACACACAGTATGAGTTAGTGAACTCATAGGACTTATACATAATGATGTATGTTATCCGGTGTCTGCATGGACAAGGGGTTGGTGCTCATATTTCATTCCGTTTTACTATGAGTTCTTTGGTTTTAGACACGCATTCTTGTTGAAATGCAAAGTCAAAAGATTTTGAGAAGTTCATAAGATAGGAATAAAATAGAGAACTAAACGTTGAAAGTATAAAGATTCTTCGAAGTGTTCGAAGATATGGATACTTATTCTAGGTATTCCGTAGTTATATTACCGAGAATTTGATTCTCTCTCAGATTACTCATCTGTGGGTGTGCTCCTTGATGAATAATACTATAAAGCCTTTTTTGATAAGGGATACACTAGAAATAGATGCATATCAATTGATACCGGTTCAACTAAATCTGTGTCTCAAATTCTATATGTGATATAGAATGAGTTATCATCTTAAGATTGTTAAGATGTTAAGTTGTCCGGCTTATGCTTAAAACTAGAATCCGGATAAACTCAAAGCACGTTTCAGTAATTGTAGTTTGTGGGTTATACCGGGCATTGATGAGGGTTTAACTTTCTACCATTTTTAGGATCAAAAGTTGTTTTGTTATCGACACGCCACCTTTTTAGAAAAGGAATTTCTTGCACAAAAATTTAGTGGGATTATAGTAGAACTGGAAGTGATTCCAGAACAATATGTGTTTATTGAAAATTTAGTAGAACCTGAAGATTCAATTGACCCTGACAAATCTAAGCTATTCTACAGATTTGGTTGGTGACCATTGCCACTTGAGAGGTACTACGGTTTCCTCGTTAACGATGACAAGGAAGGTTGTATCATGTGATGATGATCCTACTAGTTATTAGTAGATATGGGAAGTGGTGACTTCCAACTGATAGCTGGATGGCAAGTTATCCATGTTGGACTTCATACATTGCAACAAAGTGTAGACTTTGTTCGGTGTTCCTAAAGAGGTAAAACCCATAAGGAGCAAGTAGATCTTTCGAGATCGATGCAAATGGAAAGATACTGACCTAATAAAGCTAGACTTGTAATAAAAGGTTTTCATCAAATACTCGTTGTGGATTGTGATTAAACTATTATTTCAGTGTCTGTGTTGAAATCCATATGGATATAACTTGACAATATTGTTTTTCATGATTGTTATATCTGGCAGATGGATGACTATAACGTCTTTCTAAATTGGAATTAGAAGTGTAAGTGTAAATAACTCTGCCAGAGTGTTATCTTAGTCGGTGGGAGAAGCGGTAAGTGTGCAAGTTTCTTAAGTCTATGTTTAGACTAAAGCAGGCATAGTGAAAATGGATCATTTATTTTGATGTCACGGTCAAAGTGTTTGACTTCATTTAAATGAGAGAAGAACCTGGTATTTGAAAAAAGGTAGCAGGGAGTGCTATCGGATTCCTCATATGGTATGTGGATGACATACTCATGATAGGAAGTAATGTTCCTATGGTGCAATAGGTAAAACAATAGTGGTCATATGTGATTCTCCATTTAGGATATGGATGTCAGTCTAATCCTAGAGAAACATAGGGTAGCAGTGAAGAGCATTTGATGTTCTTGATGTATGGTAATGGAAACTTCCTGAAGGAGGTGGTTACCGATTATAGCTTCCCATAGAAGACAGAGTGTTTGTCGAGAGTTATACAGTTTACCTTTTTTTGAGGAGCAGTATACTGGAAAGAGTTCCAAGTGGGATACTGAAGTAGTCATGGCGCTGGATGCTGATTGTGAATCAGCAAAAGCATACCGTCTGAGAATTCGCTGGATAAAAATTTTCATTTATGGACATAATCCAATCGTCTGTCCAGGCAAATATTAAGGCATGTATCGCTAAGTTCAGAAGATATTTGATCTCCACGAAGTTGAGATTTAGGGAGAAACAGAGAGATGCATTATGCTGAGTTCACTCATTAAGGTTAGTTTTCAAACACGGTTTGCAAAACTGTTAGTACATAATTTGGATATGAAATACGACAATAATTGGCCTTAGGTGCACGTGAGAGATTGTTAGATATAGGTGCCCTCAAGGCAATTATTGTAATTGAAGAAGGACCTATACGAGAGAATAATCTTACTCGAGATGATAGTATGATATCTGGTTTATCTTTATCTTTCATGCGATGCGTTTTATTCACTATCACGTATTGTTTAGACATGAGATAAAGCCCTAGGATTTTGCTTGACTACCAGGACGATGATGCAGATCATACTAGAAGGGCATGAGTAGTCGATAAGCACATCCTTAAAAGTCCCTAGTCGTAAGAGTATCGAGACTGGGAATTGGTACTCTAGTTTAGACTAGTATGTACGTTTCCTGACCCGGTTGGAGGATGATAATTGATCCTGCAACTATTGGTGTTTGACATCAAGGATTATATACATATGCTCATTGGATGAGTTATACTAGACGGACTAACCGAGAACTCCTAGTTAGTAATATACCAATGTCTTGTAGCAGTTCTCTTGTGACATGGGTACAGGGTAGTCCCTAAGACATGAGATTGCCATAGTTTCTCATGTGTGTTCTCACTATACTTAGACTTTTACCCTACCACGGCTCAAAGGAGTCGTGCAAACAGGTTTTTGTTGGGTATAGTCCCAAAGTACGTTGAGGAAGTGAGCGGTTGAAGGGATTCGCCTCTCCCGGTATAGGGAGTTGATGTCGCGCTGTGTAGGACATGACCTACAACCACAAGTCGATGACCATTGTAGTGCAGATAAACAGATAAGTGTTATCAGTTGTATCTCCAGTTGGTTATGAGTCAACTGTCGTACGACTTATTGAGTTATTAGGGTATGATAAATTCCAAATCATAGACCAAATATGCGATACTCATAGATGAAGAGACCGGAGTGTACGGTAATTTCACGGATAGACTTTGTAGGGCTCAAATGAGCTTGCTCGTTGGCCTTCTTTCGTTCAATACCTAGGTAGCCGTTATGTGCAGCTAGTAATGCTGACGTGCTTGTGGGTTATGAATATGATCCTAACCTACTGTCAGTGTATTGTTGAGTATTTAGAGTCCTACACAGAGCAACACATGCGAAATAATATAGGACACGTATAGGGATACGTGTAAGAGTTAGATTAAACACATGTATTTGATACACGTATTTTAATCGGATGTTTATTAATATTAGCCAGTATATATATGATATAGTCGGATTATTAAATCAAGTGTTAATTTATTATTTAAATGTATATTTATATATTTATATATTTATATATTAACCAATATCATGCTCACTTAATTATTTTCTTCTGTTTAATTATATTTATATTTGATATAAATATTGTGACATGCATGTTGATACATAAGTGATGGGAGTATGAAAATTATATGGAAGAATGAGAATGAGTCATGGATTAGAGATGGTTATAGAAGTGATGAGGTGTTTTTGATGACTCATTAGTTATGACTCATTCTTGTTTTCTTCTTATTTTTTTGATGAGCCATGCTTATCCTCTTCATTATTCTCATATCCTCCTTGGTTCTTCTTCTTCTCTTTTGATTTTCTTCATGTGAGGAATGGAAAAAGAAAAGAGAAAAATTATGTGTGCTAATTTTTCTAAATCTCCTACTAATCATTCTTAACGTGTTTAATTAGTGGGTTGCTTCATTTTGATGAGATCAATTTGATGCTAAAACTTGTATTGGAGTTATCTTAAGGTGGATCATTTTCGGCGAGGAGATCATCGAGCAAGATTGTTCCGGGTTTCGTGGAAACTATCCGGAGTCCAAGGAGAGGTGGCTAAAGCACCACAAAGGTTGTAGTCTGCTAAACTCTTGATTTTACTTTACTAGTTTAATAACAAGTTTAGTGGTTTGGTTTGATTCTTGGTTTGGGTATACTAATGCTCTTTAGATTTTAAAATTACTATTTACGCCACACTTTAAACCCTACTAGAGGTGCCCAGCATCTCTACAAAAACCTTGGGTTCTCATGTTCGGGAGTGATTCTGAGGATGAAATGCCCCTCAACCCTCTTTTTGAAAGTTCCGCCTTGGAGAAAGAAGAAGAGGAAAAGGATCGCGAGAACATTCAGTTGTGCAACCGCACGCTGCCTGAAAATAATCTTTGACCCGCAAACAAGGGTTCGAATAAAAAGAATAAAGGGAAGGGGAAAATGCACGACGAGATTGCCCTTGATGAAGAGGTTGCCTAAGAACTCGCCGCGAAAGACCTGGCTAAGAAAACTAAAGTGGATTATAATGTCTTTGTGCAGCTGAGGAAAATACCCTCACAACTCAGCGTATTGGATGTTTTGCTTTTGTCCAAAGAGGCACGAGACTCCTTGATTAAAGCCCTATAAGTGCCTAATCAGTTTCAAGCCTTCCCCGCAGAAAATAAGATGAAAAATGAACTAGCAGAGGTCCACACGGCTGACATCACATTCAGCGATGAAGATCTACTCCTCAGTATATGTGAACATAATCGACCGCTATATGTCACCGGGTACTGCCACGACGTCAAGATAGGGAAAATTCTTATCGACAACGGATCCTCCGTCAATCTTCTCAATGTGACAGTACTAAAGGAAATATATATGAATGTTCAACACCTTGCCCTAGACAAAATAACCATCTCGGGATTCGACTCGCAGTCATCACAGACGCTTAGGTCCGTAATATTGACGCTCCGCTTCTGGCTGCTCATCACCGACATCAAATTACATGTTATTGACGCCATGACCATTTATAATGCTCTACTCGGCAGACCTTGGCTACATGAGTATAACGCCATCCCTTCTACATAACATCAGTGTATGAAGTATTTCAAAGATGGCTTGGAGTACACCATCATGGGAGAGCTCAATCCTTTCTCGGTGAATGAAGTGCGAAAGTATGAAGATGCAAAGTACTTTCACTCGGATTTCAAAGACTCTGAACGCTGCCACAGACCAGAAAATAAGCAAAGATCCATGGCCATTATCTTGGCCTTCAGAAGTGATACTGAGGAAGAAGAACAAATAGCCTACTCGGGACAACCTCAGAGGGAAAACAATATGCCCGGACCATCGACCCCTATCCTGGTCTTTGTTCGCGACTCCGAAGATGAGATGAACATGGTGTTCTCCATTCACCCATCAACACAAACTCTTGTCGAAGCAGATCAGTGTCTACATATTATGATGAATCCACCTCGACACTACAAGAAACTTGACAAGCTCAATATATAAAGCGTGTAGGTGATGGAAACTTTCTACATTACTCCAAAATAAAGAGATGAAAAGGCGATTCTCTTCTACAAATATTCTGGCATGGTGCCAACCCTACTCTTGACAGGTTCCAGTCCATCCGTATACCAAGATATTATGCGGAGGGATTAAAGAAGCTGTTAAAGCGCCAGGGCGTACCTTACGAACAAATGGTTCTGTAAGCCCAATTCTACAAAAATATTTGGGATATTCTCAGGACTCAACAAAAGAAGCCCAACGGGAAGATGGAAACTACTGGACAGGGATATGTTCAATCCAAGAAGCGGGAGCGAATCTACAGCTGCTATACCATAAATAGCTCGAAAGGAGAGGAAATAGCTTCTCCAAGCAGCCATGTTGCTAAACAAGAGAAAAATCTCTTAAGCCCGTTGCTCGATGAGCAAATTGACAAGATGGTAAATGAAGGTTTTCAAGCCAGCCGGGACAACCACAGTCGCGAAATGGCCATATATGAAAAGGCCAAGATACAGTGTCTCAGTCAGCAATTAGTGGAAAAAGTAGATCGTGATACTCTCTATCTACAGCCCGCTGTGTACTCCCGTGGAAAAGGAAAATCCCGAAACGGAGATAAGAATGATGTAGCAATCGCGAGCAATGTTCAAGGGCATCAAAGCAAGTCCAGGACGCCTTCTAAGCGAGGAAAGTTCGCTCTCAGCCCGTCCCTCATAAAGGAGATGGGTCAGAAATACTCGTTCCCTCAAGACAAGACAAAAAAGATCTTCAGCCTTATCATGAAGCACCAATTGATTACGCTTCCGAAGTCTCAGTATCCCCAATAGATAAATAAAGTCCATCATCCAGATTATTGCTCTTATCACTGAGCAGTAGGTTACCCCCTTGAAGACTGCTTCACGTTTAAGAACTGGGTCGAGGGCCAATATCAACAACGCAGGTTTATGTTATCTAACAGCTGGAGGATAAACCCACCACAAAACCAGGAGCCAAAGAAGACATATACCATCAGGTTGGGACTAGCTCGACCATGAAAATGGAAGCGGACTTGTACCTGTCATATGATAACGCTCTCAAGAGAGGGAGGGGACGAGAATATGATTGACCTTCTTGGATGCTTCACAAATGAAGACGATGACAAGGAGATCTCAAAATTTCCACCAGCACTAATAGAGCTGGAAGATGGAATACATACCACGGCAGACAACCTAAGTAAAACCGACTTGGGAACGAAGGATGATCTGAGGCCGACGTTTGTCAGTGAGCTGCTGTTTGAAAAATAGGTAGCCATATTAAAAGATATGCTTATGCAGTATAAAGACTGCTTCGCTTGGAATTACTCCGAAATTTAGGGTTTAGATCCAGAAATAGAAGTACACAAGTTGGCCATATCGCCAGACATAAAACCAGTCAAATAGGCGCTAAAAAGGATGCGACTTGAACTTGAGATGCGTATCAACGTCGAAGTCAAGAAATTAATCGACTCTGGCTTCATCCAAGAAGTTCAATACCCCGACCGGATCACTAACATCGTTTCGGTGATGAAGAAAAATGGGATAGTTCACATTTGCATGGACTTTCGGGATCTCAATAAGGTAGGCCCGAAGGATGACTTCCCAGTGCCCATTACCGAGCCGATGATCGATAACATGTCCACCCATGAAGTCTTCTCCTTCATGGATGGATCTTCAGGATACAACCAAATAAAAATAGATCCTGAAGACCAGAAGCATACCGCCTTTCGGGCTACGTTGGGCGTATTCTTCTACAAGGTGATGTCCTTCGGTTTGAAGAACGCCAAAGCTACGTACCAGAGGGCCATGACAACGATATTCGATGAACTCATACACAGGATTGTTGAATGTTATATCGACGACCTTGTGGTCAAAAGCAAATCTCATGAGGAACACTGGGATCATCTAAAGGTTTTGTTCGAGCGTATTCAGAAATATAATCTGAAGAAGGACCTTCTAAAGTACGCGTTTGAGTCTCCTCAGGCAAATTCATAGGCTTCATCATCCGTCACCGAGGTATCGAAATTGATCCTTCAAAAATCAAGACGATTGTGGAAATGCCCTCACCAAGAATCCTCAAACAACTGCTATCTCTTTAAGAAAAGCTCGCGTATATCCGGCAGTTTATAGCCAACCTCTTCGAAAAATGTCGTCCTTATAGCCATCTGATGAAGAAGGGGATCCCGTTCGTTTGGGACCAGAAATGCCAAAATGCAATTGACGAAATCAAACAATACCTACAAAATCCGCCTGTATTGGCCGCTCCAGTTAAGAGAAAACCCCTTATCCTATATACAACGGCCCTTGAAGGTTCTCTAGGCACCCTGTGGGCACAAGAGAACAATCAAGCAAAAGGAGAGAGCTCTGTACTATCTAAGTCGAGTTCTCCTGGGGGCGGAAAGCTACAACCCCCTATCAAAAAGCACTGCCTGGCGCTGATCTTCGCAATAACGAAGCTTAGACACTATGCCTTGGCGCATGAAGTCCATCTCATATTAAAGATGGATCCTCTTAAATATCTGATGTCAAAAGCTATACCGACGGGAAGTCTTGCCAAATGGGCCCTACTGTTGATGAAATTCTCGGTAACATATCGGTCCCTCAAAGCGATGAAAGGAGAAGCCATCGCCGAATTCCTTACGGAACATCCGATACCAGCCGATTCTCCCCTAAACTGTGAGCTGCCGGATGAACACGCGTTCGACGCAGTCAAAGAGGAGAAAGAATACAATGAGTCTTGGTGGGAACTCTATTTCGATGGAGCATCTTCCATGAAGCGGCGAAAGAGGAACACTCCTATAATCAAAGCCGGGATGGTGTAGGGGTTCCTCAGCATCCTACTGGGTTTTCACACCATATACAATACTAATTTGAAAAATTTCAAGAATGCTAAAGAACCCTTAACTAGGATCTAACTTGAGTAATTAGACAAAATTAACATGTAACCAAACAATACAACAAGGTGAATGAGGAATACAACCTTTGTAGACCGGTCATTCACTTCTAAAGCTCCGTGTAGTAGTCCCTTCGCTCCAAGTAATGAACACCCGAACTCTAGTAAGGATTCATGTGAAAAAATGAACAAGCTTGCTCGAAGTCTTCATGGCCGAAGTTGTTCTACGTCGAGGAGACTCAAGCTCATGCTACCTCTTCACTAAATTAGGATTTAGTGAAGAAAACACCCTAAACTAAATGGCTAATAGTAGAGGATGATGAAGTAGGAAATTGTCTCACTTTAGATTTGTTTTTCTCATAATATTTTTGTTGGGTTACGGCAGTGCCCCGGCCATCAATCTGAGGCCAAATGCGGAACAAAAATTTTATAACTTGGCGCTATTGCAACCAATCACGCGGATCATACCATTAATCGTTAACTAGCAATCTAAAAAGAAAGTTCAGAGATTATACCGATCGATCCGTGTCCTTCGGTCTTCAATCCCCTCCCATAGCTTGTTGCGGCTGCCCCGATGAAATCCGCTCTCCAGTCTCGTCGTCAAAGTGGCACCACGTCAACGAATCTTTATACGGGCTCCCGCCTCAAAACCGAGGAAACTCGCACATGAAGTTTGCTAGCCGACATGTTCAAGATTGAAGTAGAGAGAGTGTAGAATATTTTGTCTCAAGGCACCCAAGAAATTGGGTGAAGGTGAATTGGAGTTGCCAAGTGAGATAAGCATGTGAGCATAGGATTTTTACTTAAGGGAAAAATGAGCTTGCACACCAAAAATTGAAGGGCTCGGCCACACTCAAGAAAGCTCTCTGTGGAATGCAATAGTCATTAAGTGGTCAAGAAGTCTCCATACAAAAATTAACCCATGTATATCAAAACACCACGGCAGCATGGGAGCCCCAGGCACCACGGAAAGGCCCCTGCCAAGAAGTCTCCTTTACTCAAAAACAAAATGCAATTAATGCATATAACACCTCACACTAAAACCCATGCCTCCCATGCCTATTTAATGCACCAGCTATTGGAGATAGCGCCCTCAGAGTCAATTATTGGATCACAGGCATGTGATTGAAATGATTGAGGGATGACCTATTCCGGTAGGACAGTCTTACTCAAAATGATAGTATGCTATCTGGTTTATCTTTATTATCATGTACTGCTTTAGGTGACCTTACAGGTCGCTATTACACATTGATAGAGCCCCTAGGATTCTTGCTTGACTGCCAGCAGTATGAGGGCGATCATATACGTGAGAGCTGGTGGTCTCTAAGCACATCCTTAAAAAGTCCCTAGTCGTGGGTTTCGAGACAGGGCATCGATACTCCAGAGTGGACTAGTGTATACAGTCGAGACCCCGACGAGGGACGGTGGCCGGTCTCACAAGCCACTGGTGTCAGTTGGTTCACCTAAGATGTATACAGGTGCTCATTGGGTTATGAGTACACCGGACAGGACACGCCGGGAACATGCTAGTTGGTCTTATACCTGACGTCAGATAGCAGTTCCCTGGTGACATGTGTACAGGTTAGTTCATCGACCTGAGATCGTCATTTGTCTCGTTTGAGTTCCCACTATACTATGATTACTACCCAACCAAGCTCAAAGGAGACGTGCAAACAGGTTTTAGTTAGGTACAGTCCCGAGCCACATGGAGGCAGTGAGCGGATCTGCAGGGGTTCGTCTCTCCCGGTATTGGGGGTGAAGTCGCGCTGTGTCTAGGATGGCCCTTACACGAAGCCCTTGGCCAAGGCAGGAGATTTACTGGTAGGTATTCCAGTAGTATCTCAGGGTGTTCTAGGCTACACTCCGACACGACTTGTACCGCTTTTAGGGGTCTGACTTTTACCAACCCCCTAGGCCTGCCATGCGATGCTCATAGACGAACGGACCGGCCTGTATGGATATTGTCACTGACAGGCTCAGTAGGGTGTCAGGATGAGTTCGCTCACAGACGTCCCTTTTGGTCAATAGCTGGTAGCCCGTCACGTATGGCTAATACCTCTGACGTGCTAGTGGTTAAATCCACAGCCAAAGTATTGACGAGTCTTTAGAGTCCCCGACAGACAGTTGCTCAAGTTTCGGGCGAAACGCTGTAGAGGCCGTATGGAGATATGGCAAGGTTCGATCAGATACCTACGGTATTGCACGGATCATGATCGGAAGGATAATACTAGCGGGCTTTGGTTTAAGCCGGATCCTAGTATTGTACAGTGTAGATTTGTCTCATTGCATTTGTATTCGGTCGGAATACAAATGCGGGTATGTATATACAGTAGCGGGGTTTTTCTGTAATTTATTACGGGATCAGTTTTTTGGAGTTGCCACTTTGCTTTCCGTTTCGGCCATTTACCTTTGTTTCTTTCCATGGCCGAAAAATGGTGGAGGAGGGCTTATTTGCAAATGTGCAAATAAGCTTTGTGGAGGGTGTTATTTGCATGTTATTGTATCATGATGGTTCCACAATCACATTGACTTGTTGCTTCATGATGGTTGTACATGATGGTTGAGTGTGACTTGGTTTTGTGATCATGATTCTTCATGATAACCTTCTCTCTCCCTCTCTCTCTCTCTCTCTCTCTCTTGTATTATATGGCTCACTCTTTTTTTCATTCATACTCTCTCCACTCTTTCATTTTCCTCATGAGCCATGGCCGGCGAAGTGGGAGAGGGCTGCCCAATTTTTTGTGGGAGATTTTTGGTTCTCTTGTGCTTGCAAAAATCCCAAACTTCATCTCCAAAAATGCTATCATCTCAATCCTCCACTAATGGCAACTTCCACAACCCCAAAGAGACATAGAGTTCTACAGTTAACCTACAGCATCCTTGGGCACGTCGACTCGCCAACTTCATGCCCGAGTTGCCTCGGTCCAGAGGTGGGAGCCCGTAAAAGAAGCCGGCGACGTGGTGCCCTTCCGGAGAGGAGGTGAAGACCGGAGATTCCGCGAGGAGATCGGGACGTTTCATACGAAAAGACCGATTGACACGGATCGCTCGGTATATCTCTCTACCCGTTCTTTAGTTAGCTAGAATTAGATTAATGGCCCGATCCGGGATTTTTGTGCGCGGTGGTGCCGGTTCAAAAGTGTAAAGTAAATTATCGTTTCCGCATTTTGGCCTCAGATTGACGGTCGGGGCGCCGTCATGCACTTACACCAGCAGCCCCATTCCCTTCTAGAAAACCCACACAATGCCAAGGCAAATAGGCAGCCCCAGGTTTTCGAAATCCTGGAAAGGAAATAGGTCAAATATAAATCCTGGCAAGGAAATGGGAGAAATTGAACATAGATTAGGATGTTTAGGTCAGAAAAAGAAATAGGTAACTCCAAAAGTAATCCCGTAATGAATTACGAGATTATCCCTGAACTGTATATACATACGTGCATCCGTATTCTGACCGAATACGAATGCAACGGGACAAAAAATATTCCAACACATTATAATACTAGGATCCGGCTTAAACCAAAGCCTACCAGTATTATCCGTCCGAACCATGACACGTGCACAAGTGCACGTGCATGTTCGAACCCTGCCATAATACCATACGGCCTCTACAAAGTTTCTCCCGAACTTGGAAAACTATCTGTGGGGGACTCTAATGACTCATCAATACACTGGCAGTAGGTTTAACCACAAGCACGTCAGTGGTACTAACTGTACGTAACGGTTGCCTATGTATTGAACGAAAAGGAAGCTGACGAGCGAACTCATCCTGAAACCCTACTGAGCCTGACATTGACAATATCCGTACAGTCTGTTATGTTCGTCTAAGAGTATCGCATATCGAGTCTAGAAGGGTGGATAAAGTCAGACCCCTAATAACGTGATAATTCGTGTCGGTATGAAGCCCTGTTAGTTATATGTATGCCCTAGAGGCCATTACTATACATAGGATGTATATTGTAGTGGATGCTGGGACATATATAGGGAGGACTTTCTTGCTCGACATGATAGTATGCTATCTGGTTGCTCTTTATCTTAACGTGTATACTGATTGTCTCTTTTTTACATGTTGGTAAAGCCCTTAGGATGTGTACTTGACTACCTGGACTATGATGCGGATCATACTAGTGGGGACATAGTAGTCCAAAAGTACATCCTTCAAGGTCCCTAGCCATGGCTGTATCGAGATGGGGCATCGATATACCAGAGTAGACTAGCGTATACCTTCTCGACCCATACAGATGGGCGATGGATGATCCCATATCCATTGGTGTTTGACATCAGAGATGATATATGGGTGCTCAGTGGAGACTGGGTACACTGGACGGACTCGCCGAGAACTCCTAGAAGGTATTATACCTTACGTCCGATGGCAGTTCTCCGGTGACACTAGTACAGGTTAGTCTGTAGACCCGAGATCGTCATAGAGTCTTGTGTGATTCCCACTGTACTTTGATTTCCACCTTAACACGTCCAAGAGGGCGTGCAAAGCAGTGGTTTTTGGGTACAGTCCCAAATCACATGGAGGCAATGAGCGATAGAAGGGGATTCGTCTCTCCCGGTATAGGGAGTTGATGTTGCGCATTGTTCGATTGGCTATAACCGAAAATCCCTTGCCAGGGTTGCTGAGATTTACTGGTAAGTGTTACCAGTAGTTTCTCGAACTGTTATAGACCTCATATCGACACGAATTATCGAGCTACTGGGGTCTGACGTTTACCACCCCTAGGCGAGATATGCGACATATCAGACGAACAGACCGGACTGTACGGTAAGTGTTACTGGTTTGATTCACAGGAGTGTGAGAGGGCTTGCTCGTTGATCTTCTGATCGCTCAGTACCCGGGTGGCCGTTACGTTTAGCAGACCGCTTGCGGCTTGTGGGTGTTTGATATAATCATCACCTGCTGCCGGAGTATTGACAGGTATTTAGAGTCCTACACAGAGGTTTCCTGGCTCAAGCGAAACGAAATAGGAGCGCATATGAGATATGTGCGGGACCGAGAATAATACCAGTATGTGATACTGTATTCGATTCTCGCGATTTGTGACATTGATCGGTTATATGCGATATAGCTGGGTTATCGGATCAAGTGTTGATTTGATAAGTTGTTACTATTGATATTAGTCGGTTATATGCGATATGACCGGATCGTTAAATCAAGTATTGATTTAATGATTTAATGTATAATTATATATTTGATATATTACTTTACATTAACTAGTATTGGTTCACTTAAGATTATTTTCTCACTAGTTTGTGCTCATTGTATATATGATATATTTTTGTGCACTTGTTTTTATCATGTTTGATGATACATGCAAAGTTGGGTGTGTGTTTACTTTAAACTATGATTAGGTTAATGTTTAAGGGTTTGATTTGTTTTATTTATTTTCTTTATTCATTTTGGCAAGAATAAAGTGGAGTCTTGGTTTGTTTTATCCATGAAGCTTCATGAAGCTTTGAAAGTCTTTGCCATTTTGTCTTTTGCCTTAACCTAACCATTAAACCTAAACCCTAGTTTATTCTCTACACAAGTTAACTCACCCATGGTTGCTAAATGATAAGTTTCACTTGAATTATTTTTAAAAAGAATTCTTTTTCTTTCTTCTTCTTCATCTTCTTCAAGAGGTGAAGAAAGCTTACTAGAAAATTATCAAGTGTTGAAATCAAGTGAGAAATCCAAATCCAAAGTGAACCCACTTCCTATTTCTTCATCCTCTACCACTTGCCATGTAGTAGAGTGTGCTATCTTCACAAGTTTTATGACCAAGTGAAGATGGAGTTTGAGTTAGAGCTTCCTCGACGTAGATCATCTTCGGTATCGAAGTCAACGACCTAGCCCGCTCATTTCTCCGACGAAACCATCGCTAGAGTCCGGGATTCCGGTGATCACAGCGAAGGGACGTCGTCACGGAGCTTTGGAGGTGGAGGACCAGATCTACAAAGGTTGTATTTCCATTCACTTATTAGTTAAGTTGTTAACTAGTTGTAGTTTCGTCTTTACCTCTAGTTAACGATCTAGTTTCGGGTTTCTTGGCACATAAATTTTTTGAATTTGGTATGGTTGATGCCTTGTGGAACCTCTTGAGTGTGCCAAGTAACCCTACAGTGGTATCAGAGCCTAGCTAGAGCTTTAGGAAAAGTGTAGACGAAGTTAGAGATCCGATGGAACCCCGAAACCCCGATCAAAACCCTTCTCTGTACATTTTTCCAAACTGTGGATTTTTGTGAATTAAAAATGCTCAAAAAATTAAGCAGGAAAATCTAAGAATTGTTGTGAAGTACGGACCCCTAACTCAAAAATTTGACCGCGGAACCGCGGCCAAACCAAGGGTTTGGCGGCGGTTCCGCGGCCAAAATTGTGAATTAGTCCCTCAAACTTCACTTATTTATTCTTAGGTCCTTTCTTGACATTTTTTTCTGGGAATTTTTTAATTCCACTCAAGTGTTGAGTTTTCTAGGATTTTATTGGGGACTCGTTAATTCGATCAGATAATTTAACTTCGTTTATGTTTTTCCGGATATTTTAGAAACTGTTAAAAAGTTCGACCGGATATAAATACCCATTTTTTCCCCTGCTGGGAAATTTTCAAGTGTTGGATTTTTTCGTGGTTTAAGAACGTTCTAAGTAGTGCAAGTAATGCGATGGACCCTCTAGAAGACAAAAAACCTTAACTCGATTATGTGACCGTCTTGAACTGCCCTTTGAACCTTAGGGTTTCGGGCAGTACGGCGTACCACATGTCAGGCGTTGGCTTGAGCCTTCTACGGCTGGACCGTTGGCACTGTGGTATGAAATGGATGTTTCTTAAACTTATTTCATGTGTTGAGTTGTTTCGGGAAAATTTGGGTGTTTGATTGTTCGATCAGAAAGTTTAACATTTTCTATTTTATCTGGAATGTGATACAATATTTGGAATCCACATGTAGTTATGAGATAACTGATTTGGATGTTATAAACATAGCAGTTTAGCCTCACTTGATCGGTTGCCACGGAATTTTGATGTGATCAAAAGTCCGTCGCAATCACGTAGCGTACGCGGATACTCGCCGGGTAAACTTAATAGACAGCCATGCCCCATAGCCCCGACCAAGTGACTTTAGGAGAACCCCGTCGCCGAAAGCATCTGTTCGGGTGCTCGCGGCAGCGGTGTTCCGCCTTGGTGCACTTCGTCGACGGCATCGGGGGTGCGGCCGCCTACTAAAGTTTGCGACGAGCATTCGATCAAAATGTCGGGAATCTTGTTGAATTGCACGACTTGATATTGAAAAATGTTTTCGTTAATGAGACTAAAATGCGGGGTTTATAATTGTTAGGCATGTGATGTCTAAGGAATTCAGATGGTTAGGCATACGATGTCTAAGGAGGTTGCAGATTCCAACTTTTGTAGTTTTACACTTTCTTTTCTGTGACCGTAAGTGTAATATGTGATATCGCCGGTTTCGTTGCTATATGTTAGCGACAATTGGGATACGCATGTTTACTTACGTTGATGACATGTGATGTTATGTGTTGCTGGATATGTTATATTGGATCGTCGTGTTTGAATAGCCGGGGTTTTTTTATGTGAGATGAGTGTTTTTCATTTTCATTCATGTAAAAAAATCTTGTATGTAATATTCTTTTATTGATGCACTTCCAGGTTGCGGAAGATGTCACCTTTTGTATATTATTTTCTTTTCCGCACTAGGATAGACCCAAAGAGGAGGGCACAAGTAACCGGGTTCTGGAGTCCAGTGGGAGACCAACTCGAGGAGTCGAGTCTGGGTCTCCTAACTCTAGAATTCATAGGGTTGCTTGCCGCTCTCGTAGGGGTCTAGGGGTGTAGGTTTGGCTATTCATCGCGACCGTGGAATCCATGTTTTATACTGGCTCGTATTGAAAACACGGACGTCCTAGTATATCCAATGTTTCATATGTTTCTTCTGCTGCGATATCTGTGATGTGATCATGTGATATTCTGTGATAGATACAGTATACAGTATATATGATATATTATATAAACGTTACTTATGTTTTACACCCGCGTTAGCCCTGCCCCGCTCTGCCGTTAGTTACCTAACCTAACGGTGCACGAGGGGACATCGAGGCTAATGCGGATGGCATAAGTGTACGTCGTATTTATCTGTGATGTTTAGGTAACATAAATGATGGGACTTCATTAATATGATTAATGAAAGAAAAGAAACCTAAAAGATGTCGTGGAATCGAATTTTCAAAAACAGGTAGCTACAGTTCTTGCTTTGTATCGTGGTGTTCCTTATAGAACATCCTGCACCTTATTCGATAAGGAAAGGGCCGAGATCCCTTCACCGGGAGTGATCCCTTTAGCAATAACTGGCAGATGCTACAACCCTCGGTTTGTCTTTTGATTGCTTCTATAGTTTTTGCTTTGCACAGCGGTATATATGATATATTCAGCACCATATTCGATGAGGAAATGGCCGACGATCCCTTCACTGGGAGTGACCCCTTTAGCAAAACTCAAAAAGCCTAAAAAACACTCCATTTTAAAATCATTTGATTCTACAACGATATCAAGTTCATTACGCAATAGGTTTTCAGATAAACCTGTCGTAGCCCTCCGTTATTTCAGATAAGTAGTAGTTAGTATTCGTGCTACGTTTGTTGGCCTGCGTCAAGGCGTAGTGTGCGCTAGCTAACTAGTATTTATCTGCTTATGCATATGATGCATATTGGATTAGGGTAGTCGTGCGACTTTGTTGGCCTGCGTCAAGGGTCGTGTGGGTGGGTTTAATTCAATCAGGAAATGACGGGTAGAACTTGACTAGCGCACTATGGTTTGTTGGCTTGCGTCAAGGTCATAGGATGCTAGGGGAAAAATTATCATGAATTTCAAGTGTTGAAATTTGCAATGAGATTGCATACCTTCTATGAGATAGTTGGATCCCGATACCCGCTGCGAGTAATTGTTACTCTTGGGAGAGTTTTACACATTACAATTAGCCGATCGAGTAGGTGTCTAGAAAGGTGTCAACGGGATTACGCCTCTGGGAAAACGAGGTTTACTTTAATTAGGTCCGTGTGAAAGCACGGGGAACCTCCCTCAAAGTACCGACACTGGCCTGGCTGAAAGATTGGCGAACTTGTAGCGTGTAATTAATCCCGGCTAGCCTTTCCTTTTAGGGTTTGAGGGAGGATTTGATAAAAAACCAGTGGGAGCCATCTGATTAGATAAAATAATAACCAATCTGATCTTGCAAGAGCATACGCTGAGTGTTTTCTTCTCTCTCTCTCCAGGTAGCGACCATATCACGCCTTAATCAAGATAATAATACGAATATTTGACCGAACCCGCTTGTTATACTGAGCTGGGGAACGTTGGTCCCGCTCCAACTTATAATTGTTATAAGACAGAGGAGGAAATTGGGGATTACCAGAATTCCCGTGCCGCCCAAACGAAGAAAGTGCATGCTGATGCATCTTCTTCGGGTGTGTTCATTATAAAGAACTGTTTCTCAGTATCCTTTACGTCCTGAGTATGTGATACCGGATCAGGATCCCGCATATGTAATCTGTTACATGGGCTACAGATAGGTAAAGAACTGAGAACGGGTGATAAGTTTCATGAGACAGAAAACGGCGCAAGTGTTGCAGCCAAGTCTGTTGGTCACTGTCACCCTGTATGAACAGTACATTGATTCTGAACGAATGTTATTAGATACCGAACCTGATATACAAAATCATATCAGTCTCTTTATTAGTAAAGAAATGATAAAATTTTGTATTGTTGGATAATGTTTTGAACATTTCCTATATCAAAAGTTGATCGGTTCAGGCACGTTATCTAAAAGCATTGATGTTCTAAATCAAACTACAGTTCTTAGTATACGGAACACACACAAGAGGAAGAGTTCAGAAATGAACGGATCCTTCTTGAGGTATTGTAGACTAGGTCATATCAATGCGACCCGACTAGCTAAGTTGCACATAGATGCATATTTAAATCTGTTTGAATTTACATCTTGTGAAAACTTGCCGGTCATGTCACAAAGATAAGATGACCATAGCTCTGTTTATTGGAAGGAGAGAAAGAGTTAGTAAACTCTTGGGACTGATACATGATGATGTATGTAAGGTCCCCTGTCTACACATGCCAAGACCAGTTCTTTGTACTTCATTACATTCTCTGATGATCTCTTTAGATTCAGACATATGTTCCTGTTGAAACACAAGTCCGAACCTTTTGAGATATTCACAGAATATAAGTTAGAAGTAGAAAACCAAAAACGGGTATAAGTATTATGTCCTTTGATGTGATCAAGGAGGAGAATACTTGAGCACGGGATTCCTGGACTATTCTAAGAATGAGATTCTCTCTCAGCATTATTCCTCCGTTTACACCACAGCACCTCGGTGTATGGGGGCGGAGCAATAGCACCCTATGTGATATGGTGTGCTCTATGATGAGTACTACTGAGTTTCCTATTTCCTTTTAGGGAGTTATGCACTTAAGAAGCTGCATACCTATTGAATAGGGTTCAAATCAAATCAGTTGCCTACCACTTCATATGAGATATGGAAAGGGAAGAGCCCATATCTTAAGTTTGTTAAGATTTGGGGTTGTCTGGCATATGTCTAAAAGCATAATCCGGATAAGCTCGAGGCAAAGTCAGTTCTGTAGAAGTTTGTAGGATATCCCAAGCATTCGCAAAGGAATATCTTCTACCTAACCGAGAAACAAAAATGTTTTGTTTCTCAGCATGCCACCTTTGTGAAAGGGAATTTCTTATGAAGAAATTTGTAGACATGAGGTAGAACTGGAAAGGTTCCAGCTATACAAACTGCAGCTGATGATTTGGTAGAACCGAAGGATTCAATAGTTTCCAACGAACCTCAGCCTCTCCGCCGATCTAGTAGGGTTCCTCACCCACCTGAGAGATACTTCTGTTTCTCTATGACAGTGGGAGAGAGGATTACATCATGAGATGATGACCCAACTAGTTTCGAGCTGGCCATCAGGAGTGGGAATCTGTAAGAATGACTAGATGCTTATCGATCTGAGATGGAATCCTTATACACCAACAAAGTATGGACTTTGGTTGCTTGATCTGAAGGGTTAAATCCCCGTCAGGAACAAGTATATCTTGAGAAGATTACTTGGTGTACATGGAAAAGTTGAGACTTTCAAAGCTAGACTTGTTAAAAGTTTGCATCATTGACCAGGTATGGATTATGATGAAACCTTTTCTAAGTAGCTATGCTTAAGTCCATCCAGATCCTACTTGCCATGGCTACATACCATGACTACGATATCTGGCGGTTGGGTGCCATGACTGCTTTTCTAAGTGATGTTTTAGAAGAGTGCGTCTATAAGTACACACCACAGGGCCTCGTAGAAAGTGGGAGCAGCGGAAATGCGAGCAAGATGTTTTATGTGATAAAACAGGCATCGCGAAGTTGGAACGTCTGTTTTGATGTGTTAGTCAAAGAGTTTGACATCATCAAAATGCTAAATGAACCTTGTATAAACAAAAGGGTAGTAGGGAGTATGGTGGTGATTCTCGTAGAGTACGTGGATGACATACTCTTGATAAGAAAGGAGTTTCCTATGCTACGCTCGGTCAATCTCCGCTTAGCACAATGATTCTCCATATAGGATCAAAGTGATACCTCCTAAATCCTGGGTTTTGGATCTATGAGATAGATCTAATTGGATGTTAGGATACTCACTAGTTGTAGTGAGATGGTATCAGTTGATGCTGGGGAGAATCACTGGAAAGGTTCCAGGGTGATAAGGACGACTGAAAGTCGGTCAGAGGCATTGTCTTTACCCTCAGTAAAGGGACGGTATGTTGGAAGAGTTATAAGCTAGATACCGTGGCAAACTAGACGATAAAGGCTGGATACATCACTACTTAAGATGCTATCAAAGAGGCAGTCTGGATGTATATTTGTTCATGAGAAGAACTTAGTTCCTCCCATTGTGTGACAATGGAGTTAGGGCTTATGCAAGAGGAACGTCCGTCCCATCAGTGACCCAGACATATTCTAAGGCAGTATCACCTGATCATGGAGATGGTTGATCTCCAAGGAGATCGAGATTAGGAGAGTAGACTCAGAGGACAACACAGTGGATCCACTCACAAAGGCCTTTTCCCAGAGAGAGACTTATAAGGGATGGTTGAGTATGAGATACTACAACCACTGCTATAGATGGCTCTAGTCTAAGTGGGAGATTGTTAGTTATATGTATGGCCTAGAGGCCATTACTATACATAGGGTGTATATTGTAGTGCATACTGGGACATATATAGGGAGGACTTTCTTGCTCGACATGATAGTATGCTATCCGGTTGCTCTTTATCTTAACGTGTATACTGATTGTCTCTCTTTTACATGTTGGTAAAGCCCTTAGGATGTGTACTTGACAACCTGGACTATGATGCGGATCATACTAGTGGGGACATGGTAGTCCAAAAGTACATCCTTCAAGGTCCCTAGTCGTGGGTGTATCGAGACGGGGCATCGATATACCAGAGTAGACTAGCGTATACCATCTCGACCCATACAGATGGGCGATGGATGATCCCATATCTATTGGTGTTTGACATCAGAGATGATATATGGGTGCTCAGTGGAGACTGGGTACACTGGACGGACTCGCCGAGAACTCCCAAATGGTATTATACCTTACGTCAGATGGCAGTTCTCTGGTGACACTGGTACAGGTTAGTCCGTAGAACCGAGATCGTCATAGAATCTTGTGTGATTCCCACTGTACTTTGATTTCCAGCTTACCATGTCCAAGAGGGCATGCAAAACGGTGGTTTTTGGGTACAGTCCCGAATCTCATGGAGGCAATGAGCGATAGGAGGGATTCGTCTCTCCCGGTATAGGGAGTTGATGTTGCGCTGTGTTCGATTGGCTATAACCGGAAAGCCCTGGCCAGGGTTGCTGAGATTTACTGGTAAGTGTTACCAGTAGTTTCCTGAACTGTTATAGACCTCATGTCGACACGACTTATCGAGCTACTGGGGTCTGACGTTTACCACCCCTAGGCGAGATATGCGACATATCAGACGAACAGACCGGACTGTACGGTAAGTGTTACTGGTTGGATTCACAGGAGTGTGAGCGGGCTTGCTCGTTGATCTTCTGATCGCTCAGTACCCGGGTGGCCGTTACGTTTAGCAGACCGCTTGCGGCTTGTGCGTGTTTGATATGATCATCACCTGCTGCCGGAGTATTGACGAGTCTTTAGAGTCCTACACAGAGGTTTCCTGGCTCAAGCGAAATGAAATAGGAGCGCATATGAGATATGTGCGGGACCGAGAATAATACCAGTATGTGATACTGTATTCGATTCTCCCGATTTGTGACATTGATCGGTTATATGCGATATAGCCGGGTTATTGGATCAAGTGTTGATTCGATAAGTTGTTACTATTGATATTAGTCGGTTATATGCGATATGACCGGATCGTTAAATCAAGTATTGATTTAATGATTTAATGTATAATTATATATTTGATATATTACTTTACATTAACTAGTATTGGTTCACTTAAGATTATTTTCTCACTAGTTTGTGCACATTGTATATATGATATATTTTTGTGCACTTGTTTGTATCATGTTTGATGATACATGCAAACTTGGGTGTGTGTTTACTTTAAACTATGATTAGGTTAATGGTTAAGGGTTTGATTTGTTTTATTTATTTTCTTTATTCATTTTGGCATGAATAAAGTGGAGGCATGGTTTGTTTTATCCATGAAGCTTCATGAAGCTTTGAAAGTCTTTGCCATTTTGTCTTTTGCCTTAACCTAACCATTAAACCTAAACCCTAGTTTATTCTCTACACAAGTTAACTCACCCATGGTTGCTAAATGATAAGATTAACTTGAATTATTTTTAAAAAGAATTCTTTTTCTTTCTTCTTCTTCATCTTCTTCATGAGGTGAAGAAAGCTTACTAGAGAATTATCAAGTGTTGAAATCAAGTAAGAAATCCAAATCCAAAGTGAACCCACTTCCTATTTCTTCATCCTCTACCACTTGCCATGTTGTAGAGTGTGTTATCTTCACAAGTTTTATGACCAAGTGAAAATGGAGCTTGAGTTAGAGTTGCCTCGACGTAGATCATCTTCGGTATCGAAGTCAACGACCTAGCCCGCTCATTTCTCCGACGAAACCATTACTAGAGTCCGGGATTCCGGTGATCGCAGCGAAGGGACGTCGTCACGGAGCTTTGGAGGTGGAGGACCGGATCTACAAAGGTTGTATTTCCATTCACTTATTAGTTAAGTTGTTAACTAGTTGTAGTTTCGCCTTTACCTCTAGTTAACGATCTAGTTTAGGGTTTCTCGGCACATGAATTTTTTGAATTTGGCATGGTTGATGCCTTGTGGAACCTCTTGAGTGTGCCTAGTAACCCTACAAGCCCATCACCACATGAGAAACTACCGATCCTAGATCGGTAATTCTTGACTACCTTGGCCAGTTTTTTTGTGATCGCCACCCGTGCACTGTGCGGCATCAACCCCCAATACCGGGAGAGACGAATCCTCGACGGTCCGCTCACTGCCTCCATGTGGCTCGGGACTGTACCTAACTAAAACCTGTTTGCACGACTCCTTTGAACCTGGTAGGGTAGTAATCAAAGCAAACTGGGAACTCACACGAGGCAAATGACGATATCAGGTCGACAGACTAACCTGTACACATGTCACCTGGGAACTGGTATCTGACAATTGGTATAATACCAAGTAGCAGGTTCCCGGCGAGTCCTGTCCGGTGTACTCATAACTGAATGAGCACCTATATACATCTTAGGTGAACTAACTGACACTAGTGGCTTATGAGACCGGCCACCGCCCCTCGTCGGGATCTCGAACTGTATACACTAGTCTACTCTGGAGTATCGATGCCCAGTCTCGAAACTCCTACGACTAGGAAACATTAAGGGTGTGCTTATAGACCCTAGCTCCCACGTATATGATCGCCATCATACTGTTGGCAGTCAAGCAAGAATCCTATGGGCACTATCAACATGTACATGATGATAAAGACAAACCAGATTGCATACTATCATCTCGAGTAAGACTGTCCTACCGATATAGGTCCTCCCTCAATCATTGCAATCACGTACCCGCGATCCAATAATTGACTTCTAGGGCACTATATCCAACAATCTCCCACTTGCACTTAAGGCTAATTATTGCGATGCCGCATACTCACAGCCCGTGTGATACCGAACATCCAACTCCTCTACTAATCAGTTTCATAAAGCTGGTTTGTAAAACTATTGCGTTAGATAAATAGCCTCAGTGAGTGGATCCACCCTGATGTTTTTTCTGTCTCTCTTTATCTCAAGTTCGAGGAGAAAGCTATCTCCCGAATTGAGCAATACTTGTCTTAGAATATGTCTAGATATCTGATGGGACCTAGTTCATAAATGAACTCCAAATCCAAACTTCTTAGACTGTATCGTCAACTGAATTTAATCAGTATCCTATGCCATACTTCCTTCAGTATCCATTTGGATCACTTGTCCAAACTATTGCCCCTCATCAGAGGGAAAACTATAACTCTGACAGTCACTCTGTCATCCAGGTCACCTTAGAAGCCAGGAATGATAACCGTTTCCCGAAGGATACTGCCGTTATCAAATCCCTAGAATATCCACTTATGTTCTAAAACTGCTTCCGAACGTTTCTCTAGGATTGGATTAATATATATAAACTTATTGAATCTCGTGCAAAAACAACATCTGGTGTGGTACTTGCATCTCATGATTGACTCAATTGCCTGAGCAAGTGATATGTCAATCATGCACATCCCTCTCCCTTTTAGTCTGTAAGACACCTTCAGAGAGGGTGACACCTTCACCTGCATGTACACCACCATGCCAGGAGCCGTCCATTCTAAAATAATTTTAGAATATTGTCTAAGTACCCAGATTGAGAAACTTCCCAAATCTAGATCTAAAACCATAGATCCAGTAACCAGAATGCCTTATATAATATCCAAATCCTATGTGGAGAAACTATTATGTGACAACCACAGTATAACCGATCGTAGTATAGGAATATTAATTCCTATAAGTGTATGTCATCCAAATACCAGGACATCACACCCTACTGCCTTCTTAACAAATCCATCTCTTATTCTGATGAAGTCAAAAAACTATGACTGTCACATCAAAAATAGATGATCTATCTCCGCTATATCTGCTTTGGTCTATAAATAGACACAAGCTACTTGTCCACTATGCTTCCGCTGCTCCCACTGACCACAACAACCCTCCGGCAGAGTCATATACACGTACACTTCTAAAGCTAGTTTAGAACGACGCTATACTCATCCTCCTGCCGGATCTCATAGTCTGGAACAGCAGTAGTGTCAAGTCTGGTTAAACAAGAACCTCCCTGTCACCGTCCTTGAGGCTACCGGAGTACCTCTCGGGTGCCTGAGGTTACCCACCATATCTGCGGAGTGGCTAATGGAATGTCAAACCTGATTGAATCTTTAGGTCCTATTAAATTTTCAGTAATCGTTTGCGGCTCTGGAATCACTTCCAGTTCTACCATACTCCCACTAATGTTTTCTGAAAAAATCCATTTTACTAAAACTATGGCGAGTCAAGAACAATATTACTATTGATCTTCCAGATGGTAGAAAGTTAACCCTCGTCAAAGGCCGGGATAACCCACAAACAGCTATTACTGAAACGTACCTTGAGTTTATCCGGATTCTGGTTTTAAGCATCAGCAAGACGGCTCCCTATAACTTAACATCGTTAAGATATAAATTGATTCTATATATATCTAATATAGAACAAAAGCACAAATTTAGTTGGAACCAGATTCAAATCATGCAGCTATCCCCAGTGCATGTCAACTAACTGGAGAGAGGCCGATCAGCATTACTCAACTTAGGAGTGCGTCCAATTATGAGTAACCTGAAAGAGAAACAAGTTTCTCAAAACCATTACTATCAATTGGATACCTCATACAAGTATCTACATCTTCGATCACTTTAAAGAATCCTGATACTTGTGACACCTGGTTCTCTACTTTATTCTTGTACCTATAACTTCTCAAACTTGGACCTTGTATTTCTACGAAACACTTGTCCAAAACTTGAGAAGTCACAAGTAAACAAAATATAGTACGAGGACCAACCCCTTTGTCCTATTGGACACTGGACAACATACAATACTTTGTACAATTCCACTGAGTTGAATAACTCAAAACCTGTGCGTTGTAGGTTGAAAACCGTACCTAGGCGATTTCCTCAAATATCACCAATTACAACGAATTCCGATATAATGAGGATGATCACCTAATTCCCAGTAACTTACTTCCACTCATCATCTGTAAAACCATACAGATGTGAGAATCATACTTGGTAAGTACATACCCTGGAGTAAGGACCTAATTGGGAAATCAGTTTTCTATTAACAACGCATAGTGAAACTGAAACATGAAAATGTTTCGAAGGGGTATCCGGGTATTCGTAGTAATGCCTCTTCCATTATCAGATTCACGACTGTAACCGTATATTTCTTTGCCATCTTTCCAAATCCATTTATTTGTCTTTGGTCGTTACGTTCTGTACACCTTCGTTAGCTTAAATGGTTTTCTTCCTTCCCTACCGTTCGGCACTAGCCTATGGTTTGGAAGAAGACTATCCAATAAGCATAAAAGGTGTACTCTTGTAATCCTAGGAGTACTCGCAACTTGAGAGAAGGTAAAGATAAAAGACAACCGAATAAACCTTATTCCTCTTTCTCCTGAACCAGAATCCATCCTCGAAAAAGTTCCTTCGAGTTCGTATATAACCATACGATAGATTTATCCAATGGAAGTGGATGTTCGTAGTGATACAGGGTGTTCTGGAGAAATACAAAGGTGAAGTAGGAGTGGCGATGAAATACGTGGTTTGGTCGTGAATAATAACAGTCGCAATTTACTTTGCCCTCTTTCTAATCACTTTATTTTGTCTTTACTTATTACCTTCTGTATGCCCAACTTAGGCTAATTAGTTTTCTTCATTCCCTACCTTTCGGCACCTGCCTATGGTTTGGAAGAAGACTATCCAATAAGTGTAATAGGTGTACCGTCTCCTAATCTTAGGAGCCTTCACAACCTGAGAGAAGGTAAAAAGGAAAAGACAACTGAATAGTTCTATTCTATCTCTCCAGAACCAGAATCCATTCTCGAATCTGGAACAAGTTCCTTCGAGTTCGTATATAACCATACGATGGATTTATCCAATGGAAGTGGATGTTCATAGTAATACGGGGTGTTCTGGAGAAAATCAAAAGGTAAAAGAAGGAGTGGCAATGATGTATGCAACTCAGACAATCCAAAAGCTAGTGTTTTAAGAAAGCTCGGTTAACTTGGTCACTGAGTTATAGTCTAGGGTCGGGTCATGGACGCAGTCAATGAGAGAGAGAAAGGAAACACTTTGCGTGCACTCTAACCTGAATGTCTCCCACTGTATCCTCGAATTCTCCTCCAAATCTGAAAGAAGAATTAGTCGGAATCACCCGAGGAGTAAACCAACTCATCAGTGGGAATCAGGATCCAACTATCATCGCTGATAACTTGATGGAAGCCACTCAAGTTACCACACTCCAGAAGGTATGCGCATGCCTGAAAGTTACCTGTATGTTTGAAACTCCATTTATGATTTTTACCCCAAGGACCCAAGTGACCTTGACGGAGTTAACAAATCAAAGAGTCATAGTCAAGTTCAACCCGTCATTATCTTGATTGCATTAAACCCACCCATACGTTCCCTTGACGGAGTCAACAAGGCCGCATGACTGTCCTAACCAATCGCATATCCATGCAACAAACAAGCACCACTTAGGTACCGTACACTACGCCTTGACGGAGTCAACAAACGCAGCACAAATACTAAGCACTACTTGTAAGAAATGATGGAGGGCTACGGCTGGTTTTTGGCAAAAAACCTTTAGCGTAATGAACTTGATATCGTTGAAGGAATCCAAGTGGTTTTATAAAAATATAGTGGCGAAAACCTTTGCTAAAGAGGTCACTCCCGGTAAAGGGATCTCGGACCTTGCCTCGTCGAATGAGGTGCAAGATATTCCAAACTGAATACCACTATGCAAAGAAAAATAGAACGTCTGTAATGTCAGTTTTAAAAAACTTGGTTCCAACAACATCAAATATAAGTTTGTTTTCCATGCATTGACAAGAATCAACGCAGTCCCATCAATTGATCACACCAAAAAAGAATGAAAATATGATGTACGTATTTGCCATCCGCATTCGCCACTGGGTCCCGTCATCACCCGTTAGGTTACTTAACTAACGACAGGGCGGGGACTGGACTAGCGCGGGTGTAAAACATATACAACATCTACTAGTATATATATCAATATATAATAATCGCTCCAGGCGTGATAAATGAAACATCACAGAAAAGTAATAAGCATCACAGAACAATACAGATAATCTGGGAGCCCCGGGTTTCCTTTGAGCCACAAATGAAACCCGACGTTCCCCTGGTCGTGCGGATAGCCTGTACAATGAAAACCTAGACCCCTACGAGTGCAGCAAGTTACCCGCCAAAACCTAAAGCGAGGCAGCCCCCTTCAGCAAAGTGAATGGACCACCCAGCACTTCACGAAATCCGGTAACTTGAGCACCCCTCATTGGGTCAACCTATACCCCCTACGAGTGCGGCGAATAGCCCGCCAATTCTAGAGTGTAGCCCCCTCCGTCTCAACACCATGAGATGTGGGCCCGTTGCCCTCTAGAACCCGGCTATCCATGCACCCCACTGCGGGGTAATCTTAGTACAGAAAAGAAAATATATACAACGGGTACATCAACCTCAACCCGGTCGTGCCCCAAAAGAATAATATACAAACAAGCAGTGACGGTAGTCCACAAGTCGGACGCTCGCTCCGCGATATCAAATGTACAAATAAATCCAAACTGCACTATCATTGCACACAAGCTATCCACCATGACAATCCGCTACATCACAGCACAACACAGAACATCAATGTGCATGTCACGTTCGCAAATCCGTCTAAAAGGACTGTAGCGATTAGACAAGATTTACCGATCAAATGGCATTCACGGTCACAGATAGAAATGTAATGTACTGCTAACTTTAAACAATATTAAAAAATATCGACTTCGAAATAACCCCCGAATAACCCTAAGTAAACTGATATAATGATATCCAAAATGGGCTAAACAAACAACACCACTGCACAAGCATTCCAGAGATCAGACAACACCCAAATAATTCAAGCCCAGAAGCTCTCAAAAAACTGGCCTACTCGGAAAAAAAGTGCATGTGCTCGGCCCAATTCCGGCGCTTGGGACTCGTGTTTATGGTGTGGTTTTGTGGTCATGTCAGTAGTCTTCTGCACTTGTTAAAATAATTTTTTGAAGACGTTTAAAAATCGACAGAGATTGAATGTGCAGGGCAGTGATATCGAGTCGTTTCGATTTCGATAATTTAACATTGTCTAAACAAGCTAGATTATGTTTAATAGTTAGGCTCTGATACCATGTTGGGTTACGGCAGTGCCCCGGCCGTCAATCCGAGGCCAAATGCAGAACAAAAATTTTATAACTTGGCGCTACTGCAACCAATCACCCGGATCTTACCATTAACCGTTAACTAGCAATTAAAAAGAGAGTTTAGAGATTATACCGATCGATCCGTGTCCTTCGGTCATCAATCCCCTCCCCTAGCTTGTTGCGGCTGCCCCGATGAAATCCGCTCTACGGTCTCCTCGTCAAAGTGGCACCACGTCAACGAATCTTTATACAGGCTCTCGCCTCAAAACTGAGGCAACTCGGACATGAAGTTTGCTAGCCGACATGTCCAAGATTGAAATAGAGAGTGTGTAGAATACTTTGTCTTAAGGCACCCAAGGAATTGGGTGGAGGTGAATTGTAGTTGCCAAGTGAGATAAGTAAGTGTGCATAGGATTTTTAGTTAAGGGAAAAATGAGCTTGCACACCAAAAATTGAAGGGCTCGGCCACACTCAAGAAAGCTCTCTGTGGAATGCAATAATCATCAAGTGGTCAAGAAGTCTCCATAAAAAAATTAATCCATGTATATCAAAACCCCACAGCAGCATGGGGGCCCCAGGTGCCACAGAAAAGCCCCAGCCAAAAAGTCTCCTTTACTCAAAAACAAAATGCAATTAATGCATATAACACCTCACACTAAGGCCCATGCCTCCCATGCCCATTTAATGCACCAACAACCCCATTCCCTTCTATAAAACCCAAAAAATGCCAAGGCAAATAGGCAGCCCCTGGTTATCGAAATCATGGCAAGGAAATGGGTCAAATATGAAGCTCACAGAAATTAAACATAGATCAGGATGTTTAGGTCGGAAAAAGAAATAGGCAACTCCAAAAGTAATCCTGTAACGAATTACGAGATTATCCATCAACTGTATATACATACCTGCATCCGTATTCTGACAGAATACGGATGAAACGAGACAAAAAATATTCCAACACATTATAATACTAGGATCCAGCTTAAACCAAAACCTACCAGTATTATCTGTCCGAACCATAACACGTGCACAAGTGCACGTGCATGTTCGAACCCTTCCATAAAACCATACAGCCTCTACAACGTTTCGCACGAACTTGGAAAACTGTCTGTGGGGGGCTTTTGTTAGTGCATGTTGCATGCTCCCACAACTCTTGTGAGGCGGCGGAAACGATAAACAAAAAATTTCTTTGCATACAACACGCATATAACCCAAGTTCTTTTCTAAACCACAACAAGAAAACCCTAACTAGAGATTTTATCTACTATGTTAGGGGTTATACCTTGATGATCCGGTCCTACGGGTCTTCTACTTGATGAACTCCTTGGCTCCTTTGACGTTGCCGATGAGCTCGATCTCCGGCCACCCTAAGACCTAGATGATCCACGCGAGAGTTGTCGTGCAAGCTAGAAACTCTTCACAAGAGTTTAACCTAGAGACCAAGTTTGCTAGGAGAGGTCACTAGGATCATGTAGAGATTAGGTTATTGGATTATCTTTAACCCTAAGCCTTTGTTTCACAACACATGTGAAGGGTAAAGCTTTAGGAAGAAGGAGGAGGAGAGAAGAAGGGGAGAGAAAGTGTTTTTCATAAATGAGAGAGTTCTTGCATGAGAAAATTAGATATTGCAAATGAAATAATTGAAGCATATAATATAAAATTAGCACCATGGTTCAATAGTAATTCCAAAACAATATAAAATTAAATAACCCATTCTTCCAACCATGCTTGGACTTTCTTATTTCCACCTCATTTATTTATTTTCATAAAATAAATAATGTCATTATGAGGTGGCACCTTCTAGAAGGTATTCTTGTAACAATTACAAGAATACCCCTCCTCCGTATACCGTATACCGTATACCCGTATCCAAATTCCGAAAAATACGAATACCATTATTCCAATGATATAATACCGGTATCCGGCTTAAACCAAAGCCTACCAGTATTATTGTTCCGATTATTATTCCTGTAACAACTACACGAACATAATCGAAACCCTGTCATAACACCTTACGGCTGCCGTAACAACTTACGGCATCTACATCTTTCGCCTGAACGACGGAACCCTCGGTGTGGGACTCTAAAGACCCGACAGTACGCTGGCAGTGGGTTTTACCACAAGCGCGTCAGCGGCACTAGCTGTGCGTAACGGCTTCCCAGGTACATGACGAAAAAGTGGCCGACGAGCGAACTCATCACAACCCCAACGAGCCTGCAAGCAACACTTACCGTACAGTCCGGTCTCTTCGTCTGATACGTCGCATATGAAGTCTAGGGGTGGTAAATGTCAGACCCTAGTAACTTTATATGTCATGCTGATTTACGGCCCATAACGGTTTGAGAAACTACTGATAACACATATCAGTAAATCTTGAGAACCCTGGCCAGGGATTTGATGTTATGGACGATCAAGCATAGCGCGACACCAACTCCCTATACCGGCAGAGACGAAACCCCTCCTATCGCTCACTGACTCAATGCAATTCGGGACTGTACCAAAAATCCACCTGTTTGCATGACTCGGCAGAGACGCGGTATGGAGGAAATCAAAGCACGGTAGGAATCATACAAGACACTATGACGATCTCGGGTCTACAAACTAACAAGTACAAGTGTCTCCAGAGAACTGCTATCTGACAATTGGTATATATACCATCTAGGAGTTCTCGGCAAGCCCTGTTCGGTGTACCCATTCTCCAATGAGCACCTACGTACAATCTTTGATGTCAAACACCAATGGTTGTGGAATCAACCATCGCCCCCAGGGTCAGGAAACGTACACACTAGTTTAACTTGGTAATACTGATGCCCTGTCTCGATATACCCTCGACTATAAACTATTAAAGGATATGCTTATAGACTATCTAGGCCCCACTAGTATGATCTCATCATAATCCTGGTAGTCAAGCATAATCCTAAGGGCTTCATTAACATGCATATAAAGATATGAAATATAACACAAGTTAAGATGAAGATAAACCAGATAGCATACTATTATTTCGAGCAAAGGTTGTTTCTGCACATATACATACCTAGCATCCTATATAATACAGTCCTCTAGGGCATACATATCTAACAATCTTCCACTTGCACTAAGGCCTGTAGTTGATGCAATAAGTACCAACTGTCTGTACTAGAACCAGTTGCCTGCGTACCGCATGCCCAACAGCTTGAAAAGTTTCTCAAACTGGACTTGAGGGATGGCATTGGTGAATGGATCTACTGTATTTTCCTTCATGTCTACTCTCCATACCTCGATGTCCTGGTGATCCACTATCTCCCCGATGAGGTGATACCGCCTCAAGATATGTCTGGATTTCTGATGGGACCTTGGTTCCTTTGCCAATGCCATGGATCCATTGTTATCGCAATACAGAGGTATTGGATTAGCAATGGATGTAACCACTTGAAGTTCGGAAATGAACTTCCTCATCCAGACTGCCTCTTTTGCGCCGTCATTAGCAGCAATATACTCAGCTTCCATCGTGGAGTCAGCGACGGTATCTTATTTGGAACTCTTCCAACATACCGCCCTTCTGTTTAGGGTAAATACAAACCCTGAGATGGACTTACTATCATCCTTGTCGCTCTGGAAGCTGGAGTCAGTAAATCCTTCCATTTAGAGATCTCCGTTACCATACACAAAGAACATTTCTTTAGTTCTTCTCAAGTACTTCAGAATGTTCTTCACAGCAGTCCAGTGTTTCTCCCCTGGGTTGGATTGATACCTGCTTACTGCACTCAGTGCATAAGCTACATCTGGATGAGTACACAACATCGCATACATTATAGATCCTACTGCTGAAGTGTAGGGAATAATGCTCATGTGAGCCATCTCTTCATCAGTCTTTGGAGACATCTCTTTGGAGAGGGTGATCCCATGACAAGCGAGTAAATTACCCCTTTTGGAATCTTCCATACTAAACCTCTTTAGTATGGTATCAATGTATCTCGATTGGGACAATCCCAATAATTTCTTAGATCTATCTCTATAGATCTTAATCCCCAGAATGTACGAGGCATCGCCCAGGTCTTTCATGGAGAAACTTTGCGATAAGAATAGTTTGACCGATTGTAGCATAGGAATATCATTTCCTCTTAAGAGAATGTCATCCACGTACAATACGAGGAATGTAACTGTACTCTCTACAATCCATTTATAAATGCAAGGTTCATCCAAATTTTTGATAAAACCAAACTCTTTGATTGTATCATCAAAGCAGATGTTCCAACTCCGTGATGCTTGCTTTAATCCATAGATGGATTTATGCAGCCTGCATGCTTTTCCGCTGCTCCCACTATCAATGAAGCCTTCTGGCTGATCCATAAAAATGCATTCTTCTAAATTACCATTCAGGAATGCCGTTTTAACATCCATCTGCCAAATCTCATAATCATAGTGAGCAGCTATAGAAAGCAGGATCCGAATGGATTTGAGCATAACGACTGGTGAAAAGGTTTCATCATAGTCCAGTCCTGGTCTTTGACGAAATCCTTTTGCTTTCAGCCTAGCTTTATAGGTCTCCACCTGACCATCTACACCGATCTTTCTTTTAAAGATCCATTTGCACCCTATGGGTTTTACTCCAGAAGGTGCAACCTCCAAAGTCCATACTTTGTTGGTGTGCATGGATTCCATTTCGGATCTCATGGCATCCGGCCACTTCACTGAGTCACCACTCGTGATAGCTTGTTGAAAACTAGTAGGGTCATCATCATCTGTGATGCAATCTTCTCTATCACCATCAATTAGAAAACCGTAGTATCTATCAGGTGGGCGAGAAGTCCTACTAGATCTACGGAGTGGCTAAGGTTCGTCAGGTTCTATTGAAATCTCAGGTTCAACCAAATTATCGGTAAATGTTTGTGTATCTTGAATTTCTTCCAGTTCTACCGCATTGCCAACAGTATCATTTGCAAAAAAATAATTTTCTAAAAATGTGGCATATTGAGAAATAAACACTCTTTGTTCCTCCTTGTGGTAGAAGAGATATCCATATGAGTGTTTTGGATATCCCACAAATCTACACAAAACCGATCGTGTCTCAAGTTTGTCTGGATTCTGCTCTTTCACATAAGCCGGACAACCCCATATCCTAAATCTTTTAAGAGATGGTCTCTTCCCATACCATATCTCATATGGAGTGGTAGACACGGTTTTGGTCGGCACCCTGTTCAAAAGATGAATCGCAGTCTCTAATGCGTGCCCCCAAAATGATATTGGTAACTCAGCATCACTCATCATAGATCGTACCATATCTAATAGGGTGCGATTCCTCCTTTCCGATACTCCATTGTGCTTTAGTGTGTACGGAGAAGTAAGCTTAGAAAGAATCCTATTCTCTTTTAGGAAATCTAGTAACTCTGAGCATAGATACTCACCTCCTCGATCTGATCGAAGTTTCTTGATACTTAAGCCTGTTTGTTTTTCTACTTCAGATTTATACTCTTTGAACTTTTCGAAGGCTTTAGACTTATGTTTCATCAAGAACACATGTCCAAATCTTGAGAAGTCATCAGTAAAGGTTATGAAGTATGAAAAACCATCTCTTGCATGTGTAGACATTAGTCTACATACATCACTATGTATGAGGCCTAAGTGTTCAGTAGCTCTCTCTCCGTGTCCAGTAAACAGAGTTTTGGTCATTTTACCCTTAATGCAAGACTGGCAAGTCGCATAAGATTTATATTCAAATGAGTTTAAATATCCATCTTTATGTAGCTTGGTTAGTCTTGTTTCGTTAATATGACCAAGTCTACAATGCCAAATGAAAGCTTCATTTTTGTCTGAAACCTTTCTTTTGTTTGTGTGTTGTACGTTAAAAACTGTATGTTGGTTTAGGACGTATATCCCGTTATTTAATATACCAGACCCAATCAACTCTTGATTAAGGTTAATGTTCATAACATTAAATTGCAATACAAAATTATATCCTGCATTGTCCAACACCGATAAAGATATAATATTACATAACATAGAGGGTACAAAATAACACGGGTTCAAAACCAATATACAACCCGACGACAAACCAAGGTGATACTCTCCCACTGCTGTAGCATGTACTCAGGAACCATTCCCAACCCGGAGAGTGTGTTCACCTTTCTTCAAAAACTTGCTATTTCTCAGCCCCTGCAGACAATTGCAGATGTGAGATCCTGACCCAGTATCTAATACCCAAGAAGCAGAGTTAATTGAAAAACAGTTTTCTATTACAAACACACCTGAAGTGGAAGTTTCACCCTGCTTCTTCTTCTTTAGGTCGTCCAAGTATCCAACGCAGTTTCTCTTCCAGTGCCCAGTCTGGTGGCAGTGGAAACATTCCCCTCGTCCTGTCACAGCAGCCCCTTTCTTGTCCCTTCCCGGTGCCTTTTCACTCCGCCTCTCTGCTTGATGGGATTCTACTTCTTCTTTCCCTTTCCCTTAGATTTGGCTTTTGGGACGGAGGAAGAAGATGGCCCAGCAATAAGAGCGGGAGTTTTCTCTACCTTTAGTGTGCTCTCTGCACTCCTCAACATATTGAGGAGTTCAGGCAAAGACTTCTCCATGTTGTGCATGTTGAAATTTACAATGAATTGAGCAAAGGCAGGGGAAAGGGACTGTAGAACAGTATAAACATACTGCTCGTTCTCCTTGGTCCAACCCAGGTCCTCAAGTTCTTCGATAAGTCCAATCATCTTCAATACATGGCCACTTACAGATGTGCCAGCAGCCATTCGCATCTGAAACAACTTTCGAGATGCCTCGTATCGGAGAGTACGAGATTGCTCTCCATACAACTCCTTTGTATGGAGAAAGATGGATTGAAAATCCATCTTCTAATGCTGCTTCTGATGTTCATTGTTCAGAGAAGCAAGCGCGAGGTACTTGGCTGTGGCGCAGTCTATATCTCATGTCTTGCGGATTTCTTTATCTACAACTGAAGATTCTTGGCCTGGGATAGGAGGGGCTGGAGTAGTCAGGACGTATCCGACCTTATCATAGGTCAGGGCAATATTCACGTTCCTTAGCCAATCTTTGTAATTCGGTACCGTGAGTTTATTTTTGTCTAATAAAAGCTTAAGTCCCATCATAGGTATCTGCCATTGGGAGAGAGAAAAGAAGACACTCAGCGATTGCTCTTGCATAATTAGATAGGTTATTAATCTTATCTAACTGATGTCTCCCACTGCTTTTTATCAAATTTTCCTTCAAACCTTTGAATAAGAAAATTAGCCAGGATTAATTGCAATCTGCAAGTTCGCTACCCGGTCAGCAAGGCCAGTGTCGGTACTTCGAGGGTGGTTCCCCGTGCTTTTTCACGGAACTAATTAAAGTAAATCTCGTTTTCCTAGAGGCGTAACCCTATTGACACCTTTCTAGACACCTACTGGATTAGCTAATTGTAAAGTGCAAAATTCTCCCGGGTGTAACTTTTACTTACAGTGGGATCGGGATCCAACCATCAAATAGAAGGTATGAAATCTCATTGCAAATTACAACTCTTGAAATTCCCGATTTGATTTTTACCCCTAGTGTCTTATGACCTTAACTATGGTCAACAAATCATAAGCACTAGTCAAGTTCTACCCGCCATTTCGGGATTGATTTAGATCCACCAGCAAGACCCTTAACTATGGTCAACAAAGTTATGTGAATGTCCTAATCGATCGCATCAAATGCTTTATAGGAAGACATCACTTAGCTACCGTACACCACGACTTAACTATAGTCAAAAAACGTGGCACGAATACTAAGTACTCTGCTTCCTAAAATGGCGGAGGGCAACAGATGGTTTTTGTGAAAACCTTTGACGTTTTGAACTTGATATTGTTGTAGAATCAAGTGAAAAGAGTGGTTTAAGCTCCAGTTTTAAAAATCGAATGGTTTTGTAGTGTCTTTCTAATTTTTCTAAAGTGTGTCACTCCCGGTGAACGGATCTCAGCTCTTTCCTCATCGAATGAGGTGCAGGATATTGATGAATACCACGATGGAAAACAAAAGTTAGATCAACTATAAAAACAATCGAGTTCTTTGTAACATTTGCTAGTTTCGCTAAAGGGGTCACTCCCGGTGAAGAGATCTCGGCCCTTTCATCATCGAATGAGGTACAGGATATTCAAGAATACCACTATGCAAAGCAAAAACTAGAGTTACCCATTTAAAAAAAATTTGATTCTACAACATCTTCAGGTTTCTTTTTCTTCACATTAATCACATTAATGTTGTCCCATCATTTACGTTTCCTAAACATCACAGAAAAGAAACGAAAATAGGGCGTACGCTTATGCCATCAGCATTCGCCACTGGGCCCCGTCATGCACCGTTAGGTTACTTAACTAACGGCAGAGCGGGGGCTGGACTAGCGCAGGTGAAAAACATAAGCAACGTTTATTATATATCTCATATATAAATATAGCCATTACAGATCAAAGATGAATACATTGGATATACTAGGAATTCCGCATTTCATTCAAGCCTTAATGAAAGACGGGTTCCACGGTCATGATGAATAGCAAAAACCCCACCCTAGACCCTACGGGTGAGGAAAACTACCCGGCAAATTCCCAAAGTGGAGCAACCTCCCTCAACAAAGTGAGTAGGCCACTCGGCACTTCGAAAACCCGGTAGTTTGTGCAACGCACCTTGGGTCTATCCTAAGAGCAAAAACAGTAAAAAGAAATTATACAACGGTGGCTACAACCTCAACCCGGATATGCCCCGCAAAATAATATTACATTGCTTTTTACAAATTACATTGAATGAAAGAAAAGAAAAACGCTCTTCTCACATCCCCCGGCCATTCATCACGACGATCCAACAAATTCATATACACATACTATCTCATGATATCATTAAAGAAGTGTGCAACCCCGACTAATCGACTTATAGCAATTAGTCGACGTTTCAAACACACATATCATTAACCAAGAAGACCAAATTAGCTAAGCACTTTAGAATTTCGATCGATAATTTTAAACCATACCAACACTTGTCACAATCAACTTTGTGTAAATTCCAGATATCCCAGAAACATAATTTTCTTAATCTAAACAAACTTCTGAAAAACGAGACAACTCGGCCATGACTCGGCCGCGGATCGGCGGCCAAATACTGAGTTTGGCCGCGGATCCGCGGCGTTCCTGGCGAGTTAGAGTCTAGTTTTTCTACTGTGTGCTTAGAAAACCCTGCATGTATTTTTAAGGCCACTGAATTGATTTTTTGAACACTTTAAAAATGGACAGAAAACGGGGACAGAAAATATGTTTTTCCGGGAAAAATTCGTCGATCAAAGTTCTAACTTTTGGCTAATAATCTAATTATGGTTTAGTTAGGCTCTGATACCATGTTAGTGCATGTTGCATACTCCCACAACTCTTGTGAGGCGGCGAAAACGATAAACGAAAAATTTCTTTGCATACAACACGCACATAACCCAAGATCTTTTCTAAAACACAACTAGAAAACCCTAACGAGAGATTTTATCTACTATTTTAGGGGTTATACCTTGATGATCCGGTCCTTCGGGTCTTCTACTTGATGAACTCCTTGGCTCCTTTGACTTTGCCGATGAGCTCGATCTCCGGCCACCCCAAGACCTAGATGATCCACGCGAGAGTTGTCGTGCAAGCTAGAAACTCTTCACAAGAGTTTAACCTAGAGACCAAGTTTGCTAGAAGAGGTCACTACGATCATGCAGGGATTAGGGTATTGGATTATCTTTAACCCTAAGCCTTTGTTTCACAACATATGTGAAGGCTAAAGCTTAGGATGAAGGAGGAGGAGAGAGAAGGGGAGAGAAAGTGTTTTTCATAAATGAGAGAGTTCGTGCATGAGAAAATGATATATTGCAAATAAAATAGTTGAAGCATATAATATAAAATTAGCACCATCCTTCAATAGTAATTCCAAAACAATATAAAATTAAATAACCCATTCTTGCAACCATGCTTGGACTTTCTTATTTCCACCCCATTTATTTATTTTCATAAAATAAATAATGTCATTATGAGGTGGCACCTTCTAGAAGCTATTCTTGTAACAATTACAAGAATATCCCTCCTCCGTATACCGTATACCCGTATCCGAATTCCGAAAATTACAAATACCATTAATCCAATGATATAATACCGGTATCCGGCTTAAACCAAAGCCTACCAGTATTATTGTTCCGATTATTATTCCTATACCAATTACACGAACATAATCGAAACCCTGTCGTAACACCTTACGGCTGCCGTAACAACTTACGGCCTCTACATCTTTCGCCTAAACAAGAGAACCCTCTCTGTGGGACTCTAAAGACGCGACAGTACGCTGGCAGTGGGTTTAACCACAAGCGCGTCAGCGGCACTAGCTGTGCGTAACGGCTACCCAGGTACATGATGAAAAAGTGGCCGACGAGCGAACTCATCACAACCCCAACGAGCCTGCAAGCAACACTTACCGTACAGTCCGGTCTCTTCGTCTGATACGTCGCATATGAAGTCTAGGGGTGGTAAATGTTAGACCCTAGTAACTTTATAAGTCATGCTGATTTACGGCCCATAACGGTTCGAGAAATTACTGATAACACTTATCAGTAAATCTCGAGAACCCTGGCCAGGGATTTGATGTTATGGCCGATCAAGCATAGTGCGACATCAACTCCCTATACCGGCAGAGACGAAACCCCTCCTATCGCTCACTGTCTCCATGCGATTCGGGACTGTACCCAAAATCCATCTGTATGCACGACTCGGCAGAGCCGCGGTAGGGAGGAAATCAAAGCACAGTGGGAATCACACAAGACAATTTGACGATCTCGGGTCTACAGACTAACCTGTACAAGTGTCTCCAGAGAACTGCTATCTGACAATTGGTATATATACCATCTAGGAGTTCTCGGCGAATCCTGTTCGGTGTACCCATTCTCCAATGAGCACCTGTGTACAATCTTTGATGTCAAACACCAATGGTTGTGAAATCAACCATCGCCCCCCAGGGTCAGGAAACGTACACACTAGTCTAACTTGGTAATACCGATGCCCTGTCTCGATATACCCTCGACTAGGAACTATTAAAGGATATTCTTGTAGACTATACAGGCCCCACTAGTATGATCTCATCATAATCCTGGTAGTCAAGCATAATCCTAAGGGCTTCATCAACATGCATATAAAGATATGAAATATAACACAAGTTAAGATGAAAATAAACCAGATAGCATACTATTATTTTGAGCAAAGATTATTTATGCACATATACATGCCTAACATCCTATACAATGCATGCCTTTAGGGCATACATATCTAACTACTCTAATGACTCATCAATACACTGGCAGTGACTTTAACCAAAAGCACGTCAGTGGTACTAACTGTACGTAACGGTTGCCCATGTATTGAAAGAAAGGGAAGCTGACTAGCGAACTCATCCTGAAACCCTACTGAGCCTGACAGTGACAATATCCATACAGTCCGGTCTGTTCGTCTAAGAGTATCGCATATTGAGTCTACGGGGGTGGATAAAGTCAGACCCCTAATAACGCAATAAATCGTGTCGGTATGAAGCCCATCAACACCTGAGAAACTACCGATCCTAGATTGGTAATTCTCGACTACCTTGGCCAAGGTTTTCTGGTGATGGCCACCCGTACACTGTGCGACATCAACCCCCAATACCGGGAGAGACGAATCCCCGACGGTCCGCTCACTTCCTCCATATGGCTCGGGACTGTACCCAACTATAACCTGTTTGCACGACTCCTTTGAGCCATGGTAGGGTTGTAATCAAAGCACAGTGGGAACTCACACGAGACAAATGACGATCTCAGGTCGACAGACTAACCTGTACACATGTCACCTGGGAACTGCTATCTGAAAATAGGTATAATACCAACTAGCAGGTTCCCGGCGAGTCCTATCCGGTGTACTCATAACCGAATGAGCACCTGTATACATCTTAGGTGAACTAACTGACATTAGTGGCTTGTGAGACCGGCCACCGCCCCTCATCGAGGTCTCGAACTGTATACACTAGTCTACTCTGGAGTATCGATGCCCAGTCTCGAAACTCCCATGACTAGGGACACATTAAGGATGTGCTTATAGACCCCAGCTCCCATGTATATTATCGCCATCATACTGCTGGCTGTCAAGCAAGAATCCTATGGGTACTATCAACATGTACATGATGATAAAAGCAAATCAGATAGCATACTATCATCTCGAGTAAGACTGTGCTACCGGTATAGGTCCTCCCTCAATCATTGCAATCACGTACCCGCGATCTAGTAATTGACTTCGAGGGCGCTATATCCAACAATTTTTCTACTTAGAAAAAGCTAGCAAGCTTTTTCTCATGAAGAAGAAGATGAAGTGATGAAGATGAGAAAATGAAACTCTTGAGGTGAGAATAGCAACCATGGGTGAGTTAGTGTCATACACTAACTCATATAGAGAATATACCATGGCTAAACAATAATGCTTGGGTTAATAAATATCTTCAAGTAAAACGAAAAGAGTATACTTGGTCAATGGTTCCACAAGCTTCTACAAGCTTCAACCATGTCACAATTTCCAACCAATTTTGATTTACTTTAAATAAATAAAAACCCTTCATTATTATTTGCAAGGTGTGAGTCTCATACACCCATGTATCATGTGGCATCTAGCATGACACAAAATAATGTACATTAATATATATCACATATATACTAAGTGTACACCAGTGAGAAAAAGAAATGTTTAAGTGAGCTAATATTAGTTAATGTAAATCAATATATCACATATATAATTATACATTAAATTATTAAATCAACACTTGATTTAGTAATCCGGCTATATCACATACAACCGACTAATATCAAACGTAACATTCTATCGAATCAACACTTGATCCGATAACCCGGCTATATCACATATAACCGATCGATATCACAAATCGCGAGAATAGAATGCGGTATCACATATGCGCATTAATCTCGGTCCCGCACATATCACATATGTGCTCCTACTTCGTTTCGCATGAACTAGGAATTCTCTGTATAGGACTTTAAAGACTCGTCAATATGCCGGCAGTAGGTGGTGGTCATATCAGTCACCCACAAGCCGCAAGCGGTCTGCTAAACGTAACGGCCACCCGGATATTGAGCGATCAGAAGATCAACAAGCAAGCCTCCTCATACTCCTGCGAATCCGATCAATAACACTACCATACAGTCCGGTCTCTTCGTCTGATATGTTGCATATCTCGCCTAGGGGTGGTAAACGTCAGACCCTAATAGCTTGATAAGTCATGCCGATGCAAGGTCCATAACGGGTCGAGAAAATACTGATAAAACTTACCAGTAAATCTTATCTACCTTGGCACGGGATTTCCAGTTATGGAAAATCGAGCATTGCGCAACATCAGCCCCCAATACCAGGAGAGACGAAATCCTTTCCTATCGCTCATTGCCTCCATGTGACTCGGGACAGTACCCAAAAACCAACTGTTTGCACGACTCGGTAAAGCCGTGGTAGGATGGAAATCAAAGCACAGTGGGCGAACACAAGACTCTATGACGATCTCAGGTCGACAGACTAATCTGTACCAGTGTCACCAGAGAACTGCTATCTGACGTAAGGTATAATACCATCTAGGAGTTCTCGGCGAGTCCGTTCAGTATACCCAGTCTCCATTGAGCACTCGTATATGATCTCTGATGTCAAACACCAATGGATATGGGATCATCCATCGCCCATCACATGGGTCGAGAAGCTATACGCTCGTCTACTCTGGAATATCGATGCCCTGTCTCGATATTCTCTCGACTAGGAACAATTGAAGGATGAACTCATGGACTGACCAGGCCCCACTAGTATGATTTGCATTATAATCCTGGGAGTCAAGTACACATCTTAAGGGCTTTATCAACATGTAACAGAGAGACTGTAAGTGTACATGTTAAGATAAAGAGCAACCAGATAGCGTACTATCATGTCGAGCAAGAAATTCCTCCCCATATATGTCCCAAAATCCATTATAATATACATCTCATGTACAATAATGGCCTCCAGGGCATACATACAACTACCAGATGGGTCTTATCTTCGTGACCCCATATGGAGGAATATTGCATTACGCTCTCTCCTTAACAGAACCCAAGACCAATAATGAAGTGGAGTATTAAGTTTTGATAGTTGGTCTTAAGATTGCTATCGATATGGGAATCAAGGACCTCCTCATATATGGAGATTCTCAGTTGATTGTCAGTCAAGTAAATGGTGACTACAAGACATGCAAAGCGGAACTAATAATGTATGGTGAAAGTGTGCAGTAGCTGTTGACCCAAATCCCTTCCTATACTATAGAAAGCGTACCGCGAGCTGAAAACAAGGCGGATGCATTAGAAAATTTGGCCAAAGAATTAGCCGACGAAGACCTCGATGACGTAAGGATCGTTGTTCAAAGCCGCAGGATCTAGCGCCAACAGATATATCTTTGGAAGACCTGATAGAACTATCCGAAGAAAAAGAAACGACCAAACGAGAAGTTCACCAAATATAGAACGAGGAGGAGGTCGACGATTAGAGATAAGTATTCATATGTTACTTCAAGTCCCAAAGCACACCTCAAGATGCGTCATCTAGACATTAGTTCCCAAAATGAGCTCTGTTAATCGCCTTTGTCAATGATACTCTATACAAGAGATCTTTCAACTTCATATGGTTAAGATGTCTAGGGCCGAAACAAGCAAAGAAAGTCGTCTAAGAAGTACACGACGGACTTTCCGACTCTCATCAAGCAGGACCAAAAATGAAGCTGAAGATAAAAAGGATGGGCTACTGGCTTACGATGATTCAGGACTGCCTCGAATATGTGAAACAGTGCCACTTGTGTCAAATACATGGGGACTTCAAACATCGGCATCCAAATCTGCTACATCCGACAGTAGCCAGTTGTCCGTTTGAGATGTAAGGAACAGATATAATCGGCCCTATCGAACCAGCGTCATTAAGAGGACATCGGTTTATACTAGCAATAACCGATTACTTCTCTAAGTGGGCAGAAGCAGTGCTGCTAAGGGAGGTGTAGACAAAGAATATCTTCCACTTCTTCAAAACCCATGTTATCTAACGGTTCGAAACTCCGCGACAGGTAATCTTGGATAATGGGCCTACCTATAGAAGCCACAAAATAAGTCTCTTCTCACAGCAGCACAAGATAGACGTGAGATACTCCTTAGTCTATAATTCTCGGGCTAATGGTCTAGCTAAAGCATTCAATAAGATTTTTACCAAGATTACAAAAAAGTCAGTTTCCAAAAACAAAAATGACTGGCACGAAAGGCTTCATGAAGCTCTTTGGGCGTACTTAACAACGTTCAAGATGGTCACTAATACAACACCATAAGTATTGGTGTTCAGCGCTGAAGCAGTACTCCCACTCGAGATAGAACTTCTCTCATTACGAGTGGCAGTTCAATACGAGCTAATGGATGAAGAAAATTCTCATCTTAGGCTCGAGGAACTCGATGCTCGCGACGAAACCCACCTTATGGCTCAGCAAAATTTGGATGCTTATAAGGCAAGGGTGACATGGTTATATTAAAGCCTAACCAGGCCGAGAACATTTCGCCAAGACGAACTCATTCTAGTTGTTAAAAGACCTATGATTCCTAATCGTGCAAAACGGGGGAAGTTCGAGCTAAACTATGAAGGCCCGTACATCATAGATAAGGTCTACCAAGGTGGAGCTTATCTGCTTATAGACAAGTATAGAGAAAGGCCATTCCGGCTGATAAACGGTCGATTCCTCAAAAAGTACTACGCTTAAAGAGTCGCAATTTAGGTCAATGATAGGTGGCGACGCTTGTGTTCACTGTCTTCTTAAGTTAAAACTCTGAAAGTGCTGCCAAATGATATTCATCCCAAACATGGGAATGTTGGACCGAAACGTCCCTAAAATAATATTGGACCGAAATGTCCTTAAACTAATATTCGTCCCAAACATGGGAATATAGGAACGAAATGTCCCTAAACTAATGTTGTCCCTAAACTCATAATGGACCACTACGTCCTTAAACTCGTAACAGACCGAAATGTCCTTAAACTATCAATTCTTCCTAAACACGGGAATGTTGGACCGCGATGTCTTTAAACTAGCATATTGCCCTACGGTATTGGTCATATGACCAGCCGTACACAATCCACGGGCACAAACGATCCATGTTCTCCATGTCTCCAATGGACAGAAATGTCCTTAAACTAATAATGAACCGCAAAGTTCTTAAACTAGCATATTGCCCTACGGTATGGGTCATATGATCACTGTATACAATTAACGGGCATAAAAAAATTCATATCCTTCCCAGGTCCCATCTAATGCGGTCCTTCGAAGAATGTCACGATCTGCAGCTGTTAGTGTGTTACCTTATGGGCCGCCTAAAAAAAGATATGTCCATAAGTAAAATAGGCATGGATGAAAACTCGAAATGGCGTCGTGAGTAAAAACAGCAGGGCTACCGGCGAGCTTATGAAAACCCGAAAGGGCGCAACTCATTAAAAGAAAAGAAAGATGAATTTGCGAAGTTCTCTCGACTTTGTAAGAAGAAAACATCTGCGTGAGATCCTTATGACTCATAAAAAGCAACACACTTACGAATCCATACGATTCCTAAGGAGAAAATGCACTTACGAGATCCTCATGACTCGTAAGGAGAATATACCCTCTATAAGACCCTCGCGGCTTATAGAATTCAAAAGGCCTAAGTTATAGGGATCTAAACCTATTCTTAAGCCATCAAAACCCCATAAATTTATGCCTTATAAGTGGTCCAATATCGACCTTTGTATACAATCCATGGGCATAAAAGAAAGGGAACCATATTTTCCAACCATGCTTCGTGAAAAGAAGAGCCATGTATTGACGGTACATCTATAGCTTAGTGACTATCTCGACGTTCTTCCTCATTCCAATAGGGTGCAGGCGCAACTATCAATTAAAATCAGAGCAATGGTTATTCCTAGCTCCAGATCTCGATTGCGATACATACAGCATAGAGGTCATATGGATGTCTACCTTACTTCAGCAAAGAATAAGTGCGACACTAAAGCGAAAGCGAAGTGACGGCATAGGCCAGCTTTGGGTCTTAATGGCAAGCCTAAAGACCATTGGATGTCACCTGTTCCTAGAAGGGTGCGGTTATGACTCATCGGGGCTTCAAATCAAGCCTAACCTCAAGTAAAGTGCTACAACAATACCCAACGCTTGATCTTCCGATGGTAATATAGATATTCCAACCTAAGAAGATTACTTGAAATCGTCTTGTCCATCCTCAGAAGAGATCAGAGACACGAAAGACACGAGGCTACTTGAGCAGCAACCTAAGGGACAACATGTCGAGAATATATCAGCCAACGCGACGGTACGATGGACTTAACCCAGTACTACAAACTTAATGGACTCCTGTATCGAGTGGGGTTATCTATATTTCATGTTAGGATACACCTGTGAGATCTTATCGACTCGTGGAGAGAAACATCTTTATGAGAACCTTGCGGCTCATAAAGTTGAAAAGGCTTAGACGACAGGTATACCAACCTGTATCCTAAAGCACTGTTGCCCTACAACGAGGTCAATACTGGCTTTTGTATATTATCCACGGGTCATATCTGACAAAGATGCATCCAATGAGGAGAAGAAGCTATAAGTCGATGTTGCATACTCCGCAGGTTCGCGGGGAGGCGGAATTTACAAAAAACAATTTTTCTTACTTCGCAACACCAACTTTAACTCTAGGATCTTTATGAAAATCATAACTATCTATATCTACTAGGAGGTTCTAGCTACTATGTTAGGATTTATACCTCCTTGTTTACAAGTCCTTCGGGTCTTCTTCTTCTCTTCCTCTTCTTGAGCTCCTCGAAGATCGGATTATGCTTGAAACGTCGGCCTCCTCGTGTCGAAGACGATCCACACGAGTGTTTGTACCTCAATCTCTAACCTCTAAACTGAGGTATCTAAGGTACATAGTTCGCTAAGCAAGGTAGCTTAGAAGATGTATGGTATCTAATGGAGTATTTTATCTCAAGAGACCTAATAGCTCACAACACATATGAAGGTTTTAGGTCTTGAGGAAGAAGGAGAGAAAAATGGAGAGAGAATGTGAAAATGCATATGAGCAAGTGAGAAGGCAAGTGATGAATGACTCCTACACTCATCTCACTCAAGCATGCAATATTTTCTAATTGAAAATATCAACCATGCTTGAATAGTGAGTCCAAACAATTAAAATAACACAAGTGAGCCATGCTTAACCATGCCACAAATACCTCTATTTTCCATCTCATTAATCTATTTATCAAAATAAATAAATCCAAATAATGAGGTGTCCCCTTCTAGAAGCATGTCTTGTGAAATTACAAGAATGCCCTCACCGTATATACATACCCGTATTCGTATTTCGAAAAATATGAATACAATGAGATAATAATAATCCAATAATATAATACTAGAATTCGGATTAAACCAAAGCCCACTAGTATTATCCTTCTGAACTACATCCGTGCAGCCAGTGCACGTATGTGATCGGAACCCTACCGTAAAACCATACGACCTCTACATCGTTTTGCCCGAAGCAGGGAAACCCTCTGTGTGGGACTCTAAAGACTCGACAGTACACTGGCAGTGGGTTTAACCACAAGTCCGTCGGCGGTACTAGCCGCATGTAACGGCTACCCAGGTATCTGTCGATAAGAAGGCCGATAAGCAAACTCATCCGAACTCCTACTGAGCCTATCTGTGACAATCTGTAACGCCTTGAAAAGTCATTTAGGTATTTTCCCGTAATTCGGTAAATATTTGCGTCAATCGTCATTATAACTATTTTTTAATATAAGTCTAATTATACCTAATTTGGATAGGTAATTGCTAGTATTTAGTAGCTAATGAGTTACTTATAAAATTCTGGTCGTTTAAATTTTTTCCCTAATTTATCATTTTTTTAATATTATTTTTTTGCTGCTAAAAATATATTAAATTAGGGATAAATACAAATTTGAATGGGCTAATTACATACTTTAGAACCATGGCAACTAAAATCTAGTGAGTAATATAAATTTTTAGCATTTTATTCCAAGTTCTAGTTGATTCTAGTCAAGGGAAAATTAAAATTTAAATAAATTAAACTAAAAGTTGCAATTATGAACTTGTGGGGGGTCTTTTTGCATGGAATTTTTTTTCGCAATCACTCACACACATGCTCACCCCTCTTTGGTCGGCCCCACCACAGCAGCAACCCCCTCCAAGATCTCACTTCAACTCATTTGATTAGTGTGGAAATAGGATTAAAGTATAGGTTTTAATATAGTAATTTGAGGTATGGGTATTATTGTACTTTGGGAGAGAGTTGACTTGGAGATAAATTTCCATAACACCCACACTTTCTCCCCATCTCCTCAGGCCGAGCTCTTCTCCTGCTGCTGTCCCTAAATTTCCCTTCTCTTTTTCCTTCAAAACTCCATCAAAAATCCATCGAAATCCACAAAATTCTTCACAAAACTCAAACTAATCCTTGTGCTATCTCTTCTCAAGCCCAAATTAGTTCAAAACATGGAGAAAGGAGGCATCTTTGGAGGCTAAGTGCAACCTAGGGATTCAAAATTTGTAAGGTATAATTCTAATCAATTGGTTAATTTGTAGTTTAAGTGTGCTAAAATAGAACTTAGAAGTGCTAATTTTAGTGCTAATTTCATTCTAGGTTTTTAAAGATGATGGCTTGAGTTGAACTAGGGTTTTAATACACCATTATATGGTTAATTAAGTTTATTTTGCTATCTAGTTCCTATACAACATAATCTAAGAGGTTACTTTGTTTATGTGGGCTTCAAATTATGCTAATGTAGTTAATTTCAAGTGTGAGACTTGATTGGAATTGCAAGTTTATGAAATTCTAGAAAGGGGGGTTGATGTTGGAATTAGGGTTTTAAGCATCACAACTAGATTATCTTACTGTAGTTGTTATCTAGTTTGTTTAGTTTGGATGTTTACTTGAGATTTTGACCACTAGATCGCTAATCAGCGATGTTTGCACCAAACTTCCACATTTGGGTGTTTACTAGGTTTATTAAATATTATGAAAAATTGAGAATTAAAATATGGTAAGGGTTTCATCATAATGAGTAGTTTAACACCTTAGGTTGTGCAAAACCTAGTCTAGTTGTTGAATTGTGTATTGTTTCTTTAAAAGTGTTAAAATTGGATAAAATTGCAAACTAGAATTTCGGGTTAATGAAAGTTAGTGAGATTAAAATACGATTTTGGTTTGTGTGACTTGGTTAAGGTATTTAATGAATATTGTGGCCGCTAGATTTGTTTAAACGTCAAGATTTGGTATTAAAACGTAAATTTTGCTTACTAGGTTTCGGAAAAATAGCTTTTAAAGAGAATTTGATGTTTTGATGATTTAAACCCTATTTCATATATTTATTTAGTGTGTTGTAAAACTACGAATGGTACGTTTGAGATTTTCTCGATCACTCGGCGTTTGTACGCCGATGTCGGGGGTTTTGGGGACGATTTGAGAGAGCACACCATAGGTTTTGACCTATGTGAGATTCGTGTATCGTTTTGGTCATAAGTCGGATTTTAATGCGATACGATATGTTATGATTCGTAGGTACTCTCACGAGGACTTTGAGATGACAAGCAAGCATGTGGCGACATCGGCATCGGCAAGCGAAGATCAAGGTGAGTAGATTTATATCTACGGGGGAAGTCGGGGGGATGGCGTATAGCACCCCCGCAAAGTTATGAGAAATGAGGTGATGTGGTAACGATATACTTTTATATGTTAGTGTGTGATATGGACCTTAGCAAGAAATGACTTAGTAGATTATGGATTTTTGTTAGCGAGAATTGAAGAAGGGATTTAGACGGGTTCTTAGTCGTGAACCCTAGTGTAAGGATTTGCGTACACGCACACATACACACTTGTATACATTTATTTTATTATGCGTATATGAGGATGTGTATATATGTATATACGCATGGGTATGGGACTATGCATATATATATATATATATATATATATATATATATATATATGCTTGGATATTGAGGATAGTGGATGATATTTGGAAATGAGTCGATGAGATTGGTTTGATGCCATGAGATCGGTGAGTTGATTTGGATCGTATTATGAGATATGACATGTGATGATAACGGATCGATAGGCGAGGTGTTTTCATACACACGCATTTATATATGTCGATGGTATCAGATTGTACTAGACAGTAGGTCAGTACCCCCTGCTCACGATATGTGATGATGTGGATACCAGATGAATAATATGATATTGACTCGTACCCAGTTTGGGATGCCGTACGACGGATTTACCGTACGAGCTATATATTGATGATAGATCAGAACTCTTGACTCGAGGATGTCTTATCAGATGGTGTATCATATGGGATACTATTGAGGCAGGATCACCGACTATTATATAGATAGATATATATCGGCTCAGATGTAGGCAGTTTCCCTATCCTTTTCGATTGGTTGTTAGTTAGACCTGTAGTTTACCGGTAGATATTAGACTGGACCGAGTCATACCTATTTCCAAAAACTAACGAATCGTGGGAATTTTAAGGACATACCAAGGGATACTACGGATATTTCAAAAGACGTACCTTTTCTTAAAAACACCGTAGCCCTTAATTTCAAAACACCACGATTCGTACTATTTCAAAAGGCAAAACAGTATAGCACATGTATAGTAAGGTAGGTCCTCTATGGTTACGTTATTATTCATGTTTCGCATTTATTTATTGCACTATTCATTTGCCTTTATTATGTTGGTATCGCCTCATTGCATGTTATTGTGTACTTAGTAATTATGAAACCATGCTGTTAGGACACCAGCACCATTACCGATGACGCGTATGCTCTACGTACACTCGCTTGCCGGCTCACACACATCTTTATCGGTAATTGCCATGTCATGTACACTTTAGAAAATACTATTTCAGTGACATAGCTTGCTAGCTGATAGTTGAAATATGTTATAGCTTCCATATGCTAGTTTAATTATTGCATTGATTGCATGATATCAGAAGCATTCATACATTTATTGGTTATGCAGTATTACGGGGATTTTTTCCGGTTTTCATTTTTTATTGACATCATGATATTGATGATTTCGGATCCTTTTTTAGATTTCTGGATTTGGGGGAAAACCGCAAGGGTTTATAAACTTATTATCCTTTTTAAAATGCAAGTTGCGGTTTTCTCGTAATGTATGAGTCGTCCACCATGAGTTTCATGATTGCTGTTGGATTTCGAGACCCGATTCGAGGAGCCAGATGAACCGTTTCGAGTACATGGTAGACCCGGTATGGTATCCCGGGGCAAGAAGCTCGAGTAGTAGACGATGAGCCCGGCAGGGGCAGACTACCTACCGGTGATTTTACCTGGTGCGGCGGATATCCATAGGATACCGTTCGTGGTCATTGGATTTGATGATATGGGCCGATCCGGACTGACGGAATCCGAGGTATTGAGATTTGAGATACTGAGATTTATGTTTTGTGTCGATGATTGACACTGATTTATCTGTTGATTTCGTTGATGACACTCGATTGATATACATATAGAAATCTCATTAAATAAAAAACAGTGGTTTTATTCATGATGTATTTTGATTTCATTCGTATTGCATTCATATGTCATATATCTGATATGTTGCTATCTGATGCACGGACACGAGCACGTAGTATTGCACTTACATGTAGGTGGATCAGGATATTATTTGAGGATATTACCTGATATGACCTAGGATAGCGTTATGCATGCGATTTCTACACGTAGATGTTTTCTACTCACGAGTTGGCAACTCACCCCTGTTGTGCCATAGTTCCTTGCAGGTTTTGCCGTACAGCTTTCGTTGCGGCTTTGCTAGCATATTGTTCCTTATGGGTGATTTCTTTGGTAGGTGGGTTCTTTGCATCAGGACCACCATTGTTTATTTATTATTTCTATTGTATCTAGAAACTCCATCAACTAGATTGTATATTTGATAGAGATAGAAGACCACACTTGTTATTATTTCGACCTTAGAGTCGCGCGTTGTATTATTAAAGTTTTCATGCTGATTTTGGGTTTTCTTTTGAGTTTTGATCCTCGCCCTTCGGCGTTGTATATTATGTTGCTTGCGTGGTTGTGACCGTCGATTGATGAAGAGCTAGCTCCCGCTTGGGGATGCCTTTTTATTTATTTCGTATACTTTTCATATTGTATCCCGTTTGGGACCAATATTTACAAAGGAGACTCTGCTGAAATTTTCATAAAATACTTGAGATTTTAAAAATACATAATTCGGCCTTTGTTGTTAAAACTACTTGCTTTAAATTGGTTTTTCCTTCACTCTACCGCTTCTTTGGTTTTGATTTCTGGGTTTTGGCTTACTTAGATTACGTACGTCTCGAGACGTTTCGTAATTTAAGTGTCGGTCATGTTCCGTAATTTTCGGGTCGTGACACACTCTCCGTACAGTTCGGTTTGTTCGTCTAAGATACTCGCATATCGGGCCTAAGGGTATGGTAACCGTCAGACCTCTAATAGCTCAATAAATCATGCTGGGGTAGAGCCTAATACACCATGAGAAGCTACTGGGGTACCTACTAGTAAATCTTGCTTGCCCTGGCCGAGGTCTTTGTGTAATAGCTTTCCGAACACAGCGCTATATCAACACCCCTAATACCGTGAGAGACGAATCCTATCTAACCGCTACTGCCTCCAAGTGCTTCGGGACCGCATACAACTACTATCAGTTTGCACAACTTCTTTGAGCCGTGGTAGGGTAGTAATCTAAGTACAGTGGGAATACACTTGAGACGAGTAGTGATGTCAAATCAACGGACTAATCTGTACTCATGCCACCCGGGAACTGCTACCTAATGATAGGTATAATACCAACCGGCAGTTCCAAATGAGTCCGTCCAGTGTAACTCATAACCCAATGAGCACCTGTATACTATCTCTGGTACGACATACCAATGGTTATGGGACAGACCATCTTCCATGTTGGGATGAGAAGTGTATATACTAGTCTACTCTGGAGTATTGATGCCCTATCTCGATAATCCTACGACTAGGGACCTATATAAGGATGTGCTTATAGACTACCTTGTTGGAGTTAGTGCCCTCAGAGTCAATTATTGGATCACAGGCACGTGATTGCAATGATTGAGGGAGGACCTATCCCGGTAGGACAGTCTTACTCGAGATGATAGTATGCTATCTGGTTTATCTTTATCATCGTGTACTGCTTAAGGTGACTTGACATGTCGCTATTACACGTTGATAGAGCCCCTAGGATTCTTGCTTGACGACCAGCAGTATGATGGCGATCATATACGTGGGAGCTGGGGTCTATAAGCACATCCTTAAAAGGTCCCTAGTCGTAGGAGTTTCGAGACAGGGCATCGATACTCCATTAGTAGACTAGTGTATACAGTCGAGACCCCGACGAGGGGCGGTGGCCGGTCTCACAAGCCACTGGTGTCAGTTGGTTCACCTAAGATGTATACAGGTGCTCATTGGGTTATGAGTACACCGGACAGGACTCGCCGGGAACCTGCTAGTTGGTCTTATACCAGACGTCAGATAGCAATTCCCAGGTGACATGTGTACAGGTTAGTTCATCGACCTGAGATCGTCATTTGTCTCGTGTGAGTTCCCACTGTGCTTTGATTACTACCCTACCACGGCTCAAAGGAGTCGTGCAAACAGGTTTTAGTTGGGTACAGTCCCGAGCCACATGGAGGCAGTGAGCGGATCTTCAGGGGTTCGTCTCTCCCGGTATTGGGAGTGAGGTCGCGCTGTGTCTAGGAGAGCCATTACGCAAAGCCCTCGGCCGAGGCAGGAGATTTACTGGTAGGTATTCCAGTAGTATCTCAGGGCATTCTGGGCTACACTCCGACACGACTTGTACCGCTTTTGGGGGTCTGACTTTCACCAACCCCCTAGGCCCGCCATGCGATACTCATAGACGAACGGACCGGACTGTACGGATATTGTCACTGACAGGCTCAGTTGGGTGTCGGGGTGAGCTTCCTCATCGACGTCCCTTTTGGTCAATAGCTGGTGGCCCGTCACGTATTGGCTTATACCTCTGACGTGCCAGTGGTTAAATCCACAGCCATAGTATTGACGAGTCTTTAGAGTCCACCACACTTTCAGTTACTCAGCTTTCGGGCGAAACGCTGTAGAGGCCGTATGGAGATATGGCAGGGTCCGATCAGATACGTGCGGTATTGCACGGATCAGGATCGGACAGTTTTGTACTAGTGGCCGTATAGTTATATGGCAGGGTTTGATCTGATACGTGCGGTATTGCACGGATCAGGATCGAACGGATTTTACTAGCCGGCTTTGGCTTAAGCCGGTCCTAGTCTAGTACAGTGTAGATTTTGTCTCATTGCATTTGTATCCGGTCGGGATACAGATGCGGGTGTGTATGCACAGTATAGGGGTTTTCCTGTAATTTATTACGGGACCAGTTTTCTGGAGTTGCCAGTTTGCATTCCGTTCCGGCCGGTTTTCCTTTGTTCTTTCCCGGCCGGACTTTTCTGATGGAGGGGGTTATTTGCAGTTTTGCAAATAACACTTTGTGGAGGTTTTTCTTGCAAATTATTTATTATGATAACCTTTTTAGATACCATTCATTTCATGCTTTATGAAGATAAGATGTGGATAAGAGTTGATGTGAGTTTGTGATGATTATGTCTTGATATGGTCACCTTTCTTTTGCTCCTACACTCACCTCCCTTTGCATTATGTTTCATTCCTCCACCATTCTTCTTCTCACTTGAGAAATAATATAAGTTTTTCAAAAAAAAAAAAGAAAGAGAGAAGAAGAAAAAGAAAGAGAGGAAGAAGAAGAGAGAGCTTCATTCTTGAGAGTTTCTTTCTTGATCTCTTTTTCATGCTAGAAAAATGCAAGCACCATTTTTCTAATCCTTGTTTCCTCCATCATCTTCAAATGGCAACAAAACCCAAGTGAGACAATCTACTACACTTTCTACAGCACTTCTTGAGCATGTCGAGTTGCCGGCTTCATGCTCGAGTTGCCTCGGTATTGAGGCGGGAGCCCGTAAAAGACGAAGGCGATGTGGTGCCCTTTCCGGCGAGGAGGCGACGATACGGAGACTACACTTTCCGCGGGAGATCGGGGCGATGATGAGAAGACCGGAGGACTCGGATCTCTTGGTATACTTCTTTTCCCATCTCTTGTTAGCTAGCGTAGGTTAATGGTTAATGATCCGGGTAATTGTCCGCGGTAGCGCCGGTTTCCGAGTAAGAAAAAAAAATTTTGATTCCGCAATTTGGCCTCGAGCAAGACGGCCGGGGCGCTGCCGTGGCGCAACATACCTAGCCCCCACTAGTGTGACTGCTATCACAACATTGGTAGTTAAGCAAAAATCCTAAGGGCTCTACCAATATGTATTAGCGATATGCGAAAAGAAACATATACACATATTGAGATAGAATCAAACCAAGTAGCATACTACCATTTTGAGCAAGACTGTTATTATATCCTTGAATATCCAAAGCTTCCAAAATATAATATACAATCCTGTACTATATAATAATAGCCTCTAGGGCATATATCACTAACAATCTCCCAGTTGCACTAAGCCTATGTCTTGGCTTATCGCAGACCTATCATCTCGATTAGCCTCTCGAACTGTGTCTAAGGGATGGCTTTTATGACTGGATCTGCAGTGTTGTTGTCTTTCTCTACACTCCGCACCTCGATCTCCCGGAGATCAACTATCTCCCTGATTAGGTGGTACCTCCTCAAGATATGTCTGGACTTCTGATGGGACCTTGGTTCCTTCGCTAAAGATAGAGCCCCATTGTTGTCACAATACAGAGGTATTGGATCAAAAATGGACGGAACCACCTGAAGTTCTGTTATGAACTTCTTCATCAAGACTACTTCCTTCACGGTGTCACATGCAGAGACATACTCTGCTTCCACCATTGAGTCAGCAACGGTGTCCTACTTGGAGCTCTTCCAACACACCACCCCTCCATTGAGGGTAAAGATATAACCCGATATGGACTCGGAGTCATCCTTTGTTGGTGTATATGCCCTAGAGGCCATTACTGTATCATACTAGTATGTATATTACTTGATGGAAGCTTGGGATATTCACAGTTGTACAGACAATCTTGCTCAATATAGTAGTATGCTACTTGGTTTGTCTCTACTTTAATGTGTACATGTGTGTTTATTTATTATATCACCTATACGCATTAGTAGAGCCCTTAGGATCTTTGCTTGATTACCGGCGTTGTGATGGCGATCACACTCGTGGGGGCTGGGTAATCTACAAGCACATCCTTATACACGTCCCTAGTCGTGGGAGTATCGAGATAGGGCATCGACACTCCGGAGTAGACTAGCGTATGCGCTTCTCATCCCAGCTCGGGAGACGGTCTGTCCCACAGCCGTCAGTACGTCGTACTTGAGATAGTATGCGGGTGCTCGTTAGGTTACGAGTACACTGGACAGGACTCGTCGGGAACTGATGGTTGGTATTATACCTATCGTCAGTTATCAGTTCCCAGGTGACATGAGTACAGCTTAGTCTGCTGACTTGACACTGTCACTTCGCCTCGAGTGTGTTCCCACTGTTCTTTGATTGCTACCCTACCACGGCTCTACTGAGTCGTGCAAACAGGTAGTAGTTGGGAGCAGTCCCGAAGCACTTGGAGGCAGTGACGGTTAGACAGGATTCGTCTCTCCCGGTATTGGGGGTTGACATCGCGCTGTGTCTAGGAGAGCCATTACACGAGTAGTCCCTGGCCAGGGCAAGCGAGATATACTGGTAGGTTTCCAGTGTTATCTCAGGGTGTATTGGGCTTCACTCCGACACGACTTGTACCGCTATTAGGGGACTGACGTTTACCGCCCCCCTAGGCCCGCCATGCGATGTATCAGACGAACAGACCGGACTGTACGGAGATTGTCACATACAGGCTCAGTAGGAGTGCAGATGGGGTTCACCTCGTCAGTCTTCTTATCGACATCTACCTGGGGACCGTTACGTACAGCTAGTGCCGCTTGCGGTCTGTGGTTAAACCCACTGCCAGCGTAGTGTCGAGTCTTTAGAGTCCCACACAGAGAGCTATTCGCCTTTAGGCAAAACGAGTAGAGGTCGCATGGTTTTGCGACAGGGTTCGTTCGCATCCGCGCACTTGTGCACGTTTGCTGTCCGGACAGTTTATACTAGCGGGCTTTGGTTTAAGCCGGATCCTAGTATATGATTTGAGATTGGTTTTTCTCATTGTGTTCGTGTTCCTCGGATCACGAATGCGGGTGCGTATGCACAGTTGCTTGAGATTGGGGGAGAGGACCTTGTTTAGGGTTAATGGCCTTTGTCATTTTATTAACCCTATTGATTTTGTGTGGATTATTGTTAATTGATAATTAGCTTAATTATTGTGCATGGTTGTTGTTGACAATTTGACTTCATTGACTTGTTGACCATGTTGACAACTTGACCATAATCATTTCATTTGGAAGATGCTCTTTGATCTTTGCAAAAATGAAATGATAATGGTCAATTCATGATTTATCATGACAATTTTCAAGCTAATTATCTAATTAAAATTATCCTCACATATTAGTGAGAATGGCTCACTATTTTCTCACTCTCTCATTCTATTTTCTCTCTCTTGCTCATCCTCTCCCTCAAGCTCTCTCCCTCTCATGTGTTGAGAAACAAAAAGCTTGAGAAAAACCCTCTCTTGATCTTCTCTACTCACTTCTAGGGTTCAAGTCTTAGCATTTCTTGCACTCTAGTTACTCCTAGCTTGGAGTTGAAGCTAAAGGTGGTGGCTTTCAAGTGGATCTTTCTTTGACGGATGAAGACAAGCAAGGTGAACTCTTTCTACCATTCCGACGAGCAAGGAGAGAAGGAGTTCGAGCTCAAGGTATAACCTTTCTACAACTTACTTAGTTGTTAGTTTACTTTAGCTAGTTTTCGTTTAGCAAAGATCCGGCTTTTACGGTCCATGTTACAAACCTTAGAAAAATTTTTGTTTTACCGTTTCCGCAACCCCGAAAGTACCGGGAGAGGTAACGTGGACCTAACAGTGGTATCAGAGCCTAACTAAACATAAACTAGCTTGGTAGTAAAGTGTATCGAAGTTCGAAACGGAAAAATCGAAAAAAAAACCAAGTTATAAAAATCTGAGTTTCTGTTAAAACTTTTTCTGGTCAAAACAAAATTTGTTATATCCCAAAAATTATCTCAGGTTTTTTAGAAGAAACCCACCAAAAACGACACAGCAACTCACCAGATCGGCCGCGATTCCGCGGCAATAGCTTGCTATTGCCGCGGAAGCGCCGCACTCTAGTGGAGTTACTGTCTCGTTTTTGGTGCAGTTTGTTTCTTACATGGTTTTAGGATTTTTATGATATATTATATGTGCCCAGATTTTCCAGAATAGAAATTTGTTTTTGGGGGCCTATAAATCCGTATTTTTTTCGAACTTCAATATACTTTGACTATAAAGGTTATATCTGTGATGTTCTTATGTATTGAACGTCGGCTAATCGCTATATGTCGATTAGTCGGGGTTATACATATCTGTGATCTGTGATTGTTGTTGATGGTTTGTGTATATGAACTCGTTGGATTGTCGCGGATGAATAGCCGGGATGGATGTGAGATGAGAGTTTCTTTTTCTTTCATTCATGTAATAAATTTGTAAATTGATGTAATATTATTTGTTTGGCCGCACAACCGGGTCGGGGTTGTAGCCGTCATTGTATAATTCTTTTTACTGTTTTTGCTCCTAGGATAGACCCATGGAGGGGTGCACAAACTACCGGGTAGCTCGAAGTGCCGAGTGGCCTACTCATGGCATTGAGGGAGGTTGCTTCGCTTCGGGTACTTGGCGGGTAGTTTGCCGCACCCGTAGGGGTCTTGGGTGGGGTTTTGGCTATTCATCACGACCGTGTAATCCGTTTTTCGTTGCAGGCTCGAACGAATTGCGGATTCCTAGTATATCCAAAGTGTTCATCTGTGATCTGGATTGGCTATCATTGCTATATTGCTATATATAATAACTATTTAGGCGTTGCTTATGTTTTACAGCCGCGCTAGCCCAGCCCCCGCTCTGTCGTTAGTTAAGTAACCTAACGGGTGATGACGGGGCCCCGTGGCGAATGCGAATGGCATAAGCGTACGTCATATTTTGGTTGTTTTCTGCAATGGTAGGATTTAAATGATGGGACGCATTAAAAGAACTAATGCAAGAAAATAAACCTAAAAGACGTTGTTGGAACAATTTTTCAAAAAGCTGTTATTGCAAGGACGTTCATTTTTGTTTTGCATCGAGGTATTCGGTTATGAATGCCCAGCACCTCAGTCGACGAGGCAAGGGCCGAGATCCCTTCACCGGGAGTGATCCCTTGGACAAAACTTTGCGTCAGGGTAATAACTTCACCATAGTCGATTATTCTTGCTTTGCATCGAGGTATTCATCTTACGAATGCCCAGCACCTCACTCGACGAGGAAAGAGCCGAGATCCCTTCGCAGGGAGTGACCTCTTTAGCAAAAGTTTTCGCCACTATGATTTTCAAAAGGGTGCAATCAGGTTCCTTCAACGATATCAAGTTCATTACGTTAACGGGTTTTTCGCCAAAAACCCAGCCGTAGCCCTCCGTCGTTTCGGATTAATATTATTCAGTATTCGTGCTGCGTTTGTTGACCTAGTCAAGGCGTAGTGAACGGTAGCTAAATAATATTTTTCTGTGGATTGCAAATGTGATTGGTTAGGACAGTCGTGCGGCCTTGTTGACCTAGTCAAGGGCACGTACGGGTGGGTCTAATGCAATCAGGATTATGACGGGTAGAACTTGTCTAACAGTTTATGGCTTGTTGACCTAGTCAAGGTCATGAACAGTTAGGGGCAAAAACCACATCGGGAGTTTCAAAAGAACTGAAACTTGCAGATTTAGCATACCTTCTGGAGTGTGGTGACTAGAGTGGATTCCATCTAGGTTATCACACAATGACAGTTGGATCCCGATCCCACTGATGAGTTGGTTTACCCTCGGGAGATTATTTCACTTAACGATCAATGCTATAAACCTAGTAGGTGTCTAGAAAGGTGTTAGCGGGGTTACGCCCCCAGGGAAAAGAGGTTATTTAATTAAGGAACTTCGCGAAAGCGTTGGAAAACCTCCCTCGAAGTACCGACACTAGCCTGGCTGAAAGGTTAAGCAAGTATTGTGACGTGAATTAAAACCCGACTAGTTCTTCTTTTAAAAGGTTTTAAGAAGAATTTGAGTAAACAGTGGGAGACATCCTGGTTAGATAAATTAATAAACCAATCTAATCTTGCAAGAGCATACGCTGAGTGTTTCTTTTCTCTCTCTCCAGGCAGCAACCTTTTCACGCCCTAATCAAGATAATAAAATGTATCGCTTGACCGATCCGAATTCTTATTCGGGACTGGGGAAAGATGGTTCAGCTCTAACTTGTGACAACAGTCATGAGTATGAGAATGGGAAAGAGGAAAGTATGGATTTCCAGGATACCCAGTTGAAGAAGAAGCATGGTTTTGCATCTACTTCAGGTGTTCTTGTAATTGAGAACTGTTTTACGGTCAGCCCTACCTCCTGGGTACTTGATACCGGATCAGGATCTCATATCTGTAATTTATTGCAGGGACTGAGAAAAAGTAGGAAAGTTGCACCGGGTGATATGTCGCTCAGAGTAGCGAACGGAGCACAAGTTAATGCGGCAGCCGTCGGTGAATATCACCTAGTATTGCCAAATGGCAAGACTATGATTTTGAACGATTGCTACTATGTACCCTCCATGGTTTGCAACATCATATCGGTTTCTTTACTCGATAAAGATGGATATGACTTTGTTCTTGAAAAGAATATCATGAACATTTACCTTCATAAGGTACTGGTTGCAGAGGGTACACTGTGTAATGGTATCTACGTTCTAAATCAGAATACAGTTCTCAATATACAAAACACACGCAAGAGGAAGAATTCAGATACGAATGAATCCTACTTGTGGCATTGTAGACTCGGTCATATCGGAGAGAAAAGACTGAGTAAGTTGCATAAAGATGGACTCTTGAATGCGTTCGAGTTTTCATCCTATGGAACTTGTCAGTCTTGTCTCAAAGGAAAGATGACCAAATCTCCGTTCACCGGACATGGAGAAAGAGCAGCAGAGCTCTTGGGACTCGTACATAGTGATGTATGTGGTCCGATGTCTATACATGCAAGGGGTGGGTTCTCGTACTTCATCACATTCACTGACGATCTCTCTAGGTTCGGATATGTGTATCTGATGAAACACAAATCTGAAGCTTTTGAGAAATTCAAGGAATTCAGAAACGAAGTAGAGAACCAGAAAGGCAAAAGTATCAAGATCCTCCGGTCTGACAGGGGAGGGGAGTACTTAAGCACGGAATTCCTAGATTACTTAAAAGAGAATGGTATTCTCTCTCAGCTTACTCCTCCTTATACACCACAGCACAACGGTGTTTCGGAGCGGAGGAATCGTACCCTACTGGATATGGTTCGCTCCATGATGAGTAGTGCTGAGTTGCCTCTTTCATTTTGGGGACATGCGCTTCAGACAGCGGCATACCTATTGAATGATGTTCCGTCTAAATCTGTGCCTAAGACTCCGTTCGAGATATGGAATGGAAAGAGGCCATATCTTAAAAGATCTAAGATATGGGGTTGTCCGGCTTATGTTAAAAAGCATAAACCAGATAAACTAGAGGCACGGTCAGTTTTATGTAAGTTTGTGGGATATCCAAAGAATGGTTATGGATATCTATTCTACCACACCGAGGAACAGAAGGTGTTTGTTGCTCAGCATGCCGTTTTCTTGGAAACGGAGTTTCTTGCAAAAGAAATTAGTGGGAGCACGGTAGAATTGGAAGAAATTCAGCGACCACAAACTGAAACTGAAAGTTTGACAGAACCTCAGAATTCAATAACCCCAGACGAACCTCAGCCACTCCGCAGATCTGGTAGGATTTCTCATCCGCCCGAGAGATACTACGGTTTTCTCATTGACGGGGATCGAGAGGATTGCATCTTGGAAGAAGATGACCCTACCAGTTTCAGGCAGGCCATTATCAGTAGGGACTCTGATAAGTGGCAGGAAGCAATGCAATCTGAAATGGAGTCCATGTACGCCAATAAAGTGTGGACCATGGATATTGCTCCACCTGGGGTAAAACCCGTTGGATGCAAATGGATCTACAAAAGGAAACTTGGTGTAGATGGGCAGGTGGAAACCTATAAAGCTAGACTCGTTGCAAAAGGTTTTCGTCAAAGACCTGGTTTGGACTATGATGAAACTTTTTCTCCGGTGGCTATGCTCAAATCCATTCGGATCCTACTTGCCATTGCTGCCTTCCATGACTATGAAATCTGGCAGATGGATGTTAAAACGGCTTTCCTAAACGGTTGTTTGGAAGAGTGCGTTTACATGGATCAACCAGAAGGTTTCGTAGACAGTGGGAGCAGCGGAAAGGTGTGCAAGTTGCTTAAATCCATTTATGGATTAAAGCAGGCATCGCGGAGCTGGAACATCTGTTTTGATGAGGCAATCAAGGAATTTGATTTCATCAAGAACGAAGATGAACCCTGTGTTTATAAGAAGATTGTAGGACGAACTGTCGTGTTCCTAGTCTTGTACGTGGACGACATTCTTCTGATAGGAAATGACATTCCTATGCTACAATCGGTCAAGCTGTTTTTGTCACAAAGGTTCTCCATGAAGGACCTGGGTGATGCCTCGTACATTCTGGGGATCAAGATCTATAGAGATAGATCCAAGAAACTATTGGGACTTTCGCAGTCCAGGTACATAGAGACCGTACTAAAGAGATTTAGTATGGAGGATTCCAAGCGCGGTAACATACCCGCATTGCACGGAATTACCCTCTCCAAGAAGATGTCTCCTAAGACTGACGAGGAGAGGGTTCGCATGAGCACTATACCCTACGCTTCGGCGGTAGGATCTATAATGTATGCGATGCTATGTACAAGACCAGATGTAGCTTACGCGTTGAGCACGGTAAGCCGGTATCAGTCGGACCCAGGGGAGGACCACTGGACAGCAGTGAAGAACATTCTCAAGTACCTGAGAAGGACTAAGGAGATGTTCCTGGTTTACGGTAATGGAGACCTTAGGGTCGAGTCCTTTACCGATTCAAGCTTCCAAAGTGACAAAGATGATAGCAAGTCCGTCTCGGGTTTTGTGTTTACCCTCAACGGAGGGGCGGTATGTTGGAGGAGTTCCAAGCAGGATACCGTCGCAGACTCGACGATGGAGGCTGAATACATTGCTGCAAGCGATGCCGCAAAAGAGGCGGTCTGGATTAAGAAGTTCATTAGTGAACTTCAGGTGGTTCCGTCCATTGTTGACCCAATACCTTTGTATTGCGATAACAATGGGGCTATAGCTTTAGCGAAGGAACCAAGGTCCCATCAGAAATCCAGGCACATCTTAAGGCGGTATCACCTGATCAGGGAGATCATTGATCGACAGGAGATCGAGGTGCGGAGAGTGGACACAAAGGACAACACTGCGGACCCATTCACGAAGGCTTTACCCCAGACTCAGTTCGAGCGGCTGATCGAGATGATAGGTCTTCGATACGCCAGTACATGGCCTTAGTGCAAGTGGGAGATTGTTGGTGTATATGCCCTAGAGGCCATTACTGTATCATACTAGTATGTATATTACTTGATGGAAGCTTGGGATATTCACAGTTGTACAGACAATCTTGCTCAATATAGTAGTATGCTACTTGGTTTGTCTCTACTTTAATGTGTACATGTGTGTTTATTTATTATATCACCTATACGCATTAGTAGAGCCCTTAGGATCTTTGCTTGATTACCGGCGTTGTGATGGCGATCACACTCGTGGGGGCTGGGTAATCTACAAGCACATCCTTATACACGTCCCTAGTCGTGGGAGTATCGAGATAGGGCATCGACACTCCGGAGTAGACTAGCGTATGCGCTTCTCATCCCAGCTCGGGAGACGGTCTGTCCCACAGCCGTCAGTACGTCGTTTTTGAGATAGTATGCGGGTGCTCGTTAGGTTACGAGTACACTGGACAGGACTCGTCGGGAACTGATGGTTGGTATTATACCTATCGTCAGTTATCAGTTCCCAGGTGACATGAGTACAGCTTAGTCCGCTGACTTGACACTGTCACTTCGCCTCGAGTGTGTTCCCACTGTTCTTTGATTGCTACCCTACCACGGCTCTACTGAGTCGTGCAAACAGGTAGTAGTTGGGAGCAGTCCCGAAGCACTTGGAGGCAGTGACGGTTAGACAGGATTCGTCTCTCCCGGTATTGGGGGTTGACATCGCGCTGTGTCTAGGAGAGCCATTACACGAGTAGTCCCTGGCCAGGGCAAGCGAGATATACTGGTAGGTTTCCAGTGTTATCTCAGGGTGTATTGGGCTTCACTCCGACACGACTTGTACCGCTATTAGGGGACTGACGTTTACCGCCCCCCTAGGCCCGCCATGCGATGTATCAGACGAACAGACCGGACTGTACGGAGATTGTCACATACAGGCTCAGTAGGAGTGCAGATGGGGTTCACCTCGTCAGTCTTCTTATCGACATCTACCTGGGGACCGTTACGTACAGCTAGTGCCGCTTGCGGTCTGTGGTTAAACCCACTGCCAGCGTAGTGTCGAGTCTTTAGAGTCCCACACAGAGAGCTATTCGCCTTTAGGCAAAACGAGTAGAGGTCGCATGGTTTTGCGACAGGGTTCGTTCGCATCCGCGCACTTGTGCACGTTTGCTGTCCGGACAGTTTATACTAGCGGGCTTTGGTTTAAGCCGGATCCTAGTATATGATTTGAGATTGGTTTTTCTCATTGTGTTCGTGTTCCTCGGATCACGAATGCGGGTGCGTATGCACAGTTGCTTGAGATTGGGGGAGAGGACCTTGTTTAGGGTTAATGGCCTTTGTCATTTTATTAACCCTATTGATTTTGTGTGGATTATTGTTAATTGATAATTAGCTTAATTATTGTGCATGGTTGTTGTTGACAATTTGACTTTATTGACTTGTTGACCATGTTGACAACTTGACCATAATCATTTCATTTGGAAGATGCTCTTTGATCTTTGCAAAAATGAAATGATAATGGTCAATTCATGATTTATCATGACAATTTTCAAGCTAATTATCTAATTAAAATTATCCTCACATATTAGTGAGAATGGCTCACTATTTTCTCACTCTCTCATTCTATTTTCTCTCTCTTGCTCATCCTCTCCCTCAAGCTCTCTCCCTCTCATGTGTTGAGAAACAAAAAGCTTGAGAAAAACCCTCTCTTGATCTTCTCTACTCACTTCTAGGGTTCAAGTCTTAGCATTTCTTGCACTCTAGTTACTCCTAGCTTGGAGTTGAAGCTAAAGGTGGTGGCTTTCAAGTGGATCTTTCTTTGACGGATGAAGACAAGCAAGGTGAACTCTTTCTACCATTCCGACGAGCAAGGAGAGAAGGAGTTCGAGCTCAAGGTATAACCTTTCTACAACTTACTTAGTTGTTAGTTTACTTTAGCTAGTTTTCGTTTAGCAAAGATCCGGCTTTTACGGTCCATGTTACAAACCTTAGAAAAATTTTTGTTTTACCGTTTCCGCAACCCCGAAAGTACCGGGAGAGGTAACGTGGACCTAACATCCTTGTCGCTCTGGAAGCTGGAGTCGGCGAAGGCCTCAATATAGAGGTCTTCATTGCTGTACACCAAGAGCATCTCCTTAGTCTTTCTCAGTTACTTGAGAATGTTCTTAACTGCCGTCCAGTGCTTCTCCCCTGGGTTTGACTGAAACCTGCTAGCAACGCTCAGTGCGTAAGCTACATCTGGTCTGGTACACAACATCGCATACATTATAGACAGAAGCGTAGGGTATAATAGTCATGCGATCCCTTTCCAAATCAGTCTTGGGAGACATCTCTTTGGATATGGTGATTCCGTGACAAGCCGCTGGATTATCGCGCTTTGAATCTTCTATACTGAATCTTTTCAGTATGGTGTCGATGTACCTTGACTGTGAAAGTCCTAATATCCTTTTAGATCTATCACGATAGATCTGGATCCCCAGAATGTAGGAGGCATCACCCAGGTCTTTCATGGAGAACCTTTGTGACAAGAATCCATTGACTAATTATAGCATAGGAATGCCATTTCCATTCAGGAGAATGTCATCCACATACAAGACGAGGAATACCAAAGTTCTCGCTACAATTTTACTTTAAATCCATGGTTCATCTGGATTTCTGTTCAAGTCGAATTCCTTGACCGTCTTATCAAAACAGATGTTCCAACTCCACGATGTCTGCTTTAATTTATAAATGGATTTAAGCAACTTGCATACTCTTTTGCTGCTCCCACTCTTTATGAAACCCTCCGGCTGATCCATATAAACACACTCTTCCAAATTTCCATTCAGAAAGCGGTCTTTACGTCCATCTGCCAAATTTCATAATCGTGGAAGGCAACAATGGCAAGTACGATCCGAATGGATTTGAGCATAGCCACTGGAGAAAATGTTTCATCATAGTCCAAACCAGGTCTTTGACGAAAATCTTTTGCAATAAGTCTAGCCTTATAGGTTTCAACCTGTCCATCTACACTAATCTTCTTTCTGAAGATCCTTTTGCAGCCGACGGGTTTTACCTCTTCTAGAGCAATGTCTAAGTCCATACTTTGTTGGTGTACATGGACTCTTTTTCGGTCCGCATTGCATCCAGCCATTTTACCGAGTCTCTGCTCCTAATGTCTTGCTGGAAACTAGTTGGCTCATCTTGTCGATGATGCAATCCTCTCTATCCCAGTCTATGAGAAAACTATAGTATCTCTCGGGCAAATAAGACTACCTACTAGTCCTACGGAGTGGCACGGGGATGTCCGGTTCTTTCGAAACTTTTGGTTCCACCATGCTTTCAGTAATAGCTTGTGGTTCTGGAATTTCTTCCAGTTCTATTGCACTCCCACTTATTTCTTTTTCAGGAAATTGAGTTTCGAAAAGTGGGCATGCCGAGAAACAATGACCTTTTGTTCCTCCGCGTAATAGAAAAGATAGCCCATGGAGTTCTTTGGGTATCCCACAAACTTACACAATACTGAGCGTGTATCGAGCTTGTTCGCATGCTGATTTTTTACAATGGATAGATATCCACATATCCTTAGATACTTAAGATAGGGATTCTTCCCACTCCACATTTGATATGGTGTGGTAGTCACTGACATAGTAGGAACCTTGTTCAAAAGATATGCAGTCGATTCTAATGCATAACCCCAGAAGGATCACGGTAACTCAGCGTTACTCATCATGGAATGTACCATATCCAATAAGGTTCGGTTCCTCCATTACGATACACCGTTGTATTGAGGTGTGTATGGAGGAGTAAGCTGAGAGAGAATTCCATTCTCTTTTAATTAATCTAGAAACTCAGCACTTATGTATTCACCATCTCGATCAGATCTTAGTGTCTTGATACTTTTGCCGGTTTGTTTTTCCACTTCATTCTTGTATTCCCGGAATTTCTAAAAGGCCTTGGATTTATATTTCATCAAGAGTACATGTCCATGCCTTAAGAAATCATCCGTAAAAGTAATGAAGTAGGAATAACCACCTCTTGCATGTGTAGACATTAGACTACACACGTCGTTGTGTATGAGTCCCAAGTGCTCGCTGGCTCTTACCCCTTGTCCAATGAACAGAGTCTTTGTCATCTTTTCTCTGAGACATGATTGACAAGTTGCATAAGACTGATATTCAAACGGATCCAAATATCCCTCTTTATGTAACTTTGTCAACCGTGTTTCATTGATGTGACCCAGTCTACAATACCATAAGAAAGCCTGATTTAATTCCAGAGACTTTCTTTTAAGTGTGTTCTGGACATTGAAAACCTGAGCTTGATTTAATACGTATATACCGTTATCCCGTGTACCTGACCCAATCAAAGTATGATTAATATGGATGTTGACGATATCGCTTACAAATGTAAAATCATAACCTTCTTTAGATAGTAAAGATACAAAGATGATATTACATGACAAACTAGGTAGACACAAACAGTTACGCAAAATCAAAATCTGCCCACTTGTCAATCCTAGGTGATATTCCCCTACGGATACAGCATCCACCCTCATTCCTTTAGCAACCCTGAGAGTCATATCACCTGTCTTGATAACCCTACGGTTTCTCAGAGCTTGTAATGAATTATAGATATGAGATCCTGATCCGGAATCTAGTATCCAGGAAGTAGAGTTAATTGACGGACAGTTTTTAATCATAAATACACCTGAAGCCGAAGCCACAATATGCTTCGAATCCTGGTTTCTGGCGTTCCAAGCCTTGCAGTCCTTCTTCTAATGCTCTTTCCCGTGACAATAGAAATATTCCTCCTTCCCTACTGTCATCCTCGAAACTTTTGCCCTGCCTTTTCCCTCTATCTTACTAATATCGCCTTTCGGCTTGGTGGAGGCATTCTTCTTCTTCCCCTCGGCCTTCGCCTTGGATCTACAAGAGGAAGATTCCCTAATAAGCAGAGTGGATGTCTCCCTGGATTTCTGCAAGGTGCCCTCAGCGCTCTTCAACATATTGAGGAGTTCTGGAAGTGAAACTTCCTTCCCTTGAATGTTAAAATTCAAGATAAACTGGGTATAGGTAAAGGGGAGGGACTGTAGAATCAAGTCTGTATATAACTCGTTCTCCAACATGGTCCCAAGGTCCGCGAGCTCTTCAATATAGCTAATCATCTTAAGGACGTGGTCCCCTATAGATGACCTGATAGCCAATCTCGTCTGAAACAATTTCTTCGATGTCTCATATCTTGCGATACGAGATTGCTCTCCATATCAATCTTTTGTATGGAGGAAGATGGATTCTAAGTCCATCTTCTCATGCCGCCTCTGGTGTTCATTATCCATTGAGGCTAACACGAGGCACTTGGCTCTCGCACAGTCTATTTCCCTTGTCTTACAGATTTCAACATCTGCGACGGTGGAATCTGGACCTGGGACAGCTGGGGCTTTAGTAGTAAGGAGGTAGCCCAACTTGTCATAGGTAATGGCCATCTGGACATTCCTTAGCCAATCTTTATAGTTTGGCCCAGACAATTTATTATTATCTAGCAGTAACTTAAGCCTGGTCATTTTGGTCGCTGCAATTAGGAAAGAGAGAAAAAACACTCAGTATGATACCATTGCAAGTTTAGATTGGTTATTCGTTTATCTAAACCGGATGGCTCCCACTATTTCTCGAATCCTCCATCAAACCATAAAAGAAGAATTAGTCAGGATTAATCTCACCCTACAATTCTTCTATAACCTTTCGGCCAGGCTAGTGTTGGTATTTCGAGGGAGGTTTTCCAACACTTTCGCGAAGTTTCTTAATTACATAACCTCTTTACTCTGGAGGCGTAGCCCCGCTAACACTGTTCTATATACCTACTTGGTTTATAGTATTGATTGTTTAGTGAAAAAATCTCCCGAAGAGTAGCGGATACTCACAGTAGGATCGAGATCCAAATATTATCGTGTGACAATCTTGAAGGAATCCAACCAAAATCATCACACTCCAAATGGTATGCAACACTAGCAAGTTTCATTTTCCTTTAAAACTCCCGATGTGGATTTTTTCCCTAGGCGCTTATGACCATGGCGAAGTCCAACATATCATAAGACGCAAGTCAAGTTCTACCTGTCATTATACAGGTTAATTTGAACCCATCCGTACAAACCCTTGATGGAGGTCAGAATAGCTGTACGACTGTCCCAAATCAACGCATTTATCTATACTACATATGAAATCCCAGCAGCCACCAATCACTATGCCTTGGTGAAGATCAAAATACATAGCTTGAATACTACTGAATACCTATCTGAAATGACGGAAGGCTACGCATAGTTTTGGCGAAACCGTGAACGTAATGACCTTGATATAGTCGAAGGAACTATGATAGCTTTTAAAAGGAGTGGTTTAGGCTCCGCATTTAATTAAAAGTTGTTTTTCAAACCGAGTGGTTTTGAAATTGTTCCAACGATTTAAAATTTGGTTTGTTTTTCTTGCATTAATCAATATTAATGCGGTCCCATCATTTAACCCTATCATTGCAGAAAAGAAACGAAAATAGAATGTACGCTTATGCCATCCGCATTCACCATGGGCCCCGTCATGCACCGTTAGATTACTTAACTAACGGCAGAGTGAGGGCTGGACTAGCGAGGGTGCAAAACATAAGCAACGTTTATTATATATATATATATATATAGCCATTTGTCTCACGCAATAATAGGCATTCCAGATCAAAGATGAATATATTGGATATACTAGGAATTTTGTGTTTAGATTTAGCCTAGAACGAAAAACGGATTCCACGATCATGATGAATAGCCAAACCCCACCCTAGATCCCTACGGGTGCGGCAACCTACCCGCCAAATTCCCGAAGTGAAGCAACCCCCTTCAATAAAATGAGTAGGCCGCTCGGCACTTGAAGAACTCGGTAGTTTATGCACTATATCTTGGGTCTATCCAAGGTGTAAGAAAAAGTAAATGAAATAATATAACGGTGGCTACAACCTCAACCTTGATGTGCCCCACAAAAGAATATTATATCAATTTACAAATTTATATGAATGAAAGAAAAAACGCTCTTCTCATATCCCCCCGGCTATTCATCCATGATGATCCAATACTTCATATACACAAACCATCAACAAGATACAGATATGTGCAACCCCCACTAATCGACATATAGCAATTAGTAGACGTTTAGCAACACATATACAAATTGAAACTTATAAACGATGTTAAAACTGCGAATTTGAAATACTCCATATTGCCCTAACACAAAGATAACAGAATATGCAATCTAGGCAAAATCAAAAAATTCCTAAAAACCTAAATCCAAGATTCCAGAACACCACCAAAATTCCAAGACCAAACTCCCAAGATGGGCCGGCGAGGCCGGGAAATTTACTCGTTTGGCCGGCCAAAATTTTGAAATTTTGTCTCGTTTTTCTAGGGTGTTCTAGTTACAACAAGAAGAGTACTCTGCAGTTGTTTAAATAATTTTTAAAATTCGACAGAAACTTGTATTTCGTTTTGATTGTTTCGGAGTTATTTCAGTTTCGTAACTTTAAACGTCATCTAATCTGCTAGTTAAGGTTTGAGTAGTCACTGATACCACTGTAAGTCGATGTCGCGCACCCCGTGGGTTTGCGGGGAGGCGGAATTAACAAAGAACGATTTTTCTTACTTCACAACACCGACTTTAACTCCAGGATCTATACGGAAACCTTTACCAGCTATATCTACCAGGAGGTTCTAACTACTATGTTAGGGTTTATACCTCCTTGTTTACAAGTACTTCGGGTCTTCTTCTTCTCCCCCTTTTATTGAGCTCTTTGAAGATCGGATCGTGCTTGAAACGTCGGACCCCTTGTGTTGAAGACGATCCGCCCGAGAGTATGTAATTTAATCTCCAACTTCTTAACCGAGGTAGCTAAGGAACCTATTGGGGTTCCTGAGCACCCTACTGGGTTTTCAAGACATCAATCATGCCAATTTCAAAAATTCTAAGGTTCTAAAGAACCCTTAACAAGGATCAAGCTAGAGTAACTAGACAATATAAAGCATGTAATCAAACATTACAATAAGTGAACAAGGATTACAACCTTTGTAGACCGGTCCTTTACTTCTAAAGCTCCGTGTGGTAGTTCCTTCGCTAAGAGTAGCGATCTCTAGAACTCTAGTATTTCCCTTGGAGAAATGAACAAATTTGCTCGAAGTCTTCAAGGCCGAAGATGATCTACGTCGAAGAGACTCAAACTCAAGCCACCTCTTCACTAGGTGATGAACTTTGAAGAGAACAGCCTATACTAATTGGCTAGTGGTGTAGGATGATGAAGTAGGAAATAGGCTCACTTTAGATTTTATTTTCTCATAATATTTTCTCACCATTTTCAAATCCAGAAAGCTTTCATGAGGAAGAAGATGAAAATGATCAAGATGAGAAAATGAAACCCCATGAGGTGAGAATAGAAAGCATGGGTGAGTTAGTGTCATACACTAACCCATGTAGAGAATCAACCATGGGTTACAATAATGGTTATGTTAAGAAATATCTACAAGTAAAACAAAAAGAATGGACTTGGTCAATGGTTCCACAAGCTTCTACAAGCTTCAACCATGTGACAATTTCCAATCAATTTTGATTTACTTTAAATAAATAAACTCTCACATTATTATAAGCATGGTGTAAGTCTCATACACTCATATAGCATGTGGCATCTAGCATGACACAAAATAATGTACACTAATATATATCACATATATACTAATGCACAATCAAGTCAGAAAAGAAATCTTAAGTGAGCTAATACTCGTTAATGTAAATTAATATATCAAATATATATAATTATACATTAGATTATTAACTCAACACTTGATTTAATAATCCAGCTATATCACATATAACCGACTAATATCATCTGTATCATTTTATCGAATCAACACTTCATCCGATAACCCGGCTATATCACATATAACAGACCGATGACACAAATCGTGGGAATAGAATACGGTATCACATACTCGTATTAATCTCGGTCTTGCACATATCACATATGTGCTACTACTCTATTTCGCTTGAGCCAGGAAACCTCTGTATAGGACTCTAAAGACTCATCAATACGCCGTCAGTCGGTGATGATCATATCAAATACCCACAAGCCGCAAGAGGCCTGCTAAACGTAACGGCTATCTGGGTATTGAGCGATCAAAAGATCAATAAGCAAGCCAGCTCATACTCCTGCGAATCCAATCAGTAACACTACCATACAGTCCGGTTTCTTCGTCTGATATATCGCATATTTCGCCTAGGGGTGGTAAACGTCAGACCCCAATAGCTTGATAAGTCATGCCGATGCAAGGTCCATAACGGGTTGAGAAACTACTGATAACACTTACCAGTAAATCTCATCTACCCTGGCAGGGATTTCCAGTTATGGCCAGTCGAGCACAGCGCAACATCAACCCTCAATACCGGGAGAGACGAATCCCCTCCTATCGCTCATTGCCTCCATATGACTAGGGACTGTACCAAAAAACCACTTGTTTGCACGACTCAGTAGAGCCGTGGTAGGGTGTAAATCAAAGCACAGTGGGAGACACACAAGACTCTATAACGATCTCGGGTCGACAGACAAATTTGTACCAGTGTCACTAGAGAACTACTATCTGATGCGAGGTATAATACCATCTAGGAGTTCTCGGCGAGTCCGTTCAGTGTACCCAGTCTCCACTAAGCACCCGTATACGATCTCTGATGTCAAACACCAATGGATATGGGATTATCCATCGCCCATCATATGGGTCGACAAGTGTATACGCTAGTCTACTCTGGAATATCGATGCCCCGTCTCGATACTCCCACGACTAGGAACAATTAAAGGATGAACTCATAGACTGCCCAGGCCCCACTAGTATGATCTGCATCATAATCTTGGTAGTCAAGTACACATCCTAAGGGCTTTATCAACATGTAACAGAGAGACAATAAGTGTACATGTTAAGATAAAAAGCAACCAGATAGCGTACTATCATGTCGAGTAAGAAATTTCTCCCTATATATGTCCCAGCATCCATTAAAATTTACATCTCATGTACAATAATGGCCTCTAGGGCATACATACAACTAACAATCTCCCACTTGCACTAAGGCCAGTTGTTGTAGTATTTTATACCTAACGTCCTATAAAAGTCTCTTGCAGGAAAAGCCTTTGTGAGTTGATCCGCCGTTTTATCCTTCGCGTCAACTCTCCTGATCTCGATTCCCTGGAGATCAACCATCTCCATGATCGGGTGATACTGCCTTAGAATATGTCTAGGTCACTGATAGGACGGGGGTTCCTCGGTCTAAGCCACAACTCCATTGTCACACAATGGTAGGAACCAAGTTCATCTCATGAACATATATACACCCAGACCGACTCTTTGGTAGCATCGTTGATAGCGATGTATCGAGCCTTTATCGTTTAGTTTTCCCCGGTATCTAGCTTGGAACTCTTGCAACATACCGCCCTACTTCTGGGATAAAGACAAAGCCTGTGACTGTCTGACAGTCGACCTTATCACTCTGGAAGCTTGAGTCGGTAAAGGACTCCCACTGGAGTTCACCGTTACCAAACTCCAAGAACATTTCTTTAGTGCTTCTCAAGTACTTAAAAAGGTTCTCCAAAGCTGTCAAGTGATTCTCCCCAGGATCATTTGATACCATATCACTACACGTAGTGAGAATCCTAACATCCATTTAGATCTATCTCATAGATCCAAAAACAAGGATTTATGAGGTATCACTTAGATCCTACATGGAGAATCAATGTGATAAGAGGAGATTGACCAAGTGTAGCATAGGAAACACCTTTCCTATCAAGAGTATGTCATCCACGTGGAATACGAGAATGAGCACCTTACTCTCTACTACCCTATTGTATATACAAGGTTCATCTACCATTTTGATGAAGTCAAACGCTTTGACTATCACATCAAAACATATGTTCCAACTCCGCGATGCCTGCTTCACCGCATAAAGAAACTTGCACACGTTTCTGCTGCTCCCACTGTCTACGAAGCCCTCTGGCTGTGTACTTATAGACGCTCTCTTCTAAATCAGTATTTAGAAAAGCATTCATGACACCCAACCACCAGATATCGTAGTCATGGTTTGTAGTAATGGCAAGTAGGATCCGGATGGACTTAGGCATAGCCATTGGAGAAAATGTTTCATCATTATCCACTCATGGTCGATGACGAGAACCTTTTGCAGCAAGTCTAGCTTTGAAAGTCTCAACTTCTCCATCAACACCATGTAATCTTCTCAAGATATACTTGCTCCTGATGGGGATTTAACCCTTCAGATATAGCAACCAAAGTCCATACTTTGTTTATGTATATAGATTCCATCTCAGATCGCTTAGCATCCAACCATTCTTATAGAGTCGCCACTCATGATGGCCTGCACAAACCTAGTTGGGTCATCGTCTCTCATGATGCAATCCTCGCTCCCACTGTCATCGAGAAACCTAAGTATCTCTCAGGTGGATGAAGAACCCTACCAGATCGGCAGAGAGACTGAGGTACGTTGGGAACTATTGAATCCTCTGGTCCTACTAAATCATCACCTGTAGTTTGTATAGCTGGAACTAATTCCAGTTCTACCTTTTGACCACAAATTTCTTCCTTAAAAATTCCTTTTCCTAAAAAGGTGGCATGCCGAGAAATAAAACACCTTTTGATTCTCGGTGTGGTAGAAGATATTCCCTTGCGAATGTTTGGGATATCCAACAAACTTCCACAGAACTGACCTTGCCTCGAGCCTGTCTGGATTTTGCTTTTAGACATAGGCCGGACAACCCAAATCTTAGCATGCTTAAGAGATGGGCTCTTCCAATACCATATCGCATATGGAGTGGTAAGCACTGATTTGATTTGAACCCAATTCAATAGGCATGTTGCTTCTTCAAGTGCATAACCCCAAAAGGAAACAGGCAACTCAGCAGTAATCATCATAGAGCGCACCATATCTCATAGGGTGCGGTTTCTCCACTCCGATACGTCGTTATGCTATGGTGTATTCGGAGGAGTAGTGCTGAGAGAGAATCTCATTCTCCTTTAGAATAGTCCAAGAATTCCATGCACAAGTATTCTCCTCCCTGATCTCATCAAAGGACATAATACTTATACCCGTTTTGGTTCTCTACAATGGATTTATATTCATTGAATTTCTCAAAAGCTTCAGATTTGTGTTTCTACAAGAACACATGTCCGAATCCTGAGAGATCATCAGTGAATATAATAAAGTACAAAGAACCAGTCCTGACATGTGTAAACAGGGGACCTCATACATCATCGTGTATTAGTCCCAAGAGTTCACTGACACTTTCTCTGTTTCAAGTAAACGGAGAAATGGTCATCTTATCTTTGTGACATGACTGGCAAGTTTCACAAGATGTAAATTCAAACTGATTTAAATATGCATCTTAATGCGACTTAGCTAGTTGTGTCACATTGATATGACCTAGTCTACAATGCCTTAAGAAGGATTCGTTCATTTATGAACTCTTCCTCTTGTGTGTGTTCTGTACGTTAAGAACTGTGGTTTGATTTAGAACGTATATGCTATTAGATAACATGTCTGAACTTATCAACTCTTGATATAGGAAATGTTCAAAACATTATTCAACAATACAAAATTATATCTTCTTTAGTAAATAAAGAGACTGATATAATGTTGTATATCGGGTTAGGTATCTAATAATATTCGTTCAGAATCAATGTATTACCATTTGGTAATACAAGGTGATAACTGCCAACACCTTGGCTGCAACAATTGCACTATTCTCTATACTTAGAGACATATCACCCAATCTCAGTTTTCTACCTATCTGTAGCCCATGTAACGGATTACATATGCGGGATCCTGATCCGGTATCATATACCCAGGACGTGGAGGATATTGAGAAACAGTTTTTTGTAACGAACACACCCGAAGAAGATGCATCAATTATGCACTTTCTTCGTTTGGGCGGCATAAGAATCTTGGTATTTCACTATTTCCTGCTCGGTCTTATAACAATTATAAGTTAGAGCGGGACCAACGTTCTCCAGCTCAGTATAACAAGCGGGTTCGGTCAATACATCCATATTATTATCTTGATTAAGACGTGACATGGTCGCTACCTGGAGAGAGAGAGAAGAAAACACTCTGCGTGCGCTCTTGCAAGATTAGATTGGCTATATATTTTATCTAATCAGGATGGCTCCCACTGTTTTTATCAAATCTTTCTTCAAACCTTAAAAGGAAAGACTAGCCGGGATTAATTACACTCTACAAGTTCTCCAATCTTTCAGCCAGGCCAGGGTCGGTACTTTGAGGGAGGTTCCCCGTGCTTTTGCACGGACCTAATTAAAATAAACCTCGTTTTCCCAGGGGCGTAACCCCGTTGACATCTTTCTAGACACCTACTTGATCGGCTAATTGTAAAGTACAAAACTCTCCCAGGAGTAATAATTACTCGCAGTGGGTATCAGGATCCAACTATCTCATAGAAGGTATGCAATCTCATTGCAAATTTCAATACTTGAAACTCCCGAGATAAAGGTTTTTACCCCTAGTACTTATGACCTTAACTATGGTCAACATATCATAAGCACTAGTCAAGTTCTACCCGTCATTTCATGATTGATTAGACCCACTCACATGACCCTCAACTATGGTCGACATAATCACATGAATGTCCTAACTAATCGCATCATATGCTGTGTAGGAAGACATCACATAACTACCGTATACTGCGCCTCAACTATGGTCGACATACGCATCACGAATACTAAGTACTCTACTTCCTAAAATGTCGGAGGGTTGCGGATGGTTTTTAAGATAACCATTAACGCTTTGAACTTGATCTCGTTGCAGAATCAAATGATTTAAAATGGAGTGTTTTTTAGGCTTTTGCTAGTTCGCTAAAGAGGTCACTCCTGGTGAAGGGATCTCGGCTCTTTCCTCGTCGAATGAGGTGCAAGATATTCACAATACCACTATGCAAAGAAAGAACTAGAAAAGCAATCAAAAGAAAAAATCGAGGGTTGTAGCATCTGCTAGTTATTACTAAAGAGGTCACTCCCGGTGAAGGGATCTCGGCTCTTTCCTCATCGAATAAGGTACATGATATTCTACAAAGAATACCGCTATGCGAAGCAACAACTAGAGCTACCTATTTTTGAAATTTCGAATCCACAACATTTTTAGGTTTATTTTCCTTCATTAATCATATTAATGAATGCCCCATCATTTATGTTACCTAAACATCACAGATAAATACAACGTACGCTTATGCCATCCGTATTCACCACGAAGTTCCGTCATGCACCGTTAGGTTAGGTAACTAATAGCATAGCAGGGTTGGGCTAGCGCGGGTGAAAAACATACGCAACGTCTATAATATATCATATATATTATATATAGTATTTATCTCAAAATATAAAGTGATCATATCACAAAATATCAGCAGCAGAAGACACCATATGAAATATTGGATATACTAGGATTTCCGGGTTTTAATTTAAGCCTGTATAAAACACGGATTTCACGATCGTGATGAGTAGACAACCCCACATCCCAAGACCCCAACGAGAGCGGCAAGCAACCCTACCAATTCTAGAGTTAGGAGACCTGGACTCGGCTCTTCGAGATGGCCTCCCACTGGATTTTAGAACCCGGTAACTTGTGCTCCCCTCCTTGGGTCTATTCTAATGCGGAAAAGAAAATAATATACATCAACGGTGGCATCTTTCTCAACCCGGAAGTGCACTAATAAAAGAATATTATATACAAGTTTTCACATGAATGAAAATGAAAAACTCTCATCTCACATAAAAAAAACCCCGGCAAGTCAAACACGACGATCTAATATAACATATCCCAGCAACACGTAACATCACATGTCATCAACGCAAGTAAATATGCGTATCCCAATTGTCATTGACGTATGGCAACAAAATCAGTGATACACCACATATTACACTTACGGTCGCAAAAAATAAAGTGAAAACTACAACAATTGGAATCCGCAACCACCTTAGACATTATAAACCCGTAATATCTCATATTCCGGATTTCATGCCTAACACTATGAATTCCTTAGACATCATATGCCTAAAAATTATAAACCCCTCATTTTAGTCTCGATATCGAAAACACTTTTTAATATCAAGTCGGGAATCAACAAGATTCCCGACATCCTGATTGAATGCTCGTTAAAAACTTCAGTAGACAGCCATACCCCGTTGCCGTCAACGAAGTGCACTTAGGCGGAACACCGCGGCCGCGAGCACCCGAACGGATGCTTTTGGTAACGGTGTTCTCCTACAGTCACTTGGTCGGGGATGTGGGGCATGGCTATCTAGTAAGGTTACCTGGCGAGTATTCGCGTATGCTACGTGATTGCGACGGATTTTTGATCACATCAAAATCCTGTGGCAACCGATCAAATGAGACTAAATTGCTAGATTTATAAAAATTCAAATATTGTGGATTCCAAGTATTGTATCCTATCATAAATATCTGGATGAAGTTAAACTTTTCGATCGAGTAATCAAAGTCCTACAATTCTCCGAGAGCTCAACTCTTGAGCACAGTTCAAAAATATCCAGAACATACCACAGCACCTATGGAACAATCGTTGAAGGGCAAACCCAAGCTTCATTAATGACACAGTGGAACTACCGCAAACCCTAAGGTTCGAAAGTGGTTCCATGTTCATTATATCGTGTTACGGTTTCATTCTTTTAGAGGGTCCACATAATGACTTGCATGATTTTCTGAATAACCTAAATTTGGAAAAATGGGTTTTTGACATTCGTTTGAAGTTTTTAACTTCGCCTAGATAATATGTGAAAACCAGAAATCAATGTTAAACTACGAATACGAAACACTCTGAGTTGCCTGTACAGTAAGACTACATCACATGCAATCTTATAAAAAAAAAACAACACCTGAAACACCAAAACCCAGAGCCTGAAACGATACCAAAATTTGAAGCCCAAATTCCCCAGATGGGCGGAGCATGCCGGTTTTTCTTGGGTTGTGGCCGGCCACAATTTGTCAAAATAGGACCAAATTTTGGTAGTGTTCATGTTGTATCTCATACATCATTCTGCGGTTGTTTAAAAAAATTTTAGAAGCCATTTAAAAATCGACAGAAACCGGGTGTTTCGGAGTTGTTTCGGTTTCGTAATCTAACAAACATCTTCTAATACTCTTGCCCGGCTTTGATACAACTGTTGGGGTTCCTGAGCATCCTACTGGGTTTTCAAGACATCAAGCATGCCAATTTCAAAAATTCTAAGGTGCTAAAGAACCCTTAACATGGATCAAGCTAGAGTAACTAGACAATATAAAGCATGTAATCAAACATTACAACAAGTGAACAAGGAATACAAACTTTGTAGACCGGTCCTTCACTTCTAATGCTCCATGTGGTAGTCCCATCATTATGATTAGTGATCTCCTGAACTCTAGTATTGGTTCTCTTGGAGAAATGAACATGCTTTCTTGAAGTCTTCGAGGCCGAAGATGATCTACGTCGAGGAGACTCAAACCCAAGCTACCTCTTCACTATGTGATTAACTTTTTGAAGAGAACACCCTATACAAAATGGCTAGTAGTGTAGGATGATGAAGTAGGAAATGAGCTCAATTTAGATTTTATTTTCTCACAATATTTTCTCACCATTTTAAAAGCTAGAAAGCTTTCATGTGGAAGAAGATGAAAATGATCAAGATGAGAAAATGAAACCCCATGAGGTGAGAATAGCAACCATGGGAGAGTTAGTATCATACACTAACCCATGTAGAGAATAAACCATGGGTTACAATAATGGTTAGGTTAATAAATATCTACAAGTAAAACAAAAAGAATAGACTTGGCCAATGGTTCCACAAGCTTCTACAAGCATCAACCATGTGACAATTTCTAGCCAATTTTGATTTACTTTACATAAATAAAACCCTCACATTATTATAAGCATGGTGTGAGTCTCATACACCCATGTAGTATATGGCCTGCTAAACGTAACAGCAACCCGGGTATTGAGCGATCAAAAGATCAACAAGCAAGCCTGCTCATACTCTTGCGAATCCAATCGGTAACACTACTGTACAGTCCGGTCACTTCGTATGATATGTCGCATATCTCACATAGAGATGGTAAACGTCAGACCCCAATAGCTTGATAAGTCATGCCGATGCAAGGTCCATAACGGGTAGAGAAACTACTGATTACACTTACCAGTAAATCTCATCTACCCTGGCCAGGAATTTCCAATTATGGCCAGTAGGGCACAGCGCAACATCAACCCCCAATACTGGGAGAGACGAATCCACTCCAATCGCTCAGTGCCTCCGTGTGACTCGGGACTGTACCCAAAAACCTCCTGTTTGCACGTTTCAGTAGAGCCGTGGTAGGGTGGAAATCAAAGCATAGTGGGAGACACACATGACTCTATGACTATCTCGGGTCGACAAACTAACCTGTACTAGTGTCACCAGAGAACTGCTATCTAACGTGAGGTATAATACCATATAGGAGTTCTCGGGGAGTCCATTCAGTGTACCCAGTCTCCATTGAGCACCCGTATATGATCTCTGATGTGAAACACCAATGGATATAGGATCATCTATCGCCCATCTTATGGGTCGAGAAGCGTATACGCTAGTCTACTCTGGAATATCGATGCCCCGTCTTGATACTCCCACGACTATGAACAATTGAAGGATGAACTCATAGACTGCCCATGCCCCACTAGTATGAACTGCATCATAATCCTGGTAGTCAAGTACACATCCTAAGAGCTTTATCAACATGTAACAGAGAGACAATAAGTGTACATGTTAAGATAAAGAGCAACCAGATAGCATACTATCATGTCGAATAAGAAAGTCATCCCTATATATGTCCCAACATCCACTAAAATATACATCTCATTTACAATGATGCCTCTAGGGCTTAAATACAACTAAAAGTACCTAATTCGCTAAGCTAGGTAGCTTAGAAGATGTAGGGTATCTAATAGAGTATTTTACTTCAAGAGACCTAATGGCTTACAACACATGTGATGGTTTTAGGTCTTGAGGAAGAAGGAGAGAAAAATAGAGAAAGAGTGTGAAAATGCATATGAGCAAGTGAGAAGGCAAGTGAAGAATGACTCCTATACTTATGTCACTCAAGCATGCAATATTTTCCAATTGAAAATATCAACCATGCTTGAATAGTGAGTCCAAACAAATAAAATAACACAAATGAGCCATGCTTAACCATGCCACAAATATCTCCATTTTCCACCTCATTAATTGTAACAACTTTGTTTCAGTGTACAAAAAAATTAATTAAAAGTTAATGTACAATTGGAGTATTTGCAATCATGTGTACACTATAAGTACTTGAATTGCTTTTGAACAACAAGAAAACACTTGTAGCTTATTGGTAAAGCCCTGCACTGCTGTGACGTAACCCTATGATCAAATCCCCTAGCCACATTATTTTTTTGTTGATTTTTCTTTTAATCTTTTAGAAGCTAAAAAGTTTGCACGTGCACAACACGTAAAATGAAAAGTCACAAAGTAATCAAACACGTGCACTGAGGTATACCAAGCGATAGGGACACATGGCCAAGATCCCAACCCCATCCTACCGGATTGGACCGGCGAGATTTGAAGTGGGGGCCGGCACCGCCGGGTTAATCCATTGGTTGTGCCTTGGATTTTTTCCCATGGCACCCCTTGGCCTACCTCACTACGACCATGTTGTTTGTTTACAATGCGATTATCCAGAGAATTAAAAATTACTATTAAACCAAAATTTTAATGCACATTTTAATTCTCAAATTCATTACCCTAAACCCTAATTTTCCCTATAAATATCACACTAAATTCCACCCCTCCTCATTCAGAAATCCGATACAAACAGTATCTAAAATTTCCATGTCCCATGTTGTACAAGTGGAGTTAGCAAAGGGTAAGGTTCCGGCGACGTTTCGGGAAGAATCCGGCGACGAAACGACTTCCTGACGATTACCATAGCTTCCTCTGTCTCTCCTCTTTAATTTCAATTTGTAAGTCGCTTTCACTCTTCTCAACTTCTAGTCTTAAACGTCTTCTTTTCAAAATTCGTCGAAAGCGGAGTTATTCCGACTTCCGACTCTCTTTTATTTAAAAACACAATTTCTCTTAAAACATAAATTACCATATCTTCTTATAATATTTAACAAACATAAATAAACACATTAGAACAAGTTTCATCTCAAAATAATTCGTATTGCAATTTCTATTTCACTTTTACAGTAAAATGCCATCATGTTTACATACGCCATTGTTTATTCATTTTACCCATAATACCTTTAGAAAACTCATGAGGTAATGACCTACCTTATCACAACACACATTCATGACATAGTAAGATGATTTGTGGAATATTAGTTTGTGGGAAAATACGAGTTTACACTTAAATACCAGAACCATTCAAAATCCGTTTTCTTTAAAAGTGTATTATTTAATTCCTTGCAAATACGCATCTACAACCCATTTTGGGGAACCACAATCGGGATGGTACGGGTTATCGCACATCCTCAGGCCTAGTAGAGCGAGATGCAGACCTCCGCAAGGAGTATTCGATCTTGATGGAATTTTTAATGCAATTTTTAAGAAAAATATGATTTCTATTTAATAAATAAGTTCTATTTTTATAAATATATACAAATACTATAAAAATATCTACTTTAAGTATACAATATATACTCCATATTTTCTAAATCAAAGGAATCACCAATTTCACGAAACTACCATTACAACTTAATACAATTCCAAGATTACACTAAAATACCATATACAATGAAATCTAGGTTATATCAACTATAATATTTCACTTTATTAAAATTACAATTACGGAAACCCTAAAGACGATAATTAAATACTTGAGGTGTATTTTGAAAATATATCAAAATTATTTTTCAGAAAACCCCCTCAAGTTATATTAAATTACAATAAGGACCCTAGTAAACACAGGTTTAAGCGGAACCAGTTCTCTTGAGCCCCAGGGAGCCGGAGAATATGGGTGCTTGCATATCTAAGGTAGACAACCTAACAACGGATTTATCAACACGGTAATTCTCTTGGAAAAAAACACAAATCCTGCCGTCCATGTGCAGCTGTTACCGATAACATCAAAACTAATTCGGGACTTCAATTTCTTTTAAAGTGTCTAACTCAGACAGAGTGTCGATCTAATATGAAATCAATCTGACTTGAATTCAGTTCAAGTATAACTACAATACAACATAAATCCAGTTATACCAGACTTCAATCTATATCAACATGACTCGACGGAACCAAACCATGGATATACTCTGATTAGATGACCATTAATTTATATACATTCTGTTTACATCATTTAATGGTTTCAGCAAGTCATCCATCTATATAAAAAATACAATACAATCAATATAAAATACATTATGGGGTTTTTAAAGGGATAGACTGGTATGGAATGTGTTAGAAGTGGTGCGAGACGGTCACTTTAATACACCTAACCTGAGTATCTATTGCTGTTGTACCGTGGTTTAACAGTTTCTTGTGCTCCGTATACCTTAGTCTCCTGAATAGTGGGACTTCTCTCGTATACACTGGCATATTCTGTACCAAGCTACAAACAACTGAGATAACAGAACAAAAGATAACATTATACAGTTATATTCTCTTTTCTGTCTATTCTACTTCTCTCTTTCTTTGGGACTTACCGAGCGATCGTTCGCTGTCGACATTCCTTTCTTCTTTCTTTGGAATGCTGTCAGGTGGATCTGACTCACTAGAGATCGAGGCCAGTACTAAGAACTTGGAGCAGTTTGCCATCGACCCAGAGCTGTAGGCACTTGTATATACTTTTCATTTCAGTTATGCCATTGTTTAGGCATTGCTTTCTATTCATGTATTTATATTTCCTGTTGTACTTGTAAAGAATTGCTAAATACATAAAAGTTGCTTTTCATTTATATTCATGTCTCTTGTGTATATTTTACTTTATATTGCTTAGTTACGCTTAGCGTATTTACTTCTGAGTAAATACGTAGTAGGCTCCGTCGCGCTTCCTTACCCGTACACTGAGAAGCGGGGCAAGACAGGTTTTGTTGGTGGCCCATGCATGTCAGTTCTGCATGGACATGCAGGCCAATTCTGCATGAAGTCCTCAGCAACTAAAAACATTCTTCACATTTTATATTCCTTGAATCTTACAATTTCATATACTTTGAATCTATCCTAACCCTATTTTTCTTTCAAGCTTATGGATTCTCCAAACAATACCAGCACCAGCATCAACAACACACCACCACCTCTACCGCTTACGCCTACCGTTGCTGCTCTGATCAATAAGAAGACGGTACTGCTTGAGGCAATCCGAAGCCTCCTGGAAAGACAGTAGCAGCAGACTGCTATATTACTGAACCATCCAGAAGCAGAAGCGTCCGAAGTAAAGCAATTCCGGGCATTGCACCCAAAGCAATTTTCGGGGAAAGAGAGCCCCTTAGAAGCGGAAGAATGGGCTCAGAGTATCGAAGACATCTGGCAGCAGCACAAGTGCCAGAGATCGCTTGGGTACGGGTTGCGAAGCTGCAACTCACCGACAACGCCCGAGTTTAGTGGAAGACAGAAGAAAGCCGTCTTGACCAGCTGATTGAATGGAAAACCTTTCACGATATGTTCGATGCGAAGTACTTTCCAGAGACTGCCCGATTTGACATGGAGCCGCAATTCATCCATCTACAACAGGGTTCGATGTGGATCAAATATGTGGATGAGTATGATGCTGTGTTTACTATGCTCAGTAGGTAAGATATGTCAAAATATTTGATTTTCTTATATCACATACTATACAGCTAACAAAAGACCTTAACAGGTTCACGGCACACTTGATACCCACTGTTGAGATCAGGTCCAGACGATTTCAGCAAGGGTTAGATCGAGAGATCCAAGATGCCTTAGCTACAGGGGATTTCCCAACCCACGAACAGGCCCTGAAAGCTTCCCGTCGATATGAGGCAGTGGTGAAGATGAAGGGTAGACCCTAATCTACTGGAGTGAAGCTCCCAGCCACTCACATTGCATGAGGAGCCTCTTCAAGGCCACCTTTTGTGCCCAGGAGACCGGGAGTACCAATCAATCTGCCCAGCATAGCCTATTGCACCTACCGCAGGAGGGATGGACACCTAGTGACGGATTTCCGTCATGCAAATCGCCTTTTCTTAGTCTGCGGCTCAGCCACACATGATATCGGCTCTTGTCCTCGAAGACTCAATCCAAATGTTGCACCCAGACCAGCAATCACTTATCAGCAGCGACCAGCCATCCAGGCACCTGCTCCACGACTAGCTCTCCCAGCTCCACCACCTCGTGGACCGGCCACACCTCCTCTTCGTCAGTTCCATCAAGCTCAAAGGAACTTACCTCAAGGAAAACGGAACGGACAGAGGAATGCTCCTCCAGCAAGGTAGAATGTACCGAGGCAACAGGCTTTCACAATGACCGTGGAAGAAGCTGAAGCCACTGGCCAAGTAATTATTGGTAACCTTTCAATTTTCAAAGTTGTTCAATTCTTTCTATACCCATATATTTTTTCTTTACCTAAACCTATCCCACATAACCAAGGTACGATCATAGTAGCCTCACTTCTTGCACTAGCACTCTTTGATACTGGAGCATCTCATTGATTTATGTCGCAATGGTTCGTCCGAACTCATGTGATTCCAGTCAAACCTCTCGTATCCAGCTGGAATGTCAGTTCAGAGAATGGAGTTCTAAAGGCAATACTAGGATACAACCTGTGTCCAGTGGTCATCTGCAGCAGAGAATTCTATGCTGACTTTAAGGTGCTGGACATACGAAATTTTGATGTTGTTTTGGGTATGGATAAGCTCGGAACTTTTTACGCTACCATCGACTGTCGGCAAAGGAGGGTAGTGTTTGAGATTCCAGACCATCTAGTCTTTTATTTCAAAAGTGGAGACCGTACCCAGGAGCCAAGCACATACAAGGCAAAACCGAAGAAGGCAGTTATTGCAACACTTCAAGCGGAGGAAGGATCGAAGCTAGAGGTAGTTCAAGAGTTCGACGATGTATTTCCTGAAGACATATCAGGTTTGCCTCCCGATCGAGCTCTTGAATTCAGCATCGATTTTTTACCTAGTGCACTACCGGTGATCAAAGCACCATATCGGTTAAGCTCTGATAGTTTAAAGGAGGTCCGTACTCAGTTGGACGAATTATTGACGAAAAGATGGATTCGTCCCAGCACTTCAAGTTGGGGATCACCAGTTCTACTTGTGAAGAAGAAGGAAGGTTCATATCGAATGTGCATTTATTATAGAGTTTTGAACGAAGTAACTATAAAGAACAAGTATCCAATTCCACGCATCGACGACCTGTTCGATAAGCTAAGTGGGTCTTTCATTTTCTCCAAGTTAGATCTTCGTTCGGCTTATCATCTGGTGAAGGTCAAAGAATCTGATATCCATAAAACGGCATTCAGAACTCGCTATGGACATTACAAATTTCTTGTGCTGCCATTTGGAGTGACCAACGCACCGGCTATATTCATGAACCTAATGAATCATGTTTTTCGAGAGTACCTAGACAGGTTTGTTATCATCTTCATCGATGACATTCTGGTGTATTTTAAGAGTTGGAAAGAACATGCCGAACACCTTTGAATTGTCCTGGATACTTTACGACAGCATCAATTCTATGCCAAGTACATCAAGTACGAGTTTTGGCTAGATCAAGTCGGTTTCCTCGGACATATTATATCAGGCGATGGAATCTCTATAGATCCAGCTAAAGTATCAGCCGTAAGCGAATGGCCGACACCTAAGTCAGTGAAGGAAATTTGAAGTTTCTTGGGTTTAGCTGGATATTACAGAAGGTTTATTGAAGGATTTTCCAAGATTTTAACACCCCTGACCAAGCACACATGTAAATATGAAGAATTCGTGTGGTCAGAAGCATGCGAATGAGCTTTCGTAGAACTCAAGTCAAGATTGACATCAGCACCTATTCTCGTTATACCGGACCAATCTGGAGGTTTTGAAGTGCATGCATCCGGTAAGGGATTAGGATGTGTTCTACATCAGTACGGTAAAATTGTAGATTTTGCATCAAGATAGCTGAAGATTCATGTGCGCAACTGTCTGACGCATGATTTGGAGTTGGCGGCCGTAATCATTGCACTCATGATTTGGCGCCATTATCTTCTTGGTGAACGAGTGGACATATACACAGATCACAAGAGTCTGAAATATGTGTTTACTCAGAAAGAGTTGGATATGCGGCAGGGAAGATGGTTAAAACTTATGGCAAACTTCGACATCAACCTACAATATGTTCTAGGGATGGTGAATGTAGTATCTGATACACTTAGTCGCCAACCATTAGTAATGAATCTCACCGCACAGTGGAAGCTTCAACAAGATTTACATCAGATGGAGATAGAAGTGGTCATGCCAGGTAACACTTCAAGTTTGATGAACTTACAAGTTCAATCTACCATTGTCAATCAGATCAAAGAAGCTCAAGCAAGTGATGCTAAGTTGCAAAAGATCAGAGAATAAGTAGAAATTCGAATAGACTTCATCATCCATGAAGACGGATCTTTAAGATACGGCAATAGGTTGTGTGTACCCAAAGGTTCTGTGCGTGAAGAGTTGATGAAAGAAGCTCACAACTCTCCTTATTCAGTACACCCTGGAGGCACAAAGATGTACAAACATCCGCGTCAAAATTACTGGTGGCATGGAATGAAGCGTGAAGTAACCAGAAGTGCCGCTAAATGCTTAGTGTGTCATCAACTAAAGGCTGAACATCACAGGACAGCTGTTTTACTTCAACCGTTACCTATCCCAGAATGGAAGTGGCAACACATCACTATGGATTTTGTGACTGCACTTCCTCACAGCACGAAAGGTAACGATGCGATATGGGTTATTATGGATCGACTCATAAAGTCGGCTCACTTCATCCAATTTCGAGTTGGCCAATCTACTGAGACACTAGCAAAGAAGTACATGGAAGTAAGAATTTAAGTAAGATTTAAACTCTTCATTGTATACTTTTTATGATACCCATAAACTTATGCAGGAAATCGTGAGATTACATGGAGTAGTAGTTTGCATTATCTCCAATCGCGACACCAGATTCCAATCGCAATTTTGGCAGAGTCTGCAAGCTAACTTAGGAACAAGTATGAACTTCAGCACATCTTACCATCCATAAATAGATGGCAGTCTGAGCGAACTATACAGATACTTGAAGATATGCTAAGAGCGTGTGTGCTAGACTTCGGAGGATCGTAGGAAGATCACCTACATCTTTTGGAATTTTCATACAACAACAGCTACCAAGCAAGTATAGGAATGGCACCATTTGCAGCTCTATATGAAGTAAGTGTCGATCACCATTAAGTTGGGACGACATTGGAGATAGAGAACTCCTTGGACCTGAGATGATAGTAGCAACAGTCGATGTGGTTCGCACTATCAGGGAAAGAATGTGCATAGCCCAAGATCGACAGAAGCACTGGGCTGATGCAAAGCGCCGTCGCTTGGAGTTCCAACCGGGAGATCATGTCTTTTTGAAGATATCTCTAAACCGTGGAGTGATTCACTTTAGAAGATGCGGTAAGCTCAGTCCGAGGTATATTAGACCGTTCGACATACTCGAACGAGTCGGAGAAGTGGCTTATCGTTTGGCACTTCCACCTTCACTGGATGGTGTGTACAATGTGTTCCACATATCTCAACTCAAAAGGTATGTGAGTGACCCCAGTCATATTCTTGATCACTCCGAGCTCACTGTACAGCCAGACTTATCCTGTGAGCAACAATCTGTTGAAATCTTGGATAGAAAAGTGAAGTCACTTCGGAACAAGAAAGTAAACTTGGTTCGAGTGATGTGGAGAAAAGACTCACCAGGAGAATCAACATGGGAACGTAAGGACGACATGCATGCAAGATACCCTCATTTGTTTGTAAACTAGTCCTTAAAATAATTGTAAATTTCGAGGACGAAATTCTTGTAAGGAGGGTAGAATATAACAACTCTGTTTCAGTGTACAAAAAATTTGATTAAAAGTTAATGTACAAATGGAGTATTTGCAATCCTATGAACACTATAAGTATTTGAATTGCTTCTGAACAGCAAGAAAACACATGTAGCTCATTGGTAAAGCCTTGCACTGTTGTGACGTAGCCCTGTGATCGAATCCCTTCAGCCACATTATTTTTTATTGATTTTTTTAATCTTTTAGAAGCTCAAAAGTTTGCACATGCACAACACGTAAAATGAAAAGTCACAAAGTAATTAAACACGTACAATGAGGTATACCAAGCGACAGAAACACGTGGCCAAGATCCCAACCCCATCCTACCGGATTGGACAGGCAAGATTTGAAGGGGGCCGGCACCGCCGGGTTAATCCATAGGTAATGCCTTAGAATTTTTCCCCTGGCACCTCTTGGCCTACCCCACTACCCCCATGTTGTTTGTTTACTCTGTAATTATCTAGAGAATTAAAAATCACTATTAAACCAAAATTTTAATGCACATTTTAATTATCAAATCCATTACCCTAAACCCTAAACCCTAATTTTCCCTATAAATACCACACTACATTCCACCCCTCCTCAGTCAGAAATCCCATACAAAAACTCTCTGAAATTTCCAAGTCCCAAGTTGTACAAGTGGAGTTAGCAAAGGGCAAGGTTCCAGCGACGTTTCGGGAAGAATCCGGCGACGAAACGACTTCCCGATGATACCCATATCTTCCTCTATCTCTCCTCTTTAATTTCAATCTGTAAGTCCCTTTCACTCTTCTCAACTTCTAGTCTTAAACATTTTCTTTTCAAAACTCATCGGAAGCGGGGTTATTCCAACTTCGGACTCTCTTTTATTTAGAAACACAATTTCTCTTAAAACATAAATTCCAATATCTTCTTATAATCTTTAACAAACATAAATAAACACATTAGAATAAGTTTCATCTCAAAATAATTCATATTACAATTTCTATTTCACTTTTACAGTAAAATACCATCATGTTTACATACGCCATTGTTTATTCATTTTATCCATAATACCTTTAGAAAACTCACAAGCGATCTACCTCATCACAACTCATATTCTTGACATAGCACGATGATTTATGGAATATTAGTTTGTGGGAAAATACGAGTTTACACTCAAATACCATAACCGTTCAAAAACCGTTTTCTTTAAAAGTGTATTATTTAATTCCTTACAAATACGCCTCTATAACCCATTTTGGGGAACCCCGATCGGGATGGTGTGGGTTATCACACATCCTTGGGCCAAGTAGAGCAAGATGCACAACAACGCAAGGAGCATTCTATCTCGATGGAATTTTTAATGTAATTTTTAAGAAAAATGTGATTTCTATTTACTAAAAAAGTTCTATTTTTATAAATACTATCAAAATATCTACTTTAAGTATACAATATATATATTCTACGTTTTCAAAATCAAAGGAATCACCAATTTCATGAAACTACCATTACAACTCAATACAATTCCAAGATTACACTAAAATACCATAAGTAAAGAAATCTAGGTTATATCCACTAGAATATTTTATTTTATAAAAAATTACAATTATGGAAACCCTAAAGATGATAATTAAATACTTGAGGTGAATTTTGAAAATATATCAAAACTATTTTTCATAAACCCCCTCAAGTTATATTAAATTACAATAAGGACCCTGGTAAACATAGGTTTCAGCGGGACCAGTTCTCTTGAGCCTCAGGGAGCTGGAGAATATAGATGCCTGCCTATCTAAGGTAGACAGCCTAACAACGGTGTTATCAACATGGTATTTGTATTGGAAAAAGAAACAAATCCTGTTAGTTATATTTATGCCTTAGAGGCCATTACTATACATGGGATGTATATTGTAGTAGATGCTTGGACATATATATAAGGAGGATTTCTTACTTGACATGATAGTATGCTATCTGGTTGCTCTTTATCTTAACATGTTGACTTGTATAGGTTATGCTGTCTTGCTCTCACATGTTGACAAAGCCCTTCGGTTGTGTACTTGACTACCAAGACTATGATGCATATCATACTAGTGGGGCCAAGGGTAGTTTGCAAGTACACCCTATAATAGTTCCTAGTCGAGGGAGTATCGAGACAGGGCGTCGATACTCCAGAGTAGACTAGTGTATGCGCTTCTTGACCCATGTGATGGGCGATGGATGATCCCATATCCATTGGTGTTTGACATCGGAGAAGCTGTACGGGTGCTCAGTGGAGACTAGGTACACTGGACGGACTCGCCGAGAACTCCTAGATGGTATTATACCCATCGTTGGATAGCAGTTCTCTGGTGACGGTAGTACAGGTTAGTTTGTAGACCCGAGATCGTCATAGAGTCTTGTGTGATTCCCACTGTGCATTGATTTCCACCATACCACGGTTAAGAGATCGTGCAAAAAGGTGGTTTTGGGTACAGTCCTGAGTTATATGGAAGCAATGAGCGATAGGAGGGGTTTCGTCTCTCCCAGTATTGGGAGTTGATATTGCGCTATGCTCGATTGGCCACGACAGGAAATCCCTAACCAGGGTTGCTGAGATTTACTGGTAAATGTTAACAGTAGTTTCTCGAAACGTTATGGACCTTTCATCGGCATGACTTATCAGGCTATTAAGGTCTTACGTTATACTACCCCAGGCTGTTGATATGCGATATATCATACGAAGAGACTAGACTGTATGGTAGGGTTACTGATTGGATTCGCAGTAGTTATAGCAGGCTTTCTTGTTGATCTTCTTATCGCTCAATACCCGGGTGGCCGTTACGTTTAGCAGTCCGCTTGCAGCTTGTGGGTATTTGATATGATCAACATCTACTGCCGGCGTATTGACGAGTCTTTAGATTCCTACACAGAGGTTTCCTGGTTCATGCGAAATGGAGTAGGAGTACATATGAGATATGTGGGGGACCGAGATTAGTGCGCGTATGTGATACCGCATTCTATTCTCACGGTAAGTAACATCAGTAGGTTATATGAGATATAGCCGGGTTATCGGATCAACTGTTGATTCGATAAGTTGTTACATTTGATATTAGTAGGTTATATGTTATATAGCCGGATTATTAAATCAAATGTTGTTTTAATAATTTAATGTAGAATTATATATTTAATATATTAAATTACGTTATCTAATATTAGCTCACTTAAGTATTCATTTTTCTCATTATGATACATTGATATATATGTGATATATATTAATTGTATTCGTTTTGCACACATAAATATATATGATATATTTTAGTGTGTCATGCTAAGTTAAACATGTAACATGTATGTATGAGACTTACACCATGCTAGGTTAATGTTACGGTTTTATTTATCATTAAGTAATTACAAATTAGTGGAAATGAGTCATTGCCAGAAGCTTGTAGAAGCTTGTGGATAAGCTTTGACCAAAGTCCACTTCTTTGTTTTTAGTTAAGATATTTGTTGACCTAACCATTAACCATATACCATGGTTAACTCTCTACATGGGTTAGTATATATGATATACTCACCCATGGTTTCATTTGAAACAAGGAGAATGATTCTTTCATCAATTCATCTTCTTCTTCCTCTTGAAGCTTTCTAGATTTTAAAAAAGTGATGAAATAAAATGAGAAAATCAATTCTAAAGTGAGCAATATTTCTACTTCATCATCCTCTACTATTAGAAATTTAGTTTAGGGTGTTTTCTTCACTAATCTCACCATGAGTGAAGAGGTAGCATGAGCTTGAGTCTTCTCGACGTAAATGATCTTCGGCTTCGAAAGCATTGAGCATGCTTGTTCATTTCTTCATTTGATCCTTACTAGAGTTCGGATGTTCGCTACTAGACACGAAGGGACCACTACACGGAGCTTTAGAAGTGAAGGACTGGTCTACAAAGGTTGTATTCCCCATTCACTTAGATGTAAAGTAGTTTACATATTATGTTTAACCCTAAGTCTCTAGTTAAGATCTTGGTTAGGGTTTGTTTAGCACCCTAAAATTTTAAATTAGCATGATTGATGCTTTCCTAAACCTTGCCAAGGTGCTAAGCTAACCCTACAGTGTTATCAAAACCAAGCTAGAGCATTAGGTGTTGTCAAGACGAAGTTAGAATTGCGATCGAACTCCGAAAACCCATTTTGGACGCCCACTCTAGATATTTTTCCAAAACATGGATTTTTCCATGTTAAAAATATTCAGAAAAATATGCAGGGAATTCTATGGACACACCTGAAGAACGAAACCCTAACTCGTCTAAGTGACCGCGGATCCGCGGCTAAAACATAGTTTTGGCGGCGGATCCGCGGCGCCATTTAAGAGGCTTGGGTCAGGCCCTTCAGCTGTAGGTCCGTAGGTACTTTGGTATGTCTCTGGTTAACTTTAACAGTGCTCAAGTGTTGAGCTTTCTCGGAAATTTAGGAATTCGTTGATTCGATCGAATTGTTTAAACTTCTCCTAGCTTTCTGTGATTGTGATACAATATTTGGAATTCATATTGTTAGACATGAAATCCGAAGTATGTGATATTTCGGGTTTATGATGTCTAAGGTGATTGTGGATTCCAAATGTTGTAGTTTGACATTTTCTTTTCTGCGACCGTAAGTGTAATATGTTGTGTATCGCCGGTTTCGGTGCTATCTGTCAACGACAATTGGGATACGCATATTTACATACATTGATGACATGTGATGTTATATGTTATTTTGATATGTTATATTGAATCGTCATGTTTTGAATAGCCGGGGGTTTTATGTGAGATGAGAGTTTTTATTTTCATTCATGTAAAATTCATTGTATGTAATATTCTTTCATTGGGCACTTCCGGGTTGAGGATGATGTCACCATTGTTGTATATTATTTACTTTTCCGCATTAGGATAGACCCAAGGCGGGGAGCATAAGTAACCGGGTTCTAGGGTCCAGAGGGAGACCATCTCGAGGAGTCGAGACCGGGTCTCCTAACTCTAGAATTGGTAGGGTTGCTTATCGCTCTCGTTGGGGTCTAGGGATGTGGGTTTGGCTATTCATCACAACCTTGGAATCCACGTTTTTACCGGCTTAAATAAATCACGGAATTTCTAGTATATCCAATATTTCATATATGTTCTTCTGCTGCTGATATTCTGTGATGTGATCATTTGATATGTTCTGAGACGAATGCCTATATTATATATATATATGAGATATAATTAATATTATTGCTTTCGTTTCTTTTCTGATGCTTGTGAAGAATAAATAATAGGACTTCATTAATGAGATTAATGAAATAAAAAGAATCCTAAAGTTGTTGTAGAAACTTGTTTCAAAACTGGTAGCTCTAGTTCTTGCTTTGCATAGCTGTATTCCTTGTAGAATATCCAGCATCTTATTCGATAAGGAAAGAGCCGAGATCCCTTCACCGGGAGTGACCTCTTTAGCGAAACTAGCAAATGCTACAACCCACTCGGTTTGTCTTTTGACTGCTTCTATAGTTTTTTCTTTGCATAGTTGTATTTGTAAAATATCCTGCACCTTATTTGACAAGGAAAGAGCCGAGATCTATTCATCGGGCGTGACCTCTTTACAAAAACTAGTAAATACCTCAAAAACACACCTTTTAAAAATTACTCGATTCTACAACGATATCAAGTTCATTATGCAAAGGGTTTTCTTAAAAACCCGTCGTAGCCTTCCGTCATTTCAGATAAGTATTATTTAGTATTCGTGCTACGTTTGTTGGCTTTCGTCAAGGCTTAGTGTGCGGTAGCTGATTAGTGCTTATCTGCTTAAGCATATGATGCGATTGGATTTGGGTAGTCGTACGGCTTTGTTGGCTTTCCTCAAGGGTCATGAGGGCGCGTTTAATTCAATCAGGAAATGATGGGTTGTTAAGTCTACGGTAGCGCCTCGGCCGTCAATCCGAGGCCAAAAGCGGAAACAAAAACTTTTTAGGAAACCGGCGGTATCGTAGTCTTTGACCCGGATCGAACCATTAACGCTAAACTAGCTAACTACTAAGAAGTGAGAGTGGCTACACTGATCGATCCGTGTCCTTCGGCCTTTGGCCACCATCCCAAGCTCCTCGCGGCATCTCCGATCTACAGTATCCTCGTCGGAAGGGCACCACATCAATGAGTCTTTTTACGGGCTCCCACTTCATCCGAAGCAACTCGAACAAGAAGTTTGCTAGCCGCCATGTCTAAGTTGAAGTTGAGAATGCGTGTGATAACTTTGTCTCAAGCATCCATTGATTCTCAATGCATAAGAGCGGATGGATGGAGGTTGAAGATGAAGCCATGGTGGATGTTGTGAGCTAGAGGAAGAAGAAGAAGAGGCTCTTTCCTTTTTGTGTTATTATGTTAAGATGAAGAATAATGAGAGTGCTAGAATAAATCAAGAGCAACCCCAAACCTAACATAGCTGCCCTCTCTCTCTCCAAACATCATATCAACACAATAATCAATCATAAAATGTGACATTTGCACAAATAATGATACCATGAGTCACTGGATTGCATACGCCACATTTATTGCACCTCATGATGAATTCCACTCACAATTTCCACAAGCAAACATTAATCCAAATGTTGGAAACAATAAGAAGAAATGGCAACATCTAAAGTAAACTCGTAACGGATCAAAAGGATACCCCTCACCTGTTTATACATACCTGCATCCACATTCCGACTGAATACAAATGCGATGAGACTAAAGTAATCCAACAACTCTAATACCAGGATCCGGCTTAAACCAAAGCCCACTAGTATGATCCGCCCGATCATGATCCGTGCACGACTGCACGTATATGATCGAACCCTGCCATAATACCAAACGGCCTCTACAACGTTTCGCCCGAAACTTGAGAAACTGTCTGTGGGGGACTCTAAAGACTCGTCAATACTTTGGTTGTGAATTTAACTACTAGCATGTCAGTGGTACTAGCTGTACGTAACGGGCTACCAGGTATTGACCAGAAGGGAGGTCGATGAGCGAACTCATCCTGACACCCTACTGAGCCTGTCAGTGACAATATCCGTACAGTCCGGTCCATTCGTCTATGAGTATCGCATGTCGGGCCTAGGGGGTTGGTAAAAGTCAGACCCCCAAAAGCGGTATAAGTCGTGTCGGAGTGTAGCCCAGAACACCCTGAGATACTACTGGAATACCAACCAGTAAATCTCCTGCCTTGGCCAAGGACTTCATGTAATGGCTCTCCTAGACACAACGCGAACTCACCCCCAATACCGAGAGAGACGAAACCCCTGCCGATCCTCTCACTGCCTCCATGTAGCTCGGGACTGTTCCTAACTAAAACCTGTTTGCACGACTCCTTTGAGCCGTGTTAAGGTAGTAATCAAAGCACAGTGGGAACCCACACGAGAGAAATGACGATCTCAGGTCGATGAACTAACCTGTACACATGACACCAGGGTACTGCTATCAGACGCAAGGCATAAAACCAACCAGCATGTTCCCAGCGAGTCTTGTTCGGTGTACTCATAACCCAATGAACACCTTTCTACGTTTTAGGTGAACCAACTGACACCAATGGCTTGTGAGATTCGCTACCGCCCCTCGTCGGGGTCTTGATCCGTATACACTAGTTACTCTGGAGTATCGATGCCCTGTCTCAAAACTCCCTCGACTAGGGACCTTTTAAGGATGTGCTTATAGACCCCAGATCCCACGTATATGATTTCCATCATACTGCTGGCCTTCAAGCAAGAATCCTAAGGGCTCTATCAACGTATAATAGTAATCTGTAATATCACCTAAAGCATGTACACGATGATAAAGATAAACCAGATAGCATACTATCATCTTGAGTAAGGCTGTCCTTTCGGCATAGGTCCCCCCTCAATCGTTGCAATCACATGCCTGCGATCCAATAATTGACTTTGAGGGCACTATATCCAACAATCTCCCACTTGCACTCAAGGCTAATTATTGCGATGTCGCATACTCATAGCCCGTGTGATACTGAACACCCAACTCCTCTTCTGATCAGTCTCACAAAACTCGTTTGTAAAACTATTGCTTTCGAGAAATAGCCTCAGTGAGTGGATTCGCTCTTATGTTTCTTTCTATGTCTCTTTTTATCTCAAGTTCGCGGAGAAAGCCATATCCCGAAATGAGCTATACCTGTATTAGAATATGTTTGGATATCTGATAGGACCTAGTTCATAAATGACTCCAAATCCAAACTTCTTAGACTGTATCGTCAACTGAACTTAATCAGTATCCTGTGCCATGCCTCCCTCAGTATCCGCTTGGACCTCCTATCCAAACTACTGCCCCTCGTCAGAGGGAAACTATAACTTTGACAGTCACTCTGTCATCCAGGTCACCTTGGAAGCCTGAAATGATAACCGTCTCCCGAAAGAGGCTGTTGTTATCATATCCCTAGAACATCTACTTATGTTTTAAAACTTCTTCCGAACGTTTCTCCAGGATTGGATCAATATCAACTTATTGCATCTAGTGCAAAAACAACATCTGGTGTGGTACTTGACATCTTATGATTGACTCAATTGCCTAAGCGAGTGATATGTCAATCATGCACATCCCTCTCCCCTTTAGTCTGTAAGACACCTTTAGAGAGGGTGACTCCATCACCTGCAGGTATACTACCATACCAGGAGTCGTCCATTCTAAATACCTTTAGAATACTGTCTAAGTACCCAGATTGGGAAACTACCCAAATGTTGATCTAAAACCATAGATGTAGTAACCAGAATGTCTGATATTATATCTATATCCTATGTGGAGAAACCACTGTGTGACAACCAAAGTATAACCGATCGTAGTATAGGAATTTCACTTCCTGCTCTGTGTATGTCATCCAAACACCAGGACATCACACCCTACTACCTTCTTAACAGATCCATCCCCTATTCTGATGAAGTTTAACCTATGACTATTACATCAGAAATAGATAATCTATCTCTGTTATATCTGCTTTAGTCTATAAATAGACATAATCTACTTGTCCATTATGCTTCTGCTGCTCCCACCGACTACGATAACCCTCTGGCAGAGTCATATACACGTGCACTTCTAAAGCTAGTTTAGAACAACGCTATACTCATCCTCCTGGCGGGTCTCATAGCCTGGAACAACAGTAGTGTCAAGTCTGGGTAAACAAGAACCTCCTTGTCACCGTCTTTGAGCATATCGAAGTACCTCTCGAGTGCCGGAAGTTACCCACCATATCTGCGGAGTGGCCAATGGAATGTCAATCCAGATTGAATCTTTAGGTCCTATTAAATTTTCAGTAATCATTTGCGGTTATAGAATCACTTCCAGTTCTACCATACTCCCACTGCTGTTTTCTGAAAAAGTCCATTTTACTAAAACTGTGGCGAGTCAAGAACAATATCACCATTGATCTTCCAGATGGTAGAAAGTTAACCCTCGTCATAGCTCGGGTCAACCCACAAACAGCCATTACAGAAACGTGCCTTGAGTTATCCAGAGTCTGGTTTTAAGCATAAGCCGGACAACTCCCCGTACCGTAACATCGTTAAAATATGAACCGTTCTATATCCAATATAGAAACAGAGGCACTGATTTAATTGGAACCAGATTCAAATCTTGCAGCTGTCTCCAGTGCATGTAAACTAAATGGAAGCAGGCTGATCGACGTTACTCAACTTAGGAATGCATCCAGATATGGGTAACCTGAAAGAGAAACAAGTTTCTCAAAACCATTAGTATCAACTGAATACCGAATACATGTATCTACATCTTCGATCACCTTGAAGAATCCTGATACTTGCAACACCTGGTTCTCTACTTTATTCTTATACCTATAACTTCTCAAAACTTAGACCTTTCATTTCTACAAAACACTTGTCTAAAAACTAGAGAAGCCACAAGTAAACAGAATATACCACACAGACCAACCTCTTTGTCCTAATGGACACTGTACAATATACAATGCTTTGTATAAGTCCCCTGAGTTGAATAACTCAAACCCTGTCCGTGGTAGGTTGAAAACTGTACTATGGTTATGAAGAATTACCCCGCTGTTGAATGCTCCTTACCTAACCATCAACTGATATAGGTAAATATCATGGACATAATTTCAAAAAGTTATATCTCACTTTATAAAATAAACATACAGATATATCAATTTGAAATTGGTGCATAACAACGGATATTCAAAACCAAATATTTGCCGTCCGGCAAAAACCCGGGCGATTTCCTCAAATATCACCAATTACAATGAATTCCAATATAATGAGGATGATCACCTAATTCCCAATGACTTACTCCCACTCATTATCTGTAAAACCATAAAGATGTGAGAATCAATACATACCCTCGAGCAAGGGTCTAATTGGGAAATCAGTTTTCAATTAATAATGCACAGTGAAACTGAAACATGTAAATGTTTCGAAAGGGTATCCGGGTATTTCTAGTAATGCCTCTTCCATTATCAGATTCACAACTGTAACCGTATATTTCTTTGCCATCTCTCCAAATCCTTTTATATGTCTTTAGTCATTACCTTCTGTACACCACCTTTAGGCCAAATGGTTTTCTTCCTATCCTACCGTCCGGCACCAGCCTATGGTTTGGAAGAAGACTATCCAATTAGCATAATGGGTGTACTCTCCTAATCCTAGGAGCACTCGCAACGCGAGAGAAGGTAAAGATAAAAGACAACTGAATAAACCTTATTCCGATTTCTCCCGAACCAGAATCCATCCCTGAACTGGAACAAGTTCCTTCGAGTTCGTATATAACCATACGATGGATTATCCAATAAACTGTGGATCTTCGTAGTAATACTGAGTGTTCTGGAGAAATACAAAGGTGAAATAGGAGCGGCGATGAAATACTTGGTTTTGTCGTGAATAGCAGTCGCAATTTACTTTGCCCTCTTTCTGATTCCTTTATTTGTCTTTACTTAATACCTTCTGTACACCTTTTAGGCTAAATGGTTTTCTTCATTACCTACCCTTCGGCACCTGCCTATGGTTTAGATGAAGACTATCCAATTAGCGTAATAGGTGTACCGTCCTAATCCAAGGAGCACTCGCAACCTGAGAGAAGGTAAAAAGAAAAGACAACTGAATAGTCCTATTCATTTTCTCCAAAACAGGAACCATCCTCGAATCTGGAACAAGTTCCTTCGAGTTCGTATATAACCATATGATGGTTTTATCCATTGGAAGTAGATGTTCGTAGTAATACGGGGTGTTCTGGAGAAAATGGTAAAAGTAAGAGTTGTAATGAGGTATGCAACTCTGACAATCCAAAAGCCAGTATTTTAAGAAGGTTCGGTTAACTTGGTCACTGAGTCATAGTCTAGGGTCGGGCCATGGTCGTTGCCAAAGAGAGGGAGAAAAGAAACACTCTACGTGCACTCTAATCTAGATCAGAATGGTTATCAATTTATCTAATCAGGAAACCTCCCACTGTAATATCAAATTCTGCTCTAAACCTGAAAGAAGAATTAGTCGGGATCACCCGAGGAGTAAACCAACTCATCAGTGGGAATTGGGATCCAATTATCATCGCATGATAACATGATGGAATCCACTCACGTTATCACACTCCAGAAGGTATGCGAATATCTGGCAAGTTTCAGTTTCTTTAGAAACCCCAGATGTGATTTTTACCCCATGCTCTTATGACCTTGACAAAGGTCAACAATTCATAAGTCACATATCAAGTTCTACCCATCATTTTCCAGAGTAATTTGAACCCACCTGTACAAGTCCTTGACGAAGGTTAACAAGGCTATACAACTGTCCCAAACCAACGCATCTATCTATGCAACAGAAAGGTAACAAGCAATTACCATTCACTATGCCTTGACGAAGGTCAACAAACATAGCATGAATACTAAGTGCTACCCGTCTGAAATGATAGAGGGCTACGAATGGTTTTTGGCGAAAAACCTTTAACGTAATGAACTTGATATCGTTGAAGGAACGCGATAGCTTTTTATAAATATATAGTGGCGAAAACCTTTGCTAAAGAGGTCACTCCCGGTGAAGGGATCTCGGCTTTTTCCCCATAGAATGAGGTACAGGATATTCCAACTGAATACCATGATGCATAGCAAAAAGTAATCGACTATAGTGAAGTTATTACTCTAACGCAAACTTATATCCAAGGGGTCACTCCCGGTGAAGGGATCTCGGCCCTTGCCTCGTCGACTGAGGTGCTAGATATTCGTAACCGAATACCACTGTGCAAAACAAAAAAGAACGTCCTTGTAATAATAGCTTTTAGAAAATTGTTCCAACAACATCAAACAGGTTTGTTTAGCTTGCATTGATCCGAATCAATGCAGTCCCATCAATTGATCACACCAATAAAGAACGAAAATACGATGTACGTATATGCCATCCGCATTCACCACTGGGTCCCGTCATCACCCGTTAGGTTACTTAACTAACGACAGAGCGGGGACTGGACTAGCGCGGGTGTAAAACATATACAACATCTACTATTATATATATCAATATATAATAATCGCTCATGGCGTGATAAATGCAACATCACAGAAATGTAATAAGGATCAAAGAACAATACAGATAATCTGGGATCCCCGGGTTTCCTTTGAGCTGCAAGTGAAACCCGACGTTCCCCTGGTCGTGTGGATAACCTGTGCAATGAAATCCTAGACCCCTACGGGCACGGCAAGTTACCCACCAAAACCTGAAGCGAGGCAGCCCCCTTTGTAGGGTTCCTAGGCACTCTGATGAAGTCTCACAAGGCATCAACCATGCCAATTTCAAAAATTATGGGTGCCGAGAAACCCTAATACGGATCGTCGGCTAGAATTCTAGGCGAAAAGATAATCTAGTTAACTACTTAACTAAAAGTTAGATGCTACAACCTTTGTAGATCCGGTTCTCCACTTCCTTAGCTCCACGTGGGTGTCCTCTCGCTGTCCATCATGAATCCCGAACTCAATCGTTGGCTTCATCGGAGAAACGGGCGAGCTAGGTCGTCGGCTACGTGTCAAAGACGATCTACGTCGAGGCATCACAAGTTCAAGCTCCGACTTCACAAAGTTGTGAAACTTGTGAAGAAAACACCCAAAACAACTTGGCAAGAGGTAGAGGGTGAAGAAATAGGAGGTGGGTTCACTTTAGAATTGGATTTCTCTCACTAGAACTCAAGTTGCCATTGATGGCATCAAGGTTTCTATCTTGAAGAAGAAGGAGAAGATGAAGCTAGTTTTTATGATAAGTCTTTTAAAATGAAAAGAAAATTCATACTTATCATAATCTAACAAGGGTTAAGTGTAGAGAATAAACCATGGTAAGTGGATGGGTTAGGGTTAAGCATGAAGACAAAATGGTCTCTTTGGTCAAAGCTTCATGAAGCTTCAACAAGCTTCATGACAAAAACAAACCATTTTATTTTCATTTATCCAATAAAATAAATAAAGAAATGAATAAATAAATGATAAGGCAAAACCCTAATTATCATTTAACCATGGTTTAATTCTTCACACTTAACCAAATGATCAAGTATCATCAAACATGATACATATATGTGCACAAAAGTATATCACATATACAACTTGCACATCAAGTGAGAAAATCCGTATAAAGTGAACCAATACTAGTTAATGCAAAGTAATATATCAAATATATAATTATACATTAAATCATTAAATCAACATTTGATTCAATGATCCGGTCATGTCGCACATAACCGACTAGTATTCAATGTATCGATTTATCGAATCAATGATTCGATAACTAGGTCATATCGAATATAACCAATCGAAACATTTATCGCGAGAATGAAATGCGGTATCACATAGACGCATTATTCTCACTCCCGCACATATCTCATATGCGCTCCTATTTCGTTTCGCTTGAGCCAGGAAACCTCTTTGTAGGACTCTAAAGACTCGTCAATACGCCGGTAGCAGATGATGATCATATCAATCACCCACAAGCCGCAAGCGGTCTGCTAAACGTAACGGCCATCCAGGTATTGAGCGATCAGAAGATCGACGAGCTAGCCCGCTCACACTCCTGTGAATCCAACCAGTAACACTTACCATACAGTCCGGTCTGTTCGTCTGATATGTCGCATATCAAGTCTAGGGGTGGTAAACGTCAGACCCCAATAACCGATAAGTCGTGCCGATGTGAGGCTCATAACGGGTCGAGAAACTACTGGTAACACTTACCACTAAATCTCTGATCAGCCCTGGCCAGGGACTTCCCTGTTACGGCCAATCGAGCACTGCGCAACATCAACCCCCAATACCGGGAGAGACAAAACCCCTCCTATCGCTCATTGCCTCCATGTGACTCGGGACTGTACCCAAAGACCACCGTTTTGCACGCCATCATGGACGTGGTAAGGTGGAGATCAAAGCACAGTGGGAATCACACAAGACTCTATGACGATCTCGGGTCTACAGACTAACCTGTACAAGTGTCACCTGAGAACTGCCATCTGACGTGAGGTATAATACCATCTGGGAGTTCTCGGCGAGTCCGTCCAGTGTACCCAGTCTCCACTGAGCACCCGTATACCATCTCTGATGTCAAACACCAATGGATATGGGATCATCCATCGCCCATCTCATGGGTCGAGAAGCGTATACGCTAGTGTACTCTGGTATATCGATGCCCTGTCTCGATACACCCACGACTAGGGACCTTGAAGGATGTACTTATGGACTACCATGTCCCCACTAGTATGATCTGCATCATAGTCCAGGTAGTCAAGTACACATCCTAAGGGCTTTATCAACATATAACTATAAGACAGTTTAAAGAGACTAGTGTACATGTTAAGACAAAGAGTAACCAGATAGCATACTATCATATCGAGCAAGAAAGTCATCTCTATATATGTCCAAGCATCCAATATAATATACATCATCTGTACAATACTGGCCGCTAGGGCATACATACAACTAGCAATCTCCCACTTGCACTAAGGCCAGCTGCTGTAGTATCGCATACCGAGCATCCCGAAGAGTCTCTCACACTGTATCTGGGGAATGGCCTTCGTGAGTGGATCCGCCGTGTTATTCTTCGTGTCAACCCTCCTGACCTCGATCTCCCGGCGATCAACTATCTCCCGGATCAGGTGATACCGCCTCAGAATATGCCTGGATCGCTGATGGGACCTGGGTTCCTTGGCCAAAGCCACCGCTCCATTGTTATCGCAATACAAAGGTATTGGACGCTCAATGGATGGAACCACTCCAAGTTCAGCAATGAACTTCTTGATCCAGACAGCCTCTTTGGCAGCATCGTTGGCAGCGATGTATTCAGCCTCCATCGTCGAGTCTGCCACGGTTTCCTGCTTGGAACTCTTCCAGCTAACCACCCCTCCGTAAAGGGTAAAGTCAAAGCCCGACTGCGACTTAGAGTCGTCCTTATCACTCTGGAAGCTCGAATCGGTAAAGGACTCCACTTGGAGCTCTCCGTTACCATACACCAAGAACATATCTCTAGTCCTTCGTAAGTACTTGAGAATGCTCTTCACAGCTGTCCAGTGACTCTCTCCAGGATCAGCTTGATACCTGCTCACTACACTTAGTGAGTATGCTACATCGGGTCTGGTACATAGCATCGCATACATGATAGAGCCTATAGCCGAAGCATAGGGTATCCCTTGCATGCGAGCTCTCTCCAAATCAGTCTTGGGAGACATCTCTTTGGAGAGAGTGACTCCAGAGATCGTGGGCAAGTTTCCACGCTTGGAATCTTCCATACTAAACCCTTTTAGTATGGTGTCAATGTACCTGGATTGGGACAATCCCAATATCCGTTTGGATCTATCTCTATAGATCCTTATTCCCAATATGCAGGAGGCATCACCAAGATCTTTCATTGAGAATCTTTGTGTTAAGAAGAGCTTGACCGATTGCAGCATAGGAATGTCATTTCCTATCAAGAGTATGTCGTCCACGTACAATACGAGGAAGACAACCTTACTCTCTGCTACCTTCTTATAAATACAAGGTTCATCTGGATTTTTGACGAAATCAAACTCTTTGATAACGACGTCAAAGCAGATGTTCCAACTCCGCGATGCTTGCTTTAATCCATAAATGGATTTAAGCAGCTTACACACCTTCCCGCTGCTCCCACTATCTACGAAGCCCTCTGGCTGAGTCATGTACACACACTCTTCTAAATCACCATTTAGAAAGGCGGTCTTAACATCCATTTGCCAGATTTCGTAATCATGATATGCAGCGATGGCAAGCATGATCCGGATGGATTTAAGCATAGCCACTGGAGAAAAGGTTTCGTCATAGTCCACACCTGGTCTTTGACGAAAACCCTTTGCAACAAGTCTAGCTTTGAAAGTCTCCACTTTCCCATCTACACCAAGTTTCTTCTTGAAGATCCACTTGCTCCCAATGGGTTTTACCCCTTCAGGAGCAACTTCCAAAGTCCATACTTTGTTGGTGTACATGGATTCCATCTCGGACCGCATAGCATCCAGCCATTTCACTGAGTCCCCACTCGTGATGGCCTGCTCGAAGCTAGTTGGGTCATCATCCTCCATGATGCAATCCTCACTTCCACCATCAATGAGAAAACCGTAGTATCTCTCAGGTGGACGAGAAACCCTACTAGATCGGCGGAGAGGCTGAGGTTCGTCGGGTACTACCGAATCTTCTGGTTCCACTAAATCTTCAATTATAGTTTGTGTTTCTGGAACTTCTTCCAGTTCTACCTCAGAGCCACTAATCTCTTTTGCAAGAAATTCCTTTTCTAAAAAGGTGGCATGTTGAGCAATAAACACTTTTTGTTGTTCACTGTGGTAGAAAAAATATCCATTTGAATGTTTAGGATATCCCACAAACTTATATAGAACTGACCGTGTCTCGAGTTTGTCTGGATTTTGCCTTTTGACATAGGCCAGACAACCCCATATCTTAACTCGTTTAAGACATGGTCTCTTCCCACTCCATATCTCATATGGTGTGGTAGGTACAGATTTAGTTGGAACTTGATTCAATAGGTATGCCGCTGTCTCAAGCGTATACCCCCAGAAGGAAATAGGTAACTCAGCTGTACTCATCATAGAGCGCACCATATCTAATAGGGTGCGATTCCTCCGCTCCGATACACCGTTGTGCTGTGGTGTATACGGAGGAGTAAGCTGAGAGAGAATCCCATTCTCTTTTAGGAAGTCCAGGAATTCATTGCTCAAGTATTCACCTCCTCGATCAGATCGTAGGATTTTAATACTTTTTCCGGTTTGTTTTTCGACTTCTTTTTTATATTCTCTAAATTTCTCAAAAGCTTCAGACTTGTGTCTTATCAAGTACACATGTCCGTATCTTGAGAGATCGTCAGTGAATGTAATGAAGTACGAAGAACCATCCCTGGCATGTGTAGACATGAGACCGCATACATCACTATGTATTAGTCCCAAGAGTTCGGTAACTCTTTCTCCGTGTCCCGTAAACGGAGTTTTGGTCATCTTGCCTTTGAGACATGACTGGCAAGTGTCATAAGATGAAAATTCGAATGGTTTCAAATACCCATCCTTATGCAACTTAGCCAGTCGTGTCGCATTGATGTGACCCAGTCTACAATTCCACAAGAAGGATTCGTTCAGTTCAGAACTCTTCCTCTTGTGTGTGTTTGTTATAGTCAGAACTGTTGATTGATTTAGAACATAAATGCCATTGCACAACGTGCCTGATCCAACCAACTTTTGGTTACGGAAAATGTTCATAACATTGTCCTGTAATACAAAATTATATCCCTCTTTACTCAATGAAGAAACCGATATAATGTTGCATATCAGGTTCGGCATGTAATAGCATTCGTTCAGAACCAATGTATTACCAGTTGGTAATGCAAGGTGATATTCCCCGACAGTCTTAGCTGCAACAATTGCACCATTTCCAACTCTAATGTCTTTATCACCTTCTCTAAGTTCTCTACCTTTTCTAAGCCCATGTAACTGATTACATATATGGGATCCTGATCCGGTATCTAATACCCAGGACGTAGAGCAAATGGAGAAACAGTTCTCAGTAACGAACACACCCGAAGAAAATGCATCAACATGTACTTTTTTCAATCGGGTGGCATGGGAATCCTGGTATTCCCCTATATCCTGTTCATTCCTATAACTCTTATAAGAATGAACGGAACCAACGTTCCCCAGCACGGTATAACATGCGGGTTCGGTCAATACATCCATATTATTATCTTTATTAGGGCATGAAATGGTCGCTACCTGAAGAGAGAGAGAAGAAAACACTTTAGCGTATGCTCGTGCAAGATCAGATTGGTTATTATCTTATCTAATCAGGATGGCTCCCACTGCTTTTTATCAAATCTTCCTTCAAACCCTAAAAGGAAAGACTAGCCGGGATTAATTACACACTACAAGTTCGCCAATCTTTCAGCCAGGCCAGTGTCGGTACTTTGAGGGAGGTCCCCCATGCTTTCGCACGAACCTAATTAATGTAAACCTCGTTTTCCCAGAGGCGTAACCTCGTTAACACCTTTCTAGATACCTACTTGATCGGCTAATTGTAATGTGTAAAACTCTCCCAGGAGTAACTCTTACTCGCAGCGGGTATCGGGATCCAACTATCTCATAGAAGGTATGCAATCTCATTGCAAATTTCAACACTTGAAATTCCCGATAATATTTTGCCCCTAGTGTGCCATGACCTTGACAGAGGTCAACAAAGCATAGTGCACTAGTCAAGTTCAACCCGTCATTTCTTGATTGAATCAAACCCACTCGCACGACCCTTGACAGAGGTCAACAAGGTCGTATGAATACCCTAATCCAATCTGCATCATATGCATAAGCAGATAAAATACTAGTTATCTACCGCACACTACGCCTTGACAGAGGTCAACAAACGCAGCACGAATACTAAATAGTCTTTATCTGAAATGACGGAGGGCTACGACAGGTTTTTCTGAAAACCTATTGCGTAATGAACTTGATATCGTTGTAGAATCAAATGAAGTTTTGAAATGGAGTGATTTTGAGGCTTTTCTAGTTTTGCTAAAGGGGTCACTCCCGGTGAAGGGATCGTCGGCCCTTTCCTCGTCGAATGAGGTGCGGGATATATCATATATATCGCTGTGCAAAGCAGAAACTATAGAAGCAATCAAAAACAAACCGAGTGTGTAGCATCTGCCAGTTATTGCTAAAGGAGTCACTCCCGGTGAAGGGATCTCGGTCCTTTCCTCATCGAATAAGGTGCAGGGTATATCATATATACCACTATGCAAAGCAAGAACTGTAGCTACCTGTTTAGTTTAAAATTTGATTCTACAACATCTTAGGTTTCTTTTCTTTCATTAATCACATTAATGAAGTCCCATCATTTAAATACCTAAACATCACAGATAAATACGACGTACACTTATGCCATCCGCATTCGCCTCGATGTCCCCTCGTACACCGTTAGGTTAGGTAACTAACGACAGAGCAGGGCAGGGCTAGCGCGGGTGCAAAACATAAGTAACGTCTATATAATATATCATATATACTATATACTGTATCTATCACAGAACATCACATGATCACATCACAGATATCGCAGCAGAAGAAACATATGAAACATTGGATATACTAGGACGTCCGTGTTTTCAATACGAGCCAGTATAAAACACGGATTCCACGGTCGTGATGAATAGCCAATCCCACACCCCTAGACCCCTACGAGAGCGGTAAGCAACCCTGCCAATTCTAGGGTTAGGAGACCCGGACTCGACTCCTCGAGTTGGTCTCCCACTGGACCCCAGAACCCGGTTACTTGTGCTCCCCTCCTTGGGTCTATCCTAATGCGGAAAAGTAAATAATATACAAAGGGTGACAACTTCCGCAACCTGGAAGTGCCCCAAATAAAAGAATATTACATACAAGTTTTTACATGAATGAAAATGAAAAACACGCATCTCACATAAAAAAACCCGGCTATTCGAACACGACGATCCAATATAACATATCCAGCAACACATAACATCACATGTCATCAACGTAAGTAAATATGCGCATCCCAATTGTCGTTAACATATAGCAACGAAACCGGCGATATCACATATTACACTTACGGTCACAGAAAAGAAAGTGTAAAACTACAACAGTTGGAATCCGCAACTTCTTTAGACATCGCATGCCTAATCAAATGAAATACTTAGACATCACATGCCTAATAGATATAAATCCCGCATTTTAGTCTCATTATCGAAAACTCTTTTCAATATCATGTGGGACTAAACTGCTAGATTTATAACATTCATTCAGTTATCTCATAACTGTTTGTGAATTCCAATTATTGTATCACATTCCAGATAAACAGAAAATGTTAAACATTCCGATCGAACAGTCGAATACCCAAGTTTTCCCGATACAGGTCAACACAAGAAATAAGTCTAACAACATTCAGTTCGTGCCTCAGTACCAACGGTCCAGCTGTAGAAGGGTCAAGCCAACGCCTCACATGTGGCACGCCGTACTGCCCCAAACCCGAAGATTCAAAGGGCAGTTCAAGACGGTCACATAATCGAGTTAAGGTTTGTTGTCTTCTAGAGGGTCCATCGCGTTACTTGCACTACTTAGAACGTCGTTAAACTACGGAAAAATCCAACATTTGGAAATTTCCCGACAGGGGAAAAATTGGGTATTTATATCCGGTCGAGCTTTTTAACATATTCTAAAAAATTATCCGGAAATACACAAAGACGAAATTTGATACCCCGATCGAAACACCGAATCCCCAAATCAACCCCAGAAAATTCAACTCTTGAATAATAATTAAAAATACCCAGGAAAATCACCACTGGAAACAAAGAATTACCGTGTAAAATTCTTTATATATTGAGGCCGTACGGCCGCGGAACCGCCGCATGAGCCATGCTCATGCCGCGGATCCGCGGCAACTTAGTGGAATTAGGCTGTCGAATTTCACACAAACTCTTATATTTTCCTGATGGTTTTTCTGCATATTTTTAATCTGGAAAAATCTCAGTTTTTAGAAAAAGTCCAGAGAGCATCAAAAAATTAGGTTTCCGGGTTCGATCGGGTTTCAAACATCGTCTAGACTTCGCCTAAGGCTCTAGCTAGGCTCTGATACCACTGTAGGGTTCCTAGGCACTCTAATGAAGTCTCACAAGGCATCAACCATGCCAATTTCAAAAATTATGGGTGCCGAGAAACCCTAATACGGATCGTCGGCTAGAATTCTAGGCGAAAAGATAATCTAGTTAACTACTTAACTAAAAGTTAGATGCTACAACCTTTGTAGATCCGGTTCTCCACTTCCTTAGCTCCACGTGGGTGTCCTCTCGCTGTCCATCATGAATCCCAAACTCAATCGTTGGCTTCATCGGAGAAACGGGCGAGCTAGGTCGTCGGCTTCGTGTCAAAGACGATCTACGTCGAGGCATCACAAGTTCAAGCTCCGACTTCACAAATTTGTGAAACTTGTGAAGAAAACACCCAAAACAACTTGGCAAGAGGTAGAGGGTGAAGAAATAGGAGGTGGGTTCACTTTAGAATTGGATTTCTCTCACTAGAACTCAAGTTGCCATTGATGGCATCAAGGTTTCTATCTTGAAGAAGAAGGAGAAGATGAAGCTAGTTTTTATGATAAGTCTTTTAAAATGAAAAGAAAATTCATACTTATCATAATCTAACAAGGGTTAAGTGTAGAGAATAAACCATGGTAAGTGGATGGGTTAGGGTTAAGCATGAAGACAAAATGGTCTCTTTGGTCAAAGCTTCATGAAGCTTCAACAAGCTTCATGACAAAAACAAACCATTTTATTTTCATTTATCCAATAAAATAAATAAAGAAATGAGTAAATAAATGATAAGGCAAAACCCTAATTATCATTTAACCATGGTTTAATTCTTCACACTTAACCAAATGATCAAGTATCATCAAACATGATACATATATGTGCACAAAAGTATATCACATATACAACTTGCACATCAAGTTAGAAAATCCGTATAAAGTGAACCAATACTAGTTAATGCAAAGTAATATATCAAATATATAATTATACATTAAATCATTAAATCAACATTTGATTCAATGATCTGGTCATGTCGCACATAACCGACTAGTATTCAATGTATCGATTTATCGAATCAATGATTCGATAACTAGGTCATATCGAATATAACCAATCGAAACATTTATCGCGAGAATGAAATGCGGTATCACATACACGCATTATTCTCACTCCCGCACATATCTCATATGCGCTCCTATTTCGTTTCGCTTGAGCCAGGAAACCTCTTTGTAGGACTCTAAAGACTCGTCAATACGCCGGTAGCAGATGATGATCATATCAAGCACCCACAAGCCGCAAGCGGTCTGCTAAACGTAACGGCCATCCAGGTATTGAGCGATCAGAAGATCGACGAGCTAGCCCGCTCACACTCCTGTGAATCCAACCAGTAACACTTACCATACAGTCCGGTCTGTTCGTCTGATATGTCGCATATCAAGTCTAGGGGTGGTAAACGTCAGACCCCAATAACCGATAAGTCGTGCCGATGTGAGGCTCATAACGGGTCGAGAAACTACTGGTAACACTTACCACCAAATCTCTGATCAGCCCTGGCCAGGGACTTCCCTGTTACGGCCAATCGAGCACTGCGCAACATCAACCCCCAATACCGGGAGAGACGAAACCCCTCCTATCGCTCATTGCCTCCATGTGACTCGGGACTGTACCCAAAGACCACCGTTTTGCACGCCCTCATGGACGTGGTAAGGTGGAGATCAAAGCACAGTGGGAATCACACAAGACTCTATGACGATCTCGGGTCTACAGACTAACCTGTACAAGTGTCACCTGAGAACTGCCATCTGACGTGAGGTATAATACCATCTGGGAGTTCTCGGCGAGTCCGTCCAGTGTACCCAGTCTCCACTGAGCACCCGTATACCATCTCTGATGTCAAACACCAATGGATATGGGATCATCCATCGCCCATCTCATGGGTCGAGAAGCGTATACGCTAGTGTACTCTGGTATATCGATGCCCTGTCTCGATACACCCACGACTAGGGACCTTGAAGGATGTACTTATGGACTACCATGTCCCCACTAGTATGATCTGCATCATAGTCCAGGTAGTCAAGTACACATCCTAAGGGCTTTATCAACATGTAACTATAAGACAGTTTAAAGAGACTAGTGTACATGTTAAGACAAAGAGTAACCAGATAGCATACTATCATATCGAGCAAGAAAGTCATCTCTATATATGTCCAAGCATCCAATATAATATACATCATCTGTACAATACTGGCCTCTAGGGCATACATACAACTAACACCCTTCAGCAAAGTGAATGGCCACCCAACAATTCACGGAATCCGGTAACTTGAGCACCCCTCCTTGGGTCAACCTATACATCCTACGAGTGCAGCGAATAGCCCTGCCAATTCTAGAGTAAAGCCCCCTCCGTCTCAAAGAATTGAGATGCGGGCCCGTTTCTCTCTATAACCCGGCTATCCATGCACTCCACCGCGGTGTAATCCTAGTACAGAAAATAAAATATGTACAACGGGTACATCAACCTCAACCTGGTCGTGCCCCAAAAGAATAATATACAAACAGGCAATGACGGAAGTCCAGATGTCAGACGCTCGCCCTGCAATATCAAATGTACAAATAATACTAAACTGTACTAACATTGCACCAAGCTATCTACCACGACAAATCCGCAACATCACAGGCACAACACAGAACATCAACGTGAATGCTACGTTCGCAAACCTGCTATAGCAATTAGACAAGATTTACTGCTCGAATGACATTCACGGTCGCAGATATAATGTAAGCACTGTGAACTAACTTATTTAAAATTTTCGATCGACAAAATTTCCCGAAGTGGGCCCCAAGTAAAAATCCAGTACAGTAACAAATTTGGGCCCAAACAAAATATTCCAGAAACCGCAATTCCACACAAAAGACCAGCACAAGAAAAATGGTGCACTGAAGCCACATAACTGCGGCAGAACCACGGTCAAAACGTGGGTATTGCCGCGGTTCCGCGGCGTTACTATGGACTCACGCTACCAAACTTCTGTAGAGGTCTTAAAAAAGCCTGCCAGATTTTCTGACATACCCAAAATAATTTTTCGACCACAAAAAAATTTCGACAGAAACTCAGAAAATTGAAATGCGGTTTCGGAAATTTTGATCGATCGATGTTTTAAACATGTAAGAACAAGCTAGTAAAGGTTAATGGAGTGGCTCTAATACCATGTAATTCTACGGTAGCCCCACGGGCGTCAATCCGAGGCCAAAAGCTGAAACAAAAACTTTTTAGGAAACCGGCCCTATCGTAGTCTTTGACCCGGATCGAACAATTAACTCTAAACTAGCTAACTACTAAGAAGTGAGAGTGGCTATATCGATCGATCCGTGTCCTTTGGTCTTTGGCCACCATCACAAGCTCCTCGCGGCATCTCCGATCTCTGGTCTCCTCGTCAGAAGGGCACCACATCAATGAGTCTTTTTACGGGCTCCAGCTTCATCCGAAGCAACTCGAACATGAAGTTTGCTAGCCGACATGTCCAAGGTGAAGTAAAGAATGTGTGTGATAACTTTGTCTCAAGCATCCATTGATTCACAATGCATGAGAGCGTTGGATGGAGGTTGAAGATGAAGCCATGGTGGATGTTGTGAGCTAGAGAAAGAAGAAGAAGAGGCTCTTTCCTTTTTGTATTATTGTGTTAAGATGAAGAATAATGAGAGTGCTAGAATAAATCAATAGCAACCCCAAGCCTAACATAGCTGCCCTATCTCTCTCCAAGTATCATATCAACACAATAATCAATCATAAAAAGTGACATTTGCACAAATAATGATACTATGAGTTACTAGATTGCATATGCCATATTTAATGGACCTCATGATGAATTCCGCTCACAATTTCCACAAGCAAACATTAATCCAAATGTTTGCAACAATAAAAAGAAATGGAAACATCTAAAGTAAACTCGTGACGGATCACAAGGATACCCCTCACCTGTATATAAATACTTGCATCCGCATTCCGACTGAATGCAAATGCGATGAGACTAAAGTAATCCAACAAATCTAATATCAGGTTCCGGCTCAAACCAAAGCCCACTAGTATGATCCGCCCGAGCATGATCCGCGCAAGACTGCACGTATATGATCGAACCCTGCGATAATACCATACGTCCTCTACAACCTTTCTCCCGAAACTTGAGAAACTGTCTGTGGGGGACTCTAAAGACTCGTCAATACTTTAGCTGTGGATTTAACCACTAGCACGTCAGTGGTACTAGCTGTACGTAACGGGCTATAAGGTATTGACCAAAAGGGAGGTCGATGAGCGAACTCATCCTGACACCCTACTGAGCCTATCAGTGACAATATCCGTACAGTCCGGTCCGTTCGTCTATGAGTATCGCTTGTCGGGCCTAAGGGGTTGGTAAAAGTCAGACCCCCAAAAGCGGTACAAGTCGTGTCGGAGTGTAGCCCAGAACACCCTGAGATACTATTGGAATACCTACCAGTAAATCTCCTACCTTGGCCAAGGACTTTCTCATGCCCCGCTTCCCAGAGTGCGCTAAGATAGGCACGTGACAGAGCCAACCATGCTACCTGTTGATAGGAAACATCCCTCCACAGTCACATTACGGCTATCTAGAGATATCAAGAACAGGAAAATAAAATAAACTATCTAGTACATGTCCATGAGCCAGAATAAACGAGTCAAGAAATAATATGCGGAAGTAATAAATCCAAAGAGCAAGAACATCTGGAAAGTAAAACATAACTAAACTGGATACTAACTGGATCATCACTGCTCGGCTTAACGGCGGAAGTACACCTGATCAGCCTGCGACCAAGTTAGAGGATCTGGGCCATGCAGAACCCAGACGTCAGTGCGTCATAATATCAACAATAGTAATAATCAGGATGTACAAGATATGCATGTATGAATCATAAACAGTAACATGAATGTAATAAGTAAACACGGATATAGAACAATGAAGTGTATCAATATATGTGACGTACAGTGATCAATCTAAACTGTGCTACTAGGTTATCATTCTAAAGTTGTTTGAAATTAATTAATGAATCGTGGATGTAACTCAATAGTATCCCGTGCATTCCCGGGCCCACGGTCAAGACTCTCGGGGTGAATCCGAGAAGTGCCGCTAGGCAGTAAACAGGTAACAAGTACAGACGAATGATGTCAGCAGCATCATCTCGGGGCTGGCCTAGCCCGTAAAACTGATCAGTATAAGCATCGAGCTGTCGAGTTACAAGTCAGGTTTCATCATTAATTTCCCCATACCCCCAAGTTATGTGTTCAAGTCAGGTATTGATAAATCTGAAGCTAATGCCATCACAGGATCAAGCAGGAACAGGTTTGTCTATACAGACAACAGGATATGTCCATCGGGACAACATGTCAGGATTGTCGGCATTAGAAACAGGATCAGGTAACATGTCAAGTAGTGATATATCAGGTCATGTCAGGTAGTGTACATGCATCAAGTCATGTAAAGTAGTGGTGTATCAGATCATGTCAGGTAGTGCACAGGTGTCAAACGGGTGCTCATAATCAAACTGTAGCAAGTATTGAATCAAGGTGAAAGTACGGATATACAATAAAAGCATGGATGCACAAATATCGATCAGGGGTCACATCATGACTAAGTAGGTTGCACAATTATCAAGCACGGTGCACTAATACAATAGTAACATGAAATAATATGATCTCGGCGTGCAACTAGATATGTAATAAACCGTACGGATACAGACGGATACTATGAAACTGTAAATCGGTAAAATTTGCTGAATTTTAAAACACAAGCACTATTATTTATTAAATATATATTGATATAATAATATTAACATGGATACCATATTCAAACCGATTAAAAACTATAAAAGTGGTATTGATTAAGCATGCACAAGAAAGTTCCGTTCAGAAATTCAGCGTCACCCTGATTTGTAAAATAGCTTAAAAATAACAAACGTTCTCCAAAAGGGAAGTGTATTATACCAAAACAAAGATAATTCAATAAGGGTTTCATTTTTATAAGTTTAGATATCTCAGGTTGTTCCTACAAAATGTTATGAACATTTGAAGTTGAAAGTTTGCTGCTGGATTTTCACTTGACAGCAGTTAGAGATATTTTCATTTTCATTTTATGTTATTTAAATAATTTATTTTGCAATTAAATCTTTCATTGAGTTATAGTATTCTGAGTTAGATTCGTAACGAACTAAAGAACGTATACTAATAATTTTTCTATGATTTGTAATGAATTTTATAAGGTAAGGTGTACAGTAAATTTCAGATTTGTCGTATCCGCTTTGCAACGACGTTTCATGTGTAAACTATAATATTTTCAAACTATATTTTGTATAACATTATAAAATGCAGATTATAACCTAATTAAAGATAATAATAAGAAATATTATGAAGATATATATTTTAAATGATATGGATACAAACGGGTATCCGAAAACAGTAAAACTTTAGTATGGATGTACAATGGGATGAACGGGTAATATTTTACTCATATGGATGCATAATAATATAACTAGCATATGGCGGCAAGAGATTTAGCATGCGAATACTTATGTAAATAATGATATGGATGCATACGGATGTCATGTAACCGTAAAATGGTAAACTGGTAAATGTGGGATGTACAATTAAACAAGATGAAATGTTATTATTTAATTGGGTGCAGTATATTGTAGTCTAGCATGTATCAAGATAAATTTGCACGCACTAGATATGAAATAACTTGAACGGATGCATACAGATATCCGAAAACGGCGAAACATGCAAAATGATAATGTGGGATGCATGATTTAAAATACAGGTGCTATATTTATTCAAATAGATGTAAATACAGTAACATAGCATGTAGCAAGATAAACTTGCTTCGATCGAATCACGCGACGGATATTCACGGCACGTCCGACGTCGGTGAATCGTCGCAACGCACATGCGGCACGCGGGAGGGGTCCAGGTAAGGTAAGAGGGTGATCACAAAGGCAAGGTATGTTCACTGGATCACTCGGATCGTCGGTGACGGGCACGGCTCCAGCGGTGATCACCGGAATCAAGAAACACGATCAAGAAAAAGAAAGAAGAAAGAAGAAAGAAGAAGAAGTAAGAAGAAGAGGCTGTGTATTAAATAGGGAAAGAAAAAAATAAATAAATAAATAATATATAAATATATATATATATACATATACATATATATATATATATATATATATGCAGAGGAGAGAGAGAGAGAAAGGGGTTGTTAGTTTGTTAGGAAATTAGTTTAGATTTAAATTTAAAAAAATCTTTTATTAGTTAACTAAATTTTAATTTGTATCAGTTTATAAAATTAATATTATATAAATAAGATTTGATATTCTGGTAAATACAAACATAGTCTAAAACATGCCCTGGTCGGGTCTAAAATTCAGTTTTAAAATACGAAAAATAAACATGTCGACCAAAATTAAAGTTGGATATCCGGGTAAAGAAAAAATGCATACCCCCAAGAACGGATGCACGCACGTGCACGTAGTCATCAAAACAAGTCCGTTTCACTGAACGGGACGAAAACAAGATGCGCGGATGCTACCAAGGGGTTAGGGGTATCATGCAGGCCATGCAATGTATTTTTAAAATATTTTATGTGACTTTAAATGTTATATTAAAAATGCAGATGCCAGATAAATGCACGTATGCAGTATATGAAAAAATGTAAGTGCCCGGATCCACATAACATGCCGGGATAAATCATAAACAGGAATCAATACGGGTTTGCAGCAAGCGGGTAGGGTCGGATGCAAATACAGATGTCAAATACACTATTCGCACCCAAAACACAGTAAATCTGGAAAATACCATAAATAAAGAAATACTTGAAATAGAACTGGTATAAATGAACTAGGGTGTTACATTATACCCAACTACAAAAAAATTTCGTCCTCAAAATTCCCCAAAACTAGAAAAGATAAACAATCAAGAATCTACAAGAAGAGATCTAGAAAATTCTGTCGAATCTCGTCTTCTCGTTCCCAAGTCGATTCTTCGTGCGAGCGATTCCCCCAAGAAACAAGTACGAGAGGGATAACCTTGTTCTTAAGGTCCTTTTCTCTTCAATCAACAATCGACATCAGTCGTTCCTCAAAAGTCAAATCCTCTCTTACAGTCAGATCCGAATGATCCAGCGTGTGTGTTTCATCTCGAACCTACTTACGGAGTTGAGATACATGAAACACGTCATGAACATTCGACAAAGATTGTGGTAAATCCAATCGATAAGCCACTTCTCCAACACGCTCCAAAATCTCGAAAGGCCCCACAAATCGTGGACTAAGCTTGCCTCGACTCCCAAAATGAATCACTCCTCTAGTCTGTGATATCTTTAAGAACATAAAATCACCAACAGAAAACTCTAGAGGTCTTCTCGATGTATCGATACAACTCTTCTTCCGATCTTGTGCTGCCTTCATATGATTCCGGATAGTAATAACTTTCTCTACTGTTTGCACGATCAAATCCGGTCCCAACAATATTCGCTCTCCAACATCGTCCCAACAAACGGGTGAGCGACACTTGCGACCATACAATGCTTCGAATGGAGCCATCTGAATAGTCTCCTGGAAGCTGTTATTATATGAGAACTCCACCAAGTGTAGATGATCCTTCCACGAACCCTTGAAGTCCAACATGCAAGCTCTCAACATATCTTCAAGAGTTTGGATTGTTCTCTCCGACTGGCCATCTGTCTGAGAATGATAAGTAGTGCTAAACTTCAATCGCGTCCCCAAACTTTCCTGTAAACTCCCCCAGAAGTGTGATAAGAATCGGGTGTCACGATCGGAAACGATGCTCACAGGTACTCCATGCAATCTCACAATCTCCTGTACGTACCGTTCTGCTAACGCTTCCGTCGACTGACCTACCCGAAACAGTATGAAATGAGCAGCCTTGGTCAAACGATCAACAATCACCCAAACTGTATTGTTGCCCTTTGGACTCCGCGGTAAAGCTGTCACGATATCTATGGTTATATATTCCCACTTCGACTGAGGAACCGGAAGTGGTTGCAATAAACAAGCTACCCTTTGATGTTCGGTCTTAACTTGCTGACACACCAACCACTTCGCTACAAAGCGGGCAATCTCCCTTTTCAAGCCTTCCCACCAGAAATGCTGTCGTAGATCACGGTACATCTTCGTGCCTCCTGGATGTACGGAATAAGCGGAATTGTGCGCCTCCTTCATAACTTCTTCGTGAATGTCTTCTTTCGGCACACACAAACGGCTACCATATTGGAACAAACCATCTTCATGAATCAACAAGTCCATTCGAAGTTCAGCAGCCACTTGTTCTCGAAACATCTGTAATTTTAGGTCCTGTGACTGGGCTGCTTTAATATTATCGATCAATGACGACTGTACTTGTAGCTGCATCAACTATCCCGAAGAATGCGGTAACACAATCTCCAACTCGAATCTCTGAAAGTCTTCGATAAGCTCCTTCCGTGCAGTCAACATCCGAATCGCTGGCAACCGACTATGCGCATCCAGCACAACATTAACTTTCCCCGGATGGTACTTAAGATCAAGATCGTAGTCAGCCATCAGCTCCAACCATCTACGCTGCCTCATATTAAGCTCTTTCTGTGTGAACACGTACTTCAGGCTTTTGTGATCGGTGAATACTTCGACTCATTCACCCAATAAGTAGTGTCTCCAAATCTTCAAAGCGAAAATCACTGCTGCTAGCTCCAAATCATGAGTCGGGTAATTCTTCTCATGGGTCTTCAGCTGTCTCGATGCCTATGCTATAACTTTCCCATGCTGCATCAAAACACATCCCAAACCTTTCCGAGATGCATCGCTGTGAATTACCAATCCTCCGGAACCGTCTGGTACAGTCAAAATAGGAGCGGTTATCAACCTTTGCTTCAATGCCTCAAAAGCTGACACACACCAATCCGTCCATACGAACGGTACTTCTTTCCGTGTAAGCTTGCTCAAAGGCTCAGCCAAACGAGCAAAATTTTCCACGAACCTTCTGTAATACCCGGCAAGTCCAAGAAAACTTCTGATCTCTGCTACATTCTTCGGAATCGGCCAATCTTGAATTGCGATGATTCCATCTCTGGATACGACATGCCCCAAAAACTTCACTTCTTCAAGCCAAAACTCGCAATTTCTCATCTTCGCATAGAATCTTTCTTGCCTCAATGTCTGCAGTGCGATCTTCAAGTGTTTTGCATTCTCTTCTATGCTCCTCGAGTAGACCAGAATATTATCAATGAACACCATTATAAACTGGTCCAAGAATGGTGAAAAGATTCGGTTCATCAAGTCCATAAATATTGCTGGTTCATTCGTGACTCCGAAAGACATCATTAAATACTCGTAATGTCCATATCGGGTTCAGAACGCAGTCTTGCAAATATCCTCTGATTTAACTCAAACCTGATGATATCCAGATCGCAAATCCAGCTTCAAGAATTCCCTCGCGCCACTAAGCTGATCGAACAATTCGCCAATGCGAGGGATCGAGTACTTGTTCTTAATAGTCACCCGGTTTAATTCTCGATAATTAATCGCATCCTCCTTATGCCATCTTTTTTCTTGACTAGAAGAACTGGAGCTCCCCAAGGTGAATTACTGTTGCAAATCCAACCTTTTCCAAGTAATTCGGTAACCTGCTTCTTGACTTCTTCCAACTCCACTGGTGCCATTGGATAGTACGCCTTTGAGATTGGCGCTGCACCAGGAACAAGATCGATCGTGAACTCCACATCTCGTTTTGGCGATAAACCCGAGATGTCCTCGAACACGTCCATGAACCCTCGAACCACAGCTGGCGCTTGCTCCTTATCAACTTCCATTGTCGAAAGAACCTGTTTATCGTCCTAGCAATAAACTCGACTGGCCCGACAGAACTGCTACTTCCAGCAAAACAAACTCCGGATCTCCGGGAAGCTGGAAAATCACTTTCTTTGCCCTACAGTCAATGTGAGCGTGGAAAGTGCCGAGAAAGTCCATTCCCAAGACAACATCATGGCTGCCGGTATCAATCACAAAAAATCTGCAAAACATGAACTGGTAAGCAATGAAACTGAGAGAACCAAGGAAATTTCACGACCATGAATCAAGGAAATGAATCAAGACCAGGACTCCAAGTTACTTAAATAGAGTACCGAATTGTAACCATGCTGCAGTTCATGGGTACAATCACATAACTCCATTCATGTCGCCAAATCCTAGTATCAGAATCGAAGGAATAGGAAAGGAGAAATAATAGAACCAAAAGGTTTCAAGCCGAGATGCAAAGTTCTTTGCATATCGTCAAGACAAGGGTTAAGAGAAAGATAAGATTCAAGAATCACGATAACAATGTGGCAGGACATGTTCCTAATTATGGGTTTCCTGCTTCGTGTATTGGGTTCAATACCCAACTACAAAAGAATCAACCCGATAACATAAATCCTATGGCTCTGAAACCAAACAAACCCAGTCACGCCCCGCTTCCCAGAGTGTGCTAAGATAGGCACGTGACAGAGCCAATCATGCTACCTGTGGATAGGAAGCATCCCTCCATAGTCACATTACGGCTGTCTAGAGATATCAAGAACAGGAAAATAAAATAAACTATCTAGTACATGTCCATGAGACAGAATAAACAAGTCAAGAAATAATATGCGGAAGTAATAAATCCAAAGAGCAAAAACATCTGGAAAGTAAAACATAACTAAACTGGATACTAACTGGATCATCACTGCTCGGCCTAACGGCAGAAATACTCCTGATCAGCCTGCGACAAAGGTGGAGGATCTGGTCCATGCAGAACCCAGATGTCAGTGCGTCATAATATCAATAATAGTAATAACCAGGATGTAACAAGATATGAAGGCATGAATCATAAACAGTAACATGAATGTAATAAGTAAACACAGATATAGAATAGTGAAGTGTATCAATATATGTGACGTGTAGTGATCAATCTAAACTGTGCTACTGGGTTATCTATTCTAAAGTTGTTTGAAATCAATTAATGAATCGTCGATGTAACTCAATAGTATCCCATGCTTGCCCGAGACCACGGTCAAGACTCTCGGGCTGAATCCGAGACGTGCTGTTAGGCAGAAAATAGGTAACATGTACAGACGAATGATGTCAGCAGCATCATCCCGAGGCTGGCCTAGCCTGTAAAACTGATCAGTATAAGCATCGAACTGTCGAGTTACAAGTCAGGTTTCATCATTGATTTCCCCATCCCCCCAAGTTATGTGTTCAAGTCAGATATTGATAAATCTGAAGTTATTACCAACACAGGATCAAGCAGGAACATGTTTGTCTATACAGACAACATGATATGTCCATCGGGACAACGTGTCAGGATTGTCGGCATTAGAAACAGGATCAGGTTACATTTCAAGTAGTGATATATCAGGTCATGTCAGGTAGTGTACATGTATCAAGTCATGTCAAGTAGTGGTGTATTAGATCATGTCAAGTAGTGCACAGGTGTCAAACGGGTGCTCATAATCAAACTGTAGCAAGTATTGAATCAAGGTGAAAGTACGGATGTACAATAAAAATATGGATGCACAAATATCGATCAGGGGTCACATCATGACTAAGTAGGATGCACAATTATCAAGTATGGTGCACTAATACAACAATAACATGAAATAATATGGTCTCGGCATGCAACTAGATATGTAATAAACCGTACGGATACAGACGGATACTATAAAACTATAAATCGGTAAAATTTGTTGAATATTAAAACACCAGCACTATTATTTATTAAATAGATATTGATATAATAATATTAACATGGATAGCATATTCAAACCGATTAATAACTATAAAAGTGGTATTGATTAACCATGCATAAGAAAGTTCCGTTCAGAAATTCAGCGTCACCCTGATTTGTAAAATAGGTTAAAAATAACAAACGTTCTCCAAAAGGGACGTGTCTTATACCAAAACAAAGATAATTTAATATGGTTTTTATTTTTATAAGTTGAAATATCTCATGTTATACCTACAAAAAGTTATGAACATTCGAAGTTGAAAGTTTGCTGCTGGAATTTCCCTGGACAGTAGTTAGAGATATTTCATTTGCATTTTACGTTATATAAATAATTTATTTTGCAAGTAAATATTTTATATAGTTATAGTATTCTGAGTTAACTTCGTAACGAACTAAAGAACGCATACTAATAATTTTTCTATGATTTATAATGAATTTTATAAGGTAAGTTGTACAGTTAATTTCAGATTTGTCGTATCCGCTTTGCAACGACGTTTCATGTGTAAACTATAATATTTTCAAACAATATTTTGTATAACATTATAAAATGCAGATTATAAACTAATTAAAGATAATTATAAGAAATATTACTACGATATATATTTTAAATGATATGGATGCAAACGGGTATCCGAAAAATAGTAAAACTTTAGTATGGATGTACAATGGGATGAACGAACATTTTACTCATATGGCTGCATAATACTATACCTAGCATGTGGCAAGATGATTTAGCATGCGAATACTTATGTAAATACTGATATGGATGCATACGGATGTCATATAACCGTAAAATGATTAACTGGTAAATGTGGGATGTACAATTAAACAATATAAAATGTTATTATTCAATTGGGTGCAGTATATTGTAGTCTAGCATGTATCAAGATAAATTTACACGCACTAGATATGAAATAACTTGTACGGATGCATATGGATATCCGAAAACGGTGAAACATACAAAATGATAATGTGGGATGCATGATTTAAAATACAACTGCTATATTTATTCAAATAGATGTAAATACAGTAACATAGGATGTAGAATGATAAATTTGCCTCGATCGAATCACGCGACGGATACTCACGGCACGTCCGACGTCGGTAAATCGTCGCAACGCACACGCGGCACGCGGGACGGGTCCAGGCAAGGCAAGAGGGTGATCACACAGGCAAGGTACGTTCACTTGATCACTCGGATCGTCAGCGACGAGTATGGCTCCAGCGGTGATCACCGAAATCAAGAAACAAGATCAAGAAAAAGAAAGAAGAAAGAAGAAGAAGAAATAAGAAGGAGAGGCTGTGCATTAAATAGGGAAAGAAAAAAATAAATAAATAAAATATTTATAAATATATATATGCAGAGGAGAGAGAGATCGAATGGGGCTGTTAGTTAGTTAAGAAATTAGTTTAGATTTAAATTTAAAAAATCATTTATTAGTTAACTAAATTTTAATTTGTATCAGTTTATAAAATTAATATTATATAAATAAAATTTGATATTCTGGTAAATACAAACATAGTCCAAAACTTGCCCGGTTCGGGTCTAAAATTCAGTTTTAAAATACGAAAATGTACATGCCGACCAAAATTAAAGTTGGATATCCGGGTAAAGAAAAAATGCATACCCCCAAGAACGGATGCACGCACGTGCACGTAGTTATCCAAACAAGACCGTTTCACTGAACGATACAGGAACAAGATGCGCGGATGCTACCACGGGGTTAGGGGTATCATGCAGGCCATGCAATGTATTTTTAAAATATTTTTTGTGAATTTAAATGTTATATTAAAAATGCAGATGCCACATAAATGCCAGTATGCAGTATATGAAAAAATGAAAGTGCACGGATCCACATAACAAGCCGGGATAAATCATAAACAGGAATCAAAACGGGTTTCCAGCAAGCGGGTCGGGTCGGATGTAAATACAGATGTCAAATACACTATTCGCACCCAAAACGCAGTAAATCAGGAAAATACCATAAATAAAGAAATACTTGAAATAGAACTGGTATAAATGAACTAGGGTGTTACAGACTTCGTGTAATGGCTCTCCTAGACACAACAGGATCTAACCCCTAATACCGGGAGAGAAGAAACCCCTGCAGATCCGCTCACCGTCTCCATGTGGCTCGGGACTATACCCAACTAAATCCTATTTGCACGACTCCTTTGAGCCGTGGTAGGGTAGTAATCAAAGCACAGTAGGAACTCACAAGAGACAAATGATGATCTCAGGTCGATGAACTAACCTGTACACATGTCACCAGGGAACTGCTATCTGATGCTAGGTATAAAACCAACCAGCATGTTCCCGGCGAGTCCTGTCCGGTGTACTCATAACCCAATGAGCACCTTTATACGTCTTAGGTGAACCAACCGACACCAATGGCTTGTGAGACCATCCATCGCCCCTCGTCGGGGTCCTGATCCGTATACACTAGTCTACTCTGGAGTATTGATGCCCTGTCTCGAAACTCCCTCGAGTAGGGACCATTTAAGGATGTGCTTATAGACCCTAGCTCCCACGTATATGATTGACATCATACTGCTGGCCGTCAAGCAAGAATCCTAAGGGCACTATCGACGTGTAAAAGTAATCTGTAATATCACCTAAAGCATTTACACGATGATAAAGATAAACCAGATAGCATACTATCATCTTGAGTAAGACTGTCCTTCCGGCATAGGTCCTCCCTCAATCATTACAATCATGTGCCTGCGATCCAATAATTGAGTTTGAGGGCACTATATCCAACAGGGTTGAACTTGACTAGCGCACTATGGTTTGTTGGCTTTCGTCAAGGTCATAAGACGCTAGGGGTAAAAAAGATTATCGGGAATTTCAAGTGTTGAAATTTGCAATGAGATTGCATATTTTCTATGAGATAGTTGGATCCCGATACCCACTGCGAGTAAGAGCTACTACTGGGAGAGTGTTACACATGACAATTAGCCGATCAAGTAGGTGACTAGAAAGGTGTTAACGGGGTTATGCCTCTGGGAAAACGAGGTTTATTTTAATTTGGTCCGTGCAAAAGGACAGAGAACCTCCCTCAAAGTATCGACACTGGCCTGGCCAAAAGATTGGCGAACTTGTAGGTTGTAATTAATCCCGACTAGTCTTACCTTTTTGGGTTTGAAGAAAGATTTGACTAAAACAGTGGGAGCCATCTCAATTAGATAAAATAATAACCAATCTAATCTTGAAAGAGCGCACGCAGAGTGTTTTCTTCTCTCTCTCCTGGTAGCGACTATGTCACGCCTTAATCAAGATAATAATATGGATGCATTGACCGAACCTGCTCATTATACTTTGCAGGGAAACGTTGGTTCTGTTCTTTCTTATAATTGTTATAATACTAAACAGGAAATAAGGGAATATCCGGATTCCCATTCCACCCAATCGAAGAAAGTACATGTTAATGCATCTTCTGCGGGTATGTTCAATACAGAAAGCTGTTTCTCAGTATCCTCTACGTCCTGGGTATGTGATACCGGATCAGGATCCCGCATATGTGATATGTTACATGGGCTACACTGAGGTAGAGAAATGGGAATAGGTGATATGTCTCTAAGTGTTAGAGAAATGGTGCAATTGTTGCCGCCAAGTCAGTTGGCAGATATCACCTTGTATTAATACATTGATTCTGAACAAATGTTATTAGATACCGAACCTGATATACAATATCATATCAGTTTCTTTATTAAGTTAAAGAGGGATATAATTATGTATTAAAGGCTAATGTTATGAACATTTTCTTGAATCAAAAGTTGATTGGATCAGGCACGTTATATAATAGGATATACGTTCTAAATCAAACCACAGTTCAAAGTATAGAACACACACAAGAGGAGTAGTTCAGAAATGAACGAATCCTTCTTATGGCATTATAAAGTTGGTCATCTCTATGCAACACGACCAGCTAAGTTACGTAAGGATGAATATTTGAATCCGTTCGAATTTTCATCTTATGATACCTGCTAGTCTTGTCTCAAAGGTAAAATGACCAATACTCCGTTTACCGGAAATAGAGAAAGAGTTACTGAATTCTTGGGACATATACATGGTGATTTATACGGTCCTAAGTCTACAAATGCCAAGGTTGGTTCTTCATACTTCATTATATTCACTGATCATTTCTAGAGATTCGGACATGTGTTCCTGTTGAAATACAAGTCTGAAACTTTTGAGAAATTCAAGGAATATAAGCTCGAAGTTTAAGAACCAGATGGGTAGAAGTATTAAGTCCTTAGATGTGATCAAGGAGGGGAATGCTTGCGCATGGAGTTCCTGGGGTTTCTAAAAGGAGAATGAGATTCTCTCTCAGCTTACTTCTTCGAATACACCACAGCACAACGATATATCGGGGAGGAGGTATCGCACCCTATGAGATATGGCGCGCTCTATGATGAGTACTGCTGAGTTACCTATTTCCCCTTGGGAGTTATGCACTTGAGAAGCTGCATATCTATTGAATGGGGTTCCATCCAAATCAGGGCCTACCATTACATATGAGATATGGAATGGGAGGAGACCATGTCTTAAACGAGTTAAGATATGGGTTGTCCGGCCTATGTTGAAAAACAAAATCTGGACAAGCTCGAGGCACGTTCAGTTCTGTATAAATTTGTTATGATATCCCAAACATTTGCGAGGGAATATCTTCTACCACTCTGAGGAGGGAAAGGTGATTTGTTTCTCAGCATGCCACCATTTTAGAAAAGGGATTTCTTATGAAGAAATTAGTCGACATGGGGTAGAACTGGAAATTGTTCCAGCTTGACAAACTAACAGCTGATGATTTGGTGAAACCAAAAGATTCATTAGTTTCCAACAAACCACAGCCTTTCCGCGAATCTGGTAGGGTTCCTCATCCACTTGAGAGATACTACGGTCTTCTCGGTGACAGTAGGAGCGAGGATAGCATCATGGTAGATGATGGCACAACTAGGTTCAAGCAGGCCATCATGAGTAGGGACTCTGTGAAATGGCTTGATGCTATGCGATCAAAGATGGAATCCATGTATACCAACAAAGTATGACTTTGCATGTTACACCTGAAGGGGTAAAACCTATTGGGAGCAAATGGATCTTGAGAAGATTTTTGGTGTAAATGGAAAAGTTGAGACTTTCAAAGCTATGCTTAAGTCCATCAGGATTAATGCAAGCATCGCGGAGTTGGAACATCAGTTTTGATGTGGAAGTCAAAAAGTTTGACTTCATCAAAACGGTAGATGAACCTTGTATATACAAGAAGGTTGTAGAGAGTGAGGTTGTCTTACACGTATTGTACGTAGATGACATACTCTTGATAGGAAATGGTTTCCTATGCTACAATCGGTCAAGCTCATCTTATCACGATGATTCTCAATAGATGATTTGGATGATACCTACTACAACTTGTGGAATTTTATCTATGGTGATAGATCAAAGTAGATGTTGGGAGTGTCCCGAATCCAGGTACATTAACACCATACTAAAGGGGTTTAGTATGGAGGATTCTAAGCTTGGTGGTTCGCCCACTACCTCATGAATTACTCTCTCCAAAAAGATGTCTTCCGAGACAGATTTGGAGAGAGCTCGCGTGCAAGGGATACACCTATGCTTCGGCAGAAGGCTCTATCAGAGTATACGATGTTATGTACCAGACCAGATGTAGCTAACTCACTAGGTGTAGTGATTAGGAATCAATCGGATCTTGTGAGAATCACTGGAAGCTGTGGTGGACATTCTTAAAGTACTTGACAAGCACTAAAAGAAAGTTCTTTGTTCCAGCTTCCAGAGTGATAAGTTCGACTGAGATTCATTCACAGGCATTGTTATTACCCTCAGTGGAGGGACGGTATGTTGGAAGAGTTCCAAGCTAGATACCGAGACATACTAGATGATAAAGGTTGAATACATTGCTACCAATGATGCTGCCAAAGTGGTTGTCTGGGCATTTCTTGTTCATGAGATGAACAAGGTTCCTACCATTGAGCGTCCAATAACTGTTATTGTGACAACAATAGAGTTATGGCATTGGCCTGGTAACGAAGGTCCCATCAGCGTTCCAGAAAAATTCTGAGGCAAGTATCACCTGATCAGGGAGATGGTTGATCTTCTAGGGATCAAGGTAAGGAGAGTAGATTTTGAGGTTAACACGGCGGATCCACTCACCAAGGCCTGCTTCCCCAAATTCTATTTGAGAGATTTTGGGATGGTTGAATATGGGAAACTACAACCACTTCTATATTGTTGGGTATTGGATACTACAACAGATGGTCTTAGTGCAAGTGAGAGATTGTTAGTTATATGTATGCCCTAGAGGCCATTACTGGACATGGGATGTATATTGTAGTGGATGCTTGGACATATATATAAGGAAGACTTTCTTGCTCGACATGATAGTATGCTATCTAGTTGTTCTTTGTCTTAACATGTTGACTTGTATAGGTAATGATGTCTTACTCTCACATGTTGACAAAGCCCTTAAGTTGTGTACTTGACTACCAGGATTATGATGTAGATCATACTAGTGGGGCCAAGGGTAGTCTGTAAGTACACCCTATAATAGTTCCTAGTCGAAAGAGTATCGATACAGGGCATCCATACTCTAGAGTAGACTAGCGTATGCGCTTCTCGACCCATGTGATGGACGATGGATGATCCCATATCCAATGGTGTTTGACATCAGAGAAGGTATACGGGTGCTTAGTGGAGACTGGGTACATTGGACGGAATCGTCGAGAACTCCTAGATGGTATTATAACCATCGTCGGATAGCAGTTTTCTGGTAACACTAGTACAGGTTAGTCTGTAGACCCGAGATCGTCATAGAGTCTTGTGTGATTCCCACCGTGCATTGATTTCCACCATACCACGGTCAAGAGATCGTGCAAAAAGGTGGTTTTTGGTTACAGTCCCGAGTCACATAGAGGCAATGAGCGATATGAAGGGTTTCTCCTCTCCCGTTATTGGGAGTTGATGTTGCGCTATGCTCGATTGGCCATAACAGGAAATCCATGGCCAGGATTGTTGAGATTTACTGAAAAGTGTTATCATTAGTTTCTCGAACCGTTATGGACCTTGCATCTATTGGAGATAGTGCCCTCAGAGTCAATTATTGGATCACAAGCACGTGATTGCAATGATTGAGGGAGGACCTATCCCGGTAGGACAGTCTTACTCAAGATGATAGTATGCTATCTGGTTTATCTTTATCATCGTGCACTGCTTTAGGTGACCTGAAAGGTCACTATTGCACGTTGATAGAGCCCCTAGGATCCTTGCTTGACTGCCAGCAGTATGAGGGCGATCATATACGTAGGAGCTGGTAGTCTATAAGCACATCCTTAAAAGGTCCCTAGTCGTGGGAGTTTCGAGACAGGGCATCGATAATCCAGAGTAGACTAGTGTATACAGTCGAGACCCCGATGAGGGGCGGTGGCCAGTCTCACAAGCCACTGGTGTCAGTTGGATCACCTAAGATATATACAGGTGCTCATTGGGTTATGAGTACACAGGACAGGACTCGCCGGGAACATGCTTGTTGGTCTTATACCTGACGTCAGATAGCAGTTCCCTGGTGACATGTGTACATGTTAGTTCATCGACCTGAGGATCGCATTTGTCTCGTGCGAGTTCCCACTGTACTTTGATTACTACCCTACCATGCTCAAAGGAGACGTGCAAACAGGTTTTAGTTGGGTACAGTCCCGAGCCACATGGAGGCAGTGAGCGGATTTTCGGGGGTTCGTCTCTCCCGGTATTGGGGGTGAGGTCGTGCAGTGTCTAGGAGAGCCAGAGCATGAAAAGTCCTTGGCCAAGGCAGAAAATTTACTGGTAGGTATTCCAGTAGTATCTAAGGGTGTTCTGGGCTGATCTCTGACATGACTTGTACCGCTTTTGGGGGTCTGACTTTTACCAACCCCCTAGGCCCGCCATGCGATGCTCATAGACGAACGGACCGGACTGTACGGATATTTTCACTGACAGGCTCAGTAGGGTGACAGGATGAGTTCGCTCATCGACGTCCCTTTTGGTCAATAGCTAGTAGCCCGTCACGTATGGCTAATACCTCTGACGTGCTAGTGGTTAAATCCACAGCCATAGTATTGACGAGTCTTTAGAGTCCCCCACATTCAGTTGCTCAAGTTTTCGGGCGAAACGCTGTAGAGGCCGTATGGAGATATGGCAGGGTTCGATCAGATACGTGCGGTATTGCACGGACCCTGATCGGACAGCTTATACTAGCGGGCTTTGGTTTAAGCCGGATCCTAGTATAGTACAGTGTAGATTTTGTCTCATTGCATTTGTATTCGGTCGGAATACAAATGCGGGTGTGTATACACAGTATCGGGGTTTTCCTGTAATTTATTACGGGACCAGTTTTCTGGAGTTGCCAGTTTGCTTTCCGTTTCGGCCATATTTCTTTGTATCTTTCATTGGAGGAAGATTGGTGGAGGAGGGCTTATTTGCATTTGTGCAAATTAGCTATTTGGAGGGTTGTCTTTGCATACTTTTGTATCATGATGGATTCATCATGGAGCCCCATCCCTTGACCTTCCATGGTTCATGATTGCTTGACTTTGTGATGAGATGATTGGTTGATGGAGTGTGGGTTTTAGTAGGTGATCATTGGATTCTTTCTCATCATCACTCTTTTCTCTCTCATGCATGATACTTTCCCACCCCTTGACTCTCCTCTCATACTCTCTCTCCCTACCTCTTATGGCTGGCCACTAGTGAGGAAAAGGGATTTTCCCTTTTGGTTGTGAGGAAAAATGTTAATCCCATTCTTTGCATGCTACATTTTTCTCACCTCTCTCCAAATTCATTTCCTCCACAAAAGAAAAGGCAACTTCCTACAACCCCAATTGAGACATTGCACTACACCATTCTACAGCAAATCTTGGGCACGTCGACTCGCCAGCTTCGTGCCCGAGTTGCCTCGGTATAGAGGTAGGAGTCCGTAAAAGAAGCCGGCGACGTGGTGCCCTTCCGGCGACGAGGTGGAGACCGGACAGTCCGCGGGAGAACGGGACGACGACGAGAAGACCGAAGGACATGGATCGCTCGGTATATCTCTCTTTCCCCTTCTCTAGTTTAGCTAGGACTAGTTTAATGGCCCGATCCGGGTTTATAGTGCGCGGTGGTGCCGGTTTGAAAAGTTAAAGTAAATCACCGCTTCCGCATTCCGGCATTGGATTCACGGCCGGGGAGCTGCCGTGCACTTACAGTGGTATCAGAGCCTCACCATTAACATAGTCTAGCTTTGCCTAATGTGTTTTACATTTCCGATCGAACAAAAATTCCAAAATCGCATTTTTCAAAACATCAGTTTTCTATCGAAATTTTTTTAGCTCGAAATTTTTTTCAGGTCATTGCAAAATGATGTATAAGGTAAGATAAGACTTCTGTGAAAATTTGGTGAACTGATGCTGTAGGATGACCGCGGAACTGTGGCCAAACCCCCCTTGTGGCCGCGGTTCCGCCGCTGTACAGTGCCTTCAGTGCACCAATTTTGCACAGTGATCTTTAAACAGTGAAATTGGGGTTTTGGAATATTATTTTTGGGCCCAGGATTTCTTTAACTGCAACAGTAATGCTTGGGGCCCACTTGGTAAAATTTGATCGATCGGATATTTTAAACATGTTAGTTCACAGTTTTTACATTATATCTGCGACCGTGAATGTCACTTGATCAGTAAATCCTGTCTAACTGCTATAGCCCGGTTAGACGGATTTGCGAACGTGACCTTCACGTTGATGTTCTGTGTATTGCTGTGATGTTGCGGATCGGTCGTGGAAGATAGTCTGGTTGCAGTGGTAGTATAGTTTTGTTGTATTATGAACATTTGATATTGCGGGGCGAGCGTCCGACATGTGGACTGCCGTCACTGCCTGTTTGTATTATTATTTTGGGGCACGACCAGGTTGCGGTTGATGTACCCATTGTATGTATATTTTACTTTCTGTACTAGGATTATCCCAAAGAGGGGTGCACGGATAGCCGGGTTCTAGAGGGCAACGAGCCCGCATCTCATGGCATTGAGACGGAGGGGGCTTCACTCTACAATTGGCGGGCTATTCGCCGCACTCGTAGGGGGTACAGGTTGACCCAAGAGGGGTGCCCAAGTTACCGGATTCCGTGAAGTGCTGGGTGGTCCATTCACGTTGCTGAAGGGGTCTGCCTCGCTTCAGGTTTTGTCGGGTAACTGGCCGCGCCCGTAAGGGTCTAGGGTTTTCATTGCACAGGCTATCCATACGACCAGGGGAACGTCAGGTTTCAGTAGCGGCTCTGTGAAACCCGGGGATCCCAGATATCTGTATTATTCTGTAATGTTGTACATTTCTGTGATGTTGCATTTTTTTCACGCCTTGAGCGAAATATTATATATTATATATATTAGTAGATGTTGTATATGTTTTGCATCCGCGCTAGTCCAGTCCCCGCTCTGTCGTTAGTTAGCTAACCTAACGGGTAATGACGGGACCCAGTGGCGAATGCGGTTGGCATATACGTACATCATTATATTTCGTTCTTTGTGGTGTGATCAATTGATGGGCCTCCGTTGATTCGGATCAATGCAAGTTAAAAACAAATCTATTCTGATGTTGTTGGAACACTTTTCAAAAAGCTGTTGTTGCAAGGACGTTCACTTTTATTTTGCATCGTGGTATTCAGTTGGAATATCCTGCTCCTCAGTCGACGAGGCAAGGGCCGAGATCCCTTCACCGGGAATGACCCCTTGGACAGAAGTTTTTGTCAGGGCAATAACTTCACTATAGCCGTTTATTTTTGCTTTGCATCGTGGTATTCAGTTGGAATATCCTGCACCTCATTCTACGGGGAAAGTGCCGAGATTCCTTCACCAGGAGTGACCTCTTCAGCAAAGGTTTTCGTCACTACATTTTTCTAAAAAGCTATCCGTTCCTTCAACGATATCAAGCTCATTACGTTAAAGGTTTTCGCCAAAAACCATTCGTAGTCTCCGTCATTTCATATGGGTGGTCAATAGTATTCAAGCTGTGTATATTGGCCAAAGTCAAGGCACAGTGATTGATAGATATTGGGTATTCATATGCAGCATAGATAGATGCGTTGGTTTGGGGCAGTCGTACCACTATTTTGGCCAAAGTCAAGGGTATGTACGGGTGGGCTCAAATTAACCTGGAGAATGACGGGTAGAACTTGACATGTGACTTATGATATATTACCCAAAGTCAAGATCATAAGAGCATGGGGCAGAAATCACATCGGGAGTTTCTAAAGAAACTGAAATTTGCCAGATATACGCATACCTTCTGGAGTGTGTTGACGTGAGCGGATTCCGTCACGTTATCATGCGATGATAGTTGGATCCCGATTCCCACTGATGAGTTGGCTTACTCCTCGGGTGATCCCGACTAATTCTTCTTTTGAGTTTGGAGAAGAATTTGAGGTTACAGTGGGAGGTTTCCAGATTAGATAAATTGGTAACCATTCTGATCTAGGCTAGAGTGCACGCTGAGTGTTTCTTTTCTCTCTCTCTTTGGCAGCGACCATTGACCCGACCCTAAGACTATGACTAAGTGACCAAGTTGACCGAACCTTCTTAAACACTGGCTTTTGGATTGTCAGAGTTGCAAACCTCATTGCCACTCCTACTTTTACCCTTTTCTCCAGGACACCCCGTATTACTACGAACGTACACTTCCATTGGACAAAACCATCATATGGTTATATACGAACTCGAAGGAATTTATTCGAGAATGGTTTCCGGTTCTGGAGAAAACGAATAGGACTATTCAGTTGTCTTTTCCTTTTACCTTCTCTCAGGTTGCGAGTACTCCTTGGTTTAGGAGATAGTACACCTATTACGCAAATTGGATATTCTTCTTCCAAACCATAGGCAGGTACCGACCGGTAGGGAATGAAGAAAACCAATTAGCCTAACGATGGTGTACAGATGCTATTATGTAAAGACAAAGAAAGGGATTAGTAAGAGGGCAAAGTAAATTGCGACTGCTATTCACGACAAAACCATGTATTTCATTACCACTCCCACTTCACCCTTGTATTTCTCCAAGACACTCCATATCACTACGAAGATCCACAGTTTATTGGATACTCCATCGTATAGTAATATACGAACTCGAAAGGAACTTGTTCCAGTTCGGGGATGGATTCTGGTTCAGGAGAAATAGGAATAATGTTTATTCGGTTGTCTTTTATCTGTACCTTCTCGCGCATTGCGAGTGCTCCTAGGATTAGGACAGTACACCCATTATGCTTATTGGATAGTCTTCTTCCAAACCATAAGCTGGTGCCGAACGGTAGGGTAGGAAGAAAACCATTTGGTCTAAAGGGGTGTGCAGAAGGTAATGACTAAAGACATATAAAGGGATTTGGAGAGGTGACAAAGAATTATACGGTTACAGTCATGAATCTGGAAGAGGCATTACTAGGAATACCGGGATATCCAATTGAAACATCTCAATGTTTCAGTTTCACCGTGTACTGTTAATGGAAAACTGATTTCCCAATTAGACACTTGCTCCAGGGTATGTATTTACCAGGTGTGATTCTCACATCTGTATGGTTTTACAGATGATGAGTGAGAGTAAGTTATTGGGAATTAGGTGATCATCCTCATTATATCGGGATTCGTTGTAATCGGTGATATTTGAGGAAGTCACCTGGACTGTTTGCTGGTCGGCAAATATTTGGTTTTGAATATCCGCTGTTATGCACCAATTTCAAAGCGATATATCTGTACGTCTATTTTCATATAGTGAGATATACTTTTTTGAAATTATGTCTATGACATTTACCTATATCAGTGGATGGTTAGGTAAGGAGCATTAAACAGCGGTGTAATTCTTCATAACCATAGTACAGTTTTCAACCTACGACACACAGGGAATGAGTTATTAGACTCAAGGGACTTATACAGAGTATTGTATGTTATCCACGGTCCATCAGGACAGAGGGGTTGGTCCTCGTACTATATTCGGTTTACTTATGACTTCGCTAGCTTTTAGACAGGTATTTCGTGGAAACACAGGGTCCGAATTTTGAGAAGTTATAGGTATTTGAAGAAAGTAGAGAACCAGGTATTGCAAGTATCGGGATTCTTTAAAGTGATCGAAGATCTAGATACTTGTGTATGGTATTCAGTTGATAGTAGTGATTAAAAGAACTTGCTTCTCTTTCAGGTTACTCATAATTGGAAGCATTTCTAAGTTGAGTAACGCTGATCGGCCTCCTTCCATTTAGTTGACATGCATTGGAGACAGCTGCATGATTTGAATCTGGTTCAATTAAATCAGTGCCTCTGGTTCTATATTGGATATAGAACAGTTCATATCTTAACGATGTTAAGGTACGGGGAGTTGTCCGGCTTATGATTAAAACCGGACACTGGACAACTCAAGGCACGTTTCTGCAATGGCTGTTTGTGGGTTGACCCAGGCTATGACGAGTGCTGACTTTCTACCATCTTGAAGATCAATAGTGATATTGTTCTAGACTCGCCACAGTTTTAATAAAAATGGATATTTTCAGAAAACAGTAGTGGGAGTATGGTAGAACTGGAAGTGATTCCAGAACCACAAACGATTACTGAAGATTTGATAGGAACCTAAAGATTCAATCTGGTTTGACATTCCATTGGCCACTCCGCAGATAAGGTGGGTAACTTCAGGCACCCGAGAGGTACTCCGGTAGCCTCAAGGACGGTGACAGGGAAGTTCTTGTTTACCCACACTTTCCATTGCTGTTGTTCCAGGCTGCGAGACCCGGCGGGTGGATGAGTATAGCGTCGTTCTAAACTGGCTTTAGAAGTGTATGTCTATATGACTCTGCCAGAGGGTTGTAGTGGTCAGTGGGAGCAGCGGAAGCATTGGTGGACAAGTGGCTTATGTCTATTTTTAGACTAAAGCAGATATAGCGGAGATAGATCATCTATTTCTGATGTGACAGTCATAGGTTTGACATCATCAGAATAGGGGATGGATCTGTTAAGAAGGTAGTAGGGTGTGTTGTCATGGTATTTGGATGACATACACAGAGTAGGAAAAGAAATTCCTATACTACAATCGGTTATACTTTGGTCGTCACACAGTGGTTTCTCCACATGGGACTTGGACATTATATCAGACATACTGGTTACTAGATCTATGGTTTTAGATCTAGATTTGGGTGGTTTCCCAATTAAGGGTACTTAGACAGCATTCTAAGAGTATTTAGAATGGACGACTCCTGGCACGGTAGTGTACCTGCAGGTGACGGAGTCACCCTCTCTAAAGGTGTCTTGCAGACTAAAGGGGAGAGGGATGTGCATGATTGGCAAATCACTTGCTTAAGAAATTGAGTCAATCATAAGATGTCAAGTACCACACCAGATGTTGTTTTTGCACTAGATGCAACAAGTTAACATTGATCCAATCCTGGAGAAGCAGTCGGAAGCAGTTTTAGAACATAAGTGGATGTTCTAGGGATATGATAACGACAGCCTCATTCGGGAGACAGTTATCATTCCAGGCTTCTAAGGTGACCTGGACGACAAGGAAGTTGTCAGAGTTATAGTTTTCCTTCTGACGAGGGGCAGTATTTTGGACAGGTGGTCCAAGGCAATACTGAGGGAGGCATGGCGCAGGATATTGATTAAGTTCAGTTGACGATACAGTCTAAGAAGTTTGGATTTGGAGCTCATTTATGAGCTAGGTCCCATCAGACATCCAGACACATTCTAAGACAGGTATTGCTCATTTCGGGAGATGGGTTTCTCCGCGAACTTGAGATTAAGAGAGACATAGAAAGAAACATCAAAGCGGATCCACTCACTGAGGCTATTCCTCGAACGCAATAGTTTCGCAAATGGGATTTGTGAGACTGATTAGTAGAGGAGTTTGGTGTTCGGTATTACACGGGCTGTGAGTATGCGATGTCGCAATAATTAGCCTTGAGTGCAAGTGGGAGATTGTTGAAGATAGTGCCCTCAGAGTCAATTATTGGATCACAGGCACGTGATTGCAATGATTGAGGGAGGACCTATCCCGGTAGGACAGTCTTACTCAAGATGATAGTATGCTATCTGGTTTATCTTTATCATCGTGCACTGCTTTAGGTGACCTGAAAGGTCACTATTGCACGTTGATAGAGCCCCTAGGATCCTTGCTTGGCTGCCAGCAGTATGAGGGCGATCATATACGTGGGAGCTGGTAGTCTATAAGCACATCCTTAAAAGGTCCCTAGTCGTGGGAGTTTCGAGATAGGGCATCGATACCCCAGAGTAGACTAGTGTATACAGTCGAGACCCCGACGAGGGGCGGTGGCCGGTCTCACAAGCCACTGGTGTCAGTTGGATCATCTAAGATGTATACAGGCGCTTATTGGGTTATGAGTTCACCGGACAAGACTCGCCGGGAACACGCTAGTTAGTCTTATACCTGACGTCAGATAGCAGTTCCCTGGTGACATGTGTACAGGTTAGTTCATCGACCTGAGGATCATCATTTGTCTCGTGCGAGTTCCTACTGTACTTTGATTACTACCCTACCACGCTCAAAGGAGACGTGCAAACAGGTTTTAGTTGGGTACAGTCCCGAGCCACATGGAGGCAGTGAGCGGATCTTCGGGGGTTCGTCTCTCCCGGTATTGGGGGTGAGGTCGCGCTGTGTCTAGGAGAGCCAGAACCTGAAAAGTCCTTGGCCAAGGCAGGAGATTTACTGGTAGGTATTCCAGTAGTATCTCAGTGTGTTCTGGGCTGATCTCTGACACGACTTGTACCGCTTTTGGGGATCTGACTTTTACCAACCCCCTAGGCCCGCCATGCGATGCTCATAGACGAACGGACCAGACAGTACGGATATTGTCACTGACAGGCTCAGTAGGGTGTCAGGATGAGTTCGTTCATCGACGTCCCTTTTGGTCAATAGCTGGTAGCCTGTCATGTATGGCTAATACGTCTGACGTGCTAGTGGTTAAATCCACAGCCATAGTATTGACAAGTCTTTAGAGTCCCCCACATTCAGTTGCTCAAGTTTTCGGGCGAAACGCTGTAGAGGCCGTATGGAGATATGGCAGGGTTCGATCAGATACGTGCGGTATTGCACGGATCCTGATCGGACGGCTTATACTAGCGGGCTTTGGTTTAAGCCGGATCTTAGTTTAGTACAGTGTAGATTTTGTCTCATTGCATTTTTATTCGGTCGGAATACAGATGCGGGTGTGTATACACAGTATAGGGGTTTTCCTGTAATTTATTACGGGACCAGTATTCTAGAGTTTCCAGTTTGCTTTCCGTTTCCGCCATATTTCTTTGTATCTTTCATTGGTCGAAGATTGGTGGAGGAGGGCTTATTTGCATTTGTGCAAATTAGCTATTTGGAGGGTTGTCTTTGCATACTTTTGTATCATGATGGATTCATGATGGAGCCCTATCCCTTGACCTTCCATGGTTCATGATTGCTTGACTTTGTGATGAGATGATTGGTTGATGGAGTGTGAGTTTTAGTGGGTGATCATTGGATTCTTTCTCATCATCATTCTTTTCTCTCTCATGCATGATACTTTCCCACCCCTTGACTCTCCTCTCATACTCTCTCTCCCTACCTCTTATGGCCGGCCACTAGTGAGGAAAAGGGATTTTCCCTTTTGGTTGTGAGGAAAAATGTAAATCTCATTCTTTGCATGCTACATTTTTCTCACCTCTCTCCAAATTCATTTCCTCCACAAAAGAAAAGGCAACTTCCTACAACCCCAATTGAGACATAGCACTACACCATTCTACAGCAAATCTTGGGCACGTCGACTCACCAGCTTCATGCCTGAGTTGCCTCGGTATAGAGGTAGTAGCCCGTAAAAGAAGCCGGCGACGTGGTGCCCTTCCGGTGACGAGGTGGAGACCGGACATTCCGCGGGAGAACGGGACGACGACGAGATGACCGAAGGACACGGATTGCTCGGTATATCTCTCTTTCCCCTTCTCTAGTTTAGCTAGGACTAGTTTAATGGCCCGATCCGGGTTTATAGTGCGCGGTGGTGCCGGTTTGAAAAGTTAAAGTAAATCACCGCTTCCGCATTCCAGCGTCGGATTGACAGCTGGGGCACCGCCATGCACTTACAGCATCGGCATGACTTATCAGGATATTGGGGTCTGACGTTATACCACACCCAGGCTGTTGATATGCGACATATCAGAAGAAGAGACCGGATTGTACGGTAGTGTTACTGATTGAATTCACAGGAGTTATAGCAGGTTTTCTTGTTGATCTTTTGATCGCTCAATACCCGGGTGGCCATTATGTTTAGCAGACCGCTTGCGCCTTGTGGGTGTTTGATATGATCATCACCTACTGCCGGTGTATTGACTAGACTTTAGAGTCATACACAGAGGTTTCTTGGTTCAAGCGAAACGGAGTAGTAGCACATATGGGATATGTGCTGGAACGAGATTAGTCCGCGTATGTGATACCGCATTCTATTCTCACGGTAGGTAGCATCAATAGGTTATATGAGATATAGCCGGGTTATCGGATCAACTGTTGATTCGATAAGTTGTTACATTTGATATTAGCCGGTTATATGTTTTATAGCCGGATTATTAAATCAAATGTTGATTTAATAATTTAATGTAGAATTATATATTTAATATATTAAATTACATTAACTAATATTAGCTCACTTAAGTATTCATTTTTCTCATTATGATACATTTATATATATGTGATATATATTAATTGTATTCTTTTTGCACGCATAAATATATATGATATATTTTAGTGTGTCATGCTTGGTTACACATGCAACATGTATGTATGAGACTCAAACCAAGCTAGGTTAATTTTATGGTTTTATTTATCATTAAGTAATTACAAATTAGTGGAAATGAGTCATTGCTAGAAGCTTGTAGAAGCATGTGGATAAGCTTTGACCAAAGTCCACTTCTCTGTTTTTAGTTAAGATATTTGTTGACCTAACCATTAACCATACACCATGGTTAACTCTCTACATTTGTTAGTATATGTGATATACTCACCCATGGTTGCATTTGAAACAAAGAGAATGATACTTTCATCACTTCATCACTTCATCTTCTTCTTCCTTTTGAAGCTTTCTAGCTTTTGACAAAGTGATGAAATAAAATGAGAAAATCAAATCTAAAGTGAACAATATTCCTACTTCATCATCCTCTACTATTAGCCATTTAGTTTAGGGTATTTGCTTTACTAATATCACCATTAGTGAAGAGGTAGCATGAGCTTGAGTCTCCTCGACGTTGATCATCTTCGGCTTCGAAGGTATTGAGAAAGCTTGTTCATTTCTTCATGTGATCCTTACTAGAGTTTGGATGTTTGCTACTAGTCGCAAATGGACTACTACATGGAGCTTTAGAAGTGAAGGACCGGTCTACAAAGGTTGTATTCCGCATTCACTTAGATGTAAAGTAGGTTACATATTATGTTTTACCCCAATTCTCTAGTTAAGATCTTGGTTAGGGTTTGTTTAGCACCCCAAAATTTTAAATTAGCATGATTGATGCTTGCCTAAATCTTGCCAAGGTGCTAAGCTAACCCTACAAATCCTGTCGTCCATGTGCAGCAGTTACCGATAACATCAAAACTAATTCATGACTTCAATTTCTTTTAAAGTGTCTGAGTCAGACAGAGTCTCAATCTAATATGAAATCAATTTGACTTGAATTCAATTCAAGTATTACTACAATACAACATGAATCTAGTTATAGAAGAATTCAATCTATATCAACATGACTCGACTGAACCGAACCTAGGTCACAACATGGAAAATCACTCCCAGATTCTACCCTAGGTCAAATTATAAGATCATTCATATAGGCTAGGTCTATATATCAGATAAGAGAAGCATGGACCAAAACTCAACCCTAGACTCCACAGTGTGGCCGCAATTTGCGTCCACAATGAATAAATCTGCGGCCTGGTTTAGGAGGTAGGGGCTCGGGTCTCTGGCGAATAATCTATGTGGCATGCACATCTTACTGTGATGGGAACTTATTTTATGGATCTCTCGGGTCATAGCAAATCCTACATAGTCATCATAAATCACCCAAAAACCGAAATCGGGAAAATTCTAGGTTCATGTTTTTGGTTTCTAGTCTCATGTTTAGCCAAGATATCATCACTAAAAGCTTTAGGTTCACTAACTAAACCTCAATTACATATCCACTAGTCCATTTATCCACTAACACATTCTAGAAATTTCCAAAGTCACTAAACTTTCTTAATCGAACTCTAAACTTAACTAGGAGATGAAGAAACTACATAACAAGATGAAAAGGGAAGGTTATACCTCTTGGAGCAACTGAAGAAAATTCCGAGATTGTTGAATGTCCTCAAAATCCAAAGTTGAGCTTGCTAAGGGGTGTAGGATGAGGTTGTGCGCCATTTTAGTGAAGGTGAGGTGAGGTTTTGGTGGGATTTTGAAGCGTTTGTGGAGGAGGTAGTGGAGGTGGAGGATGAGGTGAAGAAGAAGTAGAAGGAATGAAGGAAGAAGAAATGAGGGATGAAAGAAATGATGGGAGCCATGGTGTATGTATTAACCCCCCTCTTTCTCTTTCTTTCTCTTGCCCATGCCCCCTTGTCTCCTCTTCTCACAAAAATCTTTTCTTTTCTTTTCTCTTTTCATTTAAAAACCAATACCACAAATACAAAGAAGCCATGCATGAATCAACACAACATGTCATGTGCACTAGCCATAGTTATTTAAAAGATGGATTTGGCTTAATCATGATTAGTAGTGCACTAGTCAAGTTTAACATAACTTGCATATAAATAATTGCATAATAATTTATAAGATGTCCAAAATTGATAGTTATACGTATGCCGTAGAGGCCATTACTGTACATACGATGTATTTTGTAGTGGATGCTTGGACATATATAGGGAGGACTTTCTTGCTCGACATGATAGTATGCTATCTGGTTGCACTTTATCTTAACATGTAATCTGATTGTCTCTATGTTACATGTTGATAAAGCCCTTAGGATGAATACATGACTACCAGGACTATGATGCAGATCATACTAATGGGGACAGTGTAGTCGCTAAGTACATCCTTCAAATGTTCCTAGTCATAGGTGTATCGAGACAGGGCATCGATATACCAGAGTAGACTAGCGTATAGCTTCTCGACCCATATAGATGGGCGATGGATGATCCCATATCCATTGGTGTTTGTCATCAGAGATAGTATACAGGAGCTCAGTGGAGACTGGGTACACTGGACGGATGTTCATACCAGAATACTGCATTTTATACCGCCCATTCTTATGCTCGTGTGTTTATAGGTAGGTGCTTTTAATTCGTGTTTGTTACATATTTACAGATTACAGGTTTCCAGTACAAATATTGCAAATCAAGACAAAAATCTCCACAGTTACACCAAATACAGAACATCTGTTGACAACAGATAAAAGCCGGGTTCCGGTCATCCATATCCGTCCAGTGCTACGTACCGGTTCCAGAGACAAGACATATGACAGCGGTCATTCGTGTCTCGGACAAGCACAGAGCACGAGAGGGGCAGCACAAGAATCAATGGGTGCACGGAGCTCGAGGGAGAAAAGGTCAAAAGTGTTCTTTTTGTTGCCACTTTGGACCATTGCAATTCTGATGCAACTGTGGAAGCATACTGCAATTTGGTATATGTACAATTACATAGGACAGAAAACCAGGGACTCCGACCAAAACCCACGACCCAATTCCCCTATACGGCCGCGGATCCGCGGCCTAAGCAGGCTTAGGCCGCGGAACCGCGGCCCTTTGGTCTCCTTGACTTGTCGGGTTTTGTGGGCAGTTGGGTAATTTTATGTAGTGGCAGATTCTTGCCCTAGGTTTTCAGTTCACCTCCTATAAATACCCCAGAACTTGCCAAGCTTTTGGTGTTCATTCTTTGTTCTTCTTTCTTTTTAGGATTTAGTCTTTTTCTTCTTCTTCTTCATTTCTTTTTCCATGAAAATTGTAGTGAGAGCTTCTTGAGTGGGAGATCAATGAAGATGAGGGCTTTTTGTATCATTCTCTTTTGTTTCTTCTTCCCCTTGAGATTCTTGCATTCTCTTGATCATTCAACCTCTTCATTGAGCTTGAATGGTTAAGGGTTAGTTATTGATCTCAAGGGTCGTATTTTCTTATGGAATTAGCGCTTCATTTCACATGCGTTCTCTACCCTTCCCTTGATCTTGCAACCTCTTGATTGAGCTTGCAAGTTTAAGGGTTGGCTATTGATCACATGCTTGTCTTGAGTTCTAGTTTCTTGTTCTTTTTATCGCTTTTTATTACTTGCTTATTATTATCTTGCTTTACTTTCTTGCAATTTTATTCATGCACTTAATTACTTGTAATCTTTTCTTTTCTTTGTTCTTTTCTTTTGCTCTCTTTTGTTCATTTTGTGAATGGTTGTAATTATTGTTGTTAAGATGAAATACGGTATTGTAAGTTAATATCTTCTTTCTCATTTCCTTTTCCCGTTATTTTCCATTGAACTCCGCCCAAACCATACGCAAGCGCTCCGTTAGGCACCCTACCCTAACAAGGTAACGGTGATTCCTAACCGCAACCGGTTGCGTTCGGTTTGGCCGGAGGCGAAAGCAAGAGACAAGAACGGAAGGACAAGGGTAAATAAGCCGTATTCCACGAATACCGCGCTTAAATCCCCTAATCCACATTCTTGCCGATTGCTTTAGCTTCAATTGGTCAAGACTCGGCTCAAAGGTTTTGAGTACGGGTTTCTTTAGCTTACAATCTCGTATCTTCTTCTTAACAACTTTATACTTGCAAATAATACACATAAGATAGAATCGAACAAACTCATACTCATTCTTTATTGACTCGTCTAAAACAAGAACGGAAATACAACCATCTCCCTGTGGATCGACCCGTGCTTAACCGGCTAGCTGCATAGCGACACCGTCTTGATTGCGGTTAACTTCAATTCTAACAATCAAATGGCGCCGTTGCCTGGGAGACGGTAGCGTATTTTCTTTCTTGTTATTCGGGTTAATATTCTTTTTGTATATATTTATAAATAAAAAAAAAATATTCTTTTTGTTTTTTTTGATAATTTTTGTGTGCAAGTGTGCAGGCTCATCTGGAGCAAGTACAGTAATCAAAATAGAAAACAGAGCATTTTATTTTGGAGTAGAGATCAAGGGGAGTGCAGGGAACCAAAGTCGAGGCTCCAATTCCACTGTTTGACCGCGGAACCGCGGTCAAAGAGGGGCTGTGGCCGCGGTTCCGCGGACGTATTGAGGCCTCAGTGCCCCAATTTTTTCCTGCCCTGTCTCTGTTCTTTTATCGTCTCTGTAAATTCCACTATACTGTATTTTCTGCAGATTTTTGCTGATTTGCATACGGCAATTGTGGGGAGCAAAGTGTGCATTCAAGGCTAAGGTGATTGCAAGGCACAGTGCCAAAGATCCGGGTAGTTTGACCCGCTCAAACGAACTTTTCAAGCTTACCGGATTCAATTCAACGGGGGTTTCCTAACCCAAAAACTTAACGGTACGTACTTTACTAACACCTTCTTCTCAAATCCGACGCGTCCAATATACTATTCTTTGCAGGATTCTTTGCAAGTTCGCTAACAAACGCTAAAAATTGACTAACCCGTATTTGTTGCAGTGCCGCGCTTAAACTAAAAAACGATTTTTTGATTCTTTATAGAATTTTTATTGAATTGCGCATTGCATCAATTAATACGGACTTAAGGGCAAGCAAACCCCACAATATACGGTAAAGGATTTCATCACCTTTTCCGTGGCCCACAAATCACGAACTTGAGCATAACATTTACCCACACAAAATTTAAAAGAAACTAGACTTTAAGCCTTAAGGACTTCGCGCTCACTAGGAGAAGTTGACTGTGTTTAGAACCTCGCTTAACGGTATATTGTTTACGGGGTGTCTAGGAAAGTGTTAACGGCGAAACCGCCAAAAGAGAAAGGGTTATTTAATTAAGGAACTTCGCGAAAGCGTTGGAAAACCTCCCCTTATCTCTGCACTTACCTGGCCTCGTGATCAGTGTATCTTGAGCCCGTTTCTCGACACAGTTTTACTTCGACAATCAAGTTCTGGAGCAGGTCTAGTTGACCTAGGTGAACCCTAGAACGATTAGGTGTGTGGTATTTTTGTGTCGTGATTGTTTTTGTCAATATTCTTTTTGTGTGTATATTTCATTCTTCTGTTAATATATAAACTAAAAAAAATTAAAAAAAATATAAAAAAAAAAAATCACATTCTTTTTCCCCTCCTTTTCTCTGCCTTTCTTTCTTTCTCTCTTCATATCATGGGTACCACACCTCGTAAAACTCTTGCCGAACTTTGGTACCCACAACCAGACATTACTTCTTACGGTTCTTGCTTTGGCCGAACGTCAAACGATCCCTCCATGCCCAAAATCTCTTTGAAAGATCGGATAGACGCGTCTAGGACAAACAATTGCCTTCCGCAATCCACTTTGTATCAACCTTTTCAAGCTCCCCCACCCTCTTATGTTGATACCCCTTTTGCAAGTCGTCCTTTATCCATCGCTGAACGTATTGAACAATCCCGTAGCCGATCTTTCACTCCTTTCACCACTTCAAATTCTTGGGATCAACAATTACATTCACCTTCCTATCCAAATATTGATCCTGCTCCTGTCCAGCCATTCAATTCCTACCAATCCTACCCTACTTTTTCACCTTCCCTAGACATTGCTTCAGAACCGCCATTTGGGAGTTTCCAGTATCCAAACAACTGCGTATCTTTTACTGAAACCCCATCACAACCCATGTCTAGTCTGGAACAGTCGTTGGAAGACTTTAGGGTAGCGTCGTACCAACAGATGATGGATTTGAATGCGTCCATGACCGCCCTCATACAACCTAGTGACCCGGTAGCTAGTTTTCAACTAGCTCCAAATTTTCCAATGTATGAAAAGACGGTAGGACAGGCTGTGAATTTGAGTGGTGAGAGTGAGCTGTACCCCCTTCCCAATCAAGCCTACCCATTTCAACTTGAATCCCACAACTCCAGTTTTGAATGTCTATCTAGTGTCCCAACTGCATTATCAATTGAAGATAGAATGTTTAATGAGTTGTGCGACTTTGTAGGGTTTGATTTGCCAGATTGTGAAGGGACCTTGCCAAGTGAAACCACAAACAATCCTTTTGACCTCTGCACCTCCATCTTAGAACCTGAATTGATTGAAATCCATGCTTTTGATGAGATGTTGGAGAAAATTGACTTTCACTTGATTAAGGATATTGACGCCGGGAATATTTTAGATGATGAACCTGTAGATCTGGCAGAGTTTTTCTCTCCAATTCATCATCCTGAGTCATTAACTGTTTTTCCCGAACCCCATATGCGTCTGAATTTTGAAGAGAAATGCATGGATGTGCTAAATTTTGAGGAGAATTTTGAGGATAGCTTTGAGGATGAACCAGTTTTAATTGATGAGTCGGATTTTCTAATTCATCCTGTTCCTTTCATTGACTGTGTACACCCTCCCGAAACCTTAACCGATACCCCTCCTCGATCACTTCCCTCCATTCTTTCCATCGTTCCGACCTTGCAAGAAACCGTCTCACTTTCATTTCGTATGTCTGGTTTACCAAGTTCGGCGTACCCATGGTTTCTTACGAATCTTGAGGGATTTGACCCAATCTCTCGCCGGGTTAATAGATTAGCACAGTCGCTGTTTACTCATCGCTCATCACAAATTGTGCTAATCTATTCACTCCATTTGCACCCTCAAGTTCGTACTCCACTTCTTTTTCCCTTCCGCCATTCTTCTTCTGATATACCGAGACCGTATCCCGCTTCTATCTCCATACGGTCTCGCGTATTCTCCATTTCTTACCTCTTCACCTTCTTTCACCAGCCACTGCTTCATCATGATAAGATTTTTGAATGGTTGGTATTAACTTTTGGCCTGTGTAAGGCCTTGTATAGTTTGAACTGTTCTCTTTCCCCCCTAATCCTGAACTTCAACGCTTAACAGTGGAAACACTGTTTTACTTAAGTTTGGGGGGGACACCTTTTTTGTATATATTTTTTGTTTTCCTTTTTTGTTTTGTATATAATTTGTTTTTAGGGAGCGCCGGCAATTTTGACCCTCTTAGTATAGCCTGACAGTGAGGGCACTGTCAAGTTTAAGTTTGGGGGTGTGCTCGGTAAGCTTTCTTCCTTCGCATTTTGCATTTGCATACCCTATTAAAAACCCACAAAAATTGAAAATTTCCCAAAAAAAATATTAAAACTTTGTCGTCAAGTTAGCTAATAGGGTAACTTAGGTTTTTATTCTGAAAGTTTAGTTGATATGATAGAAATAACTAAATTCTAGGCTTAGGATTTGAAAACCCTAAAAATAACCCTCATTCTGTCTAACTTTGGTAAGTATACGTCCTTACAGTTTTTTTTGAGAAATAGGTAATCTTGAGTTCAGTTCTTTAGTTAAGTCAAGATGAAGGGAAAGTATTAATGCTCTACTGAAGGATAAGTCTGAAAAATAGTTTCTTTTCTTGAGTTCAAATTTAGAAAGTATATACCCTACAAATTGCACATACACGCACCTTGAAACTTGGGATAGTAGAGGATACCTAGAAATACTCTTGCCTGAAAGCCTAGTATGAAAGAAAAAACGGTATTTAAAGCTAAACACCAAAAGAGCATGTTGAAAAATATATCCAGTCTTGAAAAAGAAAAAGAAAAAGAAAAAGAAAAAGAAAAAATAGAATAAAGTCAAGACCTGGAAACTGCTATTTACGCTTTAAGTTCACATATTCAGTAATCGGCCGTTAGTGCCTCAAGAAGCATTAATAGTCGCATGAAAAGTGTGTGAGCAAATCCGTCCATCCTTAATGAAAATAAGTAGTATTAGGTATTAGGGCAAGGGTATTATAGCTTGAATTGAATTCTAAAGTGTAGGGGTGCAAATATACACACACGTAGGGGTATACAATCGATGTTTGAATAAAAGATAGAAATGAAGAATAAGACTTGTGTTTTCTATAGAGGTGATAAAAATCCCTGATTTGAGGCCTCACTTTAGAAGGAAAACTCAGGAGAACCAACATCTTTCTAAACTTTTTTTGGAACGTATAGGACCTAAGGTTAAATAGATAGGAGGTGTGAAAAATAAGGGTTGAATATTTCTAACTTAGGATGATAGAGTTTCTAACATAAATACTAAACTGTAGGAGTAGAATCGATATTAACTTATGACACTGGCTTGACGGGATTTTGTGGGTGTAATCCGCTGAAAACCTTCAGAAGACAACACTCCTCCTACTAGGGACACCTAAAGGTTTAACGGCTTGTTGCACGAGCTCAGTGCAATCGCGTTCCCTGCGAAAGTGCGGTTAGGATTTTATTTTTTATGAATAATTGGTTTTGCTCGGGACGAGCAAAAGTTAAGTTTGGGGGTATTTGTTCATACCAGAATACTGCATTTTATACCGCCCATTCTTATGCTCGTGTGTTTATAGGTAGGTGCTTTTAATTCGTGTTTGTTACATATTTACAGATTACAGGTTTCCTGTACAAATATTGCAAATCAAGACAAAAATCTCCACAGTTACACCAAATACAGAACATCTGTTGACAACAGATAAAAGCCGGGTTCCGGTCATCCATATCCGTCCAGTGCTGCGTACCGGTTCCAGAGACAAGACATATGACAGCGGTCATTCGTGTTTCGGACAAGCACAGAGCACGAGAGGGGCAGCACAAGAATCAATGGGTGCGCGGAGCTCGAGGGAGAAAAGGTCAAAAGTGTTCTTTTTGTTGCCACTTTGGACCATTGCAATTCTGATGCAACTGTGGAAGCATACTGCAATTTGATATATGTACAATTACATAGGACAGAAAACCAGGGACTCCGACCAAAACCCACGACCCAATTCCCCTATACGGCCGCGGATCCGCGGCCTAAGCAGGCTTAGGCCGCGGAACCGCGGCCCTTTGGTCTCCTTGACTTGTCGGGTTTTGTGGGCAGTTGGGTAATTTTATGTAGTGGCAGATTCTTGCCCTAGGTTTTCAGTTCACCTCCTATAAATACCCCAGAACTTGCCAAGCTTTTGGTGTTCATTCTTTGTTCTTCTTTCTTTTTAGGATTTAGTCTTTTTCTTCTTCTTCTTCATTTCTTTTTCCATGAAAATTGTAGTGAGAGCTTTCTGAGTGGGAGATCAATGAAGATGAGGGCTTTTTGTATCATTCTCTTTGGTTTCTTCTTCCCCTTGAGATTCTTGCTTTCTCTTGATCATTCAACCTCTTCATTGAGCTTGAATGGTTAAGGGTTAGTTATTGATCTCAAGGGTCGTATTTTCTTATGGAATTAGCGCTTCATTTCACATGCGTTCTCTACCCTTCCCTTGATCTTGCAACCTCTTGATTGAGCTTGCAAGTTTAAGGGTTGGCTATTGATCACATGCTTGTCTTGAGTTCTAGTTTCCTGTTCTTTTTATCGCTTTTTATTACTTGCTTATTATTATCTTGCTTTACTTTCTTGCAATTTTATTCATGCACTTAATTACTTGTAATCTTTTCTTTTCTTTGTTCTTTTCTTTTGCTCTCTTTTGTTCATTTTGTGAATGGTTGTAATTATTGTTGTTAAGATGAAATACGGTATTGTAAGTTAATATCTTCTTTCTCATTTCCTTTTCCCGTTATTTTCCATTGAACTCCGCCCAAACCATACGCAAGCGCTCCGTTAGGCACCCTACCCTAACAAGGTAACGGTGATTCCTAACCGCGACCGGTTGCGTTCGGTTTGGCCGGAGGCGAAAGCAAGAGACAAGAACGGAAGGACAAGGGTAAATAAGCCGTATTCCACGAATACCGCGCTTAAATCCCCTAATCCACGTTGTTGCCGATTGCTTTAGCTTCAATTGGTCAAGACTCGGCTCAAAGGTTTTGAGTACGGATTTCTTTAGCTTACAATCTCGTATCTTCTTCTTAACAACTTTATACTTGCAAATAATACACATAAGTTAGAATCGAACAAACTCATACTCATTCTTTATTGACTCGTCTAAAACAAGAACGGAAATACAACCATCTCCCTGTGGATCGACCCGTGCTCAACCGGCTAGCTGCATAGCGACACCGTCTTGATTGCGGTTAACTTCAATTCTAACAATCAACGGACTCGTCGAGAACTCCCATATGGTATTATACCTAACGTCAGATGACAGTTCTCTGGTGACACTGGTACAAGATAGTCTGTAGACCTGAGATCATCATAGAGCCTTGTGTGATTCACACTGTGCTTTGATTTCCACCTTACCACGTTTAAGTGAACGTGCAAAACGGTGGCTTTTGGGTACAGTCCCGAGTCATATGGAGGCAATCAGCGATATGAGGGGTTTCGTCTCTCCAAGTATTGGGAGTTGATGTTGCGCTGTGCTCGATTGGCTATAACAGGAAGTCCTTGGCCAAGGCTGCTTCAGAGATATACTGGTAAGTGTTATCAATATTTTCTCGAACCGTTATGAGCCTCATATCAACACGACTTATCAAGTTACTGGGGTCTGACGTTTACCACCCCTAGACGAAATGTGCGACATATCAGACGAAGAGACCGGACTATACGGTAGTGTTACTGATTGGATTCGCAGGAGTACGAGAGGGCTTGCTTGTTGATCTTCTGATCGCTCAATACTCGGGTGGCCGTTACGTTTAGCAAAGCGCTTGCGGCTTGTGGGTGTTTGATATGATCATCACCTGCTGCCGGCATATTGACGAGTCTTTAGAGTCCTACACAGGGGTTTTCTGGCTCAGGCGAAACGTAGTAGAAGCACATATGTGATATGTGCGGGACTGAGATTAATACGATATGTGATACCGTATTTTATTCTCGTGAATTGTGACATTGGTCGGTTATATGCGATATAACCGGGTTATCGGATCAAGTGTTGATTCGATAAGTTGTTACACATAATATTAGTCGGTTATATGTGATATAGCCAGATTATTAAATCAAGAGTTGATTTTATAATTTAATATATAATTATATATTTGATATATTACATTACATTAACTAGTATTAGCTTACTTAAGATTTCTTTTCTCACTTGATGTGCACATTGTGTATATGTGATATGTATATTTGTGTACATTAATTGTGTCATGCTTGATGATACAAGCAAGATGGGTGTATGAGACTTAAACCATGCTAGGGTTAAGTTAGGGTTTTATTTGTTTCTTAAGTTATAACAAAAGAGAGAAGACTTGGTGAATGTTGTCAAGCTTAGATGAAGCTTGTAGAAACATTGACAAAGTCTACTCTTTTGTCCAGCTTAGGATATTTTGTTAACCCAACCCTTAACATTATCTCTTGGTTAATTGTCTACATGAGTTAGGCATGAGGGCTTAACTCACCAATATTTGCAATAATTCATTTTGGCTTAACTCATATGATGAGTTCTATCTTCTTCTTTTTCCTCCTCAAAAAGCTTTCTAGCTTCAATGGTGGTATGAGAAAAAGTGTGAGAAAATCATTTCTAATGTGAGCAAACTTCTTATTTCATCATCCTCTACTACTTGCTTTTTAGAATAGGGTGTTTGCTTCACTAATTCCACTATTAGTGAAGAGATAGCTTAGGTTAGTATCTCCTCGACGTAGAACATCTTCGGCCTCGAAGCCTTCGAAGCAAGTATGTTCGTTTCTTCAAGGGAGCCTCTCTAGAGTCCGGAGTTCACGATCACAGCGAAGGGGACTACTACACGGAGCTATTGAAGTGAAGGACCGGTGTATAAAGGATGTATTCCTTGCTCACTAGACTTGCAAAGTGTTTGCATTTATATTTCCGTCGATTTCTAGTTAACGATTCTTAGTTAGGGTTAGCTAAAACGAAATTTTTTTGAATTTGGCATGGACGATTCCTCCCGAAACTTTGCTGCCGTCTTAGGTAACCCTGCAGTGGTATCAAAGCCATGCTAGAAATTTATACGGATTTTGTTAGAATTACGAAACCGAAATACTCCGAAACATGCATCGCCAAAACCTGCTTGCTGTCGATTTTCAAATGTTGTCAAAAAAATTTGCAAACAAGTACAGAGTGTTATATGTGATGTATCATGAACACTAACAAAATTTGAGTCAATTTGGTGATTTTTTGGCCGACCACAACCTACCCCATCTCGGCCAAAATCCGAGCTCCCCCCCTTGATTTTTTTCCTGTGTTCAAGTGCCTGAGTTTTGGTGTTTCAAGTGTTGTTGGTTTTTACTAATTTTGCATGTGATGTAATCTTACACTATAAACAATTCGGAGTTTTTCGTATTCGTAGTTTTAACATTGTTTCGGGTTATTTACATAGTGTCTAGGCGAAGTTAAAAAGTTTGATCGAATGTCAAAAACACATTTTTCCGAGTTTAACTTATTCGGAAAAATATGCAAGTGATCCTATGAACCCACTAGAAGAATGAAATCCTAACTTGACTTTTTGGATCACGTAACCGTGGTCAAACCCTAGGGTTTGCCATAGTTCCGTGGCAACTTGAGTGAGGCTTGGGTTTGCCCTTCTATGGCTGGTGCATAGGTACTGTGGCATATTCTGGGTATTATTAAAACTGTGCTCAAGTGTTGAGTTGTCAGAAAATTGTGGGACTTTAATCGATCGAAAAGTTTAACGTCATCCGGATATTATGTGATGGGATACAATATTTGGAATCCACATGTAGTTATGAGATAACTAGTTTGAATTTTATAAACCTAGCAGTTCATTCTCATTTGATCGGTTGCCATGGGATTTTGATGTGATCAAAAGTACGTGGCAATCACGTAGCGTACACGGATAGTCGCCGGGTAAACTTAATAGATAGCCATGCCCCATAGCCCCAAGCAAGTGACTGTAGGAGAACCCCATCGCCAAAAGCATCCGTTCGGGTGCTCGCGGCAGCGGTGTTCCGCCTTAGTGCACTTCGTCGATGGTATCGGGAGGTGCGGCCGTCTACTAAAGTTTTCGACGAGTATTCGATCAGGACGTCGGGAATCTTATTGAATTGCCCGACTAGATATTGAAAAGTGTTTTCGAGATCAAGACTAAAATACGGGGTTTATAATTGTTAGGCATGTAATGTCTAAGGAATTCATTTGGTTAGGCATGAAATCCAAAATATGAGATACGTTGGGTTTATGATGTCTAAGGTGGTTGCGGATTCCAACTGTTGTAGTTTTTCACTTTCTTTTCTACGACCGTAAGTGTAATATATGGTGTGTCGCCGGTTTCGTTGCTATATGTCAACGACAATTGGGATATGCATATTTACTTACGTTGATGACATGTGATGTTATGTGTTGCTGTGATATCTTATATTGGATCGTCGTGATTGAATAGCCGGGGTTTATGTGAGATGAGAGTTTTGCATTTTCATTCATGTAAAATTCATTGTATGTAATATTCTTTTATTGGGGCACTTCCGGGTTGAGGATGATGTCACCATTATATATTATTTACTTTTCCGCATTAGGATAGACCCAAGGCGGGGAGCACAAGTAATTGGGTTCTAAGGTCCAGTGGGAGACCATCTCGAAGAGTCAAGACCGGGTCTCCTAACTCTAGAATTGGTAAGGTTGCTTGCCACTCTCGTAGGGGTGTAGGGGTATGGGATTGGCTATTCATCACAACCATGGAATCCGTATTTTATACAGGCTTAATTTAAATCACGGAAATCCTAGTATATCCAATATTTCATATGTTATATTCTGCTGCGATATTCTGTGATGTGATCATTGATTATATTCTGAGACGAATGCCTATATTATATATATGAGATATAATTAATATTGTTGCTTTTGTTTCATATCTGACGCTTAGGAAGCATAATAAATGGGACTTCATGAATGAGATTAATGAAACCTAAAGATGTTGTACAAACTTGTCTCGAAAACAGGTAGCTCTAGTTTTTACTTTGCATAGCGGTATTCCTTATAGAATATCTAGCACCTTATTCGATAAGGAAAGAGCCGAGATCCCTTCACCGGGAGTGACCTCTTCAGTAATAACTGGCAGATGCTACAACCCTCAGTTTGTCTTTTGTTTGCTTCTATAGTTTTTGCTTTGCATAGCAGTATTTGTGAAATATCCTGCACCTTATTCGATAAGGAAAGAGCCGAGATCCCTTCACCGGGAGTAACCTCTTTAGCAAAACTAGTAAAAGCCTAAAAAACACTCCTTTTCAAAATCACTCGATTCTACGACGATATCAAGTTCAATACGCAAAGAGTTTTCTTAAAAACCTGTCGTAGCCCTCCTTCATTTCAGATAAGTACTTCATAGTATTCATGCCACATTTGTTGGCTTTCGTTAAGGCGTAGTGTGTCGTAGTTATTTATGCTTATCTGTATAAGCATATGATGCGATTGAGTTAGGGTAGTCGTGCGACTTTGTTGGCTTTCATCAAAAGTTGTGCGGGTGGGTTTAATCCAATCAGGAAATGTACGGGTTGAACTTGACTAACAGCCTATGGTTTGTTAGCTTTCGTCAAGGTCATAAGATGCTAGGGGTAAAATATTATCGGGAATTTCAAATGTTGAAATTTGTAATGAGATTGCATACCTTCTATGAGATAGTTGGATCCCGATACCCACTGTGAGTAAGAGTTACTCCTGAGAGAGTTTTACACATTACAATTAGCTGATCAAGTCGGTGTCTAGAATGGTGTCAACGGGGTTGCACCCCTGGGAAAACGAGCTTTATTTTAATTAGGTCCGTGCGAAAGTACGGGGAACCTCCCTCAAAGTACCGGCATTGGCCTGGCTGAAAGATTGGCGAAATTGTAAGGTGTAATTAATCCCGGCTAGTCATTCCTTTTAGGGTTTGAAGGAAGATTTGACTAAAATAGTGGGAGCCATCCTGATTAAATAAAATAATAACCAATCTAATCTTGCAAGAGCATACGCTGAGTGCTTTCTTCTCCCTCTCTCCAGGTAGCGACCATGTCACGCCTTAATCAAGATAATAATAAGGATGTATTGACCGAACCCTCTTGTTATACTGAGCTGGGGAACGTTGGTCCCGCTCCAAATTATAATTGTTATAAGACCGAGCAGGAAATAGGGGATTACTAGGATTCCCGTGCTGCCCAAATGAGGAAACTGCATGCTGATTCATCTTCTTCGGGTGTGTTCATTATCGAGAATTGTTTCTCAGTTTCCTTTATGTCTTGGGTATGAGATATCGGATCAGGATCCCATATATGTAATATGTTACATGGCTAAAGATAGGTAGAGAACTGGGAACGGATGATAAGTTTCAAGAGTTGGAAACGGTGCAAATGTTACAGCCAAGTATGTTGGCAGTTCTCACCCTGTATTACCAAATACATTGATTCTGAACGAATGTTATTAGATACCGAACCTGATATACAATATCATATCAGTCTGTTTATTTAGTAAAGAAGGATATAATTTTATATTGTTGGATAATGTTTTGAACATTTCCTATATCAAGAGTTAATCGATTCAGGCACGTTATCTAAAAGCATATACGTTGTAAATCAAACCACAGTTTTTAACGTACAAAACACACACAAGGGGAAGAGTTCAGAAATGAACGAATTCTTTTTGAGGCATTGTAGACTAGGTCATATCAATACGACCCGACTAGCTGAAGTTACATAAAGATGCAAATTTAAATCAGTTTAAATTTACATCTTGTGAAACTTGCCAGTCATGTCACAAAGATAAGATGACCATAGCTCCGTTTATTGGAAACAGAGAAAATGCTAGTGAACTCTTGGGATTGATACATGATGATGTATGTAGGTCTCCTGTCTACACATGCCAAGACCGGTTCTTTGTACTTCATTGCATTCACTGATGATCTCTCAAGATTCGGACATATGTTCCTTTTGAAACACAAATCTGAAGCTTTTGAGAAATTTAATGAATATAAGTTAGAAGTAGAGAACCAGAACGGGTATAAGTATTATGTCCTTTGATGTGATCAGGGAGGAGAATACTTGAGCACGGAATTCCTGGACTATTCTAAATGATAATGAGATTCTCTCTCAGCATTACTCCTCTGTATACACCACAGCACGTCGGTGTATCAGGACGGAGCAATCGCACCCTATGTGATAAGGTGTGCTCTATGATGAGTACTACTGAGTTGCCTATTTCCTTTTTAGGGTTATGCACTTATGAAGCAGCATACCTATTGAATAGGGTTCCAATCAAATCAGGTGCCTACCACTCCATATGTGATATGGTATGGAAAGAGCCCATCTCTTAAGGAAGTTAAGATTGGGGGTTGTCCGGCCTATGTCTAAAAGCAAAATCCGGACAATCTCGAGGCAATGTCAGTTCTATGGAAGTTTGTTGGATATCCCAAGCATTCTCAAGGGAATATCTTCTACCACACTGAGGAGCAAAAGGTGTTTTGTTTCTCAGCATGCCACCTTTTGGAAAGGGAATTTCTGGTGAAGAAATTAGTGGTCATGAGGTAGAACTGGAAGGAGTTCCAGCTATACAAAGTACAGCTGATGATTTGGTAGAATCGGAGGATTCAATAGTTACCGGCGAACCTCAGCCTCTCCGCCGATCTAGTAGGGTTCCTCACCCACCTGAGATATACTTCGATTTTCTCTATGATAGTGGGAGCGAGGATTGCATCATGAGATGATGACCCAACTAGTTTCGAGCAGGCCATCAGGAGTGGGGACTTTGTAAGAATGGCTGGATGCTAAGCGATCTGAGATGGAATCTATGTACACCAACAAAGTATGGACTTTGGTTGCTTTATCTGAAGGGTTAAATCCCCATCAGGAGCAAGTATATCTTGAGAAGATTACATGGTGTACAGAGAAAAGTTGAGACTTTCAAAACTAAGGCTTGTTGTCATCCACCAGGTGTGGATAATGATGAAACCTTTTCTAGTGCCCATGCTTAAGTCCATCCGGATCCTACTTGCCATTGCTACATACCATGACTACGATATCTGGTGGTTGGGTGTCATGACTGCTTTTCTAAATAGTGATTTAGAAGAGAGTGTCTATAAGTACACAGCCAGAGGGCTTCGTAGACAGTGGGAGCAGCGGAAACGTGTGCAAGTTGCTTTATGGGATAAAACAGGTATCGCGGACATGGAACATCTGTTTTGATGTGGTAGTCAAAGAGTTTGACTTCATCAAAAGAGTAGAGGAACCTTGTATATACAAAAAGATAGTAGAGAGTATGGTGGTGATCCTCATATTGTACGTGGATGACATACTCTTGATAGGAAAGGAGTTTCCTATGCTACGCTTGGTGAATCTCCACTTATTACAAGGATTCTCCATATAGGATCATGGTGATACCTCCTAAATACTGGGTTTTGGATCTATGAGATAGATCTAAATGGATGTTAGGATTCTCACTAGGTGTAGTGAGATGGTATCAATCGATCCTGGAGAGAATCACTGGATAGCTTTCAGAGTGGTAAGGTCGACTGAATGTCAGTCACAGGCATTGTCTTTACCATCAGTGGAGGGACGGTATGTTGGAAGAGTTCCAAGCTAGATACCATGGCATACTAGACGATAAAGGATGGATACATTGCTACCAAAGATGTTACCAAAGAGGTAGTTGGATGTATAAAAGTTCATAAGATGAACATCGTTCCTACTATTATGAGACAATGGAATTGTGGCTTATGCATAGGAACCCCCATCCCATCAGTGATCCAGACATATTCTTAGGCAGTATCACCTAATCATGGAGATGGATGATCTCTAGCGAGATCGAGGTTAGGAGAGTAGACATAGAGGAGAACTGGGCGGATCCACTCACAAAGGCCTATTCCCAGGATATACTTTCATGGGATGGTTGAGTATGGGATACTTCAACCACTGCTGATTGTTGGATATGAGATACTATAACAGATGGCCCTATTGCAAGTGGGAAATTGTTAGTTATATGTATGAACTAGAGTCCATTACTGTACATACGATGTATGTTGTAGTGGATGCTTGGACAAATATATGGAGGACTTTTTTGCTCGACATGATAGTATGCGATCTGGTTGCACTTTATCTTAACATGTACTCTGATTGTCTCTATGTTACATGTTGATAAAGCCCCTTAGGATGAGTGCTTGACTACCAGGACTATGATGTAGATCATACTAGTGGGGACAGTGTAGTCGCTAAGTACATCCTTCAAATGTTCCTAGTCATAGGTGTATCGAGACAGGGCATCGACATACCAGAGTAGACTAGCGTATAGCTTCTCGACCTGTGTAGCTGGGCGATGGATGATCCCATATCCATTGGTGGTTGACATCAGAGATAGTATACCGGTGCTCAGTGGAGACTGGGTACACTGGACGCACTCGCCGAGAACTCCCAGATGGTATTATACCTAACGTCAGATGGCAGTTCTCTGGTGACACTGGTACAGGTTAGTCTGTAGACCCGAGATTGTCATAAAGTCTTGTATGATTCCCACTGTGCTTTGATTTCCACCTTACCACGTTCAAGAGAACGTGCAAAACAGTGGCTTTTGGGTACAGTCCCGAGTCACATGGAGGCAACGAGCGATAGGAGGGGTTTCATCTCTCCCGATATTGGGAGTTGATGTTGCACTGTGCTCGATTGGCTATAACAGGAAGTCCTTGGCCAAGGCTGCTTCAGAGATATACTGGTAAGTGTTATCAGTAGTGTCTCGACCCGTTATGAGCCTCATATCGACATGACTTATCGAGTTACTAGGGTCTGATGTTTACCACCCCTAGACGAGATGTACGATATATCAGATGAAGAGACCGGACTGTACGGTAGTGTTCCTGATTGAATTCGCAGGAGTACGAGTAGGCTTGCTTATTGATCTTCTGATCGCTCAATACCCGGGTGGCCGTTACGTTTAGCAGAACGCTTGCGGCTTGTGGGTGTTTGATATGATCATCACCTGCTGCCGGCGTATTGACGAGTCTTTAGAGTCCTACACAGGGGTTTCCTGGCTCAAGAGAAACAGAGTAGGAGCACATATGTGATATGTGCGGGACCGAGATTAATATAATATGTGATACCATATTCTATTCTCATGAATTGTGACATTGGTCGGTTATATGCGATATAGCCGGGTTATCGGATCAAGTATTGATTCGATAAGTTGTTACACATAATATTGGTCGGTTATATGTGATATAGCCGGATTATTAAATCAAGAGTTGATTTAGTAATTTAATATATAATTATATATTTGGTATATTACATTACATTAACTAGTATTAGCTCACTTAAGATTTCTTTGCTCACTTGATGTGCACATTGTGTATATGTGATATGTGTATTTGTGTACATGAATTGTGTCATGCTTGATGATACAAGAAAGATGGGTGTATGAGACTTAAACCATGCTAGGGTTAAGTTAGGGTTTTATTTATTTCTTATGTTATAACAAAAGAGAGAAGACTTGGTCAATGTTGTCAAGCTTGGACAAAGCTTGTAGAAATATTGACAAAGTCCACTCTTTTGTCTAGCGTAGGATATTTTGTTAACCCAACCCTTAAACTTATCTCTTGGTTAATTCTCTACATGAGTTAGGCATGAGGGCTTAACTCACCCATGGTTGCAATAATTCATTTTGGATTAACTCATATGATGAGTTCTATCTTCTTCTTCTTCCTCCTCAAAAAGCTTTCTAGCTTTAATGGAGGTATGAGAAAAAGTATGAGAAAATCATTTCTAATGTGAGCAAACTTCCTACTTCATCATCCTTTACTACTTGCCATTTAGCATAGGGTATTTGCTGCACTAATTCCATAATTAGTGAAGAGATAGCTTGGGTTAGTGTCTCCTCGACGTAGATCATCTTCGGCCTCGAATTCTTCGAAACAAGCATGTTCGTTTCTTCAAGGGAGCCTCTCTAAAGTCCGGAGTTCACGATCGCAGCGAAGGGGACTACTACACGGAGCTATTGAAGTGAAGGACCGGTCTACAAAGGTTGTATTCCTTAGTCAATAGACTTGCAAAGTGTTTGCATTTATATTTCCGTCGATTTCTAGTTAACGATTCTTAGTTAGGGTTAGCTAAAACGGCAAATTTTTGAATTTGGCATGGACTATGCCTCCCGAAACCTTGCTGCCGTCTTAGGTAACCTTGCACAAATCTAATAAATACCTTTTAAATTAATAATTCATATTAAAATACAATTATTTTCCAAATATTGGTATATGATTATACCATTTTACGAAAACCCCAATTCGTAATCGAATAGTTTTCGTGAAATATAATATTTTATTTTTTAAATTCCAAAAATAATATTTTATATTTCTGAAATTTTACAAACTATTTTCAAGATCAGACTAAAAGAAAGTGTTGGAAAAGAAAATTTTGACTTAGAAAAAGAAAAGAAAGAAGGTGAAGTGAAACCCTTATAAAAAATAAGGCAGCGCGTCACGTTCTGGGCACGTGAGCGTCTGCGTGAAAAGCACGTGGATGCCTGTCTCTAATAGGATTAAATCCTAAGGTAGCACCTCATGTTCTGGGCACGTGAGCATCGATGTGCAAACCATGTGGATGCCTGTCTCTGATAGGAATAAATTCTAAGGCAGCGCCTCATGTTTAGGCATGTGAGCGTCGGCATGTAAAGCATGTCGACGCTTGTCTCTGATAGGATTAAATCATAGGGCAATGCCTCACGTGTTAAGTACGTGAGCGCCGGTGTGCAAAGAACGTGGGTACCTGTTTCAGTAAGAATTAAATTCTTTAGCTATGCCACATGCATAACACGTGAGCGTCAGCGCCCAAGTTGAAACAATTTTGCTTCGGGTAGAATTAAATTCTACATGGGAAAATATCTCCCCAAACAAGAAAAATATTCTCTGTTAAACAGAGAATCGTTGGATCAAAAATCCAATTATAGAATTAAATTCTATTAGGGAACAATATCTCCCTGATCTATTTAAATAAGAACAATATTCTCTAATAAATATAGAGCCGTTGGATCAAAAATCCAATGATGATTTAAAAAAATCATCAAAAAATCAAATTAAATTCTTTATGGGAAAATATCTCCATGATCTTTATAAACAATAAAGATATTCTCTATTAAACAGAGAACCCTTGGTCTAAAAATCCAATGGTGACTAAAAATCCAATGGTGATTAAAAATCACGGTTTGAATCAAGCGATAGAATTAAATTCTATATGGGAAAATATTTTTCCTAATCTTGTTAAAAACAAGAAAAAGATATTCTGTTAAAAAGAGAGTTTTAGATCTAAGATCCAACCGTGACTAAAAATCACTACCTGATTATGAAATCAGGTTGAGATCTCTTAAATAAAGGACCTTCTCAACTAATCAACAGCTTTTCCTCACCTATATAAAGGACCCAAAATTTTAAGTCTCACACAGAGAAAACCCTCTATAAGCTTCTGCAAAAAAAGATATAGAAGCCACGACCAAGAATTTAATTCTCTTTTTGAAGAAAATCTTCTCGTTCCTCTCAAACCCTAGGTGAAGAATAAAGCAGAGATCAAAGCATCTCCTTTGCCTCTCGTATATAAATATAAGGGTTTAACCCTTTATAAAGAACTTGGTTATTTCTCTAAATCTGAGATCCGCAAGACAAATTCCCATAAATTGAGAATTTAATTCTCATCGGGAAGATTTTGTTCTTCAGACTCAAGGTCTAGGGAAAAAAATAAATATAAGAAAAATGAAACATAAAAAAAGAAGATGGAAGTTACATTACAGGAATTTAGTTCCTCTGAAAACTGGGTTTAACCCTTCAAAGAACTTAGTTCTCACAAAAAAGAAATAGAAAACTTAGGTCTCAAAAATCTGATCCCCGATCTTCAAAATAGAGATCTTGGTAATCATTAATGCCCAAAACACCATTAATAGAAGTTTAACTTCTCTTCAAAAAAATAAATAGAAATTAAATCTCAAAGGACTCAGCTCCTCATATGATATTCACGTGAGTGCACAAAAGATGCAATGATGTCAGCGCCTCATGTGAGCGTGCAAAAGGCCTATGAAAAAATGCCTCACGTGCCACACACCTGAGCGCCTATAAGAAAGGATCTGGCGCCTCACGTGCCATACGCGTATGCGTTTAAAAAATGTCAAGAAAGAGCGCCTTATGTAATACCCATGTGAGCGCTGTATAATGTGCTTAGCACTAATATGGTAATATCCAAGTCCAAGCGCCCCACGTAATATCCACATGAGCGTCAACATATGATTTGAATAATATATATTCTAAGGGACCAAGTGCTTAGCACTGATAAAGCAACGCCCAAGCCTAAGCATCTTACGTGACCCCCACGTGAGCACCAAAGCGGAGTTTGGATATTATATCTATAGTCAAAAGACTAAGTTCTTATCACTGTTGGATGATGAAAAAGCCCAAAACTGAGCCCCGATATAGGCTGAGCCTCTAAAACTTCATACTCCTTGAGCCCATTTGCTCATCATAACCGAGCCCATATGATCATCTCTGTTAATGGATCTTAACAAAATTTAATGATCCTTAACCATATTTCTAAGTCGATCTTAGTCTTATATAAGACTAACGTATCCTTAGTTAAAATAAATTGAGCCTATATGCTCATATATTTAAGTTGATCTTAATCTAAAACCAGATTAACGGTGCTTAAATAGATTAAAATATCCCCTACACAGATGGAACATATGACTTAGGTTCAAACCCAAGTTTAATAAATAGATATGGACTAATCCGCGCCTTACGGGCAACGACATAAACTAGTCTCCGTATACAATCTATGGGCAACCATAAGAAACAATAAATATAACATGACGCGAAGTGACCTACCAGAGCAGGTGAAAGTGGTTATTATAAAGAGATAACTTAATTAACTGCAGGGTTTTGCGCCTATAGGGAAGAATGTCCCCATAATCAAAAAGCCCTCAAAGAGGGGGAATATAATAAAGTCGCGCTATATCGGTCGCATCTGTCAAAACCTCCGATATACGGTGCCATAAATCAACTTGGCATCATCGGAGAGGTGGATGGATATGTTCCAAATAGTATCTGCCCCCAAATTCAGGCTAGACGTCATCTGCTACTCCGTCCAGTTTTCGGCGGCAAATAATCTCTTGTTCCTAGGATAGACTCGGGAGTAGTGCTCAAGTAGTCGGGTTCTAGAATCCAACGTGTGTCCATCTCAAGGCGTCGAGATCGGTTCACCTAATTCTAGAATTGGCGGGACTACTTTCCATGCTCATAGGGGCCTAGGGACTAGGGTTTTGGCTATTCACACGACCGTGGAATCCATGTTTCATTCATGGCTAAAATGAAACACGGAATTCCTAATATACCTTCTATTTCATTGTTTGTGCTTCTACTGCTTTGTTTGTGATATATCATGCCTAAGACTAATATATATTTATATACTAGATGTTGTATATGTTTTGCATCTACGCTAACCCTGCCCCCGCCCTGCCATAAGTTAAGTAACCTTGCGGTGAAAACTTGGGACCCCATGGCGAATACGGATGGCATATACGTACATTATATTTTCGTTTCTTCTGGTGTGATATGTTAACTAATGGGACTGCATTAATTCTGATTAATGCAAGGAAAACAAACCTAAATTGATGTTGTCGGAACCAAATTTTAAAAAAGCATAGGCGTGCTCTTTTGCTTTGCATAGCGATATTCGGTCATGAATATCCCGTACCTCATTCAACGAAGGAAAAGCTTTATTTCCTTCACCGGGAAATAGATTTTAAGCAAAAGTTTACATGAATATAAACTAATCGGTTTTCTTCAAAACCACTCGTTTTAAATGCAGAGCCTAAATCACTCCTTTTCAAAACTGCTCGAGTTCCTTCAACGATATCAAGTTCATTACGTTAAAGGTTTTTTGCCAAAAACCAATCGTAGCCCTCTGTCATTTCAGATAAGTAGCTCATAGTATTCATGATATGTACATTGGTCTCTATCAATGCATAATGTATGGTAGTTAGGTAATGCGTGTCTGTAGCATGGATATGTGATTATCTAGGACAGCCGTATAGTCACGTTGGTCTCTATCAAGGGTTTGTGCAGGTTGGTTTAAATCAATCATGGATACTTAACTACCAACTTATGTCATGTTGGTTTCTATTTAGGCCATGAAGTCGTTTAGGGAAAAAACCATATTGAGAGTTTCAAATATAAAGGAAACTTGCCAAATATACACATACCTTATGGAGAGTGGTGATTTTGGTCGGTTTCCGTCAAGGTTATCACGCAATGATAGTTGGGTCCCGATTATCACTGCTGAGTATGTAATACTCCCGGGTGATTTTCAGATGATCTCGACTAGTTCTCATTTTAGAGTTTGAAGAAGAATTAGAGAAAACAGTGAGAGTCATCCTAATTAGATGAAGTGATTAACCAATTTAATCTTTTTAGAGTGAACGCTGAGTGTTTCTTTTCTCTCTAGCAGCAACCTTGACCCGCCTTAAACTAAAACTCATATACCAAGTTAACTGAACCTTTTACCATCTAGCTTTGGATTGTCTTGAATCATGACAAAGTCGCCTATTGTTAGTGATATGTATGCCCTAGAGGCCATTATTGTATGATATAGTGGATACTTGGACATATATATGGAAGAATTTCTTGCTCGACATGATAGTATGGTATCTAGTTGCCTTTATCTTAATATGTTCACTGGTATTATTATACTGTCTCTCATATACATGTTGATAAAGCCCTTAGGATGTAGGCTTGACTACCAGGACTATTATGTGGATCATACTACTTGGACCTAGGTAGTCCACAAGCATATCCTTTAATTGTTCCTAGTCATGGGAATATCGAGACAGGGCATCGATATTCCAGAGTAGACTAGTGTGTACGTTTCTTGACCCTGTATGGGGCGATGGTTGATCCCATATCCATTGGTGTTTGACATCAAAGATTGTACACAGGTTCTCATTAGAGAAAAGGTACACCGAACATGACTCGTCGAGAACTCCTAGAAAGTACTATACCTATCGTCAGATAGCAGTTCTCTGATGATACTGGTACAAGTTAGTCAGTAGACCCGAGATCGTCATAGAGTCTTGTGTGGTTCCCACTGTGCTTTGATTTCCTCCCTACCACGGCTCAAAGAAGTCATGCAAACAGGTGGATTTTGGGTACAGTCCCGAGTCACATGGAGGCAATGAGCGATAGGAAGGGTTTCGTCACTCCCGGTATAGAGAGTTGATGTTGCGCTATGCTCGATTGGCTATAATAGGAAGTCCCTAGCCAGGGCTATTGATGAGATTTACTGGTAAGTGTTATCAGTAGTTTCTCGTACCGTTATAGGCCTTACATCGGCATGACTCAGGTTATTGGGGTCTGATAATTCCACCCCCAGACTCGATATGCGATATATCAGACGAAGAGACCGGACTGTACGGTAAGTGTTACCTATAGGCTTAATAGGAGTTTGGACAAGCTTGCTTGTTAATCTTCTATTCGCTCATTACCTGGGTAGCCATTATGTCCAGTTAGTACCGCTGATGGCTTGTGGGTGACTGATGTGATCATCACCTACTGCTGGCGTATTGACGAGTCTTTAGAGTTCCACATAGAAGTTTCCTGGTTCAAGTGAAACGAAATAGGGTACATATGCTGATATGTGCGGGGACCTGATTAAATACAGGTATGAGATACCGTATTGTAATCTGGCGGTTATTTGTTATCAGTTAAGTTATATGTGATATAAGCAGATTATTGAATCAAGTATTAATTTGATAATGTGATATACAAATATATGATATTAGTCGGTTATATGTGGTATAACCGGATAATTAAATCAAGTGTTGATTTAATAATATGATATATATTTATATTTGATATAATTATATATTAACTAATATTATTGCTCACTAATTATTCTTCATAATATATATATATATATATATTGTATGAAGAATGGCATGGATTTTCTATCTTTAGAAAATAGAAAAAGAGGTGGAAAAATGAGGAGACTTTTGTGGCATGGCGGAAAGCATGGCTTGATGAATTTTTTATTCATCATCCTACACTATTGAAGCATGGTTATAATTCTATATTGATGGATATTGGATGCTTCAATAAGTGAAGGGGTCAAGCCATTCTTCACATGACCTGGTTCATTTTTCATTTTGAGAGCTCATGGGATGAGTTGCTCTCTAGCTCTCTCCATTTTCTTCACCTCCTCCTCCAAGCTCAATCCCTCATATGAGTTGTGAAACCTTGAACTTGTGAGAACCCTAGTGAGCAAACAAAACCCCTACTTCACCATCCAACAATAAATTAGCACTTTGGTGTAGTGTGTTTACTTCACTAAAGAGTTTAGTGAAGAGATAGCTTGGATTAGCGGACTTCGGATGGATCATCTTCGGCACGAAGGTCATCGAAGGAAGTTTGTTCAACCTTCAAGTGGAGCCTAGTGGAGTTGCGTGGACTACAATCCGGAGCTTTAGAAGAGAAGGAAACGGTCTACAAAGGTTGTAGCCTCCTTCCCTTGGTCTAGATCTTATGATATCATCATAGAAACCCTAATAGTCCAGTTTGATCCTTGTTTAGTGTTGATTAGCGCATAGAAAATTTTAAAATTGCATGTGTGATGCCGGTTTTGATCCTACCGTGGTGCTATTCAACACTTTCTCCTATATCCCTGTCGCTCCTACTTTCCTTTTGCATTTCCTCAGAACATTCGGTATCACTATGAAGATCAACTTTATTTGGATAAAATCATCTCGTATAGTTACATACGAATTCGAACAAAGTTCATTCATTTTGAGGATGGCCACAGGTTCTGGAGAAATTGAGGTGTATAATTCTGATGTCCCCTCTCCTTCAAATTCTTTCAAGTTGCGAGCTCCTTTTATTAAGAAGTACACTAGTTATGCTTGTTGGATAGTCTTTTTCCAATTCTTAGGCAGATGCCGAAAGGTAGGGAAGAAAGAAAACCAACTAGCCTAAGTATGGTGTACAAAAGGTAAATTGTGGAGACATATAAAGGGGTTGAAGTGAGGGCAGAGGAAATTGCAACGACTGACATGAATGGGGTATTGAAAGAAGCATTACTAGAAATACCCGGTCACCCCTTACGAAAAATTCTCATGCTTCAGTTTTCCAATGCAGTTGTAATTAAAAATTGTTTCTCATTTATTCTGAATCCAGGGTATGTATATACCGGTTCAGAGTCTCGCATCTGTAAGGCTTTATAGATGATGGGTGGAAGTAGAATATTGAGAATTGGCTGATTGGATCCTCAATATCATAATTCGTTGTAATTGGTGATATAAGGGAAATCACTAAGTTTTTGCCTATCGTCAAATATTTAGCCTTGAACATCCATTGTTATTTACCATTTTTAATATGAAATATCTGTATCTATGTTTTATAAAGTGAGATAGGAATTTGAAAATATGTCTTGGACATTTATCTTTATCAGTTGAGAATAAGGTAAGGTACATTGAATAACGGTATAGATGTTCTTGACCAAAATACAGTTTTCAACTAACAACACACAAGTTTTGAGTTAGTAAAACTCTTGGGACTTATACATTATAATGTATGTTTTCCAGTGTCCATTTGGACAAGGGGTTAGTGCTCGTACTATATTACGTTTACTTATGACTTCTTTGGTTCTAAACACGTATTTCGTTCAAACGCAAAGTCCAAAGATTTTAAGAAGTTCGCAGGTATAAGAATAAAGTAGAGAACCATGCGTTTGAAGTATCCAGATTCTTCGAGGTGATCGAAGATGTAGATACTTATGCTAGGTATTCCGTCATAGTAATTTTGAGAATTAGATTCTCTCTCAGATTACTCATCCATGGGTGTGCTCCTTAATGAGTAATGTTGTATGGTCTTTTTCCTTTTGGGTTGTGCGATGCAAACGGCTGCATAACTTATGAATCTGGTTCCATTTAAATTAGTGCATTTGTTTCTATATTAGATATAGAATGGATTTATATCTTAACAATGTTAAGGTATATGGAATTGTCCGGTTTATACTTAAAACCAAAATCTGGATAAACTCAAGGCACGTTTCAGTAATTCCAGTTTATGGGTTATCCTGGGTGTAAACGAGGGTTTAATTTTCTACCATTTGCAAGATCAATGGTTGTATTTTTCTTGACTCACCACCTTTTTATAAAATGGATTCTTTTCAATGGACATTAATAAGAGTATGGTAGAACTGGAAGTAATTTCAGAACCACAAATGGTTACTGAAAATTTAGTAGAACCTAAAAATTAAATTGGACTCGAAAATCCATTAGCCACTCCGCAGATTTAGAGGGTGACCTCAGCCACACATGAGGTACTTCGGTTTCCTCATAAACGGTGATAGGGAGACTTACATCATGACGATGATGACCCTAACTTGCCACTGATATTGTCCTTGACTATAAGATCTGACAGGTGGAAAATTATAACATCATTCTAAATTGGCTTTAGAAAAGTGCATATATATGAATCTACCAGAAGGTTGTTGTAGTCAGTCGGAGCAGCAGAAGCGTGGTGGGCAATATGCTTATGCTTATTTATAGACTAAAGCAGGCAGAGCGGAGATAAATCATCCTTTTTAATGATACGGTCATGGTGTTTGATTTCATCAGAACAACAGATAAACCTGGTAAGAAAGTAGTGTAGGGAATACTGTCCTACTATTTTGATGACATACTCCTGATAGGAACTAATGTTCCTATACTATGATCGGTTAAACTGTGGTTGTCACAGATGTTTATCCATATAGGATATAGATAAAATATCAGGGATGCCGGTGATTAGATCTATGTTTTTAGATCTAGATTTGGGAAGTGTCCCAATCCGGGTACTTTGACACCATTTTAAAGTATTTTAGAATGGATGACTCCTAGAGTGGTAGTGTATCCGCAGGTGATGGAGTCACCCTCTCTGAAGAGATGTCTTCTAGACTGATAAGGAGATCGATTTGCAAGAATGACATATCACTTGCTTAGGCAATTGAGTCGATCATGAGATGTCAAGTAGCAGACCAGATATTGCTTGCGTTGGATGTAGTAAGCGGATATTAATCCAATTCTGGAAAAACAAAAGGAAGCAGTTATGAACATAAGAGAATATTCTTGATATATGGTAACGGCACCCTCCTACAGGAGGAGGTTGCCGGTTAAATCTTCCAAGGTGACCTAAATGATAGAGTGACTGTCAGAGTTATAAGTTTACCCTCTTATGAGAAGCAGTATGTTGGACAGGGAACCAACCGGATACTGAGGTAGACATGGTACTGGATACTGATTAAATTCTGTAGAACATACAATCTAAGAAGTTTGTTAGATTTGGTGTTCATATTATGAACATGGTCCCATCAGATTTCCAGACAAGTTCTAAGACAGATGTTGCTCATTTCGGAAGATAATTGTTCTCCATGAAGTTGAGATATAGGGAGATAAAGATAGAAATATTAGGACGAATCCACTTACTGGGCTATTTCTTGAATACAAATGTTTCATAAACACGGTTTGTGAAACCGATGAGTAGAGAAGTTGGGTATTTGGTAGCACACGGGCCGTTGGCACGCGATACCACAATAATTAGCCTTAAGTGCAAGTGGGAGATTGTTGGATATAGTGCTCTCAAGTCAATTATTGTGATTGCAAGCAGGCGATTATGATAATTGAGGGAAGACCAATACGGGTAGAACAATCTTACTTGAGGTTATAGTATGCTATCTAGTTTGACTTTATCATTATGTACATGTCATGTGTGGTATTACGTATCGCTATTACATGTTGATAGAGCCCATAGGATTCATGCTTGACTATAGGGTTATGATGGCGATCATACTAGTGAGTCATGGGTAGTCCTTAAGCACATCGTTAAATGTCCCTAATCGTGGGAGTATCGAGACTGGGCATCGATGTTCTAGAGTAGACTAGTGTATACTTTTCTTGACCGCGATGAGGGGTAATGGCCGGTCTCATAGCTATTGGTGTTAGTTAGTCACCAAAGACTGTATACAAGTGCTCATTAGGTTCTGAGTTACACTGGACGGACTTGATGGGAACATGCTAGATTGTATTATACATATCGTTAGATACCAGTTCTCTGGTGACATGAGTATAGGTTAGTCTGTCGACTTGAGATTGTCATTTGTCTCAAGTGAGTTCCTACTATACTTTGATTAATACCCTACCATGGATTTACTGAGTCGTGCAAACAGGTTTTACTTGGGTACAGTCCTGAGCCATGGAGGTAGTGATCGGATTGTTGGGGATTTGTCTCTAACGATATTGGGGGTAGATGCCGTGCTGTGTTCGGTCGGCTATCACCATAAGTCTCTGGCCAGATCGGATGAGATTTACTGATTGTAAATTAGTGGTTTCTCGATGGGAGATGTGCTTGATAAAGACACGAGTTATCGAGTTATTAGAGGTCTGACGTTTTCCACCCGCTAGATCCGGTATGCGATACTCTTTAATGAACAGACCGGACTGTACGGAGACTGTCACTTATAGACACAGTAGAGGTTTGGACGAGCTTTCTGGTCGACCTTCCTTTCGCTCAATACCTGAGTAGCCGTTACGTACAGCTAGGGTCATTGACGTGCTTATGGTTAAACCCACTGCCAGCGTATTGTCAACTCTTTAAAGTCCCACACAAAGGTTTTTCCTACTCTAGCGATATGATCTAGATGTACGTACTGGATGCGTGCCATGGTTTGATTAAAACTAGTGTATTTGGTATACTGACGGTAATCAGACTTTTGGATATACTGGCCTATCTTTTGGAAAGAGGGATATTAAATCAAGTGCTGATTTAATATAATGATACATGTATTGACTTTATGTATTTGCTAGTATATTGTCACTAATTATTTATGTCTTATGCATGTATTTATAATACATATGGAAATTATATGTGTGTGTGTGTGTGTGTGTTATGTAACATATAATTATTTATATATTGTTTTTCTCCTTTTTCCATTTTATTCTCTTTAGGTTTTGTTATGTCTTAGGGTATAGCACATTCTTAGTCACTCTTTACAAGTGGACAAGTTGAGGGAGGAGAAGTGTATGGACACTTGTCAATTTCTATGGATGAGATTGAAAAAGAGTTATGATAAATAATTGTAACCATTTATTAAATGGTTAAGGATTATTTTATCATAAGCTTCGACATTCTCTTCTCTTTAGAGCTTAGCTCTTCTTCCTCCTCCTCTTTAAAACATATAAGAGAATGAAAAAGGGAAAGTAAATGGTGAGAATAAATTAGAGTGACAACTACATCTTAACTTCCTATTCCTAGCAAGCTTGGCTAGTTAGTTTCTTCACTAGTTGTATTGTGCATTGGAGTGGAGATGGAGCTAGATAGGGTTTCCTCAAGTGGATCATCTTTGATGGTAGAAGGTCTTCACCAAGCTTGTGCACACATCCTAGGAGCATAGCTAGAGTCCAATACAAATTGGAGCAAATGAAGATTCTTCAAAGGTTGTATGCTCTCTACCTTGTATGAAACTCCTATGGTTTTTGTTGCAATGTTTAATTCTTTAGCAAATGTTCCTAACTTGTACACTTGAGCTCACTAGATTTTTTTAAAACCTTAATTGTGCATGTTTTAAAATTCTAATAGTGTGCCCAAAGTCTACTAACAATAGGTTCTCACTGGAGGAGAGTATACTGGACGGACTTACCGAGAACTTCTACATGGTATTCTACCTATCGTCAGATAGTAGTTCTCAGATGACATGAGGACATGGTAGTCTTCTAACCTAAGATTGTCATTTTCCTCGTATGAGTTCCCACTGTACTTTGATTATTACCCTACCACGGCTCAAAGGAGTCATGAAAATAGATTTTAGTTGGATATAATCACGAGCCATATGGAGACAGTAAGCGATCGTTAGGGATTCGTCTCTCCTGGTATATGGAGTCGATGTCGCTCTATGTTCGGTTTGCTATCACCATAAATTCTTGGCCAAGGTGGATGAAATTTACTGATGGGAGATCAGTAGTTTCTCGGTGGGTGATGAGCTTGACACCGGCACGACTTATCAGGTTATTATGGGTCTGACATTTTTCACCCTTAGACCCGATATGCGACACTCTTTGAAGAAGAGACTGGACTATATGGAGATTGTCACTTACAGGCTTAGTAAGGATACGGAAATGCTTACTTTTCGACCTTCCTTTCGACATATACTTAGATAGCCATTACGTATAGCTAGTGCCGCTGATGTTCTTATGGTTATGGATTTATCCAGTAACTCACTGCAAGTGTATTGTCGAGTATTTAGAGTCCAACGCAAAGTGTTTTTCTGGTTCAGGAAAAATGATGTAAAGACGTTTATTGATCCGTGCAAGGGTCTGATTAAATACGTATACTAGCTACACAGACTTTTATTTAATCAGACAGATGGTAATACTAGCCGGCTTAAGATTAAGCCGGATTATTAAGTTAAGTATTGATTTAATAATTTACATATATATTTTGATATATATATATATATATATATATATATATATATATTCTATTATTATGTTCATTGTATTTTTCTATCACTTGGGTATTTGTATTTTTGTACGGATATATGTATGTATATACGGTAGAATGTATTTGTATTTACACAAAATACATTCTAGAAGGACACCTCATTTCCATGCATTTTCCTCTTATGGAAATTATGAAATGAGGTGGAGGGGTGAGGTGGAATGAGGAATGGAGAGAGAGATAGGCAAATGAATTTTTAATTCATTTTCCATCATTATTGAGGCATGGTTAGGATTTTTTATTTGAAAATTGTTTTTATCAAAACTAAAAATGTTATGCCTCACTCTTACTTATTCTATCATTATACACCTTAGCATACTCTCTCCTCTAATGCTCCTTCTTCATCTTCCTCCTCTCATGAGTTGAGAATTTAGAAGGAATTGAGATAGAAATATTACTTGAACACTCTCTATATCCCAAAGCATCACGAACTAGCAACTTGTGATCTTTAGTTGCTTCGCTAGCTATTTAGTGTGAAGCTAGAGCTTGAACTTCTTCTCTTGGGTGGATCATCTTCGCTAAAAGAAGGTCGGGTAGCAAGCACGATCCGGAGCTCTCGGAAGATCTAGCTAGAGTCCGCTACCTCACCATTTGATGGTTTAACCTGATTGTCGTGATGGATAACCCCTTGTGTGATGATGTGTGTACAGTTTTGTGTATTCATTTATTCGAGACAAGCGGCCAGTTTTTGGTCGTCGTTGCCACTTGATATATATTCTTTTGTTAGGACAGGTCTAGGATGCGGACGTTGTTGCCGTTCATTATATTTCATTTCATGTATGAGGATGAACCTGTGGAGAAGTGCTCGGGCAACTGGATTCTAGAGTGCGGTAGATGGTTATCTCATAGAGTTGAGACTAGGCCGTCTCGCTCTTGAATTGGCAACTTGCTCGCCGCCCTTATAGGGGTTCTAGAATAATCAAAGGAGGAGTTCTCAAGTTATCGGATTCTAAAAAGTGCTGGGTGACCCACTTATGATATTGAGACCGGGCTGCCCCGTTTCTAGGATTGGCGGGTATGATGCCGTGCTCGTAGGGCTCTTGGTTCGATATTGTACTGGCTATCCACACGACCGTAGAACGTCACATTTTATTTGCGGCTCATATAAAATGTGGGGCTTCTAGTTTATCCGCTATTCTATATTATTTGCCGCATTCCTGTGATGTTATTACATGCCTGTGATGATACATACAAACATACATACATACATACATACACACATGTGTGTGTGTCTGTACATACATACATACATATGTGTGTGTACAGAGACATACATATATGTATATGTACATATGTATTATTTTCCGCATGCTTGTGATGTTATTACATGCCTGTGATGACACATACACAAACAAATATATATATATATATGTGTGTGTGTGTGTGTGTGTGTCTACAGATACATATGTATATATCTGTACATATACATACATACATACTTACATACATACATATATGTGTGTGTGTGTGTGTGTGTGTGTGTGTGTGTGTGTGTGGACACAAGCAAGCATGCGCGCACACATGTATATATAGATACATGTGTGTGTGTGTGTGTGTGTTAGATATTTCTATATGTTTTGCATCCACGCTAGCCTTGTCTACACCCTTCCGTAAGTTAAGTATCATTACGGTGAAGACCCGAGGCCTCGTGGTGAATGCGGATGGTAAATAACAGCATGATATTTTGGTTATTTCTGTTGTGGCTAGAAACATAAATGATGGGACGACATTATATGTTTAATGCAATAGAATAAACCCAAAATGATGTTGCGGTAACCAAATTTTCAAAATTGTTTATAGCCGTATTCTTTTGCTTTTCATAGAGGTATTCGGTTAGGAATATTCTGCACCTCATTCGATGAGGGAAGAGCTTTGATCCCTTTATGGAGAGTTATCTCTTAAGAAAAAGTTTATGTTACTAAAAAGCACACAGTTTTCTTCAAAACCACTTGTTTTAAAAGCGGGACCTAAACCACTCCTTTTCAAAGCCACCCGAGTTCCTTTAACGATATCATGTTTATTACGTTAAAGGTTTTTCGCCAAAAACCTGTCATAGCCCTCCGTTATTTCATATTAATATTGCTTAGTATTCATACTGCGTTATGTCGATCTTTAGTCGAGGCGTAGTGTTCGGTAGCTATGTAATAATTTTTTGTTGCATGGTTATGCGATTAGTTAGAACAGGCGTACGATAGTTTTGATCTTTAGTCTAGTGTCATGCGAGTCGGTTTAATGCAATCAAGATAATGACAGGTAGAACTTGACTAAGACCTTTTAGCGTTTTGATCTTTAGTCAAGGTCACTTGAGTCCTAGGGGTAAAAACCATTTTGGGATTTTCAAATATAAAGGAAACATTCCATGTATGTGCATACCTTCTGAAGTGTGGTGACTTTGGTTAGCTTTTATAAAGGTTATCACACAAAGAAAGTTAGGTCTCGATTCCCACTGATGAGTAGGTATTACTCCCGGGAGATTTTCACTTCACAACTAGCTAACTCATTATGTCGAGAAAGGTGTTAACGGGATTATGCCTCTACGGAAACGGGTTATTTAATTCGGTCTTTGCGAAAGCACAGGAGACCTCCCTCGGAATGCTAACACTGGCCTGGCTGAACAGTAGCTAACTTGTAAGGAGAATTCGAGGAAATAATGGGAGCCATCCTAATAAGATAAATTAATTAACCAATTTAATCTTAATAAAGTACACGCTGAGTGTTGCTTTTCTCTATATGGTTTGCGATAATGACTGACCTTAAACTAAAACTCTTTAACCAAGTTGACCGAAACTTTTTTTTACAAACCCTGGTTTTGGAATGTCATGATTCATAACAAATTTGCATATATTTCTACTACTCCTACTTTCCCTTTTCCTTCTCCAGAACACTTCGTATCACTAGATCTATATTGCTTGGAAAGGCCATCTCGTATAGTTACATACGAACTCAAAGAAATTTATTTTAGTCTGAAGATGACCACTGGTTCTGGAGAAATTGAGTTGTATAATCCTGTTGTCTATTCTCCTTCATCTTCTCTCCAGTTGAAAGCTCCTTGTATTAGGAGTGTAAACCAATTAAACTTGTTGGATAGTCTTCTTCCAAACCATAGACTGGTGCTGAAAGGTAGGAAAGAAAGAAAACCAACAAGCCTAAATATGGTGTACAGAAGATAAGATGTAGAGACATATAAAGGAGTTGAAGTGAGGACAAAGGAAATTGAAACTAGTATCATGCATCTGGGCAATGGAAAAAGGCATTACTAAGAATACCCGGCCATCCCTTGAAACATTTCTATGTTTTTGTTTTTCTGTGTTGTTGCAAATGAAAACCGTTTCCCAATTAATTTTGACACCTGGGTATATATATACCGGATTAGAAGCCCATATCTGTATGGTGTTACAGATACTAACAAGGAATAGAATATTGGAAAATAGGTGATTTGATCTTCAATATTGGAATTCGTAGTAATTGGTGATATTTAATTAAATCACCTGATTTTTCTTAATGGCAAATATTTGGTTTTGAATAACAATTATTATGCACCAATTTTTTTAAACCGATATATCTGTCTCTTTATTTTATAATATGAGATATAATTTTTGAAAAATATTTACCTTTATCAGTTGATAATAAGATAAGGTGCATTAAATAATGGAATAAATGTTCTTAACCAAAATACAGTTTTTCAACTTACAACACATGGAATTTGAGTTATTAAACTCATGGAACTTATACATGATAATGTATGCTATCCGGTACCCTTTAGGACAAGGGGTTGGTACTCTTACTCCATTCCATTTTACCTAAGAATTCTTTAGTTTTAGACACACATTCGTTGAAATGCAAGACCTAAAGATTTTACGAAGTTCATACGGTATTAAAATAAAGTAGAGCACCAAACGTCATAAGTATCAAGATTCTTCGAAGTGATCGATGATATAGATACTTATACCAGGTATTCCGTTGTAGTAATATTGAGAAGTTGATTCTCTCATAGATTACTCATCCGTAGGTGCGCTTCTTGATGAGTAATGTTGTATGGCCTTCGTCCATTTAAGTAATATGCAATGGAAACAGATACATACCAATTGAATATGGTTCCATCTAAAATACTGCCTTTGATTCTAAATGGACATATAAGGGTTGCATATCTTAAGGATATTAAGATATGAAGTTATCTGGTTTCTGTTTTAAAAGCAGAATCCAAATATACTCAAGGCACGTTTCAATAATGGAAGTTCGTTGGTTATTCTAAGCTTTTAACAAGGGTTTAACGTCTACCATTTTCAAGATCAATAATTGCATTGTTCTTGACTGGCCACCTTTTTATAAAAAGAACTTCTTTGCAAAAAAAATTAGTGGGAGTATGGTATAACTGGAAATGATTTCAGATCCACTTACGGTCACTGAAAATTTAGTAGAACCTGGAGATTCAATTGGAACCGACAAACTATAGCCACTCCGTAGATTTAGTAGGTGATCTCGGCCACCCAAGAGATACTACGGTTTTCTCGTAGACGGTGATAGGAAGGTTAGTATCACTGTGATGACAGCCCTACTAATTATCAGCAGATCATGGGAAGTGGTGATTTCTGGATGATAGCTGGATGCATTATATCCAAGTTGGACTCCACGCACTCTAGCAAATTATAGTTTTTGGAGTTTGCTGGATGCTCCTGAAGGGGTAAACCCATTAGGAGCAAGTAGATCTTTCGAGATCGGTGTAGGTGGAAAAGTAGTAACCTAATAAGGCTAGACTTGTATTAAGAGGTTTTCATCAAATACCCGGCGTGGATTGTGATGAAACTTTTACTTCGGTATTTATGCCGAAATCCATATGGATATGACTTACCGCTGCTGCTATTCATGACTATGATATCTGGCAAGTGGATGACTATAACGTCTTTCTAAATGAGAATTTAGAAGTGCACGTGTATATGACTCTGCCAGAAGTTTACATAGTCGGTGGGAGCAGCGGAAGATATGCAAGTTGCTTATGTATAGACTAAATAAGACATAGCGGAGACAGATCATCTGTTTTGATGTGACAGTCAAGATTTTTGACTTCATCAAACCAGTGGATGAACCCGGTAAGAAAGATGTAGGGAGTGCAGTCCTAGTATTTAGATAATATACTTCTACTAGAAAGTGACATTCCTATACTACAATCGGTCAAACTATGGTTATCACGGATATTTCTCTATATAAGATCTGATAACTATATCTATGTTATTAGATCTAGATTTGGAAAGAATCCCAATTTGCGTACTCGGACACAGTTTTAAAGAATTTTAGAATGGATGACTTCTAGCGCGGTAGTATACCTGCAAGTAATGAAGTCACCCTCTCTAAAGAGATTTATTTTGGACTGATGAAGAGAGGGATTCGTATGATTGACATATCACTTGCTTAGGCAATTAGGTCGATTATGCGATGTCATGTACCAAACCAGATGTTTTTGCACTTACTGTAATAAGCAGATATTAATACAATCCTGTAGAAACAAAGGGAAGTAGTGAATAACATAAGAGGATGTTCTTGCTGTATGGTAACGGCAACCTCCTGTAGGAGGCGGTTACTGGTTCAGGCGTCTAAGGTAACCTGGATGACAGAATCACTTTCAGAGTTATAAGTTTACCCTATTATGAGGGGCAGTATCTTAGACAGGGTTCCAAATGTAATATTGAGGTAGACATGGCGCGAGATGACTCAATAGAGGATACAGCCCAAGAAGTTTGTTGGATAAAGTTTTTTATTTATGAACTTGGTCCTATCAAATATCCATACAAATTCTAAGGCAGGGTATTGCTCGGTTCAGGAGATAGTTAGTCTTCTCGAAGTTGAGATATAAAGTTATAAAGTTAGAAGCATTATAGCGGATCCACTCAATGAGGCTATTTCTCCAACACAGAAGTTTCTCAAACAAGCTTTGTGGAACTGTTAGTAGAGAAGTTGGGTATTCAGTAACACATGAGATGTGGGTATGCGACACCGCAATAATTGGCCTTAAGTGCAAATGGAAGATTGTTGGATATAGTGCCCTCAAGGCAATTATTGTAATTGCAGGTAGGCGATTATGATAATCGAAGGAGGACTTATACAGGTAGCTCGAGATGATAGTATGCTATCTGGTTTGTTTTTATCATTGACGTGTATACGTTTTATTGGTTATTACATGTCACTAATACATAATGATAAATTCCGTATGATTCTTTCTTGACTACTAGCATTATGATGGCGATCATATACTTGGGGGCTGGTTAGTCCATAAGAACATCCTTAAATTCCCTAGTTGAGAAAGTATCGAGACTTGATATCGATATTCTAAAGTAGACTAGTGTATACGTTTCTAAACCCTAACGAGAGGCGGTGGCCGGTCTCACAAGCTATCGGTGTTTTGGCACCTATGATAGTATACAAGTGCTCACTGGAGGTAAGTACACCGGACGAACTCATCGAGAACATCAAGATGGTATTATATATATTGTCAGATAGCAGTTCTCAGGTGACATGAGTACAGGGTAATCTTTTGACCTGAGATCGTTTTATCTCATGTGAGTGCCCACTGTACTTTGATAACTACCCTACGACGGCTGAAAAGAGTCATCTAAACAAGTTTTATTTGGGTACAGTCCCGAGCCACATAGAGACAGTGAGCGATCATCAGGGATTCGTCTCACCTGGTATAGGGAGTCCATGTCGCGCTGTGATCGGTTGGCTAGCACTATAAATTCTTGGCCAACTTGGATGAGATTTACTGATCGGAAATCAGTAGTTTCTCGGTGGGTGATGAGCTTGACACCGGCACAACTTATCAGGTTATTACGCGTCTGACGTTTTCCACCCTTTAGACCCGGCATGCGATACTCTTAGACGAAGAGACCGGACTGTATGGAGATTGTCACATACAGGCTCAGTAGGATACAGTCAAGCTTACTTGTCGACCTTCTTTTCGACAGATACATGGGTAGCCGTTACATACATCTAGTGTCGCTGACGTGCTTATAGTTATGAATTTCTCCAGTAAGTCACTGCCAGTATACTGTCGAGTCTTTAAAGTCCCACACAGAGCCTTTTCCCGGTTCATGTGAAACGATGCAAAGACCATATATTGATACGTGTAAGTTCTAATTAAATACGTGTACTGGCTATACTGACTTTTAATCGGATGGATGGTAATACTAGGAGGCTTTGAATTAAGCCGGGTTATTAAATCAAGTAACAATTTAATAATTTACATACATATATATATATATATTCTAGTATTATATTTATTGTATTTTTCTATCTCTTAGGTATTTGTATTTTTATATGGATACGAGTATGTATATACTGTAGAATGTATTTTATATTTATACAAAATATATTCTAGAAAAAGGACACCTCATTTCCATGCATTTTCCTTTTATGTAAATTATGGAATGAGGTGGAATGAGGAATGGTGAGAGGGATGGGAAAATGAATTTTTAATTCATTTTCCATAACTATTGAGGCATGGCTAGGATTTTTTTTTTGAAAATTGTTTTTATCAAAACTAAAAATGTTATGTCTCACTCACTAATGCTATCATTCTACGCCTCAGCATACTCTCTCCTCTCTTGCTCCTCTTTCATCTTCCTGTTCTCATGTGTTAAAAATTTAGGGGGAATTGAGATAGAAATATTACTTGAATACTCTCTATATTTCTAAGCATCACAAACTAGCAATTTGTGATCTTTAGTTGCTTCACTAGCTATTTAGTGCGAAGCTGGAGCGTGAACCGCTTCTCTTGGATTGATCATCTTCGAGAAAGGAAGATCGGGCAGCAAGTGCGATCCGGAGTACTTGGGAGACCTAGCTAAAGTCCACTACCTCACCACTTCGTCACCGCATCGTCTCAAGCTCACTACAAGTTGTTATGGACGCTACAACGACCACCGGCGTACAAGCGTGTTTCTGAAGGCCTAGGAGCGAAGGAGGGGGTCTTCCACAAGTAAACGGGCACGCTACGAAAGTAGGTAGCTGCTCTAACTCTTAGTGTAGCCTTTTTAGTCAGCTAGTTTGGTGTTTAGAATCGATTATAGGTCATAGTTGCTAGCTCTTAAAAGAAAATTTTTGTTTTGGATTCTGCCTCGGCCGCGGGTTAGCGGCGCAGGTGCTAGTAATTTCTAACACAAAGATGCATCGAAATCGAATGACAATGGATGCTGATCATCAGTAAATGCACAGCATATATAGCTTATGCAAATAACCAGGTCATTATAGGACCAGATGTCCGGGATTGTCAGCAGGGTCGGGACCTTCGAGATAGTTTTGTTAATTCTTGTAGCCATGAATGTCATTGGCACTGATGGAGGTCCTTTTTGGGTCTCCCTCACATGGTGTCTTCCGTCGATCTCCCGGTTGATTTGGAAAGTGATCTCCTGTTGCGTGCGGGTCTCAATGGGTTTTGAGGAGATTGGTGATATGAGGAGTTTAACGCCGAGTACCTGCAAAGAATTTCCGGGATGGTTTGGAACCACCGAGGATCCTCCGACGATCAAGTTAGTACGAAATCTGAGCAAAGTAACAGCTAAGTGGAATTAAAAATGGCTTACTTGACTCTTTTGTGATGGGGGTTTATATAGTGGCGGCGGCACACAGCAGCAGGCGCGAGAATCTCGCCGGCAGTTACGCTCCCGACATCACGCTCGCGTAAAGGGCGGATCGTCCATTAATAGGAATCGTGGTGGCGTGGAACGCGGGATGTTGCTGGCGGTGAATCTGCGCATGGCGAGATTTGCGGAACGACGGTTACGCCTGTAAGTGGTAGAGTTGGTCGGTCGGAGGACCGAGGAAGGTGGCCTTGGCTGGGGGGCTCAGGAACAAGCGAGAGGGCCGATGAGTCTTGGTCCTAAGGTAGCTCGGGGTGAGCTGAGAGGCCGAGGAGGCCAAATTTTAGGGGGCTCTGAGTTGAGCCAGCTTGTGCTTGCAGGTCGGGTACAGGGATGGTCTGATCGGTCCATGCGGCCCTTTCTTCTGAGTTCAGGACACGTCATCTGCCATGTGTCCTGACCTTGGAGACCGCCAATATTGAGCATCACCAGGCACTTTAATTTAGTCGATCATGTATATATTCAGATTCTCTGCTGTGGACAGAAGACCAAGTTGCTTTAGTGAAACTAAATATGCAAAAATCTAGCCACTAAAATGAGAGCATGGACACAAAACTGTAGGTATTAGTGAAATTAAATAGCTAAAGCAATGGACTACAAAGCCGGGTGCATGGACATCATTACAGCGGCAAAAACAGTCTTGGCGTCATCAGAGCACGAATTCAACTACCGAGAAAACCAGCAGCTCAAGTTCCCATTCCTCCTCTCCAAACCTTTCACACTCTCCAAACCTTTCACATGTATGACACCACCATTCCACAACATTCAATTCAATAACATTCATATCAGCAGGATATGATGAAAATGTGTTATGAACTATATGCTTTCTCCTAAAATAAAAAAACACACAAATTACCGCCGCCTCTATCAGTACCAAAAATAAAAAATAAAAACACACACAAATTACTACCGCCTCTGTCAGTGCCACACACACCACCCCCTCTGGATATGCCCAAAGAACTTTGCTAACAATTAAAGCGTCCAACCATGGATTTTCTTGCTATTTGCTATTTTATGCCAAATCATCAAATAAATTCATATACCGTTCTTGTGAGCTATTATATGATATCACACTAGGGCGAATGGTAAATGGATGCCTCAACTAGCTTTTTTCCGCACGTTGGAAAATGCTTGACAAATACCTAAGCTTCCTGGGTTTGCTAGTCGCTTCCTCCTAAGTATGTTTTGATGGTGTGGACAAAACAAGGGTCTGTTGTGGTCTGCTATGGTGGTGTAGGCAGACCATGTTGAGAAGATCTTGTGCGATGATAAACCTGTGTGATCTCTGTTCGTGGTCGCTCTTGTGCTTGCTCTTGCAGCTTGCTGTGTGATGGAGGTCCTATTCGGGTCTTCGTCCGATCTTGTCTTCCGTCGATCTTCCGGTGGATCTTGGAGGAGATCTCCTGTTGCGTGTGAGAAAGTCCTACAAATGAAGACTTGAGCCTGTCAAGTCTGGGTCTCAATGGGTTTTGAGGAGATTGGTGGTTTTAGGGAATTTGCACCGAGTACCTGCAAGGAAGTCACGGAGTGGTTTGTACCATCGAAGACACTCTGACGATCAAGTTAGCACAAGATCCGAGCAGAATAACGGCTAATTAAGTGGTGTGTAAAAAGCTTACTTGAACCCTCTGTGATGGTGGTTTATATAGTGGCGGCAGCACGCAGAAGTAGGCGCGAGAATCTCGCCGGCAGTTACGCTCCCGACGTCACACCCGCGTAATAAGCGGATCACCTGTTAATAGGGATCGTGATGGCATAGAACGTGGGATGTTGCCGGCGGAGAATCCGCGCATGGCAAGATTTGCGGAGCGGCGGCTACGCCTGTGAGTGGTGGAGTTGGTCGGTCGGAGGGACCGAGGAAGATGGCCTTGGCGGGAGAGCTCGGGAATGAGCGGGAGGGCCGAGGCATCTTGGTCCTGTGGTAGCTCGGGGCGAGATGAGAGGCCGAGGAGGCCAATTTGCAGGGGGCTTTGAGGTGAGCCAGCTTGTGCATGCTGGTCGGGTACAGGGGTGGCCTGGTCGGCTCTGCGGGCCATTTTTTCTGAGTTCTGGGGCACGTCATCTGCCACGTGTCTTGATCTGGCAGATCGCCAATATAGAGCATCATCATTAGCACCCTACTCTTGTCCCGATCAGCTGGCGGGCCGGGTCAAGAGTGGACTGTCGAGTCGCCCAGGATGAGCTCCCTCCTAAGATTTCGTCGGGACGCGTCCCCGGGCTGTCAGCTATCTTTTCTGCCAGCGAATCAGGGCGAGATCTCTGCATTTAAGGAAGGTGTGCCGGTTCATGCATCCTGTCACTGAAGCGACGGTCCGCGTGTTAAGCGTCGGTTGGCCGACGTGACGTATGCTGACCTGCGGCGTCTGATAGGATGCGGCCCAGTGTGGGAACAACAAGTGGAGCGATCGAAGCCATTAGACGCGAGGAGGCGCTTTGGCGGGAGATGAAGGGCGCCGTTGGATGAGGGCGATTGCGGTGATAAATAGGGGTAGGGCCCACTCCAGAGCCCTCATATCTTCATATTTTTCTTCCTTCTAAGTCTTGGCTACTCGGCGCTCTTCATCTTTTGGGTTAGATACATGGTTCGTTCCCACTCTTTGAGTTTCTTATTCCGGAAGGAGGCCAGCGGTGCGGCCATGCCCCCTGCTGGCTCTTGCCCGGCACCGAATGTTCTGCCGGCGGCAAGGTCGTCCGCTTCGCTGAGGGCTCCTGGTGATTGTTCCGGCGGCGGCCAGAGATGTCTATAGTCATCCGAGGCCCAGTTGAGGGACGCAGGGGAGGGTGAGGACGGGGTCCTCCTTAAGGGGAAAAGGACAATCTCTCGTGCGCCGCCGTTGAGGGTCCCTAAGGGGATTACCGTGCAGGAAAGGGATGTCGTCTTTATGGCTCCATCAGGGCTTTGCGTCACTGCCGTCCTGCTCGCCAGAATGGAAGAGTCAGCCGGGGGGAGGTTTCCGCATGGCACCCTGACGGTCCAAATGGAGGCCATAGCCCTAGGGGCGGTCCAGGTATGAACTTCTCCACGCATTGTTTTTTGACCTTCCTTTCTTTGGCTCGAGCGTCTCCAAGTTTCTCATCCTTATCCCGTCAGTTCCTTCAACACTGCGCCCTCGTTACTCGTATGCAGGCCGAGGGGGCGTTCCACGTACCGAGGCCGGTGGAAGCGTTTCCTTCTGAGGTCGAGGTCCTGCGACGTGACCTGCGTCTGGAGAGGGCGAGGGCCGATATCCTCGCAGCCCGAGCGGAAGTTGCGGAGCTCGCCATCTCAGAAAACCAGGGTGCCTTTCGTCGCCTTAGTGCATCCCAGCGAGTTGCTGAGGCAAAGCTGGCGGATCTGGCCAATCGTTTCGCGGCCATGGAGAAGGAAAGAAACACCAGCAGGAGGATGCCGAGGCGGCGCTTCGGGCGGCCGGGATTGCCGAGATTCGGGCTAGGAAGGCTGTGGCCAATTACAAGGTGTGAGAGCAGTTTCACGCCGAGCTTGGCGAGCATTCCGCCGTCCCGTGGAATAAGGCTCTAGATGCCGTGAAGGAGCATCTTCCTGAGTTCGCCGTTGGCGAGCTCCGTGCTTGGGTCCCACTCCCGGTGGCAAAGCCTCCGGCAGACGGCGATGAGGGAAGTGAGGCATACCCCCGGTGGCAATTCCTCTGGTGGTGAAGCCTCCGGTAGACTGCGATGAAAGTGGTGAGGGAAGCGAGGTGCAGCAGTGGTTTGTGACTTAGGCCTTTTTAATATTTCCTCATCCCTCTTTTGTAAGCGTCCGGAACTTTGTAAGGCTGGGGAGCCCCCAATACCGCTGTAAAAACATTTTGCTTGTGCGAGTAAAACTCTTGCTGTTTCATTGCTTTGCACTTTATCTTTTGGATGTGAAGAGTACTCGCAAAATATCCTTGCCTGCACTGTTGGGCTTCCATGACAGGTCGGCTATCTGTCTAGCGATCGTTCGCCGAGTTGTTTTCGATCACTTGCTAAGTGTGCCAAGCGCTGCTGAGAAAGAGGCATCTCCATGGCCCCGAAGTCAAGGGGGATCACTCAGACTTGGATAGACCTGATGTCTCTTGTTGGGGCTTCGGATCCGCTGCATGTGATGGGTAGAGGGATGTCCGCCGTAGTTGTGCCGAGCATAAAGGGGCTCAGTGTTCTCGTTATAAGGGCTACAAACCCACAACGTCTGTTAGGCAGGAGGATGCCTGCTGGGGAAGACCGAGCAGGGAAGCTGCTCGTTGATCTTGGCGAGGGCTTTGATCCATGTCGGTTGTGGTAGGAAGATACCAACCGGGGATAGCCGAGCGAGGGTCGGGCTTGACTGCCTCTGGGAGGACTTTTTGATCCCTGGCGTTGCGAGTAGGGAAGCTACCTGCCATGGATAGCAGAGCAGGGAAGCCGCTGAGCTGCCTCTAAGGAGGACTTTGATCCTTAGCGTTGGAGGGGCCGTAGAAGGCCTGCTAATGATAACCGGGCAGTGAAGCTGCGCGGTTGCCTCTTGGCGAGGCCTTTGATCCCTGGCGTTACGAGTAGGGAAGCTACCGTCTATGGATAGCTGAGCAGGGAAGCCGCACGGCTGCCTCTAAAGAAGATTTTGATCGTAAGCGTTGGAGGGGCCGTAGGAGGCCTGCTAAGGATAGCTGGGCAGTGAAGCTGCGTGGTTGCCTCTTGGCGAGGGCTTTGATCCCCGGCGTTGCGAGTAGGGAAGCTACCGGCCTGGGATAACCGAGCATGGTAGATGCTCGGCTGCCTCTGGGAGGACTTTAATCCTTAGCGTTGGAGGGACTGTAAGAAGCCTACTAAGGATAACCGGGCAGTGAAGCTGCGTGGTTGCCTCTTTGCGAGGGCTTTGATCTCTGGCGTCGTGGGTAGGCAACTAGCACCCTGGATGACCGAGCAGGGTAGCCGCTCAGATGCCTCTTGCGAGGGCTTTGATCCCTGGAGTCATGGGTAGGGAGCTACCAGCCGGAGATGACCGAGCAAGGGTCGGGCTCGGTTGCCTCTTGCTAGGGCTTTGATCCTTCAGGACGGGGACCGAGAAGGGTTACTGCCCAGTGCTTCTTGGCGAGGACTTTGATCCTTGTCGGTTGTGGTAGGAAGCTACCAGCCGGGGATAGCCGAGCAAGGGTCGGGCTCGACCGCTTCAAAGGAGGACTTTGGTCCTTAGCGTAGGAGGGGTTGTAAGAAGCCTACCAAGGACCCTTGGCCGGGCAGGGTTACTGCCCGGTGCCTCTTGGCGGGGGCTTTTGTCCTGAAGGATAATCGAGCAAGGGTCGGGCTCGACTGCCTCTGTGAGGTCTTTTGCTCCTGTCGGTAGTGGTAGGAAGCTACCAGCCGGGGATAGCCGAGGGAGGGTCGGGCTCGACTGCCTCTGAGAGGACTTTTTGATCCCTGGCGTTGCGAGTAGGGAAGCTACCGGCCAGGGATAGCCGAGCAGGGTAGCTGATGAGCTGCCACTACGGAGGACTTTGATCCTTAGTGTTGGGAGGGCCGTAGGAGGCCTGCTAAGGATAACCAGACAGTGAAACTGCGCGGTTGCCTCTTGGCGAGGGCTTTGATCCCTGGCGTTGTGAGTAGGGAAGCTACCGGCCAGGGATAGCCGAGCACGGAAGCCACTCGGCTGCCTCTAAGGAGGACTTTGAACTTTAGCATTAGAGGGGCCGTATGAGGCCTGCTGCATAACCGGGCAGTGAAGCTGCGCGGTTGCTCTTGGCGAGGGCTTTGATCCCTGGCGTTATGAGTAGGGAAGCTACCGGCTAGGGATAGCCGAGCATGGTAGATGCTCGGCTGCCTCTGGGTGGACTTTGATCCTTAGCGTTGGAGGGGCTGTAAGAAGCCTTCTAAGGATAACCGAGCAGTGAAGTTGCGCGGTTGCCTCTTGGAGAGGGCTTTGATCTTTGGTGTCGTGGGTAGGCAACTACCAGCCTGGGATGACTGATTGGGGTAGCCGCTCAGATGCCACTTACGAGGGCTTTGATCCCTGGCATTATGGGTAGGGAGCTACCAGCCGGAGATGACCGAGCAAGGGTCGGGCTTGGTTGCCTCTTGCGAGGGCTTTGATCCTTCAGGACGAGAATGAGTAGGGTTACTGCCCAGTGCCTCTTGGCGAGGACTTTGATCCCTGTCGGTTGTGGTAGGAAGCTACCAGCCAGGGATAGCCGAGCAAGGGTCGGGCTCGACCGCCTCAAAGGAGGACTTTGGTCCTTAGTTCGGGAGGGGTTGTAAGAAGCCTACCAAGGACCCTTGGCCGGGCAGGGTTACTTCCCGGTGCCTCTTGGTGATGGCTTTTGTCCTGAAAGATGCAAGTGAGGGTCAGGCTCGAATGCCTCTGGGAGGGCTTTTGATCCCTGTCGGTTGTGGTAGGAAGCTACCTGGCGAGGATAGCCAAGCGAGGGTCGGGCTTGACTGCCTCTGGGAGGACTTTTTGATCCCTGGCGTTGCGAGTAGGGAAGCTACCGGCCAGGGATAGCCGAGCAGGGTAGCTGCTAAGCTGCCTCTAAGGAGGACTTTGATCCTTAGCGTTGGAGGGGCCATAGGAGGCCTGCTAAGGATAACCAGGCAGTGAACCTGTGCGGTTGCTTCTTGGCGAGGGCTTTGATCCCTGGCGTTGCGAGTAGGGAAGCTACTGGCCAGGGATAGCCGAGCAGGGAAGCCGCTCGGTTGCCTCTAAGGGGGACTTTGATCCTTAGCGTTGAAGGGGCCGTAGGAGGCCTGCTAAGGATAGCCGGGCAGTGAAGCTACGCGGTTGCCTCTTGGCGAGGGCTTTGATCCCCGGCGTTGCGTGTAGGGAAGCTACTGGCCGGGGATAGCCAAGCATGGTAGATTCTTGGCCGATTCTTCATGAGGTTTCGCCCGACCATCCCGTTGCAGGTATGGGCAACAGGAACGGTCGCGGCGAACTGGGGCCCTGGCCCGGTTGTTTGGACGCGGACGAGCGCCTCCACGATGGACTATAGTCGGTCTATTCAGCCGGCGAGGACGTTGATGACGGTCGCCAGAGGAGGTTTATCCATGCCTTTAGTGAGGGGGAGGCGACGGCCGGTACCTGGATCTTTAGGGTGATCGCATGCCATGTGGATGGAGATTGGAAGGCCAACTTTTGTTTTTGTGGAGTTTTACTTCCCACAGACGGCGCCAGCTGATGGAGGTCCTATTCGGGTCTCCGTCAGATGTTGTCTTCCGTCGATCTTCCGGTAGATCTTGGAGGAGATCTCCTGTTGCATGTGGGTTTCAATGGTTTTGAGGAGATTGGTCGTTTTGAGGAGTTTGCGCCGAGTACCTGCAAGGAAGTCCCTGGGTGGTTTGGTACCACCGAGGACCCTCCGACGATCAAGTTAGCATAAGATCCGAGCAGAGTAACGGCTAAGTGGTGTGTAAAAAGCTTACTTGAACCCTCTGTGATGGGGGTTTATATAGTGGTGGTGGCACACAGTAGCAGGCACGAGAATCTCACTGGCAGTTACGCTCTCGACATCACGCCTGTGTACTAAGCGGATCGCCCATTAATGGCCAACGGTTGGTCTTTCTTAGAGGGATGTTCTGCTCTGCTGTGGTGTCTGGTTGTGCCTGGGAACTGATCGTGATGGAGTGGAACGTGGGATGTTGCCGGCTTAGAATCCGCGCATGGCGAGATTTGCGGAGCGACGGTTACGCCTACGAGTGGTGGAGTTGGTCGGTCGGAAGGACCGAGGAAGATGGCCTCGGCGGGAGAGCTCGGGAACGAGCGGGAGGGCCAAGGCATCTTCCTGTGGTAGCTCGGGGCGAGCTGAGAGGCCGAGGAGGCCAATTTGCAGGGGGCTCTGAGGTGAGCCAGCTTGTGCTTGCAGGTCGGGTACAGGGATGGCTTGGTCGGCCCCTGTGGGCCCTTTCTTCTGAGTTCTGCGATACGTCATCTACCACGTGTCCTGATCTGTGAGATTGCCAATATAGAGCATCATCACTATGGCACTTGTTCATATTCTGGATCTAACTCTTGCTCGGGCACTGGATTTGTGTGGCCTTCCAACAACTGTGAGAACGATGTAAAACCTGTATCCCATGGTGCAAGCTGCTGCTGCTGTTGTGCTTGTTGTTGCTCTTGTTCAAATTGACTGTATCGCGTCTAACGTGATATACCGCGCTAAACGATCTATTTGTACCCATTTTTTGTACTCCCCTGCAGCCTTCCTATGTTGCTGAGTGGAGCCCTGCTCTGGTTCAGGCATTTCCGTCTCAGTACAATCTTGCAACTCTTGCTCATTCAGTAGGAAGCGAATTTTTCGACGCCAGCCGAAAAAATTATCACTGTTAAACTTGTCATCTTTAGTGAGATCGGCAATAACAGATTTGGAAGACATCTGATCAGGAAAATAAAAACATTTATAAGTGTGTTAAGACTCTAGGCAAATAATGTAGTACTGTTCTTTTCAAAAGAACGCTTCGTCTTCATCGCATTTTAACCAAAATAATAAATTTTACATCCCAAAGAAATAGAAAAAAGCCAACGGCCACAACCACATCCTTCAAAATTATAAAATTTAAAAATATGATAAAATGATTGAATAACCGAATATAGATTTCCTAAAAATGGAATAAATTGGGTAGTTAAATTTAGACTCCCATATCCTCTCAAAATCATCCACTTGAAATTTTTCAGATTAATAGAGCATGCATCTTTTATATATGTAGTATTCCATGCACATCACAAATGCAACAACTAATCTAACAAAATTTCACTTTTATTTAAACTACCCTATTTAATTTTATCTATTTTATTAGGGTTTACGTTTATTGATGAAATTTACGCATGCCCCAGGCACTACCATGGGAACAACTACCCCTCAAATATCTAAGATTTTAAGTGAGAATTAAAATTTTGAATTTTTTGGGGAGAAAAATAATTTTCGAAAAAAATATAACTCACAGAGTTAAATTAAAAAACTCTTTACTAATCCAAAACTTGAGCGGGAAATTTCCAAAATAAGAAAAATCAAAAAAATTCTTAATCTTCTAAAATTTTTTGGTATTTTATGCAATTTTTTTGATCTTTCATGAAATATTTTTGAAAATTTTCAGAATAAAGAATATCAATTTTTATTTTAACTGTGCAGGCCTGACCTGCATTGTTCATTTTTTTTAAAATCACAGCAGGGCCAGCCCGGCTATGGCCTACATACGTAGGACCAGCCTGCAAGCAGGCCCGGGCTGGCCTTGCCTGTGCCCGCATGCCCAGCTTACAGGTAGGCTCAGGCCCAGGCATGGCCCGTATCCGGCCCAACCTGTGGGTGGCCTGTCACGATCCGAATTTGGCACATGACCGGCACTTTGATTATGTGATGTTTAAAGTGAAAGTGTGTCTTAGCACTACCACTAGGTTTAGACAAATATCAAGTATGCAATTTAAAAAAATCTAGAGTGCTCAGCTACACCAACCGAGAATCGAACTAGAGAATTAGGGGTTGTATGCAAGTAAAGACAATCTAAACTAAGTGAAGAGGGTTACAACCATTGTAGACTAAGTCCTTCACTTTAATAGATCCAAAAAGTAGTCCCTAAGCTCCAAGTAGTGGTCCCTAGAACTCTTCTTGGCTCCCCTTGTCGAAAGGAACGAGCTTAGTCACGGATCTTCGAGGCCGAAGATGATCCACCTTGAAGAATCTCTAACTCAAACTACCTCTTCACTAATTAAGGATTAGTAAAAAAAATAACCTACACTAATGGGCTAGATGAGAGTAGGTTGATGAATTAGGAATTTTGCTCACTTTAGAATTCTATTTCACTTTTTCTTTTTATTCTTAAGAAAAATCAAGAGGATGAAGATGGTGATCTTAGATGAAGAAATATCTCAAAGTTATATGTAGAGAGTTAACCATGGCTAAAGATAAAATAGTTAGTTTTAAAAATATCTAAAGCAAAACAAAATTAGTGGAATGAGTCATGACTTCTACAAACTTCTATAAGCATCTTAAGCAATACTCATTTCCACTTCACTTTGATTTTGATTTAAAAATAAATCCCCAATTAATCTTTAGTCTTGGTGTGAGTCTCATACACCTATGTCCTATGTATCATCTAGCATGACACAATAGTGAATAATATATATATATATATATATATATATATATATATCACACACACACACACATACACAAGAGAAGAAATTATTTTTAGTGAGCTAATATTAGTTAATATATATTAATATATCAAATATATAAATATATATAAAATTATTAAATCAATACTTTATTCGATAATCTGGTAATATCATATATAACCGACTAATATCACTTATATATATATCACATTATCGAATCAATGCTTGATTCAATAACCCGGTCATGTCACATACAACCGACAACTTTCAATATACATTATCAAATCAACACTTGATTCAATAATTCGGTAATATCACATATAACCTAGCCGATATCATATATCGCGAGATTAGAATATGGTATCACTTACTCGTATTTAATCAAGCTCTCGCACATATCACCATATGTGCCCTACTTCATTTTGCTTGAGCTAGGAAACCTCTGTGTGGGACTCTAAAGACTCATCAATACGCCAGCAGTAGGTAATAACCAGTCACCCACAAGCCGTTAGCGGTACTAGTTGGACATAATGGCTACCCAGGTATTGAGCGAAAAGATGATCAACAAGCAAGCCCGTCCATACTCGCGCAAAGCCTAAAAGAAACACTTACTATACATTCCGGTCTCTTCGTCTGATATGTCGCATATTAAGTCAAGGAGTGAAATCGTCAGAGCCCAGTAATTGATAAGTCATGCTGATATGTGGCCTATAACCGTTCGAGAAACTACTAATAACACTGAGCAATAAATCTTATCAGCCCTGGCCAGGGAATTGCTATTATAGCCAATCGAGCATTGCACAACATCAACTCCTAATAAAGGGAGAGAAGAAACCCCTCTTATCGCTCATTGCCTCCATGTGACTCGTGACTATACCCAAAATTCAACTGTTTGCATGACTCCATTGAGCCATGGTAGGGAGGAAATCAAAGCACACTGGGAACCACACAAGAATCTTTGACGATCTCGGGTCTACAGACTAAACTGTACAAGTGTCACCAGAGAACTGCTATCTGACGATAGGTATAGTACCAACTAGGAGTTCTCGGCGAGTCCTGTTCGGTCTACCCATTCTTTAGTGAGCATCTGTTTACAATCTTTGATGTCAAACACCAATGGATGTGGGATCAACCATCACCCCTATACAGGGTCAAGAAACGTACACACTAGTCTACTCTGGAATATCGATGCCCTGTCTCGATACTCTCTCGAGTAGGAACGGTTAAAGGATGTGCTTGCGGACTACTCAAGCCCCACTAGTATGATCTGCATCATAGTCCTGTTGTTGGATATGTATGCCCTAGAGGCTATTATTGTATATGTATGTATGTGGATGCTGGGGATATGTATGTACAGGACATTCTTGCTCAGTTATATAGCATTTTATTTCAGTTATCTTTATCAGGATATGTGTATTTGTTTTTATTGATGCTTTATCCAGCTTGCACATATTGATAAAGACTTGATATAGTAGTATACTATTATGGTCTAACTTTATCTTAACATGGCATATGCTATACATGTTATTACATATTGCGGTTACATGTTGATAAAGCCCATAGGATCTTTCTTGACTACCTGCGTTGTGATAGCGATCATACTTGTGGGAGCAGGGTAGTCCATAAACACATCCTTAAATGGTCCGTAGTCACGTGAGTATCGAGACTAGGCATTGATACTCCAGAGTAGACTAGTGTATACGTTTCTAGACTCCGACGAGGGGCGATGGTTGGTCCTGCAGCCATTGGTCTGATGCACCTAAGATCGTATACAGGTGCTCACTGGGTGTGAGTACACTGGACGGACTTGCGGCGAACTTCCAGATAGTATTATACCTATCGTCAGATAGAAGTTCTCAAGTGACATGTATACAGGTTAGTCATCGGACCTAAGATTGTCATTTGTCTCGTATAAGTTCCCAATATGCTTTGATCACTACCCTACTATGGCTCTACCGAGTCGTGCAAAAAGATTTTGGTTGGGTACAGTCCCGAGCCATATGGAGGCTGTGAGCGATGTTGGGGATTTGTCTCTCCCGGTATTGGGAGTCGATATCGCACAGTGTTCGATTGGTCAGGACCATAAGATCTTAGCTAAGGCAGTTGGGATTTACTGATAGGTTGATCAGTAGTTTCCCGAATTGGTCATGAGCCTCATCAGCATAAATTATCGAGTTATTAGGGTCTGAAATTTACTACCCCCTAGACTCAGTATGTGATACTCTTAAATGAAAAGATCGAACTGTATGGAGATTATCACGGATATGCTCAGTAGGTGTTTGGACGAGTTTGCTCGTCGGCCTTCCTTTTCGACAGATATCTGGGTAGCCGTTATGTATAGCTAGTGCTTCTGACATGCTTATGGTTAAACCCATTGCCAGCTTACTGTCGAGTCTTTAGAGTTCCACATAGAGGGTTTCCTTGCATCGGGCGAAACAATATAGAGGCCGTATGGTTTTACGGCAGGGCTTCGATAACATACGCGCACTTGTGCACGTGTGATGTTTGGGTGGATGATACTAGTGGGCTTTGGTTTAAGCCAGATCCTAGTATTATATTCTTGGATTATTTTGTCTCTTTGTATTCATATTTTTCGGAATACGGATACGGGTATGTATATACGGCGAGGGGCATTCTTGTAATTGTGCAAGATGCTTCTGGAAGAAGACACCTCATTATTTATTTTAACCATTTTTGTTAATGGTTAATGAGGTGGAGAAAGGAGGTGTTTATTAGGTTTAAATGAAGCATGGCAACTTGGTGACTCATGGCACGACCCATTCTTTACTAATGGAGTATGCTTGATGTTTTCTTTTGTTGTGAATTTTTAATGCAAGGTGGCATCTAGATATTTTTGTGGTTTCTAGATATTTTGGTGTGGCATTATTAGTTTTCATTATTAATACACAACACTTAGCAATTCTTCACTTGATGATATTCTATTCTCACTTGAACACTCTCTTCTTCTCCTTACTCTCTTCTTCTAACCTCAAACCCTAATTGTCTCATGAGTTGAGAAACCTAGGGTTAGTGAGACATATTAATCCATCATCTCACTCTACTTCATCTAGACTACTTAGATTAGCATTCTAAGTACCCTAATTACCTCGATTAGGAGGTAAGAGCTCAAAATATGCACTCTCGGGTGGATCATCCTTGACGCGAGGAGGCCGAAGTTCAAGCACGATCCATACATCTTTTGAGGACCCAAAGGAGAGGAGCGAAGACCCGAAGGACTTGTTTCTTTAGGTATAATTTCTATCATAGTAGATAGAGCTTCTCTTGTTGCTAGTTAGGTTTATGGTTAGATCCGGTTTAGGGCTATTCTAGCGCCAAGTTTAAATCGTTGTAAAAAATTTTGTTCCGCAGACGACCATGGATGATGGCCAGGACGTTTGCATAACCTTTCACCTGGTAGTCAAGCTAACATCCTAAGGGCTTTATCAACATGTATCAGAGAGACAGTATAATAATAGTAGTGTATGTTAAGATAAAGAGCAACCATATAGCATACTATCATGTCGTGCAAGAAATTCCTCTATATATATGTCCAAGCGTCTACTGTATCATTCAATTATAGCCTTTATGGTATACATATTCCTAAGAATCTCCCACTTGTACTAAGGCCGGTTGTTGTAGTATCTCATACCCAACATCCCAAAAATTCTCTCAAATTGCAACTGTGGAAGTCCTTCGTGAGTGGATCCGCTGTGTTATCCTTCGTGTCAAATTTCCTGACCTCAATCTCCCGTCGATCAACTATCTCTCGGATCAGGTGATACCATCTAAGAATATGTCTGGATCGCTGATGGGACCGGAGTTCCTTGGCCAAAACCACAGCTCCATTGTTATCTCAATACAAAGGTATTGGATGCTTAATGGATGGAACCACACCAAGTTCAGCAATGAACTTCTTCATCCAGATAGCTTTTTTGGCAGCATTGTTGGCAGCGATGTATTCAGCCTCCATCGTCGATTCTGCCACGGTATCTTGATTGGAACTCTTCAAACATACCGCCCCTCCAATAAGAGTACAGACAAAACCGGAGACCGACTTACTATCGTCCTTATTACTCTGGAAGCTTGAATCGGTAAAGGACTCCACCTGGAGTTCTCCGTTACCATACACCAAGAACATTTCTTTAGTCCTTCTTAAGTACTTAAGAATGTTCTTCACAGCTGTCCAGTGCTTCTCCCCAGGATCTGATTGATACCTACTTACCATACTAAGTGTGTAAGCAACATCCGGTATGGTACATAACATTGCGTACATGATTGATCCAACTGCAAAATCATAGGGTATTCCTTGCATACGAGTTCTCTCCAAATTAGTCTTGGGAGATATCTCTTTAGAGAGAGTGATTCCTGAGCAAGCGGGTAAATTACCACGCTTAGAATCTTCTATACTAAACCTCTTTAGTATAGTGTCAATGTACCTGGATTAGGACAATCGCAACATCCTCTTAGATCTATCTCTTTAGATCTTAATCCTCAGGATGTAGGAGGTATCTCCTAAATCTTTCATAGAGAACTTTAGTGGTAAGAAGAGCTTGACCGCGTGTAGCATAGGAACATTGTTTCCTATCCAGAGTATGTCATCCACGTACAATATGAGGAAGACAACCTTACTCTCTACTACTTTCTTGTATATACAAGGTTCATCAACGTTTTTGATGAAGTCAAACTCTTTGACCGCTACATCAAAATAGATATTCCAACTCCACGATGCTTGCTTTAATTCGTAGATTGATTTAAGCAGTTTGCACACCTTTCCGCTGCTCCCACTATCTAAGAAGCCCTCCGACTGTGTCATGTATACACTCTATTCTAAATCACCATTTAGAAAAGCGTTCTTGACATCCATCTGCTAGATTTCGTAGTCATGGTATGCAGCAATGGAAAGTAGGATCCTGATGGACTTAAGCATAGCCACTGGAGAAAATTTTTCATCATAATCGACACGTGGTCGTTGACGAAAACCTTTTTCTACAAGTCTAGCTTTGAAGATCTCAACCTTTCCATCTACACCAAGTTTCTTCTGAAAGATCCATTTGCTCGCAATGGGTTTTACCCTTTCAGAAGCAACATCCAAAGTCCATACTTTGTTGGTGTACAAGGATTCCATCTCAGATCGCATTTCATCCAGCCATTTCACAGAGTCTCCACTTGTGATTGCCTGCTCGAAACTAGTTGGGTCATCATCTTCCATGATGCAATTCTTGCTCCTACCATCTATGAGAAAACCTTAGTATCTCATAGGTGGATGAGGAACCCTACTAGATCTGCGGAGTGGCTAAGATTCGTCGGGTACTATTGAATTCTCTGGTTCCACCAAATCATCAGTTGTAGTTTGCGTAGCTAGAACTTCTTCCAGTTCTACCCCATTACCACTAATTTCTTTAACAAGAAATTATTTTTCTAAAAAGAAGGCATATTGAGAAACAAACACCTTTTGTTCCTCACTATGGTAGAATTGATATCCATGTGAATTCTTTGGATATTCCACAAACATGCAAAGTACTGATCGTGCTTCGAGTTTGCCTGGATTCTGTTTTTTAACATAGGCCGGACAACCCATATCTTAACTCGTTTAAGATAAGGTGTCTTTCCACTCCATATTGCATATGGTATTTAGGCACTGATTTAGATGGAACTTAATTCAATAGGTATGCAGCTGTCTCAAGTGCATAACTTTAAAAGGGAATAGGTAACTCAGCATTACTCATCATAGAGCGCACCATATCTAATAGGGTGCGATTCCTCCACTCCGATACTCCATTGTGCTGTGGTGTATACGGAGGAGTAAGCTGAGAGAGAATCCCATTCTCTTTTAAATAGTCACGGATCCATGCTTAAGTATTCTCCTCCCCGATCAGATTGAAGGATTTTAATACTTTTACCCGTCCGATTCTCAACATCGTACTTATATTCCTTGAATTTCTCAAAAGCTTCAGATTTGTGTTTCAACAAGAACACATGTCCGAATCTTGAGAGATCATCGGTGAATGTAATAAAGTGCGAGGAACCATTCCTGGTATGTGTAGACATAGGACCACATACATCACTATGTATCAGTCCTAAGAGTTCAGTAGCTCTTTCTCCGTGTCCAGTAAATGGAGTTTTATTCATCTTGCCTTTGAGACATGACTGCCAAGTTTCATAAGACGCGAATTCAAACGGATTCAAATATCCATCTTTATGTAACTTCGCTAGTCTGGTCGCATTGATATGACCAAGTATACAATGCCAGAAGAAAGATTCGTTCATTTCTGAACTTTTCCGCTTATGTGTGTTCTGTATATTTAGAACTGTGATTTAATTTAGAACATATATACCGTTATACAACATACTAAATCCAATCAACATTTGATTTAAGAAAATGTTCATAACATTATTCTCTAGTACAGAATTATATCCTGTTTTATCTAATAAAGAAATTGATATTATATTGCACATCATTTTTGCTACGAAATAACAGTCGTTCAGAATCAATGTATTACTATTTGGTAATACAAGGTGATATTCGCCAACTGTTTTGGCTACAACAATTGCACCATTCTCTCCTACTAGAGTTTTATCACCCTTTCCCAGTTCTCTACCTCTTCTTAACCCATGTAACATATTACATATATGGGATCTTGATCCGGTATCCAACACCCAGGACGTAGAGCATACTGAGAAACAGTTCTCGGTTATGAATACACCCGGAAAAAATGCATCATCATGCTCTTTCTTCGTTCGGGTTGCATGGGAATCCTGATATTCCTCTATTTCTCGCTCGGACTAATGACAATCATAAGATACGGAACCAACGTTCCCCAGCTCAGTATAATAAGCGGGTTTGGTCAATACATCCAAATTATTATCTTGATTAAGACGTTTCATGGTTTCCACCTAGAGAGAGAGAAGAAAGCACTTTAGCATGCGCTCTTGCAAGATTAGATTGGTTATTATCTTATCAAATCAGGATGGCTCCCACTATTTTTATCAAATCTTCCTTCAAAGCCTAAAAGGTAAGACTAGCCGGGATTAATTACACCCTATAAGTTCGCCAATCGTTCAGCCAGGCAGGTATTGGTACTCCGAGGGAGTCTCCCCATGCTTTCGCATGGAACTAATTAAATAAGCTCGTTTCCGCAGGGGCATAACCCCATTAACACCTTTCTTAGACACCTACTGGATCAGCTAATTGTAAAGTGCAAGACTCTCCCAAGAGTAACACTTACTCACAGTGGGTATCGGGATCCAACTATCTCGTAGAAGGTATGCAATCTCATTGCAAATTTCAACACTTAAAATTCCCAATGTCTATTTTTACCCCTAACGACCTATGACCTTGATGGAGGCCAACAAATCATAGACCGCTAATCAAGTCCTACCCATCATTTCTTGATTGAATTAAACCCACTCGTACGACCCTTGACGAAGGCCAACAAAGTCGTACGACTACCATAATCCAATCGCATCATATGCGGCAGATAATTAGTAATCAGCTACCGTACACTATGCCTTGACAGAGGCCAACAAATTCAGCACGAATTCTGAATATTACTTATCTGAAATGACGGAGGGCTACGACTGGTTTTTAAGAAAACCTTTAGCATAATGAACATGATATCATAGTAGAATCGTGTGATTTGAAAAGGAGTGGTTTAAACTCCACTTTTAAAATCGAGTAGTTTTCAAAACAAACCGAGAAGGTTGTAGCATTTGCTAGCTTTTTCTAAAGAGGTCATTCCTGGTGAAGGGATCTCGGCTCTTTCCTTATCGAATAGGGTGCTGGATATCCATCAAGGAATATCACTATGCAAAGCAATAACTAGAGCTACCTTTTTGAAAAATTTGATTCTACAACATGTTTAGGTTTCTTTTCTTTCATTAATCTCATTAATAACATCACATCATTTATGTTTCCTAAACATCACAGAAGAAACGAAAATAGAACATACGCTTCTGCCATTTGCATTAGCCATAGGTCCCCGTCATGCACCGTTGGGTTACTTATATAATGGCAGAGCGGGGGCTGGACTAGCACGGGTGCAAAACATAAGCAATATTTATTAAATATATCATATATATATAGCATTCATCTTAGGCAGTTATATGATAACATCATAGAACTCAGGCAGCAGAAGTCAACATATAAAATATTGGATATACTAGGAGGTCCGTGTTTTAAATTCAGCCAGTAATGAAAAACTCGGATTCCACGGTCGTGATGAATAGCCAAACCCACATCCCTAGACCCCTATGAAAGCTGCAAGTGACCCTGCCAATTCTAGAGTTAGGAGACCCGGTCTCGACTCCTCGAGATGGTCTCCCACTAGACTCTAGAACCCGGTTTCTTGTGCTCCCCGCATTGGGTCTATCCTAATGCGGAAAAGTAAATAATATACATCAATGGTGATATCATCCTCAACCTGGAAGTGTCCCAATACAAGAATATTACATACAATTTTACATGAATGAAAATAGAAAAACTCTCTTCTCAGGCAAAAAAACCCGGCTATTCAATCACGACGATCCAATATAACATATCACAGCAACACATAACATCATATGTCATCAACGTAAGTAAATATGAGTATCCCGAATGTCGTTGACATATAGCAACGAGATCGGGGATACACCACATATTACACTTACAGTCGTAGAAAAGAAATGAAAACTACAATAATTAGAATCTGCATCAAACCGTAGACATTATAAACCCGGAATATCTCATATCTCGGATTTCATGCCTAACACTATAAACCTTGCATTTAAGTCTCGAATTGAAAACACTTTTCAATATCAAGTCAGGTAATTCAACAAGATTCCAGATAAATGATCGAATGCTCGTCGGGAACTTTAGTAAATTTCCCTACCCCCGGTGTCATCAACGAAGTTCACTTAAGTGGAACACCATGGCCGCGAGCACCCGACTCGATGCTTTTGGCCTCGGGGTTCTTCTACAGTCACTTGGTCGGGGCTATAGGGCATGGCTATCTAGTAGTGTTTCATGGCGACTATCCACGTATAATACAAGATTGCGACGGATTTTTGATCCGAATCGAAACTCTGTGGCAATCGATCAAAAGAGACTAAAACGTGAGATTTACAAAACTCAAACTAGTTTTCACAAAATTAATTAATGTGGATTCCAAATATTGTATCACATATCATATATATCTAGACGATGTTAAATATTTCGATCGATATATCAAACACCCACAAATCATAGAGAGCTCAACAACTTGAGTCTCATTAAAAACACCCAGAAAGTCCAAAACCACACTACAGAGCAGCACAAGAAAATGGAGTCCCAAACTCGCCAAGCATGCCGCGGAACCGCGGCTAAACCCATGGTTATGCCGCGGTTGCATGGCCAACTGGTCGAGTTGGGCTCTCGTTTTTCTAGGGGCTCCATAAAAAACCCTGCATTATTTTCTTAATATTTTTTATCTAGAAAATTCAACTTATGAAAAATTGGACAGAAACATGGAAAAATTGGGGTTTTGAAATTCGATCGAACACTTTAATGTCATTCAGACCAAACATAATGCTCTAGCTTGGCTCTGATACCATGAAAGTGTGTCTTAGCACTACCACTAGGTTTAGACAAGCATCAAGTATGCAATTTTAAAAAATCTAGAGTACTAAGCTACACTAACATAGAATCAAACTAGAGAATTAGGGTTTGAATGAAAGTAAAGACAATCTAAACTAAGTGAAGAGGGTTACAACCTTTGTAGACCAAGTCCTTCACTTCAATAGCTCGAAGTAGTAATCCCTAAGCTCCATGTAGTGGTCCCTAGAACTCTTCTTGGCTCCACTTGTCGAAAGGAACGAGCTTGCACATGGATCTTCGAGGTCGAAAATGATCCACTTTGAAGAATCTCTAACTCAAGCTACATATTCACTAATTAAGGAATTAGTGAAGCAAACAACCTACACTAATGGGCTAGATGAGAGTAGGTTGATGAAGTAGGAATTTTTCTCACTTTAGAATTATTTTTCTTTTTCTTCTCAAGAAAAATCAAGAAGAGGAATATGATGAACTTTGGTGAAGAAATATCTCAAAGATATATGTAGAGAGTTAACCATGGCTAAAGATAAAATTGTTGGGTTTAGAAATATCTAAAGTAAAACAAAATTAGTGGAATGAGTCATAACTTTTACATGCTTCTACAAGCATCTTAAGCCATGCTCATTTCCACTTCATTTTGATTTTACTTTAAAAATAAATAACCAATTAATCTTTAGTCTTTGTGTGAGTCTTATACACTCATGTCCTATGTACCATCTAGCATGACACAATAGTGAATAATATGTATATATATAAATATATATATATAAATATATATATATATATATATATAACATATATATATATATCATTATTTATATACAAAAGAAGAAATTCTTTTTATTGAGCTAATATTAGTTAATATATATTAATATATCAAATATATAAATATATATCAAAGTATTAAATTAACACTTGATTCAATAATCCGGTTATGTCATATATAACCGACTAATATCACTTATAAGTATATCATATTATCGAATCGACACTTGATTCAATAACCCGGTCATATCACATACAACCGACAACTTTCGATATACATTATCAAATCAACACTTAATTCAATAATCCAGTTATATCACATATAATCTAAACGATATCACATTTTGCGAGATTAGAATACGGTATCATATACTCGTATTTAATCAAGCTCCCGCACATATCACCATATATGCCCTACTTCGGTTTTCTTGAGCTAGGAAACCTCTGTGTGGGACTCTAAAGACTCGTCAATACGCCAACAGTAGCTAATGATCATATCAGTCACCCACAAGCCGTCAGCGATACTAGCTGGACGTAACGGCTACCTAGGTATTGAGAGAATAGAAGATCAACAAGCAAGCTTGTCCAAACTCCCGCAAAGCCTATAAGCAACACTTACCGTACAGTCCGGTCTCTTCGTCTGATATGTCGCATATCAAGTCTAGGGGTGGAATCGTCAGACCCCAGTAACTTAATAAGTAATTCCGATGTATGGCTTATAACCGTTTGAAAAACTACTGATAACACTTACCAAAAAATCTCATCAGCCCTGGCCAGGACTTGCTGTTATAGCCAATCGAGCATTACGCAACATCAACTTCTAATACCAGGAGAGACGAAACCCTTCATATCGCTCATTGCCTCCAAGTGACTGGGGACTGCACCCAAAATCCACATGTTTGCATGACTCTTTTAAGCCTTGGTAGGGAGGAAATCAAAGCACAGTGAGAACCGCACAAGACTCTATGACGATCTCGGGTCTACAGACTAACCTATACAAGTGTCATCAGAGAACTGTTATCTGACGATAGGTATAGTACCAACTAGGAGTTCTCGGTGAGTCATGTTCGGTGTACCCATTCTCTAATGCGCACATGTGTACAATATTTGATGTCAAACACCAATGGATGTGGGATCAACCATCTCCCCTATACAAGGTCAAGAAACGTACTCACTAGTATACTCTGGAATATCGATGCCTTGTCTTGATACTCCCTCGACTAGGAACGGTTAAAGGATATGCTTGCGGACTACTTAACCCCCACTAGTATGATCTGCATCATAGTATTGGCTGTCAAGCTAACATATTAAGGGCTTTATCAACATGTATCAGAGAGAAAGTATTATAATACTAGCGTACATGTTAAGACAAAAAAGCAACCAGATAGCATACTATCATGTCGAGCAAGAAAGTCCTCTCTATATATATCCATGCATCCACTATATCATACAATAATGGCCTCTAGGGCATACATATTCTTAACATAAAGACGTCGACGCAATTTAAGTAAGCCAGAAACCAAGATCTAAACCTTTTTTAAATAAATAAGGAGATAATGTTTTAAAAATAAGTAATGGAAATGAAACCCCAATTTAATTTGCAAAGATTGTTTAATTTAAGACATATATCAAGTAGTTAAGAAAATGTTTTCGTACTTGAAATTTCGGTAGCACCTCCTTTAAAATTTTTGATAAAAGCAAGTACATAACAATTATTATAACAGCATCCTTGTTTGGGAGCAACAACAATGCTAATCGGCAGAATCAAACCAACACAATCCACATACGACGTTCAAAGCGAAGAATAACAAGTATGCTATAAGTAAAACGTATAAATCAACATAGCTAGTCGATTCTACTCAAATCGACGCAAAATATATATAAATCTCCACTCGCTCTAAGTCAAGTAACACAAAAGGTCTGATGGAGTGACACTAAATACAAAATATAGAATATATAAAAGAGGCGGTTACTATGCATGAAACCTACCTAGCAAAGTATGCGATGAAATCCAAGATAGGTGTCCGCAACGCCGCTATGCGTCAACACGGTTTATCCTGCAAGGAACTAAGGCACAACAGGGGTGAGTTGCCAACTCAGTGAATAAAACTAATATCATAAAGTAGAAATCATATGAACAACCAAAATAGCTACTAAACCTATGCACAAGATAGTCATGATGTATAATAGCATGCGTATAATAGATATGAAGCATAATATGTCATAACAGTGTCCGTATAAAAGAAAACAAAAATTTCATCAAAATATCCCAATATTATGATCATAACCATAAATTATCATCAAATCCAGTGTCAAATATCGACACAAATCTTCAATTCTTGCTGGCATCGTTCACCGAACGATCCTGACATCCAACAACACCGGTCAACATTCTCCAGATATTCGCCGTATTTCTTAACTATCTCTGATATCGAGTGTCCTCGCTAGGCTTCTCACCTCAAATAAGACATTCCTGCCCCTCGGCCTCGACCGGGTCCATCATGTATCCGACTGTATACCCCCCCACCCAGTCTGGATAACGTAAGAATCTGAAACCGTATATCTCCCCCACTCGGTTCGGAATAAAATCAAATCAGAAAAATATCAACTCATGGTGGATGTATCATCATATATACCAAGAAACCGTAACTTCAAATTATATCAACTATATCATGCGGTGGCCTAAAACCCATAACAATAGAAATCACATAAGGCAATATCGCATAGTAACACGTAATAACAATTGCAATGAGATAATATATATATATCAAGCAGAACATGATGATGGATGACAGCAGTCATCTACAATACTAGCAGTGTGCAATAGGATATAACTGACATGGTAAGTTCTATGTGCATATGTGGCATGTTAATTGCTGATAGGGTGTAGGTGTAGCATGCAATTATGTGCAAGTGCAACATAAACTCATCGATAATAGTGCAAGTGTCTTAGCAAGTGTTAAGCAATAGGGTTATGATGTATGAATGCATCCAATGCGAATCTAAGTTTAGTTATACAATGCAATGAATAGAAAGTAATTTATCACAAGTTTTAGGTTTCGGACGCTATACGCCATCCATACAATGTCCCCGATAGATATTTAGTCTACTCACAAGAACAAATCGCGATCTTCTCGAATCTGATCACTTCTTTTCCTTTCATCGCCGCTTCCAAAGTCTCTGTGACCGATCCTAATATGGAAATACAACTTTCGCATGTGAGCGGCTAATTTTTCGATACGACGAATATACAAATACGAAGCGAACTAACTTATGTAACGTAAAATGTGTGATTTTCATGTGTTATACAGACATGAAGCTACCCAGAGCTACCTCGAATCATCGTATTTTGAGAAAACACCAAAACGTGATATAAAATATTTATATCATACGCTAATATATCACACTAAGTATGGTAAAATGCTTCCAGATTTTTATATAGACAATCCGGGAAAAATCTAAGTATACCAGATACCTTATAATATACACAGAGAGCCCCATCCAAAAATTCAACACCTAACTGAATAAAAAAACCGCCAATGGCGGGGAATTGCAATTTTTCAGCAGTCGAACCTTGGTGGAATGGGTCCGGGTTTCAAGGGTGTATTCTAAGTTCTAAACCATCTTTCTGTATTGTTAGATTTATTTTGTAAGCACCATAAGTATAGTAAATTCAAATTTGTGCCAAAAACCATAAACTAAGCAAATTTAAGATATCATACACACTACTTGTGACTACAACACCAAAGAAAACATGAAAGGTTGGGTTTTTACCTAATTTGATGAATGCCACTGAAATTCCAAGCTCAAGTGGGTACAATTGAAGCTATATAGACTCTATCTTGAGTTGATATCAAGCTTCATGAAAAACTCTTAGTTTTCCTTTATGAGAGGGTAGAATTATTTTATTTTTAATTTTTTTTTGTTAAAGTGTTGGAGGAATGATTTAGTTCAGTTTGAAAATGGAAAATAAAATACGTGTTGTGTTGTAAATGAAAGAGGAGGTGTATGAAGGGAAGAGTGAGGTGTGGATAGAGCAAGTAAGAGGAGTAGCTCTATGGTGCAACTTATGGTATGTTGTGTGTGAGGAAATTCTAACCCTTAACACCTACTTACTCACCATTTGCACTTAAACGAATAACAACTTATAAATTCTCTTGCAAAACACCTTTTACAAACAAATATTATCTAAATCTAATTACTATAACACTTAAGTACCATACCCTTTAATAAAAGACTTTTATTATATATAAAAATTAAAATATCATCTAAAAATTTCTAAAACTTTACAATACCCCCTTAAGAAAATTCGATCCCTGAATTTTAAAAAATCAAACTACACTTACCTTCAAAGAGACGGGAAAATTTCTTCCGCATCTCATTCTCGACTTCCCAGGTGACCTCTTCGCTATTTGGTCAACGCCATAGTACATTTACAGAAGGAAGTACCATAGATCGCAACTTTTTCACCTGCCGATCAAGAATGGCTATCGGCTGCTCAGTGTAAGATAAATCACGTTTTAGCTGTATAATCTGACATTGAATAGCATGAGAAGGATCATGAAGGTACTTGCGAATCATGGACACATGGAACACATGATGCAAATAAGGAAAACTAGGCAAAAAAGCTAAACGATATGCTACATTATCCACCCTCTCAAGAATCTCATTGGGTCCAACATATATGGGGTTGAGCTTTCCTTTTTTCCTAAATCGCATCACACCCTACATCGGAGAAACACGAAGAATCAAATGGTTACCCACAGCGAACTCAAGTCTACGGCGACAGCGATCAGCATAAGATTTCTGCTTGCTCTTATCATATCCTGAATCATCTGGATCTTCTCAGCAGTCTCCCAAACTAACTGAGGCCCTAACAGGCTGCTCTCGCTAAGCCCGGTCTAACAAACCGGCGATCGAAACTTTCTCCCATATAACGCCTCAAATAGTGCTATCTAAATCGTCTCCTGAAAGCTATTATTGTAGGAGAACTCAATCAAGGGCAAGTGACGATCCCAACTGCCATCCAAATCTAGCGTACATGCTCGGAGCATATCCTCAAGGGTCTATATCATACGCTCTGACTGACCATTGGTCTATGGATGGAAGGCCATACTAAAACACAAGCGAGTGCCTAGAGCATCCTGAAGCTTCTACCATAGAAGACTGGTAAAATGCGTTCCTCTATCAAAAATAATACAGGTCGGAACGCCGTGCAACTGCACAATCTCAATAATGTAAATCTAGGCATACTAAGCATATCCGAAATTCGTCATCACCGGAAGGAAGTGAGCTGCCTTTGTCAACCGATCCGTAACCACCCAAATGGAGTCATACCCTCGACTACACCTAGGTAGACCCACAATAAAGTCCATGGAGATCTTCTCCCATTTCCTTTCTGGAATGGGTAAAGGCTGCAACTCTCATGTTGGCCTCTGATACTCGGCCTTGACTTGCTGACAAATCAGGCATTTCAAAACAAACTTAGATACATCACGTTTCATCTATTCCCACCAGTACATGTCTCGCAAATCGTGATACATCTTGGTAGATCCTAGATGAACGCTGTAAGAAGACTGATATGCCTCCTCTAAGATCTCTTGCCTCAGCCCATCAAAATCGGGTACGTACAAACGGGTCCCAAACCATAGCACTCCCTCACTATCGATAACAAACTCAGAATCTCCATCCTACTGAACCTGCTCCAAAATCTCAGATAATCATGCATCCTCAGAATGTGCCTCTCTGATACGATCGAGCAAAAGTGGACAGGCATGAACATGAGCAAACTGTCCACCTATGGATTTAAACTCGAACTGTATGCCACTATCGCACAAAATCTGCCAATCCTCATTCGAATGTCTCTGAGTTGTACCCAAATAAGACAAGCTACCCCCAGGTCTCCGACTTAACGCATCAACCACTACATTATCCTAGCCCGGGTGATAAGGAATCTCACAATCGTAATCTTTCACTGACTCCATCCAGCAACGCTGCCTTAAGTTCAAATCCCGCTGCTGGAATATATATTTCAGACACTTATGGTTTGTAATGATCTGGCACAACTCACCAAACAAATAATGCCTCCCAATCTTCAGTGCAAAAACCATCGCAGCCATCTCTAGATCATGGGCAGGGTACTTCTGCTCGTGTTTCTTCAACTGCCGAGAAGCATAAGTAATAACTTTGCCGTGCTGCATCAATACGCAACCTAGGCCCACACGAGACACATCATAATAAACCATAAATCCTCCTGAGCCTGAAAATAAAGATAGAACTGACACAGTCGTCAGACGAGTCCTCAACTGCTGGAAACTCCGCTCGCACTCATCAGTCCATAGAATGGAACTCCCTTTCGGGTAAAACCGGTCATAGGTGCCACAATACGAGTGAAATCCTGCATGAAGAGACGGTAATAACCCGCTAAGTCTAAAAAGCTATGAATCTCAGCCACCGAAATGGGTCTAGGACAATGATGTACCGCCTCAATCTTCTTCGGATCAACTTGCATCCCGTCTCTCATAACAATATGACCTATGAATTCCACACTATCCGTCCAGAAAGCGCACTTCGAGAAATTAGCAAATAGCTAATACACCCTCAAAGTCTATAATGCAATCCTCAAGTGTTGTTCGTGATCCTCTCGACTCCTGGAGTAGACCAAAATATCGTCTATTAAAACAACGATAAACTGGTCGAGGAATGGCTTGATGATCGGGTTCATTAGATCCATGAATGGTGCTGGGGCATTGGTGAGCATGAACGACATTACCAGGAATTCATAATGCCTATTGCGTATCCGAAAGGCATTCTTCGGGATGTCATCATTTCGAACTCGTAACAGATAATACCCAGATTGCAAATCAATTTTAGAGAAATAACCTGCTCCTTACAGCTGATCGAACAAATCGTCAATACGAGGTAATGGATACCTATTCTGCACCGTAACTCGATTCAGCTGACGACAATCGATACACAATATCATGCTTCCGTCCTTATTCTTAACGAATATGACAGAAGCTCCCCAAGAAGATACGCTCAGATGAACAATCCCCTTATCAAGCAGTGCCTGCAACTGACTCTTGTGCTCCTTGAGCTCCCTCGGGGCCATTCGATAGGGCGGTATAGAAATAGGCCTTACGCCGGGAATCAGGTCAATGTAGAACTCAATATCGCGCTCTGGCGGTAACCCTTGCAATTCAGCCGGAAACACATCGGAAAACTCTCACACAATCAGAACATGATCCAACGGGACCTCTGCGGCTCCAATATCATGAAAAAACGCGAATAACCCACGACATCCCTTCCTCAAAAGCCTAGTATCATTGATTGCAGAAATTAGATTGGCAAGAGTTGTACTGCAATACCCCTGCACTAAAAAAATCGGCTCACCAAAAAAACAGAATCTGACCACATTCCTGCGATAATCAACGTACGCATAACAAGCGGTTAGCTAATCCATATAGAGAAGTACGTCAAAATCTAGGAAATAGAGAAGAATCAAATCGACTAATCAATCTCTATCACTAATTTTAGTGTAATATGCTCTAGAGGCCATTATTGTATAATACTAGTTTATATATTACATTTTGGAAGATTGGGATATATACACGGATTTATAACAGTCTAGCTCAATATGGTAGTATGCTACTTAGTTTGTAGCTATCTAAATATGTGTATATGTTTCTTTTGACATATCGCTATTACATATTGATAGAGCCCTCAGGATCTTTGCTTGACTATCAGCGTTGTGATGGCAGTCACACTAGTGGGGGCTAGGTAGTCTATAAAAACATCCTTATACAGGTCCCTAGTCATACAATTATCGAGACAAGGCATCGATACTCCAGAGTAGACTAATGTATACTCTTTTCATCCCAGCAGGGGAGATGGTCTGTCCCACAGCCATCAGTACGTTGTACTGGAGATAGTATGCAGGTGCCAATTGGGTTTTGAGTTACACTGGACGGACTCGTGGGGTACTGCTGGTTGGTACTATAACTATCGTCAGGTAGCAGTTCCATGGTGACATGAGTACAGCTTATCCCGTTGACTTGACACTGCTAATTCTCCTCAAGTGTGTTCCCACTGTTCTTAGATTGCTACCCTACCATGGCTCTAATGAGTCATGCAAACAGGTAGTAGTTGGGTGCAGTCCCGAAGAACTTGGAGGCAGTGGCGGTTAGATAGGATTCGTCTATCCCTGTATTGGGGGTTGATGTCACGCTGTGTTCGGAAAGCCATTACATAAAATCCCTGGCCAGAGCAAGCGAGATTTACTGGTAGGTACTCCAGTAGTTTCTCAGGGTGTTTTGGGTTGTACTCCGACATGACTTATTGCTCGATTAGGGGTCTGAGGTTTACGACCCCCTAGGCCCGATATGCGATAATCTTAGAAGAATAGACCGGACTGTACGGAGATTTCCATAAACAGGCTCGGTAGGAGTTTGGATGAGTTTTCTCGTCGGCCTTCTTATCGATAGATACCTGGGTAGCCATTACGTGTAGCTAGTATCACTAACGTGCTTATGGTTAAACCCACTGCCAGCATACTGTCGAGTCTTTAGAGTCCCACACAGAGGGTTTCCCAGCTTCGGGCGAAACGATGCAGAGGTCTTATGGTTTTACGACAGGGTTCAATCACATATGTGTACTTGTGCGCGTGTGATGTTCGAGCGGACAATACTAGTGGGCTTTGGTTTAAACCGAATCCTAGTATTTGATTGTTGGATTAGTTTCATGTCATTGTATTTATATTTCTCGGAACACGGATACGGGTATATATATACAGTTGAGAGGGGTATAGAAGGAGACGCCTCATTAGAGTTTTGACCATTGACTTGATTAAAACAATTATGAGGTGGAGAAAAGTATTTTTTATTTTTGCAAATGATAATTGTGGCATGGTTACTTGTTTTTGACTTCTTGACTTGGTTTGACCACTTGACTTTGTTTGACTACTTGACTTAGATATTTTGTGAGATATTTTGTGACCTAGATATTTTGATGAGATATTTTTTTATGCCATGCTTGTGGTCATGTCAAGTTAGCCATCTCATTTTCTATTATCATTATCAAAAATCATTTCTCTTTCCTCAAGTTCACTCTCTCCTTCTTCCTCTCAAAACCATAGTGTTTCATGTGTTGAGAATCAAAGGTTAGTGAGACTAAGCTACCCAAAATCAAACTCTACTCATTCTAGGTTACTTAGTTTAGCACATCAAGTGATCTAGTTGCCTCAACTTAGAGTTTATGCTCAAGGTTGGAACTCTCGGGTGGATCTTCTTCAACTTCGAGAAGCCGACGAGGTGGTGCTATCCATTTCCACTCCAATGAGCTCACAAGGGGAAGGAAGACAACAAGAAGACAAGAAGGACACGATACTACGAGGTATAACATTCATCCGAGTAGTGAAACCTCATATAGATTGCTAGCTAGGGTATTATGTTCGATCCTTGCTTAAAGTCGATGTTGCGAAGCCCGTAAAAATCATTTCTTGCTAATTTAGCCTCCTCACGAACACGTGGGGTGCGCAACATTGACTAATAGTGGTATCAGAGCCTTTCGTAAACTCTAGATAGCTTGTAACGATGTTAGAATTCCGTCGTTTTTGTTGCGGACAAAAACAGTTTTAAAAAGTGATATTTTGAGTTGTTTGCGCATCCCGCGGGCTCACGGTTTGAACCAAGAAGCCGCGGGGTGATGCGTGCGCACCTTAGAGACACCCCGGGGGGACCAATGGCCGGGACCACCCCCCAAGACCACCACTTGGTGGCCTTGGGGGCTGGTGATCCGAGAGCACTAGGAATTGGTGCTCTCGGGTCTGCCTTCCTTTGGGGGCCACCTCGTGGTGGCCCCCAGGGGTGGGTACCCCCCGAGGCCCCCATTTGACAGTAATACTTATGTCTTCACCTCCGTAATGATTCGGACAGGTTTCAAGTTCGTTTCGACTCCCGGATTGGCTCAAAACTATCGGTTTTGGAACTTTAGCTCACTTGATTTTCAAGTCTTGGAAAATTGATTAAGGTTGCTAATTGCATGCGGAATTTTATTGTCATAGTTACTTTATAAGCTCTGTATTGTATATATGTGTTTGGAATCGTCGACTAATTGCTATACGTCGATTAGTCGGGGTTGCACATATCTGTGATGTTGTTGTGATGGTTTGTGTATATGAACTTGTTGGATCGTCGTGGATGAAAAGCCGGGGATGTGAGATAAGGGATTTCATTCTTTCATTCGATGTAAATTTGTAAAGTGATGTAATATTATTTTTGCGGGGCACATCCAGGTTGAGGTTGTTGCCACCTTTGTATTATTTCTTTTACTGTTTTTGCTCTTTGGATAGACCCAAGGTGGGGTACACAAACTACTGGGTAGTTTGAAGTGCTGAGTGGCCTACTCACCTTGTTGAGAGAGGTTGCTTCACTTCGGATATTTGGCAGGTATTTTGTCGCACCCGTAGGGGTCTAGGGTGGGGTTTGGCTATTCATCACGACTGTGGAATCCGTCTTTCGTTACAGGATCAAACGAAACGCGGAATTCCTAGTATATCTAATGTGTTCATCTGTAATCTGGAATGCCTATCATTGTGTCTGATGAATGGATATTATTATATATGTATTATATAATAGATGTTGCTTATGTTTTGCATCCGTGCTAGTCCAGCCCCCGCTCTGTCGTTAGTTAAGTAACCTAACGGGTGATGCCGGGGCCCCGTGGCGAATATGGATGGTATAAGCGTACGTTGTGTTTTCGTTGTTTTCTGCAATGGTAGTTTAATTACTGGGACTACATTACATTAATGCAAAGAAAACAAACCAAAGTTGAATCGTTGGAATTTTTTTTAAAACCACTCGGTTATTTTAAAACAGCAAACTTTTATAATGCGGAGCTTAAACCACTCCTTTTAAAAGCTATCAGGTTCCTTCGATTATATCAAGTTCACTACGTTCACAGTTTCGCCAAAACCATTCATAGCCCTCCGTCATTTCAGTTGGATATTCAGTAGCATTCAAGCTATGTATTTTGACCTTCGCCAAGGCATAGTGATTGGTAGCTGTTGAATATTCATCTGTAGTATAGATAGATGCGTTGGTTTGGGACAGTCGTACTGCTATTTTGGCCTTCATCAAGGGTATGTACGGGTGGGTTCAAATTAACCTGGACAATGACGGGTAGAACTTAACATGTGACTTAGGATATGTTGGCCTTCGTCAAGGTCATAAGAGCATGGGGCAAAAATCCACATCGGGAGTTTCTAAAGAAACTGAAACTTGCTAGAGTTGCATAACATTTGGAGGTGATAATTTTGGTAGGATTCCTTCGACTTTATCATACGATGATATTTGGATTGCGATCCTACTGTGAGTATATGCTACTCCTCAGGAGAATTTTTCACTTAACGATCAATGCTATAAACCAAGTAGGTGTCTAGAAAGGTTTTAACGGGGCTACGCCCCCAGGGCAAAGTGGTTATTTAATTAAGGAACTTCGCGAAAGCGTCGTAAAACCTCTCTCGAAGTACCGACACTGGCCTAGCTGAACATTTAAGCAAGTATTATACGGTGAGATTAATCCTGACTAATTCTTCTTTTATGGTTTAAGAAAGGATTCGAAAGACAATGGGAGCCATCCTGTTTAGATAAACTAAAAACCAATCTAAATTTGCAAGAGCATCATGCTAAAGTGTTTTTTCTGTCTCTCCTAATTGCAGCGACCAAATATGACGGGCCTTAAGTTACTATTAGATAAAAATATATTGACAGGGCCAAACTATAAAGATTGGTTCAGGAATATCAACATGGTAATCAATTATGAAAAATTGGGCTATGTTCTTACTAATAAAGCCCCAGCCGTCCCAGGTCCAGATTCCAGCGTCACGGATAAGGAAATCCGTAAGACTTGGGAAATTGATTGCATGAAAGCCAAGTGCCTCGTGCTGGCCGCCATAGACAATGAAGACCAGAGGCGGCATGAGAATATGGATCTTGAATCCATATTCCTCCATACCAAGGAATTATATGGAGAGAAATCTCGTATCGCAATATACGAGACCTCGAAGAAGCTATTTCAGGTGAGGTTGGCTGTCGGGTCATCTGTGGGGGAACATGTCCTTAAAATGACCGGCTATATTGAGGAGCTTGCGGACATTGGGACCACGTTAGAGAACGAGCTGTATACAGACTTGATTCTCCAGTCCCTTCCTTCCACCTACGCCTAGTTAATCATGAATTTTAATATTCAAGGTAAAGAAGTTGAACTTCCGAAACTCCTCAACATGTTGAGGAGTGCTGAGGGCACCGTGAAGAAATCTAGGGAAACACCCGCTCTGCTTATTGGTGGAGCTTCCTCTTCTAGATCCAAGATGAAATCCAAAGAAAAGAAGAAGAAGGCACCCAACAAGCCGAGAGGCGGTGTTAGTGTCACGTGCCGAAGGTACGGAACGTGACTGGAACTTAAATTACGAAACGTCTAGAGACTTAACGTAATCTAAGCCAAAGCCCAGAAATCTAAACCATTTAAAAGAAGGAGTGAAGGAATAATTAGTTAAAAGATAAAATATAAAATCACTTTGAAAGTCGTAGTAAGCATTTTTAAAAGCATCGAGTTTTTCCTAAAATTTTGGCAGAGTTTCCTTTGTAAATACTGGCCCCAAACGGGTACAAACTTGCATATACATAAGTAATGAATAAAGGAATCCCCAAGCGGGAGCTAGCTCTTCGCCAATTGGCAGGAATAACCACGCAAGCAATATAATATACAACGCCGAAGGCGAGGATCAAACTCAGAAAGAAAACCAACATCCTCATGAAAACCAGAGAAGAACCATATATTACAAGCGTGCGACTCTGAGGTCGAAAGAATAACAACTGGTTTTCTAAGTCTATCAAAATATACAAGTCTGGTTGATGGAGTTTAGTAGATACAACAGAAATAAAATGAAGTACAAAGGTGGTCACGATGCAAGTGAACCAACCTATCCAAGCAATCACTCGGAAGGAAGTAGTGTGCCAACGAAGCTGCCATGGAACCTGTACGGCTAAACCTGCAAGAAACTTTGGCACAACGGGGGTTAGTTGCCAACTCGTGAGTAGAAAACTTCACCGAGAAGAAATCGCATGTATGACACTCTCCTAGGTCATACAATAAAAGTACACAATACTAAAACAAGAGTGACAACATATCATAAGTGTGATATCAAGTACTCATGTCCGTGTCATGAGTAATAATATATCGATGCATGACATGTACTAATGCATCATCCAACGTATGTCGAGCAACGACACACAAATCATGATAAAACCCGAGTGCCCAGCATCGACACTCAAAACATCACGAAGTCCGTGTCCAACAGCAACACATAATACTCAAATCTCGGGATCCGTCAGTCCGGATCGGCCCATGGGCTCCGTCAGTACGGATCGGGCCATTGTTAGTGTATATGCCCTAGGGACCATTATTGTATCATACTAGGTTGTATATTACTTAATGGAAGCTTGGGATATTTATAGTTGTATATACAGTCTTGCTAAAAATAGTAGTATGCTACTCGGTTTGTGTCTACTTTAATATGTGCATAGGTTTCTTGTAACGTATCACTTATACATATTAGTAGAGCCCATAGGTTCTTTGCTTGATTACCAGCGTTGTGATGGTAGTCACACTAGTGGGGGCTGGGTAGTCTATAAGCAACATCCTATACATGTCCCTAGTCGTAGGAATATCGAGACAGGGCATCGATACTCCAGAGTAGACTAGTATGTACGCTTCTCATCCCAGTTGGGGAGATGGTCTGTCCCACAGCCATCAGCACGTCGTACTGGAGATAGTATACAGGTGCTCGTTAGGTTATGGGTACACCGGACAGGACTCGCAGGGGAACTGTTGGTTGGTATTATACCCGTCGTCAGTTAACAGCTCCCAGGTGACATGAGTACAGCATAGTCCGCAGACTTGACACTGCTACTTCGCCTTGAGTGTGTCCCACTGTTCTTAGATTGCTACCCTACCACGGTTCAAAGGAGTCGTGCCAACAGGTAGCAGTTGGGTGCAGTCCCAAGCACTTGGAGGCAGTGGCAGTTAGACAGGATTCGTCTCTCCCGGTATTGGGAGTTGATATCGCGCTGTGTCAGAGAGCCATTACGCAAAGTCCCTGGCCAGGGCAAGCGAGATTTGCTAGTAGGTTCCAGTAGTTTCTCACGGTGTAATGGGCTACGCTCCAACACGACTTATACCGCTATTAGGGGACTGACGCTTGCCGCCCCCTAGGCTCGATATGCGATAGTCTTAGATGAACAGACCAGACTGTACGGAGATTGTCACATCAGGCTCGGTAGGAGTTCGGATGGGTTTCCTCATCGGCCTTCTTATCGACATCTACCTGGGGACCGTTACGTACAGCTAGTGCCGCTTGTGGTCTGTAGTTAAACCCACTACCATCGTAGTGTCGAGTCTTTAGAGTCCCACACAGAGAGTTTTCCTGCTCCAGGCGAAACGATATAGAGGTCGTATGGTTTTACGACAAGGGTTCGGACGCATACGTGTTTAAATGCACGTACGACGTTCGGACAGTTTTTGCTAGCCGGTTTTGGTTTAAGCCAGATTCTAGTATCGGGTTATAGGATTTATACAGTCTAAAGTTTTTCCATGTTTTCACGGATTGGAGGGGCATTCTCGTAATTTTCCGGAAAGCTTCTAGAAGCATGGTGACTTGGGGGTTAAGGTGGTATAAGTATTTATTGTTTGAATGACTCATTTGTGTGATTCATCCTTAGAGTTAATGCTTCATTTATTGGGCTAATGACTCATGAGATGAATCACACAAGGTGAATGCATCAACCATGATGATTAATCATTTAAATTATTTATTTGATAAATTGTTATGGTTGTTATATTCAAATGAGCTCATTATTCATATTCATTCTTATCATCACCTTCTCTCTCCTCAAGCTCTCTCATTCTTGAAACCCTAACCCTAACCTCTCATGTGTTGAGATCAAGGGTTAGCTAGACCAATACATCCATAACCTCACTCTATATCCCCTAGGTAGCTTAGATTAGCATTTTGAGCAACCTAGTTATCTCAAGTTAGAGATCAAGCTTGGAGAAGGAGCTTTCAGGTGGATCGTCTTTGACTCGAGGAGGCCGTTGAGGTGCCGATGTTCCAAGGAGCCTACAAGGAGTGGAGGACAGTGATGTAGACCCGAAGGACATGTAACGTGAGATATAACTTCAAATCCGAGTAGTTAAATCTCTCGTTGTTTGCTAGTAACGGTTTAGACACGATTCACGCGCTCAAGTCCGTGTTATGAAGCTTTGATAATCGTTTTTCATATATTCTGCCTCCCCGCAAGTTCGTGGGGTGCGTTACATGGACTTACAGTGGTATCAGAGCCAACTAAACCATTACTAGCTTGTTAGCAACTGATTAGAACTTCGATCGTCAGAAAACGCGAAAACGAAACCCCGATTACCCCAACAGTCTGTTAATTTTAAACATGTCTAAAAAAGTATTTGATATGCCTTAAAATTCACAACAGGTAAATATAAGAATTCTGGGAAAATACGAAGTTTTAACTCGTCTTGATGGCCGCGGATCCACGGCAAGACTGTGCTTTTGGCCGCGGATCCGGGGCGGACTCAACTCCGAGTTGACTCCGATTTGCTCTACAATTCATATATTATGGTGTTCTGTGTTCCTGTATGTTCTGTTTCTGCCCAGGTTACATTAGTGTTGTTTTGCTTTTGGGCTAGACACGGAAAATAGTGGTCGATCGATATTCTAAGATATTTTCTAATTGGGTTTTTTATCTGTAATGTTTAATATGTTCGTAAATCTCTCCTAACTTCTAGTATGTCGGTTGGCAGGGGGTTGCACATTTCTGTATTGTTTACTGTTTGTGTATATGGACTTGATTGGAATGTTCTGATGATTAGTCGGGGTTTGAGATGTGTTTTATATTCATTCATTCGATGTAATTGTAATATGGTGTAATATTCTTTTGCGGGGCACATCCAGGTTGCGGTTATAGCCACCGTTGTATTATTTATTTTTACTGTTTATGCTCCTAGGATAGACCTAAGGTGGGGTGCACAAACTACCGGGTACTTTGAAGTGTTTAGTGGCCTACTCACATTGTTGAGGGAGACCGCTTCACTTCGGGCACTTGGCGGGTAGTTTGCCGTACCCGTAGGGGTCTGGGGTGGGGTAATGGCTATTCATCACAACTGTGTAATCCGTCTTTTGTTGCAGGCTCAAAGCAAACGCGGATTGCTAGTAAATCCAATAAAGTTCATCAGTGATCTAAAATGCTTATTATTGCGTCTGACGAATGTACAATAGCTATATATGATAGCTATTACACGTCACTTATGTTTTACACCCGCGCTAGCCCAGCCCCCGCTCTGTCGTTAGTTAAGTAACCTAACGGGTGATGACGGGACCCCGTGGCGAATGCGGATGACATAAGAGGACATGGTATTTTCGTTGTTTTCTGCAATGATAGGATAACTGATGGGACGCATTATTATAATGCAAAGAAAATAAACCAAAGTTCAATCGTTGGAACAAATTTAAAAGAAACCACTCGGTTATTTTAAAAGAGCAGAATTTTTAATTGCGGAGCTTTAATCACTCCTTTTAAAATGCTATCAGGTTCCTTCGATTATATCAAGTTCACTACGTTCACGGTTTCGCCAAAACCATTCATAGCCCTCTGTCATTTCATTTGGGTATTCAGTAGTATTCAAGCTATGTATTTTGGCCAAAGTCAAGGCATAGTCTTTGGTAGCTGCTATGTATTCATTTGTTGCATAGATAGATGAGTTGGTTTGGGACAGTCGTATTATCATTTGACCAAAGTCAGGGGTATATACGGATGGGTTCAAATTAACCTGGATAATGACGGATAGAACTTGACATGTGACTTATGACATTTTGACCAAAGCCAAGGTCATAAGAGCATGGGGCAAAAATTTATATCGGGAATTTCTAAAGAAACTGAAATTTGCAGACAGAGCATACCATTTTGGAGTTTGATGAATGTTGGTAGGATTCCTTCAACATTATCATACGATGATATTTTGGATCCCGATCCTACTGTGAGTATATACTACTTATCAGGTGATTCGTCACTTAACGATCAATGCTATAAACCAAGTAGGTGCCTAGAAAGGTATCAACGGGGCTATGTCCCCAGAGAAAAGAGGTTCTTTAATTAAGGAACTTCGCGAATGCATTGGAAAACCTCCCTCGAAGAATCGACACTAGCCTGGCTGAACGGTTAAGCAAGTATTATACGGTGAGAATAGTCCAGGGTAATTCTTCTTTTATGGTTTGAGAAAGGATTCGAGAAACAGTGGGAGCCATCCTGTTTAGATAAATTAAAAACCACTCTAAACTTGCAAAAGCATCAGGCTAAAGTGTTTTTCTTCTCTCTCTCTTAATTGTAGCGACCTTGTCACCACGACTAGGTTACATCTGTTAGTTATATGTATGCCCTAGAGGCCATTACTGTACATACGATATATATTGTAATGGATGCTTGGACATATATAGGGAGGACTTTCTTGCTCGACATGATAGTATGCTATCTGGTTGTACTTTATCTTAACATGTACTCTGATTGTCTCTATGTTACATGTTGATAAAGCCCTTAGGATATGTACTCGACTACTGGGACTATGATGAGATCATACTAGTGTGGCCATGGTAGTCGACGAGTACATCCTATAACTGTTCCAAGTCGAGGGTGTATCGAGACAGGGCATCGATACACCAGAGTAGACTAGCGTATATGCATCTTGACCCATATGATGGGCGATGGATGATCCCATATCCATCAGTGTTTGACATCAAGGATGGCGTACGGGTGCACAGTGGAGAATGGGTACACCGGACGGACTCGCCGAGAACTCCCAGATGGTATTATACCTCACGTCAGATGAAAGTTCTCCGGTGACACTGGTACAGAGTAGTCTGTTGACCCGAGATCGTCATAGAGTCTTCTGTGATTCCCACTGTGCTTTGATTTCCATCATACCACGTCCAAGAGGGCGTGCAAAAAGGTGGCTTTTGGGTACAGTCCTGAATCACATGGAGGCAACGAGCGATGGGAGGGGATTCGTCTCTCCCGGTATAGGGAGTTGATGTTGTGCTGTGTTAGATTGGCTATAACCGGAAATCCCTTGCCAGGGTTGCTGAGATTTACTAGTAAGTGTTATCTGTAGTTTCTCGAACTGTTATAGACCTCATATCGACATGACTTATCGAGCTACTGAGGTCTGACGTTTACCACCCCTAGGAGAGATATGCGACATATCAGACGACGAGACCGGACTGTACGGGAGTGTTACTGATTGGATTCACAGGAGAATGTACAGGCTTTCTTGTCGATCTTCTGAGCGCTCAATAACTGGGTGGCTGTTACGTTTAGCTGACCGCTTGCAGCTTGTGGGTGTTTGATATGATCATTACCTACTGCCGGCGTATTGACGATTCTTTAGAGTCCTACACAGAGGTTTCTTGGCTCAGGCAAAACGGAGTAGGAGCACATATGTGATATGTGCGGGACCGAGGATAATGCGGTATGTGATACCGTATTGGATTCTCGCGATATGAGATATCGGCCGGGTATATGTGATATAGCTGGGTCATCGTATTAGTTAGTTATATGCGATATAGCCGGATTGTCGGATCAAGTGTTGATTCGATAATTTAATGTATAATAATATATATGATATATTAAATTACATTAACTAATATTAGCTCACTAAAAGATTCTTTTTCTCACTCGGGTAATACATTGATATATATGCGATATATGTTAATTGTATTATTTTATTTTGTTACCATAAATATTATTTATGTGAAATATAATATTATAACATGATATGATAACTAATGCAACATGTTTAGTGGAGTTTAAGCATGATTAGGGTTTGGATTAGGGTTAAGACTTCTAGTTGATTCTAGAAGGTTTCTTTTTGTTTTGTCTAAGATATTTTGTTATGACTCATGCTTTAACCTAACCCAAACCCTAACCCTAGTTAATTCTCTACAAGGGTTTAGTTGACCATGGTTGCATTAATCATCATATTTATCCTTTCATTATTCATCACAAAAGGTTTCATGTTGATTGTTCATCTTCTTCCTTCTTTCTTTCATAGAAAAAGCTTTCTAGCTTTTTCAAGGTGATGAAAAATGAGTGAGTAAATGAAAACAAAAGAGAGCAAAAATCCTAATTCATCATTCTCATCTATCCTTGCCATTTAGATGAGAGTGTTCACTTCATATTATGAGTGTTAGCTTGTGTTAACGAAACTTCAAGGTAGATCATCTTTGTATCGAAGATTGGAAGCAAGACTGCATCTTTCTCTTCATGGAACCTCTCGAAAGTTCGGAACACGATGATCGCAGCGAAGGGACCTTAACACGGAGCTTAAGAAGTGAAGGACCGGATCTACAAAGGTTGTAATCCCTCTCACTTAGTGTTAAAGTGTTTAACATGTTAGTTTTCGCCTAAACCCTAGTTTTAAAGATCCGGCTTTGGGTTGTTCGGCACGGCTAATTTTTAAATCGGGCATGGTTGATGCCTTGTAGACCCTTGTGGCAGTGCATAGCAACCTTATAGTGGTATCAGAGCAAAGCTAGAGCTTTAGACGAAGTCTGAGCGATGTTTAAAGTCCGATCGAACCCGGAAAACCCTGATTTTACCCTCTCTTTACATTTTCAAAAATGTTGATTTTTTCCGAATTAAAAATGCTCAGAAAAACAAGTAGGAAAAACTAAGAATTATTATGAAGTACGGTCCACTAAGTCAATTATTTTACCGCTGAACTGCGGCCAAACCAAGGGTTTGGCGGAGGTTCCGCGGCCAAAATTTAGACTTAGTCCTTCATATTTCATATATTTATTCTTAGGTCCTTTCTTGTCATTTTTTTCTGGGAATTTTTTAATTCCACTCAAGTGTTGAGTTTTCTAGGGTTGTATTGGGGACTCGTTGATTCGATCGGATAATTTAACTTCGTTTATATTTTTCCGGATAATTTTAGAAACTGTTAAAAAGTTCGAACGGATATCAATTACTCACTTTTTCCCCAGTCGGAAATTTTTTCAAAAGTTGGATTTTTTCTCGAGTTTGAAACTTTCTAAGTCGTGCAAGTAACGCGGTGGACCCTCTAGAAGACAACAAACCTTAACTCGATTATGTGACCGTCTTGAACTGCCTCTAAACCATAGGGTTTGTGGCAGTACGGCGTGCCACATGTGAGGCGTTGGCTTGACCCTTCTACGGCTGGATCATTGGTACTGTGGCATGTGATGGATGTTTTTAATCTGATTTCAAGTGTTGAGATATATTGGGGAAATCTTGGGTGTTTTATTATTCGATCGGAAAGTTTAACATTGTCTATTTATCTGGAATGTGATACAATATTTGGAATCCACAAGTAGTTATGAGATAACTAATTTGAATGTTATAAATCTAGCAGTTCAGTCTCAGATGATCGGTTGCCATGGAATTTTGATGTGATCAAAAGTCCGTCGCAATCACGTAGCGTACGCGGATACTCGCCGGGTAAACTTAACAGACAGCCATGCCCCATAGCCCCGACCAAGTGACTGTAGGAGAACCCCGTCGCTAAAAGCATCCGTTCGGGTGCTCGCGGCAGCGGTGTTCTGCCTTAGTGCACTTTTTCGACGGCATCCGGGGGTGCGGCTGTCTACTAAAGTTTGCGACGAGCAATCGATCAGTATGTCGGGAATCTTGTTGAATTGCCCGACTTGATATTGAAAAGAGTTTTCGATAATGAGACTAAAATCCGGGGTTTATAATTATTAGGCATGCAATGTCGAAGGAATTCATTTGGTTCGGCATACGATGTCTAAGAGGGTTGCGGATTCCAACTGTTGTAGTTTTACACTTTCTTTTCTGTGACCGTAAGTGTAGTATGTAGTTGTATCGCCGGTTTTCGTTGCTATACATCAACGACAATCGGTGTATGCATACTTACTTACGTTGATAACATGTGATGTTATGTGTTACTGTGATATGTTATATTGGATCGTCGTGTTTGAATGGCCGGGGGTTTTATGTGAGATGAGAGTTTTTCTTTTTCATTCATGTAAAATTCATTTGTATGTAATATTCTTTTATTAGGGCACTTCCGGGCTGAGGATGATGTCACCATTGTATATTATTTACTTTTTCACATTAGGTAGACCCAAGGCGGGGAGCACAAGTAACCGGGTTCTAGGGTCCAGTGGGAGACCATCTCGAGGAGTCGAGACCGGGTCTTGATTTAATGCGATTCTCGGATGTGTAAGTAAAAAGCAAGTATCGAATCAATTGTTTCCCGATAACGGTTTCATTTGATCTATACTAGTATTTTGTATCTGTATTTGGAAAATTGTATAAAGAATTCACTATCAAAGAATTATATTTGACCGCAATCAACTACGGTGTCAGTTGTAGATCGTAAGCGAGTGCGGATCGTCCACAGGGATTGTGCGATTCGTTTCAATGTTTAATTTGTTTGAATCGAAAAGTTAATTGAAAATAAAAGAAAACATGATTCAAGAATTTATCAATTGATTCAGGTGTCACGATGTTTAATCAAGAATCAAGAAACTGATAAACAATCAAGAATTGGGTTTCGATAATATTTCCAACCAAAATGCCAAGAATCTAAATGAGGCTCGTAGGAATCAATCGGATCTATAGACGTGATGTAATATTAAGATTTCGTGTTCTTGTCCTTTGAAGGATTGATACTAGATCGATGATGATCGATGAGAGTTAGGGCTTTCTTGATGAAACTAGGGTTTCATCGTTTAACCCTTGTTCTTTCGTCGATATCATTCACATTCTAGCCTCTAACAATTTCAAGAAATGATCGTAACTCCCCAATCTCGAGCGATATCAATCAAGAAAGCATCGCAACGAATTGGGTCGTCGATTCTTGAACTTGCTAGGGTTTACAAAACTCGTAAGATTCAAGAATCGATTTAAGATATATTACATCATCATTCTATTGATCGTCTCGACTCCTCGACGAGCGGAGTATTACTCAAACATCATCACACAGAAAGTATTCAAGAATTGAAAAGATATCATGATGCGAGAATTTAAAGAAAACAAGATAAAAGAATATCACCTTTTATTTATATCAACAATTTGATTACAGTCGCTCAAGAACTACAAGAGGAAGAACTAAATTGTTGAATTGGCGTCGCTCGGCTCCGTGAGTCGTGGATCGGCTTTGGACCACTTGCTACGTTGAAGATTGGATCGGCTCATAAAAGCTTGCAAGGCTTCTTGCTTGATGGGTACTCGGGATCTTGGCTTTTGATTGGAATTAGGGTTAGGGTTTCACACAAATCCTCTCACTAGATTTGTGGAAGAAGATGATGAAGGGGGTAAAATGAAGAAGTATCTAAGTTTGGATAATGGATCCAAGTATCAAGTATATCATTTAACCCTAGGTTTAGGCTTCTATTTATAGACTTCCCAAACCCTATGTCTAGGTTTGAAATTATAATTCCCTCCAAAAGTTTGTTGAGGAGTTTCTAGAAAGAGTTTGTTAGGAGCTAGCTTAGGGTTTAAGCTAGGATTGATTAAGAATTAGAAACCCTAGTTTGCTGATCTGGCAGAAATCTCTGGAGTCTTCTAGAATTTGGAGTGTCCTTTTGAAGTGTAGGAGCTGATCTAAGAGTTTTGCACCAAAAATGAGGAGCTAATTCCTTGAACCCACCGCGGATCCGCGGCGCAAGCAGGCTCCTGCTGCGGATCCGCGGCTGTCTGTGGGGCTTGGGCCTTGGGCTTCCTGGTATAGTCTTGGAACAACATTTGTAGCTTAATCTGATGTGTTGATTTGTATTTTCCCTTTTGGATTTATACCAGATCTGAAATCATTGAGTTGGCGTAACGTTTTAGCTGTACCCTGTAAATTTTGGCCTTTCTTCTGGATTTTCCTGCATAGATCTCAAAACAAGTGTTGCGCAAATGTAGGGATGATGCGATGCCATGAAATGCAGTCAATTTCCTTATTAGTGCCGGTTTTAGAGTCTAACACATGCAATCTGATATTTTGCGACAGTTTTGCTAATATGTGAAATATGAATGCCGAACACTTCTATATGAATGCAAATGATGAGGAAATTGCCGGCTAAAATATGCATTATTTTCGACTAATCAAATTCCTCCAAACTTAATTTCGATCGTCTCGAGCGAACTGTTTTATTAAAAAAAAGAAGGAGAAAATAAAGAAAGAGAAAAACTAACTAGCCACTTTCGTAGGCAACACGATTGCACTGAGCATGTGCAACAAGCCTTTAAATCTCTAGGTGTCCCTAGTAGGAGGAGTGTTGTCTCCTGAGGGTTTTCAGCGGATTGCACCCACAAAATCCAATAATAAAAGAAAGATCATGAATATTACATTTAAAGAAAAGAATCGTCAAAGAAAAGCTTTGAAAATTAGGGTTTCCAACTAAGCTAGCTTTTCGGTTGTCATGAGCCCTATCTTAATGGTCATGAAAAAATGTTAGACATCACGTCCTCCCTCAATAAAACATCGTCTTATTTTTCACTCCTATCTTTCTTCCAAACATCGATCATATCACCCTGCGTGTGTGTAAAGGACATCCCTACACCCGGAGAATTCAATTCAAGCTATCATACTCTTGACCATCAGCCTCAGTACTTTTTGATTAATGAATATTTAGATGAGATTGCTCACACACTTTCATGCGACCGTTAATACTTCTTGAGGTACTAACCGATCGATTACTCATATACTTGCTTATTTGGTGTATTTTCCTCGTCTTGCACCACCTAAGGCATAGCAGTGACTCCCAGACCAGTTGGCCTTAGGGCACTAGGTGAAAAGGCACCCTCGCTATACATTTTTTATTGCCCTCGGTGATAACAAAACCAGCGTCCATTTTTCTCACCACTTTATATATATTTTTTATTCACCTTTTCTTTTTATTTCCTTCATACATCGGCTTTAAGACAAGAGCATTTTAAGGTATCCTCTACTATCCCAGGCTTCAAGACGTGTGTAAGTGCGATATAGCAGGGTATCAACGTTCAAAATGTTTGGCTTTCAGAATAGAAACTATTTTTCAGACTTATTTTTATTCTCAGATTAGTGATGTCTTTCATCTTACTAACTCTTGGGACAACGGCTAATAACTACTTATTACTAGTTCGTATAAGAAAACTTCTAATTTTCTTAGTTTTCTCAAATTTTTCTAATCTCATGGATGTAATTTTTCACTATCTAAACTTTTATTATCTTATTTATGTACAAAAGGGTGTAAATATTAAAATTATTTTTATACTTGAAAATTTTTAAATTTTTATGGGTTTTGAAAATTTTTCAATTTTTATAGATTTTTAAAGAAATGTTTTGTGCTTATGTAGATGATATGCAAATGATGCGAAAATAAGCACAAACCTTCCCCAAACTTGTTTTCAACAGTGTCCTCACTGTTGCCAAACGCTATACCTACAATTAACTGTAAGCCTGGGGGGAATTATTAGTGGGGGCAAAATATATAAGTGAAGAACTTCCCCCAAACTTACTCTTTTCACTCACCTTCATTTAAAAAATGATGCAATGATATACTGGACATGAAGGTGAGACGGAGGAATTTTAATCCAAATAAACTGGCTCTTGTAAGAACAAGAGCTCCTCCGTGGGGTCAGTGGAAAAATACGGCTTTAGTCTATGTCCATTTACTTTGAAAAAGGTGCCGTTTTTAACATTTTCTATTTCTACTGCCCCGTGCGGGTATACAGACCGCACAACAAAAGGTCCCTTCCGTCGAGATCGGAGCTTACCCGCGTGAAGGTGTAATCGTGAATCATAAAGAAGGACTTGTTGACCAGGTGAAAATGTTAGAGGAAAATGGTCTTTCCTCGTGGCAGCATTGAGTTTTCTATAATCAATACATACACGCCACCCAGTTTGGGCGCGTGTCTGAATTAACTCATTTGCCTCATTGGTTATAACAGTAATGCCGGATTTCTTAGGAACGACATGTATAGGACTCACCCACTGGCTATCGGAGATGGGGTATATAATACCATTATCTAAGCATTTGACGATCTCTTTCATGACAGCTTCCTTCATGACGGGCTTCAACCGTCTCTGTGGTTCTCGGGTTGGTCTGGCATCATCCATCACATGTATATGATGTTCAACTGTCAAGGGACTAATCCCTTTGATATCCGCCATACTCCAACCAAACGCCTCTTTGTTAGATCTCAATACCGATAAAAGGGCATTCTCTTGCTCTGATGCGAGAGAAGCGGATATGATAACCGGTAAGGACTCATTCTCACCCAGATATGCATATTTAAGGTGAGAAGGTAAAATTTTGAGATCTAATTCGGGCGGAGAAATGATAGAAGGAGGGATCATTGAGTGATTTTTGGATTTACAAAGAAGCTCAGAGCCTGTGAAAGATACAGACTCGGGTGGAGAAAAGTCAGAAGTGCAAGACTCAAGTGTAGAGAAAGTGTCCTCACTAAGATCATGTATGAAATCAAATAGAGATGTGGTAATGTCATCGAGATCAGTAAAGCAAAGTTCTGCGGCTCCACAACTATCGGGAGCGGTCTCATGGACAGAGCACACATCTAAAATATGAGCAGATGATTCTGATGGCTGACTTCTAACTTTGTAGACATTTAGTTCAATGGTCATATTTCCAAATGATAAGTTCATTGAACCATTTCTACAGTTTATAACAGCGTTGGAAGTGGCAAGGAAAGGACGACCCAGAATCACCGGAATTTGGCCCCGGGGGTTTGCTACAGGATGTGTGTCGAGCACAATGAAGTCTACAGGGAAAACAAATTCCCCGACCTTTATCAATACATCCTTTAATTCACCCCTTGGTTTGGTGATAGATCGGTCTTCCATCTGGAGAGTGCAGTGAGCAGGTTTCAGCTCTCCAATCCCTAATTGCTCATAGACAGAATAAGAGAGCAGGTTAACACTTGCGCCAAGGTGTAAAAGAGCACGATTTATGTTTTTACCCCCAATCGAAATCGATATTGTAGGACATCCTGAGTCCTTTCGTTTCTTTGGTAGCTGGGGAATAAAAGCGGTGCTGATATTATTAGACATAAAGACCTTCTTTGGCACTTGGGTCTTCCTCTTCCTAGTGCACAAGTCCTTAAGAATTTTTGCATAAGCGGGGACTTGCTGAATAGCATCTAGGAGAGGGATATTGATGTTAACCTGTTTGAACATTTCTAAAATTTTCTCCATATGAGGACTCGTTCTATTATCCCTTAACCGGTTCGGGTAAGGAGCTTTCGCAATAAGCGCAGGGTCCATCACAGGAGAAGAAAGAGGGGGTAGACGTGGTCCCAAAAGAGGTGTGGGGACCGTCTGTGGAGAACTATAAGGGTTGGGAGAAGGTGTCGAGCCTAGTGGGAAATGGAAAATAGGCTCGCGAGAAAGTGGTGTGGTAGAAGAAGAAGGATCAGAAGGAGAAGTGTGTGTGTGTGGAAAGGTCTCAGCCGGGGGGTTGATATGATTTTCAGTATCATCAATACCTTCCCCGACATGATTGTTCAGCACTCTTCCCGATCTCAACGTTGTGACGGCATTTACATTGTAATGCCCAGGATTCTGTAGGGGTTGAGAGGGAAGTTTCCCTTTTTCTCTCGCACTCATTTCGGCTTTTAGGCGTGCGATTTCAGCTTCCATCGATTTGATACTCTCAGCTTGGGACGCTGAGTTTTTCTTTATCTCACTGACGAAAGATCTAACCTCAGTCGAAACCTCTATGAATTTTGACAAAAGTGATTTCATGGTTTGAGTGAATTGAGAGAACTCGTCAGAACAGGACTGCATAGGATTAGACTTTGGAGGAGTGTTGCCCTGGTTTTGGAAATTTTGTGACTGATAGTGGTGCTGAGTGAGTTGAAGGGGTTGCTGTTGTGGTGGAGGAAGAACCCTTTGAAATTGATTCGTGTTTGGAACCGTGTTTTGAGATTGGTTTTGGTTCCAAGCAAAATTCGGGTGATTCCTCCAACCCTGATTGTACGTGGAAGAATATGGATCGTTTCGAGGTCTTTGAAATGCGGCATTAGAATGCTCGTGACCTTGAAACGCAGAGTTTAATGGACATTCTTCCGTTAAATGAGACGGATCAGAACACCACCCACAAACAGTTTTGGGGAGTGACACTGGGTTTAGGGAGGCTGCTGCAAATTTGTGTTCCATAGCGTCGAGCTTCTTTTGCATTGCTGCCATTTCAGCTCGAACACCTATGGACACATCTATTTGGTGTACGCTACCCCTATTCAATGGTTGGGTTCCACTCTCCCACTGTAGTGATTTTTCAGCGAACTCTTCTAAGTACTTCCAAGCTTCCCCATCATCTTTGGTCATAAAAGTACCTTGACACATGTTTTTAAGGCTCTGTTTAGTGTTTGGGTTAATGCCCTCATAAATGATTCGGCAGAGTTCCCATCTCGGGATGCCGTGATGAGGACACTGAACCAATAGATCCTTGAAACGTTCAAAGCATTTTGAAAATGGTTCAGCAGGGAGCTGGGCAAATTGATTCAGTTCGCTACGGATTCGAGCTGTCTTTTGTATTGGGTAAAATTTCTTAAGGAATGCAGCGACGAATTCTTCCCATTTCGTAATAGAGTGTGCGGTAGTGTTATATAGCCACTTCTCGGCTATATCGCACAATGTAAATGGAAGAAGTCGTAGACGCATAGCATCCACTGAAAGTTGTGACGTACCCATCATTGCGCATACGTTTTCAAATTTGGTAATGAAAACGTAAGCGTCCTCAGTCTCGAGTCCGTGGAATTTGGGTAAAAGATTGATATACTGGGGCTTAATCTCAAAGTTATCCCCATTGGCTGGTGGTGTGGATAAGCAGGTCGAAAGAGGACCTCGAATAGGGTAGCACCTCTCCTGGAGAGAGATGCGGGGTGGATTCTGCGCACCAACGGACGGTGGCAGATTAGGGTTAAAGAAGTTTGATGGATTCGGATCCATCGGTGTGGGTGTGGTAGTGGGTAAAGGAAAGGTAAATGGAGAAATATCGACTTCGGAGTCGATAAAGGGTACGCGGACTAAACGGGCATTAGAATCCCGTGTCCAGCCTATCTTGCACTAAAATGGGTTAGTACAAGTGGCAGCGTTGACTTATAATTAGAGGTAATGAATGCGGTGCTTGCTTTTGAAAAAGGGGCGGATTTTTGAAAAAATGATGCGACAAAACAAATGCAGCACACAAACCCTAGAATCTAGTGGTCACCTATGTCCGGCTCTAGACTGCTCCTAACTGCCAAAAGACAAGTCGCAGGATAGAATCCTCCACTGCCTCTTTGTCCCCCTGTGGCCGGATAAGTGCCAGGTAAGTGGGAAGGTACTCCACTACGTAAGTAGTGGGCCTAATTAAAAACCACTAGCCTTAGACACACCCGCCTTAGGCACCACAAGAAAACGCGGATAAGCAATGAATTACCCACGGCCTTCTCTTGTCCTAATTGAGTGCGACAGTCCTTAGAGTCTTCTCTAGATTTCTTTTAGTTAATGTGGGTCAATGCGGATGCAAGTTTTGTGGTTTTCGGGGCTTAGGAAGGGTAATGAAATCCCTACCTAATTTGGATTTGGCCGTGCCCCTTAATATCCGTATTTAGAATGCAAACAACCAAGAAATCAAAATCACGCACAAATTTAATTTTTCTTTTGCGGCGCTGCGATTATTTGCAAAGAATCCTGCGGCAAAGTGTTAGTTGGAGCTAAAAAGAGGAGAGAGGAGAAGGTAAGGAATCACCTGAGGAATTTTTGCACAGAGACCCCCCAGAACTGCCGCGGAACCGCCCCTATTAGGCACTCCCACCGCGGAAACGCGGTTGAATGGTGAGATCACTCCACCAAACTTCTTCAGGGAGCTTCTGTGGACTCCTTCAGCTCTCTGGTATTTTCCAAAAAATTTCTTCAATTTCCAAACAGCTCCAGATTTCCTTGCAATGAACAACAGCAAATAATTTAGGGTTTGCATGAATTTTGATCTCAAAAACAACAATGGAATAATTCTTTCAATTCAAACTATAATATGAAACGAATTAGCGCGCGATCCCCGGCAACGGCGCCATTTGATTTAATGCGATTCTCGGATGTGTAAGTAAAAAGCAAGTATCGAATCAATTGTTTCCCGATAATGGTTTCATTTGATCTATACTAGTATTTTGTACCGGTATTTGGAAAATTGTATAAAGAATTCACTATCAAAGAATTATATTTGACCGCAATCAACTACGGTGTCAGTTGTAGATCGTAAGCGAGTGCGGATCGTCCACAGGGATTGTGCGATTCGTTTCAATGTTTAATTTGTTTGAATCGAAAAGTTAATTGAAAATAAAAGAAAACATGATTCAAGAATTTATCAATTGATTCAGGTGTCACGATGTTTAATCAAGAATCAAGAAACTGATAAACAATCAAGAATTGGGTTTCGATAATATTTCCAACCAAAATGCCAAGAATCTAAATGAGGCTCGAATGAATCGATCGGATCTATAGACATGATGTAATATCAAGATTTCGTGTTCTTGTCCTTCGAAGGATTGATACTAGATCGATGATGATCGATGAGAGTTAGGGCTTTCTTGATGAAACTAGGGTTTCATCGTTTAACCCTTGTTCTTTCGTCAATATCATTCACATTCTAGCCTCTAACAATTTCAAGAAACGATCGTAACTCCCCAATCTCGAGCGATATCAATCAAGAAAGCATCGCAACGAATTGGGTCGTCAATTCTTGAACTTGCTAGGGTTTACAAAACTCGTAAGATTCAAGAATCGATTTAAGATATATTAAATCATCATTCTACTGATCGTCTCGACTCCTCGACGAGCGGAGTATTACTCAAACATCATCACACAGAAAGTATTCAAGAATTGAAAAGATATCATGATGCGAGAATTTAAAGAAAACAAGATAAAATAATATCACCTTTTATTTATATCAACAATTTGATTACAGTCGCTCAAGAACTACAAGAGGAAGAACTAAATTGTTGAATTGGCGTCGCTCGGCTCCGTGAGTCGTGGATCGGCTTTGGACCACTTGCTCCGTTGAAGATTGGCTCGGCTCATAAAAGGTTGCAAGGCTTCTTGCTTGATGCGTACTCGGGATCTTGGCTTTTGATTGGAATTAGGGTTAGGGTTTCACATAAATCCTCTCACTAGATTTATGGAAGAAGATGATGAAGGGGGTAAAATGAAGAAGTATCTAAGTTTGGATAATGGATCCAAGTATCAGGTATATCATTTAACCCTAGGTTTAGGCTTCTATTTATAGACTTCCCAAACCCTAGGTCTAGGTTTGAAATTACAATTCCCTCCAAAAGTTTGTTGAGGAGTTTCTAGAAAGAGTTTGTTAGGAGCTAGCTTAGGGTTTAAGCTAGGATTGATTAAGAATTAGAAACCCTAGTTTGCTGATCTGGCAGAAATCTCTGGAGTCTTCTAGAATTTGGAGTGTCCTTTTGAAGTGTAGGAGCTGATCTAAGAGTTTTGCACCAAAAATGAGGAGCTAATTCGTTGAACCCACCGCGGATCCGCGGCGCAAGCAGGCTCCTGCCGCGGATCCGCGGCTGTCTGTTGGGCTTGGGCCTTGGGCTTCCTGGTGTAGTCTTGGAACAACATTTGTAGCTTAATCTGATGTGTTGATTTGTATTTCCCTTTTGGATTTATACCAAATCTGAAATCATTGAGTTGGCGTAACGTTTTAGCTGTACCTTGTAAATTTTGGCCTTTCTTCTGGATTTTCCTGCATAGATCTCAAAACAAGTGTTGCGCAAATGTAGGGATGATGCGATGCCATGAAATGCAGTCAATTTCCTTATTAGTGCCGGTTTTAGAGTCTAACACATGCAATCTGATATTTTGCTACAGTTTTGCTAATATGTGAAATATGAATGCCGAACACTTCTATATGAATGCAAATGATGAGGAAATTGCCGGCTAAAATATGCATTATTTTCGACTAATCAAATTCCCCCAAACTTAATTTCGATCGTCTCGAGCGAACTGTTTTATTAAAAAAGAGAAGGAGAAAATAATGAAAGAGAAAAACTAACTAGCCACTTTCGTAGGAAACACGATTGCACTGAGCATGTGCAACAAGCCTTTAAACCTCTAGGTGTCCCTAGTAGGAGGAGTGTTGTCTCCTGAGGGTTTTCAGCGGATTGCACCCATAAAATCCAATAATAAAAGAAAGATCATGAATATTACATTTAAAGAAATGAATCGTCAAAGAAAAGCTTTGAAAATTAGGGTTTCCAACTAAGCTAGCTTTTCGGTTGTCATGAGCCCTATCTTAATGGTCATGAAAAAATGTTAGACATCACGTCCTCCCTCAATAAAACATCGTCTTATTTTTCATTCCTATCTTTCTTCCAAACATCGATCATATCACCCTGCGTGTGTGTAAAGGACATCCCTACACCCGGAGAATTCAATTCAAGCTATCATACTCTTGCCCATCAGCCTCAGTACTTTTTGATTAATGAATATTTAGATGAGATTGCTCACACACTTTCATGCGACCGTTAATACTTCTTGAGGTACTAACCGACCGATTACTCATATGCTTGCTTATTTGGTGTATTTTTCTCGTCTTGCACCACCTAAGGCATAGCAGTGACTCCCAGACCAGTTGGCCTTAAGGCACTAGGTGAAAAGGCACCCTCGCTATACATTTTTTATTGCCCTCGGTGATAACAAAACCAGTGTCCATTTTTCTCACCACTTTATATATTTTTTTTATTCACTTTTTCTTTTTATTTCCTTCATACATCGGCTTTAAGACAAGAGCATTTCAAGGTATCCTCTACTATCCCAGGCTTCAAGACGTGTGTAAGTGGGATATAGCAGGGTATCAACGTTCAAAATGTTTGGCTTTCAGAATAGAAATTATTTTTCAGACTTATTTTTATTCTCAAATTAGTGATGTCTTTCATCTTACTAACCCTTAGGACAACGGCTCATAACTACTTATTACTAGTTCGTATAAGAAAACTTCTAATTTTCTTAGTTTTCTCAAATTTTTCTAATCTCATGGATGTAATTTTTCACTATCTAATCTTTTATTATCTTATTTATGTACAAAAGGGTGTAAATATTAAAATTATTTTTATACTTGAAAATTTTTAAATTTTTATGGGTTTTGAAAATTTTTCAATTTTTATAGATTTTTAAAGAAATGTTTTGTGCTTATGCAGATGATATGCAAATGATGCGAAAATAAGCACAAACCTCCCCCAAACTTGTTTTCAACAGTGTCCTCACTGTTGCCAAACGCTATACCTACAAAAAACTGTAAGCCTGGGGGGAATTATTAGTGGGGGCAAAATATATAAGTGAAGAACTTCCCCCAAACTTACTCTTTTCACTCACCTTCATTCAAAAAATGATGCAATGATATACTGGACATGAAGGTGAGACGGAGGAATTTTAATCCAAATAAACTGGCTCTTGTAAGAACAAGAGCTCCTCCGTGGGGTCAGTGGAAAAATACGGCTTTAGTCTATGTCCATTTACTTTGAAAAAGGTGCCGTTTTTAACATTTTCTACTTCTACTGCCCCGTGCGGGTATACAGACCGAACAACAAAAGGTCCCTTCCATCGAGATCGGAGCTTACCCGCGTGAAGGTGTAATCGTGAATCATAAAGAAGGACTTGTTGACCAGGTGAAAATGTTTTCCTCAAAATGTTTTTATCGTGAAAAACCTTAGTCCTATTCTTTATGATTACAGCGTTATCATAAGCTTCGTCGCGGAGTTCGCTTAGCTCATTAAGTTGCAGCTTCCGAAAGTTGCAAGCAAGGTTTAGATCAAAATTTATTTCTTTTATAGCCCACAATGCTTTATGCTGTATCTCGACGGGTAAATGACTTGCTTTCCCAAACACTATCCTATATGGAGACATTCCTAGGTCGGTTTTATATGCTGTTCTGAATGCCCAAAGAGCATCCGTCAATTTGGTCGACCAGTCTTTTCTATTTTTAGCAACAGTTTTCTCCAGGATAAGTTTGATTTGTCTGTTTGAGATTTCAGCCTGCCCGCTTGTTTGGGGATGATAGGGTGTAGAAAGTCGGTGGTTGATTGAGTATTTTCGCATCAGAGTCTCGAATGATCTGTTGCAGAAATGTGTCCCATTATCGCTAATGATAGCGCGTGGGTGTCCAAATCGCGAGAAGATATTCTCTTTCAAGAACTTAATGACAACTTTCTTGTCATTAGTGCGACATGGAATGGCTTCTACCCACTTTGAGACATAATCAACCGCCAGCAATATGTATAAATTCCCAAAGGAGTTGGGAAAAGGACCCATAAAATCAATGCCCCAGACATCGAATATTTCAATAACCAAGATGGGTTGCTGAGGCATTTCATTCCTCTGGGATATTCTACCCGTGTACTGACATTGTGTACAGGTTTTGCAATAGTCAAATGCGTCCTTGAATAAGGTCGGCCAAAAAAATCCACATTGCAAAACCTTTTCCGCTGTCTTTCTAGGACCAAAGTGACCCCCACAGGACTGATCATGACAAAATGAAAGAACACTCTTGAACTCTTCATTCGGGACACACCGGCGAATGATCTGATTAGGACAATATTTAAACAAATAGGGCTCGTCCCAGTAAAAGTGTTTTACTTGGGAAAGAAAACGATATTTGTCCTGTTTTGACCAATCGCTCGGTATTAGTCCCGTGGCATGATAGTTCACAATATTCCTGAACCATGGTTCAGCGGATATGCTCAAGAATTGTTCGTCAGGGAACGAGTCATTAATCGGCAGGGTCACAGGGGAAGAAATGATGCGTGAAAGATGGTCAGCTACTACGTTTTCAAATCCTTTCTTATCTTTGATAACAAGATCGAATTCTTGTAACAGAAGGATCCAACGTATTAGTCGACCTTTTGCATCTTTCTTTGCAAGAAGATGTTTTAAAGCGGAATGTTCAGTATACACAACTATAGGTGAGCCAATTAAGTAAGGCCTGAATTTTTCTAATGCAAATACAACCGCTAAGAGTTCTTTTTCTGTGGTTGTATAATTGATTTGCGCATCATTCAGGGTCTTACTTGCATAGTATATTACGTGTGGCATCTTTTCAATGTGCTGTCCTAAGACTGCACCTACTGCAAAATCAGATTCGTCACACATCAGCTCAAAGGGGTAGTCCCAATTTGGTGATGATAAAACGGGGGCTGAAGTGAGTGAGTGTTTAAGTGAGTCGAAAGCTGTCTCGCTGTCCGAGTCAAAATGGAAGGTCGTATCCTTGGCCAGGAGAAGAGTTAAAGGTCTAGCAATTTTGCTAAAGTCCTTAATGAATCTCCTATAAAAGCCCGCATGGCCAAGGAAAGATCGAATATCTTTGACGCTTTTGGGATGAGGGAGGTTTTGAATGACATCTATCTTAGCTCTGTCAACCTCAATGCCGTTCTGTGAAATGACATGTCCAAGTACTATTCCTTCTTGGACCATAAAATGGCATTTTTCCCAGTTCAAAGTCAAGTTCTTCTCTTTGCAACGAGTAAGAACAGCGTCAAAATTCGCTAGGCAATCAGAAAAAGAGTCTCCAAAAATCGAGAAATCGTCCATAAAGATCTCCAGAAAATTCTCTACCATATCAGAGAATATCCCCATCATACACCGCTGAAAGGTAGCGGGAGCATTGCATAGCCCAAAGGGCATGCGACTGTAAGCAAAGGTACCAAAAGGACAAGTAAAAGTGGTTTTATCTTGATCCTTTTTGGCGATGGGGACCTGATTGTAGCCTGAGTATCCATCCATAAAACAATAATATTATCGTCCTGCTAAGCGTTCCAGCATCTGATCAATGAATGGTAGAGGAAAATGGTCTTTCCTCGTGGCAGCATTGAGTTTTCTATAATCAATACATACACGCCATCCAGTTTGGGCGCGTGTCTGAATTATCTCATTTGCCTCATTGGTTATAACAGTGATGCCGGATTTCTTAGGAACGACATGTATAGGACTCACCCACTGGCTATCGGAGATGGGGTATATAATACCATTATCTAAGCATTTGACGATCTCTTTCATGACAGCTTCCTTCATGACGGGATTCAACCGTCTCTGTGGTTCTCGGGTTGGTCTGGCATCATCCATCACATGTATATGATGTTCAACTATCAAGGGACTAATCCCTTTGATGTCCGCCATACTCCAACCAAACGCCTCTTTGTTAGATCTCAATACCGATAAAAGGGCATTCTCTTGCTCTGATGCAAGAGAAGCGGATATGATAACCGGTAAGGACTCATTCTCACCTAGATATGCATATTGAAGGTGAGAAGGTAAAATTTTGAGATCTAATTCGGGCGGAGAAATGATAGAAGGAGGGATCATTGAGTGTGTAAGTCCACGTTGCGACCCCCGGTTCTTACGGGGAGGCGGAAACGGTATAAAAATCAAATTTTTAGCGCATGGGGCAACATGGACTAACAGAGTCGAGATCTTTTCTAAACTAAACTAGAAAACATGCAAAGGAGAGTTAACTACTCGGCAAAGTGGTTATACCTAACTTGAACTCCTTCTTCTTGAAACCTAGTAGAGGTTGATGGTTCTTTCCTCGTAGCCTTCTTCCGTCAAAAGATGGATCCACCTGAGGGTTCAACCTTCGGGCTCTTTCTCGAACTTAGAGTGAACTAGGATCTCCGGCTTGCTAAACCTTGAACCCTAGAGAGAGTAGAGAGTATCTAAGGGGTGTTTCTCTTTCAAGGAGAGGGATTCTCAACACATGAGAAGGATTCTCCTTGAGCTTGAGGAAGAAGAAGATGAAGTGAGGAGGGAGAATGAATATGATAGAATGAGCTCATTTTCCTTTTGCAACCATAACAAAAGGAAAAAGATATATCTAATTAATAATAATAATTCAAAATTAAATAGTTGATGGTTGTATTTGGAATGACCACTATCATCACTTCATTAAATGAATGTAAGCTAAAATCAAGGAGTATCCTTGCAAAGCAATGATGATGGTCAAACATTCAACCATGGTCAACAAGTCAACAAAATCAACCATGACACAATTTCATTTAATTACTATTATTAATTGATATTTCATAAATCCATTAGGGTTTGGAAAAAGACGACTGTCAACTATGCATACGCACCCGTTCCGAAACCCTAATGAAAGACCTCTTCCTCCGCCTCAAACAACTGTGCATACACACCTGCATTCTCGTTCCGAGGAACAAGAATACTGAGAGATAAAAGCAACCCCAAAACATATACCAGTATCTGGCTCAAACCAGAGCCAGCCAGTAATATCCGTCCGGACTCCAAACGTGCACAAGTGCGCGGATGAGAACGAACCCTGTCGCAAAACCATGCGACCTCTACTCTGTTTTGCCCAGAGGCGAATAGCCCTCTGTCTGGGACTCTAAAGACTCGACACTACGCTGGCAGTGGGTTTAACCACAGACCGCAAGCGGCACTAGCTGTGCGTAACGGTCCCCAGGTAGATGCCGATAAGAAGACTGACGAGGTAAAAACCCATCTGAACTCCTACTGAGTCTGAATGTGACATTCTCCGTACAGTCCGGTCTGTTCATCTGATACATCGCATGGCGGGCCTAGGGGCGGTAAACGTCAGTCCCCTAATAGCGGTACAAGTCGTGTCGGAGTGAAGCCCAAAACACCCTGAGATAACACTGGAAGCCTACCAGTATATCTCACTTGCCCTGGCCAGTGACTACTCGTGTAATGGCTCTCCTAGACACAGCGCGATGTCAACCCCCAATACCGGGAGAGACGAATCCTATCTAACCGTCACTGCCTCCAAGTGCTTCGGGACTGCACCCAACTACTACCTGTTTGCACGACTCCTTTGAGCCGTGGTAGGGTAGTGATCAAAGTGCAGTGGGAACACACTCGAGACGAAGTGCCAGTGTCAAGTCAGCGGACTAAGCTGTACTCATGTCACCTGGGAACTGATAACTGACGATAGGTATAATACCAACCTGTCAGTTCCCGACGAGTCCTGTCCAGTGTACTCGTAACCCAACGAGCACCCGTATACTATCTCCAGTACGACGTACTGATGGCTGTGGGACAGACCATCTCCCACACTGGGATGAGAAGCGCATACGCTTGTCTACTCCGGAGTATCGATGCCCTGTCTCGATAGTCCTGCGACTAGGGACCTGTATAAGGATGTGCTTATAGATTACCCAGCCCCCACTAGTGTGACTGCCATCACAACGCTGGTAATCAAGCAAAGATCCTAAGGGCTCCACTAATGTGTATAGGTGATATACAAAAATAAACACATGTACACATTGAAGTAGAAACAAACCAAGTAGCATACTACTTTATTGAGCAAGATTGTTTATACAAGGTGAATATCCCAAGCTGCCATTAAGTAATATACAAACTAGTATGATACAGTAATGGCCTCTAGGGCATATACACTAACAATCTCCCACTTGCACTAAGGCCATGTACTGGCGTATCGAAGACCTATCATCTCGATCAGCCGCTCGAACTGAGTCTGGGGTAGGGCCTTGGTGAATGGATCTGCAGTGTTTTCTTCTGAAGCAACCCTCCGAACCTCGATCTCCTTGCGATCCACGATCTCCCTGATCAGGTGATACCGCCTCAAGATGTGCCTGGATCTCTGATGGGACCTGGGTTCCTTCGCTAAAGCTATAGCCCCGTTGTTGTCGCAATACAGAGGTATTGGGTCAACAATGGACGGAACTACCTGAAGTTCTTTCAAGAACTTCCTCATCCAGACAGCTTCTTTTGCGGCATCAGATGCAGCGATGTATTCCGCTTCCATCGTCGAGTCTGCAACGGTTTCTTGTTTGGAACTCTTCCAACACACCGCCCCTCCATTGAGGGTAAAGACAAAACCCGACATGGACTTGGAATCATCCTTGTCACTCTGGAAGCTGGAGTCAGCAAAGGCCTCGATCTGGAGGTCTTTTCCGCCATACACCAAGAACATCTCCTTAGTCCTTCTCAGGTACTTGAGAATGTTCTTTACCGCTATCCAGTGTCTCTCCCCAGGGTTTGACTGATACCTGCTTACCACACTCAGTGCATAAGCTACATCCGGTCTGGTACATAACATCGCATACATTATAGAGCCTACCGCAGAAGCGTAGGGTATAATAGACATGCGATCCCTCTCCAAATCAGTCTTGGGGGACATCTCTTTAGAGAGGGTGATCCCGTGACAAGCCGGTAGATTACCGCGCTTGGAATCTTCCATACTGAATCTTTTCAGTACGGTGTCGATGTACCTGGATTGTGAAAGTCCTAATATCCTCTTGGATCTATCACGATGGATCCGGATCCCCAGGATGTATGAGGCATCACCCAGGTCTTTCATGGAGAACCTGTGTGACAAGAATCCCTTGACAGATTGTAGCATAGGAATGTCATTTCCTATTAAGAGAATGTCATCCACGTATAAAACGAGGAATACTACAGTTCTCGCTACAAATCTACTATAGATGCATGGTTCATCTGGATTTTTGATAAAGCCAAATTCCTTGACCGTCTCATCAAAACAGATATTCCAACTCCGCGATGCCTGCTTTAGTCCATAGATGGACTTAAGCAACTTGCACACTTTTCCGCTGCTCCCACTCTGAATGAAACCCTCTGGCTGATCCATATAGACACACTCCTCTAAATTTCCATTTAGAAAAGCGGTTTTTACGTCCATCTGCCAAATCTAATAATCGTGGAAGGCAGCAATGGCAAGAAGGATCCGAATGGATTTCAGCATAGCCACTGGAGAAAAGGTTTCGTCATAGTCCAAGCCAGGTCTTTGACGGAAACCTTTTGCTACAAGTCTAGCTTTATAGGTCTCAACCTGTCCATCTACACCAATCTTCCTTTTGAAGATCCACTAGCATCCTACGGGTTTTACCCCGTCTGGAGCAATGTCCAACGTCCATACTTTGTTGGTGTACATGGACTCCATTTCGGTCCGCATTGCATCCAGCCATTTTACCGAGTCAACGCTCTGAACGGCCTGCTGGAAGCTAGTAGGCTCATCATAATCTATGATGCAATCCTCTCTATCCCCGTCTATGAGAAAACCGTAGTATCTCTCGGGCGGATGAGACTGCCTACTACTTCTGCGGAGCGGCGTAGGAATGTCCTGTTCATTTGAACCCTCTGGTTCCACTAAGCTTTCAGTAATAGTCTGTGGTTCTGGAATTTCTTCCAGTTCTACTGCGCTCCCACTTAATTCTTTTTCTAAGAACCGGTGTTCTAGAAAGTGGGCATGACGAGAAACAAGAACTTTTTGTTCCTCCTCGTAGTAGAAGAGATATCCCTTTGAATTCTTTGGATATCCCACAAACTTACACAGTACTGAGCGCGCCTCGAGCTTGTCCGCATGCTGCTTTTTAACAAAAGCTGGACTTCCCCAAGTCTTAATGTGACTGAGATGGGGCCTCTTCCCACACCACATCTCGTATGGTGTAGTAGGCACAGTCTTAGTAGGAACTCGGTTCAAAAGGTACGCAGCTGATTCTAGCGCATACCCCCAGAATGATCGCGGTAACTCAGCGTTACTCATCATGGACCGTACCATATCCAATAGGGTTCGGTTCCGTCTCTCCGATACACCGTTGTGTTGCGGAGTGTATGGAGGAGTAAGCTGAGAGAGAATTCCGTTCTCTTTTAAATAATTTAGGAACTCGGCACTTAAGTATTCTCCACCTCGATCCGATCTTAGAATCTTGATACTTTTGCCGGTCTGTTTTTCTACTTCATTCTTATATTCCTGGAATTTTTCAAAGGCTTCGGACTTATGTTTCATTAAGAAGACATAACCGTACCTTGAAAAATCATCCGTAAAAATAATGAAGTAAGAATAACCGCTTCGCGCATGTGTAGACATTGGACCGCACACGTCGCTGTGTACGAGTCCCAAGAGCTCGCTCGCTCTTACTCCGTGTCCAGTGAACGGAGTCTTTGACATCTTTCCTTTGAGACAGGATTGACAAGTGGCATATGATTGATATTCGAACGGATCCAAATATCCTTCTGTATGTAACTTAGTCAACCTTCTTTCATTGATATGACCCAGTCTACAATGCCATAAGAAAGTCTGATTGATTTCCGGAGACATTCTTTTGTGTGTATTCTGGACATTAAAAATCTGTGGTTGGTTCAATACGTATATACCATTGCTCAGTGTACCTGACCCAATCAGAACTTGATTAAGGTGAATGTTTACAACATTACTTACAAACGCAAATTCATAACCTTCTTTAGAAACCAAAGATACAGAAATGATATTACAAGTTGCGTTGGGTACAAAAAAGCAATTACGCAAAACCAAAACATGCCCATCTGACATTCCCAGGTGATAGTCCCCCATGGCTTTAGCATCCATGCTAGCTCCGTTCGCAACTCTGAGGGTCATGTCACCTACCTTCAAAACCCTACGGTTTCTTAACGCCTGCAAAGAATTACAGATATGAGATCCTGATCCGGTATCCAATACCCAGGAAGTAGAGTTTATCGAAAGACAGATTTTAATAACATACACACCTGAAGCTGAAGCCGCAACCTGCTTCAGTTCCTGTGTCCTGGCTTTCCAAGCCCTGCAATCTTTCTTCCAGTGTCCACTCTTATGATAATAGAAGCATTCTTTCTTTCCCACAAGCTTCCCCGCAATCTTTGTTGCCTTTTCCTTTCCCTTCGTACCCACTTTACTAACATCGCCCCTTGGTTTGGCGGGGGCTTTCTTTCTCTTTCCCTTGGCTTTCGCCTTGGACCTAGAGGAAGAAGATCCTCCTACAAACAAAGCGGGTGTTTCCCTACCTTTCTGTAGGGTGCCCTCTGCGCTCCTCAGCATGTTGAGGAGTTCTGAAAGTTCAACTTCCTTTTCTTGTAAGTTGAAGTTCAGTATAAACTGGGCGTAAGTGGATGGAAGGGACTGGAGAATTAAATCCGTATAAAGTTTACTTTCCAACGTGGTCCCAAGTTCCGCGAGCTCCTCAATGTAGCCAATCATCTTAAGCACGTGGTCCGCTACCGATGATCCGACGGCCAACTTTGCCGAAAATAACTTCTTCGACACTTCGTATCTTGCAATACGAGACTGCTCTCCATACAGTTCTTTTATATGAAGAAATATGGATTCCAAGTCCATATTCTCGTGCCTCCTCTGATGTTCGTTGTCCATAGAGGCAAGCACGAGGCACCTGGCCTTCGCGCAATCAATCTCCCAAGTCTTACGGATTTCCTTATCCGCGACGCTGGAGGTGGGTCCTGGGACGGGGGGAGCTTTGGTGGTAAGAAGATACCCCAGCTTGTCGTAAGTGATTGCCATTTTGACATTCCTGAGCCAATCTTTGTAGTTTGGCCCTGTCAGTATGTTTTTATCTAGAAGTAACTTAAGTCCAGTCATTTCGATTTGGTCGCTGCAGGGGGGAGAGAAGAAACACTTTAGCATGATGCTCTTGCAAGTTTAGAGTGGTTTTTAATTTGTCTAAACAGGATGGCTCCCACTGTCTCTCGAATCCCTCCTCAAACCATAAAGGAAGAATCAGTCGGGATCAATCCCACCGCACAATACTTGCTTAACCGTTCAGCCAGGCCAGTGTCGGTACTTCGAGGGAGATTTTCCAACGCTTTCGCGAAGTTCCTTAATTTAAGAACCTTTTTTCCCTGGGGGCGTAGCCCCGCTAACACCTTTCTAGGCACCTACTAGGTTTATAGCATTGATCGTTTAGTGAGAAATTTCCCGAGGAGTAGCATATACTCACAGTAGGATCGGGATCCAAATATCATCGCGTGACGAAACTGAAGGAATCCTACCAGAATCATCACACTCCAAATGGTATGCAAATCTAGCAAGTTTCAGTACTTATGAAACTCCCGATGTGGATTTTTTGCCCCATGCTCTTATGACCTTGACTTTGGCCAAAATATCATAAGTCACATGTCAAGTTCTACCCGTCACTATCCAGGTTAATTTGGATCCACCCGTACCTACCCTTGACTTTGGCCAAAATGGCAGTACGACTGTCCCAAACCAACGCATCTATCTATGCTACACATGAACACCCAATAGCTACCAATCACTATGCCTTGACTTTGGCCAACATACATAGCTTGAATACTATTGCCTGTTCATGCGAAACGACGGAGGGCTACGAATGGTTTTGGTAAAACCGTGAACGTAGTGAACTTGATATAATCGATGGAACGAGGTAGCTTTTAGAAGGAGTGGCTCAAGCTCCGCTTTTAAAAGTTAGTTTTGAAAAGAACCGAGTGGTTTTTCGAAAGTGTTCCAACGACTTTAACTTGGTTTATTATCTTGCATTAGTTCTTTTAATGCGTGATATTCTTGCATTAGTTCTTTTAATGCGTCCTACCATTGCAGAAAACAACTAAAATATGACGTACGCTTATGCCATTCGCATTCGCCACGGGGTCCCGTCATCACCCGTTAGGTTACTTAACTAACGACAGAGCGGGGGCTGGGCTAGCGCGGCTGTAAAACATAAACAACGCCTAAATATAAAGCAATGATAGACATTACAGATCACAGATGAATACATAGGATATACTAGGAATCCGCAATCTGTTCGAGCCTGCAACGAAAAGCGGATTACACGGTCGCGGTGAATAGCCAAAACTCCACCCAAGACCCCTACGGGTGCGGCAAACTACCCGCCAAGTACCCGGTAGTTTGTGCACCCCTCCATGGGTCTATCCTAGGAGCAAAAACAGTAAAAAGAATTATACAATGACGGCTACAACCCCGACCCGGTTGTGCGGCCATACAAATAATATTATTACATCAATTTACATATTACAAATGAATGAAAGAAAAACAAAAGCTCATCTCACATCCACCCCGGCTATTCACCCGCGACAGTCCAACACATTCAAATACACATTCCAATATCAAACACAGATCACAGAGATGTATAACCCCGACTAATCGACTTATAGCGATTAGCCGACGTTCAATACATACAAACATCACAGATATAACCAATATAGCCAAAGTGTAGCGAAGTTCGAAAAAAATACGGATTTATAGGACCCCAAAAGTAAATTTCTTTTCTGGAAAATCCGGGCACATATAACATATTTGAAAAATCCCAAAACCCTACCAGAAGAACACTGCACAAAACACGATCACATGAAGAGCCCAAACGGCGGCGGATCCGCGGCAACAAGAATAGCTATGGCCGCGGATCCGCGGCGGTTTGAAGGATTCATGGGATCGTTTTTGGTGGGTGTTCTCACAAAACCCTGAGCCGATTTTAGGAGTAAAACTTTTTACATTTAGAGCACAAAAAAAATTCAACAGAAACTTAGGGTTTTTGATTTTCCGGTTTTGCGATTTTTCCGTTTCGAACTTCCATACACTTCGCTACCAAGCTAGTTTAAGTTTAGTTAGGCTCTGATACCACTGTAAGTCCACGTTGCGACCCCCGGTTCTTACGGGGAGGCGGAAACGGTATAAAAATCAAATTTTTAGCGCATGGGGCAACATGGACTAACAGAGTCGGGATCTTTTCTAAACTAAACTAGCAAACATGCAAAGGAGAGTTAACTACTCGGCAAAGTGGTTATACCTAACTTGAACTCCTTCTTCTTGAAACCTAGAAGATGTTGATGGTTCTTTCCTCGTAGTCTTCTTCCGTCAAATATGGATCCACCTGAGGGTTCAACCTTCGGGCTCTTTCTCGAACTTAGAGTGAACTAGGATCTCCGGCATGCTAAACCTTAAACCCTAGAGAGAGTAGAGAGTATCTAAGGGGTGTTTCTCTTTCAAGGAGAGGGATTCTCAACACATGAGAAGGATTCTCCTTGAGCTTGAGGAAGAAGAAGATGAAGTGAGGAGGGAGAATGAATATGATAGAATGAGCTCATTTTCCTTTTGCAACCATAACAAAAGGAAAAAGATATATCTAATTAATAATAATAATTCAAAATGAAATAGTTGATGGTTGTATTTGGAATGACCACTATCATCACTTCATTAAATGAATGTAAGCTAAAATCAAGGACTATCCTTGCAAAGCAATGATAATGGTCAAACATTCAACCATGGTCAACAAGTCAACCATGGTCAACAAGTCAACAAAATCAACCATGACACAATTTCATTTAATTACTATTATTAATTGATATTTCATAAATCCATTAGGCTTTGGAAAAAGGCGACTGTCAACTGTGCATACGCACCCGTTCCGAAACCCTAATGAAAGACCTCTTCCTCCGCCTCAAACAACTGTGCATACACACCTGCATTCTCGTTCCGAGGAACAAGAATACTGAGAGATAAAAGCAACCCCAAAACATATACCAGTATCTGGCTCAAACCAGAGCTAGCCAGTAATATCCTTCCGGACTCCAAACGTGCACAAGTGCGCGGATGAGAACGAACCCTGTCGCAAAACCAAGCGACCTCTACTCTGTTTTGCCCAGAGGCGAATAGCCCTCTGTGTGGGACTCTAAAGACTCGACACTACGCTGGCAGTGGGTTTAACCACAGACCGCAAGCGGCACTAGCTGTGCGTAACGGACCCCAGGTAGATGCCGATAAGAAGACTTACGAGGTAAAAACCCATCTGAACTCCTACTGAGTCTGAATGTGACATTCTCCGTACAGTCTGGTCTGTTCATATGATACATCGCATGGCGGGCCTAGGGGGCGGTAAACGTCAGTCCCCTAATAGCGGTACAAGTCGTGTCGGAGTGAAGCCCAAAACACCCTGAGATAACACTGGAAGCCTACCAGTATATCTCACTTGCCCTGGCCAGGGACTACTCGTGTAATGGCTCTCCTAGACACAGCGCGATGTCAACCCCCAATACCGGGAGAGACGAATCCTATCTAACCGTCACTGCCTCCAAGTGCTTCGGGACTGCACCCAACTACTACCTGTTTGCACGACTCCTTTGAGCCGTGGTAGGGTAGTGATCAAAGTGCAGTGGGAACACACTCGAGGCGAAGTGCCAGTGTCAAGTCAGCGGACTAAGCTGTACTCATGTCACCTGGGAACTGATAACTGACGATAGGTATAATACCAACCTGTCAGTTCCCGACGAGTCCTGTCCAGTGTACTCGTAACCCAACGAGCACCCGTATACTATCTCCAGTACGACGTTCTGATGGCTGTGGGACAGACCATCTCCCACACTGGGATGAGAAGCGCATACGCTTGTCTAATCCGGAGTATCGATGCCCTGTCTCGATAGTCCTGCGACTAGGGACCTGTATAAGGATGTGCTTATAGATTACCCAGCCCCCATTAGTGTGACTGCCATCACAACGCTGGTAATCAAGCAAAGATCCTAAGGGCTCCACTAATGTGTATAGGTGATATACAAAAATAAACACACGTACACATTGAAGTAGAAACAAACCAAGTAGCATACTACTATATTGAGCAAGATTGTTTATACAAGGTGAATATCCCAAGCTTCCATTAAGTAATATACAAACTAGTATGATACAGTAATGGCCTCTAGGGCATATACACTAACAGAGTGATTTTTGGATTTACAAAGAAGCTCAGAGCCTGTGAAAGATACAGACTCGGGTGGAGAAAAGTCAGAAGTGCAGGACTCAAGTGTAGAGAAAGTGTCCTCACTAAGATCATGTGTGAAATCAAATAGAGATGTGGTAATGTCATCGAGATCAGTAAAGCAAAGTTCTTCGGATCCACAACTATCGGGAGCGATCTCATGGACAGAGCACACATCTAAAATATGAGCAGAGGGTTCTGATGCCTGACTTCCAACTTTGTAGATATTTAGTTCATTGGTCATATTTCCAAATGATAAGTTCATTGAACCATTTCTACAGTTTATAACAGCGTTGGAAGTGGCAAGGAAAGGACGACCCAGAATCACCGGAATTTGGTCCCGGGGGTTTGCTACAGGATGTGTGTCGAGCACAATGAAGTCTACAGGGAAAACAAATTCCCCGACCTTTATCAATACATCCTCTAATTCACCCCTTAGTTTGGTGATAGATCGGTCTTCAATCTGGAGAGTGCAGTGAGCAGGTTTTAGCTCTCCAGTCCCTAATTGCTCATAGATAGAACAAGGGAGCAAGTTAACACTTGCGCCAAGGTCTAAAAGAGCACGATTTATGTTTTTACCCCCAATCGAAATCGATATTGTAGGACATCCTGGGTCCTTTCGTTTCTTTGGTAGCTGGGGAATAAAAGCGGTGCTGATATTATTAGATATAAAGACCTTCTTTGGCACTTGGGTCTTCCACTTCCTAGTGCACAAGTCCTTAAGAATTTTCGCATAAGCGGGGACTTGCTGAATAGCATCTAGGAGAGGGATATTGATGTTAACCTGTTTGAACATTTCTAAAATTTTCTCCATATGAGGACTCGTTCTATTAGCCCTTAACCGGTTCGGGTAAGGAGCTTTCGCAATAAGCGCAGGGTCCATCACAGGAGAAGAAAGAGGGGGTAGACGTGGTCCCAAAAGAGGTGTGGGGACCGTCTGTGGAGAACTATAAGGGTTGGGAGAAGGTGTCGAGCCTAGTGGGAAATGGAAAATAGGCTCGCGAGAAAGTGGTGTGGTAGAAGAAGAAGGATCAGAAGGAGAAGTGTGTGTGTGTGGAAAGGTCTCAGCCGGGGTGTTGATATGATTTTCAGTATCATCAATACCTTCCCCGACATGATTGTTCAGCACTCTTCCCGATCTCAACGTTGTGACGGCATTTACATTGTAATGCCCAGGATTCTGTAGGGGTTGAGAGGGAAGTTTCCCTTTTTCTCTCGCACTCATTTCGGCTTTTAGGCGTGCGATTTCAGCTTCCATCGATTTGATACTCTCAGCTTGGGACTCTGAGTTTTTCTTTATCTCACTGACGGAAGATCTAACCTCAGTCGAAACCTCTATGAATTTTGACAAAAGTGATTTCATGGTTTGAGTGAATTGAGAGAACTCGTCAGAACAGGACTGCATAGGATTAGACTGTGGAGGAGTGTTGCCCTGGTTTTGGAAATTTTGTGACTGATAGGGGTGCTGAGTGAGTTGAAGGGGTTGCTGTTGTGGTGGAGGAAGAACCCTTTGAAATTGATTCGTGTTTGGAACCGTGTTTTGAGATTGGTATTGGTTCCAAGCAAAATTCGGGTGATTCCTCCAACCCTGATTGACCTTGAAACGCAGAGTTTAATGGACATTCTTCCGTTAAATGAGACCGATCAGAACAGCACCCACAAACAGTTTTGGGGAGTGACACTGGGTTTAGGGAGGCTGCTGCAAATTTGTGTTCCATAGCGTCGAGCTTCTTTTGCATTGCTGCCGTTTCAGCTCTAACACCTATGGACACATCTATTTGGTGTACGCCACCCCTATTCAATGGTTGGGTTCCACTCTCCCACTGTAGTGATTTTTCAGCGAACTCTTCTAAGTACTTCCAAACTTCCCCATCATCTTTGGTCATAAAAGTACCTTGACACATGTTTCAAGGCTCTGTTTAGTGTTTGGGTTAATGCCCTCATAAATGATTCGACAGAGTTCCCATCTTGGGATGCCGTGATGAGGACACTGAACCAATAGATCCTTGAAACGTTCAAAGCATTTTGAAAATGGTTCAGCAGGGAGCTGGGCAAATTGATTCAGTTCGCTACGGATTCGAGCTGTCTTTTGTATTGGGTAAAATTTCTTAAGGAATGCAGCGACGAATTCTTCCCAATTCGTAATAGAGTGTGCGGTAGTGTTAGATAGCCACTTCTCGGCTATATCGCACAATGTAAATGGAAGAAGTCGTAGATGCATAGCATCCACTGAAAGTTGTGACGTACCCATTATTGCACATACGTTTTCAAATTTGGTAATGAAAACGTAAGCGTCCTCAGTCTCGAGTCCGTGGAATTTGGGTAAAAGATTGATATACTGGGGCTTAATCTCAAAGTTATCCCCATTGGCTGGTGGTGTGGATAAGCAGGTCGAAAGAGGACCTCGAATAGGGTAGCACCTCTCGTGGAGAGAGATGCGGGGTGGATTCTGCGCACCAACGGACGGTGGCACATTAGGGTTAAAGAAGTTTGATGGATTCGGATCCATCGGTGTGGGTGTGGTAGTGGGTAAAGGAAAGGTAAATGGAGAAATATCGACTTCGGAGTCGATAAAGGGTACGCGGACTAAACGGGCACTAGAATCCCGTGTCCAGCCTATCTTGCACTAAAATGGGTTAGTACAAGTGGCATCGTTGACTTATAATTAGGGGTAATGAATGCGGTGCTTGCTTTTGAAAAAGGGGCGTATTTTTGAAAAAATGATGCGACAAAACAAATGCAGCACACAAACCCTAGAATCTAGTGGTCACCTAGGTCCGGCTCTAGACCGCTCCTAACTGCCAAAAGACAAGTCGCAGGATAGAATCCTCCACTGCCTCTTTGTCCCCCTGTGGCCGGATAAGTGCCAGGTAAGTGGGAAGGTACTCCACTACATAAGTAGTGGGCCTAATTAAAAACCACTAGCCTTAGACACACTCGCCTTAGGGACCACAAGAAAACGCGGATAAGCAATGAATTACCCACGGCCTTCTCTTGTCCTAATTGAGCGCGACAGTCCTTAGAGTCTTCTCTAGATTTCTTTTAGTTAATGTGGGTCAATGCGGATGCAAGTTTTGTGGTTTTCGGGGCCTAGGAAGGGTAATGAAATCCCCACCTAATTTGGATTTGGCCGTGCCCCTTAATATCCGTATTTAGAATGCAAACAACCAAGAAATCAAAATCACGCACAAATTTAATTTTGCTTTTGCGGCGCTGCGATTATTTGCAAAGAATCCTGCAGCAAAGTGTTAGTTGGAGCTAAAAAGAGGAGAGAGGAGAAGGTAAGGAATCACCTGAGGAATTTTTGCACAGAGACCCCCCGGAACTGCCGCGGAACCACCGCTATTGGGCACTCCCACCGCGGAAACGCGGTTGAATGGTGAGATCACTCCACCAAACTTCTTCAGGGAGCTTCTGTGGACTCCCTCAGCTCTCTGGTATTTTCCAAAAATTTTCTTCAATTTCCAAACAGCTCCAGATTTCCTTGCAATGAACAACAGCAAATCGTTTAGGGTTTGCACGAATTTTGATCTCAAAAACAACAATGGAATAATTCTTTCAATTCAAACTATAATATGAAACGAATTAGCGCGCGATCCCCGGCAACGGCGCCATTTGATTTAATGCGATTCTCGGATGTGTAAGTAAAAAGCAAGTATCGAATCAATTGTTTCCCGATAATGGTTTCATTTGATCTTTACTAGTATTTTGTATCGGTATTTGGAAAATTGTATAAAGAATTCACTATCAAAGAATTATATTTGACCGCAATCAACTACGGTGTCAGTTGTAGATCGTAAGCGAGTGCGGATCGTCCACAGGGATTGTGCGATTCGTTTCAATGTTTAATTTGTTTGAATCGAAAAGTTAATTGAAAAGAAAAGAAAACATGATTCAAGAATTTATCAATTGATTCAGGTGTCACGATGTTTAATCAAGAATCAAGAAACTGATAAACAATCAAGAATTGGGTTTCGATAATATTTCCAACCAAAATGCCAAGAATCTAAATGAGGCTCGTAGGAATCGATCGGATCTATAGACGTGATGTAATATCAAGATTTCGTGTTCTTGTCCTTCGAAGGATTGATACAAGATCGATGATGATCGATGAGAGTCAGGGCTTTCTTGATGAAACTAGGGTTTCATCGTTTAACCCTTGTTCTTTCGTCGATATCATTCACATTCTAGCCTCTAACAATTTCAAGAAACGATCGTAACTCCCCAATCTCGAGCGATATCAATCAAGAAAGCATCGCAACGAATTGGGTCGTCGATTCTTGAACTTGCTAGGGTTTACAAAACTCGTAAGATTTAAGAATCGATTTAAGATATATTACATCATCATTCTATTGATCGTCTCGACTCCTCGACGAGCGGAGTATTACTCAAACATCATCACACAGAAAGTATTCAAGAATTGAAAAGATATCATGATGCGAGAATTTAAAGAAAACAAGATGAAAGAATATCACCTTTTATTTATATCAACAATTTGATTACAGTCGCTCAAGAACTACAAGAGGAAGAACTAAATGGTTGAATTGGCGTCGCTCGGCTCCGTGAGTCGTGGATCGGCTTTGGACCACTTGCTCCGTTGAAGATTGGCTCGGCTCATAAAAGGTTGCAAGGCTTCTTGCTTGATGGGTACTCAGGATCTTGGCTTTTGATTGGAATTAGGGTTAGGGTTTCACACAAATCCTCTTACTAGATTTGTGGAAGAAGATGATGAAGGGGGTAAAATGAAGAAGTATCTAAGTTTGGATAATGGATCCAAGTATCAAGTATATCATTTAACCCTAGGTTTAGGCTTCTATTTATAGACTTCCCAAACCCTAGGTCTAGGTTTGAAATTACAATTCCCTCCAAAAGTTTGTTGAGGAGTTTCTAGAAAGAGTTTGTTAGGAACTAGCTTAGGGTTTAAGCTAGGATTGATTAAGAATTAGAAACCTTAGTTTGCTGATCTGGCAGAAATCTCTGGAGTCTTCTGGAATTTGGAGTGTCCTTTTGAAGTGTAGGAGCTGATCTAAGAGTTTTGCACAAAAAATGAGGAGCTAATTCCTTGAACCCACCGCGGATCCGCGGCGCAAGCAGGCTCCTGCCGCGGATCCACGGCTGTCTGTGGGGCTTGGGCCTTGGGCTTCCTGGTATAGTCTTGGAACAACATTTGTAGCTTAATCTGATGTGTTGATTTGTATTTTCCCTTTTGGATTTATACCAGATCTGAAATCGTTGAGTTGGCATAACGTTTTAGCTGTACCCTGTAAATTTTGGCCTTTCTTCTGGATTTTCCTGCATAGATCTCAAAACAAGTGTTGCGCAAATGTAGGGATGATGCGATGCCATGAAATGCAGTCAATTTCCTTATTAGTGCCGGTTTTAGAGTCTAACACATGCAATCTGATATTTTGCGACAGTTTTGGTAATATGTGAAATATGAATGCCGAACACTTCTATATGAATGCAAATGATGAGGAAATTGCCGGCTAAAATATGCATTATTTTCGACTAATCAGGTCTCCTAACCCTAGAATTGGCGGTGTTACTTGCTGCTCTCGTAGAGGTCTAGGGATGTGGGTTTGGCTATTCATCGCGACCGTGGAATCCGTGTTTTATACAGGCTCGTATTGAAACACGGACGTCCTACTATATCCAATATTTCATATATGTTCTTCTGCTGCAATGTTCTGTGATGAGATCATATTACTGCCTGAGGCGAATGTTTATATTATATATATGAGATATATGTTATATTGCAGATTTCGTTTCATATCTGATGCTTGTGAAGCGTATTAAAATGGGACTTCATTAATAAGATTAATGAAATAAAAGAAACCTAAGATGTTGTAGAAACTTGTTTAAAAACTGGTAGCTCTAGTTCTTGCTTTGCATAGCGGTGTTCCTTGTAGAACATCCAGCACCTTATTCGATAAGGAAAGAGCCGAGATCTTTTCACCGAGAGTGACCTCTTTAGTGAAACTAGCAGATGCTACAAACTCGGTTTGTCTTTTGATTGCTTCTATAGTTCTTGCTTTGCATAATGATATTTATGAAATATCCTGCACCTTATTCGATGAGGAAAGAGCCGATGATCCCTTCACCGGGAGTGACCTCTTTAGCAAAACTAGAAAAGGACTCAAAAACATTCCATTTAAAATAACTCGATTCTACAACTATATCAAGTTCATTACGCAAAGGGTTTTCTTAAAAACCTGTCGTAGCCCTCCGTCATTTCAGATAAGTACTGGTTAGTATTCGTCCTGCGTTTGTTGACCTTAGCCAAGGCGTAGTGTGTGGTAGCTGATTAGAGCTTATCTGTATAAGCATATGATACGATTGAGTTAAGGTAGTCGTGCAACTTTGTTGACCTTAGCCAAGGGTCGTGCGGGCAGGATTAATTCAATCGGGAAATGACGGGTTGAACTTGGCTAGCACTTATGATTTGTCGACCTTAGCCAAGGACATAAGCTGCTAGGGGCAAAATATTATTGTGGATTTCAAGTGTTGAAATTTGCAATGAGATTGCATACCTTCTATGAGATAGTTGGATCCCGATACCTGCTGCGAGTAAGAGTTACTCCTAGGAGAGTTTTACACATTACAATTAGCCGATCAAGTAGGTGTCTAGAAAGGTGTTAACGGGGTTACGCCCCTGGGAAAACGAGGTTTACTTTAATTAGGTCCGTGCGAAAGCACGGGGAACCTCCCTCAAAGTACCGACACTGGCCTGGCTGAAAGATTGGCGAACTTGTAGAGTGTAATTAATCCCGGCTTGTCTTTCCTTTTAAGGTTTGAAGGAAGATTTGACTAAAACAGTGGGAGACATCCTGATTAAATATATTAGATAACCAATCTAATCTTGCAAGAGCATACGCTGAGTATTTTCTTCCCTCTCTCTCCAGTTAGCGACCATATCATACCTTAATCAAGATAATAATATGGATGTATTGACCGAACCCGCTTGTTATACTGCGCTAAGGAACGTTGGTCCCATTCCAACTTATAATTATTATAAGACAGAGCAGGAAATTGGGGAATACCAGATTTCCCGTGCCGCCCAAACGAAGAAAGTGCATGTTGATGCATCATCTTCGGGTGTGTTCATTACAGAGAACTGTTTCTCAGTATCCTTTATGTCCTGGGTATGAGATACCAGATCAGGATCCCGCATATGTAATCTGTTACATGGGCTACAGATAGGTAGAGAACTGAGAACGGGTGATAAGTTTCATGAGATAGAAACGGTGCAAGTGTTGCAGCCAAGTCTGTTGGTCACTATCACCCTGTATTACTAGAATACATTGATTCTGATCGAATGTTATTAGATACCGAACCTGATATACAACATCATATCAGTCTCTTTATTAGTAAAGAAAGGATATAAACATTTCCTATATCAAGAGTTGATCGGTTCAGGCACGTTATCTAAAAGCATTGACGTTATAAATCAAACTACAGTTCTTAGTATACAGAACACACACGAGAGGAAGAGTTCAGAAATGAACGAATCCTTCTTGAGGCATTGTAGACTAGGTCATATCAATGAGACCCGACTAGCAAAGTTACATTTAGATTCATATTTAAATCTGTTCAAACTTACATCTTGTGATACTTGCCGGTCATGTCACAAAGATAAGATGACCATAGCTCTGTTTATTGGAAACAGAGAAAGAGTTAGTGAACTCTTGGGATTGATAAATGCTGATGTATGTAAGGTCCCCTGTCTACAAATGCCAAGACCGGTTCTTTGTACTTTATTACATTCTCTGATGATCTCTCAAGATTCAGACATATGTTCCTGTTGAAACACAAGTCCGAAGCTTTTGAGATATTCACAGAATATAAGTTTGAAGTAGAGAACAAAAACGGGTATAAGTATTATGTCCTTTGATGAGATCAAGGAGGAGAATACTTGAGCACGGAATTCCTGGACTATTCTAAAGGAGAATGAGATTCTCTCTCAGCATTACTCCTCCGTATACACCACAGCACGTCGGTGTATCGGGGTGGAGCAATAACACCCTATGTGATATGGTGTGCTCTATGATGAGTACTACTGAGTTTCCTGTTTCCTTTTGGGGGTTATGCACTTGAGAAGCTGCATACCTATTGAATAGGGTTCAAATCAAATCAGTTGCCTACCACTTCATATGTGATATGGAAAGGGAAGGGCCCATATCTTAAGTTTGTTAAGATTTGGGGTTGTCCGGCCTATACCTAAAAAGAAAAATCCAGGAAAGCTCGATGCAAAGTCAGTTCTGTAGAAGTTTTTTGGATATCCCAAGCATTCGCAAGGGAATATCTTCTACCAAACCGAGGACCAAAAGATGTTTTGTTTCTCAACATGCCACCTTTGTGAAAGGGGATTTCTTGTGGAAAATTAGTGGTCATGAGGTAGAACTGGAAGGAGTTCCAGCTATACAAACTACAGCAGATGATTTGGTAGAACCAAAGGATTCAATAGTTTCCAACGAACCTCAGCCTCTCCGCCGATCTAGTAGGGTTCCTCACCCACCTGAGAGATACTTCGGTTTTCTCTATGACGGTGGGAGCGAGGATTGCATCATGAGATGATGACCCAACTAAATTTCGAGCTGGCCATCAGGAGTGGGACTCTGTAAGAATGGCTGGATGCTTAGTGATCTGAGATGGAATCCTTATACCCCAACAAAGTATGGACTTTGCTGCTTTATCTGAAGGGTTAAATCCCTATCAGGAGCAAGTATATCTTGAGAAGATTGCTTGGTGTACATGGAAAAGTTGAAAATTTCAAAGCTATGCTTAAGTCCATCCAGATCCTACTTGCCACGACTACATACCATGACTACGATATCTGGTGGTTGGGTGTCACGACTACTTTTTTAAATGATGTTTTAGAAAAGAGCGTCTATAAGTACATAGCCAGAGGGCTTCGCAGTCAGTGGAAGCAGCGGAAACGGGAGCAAGATATTTTATATGATAAATCAGGCATCGCGGAGTTAGAACATCTGTTTTGATGTAGTAGTCAAAGAGTTTGACTTCATCAAAATAGTAGATGAACCTTGTATATACAAAAAGGTAGTAAGGAGTATGGTGGTGATCCTCGTAGAGTACGTGGATGACATACTTTTGATAGGGAAGGAGTTTCCTATGCTACACTCGGTCAATCTTCGCTTATCACAAGGATTCTCCATATAGGATCAAAATGATAACTCCTAAATCCTGGGTTTTGGATCTATGAGGTAGATCTAATTGGATGTTAGGATACTCACTAGTTGTAGTAAGATGGTATCAATCGATCCTGGGGAGAATCACTGGAATGGTTTTAGGGTGATAAGGACGACTGAATGTCAGTCGCAGGCATTGTCTTTACCCTCAGTGCAGGGACGGTATGTTGGAAGAGTTCCAAGCTAGATACCGTGACTTACTAGACGATTAAAGGCAAGATACATCGTTACTAAGGATGCTACCAAAGTGGCAGTCTGGATATATAAGTTCATGAGATGAACTTCGTTCCTACCATTGTGTGACAATGGAGTTGTGGCTTATGCCAAGGAACCCCCGTCCCATCAGAAATCCGAATATAATTCTTAGGCAGTATCACCTGATTATGGAGATGGTTGATCTTCAGGGAGATCGAGGTTAGGAGAGTAGACACAAAGGACAACAGCGCGGATCCACTCACAAAGGCCTTTTTCCCAGTAGAGACTTTTATGGGATGGTTGAGTATGAGATACTTCAACCGCAGCTAATTGTTGGGCATCCGATACCACAACAGATGGCCCTAGTGCAAGTGGGAGATTGTTAGTTATATGTATGCCCTAGAGGCCATTACTGTACATACGATGTATATTGTAATGGATGCTTGGACATATATAGGGAGGACTTTTTTTGCTCGACATGATAGTATGCAATCTGGTTGTACTTTGTCTTAACATGTACTCTGATTGTCTCTATGTTACATGTTGATAAAGCCCTTAGGATATGTACTCGACTACTGGGACTATGATGAGATCATACTAGTGGGGCCACAGTAGTCGACAAGTACATACTATAACTGTTCCTAGTCGAGGGTGTATCGAGACAGGGCATCGATACACTAGAGTAGACTAGCGTATACGCATCTTGACCCATATGATGGGCGATGGATGATCCCATATACATCAGTGATTGACATCAAGGATGGTGTACGGGTGCTCAGTGGAGACTGGGTACACTGGACGGACTCGCCGAGAACTCCCAGATAGTATTATATCTCATGTCAGATGGCAGTTCTCCGGTGACACTGGTACAGAGTAATCTGTTGACCCGAGATCGTCATAGAGTCTTGTGTGATTCCCACTGTGCTTTGATTTCCATCATACCACGTGCAAGAGGGCGTGCAAAAAGATGGCTTTTGGGTACAGTCCCGAATCACATAGAGGCAATGAGCGATAGGAGGGGATTCGTCTCTCCCGGTATAGGGAGTTGATGTTGTGCTGTGTTCGATTGGCTATAACTGGAAATCCCTGGCCAGGGTTGCTGAGATTTACTGGTAAGTATTATCAGTAGTTTCTCGAACTGTTATAGACCTCATATCGACACGACTTATCGAGCTACTGGGGTCTGACGTTTACCACCCCTAGGCGAGATATGCGACATATCAGACGACGAGACCGGATTGTATGGGAGTGTTACTGATTGGATTCACAGGAGAATGTACAGGCTTTCTTATTGATCTTCTGAGCGCTCAATACCTGGGTGGCTGTTACGTTTAGCTGACCGCTTGCAGCTTGTGAGTGTTTGATATGATCATCACCTACTGCCGGCGTATTGACGATTCTTTAGAGTCCTACACAGAGGTTTCTTGGCTCAGGCAAAATGGAGTAGGAGCACATATATGATATGTGCGGGATCGAGGATATTGCGGTTTGTGATACCGTATTGGATTCTCGCGATATGAGATATCGGCCGGGTATATGTGATATAGCCGGGTCATCGTATTAGTTGGTTATATGCGATATAGCCGGATTGTCGGATCAAGTGTTGATTCGATAATTTAATGTATAATAATATATATGATATATTAAATTACATTAACTAATATTAGCTCACTAAAAGATTCTTTTTCTCACTCGGGTAATACATTGATATATATGCGATATATGTTAATTGTATTATTTTATTTTGTTACGATAAATATTATATATGTAATATATAATATTGTAACATGATATGATAACTAATGCAACATGTTTAGTGGAGTTTAAACATGATTAGGGTTTGGATTAGGGTTAAGACTTCTAGTTGATTTTAGAAGGTTTCTTTTTGTTTTGTGTAAGATATTTTGTTATGACTCATGCTTTAACCCAACCCAAACCCTAACCCTAGTTAATTCTCTACATGGGTTTAGTTGACCATGGTTGCATTAATCATCATATTTATCCTTTCATTATTCATCACAAAAGGTTTAATGTTGATTGTTCATCTTCTTCCTTCTTTCATTCATAGAAAAAGCTTTCTAGCTTTTTCAAGGTGATGAAAAATGAGTGAGTAAATGAAAATAAAAGAGAGAAAAAATCCTACTTCATCATTCTCATCTATCCTTGCCCTTTAGATGAGAGTGTTCACTTCATATTATGAGTGTTAGCTTGTGTTAACGAAACTTCAAGGTAGATCATCTTTGTATCGAAGATCGGAAGCAAGACTGCATCTTTCTCTTCGTGGAATCTCTCGAAAGTTCAGAACACGATGATCGCAGCGAAGGGACCTTAACACGGAGCTTAAGAAGTGAAGGACCGGATCTACAAAGTTTGTAATCCCTCTCACTTAGTGTTAAAGTGCTAAACATGTCAGTTTTCGCCTAAACCCTAGTTTTAAAGATCCGGCTTTGGGTTGTTCGGCACGGCTAATTTTTAAATCGGGCATGGTTGATGCCTCGTAGACCCTTGTGGCAGTGCATAGCAACCCTACAACATCTAGATAACAAATTGACTGAATCTGACTTATATGACTAGCAAAGGTCTGTCCAGATGTCCATTGCCTATGACAAGTTGGATCACCCTATTACTACTCAAGATCCCGCCGTCCCAGGTCCAGTTTCCACCGTCGCGGATATGGATATCCGTCAGACAAGGGAAAAGGATAAAGCGAAAACCAAGTGCCTCGTGTTTTCTTCAGTTGATGGTGTATACGAGAAGCAGAACGAGAAGATGGACTCAATTTCCATCTTTCTCTATAACAAAGATTTATATGGAAAGCAATCTCATATCGCAAGATATGAGACCTCGAACGAATTAATTTAAGCGAGGTTGGATTTCAGGTCATCTGTAGGGGATAACGTCCTTACAATGACTAGCTATATTGATGAGCTCCAGGACGTGGAGACCACGTTGGGAAACTCGTCAGATACTGACTTGATTCTACAGTCTCTGCCTTCTACCCTGAAGGAAACCAGGGAAGTAGAAGGAAAGAGAAGGGCAAATGTTTCGGGACTGAATGTAGTAAAAGAGGAACGTTCCTATTGTTATGGGATTGGGCATTGGCAGAAAGATTGCAGGGCTTTTAAAGCCAGTAGCTAGAATATGAAGCATGTTGTGGCTTCAGCCTCAAGTTTATTTGTAATTGAGAACTGTTTATCAATTAACTCTACTTCCTGGGTACTAAATACCGGAGCAGGATCTCATATCTGTAATTCATTACATGCTTTGAGAAACCGTAGAGTTATGAAGGTAGGTGATTTGTCTCTCAGAGTTGCAAACGGAATGAGCGTGGACGCTGAATCCATGGGAGAATATCGCCTAGGCTTGATAAGTGGGCATATATTGATTTTATGTAATTGTTTATATATACTTAATATGACTTGTAATATCATATCAGTGTCCTCACTTTCGAGAGAGGGATATGATTTTACATTCGTAAGCGATGTAGTTTACATCCACCTAAATCAAGTTCTGATTGGGTCAGGTACATTAGCTAACGGTATATACGTATTAAGTCAAGCTCGGGTTTTCAATGTCCAGAATACACTTAAAAGAAAGTCTCCGGAATTAAATCAGGCTTTCTTATGGCATTGTAGACTAGGTCACATCAATGAGAGAAGGTTGACTAAGTTACATAGAGAAGGATATTTTAATCCGTTCGAATATCAATCTTATGCTACTTGTGAATCTTGTCTCATAGGAAAGATGACAAAGACTCCGTTTACTGGACACGGAGTAAGAGCAAGCGAGCTCTTGGGACTCGTACAGAGTGACGTGTGCGGTCCAATGTCTACACATGCGCAAGGAGGTTATTCCTACTTCATTACTTTTACGGATGATTTCTCTAGGTATGGATATGTCTTCTTAATGAAGTATAAATCCGAGGCCTTTGAGAAATTCCAAGAATATAAGAATGCAGTGGAAAACCAAACCGGCAAAAGTATCAAGACACTGAGATCTGATCGAGGTGGTGAATACTTAAGTGCCGAGTTCTTGGGGTACTTAAAAGAGAATGGAATTCTTTCCCAGCTTACTCCTCCATACACACCACAACACAACGGTGTATCAGAAAGGAGGAATCGAACCCTATTAGATATGGTTCGTTCTATGATGAGTAAGGCTGAGTTACCTCGATCATTCTGGGGATATGCATTAGAATCAGCTGCATACCTTTTGAACCGGGCTCCTACCAAGACTGTGCCTACCACGCCATATCAGATATGGAGTGGGAAGAAACCACATCTTCAACATCTAAAAATATGGGGATGTCCAGCTTTTGTTAAAATGCAGCAAGCGGACAAGCTCGAGGCGCGATCAGTACAATGTAAGTTTGTGGGATATCCGAAGAACACCAAAGGATATTATTTCTATTACGCAGAGGAACAAAAGGTTTTTTTTTCTCGTAATGCCCATTTTCTAGAACATCAGTTTTTAGAAAAGGAAACAAGTGGGAGCGAAATAGAACTGGAAGAAATTCCAGAAGCACAAACTACTACTGAAAGTATGGTAGAACCAGAGGTTTCAGAAGAAAGGGACATCCCGACGCCACTCCGCAGGAGTAGTATGCAGTCTCATCCGCCTGAGAGATACTAATAGACGGGGATAGAGAGGATTGCACTATTGACTATGATGAGCCTACTAGCTTCTAGCAAGCCATTCAGAGGGGTGACTCAGTAAAATGGCTGGATGCAATGCGGACCGAAATGGAGTCCATGTACACTAACAAAGTATGGACTTTGGACATTGCTCCGGATGGGGTAAAACCCGTAGGATGCAAATGGATCTTCAGAAAGAAGATTGGTGTAGATGGACAGGTTGAAACCTATAAGGCTAGACTTGTTGCAAAGGGTTTCCGTCAGAGACCTGGTTTGGACAATGAAAAAACCTTTTCTTTAGTAGCTATGCTAGAATCCATTCGGGTCCTTCTTGCTATTGCTGCCTTCCACGATTATGATATCTGGCAGATGGACTTAAAGACGGCTTTTCTAAATAGTAATTTAAAAGAGTGCGTCTATATGGATCAGCCAAAGGGATTCATTCAGAGTGGGAGCAGCGGTAAAGTATGCAAGTTGCTTAAGTCCATTTATGGACTAAAGCAGGCATCTCGGAGTTGGAACATCTGTTTTGATGATGCTGTCAAAGAATTTGACTTTATCAAAAATCCAGATGAACCATGCATATACAGAAAGATTGTAGGGAGAGCTGTAGTATTCCTCATCTTGTACGTGGATGACATTCTCTTAAAAGAAAATGATATTCCTATGTTACAGTCAGTCAAAAGATTCTTGTCACAGAAATTCTCCATGAAAGACCTGGGTGATGCCACCTATATTCTGGGGATCCAGATCTATCGTGATAGATCTAAAAGGATGTTGGGACTTTCGCAGTCCAGGTACATAGACACCATATTGAAAAGATTCAATATGGAAGATTCTAAGCCCGGTAACCTACCGGCTTGTCACGGAATCACCCTCTCCAAAGAGATGTCTCCCAAGACTGATTTGGAAAGGGATCGCATGTCAATTATACCCTACGCTTCAGCGGTAGGCTCTATAATGTATGCGATGTTATGTACCAGACCATATATAGCATACGCATTGAGCGTTGTAAGCCGGTATCTGGCAAACCCAGGGGAGAATCACTGGATAGCAGTAAAGAACATTCTCAAGTACCTGAGGAGGACTAAGGAGATGTTCATGGTATATGGCGGAAAAGACCTCCAGATGGTGGCCATTGCCGACTCCGGCTTCTAGAGTGACAAAGAATACTCCAAGTCCATGTCGGGTTATGTCTTTACCCTCAATGGAGGGGCGGTCTATTGGAAGAGTTCCAAACAAGAGACCGTTGCTGACTCAACAATAGAAGCGGAGTACATAGCTGCTTGCGATGCCGCAAAAGAAGCTGTCTGGATGAAGAAGTTCCTCACAGAACTTCAGGTGGTTCCTACCAGTGTTGATCCAATACCTATGTATTGTGACAACAACGTCACTATAGCTTTAGCGAAGAAACCCTGGTCCCATCAGAAGTCCAGACACATCCTAAGACGGTATCACCTGATCAGGGAGATCGTAGAACGCCGGGAGATCGAGGTGAAAAGAGTAGAGACAGAGAATAATATTGCTGATCCATTCACAAAGGCCATTCCTCAGATGCAGTTTGAGAGGTTATTCGAGATGATAGGTAGTGCAAGTGGGAGATTGTTAGTGTATATGCCCTAAGGACCATTATTATATCATACTAGGTTGTATATTACTTAATGAAAGCTTAGGATATTCACATTTGTATATACAGTCTTGCTAAAAATGGTATAATGCTACTTGGTTTGTGTCTACTTTAATATATACATATGTTTCTTGTAACGTATCACTTATACATGTTAGTAGAGCCCATAGGTTCTTTGCTTGATTACCAGCATTGTGATGGCAGTCACACTAGTAGGGGCTGGGTAGTCTATAAGCAACATCCTATACATGTCCCCAGTCGTAGGATTATCGAGACAGGGCATCGATACTCCAGAGTAGACCAGTGTGTACGCTTCTCATCCCAGTTGGGGAGATGGTCTGTCCCACAGCCATCAGTACGTCGTACTGGAGATAGTATACAGGTGCTCGGTAGGTTACGGGTACACCGGACATGACTCGTAGGGGAACTGTTGGTTGGTATTATACCCATCGTCAGTTAACAGTTCCCAGGTGACATGAGTACAGCATAGTCCGCAGACTTGACGCTGCTACTTCGCCTCGAGTGTGTCCTACTGTTCTTAGATTGCTACCCTACCACGGCTCAAAGGAGTCGTGCAAACAGGTAGCAGTTGGGTGCAGTCCCGAGCACTTGGAGGCAATGGCAGTTAGACAGGATTCGTCTCTCCCTGTATTGGGAGTTGATATTGCGCTTTGTCAGAGAGCCATTACGCAAAGTCCCTGGCCAGGGCAAGCGAGATTTACTGGTAGGTTCCAGTAGTTTCTCAGGGTGTAATGGGCTACGCTCCGACACGACTTATACCGCTATTAGGGGACTGACGCTTGCCGCCCCTAGGCTCGATATGCGATAGACTTAGACGAACAGACCGGACCGTACGGAGATTGTCACATCAGGCTCAGTAGGAGTTTGGATGGGTTTCCTCATCGGCCTTCTTGTCGACATCTACCTGGGGACCATTACGTACAGCTAGTGCCGCTTGCGGTCTGTGGTTAAACCCACTGCCAGAGTAGTGTCGAGTCTTTAGAGTCCCACACAGAGAGTTTCCCTGCTCCAGGCGAAACGATATAGAGGTCGTATGGTTTTACGACAAGGGTTCGGACGCATACGTGTTTAAACGCACGTACGACGTTCAGACAGTTTTTACTAGCCGGCTTTGGTTTAAGCCAGATTCTAGTATCGGGTTATAGGATTTACACAGTCTAAAGTTTTTCCGTGTTTTCACGGATTGGAGGGGCGTTCTCGTAATTTTCCGGGAAGCTTCTAGAAGCATGGTGACATGGGGGTTAAGGTGGCATAAGTATTTATTGTTTGAATGACTTATTTGTGTGATTCATCCTTAGAGTTAATGCTTCATTTATTGAGCTAATGACTCATGAGATGAATCACACAAGGTGAATGGATAAACCATGATGATTAATCATTTAAATTATTTATTTGATAAATTGTTATGGTTGTTATATTCAAATGAGCTCATTATTCATATTCATTCTTATCATCACCTTCTCTCTCCTCAAGCTCTTTCATTCTTGAAACCCTAACCCTAACCTCTCATGTGTTGAGATCAAAGGTTAGCTAGACTAATACATCCATAATCTCACTCTATATCCCCTAGGTAGCTTAGATTAGCATTTTGAGCAACCTTGTTATCTCAAGTTAGAGATCAAGCTGGGAGAAGGAGCTTTCGGGTGGATCGTCTTTGACTCGAGGAGGCCGTTGAGGTGCCGATGTTCCAAGTAGCCTACGAGGAGTGGAGGACAGCGATGAAGACCCGAAGGACATGTAACGTGAGGTATAACTTCGAATCCGAGTAGTTAAACCTCTCGTAGTTTGCCAGTAACGGTTTAGATACGATTCATGCGCTCATGTCCGTGTTACGAAGCTTTGATAATCGTTTTTCATATATTCTGCCTCCCCGCAAGTTCGTGGGGTGCGTGACATGGACTTACACCCATCACATCAAATCTCTCGACTACGTCGATATCCTCTGGATATCCGCCGCACCCAAAATCACCGGTTGGAAGTCCGCTCCTTCCAGGGTCATCGGCATCCCCACAAAAACACTCTCGCCCTGGGGTACCATACCGGGTCCACCATGTACCCAAGACGGTTCATCCTCCTTCTCGAATCGGGCCTCGACTACCAACAAAGATCAGGAAAACTCATGGTGGACAACATATCCATCATATCACGAGAAAACCACAACTTGCATTTTAAAATGATAATGAGTTTATAAAATCCCTGCGGTTTTCGCCAAATCCAGAAACCTCATGGAAAATCCGAAATCCCAAAATCAAGAGTCAATAAACGGTGAATACCGACATAAAGCCCCACGATAATGCATAACAAAATGAATGTAAAATTGCATGAAGTATCTAAGTAAGAAATGCAATATCTAAACTAGTATATGAAAGCAAGCGTACAAGTACTATGTTGAAACTACCAGCAAGAAATTTATACAAATGAAGTAATGTTTTCTGATGTGTACGTGACATGGAAATTACCGATGATGATGTGTGTGAGCCAGAAAGCAAGTGTACGTGGAGCATACGCATCATTGGTAATGGTGCTGGTGTCCTGACAACAGGGGTTCATAATAACTAATGAAAACACATTTATAAGCATGCAATGCGATTAGAACAGCATAAATATAAGGAAAAAGATATAGTAACTACAACATTGAAGAATATACATTTCCATATACGAGTCATACAGCTTTTTGGTGTTTGAAATAACACAAATCATGATTTTAGAAAAATAGGGGCTACGGAGTCTTTGAGAAAAGTTACGACTTTTGTAAAATCCGTAGTATCTCTCGGCCTGCCTTTAAAAATACTCATGATTCGTTAGTTTTGAAAATAAGTATGACTCGAGCCAAGTCGGAAGGGTATGGAAAATCCGCCTAAAGTCCGAGTCGATATATCTAGTAGTCGGAGATCCCGCCTCAATAGAGTCACGTACGATAAAATACCTAGTATGACATCCTCAAGTCAAGAGTGCAGATCAATCATCATATCTATACCTCGTACGGTAAACTACATCGTACAGCATCCCAAAATCGGGGCACGGGTCAAATATCACATATACCTCATTATTCATATGGTATCATTATCATAATATCCTGAATTAGGGGTACCGTTCTAATTTCTAGTACATTCCAATATCATCAAACATATATCCTTGCGTGTATGAAAACACATCGTCCAACGGTCCTTTATAATATCATGTCGTATATCATATCATGACCCAATCACATATCACAATCTTACGGCATCTTGCCCGATCATATCGGCTCGTCTCCAAGTATCATATATTGGCCTCATCATCGATGTATACGTATATGTGTGTACGTGTGTGTGTACACACACACACACCCCAATGCATCCACACACACACACACATACAGATATATATACATATAAACATATACACCCATAATCATATCACGTGTGTGCTTATGTGTGTGTGTCAACCTTTACTCTAGGGTTTCGCGACTAAGAAACTAAGATAAAAGCACTTTCTTGCTAAGTATTCACATCTCACAATAATACATATGTATATATATCATAAACACATCATACCCTACGAAATTGCGGGGTGCTATACGCCATCCACCTGTCTTCCTCCATAGATATACATCTACTCGTCTTGATCCTTGCTTGCCGAAGTCGATGACGCCACGCTCTTCCTTGTTGTTCAAAGTCAACATGAGGGTGCTTACATATATAAACAGATAGTATCGAAAACAGAAATCACGCACGAAAACCAAAACGGCACACGAATCACACATAGGTTAAAACCTATGGTCTACGCATGCAAGAATAACCAAAAAACTCCAGATATCGACGTACAAACGTCATGTGATGGAGACAAAACACAATATCCAAAGTTCAAGTCATTAACAATCATGAAACCAAAACAAAAACTCAGAAAACATGCCCCAGATTTTTGGTCAGGTGAATTGGGGATAAACAAACAGTACAGTGGGTAGTCTATAAGGTATGTGAGCTACAGAACCAATTCCAACACTATCACCCACGATTTAACAGGCGACATTAACCCAAAATCCGGCCTGGCCAGTTTTCCTACAGAGAAACGGTTTCGTATTTTGGTGGCCGTCTCCTATGATTCATCTAGGTTAATAGGGTTGCTTGTTTTTTTTTTCTAAAGGTCTCAGGTCACTCCAGATTTCCTATAGGCATCACAACAAAAAAACCGACACGGAAATTATTCAATTCAAGTTTCATGGTCTAGGCTCTTGTTTAATCTAAATTTTTAACACTAAGGAGGGTTGTAGTCACTAATTACACACCATTGCACCATCACAACTCAAGAATCCCCTAAACTTCATCTTGGAATTTTCCAAGATCACTATGCCTCACTTAATCAATTCTAAACTAAAATAGAAGGTAAAGTAAATCAATTATTACACTAGTGGTGAAAGAAATACCTCATTTGGCAGCTCAAGAATTTTCTTGAGTTGCCCCAAGTGCTCAAAATCTGAACTTGCTTAGTCCACCATGCTTGTAGTAAGCTTGTGCACAATTTTAATGAAGGGGAGACAAGGTTTTGATGTGGATTTGGGGGTGTTGTGAGGAGGTAGAAGAGGTGGAGGGAGAGGGCAACCATGATGATGGGAAGGAGAAGAAGAATGAAGAAAGTGAAGTGAAGATACAATGAGCCAAGGTCAAAGAGACCCCTCACCCTCTCTCTCTCTCTCTCCTCTCTCTTGCCCATACCTCCATACTATGCCACATATTTTTTATTCTTTTTCTTTTATCCCTTTTAAAGAAACACAAAACAAAAAAAACGAACCATACATAAAAGAAAATTGAAGAATTAAAGTCATGGTTAATAGAAACGTAAGAAGTATTTTTGCAATATGACATGGTTCATGTCATGTGCATAATCAAGCTTAATGCATAATTAGTAATTATTAATTAAGTTTAGCCACAAACGTATATGCAAATAAATTCTAAAATATCCAAATCGACTTAATACACTCAAAATCAATAATCATGTAGAATTTTCAATTGTCTCCCGAATTATCGGTATATAGTTATACCATATCATTAAAACTAATCACCATACTTTAAAATATTCATAATATTTATTACTTAAATTGTTTAACTTCTCAAAAACAATATTTTATTTTTCTGAAATGTTACAGTTTCCCCCCTTAAATAAATTCGGTCCCCGAATTTAAATTAAGACTCCCCCAAATACTAAAACATTTTAGGAAAACAATCAAGTCGTCGGGGCTCCAACATCATAAATACTTAAAACACATCTTAGCACAATGTATGCGCATGAAAAACGAGTATATAACTCAAAATCAAAACTCCGTCAAGCATCACGCAATCATCGAAGTCATGGAGAAGATACCAATGTCAAAGTCCAATACGAAAACCAACATGATATACATCAAAACTATAACATTCACATAGTACGCATCGTTGTAAACTCGTCAAAACATCTGAAAGAAATGCATGCCAACCTTTTTTCAAGTCGCTGTGCGATGCGCGTATCACGGCACAAGTAGCAGACGTTTATTGTAAGAAAAATAACTATATATATATCCTTTGTTTAACATACACATCCTGCCGTTTTGAAAATAATTTAGAAGGGTTTCCATTGTAAAATGTTTTGTGTCATCTCGGACACATAGGAAAAATATTGAGACTGTAGCTCCTTTTTGAAAATCCCTTCGGTAACTATCGATGCAAGCAAAAACACCCAGGTATTGTTCTTAGAATAGTCTTGCTCGGTCACTAAACCAAATAGTAAATATCATAAAAACTTATTGCTCAAGAAAATCATACTCAACAGTATATGTAATAATGCCACGTGTGTCTGGTGCGCACAGAAATCAAAATCAATGAATGTGCTATACATGTGCATAGAAACAAAATTTAAGTGCAACGGGTATGCAAGAAAACACCTATCAAGAGCAACGGGTGTGCCTGACAATAATATCAAGTGCATCTGATATGCATGAAGAATCCCGATTTAGTGCATCTGGGGTGCACCAAAAATTGCATCAAGCGCTCCAAGTATGCGCAAGAATCCAAATCAAGTGCACAAGGTGTACGAAAACAAATATCGAATATCACAATCGAAATCGACGGTATACAACATACCTCAATCCAAATCAGGTATACCATGGCATATAATCTCACAACCACGTGCATCAGCATGCACAAAATCGAATCAATGTACTAAAAGTGCATGAAAACTACACCGAAGGCAAAAATCAAATCACAAACATACCACAGGCATGAAATCAAAATCAAACATTTTGAACGATATCAAATCAAAATCGAGTGCAGCTGTGGTGCACGAAAACTAAATCATGCAAATAAATCGCCCAAAATACCGAAATCCAAAATGATGGACACGTGATATTCGAATCACCAAATCGCAAATTGTAAGTACTGTCATCGATATGTCCTTCCTTCAAAGTCGAGAAGGTGTCGGTGCATCCAAAACTAGCAGAGCAAGATATCTATTTGCCTCCTATTCATGGTTTACCGCCTTATGCCCTTAGGCTCTCATCTCTCACTGAGGATTGCCAGTTACATAACTCGTCGGCTCAACGGCCCAATATGAAATGATGATGGAAACAATTCAGCTCTAGCACATCCTCTAAAGATCTCTGGTTAACTATCATGGTCACTTATAACATGTCTCGTCGATGATGCCAAACTCTGGCCTAATGGGTGTGCATGATACGACCGATCCTGGGTCCATGTTTTCTCGTTTAGTATTCTAGAAAGATTCTGTCGGGTCTCTCCCAAATCTCGTTTCTGTCGAACTGCCCGGAAGTTATCACCCTTTACTAAATCCATTCCTTGTTCCAGAACAACAGCATACTCATCACGGCTTCTTCTAAAAGATAGGTCCATATTCAACTCCTCTGCATACGTTTAACATCTTTGATGTCGACGGAGTGGAACATCATCTCGTCAAAATCTAGTACGAACCTCTTACTCCGCTTTTCTCTAACGTGGACTGATTCAGACTCGTCTCTTCGTAGCTGTATGGACTGCGCTACAAACGGCTATACTCATATCTAGAGTCTCCCTTCTGAAACTATGAACTCGACAGCTCAATATCTTATGGTAGGTATCATTCCAACTTCGCCCTCGGAAACTCTTCCAAATTGTCGGAGGAATACTCTTCATTCGTCTATTTTCTATCGACTCTCAATGTGCCTGTGTGAAGTCTTCTCTAGCTGAAATTAATCAATCTGATATCCTCGCATCAGGGTATGCAAACGAACCATATGTCCTAGTCATTCATCCATGGGTGACTAGCGATCTTCTATCATATCCCATAGTACAAACTCGTGCTGCAGGGGCGATATCTTGTCAGTCACAGCAACAACTGGCTCATTCATCCGCACGCTAAACAATGCCTCAATCCTCAAGAATAGACGATACATTAACTTTCATCATATTCTAGTCGGCATCTAGTAGTGGCCCAATCCTCAGGTGCTGATCTGAACATTCGAGAAATCTTAGTAAAAACAATCCATCAAAACGCTCATGTCACGAAAAACACAATAAAACGACATATCTATACAATCGTGTGTCACCGGAATTACGCCATGGTCAATCTTCGTCCAAGACGAGCTCATGCTGACCATAATTCTAGCCGCAGCTCTCTCTGCCCGTGCAACCGTGGTAACAGAAACTACCATCCGACATCGATGAAGATAGATCAAAGGAACGAATACAATACGGTGCAAAGAAATGTACATCATAAGGCTTCTTAAGTGGAGTAGCTTATCGAAAGTATGTTCCAGAATATACACACGATACGTTACTCTACTTAAGTCACCTACTCCATCAACCAAGGCCAACCTACGCGACGAAAGTTCGGGTCTAATACCCCCTCGACCAAGTCTAAGTTCCGTAAGGTCAAGTCTAGGTTCCGAATACACACACACACACACACACACACGCCCTAGACTCCGCATAGTCAAACCTAGACTCAAACCAAGGCTAAACCTAGCGCTCTAGTACCAACTTTGTCACGTCCTGAAGGTACGGAACGTGACTGGCACTTAAATTACGAAACGTCTATAGGCGTAACATAATCTAAGTAAGCCAAAACCAAGAAATCTAAACCATTTAAAAGAATGAGTGAAGGAATACTTAGTTAAAAGTTAACATATAAAATCACTTTGCAAGTTGTAGTAAGCATTTTTAAAAGCATCGAGTTTTTCCCAAAATTTCGGCAGAGTTTCCTTTGTAAATACTGGCCCCAAACGGGTACAAACATGCATATACATAAGTAATGAATAAAGGAATCCCCAAGCGGGAGCTAGCTCATTGCCAATTAGCGGAAACAACCACACAAGCAATATAACGTACAACGCCGAAGGCGAGGATCAAACTCAGAATGAAAACCAACATCCTCAAGAAAACCAGAGAAGAACCATATAATACAAGCGCGCTACTCTAAGGTCGAAAGAATAACAACTGGTTTTCTATATGTATCAAAATATAAAAGTCTGGTTGATGGAGTTTACTAGATACAACTGAAATAAATAAAAGTACAACGGACATCATGATGCAAGTGAACCCACCTACCCAAGCAATCACCCGGAAAGAAGTAGTATGCCAACGAAGCCGCCATGGAACCTGTACGGCTAAACCGGCAAGAAACTGTGGCACTACGGTGGTGAGTTGGCAACTCGTGAGTAGAAAACATCACCGAGAAGAAATCACATGTATGACGCTCTCCAAGGTCATATAATGAAAGTACACAATACTAAAACAAGAGTGACAGCATATCATAAGTGTGATATCAAGTACTCATGTCTGTGTCAGGAGTAATAATATATCGATGCATGACATGTACTAATGCATCATCCAACGTGTGTCCATCAACGACACACAAATCATGATAAAACCCGAGTGCCCAGCATCGACACTCAAAACATTATGAAATCCGACAGCGACACATAATACTCAAATCTCGGGTTCCGTCAGTCCGAATCGGCCCATCACATCAAGTCTCTCGACTATGTCGGTATCCTCTGGATATCCCCCGCGCCTAACATCACCGGTAGGTGGTCTGTCCCTGCCAGGCTCATCATCATCCGCATAAAAACACTCTCGTCCTAGGGTACCATACCGGGTCCACCATGTACCCGAGACGGTTCATCCTCTTTCTTGAATCGGGTCTCGACTACCAACAGAGATCAGGAAAACTCATGGTGGACGACATATACATCATATCACGAGATAAACACAACTTGCATTTTAAAATGATAATTAGTTTATAAAATCCCTGCGGTTTTTCCTAAATCCAGAAACCACATGGAAAATCCGAAATCCCAAAATCAAGAGCCAAAAAACAGTGAATACCGGCATAAAGCCCCATGATATTGCATAACAGAATGAATGTAAAAATGCATGAAGTATCTAAGTAAGAAATGCAATATCTAAACTAGTATATGAAAGCAAGCGTACTAGTACTATGTTGAAACTTCCAGCTAGCAATTTATACAAATGAGGTAATGTTTTCTGATGTGTACATGACATGGAAATTACCGATGATGAAGTGTGAGCCGGCAAGCAAGTGTACGTGGAGCATACGCATCATCGGTAATGCTGCTGGTGTCCTGACAATGGGGGTTCGTAATAACTAAAGAAAACACATTTATAAGCATGCAATGCGATGAGAACAGCATGAATATACGGAAAAAGATGTAGTAACCGCAACATTGAAGAAAATACATTTCCATATATGAGCCATACAGTTTTTTGTTGTTTTAAATAGCACGAATCGTGGTTTTAGAAAAATAGGGGCTACGGGGTCATTGAGAAAAGATGCGTCTTTTGAAAAATCCGTAGTATTCCTCGGTTTGTCTTTAAAAATAATCACGATTCGTTAGTTTTGAAAATAAGTATGACTCGAGCTCAATTGAAAGGGTAAGGAAAATCCACCTAAAGTCCGAGTCGATATATCTAGTAGTCGGCGATCCCGCCTCAAAAGCGTCACATAAGGTAAAATACCTAGTACGACATCCTCGAGTCAAGAGTGCGGATCAATCATCATATCTATACCTCGTACGGTAAACTACATCATACGGCATCCCAAAATCGGAGTATGGGTCAAATATCACATATAACTCATTATTCATATGGTATCATTATCATAATATCCTGAATTAGGGGTACCATTTTGAAGTCTAGTACATTCCAATATCATCAAACATATATCCTCGCGTGTATGAAAACACATCACCCAACGATCCACTATAATATTATGTCGTATATCATATCATGACCCAATCACATATCATAATCTTACGGCATCATGCCCGATCATATAAGCTCATCTCCAAGTATCATATACTGGGCTCATCATCACTATATACGTATATATATATATATATATATATGTACACACACACACACCAACGCATCCACACATATATATATACACATATAAACATATACACCCATAATCATATCATGTGTGTGCATGTGTGTGTCAACCTTTACTCTAGGGTTTCGCGACTAAGAAACTAAGCTAAAAGCACTTTCTTGCTAAGTATTCACATCTCACAATAACACATATGTATATATATCATAAATACATCATATCCTACGAAATTGCGGGGGTGTTATACGCCATCCACCCGACTTACCCCGTAGATATACATCTACTCACCTTGATCCTTGCTTGCCGAAGTCAATGACGCCACTCTCTTCCTTTTTGTTCAAAGTCCATATGAGGGTGCCCACATATATAAACACATAGTATCGTAAACAGAAATCGCGCACGAAAACCAAAACGGCACACGAATCAAACATAGGTTAAAACCTATGGTCTACGCATGCAAGAATAACCAAACAACTCCCGATATCGACGTACTAACGTCAAGTGACCGAGAAAAAAACCAATATCCAAACTTCAAGTCATTAACAATCATGAAACCAAAACAGAAACTCAGAAAACTTGCTCCAGATTTTTGGTCAGGTGAATTGGGGATAAACAAACAGTACAGTGGGGTAGTCTATGGGGTATGTGAGATACAGAACCAATTCCGACACCATCACCCACGATTTAACCGGTGACATTAACCCGAAATCCGGCTTCGCCGGTTTTCCTACGGTGAAACGGTTTCGTATTTTGGTGGTGGTCTCCTATGATTCTATCTAGGTTAATAGGATTGCTTGTTTTTCTTTTAAAAGTCTCAGGTTACTCCAGATTTCCTGTAGGCATCACGACTACAAAACCGACACGGAAATTATTCAATTCAAGTTTTATAGTCTAGGCTCTTGTTTAATCTAAATTTTTAACACTAAGGGGTGGGTTGTAGTCACCAATTATACTCCATTGCACCATCACAACTCAAGAATCCCCTAAAGTTCATCTTGGAATTTTCCAAGATCACTAAACCTCACTTAATCAATTCTAAACTAAAATAGAAGCTAAAGCAAATCAATTACTACACTAGTGGTGAAAGAAATAACTCATTTGGAAACTCAAGAATTTTCCTGAGTTGCCCCAAGTGCTCTAAATCTCAACTTGCTTAGTCCACCATGCTTGTAGTGAGCTTGTGCACAATTTTAATGAAGGGGATACAAGGTTTTGATGTGGATTTGGGGGAGTTGTGAGGAGGTAGAGGAGGTGGAGGGAGAGGGCAGCCATGATGAGGGGAAGAAGAATGAAGAAAGTGAAGTGAAGATACAATGAACCATGGTCAAAGAGACCCCTCACCCTCTCTCTCTCTCTCTCTCTCTCTCTCCTCTCTCTTGCTCATACCTCCTTGCCATGCCACATATTCTTTATTCTTTTTCTTTTCTCCCTTTTCAAAGAAACACAAAACAAAAAAAAGAACCACACATAAAAGAAAAATGAAGAATTAATTTCATGGTCAATAGAAATGTAACAAGTATTTTTACAATATGACTTTGTGCATGTCAAGTGCATAATCAAGTTTAATGCATAATTAGTAATTATTAATTAAGTTTAGCCGTAAACTTGTATGCAAATAAATTCTAAAATATCCAAATCGACTTAATACACTCAAAATCAATAATCATGTAGAATTTTCAAATTTCTCCCGAATTATCGGTATATAGTTGTACCATATCATTAAAACTAATCTCTATACTTTAAAATATTCATAATATTTATTACTTAAATTGTTTAACTTCTCAAAAATAATATTTTATTTTTCTGAAATGTTACTGTTAGTAAGATGGAAGCAATGAGAAAGGCAAAAGTGGCGGGGACGACAGTAGGGAAGGAAGAATGCTTCTATGGTTATAAAAAGGGCTATTGGAAGAAAGATTGCAGGGCTTGGAAGGCCAAGAACCACGACCTGAAGCAAGTTGTGGTTTCGGCTTCAGGTGTGTTTGTAATTGAAAACAGTCTGTCAATTAACTCTACTTCCTGGGTATTGGATACCGGATCAGGATCTCATATCTGTAATTCTTTGCAGGCATTAAGAAGACGTAGAGTTCTGAAGACCGGTGATATGACCCTCAAGGTTGCTAACGGAGCGAGCGTGGTTGCTGTGTCCGTAGGGGAATATCACCTAGGATTGACGAGTGGACATATTTTAGTTTTGCGCAACTGTTTTTATGTACCTAGTTTGACTTGTAATATCATTTATGTATCTATGTCATCAAAAGAAGGTTATAATCTTACATTTGTAAGCGATGTTGTAAACATCCACCTTAATCATGGTCTGATTAGGTCGGGTACACTAAACAACGGTTTATACGTATTAAACCAACAACAAATTTTCAATGTCCAAAACGCACATAAAAGAAAGACTCCAGAATTAAATCAAGCTTTCTTATGGCATTGTAGACTGGGTCATATCAACGAAACAAAGTTAACCATGTTACATAAAGAAGGATATTTGGATCCGTTCGAATATCAATCTTATGCAATGTTTTCCCCAATTAGAGCAAAGCTTTGTTCAAAATTAAAATTTTGAAATGAAGCAACGCTTCAGGTGCAGTGCCAAGTGCGCTGCGCCCTAAGCAGTGCACCATGTGCAAAGCACGAGTGAACTAGCGCTGGGTACGCTGCGCTCTAAGCAGCGCACCACGTGCAAAGCACAGGTGCGCTGCGCTTCAAGCAACGCACCACATGCAAAGCACGGGTGCGCTTGCGCTAAGTGCACTGCACCCTAAGTAGCGCACCACGTGCAAAGCATGGGTGCGCCAGCGCTGGAACTAAAAGCTCACCACCGTCAGATCAAAGATCCAATAATCATTAATTAACCATAAGTAAATTCTGTTAAAGAATGATTTCTCAAAATCTTTCCAAACAACAAAATTGTGCTATGTAAATCAGAGCACCGTTGGATTAGTGATCCAATGGTGATTAAAAATCACCAAAATACAGAATAAATTCTGTATAGAAAAGATTTCCCAATCTTGTTAAAAACATGAAGATTGCCTTCTGTGAATCAGAAGCCCTTGGATCAAATATCCAACGATGGGAAATTCCCCAAATCAATTAGAGAAAGATCTGTTCAACTGATTGAACTGATCAGATTGCCCTATATAAGGCCCCCCAGACTTCAAGTCTCGATAGAGAGAAACACATAGAAACCCCCCCCCCCAAACTTTGAGAATTTCGAAGAAAAAGAGCAAGCTCTCGGAAGAAGAATTTTCTTCAAGGTAAAAAAATGATGATGAACATAGAGATGAAATCATCTCATAATTAAAAGAAGAATTTACTTCTTTTTCTAAGACCATAGATCTACAAGACCAAGGTCTTCTACAAAGAGATCAAAAGATCTCATCATAAAATAAAAGAAGAATTTACTTCTTTCTCACAGATCATAGATCTACAAGACGAAGGTCATTACAAAAAGAGATCATAAACATCTTAAAGGGGGGAGAATAATTTAATTCTCTTGAGGATCAAACCTCCAATAAAGGCAAAGCCTTTCACCAAAATAAGAGATTGAAACATCTCTTACAAAATCAGAACTTTTTTCTTAGAACCTTGAGACAAAGTCTCTTCTGAATGAGAATTTATTCCTCAGATCATAAAGTTGATCAGATAGCGCTTTGCACTCATAAACTAGCGCTTTGCGCTCTTGGACTGGAGCAAAGCGCTAAGCACGCCACGTGTCCCTCACGTGTGCGTCAATTAACAGTTATCGCTTTGCGCTCTTGAAATAGCGCACTGCGCTCATGGGCTGGCGCTCAGCGCCAGGCGCACCACGTGTCAATCACGTGTGCGCCATTAAACTAATAGTGCAATGCGCTCATAAACTGGTGCAATGCGCCCATCATCTGGCACTTAGCGCCAAGCGCGACATGTGTCTCTTACGTGTGCGCTACTCGGCAGAAGCGCACTACACTCTTTGACTGGCACAAAGCGCCAACCGTTCCATGTGTTGCGCTGATAGAACATAAATTGTTTTTTAATATGACCAGGGCTATGAGGGATGCTCAGCATTCAGTAAAAGACAAAAACACTGTCAGGGCCAAGCCCAAATAAAGGCTCAACAGCCCAAAATAAAATGTTAAACATTTTAACTTGATTGGACTTAGCCCAAGATTGGCCATAAGTACTCAACTCATATTACTTGATCCCATCTGCTCATAAATCTCAGATCTTAGTCCCAATTGGACTACAGGTCTACTAACTTACATTGGTTCAAGGGTACATCCCTTTACACCTCTGATATTTGTCGTTGTAATCCTTCAACGTATTCAGAGAGGTGACGGGTCCCGACAACCATACATTTCATAGACTATGACGTCTTTAAACTGGACTGTGGGGTCCTTAAACCAATGGACTATGATGTCCTTAACCTTGGACTGTGGGGTCCTTAAACCCGTGGACTATGATGTCCTTAACCTTGGACTGCGGGGTCCTTAAACCCACGGACTATGATGTCCTTAACCTCGGACTGTGGGGTCCCCTAAAACCCACGGACTATGATGTCCTTAACCTTGGACCGAGATGTCCTTAAACTAACATTGGACCACCATGTCCAAAAACTGGTAATCGACCGCAATGTCTCTAAACTAAACAATGGAGCTCAAATGCTCTTTTGTTGGATCTAAATGATCCCGTTGAGTAGATCTTAGTCTAAAATTAGACTAACGTATCCTCAACAAACGTATAAGTTTATCTTAGTCTCAAATGAGACTAACATATCCTTAAACCCAACTCCAAACCCAAATGTAAGAAGATACGAATTTAGACTAATCCAGGCTCTACGGGCGACAACATAAATTAGTCTCCGTATACAATCCACGGGCAACCAAAAACTAAACCAACACACACGATACGAAGTGACCATCTAGAGAAGGAGAAAGTGGTTACCGCGATGCGGTAGCGTAATTAACTGCAATGGCTTGCGCCTGCAGGGAAGAGCGTCCCCACAATCAAAAACCCCACAAACGAGGGGGAATCTGACGAAGTCTGCAACATCGGCCGCATCCGTTTAAACTTTCGATACACGGTACCATAAATCAACTTGGCATTTTCGGAGAGGTGCACGGATAGCAACAATTAGCATCTTCCCTCGGAATTCAGGCCCAGACGTCCCAACGTCTCGGTCGCGTCTTTCGGCGGGGAACAGATTCTAGCACGCCCGTTGGGACCTTTTCCTCTTTCTACTCCACATTTCGTGTATCGTGTTCACAAACGAATCGCGGTTTGATATGGTTGCCCCTGGATTCGAGGTACTAAGATTTGGTGTCTTGCTCCGTGCAGGAAACGAAAGATCAATGGCTTCTACCTGCACAAACTGCTCCAACTAAAACTGCAACTCCCATTCCGCCTCATCTGGAGGTGTAACCTATTTGCCCCAAGCGGCCTCCCTGTTCAAGATGTTGGTGGAGCAAGTAACTCAGGCTACCACTGGGCTATTCTTTGGGACTATGCTCCCACCGATGAGTTTCAGTGCCCCGCTGCTGTCACAAGAGGCACCAAAGAAGTCGTTCTTTGATCGACATACCACTGCCGTGGCCCCTCTCAACGGGTCGCCCAACTTCAATGCCTCAGTTTTCAAAAGACTGGGCCAGAACGCCAACAAGCCCGCGATACCTGAAGCAGCTATCCAAAAGCGGATAGCCATCCTGGCTCAAGCGGACGAAATCATCGGAGATGCTTCTTCTGCCAAGAAGTCAGTCTTTACAAGGCTGGCCATTTCGGCTCCCGCTCCAGGCGAAGTCCTCAAAGCTGCTCCCCCTGCCCAGAGGTCTATCTTTGACAGATTGGACATTGCTTCTCAACGGACATCGGTCTTTAAGAGGCTGACGCCGGCGACAACCCTTCTCTAAAACCAGGGGCATGAGGAAGTCACCCCTACAGCTGAGACTATTCCAACTGCAAGACACGCTCAACGTCGCCACTGGCGCCGAGTGAGGAAAGCTGGAGGCAATTCCCCTTCCGGACTGACTCCGCCAGCTCCCATGGTGGAAATCGATGCTGCTGTTCCGACTGGGAATAACTTCGAACCGCTTAGGAGGGTTTGCAAGAACTCTCCAACTGCCATGCTGAAAAGATCTCCTCCACCTGTGGAGAATGCTACTGAAAAGAAGCCGGAGCAGCCCCCTCAGCGGCTTTCCTCCAAAATTTATAAAGTCTGGCGACAGGTCCAGGAATCGGTGATTGACCAGGACTACTCTCGCCGACCAAAGAAGATTAACGCTCGGCAAGAAAAGAGCCATCCCATGGTACCAGAGAAGATGCCATCCGTCAGGGTGCCCACTGCAACGGCTCCCTCAACTTCAACCGCTCACAAGAGAAGGAGGCCAGAGAAAGCCCTTATGACCGCAGCGAACCGCAAGAACGCTGAATCTAAACGCCCCAAGTCTGGGGGCATGGTAACACATACCGTTTATATGACTTCCGGAAAAGAGGAAAGCCGTGCTTTTATGGGTCATCGACCGCTTACTCAATCGATAATAAAGGCTCAAGAGTAACAGCGGCAAAAACTTCAGGAGATGCAGACTGCAATAGACGTACTCACTTGGCCGAAAGAAAATCCAGAAACATCAGAGCAGCGTCAGGAACAAGAAATTAATGCTGAATTCCTCCGAAGAATGCTCGAGAGGAAAGAAATAGAGGCCGTGGAACATGCGGCCAACATAAAACGAATGGCCCTTTTGTTCCAAGACATGGCTGGGATGATGTTACAGCCGGAACCTCCAGCAGAAGACCCCCCGATTATCATTGAAGATGACTGAGGGGAGACATCAAACCCTCTTCCGGCTTGTTCAGCAGCCAAAGAGGAGACAATCTCAAAAGCTGCCCTGGATGATTACATCACTCAGCAGATACGAGTTCATCAAGCGAATGAAGCGGTTGGGCAGATCGTTAAGATTGGACGACCCTATCCGGATTGGTACGACCAAATAAAGTACCCGCCGGGATACACGATACCCAAATTCCATGTATATAAAGGGAAGGGAAATCCGCATCAACACGTCGCTCAATTCAGAGCCTTATGCGGCAACACTGGAAGTGATGATAAACTTCTGCTTCGCCAGTTCGTCGGCAGCTTGTCGGAGACAGCGTTCGAATGGTACTCTAAATTCTCGAATGACTCTGTCAAGACATTTGCAGAAATGGAGCTGCTATTTAGACAGATATTCTCAAGCGCTAGCGAGCGCACTCTGATCACCGCATTGATTAACACCAGGGTGAAGCCTGGAGAAACTTGGGTCCAGTATGCGATACGGTGGCGGAATTTATGGTCGAAGTGCGAGTAGCGCATCGAAGAAGCACCTACGGTGGGCATGTTCGTGGGCACTCTTGACCCTCAAGCAACCATCTCCCAATTCATGATGTTTTTCAAGCCGACCACTTTCCAGTCCTTGATTGATAAGCTGGCCCAAATAGACCAGATGGGCCGCAGGCCTTCCTCTTCGAAGGCGGAGCCGCAGAATGAAAAAAGGGAAAGGGAAAGCGACCTTCGTCGCCAATGCTCAACAGCAGCCCAGTGGTCCAAAATTAACTGATCACCTAGATGAGAGACGGTGATTCTATAACGAGAAAATAAAGCGCCCTTATTCGTTTTCCCGGGACAAAACGAGGAGATTGTTTGAGCTGGCGGTGAGCAACAGGCTCATTAATTTGCCGATTCCAAAATGCCCGTTGCAACCCGATGAGGCTAACAATCCCAATTATTGCCCCTATCACCAAGCGATAGGCCATCCAATTTAAGATTGCTTCGTCTTTAAAGGCTGGATCGAAGATCAATACCAACGGGGCAAATTCGCCCTGTCCGAGAATTAGAAAGTAAGCCCGCCTCAGCCGCACGCTCTTAAATGGGGAGACACACCGGGGGCATCATGCTCTTTTGTCGAAAAAGCTCCATGGAAGGTCGTTCTTTCAGCCAAAACGAAAAGAATGCTGAAGAATCTCCAAGCATGCCTGGCGATCAAATGGAAAAGTCCGCTGCAACCCGAAGTCATCGAGGGAATGCTCAAACAGCGCCCAACTCGAAAAATTGGTAGTGATAGTCAAAGCGCTCACACCCAGCCGTCAAAGTCTTCGAAGAAGAAGAAGAAGACCAAAAAGCCCGTGAAGCCTGATGACAAGTGCACGGACCTGCAAAAGCATATCGACTTGCTGGAAGAATATAATCAGAAGGCACGGACCCCAGTCACACTTCAAGAATTTCTCAACCATGTCCTTGAGGATGGAGACGATGACAACGGAGAAGACTCGTCGGATGAGCCTGAAGATTATGTGGCAAGCTGCCATATGATCTCTCACTCGTTAATAAATGGTGAAGAAGCTTCTTACGCAGTGAAACTGGGGGCAGATCCTGATCCTGAACTTCTAGGACCATCAGACGAAATGATTGATGCATTCCTAAACGAAGCTTTTTTTAAAAGCAAAGCTGATCTGGAGCGCGAGATGGCCATATTTGAAAAAGCCAAATGCTGGCGACTGGAAGAAAGGGTCGAAACACTCCCATCAGATCAAAGTACATCCGCTGCAAATAAAAGCAGGTTCAAGACGAGGAAAAGGTTCGCCAAAGCTATATCGATGGGAATGATGCTGCCACCCTCCGAAGGAAACACTCCTGATGAAGCGGATATACATCCTAGCTACTGCTTATATTATCGAAAGATTACACACCTTATTGAAGAGTGCAACGCTTTTAAAAGATGGTGGCAGGTATATGTTGCTCCCCGCCAATATTTCAAGCGGATGAAACGCAAAACTCGTCGGGAGCAAAGAAATACGACTGAGGAGCGCAAAAGAACTACTGGCAACTGTCACATGGTCGACGCTGGGGGATCGCAAGTTCTCACCTTCGGGAGCGATTCAGATGAAGAAATAGCCCTTGGCCCTCTCTTCAAAGAAACCACATCCGAAACGGAAGAAATGAAGACCTGCGAGAACATTCAGCTGCGCAACCGTACGCTGCCTGAAAAGAATCTCGGGGCCATGAACAGTGGGTCAAATAGAAAAGATAAGGAGAAAGAAAAGGTCCATGAGGATATCGCCCTCGATGATCAAGTCGTCAAAGAACTGACAGCTAAGGACTCGCCAAAGAAAAGTAAGGTGGATAATAACGTTCTGGCACACTTGAGGAAGCTACCTTCGTAGCTAAGCATTCTCGATGCACTCTTTCTTTCTAAAGAGGCGAGAGATTCTCTGATCAAGGCATTACAAGAGCCCGAACAGTTCAAAGCTTTCCTCGCCGAAGAAAAGATGAATGACGAGCTGGAAGAGGTAAACACGGCCGATATCAATTTCGGCGATGAAGATCTCTTCCTAGGGACGTGCGAGCACAACTTCCCCCTTTATGTCTCCGGAAACTGTCATGATATCAAAATAGGCAAAATCTTGGTTGACAATGGGTCCTCCGTCAGCCTCCTAAATGTAAGAGTGTTGAAGGAAATTTGCACGAGCGTTCAACACCTCACTCGGGATAAGATCACTATCTCCGGGTTTGACTCCTAGTCATCATGGACGCTTGGGTCTGTGATACTGACACTGCGCTTTGGGCTGCTAGTCACTGACATCAAGTTTCACGTCATTGACGCTAAGACCTGCTAGAACGCTTTACTCGGCCGGCCTTGGTTACATGAATACAACTTTATCCCTTCTACACAACATCATTGTATGAAGTACTTCAAAGATGGTATCGAGTACACTGTGACAGGGGAACTAAACCTATTCTTCATGAACGAAGTCCGCAAATATGAGGATGCCAAGTACTTCCTGCCAGATTTCGAAGACACGGAAAGATGTCGTAAACTGGAGGACAAGAACAAACCTATCACTACTGTTCCGGTCTTCGGGAGTGATACCGAGGAGGAAGAAGAAATAATTTATTTTGGGCCGCCACAACGCAACAAGCCGAGACCGTCCACCCCTTTTTTGATCTTCGGCAGCGATTCGGAAGATGAGGTCAATGCTATATTCTCTGCTTGGCCATCGATACAAGCCTTCACTGATGAAGATCAATGTTTGGAAGTTACCATGGTTCCGCAAGAGCATTACAAAGAGCTCGATGCACTTAATACCTATAGTGTTCAAGAGCTGCGGACGTTCTATGTCCCTCCCAGGAGAAAAGATGAAAAGGCGATACTCTTTTATCGATCAGCAGAAACTAAAGTGAAGAAAGAAATCTGGCACGGCGTCGATTCTACGCTTGACAGACTCCAGCCCATACGTTTGTCCAGATACTACACAGACGGATTAAAAACACTGTTTAGGTGCCAAGGCGTACCCTTCAAACAGAGTGCTCGACAAGCCCAGTTCTATAACACGATCTGGAACGTCCTCGTAACTCAACGAAAGTTGCCTAACGGGAAAATGGAAACGATCGGGCTTGGATATGTTCAATCCAAGAAACGAGAGCGATTCCGCGGCTGTTACGTCACATGACTTTGATGAATAAGGAGATGCTCTGTGGGAAGATGTTAACCCTAGACCAAAACAAAGTCCCGTCGTGAAAATGCCAAGCCCGTCGTTCGAAGAACAAATGGACAAGCTTATAAGGGAAGCGAGTCGAAAGGTTCGAGACGACCATAATCGCGAAATGGCCATCTACGAGAAAGCCAGAACACAGCGCCTCCTTCAGCAGGCTGCAGAGAGTGACGATGCCCTTCGTCGCCAACCCGTCATACAAAAGATCTGACGCAGAGGCAAAAATAAATCAAAGTGCGGGAAAAGCGTTTGACAGCGACAAAGCGGGAACAAGAAGCCACGCGAGCGAGAGTCGAGCAACCAGGATTTGTCTCTTCTAAAGAAGATAGGTCGAGTGTATTCTTTTTCCCAAGACAAGACAAGGAAGGAACTTGATCTTGTCATAAAACATCAGATTATTACCTTCCCTGAGTCCAAACACCCCGAGCAAGAAGGCGAGGTCTCTCACCCGGACTATTGCTCCTATCACCGAGCGATAGGACATCCTCTTGAAGACTGCTTCACATTCGAAGACTGAGTAAAAGACCAGTATCAGCAAGGCATGTTCACTCTATCCAGCTGTTGGAGGGTAACCCCACTGCAGAAGCATGAACCGAAAGCCACAAGAGTAGAGCCGGATCAACATCGGTCTTGGAAGCGATCTCGCACCTGTCACGTGATAACGATGTCAGGAGAAGGAATATGCGAAGATATGGCTGATCTCCCCTGGTGCTTCGAAAACGATAATAACGAAGTGATCTCCGAATTTCCACCGGCACCAAAAGAGCTGGAAGTTGGGATACATACTACTGCAAATAGCCTCAGAAAAATCGACTTGGGAACGGCTAACGACCCATGGCCGACGTTTTTCAGTGAGCTGTTGTCTGAAGAAAAAGTGGCTATGCTCAAAGACGTGCTCATGCAGTATAAAGATTGCTTCGCATGGAACTATTCCGAGATGCCAGGACAAGATACAGAGATTGCTGTGCACAAATTGGCAATATATCCGGACGTCAAGACGATTAATTAAGCACCGAGAAGAATGAGGCCCGGGCTTCAGACGAGCATCAACGCCGAAGTCAAGAAACTAATCGACTCCGGCTTCATCCAAGAGGTTCAGTATCCTGACTGGATCGCCAACATCGTCCCGGTAATGAAGAAAAATGGGACGGTGCACATCTGCGTGGACTTTCGGGATCTCAACAAAGCTTGCCCGAAGGACGACTTTCCAGTACCGGTCACCCATCTGATGATAGATAATACGTCCACTCATGAAGTTTTCTCCTTCATGGACGGCTCATCAGGATACAATCAGATAAAGATGCATCCCGAGGACCAGAGGCATACCGCTTTCCGGACTCCTTTGGACATATTCTGCTACAAGGTGATGCCCTTCGGTCTAAAGAACGCTGGTGCCACCTATCAGAGGGCCATGAAGAAGATTTTCGATGACCTCATACATGAAATCGTCGAATGCTATATCGACGACCTCGTAGTTAAAAGAAAATCATACGAGGAACATTTAGAGCATCTGAAGGTCATGTTTCAGCGCCTTCGGAAATACAACTTGAAGATGAACCCTCTCAAATGCGCATTCGGAGTTTCCTCGAGCATGTTTCTAGGATTCATCATTCGACACCGAGGTATCGAGATAGACCCGTCAAAGATCAAGGCGATCATGGAAATGCCTCCGCCAAGGACTCTCAAGCAACTGCGGTCTCTCCAAGAAAAGGTCGCGTATATCCGGCGATTTATAGCCAATCTTTCTGGCAAATGCCGCCCGTACAGTCACCTAATGAAGAAGGGAACCCCTTTCGTCTGGGTTCGCAAATGCCAAAGCGCACTGGACAAAATCAAGCAATATCTACAGAATCCTCCGGTGCTAACCACTCCGGTCAAGGGAAAGCCTCTCATTCTATATAAAACTTCCCTTAAGGGTTCACTAGGCGCATTATGGGCACAAGGAAATAACCAAGGGAAGGAGAGAGCCCTCTACTACTTGAGTCGAGTTCTACTGGGGACAGAAAGCAATTACACCCCCATAGAAAAACACCGTCTAGCGTTGATCTTCGCAATAACGAAGTTCAGACACTACGCGTTGGCACACGAGGTCCATCTCATATCGAAGGTGGATCCTCTCAAATATTTGATGCCAAAAGCCATATTGACGAGACGGCTCACTAAATAGGCCCTACTCTTAATGGAATTCTCGGTGACATATCGTCCTCTTAAGGCAGTGAAAGGCCAGGCCATCGCCGACTTCCTTGCCGAGCATCCGATACCTGCCGACTCTCCTTTGAACTGCGAGTTGTCCGATGAGCACGCATTTGATATCATCGACGAGGAGAGAAGAGAGAATGATACCCAGTGGGAACTCTACTTCGATGGAGCATCTTCCATGAAGAAGCGCAAACAAAGCACCCTCATAATCAAATCTGGGGTAGGCCTCATCTTCGTGACTCCACAAGGAGGGATAATGTGCTTTGCCTTCTCCTTAACAGAGCCGAGGACGAACAATGAAGACGAATACGAAGCTTTGAGAGCAGGTTTTGAGATCGTCGTCGACATGGGAATTGAAGACCTGCTCATATACGGAGACTCCCAGCTGGTCGTTAGTCAAGTAAATAGCGACTATCAAACGTGCAAACCTGAAGTTGTCAAATACGGTGAGAGAGTGCAACAACTGCTGACTCAAATCCCTGCCTACGTCCTGGAAAGCATACTGTGTGCGGAAAATAGCAAAGCGGATCCATTGGCCAAACTAGCTAAAGAACTGGCTGACGAGAACCTCGATGACGTGAGAATCATTGTGCAAAGTCATCGGGTTCTTGCACCGGCAGAAATATCTCCAGAGTCATCCGAAGAAAAGGGATTGACCGAGCAAGTGACCCTACAAGTAAAAGACCAGGAAAAGGCTATGGATTGGAGAGAAGTGTTTATAGACTACTTCAAATCCCGTCGAACGCCTGAAGATGCCTCCTCAAGACATCAGCTCATGAAGCGAGCACTATCTTTTGCCTTTGTCAATGATACTCTGCACAAGAGATCATTTGATTCTTTGTAGCTAAGATGCATGGGACCGGAAGAAGCAAGGAGAGTCGTCCAAGAAACTCATGACGGACTCTGCTGTTCTCACCAAGCCGGGCCCAAGATGAAGCTGAAGATCAAAAGGATGGGCTACTATTTGCCCATGATGATCCAAGACTGCCTCGAATACGCGAAGCAGTGCCGCTCGAGCCAGATTCACAGGGACTTTATCCACCAGCATCCAAATCCGCTACATCCAACGGTGGCTATCTTGCCATTCGAAATGTGGGGAACTAACATAATCGGGCCCATCGAACCAGCATCGTCCAGAGGACATCGATTCATTTTGGCGACAACTGATTACTTCTCCAAATGGGCAGAAGCAGTACTGCTGATGGAAGTGAAGACGGAGAATATTCTCCATTTCTTTAAGAAACACATCATTTATCGGTTCGGCATTCCACGACGGATTATCTCCGATAACGGGCCAGCCTATAGAAGCCTCAAGATCAGCCGCTTCGCACAACAGCATAACATAGACTGGAGATATTCATCAGTCTATAATCCCCGAGCCAACGGTCTAGCTGAGGATTTTAACAAGACCTTGATGAAGATCGTAAAAAAGACGGTGTCTCGAAATAAGAGGGACTGGCATGAGAGACTGCATGAAGCTCTCTGGGCATATCGAACTACGTTCAAAACAGCCACGAATACAACGCCGTATGTATTAGTATTCGACACAGAAGCGGGACTCCCCCTTGAGATAGAGTTACCCTTTCTACGAGTGGCCATTCACTACGAGCTAACAGACGAAGAAAATGCTCACCTTCGGCTTGAGGAGCTCGACGCCCTTGATGAAACCCGTCTCATGGCGCAACAAAATCTAGAGGCTTATAAAGCAAAGATGACGCGCTCATATGACAGATTGACTAGGCCGAGAACATTCCGCCAAGGCAAACTCATGCTAGTGGTCAAAAGACCTATGATCCCCAATCATGCCAAACGGGGGAAATTCAAGCCGAACTACGAAGACCCGTACATCATAGACAATGTTTACCAGGGTGGAGCCTATCTACTCATGGACATGCATGGTGAAAGACCTTTCAAGCCAATAAATGGTTGCTTCCTGAAAAAATAATACGCCTGACGAGTTACGGCCTAGGTCAACGATAGATGACGACGCCTATGTCCGCTCGCTATCTTCTTAAGCCCAAACTCTATAAGTAGTAACCGGCTACCGACCGAAACGTCCTTAAACTAACGATGGACCACTATGTCCTAAAACTGGCTGTTGACCGAGACGTTGATAAACTACTACGGACCGCAGCATCCCAAGGCTGACAAAAAAAGGTATGTCCATAAGAAAAATGGGCACGAATGAAAACCCGAATGGACTCCGTGAGTAAAAACAGCAGGGCTACCGGCGAGTTTTGTGAAAACCTGAAAGGGCGTAATCTCGTTAAAAGACACTTGCAAGGCCCTCTCGACCTTATGAGGAGAAACCACCTGCGTGAGATCCTTATGACTCACAAAGGAGCAACACACTTAGGGATCCCCACGATTCCTAAGGAGAAATTACACTTACGAGATCCTCATGACTCGTATGGAGAATTCCCCTTTAAGACCCTCACGGCTCACAGGGTTCAAAAGCCTTAAGTTACAGGGATCTGAACCTGTTCTTAAGCCATCACAATCTCCAATTTTTCCATACAAGTGGTTCAGTATTGACCCTTGTATACAATCCACAAACGCGAATAAACATTTCCTTAACAAAGTCCTAACCGCGACTAGAGATATGTTTACACGGTGAACAGCCCTTGTAAGTCCTCTCGACTTATAAGGAGACACTCATGTGAAATCCTTACGACTTATAAGAGATAATACACTTAGGAATCCTCACGATTCCTAAGGAGAAAACGCACCTACGAGATCCTCACGATTCGTAGGGAGAAATACCTTTATAAGACCCTTACGGCTCATGAAGTCAAAAGTCTTAGTCGACAGGATCCTAGCCCTGTTTACTAAGCCACCTTTGTTCGATATCGATAGAGGCAAATGATGATTCACTCCTGGCAATATCCCAATTGTAGCGATGCTGATGCCGAAATCGGTGTCAAAACCTAAAACTCGCAGCGTAAAGCCAGCGAGCCACAAATGCATATGAAATAGCCGAAATGATGGGACAGCTTGCAACAAAATCAGCAAGTAAAAAAATATATGCATACAAAATAGCCGAAATGGTTGGGCAACTCGCAATAAAAAATAGGGAGTAAATAAAACAAATAGCCGAAATGATTGGGCACAGCGAAAAATAGCCGAAATGATTAGGCAATCGCGACTTTCGCGATATAAAAGTTGAAATGATAGAGCATCGCGGAAAGAAAAATATATAAAATGAAACTTTTTGCCCTACAGGTGAGATCACATCGATCCCTGTATACAATCCAGGGGCACAAACATAGAGGGAACCACACCTTCCCCCCAGGCTTCATCCGAAAGAGAGCCAAGTCTCGACGGTTCACAAACAGCCTGGAGATCATCTCAATGTTCATCTCACTACCACAGACGCAACATCAGCAAAGCGGAACCGCGGCAACTCCCTATTCCATGACTCGGCGGTGCAAAGGCAACCGAGAGTCAACCCCCGACTCCGTGAAATACGGATAAAATCAACCTTTCCTGGTCCTTGCGGAACACGGCTATGTCAATCCTGACCCCGCGGGAAGCATCCAGAGCAAATCCTAGTTTCGTGGAACACGGCCTATGTCAATCCTGACCCCGTGGGAAGCGTCCAGAGCGGAACCTAGTCCTTGCGGAACATGGCTATGTCAATCCTGACCCCGTGGAAAACATCCAGAGCAAATCTTGGTCTACTGGAACACGGCTATGTCAATCCTGACCCCGTGGAAAGCGTCCAGAGCAAATCCTGGTCTAGTAGAACATGGATATGTCAATCTTGACCCCGTGGGAAGCGTCCAGAGAAAATCCTGGTCTAGTGGAACACGGCCAATGTCATTCTGACCCATGGGAAGCGTCTAGAGCGGAACCTGGTCCTTGCGGAACATGGCTATGTCAATCCTGACCCCGTGGGAAGCATCCAGAACAAATCCTAATCTAGTGGAATACGGCCTATGTCAATCCTGACCCCGTGGGAAGCGTCCAGAGCAGAACCTGGTCCTTGCGGAACACGGCCTATGTCAATCCTAACCCCGTGGGAAGCGTCCAAAGTGGAACCTGGTACTTGCGAAACACGGCTATGTTAATCCTGACCCCGTGGGAAGCATCGAGAGCAAATCCTAGTCTAGTGGAATACGACTATGTCAATCCTGACCCCGTGGGAAGCGCCCACAGCAAATCCTGGTATAGTGGAACACGGCTATGTCAATCCTGACCCCGTGGGAAGCGTCCAGAGCAAATCATGGTCTAGTGGAACACGGCATATGTCAATACTGACCCCATGGGAAGCGTCCAGAGCAGAACCTGGTCCTTGCGGAACACAGCTATGTCAATCCTAACCTATGGGAAGCATCCAGAGCAAATCCTGGTCTAGTGGAACACGGCCATGTCAATCCTGATCCCGTGGGAAGCATCCAGAGCAAATCCTGGTCTAGTGGAACACGGCCTATGTCAATCCTGACCCCGTGGGAAGTGTCCAGAGCAGAACCTGGTCCCTGCGGAACATGGCTATGTCAATCCTTACCCCGTGGGAAGCATCCAGAGCGGAACCTGTTCCTTGCGGAACACGGCTATGTTAATCCTGACCCCGTGGGAAGCGTCCATACCGGAACCTGGTCCTTGCGGAATACGGCTATGTCAATCCTGACCCAGTGTGAAGCATCCAGATCAAATCCTGGTCTAGTGGAACAAGGCATATGTCAATACTGACCCTGTGGGAAGCGTCCAGAGCGGATCCTGGTCCTTACGGAACACGGCCTATGTCAATCTTGACCCCGTGGGAAGCATCCAAGGAAAATCCTGGTCCTGCGGAACACGGTCTATGTCAATCCTGACCCGGTAGGAAGCATCCAAAGTAACTTCTGACTCTGTGAAATGCGGATAATATCAATCTCATCAAACACTTACGGGTCCTCTCGACTCGTAAGGAAGAAAACTCTCTTGTGAGATCCTTACGACTCTCAGGAGAAAACACACTTAGGAATCCTCACGATTCCTAAGGAGAAAATACACCTACGAGATCCTCTCGACTTGCAGGGAGAAAAGTCTTTATGAGACCCTCACGGCTCATAAAGTTTAAAAGCCTTGGGCAGCAGATCTGAACCTGCTTCCTGAGCCATCACTTCCTCTCGAAGAATTCAAGACGAAATGCTCTCTATCAACTACAGGCTATGCTTACTAAAGTAACATGCCGGCAACAAAGAAAAGAGAAGAAAGGAAGAGATGACACGAGATAGTACGAAAGAAATGTATCTTTTATTCATAAATTGAATTTGATACAAAATACATCATATGAGAGAATAAAACGTGGGTACATGTTATTCAAAATTTACAAATTGGTGCAAAAACAACTATTGGGAGGGAAGCATTTTCAATAAACCAATCAGTTGTTCGCGCACTCTCCTCAGCCCCTTTTCACGGTCAGCTGCAGCAGCCAACTCCGCTTCAACCCGGGCCCTTTGCTCCAGGTAAGATGAAAGTTGCTCATCAACGACCTGCTGAGCTACCTCACGACTTTGCGTGTCTCGCTCGATGAGGTCAAGCTTCTGCCTTAGCATTAGCCCGTCATAGATACATCGTAGAAGGCCTTCAATGATAGCTTTCAGCTGTACAACATTTGCATCAACTTGAGCGTGCAGCCAGGCAGATTCACTTGAAGTCTCTTCGCACTCCTTACGCTTTAAGGCCGCCTCTTGTTCAAGATGATGGAAGTAGGGAGTGCTCTGCTCGACCCACGCAGCCCGCTGGGAGTTCACAGCCAGGACTTATGGAGCAGGATGTTCGACCTCGAGCTCATACAGACGAGCCTCAATTTTCTTACAGTGATTAACCAAAGACTCAACGACGCCCTCGCTAAGGAAGTTGACGATCGTCGCCAGCATAGGATTAAGCTCAGCAGCAAAATCTGCAGCAAATGTAGGAGCTTCCACGTCAAGCTCCTTGATGTAATCGCTCAACATGCGCAGACTATTTACATCGCCTTTTGAAGATGGACGTCAGGAAAAGGGGCCCACCGGAATTATGATTCGAGACTTGAACGAAGCTGAGGTCGGTGTCACTGCTGCAAAACAAATCATAGTCAAATGATGGTTTAAGAAATAGAGAAGCTACATGAACAATAGAGTTTACTATACCGGCTGCGGCAGGTGGCAAGGCCAGGAGTACCGGAGGTGCAACTGTTCTTTCGTCTCCTCCTTCAATCTGTTGTGCTGCAGTCAAAACAAAGAAGAATTAGCAACGAATTGGCTGCCCGTAAAAGAAAAGAAAAGACATTAGCTAAAGGTTGTACTCACCAGCACCACTAGATAAGGCAATCTCTGACTAGAAGGAGAAATATGGGTGCAGCACCTGATACAGATGATCAAAAAGGACTCCTGCAAGGATGTAATAATGCAATGTCAGTACATAAAGTATATTGCATACAATGAAACCGATAAGTCACAAACCCGTACCTTCCAGTATTTGGGAGGACACGGGAGAAGGCAAAGGGGGGGCCACCGTCAAAACAGCAACTGGTGATGTTTCCTCAGGTAGCACTACCTCAACGCTCACCACACCTGCATTAGAAACAGGAGAAATACTTTCAGAAGAGATTGAAAGGGATTGTAGAATAAAAAGAAAAGCAATGACCCAAAATCTACTTGGTGAGTCGCCGGTCGGAACCGCGACAAGGGCGTCACTAGGTGCAGTGACTGCTTCACCCTCCCCCATCGGAATGGTTTCGCCGCCCGTAGCTTCATCCCCCGACTCCATGAGAATCGTCGTGACACTCGCAGCACCTGGCAATGGCATGGAACCGCAAGGTGAGAGAGTGGCAATTGGGGCAGTTCCAGAATCTTGAGAAAGAGTGGCTACCTCAGGCTCGGTGCTTGCCGCCATCTCACCCACCACTTCCTCATCATGACTCGGCCCTGCAGGATAGGATACATGAGAATCTAAAAATTAAAACTTTGACAAAAGAACTCAATGTTACATTACCCTTGGTCGGTCTTTCAACTGCTTCACGGGCCGCACGTGCTGCCTGTCTGTGAGCGGTAGACAGGACGGCCGAAGCATCCTCTGAAGGAGTAGGGGCAGGGGTAGCAGCGCTGGAGCCTGCACCCGCGGCCAAGGCGTCGTTATGCTCCATTGCTGCACGCATTCTGCGCTTCCTTTTCTCCAGGGCCATGAGAGCTGATCTTCTCAAGACCTCCGTCAAGGGGACGTCATCGTTCGCGCCAAGAGTTACCTATGGAGCCGTTATGGCATCCATCATCGGTCGCTTAAGTAAAGCCTCTTTTGGCAGTGCTGAGGAGGCCGGGGCTTTGGTACCTGGCCCTGGAAGCATCTCTGCATCGTCCCGCAGGATTGGCATTGTAGTCCCTGCGATAAGATGTAAAAGAGGTCAGATTGTCCATAAGAAAGGCAAATGAAGGCGCAATGAGCTGAGATATACCAACGCCTAGTGAAGCGCGAACCCTCTCCTCCTCCTCAAAAGTCTTGAGGGAAGCCTCAAGAGCATCTTCAGTGGAAATGCCTGTTAGAGATGGAGTGTCAGTCAAAACGTGATAACAAAAACATAACAGCAAAAAGATGCGAAAGAAGATTACCTGACTCATCATGGATGATCATTCCTGCTTTGTGGCTAGCGAGTTTCTCGGAAGATGCAATGGCAGCCGCCAGATCAGTATCATCTGGCGGCATGAATAGACCCTCGTTTATCCCATATTCGTTGAGGCCCTCGGTATAATGAGCATGAGGCTCCTGGCTGAGTACAACGTCTAAAGAGAAAATCGATTTCTTCTTCCTCTTCTGTGAGCGAGTGCCCGTAGCCGCTAGCACAAGCTTACGCTTGGTGGGAACCTTGGGACGACGAGTCCCGATATCTGAATCCACACCAGACTCGGGAGACGCCACAGTCATTGTCTTCACGGGACCATAAGGGATCGGCAGCTCAGGCCTGTCATGCTGGACCTCGACCGCAGCAACATCTCTTAAGGGAGGACGGACAATGGTCCGTCGCTTCAGAAGGACGTCTGGATTACCTGCAGGGGGTGCACTCTTGCGGTTGAGCAACAATTTCTTTTCTTCCCTGATGAAGGCACCCATTGCGTGTTGATACCATGCCACGTATACATTTAGGGCCCTAGGAACACAACTTGGTTCACTGATGAAGAAATTGGACCCTATGTTTAGGTGCATGAAGTGGTGCAAAGCACTCCGGATACCCTCCTCAGTATAAACTGGTTCTGCCAGTAATGCCTCGAGCGGGACGCCCTGATTATAACTTGATTGCTGGGCAAAATGGTGGGGATTATATCTCATGAACAGAGTCGAATGGTTCTGCCTGAACACCAAATATCCTGGCCTGATGGAGTATAGATGGAGAAATTCCTGAGCTTTCTGGGTAGAAGCACCATCCTTAAAGGTGTCCCACAACGGCTGCACCGTCTTAGTGGACTCCTTACCGATGGTCATAACCTTATCAACAAAGGCCATGCCGTCCCCGACGGTACGTGGGCGAAGGATTATACCCCGATCCTCTCGCTGACTTGGCTCCACAATGGATGCGTCGACCAGCCGCATGATCCGTGGAAAATTGCAAGTTACATAGAAATGAGGCCGCTTGTGCATTCCAAAGGCACCGAGCACATGCAATTCAAGCCATGAGGTCAAATAATGCATCGGGAAGTTCACGGGTAGCACCCCCGGCTGAGTAGTATCGGCCGCCAAACTAAGGCCGTGATACAAATGAGCCAGCCCGGCAATTCTAACAGCAACTTGTCTCCCTTCAAACATCCAATGAGCTAGTTAGAAGACTGACGGCCTCATGTAGCAAGGGTGCATGGGAAGCGCGAACCAGCTTAACCACAAACCGAGGAACCCTAGAAAGACGCTTTCTCATCAATGCCCGGAGCAGCAATTTCTGAAAAGGGGACGATCGCGACGTTTGGAAGAAAGAATCCCTTTTGATCAGCTTCTAATATTGGACGGCAATCCAAGCCAAAGCCGAAAGGATCATCGAGTTTGGCAAACATTTCACCTTGTCACGATAAAACTTCTGGGTGAAGAAAACGGGCGATGAAGTCCGCAAAGCTAACCCCATGGCTCCCAGATTCAAGAAATAGGACTTCGTAAATGTTTAGCACCTTGATCAAGCTAGGGAATCGGTGCTGAATGGCACTCTCTGGGTTTAGACCCGTCATCACCGGTCGGGTAGCGAAAACATATTCATCAGGGGGCAAGATCTCCTCATAATGCTCCTTCTGATAGGCAAGCCAGAGATATCCGCAAACTCTTCCAGAGAGACGGAAACTTCCCGATCTAGCAAAAGGATGGTATGAGTTGGAACGTTCCATTGTTCCAAGAAGGCTTTGACCCACCAGGCGGGAGTTGTGGAATACTGGAACAGAGAAGCATAAATCGCAGGATACAACCCAAGCTTCAGAAGTTCTGAGTTCTTTGCTAATAGGACATATCGGGCCCACTGCAGGTATCCAGATGAGTGACGGGGAGTCAGACCATTATTGTATGGCTGACCCCAAGGGCGCGACTCACCTTGGCATATACACCGCCCTAGAATGTCCAAAGCCATCGGCGGTTGTACAGGTATTGCGGCCATAGAGGGCTGAAAACAACCCTCTGAAGTTCAATTAACCACCTCCACGGCATAGTTCACCGGGGGTACGTCAGCATAATGAATCGCCGAGATAGCCTCTGAAGGTGTTGCGAAAGAGAAGCTACGTCGACCCATAATGATCTGGTTATACCATATTCCCCACAAATGGAGATTCTTGTGCTCCGGGTCATGGTCTTTGATCAGCGCAATAACCTCTCAGTCTACGGGTGCTTCAGGAAATCCGCCTTCTGAGCAGACGAACGGAAAGGAAGTGTCAAAAGACATATCACCTGCGCGAAAAAGAACAAAAGTCAACCGTCAGTGCTATAATTTAAATTTTGACAATTGTTACTTTAAAATTCGTATCGCACTACAATGCCGTAGAGAGGGACCAAAGGGGACACAAAAAATCTAGATGATAGTTCATCATTAATAAAACAGCCGCATCATTTGATGAGACTATTAATTAAATGAGGAAATCCTCAATTGATTCTCATTTAATGAGAAAACCCCTCGGGCTAAGGAGTAAACTCCCTTTGAGAGCAGTGCTCTGTGACAGAGTGACATCTGTCAAACTGTAATGATGAAGGAATAAAAATTCCTCAAGTGCCTTGCTCTAAAAAAATGATGATGGAATGATCCATCAAAAAAATTGAAATCAATTTTTATATATGATTGAAAATTTTTGAGATCCTCAAGATCTATGAACAAACTCTAAGAGTTCTTTATGAGCAAAGCTCTTTTCATGAGCTAAGAAACCCTAAGAAAAGATGTCTTTAGATCTATGGGTTCAAGAGAGCAAAGCTCCGTTGATGAAACCCTAAAAGGGTTTTCTTTAGATCAAAAATCTATGAAGAGCAAAGCTCTGTTAATGGGTGAAACCCTAAATTATTAAAAGGTTCTTTAAAAGATTTAATCTTTACCTAAAAATTTTGAAAGAGTTCTGTCCTTAAGGAAGTTCTTAAGCCAAAGAGCTATGCTCTGCAAGAGAATGAAAATTTTCAGAAGGAGGAAGATGAAAAATGGTCATCTCAGAGGGCCAAAGGTCCTATTTATAGGCACTGAGATGCCTTCTCAACTTCTGAGTTGATCTAAGGGCGCAGATGCTGCCATCAATGCACTCACATATGGGCCACGTATGCGCAACGGTGCAGGGGCATTTGTTTCCTCCAATCAGAGCAAAGCTCTGTTCAAAATTCAAATTTTGAAATGAAGCAACGCTTCAGATGCAGCACCAAGTGCGCTGCGTCCTAAGCAGCGCACCACGTGCAAAGCACGAGTGCGCCAGCGCTGGATGCGCTACGCCCTAAGCAGCGCACCAAGCACTGGGTGTGCTGCGCTCTAAGCGGCGCACCACGTGCAAAGCACAGGTGCGCTAGCGCTAGGTGCGCTGCGCTTCAAGAAGCACCACGTGCAAAGAACGGGTGCGCTATCGCTAAGTGCGCTGCACCCTAAGCAGCGCACCATGTGCAAAGCACGGGTGCGCCAGCACTGGAACTAAAAGCCCACCACCGTCAGATCAAAGATCTAATAATCATTAATTAACCAGAAGTAAATTCTGTTAAGGAAAGATTTCTCAAAATCTTTTCAAACAACAAAATTGTGCTCTATTAATCATAGCACTGCTGGATCAATGATCCAATGGTGATTAAAAATCACCAAAATACAGAATAGATTCTGTATGGAAAAGATTTCCCAATCTTGTTAAAAACAAGAAGATTGCGTTCTGTGAATCAGAAGCCCTTGGATCAAATATCCAACGATGAGAAATTCCCCAAATCAATTAGAGAAAAGAACTCTTCAACTGACTGAACTGATCAGCTTGCCCTATTTAAAGGCCCCCCAGACTTCAAGTCTCGATAGAGAAAAATACAGAGAAACCCCCCCACCAAAAAAAACCTTAAGAAATTCGAAGAAAAAGAGCAAGCTATCGGAAGAAGAATTTTCTTCAAGGTAAAAAAAATGATGTTGAACATAGAGATGAAATCATCGCATAATTAAAAGAAGAATTTACTTCTTTTTCTAAGATCATAGATCTACAAGACCAATGTCTTTTTCAAAGAGATCAAAATATCTCATCATAAAATAAAAGAAGAATTTACATCATTCTTACAAATCATAGATCTACAAGACGAAGGTCTTTTTCAAAAAGAGATCATAAACATCTTAAAAGGGGGAGAGAATAATTTAATTCCCTTGAGGATCAAACCTCCGATAAAGGCAAAGCCTTTCACCAAAATAAGAGATTGAAACATCTCTTACAAAATAAGAACTTTGTTCTTAGAACCTTGAGAAAAAGTCTCTTCTGAACGAGAATTTATTTCCCAGATCATAAAGTTGATCAGATAGTGTTTTGCACTCATAAACTAGCGCTTTGCGCTCTTGGACTGGTGCAAAGCCCTAAGCGCGCCACGTGTCCCTCACATGTGCGTCACTTAACAGTTAACGCTTTGCGCTCTTGAAATAGCGCACTGCGCTCATGGGCTGGCGCTCAGCGCCAGGCGCACCATGTATCAATCACGTGTGCGCCATTAAACTAATAGCGCAATGCACTCATAAACTAGTGCAATGCGCCCATCATCTGGCGCTTAGTGCCAAGCGCGACACGTGTCCCTCACATGTGTGCTACTCGGCAGAAGCGCACTGCGCTCTTTGATTGGCGCAAAGCGCCAACCGCGCCATCTGTTGCACTGATAGAACATAAATTGTTCTTTAATAAGCCCAGGGCTATGAGGGATGCTCAGCATTCAGTAGAAGACAAAAACACTGTCTGGGCCAAGCCCAAATAAAAGCTCAACAGCCCAAAATAAAATGTTAAACATTTTAACTTGATTGGACTTAGCCCAAGATTGGCCATAAGTCCTCAACTCATATTAATTGAGCCCGTCTGCTCATAAATCTCAGATCTTAGTCCAAATTGGACTACAGGTCTCCTAACTCACATCGGTTCAAGGGTACATCTCTTTACTCCTCTGATATTTGTCGTTGTAATCCTTCAACGTCTTCAGAGAGGTGACGGGTCCCGACAACCATACATTTCATAGACTATGATGTCTTTAAACTGGACTGTGGGGAACTTAAACCCATGGACTATGATGTCCTTAACCTTGGACTGAGGGGTCCTTAAACCCGTGGACTATGATGTCCTTAACCTTGGACTGCGGGGTCCTTAAACCCACGGACTATGGTATCCTTAACCTCGGACTGTGGGGTCTCCTTAAACCTACGGACTATGATGTCCTTAACCTTGGACCGAGATGTCCTTAAACTAACATTGGACCACCATGTCCTTAAACTGGTAATCGACCGCAATGTCTCTAAACTAAACAATGGAGCTCAAATGCTCTTTTGTTGGATCTAAATGATCCCATTGGGTAAATCTTAGTCTAAAATTAGACTAACGTATCCTCAACAAACATTTAAGTTGATCTTAGTCTTAAATGAGACTAACGTATCCTTAAACCCAACCCCAAACCCAAATCTAAGAAGATACGGATTTGGACTTATCCACGCCCTACGGGCGACAACATAAATTAGTCTCCGTATACAATCTACGGGCAAACAAAAACAAAACAAACATACATGACACGAAGTGACCATCTGGAGAAGGAGAAAGTGGTTACCGCGATGCGGTAACATAATTAACTGCTGGGGCTTGCGCCTGCAGGGAAGAGCTTCCCCGCAATCAAAACCCCCTCAAACGAGGGGGAATCTGACGAAGTCTGCTACATCGGCCGCATCCGTTTAAACCTTCGATACACGGTGCCATAAATCAACTTGGTATCTTCGGAGAGGTGGACGGATAGCACCAATTAGCATCTGCCCTCGGAATTCAGGCTCTGACATCCCAACGTCCCGGTCGCGTCTTTCGGCGGGGAACATGCAACTTATCAATCATGTCTCAAGGGAAGATGACAAAGACTCCGTTCCCTGGATACGGAGTAAGAGTGAGTGAGCTCTTGGGACTCATACACAGCGACATGTGTGGTCCAATTTCTACACATGCAAGAAATGGTTATTCCTATTTCATTACTTTTACCGTTGAATTCTCTACGTATGGACATGTCTTCTTGATGAAACATAAATCCGAGGCCTTTGAGAAATTACGAGAATATATGAATGAAGTGGAAAAACAAACCGGTAAAAGTATCAAGACACTAAGATCTGATTGAGGTGGTGAATACTTGAGTGTCGAGTTCCTGGATTACCTAAAAGAGTTTTTCTCTGCTTACTCCTCCATACACACCACAACACGACGGTGTATCGGAGAGACGTAACCAAACCTTATTGGATATGGTACGTTCCATGATGAGTAACGCTATGTTACCGCGATCTTTCTTGGGCGATGCACTAGAATCAGCTGCATATCTCTTGAACAAGGTTCCTACCAAGACAGTGCCTACCACACCATATCAGATGTGGAGTGGGAAGAAACCCTATCTTCAGTATCTGAAGATATGGGGATGTCCGGCTTTTGTCAAAAAGCAGCAAGCGGACAAACTCGAGGCATGCTCACTACTGTGTAAGTTTGTAGGATACCAAAAGAACTCCAGGAGGTATCTTTTCTATTACGCAGAGGAACAAAAGTTTTTGTTTCTCGTTATGCCCACTTTTTGGAACATCAATTTTTAGAAAAAGAAACTAGTGGGAGCACGATAGAATTGGAAGAAATTCCAGAACCACAAGTTATTACTGAAAGCTTGGTGGAACCAGAAGTTTCAAAAGAATAGGACATTCCCATGCCACTCCGCAGGAGTAGTAGGCTGTTTCATCCGCCCGAGAGATAATATTATTTTATCATAGATGGGGATAGAGAGGATTGCATCATTGATAATGATTAGCTAACTAACTTCTAGCAAGCCATTCAGAGCACAGACTCGGTAAAATGGTTGGTTGCAATGCGGACCGAGATGGAGTCCATATACACCAACAAAGTATGGACTTTAGACATTGCTCCAGAAGGGGTAAAACCTGTAGGTTGCAAATGGATATTCAGAAAGAAGATTGATGTAGATGGACAGGTTGAAACCTATAAGGCTAGACTTGTTGCAAAAGAATTTCGTTAAAGACCTGGTTTGGACTATGATGAAACCTTTTCTCCAGTGGCAATGCTAAAATCCATTCGGATCCTTCTTGCCATTGCTGCCTTCCATGATTATGAGATTTGGCAGATGGATGTAAAGTCCTCTTTTCTAAATGGACATTTGGAAGAGTGCGTCTATATAGACCAGCCAGAAGGTTTCATTCAGAGTGGGAGTAGCGGGAAAGTGTGCAAGTTGCTTAAGTCCATTTATGGACTAAAGCAGGCATCGCGGAGTTGGAACATCTGTTTTGATGAGACGGTTAAAGAATTTGACTTTATCAAAAATCCAAATGAGCCGTGCATTTATAATAAGATGGTAGCAAGAAATGCAGTATTCCTCGTCTTGTACGTGGATGCCATTCTCTTGATAGGAAATGACATTCCTATGCTATAATCTGTCAAAAGAATCTCGTCACACAAGTTCTCCATGAAAGACATGGGTGATGCCTCTTACATTCTGGTGATCCAGATCTATCGTGATAGATCTAAGAGGATGTTGGGACTTTCACAGTCCAGGTACATCGACACCATGCTCAAGAGATTCAGTATGAAAGATTCTAATTGCGGTAATTTACCGGCTTGTCACAGAATCACCCTCTCCAAAGAGATGTTTCCTAAGACTGATTTGGAAAGGGATCGCATGTCTATTATACCCTACGCTTCTGCGGTAGGCTCTATAATGTATGTGATGTTGTGTACCAGACCAGATGTTTCTTACGTACTGAGCGTGGTAAGCCGGTATAAATCAAACCCTGGGGAGAAGCACTGGATAGCAGTAAAGAACATTCTCAAATACCTGAGAAGGACTAAGGAGATGTTCTTGGTGTACGGCAGAAAAGACCTCCAGATCGAAGCATTTGCTGACTCCAGCTTCCAGAGTGACAAGGATGACTCCAAGTCTATGTCGGGTTATATTTTTACCCTCAATGGTGGGGCGGTCTGTTGGAAGAGTTCCAAGCAGGATACCGTTGCTGACTCAACGATGGAAGCGGAGTATATCGTAGCTTCTGTTGCCGCAAAACAAGCAGTCTGGATGAGGAAGTTCTAAACTGAACTTCAGGTGGTTCCGTCCATTGTTGATCCAATGCCTCTTTATTGTGACAACAATGGGGCTATAGCTTTAGCAAAGGAACACATGTCCCATCAGAATTCCAGATACATCTTGAGACGGTATCACCTGATCAGGGAGATCGTAGATCGCCGGGAGATCGAGGTGAGGAGAGTTGCTACGGAGGACAACACTGCAGATCCATTCACAAAGGCCATCTCTCAGACGCAGTTCGAGAGGCAATTTGAGATGATAGGTCTGCGATATGCCAGCACGTGGCCGTAGTGCAAGTAGGAGATTATTAGTGTAATATGCCCTAGAGCCCATTATTGTATAGTACTAGTTTGTATATTACATTTTGGAAGCTTGGGATATATACACGGATTTATAACAGTCTTGCTCAATATGGTAGTATGCTACTTGGTTTGTATCTATCTAAATATATGTATATGTTTCTTTTGACGTATCCCTAATACATATTGATAGAGCCCTTAGAATCTTTGCTTGAGTACCAGCGTTGTGATGGCAGTCACAATATTTGGGTTAGGTAGTCTATAAGCACATCTTTATACAGGTCCCTAGTCGTAGGATTATCGAGACAAGGCATCGATACTCCAGAGTAGACTAGTGTATACGCTTCTCATCCCAGCAGGGGAGATGGTCTGTCTCACAGCCATCAGTACGTCGTACTGAAGATAGTATCCAGGTGCTCATTTAGTTATGAGTTACACTGGACAGACTTATGGGGTACTGCTGGTTGGTACTATACCTATCGTCAGGTAGCAGTTCCCAGGTGACATGAGTACAGCTTAGTCCGTTGACTTGACACTGCTACTTTGCCTCAAGTGTCTTCCCACTGTTCTTAGATTGCTACCATACCACGGCTATATTGAGTCGTGCAAACAGGTAGTAGTTGGGTGCAGTCCCGAAGCACTTGGAGGCAGTGGCGGTTAGATAGGATTCGACTCTTCCGGTATTGGTGGTTGATGTCGTGCTATGTTCGGAAAGCCATTACAGAAAGTCCATGGCCAGGGCAAGCGAGATTTACTGGTAGGTACTCCAGTAGTTTCTCAGGGTGTTTTGGGCTGTACTCCGACATTACTTATTGCTCTATTAGAGTTCTGACGTTTACTACCCCCTAGGCCCGATATGCGATAATCTTAGACGAACGGACCGGACTGTACGGAGATTGCCACAGACAGGCTCAGTAGGAGTTTGGATGAGTTTGCTCGTCGGCCTTCTTATCGACAGATACCTGGGTAGCCGTTACGTGCAGCTAGTACAGTTGACAAGCTTATGGTTAAACCTACTGCCAGCGTACTGTCGAGTCTTTAGAGTCCCAAATAGAGGGTTTCCTAGCATCGGTCAAAACGATGTAGAGGTCGTATGGTTTTTCGACAGGGTTCGATCACATACGTGTATTTATGCGCGTATGATGTTCGAGCGGACAATACTAGTGGGCTTTTGTTTAAGCCGGATCCTAGTATTTGATTGTTGGATTAGTTTCGTCTAATTGTATTCGTGTTTCTCGGAACACGGATGCGCGTATATATATACGGTTGAGAAAGGTATAGAAGGAGACACCACATTAGGGTTTTGACCATTGACTTGATTAAAACAATTATGAGGTGGAGAAAACTATTTGTTATCTTTGCAAATGATAATTATGGCATGGCTACATGTTTTTGACCACTTGACTTGGTTTGACCACATGATTTGGTTTAACTTTTTGACTTAGATTTTTTTGTGAGATATTTTGTGACCTAGATAGTTTGTTGAGATATTTTTTTATGCTATGCTTGTGGTCATGTCTTGTTAGCTATCTCATATTCTATTATCATTATAATAAATCATTTCTCTTTCCTAAAGTTCACTCTCTCCTTCTTCCTCTCAAAACCCTAGTGTCTCATGTGTTGAGAATCAAGGGTTAGTGAGACAAAGCTACCCAAAATCACACTTTACTCATTCTAGGTTACTTAGTTTAGCACACCAAGTGATCTAGTTGCCTCAACATGGAGGTTAAGCGCAAGGTTGGAACTCTCGGCTAGATCTTCTTCGACTTCGAGAAGCCGACGAGGAGGTGCTATCCATTTCTAATCCAAGGAGCTCACAAGGTGAAGGAGGACATCGAGAAGAAAAGAAGGACACGATACTACGAGTTATAACATTCATCTGAATAGTTAAACCTCATTTAGATTGCTAGCTAGGGTTTTATGTTCGATCCTTGCTTAAAGTGGATGTTGCGAAGCCCGTACAAATCATTTTTTGCTAATTCCGCCTCCCCGTGAACAAGTGGGGTGCGCAACATTAACTAACAACCAATACATATAGAACATGATCTGAATATGCGTCGTGCTATGAAAGAATCTCCTATTGAAGTAACCAAGACTAACGATACATCTAAACACGATGAATATCTCCACAATGAAGATGCAATGTGTGCTGATATATATGAGTGTGTAGAACCGGGATTGAACAAAATATGTGCATCTATGGAACATACGGGGAGTGTACCTGTAACCACTGCATTGGATGTCTAGGCATCCGGGGGAGTCAAAGTGAAAACCCTAGCCTGACCACTACCTGCATCTTGATGTCCTCTGCCTCGGTTCCCTCATCCCCTCTGAGTACGTCCAGCAAGATCACAGCCTATCGGCGCAATTTCCTGGCATAGAGTTGCAGCTGGTGGAGGAAGCACTGCTATCAAAGAAGAAGATGGAGGGAGAAAAGCTGCCCGCGGAACAGTAGGCCCGCTCTGACGTCTACAATCTTTAGCGAAATGTCCTATACTCCCGCAAATGAAATATGCTAAAGGCGGCCTTTTTCCTTTAGGGTACGAGCCATACATCTGGCCCTGAGTCCAACTTCGACTACCACCACATCCTGGAACAAATCAACCATGGCTTCTGCCAAACTGCCTGGAAACTGATCTAATTGTTCTGGCTCGCTTTGATTCTAGAAAAACTATCGTTTCGTTCAGATGCTCTTCCACTCGAATCACCGCCTCCATAGCCTGTGCATAATTATTAGCCCGTGGTAAGGAGCAGTTGTGTATCAAGGCTCCTTACAAACCTCTTCACCCTAAGCATCTCCATGGGAACTAAATATGTAGCATAACACAACAAATAGGTGAACTGCAAGTTGAAGTCAGCCATAGACATATCGGCACGTTTCTGCAATGCCTCAAAGCTGTTACCCCTGGTGCTTTTCATGCTTTGTGGAAGGAATCGGGCAAGAAAAACCTCGGAAAACTCTGCCCATGTGATCAAAGGAAGACCTGCTGCTCGACCTCTTTCCATCGACTCAGACCATGTCTGGGCAAGTCCTTCCAACCAAAATCCGATCAGCTCCACCGACCTCGCATCTGAGCATCTTAAAAACCTACCGATCCGAGCCATTCTATCAAGAAACGACTGAGGATCCTCTGCTTCATCTGTCCCTGTAAACATCGGTGGTCTCATACTCATGAACTCTGGGAGTGATACCTCCATAAACCCCGTGACCACTGGTGCGACTGTCCGAACGGGCTGTACAACGGGCTCTAGAATAGGCGATGCATGAGCCGGCCTCTAAATATGGGCGGTCCCGTCCAACTGTTCCATCATTTACCATAAGCGCAACATGCCCTCCTCCAGTCTATTCATCCGGTGGGGAAGAGAAGGATCATCATTGTCACGCCCCGCTTCCCAGAGTACGCTAAGATAGGTACGTGACAGAGCCAACCATGCTACCTGTGGATAGGAAATATCCCTCCACAGTCACATTACGGCTGTAGAGATATCAAGAACAGTAATAAACTATCTAACACAAGTCCATAAGCCAGAATAACGAGTCAAGAAATAAATAATGCGGAAGCAAAAGATCTAATAAATAATAATAATCTGGAATGTACGTCCCAAATACGGGCTCACATCAGAAAATGAAAAGTACTGAAAAGAAACTAAACTGGAATCCTAACAAGTCTTCACTGCTTGGCCTGATGACTGAGATACTCCTGAATGGCCTACGGCAAAAGTGGGGGATCCGGGCCTTGCAAAACCCAGACGTCAGTGCGTCACAATATTAAACAATAATATAGTCAGGAGGTAACAGGATATGCAGGCATGAATATAAACAGTAACAAGAGTATAACAAGGATATATATAACAGTGAAGTACATCAGTATAAGTGACGTGCAGTGATATCTAAACTGTGCTACGGGGTTATCTATTCTAAAGTCTTCGAAATCAATTAATGTAATGCTCATCGTAACCCATCGGTCTATGTCCCGTTCATTCCCCACGGGACCATGGTAAAATGGTATAATAGCCCTTTGAGTTACATTCAGCAACATTCTTGATTTCCCCATACCCCGAAGTTATGTGTGTAAGTCAGGTATTGATAAATCGGAAGCTAATGCCAACACAGGATCAAGTAGTTACATGTTTGTCTAAATAGACACATGATATGTCCGTAGGGACAACAGGTCAAGATTGTTGGCAATAGTAACAAGATCAGGTATCAAGTCAAGTAGTGATATATCAGGTCTTTTCAGGTAGTGCACATGTATCAAGTCATGTCAAATAGGGTATCACGTCGTGTCAGGTAGTACACAGGTAACAAATGGTTAATCATAATCAACTGTAGTAAGTCTGAATGCACGAAAACAAATATAACAATACAATGAAATAATGTAACATGGTAGGAATAAATAAACGGATGCACAATTATCGATTAGGGTTTCATTTGAAATTCTAGTACTAATTAGGATGCACTTTATTAAACATGGGGTGTTACAGCAACAATATTAGGTTATTAATGAGATCTGTAGATCCAGCTATATGCATTCTGTATGATATGGATGCAAATGGGTATCCGAAAACAGTAAAACTGTAAAAAAGTACTATAGGATGTACAACTAAGCAATATGAGATGTAAATATTCCATTGGATGCAGTATGTTGTAATATAGTATGTAACAAGATAGGTTTGGATACGCTAGATGTAAAGTAACACGTACGGATGCAGACGGATGTCAAAACTGTAAAACGAGAACTTGGGATGCATTATTTAAAATACCAGTGTTATAATTATTAAAATAGACGTATATAAAGTAATGTAGCATGTAGCAAGATAAACTTGCCTCGATGGATCACGATACGATACGCACGGCACGTCCGACATCGGTAAGATCGGCACACGTACAACACGCGGGACGGGTCCAAGCAATGAAAGAGGGTGATCACGCAGGTAAGGTACGTACACTGGGTTGCTCGGATCGTCGACAGCGGCACGGCTCCGGCGGTCACCGGAAAGTACGGATCAAGAAATGAAATGTAAAGAGAAGAAGAAAGAAGAAGAAGAGAAAGAAGAAAGAAAAGGAAACTGGGGTCTCTGGTATAGCTCTGGGTTTGGGTTTAAGGATTCAGAGAAAGCATCGAGGGGCGAAGGCGAGGTAGTGGGTCACCGGCGATGGGGTTTGCCGGTGAGGCAGTGGGTGTGCAGTGAGGGTTTCGTGGGTTCTAAGGATTCAGTGCATGGGTCGTGGGCTTGTAGGGGAGGAGATGAGAGAGGTGTTGGTGAGGCTGACGGAGTGAAGATGAGGTGACGATGATGTGGTCGCCGGCGGTGAGGCGGGGTGCGCATGCGAGGCCAGTCTGGGTTCTTGGGTTTGGGGCTCGGGATCTTGGGGAGAAGGGGAGAGAGAATGAGTGATCGAGAGGAGAGAGAGAGAAACAGAGAGAGAATGAGAGATCGAGAGGAAAGAGAGAGAGAACAGTGAGGAGATATAAACTCGTCATTTAGTGAGGGGAAGAGAGAAGGAGAGAAGGAAAGAGAAGAGAGAGGATAGATGAGTGGTGGGGGCCAGAGAAAGAGAGAGAGAGAGAAGTGAGCTGGGTTGGTTTAAATTGTTAGGATATTAATTTTTTAATGATTTTAGTTAGTTAAATCAATTTTAAGGCTATCGATTTTAAAATAAAATTATTATATTAATTAAAATTGGATTTTCAGGTAAATACAAATTTAGTCCAAAATACGCCCAGGTCGGGTCTAAAATTCAATTTTTAAAATATGAAAAATATATGTGATGTTCAAAATTCAAAATAAATGCTCGGGTAACGAAAATGCATACCCCCAAGAACGGATGCACGTACGTGTGCGTAGCCATCCAAACAAGTCCGTTTCACTGAACGGGATGAGAACACGATGCACGGATGCTACCACGGGGTTAGGGGTATCATGCAGGCTATCCAACGTATTTTTAAAATATTTTACGTGACTTAAAATGTTATATGGTAAAAGATGCAATTCCAGATAAAATGCCAGTAAGCAGTATTTAAGAAGGTGCGTATTTCTATGTAACAAATCAAGATAATTCATAAATATGAATCAGACAAGTTTCAAGCAAGCGGGTTGGGTTGAATGCAATGTAAAAAATGTAAAATACCATTCGCACCCAAAACACGATAATCAGAAAAATACAACAAATAACGAAAATACAAGAACTGGAACTAGTATAAATGAACTAGGGTATTACAATCATGTCCCTATGCCGTTAGGATGTCCTGCTGGTCAGTCCCCGTCACTGGCGAATCTGCCCTAGCTGCATCCTTGACTACGGCTCCCCTAGCTCGCGTAGCCATAGAAACTGAAACAAGAAAATGAGAGTTGATAAGGTGTAACAACAGGAACAAATATATATAGAGAGTCAAAAGAAGAATTAATCAAGACATACATTCTAAGGTCACTTAGGCGGGGTATCGTATCGTAAATATGCCGTGGAACAAATGTATGGTACGTTACCCTACCTGAGTTACCTACTCCATCATACCAAGGTCAAACTAAGTAACAAAAGTTCGGGTCATATACCCCCAAAGCCAAATCTAAGTTTCGTAAGATTAAGCCTAGGTTCCGAAAATATATACCCTAGACTCTACATAGTCAAACCTAAGACTCGACAAAGCTTAACCTAACGCTTTGATACCAACTTGTCATGACCTGCATTTGGCATGTGACTGGCACTTAGATTGTATGACGTCTATAGATGTCGATGCAATCCAAGTAAGCCAGAAACCAAGATCTAAACCTTTTTTTAAAGAAATAAGGAGGTAATGTTTTAAAAAAGAAGTAATGGAAATGAATCCCCATTTTAATTTGCAAAGATTTTTTAATTTAAGACATATGTCAAGTGGTTAAGAAAATGTTTTCGTACTTGAAATTTCTGCGGCACCTCCTTTGAAACTTTTGAGAAAAGCTTGGCATCCCTACTTGGGAGCAACATCAATGCCAATCGGCGGAATCAAACCCACTAAATACATATAAGATGCTCAAAAGCAAAGAATAACAAATATGCTATAAGTAAAACGCATAAATCAACATAACTGGTCGATTCTACTCAAGTCGACCTAAAATATACATAAGTCTCCACTCGCTCTAATTCAAATAACATAAAAGATCTGATGGAGTGACACTAGATACAAAATATAAAATATACAAAAGAGGCGGTTATTATGCATGTAACCCACCTAGCAAAATATGCGACGAAATCCAAGATAGGTGTCCGTAAAGCCGCTATGATTCCACACGGTCTGTCCTGTAAAGAACTAAGGCACAACGGGGGTGAATTGCCAACTCAGTGAATAAAACTAATATCATACAGTAGAAATCATATACATAACCGAAATAGCGACTAAACCTATACATAAGGTAGTCATGATGTATAATAGCATGCGTATAATAGATATGAAGCACAATATGTCATAATAGAGTCCGTATAAAAAAACGGAAATTTCATCAAAATATCCCAATATTTTGATCATAACCATAAACTATCATCAAATCCAATGTCAAATATCGACACAAATCTTCAATTCTTGCAGGCATAATTCCCCGAACTATCCTAACATCCAGCAACACCGGTCGGTATCCTCCAAATATCCTCTGTGTTTCTCAACTATCTCCGGTATCGAGTGTCATCGCTAGGCTCCCGGCCTCAAATACTCCTTTCCTGCGCCGTCGGTCTCGACCAGGTCCACCTTATATCCGACTATATACTCTCCCACTCAGTTCGGATAATGTAAGAATCCACAACCGTATATCTCCCCCACTCGGTTCAGAATAAAATCAAATCAGAAAATATCAACTCATGGTGGACGTATCATCATATATCATAAGAAACTATAACTTGTAACCGAAATCAAATCTTATCAACTATATCATGCAGTAGCTTAACACCCATAAAAACAGAAATCTCATAAAGCAATATCGCATAATAACACGTAATAACAATGGTAATGAGATAATATATATCAAGCAGTACATGATGATGGATGACAACAGTCATCTACAATACTAGCTGTAACGACTCTGAATTTACTGTACAAAATTTTCCAGTTTAATGTACCGAAATGAGTTTACAGCCTGAGTTTGAGTTATAAATTAATTTTGTTAAATAACGGCAAGAAGCAACTTGTAGCTCACTGGTAAAGCCCTTCCGCTGCTGTGACGTAGCCCATGTGTTCGATCCCCATCAGACATATTATTTTTCTGATTTTTCTTTTTAACTTTTTGGAAACCCAAAAGTTTACAGGTGCAATACACAGAAAAATGAAAAGTCAGAAAAATCAAACATGTGGAAAAATGAGCAAACACTAAGATGTACATGTGGCACAAATCCAGAGCCCCTATGCCCTAGAATGACCGGCGGATCTTGCATTTTGGCCGGCACCGACGGCATGGATGACCCCATTTGGCCCCGGGCTTTGCACACTAACCCCTTCACCTACCCCTAACACATCTGCATTGTTTGATTTCCCTCCAATCAAACAGAGACCCATCAATTCATAATATATCACAATTTTAACGATTTTGAATACACCATTTTAATTCCAAAACCCTAATTCTCCACTATAAATACCACCTCACACTTTGGCTCAGCATCATTCTGAAATTTCTAACCAAAACTTTTTAAAATTTTCTAAGTAAAAGTGGAGTAAAGAGGAGTGAGTAAGTGGTCAACTTCCGGCGAAAAATTGAAATAACATCCGGAGCTCCCGCGACGCCACTACAACACTTTCCTCTTCTTCTACCTCTTCCTAGCGTAACCTAATAGTATGTCCCTTCCAATCTCTCTTCCTCTACACTAAAATTCCATTTCAAAACTTATATCGGTAACTGGAGTTAATACCGATATCTTCTTTCTAAACCCTAGAAACTCCTACTGCTTCATTCTTTGATCAACCAAGTTTTTACACAATACTTGTAACCTTAAATATAAATGTTTAGAAAAAAATTTAAGCTAGAATATCATGTAGAAACACTTTAATTTAACATTTTCATTTATATATCATGAACTTTAATATCAACTCTATTAGTTTTTCTTAAACATACCTTTATGAAAACTTCACGAGGTAACGACCTACCCCTCACGTACACTTTTGTTTCATAGCACGATGCCTTTTAGTACGAAATTTTGTACGAAGAAACTATTACATTAAAATACCACTTACGTTAAAAACCGGTTTTATTTAAAACAGTATTTCGATTCCTTTGCGATTATGCATCTACAACCCTCCTTAGGGGACCCGCTAATGGATGTTGCGGATTACCGCATATCCTAAGGCTAGTAGAGCGAGATACAAACCTCCTCACGGAAGATTCAGTCTTGAAAGTTTTATATACAGTTTTAAAGAAAAAAAATGAATTTTCTAGATAAATAAAGAAATTTAATTTTTTTAATAATTATATAAAAATTATAAATCATTATTTTCAAAATATAATAAAACTAATTTTTTTCCAAAATTGAAAAGATTAACAAGTTTCAATAAAATACCATCAAGTTAACAAAACACAACTCTTTTTAATAAAATACCATGAACTTCCAAAGTTAATTGTTTATCACTAAAATACCTCAAATCCTTAAAACTCATGCCTATGAAAACCCTAATAATATAAATAACCCCTCGAGATTTATTTTTAACCATATTATAATATTTTTCATAGAACCCTTTCAAGTTATATAAAACAATATTTAAGGACTTTAGTAGATATAGGTTTAAGAGCGATAAATTCTCTTGGGCCACAGAGAGTCGGAGAAAGTGAGTGCTTGCCTATTTAAGATAGACAACATAACGGAGTTATCAATGGTAATTGTCTTGGAAAAGACACAAATCCTGCCGTCTATATGCAGCAAGTACCGATGACTCTCGAACCAAATTCATGATCTAAATCAGTTACAAGTATTTGACTCAAATAAAGTTTATTTCAATCCTGAATCCAAAGTCAAACATGAATACTTGAGAATGAACCTGAATACTTGAATTCAAACACCAATATCAAACATGAATACTTGACTTGACTTGACCGAACCATGGTTATAACTTGACATGATTACTTGAATACATGATTACATCCTGAACCTGATTACCTGAACAATTTGTATCCATGATCTTGGCAAGACTTGTAAACATAACCCATACAATACATTACGCGGGGATAACTCGATAGATTTGTATGGAACATATTAACGTGGCACGATATGGTCACTTAAATGAAACCTACATGAATTCTCATTGTCCTATGGGTTTTGACGGGACCTTATACTACATGTTACCATAGTCCACGGGGGAAGATGGACTCCTTTCGTATACACAAATACCTTCTGTACCATGGTACAAACAACTGTGTTAGATTAACAAGCATATACCTGTACAATTTACCAGTTTCATTTCACATTACTTGTTATATTCCATTACTTCTTTTAGGACTTACAGAGCATTAGTTCACTGACGACATTCCTTCTATTTCTTTCTTTGGAATGTTCGTCAGGACGACCGGACCCCTCAGGAAATCAAGACTAGCCAGGAGAATTTGGATCAGCTCACCGCCCAGCCAGACTACTAGCTCTCCTTGTACTTACTTTCAGTTTGTATTCCACTGTTTAGGCACTGCTTTATTCATTGTATCTTTCATTTTCAAAACAGTTGTATGTAAAGATAAATGAAAATAAAGGTGGTTGTTCATTTTAATTCTCTTGTCATTCTTGTGCAATATATATATATATATATATTTCTTAATTACGCTTAACGTATTTATTTCTTTGTAAATACGTTGCGGCCAGCCACGTCACTGTTTCTGTCTACTAGGAAGTGGGGTATGACAGGTTTTGTTTGCGGCCCATGCAAGTTATTTCTGCATGAAGTCTTAAGCAATATATCACAAGAATTATAAGAATCAGCAACTATACGTTCCTTATATTTATGATTTCTTCAATCTATCCTAATCCTTCCTTTTCTATCAAGGTCATAGATTCTCCCAACAACACCAGCACGAACGTCAATAGAAACACTGCACCGCCTACTCTACCACCACCACCTACCCTTGCAGCTCCCATTAACAAGCAAAAAGTACTGTTTGAGGCTATCAAGAGCCTCGTGAAGGGTCAGCAGCAGCAGACTGCTATCCTCATGCACCGTCCAGAAGCCGAGGCACTCGAAGTCAAACAATTCCGAGAACTGCATCCAAAGCATTTCTCAGGAGGATTTTCGCCCTGATCTTTTGAATTCGAGTGTGAAAGCTTCTCGAAACCTTGATTTGCAATCCAATCGGAAGAAAGAAGAGCCCACTGGAGGCAGAAGAATGGGCTCAGTCGATAGAAAATGATCTTGCAGCAGCATAAGTGCCAAAGATTGCCAGTGTGAGAGTTGCGAAGCTGCAACTGACAAAAAACGCCAGAATCTGGTGAAAGGCTAAAGAAAGCCGTCTCACCTAACCGATTGAGTGGAAGACATTTCACGATCTGTTCAATGCGAAGTACTTCCGTGAGACTGCCCATTTTGACATAGAACAGCAGTTCATTCATATACAACAAGGCTCGATGTGGGTAAGTCTATGGATGAATACGATGCTGAGTTTACCATGCTTAGCAGGTAAGATATTGTCTCAAATTCAAATTCCTGATTTCACTCACTATACTGCTAACACAAGGTAATAACAGGTTCGCTGTACACCTCATCCCGACTGATGAGATTCGGGACAGACGATTCCAACAGGGCATAGACCCGGAGATTCAGGCGGTATTAGCCACAAGCGATTACCCGACCTATGAACTCGCCCTAAAGGCAGCTCACCATTATGAAGCGGTGTGAAGAAGAAGGGTAAGCCCCAGACAGCTAGGATAAAATGTCCTGCTGCATAGATGTCAGGAGGAGCCTCCTTTAGGCCGACATTTTCACCCAGGAGACCGAGAGGATTATTTAACCGGTCTAGTCCAAACTTTTGTTTCTACTGCAAGAGAAATGGACACCTGGAAAAAGACTGCAGGCGCGCAAATGGCCTATGTTTGGTTTGTGGCGCATCCACTCATGCCATAGGAGCATGTCCATATTGACTCAACTCAGCTCCAGCACCTAGACCTGCAATACTATCCTGTAGCGGCCAGCTATTCAGGTTCCTGCACCCCGACTAGCCCTACCTGCACCACCTCCACATGGACCTCCCGCATAGCCTCAACGTCAGTTCCATCAAGCACAGAGAAACGTGGCTCAAGGGCAGAGAAATGTGCCCTAAGAATAGAATAATGTGCCTCCAACAAGGAGGAATATACCCAGACGTCAGGCTTTCACAATGACAGTTGAGGAAGCCGAAGCCACTGGCCAAGTAATCAATGGTAATTCCTAATCCTTTCACATCTTTTCAATCCTTGTATATCACTATATTTTTTCCTGTATATAAAACCAACTCCACAAAATTTAGGTACTATACTAGTAGCCACCCTTCCTATACTCATACTGTTCGACACTGAAGTGTCACACTGCTTCATGTCGCAACGATTCGTGAGAACGTATGCTATTCCCGTGAAGCCACTCATTTCAGGCTGGAATGTCCGTTCCGGGAATGGACTCTTGAAAGCAACTATGGGATTTGATCAGTGTCCAGTTGTAGTTTGTGGACGAAAATTCAACACGAATTTCAATGTACCGGACATCCCAAACTTCGATGTTGTGTTGGGAATGGACCGGCTGGGGGTTTTCTATGCTACGATTGACTGCCGTCAAAGAAGGGTGGTATTTGAGATACCATATCACCCAGTCTTCTACTTCAAGAGTGGAGATAGAACTTTGGAGACAGGAATCTTCCGTGCTAAGCCAAAGGATACAGAAGTGTTTGCTTTACCGGCGGAAGAAGAAAAGCCAGATGTAGTTCGAGAGTTCGAGGATGTATTCCATGAAGATATATCAGGTTTGGCTCCCGATAGATCTTTTGAATTCAGCATTGATTTACTACCTGATGCGCAACCTGTAATCAAAGCTCCGTATCGGCTAAGTCCAGAAGGTTTGAAGGAGATCTATATTCAGTTGGACGAACTCCTGAAGAAAGGTTTGATTTGTCCCAGTACATCAAGCTGGGGATCTCCGGTTTTACTTGTGAAGAAGAAATAAGGTTCATATAGGATGTGTGTAGATTATCGAGCTCTGAACGAAGTGACGATTAAGAACAAGTATCCACTGCCGCGCATCGATGACCTTTTCGATCAGCTAAGTGGGTCTTGTGTATTTTCGAAGCTAGATCTTCGTTCGGGTTATCATTAGGTGAAGGTGAAAGAGTCTGATATTCCGAAGACGTAATTTAGGACTCGATATGGCCATTAGGAATATCTCATAACACCATTTTGAGTGACCAATGCACCTTCCATCTTTATGAATATGATGAGCCAAGTTTTCCGAGAGTATTTAGATAGGTTCGTTGTCATCTTCATCGATGACATCCTAGTGTATTTAAAGAATCGGAAAGAACACACCGAGCATTTACGGATTGTCCTGAAGACATTGCGACAACATCAGCTCTATGCCAAGTACAACAAGTGTGAATTTTGGCTAGATCGAGTCGTATTTCTTGGACATATCGTTTCAGGTGAAAGAATCTCAGTAGATCCAGCTAAGGTGTCAGCTGTCCGCAAATGGCCGACACCAAAGACAGTGAAAGATATACGAAGTTTCTTGGGATTAGCAGGATACTACTGAAGATTCATCGAAGGATTTTCATAGTTTGCAGACCCCTGACCAAGCTTACATGTAAAGATGAAGCATTTGTGTGGTCAGAAGCATATGAAAACGCTTTTGTAGAATTCAAATCAAGATTAACTTCTGCTCCTATTCCTGTAATACCGGATCAATCTGGAGGTTTCGTCGTACATTGTGATGTGTTCGGAAAAGGATTAGGATGTGTTCTACACCAGCGTGGAAAAGTTGTAGCTTTTGCATCAAGACAGCTAAAGGTACATGTGCGCAACTATCTGACACATGATCTGGAGTTGTTGGCCATTATCTTCGCACTTAAGATTTAGCGCCACTGCCTTCTGGGAGAACGAGTGGATATATACACTGAGCATAAGAGTCTGAAGTATGTATTTACCCAGAAAGAATTAAACATGCGGCAGAGAAGATGGCAAGAACTTATGGCGGACTTTGACATCAACCTACAGTATCATCCCGGGAAGGTGAACGTAGTTCCTGATGCACTTAGTCCCCAGCCATTAGAAATGAATCTCACCGCTCAGTGGAAGCTACGGCAGGAATTCCACGGATTGGCGATCGAAGTAGTTATGCTAGGTAACACTTCGTATTTAGTGAAATTACAAGTCTAGTCTACTCTTGTCAATCAGATCAAGGCAGCTCAAGCAAATGATGCCAAGCTATAAAAGATCCGAGAACAAGTAGAAAGTGAACTTCAAACTGACTTCATCATCCACGAAGATGGATCCTTGAGATATGGAAGTCGATTATGTCTACCAAAAGGCCTAGTTCGAGAAGAGTTGATGAAAGAAGATCACAGCTCTCCTTATTTTGTACATCTCGGTGGTACAAAAATATACAAGGATCTATGGAAACACTACTGGTGTCATGGAATGAAGCGCGAAGTAGCAAGGAGCGTAGTCAAGTGTTTGGTGTGTCAGCAAATGAAGGCTGAATATCACAGAACTGCTGGTCTACTTCAGCCGTTACCAATCCCAGAATGGAAATGGCTGCACATTACTATGGACTTCATGACTGCCCTTCCTCGCAACACGAAGGGTAACGATGCAGTATGGGTTATTATGGATCGACTCACCAAGTCGGCTCACTTCATCCCATTTCGAGTTGGCCAATCTACTGAGACGTTAGCAAATAAGTACATGGGGGTAAGCATAAGTCTAAAGTAATATTTAAACCATCAAAATGTACTATATTGATACCCATGAACTCATGCAGAAGATTGTGAGATTACATTGAGCACCAGTTTGCATCGTCTCCGATCGTGATACAAGATTTCGATCACAATTTTGGCAGAGTTTGGAAGCTAGTTTGGGAACGAGTCTGAACCTCCGCACGGCTTATCATCCACAAATGGATGGACAGTCTGAGCGAAATATTCAGATTCTATAAGACATGCTAGGAGCTTGTTTGTTAGACTTCGAAGGTTCGTGGGAAGATCACCTACACCTTGTGGAGTTTTCATACAACAACAGCTATCAGGAAAGTATTAGAATGACACCATTTGCAGCACTCTATGGACGGAAGTGTCATTCACCACTAAGTTGGGACGACATCGGAGATCGTGAACTCCTTAGACCAGAGATGATCCTGGCAACTGTAGATGTAGTTCGCACGATCAGGGAAAGAATGCGCATAGCCCAAGACTGATAGAAGCATTGGGCAGATGCAAAGAACCGACATCTGGAGTTCCAACCTGGAGACCATGTTTTCTTAAAGATCTCTCCAAACAGAGGAGTGATCCATTTTGGCAAGAGGGGTAAGCTCAGTCCGAGATACATAGGACCGTTCGACATACTAGAACGAGTTGGAGAAGTGGCATACCAGTTAGCACTTCTACCCTCATTGGAAGGAATGCACAACGTGTTCCATATATCCTAGCTACGATGATATGTGAGTGACCCCAGCCACATACTTGATCACTCCGAGCTCACAGTACAAACTGACTTAACTTGCGAGCAACAACCCGTTGAGATCCTCGATCGAAAGGTGAAGACATTATGAAACAAAGAAATAAACTTGGTCCGAGTGATGTGGAGAAAAGATTCTTCAGGAGAATCAACTTGGGAACGAGAAGAAGACAAGCGTGCAAGATACCCTTACTTGTTTATAAATTAGTCCCTATGAAAATGTAAATTTCGAGGACGGAATTTATATAAGGAGGGTAGAATGTAACGACTCTGAATTTACTGTACGGAATTTTCCAGTTTAATGTACCAAAATGAGTTTACAGCTTGAGTTTCAGTTATAAGTTAATTTTGTTAAATAACAGCAAGAAACAACTTGTAGCTTATTGGTAAAGCCCTTGCATTACTGTGACGCAGCCCCTGTGTTCGATCCCAATCAGACACATTATTTTTCTGATTTTTCTTTTAAACTTTTTGGAAGCCCAAAAGTTTACACGTGCAATACACAGAAAAATGAAAATTCAGAAAAATCAAACATGTGGAAAATGGAGTAAACACTGAGATGTACACATGTGTTGGGAATTCACCCGCGCGCGCAAACGCGTTTGTTTTGGAAACAGATATGATTTTAAGGAAATGGAATGCCCACGCGAGATCGTTCTCGTTTTAAAATTTATAAACCGCAAGTGCACGACGCGTTGTAGCAAGCCGGTAGGTACGAGTCGATCCGCAGAGAATTGTGTATTAAGTCTTGTTTTTTAAGGTTCAACAAATAACGAATGGTTTGGTTTGTCACAAAAAATGAATGAATACGAAACAAAGAAAAGCAAGTAAAGAAGCTAAGAAAGAAGTGGTTGTGGCTTTGGCTCGGAAGGTCGAATCGCAACGATTCCTTCGACACTCCCTTGATCATGAGTTGTCGGTCCTTATGTCGATCCCGGCATGAAGCATGACTTATCAAGGCGGTTGCGGGGCACAAATCATCAAATTCCGATATTCGCCAAAAAATACGAAACGAGCCCGTTTTGTTCACTTACTGTTTGTATGTCCAAGCTTAGAGTATTAACACTAAACACAAGGGTTAGCAAGCATACCACAACATAAAAAATACAAAGTAGTGAGTGAGAGAAAATGATTTTGGTGTTAAGTGTGCTAAGTGTTTGTGATGGTATATGGTATATGAAACCAAGAAATTTGTCAAGTCGCTTAATCACAAAATACCACATCCAAACTTAGCAAACTTAACACCAAGTTGATTCTAACCTTAGGCTTGCAAGATGGGGTTTGTGGAGAGAATATGGTATGTGACGAGATTACAAAGTAACCATGGAATCAACATAACATATCAACCCATCCAAGTTACAATACTAAGTTTATAATCATATTAAAGAACATTAAAAATTAACAAGAGAAGGAGGAGGCAAAACCTTTCATCTCACTTCCTTACCATTACCACAACCAATGATATTAGTTAAGCATAATAAAAAGAAAAGCAAATAAGAACAAGAACAAGAAATAAAAGAAACAACAATATTATTAGCACTTGAAGAAGTGGTACAAGATATTGGTAACTTGTTCAACCTCCGTAATGAAGCTCTCAAGAGAAAGGTTCAAGAGGGAAGAAGAAGAAGAAACCAAGTGATATCTCACTCACTCTCAAGCCTAATCCAAAAATAAACAAGAACAAAAGTGGATATACTATGTGAGTATGTGGGAGAGCCTTCCCTTGCTCACTGATCTGGCTTTTTGTTTATCACAGAAAACTGCATTTTAATACCGCTCATTCATTATCTATTTTGTTTATATCGGTGCTATTAATCAGTGTTTTCTCTGTAATTACAGTTTACAGGTATTAGCGATAAAATACCGGAAACACATTCAAAATCACGGATATATCATCTGTGAGCCGACACTGCAACCGGAACTGGAAACCGACAGATATCCAAAGAGTTTTTGCAAATAATTTGTGTGCACAATATTTTGGTCCAACACAATACATGTGCACACATGCACTTTGGCACTAGGACCATGATGGGGCTGCCATGAATCATGGCACAATTGGGCATGGTGTGATGTACATTAATGTTACAATAAATGCTTAAAGTGTTGATGTGAGATGTTGCAACAAGTTTCCCTCCAAATCTCTGAAGACAAACCAGGTTATTCTAGACCAAACAAACAGCACCAGAGTGATGTTGGGAGGCACACAAGTCTACACAAGAAGTACGATCTTGTGTGCTCGTATTTTGGCCGAGCGCAAGCCCTCATAAACCGAGCTCGTCGGCCCCATGTGGCCCAATAGGCCGCACCTTTTCACTGTACCCCCTAGCTGCCACGTAGGCTTATTTTTAGTGTTTATTTAATTTTCTTTGTGGCCTATAAATAGCAGATCTGTGGCAAGGGGAGGCTCTCTCAATTCTACCATGTATATACCCATTTATATCTTGTTAGTTTGTTCTTTTGGTTTAGCTTGAGCGTGCGTGGGCTTCATATTGGTTTCTTCTTCTTCTTCCCTCTTGAAGCTCTCTTTGGAGAGCTTCATTAAGGAGGTTGAACAAGCTACCAAAAATCTTGTATCTCTTCTCTCAAGTGTTAATATATAGCATTGTTGTTTCTTTTCTTTACTTGCTTTCTTTTCATTATGCTTAACTAATCTTTTATTTGATTGTGGTGTGGGTGAGAAAGGGAGATGAAAGGCTTTGCCTCCTCCACCTCTTGTTTATGTTTCATGTTCTTAACTTACGATTCTAACTTAAATATTGTTTATGTATTGATATGATACGGTATTTTGACACATGGTTACTTGAAACCTCCTCATATACCGTATTCATTCACTTTCCCTATTTTCAATGTTTAAGTTACAATCCATTTGGTGTTAAGTTTTCTAAGTTTGGATATCGTATCATGTGATCAATTGCTTAAGAATCTTTTGTTTTCATATACGATATACCATCACAAATACTTAGCAAACTCAACACCAAAATCATTTGCTCTCACTAACCACTTTGTATTTTTTTTTTGCAGTATGCTTGCTAACCTTTGTGTTTAGTGTTGATACCCCAAGCGCGGACGTACAAACGATAAGTGATCAAAAGGACTCGTTTCGTACTTTGTGGAGAATATCGGACTTGACGACTTGTGCCTCGCGACCGCTTTGACAAGTCGTGCTTCATGCCAGGATCGATGTAAGGAACGGACAACTCATGATCAAGGAACTGTAGAGGGAAACGTCGTGATTCGAGCTCCCGAGCCAAGCCACAACCATTCTTAACTTGCTTGTTTTATTGCTTCTTTTTGCTTTCTTATTTTCATATTCTTTCATAATTTTGTGACAAACAACCCAATTCGTTAATTTGTTAACCTTAAACAACGACACCTAATACGCAATTCCCTATGGGTCGACCCATGCTTGCCGGCTTGATACAACACACCGTGCATTTGATGTTATAAATTTTAAAACGAGAACGATCTCACGTGCGCATTCCATTTTCCTTAAAAGAATCACATTTTCAAAACATACGGGTTTGCACGTATGGGTGAATTCCCAACAAGTTTTTGGCGCCGTAGCCGGGGAATTATAGTCATTAGGTATTGTTATTTCTGGTTCTTTCTAACAAACTAACTACTAATTCAAAAAAATTTCAAAACAAACAAAACACGATTCTTTTCATTTTGTTCTCTGTTCTAAAGACCTGCAATCACCCAGAAATTCAACTTAAAAATCCGGTGATACCATATGAGTATTTAGATGTCCTAGAGAATCTACACAAAATTTCATCCCATTCCGTCAGATTATGGCCGGCGAGTCCAAGTTAAATTCCGGCTAGCTCGGTCCATTCTGGGTGTTTGTGAATTTTTTTTCCTTGTGTTGTCTCTAGTGCCATGTTAGATCTCTGTTGGTATTGTTGGATTTTTTTAATTTTGTGTGTGCAGGAATTGGGGCATGCATATTGCTTTTTGAAACTAAATATCGTATTTTCCGACATTTGAAGATTTTTAGGAATTACGACCAGCGATCGTGCGGAGCGAGGCTCAAATGCAATTTCAAGATGTTAGAGAAGTATAGTGCCAAAGATCTGGATAGTTTGACCTGCAAAAGCGAACAATCAAAAGCTCATATCACTTTCAAAGGGGTTTCTTAACCCAAATCATTTTGGTATGTATTTCCTAACACACTCTTCTCAAATCTGACGCATTCCAATATTCTATCTTTTGCAGGATTCTTCTCACAAATTTGCCGCCAATTACACAGAGAACTAACCCGTATTTTTTTGCAGTGCTTAACTAAAATTGAAAAAGAATTGCTTTAATTGATTGATTTTCTTAAATTTTTTTATTGATTGCGCATTGCATATCAATATGGATTTTAAGGGCATAAATGACCAAACAAGATACGGTAAAAAATTTCATCACCTTTTCTACGTTGCCCACAAATCACAAAATTGCATTCTTGCATACCCCCGGTAAATTAAAATCAATTAGAACTCTGACTTTAAGAACGTCTCGCTCATTAGGAAAAGTTAACTGTGTTTACAACTTTGCTTAACGGTATATCGTTCATGGGGTGTCTAGGCAAGTGTTCACGGCACAACCGCCAAAAGAGAAATGGTTATCTAATTAAGGAACTTCACGAAAGCGTTGGAAAACCTCCCCTTATCTCTTGCACTTTCCTGGCTTCGTGATCAGTATATCTTGAGCCTATTTCTCAACACAATTTTACTTCGTCAATCAGGTTCTTGAGCAGGTCTAGTTGACTTAGAATAACATAGACTGTCAGGGGTGTGATATTTTTTGTTTCTGTGACATTTGTGAAGTCTTGTTAATATGGGTGACACACAATTCAATTCTATTTTTCACGATTCTTATTCTTTTGTTTATACTCAGTCCCAATTAATTTGTACAAACTAAAAAAATTCTTCCCACATTCATGATAATTGTCCTTTTCTAGGTGGTGACCAACCGTCGCAAATTTTTGATAACGGTCACCCGCCTAACACTCCTGAACCCAATCCCACTTCAACCATAAACCAACTGATTGAAAATTTAGAGAAAGAGGTTGACAGACTGACTGCTTTAGCATCACCACCATCACAACCCCTTCAACCCGAAACAATTGAACCAACATTAGGGTATGATAGTGAGATGGATGCTAGGTTGACCGCTCTAGAAAAAGGTATTGAAGTAATGACTGCGGTCGAGAATCAATCAGCTGCGATGCTAGCCCTGTTTATACAGCAATATGAGCAACTATTTAATGCTCAAGCTCAATCATTGGCTAGAATCGAGTTACAAGTGAAACATTTAGCAGCGAGGATTCAATGGAGTGAACACAGTCAATCGGAACCCAATAGTATCAATATTTGTCACCTAGGAAGTCACCTTAGTGAGATAAACGATCAACCAAATTTTGATGATTTCATAGATGATGATATGATTTTATTGACTGAGTGTTGCCAGGACACACAAGAAAACCCTCTAAGTCAGTCCACCATTAGCCTTCAGGTATCCACTGAACCTCTTGTCACTTGTGATTTAGAGATTGATTTAACCGAAATTATACTTGATGAGGAAATTCTTGAACCAACTAATTTTTTCTTTCCAATTTTAAATGAGGGAGCTTGTGCATTTGACAGGTATGGTTAGGATAAATTGTTAGAAAAGATCAATGATCAGGAACCCATAATTTTTGTATCACCTAGTGATATTGATTCGGAAGAAACATTAGGGTGGGAACCTACTTTTTTTGATGATATAAACTTACCCATTTGTGAATGTGATGAGAAGGAAATTGTTTTGGGAGAGTTAGTAAAAAATGTGAGTAAGATTGTGGAAAATCTTAGGGAGGAAGACAGTCTTGAAAAATATTATTTCATGTCGAGTTTTGAGGATGATAGATATTCTTGGTGAATTTGAGTCAGGATCCATTTTGGAACATCCTAAAAACATTTCTTTTGCGGATGAACTCTAGTTTTTACACGAACTTGAATTTGAAACTCCACATATACTTCTTGAAAATTCAATTCATTCGAAAAACAATTCTTTTTCTTCTTCAAAACTTTGTCTTCACCTTCAGCGTCTTCCGATCTCTACTTTCACAGACCCATGCCCTTTACTAACATCTAACCATTTTTTGTATATTCTCTTTTTCTTTTTATTATACCTATTCTTTTGCCAGCCATGGCACTATATTGACAAAAAATTGAATGGCTTGTATTAATTTCTGGACTAAACCAATCATTTCACTTGTATATGTTGTAATTAGTGTTAGTTATATGTATGCCCTAGAGGCCATTACTGTACACGAGATGTATACTGTAGTGGATGGTTGGTCATAAATCGGGAAGACTTTCTTGCTCAATATGATATTATGCTATCTGGTTTCTCTTTGTCTTAACATGTTGACTTGTATACATGATACTATCTTGCTCTCACATGTTGATAAAGCCCTTAGGATGAGTCTTTGACTACCAGGACTATGATGTAGATCATAATAGGGGGGACATGATAGTCGGTAAGTACATCCTTCAAATGTTCCTAGTCGTGCGAGTATCGAGACAGGGTATCGATACTCTAGAGTAGACTACCGTATACGCTTCTCGACCCATGTGATGGGCGATGAATGATCCCATATCCATTGGTGTTTGACATCAGAGAAGGTATAGGGGTGCACAGTGGAGATTGGATACACTGGACGGACTCGGCGAGAACTCTTATATGGTATTATACCTATCGTCGGATAGCAGTTCTCTGGTGACACTAGTATAGGTTAGTCTGTAGACCCGAGATCGTCATAGAGTCTTGTGTGATTCCCACTGTGCTTTGATTTCCACCATACCACAGTCAAGAGATCGTGCAAAAAGGTGGTTTTTGTGTACAATCCCGAGTCACATGGAGGCAATGAGCGATAAGAGGGGTTTCGTCTCTCCCGGTATTGGGAGTTGATGTTGCGCTATGCTCGATTGGCCATAACAGGAAATCCCTGGCCAGGGTTGCTGAAACCTACTGGTATGTTTTTTCAGTAGTTTCTTGAACCGTTATGGACCTTGCTTCGGCAAGATTTATCAGCCTATTGGGGTCTGACGTTATACCACCCCCAGGCTGTGATATGCGACATATCAGACAAAGAGTCCGGACTGTACGGTAATGTTACTGATTGGATTCGCAGGAGTACGAACAGGCTTGCTTGTTGATCTTCTGATCACTCAATACCTGCGTGGCCGTTACATTTAGCAGACCGCTTGCGGCTTGTGGGTGTTTGATATGATCATCACCTACTACCGGCGTATTGACGAGTCTTTAGAGTCCTGTACAGAGGTTTCCTGGCTCAAGCGAAATGGAGTAGGAACACATAGGCGATATGTGCGGGGCCGAGATTAATGTGTGTATGTGATACCGCATTCTATTCTCACGATGTGTGACATGATTGGTTATATATGATATAGCTAGGTTATCGGATCAAGTGTTGATTTGATAAGATGTTACATTTGATATTAGTCGGTTATATGTACTATAGCCGGATTATTAAATCAAGTGTTTATTTAATAATTTGATGTATAACTATATATTTGATATATTAAATTACATAACTCAAATTAGCTCACTTAAAGCTTTTCTTTTTTTCTCATTTAATACACTTAACATATATGTGACATATGTTAATTGTTTTCTTTGCACACAAAATATATATGTGATATATATTGTTGTGTCATGCTAGGTGATGTTGGATATATGTATGCCCTAGAGGCCATTATGAGATAGTGTATGTACTGATGTGTGTGTGTGTATATATATATATATATATATATATATATATATATATTCGGTGGACAGTCTTGCTCGATATGATAGTATGCTATCTGGTTTTACTTTATCATATGTTCACTTGATCATGTTTGTATTCATTTGGTGCATGTTGATAAAGCCCTAAGGATATTGGCTTGACTACTGGCATTATGATGCGGATCATACTAGTGGGACATCTGTAGTTTATAAGCATATCCTTGAAATGTTCCTAGTCGTAGGTATATCGAGACAGGGCATCGATATTCCAGTTTAGACTAGCCTATACCATTCTTGTTCCATATGATGGGTGATGGATGATCCCATATCCGTCTGGTGTGTTGATACCGAAGATAGTATACGGGTGCTCAGTGAGACTGGGTAGACTGAACGGACTCACCGAGAACTCCTATATGGTATTATATCATACGTCGGATAGCAGTTCTCAGGTGACACTGGTACAGGTTAGTCTGTAGACCCGAGATCGTCATAGAGTCATGTATGTCCTCCCACTGTACTTTGATCTCCACCCTACGGCGGTTCTACTGAGTCGTACAAACAGGTGGATTTTGGGTATAGTCTCGAGGCATATGGAGGCAGTGAGCGATATGAGGGGTTTCGTCTCTTCCGGTATTGAGGGTTGATGCTGTGCTGTGCACGATTAGCTATAACGGGAAGTCCCTGGCCAGGGCTGCTGAGATATTACTGATAAGTGTTATCAGTAAGTTTCTCGATCTGTTATGGACTATATACCAGCATGATTTATTGAGTTATTGGGGTCGACAATTCCATCCCTAGACTCAATATGCAGCATATCTGACGAAGAGACCGGGCTGTACGGTAAGTGTTGCCGGATGGATTGACAGGAGTTTTGACAGGTTCGCTTGTTCTTATTCTGATCGCTCAATACCCGGGTGGCCGTTTCGTTTAACTGACCGCTTGCGGCTTGTAGGTGTTTGATATGATCATCATCTACTGCTGGCATATTGACGAGTCTTAGAGTCCCACATAGAAGTTTCTCGGCTCTAGCGAAACGAAGTGGTGCACATATGAGATATGTACGGAGCCTCGATTAAATACTAGTATATGATACTGTATTTTAATCGGGCATTTAATATTAGTCAGGTCGTATAAGATATGACCAATTTATTAAATCAAGTGTTGATTTAATATTAGCTTTTATATTATTTATTTAAATCCTTTTCTTCTTATGGATACATGCATGTATATGTACATGATGATGTGCATACATACATACATACATGAAAAGTATCATGGTTGATGATACAAAGAGGATGGCAATATAAGAATCATATTATAGATAAAATAATATATGGATGTATTCAATAAAGATTAAAGGCAAAAGAAAAGATTAATGAGTCATTTCTTCCACACTTTTCTACACATTTCCATGGTTGAATTTAACTCAACCATGGTTTCTTTTCCTTTTGCCTTTAACCTAAATTGAAATATCTAAATATTATATTTAACTATAGTTATGGTTATGATAAGATATATATCTCTCTCTCATTTTCTTTTTTCATTATGATCATTTTCACTCCAAAAGAAAAAGAGAGAGCCATCTTCTTCCTCAAAACCCTAGCTCTCTTTTAAATGTTAAAATAGAGTTAGAAAAAGAAAAGAAAGGTATTAAATAAGAATAGCAACCACTTCATCATCCTACACATCCTTAGCCATCTTGTGTAGGGTGTTGTGCTTCAAGTTCTTCAAAGATCGAAGGAAGCATCAAGCTTAGGGCAAAGTGCTTCGGGTGGATCGTCGTGGACGAGGAGTTGATCAAGCGAACCCTTTCAAAGCCAATGAGTCTTCCAAAGAGGTCTACAAAGGTTGTAGTCTGATCACTTAGTATAACTTAAGTCTTCTTTGTTGATACTATTAACTGTTACTTCATATATTCTAGTTCGATTCATGTATAGTTTGCTTAGCACCTCAAAATTTTATTGTTATAGCATGTGTGATGCTTCTAAACCCTAATAGAGGTGTTAAGGAAACCCTACAGTGGTATCAGAGCCAAGCTAGAGCTTTGTAGTAACCTAGACGACGTTGAAAACATCGAACGGACGAAAAACGACACCCGGGGGGTGCTCTCTGGAAATTTTTTCAAAACCTGGATTTTTTCAAATTAAAAATATGTAAAATATTAAGTAGGGGAATATATGGGCCTACCAGAAAAATGATGCCCTAAATCGACTATACGGCCGCGGAACCGCGGCCAAAGTGGCTTGTTGCGGTGGTTCCGCGTTGGTATAGGTGATTCATGGGCCGTATTTTCTTGTGCTGGCCCGTATGTGTTTGCTGATGTTACTGGTATTTTTAGAATCTGCTCAAGTGTTGAGTTTTCAGAGCAGTCTGTGGTTGTTTAAATCGTTTGATCGGACGTTTGAACGTCGCTTAGTTTAATAGTATGTGATACTATAATTTGAATCTACAAATTGTTGTATTTTTCATTTTATTTCTCTGTGACCGTAAGTGTAGTATGTAGTTGTATTACCGGTTTTCGTTGCTATACATCAGAATTGGTAGGGTCGCTTGCCGCTCTCGTAGGGGTCTAGGGGTGTGGGCTTGGCTATTCATCGCGACCGTGGAATCCGTATTTTTTATTGCTTGCTTAATATAAAGTACGAACCTCCTAGATATCCTTTATGTGCTTCTGCTGTTTTTTATTATCTGATGTGATCTTTTAATGCATATCTGAGACGAATGAAATATTATATATATATGATATATATTAGACGTTACTTATGTTTTGCACCCGCACTAGCCCCGTCCCGGTATGCCGTTAGTTAAGTAACCTAACGGTGCATATCAGGACACTGTGACGAATGCGAGTGGCATAAGTGTACGTTATATTTTCGTTTCTTTCTGTAATAGCTTAGGATTTAAATGATGGGACTACATTAATGAGATTAATGTAATAGATAAAAGAACCTAAAAAGATGTTGTAGAATCAGATTTGAAACACATTCGGCCTTTTTATAAAAAGCAAGTTTCAAAATGCGGAGCTTAAGCCACTCCTTTTAAAAACCCATTAGATTCTACAACGATATCAAGTTCAAAGCGTCAAAAGTTTTCTTAAAAACTATCCGCGACCCTCCGTCATTTTAGGAAATAGAGTACTTAGTATTCGTGTTGCGTATTTTGACTTTAGTTAAGGCGTAGTGTACGGTAGCTGAGTGATGTCTTCCTACACTGCATATGATGCAGATTAGTTAGGACATTCATATGATTATGTTGACTTTAGTTAAGGGTCATATGAGTGGGTCTAGTTAATCATGAAATGACGGGAAGAACTTGACTATAACTTATGATATGTTGACTTTAGTTAAGGTCATAAGTACTAGGGGTAAAAATAATTTCGGGAATTTCAAGAGTTGAAAATTACAATAAGATTGTATACCTTCTATATGATAGTAGGATCCCGATCCCACTGCGAGCAAATGTTGCTCCCAGGAGAATTTTGCACTTTACAATTAGCTGACTTGGTAGGTGTCTAGAAAGGTGCCAAACGGGCCTACGCCTCTGGGAAGACGAGGTTTACTTTAATTAGGTCCGTGCGAAAGCAAGGGGAACCTCCCTCGAGTACCGGCACTGGCCTGGCTGAGAGGTTGGCGAAGTTGTAGAATGTAATTAATCCCGACTAGTTTTCTTTTTAAAAGGTTTTAAAGAAAATTTGATAAAAATAGTGGGAGACATCGATTAGACAAGATAATAACCAATCTGATCTTTGCAAGAGCTTTCACTAAGTGTATTCTTTTCTCTCTCTTAATGGCAGATACCCATGACAGGACTTAAGCTTTTATTAGATAAAAACAAGCTGAATGGGACCAACTATAAAGACTGGCTGAGGAATTTAAACATAGCCTTGACTTATGATAAAGTATCATATGTTCTTACAGCTCCAGCCTTGCCCCCTAGGTCCTAAATCTTCAGTTGCGGATAGGGAAATCCGCAAGACATGGGACGCTGACTGTGCCACGACATGATGCCTCGCGCTTGCATCGATGGATAACACACATCAAAAGCAGCACGAGAATATGGACGTACAAACCATATTCCTCCATACAAAAGAGTTGTATGGAGAGCAATCCCGCGTATTACGATACGAAGCGTCTAAGAAACTGTTTCAGATGCGCATGACCGCTGGCACAGCAGTAGGAGACCATGTTCTGAAAATTATAGCTCTCATAGAAGAGCTTGAGGACCTTGGCTGGACAATGGACAATGAACAGTATACAGATATTATTCTGCAGTCTCTCCCCTCCACCTTTGCTCAGTTCATCGTTAACTTCAACATGCACAACATGGAGAAGGAACTACCTGAACTCCTTAATATGTTAATGAGTGCAGAGAGCACACTGAAGTCAGTGAAGACTCCCGTTATGAGTGTTGGGCAATCCTCCTCCTCTTACCCAAAGACTAAGGTCAAGGGAAAGATGAAGAAGAAACCCACCAAACCTAAGGGTGGAGTCAAAAAGGTGAAGGGAAAAGGCAAGTCCAAGGTTGGGGCATCAGAGAAAGGTGAATGTTTCCATTGCAAGAAGACGGGACACTGGAAGAGGAACTGTATTGAGTACCTAGCACTCAAGAAGAAGCATGGTGATGCTTCAGCTTCAGGTGTGTTCGTAATTGAAAACTGTTTTTCTATTAACTCTGCTTCCTGGGTATTGGATACCGGTTCGGGTTCTCATATTTGCAATTCTGTGCAGGCGTTGAGAAATAGCAGAGTTCTGAAGACAGGTGATCATACTCTCCAAGTTGGAAATGGTTCCAATGTAAATGCAGTTTCAGTAGGAGAGTATCACCTAGGTTTGCCTTCGGGTTGTATATTGGTTTTGAACCCGTGTTATTTTGTACCAAGTATGCTTTGTAATATTATATCTGTTTCCTTGTTAGACAATGAAGGGTATCATTTTGCTGTGCAACACAATGTTATGAACATTAGACTGAATCATGTGTTGATTGGTTGTGGTACATTAAATAACGGCATACACGTCCTTAATCAACACACAGTTCTCAACGTACAACACAAAAATAAAAGAAAATTTTCAGAGATAAATGAAGCTTTTCTTTGGCATTGTAGACTTGGTCATATTAATGAAACAAGACTAAACAAGCTTCATAAAGATGGATATTTAAATTCATTTGAGTATAAATCTTGTGCAACTTGCCAGTCTTGTATCAAAGGTAAAATGACCAAAACCCCGTTTACAGGACACGGAGAAAGAGCTACTGAGCTCCTAGGCCTCATACATAGTGATGTATGCGGACCTATGTCTACACATTCTAGAGGCGGTTTTTTATACTTCATAACTTTTACTGATGATTTCTCAAGATTTGGTCATGTGTATTTGATAAAACATAAATCTGAAGCTTTCGAGAAATTCAAGGAGTATAAACATGAAGTAAAAAACCAAACAGGAAAGAGTATCAAGATACTTCGATCAGATCGAGGTAGAGAGTACTTAAGTACTGAATTCTTAGACTTCCTAAAAGAGAATGGGATTCTCTCTCAGCTCACTCCACCTTACACACCACAGCACAACGGTGTGTCAGAACGAAGGAACCGTACCCTATTAGATATGGTACATTCCATGATGAGTGATTCTGAGTTACCTCTCTCGTTTTGGGGGCATGCATTGGAAACAACAGCTTTTCTGTTAAACAAAGTTCCAACGAAGACCGTGTCTACCACTCCATATAAGATATGGCATGGGAAGAAACCATCTCTTAAAAGAGTTAAGATTTAGGGTTGTCCGTCTTTTGTTAAAAAGCAGAATCCAGACAAACTCGAGACACGATCAGTCAAATTTATATTTGTAGGATATCCTAAACATTCGTTTGGGTAACTTTTCTACCACAAAGAGAAAGAAAAAATATTTATTTCTCAGTATGCCGCCTTTTTAGAAGATGAGATTTTTTCAAACAATACAAATGGCAATGTGGTAGATCTAGAAGAAGTTCTAGAAACACAAGTTACAAATGACAACTTGGCTGAACCTGAAGTTATAACAGAATCTAATGAACCTCAGCCACTCCGAAGATCTGGACGGACTTCTCGCCCACCGGAGAGATACTACGGTTTTCTCGTTGATGGTGATAGAGAAGATTGCATCATGGATGATGATGATCCTGCCAGTTTTCATCAAGCTATCACGGATGGTGACTCTGTGAAATGGCTAGATGCCATGAGATCCGAAATAGAGTCCATATACACCAACAAAGTATGGACTTTGGAAGATGTACCCTCCGGGATAAAACCTGTGGGATGCAAATGGATCTTTAAAAGACAGATCGGTGTAGATGGACAGGAAAAGACCTATAAGGCAAGGTTGGTAGCGAAAGGTTTTCGTCAAAGACCAGGTTTGGACTATGATGAGACTTTCTCTCCGGTAGCCATGCTTAAATCCATTCGGATCCTACTTGCTATTGCTGGTCACTACGACTATGAAATCTGGCAGATGGACGTTAAAACTTCATTCCTAAATGGTGATTTAGAAGAATACGTTTATATGGATCAGCCAGAAGGATTCATTGATAGTGGGAGCAGCGGTAAAGCATGTAAGCTGCTTAAATCCATTTATGGATTAAAGCAGGCATCACAGAGTTGGAACATCTGTTTTGATGATGTTATCAAAGAGTTTGATTTCATCAAAAATCCAGATGAACCTTGTGTTTATAAGAAGACTGTAGGAAGAAATGTCGCAATCCTCATATTGTACGTAGATGACATACTTCTGATAGGAAATGACATTCCTATGCTACAGTCGGTCAAATCATTCTTATCACAAAGGTTCTCCATGAAGGACCTGGGAGATGCCACATACATATTGGGTATACGGATCTATAGGGATAGATCCAAACGGTTATTGGGATTGTCCCAAACCAAGTACATAAACACCATCCTAAAGAGATTTAGTATGGAAGACTCCAAGCGGGGTGCCTTACCCGCTTACCACGGAGTCACTCTCTCAAAAGACGATTGCCCAAAGTCTGATATAGAGAGAGCTCGCATGAGCTTTATTCCCTATGCTTCGGCAGTAGGATCAATAATGTATGCGATGTTATGTACACGCCCTGATATTGCTTATGCACTTAGTATAGTAAGCAGGTATCAATCAAACCCAGGGGAGAATCACTGGATTGCTGTGAAGAACATTCTTAAGTACTTGCGAAGGACTAAAGAATTGTTCTTGGTATACGGTAACGGGGATCTCCAAATGGAGGCCTTTACCGATTCGAGCTTCCAGAGTTACAAGGATGACAGCAAGTCTATCTCAGGGTTTGCATTTACCCTCAATGGAGGGACGGTGAGTTGGAAGAGTTCCAAACAGGATACCATTGCAGACTCAACGATGGAAGCTCAATATATTGCTACAAATGATGCTGCCAAGGAAGCCGTCTGGATGAGGAAGTTCATCGTGGTGCTAGGAGTAGTTCCAACCATTATTGATCCAATACCTCTGTATTGTGACAATAATGGGGCTATGGCGTTGGCCAAAGAACCCAGGTCCCATCAGAAGTCCAGACACATCCTGAGGCGATATCATGTCATCCGGGAGATAGTTGATCGCCGCGAGATCGAGATTAAGAGAGTAGACACAAAGAACAACGCTGCGGATCCATTCACCAAGGCCCTCCCTCAGCCGCAGCATGAGCGACTTTTTGAGATGTTGGGTATGAGATATGCCAATAACTGGCCTTAGTGCAAGTAGGACATTGTTGGATATATGTATGCCCTAGAGGCCATTATGAGATAGTGTATGTACTGATGTGTATATATATATATATATTCGGTGGATAGTCTTGCTCGATATGATAGTATGCTATCTGGTTTTACTTTATCATATGTTCACTTGATCATGTTTATATTCATTTGGTGCATGTTGATAAAGCCCTAAGGATATTGGCTTGACTACTGGCATTATGATGCGGATCATACTAGTGGGACATCTGTAGTTTATAAGCATATCCTTGAAATGTTCCTAGTCGTAGGTATATCGAGACAGGGCATCGATATTCCAGTTTAGACTAGCCTATACCATTCTTGTTCCATATGATGGGTGATGGATGATCCCATATCCGTCTGGTGTGTTGATACCGAAGATAGTATACGGGTGCTCAGTGAGACTGGGTAGACTGAACGGACTCACCGAGAACTCCTATATGGTATTATATCATACGTCGGATAGCAGTTCTCAGGTGACACTGGTACAGGTTAGTCTGTAGACCCGAGATCGTCATAGAGTCTTGTTTTTCCTCCCACTGTACTTTGATCTCCACCCTACTGTGGTTCTACTGAGTCGTACAAACAGGTGGATTTTGGGTATAGTCTCGAGGCATATGGAGGCAGTGAGCGATAGGAGGGGTTTCGTCTCTCCCGGTATTGGGGGTTGATGCTGTGCTGTGCACGATTAGCTATAACGGGAAGTCCCTGGCCAGGGCTGCTGAGATATTACCGATAAGTGTTATCAGTAAGTTTCTCGATCTGTTATAGACTATATACCGGCATGACTTATTGAGTTATTGGGGTCGACGATTCCATCCCTAGACTCGATATGCAGCATATCTGACGAAGAGACCGGACTGTATAGTAAGTGTTGCCGGATGGATTGACAGGAGTTTTGACAGGTTCGCTTGTTCTTATTCTGATCGCTCAATAACCGGGTGGCCGTTACGTTTAGCTGACCGCTTGCGGCTTGTAGGTGTTTGATATGATCATCATCTACTGCTGGCGTATTGACGAGTCTTAGAGTCCCACATAGAAGTTTCTCGGCTCTGGCGAAACGAAGTGGTGCACATATGAGATATGTGCGGAACCTTGATTAAATACTAGTATATGATACTGTATTTTAATCGGGGATTTAATATTAGTCGGGTCGTATAAGATATGACCAATTTATTAAATCAAGTGTTGATTTAATATTGGCTTTTATATTATTTATTTAAATCCTTTTCTTCTTATGGATACATGCATGTATATGTACATGATGATGTGCATACATACATACATACATGAAAAGTATCATGGTTGATGATACAAAGAGGATGGCAATATAAGAATCATATTGTAGATAAAATAATATATGGATATTTTCAATAAAGATTAAAGGCAAAAGAAAAGATTAATGAGTCATTTCTTCCACACTTTTCTACACATTTCCATGGTTGAATTTAACTCAACCATGGTTTCTTTTCCTTTTGCCTTTAACCTAAATTGAAATATCTAGATATTATATTTAACTATAGTTATGGTTATGATAAGATATATATCTCTCTCTCTCATTTTCTTTTTTCATTATGATCATTTTCACTCCAAAAGAAAAAGAGAGAGTCATCTTCTTCCTCAAAACCCTAGCTCTCTTTTAAATGTTAAAATAGAGTTAGAAAAAGAAAAGAAAAGGTATTAAATAAGAATAGCAACCACTTCATCATCCTACACAACCTTAGCCATCTTGTGTAGGGTGTTGTGCTTCAAGTTCTTCAAAGATCGAAGGAAGCATCAAGCTTAGGGCAAAGTGCTTCGGGTGGATCGTCGTGGACGAGGAGTTGATCAAGCGAACCCTTTCAAAGCCAAGGAGTCTTCCAAAGAGGTCTACAAAGGTTGTAGTATGATCACTTAGTATAACTTAAGTCTTCTTTGTTGATACTATTAACTGTTACTTCATATATTCTAGTTCGATTCATGTATAGTTTGCTTAGCACCTCAAAATTTTATTGTTAAAGCATGTGTGATGCTTCTAAACCCTAATAGAAGTGTTAAGGAAACCCTACAGGTTACACATGCAACATGTTTGTATGAGAATCACACCATGCTAGGTTAAAGTTAGGGTTTTATTTGTTTTAAGTAATTCAAACACTTGGATAATGAGTCATGGTTCAAACCTTGTAGAAGCTTGTAGGTTTCATTGATCAAGTCCACTTGTTTGTCTAGCTCAATATATTTGTTAACCAAACCCTTAACTCATAGCTATGGTTTAGTCTCTTCAAGGGTAAAGCATTGGCACTAACTCACTATGGTTTTATTTCTAACCTCACATGAATTCTTCATTCATCACTTCATCATTTTCATCTTCATCTTCCTCTTGAAATCTCAGTAGCTTTTGATCAAGTGATGGAATTGAGTGAGAAAATGAAAACTAAAATGAGCAAAATTCCTACTTCATCATCCTCTACTACTTGCCATTTAGTATAGGGTGTTTGCTTCACTAATTCCACAATTAGTGAAGGGGTAGCTTGGGTTAGTGTCTCCTCGACGTAGATCATCTTCGGCCTCAAAGATTTCGATGCAAGCTCGTTCGTTTCTTCATGGGAGCCTCTCTAGAGTGCGGGAGTTCATGATCGTAGCGAAGAGACTACTACACAGAGCTATTGAAATGAAGGACCGGTCTATAAAGGTTGAATTCCTTGTTCACTTTAGATGTAAAGTGTTTGCATAAAGTTTCGTCGGATTTTCTAGTAGCGATTTTAGGGTTAGGGTATACTAGAACGGCAAATTTTTAAATATGGCATGGATAATGCCTCCCGAAAACTTGCTGCCATCCTAGGCAACCCTGCAGTGGTATCAGAGTCATGCTAGAAAATTAGACGATGTTTGCTAGGATTACGAAACCGAAACTACTCCGAAACACCTGATATGATAACTTAGTTTCTGTCGATTTTAAAAAGCCTTGAAATTTTTTTTAAACAACTGAAGATTGTTATATGTGATATGACATGAACAGAGAAGAAATTCGAGGCAATTTGGAGAAATCTGGGTCGGCCACATTGGTGGAAAATCCGAGCTGCTCGGTTTTTTAGTGGATTCTGGGCCTCAAATTTTTTGTTTGTTCCAGTCGCTGGGTTTTGGTGTTTCAGGTGTTTTTTGATTTTTCTAAATTTTCATGTGATGTTAACTTTCTTCAAAAGCAATTCGGAGTGTTCCGTAATCATAATCGTAACATGTATTCGGGTTATTTAGACGATGTTAAAAAGTTCGAACGGATATCAATAACCCAATTTTTCCCCCGCTGGAAATTTTTCAAGAGTTGGATTTTTTTCCGAGTTTAAAATTTTTAGAAAATTTTGCAAGCGATTCTGTGGACCCTCTAGAAGAAGGAAACCCAAACTCGATTATGTGACCGTCAGAACCGCCATCAAACCCTAGGGTTTGTGGTAGTTCAGCGGTGCCACATGTGAGGCATTGGTTGTCTCTTCTATGGCTGGTTCATAGGAGTTGTGGCATGTTCTGGGTACTTTTTGAACTCCGCTCAATAGTTGAGCTTGTTGGGAAATTTGGGTGTTTGTTTTTTCGATCGAAAAGTTTAACTTCGTCTAGCTATCTGTTTTTGTGATACGATATTTGGAATCAACAAATAGTTATGACATAACTAGTTTGAATTCTATAAATCTAGCGGTTTAGTCTCATTTGATCGGTTGCCACGGAATTTTGATGTCGATCAATGGTCCCTCGCAATTACGTAGTATACGCGGATACTCGCCGGGTAACCTTACAAGATAGCCACGCCCCATAGCCCCGACCAAGTGACTGTAGGAGAACCCCATCGCCAAAAGCATCCGTTCGAGTGCTCGCGACAGCAGTGTTTCTCCTTAGTGCACTTCGTCGATGACATCGGGGGGTGCGGCCGTCTACTAAAGTTTCCGACGAGCATTCGATCGGGTTATCGGGAATCTTGTTGAATTACCCGACAGGTTATTGGAAAGTGTTTTCAATGTCGAGACTAAAATGCGGGGTTTATATTGTTACGCATGTGATGTCTAAGGAATTCATTTTGTTGGGCATAAAATCCAAAGTATGTGATACACTGGGTTTATGATGTCTAAGGTGGTTGCGGATTCCAACTGTTGTAGTTTTTCACTTTCTTTTCTGCGACCGTAAGTATAATATGTGGTGTATCGCCAATTTCGGTGCTATATGTCAACGACAACTGGGATACGCATATTTACTTACATTGATGATATGTGATGTTATGTGTTGCTGTGATATGTTATATTGGATCGTCGTGTTTTGAATAGCCGGGGGTTTTATATGAGATGAGGGTTTTTATTTTCATTCATGTAAAATTCATTGTATGTAATGTTCTTTTATTGGGGCACTTTCGGGTTGAGGGTGATATCACTATTGATGTATTTTATTTACTTTTCAGCATTAAGATAGACCCAAGGCGGGGAGCACAAGTAACCGAGTTCTAAGGTCCAGTGGGAGGCCATCTCGAGGAGTCGAGATCGGGTCACCTAACTCTAGAATTCGTAGGGTTGCTTTCCGCTCTCGTAGGGGTCTACGGATGTGGGTTTGGCTATCCATCAAGACCATGGAATCCGCGTTTTTACTGGCTTAAATAAAACACGTAATTCCTAGTATATCCAATATTTCATATGTGATTCTTCTGCTGCTGATATTTTGTGATGTGATCACTTGATATGTTCTGAGATGAATGCCTATATTATATATATGAGATATAATAAATATTGCTGCTTTCATTTCTTCTGTGATTCTTGGGAAGCATAATTTGATGGGAATTCATTAATGAGATTAATGAAATAAAAGAAACGTAAAAGATGTTGTAGAAACTTGTTTAAAAACTGGTAGCTCTACTTTTTTCTTTGCTTCGCGGTATTCTTTGTAGAATATCCAGCACCTTATTCGATAAGGAAAGAGTCGAGATCCCTTCACCGGGAGTGACCGCTTTAGCGAAACTAACAGATGCTACAAACTCGGATTGTCTTTTGATTGCTTCTATAGTTTTTGCTTTGCAAAGTGGTATTTGTGAAATATCCTGCACCTTATTCGATGAGGAAAGAGCTGAGATCCTTTTACCGTGAGTGGTCTTTTTAGCAAAACTAGTTAAAGCCTCAAAAACACTCCTTTTAAAATTCACTCGATTCTACAACGATATCAAGTTCATTACGCAAAGGGTTTTCTTAAAAACCTGTCGTAGCCCTCCGTCATTTCAGATAAGTACTACTTAGTATTTGTGTTACATTTGTTGGCCTGCGTCAAGGCGTAGTGTGCGGTAGCTAACTAGTGCTTATCTGCAGCATATGATGTGATTGGATTAGGGTAGTCATGCGACTTTGTTGGCTTGCGTCAAGGATCGTGCGGGTGGGTTTAATTCAATCATGAAATGTACGGGTTGAACTTGATTAGCGGACTATGGTTTGTTGGCCTTCGTCAAGGTCATAGGACACTAGGGTTAAAACATTATCGGGAATTTCAAGTGTTGAAATTTGCAATGAGATTGCATACCTTTTATGAGATGGTTGTATTCTGATACTTATTGCGAGTAAGAGTTACTCCTGGGAGAGTTTTATACATTGCAATTAGCCGATCAAGTAGGTGTTTAGAAAGGTATTAACGGGGTTACGCCCATGGGAAAACAAGGTTTATTTTAATTAGGTCCGTGCGAAAGCACGGAGAACTTCCCTCAAAGTACCGACACTGGCCTGGCCGAAAGATTGGCGAACTTGTAGGGTGTAATTAATCCCGGCTAGTCTAACCTTTTAGGGTTTGAAGGTAGATTTGACTAAAACAGTGGGAGCCATCCTGATTAGATAAACTAATAACCAATCTAATCTTGCAAGAGCGCACGTAGAGTGTTTTCGTCTCTCTCTCCCTCTCCTGGTAGCGACCATGTCACGACTTAATCAAGATAATAATATGGATGCATTGACCAAACCTGCTTATTATACTGAGCTAGGGAACATTGGTTCCGATCTATCTTATAACTGTTATAAGTCAGAGCAGGAAATAGGGGAATATCCGGATTCCCATGCCACCCAATCGAAGAAAGTGCATGTTGATGCATCTTCTTCGGGTGTGTTGATTACCAAGAAATGTTTCTCAGTATCCTCTAAGTCCTAGGTATGTGATACCGGATCAGGATCCCGCATATGTAATATGTTACACGGGCTAAAGATAGGTAGAGAACTGAGAATGAGTAATATGTCTCTAAGTATTAGAGAATAGTGCAATTGTTGCAGCCAAGTCAGTTGGAAGATATCACCTTGTATTAAATACATTATGTTACAACCCACCCCAAAACACTGATGGTATTGTCCGCTCTGGCCGAAGCCGCACGGTTTTGCCCCTTTGAATGAACCCGGGGCTACTTTCCAGTAAGTCACCCATCCCAGAATTTCTTTGGCTCAAGCATGCTTAATTATTGAGTTTTTCAAACTCCAAAGTTCCGATTCATCCAAAAGGCGCCTCTGTGTTATAAGAGTGGTATCATTCCATTTACAGTTCAGATCGTGCCCTCTTTCAGAATGGAATTCGATACTCCCCATTGTTCTGGTGGGTCCCCGTGTGCATCCGTATCGATTACATCCCCACCTCGATACCGGATAACATCTCACTTCTCATGGGGTGGGTGGTATTCAGCCCCAACTCCACCTGGGGTATTACATTCCCCCCACTTAGAACAATGGTTTGTCCTCGAACCACAGACCAACTTTTGAGGGACAGGCTCTGATACCATATTTGTCACGACCCACCCCCAAACACAGATGGTATTGTCCGCTCTGGCCGAAACCGCATGGTTTTGTCCCTTTGAATGAACCCGGGGCTACTTCCCAGTAAGTCACCCATCCCAGAATTTCTCTGGGTCAAGCACGCTTAACTACGGAGTTTTTCAAACTCCGGAGTTCCGATTCATTTAAAAGGTGCCTCTGTGTTATAAGAGTGGTATCATTCCATTTATAGTTCAGATCGTGCCCTCTTTCGGAATGGAATTCGATACTCTCCATTGTTCTGATGGGTCCCCGTGTGCATCCGTATCGGTTACATCCCCACCTCGATACCGGATAACATCTCACTTCTCACGGGGTAGGTGGTATTCAGCCCCAACTCCACCTGGGGTATTATACATTGATTCTGGACGAATGTTATTACATACCGAACCTGATATATAACATTACATCATTTTCTTTAATAAGTTAAAGAAGAATATAATTCCGTATAGGGGATAATGTTGTGAAAATTTTCCTGAATCAAGAGTTGATTCAATCAGGAACGTTATGTAATAGCATATATGTTCTAAATCAAACCACAGTTCAAATTATCTAGAACACAACTAGAGGAGTAGTTCAGAAATGAACGAATCCTTCTTAAGACATTGTAGACTCGGTCTTATCAATGCGATACGACCAGCTAAGTTACATAAGAATGAATATGAGAATTTATTGGAATTTTTATCTTATGATACTTACCAGTCTTGTCTCAAGATTAATATGACCAATACTCCATTTACTGGAAACAGAGAAAGAGTTAGTGAACTCTTGGGACAGATACATGATGATGTATACGGTCCTATGTCTACAAATGCCAAGGTTGGTTCTTGGTACTTCATTACATTCATCGACCATCTCTCAAGATTTGGACATATGTTCCTGTTGAAACAAGAGTCTGAAACTTTTGAGAAATTCAAGGAATTTAAGTTGAAGTTAGAGAACCAGACGGGTAGAAGTATTATCGTCCTACGATGTGATCGAGGAGGCGAATACTTGGGCATGGAATTCTTGGGGTTTCAAAACTGAGAATATGATTCTCTCTCGGCTTACACCTTCGAGTACACCACAGCATAATGGTTTATCGGGGAGGAGGTATCGCACCCTATGAGATATGACGCGCTCTATTATAAGTACTGCTGAGTTACCTATTTCCTTTTGGTGTTATGCACTTAAGAAGTTGCATACTTATTGAATGGGGTTCCATCCAAATCAGGGCCTACCACTACAGATGTGATAAGGAATGGGAAGAGACCATGTCTTAAACGAGTTAAGATATGGTGTTGTCCAGCCTATGTTGAAAGGCAGAATTCGGACAAGCTCGAGGCAAGGTCAGTTCTGTAAGTTTGTTAGGATATCCCAAACATTTGCGAGGGAATATCTTCTACCATTCTGAGGAGCAAAAGGTGTTTTGTTTCTCAGCATGCCACCATTTTAGAAAAGGAATTTCTTGTAATGAAATTAGTGGTCATGAGGTAGAACTGGAAGGAGTTCCCGCTAGACAAACTAACAGCTGATGATTTGGTGAAACCAAATGATTCAATAGTCTCCAACGAACCTCGGCCTCTCTGCAAATCTGGTAGGGTTCCTCATCTACTTGAGAGATACTACGGTCTTCTTGGTAATAGTGGGAGTGAGGATTGCATCATGAGATGATGGCCCAACCTGGTTCAGGCAGGCCATTAGGAGTGGTGACTCTGTGAAATGGCGGGATGCTATGCGATCAAAGATGGAATCCATGTACACCAACAAAGTATGACTTTGAATGTTGCACCTGAAAGGCTAAAACCCATTGGGAGAAAATTGGATCTTGAGAAGATTCTTGGTGTAAATCGAAAAGTTAAGACTTTCAAAGCTATGCTTAAGTCCATCAGGATCAATCCAAGCATCGCGGAGTTGGAACATCTTTTTTGATGTGATAGTCAAAGAGTTTGACTTCAACAAAATGGTAGATGAACCTTATACATACAAAAAGGTTGTAGAAAGTGAGGATGTCTTACACGTGTTGTACATAGATGACATACTCTTGATAGGAAATGGTTTCCTATGATACACTCGGTCAAGCTCTTCTTATCATGAGAATTCTCAAAAGAAGATCTGGATGATACCTACTATATCTAGTGGATTATGATCTATGATGATAGATCTAAGTGGATGTTGGTAGTGTCCCAAATCCAGGTACATTAACACCATACTTATAGGGTTTAGTATGAACGATTCTAAGCGTGGTGGTTTGCCCACTTACTCATGGATCACACTCTCCAAAATGATGTCTCCCAAGATAGATTTGGAGAGAGCTCGTGTGCAAGGGTTAACCTATGCTTCGGCAGTAAGCTCTATCATGTATGCAATATTATGTACCAGACTAGATATAGATGACTCACTAGGTGTATTGATCAGGAATCAATCGGATCTTGGGAGAATCACTGGACAGTTGTGGAGGACATTCTTGAGTACTTATGAAGCACTAAATGAATGTTCTTGGTTCCAGCTTCCAGAGTGATAAGTTCGACTGAGAGTCAATAACAAGCATCGTCTTTACGCTCAGTGGAGGGATGGTATGTTGAAAGAGTTCCAAACTAGATACCGTGACATACTAGACGATAAAGGCTGAATACATTGCTACCAATGATGCTGCCAAAGTGGCTGTCTGGGCATTTCTTGTTCATGAGATGAACAAGGATCATACCATTGAGCATCCAATAACTGTTATTGTGACAACAATAGAGTAGTGGCTTTGGCCTAGGAACACCGGTCCCATCAGCGTTCCAGACATATTCTGAGACAAGTATCATTTGATCAAGGAGATGGTTGATCTCCAAGGGATCGAGATAAGGAGAGTAGATTTTTAGGTTAACATGGCGGATCCACTCACCAAGGCCTACTTCCCCAAATACTATTTGAGAGATTTTGAGATGGTTGAGTATGGGATACTACAACCACTGCTATATTGCTAGGTATAGGATACTACAACAGATGGTCTTAGTGCAAGTGGGAGATTGTTAGTTATATGTATGCCCTAGAGGCCATTACTCTACATGGGATGTATATTGCAGTGGATGCTTGGACATATATAGGGAGGACTTTCTTGCTCAATATGATTGTATGCTATCTGATTTCTTTTTGTCTTAACATGTTGACTTGTATACGCGATACTTTCTTGCGCTCACATGTTGATAAATCCCTTAGGATGAGTCCTTGACTACCAAGACTATGATGTAGATCAAACTAGTATGGACATGGTAGTTGGTAAGTACATCCTTCAAATATTCCTAGTCGTGGGAGTATCGAGACAGGGCATCGATACTCCAGAGTAGACTAGCGTATAAGCTTCTCGACCCATGCGACGGGAGATGGAAGATCCTATATCCATTGGTGTTTGATATCAGAGAAGGTATACGGGTGCTCAGTGGAGACTGGGTACATTGGACGGACTCGCCGAGAACTCCTAAATGGTATTATACCAATCGTCGGATAGCAGTTCTCTGGTGACACTAGTACATGTTAGTTTGTAGACCCGAGATCATCATAAAGTCTTGTGTGATTCCCACTGTGCTTTGATTTCCATAATACCATGGTCAAGATATCGTGCAAAAAGGTGGTTTTTGGGTACAGTCACGAGTCATATGGAGGCAATGAGCGATAGGAAGGGTTTCGTCTCTCCCCGTATTGGGAGTTGATGTTGCGCTATACTCGATTTGCTATAACAGGAAATCCCTGGGCAGGGTTGCTGAGATCTACTGGTAAGTGTTATCAGTAGTTTCTCGAACCGTTAAGGACCTTTCATCGGGATGACTTATCAGCCTATTGGGGTCTGACGTTATACCACCCCTAGGCTGTGATATGCGACATATCAGACGAAGAGACCAGACTATACGGTAGTGTTACAGATTGGATTCGCAGGAGTACGAGCAGTCTTGCTTGTTGATCTTCTGATCACTCAATACTCGGTGGCCGTTACGTTTAGCAGACCGCTTGCGGCTTGTGGGTGTTTGATATGATGATCACCTACTGCCGGCATGTTGACGAGTCTTTAGAATCCTACACAGAGGTTTCCTCGCTCAAGCGAAACGGAGTAGGAGCACATATATGATATGTGCTGGACTGAGATTAATGCATGTATGTGATACCGCATACTATTCTCGTGATGTGTGACATGATTGGTTATATATGATATAGCCGGGTTATCGGATCAAGTGTTGATTCGATAAGATGTTATATTTGATATTAGTCGGTTATATGTACTATAGCCGGATTATTAAATCAAGTGTTGATTTAATAATTTAATGTATAATTATATATTTGATATATTAAATTACATTAACTAATATTAGCTCACTTAAAGCTTTTCTTTTTCTCACAATACACTTAACATATATGTGACATATGTTAATTGTTTTCTTTGCACACAAAATATATATGTGATATATATTGTTGTGTCATGCAAGGTCACACATGCAACATTTTAGTATGAGACTCACACCATGCTAGGTTAAATTTTGGGTTTTATTTGTTTTAAGTAATTCAAACACTTGGATAATGAGTCATGGTTCAATACTTGTAGAAGCTTGTAGGTTTCATTGACCAAGTCCACTTGTTTGTCTAGTTTAAAATATTTGTTAACCCAACCCTTAACTTATAGCTATAGTTTAGTCTCTACAAGGGTTAAGCATGACATTAACTCACCATGGTTGAATTTCTAACCTCACATAAATTATTCATTCATCACTTCATCATTTTCATCTTCATCTTACTCTTGAAAGCTCACTAGCTTTTGATCAAGTGATGGAATTGAGTGAGAAAATGAAAACTAAAATGAGAAAAATTCCTACTTCATCATCCTCTACTACTTGCCATTTAGTATAGGGTGTTTGCTTCACTAATTCCACAATTAGTGAATAGGTAGTTTGGGTTTGTGTCTTCTCGATATAGATTATCTTCGGCCTCGAAGACTTCGATGCAAGCTCGTTCGTTTCTTCAAGTGAGCCTCTCTAGAGTCTGAGAGTTCGCGATCGCAGCGAAGGGACTACTACACGGAGCTATTAAAGTGAAGGACCGGTCAAAAAATAGTGTATTCCTTGTTCACATTAGATGTAAAGTGTTTGCATAAATTTTCGTCGGATTTTCTAATAGCGATTCTAGGGTTAGGGTATAACAGAATGGCAAATTCTTAAATATGGCATGGTTGATGCCTCCCGAAAACTTGCTGCTGTCATAGGCAACCCTGCAATTAGTCATAGGTTTTTTCTTTTTCTGTGAATAAAAGTCTCACACCGATGTCTAAGTCTAGCTACCGGAGACAGGGTCAACGATGAGGACATCGTAAAACTCAGGTTTAGTGGTGAGCACTGCGTTTATTTGCATCATGTGTATATTATATATTCTGCATTGCATACATAATAAAAACCCATAAAAATTGAAAAATTTCCCTAAAAATATAAAAACATTGTGGTCAAGTTAGCTCGTAGGATAACTTAGATTGTTATTCCGAAAATTTAGTTGATATATTAGAGGTAACTAAATCCTAGGCTTAGGAATTGAAAACCCTAAAAATAACACTCATTCTGTTTAACCTTGGTAATTATACATCATTACAGTTTTTTATTTGAGAAATAGGTAATCTTGAGATCAGTTCTTTAGTTTAGTCGAGATGAAGGGAGAGTATTGAAGCATTACTGAAAGATAAGTCTGAAAAATATTTTCTATTCTTGAGTTCAAATTTAGAAAGTATACACCCTACAAACTGCACATATACGCACCTTGAAACTTGGGATAGTAGAGGATATCTAGAAATACTCTTACCTGAAAGCCTAGTATGAAAGAAAAAACGGTATTTAAATCTAACCACCATAAGAACATCATTGAAAAATATATCCGGTCTTGAAAAGAAAAAGAAAAGTAAAAGAAAAAAATAAATAAAGTCAAGACCCGAAAACTGTTATTTACGCTTTAAGCTCATACATTCAGTAATCGGCTGTTAGTGCTTCAAGAAGCATTAATAATCGCATGAAAGATGTGTGAGCAAAACCGTTCATCCATTAATGAAAAGCAGTAGTATTAGGTATTAAGCAAGGGTACTATAGCTTCAATTGAATTCTTAAGTGTAGGGGTGAAAATTTATACACACGTAGCGGTATACAATCGATATTTGGAGGAAAGATAGGGATGAAGAATAAGACTTATGTTTTTTTGTAATGATGATAAAAATCCCTGATTCGAGACCTCACTTTAGAAGAAAAACTCAGGAGATACCAATATCTTTCTAAACTGTAAAAACGTATAGGATCTAAGGGTAAATAGACAGTAGATGTGAAACATAAGGGTTGAATATTTCTAACATAGGATGATAGAATTTCTAACTTGGAAACTAAACTTTAGGAGTAGAATCAACGTTAATTTATAAAACTAATTTGACGGGATTTTGTGGGTGTAATCCGCTGAAAACCCTCAGGAGACAACACTCCTCCTACTAGGGACACCTAGAAGTTTAACGGCTTGTTGCACGTGCTCGGTGCAATCGCGTTCCCTGCGAAAGTGAGGCCAGGATTTTTTGCATTGCTTGGGACGAGCAATAGATAAGTTTGGGGGTATTTGTTCCTCACAGAAAACTGTATTTTAATATCGCTCATTCGTTATCTATTTTGTTTATATCGGTGCTATTAATCAGTGTCTGCTCTGTAATTATAGTTTATAGGTATTCGTGATAAATTACCGGAAATACATTCAAAATCACGGATATATCTTCTGTGATATGACACTGCAATCGGAACTAGAAATCGACCGATATCCAAAGAGTTTTTGCAAATAATTTGTGTGCACAATATTTTGGTCCAACACAATACATGTGCAAACATGCTCCTTGGCACTAGGACCATGATGGGGATGCCATGAATCAAAGCACAAGTGGGCATGGTATGATGTGCATTGATGGTGCAATAAATGCGTAAAGTGTTGATGTGAACTGTTGCACCAGGTTTCCCTCCAAATCTCTGAAGACAAACCAGGTTATTCTAGACCAAGAAAAACAGCACCAGAGTGATGTTGGGAGGCACACAAGTTTACACAACAAGTACGAGCTTCTATGCTCGGATTTTGGCCGAGCACAAGCCTTCAGAAACCGAGCTCGCCGGCCCCATCTAGCCCAATGAACCCCACCTTTACACTGTACCTCCCTTGCTGCCACGTAGGCTTATTTTTATTGTTTGTTTAATTTTCTTTGAGGCTTATAAATAGCAGATCAGTGGCAAGGGGATGCTCTCTCAATTCTACCATGTATATACCCATTTATATTTTGTTAGTTTGTTCTTTTGGTTTAGCTTAAGGGTGAGTGGGCTTTATATTGGTTTTATCTTCTTCTTCTCTTTTGAAGCTCACTTTGGAGAGCTTCATTAAGGAGGTTGAACAAGCTACCAAAAATCTTGTATCTCTTCTCTCAAGTGTTAATATATTGCATTATTGTTTTTTTTACTTGGTTTCTTTTCATTATGCTTAACTAATCTTTTATTTGGTTGTGGTGTGGGTGACGAAGTGAGATGAAAGGCTTTGCCTCCTCCACCTCTTGTTTATGTTTCATGTGCTTAACTTAGGATTCTAACTTAAATATTGTTTAGGTATTGATATGATACGGTATTTTGACACATGGTTACTTGTAACCTCCTTATATACCGTACTCATTCCATTTCCCTATTTTCAATGTTTAAGTTATAATCCATTTAGTGTTAAGTTTGCTAAGTTTGGATATTTTATCTTGTGATCAATTGCTTGACAATCTTTTGTTTTCATATACGATATACCATCACAAATACTTAGCAAACTCAACACCAAAATCATTTGCTCTCACTAACCATTTGTATTTTTGTTGTTTCGGTATGCTTGCTAACCCTTGTGTTTATTGTTGATTCCCCAAGCGCAGACATACAAACGGTAAGTTATTAAAAGGACTCGTTTCGTGCTTTGCGGAGAATATCGGACTTGACGACTTGTGCCCCGCGATCGCTTTGACAATTCATGCTTCATGCCGGGATCGGTGTAAGGAACTGTTAGTTATATGTATGCCCTAGAGGCCATTACTGTACATTGGATGTATATTGTAGTGGATGCTGGGACATATATAGGTATGACTTTCTTGCTCGACTGATAGTACGCTATCTGGTTACTCTTTATCTTAACATGTATACTTTCTGTCTCTCTGTTACATGTTGATAAAGCCCTTAGGATGTGTACTCGACTTCCAGGAATATGATGAAGATCATACTAGTGGGGCCTGGGTAGTCCATGAGTACATCCTTCAATGTTCCTAGTCGTGGGAATATCGAGACGGGGCATCGATATTCCAGAGTAGACTAGCGTATATCTTCTCGACCCATGTGATGGGCGATGGATGATCCCATATCCATTGGTGTTTGAAATCAGAGATGGTATGTGGGTGCTCAGTGGAGACTGGGTACACTGAACGGACTCGCCGAGAACTCACAGATGGTATTATACCTCACGTCAGATGGCAGTTCTCTGGTGACACTGGTACAGCTTAGTCTGTTGACCCGAGATCGTCATAGAGTCTTGTGTGTCTTCCACTGTGCTTTGATTTCCACCCTACCACGGCTCTACTGAGTTGTGCAAATAGATGGTTTTTGGGTAGACTCCCGATTCACATGGAGGCAATGAGCGATAGGAGGGGATTCGTCTCTCCCGGAATTGGGGGTTGATGTTGCGCTATGCTCGACTGGCCATAACTGGAAATCCCAGGCCAGGGTTGCTGTGATTTACTGGTAAGAGTTATCAGTAGTTTCACGCTATGTTATGGACCTTATATCGGCATGACTTATCGAGCTACTGGGGTCTGACGTTTACCACCCCTAGACGAGATATGCGACATATCAAACGAACAGACCGGACTGTACGGTAAGTGTTACTGGTTGGATTCACAGGAGTGTGAGCGGGCTTGCTCGTTGATCTTCTGATCGCTCAATACCCAGGTGGCCGTTACGTTTAGCAGACCGCTTGCGGCTTGTGGGTGCTTGATATGATCATCATCTGCTGCCGGCGTATTGACGAGTCTTTAGAGTCCTACAAAGAGGTTTCCTGGCTCAAGCAAAACGAAATAGGAGCGCATATGAGATATGTGCGGGACCGAGAATAATACCAGTATTTGTATCATTGGAAGGTTATATAAGATATAGCCGGGTTACCGAATCAAGTGTTGATTCGATACATTGATACACATGATATTAGTCGGTTATATGCAGTATGACCGGATCATTAAATCAAGTGTTGATTTAATGATTTAATGTATAATTATATATTAGATATATTACATTACATTAACTAGTATTTGTTCACTTAAGATGGATTTTCTCACTTGATGTGCACATTGTATATATGATATAGTTTTGTGCACTAGTTTGTATCATGTTTGATGATACATGCAAACTTGGGTGTGTGTTTATTTTAAACCATGTTTAGGTTAATTGTTAGGTTTTATATTTGTTTTATTTATTCTTTTATTCATTTATTTTTTGGAAAGGAAAATGAAATGGTGGCTTGCTTTGTCTTTTGTTGAAGCTTCATGAAGCTTTGAATAAGTAACCATTTTGCTTCTTTCCTTTAACCTAACCATTCACCTAAACCATAGTTTATTCTCTGCACTCAACTATGGTTGCAAAAATGATAAGAATCACTTGGATTTTATTTTTTAATAATGCTTTTTCTTTTCTTCTTCTTCTTCTTCTTCATGAAGAGAAGAAACTTCTCTTGAAAATTTCCAAGTGATGATTTCAAGTGAGAAATCCAAATCAAAAGTGAACCCACTTCCTATTTCTTCATCCTCTACCACTTGCCATGTAGTATAAGGTGTTTTCTTCACTATTTTCATGATTTGGTGAAGTTGGAGCTTGATCTTGAGTTGCCTCGACGTAGATCATCTTCGACATCGAAGTCGACGACCTAGCCCAATCATTTCTTCGACGAAACCATCGCTAGAGTCCGGGATCCGATGATCGCAGCAGAGGGACATCATCATGGAGCTAAGGAAGTGGAGGACCGGATCTACAGAGGTTGTAGTCACTTTCCTTTTAGTTAAAGCTGTTAACTTGCATTCTTTCGCCTTACCTCTAGTTACGATCTTGCTTAGGGTTACTTGGCACTGGATAAAAGCTTTGATTTTGGCATGTTTGATCTCTTGTGAAACATCATGGGTGTGCCTAGGAACCCTACAGTGGTATCAGAGCCTAGCTAGAGACTTAGGCGATGAGTAGACGAAATTAGAAACCCGATCGAACCCCGAAACCCTAGATTTCACCCTTCTCTGGACAATTTAAAAACTGTGGATTTTTGTGAATTAAAAATGCTCAGAAAATAGAGTAGGAAATTCTAAGAGTTACTGCAGAAAACGAACCCCTAACTCTACTAAATCGCCGCGGAACCGCGGCCTTACCCTGCTATTGGCGGCGGTTCCGCAGCCGTATGTGCTGCTTAAGGATTCATTTTTATACTGTAATGCCCGTTTCTGTTTCCTCTGTTCTCTGGGAATTTTTAATCTGTACTCAAGAGTTGAGTTTTCTGGGTTGTATTGGGTGTTCGTAGATTCGATCGGATTGTCTAATTTTTTCTATGTGTTTTTCCGGGTAATTTTAGAATATGTTAAAAAGTTCGACCGGATATAAATACCCAATTTTTCCCTATCGGGAAATTTCCAAATGTTGGATTTTTCCGTGGTTTAAAGATGTTCTAAGTAGTGCAAGTAACGCGATGGACCCTCTAGAAGACAACAAACCTTAACTCGATTATGTGACAGTCTTGAACTGCCCTTTGAACCTTAGGGTTTGGGGCAGTACGGCGTGCCACATGTGAGGCGTTGGCTTGACCGTTCTACGGCTGGACCGTTGGTACTGAGGCATAAAGTGAATGTTTTTAAACTTATTTCATGTGTTGAGCTGTTTCGGGAAAACTTGGGTGTTTGACTGTTCGATCGGAAAGTTTAACATTTTCTATTTTATCTGGAATGCGATACAATATTTGCAATTCACAAGTAAGTTATGAGATAACTAATATGGATATTATAAACATAGCAGTTTAGTCTCACTTAAACGGTTGCCACGGGATTTTGATGTGATCAAAAGTCCGTCGCAATCACGTTGCGCACGCGGATACTCGCCGGTAAACTTAATAAACAGCTACACCCCATAGCCCCGACCAAGTGACTGTAGGAGAACCCCGTCGCCGAAAGCATCCGTTCGGGTGCTCGCGGCAGCGGTGTTCCGCCTTGGTGCACTTCGTCGACGGTATCAGGGGGTGTGGTCGTCTACTAAATTTTGCGACGAACATTCGTTCTGGATGCCGGGAATCCTGTTGAATTGCCCGACTTTATATTGAAAAGTGTTTTCGATGATGGGACTAAAATGCGGGGTTTATAATTGTTAGGCATGCGATGTCTAAGGGATTCATTTGGTTAGGCATGCGATAACTAAAGAGTTTGCGGATTCCAACTGTTGTAGTTTTACACTTTCTTTTCTGTGAGCGTAAGTGTAATATGTGATATCGCCGGTTTCGTTGCTATATGTCAACGACAATTGGGATGCGCATATTTACTTACGTTAATGACATGTGATGTTATGTGTTGCTGGATATGTTATATTGCATCATCGTGCTTGAATAGCCGGGTTTATTTATGTGAGATGAGTGTTTTTCATTTTCATTCATGTAAAAACTTGTATGTAATATTCTTTTATTGGGGCACTTTCAGGTTGCGGATGATGTCATCATTTGTATATGATTTACTTTTCCCCATTAGGATAGACCCAAGGAGGGGAGCACAAGTAACCGGGTTCTAGGGTCCAGTGGGAGACCATCTCGAGGAGTCGAGTCTGGGTCTCCTAACCCTAGAATTGGTAGGGTTGCTTGCCGCTCTCGTAGTGGTCTAGGGGTGTGGGATTGGCTATTCATCACGACCGTGGAATCCGTGTTTTATACTGGCTCGTATTTAAAACACGGACGTTCTAGTATATCCAATATTTCATATGATATTTTCTGCTGCGTTATCTGTGATGTGATCATGTGATTTGTTCAGATAGATATTGTATATAGTATATATGATATATTCTATAGACGTTGCTTATGTTTTACACCCATGCTAGCCCTGCCTCGCTCTGGCGTTAGTTACCTAATCTAACGGTGCAGATGGGACATCGAGGCAAATGCGGATGGCATAAGCGTACGTTATATTTATCTGTGATGTTTAGGTGGACTTAAATGATGGGACATTCATTAATGAGATTAATGAAAGAAAATAAACCTAAAAGATGTTGTGGAATCGAATTTAAAAATAAAACAGGTAGCTACAGTTCTTGTTTTGCATCGCGGTGTTCCTTGTAGAACATCCTGCACCTTATTCGATAACGAAAGGACCGAGATCCCTTCACCGGGAGTGACTCCTTTAGAAATAACTGGCAGATGCTAGAACCTTCGGTTTTTCTTTTGATTGTTTCTATAGTTTCTGCTTTGCACAGCGGTATATATGATATATCCTGCACCTTATTCGATGAGGAAAGGGCCGACGATCCCTTCACCGGGAGTGACCCCTTTAGAAAAACTAGAAAAGCCTAAAAAACAATCCATTTAAAAACCATTTGATTCCGCAACGAGATCAAGTTCAAAGCGTTAAAGGTTTTAACAAAAACCATTCGCAACCCTCCATCATTTTAGGAAGTAGAGTACTTAGTATTCGTGCTGTGTTTGTTGACCTTAGTTAAGGCACAGTGTACGGTAGCTAAGTGATGTCTTCCTACACCGCATATGATGCGATTAGTTAGGACAGTCGCGTGACTTTGTTGACCTTAGTTAAGGGTCATGTGGGTAGGTCTAATTAATCACGAAATGACGGGTAGAACTTGACTAGTGCTTATGATTTGTTGACCATAGTTAAGGTCATAAGTGCTAAGGGTAAAAACCTTTATCGGGAGTTTCAAGTGTTGAAATTTGCAATGAGATTGCATACCTTCTATATGATAGTTGGATCCCGATACCCACTGCGAGTAATTGTTACTCTTGGGAGAGTTTTGCACTTTGCAATTAGCCGATCAAGTAGGTGTCTAGAAAGGTATCAACGGGGTTACGTTTCTGGGAAAACGAGGTTTACTTTAATTAGGTCCGTACGAAAGCACGGGGAACCTCCCTCAAAGTACCGACACTGGCCTGGCTGAAAGATTGGCGAACTTGTAGAGTATAATTAATCCCGGCTAGTCTTTCCTTTTAGGGTTTGAAGGAAGATTTGATAAAAACAGTGGGTGCCATCCAGATTAGATAAAATAAATAACCAATCTAATCTTGCAAGAGTGCACGCAGAGTGTTTTCTTCTCTCTCTCTCCAGGTAGCGACCATATCACGCCGTAATCAAGATAATAATATAGATGAATTGACCGAACCCGCTTGTTATACTGAGCTGGGGAACGTTGGTCCTGCTCCAACTTATAATTGTTATATGACAGCGCAGGAATTAGGGGAATACCAGGATTCCCATGCCGCCCAAACGAAGAAAGTGCATATGATGCATCTCCTTCGGGTGTGTTCATTATAAAGAACTGTTTCTCAGTATCCTCTGCATCCTGGGTATTTGATACCGGATCAGGATCCCAGATATGTAATCCTTTACATATGGCTACAGAAAGGCAGAGAACTGAGAACGGGTGATAAGTTTCATGAGACAGAAAATAGGGCAAGTGTTGCAGCCAAGTCTGTTGGTCACTGTCACCCTGTATTACCAGTACATTGATTCTCAACGAATGTTATTACATACCGAACCTGATATACAAAATCATATCAGTCTCTTCAGAAGTAAAGAAATGATAAAATTTTGTATTGTTGGATAATGTTTTGAACATTTCCTATATCAAAAGTTGATCGGTTCAGGCACGTTATCTAAAAGCATTGATGTTCTAAATCAAATTACAGTTCCTTGTATACAGAACACACACAAGAGGAAGACTTCAGAAATGAACGAATCCTTCTTGAGGCATTGTAGACTAGGTCATATCAATGCGACCCGACTGGCTGAAAGTTACATTTTAGATGCATATTTAAATCAGTTTGAATTTATATCTTGTGAAACTTGCCAGTCATGTCACAGAGATAAGATGACCATAGCTCTGTTTATTGCAAACAGAGAAAGAGTTAGTGAACTCTTGGGACTGATACATGATGATGTATGTAAGGTCCCCTGTTTACATATACCAGGACCGGTTCTTTGTACTTCATTACATTCTCTGATAATCTTTCAAGATTCAGCCATATGTTCCTGTTGAAACATAAGTCCGAAGCTTTTAAGATATTCACAGAATATAAGTTAGAAGTAGAGAACCAAAAACCGGGTATAAGTATTATGTCCTATGATAAGATCAAGGAGGAGAATACATGTGCATAGAATTCTTGGACTATTCTAAAGGAAAATGAGATTCTCTCTCAGTATTACTCCTCTGAATACACCACAGCACAACTGTGTATCTGGGCGGAGCAATCGCACCGTATTAGATATGGTGTGCTCTATGATGAGTACTACTGAGTTACCTATTTCCTTTTGGGGTTGTGCACTTGAGAAGCTGCATACATATTGAATTAGGGTCGAATCAAATCAGTGCCTACCACTCCATATAAGATATTGTATGGGAAGAATCCATCTCTTAAGCAAGTTAAGATTTGGGATTGTCCGGCCTATGTCAAAAGAAAAATCCGGACAAGATCGATGCAAGGTCAGTTCTGTAGAACTGGAAAAGTTCCAGCTATACAAACTACAGCTAATGATTTGACAGAACCAAAGGATTCAATAGTCCCCGACGAACCTCAGCCTCTCCGCCCATCTAGTAGGGTTCCTCATCTGCCTGAGAGATGCTTTGGTTTCTCAATGACAGTGGGAGCGAGAAATGTGTCATGAGATGATGGCCCAACTAGTTTCGAGCAGGCCATCGAGAGTAGGGACTCTGTAAGAATGGCTGGATGCTTAGCGATCTGAGATGGAATCCATATACACCAACAAAGTATGGACTTTGGTTGCTATATCTGAAGGGTTAAATCCCCATCAGGAGCAAGTATATTTTGAGAAGATTACTTGGTGTAGATGGAAAAGTTGAGACTTTCAAAGCTAGACTTGTTAAAGGTTTTTGTCATCGACCAGGCGTGGATAATGATGAAACCTTTTCCAGTGCCTATGCTTAAGTCCATCCGAATCCTACTTAACATTGCTGAATACCATGACTACGATATCAGGTGGTTGGGTGTCATGACTATTTTTCTAAATACTGATTTAGAAGAGAACGTCTATAAGTACACAGCCAGATTGCTTCGTAAACAGTGGGAGCAGCGGAAACGTGTGCAAGTTGCTTTACAGGATAAAGAAGGTATCGCGGAGTTGGAACATCTGTTTTGATGTGGTAGTCGAAGTGTTTGACTTCATCAAAATGGTAGACGAACCTTGTATATACAAAAAGGTAGTAGAGAGTAAGGTGGTCATCCTTGTATTGTACGTGGACAACATACTCTTGATAAGAAAAGAGTTTCCTATGCTACGCACGGTCAATCTCCTCTTATCACATGGATTCTCCATATAGGATAAAGTTGATACCTCCTAAATCCTGGGATTTGGGTCTATGAGATAGATCTAAATGAATGTTAGGATTCTCACTAGCTGTAGTAAAATAATATCAATCGTTCCTGGGGAGAATCACTGGAAAGGTTCCAGGGTGATAAGGACGACTGAATGTCAGTTGCAGGTATTGTCTTTACCCTCAGTGAAGGACGGTATGTTGGAAGAGTTCCAAGCTAGATACCGTGGCAAACTAGACGATAAAGGCTGGTAACATCGCTATTAAAGATACTACCAAAGAGGCAATTTGGGTGTATATTGGTTCATGAGATGAACTAGATTCCTACCATTGTATGACGATGGAAGTGTGGCTTTAGCCCATGAACCCTGGTCCCATCAGTGACCCAGACATATTCTGAGTCAGCATCACCTGATCATGGAGATAGTTGATCTCCAGGGTAATCGAGGTTAGGAGAGTAGACTCAGAGGACAACACGGCGTATCCACTCACGAAGGCCTTTTCCCAGAGAGAGACTTTTATGGGATGGTTGAGTATTAGATACTGCAACCACTGCTACAGATGGCCCTAGTGCAAGTAGGAGATTGTTAGTTATATGTATGCCCTAGAGGCCATTACTGTACATTGGATGTATATTGTAGTGGATGCTGGGACATATATAGGTAGGACTTTCTTGCTCGACATGATAGTACGCTATCTGGTTGCTCTTTATCTTAACATGTATACTTTATGTCTCTCTGTTACATGTTGATAAAGCCCTTAGAATGTGTACTCGACTTCGAGGAATATGATGTAGATCATAGTAGTGGGGCTTGGGTAGTCCATGAGTACATCCTTCAATGTTCCTAGTCGTGGGAATATCGAGACGGGGCATCGATATTCCAGAGTAGACTATCGTATATCTTCTCGACCCATGTCATGGACGATGGATGATCCCATATCCATTGGTCTTTGACATCAGAGATGGTATGCGGGTCCTCAGTGGAGACTGGGTACACTGAACGGACTCGCCGAGAACTCCCAGATGGTATTATACCTCACGTCAGATGGCAGTTCTCTGGTGACACTGGTACAGCTTAGTCTGTTGACCCGAGATCGTCATAGAGTCTTGTGTGTCTCCCACTGTATTTTGATTTCCACCCTACCAAGGCTCTACTGAGTTGTGCAAACTGGTGGTTTTTGGGTACAGTCCCGATTCACATGGAGGCAATGAGCGATTGGAGGGGATTCTTCTCTCCCGGTATTGGGGGTTGATGTTGCGCTATGCTCGACTGGCCATAACTGGAAATCCCTGGCCAGGGTTGCTGTGATTTACAGGTAAGAGTTATCAGTAGTTTCACGCTATGTTATGGACCTTATATCGGCATGACTTATCGAGCTACTGGGGTCTGACGTTTACCACCCCTAGGCGAGATATGCGACATATCAGACGAACAGACCAGACTGTACGGTAAGTGTTACTGGTTGGATTCACAGGAGTGTGAGCGGGCTTGCTCATTGATCTTCTGATCACTCAAAACCCGGATGGACGTTACGTTTAGCAGACCGTTTGCGGCTTGTGGGTGCTTGATATGATCATCATCTACTGCCGGCGTATTGACGAGTCTTTAGAGTCTTACACAGAGGTTTCCTGGTTCAAGCAAAACGAAATAGGAGCGCATATGAGATATGTGCGTGACCGAGAATAATACCAGTGTAAGATACTGGTGTAGGGTGTTTTTCGTCACCCCATTGAGATGGGAATACGCACACGCTTGTCAGGCGTACTACAGATTCCCCCTGCCTAGGGTAGGCCGGGGTTTAATGATTGTGGGGATCCGAATCTCCGGCAGCCGCGGACTAAGCTGCCGTTAATTACCCCTCGCCTTTGGGGCGAGGGAACCTCCGATTAACGGGTTAAACTGGTCATGCGAACTCAATGTGCAGTGTACGTGTGTTCTGTTCTGAAAGGGGGGTTTTGGATATATCGGGAGCCACGCAGAGTTTTTACGGGGGTCCCGCTATCCGGATAGCGGGCTGGGGGTCAAGGGGACTAGCAGCCCCCTTGCGGGGTGCGGGGCAGCGCCCCGTTAGAAATTTTTTTCTAACAGGGACAGTGTCGCGGAGTATGTGTATGTGTACATTTATATACATATGTATATATATACATGTAAATATAAGTAAAGGGGAAAAAGACATCCAAAGGATGCGTGGGGCCAGCGTCTAGAGCGCTGTGCGCTAAAGTGCTGTGCGCTCAGGAGCGCGCGCGCCACGTGTCGACACGTGGGCAACTTGCGCATGAGCGCTGCGCGCAGGTGCGCAAGCGCACGCGCCACGTGTCGGCATGCGGGCGTTTTGCGCAAGAGCGCTGCGCGCAGGTGCGCAAGCGAGCGCGCGCCACGTGTCGGCACGCGGGCGCTTTGCGCACTTGCGCAAGCGCGCAGGTGCGCAAGTGCGCGCGCCACGTGTCGGCACGCGGGCGCTTTGCGCAAGAGCGCTGCGCGCAGGTGCGCAAGCACGCGCGCGCCACGTGTCGGCACGCGGGCGCTTTGCGCCCTTGCGCAAGCGCGCCACGTGTCGGCACGCGGGCGCTTTGCGCACTTGCGCAAGCGCGCAGGTGCGCAAGCGCGCGCCACGTGTCGGCACGCGGGCGCTTTGCGCACTTGCGCTGCGCGCCGGAGAGGACAAGAGGCTTTTAGCCTAAAAAGATTTCTCTGAAGAGAGATCAAAGAGGAGTTGGACTCCTGAGTGTTTTTTTTTTCTTTCTTGGGGGTTTAGTGAAAGATGTTCTTCTTCTTCCTCCTCTGTTGGCTGGATCTTGATGATCAAGAGATGTGAGATCTAAAAATCTCTCCTTTCTGAGATCTAATGGTAGATCCAAGTTCCCCTTTGTGGGTTTTGTGGTGAAAGACTTCTTAGTTTTTGAAAAGAAAGAGTAAAACTCTTGATTTAATTCAAAAGAAATTAGAAGGTTTAGAACCTTGGAGAAGGAGCAGGATGCACAAAGAACCCTGATTTTTGGGGGAATGAAAAGTTCTTTTTTTTATTCATCATCATGTTGCCTTTTATAGGCTTACATATTTACATATAGCCCCTTGGGCTTTACAAAAATGGCATTTTGCCTATCCCATGGTTCATGTGCCATTTCTTTTTGCACATAAACCATGGGCTTACAAAATATTGGTTTTATGCCCATTTTGCATACATTCATGTATAAAAAATTACATAAAAATTATTTATTACATGATTTCATTTTTGGCATGGAGAGGGTCGGCTGCTTCATGTTTCGGACTCGACCTGGGCATAGGCCCACTTGACCTGGGCTTAGGCCCACCTGGCTTGGGGTTGACCTTGACTTTGACTCGGTCAACCGGGGTGTAAATTTTTACCCCAACAAAATGCCCCCCATCAATAAATGCACACCGCACATTTGAGTTGTGTGCATGAAATTGATGGATCTTGAAGCTGAACTTCAAGGTGGAACATCATTCCGGAGGCGAAGCATTATCCCGGGGAGCATGATTCCCGAGGATCGGAGTATCATTCCGATTCGCGGGGCATAATTCCAACGTCAGAGCATCATTTCGAAGCGCGAAGCATAATTCCAGGGTCGGAGCATCATTCCGATTTGCGGAGCATAATTCCAGGGGATCGGAGCATCGTTCCGATGGGCGGAGCATAATTCCAGAGATCGGAGGATCATTCCGATGATCGGAGCATAATTCCAGAGAGCGGAGCATAATTCCAGGATTCGGAGCATCATTCCGAAGGGCGGAGCATGATTCCAGAGTTCGGAGTATCTTTCCGAAGAGCGGAGCATAATTCCAGGGTCGGAGCATCATTCCGATTTGCGGAGCATAATTCCAGGGGATCGGAGCATCGTTCCGATGGGCGGAGCATAATTCCAGAGATCGGAGGATCATTCCGATGATCGGAGCATAATTCCAGAGAGCGGAGCATAATTCCAGGATTCGGAGCATCATTCCGAAGGGCGGAGCATGATTCCAGAGTTCGGAGCATCTTTCCGATGGGCGGAGCATAATTCCAGAGATCGGAGCATCATTCCAGGATTCGGAGCATCGTTCCGAAGGGCGGAGCATGATTCCAGAGTTCGGAGCATCTTTCCGAAGAGCGGAGCATAGTTCCAGAGATATCGGAGCATCATTCCAAAGAGCGGAGCATAATTCCAGGATTCGGAGCATCATTCCATGGGATCGGAGCATCATTCCGAAGGGCGGAGCATAATTCCAGGGGATCGGAGCATCATTCCGATGAGCGGCAGACATTCTGACCGAAGCATGATTTCGATGCAGAGGTAGATTCCTAGGCGAAGTATAATTCCGACAAGGGAAGGCAAATACTCCGAGGCGAAGCATGATTTCGACATTGGGTACATTCTGAGACGGAGCATGATTCCGGCGCAGAGCTTGTCGGTTGACTTGATTCCAAGGCGAAGCATAATTTCGACAGGGAAGGGAGGTACACCGAGGCGAAGCATCATTTCGACACGGGGTGTACATTCTGAGACGAAGCTTGATTCCGACGCAGAGCTGGTTGGTTGATTTGATTCCGAGGCGGAGCATAATTCCGGCGGGGAAGGTAGGTACACCGAGGCGAAGCATCATTTCGATACGGGGTGTACATTCTGAGACGAAGCTTGATTCCGACGCAGAGCTGGTTGGTTGATTTGATTCCGAGGTGGAGCATAATTCCGGCAGGGAAGGTAGATATCCCGAGGCGAAGCATGATTTCGACACGGGGTAAATTCTGGGACGGAGCATGATTCCGCCGTAGAGGTTGTTGGTTTGATTTGATTTGGGTTGACATCAGCATCGCTACACTGGAATATGGTACCAAGAGAGAATCATCATTTGTCATGAGAGGGTTTGGGAATTGGTTTTGTTTTGGCATCTGCATTGCTGCACTGGAATAATGCCAGGAGCAACTCATCATTTGCCCCGAGAAGATTTAGGAATTGGTTTTTGTTTATTTGGCATCTGCATTGCTGCACTGGAATAATGCCAGGAGCAACTCATCATGTGCCCTGAGAGGATTTGGGAATTGGTGGCTTACGAGACAGGTTTAGATCCCTGTCACCTAAGGCCTTTCAATTTTATGGACCGTGAGGGTCCCGTAAAAGCATTTTCTCCCTACGAGTCGAAAGGATCTCATAGGTGTATTTTCTCCTTAGGAGTCGTGGGGACTCCTAAGTGTATTGCTCCTTTGTGAGTCGTAAAGATCTCACGCGGGAATTTTCTCCTCACAAAGTCGAGAGGACTTTGCGAGTGCATTTCATTTCATTTTTTTTTACGGGTTTACGCCCTTTCGGGTTTTCACAAACTCGCCGGCAGACCTGCTGTTTTTACTCACGGAGCCCTTTCGGGTTTTCATCCGTGCCCATTTTGCTTGTGGACATACCGTTCATTTTTTTTTTTTTTGTGGAGAGATCGGGATTGTTTTACGCCCGTGGATTGTATACGGTTTTGCAGGATGTATGATCCAGACCGTAGGGCCAGAAAAAAATATTTCGAAAGTTTGTTGGCGTCTGCATCGCTGCACTGGAATATGGTACCAGGAGCGACTCATCATTCGCCATTGGGGTATGGGATTTGGAATTTGGTTGGTGTCTGCATTGCTGCACTGGAATATGGTACCAGGAGCGACTCATCATTCGCCATTTGGGAATTTGAGTTTGGAATTTGGTTGGCGTCCGCATCGCTGCACTGGAATATGGTACCAGGAGCGACTCATCATTCGCCTTTTGGGGTATGGGGAGCGATGGCTTAGGAGACAGGTTTGGATCCCTATCACCTAAGACTTTTCAATTTTATGGGCCGTGAGGGTCCCATAAAGGTATTTTCTCCCCGCGAGTCGTAAGGATCTCGCAGATGTATTTTCTCCTTAGGAGTCGTGAGAACTCCCAAGTGTGTTTTTCCTTCGTGAGTCGTAAGGATCCCACAAAGGTTTGTTCTCCTCATGTATCGTGAGGACACATGAGTGGGTCTTTCCAATGAAGCATAATTCCAAAGGCGGAGACCAGCCGCGTAACTGGTGGTTGCGGTGGGGCATGGGTATGCTGAGAATTATTTGAGCCCGTGGATTGTATACGGTAGTCAATTTGGGGACTGGCCGTAGGGCTGGGAGAATTTTGGAAATTTGAATTTTTGTTGGCGTCAGTATCGCTACATTGGAATATGGTACCAAGAGTGACTCATCATTCACCATTGCTTTTTTTTTTTTTTGGTTTTGTTTTACCGCGATTGCTCTATCATTTCAGCTTTTCTTATCGCGAAGGTCGCGATTGCCCTATCATTTCGGCTATTTATTCGCGGTTGCCCCATCATTTCGGCTTTATTTTCATTTTCATTTTTACTCGCTGATTTTTATTGCGAGTTGCCCCATCATTTCGGCTTTTCTTTATTTTTCTTTTATTTACACATTTTTTTTATTTACATTTTTTTTTTACATTTCCAGTTTAACGACTTAGAGGTCGATTGTTCCCAGTTTAATGACGTGGCGGTCGACTGTTCTCAGAGAAAGGCAGATGTCTGAGAGAATCGGTTTCACGAAGAACTTCGGTCTCCGTTTGTATGAAATTGGCGGTCGCACCTTGACTGTTTACTAACACGCCTTTGGACAGTTCTATCTCTCCTGCCTTGTATTGCTTTTCGACCCAATCTTTGAAGACGAAGCAGTCTTCAATGGCGTGACCTATCACTCTGTGATAGGGGCAGTATTTGGGGTCGTCGGTCCTATTCGCTTCCTGCGGTCTTTTTGACTCTGGCAGTTGTAGACCGTTCTTCAGGGCATCTTTGAATATTTTACGGATTTTGTCCCTTCTGAAGGAATAGACCTTATCCAGCTTCTCTTTCAGTGGAGATTCTCCTCCCTCTCCGAACATTGGCTTCCGAGGCTGGTTGGCGTTAGGCCCGCTCAACCTTTGCTTATTTCGGTTGGCCGAGGCATTGAAAGACTCAGAATCGTCGGAATTTCCGCCTTTGCGATTATCGTCCTTTCGGTTTCTCCATGACCTATTGTTATTTTGGGAATCCGAGGAGGACTCCTGCTTTGAGCGCTCCAGCATCTGAACTTTCCTGGTCAGCTCTTGGAATGTTTTGAGACCCGCGGTGCATAGAAACGGGGCCATCCAATTGTTGAGATTTCCGACGAGGAGACTGACAGATTGGTCTTGCTCTATCGGCGGTTCGCATTTGACGGAGAGATTGCGCCATCGGGTTATAAAATCCGTGCTGCTTTCATTGTTCTTGGGCTTGGTCCTTACGAGCTCGGCAATGGTGATCTTATCGCTGATGCTCATGAACCTTTGTCGAAACAAAGATTCCATTTGGATGAAAGTAGTAACGGAGCCATCCGGTATGCTCGCGTACCAGTCGAAAGCAACATCGGTCAAGCTATTAACGAACTGGCGGAGGAGAAGCGCATCATTGCCCCCAGTATTCCCGCATGAGGCTTTGAAGTGGGCGATGTGTTGATTCGCATTTCCCGTCCCATCGAATCTTCCGAATTTAGGGATGACATAGCCGCTAGGAAACTCTACCAGATCATACTGAGCAGGATATGGTCTCCCACTACTGCTGATATCTTTTTGCGCTTCGGCTTCGGCTACCAAGATTTTGACTTTGTTGGCAACCAAGTCCATGATTTGATCTTGAGTTAGCGGGCTACTGTCATCGGTAGCCAAGACATTTCCCGAGATAGGATGCAACTGATTTTCATGCGGTCCGTCCACTTTTGGATTTGAGGGAATAGGCGTCGGTTGCTTTAGGACACCGTTTCCCGGTTCATGAGCTGAGCCCTGTGCTTGATTGGGCGGCTGAGAGGCAAGTTGGGCCGTAAGCCGTAAGACGACATTTGTCAAGTCGTCGATCTTTGAGTAGAGCTTGGCCATCTCCTTATCTTTGCTTCTAAGCTGTTTTCGGAGCTCTTGGAGAAGTTGCTGCTCTGCGGTCTTAGGACGGAAAGTTGGCTCATCTTCGCTTTCCGAGGCTGACTCCTCATGAATTGAGGGCTCTCTCTGCCTATCAGCCTCATCGAGAGGGTTTTCATCATCCAGCGGAGGCGGCTGTTCTTGGGAAGTGGCAACCACATTCAAGCCAGATTGGATTTGAGATGTGGTGGCCCCGTCCTTGCTCTTGCTGCGCGTGCCCACCACGTAGACAGTGTGGATAACACATTCAGCCATCCCCTCATCTTTGGCGGGGTAACCCTGTTCTTCGAACCTCATGAGGTTTAGCCTGGCAGTAGCCCTAGCCCTTTTGTTGGCTCTATATCTGAGCCTTTTCTCCCTCAGCTTCTCGATTTTGAAGGCTTGGCGGGCATCCGCTACCCGGGAAGCCATTGTGAGTTGATCAGAGGGGAGCTTAGAGAAGACACCCGATCGAGCAGTGGTTAGGGGCACCGTTGTAGCTTTGTTGGTGTTGATGGCCTTGCCCCCAGCTGGGGCCATGGGGAGTCGTTCGGAAATGGACTTGCGCTTGGGCTGAGGTGCCCTTGCGACCACCACATTTGGCCTCTTACCTTTCGAGACCGGTTTGTTTGCCACCGGGGCTTGAGGAGCTGGGATGGCGCCAACTGGCATGAACATGATAGAGCCGAATGGTAGCAGCGGCTCCTCCCATTGTCGTGCAAGACTGGCCGGGAGGACCGTCCTGGAGTCTATCTTCATCGTGTAAGAGACGGGAGCCGTGCTGAGAGATGAGTTCATCACTGGAGACATTGTTGAAAGGTGACTGCTTGAAGACCTGCATGAAAGAGCATTATTTTAGTATAAATACAGATATCTACATTGATTGAGTTCGCATGAACGCTTAACCCGAAATATGGGAGGAGAGATTGGTCCCACCGGGCGTGCCAGAATCTGTAGGGTGTTTTTTCGTCACCCCATTGAGATGGGAATACGCGCACGCTTGTCAGGCGTACTACAGATTCCCCCTGCCTAGGGTAGGCCAGGGTTTAATGATTGTGGGGATCCGAATCTCCGGCAGCCGCGGACTAAGCTGCCGTTAATTACCCCTCGCCTTTGGGGCGAGGGAACCTCCGATTAACGGGTTAAACTGGTCATGCGAACTCAATGTGCAGTGTACGTGTGTTCTGTTCTGAAAGGGGGGTTTTGGATATATCGGGAGCCACGCAGAGTTTTTACGGGGGTCCCGCTACCCGGATAGCGGGCTGGGGGTCAAGGGGACTAGCAGCCCCCTTGCGGGGTGCGGGGCAGCGCCCCGTTAGAAATTTTTTTCTAACAGGGACAGTGTCGCGGAGTATGTGTATGTGTACATTTATATACATATGTATATATATACATGTAAATATAAGTAAAGGGGAAAAAGACATCCAAAGGATGCGTGGGGCCAGCGTCTAGAGCGCTGTGCGCTAAAGTGCTGTGCGCTCAGGAGCGCGCGCGCCACGTGTCGACACGTGGGCAACTTGCGCTATGAGCGCTGCGCGCAGGTGCGCAAGCGCACGCGCCACGTGTCAGCATGCGGGCGTTTTGCGCAAGAGCGCTGCGCGCAGGTGCGCAAGCGAGCGCGCGCCACGTGTCGGCACGCGGGCGCTTTGCGCACTTGCGCAAGCGCGCAGGTGCGCAAGTGCGCGCGCCACGTGTCGGCACGCGGGCGCTTTGCGCAAGAGCGCTGCGCGCAGGTGCGCAAGCACGCGCGCGCCACGTGTCGGCACGCGGGCGCTTTGCGCCCTTACGCAAGCGCGCCACGTGTCGGCACGCGGGCGCTTTGCGCACTTGCGCAAGCGCGCAGGTGCGCAAGCGCGCGCCACGTGTCGGCACGCGGGCGCTTTGCGCACTTGCGCTGCGCGCCGGAGAGGACAAGTGGCTTTTAGCCTAAAAAGATTTCTCTGAAGAGAGATCAAAGAGGAGTTGGACTCCTGAGTGTTTTTTTTTTCTTTCTTGGGGGTTTAGTGAAAGATGTTCTTCTTCTTCCTCCTCTGTTGGCTGGATCTTGATGATCAAGAGATGTGAGATCTAAAAATCTCTCCTTTCTGAGATCTAATGGTAGATCCAAGTTCCCCTTTGTGGGTTTTGTGGTGAAAGACTTCTTAGTTTTTGAAAAGAAAGAGTAAAACTCTTGATTTAATTCAAAAGAAATTAGAAGGTTTAGAACCTTGGAGAAGGAGCAGGATGCACAAAGAACCCTGATTTTTGGGGGAATGAAAAGTTCTTTTTTTTATTCATCATCATGTTGCCTTTTATAGGCTTACATATTTACATATAGCCCCTTGGGCTTTACAAAAATGGCATTTTGCCTATCCCATGGTTCATGTGCCATTTCTTTTTGCACATAAACCATGGGCTTACAAAATATTGGTTTTATTCCCATTTTGCATACATTCATGTATAAAAAATTACATAAAAATTATTTATTACATGATTTCATTTTTGGCATGGAGAGGGTCGGCTGCTTCATGTTTCGGACTCGACCTGGGCATAGGCCCACTTGACCTGGGCTTAGGCCCACCTGGCTTGGGGTTGACCTTGACTTTGACTCGGTCAACCGGGGTGTAAATTTTTACCCCAACAACTGGATTCTATTCTAGCGATTTGTATCATTGGACGGTTATATAAGATATAGCCGAGTTACCGAATCAAGTGTTTATTCGATACATTGATACACATGATATTAGTCGGTTATATGCAGTATGACCGGATCATTAAATCAAGTGTTGATTTAATGATTTAATGTATAATTATATATTAGATATATTACATTACATTAACTAGTATTTGTTCACTTAAGATGGATTTTCTCACTTGATGTGCACATTGTATATATGATATAGTTTTGTGCACTAGTTTGTATTATGTTTGATGATACATGCAAACTTGGGTGTGTGTTTATTTTAAACCATGTTTAGGTTTTATATTTGTTTTATTTATTCTTTTATTCATTTATTTTTTGGAAAGCAAAATGAAATAGTGGCTTGCTTTGTCTTTTGTTAAAGCTTTATGAAGCTTTGAATAAGTAACCATTTTGTTTCTTTCCTTAAACCTAACCATTCACCTAAACCATAGTTTATTCTCTACACTCAACCATGGTTGCAAAAATGAAAAGAATCACTTGGATTTTATTTTTTAATAATGCTTTTTCTTTTCTTCTTCTTCTTCTTCTTCATGAAGAGAAGAAAATTCTTTTGAAAATTTCCAAGTGATGATTTCAAGTGAGAAATCCAAATCCAAAGTGAACCCACTTCCTATTTCTTTATCCTCTACCACTTGCCATGTAGTATAGGGTGTTTTCTTCATAAGTTTCATGATTTGGTGAAGTTAGATCTTGATCTTGAGTTGCCTCGACGTAGATCATCTTCGGCATCGAAGTCGACGACCTAGCCCGATCATTTCTTCGACGAAACCATCGCTAGAGTCCGGGATTCGATGATCGCAGTGGAGGGACATCATCACGGAGCTAAGGACGTGGAGGACAGGATCTACAAAGGTTGTAGTCACTTTGCTTTTAGTTAAAGTTGTTAACTTGCATTCTTTCGTCTTACCTCTAGTTACGATCTTGCTTAGGGTTACTTGGCACTTGATAAAAGCTTTGATTTTGGCATGTTTGATCTGTTGTGAAACATCATGGGTGTGCCTAGGAACCCTACAGGAACGGGCAACTCATGATCAAGGGGGTGCAGAGGGAAACGTCGCGATTCGAGCTCCCGAGCCAAGCCATAATCATTCTTAACTTGCTTATGTTCTTGCTTCTCTTTGCTTTCTTATTTTCGTATTCTTTCATAATTTTGTGAAAAACAACCCAATTCGTTAATTTGTTAAACTTAAACAACGATACCTAATACACAATTCCCTGCGGATCGACCAGTACTTGCCGGCTCGCTACAACGCGTCGTGCACTTGCGGTTATAAATTTGAAAATGAGAAAGATCTCCCATGCGCATTCCATTTTCCTTAAAACAATAACATTTTCAAAACATACGCGTTTGCGCGCGCAGGTGAATTCCCAACACTTTTATAGGTTCAAAAAAAATTAAACAAGTAATAAAAATAAGGTGATGTGACTGCAAGGGAGGGACAGAAGAAATATGGGGACAAACAGGGCAAGGGGGGCCGGCGAGCTCGGAATTTAGAAGGTGTGGCCGGTCTTGGTCTAAGCAAAGGAGCTCGTCTTAGCATGGTGTACTTGTATGCTCTCTACAATCACTCTGATGCTGTTGGTTTTATCTGTTTAAACCTGGTTTGTATTCAGAGACATAGAGGGAAACTTGATGCTAATATCACATCAAAACTTTTTGCATTTATTACCCATCACACCACACATGTGCCCACTTACATGAATTGTGCAAGGGCAGCCCCCATATGGTCCATTTCAAAGAGCTAGTGTCACACATGTAATGTGTTGGACCAAAAATTGTGTGCACACTTGTTTATTGCAAAAGTGCTCTTTGGATATCGGTTGGTATTTTGTTCTAATTGCAGTGTCGGCTATCAAACGCTATATCCATGATATTGAGTGTGTTTTAAGTGTTGTATCACGAATACCTGTAATCTGTAATTACTTAGCAGACACTGATTAATAGTACCGATAAATCACAAAATAGATAATGAATGAGCAGTATTAAAATGCAGTTTTCTGATATGAACAGCACGGCAAAAATCTAGATCCCCAATGCCTTAGAATGATAAGCGGATCTTGCATTTTGGCCGGCACCGATGTCTTGGATAAGCCCATTTGGCCCCTGGGCTTGCACACTAACCCCTTCACCTCCCCTAACACCCCTGCACTGTTTGATTTCTCTGCAATCAAACAGAGACCCTTCAATTCATAATTTATCACTATTTTAATGCTTTTTAATCCACCATTTTAATTCCAAAACCCTAATTATCCACTATAAATGCCACAGCACACTTTGGCTCAGAATCATTCTGAAATTTCTAGCCAAAACTCTTAAAAAATTTCTAACAATTGGAGTAAAGAAGAGTTAGCAAGCGGTCAACTTCCGGCGAAGAATCGAAGCAACATCCGGAGCTCCCGCGACTCCACGAAAATACTCTCCTCTTCTTCTACCTCTTCCTAGCGTAACCTAATAGTAAGTCCCTTCCAATCTCTATTCCTCTACACTAAAATTCCATTTCAAAACTTTTATCGGTAAGTAGAGTTAATACCGATATCTTCTTTTTAAACCCTAGAAACTCCTACTCCTTCATTATTTCATCAACCAAGTTTTTATACAATACTTTTAACCTTAAATATAAATGTTTAGAATAAATTTTATCCTAGATTATCATGTAGAGTAACTTTAATTTATCTTCTTCATTTAAATACCATTAACTTTAATATTATCTCTTTTAGTTTTACATAAACATACTTTTAGGAAAACATCACGAGGTAATGACCTACCCCTCACGTACACTCTTATTTCATAGCACGAAGCCTTGTTGTATGAATTTTTGTACGAAGAAAATATTACATTAAAATACCACTTACTTTAAAAACCGGTTTTCTCTTAAAACAGTATTTTGATTCTTTTGCGATTATGCCTCTACAACCCTCTTTAGGGGATCCGCTAATGGATGGTACGGATTATCGCACATCTATAGGTTAGTAGAGCGAGGTGCGGACCTCCTCATGGAGTATTCGGTCTTGAAAGGTTTTAAATACGGTTTTTAAGAGGAAAAAACGAATTTTTTAGATAAATAAAGAAATTTAAATTTTTTAATAATTATATAAAAATTATAAATCACTATTTTCAAAATATAATAAAACTATTTTTTTTGAAAATTGAAAAGATTAACAAGTTTCAATAAAATACCATCAAATTACCAAAAGACAACTCTTTTTAATAAAATACCATGAACTTCCAAAGTTAATTGTTTACCACGAAAATAGCTCAAATCCTTAAAACTCATGCCGATGAAAACCCTAATAATATAAATAACCCCTCGAGGTTTATTTTTAAATATATTATAATATTTTCTTAAAACCACCTCGAATTATATAAAATAATATTTAAGGACTTTAGTAAATATAGGTTTAAGCGGAATCAATTCTCTTGAGCACCAGGGAGCCGGAAAAAGTGATTGCTTGCCTATTTAAGGTAGACAGCATACGGAGTTATCAATGGTAAATGTCTTGGAAAAAGACACAAATCCTGTCGTCCATGTGTAGCGGTTACCGATGACTCCCGAATCTAATTCAAGATCTAAATCAGTTACAAGTGTCTGACACGGTCAGAGTCCATTTCAATCTTGAATCCAAAGTCAAACATGAATACTTGAGCATGAATGTGAATACTTGAATTCAAACACCAATATCAAACATGAATACTTGACTTGACTTGACCGAACCATGGGTATAACTTGACATGACTACTTGAATACATGATTACATCCTGAACCTGATTACATGAACAATTTGTATCCATGGTCTCGGCAAGACTTGTAAACATAGCCCATACAATACATTATGCGGGGATAACGGGATAGATTGGTACGGAACGCATTAATGTGGCACGAGATGGTCACTTAAAAGACACCTTCATGAATTCTCATGCCGTTTTCCTGTGGGTTTTGACGGGGCCTAGTACTATATGTTACCATAGTCCATGGGGTAAGATAGACTCCTCTCGTGTACACAAATACCTTCCGTACCAAGGTACAAACAACTACGTTAGATTAACAAGCATATACCTATACAATTTACCAGTTTCATTTCACATTACTTGTTATATACCATTCCTTCTTTTGGCACATACTGAGCGTTAGTTCGCTGGCGACATTCTTTCTATTTCTTTCTTTGGAATGTTCGTCAGGAAGACCGGACCCTCAGGAGATCGAGCCTAGCCAGGAGGATTTGGACCGGCTCACCGCCCAGTCGGACTACTAGCTCTCTTTGTACTTACTTTCAGTTTGTATGCCACTGTTTAGGAACTGCTTTATTCATTATATCTTTCCTTTTCAAAACAGTTGTACGTAAAGATGAATGTAAATAAAGGCTGTTCTTCATTTTAATTCTCATGTCATTCTTGTGCATTTTATATATATTGCTTAATTACTCTTAACGTATTTATTTCTTAGTAAATACGTTACTGCCTGCCACGTCACCGTTTCCGTCTACTGGGAAGCCGGACGTGACATTAGTAGTGTGCAATAGGATATAAGTGACATGGTAAGTTCTATGTGCATATGTGGCATGTTAATTACCGATGGGGGTGTAGGTGTAGCATGTAATTATGTGCATGTGCAACATAAATTCATCAGTAATAGTGCAAGTATTCTAGCAAGTGTTAAGCAATATGATTATGATGTATAAATGCATGCAATGCGAATCTAAGTTTAGTTATACAATGCAATGAATAGAAAGTAATTAATCACATGTTTTAGGTTTCGGGCGCTATACGCCATCTATATAATCTCCCCGGTAGATATTTAGTCTACTTACCAGAACAAATTGCGATCTACTCAAATCCGATCACATCCTTTCCTTTCCTCGCCTCTTCCGAAGTCTCCACGATCGATCCTAATATCGAAATACAACTTTCGCATATGAGCGGCTAATTTTCCGATACAACGAATATACAAATACAAAGCGAACTAACTTACATAATATAAAACGTATGTTTATCGTGTGCTATACAGATGTGAAGCTATGTAGAGCTACCCCGAATCGTCGTATTTTGATGAAACTCCAAAACATAATATGAAATATTCGTATCATATGCTATTATATCACACTAAGTATAGTAAAATACTTCCAGATTTTTATATAGACAATCTAGGAAAAATCTAAGTATACCAGAGACCTTATAATATATACAGAGAGCCCCAGCCAAAAATCCAACATCCAACTCAACAAAAAAACTGCCAATGGCGGGGAATTGCAATTTTCAGCAGTCAAACCTTGGTGGAATGGGTCTAGGGTTCAAGAGTGTATTCTAGGTGTTGGATATGGTGCCCTCAAGGCAATTATTGTGATCACAAATAGGCGATTTGTTAGGAATATGTATGCCGTAAAGGCCATTATTTTATGATATAGTGGATATTTGGACATATATATAGAGAACTTTTTTGCTCGACATGATAGTATGCTATTTGGTTGCCTTTATCTTAACATGTACACTTGTATTATTATGCTGATACATGTTGATAAAGCCCTTAGGATGTTTGCTTGACTACCTTGACTATGATGCAGATCATGCTACTGGGACTTGTGTAGTCTACAAGTACATCCTTTAACAGTTCCTTGTCGAGGGATTATCGAGACATGGCATCGATATTCCAGAGTAAACTAGTGTGTATGTTTCTTGACCCAGTATGGGGCGATGGTTGATCCCATATCCATTGGAGTTTGACATCAAATATTTTACATAGGTGCTCATTAGAGAATAGGTACACTGAACAGGACTCGCCGAGAACTCCTAGATGGTACTATACCTATCGTCAGATAGCAGTTCTCTGGTGACACCGGTACATGTTAGTCTGTAGACCCGAGATCGTCAAAGAGTGTTGTTTGGTTCCCTCTGTGCTTTGATTTCCTCCCTGCCACGGCTTAAAGGAGTCGTGCAAACAGGTGGATTTTGGGTACAGCCCCGAGTCACATGGAGGAAATGAGCTATAGGAGGGGTTTCGTCTCTCCCGGTATAGGGAGCTGATGTTGCGATATATTCGATTGGCTATAACAGGAAGTCCCTCGCTAGGGCTGCTGGTGAGATTTATTGATAAGTGTTATCATTAGTTTTTCGAACCATTATGAGCCATACATCGCATGACTTATCTGGTTTTAGGGATCTAACGATTCCACCCCCAGACTCGTGATGCGACATATCAGACGAAGAGACCGGACTATACGGTAAGTGTTACTTATAGAGTTCATGGGAGTTTGGACAAGCTTGCTTGTTGATCTTCTAATTGCTCAATACCTAGGTAGCCATTACATCAAGCTAGTACCGCTGATGGCTTGTGGGTAACTGATGTGATCATTACCGACTGCTGGCTTATTGACGAGTCTTTAGAGTCCAACACAGAAGTTTCCTAGTTCAAGCGAAACAAAGTAGGGCACATATGCTGATATGTGCGGGGCCCTGATTGAATACGAGAATGAGATACCGTATTCTAATCTGGTGATTATCTGTTATCGGTTAGGTTATATGTGATATAACCGGATTATCAAATTAAGTGTTGTTTTGATAATGTGGTATACAGATAAATGATATTAGTAGGTTATATGTGATATAACCAGATTATTGAATCAAGTGTTTATTTAATAATATGATATATATTTATATTTAATATAATTATATGTTAACTAATATTATTGCTCACTAATTATTTTCTTCTTAATACATATATATACACACACAAATTTACATACGTACATACATACATACATACATATATCATATACATATAACATATATCATATATACATATACATATATATATACACATATATATCTATATGTATATGTATATATGATATATCTATATGTGTGTGTGTGTGTGTGTGTATTATGAAGCACGGCATAGATAATCTATTTTGAGAAAATAGAAAATGAGGTGGAAAAGAGGAGACTTTTGAGGAATGGGGTGAAGCATGGCTTCATTTTTATTATTGAGAAAAATTGATGCTTCAACACTTGTTCATTTTCTTGAAATGAGCTTATTTGCTCTCTACTCTCTCCATCTTCTTTACCTCCACCTCTAAGCTCAATCCCTCACATGAGTTGTGAACCCTTGAGCTTGTGACAACCCTGGTGAGCAAACAACACCCGTACTTCACCATCCTACACTAAATTAGCACTTTGGTGTAGTGTGTTTACTTCACTAAAGAGTTTAGTGAAAAGGTACCTTGGATTACCGGAGCTTCAGGTGGATCATCTTCGGTACGAAGATCGCAAAGGAAGCTCGATCCAACTTCAAGTGGAGCCTAGTGGAGTCGCATGGAGTACTATAGGGAGCTTGAGAAGAGAAGGACACGGTCTACAAATGTTGTAACATCCTTCACTTAGTTAAATTTTTTGTTATATCATAGTTAAACCCTAATCATCTAGTTTCGATTCTTGTTTAGTGTTAATTAGCACCCCAAAAATTTTAAAATGGCATGCTTGATGCAAGTAAAATCCAATGGTGGTGGTAACCAACACTTTCATGGTTTCAGAGCTAAGATAGAAGATTTTACGATATTAGTTGAATTACGAAACCGAAACAACTCCGAAACTGTATCCCGAAAACCATAGTTTCTGTCGATTTTAAAACGGTCTAAAAATATTTTAAACAAGTGCAGAAGTTTACATGTGATGTAACTAGAACAACAGAGAAATTTGAGACCAAAACTCCAAAGTTGACCCGGCGAGATAGACAAAATGGCCAGCCTGGCCAGTCCCCATGTCTTGGTTTGGGCTTGAATTTGTTTGGTGTTCTGTATGCTTGGTTTTAGGGTTTCAGGTTATGTTTAATTAGCCTAAAATTGCATGTGATGTTAATTTTGTTAAGGGGCTAATACAGAGTGTTTCGTAGTCGTAATTTTTATTTCGTTTCGGGTTTAAGTTTGATATGTGATACTGTAGTTGGAATCCATATTAAATTAGTTTTGTGAAAACTAGTTTGTTCGTAAATCTAGCATGTTAGTCTCTATTGATCGATTGCCAGGAAATTTCGATTCGGATCGAGACTCCGTCGCAATCGCGTATCGTATGCGAATACTCACTAGATAACTTTACTAGGTAGCCACGCCCTATAGCCCCGACCAAGTGATTTTAGGAGAACCCCATTGCCAAAAGCATCCACTCGAGTGCTTGCGGCCACGATGTTTCGCCTAAGTGCACTTGGTCGACGGCATCGGGGTTGCGGCCATCTACAAAAGTTCCCGACGAGTATTCGATCGGATAGTCAGGAATCTTGTTGAATTACCCTACTAAGTTATTGAAAAGTATTTTCGAATTGAGACTAAAATGCAAGGTTTATAGGTTAGGCATGAAATTCGAAATATGAGATATTCCGGGTTTATAATGTCTAAAGAAATGCGGATTCTAATTATTGAAGTTTTTCATTTCTTTTCTGCGACCGTAAGTGTAATATGTGGGTTATCCTAAATCTCGTTGCTATATATCAATGACATTCGGGATACGCATATTTACTTACGTTGATTACATATGATGTTATGTGTTGCTGTGATATGTTATATTGGATCATCGTGAATGAATAGCCGGGGGGTTTTGCGTGAGATGAGAGTTTTTCAATTTTCATTCATATAAAATTTTTATGTAATATTTTTTATTGGGACACTTCCGGGTTGAGGATGATGTCACCATTGATGTATATTATTTACTTTTCCATATTAGGATAGACCAAAGGCAGGGTGCAAAAGTAACCGGGTTCTAGAGTCCAGTTGGAAACCATCTCGAGGAGTCGAGACCGGGGTCCTAACTCTAGAATTGGCAGGGTTTCTTGCCGCTCTCCTAGGGGTCTAGGGATGTAGGTTTGGCTATTCATCACGACCGTGGAATCCGTGTTTTTCATTATTTTCTTAATTTAAAACACAAACCTCCTAATATATCCAATATTTCATATGTTGACTTCTGCTGCTGTGTTCTGTAATGTGATCATATAACTTCATGAGATGAATGTTATATATATATGATATATTTAATAAGCATTGCTTATATTTTGCACCCGCGCTAGTCTAGCCCCCGCTCTGCCGTTAGTTAAGTAACCTAACGGTGCATGACAGGACCCTGTGGCAAATGCGGATGGCATAAGCGTACGTTCTATTTTCCGTTCTTTTCTGTGATGTTTAGGGAAACATAAATGATGAGACTTCATTAATGAGATTAAAGAAAAGAAAAGAAATCTAAAGATGTTATAGAATCTATTCAGTCGATAAAACTGCACATTTGTATTACATTTTTTCCTACCATTTTCATATAAAAAAGGATTTTATTATAATATATTATACATATGAGTGTTTATGTGTAAAAACACCATTTTCCATGTGTAAATATATTTTAATTAGTATTTGGTAGGAAAATGTATGCAAATAATATTATTGACCTAATCCTAGTAGAACAAAGTCTACTAAAATCTTATTTGAGTTGTTGTGCAGAATATTTCCAAGTTGTTATGAAGAATTTATCAAACAAATCAATTTGTTGAAGAAAACTTACCAAATTAAGAAGCAAAACTTGGAGACCAAGTTTGGAAGCAACCGAGAGAAGATTTCTGAATTCTGAAGGTGCCTAGGATTGCCACATGTCATAAGATGCAAGCCCAAGAAAACTCATAAAATGATCTCACCCATTGAGCGCGGATCCGCGGCCAAACCCACCCTTGGGCCGCGGATCCGCCGCAAGTTTATGGGGTTAGAGCAAAAGATTTTTTGGGGTTAATCTCTGCTGAAATTTACCAAGTCTTCAACCAAAAGATTCTGGCTTTGCACTATAAAAAGGCACCGAGAGCCTCTTGGAAAAATCATCAAGCCGAAGAGATCACGAAGCTCCCGACGCTCACGCATCCAGGCTGATCATCGACTGTTCGACTACCTCCTTAGGAAAGATCGAGAAGCAACTAGTTGTAATCAATTTCTATGGATTAAAAGTGTAGTTTGAAGAAGTCGATTAATAAAGGTAGTTATTTTTATTTAATTGTCTTTGCACTTTACATTATGTTTTCCCTCGATTTCTTTTCATCTTCTTCTCCCAACATGCACGAGTAATTCTCCGCTTGTTAGGGTTCGTAGGATTTGGGTAGGCTAATGGACGATGAAAATAACTAAACCCTTTTTAAGTCTTATAAAGTTTAGGAACTTTATCAAAAGAATCACTAACATCCTAATCGGGCGCGCTAGCAATTCTTTGCTAGTTCCGACCGCGATTAGAGATTAGATTAATGATTGTTTTGGTAAAGGCTAGATATGAACGGAGTTCCGTGTCGAGATAAGGGTTAAGAGTGGGATTCCTTTTCCCTCCAGAAACCCTAATCTACACGCATCACCGTCGTTCTAGTTCTAAATCTATTAATGGATAAAAAGGGTAACTTTTAATTAATCGTCCATAACTACTAAATCCTAACGAACCCTACATGCCTCTTATTATATTAACTACATCTTTAAAATAATCTAGATCTATATTTTACATTCTTGTTTAACGTGGATCTAGAAACCATTCGACAAAATTCTTTCTTCCTCCTCTCTTTTTCAACACATCTAAAGTAAGAATAAAAGATTCAACGTTTCCCAGAGGACGACCCGTACTCATCTCGGTCTAGCTACACGCGACACCGTTCTGATTGCGGTTAACTACAAAAACATACATCTTTTCGTACCAATCAGAATCAAAAGTTTTTAAAAAGGTAGCTCTAGTTCTTGCTTTGCATAGTGGTATTCCTTGATGAATATCCAACACCTCATTCGATAAGGAAAGAGCCGAGATCCATTCACCGGGAGTGACCACTTAAGCAAAACTAGCAAGTGCTACAACCCACTCTGTTTGTTTTCATACCTTCGCTAGTTCTTGCTTTGCATAGTGGTATTCCTTAATGAATATCCAGCACCTCATTCGATGATGAAAGAGCCGAGATCCCTTCACCGGGAGTGACCTCTTTAGCGAAACTAGCAAAAGCTACAAAAACACTCTTTTCAAATCACTAGATTCTACAGGGATATCAAGTTCATTACGTTAAAGCTTTTCATCAAAACCAGCCGTAGCCCTCCGTCATTTCAGATAAGTACTATTTAGTATTTGTGCTACGTTTGTTGATTATAGCCAAGGCGTAGTGTGCTATAGCAGATTAGTTCTTATCTACATCATGTGATGCGATTGGATTAGGGTAGTCGTGCGACTTTGTTGAACTCCGTCAAGGATTGTGTGGGTAGATTTAATTCAATCAAGAAATGAACGGGTTGAACTTGACTAGCGGCCTATGGCTTGTTGGCCTTCGTCAAAGTCATAGGAAGGTAGGGGTAAAAAAAATATTGGGAATTTTAAGTGTTGAAATTTGCAATGAGATTGCTACCCCCTATATGATAGTTGGATTTCAATACCCACTGTGAGTAAGAGTTACTCCTGTGAGAGTTTCCCGCTTTACAATTAGCTTATAAAGTAGGTGTTTAAGAAAGGTGTTAACAGGGTTATGCACCAGCGGAAACGAGGTTATTTAATTAGTTCCATGCGAAAGCATGGGGTGACTCCCTCGGAGTACCAATACCTGCCTGGCTGACCGATTGGCGAACTTGTAGGGTGTAATTAATCCCAGCTAATCTTAGCTTTTAGGATTTGAAGGAAGATATGATAAAAACGGTGGGAGACATCCTGATTAGATAAAATAATAAACAATCTAATCTTGCAAAGAGTGCACACAAAAGTGATTATCCTTCTCTCTCTCCTGGTAGCGACCAATGACACGCCTTAATCAAGATAATAATATGGATGTATTGACTGAACGCACTTATTATACTGGGCTAAGTTCCGCTCCATCTTATGACTGTCATAAGTCTGAGCAAGGAATAGTAGAATACCTGGATTCCCACACCACCCAAAACGAAAAAGGAGCATGCTGATGCATCTTCTTCGGATGTGTTCGTTACCGAGAACTGTTTCTCAGTTTCCTCTATGTTCTAGGTATTGGATACCGGATCAGGATCCCATGTATGTAATTTATTACATGGGTTAAGTAGAGGTAGAGAACTGGGAAAAGGTGATATGTCCATCAGAAAAGAGAATGGTGCAATTGTTGCAGCTAAATCAGTTGGCGAATATCACCTTGTATTACCAAGTGGTAACACAACGATTCTGAGCGACGGTTATTTCATACCAAAAATATTGTGAATGTTTTTCTAAATCAAGTGTTGATTGGGTATGGTACGTTGTATAACGGTATATACGTTCTAAATCACAAAACAGTCCTAAGTATACAGAACACACACAAGAGGAACAGCTCAGAATTGAACAAAACCTTCTTGTGGTATTATAGACTAGGTCATATCAATGTGACAAGACTGGCTAAGTTGCATAAGGATGGATATTTGAATCCATTCAAATTTACAACTTATCAAACTTTTCAGTCATGTCTCAAAGGCAAGATGACCAAAACTCCATTTACTTGACACGGAGAAAGAGCTACTGAACTCTTGGGACTGATATATAATGATGTATGCGGTGCTATGTCTACACATGCCAGGAATGGTTCATCGTACTTTATTACATTCACCGATGATCTCTCAAGATACGGACATGTGTTCCTGGCGAAACACAAATCTAAATCTTTTGAGAAATTTAAGGAATATAAGTGCGAAGTAGAGAACCAGACGGGTAAAAGTATTAATCCTTCGATCTGATCGAGTAAGAGAATACATAAGCACGGAGTTCGGTGACTATTTAAAAGAGAATGGGATTCTCTCTCAGCTTACTCCTCTGTATACACCACAGCACAATAGAGTTTCGGAGCGGAGGAATCGCACTCTATTAGATATAGTGCGCTCTATGATGAGTAATGCTGAGTTGCCTATTTCCTTTTAGGGTTATCCACGTAAGATAGCTGCATACCTGTTGAATAGAGTTCCGAAAAAATCCGTGCATACCACTCCATATGAGATATGGAATGGGAAGAGACCATCTCTTAAATGAGTTAAGATATGAGGTTGTCCGGCCTATGTTAAAAAGCAAAATCCAGACAAGCTCGAGGCAAGATCTGTTTTGTGCAAGTTTGTGGGATATCCGAAGGATTCATATGGATATATTTTCTACCATACTGAGGAACAAAAAGTGTTTGTTTCTCAACATGCCACCTTTTTATAAATAGAATTTCTTGTGAAAGAAATTAGTGACAATAAGGTAGAATTGGAAGAAGTTCCAGCAACACAAACTATAACTGACGATTTGGTAGAACCAGAGGATTCAATAGTCTCCGACTACCCTTAGCCACTCCGCAAATCTAGTATGGTTGCTCATCCACCTGAGAGATACTACGGTTTTACCATAGACAGTGGGAGCGAGGATTGCATCATGGAAGATGATGACCCAACTAGTTTCGAGCAGGCCATCGCAAGTGGAGACTCTGTGAAATGGCAGGATGCTATGCTATCTGAGATGGAATCCATGTACACCAACAAAGTATGGACTTTGAAAGTTGCTCCTGAAAGGGTAAAACTTATCAGGAGTAACTGGATCTTTAAGATGAAAATTGGTGTAGATGAAAAAGTTAAGACTTTCAAAACTAGACCTGTAACAAAAGGTTTTCGTCAACGGCCTGGTGTCGATTATGATGAAACCTTTTTTCCAGTGGCTATGGTTAAGTCCATCAGAATTACTTGCCACTGCTGCAAACCATGACTATGAAATCTGGCAGATAAACGTCAATACCGCTTTTCTAAATGGTGATTTAGAAGAGAGCGTGTACATGACACAGCCAGAGGGATGCGTAGACAGTAGGAGCAGCGGAAAGGTGTGCAAGCTGCTTAAATCCATCTATGGATTAAAGCAGGCATTGCAGAGCTGGAACATCTATTTTGATGAAGCTATCAAAGAGTTTGACTTCATCAAAAATGTAGATGAACCATGTATATATAAGAAGGTAGTATAGAGTAAGGTTATCTTTCTCGTATTGTACGTGGATGATATACTCTTAATAGGAAATGATGTTCCTATGCTACGCTCGGTCAAGCTCTTCTTATCACAAAAGTTCTCCATGAAACATCAAGGTGATGCCTCATACATCCTAGGGATACAGATCTATAGAGATAGATCTAAACGGATGTTGGGATTGTCCCAATCTAGGCACATTGACACCATAGTAAATAGGTTTAGTATGGAAGATTCTAAGCGTGATAATTTACTCGCTTGTTCAGAAATCACTCTCTCCAAAGAGATGTCTCCCAAGACTGAATTGGAAAGGGCTCGCATACAAGAGATACCCTATGCTTTGGCAGTCGGGTCAATCATGTATGCGATGTTATGTACCAGACTGGATGCAGCTTATTCACCAGGTGTAGTGAGTAGGTATCAATCAGATCAAGGGGAGAAACACTGGACAACTATGAAGAATATTCTTAAGTACTTGAGAAGGACTAAAGAGATGTTCTTGGTGTATGATAACGGTGAACTCCAAGTGGAGTCCTTTACCGATTTGAGCTTCTAAAGTGATAAGGACGACAGTAAATTGGCCTCGGGTTTTGTTTTCACCCTTAATGCAGGGGCGGTATGTTGGAAGAGTTCTAAGCAAGATACCGTAGCAGACTCGACGATGGAGGATGAATACATCGCTGCCAACGATGCTGCCAAAGAGGCTGTCTGGATGAAGAAGTTCATAGCTGAACTTGGTGTGGTTCCATTCATTGAGCATCTAATACCTGTATATTGTGATAACAATGGAGCTGTGGCTTTGGCCAGGGAACTCCGGTCCCATCAGTAATCTAGACATATTATTAGGCGGTATCACCTGATCGGGGAGATAGTAGATCACCGGGAGATCGAGATCAGGAGAGTTGACACGAAGGATAACACAGGGGATCCACTCACAAAGGCCCTCCCTCAGACACAGTTTGAGCGACATTTTGGGATGTTGGGTTTGAAATATTACAACAACTGGCCTTTGTGCAAGTGGGAGATTGTTAGGAATATGTATGCTCTAGAGACCATTATTGTATGATATAGTGGATGCTTGAACATATATATGAAAGTCGACCTTAGGACCATCATGAGGTTCTATAGGCATCAAGAATGCCAAATTCAAATTTTATTAGGTGCTAAGTTAGACTAAGAAGATCATTACTAGATTATTTAGGGTTTTCCTTTGTGATGTGATTAACTCAAGAGAAGAAAAGAGCATACAACCTTTGTAGTTCTAGTCCTTCTCTTCTATAGCTCCAGGTTGAAATCCACGCAACTCTACTAGGCTCCTCTTCGAGTTGAACGAACCTCCTTTGTTATCTTTACGCCAAAGACGATCCACCCGAAGTTTCTCTAGCCTAAGCTAACTTTACACTGAACTCCTTTAGTGTAGCAAACACTCCACACTGAATTGCTAGTTAATGCGGGATGTTGAAGTAGGGGATGTTAAAAGCTCACAAGATTGTGTTCAAGCTTTATGATTCACATCTCATGTGAGGGTTGAAGCTTGAACCATGGCCATTGAGGAAGAAGATGAAGCTAGAGAGCAACCATGGGAGCAACTCAAGAAAAATGGCTAAGTGTTGAGAATGAGACTAGATTGAATGGCAACTCTTGACCCCTACTCATTCAAGCATGGAATTTTGCAATATAAAATTGCAACCATGCTTGAATAGTGAATCAAGTTGAATAAACTATGAATAAAGCCCATGCTTGCAACCATGCTCTCATTTTCCACCGCTTTTCTATTTTTCTCAAAAATAAAAATCATGCCATGCTTCATTATTATATATATATATATATATATATATATTAATATATATAATGAAGAATAATTGGTGAGTGTTTAGTTGATAAAACTGCACATTTAATATGACATTTTTCCTACTATTTCTATATAATAAAAGGTGTTTATTATAATATATGATACATATGAGGGTTTATCTGTAAAAATACAATTTTCATGTGTTTATACATTATAATTAACTTTTGGTAGGAAAAAGTAAGCATATAATATCCATGTAACATTTGGCCCATTTAAATATGCTTACTTTATTACAAACCTTTGACCAATTTTTAATGGTTAATTTAATATCTCAATAAAACAAACTCTACTAATATTATTTGTTGAGTTATTGTGCAAAATTTTCAGGGCTGAAATCAAGGAAATCAAAGTTGGCAAAACAAACCTGCCTAATTAAGAAAGTAAACCAAAGAAATCAATTCTAGCAGTGACGTAGAAAAGATTTTCACTTTCCACGATTCAAAAGATCACTACGTGTCATCAAGATAAAGCTCCAGAAAAACCAATCAAGTGATCTCTCTATAAGGCCGCGGAACCACGGCCAAACCCACCTATTGGCCGTGGTTCCGCCGCGTATTGGACGAGTTGGGAGTTTGGATTTTGCTGTTGGGATATTAACCACTGGTTTCCAAATTAGGAAACTAGGGTTCTGGCTCTGGGACTATAAATAAGGACCGAGAGACCCCTGGAAATAATTATCAAGCTGAAGAGATCACGAAGTCCACGACAGGCTCACGCATCCAGACTGATCATCAACTGTTCATCTACCTCCTTAGAAGAGATCGAGAAGCAAACTAGCATTTTGTAATCATTTTCTAAGGGAACAAAGTGTAAATGATTTTTGTTGATTAATAAAGGTAGTAATTTTCTTATTCTATCTCTTTGTAGTTTTTAATATGATTTCTCTTTCCATCTCTTCTTCTCCCAATATGCACGAGTAATTCTTCGCTTGTTAGGGTTCATACGATTAGGGTAGCTTAATGGATGATGAAGATCCTTAAACTCTTTTTAAGTCCTATAAAGTTTTAAAACACTATCAAAAGAATAGTTAACATCCTAATTGGGCGCGCTATCAATTCATTGATAATCGCGACCACGATTAGAGATTAGATTAACAATTGTTTTGCTAAATGCTAGACATGAATGGAGCTCCATGTCGAGATAGGGGTTAAGAGTGGGAACCCTTTTCCCCCCACAAACCCTAATCTACATGCATCACTGTCGTTCTAGTTTTAAATCTATTAAAGGATAAAAGAGCAATTTTTAATTAATCATCCATAACCACTAAATCCCAATGAACCCTACAAGTCCCCTTCTACTATAAAACCTACATCCGTAGTCAATCTAGATCTAAATTTTACATCCGTGTTTAACGTAGATCTAGATCCTACAACTATTCTTCACCATTCTTTATTCTTCCTCCTTTCTTTCTCAACACGCCTAAAGTAAGAATAAAATATTCAACGTTTCCCAGAGGACGACCCGTACTCATCTCGGTCTAGCTACACGTGACACCGTTATTGATTATGGTTAACTACTACACACTAAAAACAAACATCAATCAAATGTGGTGGGTGGTGGGAGAAAAGAAGATAAAGAAGCACCGACTTCGGAGTCGATAGCAGGAACGCGGATAAGACGGGCACTAGAATCCCGTGTCCAGCCAAGCATGCTCTAAGCGGGTTTATCGCAAGTGGCAGCGTGTGTGCTTTTAAAAATGGTCTGTTTTGAAAAGTGTGTCGGACTTAGACAAATCACACAAACATGCACAAATAACCCTAGAACTAAGGTTACCTAGGTCAAGTCTCTAGACCGCTCCTAGACTTCCAAAAGACAAGCCGTAGGATCAATCCTCTACTACCTCTTTACTACTCTTGTGGCCAGGTAAGTGCCAGGTAAGTGGAGGTATCCGCTATACGAATCACCGAAAATAGCGGGCCTAATTAAGTAACCACTTGTCTTAGACACACTTGCCTATGCACTACAAAAGTAATGGGGATAAGCAATAAATTACCCACGACCTTCCTTTGTCCTTAATGAGCGTGGCAGTCCTTAGAGTCTTGGCTAGATATTTTTTAAATTAATATAGGGTTGATGCAGATGCTCGGTTTGTGATTTATGGGGCATAGGAAGTGTGATAAAATCCCCACCAAATCTGAATTTTGATCTTGCCCCTTAAAAATCCGTATTAAAATATGAATTAACAAACCAATTACAAAACTTTGCAAAAAGATTTTTGAGAGGTAAGATTTTGCAAAGAATTCTTCAGAAAAGATATTTTATTGGATTTCAGAGGAGAGAGAAAAAGTTGAGAAACTTACCAGAGAAGTTACGACTCCTAACTCCTCAATCCCGCCGCACTTCCGCCGCGTATATGGCTCTTTTGCCGTAGTTCAGCCGCAAGGAAGAAGGATCAGTTGATGAATTTTTGCTCAGGGGCCTTCTGTACTCCTCTGGATCTCAATGAATGTCTCTTTTTTTCTGTTTCTTCAAGTCTGTGACTCTAGATCTCCTTGCAAAATTCGCACACAATTTGTTAAATATACAATTTGCAGTTTTGTTTTAATTATGATATAGATCGAATAAGAATTCAACACAAATAGTAAGAATAAAAATTACGCACGTATCTCCGGCAACGGCGCCATTTGATTGATGTTTGTTTTTAGTGTATAGTACTTAACCGCAATCAATAACGGTGTCGCGTGTAGCTAGACTAGGATGAGTACGGGTCAACCTTTGGGAAATGTTGAATATTTTATTCTTACTTTTGCCGTGTTGAGAAAGAAAGGAGAAAGAATAAAGAATGGTGAAGAACGGTTGTAGGATCTAGATCTACGTTAAACACGGATGCAAAATATAGATCTAGATTAACTACGGATGTTGCTTTTATAGTAGAAGGGGACATGAAGGGTTCATTGGGATTTAGTAGTTATAGATGATTAATTAAAAATTACTCTTTTTATTCTTTATTAGATTTAAGACTAGAACGATAGTGATGCATGTAAATTAGGGTTTCTGCAGGGAAAAGGGTTCCCACGCTTAACCCCTATCTCGACATGGAGCTCCGTTCATATCTAGCCTTTACCAAAACAATTATTAATCTATTCTCTAATCGTGGTCGCGATTATCAATGAATTGATACCGCGCCCAATTAGGATGTTAACTATTCTTTTGATAGAGTTTATAAACTTTATAAGACATAAAAAGAGTTTAAGGATCTTCATCATCCATTAACCTACCTTAATCTTATGAACCCTAACAAGCGAAGAATTACTCGCGCATGTTAGGAGAAGAAGAGATGGAGAGAGAAATCATATTAAAAAGTACAAAGAGATAGAATAAGAAAACTACTACCTTTATTAATCAACAAAAATCATTCACACTTTGTTACCTTAGAAAATGATTAAAAAATGCTAGTTTGCTTCTCGATCTCTTCTATGGAGGTAGATGAACAGTTGATGATCAGCCTGGATGCTTGAGCCTGTCGTGGACTTCGTGATCTCTTCAGCTTGATATTTTCTTCCAAGAGGCTCTCGGTCCTTGTTTATAGTCCTAGAGCCAGAACCCTAGTTTCCTAATTTGGAAAACAGTGGTTCAGATCCCAACAGCAAAATCCCAACTCCCAACTCGTCTAATACGCGGCGGTACCGCAGCCAATAGGTAGGTTTGGCCGCGGTTCCACGGCCTTATAGGGAGATCACTTGATTTGTTTTTCTGGAGCTTTATCTTGATGACACGTGCTGATCCTTTGAATATCTGGAAACTGTAAATCTTTTCTACGTCACTACCAGAATTGATTTCTTTAGTTTACTTTCTTAATTAGGCATGTTTGTTTTGCCAACATTGTTTTCCTTGATTTCAGCCCTGAAAATTTTGCACAATAACTCAACAAATAATATTAGTAGAGTTTGTTTTATTGAGATATTAACTTAACCATTAAGAATTGGTCAAAGATTTTTAATAAGGTAAGCATACTTAAATGGGCCAAATGTTACATGGATATTATATGCTTACTTTTTTCTACCAAATGTAAATTATAATATATAAAAACATGAAAATATTATTTTTACAGATAAACCTTCATATGTATCATATATTATAATAAACACCTTTTATTATATAGAAATAGTAGGAAAAATGTCATATTAAATGTGCAGTTTTATCAACTGAACAGTGAGCTAATGATATTAGTTAAGATGTAATTATATCACATATAATGTATATCACATTATTAAATCAACACTGGATTTAATAATCAGGTTATATCACATATGATCGACTAATATCATTTACCTGTATATCACATTATCAAATCAGAACTTGATTCGATAATCTGGTTACATCACATATAACCGAACCGATAAAATTAACTGCCAGATTACAATACGGTATCACATACACGTATTTAATCAGGCCCACACACATATCACATATGTGTCCTACTTCGTTTCGCTCGAACTAAGAAACATCAGTGTGGGACTCTAAAGACTCGTCAATACGCCAGCAGTAGGTGATGATCACATCAATCACCTATAAGCCGTCAGCGGTACAAGATGGACGTAATGGCTACCTGGGTATTGAGCGATATGAAAATCAACAAGCAAGCTCATCTATACTCTCTATGAAGCCTATCAGTAACACTACCGTACAGTCCGTTCTTTTCGTCTGATATGTCGCATATCATGTCTAGGGGTGGTAAACGTCAGTCCCCAATAACATGATAAGTCATGCCGATGTCTGGCCTATAACCGTTTGCAAAACTACTGATAACACTTATCAGTAAATTTCGGCAGCAGCCCTGGCCAGGGACTTCCAGTTATAGCCAATCGAGCATAGCGCAACATCAACCCCCAATACCGAGAGAGGCGAAACACCTCCTATCGCTCATTGCTTCTATGTGACTCGGGACTTTACCCAAAATCTACCTGTTTGCACGGCTCTTTTAAGACGTGGTAATGAGGAAATCAAAGCACAGTGGGAGCCACACAAGACTCTATGACGTTCTCGGGTCTACAGACTAACCTGTATCAGTGTCACCAGAGGACTGCTATCTGACGATAGGTATACTACCACATAGGAGTCCTCGGCGAGTCCTGTTCGGTGTACCCATTCTCCTATGAGCACCTGTGTACAATCTTTGATGTCACACACCAATGGTTGTGGGATCAACCATCGCCCTCTAAGGGACAAGAAACGTACACACTAGTCTACACTGGAATATCGATGCCCTGGTGTCGACATTCCCATAACTAGGAACTGATTAAAGGATGTACTTGTGGACCACCCTGGCCCCACTAGTATGATCTCATCATAATCCTTGTAGTCAAGTATATATCCTAAAGGCTTTATCAACGTATGAGAGCAAGATAGTAAAGAATATCAATCAACATGTTAAGATAAAGAGTAACCAGATAGCATACTATCATGCCGAGCAAGAAAGTCCTCCATGTGTGTGTGTGTCCAAGCATCCACTATAATACACATCACATGTACAATAATGGCCTCTAGGGCATACATATAACTAACAATCTCTCATTTGCACCAAGGCCATGTGTTGTAGTATCTCATACCCAACATCCCAAAAAGTCTCTCAAACTGTATCTGGGGGAAGGCCTTCATGAGTGGATCTACTATGTTATCCTTCATGTCAACTCTCCTGACCTCAATCTCCTGGCAATCTAGTATCTCCCTGATCAGGTGATACTGCCTCATAATATGTCTGGATCTCTGATGGGAGCTGGGTTCCTTGGCCAAAGACACAACTTCATTGTTATCACAATACATAGGTATTGGATGCTCAATGGATGGAACCACACCAAGCTTAACAATGAACTTCTTCATCCAGACATCTTCTTTGGCAGCATCGTTCGCAGCGATGTATTCAGCCTCCATCGTCGAGTCTTTGAAAGTTTCAACTTTTCCATCTACACCTGTCATCTTTTTGAAGATCCACTTGCTCCCAATGGGTTTTACCCCTTCAGGAGCAACTTCTAAAGTCCATACTTGGTTGGTGTACATGGATTCCATCTCAGATCGCATAGTATCCAGCCATTTCACTGGGTCCCCGCTCGTGATGGCCTGCTCGAAACTAGTAGGGTCATATTCTTCCATGATGCAATTCTCGCTCCCACCGTATATGAGAAAACCGTAGTATCGCTTAGGTGGATGAGGAACCCTACTAGATCTGCAGAGTGGCTGAGGTTCGTTAGATACTATTGGATCCTCCGGTTCCACCAAATCGTCAGTTGTAGTCTTTGCAGCTGAAACTTCTTCCAGTTTTACCTCATTGCCACTAACTTCTTTCATAAGAAAACCCTTCTAAAAAGGTGGCATGTCGAGAAACAAACACCTTTTGTTCATCGGAGCGGTAGAAGGTATACCCTCACGAATGTTTGGGATATCCTATAAACTTGCACAGAACTGACCTTGCCTCAAGGTTTTCCGGATTTTGTGTCTTCACATAGGCCGGCCAAACCCATATCTAAGTAAAATTAAGATATGGCCTCTTCCCATTCCATATCTCATATAGAGTGGTAAGCACTGATTTGGTCGGAACTCTATTCAATAGATATGCAGCTGTCTTAAGCGCATAACCCCAAAAAGAAATAGGCAACTCAGCAGTACTCATCATAGAGCGCACCATATCTAATTGGGTGCGATTCCTCCGTTCCAATACACCGTTGTGCTGTGGCGTATACGGAGGAGTAAGCTGAGAGAGAATCCTATTCTCTTTTAGATAATCAGGGAATTCCACGCTCAAGTATTCTCCTCCCCGATCAGATCGTAGGATTTTAATACTTTTGCCCGTCTGGTTTTCTACTTCGTACTTATATTCCTTGAATTTCTCAAAACCTTCAGACTTGTGTTTCAACAAGAACACATGTCCGAACCTTTAGAGATCATCGGTGAATGTAATAATGTAATAAAAACAATTCCTGGCATGTGTAGACATAAGACTGCATACATCACTATGTATCAGTCCCAAGAGTTCAGTAGCTCTTTCTCCGTGTCCAGTAAACAGAGTTTTGGTCATCTTGCCTTTGAGATATGATTGGAAAGTTTCATAAGATGAAAATTCGAACGAATTCAAATATCCATCTTTATGCAACTTAGCCAGTCTTTTCACATTGATATGACCTAGTCTACAGTGCCATAAGAAGGCTTCGTTCATTTCAGAACTTTTTCTCTTGTTTGTGTTCTGTACGTTAAGAACTGTATTTTGGTTAAGAACGTATATACTGTTACATAATGTGCCAGATCCAATCAACACTTGATTCTGTAAAATGTTCATAACATTATCCTCTAATGTGAGACTATATTCTTCTTTAGTTAGCAAAGAAACCGATATAATATTGCACATCATCTTTGGTACGTAGTAACAGTCATTCAGAATCAATGTATTACCAGTTGGTAATAAAAGGTGATAATCGCCAACTGCCTTGGCTGCAACTATTGCACCATTCCCCTACTGTTAGGGATTTATCACCCTTTCTCAGTTCTCTACCTTTTTTTAGCCCATGTAACAAATTACATACGCGGGATCGTGATCCTGTATCCAATACCCACGACATAGAACAAACTGAGAAACAGTTCTCGGTAACGAACACACCCGAAGAAGATGCATCAACATGTCGTTTCTTCGTACGGGTGGCGCGGGAATCCTGATATTCCCCTATCTCTTGCTCAGACATATGACACTCTTAAGATGGAGCGGGACCAACGTTCATTGGTTGTTGCCTGGAGAGAGAGAGAGAAGGAAACGCGTTAGCGTGCGCTCTTTGCAAGATTAGATTGGTTTATTATCTTATCTAATCAGGATGGCTCCCTCTATTTTTATCAAATCTTCCTTCAAACCCTAAAAGGTAAGATTAGCCGTGATTAATTACACCATACAGGTTCGCCAATCGTTCGGCCAGGCAGGTATTGGTACTCCGAGGGTGGTTCCCCTTGCTTTTGCACGGACCTAATTAAAATAAACTTCGTTTTCCTATAGGCATAACCCCATTGACACCTTTCTAGACACCTACTTGATCGGCTAATTATAAAGTGCAAAATTCTCTCAGGAGTAACTCTTACTCGCAGTGGGTATCAGGATCCAACTATCACATAGAAGGTATGAAATCTCATTGCAAATTTCAACACTTGAAATTCTCGATAATAGTTTTTACCCCTAGCGTCCTATGACCTTGACGGAGGCCAAACTACCCATAGGGCGCTAGTCAAGTTCAACCTGTTCATTTCATGATTGAATTTGACCCACCCGCACGACCCTTGACGGAGTCCAAACAACACCCTACGAATACCCTAATCCAATCGGATCTCATGCTATAGATAAGTACTAATCAGCTACCGTACACTACGCCTTGACGGAGGCCAAACTACCGTAGCACGAAAATTAAAATAGCAATTATCTGAAATGACGGAGGGCTACACAGGTTTTTAAGAAAACCATGAGCGTAATGAACTTGATATCGTTGTAGAATCTAATGTTTTTGAAAAGGAGTGTTTTTGAGGCTTTTGCTAGTTTTGCTAAAGAGGACACTCCCGGTGAAGGGATCTCGGCTCTTTCAACATCGAATGAGGTGCAGGATATTCAGGAATACCACTATGCAAAGAAAAAACTAGAGCTACACTTTTTGAAAATTTGATTCTACAACAACTTTTGGTTTCTTTCTTTTCATTAATCTTATTAATGAAGTCCCATCAATTAATGTTTCCTAAACATTACAGAAAAATGAAACGAAAATAGAGCGTACGCGTATGCCAACCGCATTCGCCACGAGTCCCCATCATGCACCGTTAGGTTACTTAACTACCGGCAGAGCGGGGGATGGACTAGCGCGGGTGCAAAACATAAGCAACGTTTATTATATATCATATATGTAATATTACATTCGTCTCATGCAGTTATATGATCAACATCACAGAATCAGGCAGCATAAGAAACATATGAAATATTGGATATATTAGGATGTTCGTGTTTTAAATTTAGCCAATAATGTACAACACGGATTCCACGGTCGTGATGCATAGCCAAACCCACATCCCTAGACCCCTACGAGAGCGGGAAGTAACCCTGCTAATTCTAGAGTTAGGAGACCTGGTCTCAACTCCTTGAGATGGTCTCCTACTGAACTCTAAAACCCGGTTACTTGTGCTCCCAGCCTTAGGTCTATCCTAATGCGGAAACGTAAATAATATACAACAGTGGTGACATCATTCTCAACCCGGAAGTGCCCCAATAAAAGAATATTTTATACAGATTTTACATGAATGAAAATAAAAACCCTTATTTAATAAAAAAAAACGGGCTATTCTTTCACGACGATCCAATAAATCATATCAACAGCAACATATGATATCACATATCATGAACGTAAGAAAATATGCGTATCTCTAAAACTCGTTGACATATTGTTTAGTCGAAAATATGGCACATTTGTTATAACATTTTCCTTACTTTTCTTAAATATTTAAAGGTGTTTATTATAAATAGAGAACATATTTGGATTTATCTGCAAAATACTATTTACCATATGTTTATATATTATAATTAACATAATGAAGGAAAATATATGCATTTTACATTTATATAATATTTTGGTAATTAAAAATATGCATATCATATTAAATATTCTAATCACAATTCTTAAAAGAAATAATATCATACAAATGGTTAGAATAATGTTTCAAAATATATGCATAATATTTTAGTAATTAAAAAATGCATAGCATATTAAATATTCTTAATCAAGTTTCTTAATGATTTATTACCATATATAGTGAATAAGATACTCTCACTAATTTAATAAATAGTACTAATTAAATAGTACTAACATTATTCATGGAGATATTATGCAAGATTTAGCTCAGGTCAAGAGATCAAGATGTTTAGGATGTCAGGATCAAAAATCTGCCAAAATCATAAAATTAATACTGACAGAGACTCAGAATCCAGGCATGGAAATCACCATATTAGGAAATCACCATAATAGGCAATCACCATATTAGGTAACTTGGTTTTCTGATTTGAGAGCTATATAAAGGACCGAGGGCTAAAGTTAGAGGGCGTTACCTTCACCACAAAGCAAATCCCCAACAAAGAACAAGAGATTCACGAAAGGTCCACGATTCGACGTGATAGGGCGACGTGAAAATCGACGGAGCATCTACTTCCTACGCGGCAGAGATCGAGAGCAACTTCATCCTCTTGTAATCTAAATTCGTAGGATTTGTACTAGTGAAGTTTATTAATAAAGGTTAATCATTTTGTTTAATTATTTATTTTCTGCATTTTAATTATGATCTCATTCCCTATCCTTTCTTCTTCTTCTCACAACATGCGTGAGTAATTCCTAGCTTGGTAGGGTTCGTAGGATTATGGCAGAATAATGGATGAGAAAATATTTTAACATTTTTAAGTCTTAAGAAGTTTATAAACTTTAGCAAATGAATTGTTAACATCCTTATCGGGCGTGCTACCAATCTATTGCTATTCTCGACCGCGATTTTAGATCAGATTAACAATTGTTTTGTTAAGGGCTAGACATAAATGGAGATCAATGAAGGGACATGGGTTAATAGTGCGGAAACCCTAGTTTCTTTCAAGAACCCTAATCCTCATTCATCTCTATAAATCTAGTTTTAAATCTATTAATAGATAAAACAAGTCATCTTTATTAGTCATCCATGACTACTAAATCGTAACGAACCCTACAAGCCTTTTTATATAAAATCTACATCAGTAAATAATTTAGATCTCAAATAAAATATTATCCTTTCTTCTTTTCTTTTATTCAACTCGTCTAAAGTAAGATTAAAAGTTCTACGCATCCCTGCGGACGACCCGTACTCATCTCGGCTAGCTACACGCGACACTGTTATTGATTGCGGTTATTCTACAAAACGTTTTCACAATCAATCAAATGGGGCCGTTGCCGGGGATACGTGCGTAATTTTTTTCTTACTATTCGTGTTGAATTTTTATAAATCCATAAAACATAATATAAAAATAAAACAAAACATCAATTTGTTTATTTAACGATTAGTGTGCGACTTTTGTGAGGGGATATGGAGTCACAGATTTAAGGAAACAGAGATTCAGAGACATCAAAACAATTCCAGAGGAGCATGGGAGGCCATTGTAGAAAAAATCTTCAAAAGATCTCTCAATTTGGCGGAGGAACCACGGCAGAAAGGTCTATTTGGCGGCGGAACCGCGGTGGAGTTGAGGATTTGTGCCCCCAAAATTCTCTGTTATATTTCTCAACTCCTCTCTCCTCTAAAAACCAATAAAATAATTTTCTGCCAGATTCTTTGCAAAATATCGCCGCTCAAAAAAATCTTTTTGCAAATTTTGTAATTTGTTTGTTTGTGCATATTTTAATATGGACTTAAAGGGGCAAGACCAAAATCCAGATTAGGTGGGGATTTCATCACCCTTCCTAGGCCCCAAAAATTACAAAACAAGCATCCACATCAACCTACATTAATTAAAAAATATTTAGACCAAGACTCTAAGGACCGTCGCGCTCAAATAAGACAGAGGAAGGTCGTGGGTAATCTATAACTTATCCGCATTACTTTTGTGTGGTCTAGGCAAGTGTGTCTAAGGCAAGTAGTTACTTAATTAGGCCTGCTATTTCAGTGATTCGTATAGCGGATACCACCCACTTACCTGGCACTTACCTGGCCAAAAGAATAATAAAGAGGTGGTAGAGAATTGATCCTGTGGCTTGTCCTTTGGAACTCTAGAAGCGGTCTAGTGACTTGACCTAGGTGACCTTAGTTCTAGGTTTGATTGTGCATTTTTTTTGTGATTTGTCTCACGTCCGTCTATTTCAGAACAAACCATTTTTTAAATCGTACACACGCTGCCACGTGCGCTAAACCCGCTTAGTGCATGCTCGTCTAGACACAGGATTCTAGTGCCTGTCTTGTCTGCGTTTCTGCTATCGACTCCGAAGTCGGCGCTTCTTCATCTTCTTTTTCCTCTCTACCCACCACATCGACCAAGATGGACGCTTCTCCATTAGATTATAATACCATCCTGCCACCACCCTAGTTGCGCAGATTCCACCGCGCATCTCTTTCCATGAGAGATGCTACCACGTGCGGGGACCCCTTCCTACCTGTATATCTATTCCACCTGGCAATGGGTATAATTTTGAAATTAAACCCCAATTCATCAAACTGTTGCCCAAATTTCACGGGCTTGAATCTGAAGACGCATACGTTTTTATAAACAAATTCGAAAACGTATGTGCAATGATTGGCACATCAGAACTTTCTGTAGATACTATGAGATTACGGCTTCTCCCTTTTACCTTGTGCTATCTGGCAGAAAAATAGATTTATAACACTGCCGCACATTCTATTTCTAAATAGGATGAATTCGTTGTAGCATTCTTTTAAAAAATTTATCCCAATCATAAGACCGCTCGCGTTCGAAGCGAGATCAACTAGTTTTACCAACATCCTAATGAACCATTTTGGAAATGTTTTGAACGGTTTCAGGGTATTCTTCAACAATGCCCTCATCACAGAATCAATAGATGGGAACTGTGTCGCATTATATATAAGGGTATTGATCCTGCAACAAAACAAATGCTTGAAACCATGTGCCAATGTCATTTCCTGTCTAAAGATGATGGTGAAGCTTGGCAATTTCTGAAAGATCTCGCCGAACAAACTTTGCAGTGGGAAAGCGTTAGACCAACATCGTCTAGGAGTGGTATCCATCAGCTTATGGTTTCCATCGCAGTGAAATCCGAAATGGCCGCGATACAAAGGAAACTCGATGCTATAGAAAACAAAGTCAATTCAGCCTCCCTAAACCAATTTACGCTTCCCAAAACCATGTGCGGTTGCTGTTTCCAACCCATCGCACTTAACGGAAGAATGTCCTTTGAATCCACCATTTCAAGGTCAAGAATAAATGAATGCTACTTTTCAGCAGCGACCTAGAAACGGTCCTTATTGTTCTATATACAATCAGGGATGGTGGAATCATCCTAATTTTGTTTGGAACCAAAACCAAACTCAAAATAAAAACTAGTTCCCAAGCAACTATCAAATAACTCCTCCATAGCAGCAACAACCACCACAGAGTCAGCACCCCTTTCAACCACAATTCTTTCCGAATCCGGCCAACAATTATACACCTTATAAGAATTATTTCCAAATGGACGGTACTGAAAACTCCTCTGCACTCGAACGAACCTTGGATATGTTTATGAAACAGTCCATGCAAACGTCGGCTGATATAATGTCTTCTATCGGAATATTAATGAAGTACTCCGCCTCCCACGATAAGAGTATAAAATTGATAGAAGCACAAATAACACACTTAAATGCCGCAATGAGTGCGAGAGAGAAAGCGAAACTTCCATCTCAACCCCTACCGAATCCTGGCCACTCGCAAAATTATAATGTGACTGCCGTTACCACATTAAAATCGGGAAGAGTGCTGAAAAACCAAGTGGGTCAACAGATTGCTGATGAGGAATCAATTGAAACCCCGACTTCTACTTCTTATCCTAATTCGTCTAGTCTCCTACCATCTTTCGAGCCTATTCTCCATTTTCTACAAGGCTCGAACCCTCAGCCCACTTCCTTGAATCTATCTAAAACGATCCCTACTCCAATTCTGGGATCCATTCCATCTCCACAACCCTCTCCAATGTTGGACCAAACCCTTCTTGATAAAGCACCTTATCAAAACAGGTTAAGGGGCAACAAACTGTTAGTTATATGTATGCCATAGAGGCCATTACTGTACATAGGATGTATATTGTAGTGGATGCTGGGACATATATAGGGAGGACTTTCTTACACGACATGATAGTATGCTATCCGGTTGCTCTTTAACTTAACGTGTATACTGATTGTCTCTCTGTTACATGTTGGTAAAGCCCTTAGGATGTGTACTTGACTACCTGGATTATGATGCGGATCATACTAGTGGGAACAAGGTAGTCCATAAGTACATCCTTCAAGGTCCCTAGTCGTGGGTGTATCGAGACGGGGCATCGATATACCAGAGTAGACTAGCGTATACCTTCTCGACCCATACAGATGGGCGATGGATGATCCCATATCCATTGGTGTTTGACATCAGAGATGATATACGGGTGCTCAGTGGAGACTGGGTACACTGGACGGACTCGCCGAGAACTCCCAGATGGTATTATACCTTACGTCAGATGGCAGTTCTCTGGTGACACTGGTACAGGTTTGTCTGTAGACCCGAGTTTGTCATAGAGTCTTGTGTGATTCCCACTGTGCTTTGATTTCCACATTACCATGTCCAAGTGGGTGTGCAAAACGGTGGTTTTTGGGTACAATCCCGAATCACATGGAGGCAATGAGCGATAGGCGGGGATTCGTCTCTCCTGGTATATGGAGTTGATGTTGCGCTATGTTCGATTGGCTATAACCGGAAATCCCTGGCCAGGGTTGCTGAGATTTACTGGTAAGTGTTATCAGTAGTATCTCGAGCAGTTATAGACCTCATATCGACACGACTTATCGAGCTACTGGGGTCTGACATTTACTACCCCTAGGCGAGATATGCGACATATCAGACGACGAGACCGGACTGTACGGTAAGTATTACTGGTTGGATTCATAGGAGTGTGAGCGGGCTTGCTCGTTGATCTTCTGATCGCTCAATACCCGGGTGGCCGTTACGTTTAGCAGACCGCTTGCGGCTTGTGGGTGTTTGATATGATCATCACCTACTGCCGGCGTACTGACGAGTCTTTAGAGTCTTACGCAGAGGTTTCCTGGCTCAAGAGAAACGAAATAGAGCGCATTTGAGATATGTGCGGGACCGAGAATAATACCATTATGTGATACTGTATTCTATTCTCGTGATTTGTGACATTGATCGGTTGTATGCGATATAGCCGGGTTATCGGATCAAGTGTTGATTCGATAAGTTGTTACTATTGATATTAGTCGGTTATATGCAGTATGACCGGATCATTAAATCAAGTGTTGATTTAATGATTTAATGTATAATTATATATTTGATATATTACTTTACATTAACTAGTATTGGTTCACTTAAGATTATTTTCTCACTAGATTGTGCACATTGTATATATGATATATTTTTGTGCACTTGTTTGCATCATGTTTGATGATACATGCAAACTTGGGTGTGTGTATGCTTTAAACTATGATTAGGTTAATGGTTAGGGTTTGATTTACTTATTTATTTATTTTATTCATTTTTGGCAAAAATAAAATGGTAGTGGCTTTCTTTGTTTTATGCAAGAAGCTTCTTGATGCTTCATGCAAAAGTCTACCATTTTGTTTTTTCCTCTATCCTAACCATTACACCTAAACCCTAGTTTAATCTCTACATGAGTTTACTTACCTATGGTTGCATTATGATAAGTATTCACTTGAATTATTATTTTGGTAATTTTAATTCATTTTCTTTCTTCTTCTTCTTCATCTTCTTCATGAAGAGAAGAAAACTTTCTTGAAAAATTTCAAGTGATGACATCAAGTGAGAAATCCAAATCCAAAGTGAACCCACTTCCTATTTCTTCATCCTCTACCACTTGCCATGTTGTATAGGGTTTTTTCTTCACAAGTTTCATGAGCTAGTGAAGATGGAGCTTGAGTTAGAGTTGCCTCGACGTAGATCATTTTCGTCATCGAAGTCAACGACCTAGCCCGCTCATTTCTCCGACGAAACCATCGCTAGAGTCCGGGATCCCGGTGATCGCCGCGAAGGGATGTCAACAAGGAGCTAGAGAAGTGGAGAACCAGATCTACAAAGGTTGTAGTCTCTTTCATTTAGCAATAAAGTTGTTTACTTGCATGTTTCGCCTTACCTCTAGTTAACGATCTAGCATTAGGGTTTCTCGGCACATGTAAAATTTGATTTTGGCATGGTTGATCTGTTGTGGAACCTCTTGAATGTGCCTAGGAACCCTACAGTGGTATCAGAGCCTAGCTAGAGCTTTAGGTGAAGTTTAGACGATGTTAAAAACCCGATCGAACCCCGAAACCCTAACTTAGAGCCCTCTGTGTCCTTTTTTCAAAACTGTGGTTTTTTCCAGATTAAAAATATCCAAAAAATTCAGCAGGGTTTTTTATGAGTTACTGTGCAGCACGTGCCCTTGATTCGACAGATGCGCCGTGGAACCGCGGCCCCACCCTGGCTTGCGCGGCGGTTCCGCGGCCAATGTGATGAATCAATGCACGTGATTTGCACAGTAATTAGTTTCTGTATGTGCTGTATTTTCTGGGTAATTTTAATTCATATTCAACAGTTGAATTTTCTGGGTTGTTTTGGGGATTCGATGATTTGATCGGTCTATTTAACTTCGTCTTTTTGTTTTTCCAAATAAATTTTGAATATGTTAAAATGTTCGACTGGATATAAATACCCAATTTTTCCCCTGCCGGAAAATTTCCAAGTGTTGGATTTTTCCGTAGTTTAAGAACGTTCTAAGTAGTGAAAGTAACGCGATGGTCCCTCTAGAAGACAACAAACCTTAACTCGATTATGTGACCGTCTTGAACTGCCCTTTGAACCTTAGGGTTTGGGGCAGTACGGCGTGCCACATGTGAGGCGTTGGCTTGACCCTTCTACGGCTGGACCGTTGGTACTGTGGCATGAAGTGAATGCTTTTAAACTTATTTCATGTGTTGAGCTGTTTCGGGAAAACTTGGGTGTTTGATAGTTCGATCGGAAAGTTTAACTTTTTCTATTTATCCGGAATGTGATACAATATTTGGAATCCACAAGTAGTTATGAGATAACTAATATGAATGTTATAAACATAGCACTTTAGTCTCAAATGATCGGTTGCCATGGAATTTTGATGCGATCAAAAGTCCATCGCAATCACGTAGCGTACGTGGATATTCGCCGGTAAACTTAATAGACAGCCACGACCAATAGCCCCGACCAAGTGACTGTAGGAGAACCCCGTCGCCGAGAGCATCCGTTCGGGTGCTCGCGGCAGCGGTGTTCTGCCTTGGTGCACTTCGTCGACGGCATCGGGTGTGCGGCTGCCTACTAAAGTTTGCGACGAGCATTCGATCGGGATGTCAGGAATCTTGTTGAATTGCCCGACTTGATATTGAATAGTGTTTTCGATAATGAGACTAAAATGCGGGGTTTATAATTGTTAGGCATATGATGTCTAAGGAATTCATTTGGTCAGGCATGCGATGTCTGAGGAGATTGCGGATTCCAACTGTTGTAGTTTTACACTTTCTTTTCTGTGACCGTAAGTGTAATATTTGATATCGCCGGTTTCGTTGCTATATGTCAATGACAATTGGGATACGCATGTTTACTTACGTTGATGACATGTGATGTTATGTGTTGCTGGATATGTTATATTGGATCGTCGTGTTTGAATAGTCGGGGGTTTTATGTGAGATGAGAGTTTTCATTTTCATTCATGTAAAAACTTGTATGTAATATTCTTTTATTGGGGCACTTCCAGGTTGCGGATGATGTCACCATTTGTATATTATTTACTTTTCGGCACTAGGATAGACCCAAGGAGGAGGGCACAAGTAACCGGGTTCTGGAGTTCAGTGGGAGACCAACTCGAGGAGTCGAGTCCGGGTCTCCTAACTCTAGAATTAGTAGGGTTGCTTGCCACTCTCGTAGGGGTCTAGGGGTGTGGGATTGGCTATTCATCACGACCGTGGAATCCGTGTTTTATACTGGCTCGTATTGAAAACACGGACGTCCTAGTATATCCAATGTTTCATATGATTCTTCTGCTGCGATATCTGTGATGTGATCATTTGATGTGTTGTGATGGATACTGTATATAGTATATATCATATATTATATAGACGTTGCTTATGTTTTACACCCGCGCTATCCCTGCCACGCTCTGCCGTTAGTTACCTAACATAATAGTGCAGACGGGACAAAGAGGCGAATGCGGATAGCATAAACGTACGTTGTATTTATCTGTGATGTTTAGGTGGACTTAAATGATGGGACTTCATTAATGTGATTAATGAAAGAAAAGAAACCTAAGATGTTGTGGAATCGAATTTCAAAAATAAAATCAGGTAGCTACAGTTCTTTCCTTGCATCGCGGTGTTCCTTGTAGAACATCCTGCACCTTATTCGATAAGGAAAGGGCTGAGATCCCTTCACCGGGAGTGACCCCTTTAGCAATAACTGACAGATGCTACACCCCTCGGTTTGTCTTTTGATTGCTTCTATAGTTTTTTGCTTTGCACAGCGGTAAATATGATATATCCTGCACTTTATTCGATAAGGAAAGGGCCGACGATCCCTTCACCGGGAGTGACCCCTTTAGCAAAACTAGAAAAGCCTAAAAAAACACTCCATTTCAAAATTCATTCGATCCTACAACGATATCAAGTTCATTACGCATTGGGTTTTCAGAAAAACCTGTCGTAGCCCTCCGTCATTTCAGATAAGTCCTACTTAGTATTCGTGCTACGTTTGTTGACCTCCGTCAAGGCGTAGTGTGCTGTAGCTAACTAGTATTTATCTTCTTATGCATATGATGCGGATTGGATTAGGGTAGTCGTACGGTCTTGTTGACCTCCGTCAAGGGTCATGCGGGCAGGTTTGATTCAATCAAGAAATGACGGGTTGAACTTGACTAGTAGCCTATGGTTTGTTGACCTCCGTCAAGGTCATAGGGTGGTAGGGGCAAAATTATCGGGAATTTCAAGTGTTTAAATTTGCAATGAGATTGCATACCTTCTATGAGATAGTTGGATCCCGATACCCGCTGCGAGTAATTGTTACTTCTGAGAGAGTTTTACACATTACAATTAGCCAATCTAGTAGGTGTCTAGAAAGGTGTCAACGGGGTTACGCCTGTGGGAAAACGAGGTTTACTGTAATTAGGTCCGTGCGAAAGCACGGGGTACCTCCCTCAAAGGACCGACACTGGCCTGGCGAAAAGATTGGCGAACTTGTAGCGTGTAATTAATCCCGGCTAGTCTTTCCTTTTAGGGTTTGAAGGAAGATTTGATAAAAACAGTGGGAGCCATCCTGATTAGATAAAACAATAACCAATCTGATATTGCAAGAGCGCACGCAGAGTGTTTTCTTCTCTCTCTCTCTCCTGGTAGCGACCATGTTACGCCTTAATCAAGATAATAATACGGATGTATTGACCGAACCCGCTTGTTATTCTGAGCTGGGGAACGTTGGTCCCGCTCCAACTTATAATTGTTATAAGACAAAGCAGGAAATAGAGGAATACCTGAATTCCTATGCCGCCCAAACGAAGAAAGTGCATATGATGCATCTCCTTCGGGTGTGTTCATTACAAAGAATTGTTTCTCAGTATCCTTTACGTCCTGGGTATGTGACACCGGATCAGGATCCCGCATATGTAATCTGATACATGGGCTACAGATAGTAGAGAACTGAGAACAGGTGACAAGTTTCATGAGATAGAAAACGGTGCAAGTGTTGCAGCCAAATCTGTTGGTCACTATCACCCTGTATTACCAGAATGCATTGATTCTGAACAAATGCTATTAGATACCGAACCTGATACACAAAATCATAGCAGTCTCTTTATCAGTAAAGAAAGGATATAATTTTGTATTGTTGAATAATGTTTTGAACATTTCCTAAATCAAGAGTTGATCGGTTCAGGCACGTTATCTAAAAGCATTGATGTTCTAAATCAAACTACAATTCTTAATATACGGAACACACACAAGAGGCCGAGTTCAGAAATGAACGGATCCTTCTTGAGGTATTGTAGACTAGGTCATATCAATGCGACCCGACTTGCTAAGTTGCACATAGATGCATATTTAAATCTGTTTGAATTTACATCTTGTGAAAACTTGCCGGTCATGTCACAAAGATAAGATGACCACAGCTCTGTTTATTTGAAGCAGAGAAAGAGTTAGTGAACTCTTGGGATGATACATGTTGATGTATGATGGTCCCCTGTCTACACATGCTAAGACCGGCTCTTTATACTTCATTACATTCTCTGATGATCTCTCAAGATTCAGTCATATGTTCCTGTTGAAACATAAGTCCGAACCTTTTGAGATATTCACAGAATGTAAGTTAGAAGTAAAGAACCAAAATACGGGTATAAGTATTATGTCCTATGATAAGATCAAGGAGGAGAATACTTGAGCACGGGATTCCTGGACTATTCTAAGAATGAGATTCTCTCTCAGCATTACTCCTCCGTATACACCATAGCACGATGGTATATCGGGGCGGAGCAATAGCACCCTATGTAATATGGTGTGCTCTATGATGAGTACTACTGAGTTGCCTATTTTCTTTTGGGTGTTATGCACTTGAGAAGCTGTATACCTATTGAATAGGGTTCAAATCAAATCAGTTGCCTACCACTTCATATGAGATGTGGAAAGGGAAGAGCCCATATCTTAAGTTTGTTAAGATTTGGGGTTGTCCGGCATATGTCTAAAAGCAAAATCCGGACAAGCTCGAGGCAAGATCAGTTATGTAGAACTGGAAATGTTTCAATTATACAAAGTGCAGCTGATGATTTGGTAGAACCAAAGGATTCAATAGTTACCAACGAACCTCAGCCTCTCCGCCGATCTGTTAGGGTTCCTCACCCACCTGAGAGACACTTCGGTTTCTCGATGACAGTAGGAGCGAGGAATGCATCATGAGATGATGACCCAACTAGTTTCGAGCAGGCCATCGAGAGTAGGGACTCTGTAAGAATGGCTGGATGCTTAGCGATCTGAGATGGAATCCATGTACACCAACAAAGTATGGACTTTGGTTGCGATATCTGAAGGGTTAGATCCCCATCAGGAGCAAGTATATCTTGAGAAGATTACTAGGTGTAGATGGAAAAGTTAAGACTTTCAAAGCTAGACTTGATAAAGGTTTTCGTTATCAACCAGGCGTGGATAATGATGAAACCTTTTCAAGTAGCTATGCTTAAGTCCATCCAGATCCTACTTGCCACGGCTACATACCATGACTACGATATCTGGCGATTGGGTGTCATGACTGCTTTTCTAAAATGATGTTTTAGAAGAGAGCGTCTGTAAGTACACAGCCAGAGGGCTTCGTAGATAGTGGGAGCAGCGGAAACATGTACAAGATGTTTTATGTGATAAAGCAGGCATCGCGGAGTTGGAACATCTGTTTTGATGTGTTAGTCAAAGAGTTTGACATCATCAAAATGGTAGATGAACCTTGTATAAACAAAAAGGTAGTAGGAAGTATGGTGGTGATCCTCGTAGAGTACGTGGATGACATACTCTTGATAGGGAAAGGAGTTTCTTATGCTACGCTCGATTAATCTCCGCTTATCACAAGGATTCTCCATAAAGGATCAAAGTGATACCTCCTAAATCCTAAGTTTTGATCTATGAGATAGAAGTAATTGGATGTTAGGATTCTCACTAGTTGTAGTGAGATGGTATCAATCGATCCTGGGGAGAATCACTGGAAAGGTTCCAGGGTGATAAGGACGACTGAATGTCAGTCGCAGGCATTGTCTTTACCCTCAGTAAAAGGACGGTATGTTGGAAGAGTTCTAAGCTAGATACCGTGGCATACTAAACGATAAAGGCTGGATACATCGCTACTTAAGATGCTACAAAAGAGGCAGTCTGGATGTATATTAGTTCATGAGATGAACTTCGTTCCTCCTATTGTGTGACAATGGAGTTATGGCTTATGCCAGTGAACGCCCGTCCCATCAGTGATCCAGACATATTCTAAGGCAGTGTCACCTGATCATGGAGATAGTAGATCTCCATGGTGATCGAGGTTAGGAGAGTAGACTCAGAGGACAACATGGCGGATCTACTCAGAAAGGCCTTTTCCCAGAGAGGGACTTTTATGGAATGGTTGAGTATGAGATACTACAACCACTGCTACAGATGGCCCTAGTGCAAGTGGGAGATTGTTAGTTATATGTATGCCCTAGAGGCCATTACTGTACATAGGATGTATATTGTAGTGGATGCTGGGACATATATAGGGAGGACTTTCTTGCTTGACATGATAGTATGCTATCTGGTTGCTCTTTATCTTAACGTGTACACTGATTGTCTCTCTGTTACATGTTGGTAAAGCCCTTAGGATGTGTACTTGACTACCTGGATTATGATGCGGATCATACTAGTGGGGACAAGGTAGTCCATAAGTACATCCTTCAAGGTCCCTAGTCGTTGGTGTATCGTGACGGGGCATCGATATACCAGAGTAGACTAGCGTATACCTTCTCGACCCATACAGATGGGCGATGGATGATCCCATATCCATTGGTGTTTGACATCAGAGAAGATATACGGATGCTCAGTAGAGACTGGGTACACTGGACGGACTCGCCGAGAACTCCCAGATGGTATTATACCTTACGTCAGATGGCAGTTCTCTGGTGACACTGGTAAAGGTTAGTCTATAGACCCGAGATCGTCATAGAGACTTGTGTGATTCCCTCTGTGCTTTGATTTCTACCTTACCACATCCAAGAGGGCATGCAAAACGGTGGTTTTTGGGTACAGTCCCGAATCACATGGAGGCAATGAGAGATAGGAGGGGATTCGTCTCTCCCAGTATAGGGAGTTGATGTTGCGTTGTGTTCGATTGGCTATAACCGGAAATCCCTGGCCAGGGTTGCTGAGATTTACTGGTAAGTGTTATCAGTAGTATCTCGAACTGGTATGGACCTCATATCGACACGACTTATCGAGCTACTGGGGTCTGACGTTTACCACCCCTAGGCGAGATATGCGACATATCATACGAGACCGAACTGTACGGTAAGTGTTACTGGTTGGATTCACAGGAGTGTGAGCGGGCTTGCTCGTTGATCTTCTGATCGCTCAATACCCGGGTGGCCGTTACGTTTAGCAGACCGCTTACGGCTTGTGGGTGTTTGATATGATCATCACCTACTGCCGGCGTATTGACGAGTCTTTAGAGTTCTACACAGAGATTTCCTGGCTCAAGCGAAATGAAATAGGAGCGCATATGAGATATGTGCGGGACCGAGAATAATACCAGTATGTGATACTGTAATCTATTCTCGCGATTTGTGACATTGATCGGTTGTATGCGATATAGCCGGGTTATCGGATCAAGTGTTGATTCGATAAGTTGTTACTATTGATCTTAGTCGGTTATATGCAGTATGACCGGATCATTAAATCAAGTGTTGATTTAATGATTTAATGTATAATTATATATTTGATATATTACTTTACATTAACTAGTATTGGTTCACTTAAGATTATTTTCTCACTAGATTGTGCACATTGTATATATGATATATTTTTGTGCACTTGTTTGTATCATGTTTGATGATACATGCAAACTTGGGTGTGTGTATGCTTTAAATTATGATTAGGTTAATGGTTAGGGTTTGATTTACTAATTTATTTATTTTATTCATTTTTGGCAAAAATAAAATGGTAGTGGCTTTCTTTGTTTTATGCATGAAGCTTCTTGATGCTTCATGCAAAAGTCTACCATTTTGTTTTTTCCTTTATCCTAACCAATACACCTAAACCCTAGTTTAATCTCTACATGAGTTTAATTACCCATGGTTGCATTATGATAAGTATTCACTTGAATTATTATTTTGGTAATTTTAATTCATTTTCTTTCTTCTTCTTCTTCATCTTCTTCATGAAGAGAAGAAAACTTTCTTGAAAAATTTCAAGTGATGAAATCAAGTGAGAAATCCAAATCCAAAGTGAACCCACATCCTATTTCTTCATCCTCTAGCACTTGCCATGTTGTATAGGGTGTTTTCTTCAAAAGTTTCATGAGCTAGAGAAGATGGAGCTTGAGTTAGAGTTGCCTCGATGTAGATCATCTTCGGCATCGAAGTCAACGACCTAGCCAGCTCATTTCTCCGACGAAACTGTCGCTAGAGTCCGGGATCCCGGTGATCGCAGTAAAGGGACGTCAACACGGAGCTAGAGAAGTGGAGGACCGGATCTACAAAGGTTGTAGTCTATTTCGTTTAGCAATAAAGTTGTTTACTTGCATGTTTCGCCTTACCTCTAGTTAACGATCTAGCATTAGGGTTTCTCGGCACATGTAAAATTTGATTTTGGCATGGTTGATCTATTGTGGAACCTCTTGAGTGTGCCTAGGTACCCTACACAAACCAAGTCCACAAATGGAGAAAATTATGGAAATCTTTAAGCAGGTTAACATAAATATTCCTCTCCTAAATGCTATCCAACAAGTTCCGTCCTATGCGAAAATTTTAAACGACTTGTGCACTAGGAAGAGAAAACCTCAAGTACCTAAAAAGGTTTTCCTTGCAAGTTATGTGAGCACTGCTTTTACACAACAACTACCTAAGAAACGAAAGGACATCGAAAGTCCTACAATTTCTATTTCCATTGGGGGTAAAAATAGCAATCGTTCTCTACTCGATTTAGGTGCTAGTGTTAACTTGCTTCTATATTCTGTTTATGAGCAATTAGGGATCGGAGAGTTAAAACCGGCGCACTGCACTCTTCAGTTAGCCGATCGATCTATCACCCAACCGAGGGAAGAGCTCGAGGATGTGTTAATCAAAATTTGAGGAATTTATATTTCCTGTGGACTTTATCGTTATAGATACACTGCCTGTAGTTAACCGACGAAACCAAATCCCGGTGATTTTAGGTCGACCTTTTCTTGCGACTTCCAACGCAATAATCAATTGTCGAAACGGCTCTATGACCCTATCCTTCAGGAAGATGTCAATTGAGCTTAACATTTACAGGTTGGGAGGTGAACCCTCCGAACCCTATGCTCAAGTATTTTGTGTCGGAGCAATAAATTGCAACAGCAGTGAATTTAAACAGCTTCACGATACTGATTACGACTCAGCTATTACGTTGTTGTTTAACCCTGCTATTTATTATACACATACGGACCCTTCTATCGAGTTCTCCGGGTCAACATCTAACGCTAATTATGAAACTTTTATGGATTCTGAGTATCATCCCATTCTTTCCGATGAGATTATTATTCGGGATATTGATGAAAGCTTTGCAGAAATCTTTGCTGAAGAACTCGCATTCTTAGAAAATATGGGAGTTGTGATGAATCAACCCCAACAAAAAATAGATGAACCACCACCCCTTCTTCTTAACAATAACGAGAATGCAAGTAATCTGTCATCATTGTTTCGTCTCTATGAATAAAGACGTAAACCCGTACTATTCCGCCACTTATCTCATCCCCACTTCTTTACGTCGATAGGTGACGCGTTTTTCTACCAACCAGAAATTTTTGAATGGTTGGTGTTGACTTTTGGTCTTTGTAAAGCCTTATATTGACCAATAAATTTAACCTCCCCTCATAATTTTAAATGCTTAATACTATTTTACTCATGTTTAGGGGGAGGGGAGAAATATTTTGGCTCTTGAACGAAATGCATTTTTTATTATGAGCCAAAAGTAAGTTTGGGGAGAATTTCATTGTCATGATTTCTTATCCCCTTTCCTAACTTTTCCTCCCAAGTCTACAGTATTTTTTCAGCTTAACTGATGATATCAGTGAGAATACTGCTGCAAACAGGTTTGGGGGAGGTTTGTGCTTATTCACGCATTATCTTGCATTATACTATATATAAGCAAAAAAAATTGACAATGAAAGTTAGAAAGTGAAAAAATTACATATGAAAGATAGGAAGAGTTTAAGAAAAACAAGAAAATTAGATGTTTTCTTAAACGAAACTAGTAATAGGTAATTAGCCATTGTCCCAAGGGTTAGTAAGATAAAAGAAATTACAAGTTTGAGGATAAAAATAAGTCTGAAAAATTGTCCCTATTCTTAAAGCCAAATATCTGAACGTTGATATCCTGCTACACGCACTTGCACACGTCTTGAAACTTGGGGTAGTAGAGGATACCTTGAAATGCTTTTGTCTAAAAGCCTTAGAATGAAAAAAAAAATTATATAAATGGTGAGGAAAAAAATGAACACTGGTTTTGTAATTCCAAAGGCAGCATAAAAAATATAGCGATGGTGCTTTATCACCTAGTACCTTAGACCAACTGGTTTGGGAGCCACTGCTAAACCTTAGGTGTTGCAAGACGAGAATATTGCTAATGAGTGAGCACATTTGTTAATCAGTTGGTTAGTACCTAAAGAAGTATTAACGGTCGCATGAAGAATGTGTAAGCGAGAAGCATCTAAAATATTCACCGTAAAAAAAAATATTGAGGTAGATGGACAAGAGTATGATAGCTTGAATTGAATTCTCCGAGTGTAGAGATGTCTTTTACACACACGTAGGGGAATATGATCGATGTTTGGAAGAAAGGTAGGGAGGAAGACTAACGGCGATATTTTATTGTGGGATGATATGATCTCTGACATCTTTTCATGACCATTAAAATAGGGCTCATGGCAACTGAAAAGCTAGTGTAGTCGGAAACTCTTATTTTCAAGTTCTTTCTTTTATAGTTCTTATCTTTATATATGAATTTCACCATCTTCCTTTTACTATAGGATTTTGTGGGTGTAATCCGCTGAAACCCCTCAGGAAACAACATTCCTCCTACTAGGGACACCTAGAGGTTTAATGGCTTGTTGCACGTGCTCAGTGCAATCGTGCTGCCTTCAAAAGTGTGCTACTTAGTTTTTCTTTTCTTCTTTCTCCCTCTCTTGAATAACAAGTTTGCTCGGGACGATCAAAGTTAAGTTTGGGAGTATTTGTTCAGTCGAAAATATTGCACATTTGTTATAACATTTTCGTTACTTTTCTTAAATATTTAAAGGTGTTTATTATAAATATAGAACATATTTCGATTTATCTGCAAAATACTATTTTCCATATGTTTATATATTATATTTAACATAATGAAGGAAAATATATGCATTTTATATTTATATAATATTTCGGTAATTGAAACTAGGCATATCATATCAAATATTCTAATCATAATTCTTAAAAGAAATAATATCATACAAATGGTTAGAATAATGTTTCGAAATATATGCATAATATTTTAGTAATTAAAAGATACATAACATATTAAATATTCATAATCAAGTTTCTTAAAAATTTATTACCATATATAGTGATTAAGATACTCTCTCTAATTTAATAAATAGTACTAAAAATATCCATGGAGATATTGTGCAAGATTTAGTTCAGGTCAAGAGATCAAGATGTATAAGATGTCAGGATCAAAAATCAGCCAAAATCATAAAATCAATACTGACAGAGACTCAGAATCCAGGCATGGAAATCACCATATTAGGAAATCACCATATTAGGCAATCACCATATTTGGTAACTTGGTTTTCTGATTTGAGAGCTATATAAATGATCGAGGGCTAAAGTTAGAGGGCATCACCTTTACCACAAAGCAAATCACCGTCAAAGAACAAGAGATCCATGACAGGTCCACGATTCGACGTGATAGGGCGATGTGAAAATCGACGTAGCATTACTACCTACGAGGTAGAGATCGAGATCAACTTCTTTCTCTTGTAATCTAAATTCGTAGGATTTATACTTGTGAAGTTGATTAATAAATTAGATCATTTTATTTAATTATTTATTTTCTGCATTTTAATTATGATCTCATTCTCAATCGTTTCTTCTTCTTCTCACAACATGCGTGAGTAATTCCTAGCTTGTTAGGGTTCGTAGGATTATGGCAGAATAATGGGTGAGAAAATATTTTAACTTCTTTTAAGTCTTATAAAATTTATAAACTTTAGCAAAAGAATCGTTAACATCCTTATCGAACGTGCTATCAATCTATTGCTGGTCTCGACCGCGATTTAAGATCAAATTAACAATTGTTTTGTTAAGGGCTATACATGAATGGAGATCAATGAAGGGACAAGGGTCAATAGTGGGGAAACCCTAATTTCTTTCAGGAACCCTAATCCTCATTCATCTCTATCAATCTAGTTTTAAATCTATCAATAGATAAAAGAAATCAATTTTTTTAGTCATCCATGACTACTAAATCGTAACGAACCCTACAAGCCTTTTTATAGAAAATCTAGATCCGTAATTAATTTAGATCTGAAATAAACTATTCTCCTTTCATCTTTTATTTTATTCAACTCGTCTAAAGTAGGATTAAAAGTTCCACGCATCCCTGCGGACAACCCGTACTCATCTAGGCTAGCTACACGCGACACCGTTATTGATTGCGGTTATTCTACAAACACTTTTTCATAATCAATCACATATAGCAACGAAATTGGGATACACCATATATTACACTTACGGTCGCAGAAAAGAAAACTGAAAACTACAATAATTAGAATCCACAATATCCTTATACATCATTAACCCGGAATATCTCATATTACGGATTTCATGCCCAACTCATAAAACTTGCATATTAGACTCAAATTGAAAACTCTTTTCAATTGGTTGTCGGATAATTCAACAAGATTCCTGACTTAGGGATCGTGTACAATACGCAATTGCGATGAGGTTTTTGTCCTAATTAAAATTTCGTGGCAATCGATCAATTGAGACTAAACGGCTAGCTTTAAAATGTACTAACTAGTTTTCATAAAACTAATTAATCCGGATTCTAATAATTGTATCACACACATCACAAAGCTTGTAAAGTAACCGCGGCATTAGAATTCCGCACACAATTAGCAAACTAAACCAATTTTTTCAACACTTGAAAATCCAGTGAGCTAAAATTTCAAAACCGACCGTTTTAAGCCAATCTGGGAGTCGAAATGAACTCGAAACCCGACCGAATCTTCATGGGGGCGAAGACCCAAAAATAAGTATCGAATGGGGGGCGTTGGAGGGTACCCACCCCCGGGAGCCACCACGAAGTGGCCCCCTAGGGTTGGCAGACCCGAGAGCACCCAGTTGGGGTGCTCTCAAGTCACCCACCCCAAGGCCACCTTGTGGTGGTCTTTGGGTGTGGGTCCGGCCTCTGGTCCCCCCTGGGGTGTCCCCGAAGTGCGTACGCTCCACCCCACGGCTTCTTGGTTCAAATCTTGAGCCCGCGGGGTGTGCAAACAACTCAAAACATCAATTTCGAAACAGTTTTTATAGGCAGTTTTTGCGCAACAGAAACGGCGGATTTCTAACGTCGCTACAAGTTACCCCATTGTTCTAGCTTGGCTCTAATACCATGAAAGTCAGGCAGCCACCTGATCTAATGTGGCCGCCGTGGCACCTACAGGTCCCTCACCAGCTACTTTTTACACATGCCCCCTCGCGAGGACTACAACCCGCCGGAATACCTTCCGGTCTTGGGACACCGTGGGGGTAAGAGTCTATACTTCGCAACACTGTCACACAGTGAGAACCCCCATAGGTCGACATCCAATGCCTAGTAGCTCTGATACCATGAAAGTCGACCTTAGCACCACCATGAGGTTTTATAGGCATCAAGCATGCCAAATTCAAATTTTATTAGGTGCTAAGTTAGACTAATAAGATCTTTACTAAATTATTTAGGGTTTGCCTTTGTGATGTGATTAACTCAAGAGAAGAAAGAGCATGCAACCTTTGTAGTTCTAGTCCTTCTCTTCTATAGCTCCGGGTTGAAGTCTACGCGACTCTACTAGGCTCCTCTTCGAGTTGAACAAACTTCCTTCGTGATCTTTGCGCCAAAGACGTTCCACCCGAAGTTCCTCTAACCCAAGCTAACTCTACGCTAAACTCCTTTAGTGTAGCAAACACACCACACAAAATTGCTAGTTTGATGTAGGATGGTGATGTAGGGGATGTTAAAAGCTCACAAGATTGTGTTCAAGCTTCATAATTCACATCTCATATGAGGGTTGAAGCTTGAACCATGGCAATTGAGGAAGAAGATGAAGCTAGAGAGCAACCATGGGAGCAACTCAAGAAAAATGGCTAAGTGTTGAGAATGAGACTAGAATGAATGGCAACTCTTGACCCCAACTCATTCAAGCATGGAATTTTGCAATATAAAATTGCAACCATGCTTGAATAATGAGTCAAGATGAATAAACTATGAATAAAGCCCGTGCTTGCAACTATGCTCTCATTTTTCACCTCTTTTCTATTTTTCTCAAAAATTGAAATCAAGCCATGCTTCATTATATATATATATATCATATATATTATTATATATATAATGAAGAATAATTAGTGAGCTAATGATATTAGTTAAGATATAATTATATCACATATAATGTATATCACATTATTAAATCAACACTTGATTTAATAATCCTGTTATATCACATATGACCGACTAATATCATTTATCTGTATATCACATTATCAAATCAACACTTGATTCGACAATCTGGTTATATCACATATAACTGAACCGATAACAGATAACCGCCAGATTACAATACGGTATCACATACACGTATTTAATGAAGCCCACACACATATCACATATGTGTCCTACTTCGTTTCGCTCGAACTAGGAAACTTCTGTGTAGGACTTGTTCATATCAGATTTTTGCATTTTTATACCGCCCATTCTTGATCACAATGCATATAGGTAGGTACTTTTGATCCGTGTTTGCTGAAAAATTGCAGGTTACAGTTTCTCAGCTCTTTACAGTGAAATTCATGAAAAGTCGGAACAAATGCGGAACTACGACCAACAACAGATGAATACTGATCTCCGCTAACCATCCGTATGATGCCGCCTACCAGTTCAAGGGAAAAAATGAAAAATCATTGGTCACTTCACTGCACAAAGAACAAGGGCAGCACGAGATCCAAGATTTCAATGCGGAGCTCAATAAACAAAAGTCTACTACTGAAAATCTAGAGAAAACTGAAGAGATTCTGAGATACCAAGCGTACAAAACATAAGAGAACGGGAACATGGAGAAGCCCTGAAAAGATGATCCCCAAATCCACCAAATGGCCGCGAAACCGTGGCCAAATAAGCACTTCTGCCGCGGTTCCGCGGCCGCGTCTGAATAGTGTCGGTGGCAGTTGAAGCAGCTTTGACTCGGCTCTCTTGGGGTAGTTTTGTAATCTCGTGTTTAGCTCAGAATGTATACCTAGGGTTTCACTCTCCTGCCTATAAATAGCAGAGCTCAATGCCAAATTAGCTGTGCTTTTTCTTTATTTAGATTTTAGGATTTAATTCGGTAGTTTTTCTTTCTCCATTAAAAATTGTAGTGAGTTTTTGAGTGGTGATAAATAAAGAAAAAGAGAGTTATTTTATTTCCTTGCATGTCTTTTTAATTATTCATTTATATTGCTTGTAATTTTCATTTGCTAATCTAGTTGTTGCTATTTTTGCTTTCTTTATTTTTTTTCTTCTTCTATTTATTTTATACATTACAACCATGATGCTTGAGTAAGATCCTTGCCAAGGTGAGGTCTCAAATAGCTAGTTGCAATTTGTCTTAACCTCAGTTCTTTCTACCTATCTTATTTGTTTTTATCTTTTTAATGGGTGAGTAATTTCTCACTTGTTAGGGCAGGAGAAGGAAAGTTTGAGAGAAGAAAATCTCTCTCACTTTTTTCTTTTCCCAACACTTTAATTCGGACTCCCTTTAATTGAACCACAATCCGCTCACTAGGGCACCCTATCCTACATGATCGCGGTGATTCCTTAGTCAGACCGGTTGTGGTTGCATTAATCGGACGTTAGGTCTAAGAGCCAAGAACGGACGGACAATGACCAAAAGGAAGAAACTAAGCATGGAAAGCCTAGCTTATAGTTAAAAGATCCTTCCTAGTCATGCTAATCCCCGTTATTGCCGATTACCTTAACACCTATATTAAAAAGGGCATTGAAAGAAGCGAGAAATTCCTAACTCAAACTAACATAATCCTAACCCTAACTAGTTTTTTATCATCCTTTATCTCATTAGTAGATCTTAAAACAAAACTCAAAATATTTGGATTTAACTCGTTAAAACATAAAGAGAAAGATTCTATCTCCCTGTGGATCGACCCGTACTCGACCGGCTAGCTACCAAGAGAAACCGTCTTGATTGCGGTAATTAAAAATTAAGCACGCAGAAAAATCATAACAATCAAATGGCGCCGTTGCCGGGGAGACGGTAGTTTATTTTTTTGTGTAATTTCGGGTTAATGAAAAAATATAAAAATTGAAAAATATAAAAACAAAACATAAAAAAACCATCTTGTTATTTTTGATCAATTTTTGTGCAAGTTGCAGGATAGGAAGAAGGTCTAGTTCAGTTCTGGAGCAAACTCAGTGAACAAATCAAGATTCAAGGGCTCTAAACAGGAAGAGGAGAACCAAGTGAGCACAGCAGTCAACTTTCTGAACAGCCGCGGAACCGCAGCCGAATCGCTTGTTTGACCGCGGTTCCGCGGTCAACTGCTGACGTCGGTAACCAATTTTTTCTGTGAGTATTCCAATTATCTCTTTCCCTCCACTGAACTCTACTGAACCATATTTTTCTGTAGAATTTTTTGCGCAAATTCTCTTCCCCTCTCCAACAAACTGATTTTGTGCAGGATTCTTTGCGCCGCAGCCAAAATAAATTTTTTTTCAAGTGTTTTAGATTTTTGGTTGTTACTATTTTGCATAAATAATACGGAATTTAAGGAGCTATAACACTAGTTTAGATTGGGTAGGGATTTAATCACCCTTTTTAAGACCCCAAAAACCACTAAAAGTATACGCATCACCCTTAAAGTTAATTAAAAATATCTTGACTCAGCCAACTAAGGACTGTCGTGCTCAATAGGACAGAGGAAGGTTGTAGGACTTCAATCTTTTATCTAAACTTGACTTTATGATGCCTAGGCTAGACAAGTGAGAAAGGTAATTTTAAAAGGCCCGTCTCACGGTGATTCGTGAGCGGAACCCTCCTTTCTTTATTTGTGCTTACCTGGCCACAATTGGCAGTGAAGAGACGATTTGAGGGTTATCTCGCAACTAGTCACTTTGGAACAGTTAGGAGCAGTCTAGTGGACTTAGAAGACCATAGCTCTAGGTATGACTATGCATGTTTAAACTGTGATTGTTTGAAGTTGTGCCGTAAGTTCGTACATATTTTTGCAAAAACTCTTTCTAAAAAAATAACAACAAAACAAAAACTTTTATAAAAACTTGCCCTTTGTCGCTAGAATCCCATTTCACCCACCTTTCATCCGCATTTCAACATTGACGTTATCTTACCCTCACATTCTACGTTTTGACTACACTAAACTCGTTTAGTGTTTGTCCGGTTGGACTCGAGACACTAGTGTCCTTCTAGTACGCATTTCTTTAGTCGCTACCAACTATGCGATCGACTATGACGTCGAAACTCCCTCCACACCTCTTTCATCCTTACCTTTTCCGGCCAACTCCGATGTTGACCGGAATTCTGTTCATACATCCTCGCCTTCACCTTCACCACCACCAAATTCTTCTTCTGAGATGTCAGGATTTCCTCCTAACATCACTTTACCTCCCTTGGGACCGATTCCACCTTATCTGGGTGCGAATAACCCGCAACCACCTCATGTTGAAGCGCCACAGCGAATCGCGCTCCAGGATCGTTTCTATTCTACCCGCTCCGCACTTCCTACCTGTCTTTCACTTCCGCTAGCAAATGGGGATAATTTTGAAATTAAGCCCCAGTTCATCAACATGTTGCCTAAATTTCGTGGGCTGGAATCCGAAGATGCCTACATCTTCATCAACAAGTTCTAGAACGTCTGTGCAATGATGAAGACAACCTAATTGTCCGACGATGCTATACGGCTACGAGTCATTCCTTTCACTTTGTCTGACCTGGCTGAGAAGTGGCTATATAGTACCGCATTGCATTCCATAAACAGTTGGGAAGAGTTTGTTAAAGCTTTTCTTAAAAAATTCTACCCAAATCACAAGACCGCGAGAATACGAAATGAAATTAACCAATTTTCCCAGCTTCCTGCCGAACCTTTTTTTGAAGTTCTTTGACCGATAGAAAGACCTTCTTGTTCAGTACCCTCATCACGGTATTGAGAGATGGCAACTTTGCTAGACCTTATACAAAGGACTGAACCCAGCAACTAAGCAAATGCTAGAGACCATTTGTCAAGGCCACTTCCTATCCAAGTCTGACGTGGAAGCTTGGCAATTTCTCGACGATCTCGCGGAACAAACGCTTCAATGGGAAAGCACCAGACCGAACACTTCATCTACTTCTTCTACTTTTTCCGGTCTCTCTAGGGAAGGCGTTCATCAACTTGATATCTCAATTGCAATGAAGGCCGAAATGGCAGCGATCACGCGAAAACAAGAAGCAATTCAGAGCAAATTTTTATCTCCTTCTCCTGCCCTGCTCTTCCCCCTCGTACCATCTGCGCTTGTTGTTCAGACCCATCCCATCTGATCGAAGAGTGTCTTTACAACCCACCTGCTTAAAGATAGGATCAAGTCAATGCTGCATTTCAGCAAAGACAAAGAAATGATCTATACTCTTCCACTTACAATCCTGGTTGGAGGAACCATCCCAATTTTGCCTGAAATCAGAACCAGCAATAATTCCAAGGCTACAACAACTTCCAGAGGCCACCTCCTCCTCAACAACAAGCTCGGCAACAAACTCAACATCAATATCAGCAGCCCTTCCAACCCCAACCTTTTCAAAATCTGACGAACTATTTTGCACCCAACAATTCTTTTCCTCAAAACAATTTTGTTCCGCTAAACAACGATAAGGTTTCCTCGCTAGAACAATGTCTGGAGGCATTTGTAAAGAAATCGACTCAATCCAATGCCAACATCCAGTCTTCTATTCAGTCTTTGGTGCAACACACTGCTACACACGGGCAAAGCATCAAAACCATCGAAACCTAGATTGCACAACTGAATGCGGCTTTAAGCGAGCGAGAGAAAGGGAAGCTTCCATCTCAACCACTCCCAAATCCTGGTCACCCACATAATGCACATGTTGCTCTTGAACAACAAAACTATAATGTGAGTGTCGTGACTACGTTGAGATCTGGAAGGATGCTGCACAACAACGTTGGCACAGATGATGACTCCCCGGCCGCTTCTTCTTCTTCTTCTTCTTCTTCTACTTCTTTTTCGTCTCCTGAGCCTGTTCTCCATTCTTCAAAAGGATCTTCTTCTTTTGCTGCTCCGAACGGACCCACATCTCTCTCCATGAAAACACCAGCACTGGGATCCGTTCCAACTCCACAATCTCCTCCATAAGTATTGGACTCAACCAATTTTCAAAATGTTCCATTTTCAAACCGGTTGAGGTCCAATAAACAAAATCCACAAATGGAGAAGATTATAGATTTGTTGAAACAGGTTAACATTAACATTCCCCTCTTGGATGCAATCTAACAAGTCCCTTCCTACGCAAAAATCTTGAAGGACTTGTGCACTAAGAAGAGGAAATCTCAGGTACCCAAGAAGGTTTTCTTATCTAGTGCCGTGAGTGATGCTCTTACCCAAGCATTACTTCAAAAACGAAAGGACCCTGGCTGTCCTACTATTTCAATAACTATTGGGGATAAGAACATCAACATCGCACTTTTGGATCTTGGTGCCAGTGTCAACCTGCTTCCGTATTCGGTATATGAGCAATTAGGTGTAGAAAAGCTGAAACCCACACACTGTACTCTCAAAATGGCCGACCGATCAATCACCCATCCTAGGGTGAGCCAGAGGATGTGTTAATAAAGGTATGGGACTTCATATTCCCCTTTGATTTTATTGTTTTAGACACACAATCTGTAGCTAACCCCCGGAATCAAATTCCGGTGATACTCGGTCGACCATTCCTTGTGACCTAAAATGCTGTGATCAATTGTCAAAATGGTTTGATGAACCTATCTTTTGGAAACATGACAATTGAACTCAACATTTTTAGGTTGGGGAATCAACCCTTCGAACCTAATGCTCATATACTAGACGTTTCTTAGATCTAGGAGATCGTCCTGAGGACTGTGAGTTCGAGAAATTTTTGTTCGATCACAGCAATCTTGACGCCACTAGTGCAATCCTCCTTGAATCTGATACTTCTCCCGACAGTGATTATGAGTGTTTCACTTTCTCGAACGATCTTGACTTTTTGCCACCCGAGCTTAAATCCTTTGAATTTTCGGATGCCTTAGCTGAACCATCCGACTCGGTCGTGTACACTCGTTTGAGCCTCTGTTAGAATCCTTCGAGTTCGAGACATTTTCGCCGATTTTGCCTTCAATTGTTTCACCTCTAAAGCTCGAACTTAAGTCGTTGCCGTCTCACCGCAAGTATGCTTACTTAGGTGAGAACGAGACCCTCCCTTTCATCATCTCGGCTTCTCTGGCTCAAGAGCAAGAGTAAGCCCTTCTGACGGTCTTGCAGAGCAATCAGCAAGCTTTTGGCTGGACTATGGCGGACATAAAAGGGATTAGTCCCTTGATCGTTGAACATCACATTCATATGATGGATGATGCCAAACCAGCCAGGGATCCACAGAGGCGACTCAATCTAGTCATGAAGGAGGCTGTGAAAAGAGAGATCGTCAAATGTCAAGATAGTGGTATCATTTACCCTATCTTTGATAGCCAGTGGGTCAGTCCGATACATGTTGTCCCCAAAAAGTCGGGCATAACGGTCATCGCCAATCAGGCGAACGAGTTGATCCCTACTCGCACCCAAACTGGGTGGCGAGTGTGCATTGATTACAGAAAACTCAACGCCGCAATGCAGAAAGACCACTTTCCGCTACCATTTATTGACCAAATGCTTGAAGGATTGGCTGGACATGAGTACTCCTACTTTTCGGATGTCTACTCCTGCTATAGCCAGATTCCCATCGCCGAAAAAGATCAGGACAAAACCACGTTCACCTTTCCTTTCGGCACATTTGCATATCGCCGCATGCCCTTTGGGTTATGCAATGCACCCGCTACTTTCCAGCGGTGTATGTTGGGAATTTTCTAAGACATGGTGGAAAAATTCTTGGAGATATCATGGATGATTTCTCCATTTTCAGCGATTCTTTTGACGAGTGTTTACAGCATCTCGACGCTGTCCTTACCCGGTGTAAGGATAAAAATCTCACTTTGAACTGGGAGAAGTGCCACTTCATGGTACGCGAAGGTATTGTCTTAGGACATATCATCTCACAAAAATGCATTAAGGTGGATAAAGCTAAGATTGAGATCATTTTCAATCTTCCTCCTCCCAGATGCGTCAGAGAAATCCGAGATTTTTTTTGCCATGCCGATTTCTATAGACGGTTTATCAAGGATTTTAGCAAGATTGCTAGACCCTTGACTTTTCTGTTGGCCAAGGACACCACATTTGATTTCAACTCGAGCCGTGTGACTGCATTTGAATCACTTAAAAGCTCACTCACTTCTGCTCTAGTACTTTCTTTTCCTGACTGGACGTATCCTTTTGAGATTATATGCGATACATCCGACTTTTCCATTGGTGCTATCCTAAGGCAGCACATCGATAAGATGCCGCACGTAATCTATTATGCTAGCCGAACCCTGAACGATGCCCAGCTGAATTACATAACAACCGAGAAGGAATTCTTGGCTGTTGTGTTTGCATTACAAAAATTCAGGCCTTACTTAATCGGCTCTCCAGTCATTGTCTATACTGACTATTCTGCTCTACGGCATCTTTTTGCAAAGAAGGACGCAAAATCTCGGCTGATACGTTGGATCCTCTTACTCCAAGAGTTTGACCTTGTCATCAAAGACAAAAGAGGATGTGAAAACGTAGTGGCCGACCATCTCTCTCGACTTCCTTCTTCGCCGACGCTTTCACTTCCAATAAACGACGTTTTTCCGGATGAACGGCTCTTGACAGTATCATGCGAACCCTGGTTCGTAGATATTGTGAACTATTTAGCAACAAGATTACTACCAAACGAGTGGTCAAGTCAGGGCAGACTTCGATTCTTATCCCAAGTAAAGCACTTTTACTGGGACGAACTCTATCTGTTTAAATACTGTCCTGACCAGATTATTCGTCGGTGTGTGCCAAATAATAAATTCAAGAGTGTGTTGTCATTTTGCCACGATCAAGCGTGTGGCGGGCATTTTGGCCCACGAAAGACAGCCGAGAAGATCTTGCAGTGTGGCTTCTACTGGCCACAACTCTTCAAAGACGTTAATGATTACTGCAATACTTGCTCCCGGTGCCAACACTTGGGCCGAATATCCAGGAGAAATGAGATGTCGCTCCAACCAATCTTGGTTGTCGAGATTTTCGATGTCTGGGGAATTGATTTCATTGGACCGTTTCCCAGCTCTTTTGGGAACCTGTATATTCTGCTAGCTGTTGACTATGTCTCTAAATGGGTTGAGGTCGTGCCCAGCAGGACTAACGACAACAAGGTTGTCGTTAGATTCCTTAAAGAAAACATCTTTACCCGGTTTGGAAACCCCCGCGCAATCAATAGTGACAATGGAACACATTTCTATAATTGGACTTTCGAGGCCTTAATGCGGAAATACTCCATTAATCTTAATCTATCTGCGCCCTATCACCCCCAAACATGTGGGCAAGCCGAAGTGTCTAATCGGCAAATCAAACAGATTTTGGAGAAAACGGTTTTCAACAACCGTAAAGATTGGTCTTTAAAACTCACTGATGCCCTTTGGGTATTTCAAACTGCTTATAAGACTGATCGTGGCATGTCGCCTTATCGTCTTGTTCACGGAAAGGCTTGCCACCTTCTAGTGGATACGAGCATCTAGCATTTTAGGCGATTAAGGAGCTGAATCTGTCTCTTGATGATGCGGGCAACCAACGGAAGCTGCAGATCAACGAACTAAACGAGCTTCGGAATGAAGCTTACGAAACCGCGGTTGTCGTTAAGAACCGAACAAAGGTGTTTCACGATAAACACCTTACACGCAAAACTTTCACACCTGGTCAACAGGTACTTCTTGACGACATCCGGTTACATTTCCATCCCGGGAAGCTCAGATCTCGCTGGAAAGGACCATATTTTGTGCGGACTGTATATCCGCACGGTGCGGTGGATTTGGAAAATCCAGAGGACGGTTCACTATTCAAAGTGAACGGACACAGGTTAAAGCCGTTCCTCACCGCTGACCCATCGGAGGAGTTCCTGATGTTGCAGGAGATGGTTTATGTCGACTGATCTTCCTCCGCTTACCACCAAACTTCGGTTATCCAGCCATAAACAGTGGAAACACTGTTTCAAATAGGTTTGGGGGTATGTATATACCATCTTCACACTTGTAATTATAAAAAAATAAAAAAAATTTGGGGTGGTGGTTATTTTTGTAAATATTCAGTTCTATTAAATAAATAAATAATAATAATACAATTTTTTTTCTTTACAAAATAAATTCATCTTTTTAAGGAGGCTTTTGTATAAATCACCAATACCCCTATAAATACATCTCGACCGCCTGTTGAATTTCCTGTGCCTCAGAAACCCTAAACTCCGAAACCCTAGTCACCTCTCCAACCTTGCAGCGAGATCGCACCCAACAGCCGCGCTTCCGCCGTCGATACCCCCTTCCATCCGCGCAACCGCCGCCTCTTGGAGTCCTCTCCCTCTGAATTTTTCAGAGGAGGTTTGCATCTCTCTAATCCTCTTTATAAATTTTTTATAAATTTCTGCATATCACTGTCATGGCCCCTACCCTGCAATTTGAAAGGGATTTCTCCCAGTTGTTTTCACATAATGTTTATGGTAGTTATTTCGGTGAAGAGATCCGAAAGCGTGGAAGGAACTTTCTATTATTTAACCATCCAAATGCATTCGCGTTTACGGATCTTGTTGCACGTTTTTATGAATGTATGGAGGAGGGTTGTCTGGCACAACATGGGTACATTAGATTACTGTGGGGGGATCGGGAAATTTTAAATGATAGGGACTTCATTCACGAAGTCACCTTAATACCATGAATCCCCATTCACGACCAACCCCTCCGATTTGAGGACTACCTACCCTTAATGGGAAATGACTGTTCTAGGGAGCCCCGAAAGGGCATTCAGGCTCACACGCTTTTTGCGAACGTTTTAACTGTGTGCCGTTGGGCACAGAACAATATTTTTGGATGTTCTCTCAATAAAACATTTTTTACACCATCCCTACACATAGTGCACACATTGATGACTCGAAACCCTAGCTATGATATGTGCACTGTGTTGCTTCACTCGCTTAGCACCGGCAAACGGGCGACCAATTATCCACGCCCAATGTTGGTGACATAACTGTGTCGCCATTTCCTTCCTGTTGAGGAATTTGAATTTTACATGCATGGTGGGATTCCCATTAGACCACTTCTTGAAGGTGTCTCCACGTCCTACACACGACTACATGATTTATGGTCACGCACCGAGCCGGCCGAGGACGTGATAGCCAAGACCCCTAGCTCAAGCTCCATAACGAGCGACGAAGAGCTTACCCCCGCGGCGCAATTACGCTTAATTCGACGAACCCATAGGGGGGTATAAAGAACGATAGGGATGCTGACAAACTTTGATCAGCGAATAACGAGCCTGGAACAAGGAATGTCTGTTAGTGTATATGCCTTAGGGGCCATTATTGTATCATACTAGATTGTATATTACTTAATGGAAGCTTGGGATATTCACAGTTATATATATAAAGTCTTGCTAAAAATGGTAGTATGCTACTTGGTTTGTGTCTACTTTAATATGTGCATATGTTTCTTGTAACGTATCACTTATACATATTAGTAGAGCCCATAGGATCTTTGCTTGATTACCAGCGTCGTGATGGCAGTCACACTAGTGGGAGCTGGGTAGTCTATAAGCAACATCCTATACATGTCCCTAGTTATAGGATTATCGAGACAGGGCATCGATATTTCAGAGTAGACCGGTGTGTACGCTTCTCATCCCAGTTGGGGAGATGGTCTGTCCCATAGCCATCAGTACGTAGTACTGGAGATAGTATACAGGTGCTCGTTAGGTTACGGGTACACCGGACAGGACTCGTCGGGGAACTGATTGGTTGGTATTATACCCATCGTCAGTTAACAGTTCCCTGGTGACATGAGTACAGCATAGTCCGCAGACTTGACACTGCTGCTTCGCCTCGAGTGTGTCCCACTGTTCTTAGATTGCTACCCTACCACGGCTCAAAGGAGTCGTGCAAACAGAGAGCTGTTGGGTGCAGTCCCGAGCACTTGGAGGCAGTGGCGGTTAGATAGGATTCGTCTCTCCCGGTATTGGGAGATGATATCGCGTTGTGTCAGAGAGACATTACGCAAAGTCCCTGGCCAGGGTAAGCGAGATATACTGGTAGGTTCCAGTAGCTTCTCAGGGTATAATGGACTTCGCTCCGACACGACTTATACAGCTATTAGGGGATTGACGCTTGCCGCCCTCTAGGCTTGATATGCGATAGTCTTAGATGAACAGACCGGACTGTACGGAAATTGTCACACCAGGCTCAGTGGGAGTTCGGATGATTTTCCTCATCGGCCTTCTTATCGACATCTACCTGGGGACCGTTACGTACAGCTAGTGCCGCTTGCGGTCTGTGGTTAAACCCACTGCCAGCGTAGTGTCGAGTCTTTATAGTCCCACACAGAGAGTTTCCCTACTCCAGGCGAAACGATATAGAGGTCGTATGGTTTTACGACAAAGGTTCGAACGCGTATGTGTGTTTACGCACGTATGAGTTTTTCGGACAGTTTTTACTAGCCGGCTTTGGTTTAAGCCAGATTCTAGTATCGGGTTATTGGATTTATACAGTCTAAAGTTTTTCCGTGTTTTCACGGATTGGAGGGGCGTTCTCGTAATTTGTCGGGAACCTTCTAGAAGATGGTGACTAAGGGGGTTAAGGTGGCATATACATTGAATGAGATTAGTGAGTCATATGGATGATTCATCTATGTCATTAATACTTCATAATTGCTTAATGACTCATAGAGATGAATCACCATAAGATATTTATCAAGCATAGTTGTAAATCATTTTCTTTTCTTATCTTGAAAAACAATAATGCTTGATATATATTATGATAGCTCATTTTCTTATTTCATTATCATGTTCATCTTCTCTCTCCTCACGCTCTCTCTTCAAAACCCTAATCCTCCCCTCTCATGTGTTGAGTACAAGAGTTAGCTAGACTAATACATCCATAACCTCACTCTATATCACCTAGTTAGCTTAGATTAGCGATTTAAGCAAACTAGTTATCTCAAGTTTGAGATTAAACTTGGCGTAGGAACTTTCGGGTGGATCGTCTTTGATTCGAGGAGGTCGTTGAGGTGCCGATATTCCAAGGAGCCTATGAGGTGTAGAGGACAGCGATGAAGACCCGAAGGATATGGTTCTTGAGGTATAATCATTTCACATAGTAGTTTAGAACTTCTATGATTGATGTTAGTTATCGTTTAGCTTCGATTCATGCGGTTTGTCGATGTTTAAGCAAAGAACAAGATCGTTTTTCATATTTCCGCCTCCTCGCAAGTCGTGGGGTATTGCACATCGACTTACAGTGGTATCAGAGCCTCGCTAAACAATAAATAAGTAACTTGCAAAATTGTATGAATTTTGAACGGAAAAAAAAAAAACCGGAAAACCCCGATATCATGAGTTTCTGTCGATTTTTAAATGAAGCCCAAAAATTTTTCAGGGAGGTTCAGAAAGCCCTAAATGATAGTATTAGAACACCCAAGAAAACTGGGCTCATGAATCGGCTAAAGCACCGCGGAACCGCGGCGGAACCCACCGATCCGCCACGATTCCGCCGCCGAGTTGCCGATTCATCTGCCCAATTTTCCTTTGTTGGTTCTCTGTGATATTTGGTATTTTCTGGAATATTTTAATTTTTGCTCAGATTTCAGATTTACAGAGAAGTGTTGGAGCAAAATTAAATGTGTTTAATCGATCGAAATTATACGGTATTTTCTTGTTGGATTATATCTGTGTTTGTATAATGTGTTCGTAAACCTCCCCTAACTGCTAGTATGTCGGTTTGTAGGGGGTTGCACATTTCTGTAATGGATTTTATCTGTTTGTGTATATGAACTGTGTTGGACTGTTGTGATGTATAGCCGGGGTTATGTGATGAGTTATTATTTAATTCATTTGATGTAAATGTAATAAGTTGTAATATTATTTTGCGGGGCACATCCAGGTTGCTGTTGTAGCCACCGTTGTATTATTTCTTTTTACTGTTTTTGCTCCTAGGATAGACCCAAGGTGGGGTGCACAAACTACCGGGTTTTTTGAACTGTTGAGGCAGACCGCTTCACTTCTGGTACTTGGCTGGTAGTTTGCTGTACCCGTAGGGGTCTTGGGTCAGGTAATGGCTATTCATCACAACTGTGTAATCCGTCTTTTATTGCAGGCTCAAAGCAAATGCGGATTGCTAATAAATCCAATAAAGTTCATCTGTGATCTGGAATGCTTATTATTGCGTCTGACGAATGTACAATATCTATATATGATAGCTATTAGACGTCACTTATGTTTTACACCCGCGCTAGCCCAGCCCCCGCTCTGTCGTTAGTTAAGTAACCTAACGAGTGATGACGGGACCCCGTGGCGAATGCGGATGGCATAAGAGGACGTGGTATTTTCGTTGTTTTCTGCAATGATAAGAGTAAAAGATGGGACGCATTATTATAAAGCAAAGAAAATAAACCATAATTTAATCGTTGGAACAAATTTAAAAGAAACCACTCGGTTATTTTAAAAGATCGAATTTTTTAAATTGCGGAGCTTTAACCACTCCTTTTAAAAGGTATCAGGTTCCTTCGATTATATCAAGTTCACCACGTTCACGGTTTTGCCAAGACCATTCGTAGCCCTCCGTAATTTCATATAGATAGTCAATAGTATTCAAGCTGTGTTTGTTGACTAAATTCAAGGCACAGTGTTTGGTAGCTGTTGGATATTTATATGTAGCATAGATAGATGTGTTGGTTTGGAACAGTCGTATTACCTTGTTGACTAAAGTCAAGGGTATGTACGGGTGGGTTCAAATTAACCTGGACAATGACGGGTAAAACTTGACATGTGACTTATGATTTGTTGACTAAAGTCAAGGTCATAAGAGCATGGGGCAAAAATCCACATCGGGAATTTCTAAAGAAACTGAAATTTGCAGAGAGAGCATACCATTTTGGAGTTTGATGAATGTTGATAGGATTCCTTCAACATTATCATACGATGATATTTTGGATCCCGATCCTACTGTGAGTACATGCTACTTATCAGGAGATTCGTCACTTAACGATCAATGCTTTAAACCAAGTAGGTGCCAAGAAAGGTGTCAGCGGGGTTACGCCCCCAGAGAAAAGAGATTATTTAATTAAGGAACTTCGCGAAAGCGTTGGAAAACCTCCCTCGAAGTATCGACACTAGCCTGGCTGAACGGTTAAGCATGTATTGTGCGGTGAGAATTGTCCTGGCTAATTCTTCTTTTATGGTTTGAGGAAGGATTCGAGAAACAGTAGGAGCCATCCTGTTTAGATAAACTTAAAACCAATCTAAACTTGCAGCAGCATCATGCTAAAATGTTTTCTTCTCTCCCTCTTAATTGCAGCGACCCTGTGACCACACATAGGTTACATCTAGATAATAAATTGACTGAATCTGACTTATATGACTGGCAAAGGTCTGTCCAGATGTCCACTGGCTATGACAAGCTGGACCACCCTATTACTACTCCAGATCACGCCGTCACAGGTCCAGTTTCCACTGTCGCGGATATGGATATCAGTCAGACAAGGGAAAAAGATAAAGCGAAAGCTAAGTGCTTCGTGTTAGCTTCAGTTGATGGTGTATACCAGAAGCAGCACGAGAAGATGGACTTAGTTTCCATCTTTCTCCATAATAAAGATTTATATGGAGAGCAATCTCATATCACTAGATATGAAACCTCGAACGAATTAATTCAAGCGAGGTTAGCTGACGGGTCATCTGTAAGGGACAACGTCCTTACAATGACTAGCTGTATTGATGAGCTCCAGGACCTGGAGACCGCGTTGGGAAACGAGTCAAACACTGACTTGATTCTACAGTCTCTGCCTTCTACCCTGAAGGAAACCAGGGAAGGAAAAGGAAAGAGAAAGGCAAAAGTTTCGGGACTGGATATAGTAAAACAGGGACGTTCCTATTGTTACAGGAATGAACATTGGCAGAAAGATTGCAGGGCTTTAGAAGCCAGTAACCAGGAAACGAAGCATGTTGTGGCTTCGACTTCGGGTGTGTTTATGATAGAGAACTGTATGTCAGTTAACCCTACTTCCTGGGTATTGGATACCGGATCAGGAACTCACATCTGTAATTCATTACAGGCTCTGAGAAATCGTAGGGTTATCGGGATAGGTGATATGACCCTCACAGTTGTTAACGGAATGAGCATGGATGCTGAATCCGTAGGAGAATATCATCTTGGAATGACAACTGGGCAGATATTAATTCTACGTAACTGTTTTTATGTACCAGGTACGACTTGTAATATCATATCTGTACCCTTAATTTCTAAGGAAGGATATGATTTTGCTTTTACAAGAGATGTGGTTCACATCCACCTAAATCAAGTTATGAATGGGTCAGGTACATTAGAAAACGGAATATACGTATTAAATCAAGCTCAGATTTTCAGTGTCTAGAACACACTTAAAAGAAAGTCTCCGGAAACAAATCAGGCTTTCTTATGGCATTGTAGACTAGGTCACATCAATGAGAGAAGGTTGACTAAGTTACATAGAGAAGGATATTTGAATCCATTCGAATATCAATCTTATGCTACTTGTGAAGGTTGTCTCATGGGAAAGATGATAAAGACTCCGTTTACTGGACACGGAGTAAGAGCAAGCGAGCTCTTGGGACTCGTACACAGTGACGTGTGCGGTCCAATGTCTACACATGCGCGAGGTGGTTATTCCTACTTCATTACTTTTACGGATAATTTCTCTAGGTATGGATATATCTTCTTAATGAAGCATAAATCCGAGACCTTTGAGAAATTCCAAGAATAAAAGAATGAAGTGGAAAAACAAACCGACAAAAGTATCAAGACACTAAGATCTAATCGAGGTGGTGAATACTTAAGTGCCGAGTTCCTAGGTTACTTAAAAGAGAATGGAATTCTCTCTCAGCTTACTCCTCCATACACACCACAACATAACGGTGTATCGGAGAGACGGAACCAAACCCTATTGGATATGGTACGTTCCATGATGAGTAACGCTGAGTTGCCGCGATCATTCTGGGGATATGCACTAGAATCAGCTGCATATCTTTTAAACCGAGTTCCAACCAAGACTGCGCCTACCACACCATATCAGATGTGGAGTGGGAAGAAACCCTGTCTTAAGTATCTTAAGACATGGGGATGTCCAGCTTTTGTAAAGAAGCAGCATGCGGACAAGCTCGAGACACGCTCAGTACAGTGTAAGTTTGTGGGATATCCAAAGAACTCCATGGGATATTGTTTCTATTACGCAGAGGAACAAAAGGTCTTTGTTTCTCAACATGCCCGCTTCTTGGAAACTGAGTTTTTAGAAAATCAGAAGACTGGGAGCGCAATAGAACTGGAAGAAATTCCAGAACCACAAGCTATTACTGAAACCTTGGTAGAACGAGAAGGTTCAGGAGAACAGGACATCCCGATGCCACTCCGCAGGAGTAGTAGGAAATCTCATCCGCCCGAGAGATACTACGGTTTTCTCATAGACGGGGATACAGAGAATTGCACTATTGATTATGATGAGCCTAGTAGCTTCCAGCAAGCCATTCAGAGCGGTGACTCAATAAAATGGTTGGATGCAATGCGGACCGAAATAGAGTCCATGTACACCAACAAAGTATGGACTTTGGACATTGCTCCAGATGGGGTAAAACCCGTAGGATGCAAATGGATCTTCAAAAAGAAGATTGGTGTAGATAGACAGGTTGAAACCTATAAGGCTAGACTTGTTGCAAAGGGTTTCCGTCAAAGACCTGGTTTGGACTATGACGAAACCTTTTCTCCAGTGGCTATGCTTAAATCTATTCGGGTCCTTCTTGCTATTGCTGCCTTCCACGATTATGAAATCTGGCAGATGGACGTAAAGACTGCCTTTCTAAATGGTAATTTGGAAGAAAGCGTCTATATGGATCAGCCAGAAAGATTCATTCAGAGTGGGAGCAGCGGTAAAGTATGCAAGCTGCTTAAGTCCATTTATGGACTAAAGCAGGCATCGCGAAGTTGGAACATCTATTTTGATGATGCTGTCAAAGAATTTGACATTATCAAAAATCCAGATGAACCATGCATATACAGTAAGATTGTAGGGAGAGCTGTAGTATTCCTCGTCTTGTACGTGGACGACATTCTCCTAATAGGAAATGATATTCCTATGTTACAGTCAGTCAAAAGATTCTTGTCATATAAATTCTCCATAAAAGACCTAGGTGATGCCACCTACATTCTGGGAATCCGGATCTATCATGATAGATCAAAGAGGATGTTGGGACTTTCACAGTCCAAGTACATAGACACCATAGTGAAGAGATTCAGTATGGATGATTCTAAGCGCGGTAACCTACCGGCTTGTCACGGAATCACCCTCTCCAAAGAGATGTCTCCCAAGACTGATTTGGAAAGGGATCGCATGTCGATTATACACTACGCTTCTGCGGTAGGCTCTATAATGTATGCGATGTTATGTACCAGATCAGATGTAGCATACGCATTGAGCGTTGTAAGCCGGTATCAGACAAACCCAGGGGAGAAGCACTGGATAGCAGTAAAGAACATTCTCAAGTACCTGAGAAGGACTAAGGAGATGTTCTTTGTGTATGGCGGAAAAGACCTTCAGATGGAGGCCTTTGCCGACTCCGGCTTCCAGAGTGACAAAGATGACTCCAAGTCAATGTCGGGTTATGTCTTTACCCTCAATGGAGGGGCGGTCTGTTGGAAGAGTTCCAAACAGGAGACCGTTGCTGACTCAACGATGGAAGCAGAGTACATAGCTGCTTGCGATGCCGCAAAAGAAGCAGCCTGGATGAAGAAGTTCCTCACAGAACTTCAGGTGTTTCCTTCCAGTGTTGGTCCAATACCTCTGTATTGTGACAACAACGGCGCTATAGCTTTAGAGAATGAACCCAGGTCCCATCAGAAGTCCAGACACATCTTAAGGCGGTATCACCTGATTTAGGAGATCGTAGATCGCCGGGAGATCGAGGTGAAAAGAGTAAAGACAGAGAATAACATTGTTGATCCATTCACAAAGGCCCTTCCTCAGACGCAGTTCGAAAGGCTATTCGAGATGATAGGTCTACGATATGCCAGCTCATGGCCCTAGTGCAAATGGGAGATTGTTAGTGTATATGCCCTAGGGGCATTATTGTATCATACTAGATTGTATATTACTTAATGGAAGCTTGGGATATTCACAGTTATATATATACAGTCTTGCTAAAAATGGTAGTATGCTACTTGGTTTGTGTCTACTTTAATATGTGCATATGTTTCTTGTAACGTATCACTTATACATATTAGTAGAGCACATAGGATCTTTGCTTGATTACCAGCGTCGTAATGGCAGTCACACTAGTGGGGGATGGGTAGTCTATAAGCAACATCCTATACATGTCCCTAGTCGTAGGATTATCGAGACAGGGCATTGATATTCCAGAGTAGACTGGTGTGTACGCTTCTCATCCCAGTTGGGGAGATGGTCTGTCCCATAGCCATCAGTACGTAGTACTGGAGATAGTATACAGGTGCTCGTTAGGTTACGGGTACACCGGACAGGACTCGCCGGGGAACTGATTGGTTGGTATTATACCCTTCGTCAGTTAACAGTTCCCAGGTGACATGAGTACAGCATAGTCCGCAGACTTGACACTGCTGCTTCGCCTCGAGTGTGTCCCACTGTTCTTAGATTGCTACCCTACCACGGCTCAAAGGAGTCGTGCAAACAGGTAGCAGTTGGGTGCAGTCCCGAGCACTTGGAGCCAGTGGCGGATAGATAGGATTCGTCTCTCCCGGTATTGGGAGATGATATCGCGCTGTGTCTGAGAGCCATTACGCAAAGTTCCTGGCCAGGGCAAGCGAGATATATTGGTAGGTTCCAGTAGCTTCTCAGGGTGTAATGGACTTCGCTCCGACACGACTTATACAGCTATTAGGGGACTGACGGTTGCCGCCCCCTAGGCTTGATATGCGATTGTCTTAGACGAACAGACCGGACTGTACGGAGATTGTCACATCAGGCTCAGTGGGAGTTCGGATGATTTTCCACATCGGCCTTCTTATCGACATCTACATGGGGACCGTTACGTACAGCTAGTGCCGCTTGCGGTCTGTGGTTAAACCCACTGCCAGCGTAGTGTTGAGTCTTTAGAGTCCCACACAGAGAGTTTCCCTGCTCCAGGCGAAACGATATAAAGGTCGTATGGTTTTACGACAAAGGTTCGAACGCGTACGTGTGTTTACGCACGTACGAGTTTTTCGGACAGTTTTTACTAGCCGGCTTTGGTTTAAGCCAGATTCTAGTATCGGGTTATTGGATTTATACAGTCTAAAGTTTTTCCGTGTTTTCACGGATTGGAGGGGCATTCTCGTAATTTGTCGGGAACCTTCTAGAAGATGGTGACTAAGGGGGTTAAGGTGGCATATACATTGAATGAGATTAGTGGGTCATATGGATGATTCATCCATGTCATTAATGCTTCATAATTGCTTAATGACTCATGGAGATGAATCACCATAAGATATTTATCAAGCATGGTTGTAAATCATTTTCTTTTCTTTTCTTGAAAAATAATAATGCTTGATATATATTATGATAGCTCATTTTCTCATTTCATTATCATGTTCATCTACTCTCTCCTCAAGCTCTCTCTCTTCAAAACCCTAATCCTCCCCTCTTATGTGTTGAGTACAAGGGTTAGCTAGACTAATACATCCATATGCTCACTCTATATCACCTAGTTAGCTTAGATTAGAGATTTGAGCAAACTAGTTATCTCAAGTTTGAGATTAAGCTTGGCGTAGGAACTTTCGGGTGGATCGTCTTTGATTCGAGGAGGTCGTTGAGGTGCCGATATTCTAAGGAGCCTACGAGGAGTGGAGGACAGCGATGAAGACCCGAAGGACATGATTCTTGAGGTATAATCATTTCACATAGTAGTTTAGAACTTCTATGATTGATGTTAGTTATCGTTTAGCTTTGATTCATGCGGTTAGTCGATGTTTAAGCAAAGAACAAGATCGTTTTTCATATTTCCGCCTCCCTGAAAGTCGTGGGGTGTTGCACATCGACTTACAATGTCCACCCTCCTAGCAAGAGAGGAACGTTCATGATCACGATCAAGGGGACGGGGGACAGATAGAGGTGAGGTTGGGACTAGTGAGGCCGGGTCTAGTAGACGCCGCAGGAAGCAGTGAGGACACTGCTATTAGTAAGTTTGGGGGTGAGGGTTGATTGCAAATAGTTATCTTTGCATTGCATCTGCATGTTTTTATTTCTTTGTACATATTTGTTTTTCTTTGCATATTTGATTCCGTATCTTATTTTTCTGTATTGCATCTAAAAAAATAAAAAATATAAAAAATATAAAAAAAAATTTTATAAAAATTGAAAAAATTTTAAAATTTCAATTTCAATTCTCGCCATATTTGACTCAAGTTCAACATGACGGTTGATTAGTTAGGAAAAACAAGATCCTAAACTTAGTAAATTAAATACCCTAAAAATAACCTTTCTTAAAGTTTAACTGTAGAAAATGTACTTCCTTGAAGTTTATTTAGAAATAAGTAAATTTTGAGTTTTGTTCTTGGGCTAAGGCGAAATAAGGAAAAAGTATTGAAAGGTTTATTTGAAGTATAAGTTTGAAAAATAATTCTGAACCTTAAGTTCAAATTATGAAAATATATACCCTACTATATGCACTTATACACATCTTGTAATTTGGGATAGTAGAGGATACCTTGAAATGCTCTTGTCTAAAATCCTTAGTATGAAGGAAAATAAAATAAAAGTATAAGTGGTGAATAAAGAGAAAAAAAAATAAGCAATGGTTTTGTGATTGCTTAATGCAGCATAAATAAAAAATATAGCGAGAGTGCTTTATCACCTAGTACATTAGACCAACTGGTTTGGGAGTCACTGCTAATCGTTAGGTGTTGCAAGACGAGGAATTACCCCTAAATGCGCAAGCACGTTTTGTAATCAGTCGTTTAGTACCTCAAGAAGTATTAACGGTCGCATGAAGGATGCATGAGCAATTTCATCTAGAATTCACTAATTAAAAATATTTTGGAAGATAGACAAGAGTATGATAGCTTGAATTTAATTTCCAAGTGTAGGGATGATAATTACACACCCGTAGGGGTATATGATTTGAGTTTGGAGGAGAGATAGGAATAAAAGATAGGGCTTATATCTTCAGTAGAGATGATAAAAATTCCTGAGTTAAAATTGCACCTTAGAAGGAAAACTCAGGAGATGCTGAAAGCTTTATAAACTAGCAAAACGTATATGATCTTAAGTTAAATGAAAAGGAATTGTGAAAAATACGGGTTCATGATTTCTAAGTTGAAGATAATAGAATTTCTTGCTAGGATACTGAATTGAAGAATTAGAGTCAACGGCCAAATTGATCGGATTATGTGGGTAGTATCCGCTAAAAACCCTCAGGAGATAACACTCTTCCTACTAGGGACATCTAGAGGTTTATCGACTTGTTGCACGAGTTCAGTGTAATCGCGTTCCATGCGAAAGTGAGGTTAGGAATTTTTGAGAATAAAATAGGCTTTGCTCGGGACGAGCAAAACATATGTTTGGGGGTATTTTTTCATATCAGATTTTTGCATTTTTATACAGCCGATTCTTGATCACAATGCATATAGGTAGGTACTTTTGATCCATGTTTGCTGAATAATTGCAGGTTACAGGTTCTCAGCTCTTTACAGTGAAACTCATGAAAAGTCGCGACAAATGCGAGACTACGACCAACAACAGATGAATACTGATCTCCGCTAACCATCTGTATGATGTCGCCCACCAGTTCAAGGGACAAAATGACAAATCATTGGTCACTTCATTGCACAAAGCACAAGGGCAGCACAATATACAAGACTTAAACGCGGAGCTCAATAAACAAAAGTCCACTACTGAAAATCTGGAGAAAATGAAGGGATTCTGAGAAACCAAGTAGACAAAACTTAAGAGAACAGCAACATGGAGAAGCTCTGAAAAGATGATCCCCCAAATCCACTAAATGGTCACGGAACCGTGGCCAAATAGGCACTTCTGCCGCGGTTCCGTGGCCGTGTCTGAACAGTGTCGGTGGCAGTTGAAGCAGCGTTGACTCGGCACTCTTGGGGTAGTTTTGTAATCTTGTGTTTAGCTGAGAATGTATACTTAGGGTTTCACTCTCCTGCCTATAAATAGCAGAGCTCAAAGCCAAATTAGGTGTTCTTTTCTTTATTTAGATTTTAGGATTTAATTCTGTAGTTTTTCTTTCTCCATTAAAAATTGTAGTGAGTTTTTTAGTGGTGATAGATAAAGAAAAAGTGAGTTCTTTTATTTCCTTGCATGTCTTTTTAATTATTCATTTATATTGCTCGTAATTTTCATTTGCTAATCTAGTTGTCGTTATTTTTTCTTTCTTTCTTTTTTTCTTCTTCTATTTATTTTATCCTTTACAACCATGATGCTTGAGTAAGATCCTTGCCAAGGTGAGGTCTCAAATAGCTAGTTGCAATTTTTCTTAACCTCAATTCTCTGTACTTATCTTATTCGTTTTTATCTTTTTAATGGATGAGTAATTTCTCACTTGTTAGGGCAGGAGAAGGAAAGTTTGAGTGAAGGAAATCTCTCTCACTCTTTTCTTTGCCCAACACTTTAATTCGGACTCCCTTTAATTGAACCACAATCCGCTCACTACGGCACCCTATCCTACATGATAGCGGTGATTCCATAGTCAGACCGGTTGTGGTTGAATTAACCGGAGGTTAGGTCTAAGAGCCATGAACGGATAGACAAGGACCAAAAGAAAGAAACTAAGCATGGAAAACCTAGCTTATACTTGCCAGTTCCTTCCTAATCGTGCTAATCCCCGATGTTGCCGATTACCTTAACACCGTTATTAAAATGGGCATTGAAAGAAGTGAGAAATTCCTAACTCGAACTAATCTAATCCTAACCCTAGCAAGTTCTTTATCATCCTTTATCTCATTAGTAGATCTTGAAACAAAACTCAAAATATTTGGATTTAACTCGTTAAAACATAAAGAAAAAGATTCCATCACCCTGTGGATCGATCCGTACTCAACCGGCTAGCTAACAGGCGAAACCGTCTTGATTGAGGTAATTAAAAATTAAGCATGCAGAAAAATCGTAACAATCAGGACTTTAAAGACTCGTCAATATGCCAGCAGTACGTGATGATCACATCAATCACCTACAAGCCGTCAGTGGTACTAGCTGGGCGTAACGACTACCCAGGTATTGAGCGATATGAAGATCAAGAAGAAAGCTCATCCATACTCACTATGAAGCGTATCAGTAACACTACCGTACAGTCCGGTCTCTTCATCTGATATGTCGCATATCATGTTTAGGGGTGGTAAACGTCAGTCTCCAGTAACGTGATAAGTCATGCCGATGTCTGTCCTATAACGGTTCGAGAAACTACTGATAACACTTATCAGTAAATCTCGACATCAGCCCTGACCAGGGACTTCCAGTTATAGCCAATCGAGCATAGCGCAACATCAACCCCCAATACCGTGAGAGACGAAACCCCTCCTATCGCTTATTGCCTCCATGTGACTCGGGACAGTACCCAAAATCCACATGTTTGCACGACTCCTTTGAGCCATGGTAGAGAGGAAATCAAAGCACAGTGGGAGCCACACAATACTCTATGACGATCTCGGGTCTACAGACTAACATGTATCAGTGTCTCCAGAGGACTGCTATCTGACGATAGGTATACTACTACATAGGAGTCCTCGGCAAGTCCTGTTCGGTGTACCCATTCTCCAATGAGCACCTGTGTACAATCTTTGATGTCACACACCAATGGTTGTGGGATCAACCATCGCCCTCTAAGGGACAAGAAACGTACACACTAGTCTACACTGGAATATCGATGCCCTGGTCTCGATATTCCCACGACTAGGAACTGATTGAAGGATGTACTTGTGGACCACCCTGGCCCCACTAGTATGATCTCATCATAATCCTTGTAGTCAAGTACATATTCTAAGGGCTTTATCAACATGTGAGTGCAAGACAGTAAAGAATACCAGTCAACATGTTAAGATAAAGAGTAACCAGATAGCATATTATCATGTCGAGCAAGAAAGTCCTGTGTGTGTGTGTGTGTATGTGTGTCCAAATATCAACTATAATATACATCACATGTATAATAATGGCCTCTGGGCATACATATAACTAACAATATATAGAGGATTTTCTTGCTCAACATGATAGTATACTATCTGGTTGCCTTTAACTTAACATGTACACTTGTATTATTATACTGTCTCTCTGATACATGTTGATAAAGCCCTTAAGATGTTTGCTTGACTACCAGGACTATGATTCAGATCATACTATTGGGACTTATGTAGTCTACAAGCACATCCTTTAACAGTTCCTAGTCGAGGGAATATCAAGATAGGACATCGATATTCCAGAGTAGACTAGTGTGTACATTTCTTGACCCTGTATGGGGAGATGGTTGATCCCATATCCTTGGTGTTTAACATCAAAGATTTACACAGGAGCTCATTAGAAAATGGGTATACTGAACATGACTCACCGAGAACTCCTAGAAGGTACTATACCTATTGTCAGATAGCAGTTCTCTATTGACACAGGTACAGGTTAGTCTGTAGACCCGAGATCATCATAGAGTCTTGTGTGGTTCCCATTGTGCTTTGATTTCCTTCCTACCATGGCTTAAAGGAGTAGTGCAAACAGGCTGATTTTGGGTACAGTCCCTAGTCACATGGAGGCAATGAGTGATAGGAGGGGTTTCGACTTTTCCGGTATAGGGAGTTGATATTGCGCTATGCTCGATTGGCTATAACAAGAAGTCCCTGGCCAGGGCTGCTGATGAGATTTACTGGTAAGTGTTATCAGTAGTTTCTCGAACCGTTATGAGCCATACATTGGCATGACTTATCTAATTATGGGGTTTGACGATTCCACCCCCAGACTCGATATACGACATATCAGACGAATTGATCGGATTGTACGGTAAGCGTTACTTATAGGCTTCTTAGGAGTTTGGACAAGCTTCCTTGTTGCTCTTCTAATCGCTCAATTCCTAGTTAGCCGTTACGTCCAGCTAGTACCAAAGACGATTTGTAGGTAACTGATGTGATCATTACCTACTTATGGTGTATTGACGAGTCTTTAGAGTCCCACACAAAAGTTTCCTAGTTCAATCGAAACAAAGTAGGGCACATATGCTGATATGTGCGGGGGCCTGATTGAATACGAATATGAGATACCATATTCTAATCTGGCGGTTATCTGTTGTCGGTCAGGTTATATATGATATAACCGGATTATCAAATCAAGTATTGATTTGATAATGTGGTATACAGATAAATGATATTAGTAAGTTATAAGTGATATAACCGGATTATTGAATCAAGTGTTGATTTAATAATATGATATATATTTATATTTAATATTATTATATATTAACTAATATTATTACTCACTAATTGTTTTCTTCTTAATATATATATATTATGTAGCATGGCATTGATTTTCTATTTTGAGAAAATAGAAAATGAGGTGGAAAAGAGGAGACTTTTGAGGAATGGGGTGAATCATGGCTTGATGAATATTTTATTCATCTTACTTCACTATTGAAGCATGGATTCATTTTTATTATTGAGAAAAATTGATGCTTCAATAAGTGTGAGTTTGTAAAAGCCATTCTTGACTTGCATTTTTCAACACTTGTTCATTTTCTTGAAATGAGCTCATTTGCTCTCTAGCTCTCTCCATCTTCTTCACCTCCACTTCCAAGCTCAATCCCTCACATGAGTTGTGAACCCTTGAGCTTGTGATCATCCTAGTGAGCAAACAACACCCCACCTTCACCATCCTACACTAAATTAGCACTTTGGTATAGTGCGTTTCCTTCACTAAAGAGTTTAGTGAAGAGGTAGATTGGATTACCGGAGCTTCGGGTGGATCATCTTCAGCCTGAAGATCGCAAATAAAGCTCGATCCAACTGTAAGGTTACAGCAGCGCCCCGTCCATCAATCCATGGCCAAACGCGGAACAAAAAATTTAAAAAGCCGGCGCTGACGGAACCCTAATCGACGGATCGTACCATTAACCCTATACTAGTTCTATAAAAAGAGTTTGGAGAGGTTATACTGATCGATCCATGTCCTTCGGTCTTCAACCTCTGTCCTTAGCTCATTGCGGCTTCTTTGATCAAGTTCGCACTCCGGTCTCCCTCGTCGAAGGGGATCCACATCGAGGATTAGTAATACGGGCTCCCGCTTCAAAACCGAAGCAACTCGGGCATCCAGTTTGCTAGCCTAGATGCACAAGATGAAGTAGTGATTATGTGTGAATACTTTGTCTCAAAACACCCATGGATTCTCAACTCATGAGATGGAATGGGTAGAGCTTAAAGAAGAAGCCAAGTGGTGAAGAGTGTGAGCTCAAGAGAAGAAAAGAGCAACTCAAGAAAAAAGAAGTGGCCGCACTTTTTTAGTGTTGTAAGATATTTGAGTGTGTTTTTAACCAAAGAAAATCCACACACAAAAAGGATTTGCCCCCACACTAGAAAATATCTCACAAGCTCAAAACAAATATCTTAGCCAAGACAAAAGCCAAGTCATGCCAAGAACGAGTCACACTTTCCACCAATAAACAATATTAAACATTTAAACAAAACCCTAAATGTTTAATACTAGAAAAAGAAATGGCATCTTCAAGAGTAATCTTGTAACAGATTACAAGAATACCCCTCATCCGTATATACAAACCTGCATCCATATTCCGACTGAATATGAATACTATTAGAACAAAGTAATCCATCAATATAATACTAAGATCCAGCTTAAACCAAAGCCCACTAGTATTATCCATTCGATCATGATCCGTGCACAAGTGCACGAATATGATCGAACCCTGTCATAACACCATACGGCCTCTACAACGTTTTGCCCAAACCAGAGAAACCCTCTGTGTGGGACTCTAAAGACTCATCAATACGCTAGCATTGGGTTTAACCACAAGCACGTCAGTGGCACTAGCTGTACGTAACGGCTACCCAGGTATTGAGCGAAAGGGAGGCCGACGAGCAAACTCATCCTGAAACCCTACTGAGCCAGACAGTGACAATATTCGTACAGTCCGGTCCGTTCGTCTATGAGTATCGCATATCGAGTCTAGGGGGTCGATAAAGTCAGACCCCTAATAATGCGATATTTAGTGTCGGCATGAAGCCTATCACCAACTGAGAAACTACTGATACGAATCAGTAATTCTCGTCTACCCCGGCCAAGGATTTCTGGTGATGGCCACCCGTGCACACCGCGACATCAGCCCTCAATATACCGGGAGAGACAAGTCTTCTGACGATCCGCTCACTGCCTCCATGTGGCTCGGGACTGTTCCCAACTAAAACCTGTTTGTACGACTCCTTTGATCTATGGTAAGGAAGTAATCAATGCACAGTAGGAACTCACACGAGACAAATGACGATCTAAGGTCGATAGACTAACCTGTAAACATGTCATCAGGGAACTGCTATCTGACAATAGGTATAATACCAACTAGCATGTTCCCGGCGAGTCCGTCCGGTGTACTCATAACCCAATGAGCACATGTATACATCTTAGGTGAACCAACTATCACCAATGTCTTGTGAGACCAACCACCGCCCCTCGTCTGGGTCTCGATCCGTATACACTAGTCTACTCTAGGAGTATCGATGCCCAGTCTCAAAACTCCCACGACTAGGGACACTTTAAGGATATGCTTATACACCACCCAACTCTTACGTATATGATCGCCATCATACTGCTGGTAGTCAAGCAAGAATCTTATGGGCTCTATCAACATGTAATAGTGATCTGTAATGTCATCTGTAGCATGTACACGATGATAAAGACAAACCAGATAGCATAATATCATCTTGAGTAAGACTGTTCTACCGGTATAGGTCCTCCCTCAATCATTGCAATCACGTGCCTGTGATCCAATAATTGACTTGAAGGCACTATAGCCAACACCAACTTCAAGTGGATCCTAGTAGAGTTGCGTGGATTGCTACACGGAGCTTGAGAAGAGAAGGACACGGTCTACAAAGGTTGTAGAATCCTTCACATAGTTAAAGTTTTTGTTATATCATAGTTAAACACTAATCATCTAGTTTCAATTCTTGTTTAGTGTAAATTAGCACCCTAAAATTTTTAAATGGCATGCTTGATGCTAGTAAAACCCAGTGGTGGTGGTAACAAACACTTTCATGTTTATGATAATTGAACGAGAACCTATACAGGTCTGAAAGACTTACTCAAGATTGTTTCCCCAATAAAACAGCCAAGCTCTGTTTAGAATTAATTAGGCAGTGCCTCACGTGCCTTCCACAAGGGCACTGGCGCCGATAGGATCAAATCCTATGGTGCGCCTCGCGTGTTCCTCACGTAGGCACCAGTGTGCAAAGCACAAAAGAATCTATAAGAGTTAAAACTCTCATATAGAACCTCACGTGCTCCTCACGCGGGCACCAGTGTGCAAAGCACAAAAGAATCTATTATGTTAAATAAGAGTTAAAACTCTTATAGCCCCGCATATGCTCTTCACGTGGGCGCCAGTGTGCAAAGCACAGAATCCCCATCCTAAGGACCAAATTCTTATGTGGCGCCCTCGTGAGGAACACGTGAGTGCCGGCGCCCAGGTAGAATTAAATTCTACTCTCTGTTAAACAGAGCCGTTGGATCAAAGATCCAACGGAGATAATAAATCATCAAGATACAGAATTAAATTGGGTTGGGGAGAAAACATTCCCCAAATCTTTCTAAAATAAGAATGATACCTTCGGTTGAACCATAAAATAAAATTCTATGCCTTCTGTAAAACAGAGAACCCTCGAATTGAAAATCCAATGGTGATTAAAAATCACCATTTCACAGAATAAAACTCCGCATATGAAAAATACTTCCCCAACATTGTTAAAAACAAGAAAATATGTTCTGTAAAAATAGAAACCCTTGGATCAAAAATCCAATGGTGGGTAAAATTCCCTAAATCAATTGGGATCTCTTAATAAGATAATTCTTCAAAACTAATTAACAAACTTGCCTCCAATATATAAATGACCGAAGACTTCAAGTCTGTTAGAGAGGAACCTCCCAATAAACTTCCAAAAACAAAAACAGAAAGCTTCAAAAAGGAACAGAGAATTAAATTCTCAAGGAAGAAGATCTCCCTCTTTAAAAACTCTAGGTAAACAAAAAAATATATAGAAATAAAAAAATCTCATTTGCATATCTAAAGGGTTTAACCCTTCTCAAAGAACTTAGTTTTTTCTTTAGATTTGAGATCCACAAAACAAGTCTTCCACAAGTTGAGAATTTAATTCTCATCGAGAGGACTTGTTTTTTAGAATCAAAGATTAAGAAAAGAACTAGAATCAAATTCCTCAAAAATATAAGAGAAACCTAGTTCTCGTAGAAGAACTTGGTTCTTAAAAATGAAGCTTGATCCTAGATCTACAAAGCAAAGATTCTATTGATCATTAATGGGCAGCGCCCAGCGCCACATGTGTTCCTTACATGGGTGCCACAGAAGAGAAGAGTGCTTAGCACTCACTGGGCAGCGCCCAGCGCCGCATGTGTTCCTGATTTGGGCGCCACAGAAGAGAGGAGTTCTTAGCACTCACTGGGCAGTGCCCAGTGACGCACGTGTTTCTCACATGGGCTTCATAGAAGGGAAGAGTCCTTAGCACTCACTAGGTAGCACCTAGCTCCCAGCGCTTCACGTGCTCCCATGTGTGCACCGCAAAAGGAAAAAAAGAGTGCTTATCACTCCATAAGCAGCCTAAAATGGCTGAGTGTTCAACACTCATTGGGCAGCGCCCAGCGCCTCACGCGCTCCCCACGTGGACGCCATAAAGAGTGCCTAGCAATCCATATAAAGACAAAAGGAGTAAAGTGTTCAACACTTATTGGGCAATCTCCATGACTGAAAGCTCCACATGATCATATGTGGGCGTCAGAACTCATATAAGTGCTCAGCACTTTCTGCATAAAAAAGGACTGATTAAACAGAGCCAAAACAAGTGCTTAGCACTATTTTTTTCAAAACAAAAAGATAGGAGACAAAGCAAACTAAAGCCCAAATTGGTTAAGTTGCTAAAGTCTTGCAATTGACTCCAAATGCTCTGTTGCTGGGTCTTAAATAATGAAGATCTTAAAATGCTGTTAAGTGTATCTTAGTCTCAAATTGGACTAACGCAACCTTAACAAAAATCCTTAAGGCCACAATAACCACCTTTTCCCATAAATGCGGGATTTGGTTTAAGGGTACATCTCTCTACACCTCTGACATATTTGAGAAGTAGCGGGTCCCGACAACCAATAACTCCTTTATTGTCACAACTTGATATAAAACTTCATCAAGACTGGGAATGATACATCCCACGTTGAAGCACTTCCAAATTGACGTGCACACCACAAATCACATCACACCCCAAATTGGGTGCATTCCATATCACCAATATTCACTTCGTCGCGTAATAAATACACGTGTGTGCGAGATGGATAAAGGACCGAGAAGTCCCTAAACTAATATTCGGCAAAAATGGACCGAGATGTCCCTAAACTAACAATGGACCGAAATGTCCCTAAACTAATATTTTCCTCCAAAATGGCGATAATGGACCGAAACGTCCTTAAAATAAAATAATAGAGCACAAACGCTCTTTTGTTGGATCCTAAATAAAAATGATCCTGAAACCTCGTTAAGTGGATCTTAGTCTTAAATTAGACTAATGTATCCTTAACAAAGACAAATCGAGCCCCAAATGCTCACATACATTAAAGTCGATCTAAATCTCAAAATAGATTAACGGTCCTTAAATAAAAACCTCAAATCTAAAATATACGGATTTGAACTAATCCACTCCCTACGGGGTACAACATAAATTAGTCTCCGTATACAATACATGGGCAACCAAACAAACAAAAACACACACGATACGAAATGAACTTCCAAAGCAGGAGAAAGTGGTTATCGTATTGCGGTAACGTAATTAACTACAGAGGGTTGCGCTTGCAGGGAAGAGCATCCCCATAATCAAAAAACCCTCGTAAATGAGGGGTAATCTGATGAAGTCCTCTACAACGGTCGCGTCTGTCCAAACCTCCGATGTACGGTGCCATAAATAAACTTGGCATTTTCGGAAAGGTGGACGGATAAATCCAAATAGCATCTGCCCTAAGGATTCAGGCCAGACATCCCGGCGTCCCGGTCCATCTTCCGGCAGTGAACAGATTCTGGCACGTCCGGTGGGACCTTTTTCTCTTTCCACTCCACACTTCGTGTATCGTGTTTCATGAACAAAATCGCGGTTCTCTATGGTTTTCCTTGGATTCGAGGTAATAAGATTTGGTGTCTTGTTCCTGTGCAGGAATAAGAAGAAAAAGATCAATGGCTTCCAGCTGCACAACCTACAACAACAACTCCCGCTCCGCCCCAACTGGAGGAGTGACTTATAGGCCAAACGCGGCATCCATTTTTCAATGCCGGTGGGGCAAGGAACAGAAGCCGCTACTGGATTGTTCTTCGGGACCATGCTCCCACCAATGAGCATCGGTGCCCCAACGCCGCAACCCGATGTTCCGAAGAGGTCGGTCTTCCATCGACTGTCGACCGCAACGGCTCCTCTCGACGAGCCTTCCAAAAAGGGGTTCTCGGTCTTTAATAGGCTGAGCCAAAGCTCATGCGGGCCCGCAAAGAAGCTCGTGATTCCCGAAGTGGCTACCCCAAAAAGGATAGCCCTCCCAATTCCTGCTGCAAATGAAGCCGTCAAAAGTGCTTCAACAGTCATGCGATCGGTCTTAGAGAAGCTGGACGTCTCCAATCAGATCTTGCCAAGGGCATCGGTCTTTAACAGGCTGGCAACTGCTACAGCTCTTCAACAAAACCAGAGGAAAGCTGCAACCGCTTCCGAAACCAAGGCGGTTCCATCTGCAAGACACGCTCGATGTCACTACTGGCGCCGAGTGAGAAAAGATGGGGGGCAACTCCCCCTCTGGATTCACTCCGCCGGCTCCAATGTTGGAAGTTAACGCTGCTGTTCCAACCGGGAACAGCTTTGAACCGTTGAAGAGGGTGCACAAAAACTCCCCTACAGCGGTACTGAAGAAATCGCCTCCTCCTGTTGAGGTCCCTGTGCAAAAAAAACAAGAGCGGCCCCATCAGCGGCTTTCCTCCCAAATTCACAGAGTCTGGCGAAAAGTACAGGACTCCGTGATCGATGAAAAATACTCTCATCGACTGAAGAAAATGATGGTTCGGTAGGAGAAAGGCTACCCATCCGTCATACAGCAAGGGACATCTTCTACACAGGTGCCTATTATAACGACTCCTTCAACTTCGACCACCTACAAAAGGCGAGGCCGGAGAAAATTTCACCACCGGCGGCAAATTGTAAAGGCGGCAGACCCAAACGCCCAAAGTCTGGAGGCATGATCGTGCATACGGTTTACATGGCTTCCGGAAAAGAAGAAAGCCGTGCTTCCGTAGGTCACCGGCCACAAACTCGGTCTTTGATAAAAGCTCAGGAGCAGCAACAAAAGCCCCAGAAGATGCTGACGAAAATCGAAGCACTCACCGGACAGAAAGAAAGTTCGGAATCGGCATCTGAACAGCGCCAAGAGCAAGAGACCGATACAGAGTTCCTGTGAAGGGTGCTTGAAAGGAAGGATAAGGAGGTCGCGGAACAAGCTGCTAACATAAAGCAGATGGCGCTTCTTGTTGGATATATGTTTGCCCTAGAGGCCATTATATGATAGTGTATGTGTGTGTGTATGTGTGTGTGTGTGTGTATTCAGGGGACATTCTTGCTCGACATGATGGTATGCTATCTGGTTGTACTTTATCTTGACATGTTCATTTGACCATGCTTTCACTCATTTGGTACATGTTGATAAAGCCCTTAGGATATTTGCTTGACTACTGAGATTATGATATGGATCATACTAGTGTGACATATGTAGTTTATAAGCATATCCTTGAAATGTTCCTAGTCGTGGGTGTACCGAGACGGGGTATCGATATTTCCAGAGTAGACTAGCGTATACATTACTTGTCCCATATGATGGGCGATGGATGATCCCATATCCATTGGTGTGGTGACATCAAAGATCGTATACGGGTGCTCAGTGAGACTGGGTACACTGAACGGACTCGCCGAGAATTCCTATGTGGTGTTATATCTATCGTCACATTGCAGTTCTCAGGTGATATCGGTACAGGTTAGTCTGTAGACCCGAGATCGTCATAGATTCTTGTTTGTCCTCCTACTGTACTTTGACCTCCACCCTACCACGACTCTACTGAGTCGTGCAAACAGGTGGATTTTAGGTACAGTCCCGAGGCACATAGAGGCAATGAAAGAGTGAAGGGGTTTCGTTTCTCCCGGTATTGGGGGTTGTTGTTGCGCTATGTATGATTGGCTATAACAGGAAGTCCCTGATCAGGGATGATGAAATTTACTTATAAGTGTTATCAGTAGTTTCTTGAACTGTTATGAGCCATATACCGGCATAACATATTGGGTTAATGGGGTCGACGATACCATCCCTAGACTTGATATGCAGCACATTTGACGAAGAGACCGGACTATACGGTTAGTGCTGCCAGTTAGCTCGACGGGAGTTTTAGCAGGTTCGCTTGTGTTTCTTCTGATCGCTCAATACCTGGGAGCCGTTACGTACAGCTTATGCCATTGACGGTTTGTGGGCATGTGATGAGATCACTGTCTACAGCTAGCGTATTGATGATTCTTAGAGTCCCACAAATGGGTCTCCTAGCTCAGGCGAAAAGATATGCGGTGCATATGAGATATACGCAGGAGCTCGATTAAATGCGTGTACATGATACCGTAATTTAATCGGGCGTTTACTATTGGACGGGTCGTATGTGATATGACCGGGTTATTAAGTCAAGTGTTGATTTAATATTAAGTCCATTAGCTCGTTTATTAAAACCTTTTTCTTTATGAGGCATGCATGAGTGTATGTATATGTTGATATGGATGCACACATGCAAGCATACATGTGTCATGGTTGATAATACATTGGTGGTGGCAATGCAAGACTCACATGGTAACATATTTATATATTTTGTTTATTTGAGAAGAGCAAAATGTCAATAAAATCATGGTTGACAATTCAACTATCTTCTCTTGTGTTGACCAAAGTCAATACCATGATTTCATTGCCCATGGTTTTGTAGCCTATGGTTTTGCTTAACCTCAAGTCACAAAATATCTAGATATTTTGTAACCATAGTTTAGCATGAAATAATTCTAACTCTATTGGGATTATGTTGAATTATTCACTTGAGTCATGTTTAGCCATCTCCTTCTTCCTCTCTCCTTCAAGCTCTCTTGGGTTTCAAAAGTGAGAGAAGAAAATAAAAAGAAAAGGTTTTTAAGTGAGATCCAAACCCACATCACCAATCTATACTAGTCTAGCCCATTAGTGTAGGTTTTTGCTCCACTTCTTCATAGATCAAGTGAATTTAGGAGCTTGAGCAAAGGGACTTCGTGGTGGATCATCGTGGACTTGGAAGGATTCAAGCAAACCGGTTCAAACCCTACACGATCCAAGGAGTCACAAGAGGAGGTATACAAAGGCTGTATTACTTTCCTCTTAGTGTTAAACACTACTTAATATGTGATACTATATGTTGTTACTCTATTTTTCTAGTTCGATTCATGGTTGGTATTGTTTATCACCCCCTAAAATTTTAATATAGCATGTGTGATGCAACCCAAAACATAGGATGGTGCTAGAGAATCCCTTCACTTATGTTCCAGGATATGGTTGGAATGATGATCCAGCCAGAACCTCCAGCCGAAAATCCACCGATAATCGTTGAGGATGATAGAAGGGAAACATCAAACCCTCTTCCAGCTCTATCAACAGCTAAGGACGAAATGATCTCCATGGCTGTTCTTGATGACTACATTGCACAACAAATACAAGTTCATCAAGCGAAAGAAGCGGCTGGCCAAATCGTCAGAACTGGACGACCGTATCCAGGCTGGTATGATCAAATGAAGTACCCGCCGGGATATACGATCCTCAAATTCCATGTGTACAAAGGGACAGGAAACCTACATCAGTACGTCGCTCAGTTCAGAGCTCTGTGCGGTAATACTGGAGCGATGACAAACTGCTGCTTCGCCAGTTCGTTGGCAGCCTGTCAGAGACGGCATTGGAATGGTACTCGGAGCTTCCAAACGACTCCGTGAAAACATTCAAAGAAATGGAACTGCTGTTCACACAGCAGTCACGACCCGAAATGGCACGTAACTGGTACTTGAATTATGTGAAGTCTATAGGACCCCACCAAATTCAAGTAAGCCAAAAGCCCTAAAATCTAAACCTTTTAGGGAAAATAGTGGAGGTGAAGATTTGAAATAAGGTTTAGCGAAATCCGGTTCCATCTTTAAATACATAAGTAATATAATATGAAAACAACGTTTTGTAATTAATTGAAAACACTTTTCACCATTGAAAATTTCGGCAGCACCTCCTTTGTATATTTTAACCCGAAAATGGTACATGCAATATAATAAAAGACATCCCCAAGCAGGTTCTAGCTCTTCGCCAAATGGCGGAACAACCACGCAAGCAATACAATGAATATACAACGCCGAAGAGCGAGGATCAAAACTCCGAAAGAAAACCAACATCCTCAAGAAAACCAGAAAAGAATCATAATAATACAAGCGCGCAACTCTAAGGTCGAAAGAATAAACAACTGGTTTTCTAAGTCTATCAAATAATACAAGTCTGGTTGATGGAGTTTACTAAATACAACTGAAATAAATAAAAGTACAACGGTGGTCACGATACAAGTGAACCCACCCACCAAAGCAATCACCCGGAAGCAAGTGAAGTGCCCGCAAGCCGCTACGGAACCTGTACGGCAAAACCTGTAAGAAACTGTGGCACAACGGGGGTGAGTTGGCAACTCGTGAGTAGAAGACATCACCGAGAAGAAATCGAAAGTATGACAATCTCCTAGGTCATATAGTAATGTCTTCATAATATATCCTGATACACCTAATAGTGGTAAGGGTAATCATCTAAACATGAGTGTAATACCGAGTGCTCGTGTCAGTGCCTCAGGTAGCAATATGTCACATATATGATGTACGAATGCATTAAGAATGAAAGCAGAATACATCTTGTACAGAAAACTGTTTTCTTATCTCAGTAAGATTTTGGTGTAAAAACCGAAGTATAATCAATGAAATCAACAGAAAATCATTGTCAAGCATCGACACAAAATATATATCCCAATATCTCAATGTCTCAATATCTCAATATCTCGGGCTCCGTCAGTCCGGATTGGCCCATATCATCAAATCTCATGACTACGTCGGTATGCTCCGGATATCCGGCGCCTCACAAATAACCGGTCAGTAGTGCTCCCCTACCGGGCTCAACGCCATCATCTGCGACCATCTTGCCCCGGGGTACCGTACCGGGTCTACTACGTACCCGTAGACGGTGCATCCCCCTCCTCGAATCGGGTATGTAATACAGCTCAAGAACCGAGAAAACTTATGGTGGACACCTCTCACATCATATGACGAAAAAACCGTAAATTTCTATATTTAGAAATGATAATGAGTTTATAAAATCCTTGCGGTTTCTCCAAATCCAGAAATCTCATGGAAAATCCGAAATCCCAAAATCGAGAGTCAATAAACAGTGAATTACTGGCATAAAGCCCCATAATATTGCATGATAAGTGAATATATACATGCATGAGTATCTAAGTAAAGATTGCAATATCTAAACTAGCATAGTAATGATATATCGGAACTATCAGCTAGCAAGTTATATCAATGAAGTAATATTTTCTAATGTGTAAGTGACATGGAAATTACCGATAAGGAAGTGTATGAGCCGGCAAACAAGTGTACGTGGAGCATACACATGATCGGTAATGGTGTTGGTGCCCTTACAACATGGGTTCATAATAACTAAAGAAAACACATATAAGAATGCAATGCGATTAGAACAGTATGAATATACGGAAAATGATGTAGCAACCGTAACATTGAAGAATATACCTTTCTATATATGAGGCATACAGTTTTTGGTATTTGAAATAGCACGAATCGTGGTTTTAAAAATAAATATGGGCTATAGGGTCCTTAAGAAAAGATACATCTTTTGAAAAATCCGTAGTATCCCTCGGCCTCCTTTAAAAATACTCACGATTCGTTAGTTTTGAAAATGAGTATGACTCGAGTCTAGTCTATCATCTGTAAGTCTACGGTAGCGCCCCGGCCGTCTGTCCGAGGCCAAAATGCGGAAACAAAAACTTTTTCTAAACTTGAAACCGGCGCTATCGCAGACTTTAATCCCGGATCGAACCATTAACCTATAACTAGCAAACTAGAGAAGGGTTGGAAAGGCTATACCGATCGATCCATATCCTTTGGTCTTTGGCCACCATCCCAAGCTCCTCGCGGCATCTCCGATCTCGATCTCCTCGTCGGAAAGGGCACCACATCATCGAGTCTTTTTACGGGCTCCCGCTTCATCCGAAGCAACTCGGACACGAAGTTCGCTAGCCGGCGTGTCCAAGGTGAAGTAGAGAATGTGTGTGACAACTTTGTCTCTTGCATCCATTGTATGGATAGAGGTTGAAGATGAAGCCATCAATGGAGGATGTGAACTAGAGGAAGAAGAAGAAGAAGAAGCTTTTCTTTTTCTAGTGTATTGTATGATAAAATGAGAGAGTGAGAGTAAAAAATACAAGAGCAAACTCCCCCTCTAGGCTGCCCCCCTCTCTCTTTTTATCATATCAACACTCAAATCCATCAACAATGTGACACATGCACAAAGAAAGAGACCATGAGTCATCACTTGTGCATGTGTCACAATTAATGCTCCTAATGATGAATTAAGCTCACAATTTCCATTTGTAAACATTAACCCAAATGTTTACAACAACAAAAAGATACCGCGACATCTAAAGTAAACTCATGACGGATCACAAGGATACCCCTTACCTGTATATACATACCTGCATCCGCATTCTGACCGAATGTGAATGCGATGAGACTAAAGTAATCGAACAAGTCTAATACTAGGATCCGGCTTAAACCAAAGCCCACTAGTATGATCCGTCCGATCTTGATCCGTGCACTACTGCACGTATATGATCGGACCCTGCCATATATCATACGGCCTCTACAACGTTTCACCCGAAACTTGAGAAACTGTCTGTGGGGGACTCTAAAGACTCGTCAATACTTTGGCTGTGGATTTAACCACTAGCACGTTAGTGGTACTAGTTGTACGTAACGGGCAACCAGGTATTGACCAAAAGGGAGGTCGATGAGCGAACTCATCCTGACACCCTACTGAGCCTGTCAGTGACAATATCCGTACAATCCGGTCCATTCGTCTATGAGCATCGCATGGCGGGCCTAGGGGGTTGGTAAAAGTCAGACCCCCAAAAGCGGTACAAGTCGTGTCGGAATGTATCCCAGAACACCCTGAGATACTACTGGAATACCTACAAGTAAATCTCCTGCCTTGGCCAAGGGCTTCGTGTAATGGCTCTCCTAGACACAGCGCGATCTCACCCCCAATACCGGGAGAGACGAAACCCCTGTCGATCCGCTTACTCCCTCTATGTAGCTCGGGACTGTACCCAACTAAAACCTGTTTGCACGACTCCTTTGAGCCGTGGTAGGGTAGTAATCAATGTACAGTGGGAACTCACACGAGACAAATGACGATCTTAGGTCGATGAACTAACCTGTGCACATATCACCAGGGAACTGCTATCTGATGTCAGGTATAATACCAACTAGCATGTTCCCAGCGAGTCCTGTCCGGTGTACTCATAACCCAATGAGCACCTGTATACATCTTAGGTGATCCAACTGACACCAATGGCTTGTGAGACCGGCCACCGCCCCTCGTCGGGGTCTCGACTGTATACACTAGTCTACTAATAGAGTATCGATGCCCAGTCTCGAAACTCCCATGACTAGGGACAACTTTAAGGATGTGCTTATAGACCCCAGCTCCCATGTATATGATCGCCACCATACTGGTGGCCGTCAAGCAAGAATCCTAAGGGCTCTATCAACGCGCAATAGTGACCTGTAAGGTCACCTGAAGCAGTACACGATGATAAAGATAAACCAGATAGCATACTATCACCTTGAGTAAGACTGTCCTACCGGTATAGGTCCTCCCTCAATCATTGCAATCATGTGCCTGTGATCCAATAATTGACTCTGAGGGCACTATATCCGACAATCTCTCACTTGCACTCAAGGCTAATTATTGCGATGTCGCATACTCACAGCCCGTGTGATACCGAACACCCAATTCCTCTTCCAATCAGTTTCACAAAGCCCGTTTGCGAAACTATTGCATTCGAGGAATAGCCTCAGTGAGTGGATCCGCCCTGGTGTTTCTTTCTATGTCTCTCTTTATCTCAAGTTCGCGGAGAAAGCCATCTCCCGAAATGAGCAATACCTGTCTTAGAATATGTCTGGATATCTGATGGGACCTAGCTCATAAATGAACTCCAAATCCAGCCTTCTTAGACTGTATCGTCAACTGAACTTAATCAGTATCCTGTGCCATGCCTCCCTCAGAATCCGCTTGGACCACCTGTCCAAAATACTGCCCCTCGTCAGAGGGAAAACTATAACTCTGACAGTCATCCAGGTCACCTTGGAAGCCTGGAATGATAACTGTCTCCCGAAGGAGGCTGCCGTTATCATTTCCCTAGAACATCCACTTATGTTCTAAAACTACATCCGAACATTTCTCCAGGATAGGATTAATATCAACTTATTGCATCTAACACAAAACAATATCTGGTGTGGTACTTGACATCTCATGATTGACTCAATTTCCTAAGCAAGTGATCTGCCAATCATGAGCATCCCTCTCCTATTTAGTCTGTAAGACACCTTTAGAGAGGGTGACTCCATCACCTGCAGGTACACTACCGTACCAGGAGTCGTCCATTCTTAAACACCTTTAGAATTCTTTCTAAGTGCCCAAATTGGGAAACTATCCAAATCTAGATCTAAAACCATAGATCTAATAACCAGAATATCTTATATAATATCCATATCCTATATGGAGAAACCACTGTGTGACAACCAAAGTATAACCGATCGTAGTATAGGAATTTCACTTCCTACTCTGTGTATGTCATCCAAATACCAGGACATCACACCCTACTACCTTCTTAACAGATCCATCACCTATTTTTATGAAGTCAAACCTATGACTGTCACATCAGAAATAGATGATCTATCTCCGATATATCTGCTTTAGTCCATAAATAGACATAAGCTACTTGTCCACTATGCTTCCGCTGCTCCCACTGATTACGACAACCCTCTGGAAGAATAATATACACGTGCACTTCTAAAGCCAGTTCAAAACGACGCTATACTCATCCTCCTGCCGGGTCTCATAGTCTGGAACAACAGTAGTGTCAAGTCTAGGTAAACAAGAACCTCCATGTCACCGTCTTTGAGCATACTGAAGTACTTCTCGAGTGCCTGAGGTTACCCACCATATCTGCGGAGTGGCCAATGGAATGTCAAACCGGATTGAATCTTTAGGTTCTTATCAAATTTCAGTAATCGTTTGCGGTTCTGGAATCACTTTCAGTTCTACCATACTCCCACTACTGTTTTCTGAAAAAATCCATTTTTATTAAAACTATGGCGAGTCAAGAAAAATATCACTATTGATCTTCCAGATGGTAGAAAGTCAACCCTCTTCATAGCCCAGGTCAACCCACAAACAGCCATTACAGAAACGTGCCTTGAGTTATCCAGAGTCTGGTTTTAAGCATAAGCCGGACAACTCCCCGTACCTTAACATCGTTAAGATATGAACTATTCTATATCAAATATAGAAACAGAGGCACTGATTTAATTGGAACCAGATTCAAATCATGCAGCTGTCTCCAGTGCATGTCAACTAAATGGAGAGAGGCTGATCAACATTATTCAATTTAGAAGTACTTCCAATTATGAGTAACCTGAAAGAGAAGCAAGTTCTCTTAATCAGTACTATTAACTGAATACCATGCACAAGTATCTACATCTTCGATCACCTTAAAGAATCCTGATACTTGCAATACATGGTTCTCTACTTTATTCTTGTACCTATAACTTCTCAAAACTTAAACCTTGCATTTCTACGAAACACATGTCTAAGAACTAGAGAAGTCACAAGTAAACAGAATATAATACGAGTACCAACCCCTCTGTCTTTATAGACACAGGACAACAAACAATGCTTTGTATAAGTCCCCTGAGTCTAATAACTCATTATCTCTGTATCATAGGTTGAGAACTGTACTTATAGTTAAGAAGAATTACACCGCTGTTTAATGCTCTTTACCTAACCATCCACTGATATAGGTAAATGTCATAGACATAATTTCAAAAAGTTTTATCTTACTTTATAAAAATAAACATACAGATATATCAATTTGAAATTGGTGCATAATAACGGATATTCAAAACCAAAATGTTTGCCGTCTGGCAAACAACCCAGGCGATTTCCTCAAATATCACCAATTACAACGAATCCCGATATAATGAGGATGATCACCCAATTCCCAATAACTTACTCCCACTCATCATCTGTAAAAACCATACAGATGTGAGAATCAAATCTTGTAAATACATACCCTGGAGCAAGGACTAATTGGGAAATCAGTTTTCATTTAACAATGCACTGTGAAACTGAAAACATATAAATTTTTCGAAGGGGTATCCGGGTATTCCTAGTAATGTCTCTTCCATTATCCAGATTCATGACTGTAACCGTACATTTCATTGCCATCTCTCCAAATCCCTTTATTTGTCTTTAGTCGCTACCTTCTGCACACCATCGTTAGGCTAAATGGGTTACTTCCTTTCCTACCGTTCGGCACCAGCCTATGGTTTGGAAGAAGACTATCCAATAAGCGTAATAGGTGTACTGTCCTAATCCTAGGAGCACTCGCACCGTAAGAGAAGGTAAAGATAAAAGACCACTAAATAAACCTTATTCTTATTTCTCTTGAACCAGAATCCATCCCCGAACTAGAATAACTTCCTTTCGAGTTCGTATATAACCATACGATGGAGTATCCAAATAACTGTGGATCTTCGTAGTGATACGGAGTGTCCTGGAGATACACAAAGGTGAAGTAGGAGTGGCGATGAAATACTTGGTTTGGTCGTGAATAGCAGTCGCAATTTACTTTGCTATCTTTCTAATCCCTTTATTTGTCTTTACTCATTACCTTCTGTACACCATCGTTAGACTAATTTGTTTTCTTCATTCCCCAACGTTCGGCACCTGCCTATGGTTTGGAAGAAGACTATCCAATTAGAGTAATAGGTGTACCGTCCTAATCTAAGGAGCACTCGCAACCTGAGGGAATGTAAATGGAAAAGACAACTGAATAGTCTTATTCATTTTCTCCAGAACCGGAAACCATTCTCGAATCTGGAACAAGTTCCTTCGAGTTCGTATATAACCATACGATGGTTTTATCCAATGGAAGTGGACGTTCGTAGTAATACGGAGTGTTCTGGAGAAAAAGGGTAAAAGTAGGAGTGGCAATGAGGCATGCAACTCTGACAATCCAAAAGCCAGTGTTTAAGAAGGTTCGGTTAACTTGGTCACTGAGTCATAGTATAGGGTCGGGTCATGGTCGCTGCCAAAGAGAGAGAAAGAAAAGAAACACTCTGCGGGCACTCTAACCTAGATTAGAATGGTTATCAATTTATCTAATCAGGAAACCTCCTACTGTAACCTCAAATTATCCTCCAAACCTGAAAGAAGAATTAGTCGGGATCACCCGAGGAGTAAACCAACTCATCATTGGGAATCGGGATCCGACTATCATCGCATGATAATGTGACGGAATCCACTCACGTTATCACACTCCAGAAGGTATGCGCATGCCTGGCAAGTTTCAGTTTCTTTAGAAACTCCCGATGTGATTTTTACCCCATGCTCTTATGACCTTTACTTTAGCCAACAAATCATAAGTCACATGTCAAGTTCTACCCGTCATTATCCAGGTTAATTTGAACCCACCCGTACCTACCCTTGACTTTGGCCAACAAGGCAGTACGACTGTCCCAAACCAACGCATCTATCTATGCAACAGAAAAGTAACAAATAGCTACCATACACTATGCCTTGACTTTGGCCAACAAACATAGCATGAATACTAAGTGCTACCCATCTAAAATGGCGGAGGGCTACGAATGGTTTTTGGCAAAAAACCTTTAACGTAATGAACTTGATATCGCTGAAGGAACCGGATAGCTTTTTATAAAAATATAGTGGCGAAAACCTTTGCTAAAGAGGTCACTCCCGGTGAAGGGATCTCGGCTCTTTCCCCGTAGAATGAGGTGCAGGATATTCCAACTGAATACCGCAATGCAAAGCAAAAAGTCATCGACTATAATGAAGGTATTACCCTGACGCAAACTTCTGTCCAAGGGATCACTCCCAGTGAAGGGATCTCGGCCCTTGCCTCGTTGACTGAAGTGCTGGATATTCATAACCGAATACCACTGTGCAAAACAAAAGAGAACGTCATTGCAATAACAGCTTTTTGAAAAATTGTTCCAACAACATCAGAATAGGTTTGTTTACCTTGCATTGATCCGAATCAATGCAGTCCCATCAATTAATCACACCACAGAAGAACGAAAATATGATGTACGTATATGCCATCCGCATTCGCCACTAGGTCCCGTCATCACCCGTTAGGTTACTTAACTAACGACAGAGCGGGGACTGGACTAGCGTGGATGCAAAAGATATACAACATCTACTAGTATATATATCAATATATAATATTCGCCCATGGCGTGATAAAAGAAACATCACAGAAATATAATAAGCATCACAGAACAATACAGATAGTTTGGGATCCCCGGGTTTCATTGAGCCACAACTGAAACCCGACGTTCCCCTGATCGTGTGGATAGCCTGTGCAATGAAAACCTAGACCCCTACGGGTGCGGCAAGTTACCCGCCAAAACCTGAAGAGAGGCAGCCCCCTTCAACAAAGTGAATGGACCACCCAACACTTCACGGATTCTGGTAACTTGAGCACCCCACCTTGGGTCAACCTATACCCCCTACGAGTGTGGCGAATAGCCCGCCAATTCTAGAGTAAAGCCCCCTCCATCTCAAAGCCATGAGATGCTGGCTCGTTGCCCTCTAGAACCCGGCTATCCGTGCACCCCAACGCGGGGTAATCCTAAAATAGAAAATAAAATATATATACAACGGGTACATCAACCTCAGCCCGGTCGTGGCCCAAAAGAATAATATACAAACAGGCAGTGACGGCAGTCCACATGTCGGACGCTTGCCCCGCAATATGAAATGTACATATACAACCAAATTGTACTACCATTGCACCAGACTATCCACTACGACAAAGCCGCAACATCACAGCACAACACAGAACATCAACGTGAATGTCACGTTCGCAAATTCGTCTAAAAGAACTATAGCAATTAGACAAGATTTACCGATGAAATGACATTCACGGTAGCAGATATAATGTAAGTACTGTAAACTTACATATTTAAATTTTTCGATCGACAAAATTTCCTAAAGTGGGCCCCAAGCACAAATCCAGCACTCAAAATAATCTGGGCCAAAACTAAAAATACCAAAAACCCCAATTCCAACTCAGAGACCACTGCAGAAAGTTTGGTGCATTGATGCTACAGGAGTGCGGCGGAACCGCGGCCAAAATAAATGTAATGCCGCGGTTCCGCGGTGCTACAGTGTGATCACTTCACCAAATTTCAACTGTGGTCTTGGAAAAGCCTGCTTGATTTTCTGCAATACTCAAAATAGTTTTTCGACGCCAAAAAAAAAATTCGACAGAAACATCGTTTTTGAAATTGCGGTTTCGGAAATTTTGTTCGATCGAAGTTCTAAATACGTTAGAGCAAGATAGTAAAGGTTAATGGCGTGGCTTTGATACCATGTAAGTCTACGGTAGCGTCCCGGCCGTCTGTCCGAGGCCAAATTGCAGAAACGAAAACTTTTTCTAAACTTGACACCGGCGCTATCACAGACTTTAATCCCGGTTCGAACCATTAACCTATAACTAGCAAACTAGAGAAGGGTTGGAAAGGTTATACCGATCGATCCGTGTCCTTCGGTCTTTGGCCACCATCCCATGCTCCTCGCGGCATCTCTGATCTCGATCTCCTCGTCGGAAAGGACACCACATTATCGAGTCTTTTTACAGGGCTCCCGCTTCATCCGAAGCAACTCGGACACAAAGTTCGCTAGCCGACGTGTCCAAGGTGACGTAGAGAATGTGTGTGACAACTTTGTCTCTTGCATCCATTGTATGGATGTAGGTTGAAGATGAAGCCATTAATGGAGGTTGTGAGCTAGAGGAAGAAGAAGAAGAAGAAGCCTTTCTTTTTCTAGTGTGTTGTATGATAAAATGAGAGAGTGAGAGTAAAAAAACAAGAGCAAACTCCCCCTCTTGGCTGCCCTCTCTCTCTCTTCTTATCATATCAACACTCAAATCCGTCAATAATGTAACACATGCACAAAGAAAGAGACCATGAGTCATGACTTATGCATGTGTCACAATTAATGCTCCTAATGATGACTTAAGCTCACAATTTCCATTTGTAAACATTAACCTAAAATGTCTACAACAACAAAAAGATACAGCAACATCTAAAGCAAACTCGTGATGGATCACAAGGATACCCCTAACCTGTATATACATATCTACATCCGCATTCCGACCGAATGCGAATGCGGTGAGACTAAAGTAATCCAACAAATCTAATACTAGGATCCGGCTTAAACCAAAGCCCATTAGTATGATCCGCCCGATCATGATCCGTGCACTACTACACGTATATGATCGGACCCTGCCATATATCATACGGCCTCTACAACGTTTCGCCCGAAACTTGAGAAACTATCTGTGTGGGACTCTAAAGACTCGTCAATACTTTGGCTGTGGATTAAACCACTAGCACGTCAGTGATACTAGCTATAGATAACGGTCTACCAGGTATTGACCAAAAGGGAGGTTGATGAGCGAACTCATCTTGACACCCTACTGAGCCTGTCAGTGACAATATCCGTACAGTCCGGTCCGTTCGTCTATGAGCTTCGCATGGCGGGCCTAGGAGGTTGGTAAAAGTCAGACACCTAAAAGCGGTACAAGTCGTGTCGGAGTGTAGCCCAGAACACTCTGAGATACTACTGGAAAACCTACCGGTAAATCTCCTGCCTTGGCCAAGGACTTCATGTAATGGCTCTCCTAGACACAGCGCGATCTTACCCCCAATACCGGGAGAGACGAAACCCCTGCCGATCCGCTCACTGCCTCCATGTGGCTCGGGATTGTACCCAATTAAAAGCTGTTTGCATGACTCCTTTGAGCCGTGGTAGGGTAGTAATCAAAGCACAGTGGGAACTCACACGAGGCAAATGACGATCTCAGGTCGATGAACTAACCTGTACACATGTCACCAGGGAACTGCTATCTGACGTCTGGTATAATACCAACTAGCATGTTCCCAGCGAGTCCTGTCCAGTGTACTCATAACCCAATGGGCACCTGTATACATCTTAGGTGATCCAACTGACACCAATGGCTTGTGAGACCGGCCACCGCCCCTCGTCGGGGTCTCGACTGTATACACTAGTCTACTAATGGAGTATCGATGCCCAGTCTCAAAACTCCCACGACTAGGGACCACTTTAAAGATGTGCTTATAGACCTCAGCTTCCACGTATATGATCGCCATCATACTGCTGGCCGTCAAGCAAGAATCCTAAGGGCTCTATCAACGCGCAATAGTAACCTGTAAGGTCACCTGAAGCAGTACACGATGATAAAGATAAACCAGATAGCATACTATCACCTTGAGTAAGACTGTCCTACCGGTATAGGTCATCACTCAATCATTGCAATCACGTGCCTGTGATCCAATAATTGACTCTGAGGGCACTGTATCCAACATCATCTACCTAAACAACTATAGGACTAAACTAAGAGTCTAGACGAAAGGGTAAGGAAATCCACCTAAAGTCCGAGTCGATATATCTAGTAGTCGGCGATCCCGCCTCAATAGCGTCACATAGGGTAAAAATACATAATACGACATCCTCGAGTCAAGAGTGCGGACCAATCATCATATTTATACATCGTACGGTAAAATCCATCGTACGGCATCCCAAAATTGGGGTGCGGGTCAAATATCACATATACCTCATTATTCATATAGTATCATTATCATAATATCCTATATTAGGGTACCGTTCTAAAGTCTAGTACATTCCAATATCTTAAAACATATATCCTCGTGTGTATGAAAACATATCGCTCAACGATCCACTATAATATCATGCCGTATATCATATCACGACCCAATTACATATCACAATCTCACCGCATCAAGCCCGATCATATCGGCTCATCTCCAAGTATCATATACTGGGCTCATCATCTGTGTATATAGACACACACACACACACACACACACACACACATACACCCCCCAACGCATCCATATACATACATACATACATACATACATATATATACATATATACATATAAACATATACACCCACAATCATATCACGTGTGTGCATGTGTGTTTGTGTGTCAACATTTACTCTAGGGTTTCGCGAATAAGAAACTAAACTAAAGAACTTCCTTCCAAGTACACTAAATCCAACCCATGGTCTTCTAAAGCCTTTCTTGCTAAGTATACACGTCTCGCAAAACTCATATGTATATATATAATAATGCATCATACCCTACGAAATTGCGGCGGTGCTATACGCCATCAACCCGACTTCCCCCGTAGATATACATCTACTCACTATGATCTTTGCTTGCTAAAGTCGATGTCACCATGCTCTTTCTTGTTATCCGTAGTCCACGTAAGGGTGCCTACATATATAACACATAGTATCGTAAACAGAATTGCGTATGGAAACTAAAACGGCACACGAATCACACATAGGTTTAAACCTATAGTCTACGGATGCAAAAGAACCAAATAACCCTCGACATCGATGTATAAACGCCAATCGATCGAGATAAAACACCCATATCTGAATTTACGTCATGAACAATCATGAAACCAAAACAGAATCTTAGAAAACATGCTCCAGATTTTTGGTCAGGTGAATTGGGGATAAACAAGCTGTACAGTGAGGTGTTCTATGGGGTATGTGAGCTACAGAACTAACCTTAACACCAATACCCACAGATGACCTGGCGACATCAGCCCAAAATCCGATCTGGCCGGCCATAGCAAGGAGTTGTGGTCTCGTCTTCTTTGGGTGGTCTCCTAGTGTCTTAAATAGGTCAATAGAGTTGCTATTTTCTCTTGTAAAAGTCTCAGGTCACTCCAGATTTCCCGTAGGCACAAAATATTCATAAAACTGACATTTTGAAATGTATAACTCAAGTTTTAGTGTTTAGTCTCTGGTTTGATCTAGATTTTTAACACTAAAGGGGGTTGTAGTCACCAATTACACTCACTTGCACCATCACAACTCAAGAATCCCCAAAACTTCATTTTAGAGTTTTGTGAGATCGCCAAACCTCGCTTAATCATTTCTAAACTAAAATAGAAGCTAAAGGAAATCAATTACTACACTAATGGTGAAATAAATACCTCATTTGGCAACTCAAGAAAATTCTTGAGTTGCCCGAAGTGCTCGAAATCCTAACTTGCTTAGTCCACCATGCTTGTACTGAACTTGTGCATAAATTTTGTGAAGAGGATACAAGATTTTGATGTGGATTTGGGGGTGTTGTGAGGAGGTAGAGGAGGTGGAGGAAGAGGGCAGCCATGAGGACAAAGAGATGAAGAATGAAGAAATGAAGTGAAGAAACAAATGAGGCAATCCCCTCTCTCTCTCCCTCCTAAGCCCATGCCTCATGGTTTCAAACTCTCTCTCTTAATTCATTTAATTCAAATAAAAAAAAACCCAAGTAATAAAAGACATGAAGTATGGTTTTTCAACAAATTAAAAAGTGTAACAAGTATTATGCAACATATCATGTTGCATGCCATGCACATATTCTACTTATTGAAAAATTCGTAAACACTAATCGATTTTAGTAATAACCCATACACAATTAATTGTTTAATAGCTCATCAAATGCTCAAATCACATAAATACCTTCAAAACTAATAATTTATATCAATTTTCCAAACTATCGGTATATAGTTATACCATATCATTAAATCTAATCTCCATACTTTAAATATTCATAATATTTATTACTTAATTGTTTAACTTCCCAAAAATATTATTTTATTTTTCTGCAATGTTACAGTCTTCACCCTTTAAATAAATTCGGTCACCGAATTTAAATTAAAACCCCCCAAATACTAAAACATTTCAGCAAAGCACTCAAGTCGTCGGGGCTCCGACATTATAAATACCCAAAACACATCTTAGCGTACTGCATGCGCATGAAAAACGAGTATATAACTCAAAATCAAAACTCCGTCAAGCATCACACAATCATCGGAGTTATGGTGAAGATACTAATGTCAAATTCCAATACGAAAACCAACATGATATACTCAAAACTATAATATGTACATAATACACATCGTTGTAAACTCGTCAAACATCTGAAAAGAAATACATGCCAAATCTTTTTCAAGTCGCTGTGCGATGCGCGTATCACGGCACAAGTAGCGGACGTTTATTGTAAGAAAGATAACTATATACATATATATATATATATCATTTTTTTAACATACACGTCCCGCCATTTTGAAAATAATTTAAAAGGGTTTCCTTTGTAAAATGTTTTGTGTCATCTCGGACACAGAGGAAAAATATTGAGACTGTAGCTCCCTTTTGAAAATCCCTTCGATAACTATCAGTGCATGCAAAAACACCTAGGTACTGTTCTCAGAACAGTCCTTCTCGATTACTAAATCAAATAGTAAATATCATAAAAATGCACTGCTCAAAGGAAATCACACTCAATAGTCTATGTAATAATGTCACATGCGTCTGGTGCGCACAGAAATCGACATCAATGAATGTGCCATACAATTGCACAAAAACAAAATTTAAGTGCAACGGGTGTGCACGAAAACACCTGTCAAGGGCAACGGGTGTGCCTGACAACAATATCAGGTACATCTGATATAGACGAAAAATCCCGATTTAGTGCATCTGGTATGCACCAAAATCGCATCAAGTTCGCCAAGTATGCGCAAGAGTCCAAATCAAGTGCAAAAGTCGCACAAAAACAAATATCGAATATCACAATCGAAATTGACGGTATACAACATACCTCAATCCAAATCAGGTATACTGTGGTATATAATCTCACAATCGCGTGCATCAGCGTGCACAAAATCGAATCAAAGTACTAAAAGTGCATGAAAACTACACCGAAGGTGTTGGAGATAGTGCCCTCAGAGTCAATTATTGGATCACAGGCACGTGATTGCAATGATTGAAGGAGGACCTATCCCGGTAGAACAGTCTTACTCAAGATAATAGTATGCTATCCGGTTTATCTTTATCATCGTGTACTGCTTTAGGTGACCTTACAGGTCGCTATTACACGTTGATAGAGCCCCTAGGATTCTTGCTTGACTACCAGCAGTATGAGGGCGATCATATACGTGAGAGCTGGTAGTCTATAAGCATATCCTTAAAAGGTCCCTAGTCGTGGTAATTTCGAGATAGGGCATCGATACTCCAGAGTAGACTAGTGTATACAGTCGAGACCCCGACGAGGGGCGATGGCCGGTCTCACAAGCCACTGGTGTCAGTTGGTTCACCTAAGATGTATACAGGTGCTCATTGGGTTATGAGTACACCAGACAGGACTCGCCGGGAACATGCTAGTTGGTCTTATACCTGACGTCAGATAGCAGTTCCCTGGTGACATGTGTACATGTTAGTTCATCGACCTGAGATCGCCATTTGTCTCGTGTGAGTTCCTACTGTACTTTGATTACTACCTTACCACGCTCAAAGGAGACGTGCAAACAGGTTTTAGTTGGGTACAGCCTCGAGCCACATGGAGGCATTGAGCGGATCTGCAGGGGTTCGTCTCTCCCGGTATTGGGGGTGAGGTCGCGCTGTGTCTAGGAGAGCCATTACACGAATTCCTTGGCCAAGGCATGAGATTTACTGGTAGGTATTCCAGTAGTATCTCAGAATGTTCTGGGCTGCACTTGGACACGACTTGTACGGCTTTTGGGGGTCTGACTTTTACCAACCCCCTAGGCCCGCCATGCGATGCTCATAGACGAACGGACCGGACTGTACGAATATTGTCACTGACAGGCTCAGTAGGGTGTCAGGATGAGTTCGCTCATCGACGTCCCTTTTGGTCAATAGCTGGTAGCCCGTCATGTATGGCTAATACCTCTGACGTGCTAGTGGTTAAATCCACAGCCATAGTATTGATGAGTCTTTAGAGTCCCCCACAGACAGTTGCTCAAGTTTCGGGCGAAACGCTGTAGAGGCCGTATGGAGATATGGCAGGGTTCGATCAGATACGTGCGGTATTGCACGGACCATGATCGAACGGATAATACTAGCGGGCTTTGGTTTAAGCCGGATCCTAGTATTGTAAAGTGTAGATTTTGTCTCATTGCATTTGTATTTCGATCGGAATACAAATGCGGGTATATATATACAGTAGCGGGGTTTTCCTGTAATTTATTACGGGATCAGTTTTATGAAGTTGCCAGTTTGTTTTCCGGTTTCGGCCATTTTCCTTTGTATCTTTCTTTGGCCAAAAAATGGTGGACGAGGGCTTATTTGCAATTGTGCAAATAAGCATTTTGGATGGTTGTCTTTGCATATTGTTGTGTCATGATCTTTTGACTTCTTGACTTCATGATGGCTTGACTTTTGGAGTCATCATGCTTGATGATGATGTTTGGTGATGATGGAGGGTTATGGTTGATGGAGTGTTTGGATTAGTTTGTGATCATTGCTTATTATCAGGACCCTTTCTCTCTCATGCATTATTCTTGTGGCTCCATCATCCATACACCCCTCTCTCATTCTCACTCCGTTCACCATGATATGGCCGGCCATAGAGGGAGGGGGCTGCCTAATATATTTTTTGGGTGGGATTTTATTCTCCTGATGTTTGCAAAATCCCCTAGTTCATCTCAAAAATGTTATCATATCAATTCTCCACCAATAAGGCAACTTCATAACCCCAAAATGAGACATAGCACTACACTACATTCTATAGCAAATCTTGGGCACGTCGACTCGCTAACTTCGTGCCCGAGTTGCCTCGGTCCAGAGGTGGGTGCCCGTAAAAGAAGCCGGCGACGTGGTGCCCTTCCGACGAGGAGATGGAGACCGGACATTCCGTGGGAGATCGGGACGATGACGAGAAGACCGAAGGACACGGATCGCTCGGTATATATCTCTACCCCGTTCTCTAGTTAGCCAGATTTAGATTAATGTCCCGATCCGGGACTTTTGTGCGCGGTGGTGCCGGTCTAAAAGTTTAAAGAAATTTATCGCTTCCGCATTTTGGCCTCGGATTGACGGCCGGGGCGCCGCCGTGCACTTACACTGGTATCAGAGCCAGGCCATTAAGCTAGTCTAGCTTGGTCTAATGTGTTTACACTTTCGATCGAACAAAATTTGAAAACCCGCATTTTCATTTCCATCAGTTTCTGTCAAAATTTTTTTAGTTCCCAAATTTTTTCAGTATGTTGCAGAAGTACATGCAGGGAATTACAAGCATATTGTAAAAATCCGACACCATGGTTCCTTAGAAGGACAGCGGAACCGCGGCCAAAACCCTGTTGTGGCCGCGGTTCCGCGGCTGTAATATGTTAACATCGTGCCAAATTTCTACAGTAGCTTCCTGACTTGAAAATGTGGATTTTGGAATATTCTTTTTGGGCCCAGAATTTCTTTAAGTGCTACAGTAATGCTTGGGGCCCACTTGGGAAAATTTAGTCGATCGAAATTTTTTAACACATTAGTTCACAGTATTTACATTATATCTGCGACCGTGAATGTCACTCGATCGGTAAGTCCTGTCTAACTGCTATAGCCCGGTTAGACGGATTTGCGAACGTGACATTCACGTTGATGTTCTGGGTTGTGCTGTGATGTTGCGGATTGGTCGTGGGGGATAGCCTGAATGCAATGTTAGTACAGTTTGTTGTATTATGTACATTTGATATTGCGGGGCGAGCGTCCGACATGTGGACTGCCGTCACTGCCTGTCTGTATATTATTCTTTTGGGGCACGACCGGGGTGAGGTCGATATACCCGTTGTATGTATATTTTACTTTCTGTACTAGGATTACCCCAAGGTGGGGTGCACGGATAGCCGGGTTCTAGAGGGCAACGGGCCTGCATCTAATGGCGTTGAGACGGAAGGGGCTTCACTCTAGAATTGGTGGGCTATTCGCCGCACTCGTAGGGGGTACAGGTTGACCCAGGAGGGGTGCCCAAGTTACCGGATTCCGTGAATTGCTGGGTGGTCCATTCACGTTGCTGAAGGGGGCTGCCTCGCTTTAGGTTTTGGCGGGTAACTTGCTGCGCCCGTAGGGGTCTAGGATTTCATTGCACAGGCTATCGACACGACCAGGGGAACGTCGGGTTTCAGTAGCGGCTCTATGAAACCCGGGGATCCCAGATATCTGTATTGTTCTGTGATGCTTATTACATTTCTGTGATGTTGCATTTTATCACGCCTTGAGCGAAATATTATATATTGATATATATACTAGTAGATGTTGTATATGTTTTGCATCCGCGCTAGTCCAGTCCCCGCTCTGTCATTAGTTAACTAACCTAACGGGTAATGACGGGACCCAGTGGCGAATGCGGATGGCATATACGTACATCATTATTCTCGTTCTTTGTGGTGTGATCAATTGATGGGACTGCATTGATTCGGATCAATGCAAGCTAAAAAAACCTATTCTGATGTTGTTGGAACTATTTTCAAAAAGCTGTTATTGCAAGGACGTTCTCTTTTGTTTTGCATCGTGGTATTCAGTTGGAATATCCTGCTCCTCAGTCGACGAGGCAAAGGCCGAGATCCCTTCACCGGGAGTGACCCCTTGGACAGAAGTTTGCGTCAGGGCAATAACTTCACTATAGCCGATTACTTTTGCTTTGAACCGTGGTATTCAGTTGGAATATCCTGCACCTCATTCTACGGGGAAAGAGACGAGATCCCTTCACCGGGAGTGACCTCTTTAGCAAAGGTTTTCGTCGCTATATTTTCATAAAAGCTATCCTGTTCCTTCAACGATATCAAGTTCATTACGTTAAAGGTTTTCGCCAGAATTCATTCGTAGCCCTCCGTCGTTTCATATGGATAGTCAATAAGTATTCAAGCTGTGTATGTTGGCCAAAGTCAAGGCACAGTGATTGGTAGCTATTGGGTATTCATATGCAGCATAGATAGATGCGTTGGTTTGGGGTAGTCGTACTACTATTTTGGCCAATGTCAAGGGTATGTACGGGTGGGCTCAAACTAACCTGGAGAATGATGGGTAGAACTTGACATGTGACTTATGATATGTTGGCCAAAGTCAAGGTCATAAGAGCATGGGGTAAAAATCACATCGGGAGTTTCTAAAGAAACTGAAACTTGCCGATATGCGCATACCTTCTGGAGTGTGATAACGTGAGCGGATTCCGTCACGTTATCATGCGATGATAGTTGGATCCCGATTCCCACTGATGAGTTGGTTTACTCCTAATTCTTCTTTCAGGTTTGGAGGAGAATTTGACGGTACAGTGGGAGGTTTCCAGATTAGATAAATTGATAACCATTCTGATCTAGGTTAGAGTGCACGCTGAGTGTTTCTTTTCTCTTTCTCTTTGGCAGCGACCATGACCCAACCCTAAGACTATGACTCGGTGACCAAAATTAACCGAACCTTCTTTAACACTGGCTTTTGGATTTTCAGAGTTGCAAACCTCTTTGCCACTCCTACTTTTACCCTTTTCTCTAGGACACCCCGTATTACTACGAACGTCCACTTCCATTGGACAAAACCATCGTATGGTTATATACGAACAACAAGGAATTTATTCAAGGATGGTTTCCGGTTCTGGAGAAAGCGAATAGGACTATTCAGTTGTCTTTTCCTTTTACCTTCTCTCAGGTTGCGAGTACTCCTTGGTTTAGGAGATAGTACACCTATTACGCAAATTGGATAGTCTTCTTCCAAATCTTAGGCTGGTGCCGAACGGTGGGGAATGAAGAAAACCAACTAGCATAACGATGGTGTACAGAAGGTATTAAGTAAAGACATATCAAGGGATTAGTAAGAGGGCAAAGTAAATTGCGACTGCTATTCACGACCAAACCAAGTATTTCTTCGCCAATCCTAAATCACCTTTGTATTTCTCCAGAACACTCCGCATCACTACGAAGATCCACAGTTTATTGGATACTCCATCGTATGGTTATATATGAACTCGAAAGGAACTTGTTCCAGTTCGGGGATGGATTCAGGTTCATGAGAAATAGGAATAAGGTTTATTCGGTTGTCTTTTATCTTCACCTTCTCTCGCATTGCGAGTGCTCCTAGGATTAAGATAGTACACCCATTATGCTTATTGGATAGTCTTCTTCCAAACCATAGGCTGGTGCTTAACGGTAGGGAAGGAAGAAAACCATTTAGCCTAAGAGGGTGTACAGAAGGTAATGACTAAAGACATATGAAGGGATTTGGAGAGATGGCAAAGAATTATACGGTTACAGTTATGAATCTGGATAATGGAAGAGGCATTACTAGGAATACCGGGATACCCCATCGAAACATTTCAATGTTTCAGTTTCACTGTGTAATCTTAAAAGAAAACTGATTTCCCGATTAGATACTTACTTCAGGGTATGTATTTACCAGGTATGATTCTCACATCTGTATGGTTTTACAGATGATGAGTGGGAGTAAATTATTAAGAATTAGGTGATCATCCTCATTATATCGGGATTCGTTGTAATCGGTGATATTTGAGGAAGTCACCTGGGTTGTTTGCCGGACGGCAAATATTTGGTTTTGAATATCCGCTGTTATGCACCAATTTCAAATTGATATATCTGTACGTCTATTTTCATAGAGTGAGATATACTTTTTGAAATTATGTCTATGACATTTACCTATATCATTGGATGGTTAGGTAAAGAGCATTAAACAGCGGTGTAATTCTTCTTAACCACATGTACAGTTTTCAACCTACGACACACAGAAAATGAGTTATTAAACTGAAGGGACTTATACAGAGTATTGTATGTTGTCCAGTGTCCATTAGGACAGAGGGGTTGGTCCTCGTACTATATTTGGTTTACTTATGACTTCTCTAGTTTTTAGACAGGTGTTTCGTAGAAACACAGGGTCCAAATTTTGAGAAGTTATAGGTATGTGAATAAAGTAGAGAACCAAGTATTGCGAGTATCAGGATTCTTCAAAGTGATCGAAGATGTAGATACTTGTGTATGGTATTCAGTTGATAGTAATGATTAAGAGAACTTGCTTCTCTTTTAGGTTACTCATAATTGGAAGCATTCCTAAGTTGAGTAACGCTGATCGGCCTCCTTCCATTTAGTTGACATGCACTGGAGACAGTCGCATGATTTGAATCTGGTTCAATTAAATCAGTGCCTCTGTTTCTGCATTGGATATAGAACAGTTCGTATCTTAACGTTGTTAAGGTACGAGGAGTTGTCCGGCTTATGCTTAAAACCAGACTCTGGATAACTCGAGGCACGTTTCTGTAATGGCTGTTTGTGGGTTAACCCAGGCTATGATGAGGGTTGACTTTCTACCATCTGGAAGATCAATAGTGATATTGTTCTTAACTCGCCACAGTTTTATTAAAAATGGATTTTTTCAGAAAACGGTAGTGGGAGTAAGGTAGAACTGGAAGTGATTCCAGAACCGCAAACGATTACTGAAGATTTGATAAGAACTTAAAGATTCAATCTGGTTTGACATTCCATTGGTCACTCCGCAGATATGGTGGGTAACCTAAAGCACCCGAGAGGTACTCCGGTAGCCTCAAGGACGGTGACAGGGAGGTTCTTGTTTACCCAGACTTGACATTGCTGTTGTTCCAGACTATGAGACCCGGCAGAAGGATGAGTATAGCGTCGTTCTAAACTGGCTTTAGAAGTGTACGTCTATATGACTCTGCCAGAGGGTTGTCGTAGTGAGTGGGAGCAGCGGAAGCATTGGTGGACAAGTAGCTTATGTCTATAGACTAAAGCAGATGTAGCAGAGATAGATTATCTATTTCTGATGTGACAGTCATAAGTTTGACTTCATCAGAATAGGGGATGGATCTGTTAAGAAGGTAGTAGGATGTGATGTCCTGATATTTGGATGACATACACAGAGTAGGAAAGGAAACTCCTATACTACGATCGGTTAAACTTTGGTTGTCACACAGTGGTTTCTCCACATGGGACATGGACATTATATCAAACATTCTGGTTACTAGATCAATAGATCTAGATTTGGGTGGTTTCCCAATCAGGGTACTTAGACAGTATTCTAAGAGTTTTTAAAATGGACGACTCCTGGCATGGTAGTATACCTGCAGGTTATGGAGTCACCCTCTCTAAAGGAGTCTTACAGACTAAAGGGGAGAGGGATGTGCATGATTGGCAGATCACTTGTTTAGGCAATTGAGTCAATCATGAGATGTCAAGCACCACACCAGATGTAGTTTTTTGCAGTAGATGTAATATGTTGATATTGATCCAATCCTGGAGAAATGATCGGAAGCAGTTTTTAGAACATAAGTGGATGTTCTAGGGATATGATAAAAACAGCCTCTTTTAAGAGACAGTTATCATTCCAAGCTTCCAAGGTGACCTGGACGGCAGAGTGGCTGTCAGAGTTGTAGTTTTCCCTCTGACGAGGGGTAGTAGTTTGGACAGGTAGTCCAGGAGGATACTGAAGGAGGCATGGCAAAGGATAATGATTAAGTACAGTTGACGATACAGTCTTAGAAGTTTGAATTTGGAGTTCATTTATGAGCTAGGTCCCATCAGACATCCCGACACATTCTATGATAGGTATTGCTCATTTCGGGAGATGGCTTTCTCCTCGAACATGAGATATAGAGAGACATAGAAGGAAACATCAAGGCGGATCCACTCACTGAGGCTATTCCTCGAACGCAATAGTTTCGCAAACGGGCTTTGTGAGACTGACAAGTAGAGGAGTTGGGTGTTCGGTATCACACGGGCTGTGAGTATGCGACATCGCAATAATTAGCCTTGAGTGCAAGTGGGAGATTGTTGGAGATAGTGCCCTCAGAGTAAATTATTGGATCACAGGCACGTGATTGCAATGATTAAGGGAGGACCTATCCCGGTAGGGCAGTCTTACTCAAGATGATAGTATGCTATCTGGTTTATCTTTATAATCGTGTACTGCTTTAGGTGACCTTACAGGTCGCTATTACACGTTGATAGAGCCCCTAGGATTCTTGCTTGACTACCAGCAGTATGAGGGCGATCATATACGTAGGAGCTGGTAGTCTATAAGCACATCCTTAAAAGTTCCATAGTCCTGGGAGTTTCGAGATAGGGCATCGATACGCCATAGTAGACTAGTGTATACAGTCGAGACCCCGACGAGGGGCGGTGGCCGGTCTCACAAGCCACTGGTGTCAGTTGGTTCACCTAAGATGTATACAGGTGCTCATTGGGTTATGAGTACACCGGACAGGACTCGCCGAGAACATGCTAGTTGGTTTTATACCAGACGTCAGATAGCAGTTCCCTGGTGACATGTGCACAGGTTAGTTCATCGACCTGAGATCGTCATTTGTCTCGTGTGAGTTCCCATTGTACTTTGATTACTACCCTACCACGCTCAAAGGAGACGTGCAAACAGGTTTTAGTTGGGTACAGTCCTGAGCCACATGGAGGCAGTGAGCGGATCTGCAGGGGTTCGTCTCTCCCGGTATTGGGGGTGAGGCCGCGCTGTGTCTAGGAGAGCCATTATACGAAGTCCTTGGCCAAGGCAGGAGATTTACAGGTAGGTATTCCAGTAGTATCTTAGGGTGCTCTGGGCTACACTCCAGCACGACTTGTACCGCTTTTGGGGGTCTGACTTTTACCAACCCCCTAGGCCCGCCATGCGATGCTTATAGATGAGCGGACCGGACTATACGGATATTGTCACTGACAGGCTCAATAGGGTGCCAGGATGAGTTCGCTCATCAACGTCCTTTTGGTCAATAGCTGGTAGCCCGTCACGTATGGCTAATACCTCTGACGTACTAGTGCTTAAATCCACAGCTATAGTATTGACGAGTCTTTAAAGTCCCCCACAGACATTTGCTCAAGTTTCGGGCAAAACGCTGTAGAGGCCGTATGGAGATATGGCAGGGTTCGATCATATACGTGCGGTATTGCACGGACCATGATCGGACGGATAATTCTAGCGGGCTTTGGTTTAAGCCGGATCCTAGTATTGTAAAGTGTAGATTTTGTCTCATTGCATTTGTATTTCGATCGGAATACAAATGCTGGTATGTATATACAGTAGCGGGGTTTTCCTGTAATTTATTACGGGATCAGTTTTATGAAGTTGCCAGTTTGTTTTCCGGTTTCGGCCATTTTCCTTTGTATCTTTCTTTGGCCGAAAAATGGTGGAGGAGGGCTTATTTGCAATTGTGCAAATAAGCATTTTGGAGGGTTGTCTTTGCATATTGTTGTGTCATGATCTTTTGACTTCTTGACTTCATGATGGCTTGACTTTTAGAGTCATCATGCTTTTTGATGATGTTTGGTGATGATGGAGGGTTATGGTTGATGGAGTGTTTGGATTAGTTTGTGATCATTGCTTATTATCATGACCCTTTCTCTCTCTTGCATTATTCTTGTGGCTCCATCATCAATACACCCCTCTCTCATTCTCACTCCCTTCACCATGATATGGCCGGCCATAGAGGGAGGGGGCTACCCAATATATTTCTTGGGTGGGATTTTATTCTCCTCATGTTTGCAAAATCCCCTAATTCATCTCCAAAATGTTATCATATCAATTATCCACCAATAAGGCAACTTCATAACCCCAAAATGAGACATGGCACTATACTACATTCTATAGCAAATCTTGGGCACGTCGACTCGCCAACTTCGTGCCCGAGTTGCCTCTGTCCAGAGGTGGGAGCCCGTAAAAGAAGCCGGGGACGTGATGCTTTTCCGGCGAGGAGATGGAGACTGGACATTCCGCGGGAGATCGGGACGACGACGAGAAGACCGAAGGACACGGATCGCACGGTATATCTCTCTACCTCGTTCTCTAGTTAGCTAGATTTAGATTAATGGCCCGATCCGGGACTTTTGTGCTCGGTGGTGCCGGTCTAAAAGTTTGAAGAAATTTACCGCTTCCACATTTTGGCCTCGGATTGACGGCCGGGGCGCCGCCGTGCACTTACAGAAGGCACAAGTCAAATCACATACATACCATAGGCATGAAATCAAAATCGAATATCTCGAATGACATCAAATCGAAATCGAGTGCAACTGTAGTGCACGAAAACTCAATCATGCCAATAAATCGTCCAAAATACCGAAATCCAAATTGACGGCCATGTGATATTCGAATCACCAAATCGCAAATCGTAAACACTGTCGTCGATATGTCCTTCCTTCAAAGTCGTGAAGGTGTCGGTGCATCCAAAGCTAGCAGAGCAAGATATCTACTTGCCTCCTGTTCATGGTCTGGCGCCTTGTGCCCTTAGGCTCACGTCTCTTACTACGGATTGCCAGTTACATAACTCCTTGGCTCAACGGCCCAATATCGAAATGATGACGGAAATAGTTCCACTCTGGCACATCCTCTAAAGATCTCTGGCCTACTGGGTGTGCGTGATACGACCGATCCTGGGTCCAAGTCTTCTCGTGTAGTATTCCAAAAAGATTCTGTCTGGTCTCTCCCAAATCTCATTTCTGCCGAACTGCCCGGAAGTTATCACCCTTTACTAAATCCATTTCTCATTCCGGAACAGCTGCATACTCATCATGACTTCTTCTAAAAGATATATCCATATTCAACTCCTCTACATGTGTATCACATCTCTGATGTCAACGGAGTAGAACGTCATCTCGCCAAAATCTCGTACGAACCTCTTACTCCACTTTTCTTCAACATAGACTAATTCGGAATCACCTCTTCTTAGCTGTATAGACTGCGCTACAAACGGCTATACTCATATCTGGAGTCTCCCTTCCGAAACTGCGAACTTGATAACTCAATATCTTGTGGTAGGTATCTGGCCAACTACGCCCTCGGAAACTTTTCCAAATCATCGGAAGAATACTCTTCATTCATCCGTTTTCTATCGACATCTCAATGAGCCTGTGTGAAGTCCTCTCTAGCTGAAATTAATCAATCTGATGACCTCGCATCGGAGTGTGAAAATGAACCACATGTCCTAGTCATTCATCTATGGGTGACTAGCGATCATCTATTATATCCCTAAGTACAACTCATGCTGTAATAGCTTCAACATCTGGGGTGATATCTTGTCAATCGCTGCCACAATTGGCTCAGTCGTCCGCACGCTAAATAATGCCTCAATCCTCAAGAATAGACGATATAATAACGGTCATCACATTCTGGTGGCCCCTAGCGGTGGCCCAATCACCTGGTGCTGATCTGAACGTTCGAGAAATCTTAGTAAAAACAATCCATCAAAAGGCTCATGTCACGAAAACAAAATAAAACGAAATATCTATGCAATCGTGTCACCAGAATTACGCCTTGGTCAGTCCTCGTCCAAGACAAGCTTATGCTGACCGCAACTCTAGCCGCAGCTCTCTCTCTCTCTCTCTCTGCTCGTGTAACCGTGGTAATAGAAACCACAATCCGATATCGATGAGTATAGATCATAGGAATGAATATAAATGCAATGCATAAGAAATGTACATCCTATGGCTTCTTAAACGGAGTAGCGTATCGTAAGCATGCCGCGGAACACAAACACGGTATGTCACTCTACTTAGGTCATCTACTCCATTAACCAAGGTCAATCTATGCGACGAAAGTTCGGGTCTAATACCCCTCGGCCATGTCTAAGTTCCGTAAGGGCAAGCCTAGGTTCCGAATATATATATACCCTAGACTCCGCGTAGTCAAACCTAGATTCAAACTATGGTTAAACCAAACGCTTTGATACTAACTTTATCATGACCCGAAATAGCACATAACTGGCACTTGAATTATGTTAATCTTATAGGACCCCACCTAATTCAAGTAAGCCAAAAGCCCAAAAATCTAAACCTTTTAGGGAAAAGAGTGGAAGGGATGTTTTGAAATAAGGTTTAATGAAATCAGGTTCCTTCTTTAAATACATAAGTAATATAATATGAAAATAATGTTTTGTAACTAATTGAAAACACGCCATTGAAACTTTGGCAGCACCTCCTTTGTATATTTTAACCCGAAAACGGTACAAGCAATATAATAAAAGGAATCCCCAAGCGGGAGCTAGCTCTTCGCCAAATTGCGGAAGAACCATGGAAGCAATACAATGAATATACAACGGCGAAGGGCGGATCAAAACTCAGAAAGAAAACCAACATCCTCAAGAAAACCAGAGAAGAATCATAATAATACAAGCGCGGGACTCTAAGGTCGAAAGAATAAAAAACTGGTTTTCTAAGTTTATCAAATACAAGTCTGGTTGATGTAGTTTTCTAGATACAACTAAAATAAATAAAAGTATAACGGTGGTCATGATACAATTGAACCCACCCACCAAAGCAATCACCCGGAAGCAAGTGAAGTCCCCGCAAGCCGCTACGGAACCTGTACGGCAAAACATGCAAGAAACTGTGGCACAACGGGGGTGAGTTGCCAACTCGTGAGTAGAAGACATCACCGAGCAGAAATTAAAAGTATGACTATCTCCTAGGTCATACAGTAATGTCCTCATAATATACCCTGAAACATCTAATAGTGACAAAGGTAATCATCTAAACATGAGTGTAATACCGAGTGCTCGTGTCAGTGTCTCAGGTAGTAATATGTCACATATATGATGTACGAATGCATTAAGAATGAAAGCAGAATACATCTTGTATGAGAAAATTATTTTCTTATCTCAGTAAGATTTTAGTGTAAAAACCGAAGTATCATCAATAAAGTAAACAGAAAATCCGTGTCAAGTATCGACACAAAATATATATCTTAATATCTCATTGTATCAATATCTCAATATCTCAATGTCTCAATATTTCAATATCTCGGGCTCCGTCAGTCCGGATCGGCCCATATCATCAAATCTCACGACTAAGTCGGTAACCTCCGGATATCCGCCGCCTCACAAATAACCGGTCAGTAGTGCTCCCCTGCCGGACTCAATGCCATCATCTGCGACCATCTTGCCTGGGGTACTGTACCAGGTCCACCATGTACCCGCAGACGGTGCATCCCCTTCCTCGAATCGGGTATGTGATACAGCTCAAGAACTGAGAAAACTCATGGTGGACACCTCTCACACCATATCACGAGAAAACCGCAAATTTCTATCTTTAGAAATGATAATGAGTTTATAAAATCCTTAAGGTTTCTCCAAATCAAGAAATCTCATGGAAAATCCGAAATCCAAAAATTGAGAGTCAATAAACAATGAATTACCGGCATAAAGCCCCGTAATATTGAATGATAAGTGAATATATACATGCATGGTTATCTAAGTAAAGAATGCAATATCTAAACTAGCATAGTAATGATATATCGGAACTATCATCTAGCAAGTTATATTAATGAAGTAATGTTTTCTAATGTGTACGTGACATGGAAATTACCGATGATGATGTGTGTGAGCCGGCAAGCAAGTGTACGTGGAGCATACGCATCATCGGTAATGGTGTTGGTGTCCTGACAACAAGGGTTCATAATAACTAAAGAAAACACATTTATAAGCATGCAATGCTATGAGAACAACATGAGTATAGAGAAAATGATGTAGTAACCGCAACATTGAAGAATATACCTTTCCATATACGAGTCATACGTATTTTGGGGTTCGAAATAGCACGAATCGTGATTTTAGAAAAAAAAAGGGGCTACTAGGTCCTTAAGAAAAGATACGTCTTTTGAAAAATCCGTAGTATCTCTCGTCCTGTCTTTAAAAATACTCACGATTTGTTAGTTTTTAAAATAAGTAGGACTCAAGTCCAGTCTATCATCTACCTAAACAACTACAAGACTAAACTAAGAGACTAGTCAAAAGGGTAAGGACATCCACCTGAAGTCCGAGTCGATATATCTAGTGGTCAGCGATCCCGCCTCAATAGCGTCACGTACGGTAAAAATACATAATACGATATCCTCGAGTCAAGAGTGCGGACCAATCATCAAATCTATAACTCGTACGGTAAAATCCATCGTACGGCATCCCAAAATCGGGGTGCGGGTCAAATATCACATATACCTCATTATTCATATAGTATCATTATCATAATATCCTATAGAGAATAATGGAGGAAAGATGTCGTAGGAGGGAATTTTCTCCTATGGCGTCGAAAAAATACAACCTGCATCGTTTTTTCCGACGATCGGCATCCATCATCTTCATCGTTATCATCTAAGATATGGGTACACCAAATTTCATTTGATTCTACAACTTTTTAACCGTTAAATTAGTGGGTTCAAAATTAACGGTTTATCGACAATAGAACTTTTTGCATTGCTAAATCAACGGTTGAAAAGTTGTAGAATCACATGAAATTTGGTGTACCCACATCTTAGATGATAAATATGAAGATGATGGAGTCTGATCATCAGAAAATATGATGAAATTCTCTCATATGGCCTTTTTTCTCCATTATTCTCTATCCTGTATTAGGGTACCGTTCTAAAGTCTAGTACATTCTAATATCATAAAACATATATCCTCGTGTGTATGAAAATACATCGCTCAACGATCCACTATAATATCATGTCGTATATCATATCACGACCCAATCACATATCACAATCTCACGGCATCATGCCCGATCATATCGGCTCATCTCCAAGTATCGTATACTGGGCTCATCATCCGTGTATACGTATATGTATATATATATATACACACCAACGCATCCATATATATATATATATATATATACATACATACATACATATAAACATATATACCCACAATCATATCATGTGTGTGCATGTGTTTGTGTGTGTCAACCTTTACTCCAGGGCTTCGCGACTAAGAAACTACACTAAAGTACTTCCTTCCAACTAAACTAAATCGAACCCATGGTCTCCTAAAGCCTTTCTTGCTAAGTATACACGTCTCGCAAAACACATATGTATATATATAATAACGCATCATACCCTACGAAATTGCGGGGGTGCTATACGCCATCCACCCGACTTCCCCCGTAGATATATAACTACTCACCTTGATTCTTACTTGCCGAAGTCGATATCACCATCCTCTTCCTTGTTATCCGAAGTCTAAGTGAGGATGCCTACATATATAAACACATAGTATTGTAAACAGAATCGCGTACGAAAACCAAAATGGCACACGAATCACACATAGGTTAAAACCTATAGTCTACGCATGCAAAAGAACAAAATAACCCTCGACATCGACATACAAACGCCAATCGATCGAGATAAAACACCCATATCTGAATTTACTTCATGAAAAATCATGAAACCAAAACAGAATCTCAGAAAACTTGCTCCAGATTTTTGGTCAAGTGAATTGGGGATAAACAAGTAGTACAGTGGAGTAGTCTATGGGGTATGTGAGCTACAGAACCAACCTTAACACCAGTACCCACAGATGACCCGGCGACATCAACCCAAATTCCGATCTGGCCAGCCATAGAAAGGAGTTGTGGTCTCATCTTCTTTGGGTGGTCTCCTAGTGTCTTAAATAGGTTAATAGAGTTGCTAGTTTTTCTTGTACAAGTCTCAGGTCACTCCAGATTTCCTGTAAGCGCAAAATATTCAGAAAACCGACATTTTGAAATATCTATCCCAAGTTTTAGGTTTCAGTCTCTGGTTAGATCTAGATTATTAACACTAAAGGGGTTGTAGTCACCAATTACACTCACTTGCACCATCACAACTCAAGAATCTCCAAAACTTCATCTTGAAATTTTCTAAGATTACTAAACCTCACTTAATCAATTCTAAACTAAAATAGAAGCTAAAGGAAATCAATTACTACACTAATGGTGAAAGAAATACCTCATTTGGCAACTCAAGAAAATTCTTGAGTTGCCCTAAGTGCTTAAAATCCTAACTTGCTTAGTCCATCATGCTTGTAGTAAGCTTGTGCATAAATTTTGTGATGAGGATGCAAGGTTCTGATGTGGATTTAGTGGTGTTGTGAGGAGGTAGAGGAGGTGGAGGGAGAGGGCAGCCATGAGGAGAAAGAGAAGAAGAATGAAGAAATGAAGTGAAGAAACAAATGAGCCAGGTCAAAGAAGACCCATCACCCCCTCTCTCTCTCCCCCCTAAGCCCATACCTCATAGTCTCAAAATATCTCTCTCAATTCATTTAATTTAAATCAAAAACAAGAAAAAACCCAAGTAATAAAAGACATGAAGCATAGTTTTTCAACAAATTAAAAAGTGTAACAAGTATTATGCAACATATTATGTTGCATGCCATGCACATATTCTACTTAATGAAAAATTAGTAAACACTAATCGAGTTTATTAATAACCCATACACAATTAATTGTTTAATAGCTCATCAAATGCCCAAATCACATAAATACCTTCAAAACTAATAATTTATATCAATTTTCCAAACTATCGGTATATAGCTACACCATATCATTAAATCTAATCTCCATACTTTAAATATTCATAATATTTTTTACTTAAATTGTTTAACTTCCCAAAAATAATATTTTATTTTTCTGAAAAGTTACAACAGCGGTTTGCCAGTGCAAGCGAGCGCACCCCGATCACGGCATTAATTAATGCCAGCGTAAAGCCGAGAGAAACCTGGGTCCAATACGCGATCCGGTGGTGGAACCTATGGTCAAAGTGCGAACAACGCGTCGAAGAATCCCCTTCCGTGGGCATGTTCATCTCGACCGTAGATCCGCAAACTACTGTGTCCCAGTTCATGACGTTCTTCAAGCCAACCACACTCCAGGCTTTGATCGATAAACTGGCCCAAATGGATCAGATGGGCCACAGGCCTTCCTCCTCAAAATGCCAAAGGTAAAGGGAAAGCGGCCTTCGTCGCCAACACTCAATAGCAACCGAGTGATCCGAAACCGGTTGCTTGCCAAAACAATATGCATCGAGGCAAAACCCTAGAAGAAAGGCTAGGACGCACATACTCGTTTCCTCGTGACAAGATGAGGAGACTGTTCGAGCTGGCAATGTGCAACAAACTCATCACTTTGCCAGGCCAACGGTGTCTACCGCAACCCGGCGACGTCAACAACCCTAACTACTGCTCCTATCACAGAATGGTAAGCCACCAAATTGAGAATTGCTACATCTTCAAGAACTGGATCGAGGACCAGCATAAATAGGGGAAATTTGTACTACCTGAGAACTGGAGGGTGAACCCGCCACAGAAGCAGACTCCTAAAATGGTGGATGCACCGGGGGAATCATGCTCGCTCATGGAAGAACCACCATGGGAAGTCGTTCTTTCGTCTAAAACCAAAAGAATGCTTAAAGATCTCCAGGCATGTCCGGCAGTCAGATGGAGAAGCCCACTTGAAACAGAAATCATCAAAGGAATGCTGAAACCGCGTCCCTTACCGAAAACTGTCGACAAAGGGCAAAATCCCTAAGTCGAGCCTTCAAAGTCTTCGAAGAAAATGAAGAAGACCAAGAAGCCTATGCAACCTGCCGAGTATGATGACAAATACACAGATCTACAAAGGTACATTGACTCGCTGGAGTAGTACAGCGAGAAGGTGCGGACACCGATCACAATCGATGAGTTCCTCAAGCAAATTCTTGAGAACGAAGATAGTGGCAACGAAGAGGAAAATGACTCATCAGAAACCGAAAACTATGTAACAAGTTGCCACATGGTTTCCTATTCGTCGTTAAATGACAAGGAAACCCCCTCAGCCTCAGAAAACAACGCAGAGGAACTGGGGGCAGGATCGACACCAAAATCCCCAGAACTGTCGGAAGACCCAATCGATAGGCTGTTAAACGAAGCCTTTCGAAAAAGCAAAGCTGACCGAGAACGCGAAACGGCCATATTCGAAAAGGCTATGCGTCAGTGTCAGGATGAATAAGCTGCGGCAAGGAGGAGTCGTAAAGTACTTCGACCAGACCAAAGCACACCTGCGGCAAACATGAGCAGAATCAAGACAGAGAAGCAGTTCACCAAATCCCTGTTAGTTGGAATGAAGCTGCCACCTCTCAAAGGAAACACGCCCGGGGTCATAAGCCTCAATGGAGAGGGCTCATATCCGAACTACTGCCTATATCATCGGAGGGTTACTCATCCCACCGAAGAATGTAGTGCCTTCAAGAAGTGGTGGCAAGGATACGTTGCCCATCAACAACACTTCAAGAGGATAAAGTGTGAAGCTCGTCAACAGCAAAAAAGTACGATGAATACGTGTGAGAAAATGACAGGCAGCTGTCATATGGTTGATACCAGTTCAGAAAAAGCAAAACTCCAAGTTCTCACCTTCGGGAGCGATTCTTAGGAAGATACAACCCTCAGACCTCTCTTCAAGGATTCCACCACAGAAAAAGTAGAGGAGGAGAAGAACTACGAGAACATTCAACTGCGCAGCCGCATGTTGCCTAAAATGAACCTCGGACCTACAAACAAAGGTGCGAACAAAAGAGACAAAGGGAAAGAGAAAATCCTTTAGGAAATTGCCCTCGATGATCAAGTTGTCAAATAACTCGCAGCCAAGGACCCACCTAAGAAAAATAAAGTAGATTACAATGTCCTAGTACATCTGAGGAAAATTCCCTAGCAATTGAGCATACTAGATGCTCTCCTCCTGTCCAAAGAGACACGAGATTCCCTGATCAAGGCATTGCAAGAGCCTGATCAATTCCAAGCTTTCTTAGCTAAAGAAAAGATGAAAGACGAGCTGCAAAGGTTCATACAGCTGACATCATATTCAGCGATGAGGATCTCCTCTTCGGAACGTGCATGCATAACTGTCCTCTATATGTCACCGGGTATTGCCACAACATCAAGATAGGAAAAATCCTTGTCGACAACGGATCCTCCATCAACCTTCTCAATGTGAAAGTGCTGATGGAGATCTGCAAGAACGTTCAGCACTTATCCCGAGACAAAATTACCATCTCCGGGTTCGACATTCGGTCGTCACGGACGCTGCGGTCCGTAATACTGACATTACGCTTCGGATTGCTCATCACTGACGTCAAATTTCACATCATTGACGGCAAAACTTGCTATAGCGCTTTGCTCGGTAGGCCCTGGCTGCATGAGTACAACGTCATCCCTTCTACACAACATCAGTGTATGAAGTATTTCAAAGACGGTTTGGAATTCACCGTTATGGGGGAGCTAAACCCATTCTCGGTAAAATGAAGACGTAAAATACTTCCTACTAGACTTCGATGATACGGAGATGTGTCATAAGCCGGAGGATAAACGGAAGCCCGTCGCCACCATCCCAATCTTTGGGAGCAACACCGAGGAAGATGAAGAAATAGTCTACTCGGGGCAACCCCAAGGCAATGGGCCATGACCTTCTACTCCTATTTTGGTCTTTGTCAGTGAATCTGAGGACGATGCCAACGCCGTGTTCTCCATTCGCCCGTCAGCACAAACTGTTACTGGAACTGCTCAGAGTTTACAAGTCACCATGGTTCCTCCTCGGCATTATAAGGAACTCAATGCTCTTAATACATACAATGTACAAAAACTACATACTTTCTATGTGCCTCCCAGACGAATAGATGAAAAGATGATGCTCTTCTACCAATCGACGGAGACCAAAGTACAAAAAGAAGTCTGCCATGGTGCCGATTTTGCGCTCGACAAGTTTCAACCAATCCGCCTCCTAAGGTACTAATCGGAGGGATTGAAAAGGCTGTTAAGATAACAAGGTGTACCACTCGAACAAACTGTTCAAAAGTCCCAATTCTACAAAAAGATTTAGGATATTTCCGGGACTCAGCGAAAGATACCTAATGCGAAGATGGAGACAACGAGGCTCGGATACGTATGGTCCAGGAAATGAGACCATTTCCATAGTTGCCGCACTATAAACAGCTCTAGTAAAGAAGGAAACACTCTTCCAAATAGCTGTGACGTTGAAACATAAAGAGATCCCACTCTAAGAACGTTGAGCCCATCGTTCGAAGAACAGGTTGACCAGCTAATAAAAGAGGCCTGTCAAAAGATTCGGGATGACCACAGTCACGAAATGGCTATTTATGAAAAGGCCAAGACGCTTCGCATGGAATTATTCCGAGATGCCGGGATTAGATCAAATGGTAGCGGTACATAAACCGGCCGTATCGCCAGACATCAAGCACGTCAAGCAAGCGCCAAGAAGAATGCGGCTCGAACTCAAGATGAGTATCAACACCATAGTTATGAAACTAATTGACTCTGGCTTCATCGAAGAAGTTCAATATCCTGACTGGATCGCTAACATCGTTCTGGTGATGAAGAAAAATGGGACGATGCGCATCTGCGTGGACTTTCGGGACCACAACAAAGCTTGCCCGAAGGATGATTTCCAGTACCTGTTATCGAGCTGATGATCGATAACACGTCTACCCATGAGGTCTTCTCCTTCATGGATGGATCTTTAGGATACAATCAAATAAAGATGCATCTCGAATACCAAAAGCATATTGCCTTCCAAACTCTGCTGAGCATGTTCTGCTATAAAGTGACGCCTTTCGGTCTAAAGAACGCTGGCGCTACCTACCAGAGGGCTATGACAAAGATCTTTAATGACCTTATCCATGAGATTGTTGAATGCTACATCGACAACCATGTGGTGAAAAGCAAGTCATACGAGGAACATTAGGAACATCTAAACACAGTGTTTCAACATCTTCGAAAGTATAATCTGAAGATGAACCCTCTAAAATGCGCGTTTGGAGTCTCCTCAGGCAAATTCCTAGGATTCATCATACGGCATTGGGGTATCGAAATCGACCCCTTAAAGAATAAGGCGATTACAGAAATGCCCACGCCAAGGACTCTCAAGCAATAGCGATCCCTTCATGGAAAGCTCGCGTATATCCGGAGGTTCATATCTAACCTGTCAGGAAAATGTCGTCCCTACAGTCATCTAATGAAGAAGGGGACCCCGTTCGGCTGGGATCAAAAGTGCCAAACCGCACTAGATGAAATCAAACAGTACTTACAAAATCCGCCGATACTGACTGCTCCGGTGAAGGTAAAACCCCTCATCCTATATACAATAGCCCTTGAGGGCTCTCTAGGCACGCTATGGGCACAAGAGAACGATCAGTGAAAGGAAAGAGCTCTATACTATTTGATTCGTGTTCTCCTAAGGGCAGAAAACAACTACTCCCCCATTGAAAAGCATTGTCTGGCACTAGTCTTCGCGATAACGAAGCTCAGACACTACGCCTTGGCACATGAGGTCCATCTTATAACAAAGGTGGATCCTCTCAAATATCTAATGTTTAAGGCTATACTAATGGGAAGGCTCGCCAAATTGGCCCTCCTCCTGATGGAGTTCTTGATAACATATCTTCCTCTCAAAGCAATGAAAGGCCAGGCCATTGCCAACTTTCTTGCAGAGCATTCGATACCAGCCGACTCTCCCCTAAATTTTTAGTTGCCAGATGAACATGCGTTCGACACCATCGAAGGAAAGAGGGAAGAAAATGATTCTCGATGGGAACTTTACTTCAATGGAGCATCGTCCATAAATAGACGAAAACAAAACACCCCCATAATCAAAGCCGGGGTGGGCCATATCTTCATGACTCTACAAGGAGAGATACCGTGCTACGCCCTCTCCTTAACGGAGTAAAGGACTAGTACCGAAGCTGAATATGAAGCTTTGATAGTGGGTCTCGAGATAGCTGTCGACAGTGGGTCTCGAGATCGCTGTCGACATAGAAATCAAAGAACTCCTCATATATGGAGTCTCCCAGCTGATAGTTAGCCAAGTAAATAGTGACTATCAGACATGCAAGCTAGAGCTGATAACGTACAATGAAAGAGTGCAGCAACTGTTGACACAAATCCCCTCCTACATCCTGGAGAGTATACCGTGTGTAGAAAATAGCAAGGCGGATGCATTGGCCAAGCTGGCCAAGGAATTGGCCGATGAAGACCTCGATGACGTAAGGATCATCGTGCAAAGCCGTAGGGTTCTCGCGCCAGCAGAAATATCTTAGGAGGAATTAACAGAGCCATCTGAAGGAAAAGAAATGATCAAATAAGAAGCCCTCCAAATAGAGGATGAAGAAAAGGTCAAGGATTGGAGGGAAGTCTTCATAGACTACTTCAAATCCCAATGAACGCCCAAAAATGCGTCATCTAGACATCAGCTCATGAAACAAGCTGTCTTTTGCCTTCGTCAATGATACTCTATACAAGAGATTGTTTGACTGCATGTGGCAAAGATGCTTGAGACCAGAAGAAGAAAATAGATTCATCCAAGAAACTCATGACGGACACTGCGGTTCTTATCAAGCTGGGCCAAAAATGAAGCAGAAGATCAAAAGAATGGGTTATTATTGGCCAACAATAATTCAGGACTGCCTTGAATATGCGAGGCAGTGTCACTCGTGCCAAATTCATGAAAACTTCTTCTACCAGCTGTTAGTTGTATGGATGCCTTAGAGGCCAGTGTTGTACAGATGATGTATATTATATTGGATGTTTGGATATATATAGAGAGGACTTTCTTGCTCGATATGATAGTATGCTATCTGGTTGCTCTTTATCTTAACATGTATACTTGTCTTTTGATACTGTCTTATAGTTACATGTTGGTAAAGCCCTTAAGATGTGTACTTGACTGCCTGGACTATGATGCAGATCATACTAGTGGGGACAGAGTAGTCCATAAGTGCATCCTTTAATGTTCCTAGTCGGAGGTCTATCGAGACAGGGCATCGATATACCAGAGTAGACTAGCGTATACGCTTCTCGACCCAAAAGATGGGCGATGGATGATCCCATATCCATTGGTGCTTAACATCAGAGATGGTATACAGGTGCTCAGTGGAGACTGGGTACACTGGACGGACTCACCGAGAACTCCCAGATGGTATTATACCTTACGTCAGATGGCAGTTCTCTAGTGACACTTGTGCAGGTTAGTCTGTAGAGCCGCGATCGTCATAGAGTCTTGTGTGATTCCCACTGTGCTATGATTTCCACCTAAGCACGTCCAAGAGGGCGTGCAAAACGGTGGTTTTTTGGGTACAGTCCCTAGTCACATGGAGGCAATGAGCGACAGGAGGGGTTTCGTCTCTCCCGGTATTGGGGGTTGATGTTGCGCAGTGCTCGATTTGCCATAACAGGGAAGTCCCTGGCCAGGGCAGATTTAGAGGTTTACTCGTGAGTGTTACCAGTAGTTTCTCAACCCGTTATGAAACTCACATCGGCATGACTTATCGGTTGTTGGGGTCTGACGTTTACCACTCTTAGACTTGATATGCGACATATCAGACGAGGAGACCGGACTGTACGGGAAGTGTTACCGTTAGGCTTCTACAGGAGTTGGAGCGGGCTTGCTTGCTGATCTTTTGATCGCTCAATACCCGGGTAGCCGTTACGTCCAGCTAGTACCGCTGACGACTTGTGGGTGCTTGATATGATCATCACCTACTGCCGGCGTATTGACGAGTCTTTAGAGTCCTACATAGTGGTTTTACTGGCTCAGGCAAAACGAAATAGGAGCACGTATGTAATATGTGCGGGACCGAGAATAATTCGTGTATGTGATACCGTATTCTATTCTCGCGACTTTTTGTATCGGTCGGTTATATATGATATAGCCGGTTTATCGAATCAAGAGTTGATTCGATAAGTCGATACAATGGATGTTTGTCGGTTATATGAGATATGACCGGATTATTAAGTCAAGTGTTGATTTAATAATTTAGTGTATAATTGTATATTAGAGATACTAGTTTACATTAACTAACACCGGTTCACTTAAGGATTTTTCTCACATGTGCACACTTTAATATATATGTGATATATATTAAAATTGTGTTTTCTTTTTGTATCATGGTTATTGATACAACATTCATGGGTGTATGAGACTCACACCATGCTATTTGTTATGTTAGATTTAATGTATTTAAAGTAATTACAAAATTGATGGAAAATTAGAAAATGCATGAATCTTGTGGAAGCTTGTGGATGCATTGACTAAAGTCCACTAACTTTATTTTTACTTTGGATTTTTGTTAACCTAACCATCACACTTAACCATGATTAAGTCTCTACATGAGTTAGTATATGATACTCACTCACCATGGTCAGCTGACTCACATGATCATTATCCTCATCTTTTCTTTTGTTCATCTTCTTCCTTTTTGAAGCAAAAGAAAAGCTTGCTAGGGTTTTAAAAGAGAGTGAAACATTGTGAGAAATAAAATTCTAAAGAGAACCCATTTCCTATTTCTCCATCCTCTACTAGACTAGCACTTTAGTTTAGGGTGTTTGGTTCAGTAATTCTCTAGTTAGTGAAGTGGTAACTTGAGTCGTTATTCCCTCGACGTAGATCATCTTCGGCCTCGAAGACTTCAAGCAAGGACGCTCCTTTAGCCTAGTGAAGCCATGCAAGAGTCCGGGAGAACCATAATTGCAGTGAAGGGACTTCAACAAGGAGCTAAAGAAGTGAAGGACCGATCTACAAAGGTTGTATTTCGTATTCACTTAGTTGTAGATGTTATTTACTTGGATGTGAAACCCTAATTTTCTAGCAAAGATTTTGTTTAGGGTTGTTAGGCACGGCTAAAATTTTAATCGGGAATGGTTGATACTTTCTTAACCCTTGTTAGAGTGCCTAGTAACCCTACAGTGGTATCAGAGCCTAGCTAGAGCATTAGGCGATGTGTATACGAAGTTAAAACTCCGAACGAACCTCGTAACGTCAAGATAACCCCCTCTCTGTACATTTTTTTAAAACTGGGTTTTTTCTGAATTAAAAATGCTCAAAAAAATCAGCAGGGAATTCTAACGGTTACCTTGAAAAACGAGCCCCCAAATCCCCCACGTGGCCGCGGAACCGCGGCACTAAGCCACATGTCGCGGTTCCGCGGCAGGAAAATAGTTTTGGGGACGGTTCTTTATGCAGTAACATCCGTAGTTGTTCCTTATATTTTCTGTGTATTTTTTTTATCTGACTCAAGTGTTGAGTAATCTGGGGTTTATTTTGTATTCATCGATTTGATCGGAAAATTTAATTTCGTTATGTTTTCGGGATAATTTAGAAAGTATTAAAATGTTCGAACGGATATCATTAACTCATTTTTTCCCGGCACGAAAAACATTCAAGTGTTGAATTTTTTCTTGAGTTTAAATCTTTCGGAAATACGTGCATGTAAAGCGATGGACCCTCTAGAAGACAAAAAACCTTAACTCGATTATGTGACCGTCTTGAACTGCCTTTTGGACCTTAAGGTTTGGGGCGGTACGGCATGCCATATGTGAGGCGTTGGCTTGACCCTTCTACGGCTGGACCATTGCTACTGTGACGTATTCTGGAATTTTTGAACTCCGCTCAAGTGTTAAGCTATTAAGGAAATCTTGGGTATTTGATTATTCGATCGGAAAGTTTAATACTGCCTATTTATCTGGAATGTGATACAATATGTGGAATTCATATAGTTAGGCATGAAATGCGAAGTATGTGATATTTCGGATTTACGATGTCTAAAGAGATTGTGGATTCCAAATGTTGTAGTTTTACACTTTCTTTTCTGTGACCGTAAGTGTAGTATGTTGTTGTATTGCCGTTTTTCGTTGCTATACATCAACGACGATCGATGTATGCATACTTACTTACGTTGATGACATGTGATGTTATGTGTTGCTGGATATGTTATATTGGATCGTCGCGTTTTGAATAGCCGGGGGTTTTATGTGAGATGGGGGTTTTATTTTCATTCATGTAATATTAAATGTATGTAATATTCTTTTATTGGGGCACTTCCGGGTTGAGGTTGATGTCACCATTTGTATATTATTTACTTTTCCGCACTAGGAAAGACCAATGGAGGAGAGCACAAGTAACCGGGTTCTGGACTCCAGTGGGAGACCAACTCGAGGAGTCGAGTCCGGGTCTCCTAACTCTAGAATTGGAAGGGTTGCTTGCCGCTCTCGTAGGGGTCTAGGGGTGTAGGTTTGGCTATTCATCGCGTCCGTGGAATCCGTGTTTTATAGTGGCTCAAAATACAACACGGACGTCCTAGTATATCCAATGTTTCATATGTTTCTTCTGCTGCGATATCTGTGATGTGATCATTTGATATGTTGTGATAAATACTGTATATATTATATATGATATATTATATAGACGTTACTTATGTTTTACACCCGCGCTAGCCCTGCTCCGCTCTGTCGTTAGTTACCTAACCTAACGGTGCACGAGGGGACATCGAGGCGAATACGGATGGCATAAGTGTACGTCGTATTTATCTGTGATGTTTAAGTGACTTAAATGATGGGACTTCATTAATGTGATTAATGAAAGAAAAGAAACCTAAAAGATGTTGTAGAATCAAATTTTCAAAAAGGGTAGCTACAGTTTTTGTTTTGCATAGCGATATATATGATATATCCCGCACCTTATTCGATGAGGAAAGAGCCAAGATCCATTCACCGGGAGTGACCTCTTTAGCAAAACTGGCAGATGCTACAACACTCGGTTTGTCTTTTGATTGCTTTTGGAGTTTTTGCTTTGCATAGCGATATATATGATATATCCTGCACCTTATTCCATAAGGAAAGAGCCGAGATCCTTTCACCGGTAATGACCACTTTCGTAAAACTAATAAAAGCCTCAAAATCACTTCATTTCAAAATTCACATGATTCTACAACGATATCAAGTTCATTACGCAATAGGTTTTCAGAAAAGCCTTTCGTAGCCCTCCGTCATTTCAGATAAGTTGTATATAGTATTCGTGCTGCATTTGTTGGCTTTCGTCAAGGTGTAGTGTGCGGTAGCTATATGCTGCTTATCTGCTGCATATGATGCGATTGGATTAGGGTAGTCGTACGGCTTTGTTGGCTTTCGTCAAGGGTCATGCGGGTGGGTTTAATTCAGTCAAGAAATGTACGGGTTGAACTTGACTAGCGGGCTATAGTTTGTTGGCTTTCGTCGAGGTCATAGCACGTTAGGGGCAAAACATTATCGGGAATTTCAAGAGTTGAAATTTTCAATGAGTTTGCATACCTTCTATGAGATAGTTGGATCCCGATACCCACTGCGAGTAATTGTGACTCCTGGGAGAGTTTTACACAGGACAATTAGCCGATCAAGTAGGTGTCTAGAAAGGTGTCAACGGGGTTATGCCTCTGGGAAAACAAGCTTTACTTTAATTAGGTCTGTGCGAAATCATGGGGAACCTCCCTCAAAGTACCGACACTGGCCTGGCTAAAAGATTGGCGAAGTTGTAAGGTGTAATTAATCCCGGCTAGTCTTTCCTTTTAGGATTTGAAGGAAGATTTGATAAAAACAGTGGAAGCCATTCTGATTAGCTAAAATAATAACCAATCTGATCTTGCAAGAGCATACGCTAAAGTGTTTTCTTCTCTCTCTCTCCAGGTAGCGACCATATCATGCCTTAATAAAGATAATAATATGGATGTATTGACTGAACCCGCATGTTATACTGTGCCGGGGAACGTTGGTTTCGTTCTTTCATATAAAAGTTATAAGACTGAACATGATATAGGGGAATACCAGGATTCCCATGCCACCCGAATGAAGAAAGTACATGTTGATGCATTTTCTTCGGGTGTGTTCGTTACAGAGAACTGTTTCTCCATTTGCTCTACGTCCTGGGTATTAGATACCGGGTCAGGATCCCATATATGTAATCAGTTACATGGGCTTAGGAAAGATAGAGAACTTGGAGAAGGTGATAAAGACATAAGGGTTGGAAATGGTGTAATTGTTGCAGCTAAAACCGTCGGGGAATATCATCTTGTATTACCAATTGGTAATACATTGATTCTGAGCGAATGCTATTACATGCCGAATCTGATATGCAACATTATATCGATTTCTTTACTAAGTAAAGAGGGATATAATTTTGTATTACAGGATAATGTTATGAACATTTTTCTGAACCAAAAGTAAGTTGGATCAGGCACGTTGTGCAATAGCATTTATATTCTAAATCAATCAACAGTTCTGAGCATAACAAACACACACAAGAGGAAGAGTTCAGAAATGAACGAATCCTTCTTGTGGTATTGTAGACTGGGTCACATCAATGCGACATGACTAGCTAAGTTGCATATGGATGGATATTTGAAACCATTCGAATTTTCATCTTATGACACTTGCCAGTCATGTCTCAAAGCCAAGATGACCAAAACTCCATTTACGGGACACGGAGAAAGAGTTACTGAACTCTTGGGACTGATACATGTGATGTATGCAGTCCTATGCCTACACATGCCAGGGATGGTTCTTCGTACTTCATTACATTCACTGACGATCTCTCAAGATACGAACATGTGTTCTTGATAAAACAAAAGTCTGAAGCTTTTGAGAAATTTAGAGAATATAAACAAGAAGTCGAGAACCAAACCGAGAAAAGTATTAAAATCCTTCGATCTGATCGAGGAGGTGAATACTTGAGCAGCGAATTCCTGGACTTCCTAAAAGAGAATGGGATTCTCTCTCAGCTGACTCCTCCATATACACCACAGCACAATGGTGTATCAGAACGGAGGAACCGCACCCTATTAGATATGGTGCGCTCTATGATGAGCGCAGCTGAGTTACCTATTTCCTTCTGGGGGTATGCGCTAGAGACAGCCATACATCTATTGAATATAGCCCCCACCAAATTTGTGCCTACCACTCTATATGAGATATGGAAAATGAAGAGACCATGTCTTAACTATGTTAAGATATGGGGTTGTCCCGCCTATGTCAAACGACAAAATCCGGACAAACATGAGGCACGGTCTGTTCTATGCAAATTTGTAGGATATCCCAAGAATTCATAAGGGTATATCTTCTACCACACTGAGGAACAAAGGGTGTTTGTTTCTCGGCATGCCACCTTTTAGAAAAGGAATTTCTTGCAAAAGAGATTAGTGGTCATGAGGTAGAACTGGAAGAGGTTCCAACTACAAAAGCTGCAACAGAAGATCTGGTGGAACCAGAGGATTCCGTAGTTCCTGATGAACCCCAGCCACTCCGCCGATCTAGTAGGGTTTCTCACCCACCAGAGAGATACTACGGTTTTCTTATGGATGGTAGGAGCGAGGATTGCATCATGAAGGATGATGACCCAACTAGTTTCGAGCAGGCCATCATGAGTGGTGACTCAGTGAAATGGCTGGATGCAATGCGGTCCGAGATGGAATCCATGTACACCAACAAAGTATGGGCTTTGGAAGATGCTCCTGAAGTGGTAAAACCCATTGGGAGCAAGTGGATCTTCAAGAAAAAACTTGGTGTAGATGGGAAAGTGGAGACTTTCAAAGCTAGACTTGTTGCAAAGGGTTTTCGTCAAAAACCAGGTGTGGACTATGACGAAACCTTTTCTCCAGTGACTATGCTCAAATCCATCCGGATCATGCTTGCCATCGCTGCATATCATGACTACGAAATCTGGCAAATGGATGTTAAGACCGCCTTTCTAAACGGTGATTTAGAAGAGAGCGTGTACATGACTCAGCCAGATGGCTTCGTAGCTAGTGGGAGTAGCCAGAAGGTGTGCAAGCTGCGTAAATCCATTTATGGATTAAAGCAAGCATCGCGGAGTTAGAACATTTTCTTTGACGTCGTTATCAAAGAGTTTGATTTCGTCAAAAACGTAGATGAACCTTGTATCTACAAGAAGGTGGCAGAGAGTAAGGTTGTCTTCCTCGTATTGTACGAGGACGACATACTCTTTATAGGAAATGACATTCCTATGCTGCAATCGGTCAAGCTCTTCTTATCACAAAGATTCTCAATGAAAGATCTAGGGGATGCCTCCTATATCTTGGGGATTAAGATCTATAGAGATAGATCCAAACGGATACTGGGATTGTCCCAATCCAGGTACATTGACACCATACTAAAGCGGTTTAGTATGGAAGAATCCAAGCGTGGGAACTTACCCATAATCTCAGGGCTCACTCTCTCTAAAGAGATGTCTCCAAAGACTGATTTGGAAAGAGCTCGCATGCAAGGGATACCCTATGCTTCGGCTGTAGGCTCTATCATGTACGCGATGCTATGTACCAGACCCGATGTAGCACACTCACTAAGTGTAGTGAGTAGGTATCAAGCGGATCCGGGAGAGAGTCACTTGACAGCTGTGAATAGCATTCTCAAGTACTTACGAAGGACTAAAGAGATGCTCTTGGTGTATGGTAACGGAGAACTCCAAGTGGATTCCTTTACCGATTTAAGCTTCCAGAGTGATAAGGACGACTCTAAGTCGCACTCAGGATTTGTCTATACCCTTTACGGAGGGGCAGTTAGCTTAAAGAGTTCCAAGCAGGAAACCGTGGCAGACTCGACAATGGAGGCTGAGTACATCGCTGCCAATGATGCTGCCAAAGAGGCTGTCTGGATCAAGAAGTTCATTAAAGAACTTGGAGTGGTTTTATCCATTGAGCATCCAATACCTTTGTATTGTGATAACAATGGAACGGTGGCTTTGGCTAAGGAACCCAGGTCCCATCAGCGATCCAGGCATATTCTGAGGCGGTATCACCTGATTCGGGAGATAGTAGATCGCCGGGAGATCGAGGTCAGGAGGGTTGACACGAAGAACAACACAGCGGATCCACTCACGAAGGCCATTCCCCAGATACAGTTCGAGAGACTCTTCGGGATGCTTGGTATGCGATACTACACCAGCCGGCCCTAGTGCAAGTGGGAGATTGTTAGTTGTATGTATGCCCTAGAGGCCAGTATTGTACAGATGATGTATATTATATTGGATGCTTGGACATATATAGAGAGGACTTTCTTGCTCGATATGATAGTATGCTATCAGGTTGCTCTTTATCTTAACATGTATACTTGTCTCTTGATATTGTCTTATAGTTACATGTTGGTAAAGCCCTTAGGATGTGTACTTAACTGCCTGGACTATGATGCAGATCATACTAGTGGGGACAGAATAGTCCATAAGTACATCCTTTAATGTTCCTAGTCGGAGGTGTATCGAGATAGGGCATCGATATATCAGAGTAGACTAGCGTATACGCTTCTCGACCTAAAAGATGGGCGATAGATGATCCCATATCCACTGGTGTTTGACATCAGAGATGGTATACAGGTGCTCAGTGGAGACTGGGTACATTGGACGGACTTGCCGAGAACTCCCAGATGGTATTATACCTCACGTCAGATGGCAGTTCTCTGGTGACACTTGTGCAGGTTAGTCTGTAGACCCGAGATCGTCATAGAGTCTTGTGTGATTCCCACTGTGCTTTGATTTCCACCTTACCACGTCCATGAGGGCGTGCAAAACGGTGGTTTTTGGGTACAGCCCCGGGTCACATGGAGGCAATGAGCGATAGGAAGGGTTTCGTTTCTCCCGGTATTGGGGGTTGATGTTGCGCAGTGCTCGATTGGCCATAACAGGGAAGTCCCTGTCCAGGGCTGATTTAGAAATTTACTGGTAAGTGTTACCAGTAGTTTCTCGACCCGTTATGAGCCTCACATCAGCATGACTTATTGGTTGTTGGGGTCTGATGTTTACCACCCCTAAACTTGATATGCGACATATCAGACGAGAAGACCGGACTGTACGGGAAGTGTTACCGTTAGGCTTCTACAGGAGTTGGAGAGGGCTTGCTTGCTGATCTTCTGATCGCTCAATACCCGGGTAGCCGTTACGTCCAGCTAGTACCGCTGACGGCTTGTGGGTGCTTGATGTAATCATCACCTACTGCCGGCGTATTGACGAGTCTTTAGAGTCCTACATAGAGATTTTACTGGCTCAGGCAAAATGAAATAGGAGCACGTATGTGATATGTGCGGGACCGAGAATAATTCGTGTATGTGATACCGTATTCTATTCTTGCGACTTTTTGTATCGGTCGGTTATATATGATATAGCCGGTATATCGAATCAAGTGTTGATTCGATAAGTTGATACAATGGATGTTTGTCGGTTATATGAGATATGACCGGATTATTAAGTCAAGTGTTGATTTAATAATTTAGTGTATAATTGTATTTTAGATATACTAGTTTACATTAACTAACACCTGTTCACTTAAGGATTTTTCTCACATGTGTACACTTTAATATATATGTGATATATATTAAAAATGTGTTTTCTTTTTGTATCATGGTTGTTGATACAACATTCATGGGTGTATGAGACTCACACCATGCTATTTGTTATGTTAGATTTAATGTATTTAAAGTAATTACAAAATTGATGGAAAATTAGAAAATGCATGAAGCTTGTGGAAGCTTGTGGATGCATTGACTAAAGTCCACTAACTTTATTTTTAGTTTGGATTTTTGTTAACCTAACCATCACACTTAGCCATGATTAAGTCTCTACATGAGTTAGTATATGATACACACTCACCATGGTCAGCTGACTCACATGATCATTATCCTCATCTTTTCTTTTGTTCATCTTCTTCCTTTTTGAAGCAAAAGAAAAGCTTGCTAGGGTTTTAAAAGAGAGTGAAATATTGTGAGAAATAAAATTCTAAAGAGAACCCACTTCCTATTTCTCCATCCTCTACTAGACTAGCACTTTAGTTTAGGGTGTTTGCTTCACTAATTCTCTAGTTAGTGAAGTGGTAGCTTGAGTCGTTATTCCCTCGACGTAGATCATTTTTGGCCTCGAAGAATTCAAGCTAGGATGCTCCTTTAGCCTCGTGAAGCCATGCAAGAGTCCGGGAGAACCACGATCGCAGCGAAGGGACTTCAACAAGGAGCTAAAGAAGTGAAGGACCGATCTACAAAGGTTGTATTTCGTATTCACTTAGTTGTAGATGATATTTACTTGCATGTGAAACCCTAATTTTGTAGCCAAGATCTTATTTAGGGTTGTTAGGCACGGCTAAAATTTTAATCGGGTATAGTTGATGCTTTCTTAACCCTTGTTAGAGTGCCTAGTAACCCTACAGTAGCATCTAAACCCGCTACACCCAACAGTAGCTAGCTGGCCATTCGAAATGTGGGGAACCGATATAATCGGCCCCATTAAACCAATATCATCCAATGGACATCGGTTCATACCGGCAATGACCGACTGCTTCTCTAAGTGGGCAAAAACAATACCACTAAGGGAAGTTAAGACGGAGAATACCCTCCATTTCTTCAGGACACATGTCATCTATATATTTGGCACTCCGCGACGAGTTATCTTGGATAATGAACCAGCTTATAGAAGTCATAAAATCAGTCGCTTCGCATGGCAGCATAAAATAGATTAGAGATACTCTTCGGTCTACAATCCTGATGCCAACGGTCTAGCTGAAGCTTTGAACAAGACCCTGACGAAGATTATAAAGAAAACGGTGTCCAGAAACAAAAAAAGATTAGCATGAAAGGCTGCATGAATTTCTCTGGGCGTACCGAACGATTTTCAAAACAGCAACGAATACAACACCATACACGTTGGTATTCGGCACGGAAGCAGTGCTTCCCCTGGAAGTGGAACTCCCTTCTCTACGAGTAGTGGTTCGATATGAGCTGACAGATGAAGAAAATGCTCATCTCTGGCTTGAGGATCTCGATGCCCTCGATGAAACTCGACTTATAGTGCAGGAAAACCTCAAAGCTTATAAGGCAAGGATGACGCGGTCATAAGAAAAACCGACTATGCCGAGAACATTCTGCCAAGGCGAACTCGTGCTAGTCGTCAAAAGACCTATGATCCCCAACCATGCAAAACGGGGGAAAATAGAGCCGAACTATGAAGGTCTGTACATCATAGACAAGGTCTACCAAGGTGGAGCCAACTTGCTCATGGATATGCATGGCGAAAGACCCTTCCAGCCAATAAACGGCCGGTTTCTCAAAAAATAATATGCTTTACAAGTCATGACTTAGGTCAATCATAGATGACGACACTTGTGTCTGCTCTCTATCTTCCTGAGTCAAAAACTCTGAATAGTATGTAAAGAAAACTGGTCTCCTCAAATATGGTGACATCGGACCGAGAGGACCTTAAACTAGAACTTCGTCCCAAAAATGGCAATAATGGACCGGAATGTCCCTACACTAGAACGTATTATCCAAAACGACAATCTCTACCCTTGATATCTACATTGCAATTGAAGCCCTAATGACAAGGACTGCAACTCAAGTCCCACTGGCTACATAGCTACTACAGTGGTGAAGCCACCCGTAAGTCCCATTGGCAAACAGATGGGTCAAGAAAAAAGGTATGTCCACAAGCAAAATGGGAACGAATGAAAACCCGAAAGGACGTCGTGAGTAAAATCAACAAGGCTACTGACGATTTTGTGAAAACACGGAAGGGCGAGATCTTGTTAAAAAAAGGTATGTCCATAATCAAAATGGGTACGGATGAAAACCCGATAGGGCGCCATGAGTAAAAAACAGCAAGGCTACCTGTGAGTTTATGAAAACCTGGAAGGGCGCAATATCGTAAAATTTTCACTTATGAGATCCTCTCGACTCGTAAAGAGGACTCCCCCTATGAGACCCTCACGGTTCATGGGATTTAAAAGCCTTAAGCTACAGGGATCCAAACCTATTCTTAAGCCATCACATTCTCCAAATTGCCCTACAGGAGGTCCAATATTGGCCCTTGTATACAATCCACTGGCACAAATAAAGCCCTCACCTAGTTCCACCAATGGCGTAAAATGTCCCTATATAGTGAACGACACTTGTAAGTCTTCTCGACTTATAAGGAGAAAACACTCTTGCAAGATCCTTACGACTTGCAAGGGAGAACACACACTTAGAAATCCCCACAATTCCTAAGGAGAAAATATACCTACGAGATCTTCACGACTCGTAGGGAGAAATAACTTTATGAGACCCTTATGGATTATAAAGTCGAAAAGTCTTAGTCGACAGGATCTTAACCCTGTTTACTAAGCCATCTTTGTTCAAATCGACAAAGGCACATGTTGATTCTCTCCTGGCAATATTCGAGTGGTAGCAATGATGATGCCTAAATAGGTGTCAAACTCCAAGTCCTTTCACGGCACATGATGATTCGCTAAAGGAAATATTCCAGTTGTAGCGATGCGGATTCCAAGGTTGGTATCATATTCCAAACACGCAATAAAAAAACATTAGCGAGCAAAAAAATGCATATGAAATAGTAGAAATGATGGGGCAACTCGCAATAAAAATCAGCGAGCAAAAAATGTGCATATGAAACAGCCGAAATGTTTGGGCAACTCGCAATAAAAAATAGCGAGTAAAAAACGATATAGCCGAAATGATTGGGCACCGCAGATGAAAAGCCGAAATGATTGGGCAATCGCGACTTTTGCGATATGAAAAGCTGAAAAGATAGAGCTTCGCGGAAATAAAAAATAAAATAAAATAAAAGGAAATTTTCTTTGCCCTGCAGGTGTGTCTAAACTGACCCCTGTATACAATCCATGAAAAAGGGATCCATGTTTTCTCACCAGGCTCCGTCAAAGGGAGAGCTAGATCTTGATGGCAACATCTATAGACTAGAGATCAGGCTGATGTTCTTTCTCAGTGCAGACGCGACGTCAACAAAGACCCAAGGGTCGAACAAAAAAGGAGCCATGGCAAATTCCTAGCTCCAAGTCATGACGGTTCATATACAACCTAGAGACAATCCCGACGTTCCTTCTCATTCCATCAGGATGCAGACGCAACGTCGACAAAGGCCCAAAGGTCGAAAAAAATGGACCCATGGCAAATTCCTAGCTCCAATTCTTGATGGTTCATATACAACCTAGAGACAATTTCGGTGTTTCTTCTCATTCCATCAGGATGCAGACACGACGTCGACAAAGACTCAATGGCCAAATAAAAAGTGGAGTCATGGCAAAACCCTAGCTCCAAGTATTGACGATCCATACACAACCTAAAGACTACCCGACGTACCTTCTCATTCCCACAGGATGCAGACACGATGTCAACAAAAGTCCCATGGGTCGAAACAAAACGTAGCCATGGCAAATTCCTAGCTCCAAGTCTTGAAGGTTCACATACAACCTAAAGACTATCTCGGCGTCCCCTCTCATTCCATAAGGGTGCAGAAGCGACGTCGACAAAAGATCTAACGAGCCAAATCAAATTAGAGAAAAGGTATATTCCTAGCTCCAGACTTCAACTGCAATACATACAGCATAGAGGTCCTATAGATGTCTACCATACTTCAGCAAGGAAACGACATTGCATCGTCAAACGAAAATGAAGCAATGGAAAATTCCTAGCTTAAGGGTCTCGACGACAACTTACATAAAGCCTAAAAGACCATCGGGGATCATCCCACACCAGCGCGGAGTAGTTATGACTCATCGGGGCTCCAAATTGAGCCTAACCTCATGTAAAAAGCAATATGGAAAATTCCTAACGCTTGTTCTTCCGACGGTCATTTAGCCTAAGGAGATTACTTGAAGACGTCTTGACCAGCCACCGAAGGGATCAGAGACATGACAGTCGCGGGGCTACTCGAACAACGGCTTAAAGACCGCATATCGAGGAATACATCAGCCAACGCGACGGTACCATTGTCACGACCCAAAACTGGCCCGTGATGGCCCTAATACTACGCAACGCCTAAAGACGTACCGCAGTAAATGAAAGCCAAAACCCAGAAATCTAAACCAAGAAAATACGGAAAAGATAATATAAGTTTTTGAAACATTTGAAATCGCAACCCAAATTCTTTAAAAGTTCTACTTTCTTTCTTTAAAATTTTGGCAACACCCTTTTTTGTAAAAACTAGCCAAGATGAATACAATACAAATATATGACGCCGTAGCGAAGAAATAAAGACAATATAGAGAAAGCAGTATATAAAAGACAACGAATTCACAAATAATATACAATATCACGCTCACCAAGTCTCTAAGTCAACAACATAATAATAGATGGAGAGTACAAGATACAACGAATGTACAATACCAAATACAGATAACCACCAAAACTTACCTAAGCAAAATAGTAAACTGTGAGCCGATGCGATATCTGTAGCAAAAGATGATAGATGAATAGCTGAATAGCCTGCCTCGACTACTTTAGGGAACAACCTGAAACACCTGTGGCACAACGGTGTTAGTGTATATGCCCTAGAGGCCATTACTGTATCATACTAGTTTGTATATTACTTAATGGATGCTTGGGATATTCACCTTGTATGTACAATCTTGCTCAAAATAGTAGTATGCTACTTGGTTTGTTTCTACTTCAATGTGTACATGTGTTTATTTTTGTATATCGCCTATACACATTAGTAGAGCCCTTAGGATCTTTGCATGATTACCAGCGATGTGATGGCCGTCACACTAGTGGGGCTGGGTAATCTATAAGCACATCCTTATGTAGGTCCCTGGTCGCAGGACTATCGAGACAGGGCATCGATACTCCGGAGTAGACCAGCGCATGCGCTTCTCATCCCAGTGTGGGAGACGGTCTGTCCCACAGCCGTCAGTACGTCGTACTTGAGATAGTATGCGGGTGCTCGTTAGGTTACGGGTACACTGGACAGGACTCGTCGGGAACTGACTAGTTGGTATTATACCTATCGTCAGTTATCAGTTCCCAGGTGACATGAGTACAGCTTAGTCCGCTGACTTAACACTGTCACTCCGCCTCGAGTGTGTTCCCACTGTACTTTGATCACTACCCTACCACGGCTCAAAGGAGTCGTGCAAACAGGTAGTGGTTGGGTGCAGTCCCGAAGCACTTGGAGGCAGTGACGGTTAGACAGGATTCGTCTCTCCCGGTATTGGGGGTTGACATCGCGCTGTGTCTAGGAGAGCCATTACACGAGTAGTCCCTGGCCAGGGCAAACGAGATATACTGGTAGGTTTCCAGTGTTATCTCAGGGTGTTTTGGGCTTCGCTCCGGCACGACTTGTACCGCTATTGGGGGACTGACGTTTACCGCCCCCTAGGCCCGCCATGCGATGTATCAGACGAACAGACCGGACTGTACGGAGAATGTCACACTCAGGCTCAGTAGGAGTTCAGATGGGTTTCGCCTCGTCGGTCTTCTTGTCGGCATTACCAGGGGACCGTTACGCACAGCTAGTGCCGCTTGCGGTCTGTGGTTAAACCCACTGCCAGCGTAGTGTCGAGTCTTTAGAGTCCCACACAGAAAGCTTTTCGCCTTTAGGCAAAAGAGTAGAGGTCGCATGGTATTGCGACAGGTCGCATGGTTTTGCGACAGGGTTCGGTCACATCCGTGCACTTGTGCACGTACAGTGTCCGGACAGTTTACACTAGCGGGCTTTGGTTTAAGCCAGATCCTAGTGTACCTTATGGGATTGGATTTATCCAGTTTGCATTCGTGTTCCTCGGAACGCGGATGCGGGTGTGTATGCACAGTTGTCAGGGAGGCAGAGGCGGCGGATTCTCATTAGGGTTGTTGACTGTTGACCGTTGACTATTTGACTTTATGCTCAACCCTAATGAGAATATGATATGTGATTAACTATTATATTAATTAAGTATTATGGTGATATAGTTGTTGACTTGTTGACTTTGTTGACTTGTTGACTTTTGTTGACTTGTTGACCGGTTGACTAGGCTTGACTAGTTGACCATCATGATAACCATGGTTATCATTTCATGCCAAAGACTTTTTCTTGCTTGCTCATTTGAGTAAAATGAGTGCATGACATGATAAGGTTATGGTTGCTTCTAACCATCACATAAGACTTTTTTGATATGATGAGTTATGATCACTTTGGATTATGAGAGGGTGAAAGACAAAAGAGTTGCTCATTCTCTCTCTTGTTCTTGAGCTCTCCTCTTGCTCTCACCCTCAACCTCTTGCTCCCTCTCTTGATCTATGGTTCTCTTGTCTCATGAGTTGAGAATCAAGAACCATAGATAAAATCCCATTCTATTTCCTCTCTACTCATTCTAGTTCACTAGGTTTAGCAAACCAAGTGAACTAGTTTCTTCAAAGAACGAAGAAGGAGCTAAAGGTTGGAGCTTTCAGGTGGATCTATCTTCGGCGTACGGAGACGACGAGAAGAAGCCATCGGACCACCATCGGAGCTTTGAAGACGAAGGAGTTCAAGACAAGCAAGGTATAACCATCTCCATCCGAGTAGCTAACTCTCTTTAGCTAAGTATGCTAGTTTTAGTTTAGGTAAAGATCCCGACTTTGCTTAGTCCATGTTGCCCCTTGCGCTGAAAATTTGTTTTTTATACCGTTTCCGCCTCCCCGTAAGAACCGGGGGTCGCAACGTGGACTTACAGTGGTATCAGAGCCTAACTAAACTTAAACTAGCTTGGTAGTGAAGTGTAACGAAGTTCGGAACTGGAAAAATCCAAAAACCAAACTTTTACAAAATCTGAGTTTCTGTTGAAATTTTTTCTGGTCAAAATGAAAAACTTTATATTCCTAAATTCGGCTCAGGGTTTTGTGTGAACATCCATGAAAAACGGTCCACTGTTTCGTTCAAACCGCCGCACTTCCGCCGCACGAGGTAGGCATGTGCCGCGGAAGCGCCGCGGTTTGTCGTCTTCTCTGCATCGTTTTTCGTGAAGTGTGTGTCTGTGTTGGTTTTGGGATTTTTGAAATATATTATATGTGCCCAGATTTTCCAGAAAAGAAATTTCCTTTTGGGGTCCTATAATTCCGTATTTTTTTCCGAACTTCACTGCACTTTGACTATGATGGTTATATCTGTGATGTTTGCATGTATTGAACGTCGGCTAATCGCTATAAGTCGATTGGTCGGGGTTATACATGATCTGTAATGTGCTGGAATGTGTATATAAATATGTTGGATTGTCGCGGGTGAATAGCCGGGGGTTGTGAGACGAGAGTTTTCTTTTCTTGCAATTCATGTAAATTTGTAAATTGATGTAATAATTATTTGTATGGCCGCACAACCGGGTCGGGGTTGTAGCCGTCATTGTATAATTTCTTTTTACTGTTTTTGCTCCTAGGATAGACCCATGGAGGGGTGCACAAACTACCGGGTATGCCGAAGTGTCGAGTGGCCTACTCATGGAGATGAGGGAGGTTGCTACGCTTCGGGTACTTGGCGGGTAGTTTGCCGCACCCGTAGGGGTCTTGGGTGGGGTTTTGGCTATTCACCGCGACCGTGTAATCTGTTTTTGTTACAGGCTCATAGAAATTACAGATTCCTAGTATATCCAATGTATTTATCTGTGATCTGAAATGTTTATCATTGCAGTATATCTATATATGATATTATTTAGGCGTTGCTTATGTTTTACAGACGCGCTAGCCCAGCCCCCGCTCTGTCGTTAGTTAAGTAACCTAACGGGTAATGACGGGGCCCCGTGGCGAATGCGAATGGCATAAGCGTACGTCATATTTTGGTTGTTTTCTGCAATGGTAGGATTAAATGATGGGACGCATTAAAAGAACTAATGCAAGAATATCACGCATTAAAAGAACTAATGCAAGATAATAAACCAAGCTAAAGTCGTTGGAACACTTTCGAAAAACCACTCGGTTCTTTTCAAAAACAACTTTTAAATGCGGAGCTTGAGCCACTCCTTTTAAAAGCTATCTCGTTCCATCGACCAAATCAAGTTCACTACGTTCACGGTTTTGCCAAAACCATCCGTAGCCCTCCGTCGTTTCACATGAATAGTCAATAGTATTCAAGCTGTGTTTGTTGGCCAAAGTCAAGGCACAGTGATTGGTAGCTATTGGGTATTCATGTGCAGCATAGATAGATGCGTTGGTTTGGAACAGTCGTACTGCCTTGTTGGCCAAAGTCAAGGGTAGGTGCGGGTGGATTCAAATTAACCTGAAGAACGACGGGCAGAACTTGACATGTGACTTATGATTTGTTGGCCAAAGTCAAGGTCATAAGAGCATGGGGCAAAAATCCACATCGGGAGTTTCATAAGTACTGAAACTTGCTAGATTTGCATACCATTTGGAGTGTGATGATTCTGGTAGGATTCCTTCAGTTTCGTCACGCGATGATATTTGGATCCCGATCCTACTGTGAGTATATGCTACTCCTCGGGAAATTTCTCACTAAACGATCAATGCTATAAACCTAGTAGGTGCCTAGAAAGGTGTTAGCGGGGCTACGCCCCCAGGGAAAAGAGGTTCTTTAATTAAGGAACTTCGCGAAAGCGTTGGAAAACCTCCCTCGAAGTACCGACACCGGCCTGGCTGAACGGTTAAGCAAGTATTGTACGGTGGGATTGATCCTGACTAATTCTTCCTTTATGGTTTGAGGAGGGATTCGAGAAACAGTGGGAGCCATCCTGTTTAGACAAACTAAAAACCACTCTAAACTTGCAAGAGCATCATGCTGAGTGTTTCTTCTTCTCTCTCCTAATTGCAGCGACCAAATCGACATGACTGGACTTAAGTTACTCCTAGATAAAAACAAACTGACAGGGCCAAACTACAAAGATTGGCTCAGGAATGTCAAGATAGCAATCACTTATGACAAGCTGGGGTATCTTCTTACCACCAAAGCTCCCCCTGTCCCTGGTCCAACTTCCAGTGTCGCCGATAAGGAAATCCGCATGACTTGGGAGATTGAAAGCGCAAAGGCCAAATGCCTCCTGCTTGCCTCGATGGACAACGAACATCAGAGGAGGCATGAGAATATGGACATGGAGTCCATATTGCTTCATACAAAAGAACTGTATGGAGAGCAATCACGTATCGCAAGATACGAAGCGTCGAAAAAGTTATTTTCGACAAGAATGGCCGTCGGATCATCAGTAGCCGAGCACGTGCTAAAGATGATCGGCTTCATTGAGGAGCTCGCTGACCTAGGGATCACATTAGAGAGTGAGCTATATACGGATATAGTTCTCCAGTCCCTTCCTTCCACTTACGCCCAGTTTATACTGAACTTCAACTTACAAGAAAAAGAGGTTGAACTTTCAGAGCTCCTCAACATGCTGAGGAGCGCAGAGGGCACCCTACAGAAAGGTAGGGATACATCCACTTTGTTTGTAGGAGGATCATCTTCTTCTAGGTCCAAGGCGAAAGCCAAGGGAAAGAAGAAGAAGGCCCCCGCCAAACCAAGGGGCGGTGTTAGTAAAGTGGATACGAAGGGAAAAGGTAAAGCAACAAAGATAGCGGGGAAGCTTGTGGATAAGGAAGAATGCTTCTATTGTCATAAGAAAGGACACTGGAAGAATGATTGCAGGGCCTGGAAGGGCAGAACACAGGAATTGAAGCAGGTTGCAGCTTCAGCTTCAGGTGTGTATGTTATTGAAAACTGTCTTTCAATAAACTCTACTTCCTGGGTATTGGATACCGGATCAGGATCTCATATCTGTAATTCTTTGCAGGCGTTGAGAAACCGTAGGGTTTTGAAGGCAGGTGACATGACCCTCAGAGTTGCGAACGGAGCTAGCATGGATGCTAAAGCCGTGGGGGACTATCACCTGGGAATGTCAGATGGACATGTTTTGGTTTTGCGTAATTGCTTTTTTATACCCAACGCAACTTGTAATATCATTTCTGTATCTTTAGTTTCTAAAGAAGGTTATGAATTTGCGTTTGTAAGTAATGTTGTAAACATTCACCTTAATCAAGTTCTGATTAGGTCAGGTACATTGAGTAATGGTATATACGTGTTAAACCAACCACAGATTTTTAATGTCCAGAATACACACAAAAGAAAGTCTCCAGAAATAAATCAGACTTTCTTATGGCATTGTAGATTGGGTCACATCAATGAGAGAAGGTTGACTAAGTTGCATACAGAAGGATATTTGAATGCGTTCGAATATCAATCATATGCCACTTGTCAATCTTGTCTCAAAGGAAAGATGACAAAGACTCCGTTTACTGGACATGGAGTAAGAGCGAGCGAGCTCTTGGGACTCGTACACAGTGACGTGTGCGGTCCAATGTCTACACATGCCCGAAGCGGACATTCTTACTTCATTACTTTTACGGATGACTTCTCAAGGTACGGTTATGTCTTCTTAATGAAACATAAGTCCTAGGCCTTTGGAAAATTCTAGGAGTATAAGAATGAAGTAGAGAAACAGACCGGCAAAAGTATTAAGATTCTAAGATCGGATCGAGGTGGAGAATACTTAAGTGTCGAGTTCCTGGACTATTTAAAAGAGAACGGAATTCTCTCTCAGCTTACTCCTCCATACACCCCGCAACATAACGGTGTATCGGAGAGACGGAACCGCACCCTATTGGATATGGTGCGGTCCATGATGAGTAACGCTGAGTTACCGCAATCATTCTGGGGATATGCGCTAGAATCAGCCGCATACCTTTTGAACCGAGTTCCTACTAAGACCGTGTCTACTACACCATATGAGATGTGGTGTGGGAAGAGACCCTATCTTAAGCATATTAAGACATGGGGATGTCCAGCTTTTGTCAAAAAGCAGCATGCGGACAAGCTCGAGGCACGCTCAGTACAGTGCAAGTTTGTGGGATATCCAAAGAATTCCAAAGGATATTTCTTCTACTATGAAGAGGAACAAAAAGTCCTTGTTTCTCGTCATGCCTACTTCTTGGAAACTGAGTTTTTGGAAACCCAGATAAGTGGGAGCACAATAGAACTGGAAGAAGTTCCAGAACCACAGACTGTTACTGAAAGCTTGGTGGAACCAGAGGGTTCAACAGAACAGGACATTCCTACGCCGCTCCGCAGGAGTAGTAGGCAGTCTCATCCGCCCGAGAGATACTACGGTTTTCTCATAGACGGGGATAGAGAGGATTGCATCATAGATTATGATGAGCCTACTAGCTTCCAGCAGGCCGTTCAGAGCGTTGACTCAGTGAAATGGCTGGATGCAATGCGGACCGAAATGGAGTCCATGTACACCAACAAGGTATGGACGTTGGACATTGCTCCAGACGGGGTAAAGCCCGTAGGATGCAAGTGGATCTTCAAAAGGAAGATTGGTGTAGATGGACAGGTTGAGACCTATAAAGCTAGGCTGGTAGCAAAGGGTTTCCGTCAAAGACCTGGCTTGGACTATGACGAAACCTTTTCTCCAGTAGCCATGCTGAAATCCATTCGGATCCTTCTTGCCATTGCTGCCTTCCACGACTATGAGATCAGGCAAATGGACGTAAAGACAGCTTTTCTAAATGGAAATTTAGAGGAGTGTGTCTATATGGACCAGCCAGAGGGCTTCATTCAGAGTGGGAGCAGCGGAAAGGTGTGCAAGTTGCTTAAGTCCATTTATGGACTAAAGCAGGCATCGCGGAGTTGGAACATCTGCTTTGATGAGACAGTCAAAGAATTTGGCTTTATCAAAAATCCAGATGAACCATGTATCTATAGTAGATTTGTAGCGAGAACTGTAGTATTCCTTGTTTTATACGTGGATGACATTCTCTTAATAGGAAATGACATTCCTATGCTACAATCTGTCAAGGGGTTCTTGTCACACAGGTTCTCCATGAAAGACCTGGGTGATGCCTCGTACATCCTGGGTATCCGGATCTACCGTGACAGATCCAAGAGGATATTAGGACTATCACAGTCCAGGTACATCGACACCATACTGAAGAGATTCAGTATGGAAGATTCCAAGCGCGGTAACCTACCGGCTTGTCACGGGATCACCCTCTCTAAAGAGATGTCTCCCAAGACTGATTTGGAGAGGGATCGCATGTCTATTATACCCTACGCTTCTGCGGTAGGCTCTATAATGTATGCGATGTTGTGTACCAGACCGGATGTAGCTTATGCACTGAGTGTGGTAAGCCGGTATCAGTCAAACCCTGGGGAGAAACACTGGATAGCGGTAAAGAACATTCTCAAGTACCTGAGAAGGACTAAGGAGATGTTCTTGGTGTATGGCGGAAAAGACCTCCAGATCGAGGCCTTTGCTGACTCCAGCTTCCAGAGTGACAAGGATGATTCCAAGTCCATGTCGGGTTTTGTCTTTACCCTCAATGGAGTGGCGGTGTGTTGGAAAAGTTCCAAACAAGAAACCGTTGCAGACTCGACGATGGAAGCGGAATACATCGCTGCATCTGATGCCACAAAAGAAGCTGTCTGGATGAGGAAGTTCTTGAAAGAACTTCAGGTGGTTCCGTCTATTGTTGATCCAATACCTCTGTATTGCGACAACAACGGGGCTATAGCTTTAGCGAAGGAACCCAGGTCCCATCAGAGATCCAGGCACATCTTGAGGCGGTATCACCTGATCAGGGAGATCGTAGATCGCCAGGAGATCGAGGTTCGGAGAGTCGCTTCAGAAGATAACACTGCTGATCCATTCACCAAGGCCCTGCCCCAGACTCAGTTCGAGCGGCTGATCGAGATGATAGGTCTTCGATACGCCAGTACATGGCCTTAGTGCAAGTGGGAGATTGTTAGTGTATATGCCCTAGAGGCCATTACTGTATCATACTAGTTTGTATATTACTTAATGGATGCTTGGGATATTCACCTTGTATGTACAATCTTGCTCAAAATAGTAGTATGCTACTTGGTTTGTTTCTACTTCAATGTGTACATGTGTTTATTTTTGTATATCGCCTATACACATTAGTAGAGCCCTTAGGATCTTTGCTTGATTACCAGCGATGTGATGGCCGTCACACTAGTGGGGCTGGGTAATCTATAAGCATATCCTTATGCAGGTCCCTGGTCGCAGGACTATCGAGACAGGGCATCGATACTCCAGAGTAGACCAGCGCATGCGCTTCTCATCCCAGTGTGGGAGACGGTCTGTCCCACAGCCGTCAGTACGTCGTACTTGAGATAGTATGCGGGTGCTCGTTAGGTTACGGGTACACTGGACAGGACTCGTCGGGAACTTACTAGTTGGTATTATACCTATCGTCAGTTATCAGTTCCCAGGTGACATGAGTACAGCTTAGTCCGCTGACTTGACACTGTCACTCCGCCTCGAGTGTGTTCCCACTGTACTTTGATCACTACCCTACCACGGCTCAAAGGAGTCGTGCAAACAGGTAGTGGTTGGGTGCAGTCCCGAAGCACTTGGAGGCAGTGACGGTTAGACAGGATTCGTCTCTCCCGGTATTGGGGGTTGACATCGCGCTGTGTCTAGGAGAGCCATTACACGAGTAGTCCCTGGCCAGGGCAAACGAGATATACTGGTAGGTTTCCAGTGTTATCTCAGGGTGTTTTGGGCTTCGCTCCGGCACGACTTGTACCGCTATTGGGGGACTGACATTTACCGCCCCCTAGGCCCGCCATGCGATGTATCAGACGAACAGACCGGACTGTACGGAGAATGTCATACTCAGGCTCAGTAGGAGTTCAGATGGGTTTCGCCTCGTCGGTCTTCTTGTCGGCATTACCTGGGGACCGTTACGCACAGCTAGTGCCGCTTGCGGTCTGTGGTTAAACCCACTGCCAGCGTAGTGTCGAGTCTTTAAAGTCCCACACAGAAAGCTTTTCGCCTTTAGGAAAAAGAGTAGAGGTCGCATGGTATTGCGACAGGTCGCATGGTTTTGCGACAGGGTTCGGTCACATCCGTGCACTTGTGCACGTACAGTGTCCGGACAGTTTACACTAGCGGGCTTTGGTTTAAGCCAGATCCTAGTGTACCTTATGGGATTGGATTTATCCAGTTTGCATTCGTGTTCCTCGGAACGCGGATGCGGGTGTGTATGCACAGTTGATAGGGAGGCAGAGGCGGCGGATTCTCATTAGGGTTGTTGACTGTTGACCGTTGACTATTTGACTTTATGCTCAACCCTAATGAGAATATGATATGTGATTAACTATTATATTAATTAAGTATTATGGTGATATGGTTGTTGACTTGTGACTTTCGTTGACTTGTTGACTTTGTTGACTTGTTGACTTTTGTTGACTTGTTGACCGGTTGACTAGGCTTGACTAGTTGACCATCATGATAACCATGGTTATCATTTCATGCCAAAGACTTTTTCTTGCTTGCTCATTTGAGTAAAATGAGTGCATGACATGATAAGGTTATGGTTGCTTCTAACCATCACATAAGACTTTTTTGATATGATGAGTTATGATCACTTTGGATTATGAGAGGGTGAAAGACAAAAGAGTTGCTCATTCTCTCTCTTGTTCTTGAGCTCTCCTCTTGCTCTCACCCTCAACCTCTTGCTCCCTCTCTTGATCTATGGTTCTCTTGTCTCATGAGTTGAGAATCAAGAACCATAGATAAAATCCCATTCTATTTCCTCTCTACTCATTCTAGTTCACTAGGTTTAGCAAACCAAGTGAACTAGTTTCTTCAAAGAACGAAGAAGGAGCTAAAGGTTGGAGCTTTCAGGTGGATCTATCTTCGGCGTACGGAGACGACGAGAAGAAGCCATCGGACCACCATCGGAGCTTTGAAGACGAAGGAGTTCAAGACAAGCAAGGTATAACCATCTCCATCCGAGTAGCTAACTCTCTTTAGCTAAGTATGCTAGTTTTAGTTTAGGTAAAGATCCCGACTTTGCTTAGTCCATGTTGCCCCTTGCGCTAAAAATTTGTTTTTTATACCGTTTCCGCCTCCCCGTAAGAACCGGGGGTCGCAACGTGGACTTACAAACGGGGGTGAGTTGCCAACTCGTGAATAGTAGATAACATATGCAGGTAATCGCAGGAATGTACGTACAGCATGAATCTAAGGTATGCGATTACAGTAATAACATGTCATGTGAATGCAGAATAATGGAAAGTACACTAGCAGGGACAATCAATATGTGAAGCAATAATGACATGATGAAAGTATGCAATAACTATGCAACAGGGATATGAAACAGTAGATATGCAACTATCATAAGGGTACACAAACAGGTACTACCAATATATGAAACTGTGCATAAAATAGGTAAGTGTGACGTATGGGGTGGAATATGTCATTTCCACGGAAACCTGACATCGTGGCAGGATCACAATCCATCAAGACACTCAAATCCATAATTCCTCAAATCAGCCCCCAAACTGGGCTCTCACATCATATAAGTCTCACATCACCTCAATGTACAATATCTAATAGCTCTCCTATATCTCGAATGTACAAATCAACAATCTCTTTCATATCCAATATCCAATCTCCATGAATCACCTATATCCCAAGTCGAATCTCAAGTAAGTTTCTAACATCCTAAATATATGTATATGCAGAAATAAATATGATGGGGTCAATACACATATATTAGCGTCTTACACCACTGATATTGGTGTAAGGGTATATATAACAACGGCTAAATCCCCTGTTATATATACAAAGGTATTAAAAGAAATATCATGAAAACAATGTGCCAAGCATCGACACAGAAATCCTGATAGGTACGTATCATACGCTGTCCCGAAAGCACGAGTGCCTAGCTCTGACCCTCGCCTTTCGACGTATGCATACGTGCATGACTCCCAACGGTATCTCCATGATCCCGGCCGAGTCATTGGTACTGTCACCGGATGGTATGGTTCCCCTGCCGGGCTCATTGGCCCATAGCACATCGACATCCCTTTCATGCCCCGGGGTACCTCCGGGCCCCACCATGTACCCTCTACGGCCTCGACGCCTCCTCGTAAGGGTATATATAATCAGCACCGATAAAACCCATGGTGGATGCGCAAATATCATATCAAGGAAACCGGGTATTTCAATGTATGCATAATTTCATGAACTCCCGCGGTTCCCAAATCCAGAAATCATCATGTAAAATCCAAATAATAATGCGCAATCCAGGAATAAATATATAAGATATATCTGAAATGCGAGCATATAACAGAGAATATGTAGCTGAAACCAGATGTATGCGAAACCAATAAGGTACAGCTAAGTAACATCAGTGAAGGTAAATATGTGACTGCAACTGAATATGGGTGTAACATACAGGTGTAGCAATGTATAGGTATCTAGCTATAAGAACTGATGTCGTATACCCCCTGGGTATAAGTAAAATATCTAGGATATCCCCCCGGTATAAGTAAAACATGTGCAAGGTATACCTGTAGCTGTATCGCAAGGTGTATATGTACCTATCACTAAAGGTATGATACACTATAGGTATACCGATAAGCTAGATGTCATGTGTCATAAGCAAAAGTATCTATAATGGTTAGTGTGTGACATGGCAATTTTTGACGCGGTGTGTGTAGCATACAATCCGTGTTCGTGCAACATGAACCGTCTATAATATGCGCAGTGCCCTATGGCTACTAGACACAGTACAAATATATCTAAGTAAATAGGGTAAAGGCACAATTCTGACAATGACGTAGAATATGCGACAAGTATTGAATTCTAGCCCAGACGCATAACGCCATGCGGGTGATTCCCCTATAGATGTTAAATCTACTCACCTACGCTCCACGCTAGGTGAATCCTACCATCTGCTCTCTCCTGTAGCAGTGTCCGTAGTCCCTGCCTGCAAACCTGCAAATAAGACACAAAAATCAAATATAAGCCAAATATCTCGCATAACGCGATATCGAACCCAAATGAGAAACTCGCGTCACGAACTAAACGCGCGTGTGCACGATAAGCGGAATCGTGTGTATACGCGTCTAAAACCATCGCGACACGCCGCGATACGCTGGATCACAGAACCCACTCACGTATCGCGCGTATCGCGCAAACACAACGGACATGAAAAACGATATATGATCCCAGATTTTCCTACAGGTCAAATCTTACGAAACTATACATGCCAAAATACTACAAAACACTACCCAAAACCCCAAGACCCAACACCCTACCCTGGCCGCAATTTGCGGCCAAAAAGATTAAATCTGCGGCCAGCTTTGGGAATTAGGGGCTTGTGTTTTTGTGGTGTTATCTAGACCTAGTGTACATGCCCCAGTTTTCTCAATTTAAACCTGAAGGTCCCGGGTCAATAGCAGATTACAAAATGCTAATATATCGCTTTAAAGTCACCCATTTTGCACAAAACACAACCCTATGGTATTTTAGTGAAATCTGGGTTAATTCTCAGTTGAAGTGGCCCTAATAACACTTAAATAGGTAGGGTTAACCAACACAATCACCACATAATCAAAGTTCCACATAAAACACTATAATCTAGCACTAAACTGGCTAATTAACACAAACCGATGCTAAACTAACACAAAAGCTAGGAAAACTAGGAAAAGAGCTCAGAATTATACCCTAAGGAACACAAGGAAACAAGAGATGAAGTGTATGGAGGAGATGAGGGCTGCTGCAGATGCTGGAGCTCCTACTGCTGCTCCCAGAAGTTGCTGCTCATGCTATTTTGCCTCTGCTGCTGCTTGCCTCTGCTGCTGCTGCTCTCTGCTGCTGCTGCTTCTCTTCTGCAGGTGAGTGTGTGTGTGAGTTTGTGAGAGATAAATGAGAGAATGAGTGAGAAATGAGAGAATACACAAAACCCCTCCCATTCTCTTTCTCTTTCTTCATTTAAAGAAGCATGGGTTGGGCCATGTAGCACCATACTTCTCTCTCTCTCAAGTCAACCAATGAAAATATTTTTTAAACCCCTTTTCAAATTCATTTTCATTTTTAAAACAACCATAACTATTTAAGCCAAAACACCTAAACAATATTAACTAACTTAAAGAGAATGGGTTAATCCATCATGCTTGCTAATCATGGTCTAACCCCATCTCTAAACCCTAGTTTACATGCACAAGTGTGTGTGTGCCTAGCAAAAATTCTAATAAAATGCACATAAAATAGGATAAAATATTTTAAACTTAATTTGGTAAACTTTTTATTAAAAACTATATATTAAAATATAATTAGCTACAAAACACATTCTAAGGAGTTACAATCTTCCACCCTTAAAAGAAATTCGTCCCCGAATTTAAAAATATACTGCTACGCATACCTTCAAAGAGAAGATTACAACTCTCAAATCTTTCTCACAGCTTCCCAAGTGATTATCTCACTATACGGCTACGTCCAAGAAAAACCTTTCACAGATAGCAAGACCCTTGACTGATATTCCTCCACCTGCCGAGCCATTAACACACATGTCTGCCGATGAGCGAAACGATCGCGTCCATGCTACATAGTCTGGTGCCAAATCATGTGAGAAAGGTCAAGAAGGTAATTGTAAAGTATCATCACAAGGAATACGGGGTGAAAACTCAATAATCTGGACAGAAGTGCCAAATTAAAGGCAACGAAACTAACTCGCTTATAGGATCTCAGAAGGACCTAAATCCTGGGACAAGCTTCCCAAAATCCAACACGTCATTCATCGGAAAGTCCGTAGGAATACATGATCTGTCCTTGCGAACTCGATTCTATGACCAACACAGTCGGCATAAGACCTCAGTTCGCAATGGACAATTCCCATCCTGACCTAACACAACTGGACCATCTCCGAAGTCTCTAGACTAGCTGGGGTCCAAAGTCCTACTTACGCAGAGTCAGAAAAACAACAGACTGGTGATCGACACTACCTAACCCCTAAACCTAAAGGTGGCCAATTGGAGTGTCTCCTGATAACGGCTATCGAAGGAGAACCCTAACGATGGCGATTGACAATCCCCAACTACCGACAACAATCAACACAACACACAACTAGACAGACACCTTGAAACGAAACCTTTAATTTCTCTTTACATTCCTGCCCACCCGTAACTATCTCACAAGCCACGTTAAATGTTGGTGGAACTTGAATGCATATAGAGAGTTGACAGATGTGCATGTTCTAGGATTACACATCTCTACCCAATGATATCAGGTATTCAACGCGTCCCTAGCTTAGCACACCATTGTCACAAATCAAGGACTCCGAATCATTACCCAGCCGAGTTTGCTCAAGTATCTCTGACGTACGAGCATCGGCGGGCTGTGTCTCGCGAAAATGATTTAAGGAAAGTGGTCGGGCGCGGACATGAGCAAGCTGTCCCCTCCGTAGAGACGAACTTAAGCTGTACTCAACGATCACACAAGAACTGTAAATCTGCAGAAGACTATCACAACAATCAAAATCCGCTGCAGGAAGATGTACATTAAGCTCTAGTGGTCTGTGGAAAATCTGACACGACTCTCGAACAAGTAGTGTCTCCAAATCTCCAACGCAAAACCACCGCGGCCATCTCCCGATCATGAGTGGAATATCTTTCTCGTACTTCCTCCAAATGTAGGGAAGCAAAAGCGATAACTCTAAAGTGTCACCTCAGTACACACTCGACCCCACTCAAGAAACATTACAGTTAAACAACATGGTCGCCCGAACCAGAAAGCAAAGGAAGAACTGATGCAGTTGTTAACTGAATCTTCAACTGCTGAAAACTCCGCGCACATGCCTCAGTCCACAGAAAAGAACCCTCCATTCCGGTCCATTCAGTCGACGGTGCAGTACTACTCTAGCAATCCTGCATGAAACGGCGGTAAAAACCTGCTAAGCCCAACAATCTGCGGATCTCTGTCCTGCACACAAGTCTGGACCTAAGCTGTACGGCCACGATCTCCCTCGGAACCATACGAAACTGTCTCCCATGACTACAAGACCTAGGAGTCAACACAAAACAAGCCTGAAGAAACACTCCGAGAATTTGGCAAACTGCTGGTGCTCTCCCAGTATCTACATAACAAATCCTCAAGTGCTACTGCTGTCCCTCAAGACACATTAGATAGACCAGAATGTCGTAAATAACACAACAATAACTGGTCGAGGAATGGCCTGAAGAAATCTGTTTCATCATACCTACGAATGCTGCTAGGGCACCAGGGAATTCAACGACTCACAAAAACACACAAAACCCGTCGCACGCATAAGGTAGTGTTCGGAATGCCATAACCCCGAATCTGCAATAATGATGACCTGATCCCAAACAAACTTAGAAAATGTCTCGCACTCTGGAGCTCATCGAAGAAATCGTCACGGCGAGATGAAGGATACCTATCCGCACCGTAAGCCGGTTCAATTGACGATCCGTCGATACACAACCTCAAACTGCCGTCTTCCTCCTCGACGAACAGAAATAGGAGCTCTCTAATGCGAAACACTCAGACGCACAAAACTCCCCAAACCACAACTCTGCAGCTGATCCTTAAGCTCCCTAAGCTTCGCCGGCTCATTCGGAACAACGTCGGAAAAACTCTCGCATGAAAGGAACCCGGTTCAACAATCCCACTGTGGCTCTGGTATCACGAATGAACGCCAAGAATCCACGACATCTCCTCAGAAGCCGACTAGCGAAAAAGGCTGAATTCAAGCTGTGAGAGGCGACACAACTATCCACCTGCACAACAAGAACTGACTTTCCGGGAAAACAATTCCTGACTGTTCCCTCACGGTAGTCCACAGACGCCTAGCACGTAGTTAACCAGTCCGTGCCCTGGAGAACGTCAAATCCAACATCTCTAGAAGGATCAAAACAACGGACGAATCTCTATCTCCTATCCGATTGGCACACAACTGAAATACGTGTCGCGCAACAAAGAATCGCTGACAGAAGTTAAAACAACAAACTACGACTAATCTACCCAACCACGGCACAAGCAAGAAAAACAAAGGAATACGTCAAAAGAACATGCGAAATAAGGATACCTGAAAACTCTGCATTGGACATCTGCGCGTCCCACTGAGTAGAAGCAAACTCCTGTGTCTGCCCTCTACCCACAACTGGCTGAACTCTTCTGGTAGACTGAGCCCTCTGAGCAAATCTTCCACGTCCACGGCCTCTCTGAGTACAATCATGACGAGGTGCTAAGGAACAATCCCTGACGAAGTGCTGAAGGCTCCCGCATCGAAAACATCCACGCGCTGACTGCTGACCATCCTGGGGATGAGAGCTGAACGACTGTCCTCGTCCTAAGCCTCTGCTACTCCCGCGACGGCCACGAAATCTGTCTCGATGACCAAACCTCTGCCTCTGGGCTGGTACGCTGGTACGAGTCCTCCACTGTCCTGGAACTCTCAGAGCCTCTGGAATATACGCCTCATCAACTGGAGCTGCGACCACTGGTGCTATGTTGGTGACGGACTGCTGCATGCTGATCGCAAGTGACAACTGAGTAACAGGGGTGACAACCTCCTGTCGTAGCTCCCGAACGACCTCAACCAATGAACTCATCGTCTGGCGGAAGTCCTGCATCTCTGCCATAAGCCTATCAATAGTATATGTCTGGGCTGATCCGTCTGCACCTGTGCAACTAGAGTGCCATCCTGGTCAGTACTCGTCTCACCCGAGCCAACTCTGACCTCGGCCCTTGCTGCATCACTCTGAGTCCCCATAGTCATCGGCGGCAAGGCTATAAATAGATATAAGATTCGATGAAAATAAGGAATCGAATCTCAAGGATAAGAATCATCAAGGATGGAATTTCAAGCAATTTGTACTTAGGTCACTTAATGCGAAGTACCGCATCATGAGTATGCTGCAGACATACACACACTACGTTACTCTGCTTAAACCACCTACTCCATCATACTAAGGTCATCCTACACTCTGAAAGGTAAAACCTAGCGCTCTGATACCAACTTTGTCATGACCCAAAATTGGCCCGTGACGGCCCTAATACTACGCAACGCCTAAAGACGTAACGCAGTAAAAGAAATCCAAAACCCAGAATTCTAAACCAAGAAAATACGGAAAAGATAATATAAGTTTTTGAAACATTTGAAATCGCAATCCAAATTCTTTAAAAGTTCTACTTTCTTTCATTAAAATTTTGGCAACACCCCCTTTTTGTAAAATCTAGCCAAGATGAATACAATACAAATATACGACGCCGTAGCGAAGAAATAAAGACAATAGAGAGAAAGGTGTATATAAAAGACAACGAATCCACAAATAATATACAATATCGCCCTCACCAAGTCTCTAAGTCAACAACATAATAGTAGATGTAGAGTACAAGATACAACGAATGTACAATACCCAATACAGATAACCACCAAAACCCACCGAAGCAAAATAGTAAACTGTGAGCCGATGCGATATCTGTAGCAAAAGATGATAGATGAATAGCTGAATAGCCTGCCTCGACTACTTTGGAGAACAACCTGAAACACCTATGGCACAACGGGGGTGAGTTGCCAACTCGTGAATAGTAGATAACATATGCAGGTAATCGCAGGAATGTACGTACAACATGAATCTAAGGTATGCGATTACAGTAATAACATGTCATGTGAATGCAGAGTAATGGAAAGTACACTAGCAGGTACAATCAATATGTGAAGAAATAATGACATGATAAAAGTATGCAATAACTATGCATTAGGGATATGAGAGAGTAGATATGCAACTATCATAAGAATACACTAACAGGTACTACCAATATATGAAACTGTGCATAAAATTGGTAAGTGTGAGGTATGGGGTGGAATATGTCATTTCCACGGAAATCTGATATCATGGCAGGATCACAATCCATCAAGACACTCAAATCCACAATTCCTCAAATCAGCCCCCAAACTGGGCTCTCACATCATATAAGTCTCACATCACCTAAATGTACAATATCGAATAGCTCTCCTATATCTCGAATGTACAAATCAACAATCTCATTCATATCCAATATCCAATCTCCATGAATCACCTATATCCCAAGTCGAATCTCCAGTAAGTTTCTAACATCCTAAATATATATATATGCAGAAATAAATATGATGGGGTCAATACACATATATTAGCGTCCCACACCACTAATATTGGTGTAAGTGTGTATATAACAACAGCTAAATCCCCTGTTATATATACAAAGGTATTAAAAGAAATATCATGAAAACAATATGCCAAGGATCGACACAGAAATCCTGATAGGTACATATCATACGCTGTCCCGAAAGCACGAGTGCCTAGCTCTGACCCTCGCCTTTCGACGTATGCATACGTGCATGACTCCCAACGGTATCTCCATGATCCCCGCCGAGTCATTGGTACTGTCACCGGATGGTATGGTTCCCCTGCCGGGCTCATCGGCTCATAGCACATCGACATCCCTTTCTTGCCCCGGGGTACCTCCGGGCCCCACCATGTACCCTCTACGGCCTCGACGCCTCCTCGTAGAGGTATATATAATCTGCACCGATAAAACCCATGGTGGATGTGCAAATATCATATCAAGGAAACCGGGTTTTTCAATGTATGCATAATTTCATGAACTCCCGCTGTTCCCAAATCCAGAAATTATCATGTAAAATCAAAATAATAATGCGCAATCCAGCAATAAATATATACGATATATCTGAAATGCGAGCATATAACAGAGAATATGTAGCTGAAACCAGATGTATGCGAAACCAATAAGGTACAGCTAAGCAACATCAGTAAAGGTAAATATGTGACTGCAACTGAATATGGGTATAACATACAGGTGTAGCAATGTATAGGTATCTACCTATAAGAACTGATGTCGTATACCCCCTGGGTATAAGTAAAATATGTAGGATATCCCCCCGGTATAAGTAAAACATGTGCAAGGTATACCTGTAGCTGTATCGCAAGGTGTATATGTACCTATCACTAAAGGTATGATACACTATAGGTATACCGATAAGCTAGATGTCATGTGTCATAAGCAAAAGTATCTATAATGGCTAGTGTGTGACATGGCAATTATTGACGCGGTGTGTGTAGCATACAATCCGTGCTCGTGCAACATGAACCGTCAATAATATATGCAGTGCCCTACGGCTACTAGTCACAGTACAACTATATCTAAGTAAATAGAGTAAAGGCGCAATTCTAACAATGACTTAGAATATGCGACAAGTATTGAATCCTAGCCCATACGCATAACGCCATGCGGGCGATTCCACTGTAGATGTTAAATCTACTCACCTATGCTCCACGCTAGGTGAATCCCACCATCTGCTCCCCCCTGTAGCAGTGTCCGTAGTCCCTGCCTGCAAACCTGCAAATAAGACAGAAAAATCATATATAAGCCAAATATCTCGCAAAACGCGATATCAAACCCAAACGAGAAACTCGCGTCGCGAACTAAACGCGCATGTGCACGATACGCTCAATTGTGTGTATACGAGTCTAAAACCATCGCGACACGCCGCGATACGCTGGATCATAGAACACACTCACGTATCGTGCGTATCGCGCAAACACAACGGACATGAAAAACGATATATGATCCCAAATTTTCCTACAGGTCAAATCTTACAAAACTATACATGCCAAAATACTACAATACACTGCAGACAACACTACCCAAAACCCCAAGACCCAACACCCTACCCTGGCCGCAATTTGCGGCCAAAAAGATTAAATCTGCGGCCAGCTTTGGGAATTAGGCGCTCGTGTTTTGGTGGTGTTATCTAGACCTTGTGTATATGCCCCAGTTTTCTCAATTTTAACCTGAAGGTCCCGAGTCAATAGCAGATTACAAAATGCTAATATATCGCTTTAAAATCACCCATTCTGCAAAAAACACAACCCTATGGTATTTTAGTGAAATCTGGGTTAATTCTCAGTTGAAGTGACCCTAATAACGCTTAAATAGGTAGGGTTAACCAACACAATCACCACATAATCAAAGTTCCACATAAAACACCATAATCTAGCTCTAAACTAGCTAATTAACACAAACCGACGCTAAACTAACACAAAAGCTAGGAAAACTAGGAAAAGAGATCAGAATTATACCCTAAGGAACCCAAGGAAGCAATAGAAAAAGTGTATGGAGGAGATGAGGGCTGCTGCAGATGCTGGAGCTCCTACTGCTGCTCCCAGAAGTTGCTGCTGATGCTGTTTTGCTGTTGCTGCTGCTTGCCTCTGCTGTTGCTGCGCTCTGCTGCTGCTGCTGCTGCGCTCTGCTGCTGCTGCTTCTCTTCTGCAGGTGAGTGTGTGCGTGAGTTTGTGAGAGAGAAATGAGAGAATGAGTGAGAAATGAGAGAATACACAAAACCCCTCCCATTCTCTTTCTCTTTCTTCATTTAAAGAAGCATGGCTTGGGCCATGTAGCACCATACTTCTCTCTCTCAAATCAACCAATGAAAATATTTTGTAAACCCCTTTTCAAATTCATTTTCATTTTTAAAACAACAATAACTATTTAACCCAAAACACCTAAACAATATTAATTAACTTAAAGAGAATGGGTTAATCCATCATGCTTGCTAATTATGGTCTAACCCCATCTCTAAACCCTTGTTTACATGCACAAGTGTGTGTGTGCCTAGAAAAATTCTAATAAAATACACATAAAATAGGATAAAATATTTGAAACTTAATTTGGTAAACTTTTTATTAAAAACTATATATTAAAATATAATTAGCTACAAAACATATTCTAAGGTGTTACAACCACGGACCAAAGCCCTAGTACCACAAAACCTAATGGACCTCTATCACAAAGAGCAGGGGTTATCTATATATAACGTTAGGATAAGTTTTCCTGTAAACCCAAAGGAGGTAAACTAAACAAACTCCGAAATGAGTCCATAAAACAAACAAACTCCGAAACGAGTCCATAAACAAGAAGCACCGAAACGAGTGAATAAACTACAAACACCGAAATGAGTACATAAACTAGAGACTCTGAAATGAGTGAATAAACTACGGACACCGAAACGAGTAAGTAAACTAATTAGCGCCACATTAAGATATCAAAACATAGATAAGCGCATGCAAAAAAAATGTATATTCTTATTCACGAATCAAAGTGTTTAAGAAATACAATTATACAAAAAGGGGAATACAATTACAATTGTTAAGAAGACAGGGCTTTCAACAAATTGGCAACCCGCTCACACGCTCCCCGTAGCTCCTCCTCGCATGCTACTACTGTAGCCAGCTCCGCTTCAAATTGAGCCCGTTGTTGCAAGCATGATGAAAGCTTCTCAGCAATTTTCTGCTTGGCAACTTCGCAATCTTGCATTCCCCACTCGGTAAAGTGAAGTTTCCACCTCAGCAATAGCCCATCAGAAATACATTGTTGGAGGTTTTTGAAAATGACTTGCAGCTGCTCGGCATTCGCCTCGATCTGGGCACGGAATCGGATGAATTCACCAGAAGCCGTCTCATGCTCCTTTCGCCTCAGGGTCAACTTTTGTTCAAAATATTGAATGAAATCGGCACTTTGCTTGATCCACTTGACCCGCTGAGCCTTCAAGGTTAATACTTCAGAAGTGAGACGCTTGAGCTCGATCTCATGCATACAAGCTTCGATCCTTTTATAATAGTCGACCCAAAAGCCAACGAAATTTTCATTGTGGAAATTCACAAGTGTCTCCAGCATAGGATTGACTTCGTCAACGAAATACGCAGCAGAGGTGAGAGCCTCGGCATCAAGATCTTCGATAAATTCACTTAACATCCGCCTGCTAGTCATAGCGCCCATGGAAGATTGATGCTCAGCAAAAGGTCCCGTAGACATGGGAATGCGTGACTCAAAAGGGACCGAAGCCGGAATAGTTGCTGCAAAACAAATCGCGCATGAATAAGGGTCGGATTTCAACTTGAAAGATAAAAAAGCTGATGGACGAGATCTACCGCACCAGCTGTTGAAAGTGGCACGACATGGGGCACAAGAGGCTCGGCTATGTTAGTTATATGTATGCCCTAGAGGTCATTACTGTATATTGGATGTATATTGTAGTGGATGCTGGGACATATATAGGGAGGACTTTCTTGCTCGACATGATAGTATGCTATCTGGTTGATCTTTACCTTAACGTATACACTGATTGTCTCTCTGTTACATGTTGGTAAAGCCCTTAGGATCTGTACTTGACTACCTGGACTATGATGCGGATCATACTAGTGGGGACATGGTAGTCCATAAGTACATCCTTGAAAGTCCCTAGTCGTGGGTGTATCGAGACGGGGCATCGATATACCAGAGTAGACTAGCGTATACCTTCTCGACCCATACAGATGGGCGATGGATGATCCCATATCCATTGGTGTTTGACATCAGAGATGATATACGGGTGCTCAGTAGAGACTGGGTACACTGGACGGACTCGCCGAGAACTCCCAGATGGTATTATACCTCACGTCAGATGGAAGTTCTATGGTGACACTGGTACAGAGTAGTCTGTTGACCCGAGATCGTCATAGAGTCTTGTGTGGTTCCCACTGTGCTTTGATTTCCATCTTACCACGTCCAAGAAGGCGTGCAAAACGGTGGTTTTTGGGTACAGTCCTGAGTCACATGGAGGCGATGAGCGATAGGAGGGGATTCGTCTCTCCCGGTATAGGGGGTTGATGTTGCGCTGTGTTCGATTGGCTATAACAGGAAATCCCTGGCCAGGGTTGCTGAGATTTACTGGTAAGTGTTACCAGTAGTTTCTCGAACAGTTATAGACCTCATATCGACACGACTTATCGAGCAATTGGGGTCTGACGTTTACCACCCCTAGGCGAGATATGCGACATATCAGACGATCAGACCGGACTGTACGGTAGTGTTACTGGTTGGATTCACAGGAGTGTGAGCGGGCTTGCTCGTCGATCTTCAGATCGCTCAATACCCGGGTGGCCGTTACGTTTAGCAGACCGCTTGCGGCTTGTGGATGTTTGATATGATCATCATCCGCTGCCGGCGTATTGACGAGTCTTTAGAGTCCTACACAGAGGTTTCCTGGCTCAAGCGAAACGAAATAGGAGCGCATATGAGATATGTGCGGGACCGAGAATAATATGATACCGTATTCTATTCTCGCGATGAATGTGTCGAATGGTTGTATGCGATATAACCTAGTTATCGAATCAAGGATTGATTCGATAAATCGATACATTGGATATTAGCCGGTTATATGCGATATGACCGGATCGTTAAATCAAGTGTTGATTTAATGATTTAATGTATAATTATATGTTTGATATATTACTTTGCATTAACTAATATTGGTTCACTTTAGATGGATTTTCTCACTCGGATGTGCGCATTATATATGTGATATGATTTTGTGCACTTGCTTGTATCGTGTTTGATGATACATGCTTTTTGGTTAAGTGTAAAGTATTAAACCTTGGTTAATGAAATGGTTAGGGTTTATTATTTGTTATTCATTTATCTTATTTAATTATCCATTTATTTTTGATAAATGAATAAAAGAAAAGAGAAAAGAATGGTGGCTAATTTTGTTTCATGTTGAAGCTTCTTGAAGCTTTGATCAAGTCAACCATTCTTATCTCATCCTTAACCCTAACCATTCCCACTAACCCTAGTTTAATCTCTACACTTGACCATGGTTTAGATTATGATAAGTTTTCATTTTCTTTTCATTTTTAAAGAACTTATCATAACATTCTTCTTCTTCTTCCTTGAACTCAAGAAGAAAACCTTAAGCTCCATCAATGGTGATTGATGGAAATGAGTGAGAAATCCAATTCTAAAGTTTATCCACTTCCTATTTCTTCATCCTCTACCCCTTTCCAAGTAGTAGAGTGTGTTTCCTTCACAAGTTATCATGGTTTGGTGAAGGTGGAGCTTGATCTAGCGATGCCTCGACGTAGATCATCTTCGGCACGAAGCCGACGACCTAGCCCGTCCATTCTCCGATGAAGCCGACGCTAGAGCCCGGGACTTGTTATGGACAGCGAGGAGACTTCATTGCGGAGCTATGGAGGTGGAGAACCGGATCTACAAAGGTTGTATTTCCGTATCTCTTAGTTAAATGTTAACTAGTTTGCTTTTTCGCCTAGAAATCTAGCCAACGATCCGTTCTAGGGTTTCTCGGCACCTATAATTTTTGAAATAGACATGGTTGATGACTTGTGAGACCTCATTAGGGTGCCTAGGAACTCTACAGTGGTATCAGAGCCTAGCTAGAGCCTTAGGCGAAGTCTAGACGGAGTTTGAAGTCCGAACGAACCCGAAACCCTATTACAAACATGCTCTCTGTCCAATTTTCAAAAACTGGGTTTTTTCAATATTAAAAATATGTAGAGAAATAAGCAGGAAAATATAAGGATTACTGTAAAATTCGTGTTGCTATTTCCTTCATTGAGCCGAGGTTCCGCGGCACGAGCAAGGCTCGTGCGGCGGATCCGCGGCCATTTTGTCTTATGTGGCATCCTATTTTACACAGTAATTCATTGTTTTCAGTGCTGACTTCTCTGGGTATTTTTAAAATTTATTCAAGAGTTAATTTTCTGGAGTTGTTTTGGGGATTCGGTGTTTCGATCGGGGTATCAAATTTTGTCTATGTGGCTTTCCGGATAAATTCTTGAATATGTTAAAAAGTTCGACCGGATATAAATACCCAATTTTTCCCCTGTCGGGAAATTTCCAAGTGTTGGATTTTTCCGTAGTTTAACGACGTTCTAAGTAGTGCAAGTAACGCGATGGACCCTCTAGAAGACAACAAACCTTAATTCGATTATGTGACCGTCTTGAACTGCCCTTTGAACCTTCGGGTTTGGGGCAGTACGGCGTGCCACATGTGAGGCGTTGGCTTGACCCTTCTACGGCTGGACCGTTGGTACTGAGGCACGAACTGAATGTTGTTAGACTTATTTCATGTGTTGATCTGTATCGGGAAAACTTGGGTGTTCGAATGTTCGATCGAAAAGTTTGACATTTTCTATTTATCTGGAATGGGATACAATAATTGGAATTCACAAGTAGTTATGAGATAACTAAATGAATGTTATAAACATAGCAGTTTAGTCTCACTTGATCGGTTGCCACGGAATTTTGATGTGATCAAAAGTCCGTCGCAATCACGTAGCGTACGCGGATACTCGCCGGGTAAACTTAATAGACAGCCTCACTCCATAGCCCCGACCAAGTGACTGTAGGAGAACCCCGTCGCCGAAAGCATCCGTCCGGGTGCTCGCGGCAGCGGTGTTCCGCCTTGGTGCACTTCGTCGACGGTATCGGGGGTGCGGCCGTCTACTGAAGTTTGCGACGAGCATTCGATCAGGATGTCGGGAATCTTGTTTAATTACCCGACTTGATATTGAAAAGTGTTTTCGATAATGAGACTAAAATGCGGAGTTTATAATTGTTAGGCATGAGATGTCTAAAGAGATTGCGGATTCCAACTGTTGTAGTTTTACACTTTCTTTTCTGTGACCGTAAGTGTAATATGTGATGTCGCCGGTTTCGTTGCTATATGTCAACGACAATTGGGATGCGCGTATTTACTTACGTTGATGACATGTGATGTTATGTGTTGCTGGATATGTTATATTGGATCGTCGTGTTTGAATAGCCAGGGGTTTTTATGTGAGATGAGTGTTTTTCATTTTCATTCATGTAAAAAACTTGTATGTAATATTCTTTTATTGGGGCACTTCCAGGTTGCGGAAGTAGTCACCCTTTGTATATTATTTACTTTTCCGCACTAGGATAGACCCAAGGAGGGGAGCATAAGTAACCGGGTTCTGGAGTCCAGTGGGAGACCAACTCGAGGAGTCGAGTCCGGGTCTCCTAACTCTAGAATTGGTAGGGTTGCTTGCCGCTCTCGTAGGGGTCTAGGGGTGTGGGTTTGGCTATTCATCGCGACCGTGGAATCCGTGTTTTATACTGGCTCGTATTGAAAACACGGACGTCCTAGTATATCCAATATTTCATATGATTCTTCTGCTGCGATATCTGTGATGTGATCATGTGATGTTCTATGATAGATACTGTATATAGTATATATGATATATTATATAGATGTTACTTATGTTTTACACCCGCGCTAGCCCTGCCCCGCTCTGCCGTTAGTTACCTAACCTAACGGTGCACGAGGGGACATCGAGGCGAATGCGGATGGCATAAGTGTACGTCGTATTTATCTGTGATGTTTAGGTACTTAAATGATGGGACTTCATTAATGTGATTAATGAAATAAAAGAAACCTAAGATGTTGTAGAATCGAATTTCAAAATAAAACAGGTAGCTACAGTTCCTGCTTTGCACAGAGGTATATGTGATATATCCTGCACCTTATTCGATAAGGAAAGGACCGAGATCCCTTCACCGGGAGTGACTCCTTTAGCAATAACTGGCAGATGCTACACACTCGGTTTGTCTTTTGATTGCTTTTAAGAGTTTTTGCTTTGCACAGTGATATATATGATATATCCGGCACCTCATTCGACGAGGAAAGGACCGACGATCCCTTCACCGGGAGTGCCTCCTTTAGCAAAACTAGAAAAGCCTCAAAAGCACTCCATTTCAAAATTCATTTGATTCTACAACGATATCAAGTTTATTACGCAATAGGTTTTCAGAAAAACCTGTCGTAGCCCTCCGTCATTTCAGATATGTACTGGTTAGTATTCGTGCTGCGTTTGTTGACCTCTGTCAAGGCGTAGTGTGCGGTAGCTGATTAGTGCTTATCTGCATAAGCATATGATGTGATTGATTTAGGGTAGTCGTGCGACCTTGTTGACCTCTGTCAAGGGTCGTGCGGGTGGGTTTACTTCAATCAGGAAATGACGGGTTGAACTTGACTAGCAGCCTATGGTTTATTGACCTCTGTCAAGGTCATAGGACGCTAGGGGCAAAATATTATCGGGAATTTCAAGTGTTGAAATTTGCAATGAGATTGCATACCTTCTATGAGATAGTTGGATCCCGATACCCGCTGCGAGTAATTGTTACTCCTGGGAGAGTTTTATACATTACAATTAGGCGATCAAGTAGGTGTCTAGAAAGATGTTAACGAGGTTACGCCTCTGGGAAAACGAGGTTTACACTAATTAGGTTCGTGCGAAAGCACGGGGGACCTCCCTCAATGTACCGACACTGGCCTGGCTGAAAGATTGGCGAACTTGTAGTGTGTAATTATTCCCGGCTAGTCTTTCCTTTTAGGGTTTGAAGGAAGATTTGATAAAAAGCAGTGGGAGCCATCCTGATTAGATAAAATAATAACCAATCTATTCTTGCAAGAGCGCACGCTGAGTGTTTTCTTCTCTCTCTCTCCTGGTAGCGACCATATCACGCCTTAATCAAGATAATAATACGGATTATTGACCGAACCCGCTTGTTATACTGAGCTGGGGAACGTTGGTCCCGCTCCAACTTATAATTGTTATAAGACAGAGCAGGAAATTGGGGAATACCTGATTTCCCGGGCCGCCCAAACGAAGAGAGTGCATGCTGATGCAACATCTTCGGGTATGTTCGTTACAAAGAACTGTTTCTCTGTATCCTCTACATCCTGGGTATACGATACCGGATCAGGATCCCAGATATGTAATCTGTTACATAGGGCTACAGAAAGGTAGAGGACTGAGAACGGGTGATAAGTTTCATGAGGCAGAAAACGGGGCAAGTGTTGCAGCCAAGTCTGTCGGTCACTGTCACCCTGTATTACCAATACATTGATTCTGAACGAATGTTATTAGATACCGAACCTGATATACAAAATCATATCAATCTCTTTATTAGCAAAGAAATGATAAAATTCTGTATTGATGGATAATGTTTTGAACATTTCCTATATCAAAAGTTGATCGGTTCAGGCACGTTATCTAAAAGCATTAATGTTCTAAATCAAACTACAGTTCTTAGTATATGGAACACACAAAAGAGGGAGAGTTCAGAAATGAACGGATCCTTCTTAAGGTATTGTAGACAAGGTCAGATCAATGTGACCCGACTAGCTGAAGTTACATGTAGATGCATATTTAAATCAGTTTGAATTTACATCTTGTGAAAGTCGCCAGTCATGTCACAAAGATAAGATGACCGTAGCTCCGTTTACTGGAAACAGAGAAAGAGTTAGTGAACTCTTGGGATGATACATGTTGATGTATGTAGGTCTCCTGTCTGCATATGCCAGGACCGGTTCTTCGTACTTCATTACATTCTCTGATAATCTCTCAAGATTCAGACATATGTTCCTGTTGAAACATGAGTCCGAGCCTTTTGAGATATTCACAGAATATAAGCGAGAAGTAGAGAACCAAAATACGGGTATAAGTATTATGTCCTATGATGAGATCAGGGAGGAGAATACTTGTGCATGGAATTCCTGGAATATTCTAAAGGAGAATGAGATTCTCTCTCAGCATTACTCCTTTGTATACACCATAGCACGATGGTATATCGGGGCGGAGCAGATACACCCTATTTGATATGGTGTGCTCTATGATGAGTACTACTGAGTTACCTATTTCCTTTTGGGAGTTATGCACTTGAGAAGCTGCATACCTAATGAATAGGGTTCCAATCAAATCAGTTGCCTACCATTTCATATCTGATATGGAAAGGGAAGAGCCCATGTCTTAAGCAAGTTAAGATTTGGGGTTGTCCGGGCTATGTCTAAAAGAAAAATCCGGACAAGCTCGAGGCAAGGACTGTTATGTACAACTGGAAATGTTCCAGCTATACAAACTGCAGCTGATGATTTGAAAGAACCAAAGGATTCAATAGTTACCAATGAACCTCAGCCTCTCCGCCGAACTAGTAGGGTTCCTCACCCACCTGAGAAATACTTCTGTTTCTCTATGACAGTGGGAGCGAGGATTGCATCATGAGATGATGACCCAACTAGCTTCGAGCAGGCCATCGAGAGTAAGACTCTGTAAGAATGGCTGGATGCTTAGTGATCTGAGATGGAATCCTTATACACCAACAAAGTATGGACTTTGGTTGCTATATCTGAAGGGTTAAATTCCCATCAGGAGCAAGTATATCTTGAGAAGATTACTTGGTGTACATGGAAAAGTTGAGACTTTCAAAGCTAGACTTGTTAAAAGTTTACATCATTGACCAGGTGTGGATAATGATGAAACCTTTTCAAGTAGCTATGCTTAAGTCCATCCAGATCCTACTTGTCACGGCTACATACCATGACTGCGATATATGGTGGTTGGGTGTCTTGACTGCTTTTCTAAATGATGATTTAGAAGAGAGCGTCTATAAGTACACAGCCAGAGGGCTTCGTAGACAGTGGGAGCAGCGGAAACGTGTGCAAGATACTTTATAGGATTAAGCAGGCATCGCGGAGTTGGAACTTCTGTTTTGATGGATTAGTCAAAGAGTTTGACATCATCAAAATGGTAGATGAACCTTGTATAAACAAAAAGGTAGTAGGGAGTATGGTGACGATCCTCGTAGAGTACGTGGATGACATACTCTTGATAGGGAAGTAGTTTCCTATGCTACGCTCGATCAATCTCCGATTATCACAAAGATTCTCCATATAGGATCAAAGTGATACCTCCTAAATCCTGGATTTTGGATCTATGAGATAGATTTAATTGGATGTTAGGATTCTCACTAGTTGTAGTGAGATGGTATCAATCGATCCTGAGGAGAATCACTGGAAGTGTTCCAGGGTGATAAAGACGACTGAATGTCAGTCGCAGGAATTGTCTTTACCCTCAATCGAGGGACGGTATGTTGGAAGAGTTCCAAGCTGGATACCGTGACATACTAGACGATAAAGGCTGGATACATCGCTACTTAAGATGCTACCAAAGTGGCTGTCTTGGTGTATATTGGTTCATGAGATGAACTTAGTTCCTCCCATTGTGTGACAATGGAGTTGTGGCTTATGCCAAGGAACGTCCGTCCCATCAGTGATCCAGACATATTCTAAGGCAGTATCACTTGATCGTGGAGAAGGTTGATCTCCAGGGAGATCGAGGTTAGGAGAGTAGACTCAGAGGACAACACAGCGGATCCACTCACAAAGGCCTGTTCCCAGAGAGAGACTTTTATGGGATGGTTGAGTATGAGATACTACAACCACTGCTACAGATGGCCCTAGTGCAAGTGGGAGATTGTTAGTTATATGTATGCCCTAGAGGCCATTACTGTACATTGGATGTATATTGTAGTGGATGCTGGGACATATATAGGGAGGACTTTCTTGCTCGACATGATAGTATGCTATCTGGTTGATCTTTACCTTAACGTATACACTGATTGTCTCTCTGTTACATGTTGGTAAAGCCCTTAGGATCTGTACTTGACTACCTGGACTATGATGCGGATCATACTAGTGGGGACATGGTAGTCCATAAGTACATCCTTGAAAGTCCCTAGTCGTGGGTGTATCGAGACGGGGCATCGATATACCAGAGTAGACTAGCGTATACCTTCTCGACCCATACAGATGGGCGATGGATGATCCCATATCCATTGGTGTTTGACATCAGAGATGATATACGGGTGCTCAGTAGAGACTGGGTACACTGGACGGACTCGCCGAGAACTCCCAGATGGTATTATACCTCACGTCAGATGGCAGTTCTATGGTGACACTGGTACAGAGTAGTCTGTTGACCCGAGATCGTCATAGAGTCTTGTGTGGTTCCCACTGTGCTTTGATTTCCATCTTACCACGTCCAAGAGGGCATGCAAGACGGTGGTTTTTGGGTACAGTCCCGAGTCACATAGAGGCAATGAGCGATAGGAGGGGATTCGTCTCTCCCGGTATAGGGGGTTGATGTTGCGCTGTGTTCGATTGGCTATAACAGGAAATCCCTGGCCAAGGTTGCTGAGATTTACTGGTAAGTGTTACCAGTAGTTTCTCAAACAGTTATAGACTTCATATCGACACGACTTATCGAGCTATTGGGGTCTGACGTTTATCACCCCTAGGCGAGATATGCGACATATCAGACGATCAGACCGGACTGTACGGTAGTGTTACTGGTTGGATTCACAGGAGTGTGAGCGGGCTTGCTCGTCGATCTTCAGATCGCTCAATACCCGGGTGGCCGTTACGTTTAGCAGACCGCTTGCGGCTTGTGGATGTTTGATATGATCATCATCCGCTGCCGGCGTATTGACGAGTCTTTAGAGTCCTACACAGAGGTTTCCTGGCTCAAGCGAAACGAAATAGGAGCGCATATGAGATATGTGCGGGACCGAGAATAATACGATACTGTATTCTATTCTCGCGATGAATGTGTCGAATGGTTGTATGCGATATAACCTAGTTATCGAATCAAGGATTGATTCGATAAATCGATACATTGGATATTAGCCGGTTATATGCGATATGACCGGATCGTTAAATCAAGTGTTGATTTAATGATTTAATGTATAATTATATATTTGATATATTACTTTGCATTAACTAATATTGGTTCACTTTAGATGGATTTTCTCACTCGGATGTGCGCATTATATATGTGATATGATTTTGTGCACTTGCTTGTATCGTGTTTGATGATACATGCTTTTTGGTTAAGTGTAAAGTATTAAACCTTGGTTAATGAAATGGTTAGGGTTTATTATTTGTTATTCATTTATCTTATTTAATTATCCATTTATTTTTGATAAATGAATAAAAGAAAAGAGAAAAGAATGGTGGCTAATTTTGTTTCATGTTGAAGCTTCTTGAAGCTTTGATCAAGTCAACCATTCTTATCCCATCCTTAACCCTAACCATTCCCACTAACCCTAGTTTAATCTCTACACTTGACCATGGTTTAGATTATGATAAGTTTTCATTTTCTTTTCATTTTTAAAAAACTTATCATAACATTCTTCTTCTTCTTCCTTGAACTCAAGAAGAAAACCTTAAGCTCCATCAATGGTGATTGATGGAAATGAGTGAGAAATACAATTCTAAAGTTTACCCACTTCCTATTTCTTCATCCTCTACCCCTTGGCATGTAGTAGAGTGTGTTTCCTTCAGAAGTTATCATGGTTTGGTGAAGGTGGAGCTTGATCTAGCGATGCCTCGACGTAGATCATCTTCGGCACAAAGCCGACGACCTAGACCGTCCATTCTCCGATGAAGCCGACGCTAGAGCCGGGGACTTGTTATGGACAGCGAGGAGACTTCATTGCGGAGCTATGGAGGTGGAGAACCGGATCTACAAAGGTTGTATTTCCGTATCTCTTAGTTAAATGTTAACTAGTTTGCTTTTTCGCCTAGAAATCTAGCCAACGATCCGTTCTAGGGTTTCTCGGCACCTATAATTTTCGAAATAGACATGGTTGATGACTTGTGAGACCTCATTAGGGTGCCTAGGAACCCTACAGGCTATTCCTTCGCTCCCTCCCTCGAGCCGTGGTACTGTGGCCAATATGAGGAAAGCTTAGCAACAGAATAAAAATAAGAAACACCAAGTGAGGAGTATACTCACTATTGCCAGAAGGGGAACGAATTCTGATTGGAAGGCAAAATGCGGGCTTAACAACTGGAGTAAGCGATCAAAGAGCACTGTAGGGTATTTTTCGTCACCCTATTGAGATGGGAATACACGCACGCTTGTCAGGCGCATTACATATTCCCCCTGCCTAGGGTAGGCTGGGGTTTATTGATTGTGGGGATCCGAATCTCCAGCAGCCGCGGACTAAGCTGCCGTTAATTACCCCTCGCTTTTGGGGCAAAGGAACCTCCGATTAACGGGTTAAACTGGTCACGTGAACTCAATGTGCATTATCGTGTTTTGAAAGGGTCTTGGATGCATTTGGGGCCCCGCAGAGTTTTTATGGGGGTTGTGTTGTAGAGTATGTGTATGTGTGTATACATATATAAAATATAAAAAAAAAGAAAAAGGGCATCCAAAGGATGCGTGGGAAAAAGTGCCATCCCTTTGGGTGCTAGCTCTTTGAGCGCAAGAGCGCTAGCGCTTTGTGTGCTAGCGCCCCATGTGCCAGGCACGTAGGCGCTCGGGCGCTAGCACTCTGAGCGCAAGAGCTTTGAGCGCTAGCGCCCCACGTGTCAGCACATGGGCGCTCGGGTGCTAGCGCTCTGAGCGCAAGGGCGCTAGCGCCCCACGTGTCAGCACGTGGGCGCTCGGGAACTAACGCTTTGGGCGCTAGCGCTTTGAGCGCAAGGGCGCTAGAGCCCCATGTGTCAGCACGTGGGCGCTCGGGCGCTAGAGCTTTGAGCGCTAGCGCCCCACGTGTCAGCATATGGGCGTTAGGGCGCTAGCACTTTAGGCGCTAGTGCTTTAAGAACGAGGGCGCTAGTGCTGAGGGCGCTAGCGCTGAAAGCGCTAGCACCCCACGTGTCAGCATGTGGACGCTCGGGCGGCAAAAAGTACTTGGTCACTGCAATGGGAGTTGTACTCCCAGAAAGGAGCACTTATTATTATTATTAATTTTTTTTTGTGTGTGTGTGTGTGTGCGTGTGTGTGTGTGTATGAGGTGTTAAACTCCTAGGATGTTTTGAAGGTGATGAAGGGCTTCTCCTCTTGAGCCCTAGTTCTTCCCCAAAGTAGGGTTTTCGGAGATGGGCCTCCATCTTCCTCCTCTATTGGCCGGATCTTGAAAATCAAGAAATGTGAGATTTTAAAATTCTCTTCTTTTTGAGATCTGATGGGAGATCTGAGCTCCCCTTTATGGGTTTTATGGTGAAAAACTATTTAGTTTTGGAAAAGGAAGAGTAAAACTCTTGTTTAATTCAAAAGAAAGAAAAATGTTTAGAACCTTGAGGAAGGAGAAAAATCTCAGATCTGGATTCCTTTTTTTGGAGAGAGAAAAGTTGTCGGGATATTTTCATTAACCTTGCCTTTATAGGCTATACACTTTACATATAGCCCCTTGGGCTTTACAAAAATGACATTTTCCCATCCCATGCCTCATGTGCTATTTTTTTTGAACATAAGCAATGGGCTTTACAAAAATTTGGATTTATGCCCATTTTCTTACATTTATTCATAAAATAAAATACAAGAAATACAGAAAAAATTTGGCATGGGGGGAGGCCGGTCGCTTCATGTTCGGGCTTGCTCCGGGCATTGGCCCACTTGACCTGGGCTTAGGCCCATCTGGCTTGGGGTTGACTTTGATTTTGACTTGCTCAACCGGGGTGTAAATTTTTACCCCAACAAATTGCCCTCCATCAATAAATGCACACAGCATATGTGGGTTGTGTGCATGAAATTGATGTATCTTCTTTCACATGGAGGCGACTTAATTCGGTTCCCACCTTTTGGGAAGCTGGCACTGCCTTTTTTACGACATGGACGGTCGATGCTTGACGTGTCTACGAGATGTAGTGTCCGGTTGACTTGATTCCGAGGTGGAGCATAACTCCGGCGAGGAGGTCATTGCTGCCCTTTTAGCGACATGGACGGTCGGTTCTACCATTTTAGCGACGTGGACGGTTGGTGCTGCCCTTTTTGCGACTTGGACGGTCGATTCTGCCATTTTTGCGACTTGGACGGACGATGCTGCCCTTTTAGCAACTTGGACTGTCGATTCTGCCATTTTAGAGACGTCGACGGTCGGTGCTACCCTTTTAGCGACTTGGATGGTCGATGCTACTCTTTTTGCGACTTGGACGGTCGGTGCTGCCCTTTTAGCGACTTGGACGGTCGATGCTGCCCTTTTAGCAACGTGGACGGTCGATGCCGCCCTTTTTACGATGTGGACGGTCGATTCTGCCCTTTTAGCGACTTGGACGGTCGGTGCTGCCCTTTTAGTGACGTGGACGGTCGATGCTGTCCTTTTAGCGACATGGACGGTCGATGCTGCCCTTTTTATGACGTGGACGGTCGACGCTGCCCTTTTTATGACGTGGACGGTCGATGCTGCCCTTTTTCCGACTTGGACGGTTGGTACTGCCCTTTTAGTGACGTGGACGGTCGGTGCTGCCCTTTTTGCGACTTGGATGGTCGGTGTTTCCCTTTTAACGACTTGGACGGTCGGTTCTGCCCTTTTAACGACGTAGACGGTCGATGCTGGCCTTTTAGCGACTTGGATGGTCGGTTATACCCTTTTAGCGACGTGGACGGTCGATGCTGTCCTTTTAGCGACTTGGACGGTCGGTGCTGCCCTTTTAGCAACTTGGACGGTCGATTCTGGATTTGACTTGCTCCGCTTCTTGCGGTGTCAAGGATGAAGTTGACTTGTTTCCGAGGTGGAATTTGATTCTGCCGGGGAGGTCATTGGTTGTTTTGCTGATTTGATATGATTTGGGTTGACATCAGCACCGCTACACTGGAATATGGTACCAGGAGCGAATCATCATCTGTCATGACAGGATTTGGGGATTTTGGTTTTGGTTTGACATCAGCACCGCTACACTGGAATATGGTACCAGGAGCGAATCATCATTTGCCAGGAGGAAATTTTCCTCGTTCCCAGCTTAACGACTTAGGGGTCATCTGTTCCCAGTTTAACGACTTAGAGGTCAATTGGATTGGAGTTTGGAATTTTGAGGTTAGGGTAGGCATCAGCGCTGCTAACACTGAAGCACATGTGCCAGGAGCAATTCATCATTTGCCTTTTCCTGTTGGGGAGCGATGGCTTAGGAGACAGGTTTAGGTCCCTATCACCTAAGGCTTTTCAATTTTATGAGCCGTAAGGGTCCCGTAAAAGCATTATCTCCCTACGAATCAAAAGGATCTCGTAGGTGTACTTTCCCCTTAGGAGTCGTAGGGACTCCCAAGGGTGTTTTTCCTTCGTGAGTCGTAAGGATCTCACGCAGGGATTTTCTCCTCACAAGGTCGAGAGGACTTTGCGAGTGTATTTCATCTCTTTTCATGAGTTTGCGCCCTTTCGGGTTTTCATAAACTCGCCGGTAGTCCTGCTGTTTTAACTCACGGATACCTTTCGGGTTTTCAACCGTGCCCGTTTTGCTTGTGGACATACCGTTTTTTTTGCTGTTGGTGGGACTTTAAAAGTAGTGTCACCGGTAGGATTTGGGAGAGATAGGGGTCATTTACTCCCGTGGATTGTATACGGTTTTGCAGGATGTATGATCTAGACCGTAGGGCTGGTGTGCTTAATTCGCCTGCGACTTGGAGCATTCACACGTAGTATATCTTGAGATATTGGCCATTGATGGGTGGCATGAGCCTTTCTCCCTCGGCACTTATTAGTTGGTAGGATCCCCCGTCGAACACTTTCTCGATAACGTATGGTCCTTTCCAGTATGGCTCGAATTTTCTTTTGGCATGTCGATTGGGGAAGATCCGTCTTTTGAGGACCAACACCAATTCGCCTTTCTTGAAAGTGCGGAGATGAGTCATTTTGTCATAGACCCGTGACATTTGGGCTCGGTACAGTTCCAGATTTTGCTGTACTACAAGCCTCTTTTCTTCGAGGGCGTCGAGTCTTCAAGCCGAAGGAGCACGTTTTCCTCCTCCGTCAACTCGTGCTGAACGACCATTCTTAATCTTGGAACTTCGACTTCGAGGGGGATGACCGCCTCCATTCCGAAGAGCAATGAGTATGGACTAGACTGAGTTGGAGTACGGTGCGTGGTACGATATGCCCAAAACGCCTCATGATGTTTGAGATTCCAGTCTCTCTTGTTGGCTAAATCATTTTTCCTCAGGAGCTTGCATAGAGTCTTATTGAAGGCTTTGGCTAGCCTATTGGCTCTTGGATTATAGATGGAGGAATATCTCCAGTCTATCTTGTGCTGAGTAGTGAACCTTGGGACTTTGAAGCTCTTGAAAGAAGGCCCGTTGTCAGAAATGATTCTTCTTGGTTTACCGAAGCGGTATAGAATATTATGCTGGAAGAATGTCAGAATATCTTCTGTCTTGACTTCTATTAGCGGGACAGCTTCAGCCCATCCGGAGAAGTAGTCTGTTACGGCCAATATGAACCGGTGGCCTCTAGATGATGGAGGATCAATTGGGCCAACTATGTCGATTCCCCAAACCTCGAAGGGCCATGACGCCACCGTAGGATGCAATGGATTGGGATGCTTGTTAATGAAATCACCGTGAACTTGGCAGATATAACATTTCTTTGCATGCTCTCTGCAATCCCTTAACATGGTGGGCCAGTAATATCCAAGCCGTTTGATCTGAATCCGTATTTTGGGGCCGGATTGGTGAGCCCCGCAGACGCCTGAGTGAACTTCCTTCATAACTTTCTGGGCTTCAGCTGATGAAAGGAACCTGAGCCAGAGTCGGTCATATGACCTGCGGTATAGTGTGTCATTTACAAACACGTATCGAAGAGCTCTCTTCTTCAGCTGAATCCTTGCAGATTTTCCTTCGGGCAGCTTGTCGTATCGGAGGTACTCTATGAAGGGTTCTCACCAATCGGCCTCGTCATAGATGATCGAAGCTTCTTCGGCAGGACTGCCCTTAAGTTCCGTGCTTTCCTCTTCTCGTAGAGAGACTGGGAGTAGAATTTGCCGGCTCCTGACTGTGATCAGAATTTCGTCCATGTCAGGATCAGCTAGCTCCATGGCTATACGAGCGAGTACGTCAGCCTTTCCAATCAACGCTCTCTGGACTCTCATTAGTTCAATGCGAGTGAACCGTTTCATAAGTTCCACCACTCGGCCTCTGTACCGAGCTAACTCGGGTTTGTATATCTTATAGTCACCGCTTACTTGTTGACGACAAGCTGGGTGTCACCGTAAACCCATAGCTGAAGGATTTCCATTTCTATAGCGAGCTCCAAACCGGCTATAAGAGTTTCATACTCGTCCTCATTGTTTGTGCGAGACTCGGTAAGAGCAAAAGAGCGCCGTAGGGTTCCCATTTATGGCGTGATGAACACCAATCCTATCCCTACTTTTATCTCTGGGATTCTAGATTTACTGGAGGTCCTTATCGATGAGGCCCCATCAAAGTAGAGCTCCAAACATAGCTCGTCATTCTTGAGGTGCAGCACTTTTTCGTCGGGTAACTCGCAATTGAGCGGAGACCCTTCGAGTATGGGATGAGCAGCGAGAAAGTCCTCAAGTGCTTGCCCTTTTACTACTTTCTGAGGAGTATAAACTATGTCAAACTCAAGTAGCACGACAGCCCATCTTGCCATTCTGCCGGCTAGACTTGCTTTGGTCATCAAGTGTTTGAGCGGGTCAACCTTGGAGATCAGCATAACCCGATGTGCGAGTAGATAGTGCATCAGCTTCTTCACAGCAAATATCAGAGCCAGGCATTGCTTTTCGATTGGGGAATAGTTATGTTCCGCCCCGACTAGAGTTCGATTGAGGTAGTAGAGGTCATTTTTTTCCCTCCTCGTTATTCTGGGCAAGGAGCGCACCAAGTGACTCATCTAGCATGGCTGTGTAGAGAATCAGCGGTTTTTTTGGAATGGGAGCGGCCAGCACTGGAGGGTACAATAAGTATTGTTTGATTCTTTCGAACGCTGCTTGACATTCGGCATCCCAGATAAAAGGAGCTCCTTTCTTCATGAGCTTTGAGAAGGGCCTATATCTCCCCGATAAATTTAAGATAAACCTCCGTATATAAGCAAGCTTGCCTTGAAAAGATCTTAGCTGCGTCAGACTGTTCGGAGGGGGCATCTCCATGATGGCCTTTATCTTGGAAGGGTAAACTTCAATCCCTCGATGTCGGACTATGAAGCCCAGGAATTTTCCCGATGATACGCCAAAAGTGCACTTAAGGGGATTAATTTTCAGATCGTACTCCCTCAGCCCGGTGAGAACGGTCCTAAGATCTTTGATGTGATTGGCCTTGGATTTAGTCTTGACGACCAGATCATCAACATAACATTCCATGACCTTATGAATTAGGTCATCAAAGATATTGGTCATTGCCCTTTGTTATGTAGCACCTGCGTTCTTCAGTCCGAACGGCATCACTTTGTAGCAGTATATTCTGATCGGGGTTCGAAATGCTGTGTGCTTCTCATCCTCAGGAGGCATCTTGATCTGATTATACCGAGACGAGCCATCCATAAAGGTGAAAAGCTCGTAATTTGAGGTGTCATTGATTGGTAGAATTAAAGTTAACCGCAATCAAGACGGTGTCGCTATGCAGCTAGCCGGTTGAGCACGGGTCGATTCACAGGGAGATGGTTGTGTGTCCTTTCTTCTTTTAGACGAGTCAATAATGAATTTGTATGAGTTTGTTCAATCTAACATATGTGTATTATTTGCAAGTATAAAGTTGTTAAGAAAAAGATACGAGATTGTAAGCTAAAGAAATCCGTACTCAAAACCTTTGAGCCGAGTCTTGACCAATTGAAGCTAGAGCAATCGGCAACAACGTGGATTAGGGGATTTAAGCGCGGTATTCGTGGAATCCGGCTTATTTACCCTTGTCCTTCCGTTCTTGTCTCTTGCTTTCGCCTCCGGCCAAACCGAACGCAACCGGTCGTGGTTAGGAATCACCGTTACCTTGTTAGGGTAGGGTGCCTAACGGAGCGCTTGCGTATGGTTTGGGCGGAGATCAATGGAAAATAACGGGAAAAGGAAATGAGCAAGGAAGTATTAACTTACAATATCGTATTGATTCTTAACAACAACAATAATTACAACCATTCACAAAAAGAACCAAAAAGAGCAAAAGAAAAGAACAAAGAAAAGAAAAGATTACAAGTAAGTAATTGCATGAATTTAAATTGCAAATAAGTAAAGCAAGGTAATAAAAAGCAAGTAATAAATAAGCAATAAAAAGAACTAGAAACTAGAACTCAAGACAAGCATGGGATAAATAGCCAACCCTTAAACTTGCAAGCTCAATCAAGAGGTTGCAAGATCAAGAGAAGGGTAGAGAACGCATGTGAAATGAAGCGCTAATTCCATAAGAAAATACGACCCTTGAGATCAATAACTAACCCTTAACCTTTCAAGCTCAATGAAGAGGTTGAAAGATCAAGATGAAGCAAAAATCTCAAGGGGAAGTTAAACAAAAGAGAATGATACAAAAACCCTCATCTTCATTAACATCCACTCAATGCTCTCACTACATTTTCATGGAAGAAAAATGAAGAAGAAGAAGAAAAAGACTAAATCCTAACAAAAAGAGGAACAAAGAATGAACACCAAAATTGGACCCTTGGCCTAGCTCAGTTCTGGAGTATTTATAGGAGGGGAACTGGAAACCTAGGGCAACCATCTGTCCCTACAGGAAAAGACCAAACAGCCCCTGAAAATTCATCACCTGAGGAGCCAGTACGGCCGCGTTTCCGCGGCCTAAGCAGGCTTATGCCGCGGAAACGCGGCGGTTTAGAGGAGTTGGCTCCTCGGGTTTTGGGTGCTTTCCTGGTTTGGTGTTGTCTGCTATGTGGTATATGACTTTTCTCAGAAACTCTTCACAATTATTCCAGAATTTTAGTAGAACAAAAAGGTGATGTGATGTGGATCTTTTGCCATGATTTCCTCGTGCTCCGCGTAGATTTCTTGGATCTTGTGTTGACATTGAGCTTTGTGCATGACATGACAATCGATTTGCCATTTTGTCCCTTAACTGGTATGTGGCAATACACGGATAGAGAGCGGAGACCGTGTTTTATCTGTTGTTGGCAGTAATCCGGAATTTGTCATACTTTTCCATGGATTTCACTGTTTAGAGTTGAGAACCAGTATTCTGAAAATATGTAGCAAACACTGATTAAAAGCACCTGCCTATAAATAAACGAGCGTAAGAATGGGCGGTATAAAATGCAATATTCTGGTATGAACAAATACCCCCAAACTTAACTTTTGCTCGTCCCGAGCAAAACCAATTATTCACAAAAAAGTATAAGATCCTAACCGCACTTTCGCAGGGAACGCGATTGCACTGAGCACGTGCAACAAGCCGTTAAACCTCTAGGTGTCCCTAGTAGGAGGAGTGTTGTCTCCTGAGGGTTTTCAGCGGATTACACCCACAAAATCCCGTCAAGCTAGTGTCATAAGTTAACATCGATTCTACTCCTACAGTTTAGTATTTACGTTAGAAACTCTATCATCCTAAGTTAGAAATATTCAACCCTTATTTTTCACACCTCCTATCTATTTAACCTTAGATCATATACGTTCAAAAAAGTTTAAAAAGATATTGGTTCTCCTGAGTTTCCTTCTAAAAGTGTGGCCTTAAATCAGGGATTTTTTATCAACTTTACAGATAACACAAGTCTTATTCTTATTTCTATCTTTTATTCAAACATCGATTGTATACCCCTATGTGTGTGTATCTTTGCTCCCCTACACTTGAGAATTCAATTCAAGCTATAATACCCTTGCCCTAATACCTAACACTACTTCTTTTCATTAAGGATGGACGGATTTGCTCACACACCTTTCATGCGACTATAAATGCTTCTTGAGGCACTAACGACCGATTACTGGATGTGTGAACTTTAAAGCGTAAATAGCAGTTTCCAGGTCTTGACTTTATTCTATTTTTTTTTCTTTTTCTTTTTCTTTTTCAAGACCGGATATATTTTTCACATGCTCTTTTGGTATTTAGCTTTAAATACCGTTTTTTCTTTCATACTAGGCTTTCAGGCAAGAGTATTTCTAGGTATCCTCTACTATCCCAAGTTTCAAGGTGCGTGTAAGTGCAATTTGTAGGGTATATACTTTCTGAATTTGAACTCAAGAAAAGAAACTATTTTTCAGACTTATCCTTCAGTAAAGCATCAATACTTTCCCTTCATCTTGACTTAACTCAAGAACTGAACTCAAGATTACCTATTTCCCAAAAAAAACTGTAAGGACGTATACTTACCAAAGTTAGACAGAATGAGGGTTATTTTTAGGGTTTTCAATCCCTAAGCCTAGAATTTAGTTATTTCTATCATATCAACTAAACTTTCGGAATAAAGATCTAAGTTACCCTATTAGCTAACTTGACGACAAAGTTTTTATATTTTTTGGAAATTTTTTAATTTTTGTGGGTTTTTTAATAAGGTATGCAAATGCAAAATATACAAGTGAATGCGAAGGAAGAAAGCTTACCGAGCACACCCCCAAACTTAAACTTGACAGTGCCCTCACTGTCAGGCTATACCAAGAGGGTCAAAATTGCCGGCGCTCCCTAGAAACAAATTATATACAAACAAAAAAAGGAAAACAAAAAATATATACAAAAATGGATTCCCCCCCCAAACTTAAGTAAAACAGTGTTTTCACTGTTAAGCGATGAAGTTCAGGATTAGGGGGGAAAGAACAGTGTCAAGCTATACAAGGCCTTACACAGGCCAAAAGTTAACACCAACCATTCAAAGATTTTATCGTCATAAAGCAGTGGTTGGTCAAAGAAGGCGTAGAGAAAAGAAATGGAGAATACGTGAGACCGTATGGAGATAGAAGCGGGATACGGTCTCGGTATATCAGAAGAAGAAGAATGGCGGAAGGGAAAAAGAAGTGGAGTATGAACTTGAGGGTGCAAATGGAGTGAATAGATTAGCACAATTTGTGATGAGCGATGTGTAAAAAGCGGTTGTGCTAATCTATTAACCCGTCGAGAAATGGGGTCAAATCCCTCAAGATTCGTGAGAAACCATGGGTACGCCGAACTTGGTAAAACAGACACAGGAAGTGAAAATGATACGGTTTCTTGCAAGGTCGGGATGATGGAAAGAATGGGAGGAAGTGATTGAGGAAGGGTATCGGTTAAAGGTTCAGGAGGGTGTACACAGTCAATGAAAGGAACAGGATGAATTGGAAAATCCGACTCATCAAGCAAAACTGGTTCATCCTCAATACTATCCTCAAAATTTTCCTCAAAGTTCAGCTTATCCATGCAAATTTCATCAAAATCAAGACGCATATGAAGTTCGGGAAAAACAGTTAAAGACTCGGGATGATGAATTTGAGAGAAAAACTCATCCAAAACAGCGGGTTCATCATCCGAAATATTACCAGCGTCAATATCCTCAATCAAGTGAAAATCAATATTCTCCGACACCTCAACAAAAGTATGGATATCAATCAATTCAGGTTCTAGAGTGGAGGTGTAGAGGTCAAAAGGATTGGGTGTGGTTTCACTTGGCAAGGTCCCTTCACAATCGGGTAAATCAAACACACAACTCATTAATCATTCTATCTTCAATCGGTGAGTCGTTCGGAACACTAGATAGACATTCAAAACTGGAGTTGTGGGATTCAAGTTGAAATGGGTAGGCTTGATTCGGAAGGGGGTACAACTCACTCTCACCACTCAAATTCACAGCCTGTCCTACCGCCTCTTCATACATTGGAAAAATTGGAGCTAGTTGAAAACTAGATACCGGGTCACTAGGTTGTATGAGGGCGGCCATGGACGCATTCAAATCCATCATCTGTTGGTACGACGCTACCCTAAAGACTTCAACGACTGTTCCAGACTAGACATGGGTTGTGAATGGGTTTCAGTAAAAGATTTAAAGTTGTTTGGATACTGAAAACTCCCAAATGGCGGTTTTGAAGCAATGTCTAAGGAAGGTGAAAAAATAGGGTAGGATTGGTAGGAATTGAATGGCTGGACAGGAGCAGGATCAACATTTGGATAGGAAGGTGAATGGAATTGTTGATCCCAAGAATGTGAAGTGGTGAAAGGAGTGAAAGATCGGCTACAGGATTGTTCTATACGTTCTGCAATAGACATAGGTCTTGGAGTTGCAACATGACTCGAAGAAGGGGTATCAACGTAAGAAGGGGTGAATGTTTGAAATGGTTGATACGAAGTGGATTGCGGAGTCAAATTGTTTGTCCTAGACGCGTCTATCCGATCTCTCAATGAAACTTTGGGCATGGAGGGGTCGTTCGATGTTCGGCCAAAGCAAGAACCGTAAGAAGTAATGTCTGGTTGTGGGTACCAAAGTTCGGCAAGAGTTTTTCGAGGTGGAGTACCCATGATATGAAGAGCGAAAGAAAGAAAGGCAAAGAAAAGGAGGGGAAAAAGAATGTGATATTTTTATTATTATTTTTTTAGATATTAACAAAAGAATGAAATATACACACAAAAAGAATCTGGACAAAAACAATCACGACACAAAAATACCACACACCTAATCGTTCTAGGGTTCACCTAGGTCAACTAGACCTGCTCCAGAACTTGATTGTCGAAGTAAAACTGTGTCGAGAAACGGGCTCAAGATACACTGATCACGAGGCCAGGTAAGTGCAGAGATAAGGGGAGGTTTTCCAACGCTTTCGCGAAGTTCCTTAATTAAATAACCCTTTCTCTTTCGGCGGTTTCGCCGTTAACACTTTCCTAGACACCCCGTAAACAATATACCGTTAAGCGAGGTTCTAAACACAGTTGACTTCTCCTAGTGAGCGCGAAATCCTTAAGGCTTAAAGTCTAGTTTCTTTTAAATTTTGTGCGGGTAAACGTTATGCTCAAGTTCGTGATTTGTGGGCCATGGAAAAGGTGATGAAATCCTTTACCGTATATTGTGGGGTTCGCTTGCCCTTAAGTCCGTATTAATTGATGCAATGCGCAATTCAATAAAAATTCTATAAAGAATCAAAAAATCGTTTTTTAGTTTAAGCGCGGCACTGCAACAAATACGGGTTAGTCAATTTTTAGCGTTTGTTAGCGAACTTGCAAAGAATCCTGCGAAGAATAGTATATTGAATGCGTCGTATTTGAGAAGAATGTGTTAGTAAAGTACGTACCGTTAAGTTTTTGGGTTAGGAAACCCTCGTTGAATCAAATCCGGTAAGCTTGAAAAGTTCGCTTGCGCGGGTCAAACTACCCGGATCTTTGGCACTGTACTTTGCAATCACCTTAGCCTTGAATGTACACTTTGCTCCTCACAATCGCAGTTTGCAAATCTGCAAAAATCTACACTCTTGCCAACAAAAATGATCAAAAAAAACAAAAAGAGTATTTTTTTATATATATATATATATATACAAAAAGAATATTAACCCGAATAACAAGAAAAGAAATACGTTACCGTCTCCCCGGCAACGGCGCCATTTGATTGGTAGAATTAAAGTTAACCGCAATCAAGACGGTGTCGCTATGCAGCTAGCCGGTTGAGCACGGGTCGATCCACAGGAAGATGGTTGTGTGTCCTTTCTTCTTTTAGAGGAGTCAATAAAGAATTTGTATGAGTTTGTTCAATCTAACCTATGTGTATTATTTGCAAGTATAAAGTTGTTAAGAAAAAGATACGAGATTGTAAACTAAAGAAATCCGTACTCAAAACCTTTGAGCCGAGTCTTGACCAATTGAAGCTAGAGCAATCGGCAACAACGTGGATTGGGGGATTTAAGCGCGGTATTCGTGGAATCCGGCTTATTTACCCTTGTCCTTCCGTTCTTGTCTCTTGCTTTCGCCTCCGGCCAAACCGAACGCAACCGGTCGTGGTTAGGAATCACCGTTACCTTGTTAGGGTAGGGTGCCTAACGGAGCGCTTGCGTATGGTTTGGGCGGAGATCAATAGAAAATAACGGGAAAAGGAAATGAGCAAGGAAGTATTAACTTACAATATCGTATTGATTCTTAACAACAACAATAATTACAACCATTCACAAAAAGAACCAAAAAGAGCAAAAGAAAAGAACAAAGAAAAGAAAAGATTACAAGTAAGTAATTGCACGAATTTAAATTGCAAATAAGTAAAGCAAGGTAATAAAAAGCAAGTAATAAATAAGCAATAAAAAGTACTAGAAACTAGAACTCAAGACAAGCATGGGATCAATAGCCAACCCTTAAACTTGCAAGCTCAATCAAGAGGTTGCAAGATCAAGAGAAGTGTAGAGAACGCATGTGAAATGAAGCGCTAATTCCATAAGAAAATACGACCCTTGAGATCAATAACTAATCCTTAACCTTTCAACCTCAATGAAGAGGTTGAAAGATCAAGAGGAAGCAAAAATCTCAAGGGGAAGTTAAACAAAAGAGAATGATACAAAAACCCTCATCTTCATTAACATCCACTCAATGCTCTCACTACATTTTCATGGAAGAAGAATGAAGAAGAAGAAGAAAAAGACTAAATCCTAACAAAAAGAGGAACAAAGAATGAACACCAAAATTGGACCCTTGGCTTAGCTCAGTTCTGGAGTATTTATAGGAGGGGAACTGGAAACCTAGGGCAACCATCTGCCCCTACAGGAAAAGACCAAACAGCCCCTGAAAATTCATCACCTGAGGAGCCAGTACGGCCGCGTTTCCGCGGCCTAAGCAGGCTTATACCGCGGAAACGCGGCGGTTTAGAGGAGTTGGCTCCTCGGGTTTTGGGTGCTTTTCTGGTTTGGTGTTGTCTGCTATGTGGTATATGACTTTTCTCAGAAACTCTTCACAATTATTCCAGAATTTTAGTAGAACAAAAAGGTGATGTGATGTGGATCTTTTGCCATGATTTCCTCGAGCTCCGCGTAGATTTCTTGGATCTTGTGTTGACATTGAGCTTTGTGCATGACATGACAATCGATTTGCCATTTTGTCCCTTAACTGGTATGTGGCAACACACGGATAGAGAGCGGAGACCGTGTTTTATCTGTTGTTGGCAGTAATCCGGAATTTGTCGTACTTTTCCATGGATTTCACTGTTTAGAGTTGAGAACCAATATTCTGCAAATATGTAGCAAACACTGATTAAAAGCACCTGCCTATAAATAAACGAGCGTAAGAATGGGCGGTATAAAATGCAATATTCTGGTATGAACAGTCATCGACCATCATTTCCATGACCGGTAGTGGGAAGTCGTCTTTAGTACATGCCTTGTTAAGGTCCCTGAAATCGATACAAACTCGGATCTGCCCATTTTTCTTCTTCACTGGGACTATGCATGCGATCCAGTCCGCATATTTCTCTTCTCTGATGAAACCAGCATCAAAAAGTTTCATAGTTTCCCCGATGACCTTTTCTTCTAGCTCCCTTCTCATTCTTCGAGGAGCTTGTTTGACTGGCTTAGCATCAGGAGATACAGCCAGCTTATGCACGGCCATTTCAGGGGAAAGGCCAGGCATTTCTTTGTACGTCCACGCGAAGCAGTCGACGAACTCATGAAACAGGGAAATTATCTGCGCTTTCATTTCCTCTGACAACAGCGAGCTGATGTAGGTCGGCCTTGGATTATTGGGCGTTCCTAAGTCAATCTCGGTTAGCTCATCAAAGGTTGCTTGTCCGCCATCTTCGAGTTCTTGACTAGCTTCTTCTGGTTCAGCTATCTCGTCATCATCATTTGATCTTTCGCTGGCTTCACCAACTTGGATCATGTAGCATGCTTTGGAATCATGTTGAATGAAGCCTATGCCCCGTCTATCCGGAATTCGTCCATCGATGAGTGCTCGGACCTGGGGCGGATGCCATAGCCCTTCATAAAACTTTACTTCGGACTCCATTTTATATAGCCGGCATCCGCACCTTTTGAAATATTCCCGCATCTCGGGTGCATAGTATCTGGAATTGAGGACGGCTCTTATGCCTCTCTCATAAGGAAGGCACGCGACAGACAAATCGTCCAGGTGCACAACGGGGTTTGACCCAAAAAATAGGATGCCCTTCTGTCCACTTTTCCTCCCGGGAACGTAGAAAGTTTTCAGCTGGTCCATGGTAGAGACTGACAATGCATCAAGCTCTTTACACATCCGTTCCGCCACCCTTGTGACAGTTAGGGGCCTTTCTGCAATTTCGAAGGTCTCTCGTAGTTTCCCTTGTTGCATGGGGGTCCAATCTACGCAGCTACTGCAAGGCAGGTCCTCTTCTTCCGACTCTTCAGCGTCGCTACCAAGATGAGGGTGGATTTTGTTACTAGATAGGCCTTCAGCATCAGATTCGTCCGTATCGCTACCAAAACGATGGTGAGTTTTACGGAAGGACGGACTTCCGGCGTCGGACTCATCAGTGTCGCTACCGAAATGCGAGCGCACTTGGGCCTTTTTTCTTTTGAATGTTACAGCCGGCGCAGATTTGCTTTTGAGTCTTGGAGCTGTTCTATCATCAGTCAGTTGTAGCTTAGCATTTTGGTGGTTCATGAAGTACCGAGAATCTTCATATCGGACTTCATGCACACCGAACGGTTGGATGTCTCCGTCAATACGTCTTTCTTCGCCATTTTTAGTATACTTCATGCATTGATGGAGAGTTGACGGAATGATTCTGTAATCGTGGAGCTACGGCCGTCCCAAGAGAATCTTATAAGACGTGTCAGCATCGATCACGTATATCTTAGCTTCGGTCTGCAGATCCCCAAATTTTATTGGCAGCACTATGGACCCCAGAACTTGCTGGCAGTTTTGATTGAAGCCTTGAATGACAATCATTTCCCTTGACAGGTGTCGGAGGTCCATTGACAAACACTTCAGTGTTCGCAAGTTCATGATGTTCACTAAGGACCCCGGATCAATCAATATGCGATTAATCCGATCTCCGTCGTTGTACCCAGTTACGTAAAGTGACCGATTATGCTCAGCTGTTCCAAGTAGAAAGTCTTCATCTTTAAACGTGACTGCGGCGGCTTGCAAAGTGTACTGAGCTTCTTTCATATTAATTTCCACAAAGCGAGCGTGATACCGTTCAGGGTTTTGTAGAGGATGAATGAGAACATCTGTAAGCTCTTGAGATAGAACCCAGGAATCGTAGATGCTAAGGAGAGACGGAAGCTTTCGGAGGTGAGCCAAGGCATTGTAGTCTACTAGGAAAGGACTTGAATCTTCATAAGCAAGTTCTCTTCCATCTTCTTCATTAGCCACTTGTTCTTCCTTCCCTTTTGGGGCGTTGCCCTGATTTGGCGGTAGAGCTCTGCCGCTTCTGAGCTGGATTTGGTTGGCCTTTTTAGCGAGCTCCTCTTCCTCTTCGGGAAAACAAAGCTCCTGCTCAGAGTCGCAGCCATGATGGATGGAGTAGCAGGTCACTACTGGGATCTCTTCATTGGATTATTCTTCTAACTCCTCCAGAATTTTAGCCGCTCCTACAGGGAGGAAGTCTTTCAATTGAATCCGAGTTCTTTCCTTCTGTTCATATTCTTCAAGGGAATCGATAAATTTTTGAATGGTCAATCTCCCTACGGACTGTAGGGTTACTAGGCTCTCTCACAAGGGTCTATAAGGCATCAACCATGCCCGATTTAATATTTAGACATACCGAAGAACCCTAACCAAGATCTTTAAATTAGAGATTAGGCGAAACAAAGCATGTTAAACACTTTAACATCTAAGAGTTTGGGATTAAAACCTTTGTAGTCTGGTCCTTCACTTCATAAGCACCGTGTTGAGGTCCCTTCGCTGCGATCATCATGTAGCCGGACTCTAGAGAGGCTCCACGAAAAGAATGATGCAAACTTGCTTCCGATCTTCGATAACTAAGATGATCTACCTTGAAGTTTCTTAACACAAATGAAGTGAACACCCTAATCTAAATGGCTAAGATAGATTAGGATGATGAATTAGGATTTTAGCTCTCATTTATTATCTTAATTTCACTCATTTTCATCACGAAAGAAAAAGCTAGAAAGCTTTTCTTCAAGAACTCAAGGAAGAAGAAGAAGAATCCTTTTGTGATGAATAATGAAACTTTAGTGTGGTTAGAATTTCAACCATGGGTTAAGTATGAAGACTTAACCTATGTAGAGATTTAACTAGGGTAAAGGTTTGGGTTGGGTTAAGGAAATATCTATGCAAAATATCCAAGTCATAGTTAAAGCATCAAGAAGCTTCTTGAAAGTTTCATGAAGACTTAACCTAATCAAAACCCTAACCTCAATTAAACTGCACAAAACATGTTGCAATTATAAGCATAACATGTTACAATATTAGATATCACATATACAATATTTATTGTAACAAAATAAAATAATACAATTAACATATATCGCATATATATCAATGTATTACCCGAGTGAGAAAAGGAATCTTTTAGTGAGCTTATATTAGTTAATATAATTTAATATATCAAATTTATAAAAATACATTAAATTATCGAATCAATAATCGATTCGATAATCCTGCTATTTCACAAATATCCGACTAATATAATCTGTATCAGTTCATCGAATCAACACTTGATCCGATAACCCGGCTATATCACATATACCCGGCCGATATCTCATATCGTGAGAATCTAATACGGTATCACATACACGTATTGTTCTCGGTCCCGCACATATCACATATGTGCTCCTACTCCGTTTTGCCTGAGCCAAGAAACCTCTGTGTAGGACTCTAAAGAATCGTCAATATGCCGGCAGTAGGTGATGATCATATCAAACACCCACAAGCTGCAAGCGGTCAGCAAAACATATCAGCCACCCAGGTATTGAGAGCTCAGAAGATCAACAAGCAAGCCTGTACATTCTCCTGTGAATCCAGTCAGTAACACTCCCATACAGTCCGGTCTCTTCGTCTGATATGTCGCATATCTCGCCTAGGGGTGGTAAACGTCAGACCCCAGTAGCTTGATAAGTCGTGTCGATATGAGGTCTATAACAGTTTGAGAAACTACTGATAACACTTACCAGTAAATCTCAGTAACCCTGGCCTAGGATTTCCAGTTATAGCCAATCGAACACAGCGCAACATCAACTCCCTATACTGGGAGAGATGAATCCCCTCCTATCGCTCATTGTCTCCATGTGATTCGGGACTGTACCCAAAAGCCACCTTTTTGCACGCCCTCTTGTACGTGGTATGATGGAATTCAAAGCACAGTGGGAATCACACAAGACTCTATGACGATCTCGGGTCTACAGACTACTCTGTACCAGTGTCACCAGAGAACTGCCATCTGACGTGAGGTATAATACCATCTGGGAGTTCTCGACGAGTCCGTCAGTGTACCCAGTGTCTATTGAGCACCCGTACACCATCCTTGATGTCAAACACCTATGGATATGGGATCATCCATCGCCCATCATATGGGTCAAGATGCGTATATGCTAGTCTACTCTGGAGTATCGATGCCCTGTCTCGGTACTCCCACGACTAGGAACATTTGAAGGATGTACTTGACGACTACATTGTCCCCACTAGTAGGATCCGCATCATAGTCCTGGTAGTCAAGTACTCATCCTAAGGGCTTTATCAACTTGTAACATAGAGACGATGAGAGTACATGTTAAGATAAAGAGTAACCAGATAGCGTACTATCATATCGAGCAAGAAAGTTCTCCCTATATATGTCCAAGCATCCACTACTATATACATCGTATGTACAGTAATGGCCTCTATGGCATACATATAACTAACAATCTCCCACTTGCACTAAGGCCATCTATTGTGGTATCACATACCCAACAATTAGCTGTGGTTGAAGTATCTCATACTCAACCATCCCATAAAAGTCTCTACTGGGAAAAAGGCCTTTGTGAGTAGATCCGCGTTGTTGTCCTATGTGTCCACTCTCCTAAGCTCGATCTCCCTAGAGATCAACCATCTCCATGATCAAGTGATACTGCCTAAGAATTATATCTGGATTTCTGATGGGATGGGGGGTTTCCTTGGCAAAAGCCACAACTCCATTGTCACACAATGGTACGAACGAAGTTCATCTCATAAATATATATATATCCTGACTGGCTCTTTGGTAGCATCCTTGGTTACGGCGTATCTTGCGTTTAATCAAGTCTTAAATACATGTACGGGATACACGGACTTTAATTTGACGATTGATAATATTAGCCGGCTTAGGATTGAGCCGAATTATTAAATCAAGTTTTGATTTAATAATTTATATATGTATTTTGATACATATATTTTAGTATTATTGTTCACTATTTATTTTCTCTCTTTGGTGCTATCAGTATTTTTATACGGATACGCGTATATGTAGCGATACATATACCAGGTGAAGTATTCCGTATTTATACGGAAATACTTTTAGAAGGACACATCATAATTGTTTTTCTTTTTAGAAAAAAAATGAGAAAATGAGGTGTAGATGAGTTGGCATGAGCATGTAGAGAGTTATGGCTTGGTGTGATCATTTATGTGCATTTATTGGTGCACTATTGATGCATGGTTGCTTTATGTAGCCATTCCATTTTCTTGACACACTTGTTCATTATTCTTGATCTTAGATGCTTCATGAGAGTTTAGCCATCTTCTCCTCTTCTCCTTCTCCTTCTGTCTCTCCTTTAAGCAAGGTTTAGAGTGAAAAAGTTTAGTGACAAATTCCTACATCACTGACCATCCACACCTAGCAAGTTTGGATCATCGGTTAGAGCTTTTTCCGGTTTCCCTCGGGTGGATCTTCTTCGGAGAGGGTGGTCGACTTTCAAGCGTGATCCCGGCGGCTACGAGCTTGGAAAGTTCTTCCAAAAGTGGATGGACACACGTCGAAGGTTGTAATTTCTGCACCCTTGAATTTCTAGTTTGCTAGTTTAAGATTTTAGATCGATTTCTTAGGTTACGGCACTTTGGTGCTCGCAAAAAGTTTTTGTTTTCGCTTCCGCCTCGGCTGTGGCTTCCACGGCGCGGGCACCGAACGCCAACATAGTATCAGAGTCACTCCATAAGCCTTAACTAGCTAGTTTGCACTTATTTAGAGTTTCGATCGACAGATGTTTCTGAATCACATTTCCAAATCCATGCCCGCTATTCGAATTTTTAAGTTCAAAAAATTGTTTAGATTGCATTAAAATTATGTGCAGGCAAAACTAAAGACCGGAAAGAAATTTGGGCACATAAACCTAAATTAGACCGCGGAACCGCCACCGAACGTGCCATTTGGCCGTGGTTCCGTGGTCTAATTTTTGTCATTGTGACCCAAATTTTTTCTGGTGCTCTAGATTATGGAAATGTGATTTTTGGAATATTTGGTTTAGACCCAGATTTGTTTGAGTACTGGTTTGTACTTAGGGCCAATACGGAAAGTTTTAACTGATCAAAACTTTAAATTCGTGGTTTCCAGTGCATTTGTTAGTTTCTGCGACCGTGAATATCATAACGTGGTATAATTCAACCGGTTTCTATATGTACATTCAGACGGCTTTACGAGCATGATATTCGCGTTGATGTTCTGTGTTGCACTGACCTTTTGGATGGATAGCCTTGTGTGCAATGCTAGATATACAATTCAGATTCATTTGTATATTCATTATTGCGGGGCGAGTGATCGCACGCTTTTGGCGTGTCGGATGTTCAAAGAATTAAAGTATAACCGCGATCAGGACGGTGTCGCTATGCAGCTAGCCGGTTGAGCACGGGTCGGTCCACAGGGAGATGGTGGTATTTTACCTTCTTGTCTTAGACGATTCAATAAAGAATCTGTGTATGTTTGTTCGAGACTATCCTATGTGTATTTATTTGCAAGTATGAAATTGTTAAGAAAAAGATACGAGATTGTAAGCTAAAGAAATCCGTACTCAAAACCTTTGAGCCGAGTCTTGACCGATTGAAGCTAGAGCAATCGGCAACAACGTGGATTAGGGGATTTAAGCGCGGTATTCGTGGAATCCGGCTTATTTACCCTTGTCCTTCCGTTCTTGTCTCTTGCTTTCGCCTCCGGCCAAACCGAACGCAACCGGTCGCGGTTAGGAATCACCGTTATCTTGTTAGGGTAGGGTGCCTAACGGAGCGCTTGCGTATGGTTTGGGCGGAGTTCAATGGAAAATAACGGGAAAAGGAAATGAGAAAAGAAAATCTTAACTTACAATACCGTATTTATTCTTAACAACGACAATTACATTCATTCACAAGAGAGAACCAAAGAGAGAGAACAAAAAGAAAAGAACAAAGAAAAGAATACAAGTAATTAAGTGCATGAATATAAATTGCAAGTAATTAAAGTGCATGGAAATAAATTGCAAGTAATAAAAAGCGATAAAAAGAACACGAAACTAGGACTCAAGACAAGCATGTGATCAATAGCCAACCCTTAAACTTGCAAGCTCAATGAAGAGGTTGCAAGATCAAGGGAAGGGTAGAGAACGCATGTGAAATGAAGTGCTAATTCCATGAAAGAATACGACCCTTGAGATCAATAACTAACCCTTAACCATTCAAGCTCAATGAAGAGGTTGAATGATCAAGAGAAAGCAAGAATCTCAAGGGGAAGAAGAAACACAAGAGAATGATACAAAAACCTTCATCTTTATTCACATCCACAAAAAGCTCTCACTACATTTCCATGGAGGAAGAATGAAGAAGAAGAAGAAGAACTATACAAAAGACTACAAAAGAGTGGACACAAAATTGGACCTTGGCTTTGCTCAAGTCTTCTGTATTTATAGGCAGGGAAATGAAACCCTAGAGGCAAATTCTGATACTATATGAAGTCCCCAAAATACCCACAAAAGACGACAAAGTGAGGACCCCACATGGCCGCGGATCCGCGGCCAAGACCCCCATTTGGCCGCGGATCCGCGGCCTATGATGGATTTGGGGCATGGTGTTTCTTGTACGGCCCTGATATGCAGTCCCCTGTTGTCTGGTACACCTATTTTCTGAAAATACTTTCACATTTCTTCCAGAATTTTTGTTGAGGAAAGGTGGACTTTTGTGGATGCTTTTGTCATGATTGCCTCGAGCTCCGCGTAGATTTCTTGGAACTAGTTGTTGCCATTGATCCTTGTGCATGAAGGTGACATTGATTTGACATTTTGTCTTCCTAAACTGGTATCTGGCAACATACGGATGACGAGCGGAGACCGTGTTTTCTCAGTGGTTGGCAGGAACCCGGATTTTGTCGTGTTTTCTATGAATTTCACCGTTTTAGAACCGAGAACCTGTATCCTGCAAATATATAACAAACACGGATTAAAAGTACCTACCTATAAACAACCGAGCGTAAGAATGGGCGGTATAAAATGCAGTATTCTGTGATGAACAAATACCCCCAAACATAACTTTTGCTCGTCCCGAGCAAAACCAATTATTCACAAAAAATAAAATCCTAACCGCACTTTCGCAGGGAACGCGATTGCACTGAGCGCGTGCGACAAGCCGTTAAACCTCTAGGTGTCCCTAGTAGGAGGAGTGTTGTCTCCTGAGGGTTTTCAGCGGATACTACCCACAAAATCCAGTCAAGTTGGTTTTGTACAATAACTAAGATTCAAACCCTAAAGTTTTTGTTTTAGAAAATAACAATTCTATAATCCTAAGTCTAGACTATCGAACCTTTATTTTTCACACCTCGCTTCTTATTTAACTACAGATTTTATATGTCTTTACGTGCAGTGCAATTAGTGTCGTTAAGTTCCAGAAGGATCGATTAAAGTCATCATGTCGCACAATAAAGCCCAGATAACAATTTTAAAGGGATCACATAAGTTTTATAAAGAGTTAAGCATTTTTCAAGTTTCGTTTTCCAGTAAGGTTTCAACTTCAGAATTTCTATCTTCCCTAACAGGAAACTAGGTCTTATTCTTCACTCCACCTTTTTCTTGTTTTCATTTCATACACACCTCTGTGAACGTGCAATAGTCTTTATCATAGAATAAAACCTTCATGTCTCCGTTAATTTTTTTTATAAAAAGCCTGTCTTTTATCAAGATTATTCTCACACAAAGAACCGTTAGGAATTTTAACTCGGAGAGAACACTTGCTTGACTTTGTTTTTAAACTGGACTTTCTAGCTTCTTAGCGAGCTTTGGGCCAATGCACCCAAACAGTTGGTTTTAGAGCATTAGGTGTAGAAACACCCCAGCGGACTTAATTACTCAAGTTACCTAGGTCCAAAAACAAAAGACAGTTTGACGTGAAAATCAGATGATTTAATACGAACGGAGATATAACCGGCAGTTCAAATATTTTTTGGATAAAAGACGTGTTTAGTGGGTTTGGTGTGTAATGATTCCAATCAAGTTTCCGATGGGTTATTTTTCAGACTTAGCTCCAATTACGGCATCAATAACATTCCTTCATATTCGCTTACTTCATAAACTATTCTTGACATTACTTATTTCAGAACAAACCTATTTGATCCTCAGAAAATCATTTATCTGTTTAAAAGTTTAAACATGAAAGACTTGTCATCTAAATCCCAAAATTCACGACACGTGTAGTGTGATGTAAAGACGTATATCAGCTATAGTTAACTTCAAAGGAGAGTTATCTTTCAGATTTTCAAAATCTAAACATAAGATTTAGTTATTCCTATTTTTTCAAACAAAAACCGTCGAATGTTGAATCAGAGTTCTTCCACAATCTAACTTGACAAAAAAGTTTTTATATTTTTAGAAAATTTTCAGATTTTTATGGATTTTATGGATTTAATATGCAGATGCAAAATATACATATGAATGCGAAGGAAAAAAGCTTACCGAGCACACCCCCAAACTTAAACTTGACAGTGCCCTCACTGTCAGGCTATACCAAGAGGGTTAAAATTGCCGGCGCTTCCTAGAAACAAATTATATACAAAACAAAAAGGAAAACAAAAATATATACAAAAAAGTGTCCCCCCCAAACTTAAGTAAAACAGTGTTTCCACTGTTAAGCGTTGAAATTCAGGATTTAGGGGGGAAAGAACAGTATCAAGCTATACAAGGCCTTACACAGGCCATAAGTGAGCACCAACCATTCAAAGATTTTATCGCTATAATGTACAGGTTGGTGGAAGAAGGCGTAGAGAAAAGAGAAGGACAATACGCGAGACCGTATGCGAAAAGAAGCGGGGAAACGGTCTCGGTATATGAGAGGAAGAAGAATGGCGGAAGGGAAAAAGAAGTGGAATACGAACATGAGGGTGCAAATGGAGTAAATAGATTAGCACAATTTGTGATGACCGATGTGTGAAAAGCGATTGTGCTAATATATTTACCCGTCGAGAAATGGGGTCAAATCCCTCAAGGTTTGAGAGAAACCATGGGTACGCCGAACTTGGTAAACCAGACATACGAAATGAAAGGGAGACGGTTTCTTGCATGGTCGGAACGATGGAAAGGGTGGAGGGAAGTGGTTGAGGAAGGTTATCGGTTAAAGGTACAGGAGGGTGTACACAGTCAGTGGAAGGGATAGGATGAATAGGAAAATCCGACTCATCAATTATAACTGGTTCATCCTCAAAACTATCCTCAGAATTCTCCTCAACATTAAGCTCATCCATGCCTTCATCATCAATATCAAGACGCATATGAAGTTCGGGAAAAACATTTAATGACTCGGGATGATGATTTGAAGAGAAAAACTCAGCCAAATCTATGGGTTCATCATCCAAAATATTCCCGGCGTCAATATCCTTAATCAAGTGAAAGTCAATTTTCTCAGACACCTCATCAAAAGCATGGATTTCAATCAATTCAGGTTCTAAGTTGGAGGTGTAGAGGTCAAAAGGATTAGGATCGGTTTCACTTGGAAGAGACCCTTCACAATCGGGCAAATCAAACACTACGAAGTCGCACAACTCATTCATCATTCTATCTTCAATTGATAAATCATGTGGGATACTCGATAGACTTTCAAAACAGGAGTTGTGGGATTCAATTTGGGACGGGTAGGTTTGATTTGGAAGGGGGTACATCTCACTCTCTCCACTCAAATTCACAGCCTGTCCTGCCGCCTCATCATACATTGAAAAATTAGGAGCTAGTTGAAAACTAGCTACCGGGTCAGTAGGTTGTATGAGAGCGGCCATGGACGCATTCAAATCCATTATCTCTTGGCTTGACGCTACCCTAAAGTCTTCCAACGACTGTTCCAGACTAGACATGGGTTTTGAAGGGGTTTCAGTAAAAAATTCAAAGTTGTTTGTATACTGAAAATTCCCAAAAGGCTGTGTAGAAGCAATGTCTAGGGAAGTTGCAAAAGTTGGGTAGGACTGGTAGGAATTCAATGGTTGGACAGGGGTAGGATCAACAGGTGGATAAGAAGGTGAATGAAATTGTTGATCCCGAGAATTTGAAGTGGTGAAAGGAGTGAAAGATCGGTTACGGGATTGTTCGATACGTTCAGCGATGGACAAAGGACGACTTGCAGAAGGGGTATCAACATGAGCGGGTGCGGGAGGTTGAAAAGGTTGATACAAAGTGGAATGAGGAGTGCAAGTGTTTGTCCTAGACGCCGCTATGCGATCTTTCAGTGAAATTTTGGGCATGGAGGGGTCGTTCGATATTCGGCCAAAGCAAGAACCGTAAGAAGTAATGTCTGGTTGTGGGTACCAAAGTTCGGCCAGTGTTTTGCGAGGTGGGGTACCCATGATATGAAGAGAGAGAAAGAAAGAAGGCAGAGAAAAGGAGGGGAAAAAGAATGTGATATTTTTTTTTTTTAGTTTATAATTTAACAAAAGAATAAAAACAATATGGACAAAAACAATCACGACGCAAAAATACCACACACCTAATCGTTCTAGGGTTCACCTAGGTCAACTAGACCTGCTCCAGAACTTGATCGTCGAAGTAAAACTGTGTCGAGAAACAGGCTCAAGATACACTGATCACGAGGCCAGGTAAGTGCAGAGATAAGGGGAGGTTTTCCAACGCTTTCGCGAAGTTCCTTAATTAAATAACCCTTTCTCTTTTGGCGGTTTCGCCGTTAACACTTTCCTAGACACCCCGTAAACAATATACTGTTAAGCAAGGTTCTAAACACAGTTAACTTCTCCTAGTGAGCGCGAAGTCCTTAAGGCTTAAAGTCTAGTTTCTTTTAAATTTTGTGCGGGTAAACGTTATGCTCAAGTTCGTGATTTGTGGGCCACGGAAAAGGTGATGAAATCCTTTACCGTATGTTGTGGGGTTCGCTTGCCCTTAAGTCCGTATTAATGTATGCAATGCGCAATTCAAAAATTCTATAAAGAATCAAACAATCGTTTTTTAGTTTAAGCGCGGCGCTGCAACAAATACGGGTTAGTCAATTTTTTTAGCGTTTGCTAGCGAACTTGCAAAGAATCCTGCAAAGAATAGTATATTGGAAGCGTCGGATTTGAGAAGAAGGTGTTAGTAAAGTACGTACCGTTATGTTTTGGGTTAGGAAACCCCCGTTGAATCAAATCCGGTAAGCTTGAAAAGTTCGCTTGCGCGAGTCAAACTACCCGGATCTTTGGCACTGTACTTCGTAATCACCTTAACTTTGAACGTACACTTTGCTCCCCACAATTGCAGTTTGCAAATCTGCAAAAATCTGCACTCTTGCCCACAAAAATTATCAAAAAAGACAAAAAGAATAATTTTATATATATATATACAAAAAGAATATTAACCCGAATAACAAGAAAGAAAATACTCTACCGTCTCCCCGGCAACGGCGCCATTTGATCGCACGCTTTTGGCGTGTCGGATGTTCAAAGAATTAAAGTATAACCGCGATCAGGACGGTGTCGCTATGCAGCTAGCCGGTTGAGCACGGGTCGGTCCACAGGGAGATGGTGGTATTTTACCTTCTTGTCTTAGACGAGTCAATAAAGAATCTGTGTATGTTTGTTCGAGACTATCCTATGTGTATTTATTTGCAAGTATGAAATTGTTAAGAAAAAGATACGAGATTGTAAGCTAAAGAAATCCGTACTCAAAACCTTTGAGCCGAGTCTTGACCGATTGAAGCTAGAGCAATCGGCAACAACGTGGATTAGGGGATTTAAGCGCGGTATTCGTGGAATCCGGCTTATTTACCCTTGTCCTTCCGTTCTTGTCTCTTGCTTTCGCCTCCGGCCAAACCGAACCCAACCGGTCGCGGTTAGGAATCACCGTTACCTTGTTAGGGTAGGGTGCCTAACGGAGCGCTTGCGTATGGTTTGGACGGAGTTCAATGGAAAATAACGGGAAAAGGAAATGAGAAAAGAAAATCTTAACTTACAATACCGTATTTATTCTTAACAACGATAATTACATTCATTCACAAGAAAGAACCAAAAAGAGAGAACAAAAAGAAAAGAACAAAGAAAAGAATACAAGTAATTAAGTGCATGAATATAAATTGCAAGTAATTAAAGTGCATGGAAATAAATTGCAAGTAATAAAAAGCGATAAAAAGAACACGAAACTAGGACTCAAGACAAGCATGTGATCAATAGCCAACCCTTAAACTTGCAAGCTCAATGAAGAGGTTGCAAGATCAAGGGATGGGTAGAGAACGCATGTGAAATGAAGTGCTAATTCCATGAAAGAATACGACCCTTGAGATCAATAACTAACCCTTAACCATTCAAGCTCAATGAAGAGGTTGAATGATCAAGAGAAAGCAAGAATCTCAAGGGGAAGAAGAAACACAAGAGAATGATACAAAAACCTTCATCTTTATTCACATCCACAAAAAGCTCTCACTACATTTCCATGGAGGAAGAATGAAGAAGAAGAAGAAGAACTATACAAAAGACTACAAAAGAGTGGACACAAAATTAGACCCTTGGCTTTGCTCAAGTCTGCTGTATTTATAGGCAGGGAAATGAAACCTTAGAGGCAAATTCTGATACTATATGAAGTACCCAAAATACCCACAAAAGACGACAAAGTGAGGACCCCACATGGCCGCGGATCCGCGGCCAAGACCCCCCTTTGGCCGCGGATCCGCGGCCCTATGATGGATTTGGGGCATGGTGTTTCTTGTACGGCCCTGATATGCAGTCCCCTGTTGTCTGGTACACCTATTTTCTGAAAATACTTTCACATTTCTTCCAGAATTTCTGTTGAGGAAAGGTGGACTTTTGTGGATGCTTTTGTCATGATTGCCTCGAGCTCCGCGTAGATTTCTTGGAACTAGTTGTTGCCATTGAGCCTTGTGCATGAAGGTGACATTGATTTGACATTTTGTCTTCCTAAACTGGTATCTGGCAACATACGGATGACGAGCGGAGACCGTGTTTTCTCAGTGGTTGGCAGGAACCCGGATTTTGTCGTGTTTTCTATGAATTTCACCGTTTTAGAACCGAGAACCTGTATCCTGCAAATATGTAACAAACATGGATTAAAAGTACCTACCTATAAACAACCGAGCGTAAGAATGGACGGTATAAAATGCAGTATTCTGTGATGAACAGCGAGCGCTCAAAAAATCAAACTTACATCCTAACCATCCAACATGTCGACTGTCGTTTCTGCCAGTTTGTATATTCTTTATTGGGGCTCAGTCGGGTTGATGTCGACGTCACCATTTGTATATATATTTTTCTTTTCTATACTAGGATTACCCCCTGGATGAGTGCTCGAATAGATAGGTTCTAGAGAGCAACGGGTCCGCATCTCATAGCGTTGAGACAGGGAGGGGCATTACTCTAGAATTGGCGGGCTATTCACCGAACTCGTAGGGGGGTATAGGTTGACCCATGGAAGGGTGCTCAAGTTACCGGATTCCGTGAAGTGCTGGGTGTCCCCAGTCACTTTGTTGATTAGGGTTGCCTCACTTCCAGGATTGGCGGGTAACTTGCCGCACTCGTAGGGGTCTAGGTTCTTCATTGCACTGGCTATCCACATGATAGAGGAACGCCGCGTCTCATTTATGGCTCAAATGAATCATGGGACTCCTAGATTATCCGCTATTCCATATTGTTGTTTGCATGCCTGTGATGATTTTTATCTTGCTGTAATGACTATTATCTGCATGTGATGTTAATATATATTATATATTTAGTAGATGCTTATATATTTTTTGCATCCACACTAGTCATGTCCCCGCTCTGCCGTTAGTTAAGTAACCTAACGGTGCATGACGGGGCCCCATGGCGAAAGCCTATGGCATATAAAAGCATGTTATTTTGGTTGTTTCTTTTGTAGCTTGTAAACATAAAATGATGGAACACATTATCGATATAATACAAGGGAAATAAACCTAAATGATGTTGTCGGAATCAATTTTAAAACTACTCGATTTTCTTTAAAACACATAGTCGTATTCTTTTGCTTTGTGTAGAGATATTCGGTTAAGAATATCCTGCAACTCATTCTATGAGGGAAGAGCCTTGATCCCTTCACGGAGAGTTCTCTCTTAAGACAAAGTTTATGTTACTAGTTTTAAAATGAGGAGCTCAAGCTACTCCATTTGAAAGCCACTCGAGTTCCTTCAGCGATATCATGTTTATTATGTTAAAGATTTTTCACCAAAAACCAGCAGTAGCCCTCCGTCATTTCAGATTAGTATTATTTAGAATTCGTGCTGTGTTTGTTGATCTAGTCAAGACGTAGTGTTCGGTAGCTCTGTAGTACTTTTCAGCTGCATGGTGATGCGATTGATTAGGACAGTCATACGGTCATGTTGACCTAGTCAAGGGCTCGTACGGGTGGGTCTAATTAATCCAGAATAATGACCGGTTGAACTTGACTTGCGACTTATGATATGTTGACCTAGTCAAGGTCATAAGTCATTAGGGGCAAAAATCATATCTTCTGGAGTGTGGTGACTTGAGTGGATTCCGTCAGGCTATCACATAATGATAGTTGGATCCCGATTCCTACTGATGAGTTGGTATTACTCCTTGGGAGATTTTTCACTTCATAATTAGCTAACATATTAGGTTTCAAGAAAGTGTTAACAAGGTTACGCCTCTTCAGAAATTAGGATATTAATTGGGTCCGTATGAAAGCACAGAGAACCTCCTTCGGAGTACCAACACTGGCCTGGCTGAACGGTTAGCGAACTTTTAAAGTGTAAATGATCCTGACTAGTTCTCCTTTTAGGGTTTGAAAAAGAATTCAAGAAAATAGTGGGAGCCATCCTAATTAGATAAACTGAAAACCAATCTAATCTTGATAGAGTGCACACTGAGTGTTTCTTTTCTCTCTCTCTCTCTCTCTCTCTCTTTCTGGTACAGCGACCCATGACTTACCTTAAAAACTCATGAACCAAGTTAACCGAACCTTCATACACACTTGGGCTTTGTATTGTCATGATTCACGAAAAAATTGCACATATCCATGCCACTCCTAATTTACCCTTTGCATTTCTTCAGAACACTTCGTATCACTACGATGATCCATATTACTTAAAACGGCCATCGTATAGTTACATACGAACTCGAAGAAGTTACTTAAGTCGATAATGGCCACAGGTTCTAGAGAAATTGAATAGGATTATTCGACTGTCTTTTCCCTTTACTTTCTCTCAGGTTGCGAGAGCGCCTTTAATTAGGAGAGTACACATATTACGCTTACTGGATAGTCATCATCCAAACCTTAGGATGGTGCTGAAAGTTAGGGAAGGAAGAAAATCAATTAGCCTAACGACGGTATGCAGAAGATAAGATGTAAAGTATAAATGGATTAAAGTGAGGGCAAAAGAAATTTCAACTACTGTCATGAATTTGGATAATGGAAAAGGCATTACTAAGAATACCTGACCACCCTCTTGAAACATTTTCATGTTTCAGATTTTCTGTGTATTTGTAAAAGAGAACTGTTTTACCAATTAATTCTGACTCCACGGTATGTATTTACTGTTGGGTTACGGTACCACCCCGACCATCAATCTGTTACAAAACGCGGAACAGAAAACTTTAAAAATTGGCGCTAACGGAACCCTAATCGACGGATCGTACCATTGACCCTATACTAGTTCTTTGTAAAGAGTTTAGAGAGGTTATACCGAATGATCCGTGTCCTTCGGTCTTCAACCTCTGTCCCAAGCTCCTCGTGGATTCCTCGATCAAGTTCGATCTATTGTCTCCCACATCGAAGACGATCCACGTCAAGGATTAGTAATACGGGCTCCCGCCTCAAAATCGAAGCAACGCGGGTATCTAGTTTGCTAACCTAGATAGCCAAGATGAAGTAGAGAGAGTTTGTGAATACTTTTTCTCAATTCACCCAAGGATTCTCAACTCATGAGAGGGATTGGGTGGAGGTTGAAGAAGATGCCATGAGGTGATGAAGTGTGAAGCAAAAAGAAAAAGCAACTAAAGAAAAGTGTCTGCTTTTTTTCTTCTATGAGTTGTGCGAGCTATTTTAGTGTGTGCAACTAAAGAAAACCCTAGCCCAAAAAAATATTTTCCTCACACTCTAAATATCTCACAATACACACACAAATATCTAGCATGAGTCACCATGAGTCCCATGACACACCATGAGTCATACCCATGACATACCATGTGAGCATGCTAGAACCATTGCCAAAACTTGCACTCACACTTTACACCTAACAATAAACATTTAAACAAAATGTTTAGTCCAAAAAGAAAATGTAACTTCTAAAGTAAACTTGTAACGAATTACAAGAATAGCCCTCATCCGTATATACATACCCGCATCCGTATTCCAACTGAATACGAATACAACAAGACGAAAATAATCCAACAATATAATACTAGGATCTGGCTTAAACCAAATCCCACTAGTATTATCCGTCCAATCATGATCTTTGCACAAGTGCACGTATATGATCGAACCCTGCCATAAAACCATACGGCATCTACAACGTTTCGCCCGAAGCAGTGAAACCGTCTGTGTGGGATTCTAGAGACTCATCAATATGCTGGCAATGGGTTTAATCATAAGAACGTCAGTAGTACTAGCCGTACGTAACGACTACCTAGATATTGAGCAAAAGGGAGGTCGACGAGCAAACTAATCTTGAAACCCTACTGAGCCTGACAGTGACAATATCCGTACAGTCTGGTCCGTTCATCTATGAGTATCACATATCGAGTCTAGGGGGTGGATAAAGTCAGACCCCTAATAACGCGACATTTAGTGTTGGTATGAAGCCTATCACCACCTAAGAAACTACCGATCCTAGATCGGTAATTCTCGTCTACCCCGGCCGAGGATTTCTGTTGTTGGCCACCCGTCCACACCGCGACATCAACCCCCAATACCGGAAGAGACGAATCCCTGGACGATCCGCTCACTGCCTCCATATGTCTTGGGACTGTACCCAACTAAAACCTGTTTGCACGACTTCTTTGAGCCGTGGTAGGGTAGTAATCAAACCATAGTGGGAACTCACACGAGACAAATGATGATCTTAGGTCGATAGACTAGCCTGTACACATGTCACCAGGGAACTGCTATCTGACAATAGGTATAATACCAACTAGCATGTTCCCGCCGAGTCCGTCCGGTGTACTCATAACCCAATGAGTACCTGTATACATCATAGGTGAACCAACTAACACCAATGGATTGTAACACCGGCTACCGCCCCTCGTCAAGGTCTCGATCCGTATATACTAGTCTACTCTTGGAGTATCGATGCCCAGTCTCGAAACTCCCACGACTTGGGATACTTTAAGGATGTGCTTATAGACCACCCAACTCTCACGTATATGATCGCTATCATACTGCTGGTAGTCAAGCAAAATACTAAGGGCTCTATCAACTTGTAATAGTGATCTGTAATGTCACCTGAAGCATGTACACGATAATAAAGAAAAACCATATAGCATACTATCATCTCGAGTAAGACGGTTCTACCGGTATAAGTCCTCCCTTAATCATTACAATCATGTGCCTGCGATCCAATAATTGACTTGAGGGCACTGTAGCCAACAATCTCCCACTTGCACTTAAGGCTAATTATTGCGGTGTCGCATACTCATAGCCCGTGTGATACTGATCACCCAACTTCTCTGCTAATCAGTTTCACAAAGATCTTTTGAAAAACTATTGTCACGACCCGAAAGAGCACGTGACTGGCCCTTGAACCATATGAAGTCTATAGGACCCCATCTAATCCAAGTAAGCCAAAAGCCCAGAAATCTAAAACCATTTAAAGAGTAAATAAGGAAAACTGGTTTTGAAAAGTAAAGAAATCATGTTTCGAAAATCAAAGTTTTTAAATAACTAAGCCGAATGTGTATTTTTAAACTGTGTAACCTTTCCTGAAAATTTCGGCAGAGTTTCCTTTGTAAAAACTGGCCCCGAACGGGGTACAACAAGAATAATATATATGAACTGATAAAAGGCATCCCCAAGCAGGAGCTAGCTCTTAGTCAATCGACGGTCACAACCACGCAAGCAATAATAATATACAACGCCAAAGGGCGAGGATCAAAACCCAAAAAGAAACTCAAAACAGTCAGAAAATCGTAATACTACTAGCGCGACTCTAAGGTCGAAATAATACAACAATGTTTTCTAAGTCTGAAACAATATACAAGTTTTGGTTGATGGAACTTCTAGATACAATAAATAATACATGAACAATGGCGGTTCTGATACAAAAGAACCCACCTAACCAAGCAAGTCACCCATAAGGATACAGTGTGCCCGAAATGCCGCTATGGAATCTGTACGGCAAAACCTGCAAGGACTGTGGCACAACGGGGGTGAGTTGCCAACTAGTGAATAGAAAAATATCTACAAGCAGAGATCGAATGCACGACCCATCCTAGGTCAATACGATCAGATATAAATAAACCTCAAAATGAATAAAGCTGAAGCATGCTAAACTGGCAATGTAATCTCTATACATGAGTGTAGTGCCAAGTGCTCGTGCTAGTGCCTCAGGTAATAGCATGTCATGAATATGAGGTATGATCAAAGTAATAAAATCTGCACACACGTGGATCCCGTCCACTCGTCACCCACTGACAATAATCACCCTGCATGTAAATATCATAAATCATGTGCATGGGAATAATATGAGGATATAAACCATCTGTGTCCCTCGCGACACGTCAAAATCAAGGAACCGGAGTGCCCAGCATCGACACTCGAAAACATCATGAAAACTGTGCCCAGCATCGGCACGTAAATACTCATATATCGGGCTCCGTCAGTCCGGATCGGCCCGCGGGCTCTGTCTGCGGTATCGGCCCTCGGCCCCGGCAGTATGCCCATATCCATCTATCGACACTGGTCAGTATCCTCCGGATAACCGCCAGGTCCAACCAATCACCGGTAGGTACTCGCCCGCCTCCAGGCTCAATCGGCAAAGCTCATCGATCATCTTGCCGAGGGGAACCATACCGGGTCCACCATGTACCCGCAATCGGCTCGTCCACTCCTCGATTCGGGTTTCACATGTCGCTCTCAGCACCGAGAAAACACATGGTGGACGCACTGAAATATCATATCAAGGGTAACCGGGTTTTTAAAGCAATGACATATTCTCTTTTGAAACACCCTCGGTTCCCAAATCCAGAAATATCATAGAAACAACATATCTCAATGCGTATAATCAAAGAGCATGAAGTATGCGACATGTAAAGGAAATATAAGCATATCATCGTGTCATGCAAGGATCATATACTGAATGCAATAGTACTACAGTGTAGTGACATGGCAATTATCGATGATAAGTGTGTGAGCCGGCAACAAGTGTACGTGGAACATATGCATCATCGATAATGGTGCTGGTGTCCTAGCAGCATGACTGAAATGTATCAACAATATAAGAGATGCAATGCAAACAGCATGAATGTGCGGAATCGAGTAATCAACGCGACAGTAGAGAACCTGCCTCAATAATTATATCATGCAACCTTGCCTTTTGAAATGAGACGAATCAGGGCTTTTGGTAAAACAAGGGCTACGGTGTTTTAAGAAAAGATACATCATTTGAAAATACCGGTATAAACCCTCCTGCATATTTTTAAAGTATTCCCGATTCGTTAGTTTTGAAATAGGTATGATTTGGGTCTAGCCTAACGCCTACTATGCGAACTACGAACCCGACAATCAAGCCAACAGAGAGGGGTATGGAAACCACCTAAATCTGAGTCGATATCACAATATCTCATCACATGACAGGCATCACTACCATCATATCACATCTCCAATACGAACTCTGTCATGTCGCCAAATCTCACAGTCTTAATCGCATTTCATCGACTCATCTCAATCCCACGTATCATCCTCAAAACCCGTATATAGACACATAGTCCCATACCCATGTGTAGATATACACACCATCATATGCGCACAGATAATGAAAGAATGCATGCAAGTATATGTGTATGTGTATGTGTATGTGTGCAACCCCTACCCTAGGGTTTCGCACTAAACTAAACCAAAACATTCTTATCACCAATAATACCATTATCACCATCAATAATCCTAAACAACACATAATAAATATATGTGTGTATACGTATTCGCATACATCACCACAGACTGCGGGGGTGCTATACGCCATCCACCCGACTTCTCCCCGTAGATATAAATCTACTCACCTTGCGTCTCATGTGTCGGTGTCGCCATCTTCATCTTCTTTGTCTCACATCTCGTAGGGTACCTATAAGTATATCACAATGCTAAAGCACATTAAAATCACATCGGAAACCAAAATGGCACACGCTACGCCTATAAGTAAAAACCCATAACCTCGCATGCAAACACGATCAATATCCACCTGTCGTTGACGTTAAAACGCCACCCGACAGGAACGAAACACCAAATACCAAAATCCATGCTAAAACAAGTCTCAAATCATGCACCAACATAGGAAAATCATCCCAGATTTCACCCTAGATGGAATCAGTCAAAACTAGACATACACAGGGTCAAGAATAGAGGAAATGGGGGCATGCACGCAAAACGAGGCAGATCCACCCTGCTCTGGCCGCAATTTGCGGCCAGAAGGAATTAATTGGCGGCCGTACTATGGAGTTAGGGGCTAGGGTTTGGTCTGGTGGTTCTATAGTGCCTGCACATCTCACTGCCAACTCATTTTCATTTTTGGGGTCTCGGGTGATAGCAGATTACATAAAACAGTCCCAGATTTTCAGTTTTTCCGATATCGGTTCCGTAATTCCGTATTTTGGTTTCAATTCCAGGTTTGGGTCCAATTTTGCATTACACCAGGGGTTCTAAGGTCACAATAAGCCTCAATCTCAACTTGATTTCAGTTTTACCCTAAACCCTCACTTGAATTCTCTAAAATCCACAAAACGACACAATATCGATATGAAACTAGTATGGATGCAATAGAAATGCGATACTACTCTAATAGGTGCAGAAATTACCTCCTTTGGCAACTCAAGAAAATTCTTGAGTTGCTCAAAGTCCTCCAAATCCAATCTTGCTAGGTTCAATGTGTAGCTAGTGAGCTCGGGAACATTTTTTATGAAGTGGGAATGGGGTTTTGTCTTTGTTTTCATGGTGGATCTAGGGTTTCATGAAGAGGGAGAGTGAGGGAGAAGAGAGAGCAGCAGCGACAAGGGAAAGAGAGGAGAGAGAATGAGAAGGGGAAAATGATGAGTGATGGTTCAAAAAAGTGGGGGTTTGACTTGGTCTCTCTCTCACTCATTACCTACCCTTTTTTTCCTATTCTTTTCCTTTATCTTTTCCTTCTCACTCCAATAGTGAATCCAAATAAACCATGGCTACAAAAATGTAACACAAGTGTAACAAGTGTGGAAAATGATATGTGCACATTTTTGCACAAAAATGCTAAAAATCCAATTAGCGATCTTTAATCGCGATTAACACTAAATTAGCATATAACTAGTCTTAAAAACTTTAAAATGGTATAATTCCATAAAATACCCTATTTATTTGTATTTAATTCCACCCGAATATTAAAATATTCATTAAAATAATATTAAATTATAAAAATTCCCGAAAATAATATTTTATTATTTTGGAAGTGTTACAATCTACCCCCCTTAAAGAAATTCGGTCCCCGAATTTAAATTTAAAACCCCCAAGCACTAAAACATTTCGATACAAATTCCAAGTCGTCGGGGCTCCGAAATCATAAATACATAAAACGTCACAGCACAATGCATGCGCATGAGTACTGAACAGACAACTCAAAAGCAACACTCCATCAAGCATCCCGCAATCATCGGAGTCATGATAAAGACACAATGTCAAATCCAATACAAAACCGATATGATATGGATCAGAACTACACATGTAGACATCCAATCTATACATGTGAATAGCCGATGTAAAAGTATGCCAAATCTTTTTAAATCGCTGTGCGATGCGCGCAACACTGCACAGTGGAGGACGTTGTTCATAAGAAAATAACTATATATGCGTATATATATATATATCCTTTGTTTACTAGGCACGTTCCGCCGTTTTGAAAACAATTAGAAGGGTTTCCTGTTTTTAAAACGTTCCGTGTCATATCGGACACGTAGGTATATACTGAGACTATAGCTTGCTTTTTGGAAATCCCTTCGATAGCTATCGATGCATGCAAAATATATCCAGGTACTGTCCTCTGACTAGTCCTGCTCGGTATGAAAACAAATATCCAATATCATAAAAATGTACTGCTCCAAAAGGAATAAATCCCAAAAATACACATAACACCACCCTGTGCGTCTGGTGCGCACGGAAATCAAAATCCATATATGTGCCATACAGGTGCACAAAACAACATCTAGGTGCAACGGGTGTGCACGAAACATCTGTCATAGGCAACGTGTGTGCCTGACAGCCCAAACTCCGGTGCATCTGATATGCATGAAGAAATCTCGATTTAGTGCATCGGGTGTGCACCAAAATCGTATCTCGAGGCCTGCGCCCAACATGCGCGAAAATCCAAATCGGTGCATCCATCGTGCACGAATGAAAATCTAGACCCTGCGCACTCAACATGCACGGAATCACAAAATCCAATAGCAACGCCGAACATGCGTAAGTCCAGTCAAAAGCACGTAGTGCAAGAATCCACATCAATATCACAATCAAAATCGACATATCGAAAGACATCAAATCGAAGTCAGGTGCAACCGTAATGCATAAAATGTAAATCCGGTGCAACAAAGGCACGAAATATAAATCTGATGCGATAAACGCAAGAAACATAAAACTGGTGCGACAAACGCACGAAGTATAGAACTGGTGCATCCCATGCACAAATACCAGCAATAACTCAAATGCGTAAGCAGCAACACTAAGTGTACCTAGATATAAAGAAAATGATAAACGTGCGCAACTGCGTGCACCAAACACATATCAATGCACTATAAGCACATATAAGTTATGTCGAGTGCAAAAATCAAATCGTGTGCGTAACATATGCACAGCATCAAATCAACCGTATGAAATCCATAAAGTCATAAGCAGGTGCAGCCAAGGCACGAAACGATATACAACGCGGTTCAATCAAAATCAGGTGTACCGCGATGGAAAACTCACAACCGCGTGCATCAGCGTGCACAAATCAAAATACTAAGAGTACATAAAACTATGCTGGAAGCGTAAATCAAATCACCGGCATAAAATAGGCATGAAATCACAACCAACACCTCAAGAGTAATAACTATGTGCAAGGTATAAATACCCAGTAGGTGCAACCATGGTGCACAAAATCAAATATCATGAAACTCAGTCATCAAGACTAAATCATGCAAATAGATCGCCAAAATACCGAAATCCCAAAGTGACGGATACGTGATAGTCGAATCACAAAATCATAAATCATAAATACCGTCGTCGGTATATCCTCCTTCAAGGTCGAGAAGGTGTCGGTACATCCAATGCTAGCGGCGCAAGATATCTACTTGCCTCTTGCTCGCGGCTGGCGTCCTCTGTCTCTTGTTCCTGATCTTTCCTGTGGATTACCAACCTCGCAATCCACCGGCTCATCGGCCCGGTCAGGAGCGCTGACAGGAACGATTCCGTTCTGGCACTTCCTTGGTAATCTCTCGGTCAATCCTCACGACTGCTCGTAAAGCAATATGTCACTGGCGTCGGCCTCCGGCTCTCTAAATGCACGTCACACATCTGATCCTTGGTGCAAACACCATTGCAGCGGTGTCCTGGAAGGAATCCTGCTCAAGGTCTCTGCCGATCTTGCTTATGTCGATCTGTGCGGAGGCTGGTACTCTTGCTTAGTCTTTTCTCGTTCCATGGACATCTGTGTCCTCAGCACGGCATTTCCTCGAAAATTGGTCGCATCCCAACGCTTCTGTAAGCATATCAGGCCTCTGGTCTCGACGGGAAGTAATGACAGCTCATCAGCGTCTCGCACGAACCTCTTGTCCTGCTTGTCTGTATCATCGACCATTCGACGTCGCGCCTTTATCTGCGCACTGCAATGTCCTCGGCTACGGTCCATCCGAAGTCTCTAACACGGACTCGAAATCACGAACTCGGTATCTTCATCACTCAGTAGAAGATATCTAGCCGAACACGTCCCCAGCGTGCATATCACATCTCTGATGTCAGCGGAGTGGAACGTCATCTCGTCGAGATCTCGTGCAACCTCTTTACCCCACCTTGCTCCAATATCGACTGATTCGGACTCATCTCATCGTGGCTACACAGACTGCGCTCCAACGGCTATGCTCGTATCTGGAGTCTCCCAAGCAGTGTCCTATCACATGATATCCGAATGATGTCGAATCGTCCGATCGGCTCGTCAGAACCTCACAATCCCCCAAGAGCTCAACATCTCGGGTACAGTTTAATAATATCGAGTACATACCACAGCATCGATGGTCCAGCCGTAGAAGGGCAAACCCAAGCCTCACAAATGGTGCCACGGAACTGCCGCAAACCCTAAGGTTCAAAGGCTTTCACACGGTCATTATGTCGAGTTAGGGTTTCATTCTTCTAGAGGGTCCATAGAATCGCTTGCATGTCTTTCCGAATACTTTAAACTTGGAAAATGGGTTCCTGACATTCGATCGTCTCAATCGACTCTCAACGAATCTGCGTGAAGTCGCCTCTAGCTGGAATCAATCTATCTGATGGCCTCGCATCGGGGTAAGCGAACGAACCACATATCCTAGTCATTCATCCTCGGTGACTAGCGACTCACTATCATATCTCTAAGAATATGCTCATGCTGCAGTAGCTCAAATCATCTGGGCGATATCTCATCATTCGCAGCAACAACTGGCTCATTCGTCGGTACGCTAAGCAGCGCCTCAACCATCCTGGATAAGCGATAATATCAACGGTCATCATAGCCTGGCTGGCCTCTATCAGTGGCTCAATCCTCTGGTACCAACCGGTATATCCGAAAAATCTCGCAACAGCGATCTGTCAAACGCCCAAAGTGCGGAAACACAATAAGACGACGCCTCAATATGCAATCGTATGCCTCGGGAATCATGCCCTGGTCAGCCCTCGTCCCCGACGAGCTCATGCTGACACAACTGGAGCCGTAGCTCACTCTGCCCGTGCAATCGCGGCAACAAAACCATAACCAGTATCGATGAAGGTAGATCATAGGAAGGAATATAATACGGTGCAAGGAAATGTACAACCTAAGGTTTCTTAAGCGGAGTGGCGTGTCGTAAGTATGCCGCGGAACATACCCACGGTACGTCACTCTACTTTAGTCACCTATTCCATCAACCAAGGGTCATCCTACACGACAAAAGTTCGGGTCTAATTCCCCCCCGACTAAGTCTAAGTTCCGTAAGGTCAAGCCTAAGTTCCGTATATAAATAACGCCCTAGGCTCCACATAGTCAAACTCAGACTCGAACCGTGGTCAACCTAGCGCTCTGATACCAACTTTGTCACGACCCGAAAGAGCACGTGACTGGCCCTTGAACCATATGAAGTCTATAGGACCCCATCTGATCCAAGTAAGCCAAAAGCCCAGAAATCTAAAACGATTTAAAGAGTAAATAAGGAAAACTGGTTTTGAAAAGTAAAGAAATCATGTTTCGAAAATCAAAGTTTTTAAATAACTAAGCCGAATGTGTATTTTTAAACTGTGTAACCTTTCCTGAAAGTTTCGACAGAGTTTCCTTTGTAAAAACTGGCCCCGAACGGGGTACAACAAGAATAATATATATGAACTGATAAAAGGCATCCCCAAGCGGGAGCTAGCTCTTCGTCAATCGACGGTGACAACCACGCAAGCAATAATAATATCCAACGCCAAAGGGCGAGGATCAAAACCCAAAAAGAAACTCAAAACAGTCAGAAAACCGTAATACTACTAGCGCGACTCTAAGGTCGAAATAATATAACACTGTTTTCTAAGTCTGAAACAATATACAAGTTTTGGTTGATGGAAATTCTAGATACAATAAATAATACATGAACAATGGCGGTTCTGATACAAAAGAACCCACCTAACCAAGCAAGTCACCCATAAGGAAACAGTGTGCCCGAAATGCCGCTATGGAATATGTACGGCAAAACCTGCAAGGACTGTGGCACAACGGGGGTGAGTTGCCAACTCGTGAATAGAAAAATATCTACAAGCAGAGATCGAATGCACGACCCATCCTAGGTCAATACGATCAGATATAAATAAACCTCAAAATGAATAAAGCTGAAGCATGCTAAACTGGCAATGTAATCTCTATACATGAGTGTAGTGCCAAGTGCTCGTGCTAGTGCCTCAAGTAATAGCATGTCATGAATATGAGGTATGATCAAAGTAATCAAATCTGCACACACGTGGATCCCGCCCACTCGTCACCCACTGACAATAACCACCATGCATGTAAATATCATAAATCATGTGCATGGGAATAATATGAGGATATAAACCATCTGTGTCCCTCGCGACACGTCAAAATCAAGGAACCGGAGTGCCCAGCATCGACACTCGAAAACATCATGAAAACTGTGCACAGCATCGGCACGTAAATCCTCATATATCGGGCTCCGTCAGTCCGGATCGGCCCGCGGGCTCTGTCTGCGGTATCGGCCCTCGGCCCCGGCAGTATGCCCATATCCATCTATCGACACTGGTCAGTATCCTCCGGATAACCGCCTGGTCCAACCAATCACCGGTAGGTTCTCGCCCGCCTCCAGGCTCAATCGGCAAAGCTCATCGATCATCTTGCCGAGGGGAACCATACCGGGTCCACCATGTACCCGCAATCGGCTCGTCCACTCCTTGATTCGGGTTTCACTTGTCGCTCTCAGCACCGAGAAAACACATGGTGGACGCACTGAAATATCATATCAAGGGTAACCGGGTTTTTAAAGCAATGACATATTCTCTTTTGAAACACCCTCGGTTCCCAAATCCAGAAATATCATAGAAACAACATATCTCAATGCATATAATCAAAGAGCATGAAGTATGCGACATGTAAAGGAAATGTAAGCATATCATCGTGTCATGCAAGGATCATATACTGAATGCAATAGTACTACAGTGTAGTGACATGGCAATTATCGATGATAAGTGTGTGAGCCGGCAACAAGTGTACGTGGAACATATGCATCATCGATAATGGTGATGGTGTCCTAGCAGCATGACTGAAATGTATCAACAATATAAGCGATGCAATGCAAACAGCATTTACGTGCGGAATCGAGTAATCAACGCGACAGTAGAGAACCTGCCTCAATAATTATATCATGCAACCTTGCCTTTTGAAATGAGACGAATCAGGGCTTTTGGTAAAACAAGGGCTACGGTGTTTTAAGAAAAGATACATCATTTGAAAATACCCGTATAAACCCTCCTGCATATCTTTAAAGTATTCCTGATTCGTTAGTTTTGAAATAGGTATGACTCGGGTCTAGCCTAACGCCTACTATGCGAACTACGAACCCGACAATCAAGCCAACAGAGAGGGGTATGGAAACCACCTAAATCTGAGTCGATATCACAATATCTCATCACATGACAGGCATCACTACCATCATATCACATCTCCAATACGAACTCTGTCATGTCGCCAAATCTCACAGTCTTAATCGCATTTCATCGACTCATCTCAATCCCACGTATCATCCTCAAAACCCGTATATAAACACATAGTCCCATACCCATGTGTAGATATACACACCATCATATGCGCACAGATAATGAAAGAATGCATGCAAGTATATGTGTATGTGTATGTGTATGTGTGCAACCCCTACCCAAGGGTTTCGCACTAAACTAAACCAAAACATTCTTATCACCAATAATACCATTATCACCATCAATAATCCTAAACAACACATAATAAATATATGTGTGCATACGTATTCGTATACATCACCACGGACTGCGGGGGTGCTATACGCCATCCACCCGACTTCTTCCCGTAGATATAAATCTACTCACCTTGCGTCTCATGTGTCGGTGTCGACATCTTCATCTTCTTTGTTTCATATCTCGTAGGGTACCTACAAGTATATCACAACGCTAAAGCACATGAAAATCACATCGGAAACCAAAATGGCACACGCTACGCCTATAAGTAAAACCCCATAACCTCGCATGCAAACACGATCAATATCCACCTGTCGTTGACGTCAAAACGCCACCCGACAGGAACGAAACACCAAATACCAAAATCCATGCTAAAACAAGTCTCAAATCATGCACCAACATAGGAAATCCATCCCAGATTTCACCCTAGATGGAATCAGTCAAAACTAGACATACCCAGGGTCAAGAATAGAGGAAATGGGGGCATGCACGCAAAACGAGGCAGATCCACACTGCTCTGGCCGCAATTTGCGGCCAGAAGGAATTAATTGGTGGCCGTACTATGGTGTTAGGGGCTAGGGTTTGGTCTGGTGGTTCTATAGTGCCTGCACATCTCACTGCCAACTCAGTTTCATTTTTGGGGTCTCGGGGTGATAGCAGATTACACAAAACAGTCCCAGATTTCCAGTTTTTCCGATATCGGTTCCGTAATTCCGTATTTTGGTTTCAATTCAAGGTTTGGGTCCAATTTTGCATTACACCAGGGGTTCTAAGGTCACAATAAGCCTCAATCTCAACTTGATTTCAGTTTTACCCTAAACCCTCACTTGAATTGTCTAAAATCCACAAAACGACACAATATCGATATGAAACTAGTATGGATGCAATAGAAATGCGATACTACTCTAATAGGTGCAGAAATTACCTCCTTTGGCAACTCAAGAAAATTCTTGAATTGCTCAAAGTCCTCCAAATCCAATCTTGCTAGGTTCAATGTGTAGCTAGTGAGCTCGGGAACATTTTTTGTGAAATGGGAATGGGGTTTTGGCTTTGTTTTCATGGTGGATCTAGGGTTTCATGAAGAGGGAGAGTGAGGGAGAAGAGAGGGCAGCAGCAACAAGGGAAAGAGAGGAGAGAGAATGAGAAGGGGAAAATGATGAGGGATGGTTCAAAAAAGTGGGGGTTTGACTTGGTCTCTCTCTCACTCATTACCTACCCTTTTTTCCTTTTCTTTTCTTTTCCTTTATCTTTTCCTTCTCACTCCAATAGTGAATCCAAATAAACCATGGCTACAAAAATGTAACACAAGTGTAACAAGTGTGGAACATGATATGTGCACATTTTTGCACAAAAATGCTAAAAATCCAATTAGCGATCTTTAATCGCGATTAACACTAAATTAGCATATAACTAGTCTTAAAAACTTTAAAATGGTATAATTCCATAAAATACCTTATTTATTTGTATTTAATTCCACCCGAATATTAAAATATTCATTAAAATAATATTAAATTATAAAAATTCCCGAAAATAATATTTTATTATTTTGGAAGTGTTACAACTATTATGTTCTAGAAATAGCCTCAGTGAGTGGATCCGCTCCAATATTTATTTCTATATCACTCTTTATCTCAAGTTCGCGGAGAAAGCCATCTCCCGAAATGAGCAATACCTGTCTTAGAATATGTCTGGATATCTGATGGGACCCAGATCACAAATGAAATCCAAATCTAGTAAAATTCTTAGACTATATCGTCAACTAAATTTAATCAGTATCATGCGCCATGCCTCCCTCGATATCCGCTTGGACCACCTGTCCAAACTACTGCCCATCAAAAGAGGGAAAACTATAATTTTGACAATCACTTTGTCATCCAGGTCACCTTGGAAGCCTGGAATGATAACCCTCTCCCGAAGGAGGCTGCCGTTACCAAATCCCTAGAACATCCACTTGTGTTCATAAACTGCTTCCGAACGTTACTCCAGAATTTGACTAAAATATCAACTTATTGCATCTAGTGCAAAAACAACATCTGGTTTGGTACTGACATCTCATGATTGACTCAATTGCTTAAGCAAGTGATACGCCAATCATGCACATCCCTCTCCCCTTTAGTCTGTAAGACACCTTCAGAGAGGGTGACTCCATCACCTGCAGGTACGCCACCATGCTAGGAGCCGCCTATTCTAAAACACCTTTATAATAGTGTCTAAGTACCCAGATTGGAAAATTACCTAAATCTAGATCTAAAACCATAGATCTAGTAACCAGAATATCATATATAATATCCATATCCTATGTGGAAAAACCACTGTGTGACAACCACAGTATAACCGATCGTAGTATAGGAATTTCACTTCCTACAAAGTGCATGTCATCCAAATACCAGGAAATACCACCCCACTACCTTCTTAACAGATCCATCTCCTATTCTGATGAAGTCAAAGCCTATGACTGTCACATCAAAAATAGATGATCTATCTTTGCTATACTTGCTTTAGTCTATAAATAGACATAAGCTACTTGTCCACTATGCTTCCGCTGCTCCCACTGACTACAACAACCCTCTAGCAGAGCCATATACACGTGCATTTCTAAAGCTAGTTTAGAACTACGCTATATTCATCCTCCTGCCTGGTCTTATTGTCTAGAAAAGCAGTAATGGTAAGTCTGGGTAAACAAGAAACTCCCTGTCACCGTCTTTAAGGATAATGAAGTACCTCTTGGGTGCCTGAGGTTACCCACCATATCTGCGGAGTGGCTAATGAAATGTCAAACCCGATTGAATGTTTAGGTTCTATTAAATTTTCTATAATCGTTTGTGGTTCTGGAGTCACTTCTATTTTTACCATACCCGCACTACGGTTTTCGAAAAAAGTCCATTTTATTAAAATTATGGCGAGTCAAGAACAATATCACTATTGATCTTCCAGATGGTAGAAAGTTAACCCTCGTCATAGCCCGAGATAACCCACAAACTGCCATTACAGAAACGTGCCTTGAGTTATCTAGAGTCTGGTTTGAACCATAAGCCGGACAACTCCATATACCTTAACATCGTTAAAATATGAACCATTCTATATTCAATATAGAAACAGAGGCACTGATTTAATTGGATCCAGATTCAAATCATCCTGCTGTCTCCAGTGCATATCTACTAAATGGAGAGAGACCGATCAACATTACTCAAATTAGGAGCGTATCCAGATATGAGTAACCTGGAAGAGAAGCAAATTCTCAAAACCATTATTATCAACTGAATACCAGACACAAGTATCTACATCTTCGATCACTTTGAAGAATCCTGATACTTGCAACACATGGTTCTCTACTTTATTCTTGTACCTATAACTTCTCAAAACATGGACCTTGTATTTCTACGAAATACTTGTCTAAAACTGGAGAAGTCACAACTAAACAGAATATAGTATGAGTACCTACCCCTTTGTCCTAATAGACACTGGACAACATACAATACTTTGTATAAGTCCCCTGAGTTGAATAACTTAAATCCTGTGTATCGTAGGTTGAAAATTGTACCATTGTTAAGAAGAATTACACCGTTGTTTAATGCTCCTTACCTAAACATCAACTGATATAGGTAAATACCATGGACATAATTTCAAAAAGTTATGTCTCACTTTATAAAATAAACGTACAGATATATCAGTTTGAAATTGGTGCATAACAGCGGATATTCAAAACCAAATATTTGTCGTCTGGCAAAACCCTAGGTGATTTCCTCAAATATCACCAATTGCAAGAAATTCCGATATAATGAGGATATAATCACCTAATTCCCAATAACTTACTCCCACACATCATCTGTAAAACCATATAGATATGAGAATCAAACCTGTTGAATACATACCCTGGAGCAAGGATCTAATTAGGAAATCAGTTTTCAATTAACAACGGATAGTGAAACTGAAACATGAAAATGTTCCGAAGGGGTATCAAGGTATTCCTAGTAATGCCTCTTCCATTATCTAGATTCATGACTATAACCATATATTTCCTTACCATCTCGCTAAATCCCTTTATCTGTCTTTGCTCATTACCTTTTGTACACCACCCTTAGGCTAAATGGTTTTCTTCCTTCCATACCGTTCGACACCAGTCTATGGTTTGAAAGAAGACTATCCAAAAAGCGTAATAGGTGTACTCTCTTAATCCTAGGAGCACTCACAACCTGAGAGAAGATAAAGATAAAAGACAACTGAATAATCCTTATTCTATTTCTTCTGAACCAGAATCCATTCTCGAACTGGAACAAGTTCCTTCAAGTTCGTATATAACTATACGATGGATTCTCCAATAAATGCTGATCTACGTAATGATACGGGGTGTTTTGGAGAAATTCAAAGGTGAAGTAGGAATGGCGATGAAATACGTGGTTCGGTCATGAATGATAGCAGTCGCAATTTACTTTGCCCTCTTTCTAATCTATTTATTTATCTTTACTTATTACTTTCTGTACACCACACATAGGCTAATTTGTTTTCTTCCTTCCCCTACCTTTCGGCACCTGCCAATGGTTTGGAAGAAGACAATCTAATAAGTGTAATAGGTGTACCCTCTCCTAATCCTAGTAAACCTCACAACCTGAGAGAAGGAAAAAGGAAAAGACAACTGAATAGTCCTATTCAATTTCTCCGTTACCGAAACCAACCTCGAATCTGAAACAAGTTTCTTCGAGTTTGTATGTAACTATACGATGGTCATATCCAATAAATGTGGATCTTCATTGTGATACGGAATGTTCCGGAGAAAAACAATGGGTAAAAGTAGGAATAGCAATAAAGCATGCAACTCTGACAATCCAAAAGCCAGTGTGTTTTAAGAAGGTTCGGTTAACTTGGTTACTGAGTTATAGTCTAGGGTCGGGCCATGGTCGCTGCCAAAGAGAGAGAAAAGAAACACTCAGCGTGCACTCTAATCTAGATCATAATGGTCAATCACTTTATCTAATCAGGATGTCTCCTACTGTATCCTCAAATTCTTCTCCAAACCTGAAAGAAGAATTAGTCGGGATCATCTAAAATCACCCGAGGATTAAACCAACTCATCAGTGGGAATCGGGATCCAACTATCATCGCATGATAACCTGATGGAATCCACTCAAGTTATCACACTCCAGAAGGTATGCGCATGCCTGGCAAGTTTCTTTTTGTTTAAAACTCCCTATATGATTTTTACCCCATGCTCTTATGACATTGACGAAGGCCAACATATCTTAAGTCACATGTCAAGTTCTACCCGTCATTGTCCAGGTTAATTTGAACCCATCCGTACATACCCTTAACGAAGGCCAAAATAGTAGTACAACTGTCCCAAACCAACGCATCTATTTATGAGCCAGAAAAGTAGCAGTTAGCTATAATACACTATGCCATGACGAAGGCCAACAAAATATAGTATGAATACTAAGTGCTATACGTCTGAAATGACGGAGGGCTACGTATGGTTTTTGGTGAAAAACCTTTAACGTAATAAACTCGATATCGTTTAAGGAATCGGATAGATTTTTACAAATATATTGTGGTGAAAGCCTTTGCTAAAGAGGTCATTCCCGGTGAAGGGATCTCGGCTCCTTCCTCGTCAAATGAGATGCTGTTAGTTATGTATATGCCCTAGAGGCCATTGTTGTACATATGATGTATATTATAATGGATGCTTGGACATATATAGAGAGGACTTTTTTGCTCTACATGATAGTATGCTATCTGGTTTCACTTTGTCTTAACATGTTGACTTGTATTAGTTTACTGTCTTGTTCTCACATGTTGATAAAGCCCTTAGGATCTGTACTCGACTACTAGGACTATGATGAGATCATACAAGTGAGGCCAGGGTATTCCACGAGTACATCCTATAACTGTTCCTAGTCGAGGGTGTATCGAGACAGGGCATCGGTACTCCAGAGTAGACTAGCATACACGCATCTTGACCCATATGATGGGCGATCGATGATCCCATATCCATTGGGGTTAGACATCAAAGATGGTGTACGGGTGCTCAGAAGAGACTGGGTACACTGAACGGACACGCCGAGAACTCCTAGATGGTATTATACCTATCGTCAGATAGCAGTTCTTCGGTGACACTGGTACAGGTTAGTCTGTAGACCCGAGATCGTCATAGTGTCTTACATGATTCCCACTGTGCTTTGATTTCCACCTTACCACGTTCATGAGAATGTGCAAAATGGTGGCTTTTAGGTACAGTCCCGAATCACATGGAGGCAATGAGCGATAGGAGGGGTTTCGTCTCTCCCGGTATTGGGAGTTGATGTTGCGCTGTGTTCGATTGGCTATAACTGGAAGTCCCTGGCAAGGGCTGATATGGGGATATACTGGTAAGTGTTATCAGTAGTTTCTCGACCCGTTATGAGCCTCACATCGACATGACTTATCGGTTATTGGGGTCTGACGTTTACCACCCTTAGACTGGATATGCGACATATTAAACGAAGAGACCGGACTGTATAGTAATGTTACTGACTGGATTCGCAGGAGTATGTACAGGCTTACTTGTTGATCTTCTGGTCGCTCAATACCCGGGTGGCTGTTACGTTTAGCTTACCGCTTGCAGCTAGTAGGTGTTTGATATGATCAGCACCTACTGCAGGCGTATTGATGATTCTTTAGAGTCCTACACAGAGGTTTCCTGGCTCAGGCAAAACGGAGTAGGAGCACATATGCAATATGTGCAGGACCGAGAAAAATATGATATGTGATACCTAATTCTATTCTCACGATATGTGATATCGGACAGGTATATGAGATATAGCCGGGTCATCGGATCAAGTGTTGATTCGATGAAATGATACATTTTATATATTAGTCGGTTATATGTGATATATTTAGATTATCGGATCAAGTATTGATTCGACGATTTAATGTATAATTATATATGTGATATATTATATTACATTAACTAATATAAGCTCACTTAAGTAATTCTTTTTCTCATTTTGGATACATTAATATATATGTGATATATGTTAAATGTATTCTTTGTTACTTAATTATATATATGTGATATGTATAATTGTAACATGCTTGGTTATAAATGCAACTAGGGTTTATTAGAGTTAAGCCATACTAGGGTTAATATTAGGATTTATATTTATCATTAAGTAATTCAAATATTGTGGATAATGTTCATGGATGAAGCTTGTAGAAGCTTGCAGTTTCTTTGACTTTGTCCACTCTTTTTGTCTTGCTTATGATATTTATCAACCATACCTTTAACCATAGCTAATGGTTAAGTCTCTACATGGGTTAAGGATGATGTACTTGACCTTGGGTTGCATTTCTAACTACACACAATATTTATTCTCATCACTTCATCTTCTTCTTCCTTAAAAGCTTGCTAGCTTTTCCAATGGTGATGAAATAAATTGAGAAATAGAAAACTAAAGAAAGCAAAATTCCTACATCATCATCCTCTTCCATATTAGCCATGTAGATTAGTGTGTTAGCATCACTAATTCATAGTTAGTGAATAGTTAGCTTGAGTTTGTGTTTCCTCAAGGTAGATCGTCTTTAATTTCGAAGAATTCAAGTAAGATGCATCATTCACCTCATGGAGCCTCTCTAGAGTCTGGGAGCTTGATGATCGCAGCGAAGGAACCATAACTCAGAGATTATGAAGCGAAGGAATGGACTATAAAGGTTGTAATCCCTATCACTTAGATGTAAAGTTATTTATATGCAAAGTTAACCCTAATTCTCTATTTAAGATCTTGGTTAGGGTTTCATAGCACCCCAAGATTTTATAAAATGGCATAGATTAAGCCTTGCTAAACCTTGTTGCAATTCTATAGAACCCTACAGTGGTATCAGAGCCAAGCTAGAGCTTAAGGTGTTGTTTGGACGAAGTTTAAAGTCCGATCGGACCCCGAAAACCCAAACGAGACCCCTTCTCTGGAAATTTTTTCAAAAGTTGAAATTTTTCATATTAAAAATACTCATAAAATCTTGCAGGGAATTATATTGACCCACCTGAAGAATGAGTCCCTAACTCGCTACAGTGACCGCTCAACCGCGGCGGTTCCGCGGCGCCACTGTGGAGGCCAGGGACGGGCCTTTCAGCGACGGTCCGTGGGTGTTGGGGCATGCTACTGGGAATTTTTTATTTCTATTCAAGTGTTGAGCTCACAGGGGTATTTTGGGAATTCGTTGAATCGATCGAATTGTGTAACTTCGCCTAGATATCTGTGTTGTGATACAATATGTCGAATTCATTTAGTTAGGCATGAAATCCGTAATATGTGATATTTCGGGTTTACGACGTATAAAGAGATTGTAGATTTTAAATATTGTAGTTTTACATTTTCTTTTCTCCGACTGTAAGTGTAATATGTAGTATATCACCGTTTTCGTCGCTATAGATCGACGACAATTGTGATAGGCATATTTACTTATGTTAATGACATGTGTTGTTATGTATTGCTGTGATATGTTGTATTGGATCGTCGTGTTTTGATTAGCCGGGGGTTTTATGTAAGATGAGGGTTTTTATTTTCATTCATGTAAAATTCATTTGTATGCAATATTCTTTTATTAAGGCACATCCGGGTTAAGGATGATGTCACCATTTCATATTATTTACTTTTCCGCATTAGGATAGACCTAAGGCGGAGAGCACAAGTAACCGGGTTCTAGGGTCCAGTGGGAGGCCATCTCGAGGAGTCTAGACCGGGTCTCCTAACCCTAGAATTGGCAGGGTTACTTGCCGTTCTCATAGGAGTCTAGGGATGTGGGTTTGGCTATTCATCGCGACTGTGGAATCCGTATTTTATACAGACTCAAAATAAAACACGGACGTCCTAATATATCCCATATTTCATATGTTGACTTCTGCTGCAATGTCCTGTGATGAGATTATATTACTGCCTGAGACGAATGCTTATACTATATATATGATATATAAATATTACAGTTTTCGTTTCTTCTGTGATGCTTAGGAAGCTTAAATGATGGGATTTTATTAATGAGATTAATGGAAAGAAAAGAAACCTAAAAGATGTTGTAGAATCAAATTTAATAAAAAGGGTAGCTCTAGTTCTTGCTTTGCATAGCGGTATTCCTTGTAGAATATCCAGCACCTTATTCGATAAGGAAAGAGCCGAGATCCCTTCACCGGGAGTGAGCTCTTTAGCGAAACTAGCAGCTGCTACAACTCACTCGGTTTTGCTTTTGATTACTTCTATAGTTTTTGCTTTGCATAGCGGTATTCTTTGTAGAATATCCAACACCTTATTTGATAAGGAAAGAGCCGAGATCCCTTCACCGGGAGTGGCCTCTTTAGCGAAACTAGTAAAAGCCTCAAAAACACTCCTTTTCAAAATCATTTGTTTCTACAACGATATCAAGTTCATTAAGCAAAAGGTTTTCAGAAAAACCTGTCGTAGCCCTCCGACATTTCAGATAAGTAATATCTAGTATTCGTGCTGTGTTTGTTGCCTTTCGTCAAGGCGTAGTGTGCGGTAACTACTTACTACTTATCCGTAGCATATGATGCGATTGGATTAGGGTAGTCGTACGGCTTTGTTGACTTTCGTCAAGGGTCATGCGGGTGGGTTTAATTCAATCATGAAATGTACGGGTTGAACTTGACTAACGGGCTATAGCTTGCTGGCTTTCGTCAAGGTCATAACACGTTAGGGATGAAAGCATTATCGGGAATTTCAAGTATTGAAATTTTCAATAAGATTGCATACCTGCTATGAGATAGTTGGATCCCGATACCCACTGCGAGTAAGAGTTACTCCTAGGAGAGTTTTATACAGGATAATTAGCCGATCAAGTAGGTGTCTAGAAAGGTGTTAACAGGGTAATACCTCTGGGAAAACGAGGTTTATTTTAATTAGGTCCATGCGAAAGCACGGGGAATCTCCTTAAAGTACCAACACTGGCCTGGCCAAAAGATTGGCGAACTTGTAAAGTGTAATTAATGCCGGCTAGTCTTACCTTTTATGGTTTGAAAGAAGATTTGATAAAAACAGTGGGATCCATCCTGATTAGATAAGATAATAACCAATCTAATCTTGCAAGAGCATACGCTAAAGTGTTTTCTTCTCTCTCTCTCTCTCTCTCTCTCCAGGTAGCGACCATGTCAGACCTTTATCAAGATAATAATATGGATGTATTGACTGAACCCGCTTATTATACTAAGCAGGGAAACGTTGGTCCCGTTTTTTTCTTATAAACGTTATAAGACTGAGCAGGGAATAGTGATATATCCATATTCACACGCCGCCCAAATGAAGAACAAGTATGTTGATGCATCTTCTTCGGGTGTATTTGTTATCGGGAACTGTTTCTTAGTTCACTCTACGTCCTGGGTATTAGATACCAGATCAGGGTCCCACATATGTAATATGTTGCATGGGCTAAAGAGAGGTAGAGAACTGGGAATGATTGATCATTCCATTAAAGTAGGGAATGGTGTAAATGTTGCGGCCAAAGCAGTTGGCGAATATCATCTTGTATTACCAAGTGTTAATACATTGATTCTGAAGGAATGCTATTACATACCGAGCATGATATGCAACATTATATCAGTTTCTTTATTAAGTAAAGAAGGATATAATTTTGTAGTACATGATAATGTTATGAACATCTTCCTGAATCAAAAGTTGATTGGATCAGACTCGTTAAATAATGGCATATACATTCTAAATCAAACTACGGTTCTTTATGTACAAAACAATCACAAGAGGAAGAGTTCAGAAATGAATGAATCCTTCTTGTGGTATTGTAGACTAGGTCATATCAATGCAACACGATTAGCTAAGTTGCATAAGGATGGATAATTGAATCCGTTCGAATTTTCATCTTATGAAACTTGCAATTCATGTCTCAAAGGCAAAATGACAAAAACTCCGTTTAGTGGACACAGAGAAAGAGTTACGGAACTCTTAGGACTGATACATAGTGATGTATGTGGTCCCATGTCTACACATACCAGGAATGGTTCCTCATACTTCATTACATTCACTGACGATCTCTCAAGACACGGACATGTATTCCTGTTGGAACACAAGTTTGAAGCTTTTGAGAAATTCAAAGAATATAAGCAAAAAGTAGAGAACCAAATAGGTAAAAGTATTAAAATCCTTCGATCTGATAGAGAAGGAGAATACTTGAGCAATGAGTTCCTGGACTATCTAAAGGAGAATGGGATTCTCTCTCATCTTACTCATCCGTATACACCACAGTACAACGGTGTATCGGAACGGGGGAATCGCACACTATTAGATATGGTGCGCTCTATGATGAGCCCTGCTGAGTTGCCTATTTCCTTTTGGGGGTATGCGCTTGAGACGGCCATACACCTATTGAATATGGTCCCTACAAAATCAGTGCCTACCACTCCATATGAGATATGGAAGGGGAAGAGACCAAGTCTTAATTGTAAGTCCACGGTAGCGCCCCGGCCTTCTATAGACGCCAAATGCGGAACAAAAATTTTTTAACTGGCGCTATCGCATACTTTAACCCGGATCTGCCATTATTGTTAAACTAACAAACTTTAAAGAGTGTAGAAAGGTTATACCGAATGATCCGAGTCCTTCGTTCTTTAACCTTCATCCCACGCTCCGTTGCGGCTGCTCCGATCTCGTCGATCTCCGATCTGCTCGTCTAGGTGGCACCACGTCAACGATTCTTTAAACGGGCTCCCGCCTCTGACTCGAGGCAACTTGGTCGTCAAGTTTGCTAAAAGAGACGACCAAGATTGATGTAGAGAATGAGTAGAAGACTTTGTCTCGTTCCGTCCAAAGCTATGGACGAACGGTTAATGAAGTTGCCATGGGAATCAGGTAATGGAATGAAATGAGCTATGAAATTCCATACACCCCAAAATCTATCATAATCTTTTACCAGATGAAACATCAAGTGTGTTCTAGTGAGAGAGAGAGAAGAGGGGGCCGGCCATATATAGGGAGAAGGAGGGTGAATGTAGGAGAGGGGGGGTGACCATAAGAAAATATCATGTGTGAACACAAACAAATATCTCTAGTGTGAACACAAACAAATATCTCTAGTGTGAACACAAAGTGTGAACACACCAAAAGCAACCAATGAAAACACAACACCATTCAACCTAGTCACCTCTTCTAGATGCTTCTAGAAACTTCCACACTCATCTCAAGAAAAGATAAATCCGTCTTTAACTGAACGTTAAAAGACAGCTGATAGAAAACTGGAAACTGGCAACTTCCAAAAGCGATCCCGAAACGAATTTCAGGATAACCCCGTAACTGTATAAATATACCCGCATTTGTATTACAACCGAATACAAATGCAACTGAGAAAAAGATATTATATCTACTCAATATAATACTCGGATCCGGCTTAAACCAAAGCCGACCAGTATCATCTGCCCAAAATCTGACACGTGCGTAAATGCACGTGCATTTTCCGAACCCTGCCATAAAACCATACGGCCTCTACAACGTTTCGCCCGAACTTGGGAAACTGTCTGTGGGGGACTCTAATGACTCGTCAGTACCCTGGCAGTGGGTTTAACCACAAACCGTCAGCGGCACTAGCTATGCGTAACGGCTGCCCATGGACTGACCTCAAGGGAGGCCGATGAGCGAACTCATCCGGAAACCCTACTGAGCCTAACAGTGACAATGTATATACAGTCCGGTCCGTTTGTCTATGAGTATCGCATTTCTGCCTAGGGGGCTAGTAACGTCAGACCCCCAATAGCAGTATAAGTCGTGTCGGAGTGTAGCCCAAAAACACTCTGAGATACTACTGGAGTACCTACCAGTAAATCTCCTGCCACGGCCGTGGGCTTTGTGTAATGGCTCTCCTAGACACAGCACGATCTCACCCCCAATACCGGGAGAGACGAATCCCCTGCCGATCCGCTCACGTGCCTCCATGTGGCTCGGGACTGTACCCAAAAACTACCTGTTTGCACGACTCCTTGGAGCCATGGTAGGGTAGAAATCAAAGCACAGTGGGAACTCACACGAGACAAATGACGACCTCAGGTCGATGAACTAACCTGTACACATGTCACCAGGGAACTGCTATCTGACGATATGTATAATACCAACTAGCAGGTTCCCGGCGAGTCCTGTCCGGTGTACTCATAACCCAATGAGCACATGTATACATCTTTGGTGATCCAACTGACACCAGTGGCTTGTGAGACCGGCCACCGCCCCTCGTCGGGGTCTCGACTGTATACACTAGTCTACTCCGGAGTATCGATGCCCTGTCTCGAAACCCCCACGACTAGGGACCACAATTAAGGATATGCGTATAAACCACCCAACTCTCATGTATATGATCGCCATCATACTGTTGGTGGTAAAGCAAGATCCTAAAGGCTCTATCAAAGTGTAAAATGTAATCAGTCACCTGAACATGTACACGACTGATAAAGGCAAACCAGATAGCATACTATCATCTCGAGTAAGACTGTCCTACCGGTATAGGTCCTCCGCAATCATTACAATCACGTACCTGCGATCCAATAATTGACTCTGAGGGCACTATCTCCAATAATCTCCCACTTGCACTTAAGGCTAATTATTGCGATGTCGACTACTCACAGCCCGTGTGAAACCGAACATCCAACTCCTCTACTAATCAGTTTCACAAAGCCCGTTTGTAAAACTATTGTGTTCGAGAAATAGCCTCAGTGAGTGGATCCGCCTAGATGTTTCTTTCTATATCTCTCTTAATCTCAAGTTCGCGGAGAAAGCCATCTCCCGAATCGAGTAATACCTGTCTTAGAATATGTCTGGACATCTGATGGGACCTAGTTCATAAATGAACTCCAAATCCAAACTTCTTAGACTGTATCGATCACTGAACCTAATCAGTATCCGGCACCATGCCTCCCACAGTATCCTCTTGGACCACCTGTCCAAAATATTGTCCCTCGTCAGAGGGAAAACTATAACTCTGACAATCACTCTGTCAACCATGTCACCTTTGAATCCGGGAATGATAACCGTCTCCCTAAGGAGGCTGCCGTCATCAAATCCGTAGAACATGCACTTATATTCTAAAACTGCTTCCTTATGTTTCTCTAGGATTGGATTAATACAAACTTATTGCATCAAGTGCAAAAACAACATCTGGTGTGGTACTTGACATCTCATGATTGACTCAATTGCCTAAGCAAGTGATCTGCCAATCATGCACATCTCTCTCCCCTTTAGTCTGTAAAACACCTTTAGAGAGGGTGACTCCATCACCTGCAGGTACACCACCATGCCAGGAGTCATCTATTCTAAAAACCATTAGAATTCTGTCAAAGTACCCACTTTGGAAAACTACCCAAATCCAGATCTAAAACCATAGATCTGGAAACCAGAATGTCAAATATTATATCCATATCCTGTCTGAAGAAACAACTATGTAACGACCACAGTACAACAGATCGTAGTATAGGAATTTTACTTCCTACTCTGTGTATGTCATCCATATACCATGACATCACACCCTACTACCTTCTTAACAGATCTATCCCCTATTCTGATGAAGTCAAACCTATGACTGTCACATCAAAATTAGATGATCTATCTCCGCTATAACTGCTCAAGTCTATAAATAGACATAAGTTACTTGCCCACTATGCTTCTGCTGCTCCCACTGACTATGACAACCCTCCTACCGGGTCTCAGAGCCTGGAACAACAGTAGTGTCAAGTCTGGGTAGATAAGAACCTCCCTGTCACCGTCCTTGAGGCTACCGGAGTACCTCTCGGGTGTCTGAGGTTACCCACCATATCTGCGGAGTGGCTAATGGAATGTCAAACCTGATTGAATATATAGGTCCTATTAAATTTTTGGTAATCGTTTGCGGTTATGGAATCACTTCCAGTTCTACCATACTCCCACTACTGTTTTCTGAAAAATCCATTTTATTAAAACTGTGGCGAGTCAAGAACAATATCACTATTGATCTTCCAAATGGTAGAATGTCAACCCTCGTCATAGCCAGGGTCAACCTACAAACAGCCATTACAGAAACGTGCCCTGAGTTATCCAGAGTCTGGTTTTAAGCATAAGCTGGACAACTCCTCGTACCTTAACATCTTTTAAGGTATGAACCATTCTATATCTAATATAGAAACTTTGGCACTTATTTAATTGGAACCAGATTCAAATCATGCAACTGTCTCCAGTGCATAACAACTTAATGGAAAGAGGCTAATCAACATTACTCAACATAAGAATCCATCTAATTATGAGTAACCTGAAAGAGAAACAAGTTTCTCAAAACCATTACTATCATCTGAATGCCAATCACAAGAATCTAAATCTTCGATCTCTTTGAAGAATCCCGATACTTGTGATACCTGGTTCTCTACTTTATTCTTCTACCCAAAACTTCTCAAAACTTAGACCTTGTATTTCCACGAAACACTTGTCTAAATACTAGAGAAGTCATAAGTAAACAGAACATAGTACGAGGACCTACCCCTTTGTCCTGATAGATACTGGACAACATACAATACTCTGTATAAGTCCGCTGAGTTAAGCAACTCATAACCTGTGCATCGTAGGTTGAAAACTGTACCCTGGCGATTTCCTCAAATATCACCAATTCCAACGAATTCCGATATAATGAGGATGATCACCTAATTCCCAATAACTTACTCCCACTCATCATCTGTAATACCATACAGATATGAGAATGAAACCTGGTAAATACATACCCTTGGAGTAAGTATCTAATCGGGAAAACAGTTTTCCTTTAATAATGCACTGAAACATGAAAATGTTTCATAGGGGTATCCTGGTATTCATAGCAATGCCTCTTCCATAATCCAATTCATGACTTCAACCGTATATTTTATTGCCATCTCTCCAAATCCCTTTATTTGTCTTTAGTCGTTACCTTCTGTACACCATCGTTAGGCTAAATGGTTTTCTTCCTTCCCTACCGTTCGGCACCAGCCTATGGTTTGGAAGAAGACTGTCCAGTAAGCATAATAGGTGTAGCCTCCTAAACCAAGGAGTACTCGCATCTTGAGAGAAGGTGATGATAAAAGACAACTGAATAATACATTATTCTGTTAAAAGTGAAATAGGAGTGGCGATGAAGTACGCGGTTTGGTCGTGAATGATAACAGTCGCAATTTACTTTGCCCTCTTTCTAATCCCTTTATTTTGTCTTTACATATTACCTTCCGTACACCCTACTTAGGCTGATTGGTTTTTCTTCATTCCCTACCTTTTGGCTTGGAAGAAGACTATCCAATAAGCGTAATAGGTGTACTCTCCTAAACCAAGGAGCCCTCGCAACCTGAGAGAAGGTGATAATAAAAGACAACTGAATAAACCAATTCTATTTCTCCTGAACCTGGATCCATCCTCGAAGAAGTTCCTTCGAGTTCGTATATAATCATACGATGGATCTATCAAATGGAAGTGGATGTCCGTAGTAATACGGGGTGTTCTGAGAAATGCAAAGGGTAGAAGAAGGAGTGGCAATGACTTATGCAACTCGGACAATCCAAAAGCCAGTATTTTAAGAAGGTTCGGTCAAACTGGTCACTGAGTCATAGTCTAGGATCGGTCAAAGGTCGCTGCCCAAAAGAGAGAGAAAAGAAACACTCTTTGTGCACTCTATCCTAGATCAGAATGGTTATCACTTTATCTAATCCGGAAACCTCCCACTATCCTGTCAAATTCTCCTTCAAACCTGAAAGAAGAATCAATCGGGATCACCCGAAGAGTAAACCAACTCATGAGTGGGAATCGGGATCCAACTCTCATCGCATGATAACGTGATGGAATGCATCCACGTTACTCATACTCCAGAAGGTATGCGCATACTTGGCAAGTTTCAGTTTCTTTAGAAACTCCCGATATTATTTTTGCCCCATGCTCTTATAACCTTGGCGTTAGGTCAAAATATCATAAGTCACATGCCAAGTTCAACCCATCATTATCTTGTTAATTTGAACCCACCCGCACATGCCCTTGGCGTTAGGTCAAAATGGCAGAACGGCTGTCCCAAACCAACTCATCTATCTATGCAACAAATGAATACCCAGCAGCTACCAAACACTATGCCTTAGCGTTATGTCAAAATACATAGCTTGAATACTACTGTATACTCAAAAGAAATGACGGAGGGCTACGGCTGGTTTTTGGCGAAAAACCTTTAACGTAGTCAACTTGATATCGCTGAAGGAACCTGATAGCTTTTTAAAATATAGTGGCGAAAACCTTTTGCTAAAGAGGTCACTCCCGGTGAAGGGATCTCGGCTCTTTCCCCGTGGAATGAGGTGCAGGATATTCCACTGAATACCACGATGCAAAGCAACTTGTAATCGACTATAGTTAAGTTATTACCCTGATGCAAACTTCTGCCCAAGGGGTCAGTCCCGGTGAGGGGATATCGGCCCTTGCCCCGTCGAATGAGGTGCAGGATATTCCACTGAATACCGCTACGCAAAACAAAAGGAAACGTATTTGCAATAACACTTTTTAAATTTGTTCCAACAACTGCAAACAGGTTTGCTTTCCTTTGCATTGATCAGAATCAACGCAGTCCCATCAATCAATCACACCAGAAAATAATGAAAATAAAATGTATGTATATGCCATCTGCATTCGTCACTGGGTCCCGTCATCACCCGTTAGGTTACTTAACTAACGACAGAGCGGGGACTGGACTAGCGCGGGTGTAAAACATATACAACATCTAATAGTATATAAACCAATATACAGTAATCGCTCCAGGCGTGATAATATGCAACATTACAGAAAAATAATAAGCATCACAGAACAATTCAGATAATCTGGGATCCCCGAGTTTCACAGAGCCGCTGCTGAAACCCGACGTTCCCCTGGTCGTGTGGATAGCCTATGCAATGAAACCTAGACCCCTACGAGTGCGGCAAGTTACCCGCCAAAACCTGAAGCGAGGCAGCCCCCTACAGCAAAGTGAATGGACCACCCTGCACTTCACGGAATCGTGTAATCTTGAGCACCCCTCCTTGGGTCAACCTGTACCCCCTACGAGTGCGGCGAATAATCTGCCAATTCTAGAGTGAGGCCCCTCTGTCTCTCAAAGCCATGAGATGCGGACCCGTTGCCCCTCAGAACCCGGCTATCCGTGCACTCCGTCGCGGGGCAAAACCTAGTACAGTAATAAAAAATAGTACAACAGGTACATCGACCGCAACCTGGTCGTGACCCAAAAGAATATTATACAACAGGCAGTGACGGCGGTCCACAAGTTGGACGCTCGCCCCGCAATATCAAATGAACAAATAAACTCAAACTGCACTACCATTGCACACTGCTATCCACCACGACAAATCCGCAACATCACAGCACAACACAGAACATCAACGCGAATGTTACGCTCGCAAATCCGTCTAAAAGAACTATAGCAATCAGACGCAGTTTACCGATCAAATGACATTCCCGGTCTGAGATATAATGTAAGTACTGAAAACTAACATGTTTAAATTTCGATCGACTAAATGTCACGAAGTGGGCCCCACGAACATCTGTTGAACAGTAACAAAATCTGGGCCCAAAAGATATATACCAAAAACCACAAATTCCAGAGGAGAATACACTGTACAAATTTGGGAGCATGATCTCACCAAATGGCCACGGATGCGCGGCCAAACCGTGGGTTTGGCCGCGATTCCGCGGCGTTTTGGTCGAATCACGTGCTCAAATTTGGTCGGTGTGCTTATAAAACCCTGCACAGATTTCTGAGATATGTAGAATAATTTTAGGACATCATTTAAAATCTACAGAAACTGTGAATTTGAAAATTGTGTTTTTCGATATCCGGTTCGATCGATGTTTTAAACGCGTTAGCACAAGTTAGTATAGCATAATGGTGAGGCTCTGATACCACTGTAAGTCCACGGTAGCGCCCCGGCCGTCTACAGACGCCAAATGCGGAGCAAAATTTTTTTAACTGCCGCTATCGTATACTTTAACCCGGATCTGCCATTATTGCTAAACTAACAAACTGTAAAGAGTGTAGAAAGGTTATACCGAACGATCTGAGTCCTTCGTTCTTTAACCATCATCCTACGCTCCGTCGTAGCTGCTCCGATCTCGTCGATCTCCGATCTGCTCGTCCAGGTGGCACCACGTCAAAGATTCTTTAAACGGGCTCCCGCCTCTGACTCGAGGCAACTCGGTCGTCAAGTTTGCTAAAAGAGACGACCAAGATTGATGTAGAGAATGAGTAGAAGACTTTGTCTCGTTCCGTCCAAAGCTATGGGCGAACGGTTAATGAAGTTGCCATGGGAATCGGGTGATGGAATGAAATGAGCTATAAAATTCCATACACCCCAAAATCTATCATAATCTTTTTACCAGATGAAACATCAAGTGTGTTCTAGTGAGAGAGAGAGAAGAGGGGGCCGGCCATATATAGGGAGAAGGAGGGTGAGTGTAGGAGAAGGGGGTGACCATAAGAAAATATCATGTGTGAACACAAACAAATATCTCTAGTGTGAACACAAACAAATTTCTCTAGTGTGAACACAAAGTGTGAACGCACCAAAAGCAACTAATGAAAACACAACACCATTCAACCTAGTCACCTCTTCTAGATGCTTCTAGAAACTTCCACACTCTTCTCAAGAAAAGATAAATCCGTCTTTAACCGAACGTTAAAAGACGGCTGATAGAAAACTGGAAACTGGCAACTTCCAAAAGTGATCTCGAAACGAATTTCAGGATAACCCCGTAACTGTATAAATATACCCGCATTTGTATTACGAACGAATACAAATGCAACTGAGACAAAGATATTATATCTACTCAATATAATACTCGGATCCGGCTTAAACCAAAGCCGACCAGTATCATCTGCCCGAAATCTTACACGTGCGTAAACGCACGTGCATTTTCCGAACCCTGCCATAAAACCATACGGCCTCTACAATGTTTCGCCCGAACTTGGGAAACTGTCTGTGGGGGACTCTAATGACTCGTCAGTACCCTGGCAGTGGGTTTAACCACAAACCGTCAGCGGCACTAGCTATTTGTAACGGCTGCCCATGGACTGACCTCAAGGGAGGCCGATCAGCGAACTCATCCGGAAACCCTACTGAGCCTAACAGTGACAATGTATATACAGTCCGGTCCGTTCGTCTATGAGTATCGCATATCTGCCTTGGGGGCTAGTAACGTCAGACCCCCAATAGCAGTATAAGCCGTGTCGGAGTGTAGCCCAAAAACACCCTGAGATACTACTGGAGTACCTATCAGTAAATCTCCTGCCACAGCCGTGGGCTTTGTGTAATGGCTCTCCTAGACACAGCACGATCTCACCCCCAATACCGGGAGAGACGAATCCCCTGCTGATCCGCTTATGTGCCTCCATGTGGCTCGGGACAGTACCCAAAAACTACCTGTTTGCACGACTCCTTTGAGCCATAGTAGGGTAGAAATCAAACCACAGTGGGCACTCACACGAGACAAATGACGACCTCAGGTCGATGAACTAACATGTACGCATGTCACCAGGGAACTGCTATCTGACAATATGTATAATACCAACTAGCAGGTTCCCGGCGAGTCCTGTCCGGTGTACTCATAACCTAATGAGCACCTGTATACATCTTAGGTGATCCATCTGACACCAGTGGCTTGTGAGACCGGCCACCGCCCCTCGTCGGGGTCTCGACTGTATACACTAGTCTACTCAGGAGTATTGATGCCCTGTCTCAAAACTCCCACGACTAGGGACCACAATTAAGGATATGCGTATAAACCACCCAACTCTCATGTATATGATCGCCATCATACTGTTGGTGGTAAAGCAAGATCCTAAGGGCTCTATCAAAGTGTAACATGTAATCAGTCACCTGAACATGTACACGACTGATAAAGGCAAATCAGATAGCATACTATCATCTCGAGTAAGTCTGTCCTACCGGTATAGGTCCTCCGCAATCATTGCAATTACGTACCTGCGATCCAATAATTGACTCTGAGGGCACTATCTCCAATATTAATTATATTAAGATATGGGGTTGTCCGGCCTATGTCAAAAGGCACAATCCGGACAAACTCGAGGCAAGGTCTGTCCTGTGCAAATTTATAGGATATCCCAAAAACTCACAAGGTTATATCTTCTACCACACCGAGGAACAAAAAGTATTTGTTTCTCGGCATGCCACCTTTTTGGAAAAGGAATTTCTTGCAAAGGAAATTAGTGGCAAGGAGGTAGAACTGGAAGAAGTTCCATCTACACAAACTGCAACAGAAGATTTGGTAGAACAAGAGGATTCAGTAGTTCCTGACGAACCCCAGCCACTCCGCCGATCTAGTAGGGTTCCTCATCCACCTGAGAGATACTACGGTTTTCTCATTGATGGTGGGAGCGAGGATTGCATCATGGAGGATGACCCGACTAGCTTCGAGCAGGCCATCACGAGTGGTGACTCTGTGGAGTGCTGGATGCAATGCGATCTGAGATGGAATCCATGTACACCAAAAAAGTATCGACTTTGGAAGTTGCTCCTGAAGGCGTAAAATCCATTGGGAGCAAATTGATCTTTAAGAAGAAACTTGGTGTAGATGGAAAAGTTGAGACTTTCAAAGCTAGACTTGTTGCAAAGGGTTTTCGTCAACTACCAGGTGTGGATTATGATGAAACCTTTTCTCCAGTGGCTATGATTAAGTCCATCCGGATCCTACTTGCCATTGCTGCATTCTATGACTATGAAATCTGACAAATAGATGTTAAGACCGCCTTTCTAAATGGTGATTTAGAGGAGTGTGTGTACATGACTCAGCCAGAGGGCTTCATAGATAGTGGGAGCAGCGGAAAGGTTTGCAAGCTGCTTAAATCCATCTATAGGTTGAAGCAAACATCGCGGAGTTGGAACATATGTTTTGATGTAGTAGTCAAAGAGTTTGACTTCATCAAAAACATAGATGAACTTCGTATATACAAGAAGATGGCAGAGAGTAACGTTGTCTTCCTCATATTGTATGTGGATGACATACTCTTGATAGGAAATGATGTTCCGATGCTGCACTCGGTCAAGCTCTTCTTATCACATAAATTCTCAATGAAAGATCTAGGTGATGTCTCCTGCATTTTGGGGATTAAGATCTATAGAGATAGATCTAGACGGATACTGGGATTGTCCCAATCCAGGTACATTGACACTATACTAATGATGTTTAGTATGGAAGAATCCAAGCGTGGGAACTTACCCACGATCTCTGGACTCACTCTCTCCAAAGAAATGTCTCCTAAGACAAATTTGGAGAGAGCTCGCATGCAAGGGCTACCCTATGCTTCGGCAGTAGGCTCTATCATGTACGCGATGCTATGTACCAAACCCGATGTAGCATACTCACTAAGTGTAGAGAGTAGGTATCAAGCAGATCCTGGAGAGAATCACTGGACAGCTGTGAAGAACATTTTGAAGTACTTAAGAAGGACTAAAGAGATGTTCTTGGTGTATGGTAAAGGAGAACTCCAGGTGGAGTCCTTTACCGATTCGATCTTCCAGAGTGATAAGGACAACTCTAAGTCGCACTCGGGATTTGTCTTTACCCTAAAAAGAGGGGCGGTTTGTTGGAAGAGTTCCAAACAGGAAACCGTGGCAGACTCGACGATGGAGGCTGAATACATCGCTGCCAACGATGCTGCCAAAGAGGCTGTCTGGATTAAGAAGTTCATCACTGAACTTGGTGTGGTCCCGTCCATTGAGCATCCAATACCTCTGTATTGTGATAACAATGGAGCTGTGGCTTTGGCCAAGGAACCCAGGTCCCATCAGCTATCCAGGCATATTCTGAGGCGGTATCACCTGATCCGGGAAATAGTTGATCGCCGGGAGATCAAGGTCAGGAGAGTTGATACGAAGGACAATACCGCGGATCCACTCACGAAGGCCATACCCCAGATACATTTTGAGAGACTCTTCGGGTTGTTGGGTATGAGATACTACAACAGATGGCCATAGTAAAAGTGGGAGATTGTTAGTTATGTATATGCCCTAGAGGCTATTATTGTACATATGATGTATATTATAATGGATTCTTGGATATATATAGAGAGGACTTTCTTGCTCGAGATGATAGTATGCTATCTGGTTTCACTTTGTCTTAACATATTGACTTGTATTAGTTTACTGTCTTGCTCTCACATGTTGATAATGATAGTTATATGTATGCCCTAGAGGCCATTACTATACATAGGATGTATATTGTATTGGGTGCTTGGACATATATAGAGAGGATTTTCTTGCTCGACATGATAGTATGCTATCTGGTTGCTCTTTACCTTAACGTGTATACTGATTGTCTCTATGTTACATGTTGGTAAAGCCCTTAGGATGTGTACTTGACTACCTGGACTATGATGCGGATCATACTAGTGGGGACATAGTAGTCCATAAGTACATCCTTCAAGGTCCCTAGTCGTGGGTGTATCGAGACGGGGCATCGATATACCAGAGTAGACTAGCGTATACCTTCTTGACCCATACAGATGGGCGATGGATGATCCCATATCCATTGGTGTTTGACATCAGAGATGATATACGGGTGCTCAGTGGAGACTGGGTACCCTGGACGAACTCGCCGAGAACTCCTAGATGGTATTATACCTTACGTCAGATGGCAGTTCTCTGGTGACACTGGTACAGAGAAGTCTGTTGACCCGAGATCGTCATAGAGTCTTGTGTGATTCCCACTGTGCTTTGATTTCCACCTTAACACGTCCAAGAGGGCGTGCAAAACGGTGGTTTTTGGGTACAGTCCCGAATCATATGGAGGCAATGAGCGATAGGAGGGGATTCGTCTCTCCCGGTATAGGGAGTTGATGTTGCGCAGTGTTCGATTGGCTATAACCGGAAATACCTGGCCAGGGTTGCTGAGATTTACTGGTAAGTGTTGCCAGTAGTTTCTCAAACTGTTATAGACCTCATATCGACATGACTTATCAAGCTATTGGGGTCTGACGTTTACCACCCCTAAGCGAGATATGCGACATATCAGACGATCAGACCGGACTGTACGGTAAGTGTTACTGGTTCGATTCACAGGAGTATGAGCGGGCTTGCTCGTCGATCTTCTGATCGCTCAATACCCGGGTGGCCGTTACGTTTAGAAGACCGCTTGCGGCTTGTGGGTGTTTGATATGATCATCACCTGCTGCCGGCGTATTGACGAGTCTTTAGAGTCCTACACAGAGGTTTCCTGGCTCAAGCGAAACGAAATAGGAGCGCATATGAGATATGTGCAGGACCGAGAATAATGCGTGTATGTGATACCGTATTCCATTCTCGCGATGAATATATCGAAAGGTTGTATGCGATATAACCTAGTTATCGAATCAAGGATTGATTCGGTAAGCCGATACATAGGATACTAGTCGGTTATATGCGATATGACCGGATCGTTAAATCAAGTGTTGATTTAATGATTTAATATATAATTATATATTTGATATATTACTTTGCATTAACTAGTATTGGTTCACTTTAAATGGATTTTCTCACTTGAATTGTGCAAGTTGTATATGTGATATACTTTTGTGCACATGATTGTATCATGTTTGATGATACATGCTTATTTGGTTAAGTGTAAAGAACTAAACCATGGTTAAATTGATGATTAGGGTTTTGCTTATTCATTCATTTATTATTTACTCTTTTTTGGAAATCAAAAGGATAAATTGATATGGTGGCTTTCTTTGTATCTTTCATGAAGCTTCATGAAGTGTTGAAAGTTTGACCACTTTTGTCTCATGCTTAACCCTAACCATTCCACTTAACCATGATTCATTCTCTACACTTTACCATGGTTTGTATATGATGAGAATTCATTTTCTTTTCTATTTTTTATTATTCTTATCATAACATCATCTTCTTCTTCTTCTTCTTCTTCAAGATGAAGAAGCTTGATTCCATCAATGGTGATTTGATGAAATGAGTGAGAAATCCAATTCTAAAGTGAACCCACCTCCTATTTCTTCATCCTCTACCTCTTGCGAAGTATTAAGGGTGTTTTATTCACAAGTTTCATGACTTGGTGAAGTGGGAGCTTGATCTTGTGATGCCTCGATGTAGATCATCTTCGGCATCGTAGTCGATGACCTAGCCCGCCCATTTCTCCGATGAAGCCGACACTAGAGCCCGGGATTCGATTTGGACAGCAAGGAGACTTCATCATGGAGCTATGGAGGTGGAGAACCGGATCTACAAAGGTTGTATTTCCGTTCACTTAGTTAAGTTGTTAACTAGTTACTTGTTTCGCCTAAAATTCTAGTTAACGATCCGTATTAGGGTTTCTCGGCCCTTGTAAAATTTGAAATTGGCATGGTTGATACCGTGTGAGACTTCATTAGCGTGCCTAGGAACCCTACAGTGGTATCAGAGCCTAGCTAGAGCCTTAGGCGATGCGTAGACGGAGTTAGAAGTCCGATCGAACCGAAACCCTAACCCAAAAAATGCTCTCTGTACATTTTTTGAAATCTGGAGTTTTTCGAAATTAAAAATATGCAGAAAAATCTGCAGGGAATTTGAAGAATTACTGTGGAGCCCGTACTCATGATTCCATCAAAGCGCGGCGGAACCACGGCATTAGCATGCTAATGCGGCGGTTCCGCGGCCCTTTAGTCTCCTCTTGCTTTGAATTTTACACAGTAATTCTTAATTTGCAGTGCTGGTTTTCTTGGTAATTTTTAATATTTACTCAAGAGTTGAGTTTTCTGGATTGTATTGGGAGTTCGTAGATTCGATCGGATTATCAAACTTTGTCTATGTGTTTTCCGGATAATTTTAGAATATGTTTAAAAGTTCGACCGGATATAAATACCCAATTTTTCCCCTGCCGGAAAATTTCCAAGTGTTGGATTTTTCTGAGGTTTAAAGACGTTCTAAGTAGTGCAAGTAACGCGATGGTCCCTCTAGAAGACAACAAACCTTAACTCGATTATGTGACCATCTTGAACTGCCCTTTGAACCTTAGGGTTTGGGGCAGTACGGCGTGCCACATGTGAGGCGTTGGCTTGACCCTTCTACGGCTGGACCGTTGGTACTGTGGTACGAAGTGAATGTTTTTGAACTTTTTTCATGTGATGAGCCGTTTCGGGAAAACTTGGGTGTTCGAATGTTCGATCGGAAAGTTTAACATTTTCTATTTTATCTGGAATGTGATACAATAATTGGAATTCACAAGAAGTTATGAGATAACTGAATGAATGTTATAAGCATAGCACTTTAGTCTCACTTAATCGGTTGCCACGGAATTTTGATGTGATCAAAAGTCCGTCGCAATCACGTAGCGTACGCGGATACTTGCCGGGTAAACTTAATAGACAACCTCACTCCATAGCCCCGACCAGGTGACTGTAGGAGAACCCCGTCGCCAAAAGCGTCCGTTCGGGTGCTCGCGGCAGCGGTGTTCCGCCTTGGTGCACTTCGTCGACGGTATCGGGGGTGCGGCCGCCTACTAAAGTTTGCGACGAGTATTCGATCAGGATGTCGGGAATCTTGTTGAATTCCCCGACTTTATATTGAAAAGTGTTTTCGATTTTGAGACTAAAATGCGGGGTTTATAATTGTTAGGCATGCGATGTCTAAGGAATTCATTTCATTAGGCATGCGATGTCTATGCAGGTTGCGGATTCCAACTGTTGTAGTTTTACACTTTCTTTTCTGTGACCGTAAGTGTAATTTGTGATATCGCCGGTTTCGTTGCTATATGTCAACGACAATTGGGATGCGCATATTTACTTACGTTGATGACATGTGATGTTATGTGTTGCTGGATATGTTATATTGGACGTCGTGTTTGAATAGCCGGAGGTTTTTATGTGAGATGAGTGTTTTTCATTTTCATTCATGTAAAAACTTGTATGTAATATTCTTTTATTGGGGCACTTCCAGGTTGCGGAAGATGTCACCTTTTGTATATTATTTACTTTTCTGCACTAGGATAGACCCAAGAAAGGGAGCACAAGTAACCGGGTTCTAGGGTCCAGTGGGAGACCATCTCGAGGAGTCGAGTCCGGGTCTCCTAACCCTAGAATTGGTAGGGTTGCTTGCCGCTCTCGTAGGGGTCTAGGGGTGTGGGTTTGGCTATTCATCACGACCGTGGAATCCGTGTTTTATACTGGCTCGTATTAAAAACACGGACGTCCTAGTATATCCAATATTTCATATGATATTTTCTGCTGCGATATCTGTGATGTGATCATGTGATATATTCTGTGATAGATACTGTATATAGTATATATGATATATTATATAGACGTTACTTATGTTTTATACCCGCGCTAGCCCTGCCCCGCTCTGCCGTTAGTTACCTAACCTCACGGTGCACGAGGAAACATCGAGGCGAATGTGGATGGCATAAGTATAGGTCGTATTTATCTGTGATGTTTAGGTACTTAAATGATTGGACTTCATTAATATGATTAATGAAAGAAAAGAAACCTAAAGATGTTGTAGAATCGAATTTCAAAAATAAAACAGGTAGCTACAGTTCTTGCTTTGCACAGAGGTATATGTGATATATCCTGCACCTTATTCGATGAGGAAAGGACCGAGATCCCCTCACCGGTCGTGACTCCTTTAGCAATAACTGGCAGATGCTACACACTCGGTTTGTCTTTTGATTGCTTTTAAGAGTTTTTGCTTTGCACAGTGATATATATGATGTATCCCGCACCTCATTCGACGAGGAAAGGGCCAACGATCCCTTCACCGGGAATGACCCCTTTAGCAAAACTAGAAAAGCATAAAAAACACTCCATTTCAAAATCATTTGATTTTACAACAATATCAAGTTCATTACGCAATAGGTTTTCAGAAAAACCTGTCGTAGCCCTCCGTCATTTCAGATAAGTACTAGTTAGTATTCGTGCTACGTTTGTTGACTATGTTATGTCATAGTGTGCGGTAGCTGATTAGTGCTTATCTATATAAGCATATGATGCGATTGGATTAGGGTAGTCGTGCGACTTTGTTGACTATGTTAAGGGTCGTCCGGGTGGGTTTAATTCAATCAGGAAATGACAGGTTGAACTTGACTAGCACTTATGATTTGTTGACTACATTAAGGTCATATAGCTGCTAGGGGCAAAATATTATCGGGAATTTCAAGTGTTGAAATTTGCAATGAGATTGCATACCTTCTATGAGATAGTTGGATCCAGATACCCGCTGCGAGTAAGAGTTACTCCTGGGAGAGTTTTACACATTATAATTAGCCGATCAAGTAGGTGTCTAGAAAGGTGTTAACGAGGTTACGCCTCTGGGAAAACGAGGTTTACATTAATTAGGTTCGTGCGAAAGCACGGGGGACCTCCCTCAAAGTACCGACACTGGCCTGGCTGAAAGATTGGCGAACTTGTAGCGTGTAATTAATCCCGGCTAGTCTTTCCTTTTAGGGTTTGAAGGAAGATTTGATAAAAACAGTGGGAGCCATCCTGATTAGATAAAATAATAACCAATCTCATCTTGCAAGAGCGCACGCTGAGTGTTTTCTTCTCTCTCTCTCCAGGTAGCGACCATATCATGCCTTAATCAAGATAATAAAACGGAATATTGACCAAACCCGCTTGTTATACTGAGCTGGGGAACGTTGGTCCCGCTCCAACTTATAATTGTTATAAGACAGAGCAGGAAATTAGGGATTACCAGAATTCCCGTGCCGCCCAAACGAAGAGAGTGCATGCTGATGCATCATCTTCGGGTGTGTTCATTACAAAGAACCGTTTCTCTGTATCCTCTACGTCCTGGGTATGTGATACCAGATCGGGATCCCAGATATGTAATCTGTTACATAGGGCTACAGAAAGGTAGAGAACTGAGAACGGGTGATAAGTTTCATGAGGCAGAAAACGGGGCAAGTGTTGCAGCCAAGTCTGTTGGTCACTGTCACCCTGTATTCCAAATACATTGATTCTGAACGAATGTTATTAGATACCGAACCTGATATACAAAATCATATCAGTCTCTTTATTAGTAAAGAAAGGATATAATTTTGTATTGTTGGATAATGTTTTGAACATTTCCTATATCAAAAGTTGATCGGTTCAGGCACGTTATCTAAAAGCATTGATGTTCTAAATCAAACTACAGTTCTTTAGTATACTGAACACACAAATGAGGAAGAGTTCAGAAATGAACGGATCATTCTTGAGGCACTGTAGACTAGGTCACATCAATGTGACCCGACTGGCTGAAGTTACATTTAGATGCATATTTAAATTAATTTGAATTTACATCTTATGAAACTTGCGAGTCATGTCACAAAGATAAAATGACCTCAGCTCTGTTTATTGGAAACAGAGAAAGAGTTAGTGAACTCTTGGGATGATACATGTTGATGTATGTAAGGTCCCATGTCTACATATTCCAGGACTGGTTCTTTGTACTTCGTTACATTCTCTGATAATCTCTCAAGATTCAGACATATGTTCCTGTTGAAACACAAGTCTGAACCTTTTGAGATATTCACAGAATATGATTTAGAAATAGAAAACCAATACACGGGTATAAGTATTATGTCCTTTGATGAGATCGAGGAGGAGAATACTTGAGCACGGAAATCCTGGATTATTCTAAAGGAGAATGAGATTCTCTCTCAGCATTACTCCTCCGTATACACCATAGCACGATGGTATATCGGGGCGGAGCAATAGCACCCTATGTGATATGGTGTGCTCTATGATGAGTACTACTGTGTTTCCTATTTCCATTTGGGAGTTATGCACTTGAGAAGCTGCATACCAATTGAATTGGGTTCCAATCAAATCAGTTGCCTACCGCTTCATATGTGATATGGAAAGGGAAGAGCCCATGTCTTAAGTTGGTTAAGATTTGGGGTTGTCCGGGCTATGTCTAAAAGCATTATCCGGACAAGCTCGAGGCAAGATCTGTTATGTAGAACTGGAAAGGTTCCAGCTATACAAAACTGCAGCTGACGATTTGACAGAACCAAAGGAGTCAATAGTTACCAACGAACCTCAGCCTCTCCGCCGATCTAGTAAGGTTCCTTACCCACCTGAGAGATACTTCGGTTTCTCTATGACAGTGGGACCGAGGATTGCATCATGAGATGATGACCCAACTAGTTTCGAGCTAGCCATCAGGAGTGAGACTCTGTAAGAATGGCTGGATGCTTACCGATCTGAGATGGAATCCTTATACACCAAAAAAGTATGGACTTTAGTTGCTATATCTGAAGGGTTAAATCCCCATCAGGAGCAAGTATATCTTGAGAAGATTACTTGGTGTACATGGAAAAGTTGAGACTTTCAAAGCTAGACTTGTTAAGGGTTTGCATCATTGACCAGGTGTGGATCATAATGAAACATTTTTCTAGAGAGCTATGCTTAAGTCCATCCAGATCCTACTTGCCACGGCTACATACCATGACTACGATATCTGGTGGTTGGGTGTCATGACTGCTTTTCTAAATGATGTTTTGGAAGAGAGCGTCTATAAGTACACAGCCAGAGGGCTTCGTAGACAGTGGGAGCAGCGGAAATGTGTGCAAGATGCTTAAGATAAAGCAGGCATCGCGGAGTTGGAACATCTGTTTTGATGTGGTAGTAAAAGAGTTTGACTTCATCAAAATGGTAGATGAACCTTGTATGTACAAAAAGGTAGTAGGGAGTATGGTAGGGATCCTCGTAGAGTACGTGGATGGCATACTCTTGATAGGGAAGGAGTTTCCTATGCTACGCTCGGTCAATCTCCGATTATCACAATGATTCTCCACATAGGATCAAAGTGATACCTGCTAAATCCTGGGTTTTGGATCTATGACATAGATCTAAATGGATGTTAGGATTCTCACTAGTTGTAGTGAGATGGTATCAATCGACCCTGGGGAGAATCACTGGAATGGTTCCAGGGTGATAAAGACGACTGAATGTCAGTCACAGGCATTGTCTTTACCCTCAGTGGAGGGGCCGTATGTTGGAAGATTTCCAAGCTAGATACCGTGACATACTAGATGATAAAGGCAGGATACATCGCTACTTAAGATGCTACCAAAGAGGTTGTCTGGGTGTATATTAGTTCATGAGATGAACTTAGTTCCTTCCATTGTGTGACAATGGAGTTGTGGCTTATGCCAAGGAACGTCCGTCCCATCAGTGATCCAGACATATTCTAAGGCAGTGTCACCTGATCGTGGAGATGGTTGATCTCCAGGGGATCGAGGTTAGGAGAGTAGAAACAGAGGACAACACGGCGGATCCACTCACAAAGGCCTTTTCCCAGAGAGAGACTTTTATGGGATGGTTGAGTATGAGATACTACAACCACTGCATACAGATGGCCCTAGTGCAAGTGGGAGATTGTTAGTTATATGTATGCCCTAGAGGCCATTACTATACATAGGATGTATATTGTATTGGGTGCTTGGACATATATAGAGAGGACTTTCTTGCTCGACATGATAGTATGCTATCTGGTTGCTCTTTACCTTAACGTGTATACTGATTGTCTCTCTGTTACATGTTGGTAAAGCCCTTAGGATGTGTACTTGACTACCTGGACTATGATGCGGATCATACTAGTGGGGACATGGTAGTCCATAAGTACATCCTTCAAGGTCCCTAGTCGTGGGTGTATCGAGACGGGGCATCGATATACCAGAGTAGACTAGCGTATACCTTCTTGACCCATACAGATGGGCGATGGATGATCCCATATCCATTGGTGTTTGACATCAGAGATGATATACGGGTGCTCAGTGGAGACTGGGTACACTGGACGGACTCGCCGAGAACTCCCAGATGGTATTATACCTTACGTCAGATGGCAGTTCTCTGGTGACACTGGTACAGAGTAGTCTGTTGACCCGAGATCGTCATAGAGTCTTGTGTGATTCCCACTGTGCTTTGATTTCCACCTTACCACGTCCAAGAGGGCGTGCAAAACGGTGGTTTTTGGGTACAGTCCCGAATCACATGGAGGCAATGAGCGATAGGAGGGGATTCGTCTCTCCCGGTATAGGGTGTTGGAGATAGTGCCCTCATAGTCAATTATTGGATCGCAGGTACGTGATTGCAATGATTGCGGAGGACCTATCCCGGTAGGACAGTCTTACTCGAAATGATAGTATGCTATCTGGTTTGCCTTTATCAGTTGTGTACATGTTCAGGTGACTGATTGCATGTTACACTTTGATAGAGCCCTTAGGATCTTGCTTTACTACCAACTGTATGAGGGCGATCATATACGTGAGAGTTGGGTAGTTTATATGCATATCCTTAATTGTGGTCCCTAGTCGTGGGAGTTTCGAGACAGGGCATCGATACTCCGGAGTAGACTAGTGTATACAGTCGAGACCCCGGCGAGGGGCGGTGGCCGGTCTCACAAGCCACTGGTGTATGTTGGATCACCTAAGATGTATACAGGTGCTCATTGGGTTATGAGTACACCGGACAGGACTCGCCGGGAATCTGCTAGTTAGTATTATATCTACCGTCAGATAGCAGTTCCCTGGTGACATGTGTACAGGTTAGTTCATCGACCTGAGGTCGTCATTTGTCTCGTGTGAGTTCCCACTGTGCTTTGATTTCTACCCTACCACGGCTCAAAGGAGTCGTGCAAACAGGTAGCTTTTGGGTACAGTCCCGAGCCATATGGAGGCACGTGAGCGGATCGGCAGGGGATTCGTCTCTCCCGGTATTGGGGGCGAGGTCGTGCTGTGTCTAGGAGAGCCATTACACAAATCCATGGCCATGGTAGGAGATTTACTGGTAGGTACTCCAGTAGTATCTCAGGGTGTATTGAGGCTACACTCCGACACGACTTATACTGCTTCTGGGGGTCTGACGTTACTAGCCCCCTAGGCGGATATGCGATACTCATTGACGAACGGACCGGACTGTATATACATTGTCACCGTTAGGCTCAGTAGGGTTTTCGGAGGAGTTCGCTCATCGGTCTCCCTTGAGTTCGCTCCTCGGCCACCCTTGAGGTCAGTCCGTGGGCAGCCGTTACGCATTGCTAGTGCCGCTGACGGTTTGTGGTTAAACCCACTGCCAGGGTGCTGACGAGTCATTAGAGTCCCCCACAGACAGTTTCCCAAGTTCGGGCGAAACGTTGTAGAGGCCGTATGGTTTTATGGCAGGGTTCGGAAAATGCACGTGCGTTTACGCACGTGTTATTTTTTGGGCAGATAATACTGGTCGGCTTTGGTTTAAGCCGGATCCGTGTATTATATTGAGTAGGTATAATATCTTTGTCTCAGCTGCATTTGTATTCGGTCGTAATACAAATGCGGGTATTTTTATACAGTTTCGGGGTTATCCTGAAAGTCGTTTCAGGATCACTTTTGGAAGTTGCCAGTTTCCAGTTTTCTATCAGCCGTCTTTTAACATTTGGTTAAAGACGGATTTATCTTTTCTACAGATAAGGTGAGTCAGTGTTCTAGAATATTCTAGATGAGGTGACTAGGCTTATTGGTGTAGGGTTTTCATTGGTTGCATTTATTAAAGGGTGACTAAGCCTAATGACTCATGCTTTGTGTTTAATTCCTTTTGGATTGCTTAAGATATTTTGAAGTGAGAAGCTTTTAGCTTATGGTCACCCCCTTCTCCTACGGTCACCTCCCTCTTGCTATATATGGCTTGCCCTCTCTCTCTCCTCTTTCTCACTCTCACTTGAGTTTTCATTTCGGTTAGGAAAAGATTATGATAGATATTTGGGGTGTATGGAATTCACAGATCATTTCATTCCATCACCCAATTTCCACGGCAACTTCATTAACCGTCCGTCCATAGCTTTGGACGGGACGAGACAAAGTCATCTACTCAATCTCTACATCATTCTTGGTCGTCTCTTTTAGCAAACTTGACGACCGAGTTGCCTCGAGTCAGAGGCGGGAGCCCGTTTAAAGAACCGATCATGTGGTGCCACTTCGACGATGGACTTGGAGATCGACGAGATCGGAGCAGCCGCAACGGAGCGTGGGATGATGGTTGAAGAACGAAGGACTCGGATCGTTCGGTACAATCCTTCTTCCCTCTTTGTAGATTGTTAGTTTAGCAATAATGGCAGATCCGGGTTAAAGTATACGATAGCGCCAAGTTTAAAAGTTTTATTCCGCATTTGGCGTCTGTAGACTGCCGGGGCGCTAACGTAGACTTACAGTGGTATCAGAGCCTAACCATTTTGCTATACTAACTTGTGCTAACGCGTTTAAAACATCGATCCGACCGAAAATCGAAAAATGCAAAAAATCACAATATCCTTCACTTGACAGTTCTGTTATTTTTAAACAGTGTCAAAATTAATTTCTGTACATCTCAAAAATCACAGCAGGCGATTCTAAGAACCACGAAGAAATTTGGAGTCATGATCTTTCCATAGTGGCGCGGAAGCGCGGCCAAACCCATGGTTTGGCCGCCCTTCCGCGGCCACTTGGGGAGCACGTGCCTCCAAAAGTTTTCAGTGGGTTCTGTGAAGTATTTTGAGGTTTTTGGTATGTACAGTTTTGGCCCAGGTTTTGTTACTGTTCACCAGTAAGCTGTGGGGCCCACTTTTTAATATTTCGTCTTTGGTCGATCGAAATTTAAACACGTTAGTTTACAGTGCTTACATTATATCTCCGACCGGGAATGTCATTTGATCGGTAAACCGCGTTTAACTGCTATAGTTCTTTTAGACGGGTTTGCGAACGTGACATTCGCGTTGATGTTCTGTGTTGTGCTGTATTGTTGCGGATTTGTCGTGGTGGATAGCAGTGTGCAATGGTAGTACAGTTTGAGTTTATTTGTACATTTGATATTGCGGGGCGAGCGTCCAACATGTGGATAGCCGTCACTGCCTGTTGTATAATATTCTTTTGGGGCACGACCAGGTTGCGGTCGATGTACCTATTGTACTATTTTTCATTTCTGTACTAGGTTTTACCCCGCGACGGAGTGCACGGATAGCCGGGTTCGGGAAAGCAACGGGTCCGCATCTCATGGCTTTGAGAGGCAGAGGGGCCCCACTTCAGAATTGGCAGACTATTCGCCGCACTCGTAGGGGGTACAGGTTGACCCAAGGAGGGGTGCCCAAGATTACCGGATTCCGTGAAGTGCCGGGTGTTCCATTCACTGTGCTGTGGGGACTGCCTCGCTTCAGGTTTTGGCGGGTAACTTGCCGCACCCGTAGGGGTCTAGGTTTCATTGCACAGGCTATCCACACGACAGGGGAACGTCGAGTTTCAGCAGCGGCTCTGTGAAACTCGGGGATCCCAGATATCTGTATTGTTCTGAGATGCTTATTACTTTTCTGTAATGTTGCATATTATCACGCCTGGAGCGATTATGTATATTGGCTTATATACTATTAGATGTTGTATATGTTTTACACCCGCGCTAGTCCAGTCCCCGCTCTGTCGTTAGTTAAGTAACCTAACGGGTGATGACGGGACCCAGTGACGAATGCGGATGGCATATACGTACATTTTATTTTCGTTCTTTTCTGGTGTGATTGATTGATGGGACTGCATTGATTCTGATCAATGCAAAGTAAAACAAACCTGTTGAGTTGTTGGAACAATTTAAAAAGTGTTATTGCAAAGACGTTTCCTTTTGTTATGCATAGCGGTATTCGGTGTGAATATCCAGCACCTCATTCGACGAGGCAAGGGCTGATATCCCTTCACCGGGAAAGACCCCTTGGACAGAAGTTTGCGTCAGGGTAATAACTTTACTATAGTCGATTACAAGTTGCTTTGCATAGCGGTATTCAGTGGAATATCCTGCACCTCATTCCACGAGGAAAGAGCCGAGATCCCTTTACCGGGAGTCACCTCTTTAGCAAAAGGTTTTCGCCACTATATTTTAAAAAGCTATCAGGTTCCTTCAGCGATATCAAGTTCACTACGCTATAGGTTTTTCGCCAAAAACCAGCCGTAGCCCTCCGTCACTTCTTTTGGGTATTCAGTAGTATTCAAGCTATGTATTTTGACCTAACGCCAAGGCATAGTGTTTGGTAGCTGCTGGGTATTCAATTGTTGCATAGATAGATGAGTTGGTTTGGGACAGCCGTTCTGCCATTTTGACCTAACGCCAAGGGCATGTGCGGGTGGGTTCAAATTGACAAGATAGTGACGGGTAGAACTTGGCATGTGACTTATGACATTTTGACCTAACGCCAAGGTCATAAGAGCATGGGGCAAGAAAAAGATATCGGGAGTTTCTAAAGAAACTGAAACTTGCCAAGTATGCGCATACCTTCTGGAGTATGAATAACGTGGATGCATTCCATCACGTTAACATGCGATGAGAGTTGGATCCCGATTCCCACTGATGAGTTGGTTTACTCTTCGGGTGATCCCGATTGATTCTTCTTTAGGTTTGGAGGAGAATTTGACAGGACAGTGGGAGGTTTCCGGATTAGATAAAGTGATGACCATTCTGATCTAGGTAAGAGTGCACGCAGAGTGTTTCTTTTCTCTCTCTCTCTTTGGCAGCGACCTTTGACCGACCCTAGACTATGACTCAGTGACCAGGTTGACCGAACCTTCTTAAAATACTGGCTTTTGGATTGTCTGAGTTGTATAAGTCATTGCCACTCCTTCTTTTACCCTTTGAATTTCTCAGAACACCCGTATTACTACGGATATCCACTTCCATTGGATAGATCCATCGTATGGTTATATACGAACTCGAAGGGACTTCTTCGGGGATGGATCCAGGTTCAGGAGAAATAGAATTGGTTTATTCAGTTGTCTTTTATTATCACCTTCTCTCAGGTTGCGAGAGCTCCTTGGTTTAGGAGAGTACACCTATTACGCTTATTGGATAGTCTTATTCCAAACCATAGGCTGGTGCCGAAAGGTAGGGAATGAAGAAAACCAATTAGCCTAAGTAGGGTGTGCAGAAGGTAATATGTAAAGACAAAATAAAGGGATTAGAAAGAGGGCAAAGTAAATTGCGACTGATATCATTCACGACCAAAACCGCGTACTTCATCGCCACTCCTATTTCACCTTTAAAAGAATAAGGTATTATTCAGTTGTCTTTTATCATCACCTTCTCTCAGTTGCGAGTACTCCTTGGTTTAGGAGGGTACACCTATTATGCTTACTGGATAGTCTTTTTCCAAACCATAGGCTGGTGCCGAACGGTAGGGAAGGAAGAAAACCATTTAGCCTAACGATGGTGTACAGAAGGTAACGACTAAAGACAAATAAAAGGATTTGGAGAGATGGCAATAAAATATACGGTTGAAGTCATGAATTGGATTATGGAAGAGGCATTGCTATGAATACCAGGATACCCCTACGAAACATTTTCATGTTTCAGTGCATTGTTAAAGAAAAACTGTTTTCCCGATTAGATACTTACTCCAAGGGTATGTATTTACCAGGTTTCATTTTCATATCTGTATGGTTTTACAGATGATGAGTGGGAGTAAGATATTGGGAATTAGGTGATCATCCTCATTATATCGGAATTCGTTGTAATTGGTGATATTTGAGGAAATCGCCAGGGTACAGTTTTCTACCTACGACGCACAGGTTTTGAGTTGTTTAACTCAGCGGACTTATACAGAGTATTGTATGTTGTCCAAGTGTCCTTCAGGACAAAGGGGTAGGTCCTCGTACTTTGTTCTGTTTACTCATAACTTCTCTAGTATTTAGACGAGTGTTTCGTAGAAATACAAGGTCTAAGTTTTGAGAAGTTGTGGGTATAAGAATAAAGTGGAGAACCAGGTGTCACAAGTATCGGGATTCTTCAAAGAGATCGAAGATGTAGATTCTTGTGATTGGTATTCAGATGATAGTGATGGCTTTAAGAAACGTGTTTCTTTTTCAGGTTACTCATAATTGGATGGTTTCCTAAGTTGAGTAATGCTGAATAGCCTCTTTCCATTAAGTTGATATGCACTGGAGACAGCTGCATGGTTTGAATATGGTTCCAATTAAATAAGTGCCAAAGTTTCTGTATTGGATATAGAATGGATCGTACCTTAAAAGAAATTAAGGTATGGGGAGTTGTCCAACTTATGCTTAAAACCAGACTCTGGATAACTCAGGGCACGTTTCTGTAATGGCTGTTTTGTGGGTTGACCCTGGCTATGACGAGGGTTGATATTCTACCATTTGGAAGATCAATAGTGATATTGTTCTTGACTCGCCACAGTTTTAGTAAAATGGATCTTTTTCAGAAAACAGTAGTGGGAGTATGGTAGAACTGGAAGTGATTCCAGAACCGCGAACGATTACGGAAAATTTAATAGGACCTATACATTCAATCAGGTTTGACATTCCAATAGCCACTCCTCAGATTTGGTAGGTAACCTCAGACACCCGAGAGGTACTTCGGTAGCCTCAAGGACGGTGACAGGGAGGTTCTTATCTATCCAGACTTGACACTACTGTTGTTCCAGGATATGAGACCCGGTAGGAGGGTTGTCGTAGTCAGTGGGAGCAGCGGAAGCATAGTGGGCAAGATGCTTATATCTATTTATAGACTTGAGCAGTTATAGCGGAGATAGATCATCTAATTTTGATGTGACAGTCATGGATTTGACTTCAATCAGGATAGGGGATGGATCTGTTAAGAAGGCAGTAGGGTGAGATGTCATGGTATCAGGATGACATACACAGAGTGGGAAGCAAAATTCCTATACTACAATCGGTTGTACTGTGGTCGTCACACAGTTGTTTCTCCAGACAAGACATGGATATAATATTAGACATTTTGGTTTCTGGATCTATGGTTTTAGATCTAGATTTGGGTGGTTTCCCAATATGGGTACTTTGACAGATATTCTAATGGTTTTTAGAATAGTTGACTCCTAGCATGGTAGAGTACCTGCAGGTGATGGAGTCACCCTCTCTAAAGGTGTCGTATAGACTAAAGAGGAGAGGGATGTGCATGATTGGCAGATCACTTGCTTAGGCAATTGAGTCAATCATGAGATGTCAAGTACCGCACCAAATGTTGTTTTTGCACTAGATGCAATAAGTTTGTATTAATCCAATCCTGGAGAAACATAAGGAAGCAGTTTTAGAACACTAGTACATGTTCTACGGATTTGATAACGGCAGCCTCTTTCGGGAGACGGTTATCATTCCATGCTTCAAAGGTGACATGGATGACAGAGTGATTGTCAGAGTTTTAGTTTTCCCTCTGACGAGAGACAGTATTATGGACAGGTGGTCCAAAGGATACTGTGGGTGGCCTAGTGCCCGATACTGATTAGGTTCAGTGATCGATACAGTCTAAGAAGTTTGGATATGGTGTTCATTTATGAACTAAGGTCCCATCAGATATCCAGACATATTCTAAGACAGGTACTACTCAATTCGGGAGATGGTTTTCTCCGCGAACTTGAGATTATGAGAGATACAGAAAGAAACTTCTAGGCGGATCCACTCACCGAGGCTATTTCTCGAACACAATAGTTTTACAAACGGGCTTTGTGAAACTGATTAGTAGAGGAGTTGGATGTTCGGTTTCACACGGGCTGTGAGTAGTCGACATCGCAATATTAGCCTTGAGTGCAAGTGGGAGATTGTTGGAGATAGTGCCCTCATAGTCAATTATTGGATCGCAGGTACGTGATTGCAATGATTGCGGAGGACCTATCCCGGTAGGACAGTCTTACTCGAAATGATAGTATGCAATCTGGTTTGCCTTTATCAGTTGTGTACATGTTCAGGTGACTGATTGCATGTTACACTTTGATAGAGCCCTTAGGATCTTGCTTTACTACCAACTGTATGAGGGCGATCATATACGTGAGAGTTGGGTAGTTTATATGCATATCCTTAATTGTGGTCCCTAGTCGTGGGAGTTTCGAGACAGGGCATCGATACTCCGGAGTAGACTAGTGTATACAGTCGAGACCCCGGCGAGGGGCGGTGGCCGGTCTCACAAGCCACTGGTGTATGTTGGATCACCTAAGATGTATACAGGTGCTCATTGGGTTATGAGTACACCGGACAGGACTCGCCGGGAATCTGCTAGTTAGTATTATATCTACCGTCAGATAGCAGTTCCCTGGTGACATGTGTACAGGTTAGTTCATCGACCTGAGGTCGTCATTTGTCTCGTGTGAGTTCCCACTGTGCTTTGATTTCTACCCTACCACGGCTCAAAGGAGTCGTGCAAACAGGTAGCTTTTGGGTACAGTCCCGAGCCATATGGAGGCACGTGAGCGGATCGGCAGGGGATTCGTCTCTCCCGGTATTGGGGGCGAGGTCGTGCTGTGTCTAGGAGAGCCATTACACAAATCCATGGCCATGGTAGGAGATTTACTGGTAGGTACTCCAGTAGTATCTCAGGGTGTATTGAGGCTACACTCCGACACGACTTATACTGCTTCTGGGGGTCTGACGTTACTAGCCCCCTAGGCGGATATGCGATACTCATTGACGAACGGACCGGACTGTATATACATTGTCACCGTTAGGCTCAGTAGGGTTTTCGGAGGAGTTCGCTCATCGGTCTCCCTTGAGTTCGCTCCTCGGCCACCCTTGAGGTCAGTCCGTGGGCAGCCGTTACGCATTGCTAGTGCCGCTGACGGTTTGTGGTTAAACCCACTGCCAGGGTGCTGACGAGTCATTAGAGTCCCCCACAGACAGTTTCCCAAGTTCGGGCGAAACGTTGTACAGGCCGTATGGTTTTATGGCAGGGTTCGGAAAATGCACGTGCGTTTACGCACGTGTTATTTTTTGGGCAGATAATACTGGTCGGCTTTGGTTTAAGCCGGATCCGTGTATTATATTGAGTAGGTATAATATCTTTGTCTCAGCTGCATTTGTATTCGGTCGTAATACAAATGCGGGTATTTTTATACAGTTTCGGGGTTATCCTGAAAGTCGTTTCAGGATCACTTTTGGAAGTTGCCAGTTTCCAGTTTTCTATCAGCCGTCTTTTAACATTTGGTTAAAGACGGATTTATCTTTTCTACAGATAAGGTGAGTCAGTGTTCTAGAATATTCTAGATGAGGTGACTAGGCTTATTGGTGTAGGGTTTTCATTGGTTGCATTTATTAAAGGGTGACTAAGCCTAATGACTCATGCTTTGTGTTTAATTCCTTTTGGATTGCTTAAGATATTTTGAAGTGAGAAGCTTTTAGCTTATGGTCACCCCCTTCTCCTACGGTCACCTCCCTCTTGCTATATATGGCTTGCCCTCTCTCTCTCCTCTTTCTCACTCTCACTTGAGTTTTCATTTCGGTTAGGAAAAGATTATGATAGATATTTGGGGTGTATGGAATTCACAGATCATTTCATTCCATCACCCAATTTCCACGGCAACTTCATTAACCGTCCGTCCATAGCTTTGGACGGGACGAGACAAAGTCATCTACTCAATCTCTACATCATTCTTGGTCGTCTCTTTTAGCAAACTTGACGACCGAGTTGCCTCGAGTCAGAGGCGGGAGCCCGTTTAAAGAACCGATCATGTGGTGCCACTTCGACGATGGACTTGGAGATCGACGAGATCGGAGCAGCCGCAACGGAGCGTGGGATGATGGTTGAAGAACGAAGGACTCGGATCGTTCGGTACAATCCTTCTTCCCTCTTTGTAGATTGTTAGTTTAGCAATAATGGCAGATCCGGGTTAAAGTATACGATAGCGCCAAGTTTAAAAGTTTTATTCCGCATTTGGCGTCTGTAGACTGCCGGGGCGCTAACGTAGACTTACATAGGGAGTTGATGTTGCGCAGTGTTCGATTGGCTATAACCGGAAATCCCTGGCCAGGGTTGCTGAGATTTACTGGTAAGTGTTGCCAGTAGTTTCTCAAACTGTTATAGACCTCATATCGACACGACTTATCAAGCTATTGGGGTCTGAAGTTTACCACCCCTAGGCGAGATATGCGACATATCAGACGATCAGACCGGACTGTACGGTAAGTGTTACTGGTTGGATTCACAGGAGTATGAGCGGGCTTGCTTGTCGATCTTCTGATCGCTCAATACCCGGGTGGCCGTTACGTTTAGCAGACCGCTTGCGGCTTGTGGGTGTTTGATATGATCATCACCTGCTGCCGGCGTATTGACGAGTCTTTAGAGTCCAACACAGAGGTTTCCTGGCTCAAGCGAAATGAAATAGGAGCGCATATGAGATATGTGCGGGACCGAGAATAATGCGTGTATGTGATACCGTATTCCATTCTCGCGATGAATATATCGAAAGGTTGTATGCGATATAACCTAGTTATCGAATCAAGGATTGATTCGGTAAGCCGATACATAGGATACTAGTCGGTTATATGCGATATGACCAGATCGTTAAATAAAGTGTTGATTTAATGATTTAATGTATAATTATATATTTGATATATTACTTTGCATTAACTAGTATTGGTTCACTTTAAATGGATTTTCTCACTTGAATTGTGCAAGTTGTATATGTGATATACTTTTGTGCACATGATTGTATCATGTTTGATGATACATGCTTATTTGGTTAAGTGTAAAGAACTAAAACATGGTTAAATTGATGATTAGGGTTTTGCTTATTCATTCATTTAATTATTTATTCTTGTTTGGTAATTAAAAGGGTAAATTGATATGGTGGCTTTCTTTGTATCTTTCATGAAGCTTCATGAAGTGTTGAAAGTTTGGCCACTTTTGTCTCATGCTTAACACTAACCATTCCACTTAACCATGATTCATTCTCTACACTTAACCATGGTTTGTATATGATAAGAATTCATTTTCTTTTCTATTTTTTATTATTCTTATCATAACATCTTCTTCTTATTCTTCTTCTTCTTCAAGATGAAGAAGCTTGATTCCATCAATGGTGATTTGATGAAATGAGTGAGAAATCCAATTCTAAAGTGAACCCACCTCCTATTTCTTCATCTTCTACCTCTTACCAAGTAGTAAAGGGTGTTTTATTCACAAGTTTCATGACTTGGTGAAGTGGGAGCTTGATCTTGTGATGCCTCGACGTAGATCATCTTCGGCATCGTAGTCGATGACCTAGCCCGCCCATTTCTCCGATGAAGCCGACACTAGAGCCCGGGATTCGAATTGGACAGCAAGGAGACTTCATCATGGAGCTATGGAGGTGGAGAACCGGATCTACAAAGCTTGTATTTCTGTTCACTTAGTTAAGTTGTTTACTAGTTGCTTGTTTCGCCTAAAATTCTAGTTAACGATCCGTATTAGGGTTTCTCGGCCCTTGTAAAATTTGAAATTGGCATGGTTGATGCCGTGTGAGACCTCATTAGCGTGCCTAGGAACCCTACAGATAAAGCCCTTAGGATCTTTACTAGACTACTAGGACTATGATGAGATCATACTAGTAGGGCAAGGGTAGTCCATGAGTACATCCTATAACTGTTCCTAGTCGTGGGTGTATTGAGACAGGGCATCGGTACTCCAGAGTAGACTAGCGTAGACTCATCTTGACCCATATGATGGGCGATGGATGATCCCATATCCATTGGTGTTAGACATCAAAGATGGTGTATGGGTGCTCAGTGGAGACTGGGTACATTGAACGGACTCGCCGAGAACTCTTAGATGGTATTATATCTATCGTCAGATAACAGTTCTCCGGTGACACTGGTACAGGTTTGTCTGTAGAACCGAGATCGTCATAGAGTCTTATGTGATTCCCACTGTGCTTTGATTTCCACCTTACCACGTTCATGAAAACGTGCAAAACGGTGGCTTTTGGGTACAGTCCTGAATCACATGGAGGCAATGAGCGATAGGAGGGGTTTCGTCTCTCCCGGTATTGGGAGTTGATTTTGCGCTGTGTTCGATTGGCTATAACTGGAAGTCCCTTGTCAGGGCTGATATGGAGATATACTGGTAAATCTTATCAATAGTTTCTCGACCCGCTATGAGCCTCACATCGACACGACTTATCGATTATTGGGGTCTGACGTTTACCACCCCTAGACTGGATATGCGACATATAAGACGAAAAGACCGGACCGTATGGTAGTGTTACTCTCTAGATTTGCCGAAGTATGTACAGGCTTGCTTGTTGATCTTCTGGTCACTCAATACCCAGGTGGCTGTTACGTTTAGCTGACCGCTTGCAGCTTATAGGTGTTTGATATGATCATCACCTTCTGTCGGCGTATTGATGATTCTTTAGAGTCCTACACAGAGCTTTCCTGGTTCAGTCAAAATGGAGTAGGAGCACATATGCGATATGTGCGGAACCGAGAAAAATACGATATGTGATACCGTATTCTATTCTCACGATACGTGATATCGACCGGGTATATGAGATATAGCCGGGTCATCGGATCAAGTGTTGATTCGATGAAATGATACATTTTATATATTAGTCGGTTATATGTGATATAGCCGGATTATCGGATCAAATATTGATTCGATGATTTAATGTATAATTATATATGTGATATATTATATTACATTAATTAATATAAGCTCACTTAAGTAATTCTTTTTCTCATTTTGGATACATTAATATATATGTGATATATGTTAAATGTATTCTTTTGTTACTTAATTATAGATATGTGATATGTATAATTGTAACATGCTTGGTTATAAATGCAACTAGGGTTTATTAGAGTTAAACCATACTAGGGTTAATATTAGGGTTTATATTTATCATTAAGTAATTCAAATATTGTGGATAATGTTCATGGATGATGCTTGTAGAAGCTTGCAGTTTCTTTGACTTTGTCCACTCTTTTTGTTTTGCTTAAGATATTTATCAACCATACCTTTAACCATAGCTAATGGTTAAGTCTCTACATGGGTTAAGGATGATATACTTGACCTTGGGTTGCATTTCTAACTACACACAACATTTATTCTCATCACTTCATCTTCTTCTTCCTTAAAAGCTTGCTAGCTTTCTCAATGGTGATGAAATAAATTGAGAAAAAGAAAACTAAACAAAGAAAAATTCCTACTTCATCATCCTCTTCTATACTAGCCTTATAGATTAGTTTGTTAGATTCACTAATTCATAATTAGTGAAGAGTTAGCTTGAGTTTGTGTTTCCTCAAGATAGATCGTCTTGGATTTTGAAGAATTCAAGTAAGATGCATCATTCACCTCATGGAGCCTCTCTAGATTCTGAGAGCTTGATGATCACAGTGAAGGGACCACAACTCGAAGCTTATGAAGCGATGGAACAGACTACAAAGGTTGTAATCCCTATCACTTAGATGCAAAGTTGTTTACATGCAAAGTTAACCCTAATTCTCTAGGTAAGATCTTGGTTAGGGTTTCATAGCACCCCAAAATTTTATAAAATGGCATGGATGATGCCTTGCCAAACCTTGTTGTCGTGCTATATAACCCTACAGGTGCCGGATATTCCAACTGAATATCATGATGCAATGCAAAAAGTAATTGACTATTGTGAAGTTATTACCCTGACGCAAACTTCTGCCCAAGAGGTCACTCCCAGTGATGTGATCTCGGCTCTTGCCTCGTCGAATGAGGTGCTGGATATTCATAACCAAATACCACCGTGCAAAACAAAAGAAAACGTCCTTGTTAAAACAACTTTTGAAAATTTGTTCCAACAACATCAAATAGGTATATTTTCCTTGCATTGATCTGAATAAACGCTGTTCCATCAATTAATCACACCATAAAAAACAAAAATATGATGTACGTATAAGCCATCAGCATTCGCTACTGGACCCCGTCATCACCCGTTAGGTTACTTAACTAACGACAGAGCGGGGGCTGGACTGGCACGGGTGTAAAACATATACAACATCTACTAGAATATATATAACAATATATAATAATCGCTTCAGGTATGATAAATGAAACATCACAGATAAGCGATAAGCATCACAGAACAATACAGATGATCTTGGAGCCCCGGGTTTCCTTTGATCCGCAAGTGAAACCCGACGTTCCCCCGGTCGTGTGGATAGCCCGTGCAATGAAAATCTAGACCCCTACGAGCGCAGCAAGTTACCCGCCAAAACAAGAAGCGAGGCAGCCCCCTTCATCAAATTGAATGGGCCACCCAGCACTTCACGGAATTTCATAACTTAAGCACCCCTCTTTGGGTCAACCTGTACCCCCTACGAGTGTGGCGATTAGTCCGCCAATTCTAGAGTGAGGCCCCCTCCTTCTCAACGCCATGAGATGCGAACCTGTTGCCCTCCAGAACCCGGCTATCCGTGCACTCTATCGCGCGGTAATCCTAGTACAGAAAAGAAAAATATGTACAACGGTGACATCGACCTCAACCCGGTCATTCCCAAAACAAATAATATACAAGTAGGCAGTGACGGCAGTCCACATGTCGGACGCTCGCCCCGCGATATTAAATATACAAATAAAACTAAACCGTACTATCATTGCACCCAAGCTATCCACCACGATGATTCCGCAACAAACACAGCACAACACAGAATATCAACGTTAATGTCACGTTCGCAAACCCGTCTAAAAGAACTATAACAATTAGACAAGTTGTACCGCTCTAATGACATTCACGGTCCTAGATAGTAATGTATGTATTGTAAACTTTAAACAGTGTTAGAAATATTGACTTCAAAATAACCCCGAATAGCCCCAAACCGCTAGATAAAACCATATCCAAACTGGGCTAAACAAGAAACACCACTGAACTAATATTCCAGAGACTAAACCACACCCAAAATCTCAAGTCCAAACACCTTCCTAAAACCGGCCACATCGGATTTTTTGGTGATCTGGCCGGTCCTATAATGCTGGATTGGGCTCGTATTTGGGGAGTGTTCTAGTGGTCACCTATGTAGTCTTCTGCAGTTGCTAAAATATTTTTAGAAGACATAGAAAATTTTGACAGTGAATGGAATACATCGAGTGATATTTCGGAGTTGTTTCGGTTTAGATACTTTAACATCGTCTAAACCAATTACTATGTGGTTAATGGGTTGGCTCTGATACCATTTTAGGTTACGACAGCGCCTCGGCCATCAATCTGTAGCCAAACGCGGAACAAAAAACTTTAAAAACAGGCGCTAACGAAACCCTAATCGACGAATCGTACCATTAACCCTATACTAGTTCTTTGTAAAGAGTTTAGAGAGGTTATACCGAACCATCGGCGTCCTTCGGTCATCAACCTCAGTCCCATGCTCCTCGCGGCTTCCTCGATCAAGTTTGATCTCCGGTCTCCCCCATCGAAGACAATCCACGTCGAGGATTAGTAATACGGGCTCCCGCCTCAAAACCGAAGCAACTCGGGTATCTTGTTTGCTAACCTAGATAGCCAAGCTGAAGTAGAAAGAGTTGGTGAATAATTTGTCTTAAATCATCCAAGGATTCTCAACTCATGAGAGGGATTGGGTGGAGGTTGAAGAAGATGCCATGAGGTGATAAGGTGTGCAGCAAACGGAAAAAGCAACTAAAGAAAAGTGTCTGCTTTTTTTTTCTTGTGTGAGTTGTGTGAGCTAATTGAGTGTGAGCAACTAAAGAAAACCCTTGCCCAAAAAAAATCTGACTCACACTCTAAACATCTCACAATACACACAAAAATATCTAGCATGAGCCACCATGAGTCACACCCATGACATACAAAGTGAGCATGCTAGAACCATTACCAAAACATGCACTGACACTTTACACCTCACAATAAACATTTAAACTAAATGTTAAATCCAAAAAGAAAATGCAACTTCTAAAGTAACTTGTAACGAATTACAAGAATACCCCTCATCCGTATATACATATTCGCATCCGTATTCCAACTGAATACGAATACAACATAACGAAAATAATACAACAATATAATACTAGGATCCGGATTAAACCAAAGCCCACTAGTATTATCCGTCCGATCATAATCTGTGCACAAGTGCACGTATATGATCGAACCCTGCCATAAAACCATACGACCTCTACAACGTTTCGCCCGAAGCAGTGAAACCCTCTGTATGGGACTCTAGAGACTCGTCAATACGCTGGCTGTGGGTTTAATCACGAGCATGTCAGTGACACTAGCTGTACGTAACGGCTATCCAGGTATTGAGCGAAAGGGCGGCCGACGAGCAAACTCATCCTGAAACCCTACTGATCCTGACAGTGACAATATCCGTACAGTCCGGTACGTTCGTCTATGAGTATCACATATCGAGTTTAGGTGGTGGATAAAGTCAAACCCCTAATAACGCGACATTTAGTGTCCGTATGAAGCCTATCACCACCTGACAAACTACCGATCCAAGATAGGTAATTCTCTTCTACCCCGGCCGAGGATTTCTGGTGATGGACACCCGTGCACACCGCGAAATCAACCTCCATTACCGGGAGAGACGAATCCCCTGACGATCCGGTCACTGCCTCCATGTGGCTCGGGACTGTAACCAACTAAAACCTGTTTGCACGACCCTTTTGAGCCATGGTAGGGTAGTGATCAAACCACAGTGGGAACTCACATGAGAAAAATGACGATCTCAGGTCGATAGACTAACCTGTACACATGTCACCAGGGAACTGCTATCTGACAATAGGTATAATACCAACTAGCATGTTCCCGGCGAGTCCGTCCGGTGTACTCATAACCCAATGAGCACCTGTATGCATCATAGGTGAACCAACTAACACCAATGGCTTGTGAGACTAGCCACCACCTCTCGTCGGGGTCTCGATCCGTATACACTAGTCTACTCTTGGAGTATCGATGCCCAGTCTCGAAACTCCCATGACTAGGGACACTTTAAGGATGTGTTTATAGACCACCCAACTCTCACGTATATGATCGCTATCATACTGCTGGTAGTCAAGCAATAATCCTAAGGGCTCTATCAACATATAATAGTGATCTGTAATGTAATCTGAAGTATGTACACGATGATAAAGATAAACTAGATAGCATACTATCATCTCAAGTAAGAATGTTCTACCGGTATAGGTCCTCCCTTAATCATTGCAATCACGTGCCTGCGATCCAATAATTGACTTGAGGGCATTATATCCAACATTTACCAGATTTGGTTCTCACATCTGTACTTGTTACAGATGATGTGTAGGAGTAGTATATTGGGAAATAGGCGATCCTCAATATCGGAATTCGTTGCAGTTGGTGATATTGGATTAAATCACCTGGTTTTGCATAACGACAAATATTTGGTTTCGAATAACCGTTGTTATGCACCAAATTTTAAGAATAAAGTAAAGAACTATATGTTGGAAGTATCAGGATTCTTCGAAGTGATCGAAAATGTAGATACTTATGCTAGGTATTCTATCATAGTAATATTGAGTACTTGATTCTCTCACATGTTACTCATCTGTGGATGCTGGATGCACACCATGATGAGTAATACTATATTGGTCTTTTTCCATTAGATAACATGCACTGAAAACAGCTGCATGACATTTGAATCCGGTTCCATCTAAATTAGTGCCTTGTAACTATTTGGACATAGAATGGTTACATATCTTGAGTTTGTTAAGACATGGATTTATCAGGTTTCTGTTTAAAAGCAGAATCCGGACAAACTCAAGGTACGCTTCAGTAATGATGGTTTGTGGTTTATCCCAAACATTTGCTAGGATTTTGTTTCTACCATTTTCAAGATCAATAGTTATATTGTTCTTGACTCATCACCTTTTTATAAATGGGATATTTTTGCAAAAGAAACCAGTAGTAGTATGGTAAAATTAGAAGTGATTCCAGAACCCTAAATTGCAGGGTTCTCTAACACGGCAGCAAGGTTATGGGGGGCATCTTCCATGCAAAATTACAATTTTATCCGTACTAGCAACCCTAATCTAGAATCGTATACTAGAAAATCCGACGAAACGATATGTAAATAACTTTACTATCAAAGTGAATGAGGAATACAACCTTTGTAGACCGGTCCATCACTTCTAATGGTCCATGTAGTAGTCCCTTGGCAGCGATCCATGAACTCGCGGACTCTTGAGAGGTTCCACAAGATGTACGGAATAAGCTTGCTAGAAGTCTTCGAGGCCGAAGATGATCTACGTCGAGGAGACACTAACCCAAGCTACCTCTTCAGTAATTGTAGAATTAATGAAGCAAACATCCTATACTAAATTACAAGTATTAGAGTATGATGAAGTAGGAATTTTACTCATTTTAGATTTAATTTTCTCACAAGTTTTCATCACTTGATCAAAAGCTAGAAAGCTTTTTCAGTGAGGAAGAAGAAGAAGAAGAAGAAGTGATGAATGAATTCATAAGGTTAGAAATGCAACCATGGTGAGTTAATATGCCATGCCTAACTCATGTAGAGAATAAACCAAGGTCAAGAGTTAAGGTTGGGTTAACAAATATCTTAAGAGATGACAAAAGAGTGGACTTGGTCAATGTTCTACTAGCTTCATCCAAGCTTGAAAAATTGACTAAGTCTTCACTAATTAGTGATAAATATTAAACCCAAACATTAACCCTAGCAAGGTGTGAGTCTCATACACCCATGTTGCATGTGTAACCTAGCATGACACAAAATCTTGTACACTAATATATATCACATATATACTATGTGCACAAATCAAGTCAGAAAATAAATCTTAAGTGAAACAATACTAGTTAATGTAAGTTAATATATCAAATATATAATTATACATTAGATTATTAAATCAACATTTGACTTAATAATTCGGCTATATCACATATAACCGACTAATTTCAAATGCAACAACTTATCGAATCAACACTTAATTCGATAATCCGGCAATATCATATATAACCGACCGATGTCACAAATCGTGTGAATAGAATACGGTATCACATATCGTATTAATCTCGGTCCCGCACATATCACATATATGCTCCTCCTCTGTTTCGCTTGAGCCAGGAAACCTCTGTGTAGGACTCTAAAGACTCGTCAATACGCCGGCAGTAGGTGATGATCACATCAAACACCCACAAGCTGCAAGCGGTCTGCTAAACATAACGGCCACCCGGGTTTTGAGCAATCAGAAGATCAACAAGCAAGCCTGCTTATACTCCTGAGAATCCAATCTGTAACACTACCGTACAGTCCAGTCTCTTCGTCTTATATGTTGCATTTCTCGTCTAGGGGTGGTAAACGTCAGGCTCCAGTAACTCGATAAGTCATGCCAATATAAGGCTCATAATGGGTCGAGAAACTACTGATAAGACTTACCAGTAAATCTCTAAATCATCCCTGGTCAGGGACTTCCTGTTATAGCCAATCGAGCACAGCGCAACATCAACCCCTAATACCGGGAGAGACGAAACCCCTCCTATCGCTCATTGCTTCCACGTGATTCGCGACTGTACCCAAAATCCACCGTTTTTCATGTTCTCTTGAACGTGGTAAGGTGGAAATCAAAGCACGGTAGGAATCACACAAGACTCTATGACGATCTCGGGTCTACAGACTAACCTGTACCGGTGTCACCAGAGAACTGCCATCTGACGCGAGGTATAATACCATCTGGTAGTTCTCGGCGGTTCCGTCCAGTGTACCCAGTCTCTACTGAGCACCCGTATACTATCTCTAATGTCAAACACCAATGGATATGTAATCATCCATCGCCCATCTTTATGGGTCGAGAAGCTATACTCTAGTCTACTTTGGTATATCGATGCACTGTCTCGATACACCCACGACTAGGAACATTTGAAGGATCTACTTACTGACTACTCTGTCCCTAATAGTATGGTCTGCGTCATAATCCTGGTAGTCAAGTACCCATCCTAAGGGTTTTATCAACATGTAATAGAGAGACAATAAGTGTACATGTTAAGATAAAGAGCAACCAGATAGCATACTATCATGTCGAGCAAGAATGTCCTCCCTATATATGTCCAAGCATCCACTGAAATATATATCGTATGTACAGTAATGGCCTCTTGGACATACATATAACTAATAGTCTCCTACTTGCACTAGGGTCATCTGTTGTAGTATCCAAAACCCAACAATCAGCAGTGGTTGTAGTATCCCATACTCAACCATCCCATAAAAGTATCTTTTGGGAAAAGTCCTTAGTGAGTGGATTGACCGAGTGTATCATAGGAAACACCTTCCCTGTCAAGAGTATGTCATCCACGTACAATACGAGGAAGACCACAATACTCTCTACTACCCTTTTGTACATACAAGGTTCATCTACCATTTTGATGAAGTCAAACACTTTGACTACCACATCAAAACAGACATTCCAACTCCGCGATGCTTGTTTTAACCTGTAAAGCAACTTGCACACGTTTCTGCTGCTCCCACTGTCTACGAAGCCCTCTAGACGTGTACTGATAGATGCTCTCTTCTAAATCACTATTTATAAAAGCAGTCATGACACCCAACCACCAAATATCGTAGTCATGGTATGTATCAATGGCAAGTAGGATCTGGATGGACTTATGCATAGGCACTAGAAAAGGTTTCATCATAATCCATACATGGTCGATGACGAAAACCTTTTACAACAAGTCTTGCTTTGAAAGTCTCAACTTTTCCATCTACACCAAGTAATCTTCTCAAGATGTACTTGTTCCTGATGGGAATTTAACCCTTCAGATATAGCAACCAAAGTCCATACTTTGTTGGTGTATATGGATTCCATCTCAAATCTCTTAGCATCCAGCCATTCTTACATAGTCGCCACTCCTGATGGCCTGCTCGAAACTAGATGGGTCATCATATCATGCTGCAATCCTCGCTCCCACTGTCATAGAGAAAACCGAATTATCTTTCAGGTGGATGAGGAACCCTACCAGATCGACGGAGAGGCTGAGGTTCGTCGGGAGCTATTGAATCCTTCGGTTCTACCAAATCATCAGCTATAGTTTGTATAGCTGGAACTCCTTCCAGTTCTACCTCATGACCACTAATTTCTTCACAAGAAATTCCTTTTCTTAAAAAGGTGGCATGCTGAGAAACAAAACACCTTTTGCTCCTCAGTTTGGTAGAAGATATTCCCTCGCAAATGCTTGGGATATCAAATAAATTTCCATAGAACTGACCTTGCCTCGAGCTTGTTCGGATTTTGCTTTTGATATAGGCCGGACAACCCCAAATCTTAATTTACTTAAGAGATGGGCTCTTCCCATACCATATCGCATATGGAGTGGTAGGCACCCGATTTGGTTGGAACCCTATTCAATTGGTATGCAGCTTCTCAAGTGCATAACCCCCAAAGGAAATAGGCAATTCAGTAATACTCATCATAGAGCGCACCATATCTAATAGGGTGCGATTGCTCTGCCCCGATACACCGTTGTGCTGTGGTGTATTCGGAGGAGTAATGCTGAGAGAATCTCATTCTCCTTTAGAATAGTTTAGGAATTCCGTGCTCAAGTATTCTTCTCCCTGATCACATCAAAGGACATAATACTTATACCCGTTTTGGTTCTCTATTTCTAACTTATATTCTTTAAATTTCTCAAAAGCTTCAGACTTTTGTTTCTGCAGGAACATATGTTCGAATCTTGAGAGATCATCAGTGGATGTAATGAAGTATAAAGAACCGGTCCTAGCATGTGTAGACAGGGGACCTACTTACATCATCATGTATCAATCTCAAGAGTTCACTAACTCTTTCTCTGTGTCCAATAAACGGAGCTATGGTCATCTTATTTTTGTGACATATTGGCAAGTTTCACAAGATGTAAATTCAAACTGATTTAAATTTGCATCTAAATGTGACTTAGCTAGTTGTGTCGCATTGATTTAACTTAGTCTACAATGCCTTAAGAAGGATTCGTTCATTTCTGAACTCTTCCACTTGTGTGTGTTCTGTACGTTAAGAACTGTAGTTTGATTTAGAACGTATATGCCATTAGATAACGTGCCTGATCCGATCAACTCTTGATATAAGAAATGTTCAAAACATTATCCAACAATATAAAATAATATCCTTCTTTACATAATAAAGAGACTGATATGATGTTGTATATCAGGTTCGGTATCTAATAACATTCGTTCAGAATCAATGTATTTAGTAATACTGGGTGATAACTGCCAACAAGCTTGGCTGCAACACTTGTATCGTTTCCATCTCTTGATACTTATCACCCAATTCCTAGTTCTCTACCTATCTGTAGCCCATGTAACAGATTACATATGTGGGATCCTGATCCGGTATCTTATACCCAGGACATAGATGATACTAAGAAACAGTTCTCGGTAATGAACACACCCGAAAAATGTGCATCATCATGCACTTTCTTTGTTTGGGCGGCACGGGAATTCTGGTAATCCCCTATTTCCTACTAGGTCTTATAACAATTATAAGATGGAGCAGGACCAATGTTCCCTAGCTCAGTATAACAAGCTGGTTCGGTCAATACATCCATATCATTATCTTGATTAAGGCATGACATGGTCGCTACCTTGAGAGAGAGAAAGAAGAAAACACTCAGCGTATGCTCTTGCAAGATTAGATTGGTTATAAGTTTATCTAATTAGGATGGCTCCCACTGTTTTTATCAAATCTTCCTTCAAACCCAAAAAGGAAAGACCAGTCGGGATTAATTACACCCTATAAGTTCGCCAATCTTTCGGCCAGGCCAGTGTCGGTGCTTTGAGGGCGGATCCCAGTGCTTTCGCACGGACCTAACTAAAATAAACTTCGTTTTCCCATGGGAGTAACCCCGTTAACACCTTTCTAGACACCTACTTGATCGGCTGATTGTAATATGTAAAATTCTCCCAGGAGGTACTTCTATTTTTTCATAGATAGAGACAAGGAGGTCAGCATCATAGTGATGATGGTCCTAATAGTTGTCAGCAGGTCATAGAAAGTGCTGACTTTTAAGTGACCAGATGCTTCGTATCCAAGATGGACTCCACGCACTTCAGAAAATTATGGATTTTAGACATTGCTGGGTGCTCCTGAAAGGGTAAAACCCATTAGGAGCAAGCAGATCTTTCGAGATCTGTGCAGGTGGAAATCTACTAACCTAATAAGGCTAGACATGTTGTAAAGAGTTTTCATCAAATACCCAATGTGGATTTTGATGAGACTTTTACTTCAGTGTCTATGCTGAACACCTTACGGATATATCTTGACACTGCTGTTCACCCTACTTGTTATCGGCAGGTCATAGGAAGTGGTAATTTCTTGGTGACCAGATATTTCATACCCAAAATGGACTCCACGCACTTCAGCAAATTATGGATTTTAGACTTTGCTGGGTGCACCAAAAGAGGTAAAACCCAGTAGGAGCAAGAAGATCTTTCGAGATCTATGCAGGTGGAAAGGTACTAACCTAATAAGGCTAGACTTGTTATAAAGAGTTTTCATGACATACCCGTTGTGGATTGTAATGTGACTTTTACTTCAGTGTCTACGCTGAAGTCCATATGGATATGCCTTGGCACTAATGTTATTCTTTGCTATGATATCTGGAAAATGGATGACTATAACATCTTTCCAAAAGGGAATTTGGAAGTACACATCTATATGACTCTTCCAAAGGGTTATCGTAGCCAGTGGGAGCAGCGGAAGGTGTGTATGTTGCTTATGTCTATTCGTGGACCAAAGCATGGATAGCGGAGACGGATTATCTGTTTTGATGTGACAGTCAAGATTATTAACTTCATCGAAACAATAGATGAACCTAGTAAGAAGGATATAGGGAGTACTGTCCTGAGATTTGGATGACATACTGTTCAGTCGATAAAACTGCACTTTCGATATGACATTTTCTTTACTTTTCTTAAATATCTAAAGGTATTTATTATAAATATGACAAATATGAGGGTATATCTATAAAAATACTATTTTCATATGTTTATATATTATAATTAACATATGAAGGAAAATATATGCCTATATTATTTATATAATATTTTGATAATTTAAATATGCATATCATATCAAATATTCTTAAACTATAATATCATATCAAATGGTTAAGATAATATCTTAAAATTACCAAATATTACTAACATTATTCATTGAGATATTATGCAAGGATTAGTTCAGGTCAGAAGATCAAGATGTTGAGATGTCGGGAATCAAAAATGTACCGGTAAAGATAGATAAAATTGAAGAATCAATACTGGCAGAGACTCAGCGAAGATATGAAGATTCCAGATATCTAAAAAATCTCCAAGTGTCAATATGCCTTAGCCCCAGAAAAATGAAGCCAAGATTCAACCAAACGGCCGCGGTTGCGCGTCCAAATGAGCAATAATGCGGCGGATCTGCGGCAGGAAAGAAGATATAGGGTTTGGGATTTTTTGGTTTGATTTGCAACAACAAATCCTGATTCTTAGGATCTTTAGTTTCTGGCTTTTGGGCTATATAAAGGACCGAGGACTAAACTTAGAAATTATCAAACCGAAGATATCACAAAGTTCAAGTTAACTCACGCATCCAGGATGATCAATCGGCTGTTCATTTACCTCCTTCAAGATAGATCGAGAAGCAAACTAGGGTCTGTATTCCACTTTCTAAAGGAACAAAAAGTGTAATTGATCAAGTTGATTAAAAAAGGTAGTTGTTTTATTCTTATTGCATTTATTTTCTTTATTTATATCATGGTCTCTATCCATTCTTCTATCTCCATCATGCACGAATAATTCATCGCCTAATAGGGTTCATAGGATTAGGGTAGATCAATGCAAGATGAAGAATTTCTTAACTTCTTTTAAGATTTATGAAGTTTATAAAATTTAGCAAAATAAATGTTAGCATCCTTATCGGGCGCGCTATCAATTTATTGATAGTCTTGACCGCGATTTGAGATTAGATTAATAATTGTTTTGTTAAGGGCTAGACATGAATAGAGATCAATGAAAGGACAAGGGTCAATAGTGTGGAAACACTAGTTTCTTCCAAGAACCCTAATTCTCATTCATCACTATCAATCTAGTTTTAAATCTATCAATAGATAAAAAGAGTCATCTTTATTAGTCATCCATTACTACTAAATCCGAACGATCCCTACAAGCCCTCTTCTGATATAAAATCTACATCTTAATTTAAACTAGATCTATTTTCTACATCCGTATTTTGACGTAGATGTAGAAACTATTCTCAACTATTTTTTATTCTTCTATTCTTCCTCTTTTTCAACACGTCTAAAGTAAGATTGAAAGATTCAACGTTTTCCTGAGGACGACCAGTACTCATTTCGGTCTAGCTACACGTGATACCGTTATTGATTGCGGTTACTACACACTTCTTCATAACAGATCAATCAAATGGTGTCGTTGCCGGGGATACGTGCATAATATTTTTTTCTTACTATTCGTGTTGAATTCTTATTCGATCAATATCATAAATAAAACAAAACAACAAATTGTGTATTTAAAGATTAGTGTGCGATTTTTGAGATGGAATCTGAAGACAATAGAATGAGAAAATCAAGATTCAGAGACTTCCAGAGAAGACAATAGGAGTAAAGGAGGCCATAGTACAAAAAAATTTCAAGCGATCCTCAAATCCGCGGCGGAACCGCGGCAAGAAGTGCGCTTTGGCGGTGGAACCGCGACAAAGTTGGGGATCTAGGGCTTCATTTTTCTCTGGTACCTTCCTCTATACTTTCTCTCTCCACTGAAAAATCTAATAATACATTTTTCTGCAGGATTCTTTGCAAAATATCACCGCTTAAAAAAATATTTTTTGTGTGTTTTGTAATTGGTTTGTGCATATTTTAATACGGACATTAAAGGGCAAAGATCATATTCAGATTAGGTGGGGATTTCATCACCCTTCCTAGGCCACACAAATCACAAAACGAGCATCCGCATCACCCTACATTAATTAAAAAAATATCCAGACCAAGACTCTAAGGACTGTCGCGCTCAATAAGGACAGAGGAAGGTCGTGGGTAATCTATCGCTTATCGGCATTACTTTTGTGGTGTCTAGGCAAGTGTGTCTAAGGCAAGTGGTTACTTAATTAGGCCCGCTATTTTCAGTGATTCATATAGCGGATACCTCCCACTTACCTGGCACTTACCTGGCCACACGAGTAATAAAGAGGTGGTAGAGAATTGATCCTGCGGCTTATCCTTTGAAAGTCTAGGAGCGGTCTAGAGACTTGACCTAGGCAACCTCAGTTCTTGGGTTGATTGTGCATTTTTGTGTGATTTTTCTCACGTCCGAAATTTTTTCAAAACTAACCAATTTTTAAATCACACACACGCTGCCACTTGCGCAAAACCCACTTAGTGCATGCTTGGCTGGACACGGGATTCTAGTACTAGTCTTGTCCGCGTTCCTGCTATCGACTCCGAAGACGGTGCTTCTTCTTCTTTTTCCCTTCCACCCACCATATCGACCATGATGGACGGTTCTCCAACAAATTATAAGACCATCCTACCACCACTTGTTGGTGAGCAGAATCCACCGTGCATTTTTCTCCAAGAGTGATGCTATCATATACACGGTCCCCTTCCTGCCTGTTTATCTATTCCACCAGCCAATGGGGATAATTTTGAAATTAAACCCCACTTCATCAACCCGTTGCCCAAATTTCACGGGCTTGAGTCTGAAGACGCATACGTTTTTATCACCATATTCGAATACGTATGCGCAATGATTGGTACATCACAACTTTTAGTGGATGCTATGTGCTTGCGTCTTCTCCCTTTCACTTTGTGCTATTTAGCAGAAAAATAGCTTTATAAGACTGCCGCACACTCTATTACCAATTGGGATGAGTTCGTGATAGCATTCCTTAAGAAATTTTACCCCAATCATAAGACCGCCCGTGTTCGGAGCGAAATCAACCAGTTTACCCAACTTCCTAAGGAACCATTTTGGAAATGCTTTGAACGGTTTAAGGATCTGCTTGTCCAATATCCTCATCATGGAATACATAGATGGGATCTGTGTTGAATTATATATGAGGGCATTACTCCAGCGACAAAGCAGATGCCTGAAACCATGTGTCAATGCAATTTCATGTCCAAAGATGATGGTGAAACTTGGAAATTTCTGGAAGATCTCGCTGAACACACTTTTGTAGTGGAAAAGCGTTAGACCATCATCTAGGGGTGGTATCCATCAGCTCGATGTTTCCATCATAGCAAAAGCCGAAATGGCAGCAATGCAAAAGAAACTCGACGTTATGAACTTGGCCCCATCAAGTATCGCATCAAGTATCGAGACAAATTCTTGAGGCAGGGTATCGTTCAGTTTGGGAGATTGTTGATCTTCACAAAGTTGAGATATAGAGAGATGAATTTGGAACATTGTAGTGGATCCACTCACTGAGGCTATTTCTCGAACACATTAAGTTTTACAAACATAGTTTACGAAATTGATCAGTAGAGAAGTTGGGTATTCGGTAACACACGAGCTGTGGGTACGCGATACCGCAATAATTGGCCTTAAGTGCAAGTGGGAGATTGTTAGATATAGTGCCTTCAATGCAATTATTATGATCGCAAGTAGGCGATTATGATAATTGAATGAGGACCTATACAGGTATGACAGTCTTACTCGAGATAATAGTATGCTATCTGGTTTGTCTTCATCGTTGATGAAACCCGTAGGATTGTTGCTTGACAACCAGCATAATGATGGCGATCATATATGTGGGAGCTGGGTTGTCCATAAGCATATCCTTAAATATCTCTAGTCATGGGAGTATCGAGACTGGGTATCTATATTCCAGAGTAGACTAGTGTATATGTTTCTAGTCCCCGACGAGAAGCGGTGGCCGGTCTCACAAGCCAATGGTATTGTATCACCTAAGATAGTATACAAATTCTCACTGGAGGTGAGTACACCGGAAAGACTCGCCAAGAACATCTAGATGGTATTATATCCATCGTCAGATGGAAGTTCCCAGGTGGCATGAGTACAGGTTAGTCGTTTGACCTAAAATCGTCATTTGTCTCGTATGAGTTCCCACTGTACTTTGATTACTACCCTACCACGGCTCAAAAGAGTCATGCAAACAGGTTTTAATTGGGTACAGTCCCGAGCCACATGAAGGCAGTGGTCGATTGTCTGGGATTCGGCTCTCCTGGTATTAGGAGTCGATGTCACGCTATGTTCAGTTGGCTATCACCAGAAATCCGTGGTCACGGTGGATGAGATTTACTGATAGTTGATCGGTAGTATCTCTGTTGGTGAATAGCTTGACTCAGATATGACTTATCGGGTTAGCAAAGGTCTGACGTTATCCACCCCCAGACCCGATATGCGATACTCTTTGACGAGGAGATCGGACCGTACGGAGATTGTCACATTCAGACTCAGTATGGTAAGGACGTACTTGATTGTTGGCCCCTCTTTCGGCAAGTATCTGGGTAGCCCTTACGTGCAGCTAGTGCCGCTGATGTGCTTGTGGTTAAACCCACTACCAGCACATTGTCGAGTCTTTAGAGACCCACACAGAAAGTTTTCCCGGTCCAGGTAATAGATGTAGGAGCCGTACATTGATATGTGCAGGGGTCCAATTAAATACGTGTACAGGATGCACGGACTTTAATCGGACGATTGATAATACTAGTCAGTTTAGGATTAAGCCGGATTATTAAATCAAGTTTTGATTTAATAATTTATATATCTATTTTGATATATACATATATTTTAGTATTATTATTCACTATTTATTTTCTCTCTTTGGTGTTATTCGTATTTTTATAGGGATACGCATATATGTAGCGATAATATACCTGGTGAAGTATTCCGTATTTATACGGGAATGCTTTTAGAAGAAGGACACCCCATATTTGTTTTTCTTTTTACAAAAACAAATGAAAAAATGAGGTGGATATGAGGTGGTATGAACATGTAGAAAGGTATTGTCACGACCCGCAAGGTACGGAACGCGACCGGCACTTAGATTACGAAACGTCTCAAGGCGCCCGTAAAATAAGTAAACCGAAGCCCAGAATTCAAATCACAAATAAGATTTCTACAGTGAAGGAAAACCAAATTATTTAAGCATTTACTTCGTTACCTAATCGAATTGCCTTTTTAAAATAACTTTCCTTTTTCCCAAAATTCCAGCAGAATCCCACTTGTAAAATCAGCCCCAACGGTGCAAGCAGAATATAAATGAATAACAGTGCATAAGAAATAACATGTCGACTCAAGTGAACTCGACCCAGATATATCATAAAATAAATCCCCCAAGTCTCACAATCTCAAATCTAGGTCCATATACAGTAATCCAAATAAAACAGGTACAACTGAAATGATAGTAGCAGTAGATGAAGTGTTCTAGATACAACCAATATATAAGGTGGTACAAACTGATAATAACCCACCTATGAACAAAAGCCTCGAGTCCAGGCAAAAAGTGCAAAAGAAGCAAAAGTATCCGCCGCTACAGTGCTGACGGAGTGGACCTGCAGAAAAGCTGTGGCACAACGGGGGTGAGTTGCCAGCTCGTGAGTAATAAATAACATCTACTAAGGCTATCGTATGCATGCACACAAGTGTCCTGGCATCCCTAAAGTAGGTATGGCTACATGTACTAGCAGGTATGTATGCATCAACAGGGTACTGGCAAGTATACATATGTCACATGTATGTAATAACAGGTATGTATGCCACATGAAAGTAGTATCAAGCATGTATGAGAATTACTCTTTCCTTTGTTTTGAAACTTCCCTTTTTTTATAAACATCAGCATAATATCCAAGAAATCAGTAAAAACCGTGTCAAGCAACGACACCTCAAAACTGTCCAAATCTCATATATCCATGTCCAGTATCTCTGGCCTCAGCCATCCGGCTGATCCACAACAAAATCCATGTCTCAATCCAGCGGCCACGGTCGGTATCCTCTGGATATCCACCGTGCCAAATGAAGTCACCGGTAGGTAATCTGTCCCCAGCCAGGCTCAACGCCATCTCCTGCGATCTTCTTGCCCCGGGGTACCGTACCGGGCCCACCATGCATCCGTGACGGTTCCTCCACTCCTCGACACGGATCTCGAAAACCACAGCAAACTAATGGTGAACGACACTTTACATCACTAGAAAACCACAACTTTTATATTTTTAAACAGTTATCAGTTGAAATCTTGCGGCTTCCCTCCAAATCCAGAAATATCATAAATCCCATGAAATCATCAAAAATGCATATGTCGATGACTATGGATGCTTATGGTATCAATTTGCAATGTATGATTTGCACTAAGCATGAGCAGATGATATGATAATACATATGCACAGGTATGGTAATTCTTATGGTTTCATTTTAAATATTTAATGCAATATCATATTTCTAGGCAATTAACATATTTCAGGTTAAGGTTATCTAGTGTCGTGACATGGCAATTACCAGGTTGTGTGTGTTCACATGAATAGTGCTCGTGCTGCATATAAAACCTGGAAATGGTGCATGTGTCCTACAAATGAATTTGCGTATGTGGGTATAACATATGGGTCTAACTGCAGCAAATATCATGCAAGTTTTATTACTATTATTCTAATGTCACAAGTACTATCAAGTTTACTGACTATAAGTTTATTAAATCTAACGGGCGAGTCGCGCCATCCAAACGATCGTCCCCCGTAGATGTTAAATCTACTCACCCGTGATCCTGCGCTAAGTGTGTCCGACCACCTGCTTGCCTTTCTCTGCTGCGCTCGAAGTCCCCGCCGGTGAACCTAGAATTCACAAGAGTCACCATATAAGGAAAAATCCTGCAAAACACGATATATCTATAACAAGGATACGCGTGTGTGAAACTAAACGCGTGTGCACACGACACGATGCGAAGCGCACGAACCCACCAGAACCTAAGCTGATACGCTGTGTCACGCAGCGCGCCACAGAACCACGCGTATCACGCGCGTGTCGCACAAGACTTAAAACATCGAAAACACACAACTAGCTTCAGATTTTTCCTCTGGACCCAAAATGAAAAGTTACAGATACCAAAAACCCTAGCTACCCAGCGTAAACCCACACACAAAAACCCAACACCCCCACCCCCATTCTGGCCGCAATTTGCGGCCAGAATAGGGAGAGGGGTCCCCGTGTTTTGTGTGTGTGTGTCTACTAGTCTCACCATGCTACAGTCTTCCCAATTTTATTCTGAAAGGTTCGGGTCAACAGCAGATCCTAAAGAGGTTAAAAAGTCACTAAAACTGCCAAAATACGCCAAGTCGGTTAAATCGGGTGTCTTCTGGGAAATCTGGGGAAATCTTCTGGCTGACTAGCCTCACTAGCACCTAAAAAGGTTATTCTCACTAACACAACTTCCACTTTGCCAATAATTTCATTAAATCTTTCAAAATCACCACATAAGCTAGAAATATACACCAACTAAGCTAGATTCCGTAATCTTAGCAATTTAAGGCTAACCACCTAATTTTAATGACACCACTAGGCTTAAACAGATTAGTTAACACCAAAAAAGGGTTCATAAAGTTACAAGCACTCTAAAATAACTAAATCTAGCATCACTACACCATTCTAGCACTAGAATTACGATAAGACGCTATACTAGCTAATCAAGCACATAAGCTACATAAATTGGGAGGAGTTTAGGAGTTATACCCTCTAAGAACCTTGCAACCAAGGAGAAGGAGAAGAAGAAGAGAGTAGGTGCAGCAAAACGTGGCTAGAATGTGCTGAGCTTCACCGGGCTGATGCTGATGCTGAAATGTTGCTGTTGCTGTTGCTGTTGCTGTTGCTGGGGCTGATATGGTGTGGTGTGTGGTGTGGTATGGTGTGTGGTATGGTGTGGTGTGTGGTGTGGTATGGTGTGGGCTGAGGCTGGTGCTGCAACTGCTGATGCTGATGGAGGCTGGGAGGAGTTTGGCTGAAGCTGAAAGTTTGTGGTGGTGTTGCTGGTGTTGTTTTAAGGATGAAATTGAGTGTGAGTGAGGTAGTAGTGTTGTGTGTTTGTTGTTTGAGGTTGAGGGGGCTGAAGTAGCAGCTGCTGCTGCTGATGCTGATGCAAATAAAAAGGCTGAAATGATCAAAAATGGGGCAGAAAGGCTGATTATGCTGCTGTTTTTGGTGGCTGATCTGATGCAACTTTTGGCTGATCTAAAGTGTGAGTCAGTGAGTGAGAGAGAGAGGGGTGAAAAAGTTGTGAAATGAGGTGAGGAGACTTAACCTTAAATCATCATGACACATCACATCCCTCACCCTCACTCTAAGTCAACCTTAAACTCTCTAAAACCCCATGGTCAAAGCCATCCATCCCTAATTAAACTAATTGGCTCAAAACAACACAATTATCTTAACCATGGACCTAACCCACATGGTCAATTTAAACCTAGCTAACCTATAAGCTCAAACATATGGCAAACCCTAATCTTAACCCTAGTTAACGTGCACAAGTGTGTGTGGTCGAGATAAAATTCCACAAAAATAACCATAAATCCAGAAAAACTACTAGGAACCCGTTTTGGTAAACTTTTTACCAAAAACCACAAATTAACACTTAATTACTACTAACCCTAACCTCAGGTGTTACAGTCTTCCCTCCTTAAGAAAATTCGTCCCCGAATTTTAAAAATATGCAACTACGCGTACCTTCAAAAAGATAAGGGAATTTCTTCCGCATCTCTCCCTCGGCCTCCCAAGTGATCTCTTCACTGCTCGGGCCGCGCCAAAGAACTTTCACGGACGGTAGGACCTTTGATCGAAGTTTCTTCACTTGCCGATCCAAAATCTCAACTAGCTGCACGGTGAACGAAAGGTCCGGCTCAAGCTGAATTGTCTGATGCTGAATCGTGTGGGAAGGGTCAAGAAGATAACGGCGTAGCATCGATACCTGGAAGACGGGATGAACATCTGAAAAACTGGGTGGAAGAGCCAAACGATATGCAACTGTGCCGACGCACTCGAGGATCTCGAAGGGACCTACGAATCTAGGGCTAAGCTTCCCCTTTCGCCCAAAACGCATCACGCCCTTCATCGGAGAGACTTTCAGAAAAACATGGTCGCCAACTGCGAACTCTAATCTGCGACGGCGCCTATCTGCATAGGATTTCTGTCTGCTCTGAGTTGCTCTCATCCGGTCTCGAATCAACTGTACTTTTTCGGTCGTCTCCTGCACGATCTGCGGTCCGAAGATACTGCTCTCGCTCAACTCGGTCCAACAAATGGGCGATCTACATCTCCTCCCATACAATACCTCGAAAGGCGCCATCTGGAAAGTATCCTGGAAGCTGTTGTTATAGGAGAACTCCACTAGAGGTAAATGACGATCCCAGCTACCGCCGAAGTCCAAAACACACGCTCTGAGCATGTCCTCGAGAGTCTGAATGGTCCGCTCTGACTGTCCGTCGGTCTGCGGATGAAATGCCGTGCTGAAGCTCAAACGAGTGCCCAAAGCCTCCTGAAGTCTCTGCCAAAGCGGGCTGGTGAACTGGGTGCCTCGATCTGACATGATACAAGTCGGTACGCCATGCAACCGCACGATCTCGTCGATATAGAGCTGAGCATACTGAGCGAAGCTGAAAGTGGTCTTCACTGGCAGGAAGTGAGCCGCTTTCGTCAATCGGTCTACGATCACCCATATGGAGTCGTACCCTCGACTGGTCCTGGGTAGACCCACAACGAAGTCCATCGAAATCTGCTCCCATTTCCACTCTGGAATGGGTAACGGCTGTAGCTCTCCTGCGGGCCTCTGGTGCTCGGCCTTGACTTGCTGACAAGTCAGGCATCTCGATACGAACTCCGTGATGTCCCTCTTCATTCCGTCCCACCAGTAGGTCTTTCTCATATCATGGTACATCTTGGTGGAACCGGGGTGGACACTATACACCGATCGGTGTGCCTCCTCAAGAATGTCGCGTCGCAATCCACCAGCTTCTGGTACGCACAGTCTAGATCCAAATCGTAAAATCCCCTGCTCATCAACCACGAACTCGGAAAATCTGCCATGTCCTATCTGTGCCATGATCTCTGAACAACGGTCATCGCTGCGATGTGCCTCATATATACGATCAAGCAACCGTGGGCGCGCACGAACATGCGCGAGCTGTCCCCATGTCGGAGTGAACTCAAACTCAACTCGGCTGTCGCATAGAATCTTCCAATCCGCTGACGTCTGCCTCTGCACCGTGTGCAAATAGGATAGACTACCCCCGGGCCTCCTGCTCAAAGCATCCGCTACTATATTCGCCTTGCCCGGGTGGTATAAGATCTCACAGTCATAGTCCTTCACCAACTCCATCCAACGACGCTGTCTGAGGTTCAGGTCTCGCTGCTGAAATATGTATTTTTGTTAGTTATATGTATGCCCTAGAGGCCATTACTATACATTGGATGTATATTGTAGCGGATGCTTGGACATATATAGGGAGGACTTTCTTGCTCGACATGATAGTATGCTATCTGGTTGCTCTTTACCTTAACGTGTACACTGATTGTCTCTCTGTTACATGTTGGTAAAGCGCTTAGGATGTGTACTTGACTACCTGGACTATGATGCGGATCATACTAGTGGGGAAATGGTAGTCCATAAGTACATCCTTCAAGGTCCCTAGTCGTGGGTGTATCGAGACGGGGCATCGATATACCAGAGTAGACTAGCGTATACCTTCTCGACCCATAAAGATGGGCGATGGATGATCCCATATCCATTGGTGTTTGACATCAGAGATGATATACGGGTGCTCAGTGGAGACTGGGTACACTGGACGGACTCGCCGAGAACTCCCAGATGGTAGTATACCTTACGTCAGATGGCAGTTCTCTGGTGACACTGGAACAGAGTAGTCTGTTGACCCGAGATCGTCATAGAGTCTTGTGTGGTTCCCTGTCACGATCCGAAAGTACGGAACGTGACCGGCACTTAGATTACAAAGCGTCTAGAGGCGCCACGTGACCTAAGTAAGCCGAAGCCCAGAAATCTAAACCATAAAAGAAGAAAAAGAAGAAAAGAAAATAAAACAAGTATAAAAACATCAGCAAATTTTACCAAAAATTTCGGCAGAGTCTCCTATGCAAAACTGGCCCCCAAACGGGTACAACAAGTATAATATGAATAAACAATAAAAAGCATCCCCAAACGGGTGCTAGCTCAACGCCAACGGGCGGAGACAACCACAACAATCACAAAAATATACAACGCCAAAGGGCGAGGCTCAAATCTCAAAAGAAAACACAAACCACCAGATCAGAATAATACATGCGCGACTCTAAGGTCGAAATAAAAGACTGGTCCAATAAACTTATCAAGTAATACAAATATGGTTGATGGAGCTTTCTAGATACAAATGAAATAATAAAAATACAACGGCGGTTCAGATACAAATGAACCAACCTACCATGCAAATCACCCGAAATGAAAATGATGTGCCAGCAACTACCAAGGGAGACCTGTACATCGCACCTGAAAAGAATTTGGCACAACGGGGGTGAGTTGCCAACTCGTGAGTAGAAGACATCTACGAAAAGAAATCGAATGCACGACGCTATCCTAGGTCATAATAATACACTACTATATCTTAAACATCTAGTAAAAGCAGGGTAATACTACGTGTAAGTGCAGATAATCCGTGTTCGTGTCAGTGCTTAATATAATACTATGTCATATGAAATGAAATGCATGCACCATGAATGTAAAGTAACAAATCCTGAAATCCAGATATACATGTATAAGAACTTTTTATCTATTATCATAGTAAAGTGTGTATAAGCATCTGAAATCTCAACAATGAAATCCATAGAAATCCGTGTCAAGCATCGACACAACACATGTAATCTCAAGTCTCAATATGTCAGGCTCCGTCAGTCCGGATCGGCCCATATCATCAAATCTCACGACAACGGTCGGTATCCTCCGGATATCCGCCGCGCCAGATATCACCGGTAGGTAGCCTTCCCCTGCCAGGCTCATCGTCTACAACTCGATCTTCTTGCCCCGAGGTACCATACCGGGCCTACCATGTACCCGAGACGGTTCATCCACTCCTCGAATCGGGTCTCGAAATCCATCAGAAAACATGAAATACTCATGGTGGACGACACATACATCACGAGAAAACCGCATCTTATTTTAAAAAGAGAAGAGGAGAGAGAGAGAAGTTTTTATATATATTCTTGCGGTTTTCCCCAAAAATCCAGAAAATCTCACAGAAATCCAAATCTTAAAATCATAAGTAGTATATGATAAATGTCGGCATATGCTCATAATACTGTGCGATAACATGAAAATATGAATGCAGGAATGTCTAAGTTATGAATATCATGTCTATACTAACATCAGAGAGTAATCACAATATTATATCGGTTTAGTTGTTAACTGATTCTATCAACAAAATATAATATGATCTAAAGTGTACGTGACATAGCAATTACCGATGATGATGTGTGTGAGCCGGCAAATAAGTGTGTGTGGAATATGCGCATCATCGGTAATGGTGCTGGTGTCCTAACCGGTAAAGTTTATATTGATTATAGCAACATATAAAAGAACATGCACCATGATGATTATAGTATGAATGTAAATGCAGGTGTGCATTATCCACTCCTCTGCGAGATACGAGTACAACTACCACTGTGTGAGTCGAACCTAAACCAGTATCCATCTAATATCCTAAGGAACTAAACCTAAGAGACTAGTCAGTAGGAAACTAGAATCTACCTAAGGTCTGAATCATTATCTCCAATAGTCGGCGATTCCGCCTCAATAGCATCACGTACGTAGTACGGCTTCCTCGAATCAAGAGTGCGGATCAATCACCAAATCTAAGCCTCGTACGGTAAGATCCCTCGTACGGCATCCCAATATCGTGGTACGGTCAAGTATCTCCTGGGTGTCCCCTCATTCGTATAATGTCATATGTATCTTATTGTGATTAAGTTATACGTATATCATATAGTGATCAGTCACAAGTTACAGTCCGGGTACTATTCTAGCGTCCCATGTACATCAATATCACCACCACTCCTTATAACTTATATAATCATGATCATTATCTCATTCTCTAATCATCCGCTAACACTCAATACGACTGTATAGTCAAGAATCACGGCATCAAGCCAGTTATACTGTTTCATCATATCTCGGATATCACATCACATCAATGAATCACCTATACGTGTTGTACATATATGTATATACCTATACCTAGTTCTATATATATCCACATACACGCACCCCATGTCGAGTTTCAGTGTGTGCGTGGGTGTGTTTCTATCTGAAACCTACGAACCCCCTTCCAAGGTACTCATCCTCTGATTTGGCTTTCCTAAATCGGTCTAATCCAGCCTAGGGTCAATACTAGAGTCCTACTAGGGTCACGTCTTGTTTCCTAATGTCAATAAGTACTAATCCTATTCTACGTTGCGGGGGTGCTAAACGCCATCCACCCGACTTCCCCCCGTAGATATGCATCTACTCACCTGGTCCATGTCTGCCAACGACGGTGTCGCGATCCTCCTCTTCATCGCCCGTAGTCCACTTGAAGGGTACCTAAACGCAAACATATAAATAACATCGTAAACCGAATCACATACAAAAGTCAAACGATACAAGGAACAAGCATAGGTTAAAACCTATGTCTCGTCCACGCAAAAGCACCAAATACCGCTCGATATCGGTGTACAAACGCCGACTGATCGAGGTAGAAACCAATAAACAACCCGTAGTTTCAAAACCCGTTACTTATAATATTAAACTTGGTTCAAATCATCGGAACCCTATAATCGATCAAATCATCCAATTCCGAAAACCTTGAAAATATCAATTCACCATTTTACTTCAAAACTTGACGTTTAATGAAACTAATGGTCATAATATTCATTAAATAACATAACTAAGTTATAGAAACCTTTACCATATTTTTATTACACTAATTTATATTACAAATAAATTTCTAGTTTGCAATTTTATCAATTTTCCACAACTTACAAGCAAAATTCCACAATTCCACAACAACACTTGATTTTGTATGAATTAATGTTTCAAACTACAATTTACAATGATAATGATATAATAAAACCTTAATTTATATTTTAAATCTCATTTATTTAATAATTTCCAAAAACTAGTTAGCAAAAATAGCAATTTTTATCAAAATTTATCAATTATCAATAATACTAGTAACTAAACTAAGTTTTCCATTCCTTTAACATGTCAATATCCTCATTTAAACAACAATCTATTGTTACAAACATTCATTGGAATTTATATCACCAATATATAAAATATATAGAAATCTAGTTTATTAAAAATGGTTTAATTTAAGAAATTTGGATCACAATTTGCAATATATCAACTATGCATGATTTTCCATTTGTAAAAGTGCTACTCTAGTTACTATAAACCTAATGATATAATAAAACCCCAACTTAATTTTACAAACCCTCACTTGAATTTTTAAAAGTAGTAAATAGAATTAACATATTAAATCTAATTAAGCTTAATGAAACATCTAATAATAATAAAACAAAAGAAGGAAATTTATACCTCCAAAATTATGAAATCCAACATGAAAATGAGCCTCAAAAATGCATGCTTCCCATCTCCAAAATCCATGTAAAATGAGCAAAGAATAAAGGGTAGAGAATAAATAGGATTTTGTGCATTTTATATTGAATTTTGGTGGATTTTTAATGATTTTTTGTAATAAAATGAGGTGGGAAATTGGGGGGGGCTGCCATGGGGATCATGGCCGGCCACATGAGGAAGAGAGGGAGAAAAAATAAAGAGGGAAGAATTGTGTAGAAGGTTCACACAATATGATGTATACATATGTCTTTTCATGATTTATTAATTTTCTTTTCATTTCTTCACTATAGCAACTAAAGAAAAGTCTAGAAAATTGGAAAAGTTTGCAAATAAATTTTGCATGATACACACTAAATTCTAATATGCCATGGTTCATTTTTACAAATTAAAACCATTCAAATTTGTAATTTACACTAATTTAGTGTAAAATAAAGCTTATGTTAATATTTAAAATAATTAATTTAGGAAAAATATTTAATTAAACTAAAATTTTATAAGTGGCTAAATAAACACCATTTACTAGTAATTACATAATTTAAATAGGTATTTTTGAATTTATAATGAAAAACAATTGCGGTTTGATTTTACGAAAAAATACATTTTGCTTTACCGAAAATCAAAATTTCACTTAAACAATTTTATTCATTTAATTATTTATTTAATTATTTTTAAAACGTTACAATCTTCCCCCCTTTAGGAACTTCGGTCCCCGAATTTAAATTAACACTCCCCTTCCAAATACTAAAACATTTAGCAAAATACTCAAATCGTCGGGGCTCCGAATCATTAATACATAATAAAAATCAACTCCGTCAAGCATAATGCAATCATCGGAGTTATAGCGAGAATAAAATATCATAACCCAATATGAAAACCATTATAATATACATCAATCTATAACTTATATATAGTGTGCATCATAGTGAAACCGTACAAATATCCGGATAAGGAAATATGCAAACCCCCTTTTTGAAAATTGCCATGTGATGCACGTGTCACGGCATAAGTAGCGGACGTTTATTTATTTTTTTTTAAAAATAGCTATATATATATCTTTTATTTAGCATACACGTCCCGCCTGGTTACTAAATCAAATAATAATGATTATGAAAATATACTGCTCAAACTGAAATCAACCCCAATCACATCAATAAAATATCATGTGCGTCCGGTGCGCACTGAAATCGAAACCAAATGCAGAAACCATGAATACCCACAAAACAAAACTAAGTGCAACAGGTGTGCACCAAAAACATCTGTCAAGTGCAACGGGCGTGCACGACTCAAAATTAGGTGCATCTAATCTGCACAAAACCCCGATTTAGTGCATCTGGTGTGCACAAAATCGCATCAAGTGCGCCAAGTATGCGCAAGAATCCTAATCAGGTGCACATGGAGCACGAAAACATACATCGAATATCAAAATCAAAATCACAGCACAAAAATGAATGAAAACTAGGTCGAAACATATGTCAAAATCATGTGTAACCCCTATGCACGGAGTCAAATCAAAAATCTCAATATATATAAAACCAAATCAAGTGTACTGGGTGTGTACTAAACAACATCAATACAACTGGTATATGAAACACAACTAGAATGTAATGAAGGTACACACATGAAATACCAATCGTAAAACGAATTCCTCAAATGCCAAAATCCAATAACAGAAAATATGGAATTCAAATCACTAAATCACAATCGTAAACACTATCGTCAATGTGCGCCTCTTCCCTCTGATGTCGACTGCTTCAAACTCGTTCCTTCATCGGTGTACTGACTGCGCTACCAACGGCAATACTCGTGTCTAGAGCCTCCCACATAGTCGATCCCTTCACTTGATATCCGGACTACATTAAACTTTTTGATCGATCCATCAAAATCCCATAATTCCCCGAGAGCTCAACACTCAAATACAGTTTAAAAATATCCGGTACATACCCCAGCATCGATGATCCAGCTGTAGAAGGGCAAACCCAAGTCTCACTAATGGCACAGCGGAACAGCCGTAAACCCTAAGGTTCAAGGGCGTTCTCGTGGTCATTATATCGAGTTAGGGTTTCATTCTTCTAGAGGGTCCATCGAAATACCTGCATGTTCTTCCGAATACTTTAAACTTGGGAAAATGGTTTCCAGATAATCGTTCGAACCCTTTAACTTCATCCGGACGGCATGTGACTACCCTTCGTCCGCACGTTAAGCAATGCTTCAATCCTCAAGAATAACCAATACTCTAATGGTTATCGCATTCGAGCCGCAACTTCCTCTGCCCGCGCGCCCGTGGTAACAAAAACCACCCTCCGACATCGACGAAGATAGATCAAAGGAGCGAATGAAATACGGTGCAAACAAATGTACATCCTAAGGTTCCTTAAGCAGAATAGCGTATCGTAAGTATGCCGCGGACCATACCCACGGTACGTTACTCTACCTAAATCGCCTACTCCATCAACCAAGGGTCACCTAGACTTATACAGGGTTAAACCTAGCGCTCTGATACCAACTTTGTCACGACCCGAAAGTACGGAACGTGACCGGCACTTAGATTACGAAGCGTCTAGAGGCGCCACGTGACCTAAGTAAGCCGAAGCCCAGAAATCTAAACCATAAAAGAAGAAAAAGAAGAAAAGAAAATAAAACAAGTATAAAAACATCAGCAAATTTTACCAAAAATTTCGGCAGAGTCTCCTATGCAAAACTGGCCCCCAAACGGGTACAACAAGTATAATATGAATAAACAATAAAAAGCATCCCCAAACGGGTGCTAGCTCAACGCCAACGGGCGGAGACAACCACAACAATCACAAAAATATACAACGCCAAAGGGCGAGGCTCAAATCTCAAAAGAAAACACAAACCACCAGATCAGAATAATACATGCGCGACTCTAAGGTCGAAATAAAAGACTGGTCCAATAAACTTATCAAGTAATACAAATATGGTTGATGGAGCTTTCTAGATACAAATGAAATAATAAAAATACAACGGCGGTTCATATACAAATGAACCAACCTACCATGCAAATCACCCGAAATGAAAATGATGTGCCAGCAACTACCAAGGGAGACCTGTACATCGCACCTGAAAAGAATTTGGCACAACGGGGGTGAGTTGCCAACTCGTGAGTAGAAGACATCTACGAAAAGAAATCGAATGCACGACGCTATCCTAGGTCATAATAATACACTACTATATCTTAAACATCTAGTAAAAGCAGGGTAATACTACGTGTAAGTGCAGATAATCCGTGTTCGTGTCAGTGCTTAATATAATACTATGTCATATGAAATGAAATGCATGCACCATGAATGTAAAGTAACAAATCCTGAAATCCAGATATACATGTATAAGAACTTTTTATCTATTATCATAGTAAAGTGTGTATAAGCATCTGAAATCTCAACAATGAAATCCATAGAAATCCGTGTCAAGCATCGACACAACACATGTAATCTCAAGTCTCAATATGTCGGGCTCCGTCAGTCCGGATCGGCCCATATCATCAAATCTCACGACAACGGTCGGTATCCTCCGGATATCCGCCGCGCCAGACATCACCGGTAGGTAGCCTTCCCCTGCCAGGCTCATCGTCTACAACTCGATCTTCTTGCCCCGAGGTACCATACCGGGCCCACCATGTACCCGAGACGGTTCATCCACTCCTCGAATCGGGTCTCGAAATCCATCAGAAAACATGAAATACTCATGGTGGACGACACATACATCACGAGAAAACCGCATCTTATTTTAAAAAGAGAAGAGGAGAGAGAGAGAAGTTTTTATATATATTCTTGCGGTTTTCCCCAAAAATCCAGAAAATCTCACAGAAATCCAAATCTCAAAATCATGAGTAGTATATGATAAATGTCGGCATATGCTCATAATACTGTGCGATAACATGAAAATATGAATGCAGGAATGTCTAAGTTATGAATATCATGTCTATACTAACATCAGAGAGTAATCACAATATTATATCGGTTTAGTTGTTAACTGATTCTATCAACAAAATATAATATGATCTAAAGTGTACGTGACATAGCAATTACCGATGATGATGTGTGTGAGCCGGCAAATAAGGGTGTGTGGAATATGCGCATCATCGGTAATGGTGCTGGTGTCCTAACCGGTAAAGTTTATATTGATTATAGCAACATATAAAAGAACATGCACCATGATGATTATAGTATGAATGTAAATGCAGGTGTGCATTATCCACTCCTCTGCGAGATACGAGTACAACTACCACTGTGTGAGTCGAACCAAAACCAGTATCCATCTAATATCCTAAGGAACTAAACCTAAGAGACTAGTCAGTAGGAAACTAGAATCTACCTAAGGTCTGAATCATTATCTCCAATAGTCGGCGATTCCGCCTCAATAGCATCACGTACGTAGTACGGCTTCCTCGAATCAAGAGTGCGGATCAATCACCAAATCTAAGCCTCGTACGGTAAGATCCCTCGTACGGCATCCCAATATCGTGGTACGGTCAAGTATCTCCTGGGTGTCCCCTCATTCGTATAATGTCATATGTATCTTATTGTGATTAAGTTATACGTATATCATATAGTGATCAGTCACAAGTTACAGTCCGGGTACTATTCTAGCGTCCCATGTACATCAATATCACCACCACTCCTTATAACTTATATAATCATGATCATTATCTCATTCTCTAATGATCCGCTAACACTCAATACGACTGTATAGTCAAGAATCACGGCATCAAGCCAGTTATACTGTTTCATCATATCTCGGATATCACATCACATCAATGAATCACCTATACGTGTTGTACATATATGTATATACCTATACCTAGTTCTATATATATCCACATACACGCACCCCATGTCGAGTTTCAGTGTGTGCGTGGGTGTGTTTCTATCTGAAACCTACGAACCCCCTTCCAAGGTACTCATCCTCTGATTTGGCTTTCCTAAATCGGTCTAATCCAGCCTAGGGTCAATACTAGAGTCCTACTAGGGTCACGTCTGGTTTCCTAATGTCAATAAGTACTAATCCTATTCTACGTTGCGGGGGTGCTAAACGCCATCCACCCGACTTCCCCCCGTAGATATGCATCTACTCACCTGGTCCATGTCTGCCGACGACGGTGTCGCGATCCTCCTCTTCATCGCCCGTAGTCCACTTGAAGGGTACCTAAACGCAAACATATAAATAACATCGTAAACCGAATCACATACAAAAGTCAAACGATACAAGGAACAAGCATAGGTTAAAACCTATGTCTCGTCCACGCAAAAGCACCAAATACCGCTCGATATCGGTGTACAAACGCCGACTGATCGAGGTAGAAACCAATAAACAACCCATAGTTTCAAAACCCATTACTTATAATATTAAACTTGGTTCAAATCATCGGAACCCTATAATCGATCAAATCATCCAATTCCGAAAACCTTGAAAATATCAATTCACCATTTTACTTCAAAACTTGACGTTTAATGAAACTAATGGTCATAATATTCATTAAATAACATAACTAAGTTATAGAAACCTTTACCATATTTTTATTACACTAATTTATATTACAAATAAATTTCTAGTTTGCAATTTTATCAATTTTCCACAACTTACAAGCAAAATTCCACAATTCCACAACAACACTTGATTTTGTATGAATTAATGTTTCAAACTACAATTTACAATGATAATGATATAATAAAACCTTAATTTATATTTTAAATCTCATTTATTTAATAATTTCCAAAAACTAGTTAGCAAAAATAGCAATTTTTATCAAAATTTATCAATTATCAATAATACTAGTAACTAAACTAAGTTTTCCATTCCTTTAACATGTCAATATCCTCATTTAAACAACAATCTATTGTTACAAACATTCATTGGAATTTATATCACCAATATATAAAATATATAGAAATCTAGTTTATTAAAAATGGTTTAATTTAAGAAATTTGGATCACAATTTGCAATATATCAACTATGCATGATTTTCCATTTGTAAAAGTGCTACTCTAGTTACTATAAACCTAATGATATAATAAAACCCCAACTTAATTTTACAAACCCTCACTTGAATTTTTAAAAGTAGTAAATAGAATTAACATATTAAATCTAATTAAGCTTAATGAAACATCTAATAATAATAAAACAAAAGAAGGAAATTTATACCTCCAAAATTATGAAATCCAACATGAAAATGAGCCTCAAAAATGCATGCTTCCCATCTCCAAAATCCATGTAAAATGAGCAAAGAATAAAGGGTAGAGAATAAATAGGATTTTGTGCATTTTATATTGAATTTTGGTGGATTTTTAATGATTTTTTGTAATAAAATGAGGTGGGAAATTGGGGGGGCTGCCATGGGGATCATGGCCGGCCACATGAGGAAGAGAGGGAGAAAAAATAAAGAGGGAAGAATTGTATAGAAGGTTCACACAATATGATGTATACATATGTCTTTTCATGATTTATTAATTTTCTTTTCATTTCTTCACTATAGCAACTAAAGAAAAGTCTAGAAAATTGGAAAAGTTCGCAAATAAATTTTGCATGATACACACTAAATTCTAATATGCCATGGTTCATTTTTACAAATTAAAACCATTCAAATTTGTAATTTACACTAATTTAGTGTAAAATAAAGCTTATGTTAATATTTAAAATAATTAATTTAGGAAAAATATTTAATTAAACTAAAATTTTATAAGTGGCTAAATAAACACCATTTACTAGTAATTACATAATTTAAATAGGTATTTTTGAATTTATAATGAAAAACAATTGCGGTTTGATTTTACGAAAAAATACATTTTGCTTTACCGAAAATCAAAATTTCACTTAAACAATTTTATTCATTTAATTATTTATTTAATTATTTTTAAAACGTTACATTCCCAATGTGCTTTGATTTCCACCTTACAACGTCCAAGAGGGCGTGCAACACGGTGGTTTTTGGGTACAGTCCCGAGTCACATGGAGGCAATGAGCGATAGGAGGGGATTCGTCTCTCCCGGTATAGGGAGTTGATGTTGCGCTGTGTTCGATTGGTTATAACCGGAAATCCCTGGCCAGGGTTGCTGAGATTTACTGGTAAGTGTTACCAGTAGTTTCTCGAACTGTTATAGACCTCATATCGACACGACTTATCGAGCTATTGGGGTCTGACGTTTACCACCCCTAGGCGAGATATGCGACATATCAGACGACGAGACCGGACTGTACGGTAAGTGTTACTGGTTGGATTCACAGGAGTGTGAGCGGGCTTGCTCGTCGATCTACTGATCGCTCAATACCCGGGTGGCCGTTACGTTTAGCAGACCGCTTGCGGCTTGTGGGTGTTTGATATGATCATCACCTGCTGCCGCCGTATTGACGAGTCTTTAGAGTCCTACACAGAGGTTTCCTGGCTCAAGCGAAACGAAATAGGAGCACATATGAGATATGTGCGGGACCGAGAATAATGCGTGTATGTGATACCGTATTCCATTCTCGCGATGAATGTATCGATTGGTTGTATGCGATATAACCTAGTTATTGAATCGAGGATTGATTCGATAAGCCGATACATTGAATATTAGTCGGTCATATGCGATATGACCGGATCGTTAAATCAAGTGTTGATTTAATGATTTAATGCATAATTATATATTTGATATATTACTTTGTATTAACTAGTATTGGTTCACTTTAAATGGTTTTTCTCACTTGTTTGTGCACATTGTATTTGTGATATATTTTTGTGCACATGTTTGTATCATGTTTGATGATGCATGCTAACTTGGGTTTGTGTAAAGATTAAACCATGGTTATATCAATGGTTAGGGTTTTGGTTTCTTATTTATTCATTTATTTATTATTTTTGGAAAATAAAAAGCATAAGGAGAAAATGGTGGCTTTCTTTGTTTGTTCATGAAGCTTCATGAAGCTTTGAATATGTGACCATTTTGTCTCATGCTTAACCCTAACCATTCCACTTAACCATAGTCCTCTCTCTACACTTAACCATGGTTAAAGTTATGATAAGAACAATCCATTTTCCTTTTTCTAATTATTCTTATGATAATTATCTTCTTCTTCTTCTTCTTCTTCAAAAAAGGAAGAAAACCTTTCTTCCATCAATGGTGGATTGATGAAAAGAGTGAGAAATCCAATTCTAAAGTGAACCCACCTCCTATTTCTTCATCCTCTACCTATTGCCAAGTAGTATAGGGTGTTTTCTTCACAAGTTTCATGACTTGGTGAAGTGGGAGCTTGATCTTGTGATGCCTCGACGTAGATCATCTTCGGCATCGTAGTCGATGACCTAGCCCGCCCATTTCTCAGATGAAGCCGACGCTTGAGCCCGGGATTCAATTTGGACAGCAAGGAGACTTCATCATGGAGCCATGGAGGTGGAGAACCGGATCTACAAAGGTTGTAGCCTCATTCTTTCAGTTAAGTTGTTAACTAGTTGCTTGTTTTGCCTAAAATTCTAGTTAACGATCCGTATTAGGGTTTCTCGGCACTTGTAAAATTTGAAATTGGCATGGTTGATGCCTTGTGAGACCTCATTAGAGTGCCTAGGAACCCTACAGTGGTATCAGAGCCTAGCTAGAGCCTTAGGCGATGCGTAGACGGAGTTTGTAGTCCGATCGAACCGAAATCCCATTTCCAAAATGCTCTCTGGACATTTTTCAAAAACTGGGTTTTTTCCAGATTAAAAATTGCTAAAAAATTCAGCAGGGTCTTAGTTGAATTACTGTGAAATTCGAGGGGCTAACTCGTCTAAAGCGCGGCGGAACCGCGGCACAAGCATGCCTTGTGCGGCGGTTCCGCGGCCATATGATGACGTCAGCCCTCCATTTTTGCACAGTAATTTGTCACTTCAGGTGCTGGATTTTCTGGGAATTTTTTAATATTTATTCAAGAGTTGAATATTCCAGGGTGTTTTGGAGCTTAGATGATTCGATCGGATTAACAGATTTTGTCTATGTGTTTTCCGGATAATTTGTTGAATATGTTAAAAAGTTCGACCGGATATAAATACCCAATTTTTCCCCTGTCGGGAAATTTCCATGTGTTGGATTTTTCCGTGGTTTAAAGACGTTCTAAGTAGTGCAAGTAACGCGATATTCCCTCTAGAAGACAAGAAACCTTAACTCGATTATATGACCGTCTTGAACTGCCCTTTGAACCTTCGGGTTTGGGGCAGTACGGCGTGCCACATGTGAGGCGTTGGCTTGACCCTTCTACGGCTGGACCGTTGGTACTGAGGCACGAAGTGAATGTTTTTAAACTTGTTTCATGTGTTGAGCTGTTTCGGGAAAACTTGGGTTTTCGATTGTTCGATCGGAAAGTTTAACATTTTCTATCTTATCCGGAATGTGATACAATAATTGGAATTCACAAGCAGTTATGAGATTACTGAATGAATCTTATAAATCTAGCAGTTTAGTCTCACTTGATCGGTTGCTACGGAATTTTGATGCGATCAAAAGTCCGTCACAATCACGTAGCGTACGTGAATACTCGCCGGGTAAACTTAATAGACAGCCTCGCCCCATAGCCCCGACCAAGTGACTGTAGGAGAACCCCGTCGCCGAAAGCATCCGTTCGGGTGCTCGCGGCAGCGGTGTTCCGCCTTGGTGCACTTCGTCGACGGCGTCGGGGGTGCGGCCGTCCACTAAAGTTTGCGACGAGCATTCGATCAGGATGTCGGGAATCTTGTTGAATTGCCCGACTTGATATTGAAAAGTGTTTTCGATTTTGAGGCTAAAATGCGGGGTTTATAATTATTAGGCATGCGATGTCTAAGTAATTCATTTGATTAGGCATGCGACGTCTATGGAGGTTGCGGATTCCAACTGTTGTAGTTTTACACTTTCTTTTCTGTGACCGTAAGTGTAACATGTGATATCGCCGGTTTCGTTGCTATATGTCAACGACAATTGGGATGCGCATATTTACTTACGTTGATGACATGTGATGTTATGTGTTGCTGGATATGTTATATTGGATCGTCGTGTTTGAATAGCCGGGGTTTTTTATGTGAGATGAGTGTTTTTCATTTTCATTCATGTAAAAACTTGTATGTAATATTCTTTTATTGGGGCACTTCCAGGTTGCGGAAGATGTCACCCTTTGTATATTATTTACTTTTCCGCACTAGGATAGACCCAAGGAGGAGGGCACAAGTAACCGGGTTCTGGGGTCTAGCGGGAGACCAACTCGAGGAGTCGAGTCCGGGTTTCCTAACCCTAGAATTGGTAGGGTTGCTTGCCGCTCTCGTAGGGGTCTAGGAGTGTTGGTTTGGCTATTCATCATGACCGTGGAATCCGTATTTTATACTGGCTCGTATTGAAAACACGGACGTCCTAGTATATCAAATATTTCATATGATTCTTCTGCTGCGATATCTGTGATGTCATCATGTGATGTTCTGTGATAGCTACAGTATATAGTATATATGATATATTATATAGACATTACTTATGTTTTACACCCGCACTAGCCCTGCCCCGCTCTGCTGTTAGTTACTTAACCTAACGGTGCACGAGGGGACATCGAGGCGAATGCGGATAGCATAAGTGTACGTCGTATTTATCTGTGATGTTTAGGTGCTTTAAATGATGGGACTTCATTAATGTGATTAATGAAAGAAAAGAAACCTAAAGATGTTGTAGAATTGAATTTCAAAAATAAAACAGGTAGCTACAGTTCTTACTTTGCATAGCGGTATATGTGATATATCCTGCACCTTATTCGATGAGGAAAGGACCGAGATCCCTTCACCGGGAGTGACTCCTTTAGCAATAACTGGCAGATGCTACACACTCGGTTTGTCTTTTGATTGCTTTTAAAAAATTTTGCTTTGCACAGTGATATATATGATATATCCCGCACCTCATTCGACGAGGAAAGGACCGACGATCCCTTCACCGGGAGTGACTCCTTTAGCAAAACTAGAAAAACTTCAAAAACACTCCATTTTAAAAACATTTGATTCTACAACGATATCAAGTTCATTACGTAATAGGTTTTCAGAAAAACCTGTCGTAGCCCTCCGTCATTTCAGATAAGTGGTAGTTAGTATTCGTGCTACGTTTGTTGGCCTGCGTCAAGGCGTAGTGTGTGGTAGCTAACTAGTATTTATCTGCTTATGCATATGATGCAGATTGGATTAGGGTAATCGTGCGACTTTGTTGGCCTGCGTCAAGGGTCGTGCGGGTGGGTTTAATTCAATCAGGAAATGACGGGTTGAACTTGACTAGCGCACTATGGTTTGTTGGCCTGCGTCAAGGTCATAGGACGCTAGGGGCAAAATATTATCGGGAATTTCAAGTGTTGAAATTTGCAATGATATTGCATACCTTCTATGAGATAGTTGGATTCCGATACCCACTGCGAGTAATTGTTACTCCTGGGAGAGTTTTACACATTATAATTAGCCGATCAAGTAGGTGTATAGAAAGGTGTTAACGAGGTTACGCCTCTGGGAAAACGAGGTTTACACTAATTAGGTTCGTGCGAAAGCACGGGGGACCTCCCTCAAAGTACTGACACTGGCCTGGCTGAAAGATTGGCGAACTTGTAGTGTGTAATTAATCCCGGCTAGTCTTTCCTTTTAGGGTTTGAAGGAAGATTTGATAAAAACAGTGGGAGCCATCCTGATTAGATAAAATAATAACCAATCTATTCTTGCAAGAGCGCACGCTGAGTGTTTTCTTCTCTCTCTCTCCAGGTAGCGACCATATCTCGCCTTAATCAAGATAATAATACGGAATATTGACCGAACCCGCTTGCATACTGAGCTGGGGAACGTTGGTCCCGCTCCAACTTATAATTGTTATAAGACAGAGCAGGAAATAGGGGATTACCAGAATTCCCGTGCCGCCCAAACGAAGAAAGTGCATATGATGCATCTCCTTCGGGTGTGTTCATTACAAAGAACTGTTTCTCTGTATCCTCTACGTCCTGGGTATTTGATACCGGATCAGGATCCCAGATATGTAATCTGTTGCATAGGGCTACAGATAGGTAAAGAACTGAGAACGGGTGATAAGTTTCATGAGGCAGAAAACGGGGCAAGTGTTGCAGCCAAGTCTGTTGGTCACTGTCACCCTGTATTACCAATACATTGATTCTAAACGAATGTTATTAGATACCGAACCTAATATACAAAATCTTATCAGTCTCTTTATTAGTAAAGAAATGATAAAATTTTGTATTGTTGGACAATGTTTTGAACATTTCCTATATCAAAAGTTGATCGGTTCAGGCACGTTATCTAAAAGCATTGATGTTCTAAATCAAACTACAGTTTTTAGTATATAGAACACACACAAGAGGAAGAGTTCACAAATGAACGAATCCTTCTTGAGGCATTGTAGACTAGGTCATATCAATGTGACCTGACTTGCTAAAGTTACATGTAGATGCATATTCAAATCAGTTTGAATTTACATCTTGTGAAACTTGCCAGTCATGTCACAGAGATAAGATGACCATAGCTCCGTTTACTGGAAACAGAGAAAGAGTTAGTGAACTCTTGGGATGATACATGTTGTTGTATAAAGGTCCCCTGTCTACAAATGCCAAGACCGGTTCTTTGTACTTCATTACATTCTCTGATGATCTCTCAAGATTCAGACCTATGTTCCTGTTGAAACAAAAGTCCGAACCTTTTGAGATATTCGCAGAATATAAGTTAGAAGTAGAGAACCAAAATACGGGTATAAGTATTATGTCCTTTAATGAGATCAAGGAAGAGAATACTTGAGTACGGAATTCCTGGACTATTGTAAAGGAGAATGAGATTCTCTCTCAGCATTACTCCTCCGTATACACCATAGCACGATGATATATCGGAGCGGAGCAATCACACCCTATATGATAAGGTGTGCTCTATGATGAGTACTACTGAGTTACCTATTTCCTTTTGGGAGTTATGCACTTGAGAAACTGCATACCAATTGAATTGGGTTCCAATCAAATCGGTTGCCTACCACTTCATATTTGATATGATAAGGGAAGAGCCCATCTCTTAAGTTAGTTAAGATTTGGGGTTGTCCAGCCTATGTCTGAAAAGCAAAATCCAGACAAGCTCGAGGCAAGATCTGTTATGTAGAACTGGAAATGTTCCAGCTATACAAACTGCAGCTGATGATTTGAAAGAACCAAAGGATTCAATAGTAACCAACGAACCTCAGCCCCTCCGCCGATCTAGTAGGGTTCCTCACCTACCTGAGAGATACTACTGTTTCTCTATGACAGTGGGAGCGAGGATTGCATCATGAGATGATGACCCAACTAGTTTCGAGCTGGCCATCAGGAGTGGGACTCTGTAAGAATGGCTGGATGCTTAGTGATCTGAGATGGAATCCTTATACACCAACAAAGTATGGACTTTAATTGCTATATCTGAAGGGTTAAATCCCCATCAGGAGCAAGTATATCTTGAAAAGATTACTTGGTGTACATGGAAAAGTTAAGACTTTCAATGCTAGACTTGTTAAAGGTTTGCATCATTGACCAGATATGGATCATAATGAAACCTTTTCTAAGGATCTATGCTTAAGTCCATCCAGATCCTACTTACCACGGCTACATACCATGACTACGATATCTGGTGGTTGGGTGTCATGACTGCTTTTCTAAATGATGTTTTGGAAGAGCGCGTCTATAGGTACACAGCCAGAGGGCTTCTTAGACAGTGGGAGCAGCGGAAACGTGTGCAAGATGCTTTATAGGATAAAGCAGCATCGCGGGGTTGGAACATCTGTTTTGACGTGGTAGTCAAAGAGTTTGACTTCATCAAAATGGTAGATGAACCTTGTATATACAAGAAGGTAGTAGGGAGTATGGTAATGATCCTCGTAGAGTACGTGGATGACATACTCTTGATAGGGAAAGGAGTTTCCTATGCTACGCTCGGTCAATCTCCGTTTATCACAAGGATTCTCCATATAGGATCAAAATGATACCTCCTAAATCCTGGATTTCGGATCTATGAGATAGATCTAATTGGATGTTAGGATTCTCACTAATTGTAGTGAGATGGTATCAATTAATCCTGGGGAGAATCACTGGAAGTGTTCCAGGGTGATAAAGACGACTGAATGTCAGTCACAGGCATTGTCTTTGCCCTTAGTAAAGGGACGGTATGTTGGAAAAGTTCCAAGCTAGATACCGTGGCATAATAGACGATAAAGGCTGGATACATCGCTATTTGAGATGCTACCAAAGAGGAAGTCTGGGTGTATATTAGTTCATAAGATGAACATCGTTCCTACCATTGTGAGACAATGGAGTTGTGGCTTATGCCTAGGAACGCCCGTCCCATCAGTGATCCAGACATATTCTGAGGCAGCATCACCTGATCATGGAGATAGTTGATCTCCAGGGTGATCGAGGTTAGGAGAGTAGACTCAGAGGACAACACGGCGGATCCACTCACAAAGGCCTTTTCCCAGAGAGAGACTATTATGGGATGGTTGAGTATGAGATACTACAACCACTGCTATCAGATGGCCCTAGTGCAAGTGGGAGATTGTTAGTTATATGTATGCCCTAGAGGCCATTACTATACATAGGATGTATATTGTAGTGGATGCTTGGACATATATAGGGAGGACTTTCTTGCTCGACATGATAGTATGCTATCTGGTTGCTCTTTACCTTAACGTGCACACTGATTGTCTCTCTGTTACATGTTGGTAAAGCGCTTAGGATGTGTACTTGACTACCTGGACTATGATGCGGATCATACTAGTGGGGAAATGATAGTCCATAAGTACATCCTTCAAGGTCCCTAGTCGTGGGTGTATCGAGACGGGGCATCGATATACCAGAGTAGACTAGCGTATACCTTCTCGACCCATAAAGATGGGCGATGGGTGATCCCATATCCATTGGTGTTTGACATCAGAGATGATATACGGGTGCTCAGTAGAGACTGGGTACACTGGACGGACTCGCCGAGAACTCCCAGATGGTATTATACCTTACGTCAGATGGCAGTTCTCTGGTGACACTGGTACAGAGTAGTCTGTTGACCCGAGATCGTCATAGAGTCTTGTGTGGTTCCCACTGTGCTTTGATTTCCACCTTACCACGTCCAAGAGGGCGTGCAAAACGGTGGTTTTTGGGTACAGTCCCGAGTCACATGGAGGCAATGAGCGATAGGAGGGGATTCGTCTCTCCCGGTATAGGGAGTTGATGTTGCGCTGTGTTCGATTGGCTATAACCGGAAATCCCTGGCCATGGTTGCTGATATTTACTGGTAAGTGTTACCAGTAGTTTCTCAAACTGTTATAGAACTCATATCGACACGACTTATCGAGCTATTGGGGTCTGACGTTTACCACCCCTAGGCGAGATATGCGACATATCAGATGACGAGACCGGACTGTACGGTAAGTGTTACTGGTTCGATTCACAGGAGTGTGAGCGGGCTTGCTCGTCGATCTTCTGATTGCTCAATACCCGGGTGGCCGTTACGTTTAGCAGACCGCTTGCGGCTTGTGGGTGTTTGATATGATCATCACCTGCTGCCGGCGTATTGACGAGTCTTTAGAGTCCTACACAGAGGTTTCCTGGCTCAAGCGAAACGAAATAGGAGCGCATATGAGATATGTGCAGGACCGAGAATAATGCGTGTATGTGATACCGTATTCCATTCTCGCGATGAATGTATCGATTGGTTGTATGCGATATAACCTAGTTATCGAATCGAGGATTGATTCGATAAGCCGATACATTGAATATTAGTCGGTCATATGCGATATGACCGGATCGTTAAATCAAGTGTTGATTTAATGATTTAAAGCATAATTATATATTTGATATATTACTTTGCATTAACTAGTATTGGTTCACTTTAAATGGTTTTTCTCACTTGTTTGTGCACATTGTATATGTGATATATTTTTGTGCACATGTTTGTATCATGTTTGATGATGCATGCTAACTTTGGTTTGTGTAAAGATTAAACCATGGTTATATGAATGGTTAGGGTTTTGGTTTCTTATTTATTCGTTTATTTATTCTTTTTGGAAAATAAAAAGCATAAAGAGAAAATGGTGGCTTTCTTTGTTTGTTCATGAAGCTTCATGAAGCTTTGACTATGTGACCATTTTGTCTCATGCTTAACCCTAACCATTCCACTTAACCATAGTCCTCTCTCTACATTTAACCATGGTTATAGTTATGATAAGAATAATCCATTTTCCTTTTTCTAATTATTCTTATGATAATTATCTTCTTCTTCTTCTTTTTCTTCAAAAAAAGAAGAAAACCTTTCTTCCATCAATGGTGGATTGATGAAAAGAGTGAGAAATCCAATTCTAAAGTGAACCCACCTCCTATTTATTCATCCTCTACCTCTTGCCATGTAGTATAGGGTGTTTTCTTCACAAGTTTCATGACTTGGTGAAGTGGGAGCTTGATCTTGTGATGCCTCGACGTAGATCATTTTCGGCATCGTAGTCGATGACCTAGCCCGCCCATTTCTCAGATGAAGCCGACGCTTGAGCCCGGGATTCGATTTGGACAGCAAGGAGACTTCATCATGGAGCCATGGAGGTGGAGAACCGGATCTACAAAGGTTGTAGCCTCATTCTTTTAGTTAAGTTGTTAACTAGTTGCTTCTTTCACCAAAAATTCTAGTTAACGATCCGTATTAGGGTTTCTCGGCACTTGTAAAATTTGAAATTGGCATGGTTGATGCCTTATGAGACCTCATTAGAGTGCCGAGGAACCCTACAATTTTAAGCTCTTGTGGTCTGTGAATATTTGGCACGACTCGCCATATAGGTAATGTCGCCATATCTTGAGTTCAAAGACCACTGCAGCCATCTCCAAATCGTGAGTAGGGTAGTTCTGTTCGTGCTTCTTCAACTGCCGAGAAGCATAAGCGATCACCCAGCCATGCTGCATCAACACGCATCCTAATCCTACTCGCGAAGCATCACAGTAGACCACAAATCCGCCTGATCCCGAAGGCAAAGATAATACCGGCGCCGTAGTCAAACACGTCCGTAGCTGCTGAAAACTGCGCTCACACTCCTCCGTCCAAACGAAAGGAACTCCCTTCCGGGTCAAACCGGTCAAAGGTGCAGCTATACGGGAGAAGTCCTGAACAAAACGCCTGTAGTAGCCTGCCAGGCCTAGAAAACTACGGATCTCAGTAACCGATGTAGGTCTGGGCCACTGCTGAACAGCCTCAATCTTCTTCGGGTCCACACATATACCATCTCTCGTAATCACGTGACCCAAGAATCCGACGCTGTCCAGCCAGAATGCGCACTTGGAGAACTTTGCGAACAGCTGGTGTCCCTCAGAGTCTGTAATGTAATACGCAGGTGCTGCTCGTGCTCCTCTCGGCTCCGGGAGTACACCAAAATATCGTCGATGAACACGATGATGAACAAGTCAAGATACGGCATGAAGGTATGGTTCATCAAATCCATAAATGCTGCGGGGGCGTTGGTGAGTCCGAACGACATCACCAGAAACTCATAGTGGCCATAGCGTGTACGGAAGGCTGTCTTCGGTATATCCTCCTGTCGGACTCGCAGCTGGTGGTATCCTGATCGTAAGTCGATCCTCGAAAAATAGCCCGCGCCCTGGAGCTGGTCGAACAAATCATCAAAGCACGGCAACGGATATCTGTCCCGAACGGTCACCTTGTTCAGCTGGCGGTAGTCGATGCATAAGCGCAAACTTCCATCCTTCTTCTTGACAAACAGGACCGAAGCACCCCACGGAGAAACACTGGGTCGAATAAGTCCCTTATCCAGCAAATCTTGCAGCTGAACCTTCAACTCTCTAAGCTCCGCCGGGGCCATCTGATAAGGCGGTATATAAATAGGCCGCGAGCCAGGAATCAAATAAATACAGAACTCAACATCGCGCTCAGGTGGCAGTCCTGGCAGCTCGTCAGGGAAAACATCGGGGAACTCGCATGCAATCGGAACCTGGTCCAATGGAACATCCGTAGCTCTAGTATCACATACACAGGCTAGAAATCCCCGACATCCCTTCCTCATCAGCTGACCAGCGCGCAGGGAAGAAATCAAAATGTGAGGGGCGGCACCATGGTCCCCCTGCACAACAAAAACCGACTCGCCGGGAAAACAAAACCTAACTGTCTTCTCGCGGCAGTCCACCGTCGCATAGCACATGGCTAACCAATCCATGCCTAAGAGAACGTCGAAGTCCAACATCTCCAGAAGGATCAAGTCGACAGGCAGCTCTCGCTCGCCAATACGAACGGTACATGATCGGAACACGTGCCTAGCAACAAAAGACTCTCCCACCGGAGTGGTCACAACAAGCGACTGATCAAGCAAACCGGACTCTCTACTCAAACTCGGCACGAAGTGTATGGAAACGTAAGAGTGCGTGGATCCAGGATCGAACAACATGTGTGCATCAATAGAACATACTGATAAGGTACCTATAACGACGGCATTAGATACCTGCGCATCCTGGGGTGTCAATGCAAATACTCTGGCCTGACCTCCTCCAATAGCGGGCTGACCTCGGCCTCGGCCTCTGCCTCCTCGTCCTCTCTGGATCGGTGCGCCGCGTCCACGGCCTCTGGGTACACCTAACTGGCGTGGAGCATCGCCTGTGGCAGGTAGTAGAGCTCTCTGAGGAGGGGGCGGTGATGGAGGTAGAGTCACATGCGGAACAGTCGCCGCACCCTGTCGCCTCACTGGACAATCTCTAATACGATGGTGCAAACTCCCGCATCTAAAGCACCCTGGCAACGACTGCTGTCCCTGTGTATACGATCCGTACGACCGACCTCGTCCGAACACTCTGCCGGTCCTATCTCCCGGAATGAATCTGGCATGTTGTCTCTGGTCTGGCGTGCCGGTACGAATCCTTTTCAGCCCAGGAACGGCCGACGTCGCTGAAATACGTGTCTCCATCCGCAATGTTGTATCCATAGCTGCCGAGTAGGTATCGAAATGCTGAGCGCCAATGGCAAGATATAGCTGGGTATCCAGTCCCTGTATGAACCTCTTCACCCTTTTCGCTTCGGTATCTACCAGGTACGGGGCATATCGGGACAACTGCGTAAACTGAACGTCATACTCGGACACCGTCATCCCAGGTGTCTTGACCAAGGCCTCGAAACTACGAGCTCTGGCGTCGCGAACGCTCTCCGGAAGGAAACGGGCAAGGAAAACTGCTGTGAACTCGGTCCAGGCCATAAATGATCATTTATGTGCATTTATTGGTGCACTATTGATATATGGTTTCTTTTATGTAGCCATTCTATTTTCTTTACACACTTGATCATTCTTCTTGATCTTAGATACTTCATGAGAGTTTAGCCATCTTTTCCTCTTCTCCTTCTCCTTCTTGCTCTCCCTTGAGCAAGGGTTTAGAGAGAGAAAGTTTAGTGAAAAATTCCTACATCACCGACCATCTACACCTAATAAGTTCGGTTCATCGGTTAGAGCTTTTTCCGGTTTCCCTCGGGTGGATCTTTTTCGGCTAGGGTGGTCGACTTTCAAGCACGATCCCGACGGCTACAAGCTTGGAAAGGTCTTCCACAATTGGGTGGACACGCGTCAAAGGTTGTAATTTCTGCACCCTTGCATTTTTAGTTTTCTAGTTTAAGATTTTGGATCGATTTCTTGGGTTAGGGGAGTTTGGTGCTCGCAAAAAGTTTTTGTTTTTACTTCCGACTCGGTCGTGGATTCCACGGCACGGGCACCGAACGCCAACACTAGGTTCTAAAACTATCATTCTGTATTGTTAAATTTATTTTGTAAGTACTATCAGTATAGCAGAATCAAATTTGAGCCAAAAAACATAAACTAACCAAATTTCAGAAATCATACACACTACTTGAGACTACAACTCCTAAGAAAACATGAAAGGTTGGGGTTTTATCTAATTTGATGAAAGCCACTGAAATTACAAGTGTCACGACCCGAAAGAGCACGTGACTGGCCCTTGAATCCTATGAAGTCTATAGGACTCCATCTGATCCAAGTAAACCAAAAGCCCAGAAATCTAAAACCATTAAAAGAGTAAATAAGGAAAACTGGTTTTGAAAAGTAAAGAAATCATGTTTCGAAAATCAAAGTTTTTAAATAACTAAGCCGAATGTGTATTTTTAAAATGTGTAACCTTTCCTGAAATTTTCGGCATCCTCTATAAAAACTGGCCCCGAACGGGGTACAACAAGAATAATATATATGAGATGATAAAAGGCATCCCCAAGCGGAAGCTAGCTCTTCGTCAATCGACTGTCACAACCACGCAAGCAATAATAATATACAACGCCAAAGGGCGAGGATCAAAACCCAAAAAGAAACTCAAAACAGCCAGAAAACCGTAATACTACAAGCGGGACTCTAAGGTCGAAATAATACAACACTGTTTTCTAAGTCCGAAACAATATACAAGTTTTGGTTGATGGAATTACTAGATACAATGAATAATACAGGAGCAATGGCGGTTCTGATACAAAGAACCCACCTACCAACACAAGTCACCCATAAGGAAGCAGTGTGCCAGACATGCCGCTATGGAATCTGTACGGCAAAACCTGAAAGGACTGTGGCACAACGGGGGTGAGTTGCCAACTCGTGAATAGAAAAATATCTACAAGCAGAGATCGAATGTATGAGCCATCCTAGGTCAATACGATCAGATATAAATAAACCTCAATATGAATAAAGCTGAAGCATGCTAAACTGGCAATGTAATCTCTATACATGAGTGTAGTGCCAAGTGCTCGTGCTAGTGCCTCAGATAATAGCATGTCATGAATATGAGGTATGATCAAAGTAATCAAATCTGCACACACGTGGATCCCGTCCACTCGTCACCCACTGACAATAACCACCATGCATGTAAATATCATAAATCATGTGCATGGGAATAATATGAGGATATAAAACATCTGTGTCCCTCGCGACACGTCAAAATCATGGAACCGGAGTGCCCAACATCGACACTCGAAAACATCATGAAAACTGTGCCCAACATCGGCACGTAAATCCTCATATATCGGGCTCCATCAGTCCGGATCGGCCCGCGGGCTCTGTCTGCGGTATCGGCCCTCGGCCCCGGCAGTATGCCCATATCCATCTATCGACACTGGTCAGTATCCTCCGGATAACCGCCAGGTCCAACCAATCACCGGTAGGTACTCGCCCGCCTCCAGGCTCAATCGGCAAAGCTCATCGATCATCTTGCCGAGGGGAACCATACCGGGTCCACCATGTACCCGCAATCGGCTCGTCCACTCCTCGATTCGGGTTTCACATGTCGCTATCAGCACCGAGAAAACACATGGTGGACGCACTGAAATATCATATCAAGGGTAACCGGGTTTTTAAAGCAATGACATATTCTCTTTTGAAACACCCTCGGTTCCCAAATCCAGAAATATCATAAAAACCACATATCTCAATGCGTATAATCAAAGAGCATGAAGTATGCGACATGTAAAGGAAGGTATGCATATCATCGTGTCATGCAAGGGTCATATACTGAATGCAATAGTACTACAGTGTAGGGACATGGCAATTATCGATGATGAGTGTGTGAGCCGGCAACAAGTGTACGTGGAACATATGCATCATCGACAATGGTGCTGGTGTCCTAGCAGCATGACTGAAATATATCAACAATATAAGCGATGCAATGCAAACAGCATGAATGTGCGGAATCGAGTAATCAACGCAACAGTAGAGAACCTGCCTCAATAATTATATCATGCAACCTTGCCTTTTTAAATAAGACGAATCAGGGCTTTTGGTAAAATAAGGGCTACGGTGTTTTAAGAAAAGACGCGTCGTTTGAAAATATCCGTATAAACCCTTTTTTCCTATCTTTAAAATATCCTCGATTCGTTAGTTTTGAAATAGGTATGACTCGGGTCTAGCCTAACGCCTACTATGCGAACTATGAACCCGACAATCAAGCCAATAGAGAGGGGTATGGAAACCACATAAATCTGAGTCGATATCACAATATCTCATCACATGACAGGCATCACTACCACCATATCACATCTCCAATACGAACTCTGTCTTGTCGCCAAATCCCACGGCCTCAATCGAATCTCATCGACTCATCTCAATCCCACGTATCATCCTCAAAACCCGTATATAAACACATGGTCCCATACCCATGTGTAGATATACACACCATCATATGCGCACAGATAAATGAAAGAATGCATGCAAGTATGTGTGTATGTGTGGATGTGGGTGCAACCACTACTCTAGGGTGTCGCACTATACTCAACCAATACATCCTTATCATCAATAGCCCATTATTACCATCAATAATCCTAAACAACACATAATAAATATATGTGTGTATACGTATTCGTATACATCACCACGGACTGCGGGGGTGCTATACGCCATCCACCCGACTTCTCCCCGTAGATATAAATCTACTCACCTTGCTTCTCATGTGTCGGTTCCGATGTTGCCATCTTCATCTTCTTTGCCTCACATCTCGTAGGGTACCTACAAGTATGTCACAACGCTAAAGCACATGAAAATCACATCGGAAACCAAAACGGCACACGCTACGCCTATAGGTAAAAACCTATAACCTCGCATGCAAACACGATCAATATCCACTTATCGTTGACGTCCAAACGCCACCCGACAGGAACAAAACACCAAATACCAAAATCCATGCTAAAACAAGTCGTAAACCATGCACCAACATTGGCAAATCATCCCAGATTTTACCCTAGATGGAATCAGTCAAAACTAGACATACCCAGGGTCAAAACTAGAGGAAATAGGGCCACAGAACAAAAACGAGACAGTTTCCTCCTGCTCTGGCCGTAAATTGCGGCCATAAGGAATTAATTGGCAGCCTCAGTTTGGAGTTGGGGGCTAGGGTTTGGTGTGGTGGTTCCATGGTGCCTGCACATCTCACTGTCAACTCAGTTTTATTTTTGGGGTCTCGGGGGGTGATAGCAGATTACACAAAACAGTGACAGATTTCCAGTTTTTCCGATATCGGTTCCGTAATTCCGTATTTTGGTTTCAATTCTAGGTTTGGGTCCAATTTTTCATTACACCAGGGGTTCTAAGGTCACAATAAGCCTCAATCTCATCTTGATTTCAGTTTTACCCTAAACCCTAACTTGAATTCTCTAAAGTCCACAAACAACACAATATCGATATGAAACTAGAATAGATGCACAAGGAAATAAAATACTACTCTAATAGGTGCAGAAATTACCTCCTTTGGCAACTCAAGAAAATTCTTGAGTTGCTCAAAGTCCTCCAAATCCAATCTTGCTAGGTTCAATATGTAGCTAGTGAGCTTGGGAGTAAGTTTTGTGAAGTGGGAATGGGGTTTTGGCTTTGTTTTCATGGTGGATCTAGGGTTTCATGAAGAGGGAGAGAGGAAGAAGAGAGAGATCAGCAGCAAGAGGAAGAGAGGAGAGGGAATGAGAAGGGGAAAATGATGAGGGATGGTTCAAAAAGTGGGGGGGTTGACTTGGTCTCTTTCTTTTTCATCATGAAACCTTTTTCTTTTTCTTTTCTTCACTAAACTCTTCTCACTTGAATAGTAGACCCAAAAGAATAACCATGGCAAAAGAATGTAACACAAGTGTAACAAGTGTGGAAAATGATATGTGCAAATTTTTGCACAAAAATGCTAAAAATCCAATTAGCGATTCTTAATCGCGATTAGCACTAAATTAGCATATAACTAGTCTTAAAAACTTTAAAATGGTATAATTCCATAAAATACCCTATTTTAGAATTTTCCAAAATTTTTCCCCATTTATTTGTATTTAATTCCACCCGAACATTAAAATATTCATTAAAATAATATTAAATTATAAAATTCCTGAAAATAATATTTTATTATTTTGGAAATGTTACAATCTACCCCCCTTAAAGAAATTCGGTCCCCGAATTTAAATTTAAAACCCCCAAGTACTAAAACATTTCGATACAATTTCCAAGTCATCGGGGCTCCGAAATCAGCAATACATAAAACTTATCATAGCGCAATGCATGCGCATGAGTACTGAGCAGATAACTCAAAAGCAACACTCCATCAAGCATCCCGCAATCATCGGAGTCATGGTAAAGACACAAATGTCAAATCCAATACAAAACCAATATGATATAGATCAGAACTATACATGTAGACATCCAATCTATACATGTAAATAGCTGATATAAATGCATGCCCAATCTTTTTAAGTCGCTGTGCGATGCGCGTAACACTGCACAGTGGCAGACGTTTTTCACAAGAAAATAACTATATATGTATATATATATATATATATATCCTTTGTTTAATAGGTACGTTCCGCCGTTTTGAAAACAATTTTGAAGGGTTTCCTTGTTTTTAAAACGTTCCGTGTCATATCGGACACGTAGGTATATATATATATACCGAGACTATAGCTCGCTCTTTGGAAATCCCTTCGAACTATCAATGCATGTAAAATATATCCAGGTACTGTCCTCTGACTAGTCCTGCTCAGTACAAAACGAATATCAAATATCATAGAAATGTACTGCTCCAAAAGGAATAAATCCCAAAAATGCACATAACATCACCCTGTGCGTCTGGTGCGCACGAAAATCAAAATCCATATATGTGCCATACAGGTGCACAAAACAACATCTAGGTGCAACGGGTGTGCACGAAACACCTGTCATAGGCAACGTGTGTGCCTGACAGCCCAAACATGTGCATCTGACATGCACGAAGAATCTCGATTTAGTGCATCTGGTGTGCCCCAAAATCGTATCTCAAAGCCTGCGCCCAACATGCGCGAAAATCCAAATCGGTGCATCCATGTGCACGAACGAAAATTTAAACCCTGCGCACTCAACATGCACGGAATCACAAAATCCAATAGCAACGCCGAACATGCGTAAATCCAGTCAAAGCACGGAGTGCAAGAATCCACATCAATATTACAATCAAAATCGACATATCGAAAGATATCAAATCGAGGTCAGGTGCAACCGTAATGCACAAAATGTAAATCCGGTGCAACAAAGGCACGAAATATAAATCTGATGCGATAAACGCAAGAAACATAAAACTCGTGCGACTAACGCACGAAGTATAGAACTGGTGCATCCCATGCACAAATACCAGCAATAACTCAAATGCGTAAGCAGCAACACTAAGTGTACCCAGATATAAAGAAAATCATAAACGTGCGCAACTGCGTGCACAAAACACATATCAATGCACTATAAGCACATATAAGCTATACCGAGTGCAAAAATCAAATAGTGTGCGTAACATATGCACAACATAAAATCAACCATATGAAATCCATAAAGTCATAAGCAGGTGCAGCCAAGGCCCGAAACGATATACAACGCGGCTCAATCAAAATCAGGTGTACCGCGATGGAAAAACTCACAACCGCGTGCATCAGCGTGCACAAATCAAAACACTAAGAGTACATGAAACTATGCTGGAAGCGTAAATCAAATCACCGGCATAAAATAGGCATGAAATCACAATCAATACCTCAAGAGTAATAACTATGTGCAAGGTATAAATACCCAGTAGGTGCAACCATGGTGCACAAAATCAAATATCATGGAACTCGGTCATCAAGACTAAATCATGCAAATAGATCGCCAAAATACCGAAATCCCAAAGTGACGGATACGTGATAGTCGAATCACAAAATCACAAATCATAAATACCGTCGTCGGTATATCCTCCTTCAAAGTCGGGAAGGTGCCGGTACATCCAATGCTAGCGGCGCAAGATATCTACTCGCCTCTTGCTCGCGGCTGGCGTCCTCTGCCTCTGGTTCCTGATCTTTCCTGTAGATTACCATTCTCGCAATCCATCGGCTTATCGGCCCGGTCAAGTGTGCTGACAGGAACGATTCCGTTCTGGCACTTCCTTGGTAATCTCTCGGTCAATCCTCACGACTGCTCGTAAAGCAATATGTCACTGGCGTCGTCCTCCGGCTCTCTAAATGCACATCACACATTTGATCCTGGGTGCAAACACCATTGCAGCGGTGTCCTGGAAGGAATCCTGCTCAAGGTCTCTGCCGATCTTGCTTAGGCCAAACTGTACAGGGCTGGCACCCTGGCATAATCTTTTCTCGCTCCCTGGACATCTGCGTCCTTAGTACAACATCTCCTCGGAAGCTGGTCGTATCCCTGTGCCTCTGTATGCATATCCGACCTTTTATCTTAACGGGGTGTAGTGACAGCTCCCCTGCATCTCACACGAACTTCTTGTCCCGCTTGTCTGTATCATTGACCATTTCGACATCACGTCCCTATCTGCGCACTTCAATGCCATCGGCTACGGTCCCTCCGAAGTCTCTAACACGGACTCGAAATCATGAACTCAGTATCTTCATCACTCAGTAGGAGATATCTAGCCGAACACGTCCTCAGCGTGCATGTCACATCTCTGATGTCAGCGGAGTGGAACGTCATCTCGTCGAAATCTCGTGCAAACTCTTTACTCCACCTTGTTCCAATGTCGACTGATTCGGACTCATCTCATCATGGCTACACGGACTGCGCTCCAACGGCTATACTCGTATCTGGAGTCTCCCAAGCAGTGTCCCATCACATGATATCTGAATGATGTCGACTCATCCGATCGACTCGTCAGAACCTCACAATCCCCCAAGAGCTCAACATCTCGGGTACAGTTTAATAGTATCGAGTACATGCCACAGCGTCGGTGGTCCAGCCGTAGAAGGGCAAACCCAAGCCTCACTAATTGCGCCGCGGAACTGCCGCAAACCCTAAGGTTCAAAGGCTTTCACACGGTCATTAAGTCGAGTTAGGGTTTCATTCTTCTAGAGGGTCCATAGAGTCACCTGCATGTCTTTCCGTATACTTTAAACTTGGAAAAGGGGTTCCTGACATTCGATCGTCTCAATCGACTCTCAACGAAATTGCGTGAAGTCGCCTCTAGCTGGAATCAATCTATCTGGTGACCTCGCATCGGGGTAAGCGAACGAACCACATGTCCTAGTCATTAATCCTCGGTGACTAGCGACTCACTATCATATCTCTAAGAATATGCTCATGCTGCAGTAGCTCCAATCATCTGGGCGATATCTCATCATTCGCAGCAGTAACTGGCTCATTCGTCGGTACGCTAAGCAGCACCTCAACCATCATGAATAAGCGATATACTAACGGTCATCATATCCTGGCTGGCCTCTATCGGTGGCTCAATCCTCTGGTATCGACCGGTACATCCGAAAATCTCGCAACAGCAATCTGTCAAACGCTCTTAGTGCGGAAACACAAAATACGAAACCTCAATGCAACCGTATGCCTCTGGAATCACGCCCTGGTCAGCCCTCGTCCCCGACGAGCTCATGCTGACACAACTCGAGCCGTAGCTCACTCTGCCCGTGCAATCGCGGCAGCAAAACCATAACCAGTATCGATGAAGGTAGATCATAGGAAGGAATATAATACGGTGCAAGGAAATGTACAACCTAAGGTTTCCTAAGCGGAGTGGCGTGTCGTAAGTATGCCGCGGAACATACCCACGGTACGTCACTCTACTTTAGTCACCTATTCCATCAACCAAGGGTCATCCTACACGGCGAAAGTTCGGGTCTAATACCCCCTCGACTAAGTCTAAGTTCCGTAAGATCAAGCCTAAGTTCCGTATATAAATAACGCCCTAGGCTCCACATAGTCAAACTCAGACTCGAACCAAGGTCAACCTAGCGCTCTGATACCAACTTTGTCACGATCCGAAAGAGCACGTGACTGGCCCTTGAATCCTATGAAGTCTATAGGACTCCATCTGATCCAAGTAAGCCAAAAGCCCAGAAATCTAAAACCATTTAAAGAGTAAATAAGGAAAACTGGTTTTGAAAAGTAAAGAAATCATGTTTCGAAAATCAAAGTTTTTAAATAACTAAGCCGAATGTGTATTTTTAAAATGTGTAACCTTTCCTGAAATTTTCGGCAGTGTTTCCTTTGTAAAAACTGGCCCCGAACGGGGTACAACAAGAATAATATATATGAGATGATAAAAGGCGTCCCCAAGCGGGAGCTAGCTCTTCGTCAATCGACGGTCACAACCAGGCAAGCAATAATAATATACAACGCCAAAGGGCGAGGATCAAAACCCAAAAAGAAACTCAAAACAGCCAGAAAACCGTAATACTACAAGCGCGACTCTAAGGTCTAAATAATACAACACTGTTTTCTAAGTCTGAAACAATATACAAGTTTTGGTTGATGGAATTACTAGATACAATGAGTAATACAGGAGCAATGGCGGTTCTGATACAAAGAACCCACCTACCAACACAAGTCACCCATAAGGAAGCAGTGTGCCAGACATGCCGCTATGGAATCTGTACAGCAAAACCTGTAAGGACTGTGGCACAACGGGGGTGAGTTGCCAACTCGTGAATAGAAAAATATCTACAAGCAGAGATCGAATGTATGACCCATCCTAGGTCAATACGATCAGATATAAATAAACCTCAATATGAATAAAGCTGAAGCATGCAAAACTGGCAATGTAATCTCGATACATGAGTGTAGTGCCAAGTGCTCGTGCTAGTGCCTCAGATAATAACAAGTCATGAATATGAGGTATGATCAAAGTAATCAAATCTGCACACACGTGGATCCCGTCCACTCGTCACCCACTGACCATAACCACCATGCATGTAAATATCATAAATCATGTGCATGGGAATAATATGAGGATATAAACCATCTGTGTCCCTCGCGACACGTCAAAATCATGGAACCGGAGTGCCGAGCATCGACACTCGAAAACATCATGAAAACTGTGCCCAGCATCGGCACGTAAATCCTCATATATCGAGCTCCGTCAGTCCGGATCGGCCCGCGGGCTCTATCTGCGGTATCAGCCCTTGGACCCGGCAGTATGCCCATATCCATCTATCGACACTGGTCAGTATCCTCCGGATAACCGCCAGGTCCAACCAATCACCGGTAGGTACTCGCCCGCCTCCAGGCTCAATCGGCAAAGCTCATCGATCATCTTGCCGAGGGTAACCATACCGGGTCCACCATGTACCCGCAATCGGCTCGTCCACTCCTCGATTCGGGTTTCACAAGTCGCTCTCAGCACCAAGAAAACACATGGTGGACGCACTGAAATATCATATCAAGGGTAACCGGGTTTTTAAAGCAATGACATATTCTCTTTTGAAACACCCTCGTTTCCCAAATCCAGAAATATCATAAAAACCACATATCTCAATGCGTATAATGAAAGACCATGAAGTATGCGACATGTAAAGGAAGGTATGCATATCATCGTGTCATGCAAGGGTCATATACTGAATGCAATAGTACTACAGTGTAGTGACATGGCAATTATCGATGATGAGTGTGTGAGCCGGCAACAAGTGTACGTGGAACATATGCATCATCGACAATGGTGCTGGTGTCCGAGCAGCATGACTGAAATATATCAACAATATAAGCGATGCAATGCAAACAGCATGAATGTGCGGAATCGAGTAATCAACGCAACAGTAGAGAACCTGCCTCAATAATTATATCATGCAACCTTGCCTTTTTAAATAAGACGAATCAGGGCTTTTGGTAAAATAAGGGCTACGGTGTTTTAAGAAAAGACGCGTCGTTTGAAAATATCCGTATAAACCCTTTTTGCCTATCTTTAAAATATCCCCGATTCGTTAGTTTTGAAATAGGTATGACTCGGGTCTAGCCTAACGCCTACTATGCGAACTACGAACCCGACAATCAAGCCAATAGAGAGGGGTATGGAAACCACCTAAATCTGAGTCGATATCACAATATCTCATCACATGACAGGCATCACTACCATCATATCACATCTCCAATACGAACTCTGTCATGTCGCCAAATCCCACGGCCTCAATCGAATCTCATCGACTCATCTCAATCCCACGTATCATCCTCAAAACCCGTATATAGACACATAGTCCCATACCCATGTGTAGATATACACACCATCATATGCGCACAGATAAATGAAAGAATGCATGCAAGTATGTGTGTATGTGTGGGTGTGGGTGCAACCACTACTCTAGGGTGCCGCACTATACTCAACCTATACATCCTTATCACCAGTAGCCCATTATTACCATCAATAATCCTAAACAACACATAATAAATATATGTGTGTATACGTATTCGTATACATCACCACGGACTGCGGGGGTGCTATACGCCATCCACCCGACTTCTCCCCGTAGATATAAATCTACTCACCTTGCTTCTCATGTGTCGGTGCCGATGTCGCCATCTTCATCTTCTTTGCCTCACATCTCGTAGGGTACCTACAAGTATATCACAACGCTAATGCATATGAAAATCACATCGGAAACCAAAACGGCACACGCTACGCCTATAGGTAAAAACCTATAACCTCGCATGCAAACACGATCAATATCCACTTGTCGTTGACGTCCAAACGCCACCCGACAGGAACAAAACACCAAATACCAAAATCCATGCTAAAACAAGTCGTAAACCATGCACCAACATAGGAAAATTATCCCAGATTTTACCCTAGATGGAATCAGTCAAAACTATACATACCCAGGGTCAAAACTAGAGGAAATAGGGCCACAGAACAAAAACGAGACAGTTTCCTCCTGCTCTGGCCGCAAATTGCGGCCAGAAGGAATTAATTGGCGGCCTCAGTTTGGAGTTGGGGGCTAGGGTTTGGTGTGGTTGTTCCATGGTGCCTGCACATCTCACTGTCAACTCAGTTTTATTTTTGGGGTCTCGGGGTGATAGCAGATTACACAAAACAGTGACAGATTTCCATTTTTTCCGATATCGGTTCCGTAATTCCGTATTTTGGTTTCAATTACAGGTTTGGGTCCAATTTTGCATTACACCAGGGGTTCTAAGGTCACAATAAGCCTCAATCTCATCTTGATTTCAGTTTTACCCTAAACCCTAACTTGAATTCTCTAAAGTCCACAAACAACACAATATCGATATGAAACTAGAATAGATGCACAAGGAAATGAAATACTACTCTAATAGGTGCAGAAATTACCTCCTTTGGCAACTCAAGAAAATTCTTGAGTTGCTCAAAGTCCTCCAAATCCAATCTTGCTAGGTTCAATGTGTAGCTAGTGAGCTTGAGAGTAAGTTTTGTGAAGTGGGAATGGGGTTTTGGCTTTGTTTTCATAGTGGATCTAGGGTTTCATGAAGAGGGAGAGAGGAAGAAGAGAGAGATCAGCAGCAAGAGGAAGAGAGGAGAGAGAATGAGAAGGGGAAAATGATGAGGGATGGTTCAAAAAGTGGGGGGTTTGACTTGGTCTCTTTCTTTTTCATCATGAAACCTTTTTCTTTTTCTTTTCTTCACTAAACTCTTCTCACTTGAATAGTAGACCCAAAAGAATAACCATGGCAAATGAATGAAACACAAGTGTAACAAGTGTGGAAAATGATATGTGCACATTTTTGCACAAAAATGCTAGAAATCCAATTAGCAATTCTTAATCGCGATTAGCACTAAATTAGCATATAAATAGTCTTAAAAACTTTAAAATGGTATAATTCCATAAAATACCCTATTTTAGAATTTTCCAAAATTTTCCAAAATTTTTCCCTATTTATTTGTATTTAATTCCACCCGAACATTAAAATATTCATTAAAATAATATTAAATTATAAAAATTCCTGAAAATAATATTTTATTATTTTGGAAATGTTACAACAAGCTCAAGAGGGTACAATTGAAGTTGTATAGGCTCAATCTTGAATTGATATCAAGCTTCGTGAAGAACTCTTAGTTTTCTCTTGTGAAAGTATAGAACCTTTTTTGTAAATTTTTTTGTGTTAAAGTATTGGAGGAATGATTTGGTTCAATTTGAAAATGGAAAATAGAATAAGTGTTGTGTTTTAAAGGAAGGAGTAGGAGTGTGAGGGAAGGATGAGATGTAGGTAGAGCAAGGAGGAGGTGTAGCTCCATAGAGCAACTTATAGTATGATGTGTGTGAGGAAATTTTAACCCAACACCTACTTACTCACCATTTGCACTTAAACCCACAACAACTTATAAATTCTCTTGCAAAATACCTTTTACAAACAAATATTATCTAAATCTAATTACCATAACACTTAAGTACCATACCCTTTTTTCAAAGTCTTTTATTATTATATAAAAATTAAATATCTAAAAATTTCTAAAACGTTACATGGCCTCAGGCCCGGGCATGACCTGGACCCGCAATCCCAGCTTGCGGGTGGGCTTAGGCCCATGCATTTCCCGCACCAGCAGGCTGTTAGTTATGTATATGCCCTAGAGGCCATTGTTGTATATATGATGTAGATTATAATGGATGCTTAGATATATATAGAGAAGACTTTCTTGCTCGTCATGATAGTATGCTATTTGGTTTTCCTTTATCTTAACATGCTGACTTGTATTGGTTTACTGTCTTACTCTCACATGTTGATAAAGCCCATAGGATCTGTACTCGACTACTGGGACTATGATGAGATCATACTAGTGGGGCCACGGTAGTCGATGAGTACATCCTATAACTGTTTTTAGTCGAGGGTGTGTCGAGACAGGGCATCGATACACCAGAGTAGAGTAACGTATACGCATCTTGACCTATATGATCGGCGATGGATGATCCTAAATCCACCGGTGTTTTGATATCAGAGATGGTATACGGGTGCTCAGTGGAGAATGGGAACACTGGACAGACTCGCCGAGAACTCCCAGATGGTGATATACCACACGTCAGATGGCAGTTCTCCGGTGACACTGGTACAGGGTAGTCTGTAGACCTGAGATCGTCATAGAGTCTTATGTGATTCCCACTGTGCTTTGATTTCCACCTTACCACGTCCAAGAGGGCGTGCAAAACGGTGGCTTTAGGGTGCAGTCCCGAATCACATGGAGGCAATGAGCGATAGGAGGGGATTCGTCTCTCCCGGTATAGGGAGTTGATGTTGTGCTGTGTTCGATTGGCTATAACTGGAAGTCCCCGGCCAGGGCTGATATAGAAATTTCTTGGTAGTGTTACCAGTAATTTCTCAGCCTGTTATGAGCCTCACATCAACACGACTTATTAGTTACTGGGGTCTGACGTATAACACCCCTAGACTAGATATGCAACATATCAGACGAAGAGACCGGACTGTACGGGAGTGTTGGATTCACAGAAGAATGTATTGGCTAGCTTGTTGATCTTCTGATCGCTCAATACCTGGGTGGCTGTTACGTTTAGCTGACCGCTTGCAGCTTGTGGGTGTTTGATATGATCATCACTTGGTACCGGCGTATTGACTATTCTTTAGAGTCCTACACAGAGGTTTCTTGACTCAGGCAAAACGGAGTAGGGGCACATATGTGATATATGCACGACCGAGGATAATGCGATATGAGATATCGTATTATATTCTCATGATATTTCGAGATGAGCCAGGTCATCGGATCAAGTGTTGATTCGATGAATCGGTACATGATATATTAGTCGGTTATATTCGATATAGACGGATTGTCGGATCAAGTGTTGATTCGATGATTTAATGTATAATAATATATATGATATATTGTATTACATTTTCTAATATTGGCTCGCTTTATTATTTCATTTTCTCACCGGATAATACATTGATATATATGCGATATATATTAATTGTATTATTTTCTTTTGTTACAAATATATAATATATATGTGATATATATTATTGTAACATGATATGATTAATAATGAAACATGTTTAGTGGAGATTAAACAAGGTTAAGATTTGATTAGGGTTAGTTCCTTCTTACACCTTCTAGAAGGATTTCTTTTGTCATGAGTTAGATATTATGGTTGATATTTTCTTATGACTCATTCTTTAACCCAACCAAACCCCAGCCCTAGTTAATTCTCTACAAGAGTTATCCTTGTCATCCTTAACCATGGTTGCATTATTATTCATATATCCTTTTCATTATTCATCAAAAAAGGTTTAGCTCATTTTTCATCTTCTTGTTCAACCTTGAGCTTTGAGAAAGCTTTCTAGGTTTTCATTTTGTGATGATTTCATGTGAGAATTTGATATAAAAAGAAAGCATAAATACTACTCCATCATCATCATCTAATCTAGCCAATTAGATTAGGGTGTTCACCTCATTAGAGTGAGAGAGCTTGAGTTATAGATACTTCGAGGTAGATTATCGGAGAAAAGGAACACTACAAGCTAGCATTGATCGTTCGAGTCGTGGAGCCTCTCTTGAGTCCGGGAGATCGTGGATTGCGGCGAAGGGACTTCGACTCGGAGCTTATGAAGCGAAGGAGCGGACTACAAAGGTTGTAATCCCCCACACTTAGTAGTAAAGATGTTTACTTGCATGTTAAACCTTAATAATCTAGCAAAGATCCCGGCTTTGGGTTGTTCGGCACATCTAAATTATTATTCGGGCATGGTTGATGCCTTATGAACCCTTGTATGAGTGCCTAGGAACCCTAAAGTGGTATCAGAGCCTAGCTAGAGCATTAGGCGACGTGTATACGATGTTAAAACTCCGATCGAACCCCGTAACTTCAAAACGACCCCCTCTCTGGACAAATTTTAAAAATGCGATTTTTTCTGTATTAAAAATACCTAAAAAATTCAGCAGGAAATTATAAGTATCACTGTGAAATACGAGGAGCTAAATCGTACGGACCGCCGTGGAACTGTGGCCATACCTTGCTTGGGCCGCGTAACCGCGGTAGTACAGTTGGGTTTGACTTGTCTTTTGGCACAGTAATGACCGTAGTAGCTAGTGTATATTTCTGGGTATTTCTAATCTGACTCAAGTGTTGAGTGTTTTGGGGATTATTTTGTATTCGTTGATTCAATCGGAAAATTTAATTTCGTTCTGTTTTCCGGATATTTTAGAAACTGTTAAAATGTTCGAACGGATATCATTAACTCACTTTTTCCCGGCGTGAAAAACTTTTAAGTGTTGAATTTTTCTTGAGTTTAAATCTTTCGGAAAAACATGCAAGTAACACGGTGGACCCTCTAGAAGAACACAAACCTTAACTCGATTATGTGACCGTCTGAATCGCTTCTAAACCTTAGGGTTTGGGGCAGTACGGCGTGCCACATGTGAGGCATTGGCTTGACCCTTCTACGGCTGGACCATCGGTACTGTGACAGATTCTGGGATTATTTGAACTCCGCTCAAGTGTTGAGCTATTTAGGAAATATTGGGTATTTGATTATCCGGTCGGAAAGTTTAATACTGTTTATTTATCTGGAATGTGATACAATATATGGAATTCATATAGTTAGGCATGAAATGCGAAATATGTGATATTTCGGATTTATGATGTCTAAAGTGATTGTGGATTCCAAATGTTGTAGTTTTACAATTACTTTTCTGTGACCGTAAGTGTAGTATGTAGTTGTATTGCCGGTTTTCGTTGCTATACATCAATGACGATCGGTGTATGCATACTTACTTACGTTGATGATATGAGATATTATGTGTTGCTGTGATATGTTATATTGGATCGTCGTGTTCTGAATAGCCGGGGGTTTTATGTGAGATGATGGTTTTATTTTCATTCATGTAAAATTCATTTGTATGTAATATTCTTTTATTGGGGCACTTCCGGAATGAGGTTGATGTCACCAGTGTATGTATATTATTTACTTTTCCGCATTAGGTGGACCCAAGGAGGGGAGCATAAGTAACCGGGTTCTAGGGTCCGGTAGGAGACCATCTCGAGGAGTCGAGACCGGGTTTCCTAACCCTAGAATAGGCAGTGTTACTTGCCGCTTTTGTAGGGGTCTAGGGATGTGGGTTTGGCTATTCAACGCGACCGTGGAATCCGTGTTTTATACCGGCTCGTATTAAAACACGGACATCCTAGTATATCCAATATTTCATATATATTCTTCTGCTGCATTGTTCTGTGATGAGATCATATTATTGCCTGAGACGAATGCTTATACTATATATATATATATATATATATATATACTGATATATAAATATTACTGCTTTCGTTTCTTCTGTGATGCTTAGGAAGCATAAGCTGATGGGATTTATTAATGAGATTAATAAAAGGAAAAGAAACCTAAAAGATGTTGTAGAATCAAAACTTTATAAAAAGGGTAGCTACAGTTTTTCTTTGCATAGCGGTATATATGATATACCCTGCACCTTATTCGATGAGGAAAGAGCCGAGATCTCTTTACCGGGAGTGACCTCTTTAGCGAAATTGGCAGATGCTACAAACTCAAGGTTTTGTTTTTGATAGCTTATATAGTTCTTGCTTTGCACAGCGGTATATATGATATATCCTGCACCCTATTCGATGGGGAAAGAGCCGAGATCCCTTCACCGGGAGTGACCTCTTTAGCGAAACTATAAAAGCCTCAAAAACACTCCTTTTTCAAAAATCACTTGTTTCTACAACGATATTGAGTTCATTACGCTCATGGTTTTCTGAAAAACCTACGTAGCCCTCCGTCATTTCAGATAAAGACTATTTAGTATTCGTGCTGCGTTTGTTGACCTCTGTCAAGGCGTAATGTGCGATAGCTGATTAGAAATTATCTGTAAAGCTTATGATGTGATTGGATTGGGGTAGTCGTACGACCTTGTTGACCTCTGTCAAGGGTCGTGCGAGTGGGTTTGATTCAATCAAGAAATGACGGGTTGAACTTGACTAGTGCACTATGGTTTGTTAACCTCTGTCAAGGTCATAGAATACCAGGGGAAAAAATATTATCGGGAATTTCAAGTGTTGAAATTTGCAATGAGATTGCATGCCTCCTATGAGATAGTTGGATCCCGATACCCGCTGCGAGTAAGAGTTACTCCTGCGAGAATTTTACACAGGACAATTAGCCGATCAAGTAAGTGTCTAGAAAGGTGTTAACGGGGTTATGCCTCTGGGAAAACGAGATTTATTTTAATTAGGTCGTGCGAAAGAACGGGGAACCTCCCTCAAGTACCGACACTGATCTGGCTGAAAGATTGACGAAATTGTAGGGTGTAATTAATCCCGGCTAATCTTACCTTTTAGGGTTTTAAGGAAGATTTGATAAAAACAGTGGGAGACATCCTGATTAGATAAGATAATAACCAATCTAATCTTGCAAGAGCATACGCTAAAGTGTTTCTCTCTCTCTCTCTCTCTCCAGGTAGTGACCATGTCAGGACTTAATCAAGATAATAAAATGGATGTATTGACTGCACCCGAGCAAGGGATCGTTGGTCCCGTTCTTTCTTATAAAAGTTATAAAACTGAACAGCAAACAGGAGAATATCTGGATTCTCATAACGCCCAAATAAAGAACATGCATGCTGATGCATCTTCGTCGGGTGTGTTAGTTATTGAGAACTATTTCTCAGTTCACCCTACGTCCTGGGTATTGGATACCGGATCAGGATCCCACATATGTAAATTGTTACATGGGCTACGGAAAGGTAGAGAACTGGGAAAAGGTGATCATTCCGTTCAAGTAGGGAATAGTGCAAGTATTGCAGCCAAAGCAGTTGGCGAATATCACCTAGTATTACCAAATCGTAATACACTGATTCTGAATGAATGCTATTATATACCGAACATGATGTGCAACATTATATCAGTTTCTTTATTAAGTAAAGAAGGATATAATTTTTTAGTACAGGAAAATGTTATGAACATATTCCTAAATCAAAAGTTGATTGGATCAGGCTCGTTACATAATGGCATATTCATTCTCAATCAAAATACAGTCCTTAATATACAAAACACACATAAGAGGAAGAGTTCAGAAATGAACGAATCCTACTTATGGCATTGTAGACTTGGTCATATCAATGCGACACGGCTAGCTAAGTTACATAAGGATGGATATTTGAATTCGTTCGAATTATCATATTATGATACTTGCCATTCATGTCTCAAAGGGAAAATGATCAAAACTCCATTTAGTGGACACGGAGAAAAAGTTACGGACTCTTAGGGCTGGTACATAGTGATGTATGCGGTCCTATGTTTATGCATGCCAGGAACGGTTCTTCCTACTTTATTGCATTCACTGACGATCTCTCAAGATACGGACATGTGTTCCTGATAAGACACAAGTCTGATGCTTTTGAGAAATTCAGAGAATATAAACACAAAGTAGAGAACCAAACGGGCAAAAGTATTAAGATCTTTCGATATGATCGAGGAGGTGAATACTTAAGCAATGAGTTCCAGGATTATCTAAAAGAGAATGGGATTCTCTCACAGCTTACTCCTCCTTATACACCACAGCACAACGGTGTATCGGAACGGAGGAATCGCACCCTATTAGATATGGTGCGCTCTATGATGAGCACAGCCGAGTTGCCTGTTTCCTTTTGGGGTTATGCGCTTGAAGAAGCAGCATATCTATTGAATCATGTTCCATCAAAATCTGTACCTACCACACCATATGAGATATGGAGTGGGAAGAGACCATGTCTTAAACGAGTTAAGATATGGGGTTGTCCGACCTATGTCAAAAGGCAAAATCCGGACAAACTCGAGGCACGATCAGTTCTTTGTAAGTTTGTAGGATATCCTAAACATTTAAATGGATATCTTTTCTACCACAGTGAACAACAAAAGGTGTTTATTGCTCAACATGCCACCATTTTAGAAAAGGAATTTCTTGCAAAAGAAATTAGTGGTGATGAGGTAGAATTGGAATAAGTTCCAGCAACACAAACTACAACTGATGATTTATTGAAACCAGAGCATTCAGTAGTACCCGACGAACCCCAGCCTCTCCGTCGATCTAGTAGGATTTCTCATACACCTGAGAGATACTACAGTTTTCTTATTGATGGTGGAAGCGAGGATTGCATCATGGTAGATGATGACCCGACTAGTTTCGAGCAGGCCATCTCGAGTGGTGAGTCTTTGAAGTGGCTGGATGCAATGCGATGTGAGATGGAATCCATGTATACCAACAAAGTATGGACTTTGGAAAATGCTCCTGAAGGGGTAAAACCCATTGGGAGCAAGTGGATCATTAAAAAGAAAATTGGTGTAGATGGAAAAGTTGAGACTTTCAAAGCTAGACTTGTTGCAAAGGGTTTCCGTCAACGACCAGGTGTGGATTATGACGAAACCTTTTCTCCAGTGGCTAGGCTTAAGTCCATCCGGATCTTACTTGCCATTGCTGCATATCATGACTTTGAAATCTGGCAAATGGATGTTAAGACCGCCTTTCTAAACGGTGATTTAGAAGAGTGCGTGTACATGACTCAGCCAGAGGGCTTCATGGATAGTGGGAGCAGCGGAAAGGTGTGCAAACTGCTTAAATCCATTTATGGATTAAAGCAAGCATCGCAGAGTTGGAACATCTCTTTTGATGTTGCTGTCAAAGAGTTTAACTTCATCAAAAATATTGATGAACCTTGTATTTATAAGAAGGTTGCAGAGAGTAAGGTTGTATTCCTTGTATTGTAAGTGGATGACCTACTCTTGATAGGAAATGATGTTCCTATGCTGCAATCAGTCAAGCTCTTCTTATCACAAAGATTCTCAATGAAAGATCTAGGTGATGCCTCCTGCATATTGGGAATCATGATCTATAGAGATAGATCTAAACGGATACTGGGATTGTCCCAATCCAGGTACATTGATACCATACTAAAGAGGTTTAGTATGGAAGAATCCAAGCGTGGAAACCAACCCACGATCTCTAGACTCACTCTCTCCAAAAAGATGTCTCCTAAGACTGATTTGGAGAGAGCTCGCATGCAAGGGATACCCTATGCTTCGGCAGTAGGCTCTATCATGTTTGTGATGCTATATACCAGACCCGATGTAGCATTCTCACTAAGTGTAGTGAGTCGGTATCAAACAGATCCTGGAGAGAGTCACTGGACAGCTGTGAAGAATATTCTCAAGTACTTACGAAGGACTAAGGAGTTGTTCTTGGTGTATGGTAACGGAGAACTCCAGGTGGAGTCCTTTACCGATTCCAACTTCCAAAGTGATAAGAACGACTCTAAGTTGCACTCGGGATTTGTCTTTACCCTCAATGGAGGGGCGGTGTGTTGGAAGAGTTCCAAACAGGATACTGTTGCAGACTCGACGATGGAGGCTGAATACATCGCTGCCAACGATGCTGCCTAAGAGGCTGTCTGTATAAAGAAGTTCATTAGTGAACTTGGTGTGGTTCAATCCATTGAACATCCAATACATCAGTATTGCGATATCAATGGAGCTGTGGCTTTGGCCAAGGAACCCAGGTCCCATCAAAAGTGCAGACATATTTTGAGGCGGTATCACCTGATCAGGGAGATAGTTGATTGCCGGGAGATTGCGGTCAGGAGAGTAGATACGAAGGACAACACTGCGGATCCATTCACGAAGGTCATTCCCCAGATACAGATTGAGAGATTATTCGGGATGCTAGGTATGAGATACTACAGCAGTTGGCCTTAGTACAAGTGGGAGATTGTTCGTTATGTATATGCCCTAGAGGCCATTGTTGTACATATGATGTATATTATAATGAATGCTTGGATATATATAGAGAGGACTTTTTTGCTCGTCATGATAGTATGCTATTTGGTTTTCATTTATCTTAACAAGTTGACTTGTTTTGGTTTACTGTCTTACAATCACATGTTGATAAAGCCCTTAGGATCTGTACTCGACTACTGGGACTATGATGAGATCATACTAGTGGGGCCACGGTAGTCGATGAGTACATCTTATAACTGTTCCTAGTCGAGGGTGTGTCGAGACAGGGCATCGATACACCAGAGTAGACTAGCGTATACACATCTTGACCCATATGATGGGCGATGGATGATCCCATATCCATTAGTGTTTTGACATCAGAGTTTGTATATGGGTGCTCAGTGGAGACTGGGTACACTGGACGAACTCGCCGAGAACTCCCAGATGGTGATATACCACACGTCAGATGGCAGTTCTCTGGTAACACTGGTACAGGGTAGCCTATAGACCCGAGATCGTCATAGAGTCTTGTGTGATTCCCACTGTGCTTTAATTTCCACCTTACCACGTCCAAGAGGGCGTGCAAAACGGTGGCTTTTGGGTGCAGTCCCGAATCACATGGAGGCAATGAGCGATAGGAGGGGATTCGTCTCTCCCGGTATAGGGAGTTGATGTTGTGCTGTGTTCGATTGGCTATAACTGGAAGTCCCTGGCCAGGGCTGATATAGAGATTTACTGGTAAGTGTTACCAGTAGTTTCTCGACCCGTTATGAGCCTTACATCGACACGACTTATCGGTTACTAGGGTCTGACGTATACCACACCTAGACTAGATATGCAACATATCAGATGAAGAGACTGGACTGTACGGGAGTGTTACTGATTGGATTCACAGGAGAATTTACATGCTAGCTTGTTGATCTTCTGATCGCTCAATACCTGGGTGGCTGTTACGTTTAGCTGACCGCTTGCAGCTTGTGGGTGTTTGATATGGTCATCAACTGCTACGGGCGTATTGACGATTCTTTGGAGTCCTACACAAAGGTTTCTTGACTCAGGCAAAACAGAGTAGGGCACATATGTGATATGTGCACGACCAAGGATAATATGATATGAGATACCGTATTATATTCTCGCGATATTTAGAAATGAGCCGGGTCATCGGATCAAGTGTTGATTCGATGAACCGGTACATAATATATTAGTCAGTTATATCCGATATAGCCGGATTGTCGGATCAAGTGTTGATTCGATGATTTAATGCATAATAATATATATGATATATTGTATTACATTATCTAATATTAGCTCGCTTTGTTATTTCATTTTCTCACTGGATAATACATTGATATATATGCGATATATATTAATTGTATTATTTTCTTTTGTTACAAATATATAATATATATATATGATATATATTATTGTAACATGATATGATTAATAATGAAACATGTTTAGTGGAGATTAAACAAGTTTAGAGTTTGATTAGGATTAGTTCCTTCTTGCACCTTCTAGAAGGATTTCTTTTGTCATGAGTTAGATATTATGGTTGATATTTTCTTATGACTCATTCTTTAACCCAACCAAACCTTAGCCCTAGTTAATTCTCTACAAGGGTTATCCTTGTCATCCTTAACCATGGTTGCATTATTATTCATATATTCTTCTCATTATTCATCACAAAAGGTTTAACTCATTTTTCATCTTCTTCTTCAACCTTGTGTTTTGAGAAAGCTTTCTAGGTTTTCATTTTGTGATGATTTCATGTGAGAATTTGATATAAAAAGAAAGCATAAATACTACCCCATCATTCTCATCTAATCTAGCCAATTAGATTAGGGTGTTCACCTCATTAGAGTGAGAGAGCTTGAGTTATAGAAACTTCGAAGTAAATCATCGGAGAAAATGAACACTACAAGCTAGCATGGATCGTTCGAGTCGTGGAGCCTCTTTTGAGTCCGGGAGATTGTGGATCGCGGCGAAGGGACTTCTACTCGGATCTTATGAAGCGAAGGAGCGGACTACAAAGTGTTAGTTATATGTATGCCCTAGAGGCCATTACTATACATAGGATGTATATTGTAGAGGATGCTTGGACATATATAGGGAGGACTTTCTTGCTCGACATGATAATATGCTATCGGGTTACTCTTTACCTTAACGTGTACACTGATTGTCTCTCTGTTACATGTTGGTAAATCCTTAGGATGTGTACTTGATTACCTGGACTATGATGCAGATCATACTAGTGGGGACATGGTAGTCCATAAGTGCATCCTTCAAGGTCCCTAGTCGTGGGTGTATCGAGACAGGGCATCGATATACCAGAGTAGACTAGCGTATACCTTCTCGACCCATACAGATGGGCGATGGATGATCCCATATCCATTGGTGTTTGACATCAGAGATGATATGCGGGTCCTCAGTGGAGACTGGGTATACTGGACGGACTCGCTGAGAACTCCCAGATGGTATTATACCTTACGTCAGATGGTAGTTCTCTGGTGATACTGGTACAGGTTAGTCTGTAGACCCGAGATCGTCATAGAGTCTTGTCTGATTCCCACTGTGCCTTGATTTCCACCTTACCACGTCCAAGAGGGCGTGCAAAACGGTGGTTTTTGGGTACAGTCCCGAATCACATGGAGGCAATGAGCGATAGGAGGGGATTCGTCTCTCACGGTATAGGGAGTTGATGTTGCGCTGTGTTCGATTGGCTATAACCGGAAATCCCTGGCCAGGGTTGCTGAGATTTACTGGTAAGTGTTACCAGTAGTTTCTCGAACTGTTATAGACCTCATATCGACACGACTTATTGAGCTATTGGGGTCTGACGTTTACCACCCCTAGGCGAGATATGCGACATATCATACGATCGGGCCGGACTGTACGGTAAGTGTTACTGGTTGGATTCACCGGAGTGTGAGCGGGCTTGCTCGTTGATCTTCTGATCGCTCAATACCCGGGTGGCCGTTACGTTTAGCAGACCGCTTGCGGGTGTTTGATATGATCATCACCTACTGCCGGCGTATTGACGAGTCTTTAGAGTCCTACACAGAGGTTTCCTGGCTCAAGCGAAACGAAATAGGAGCGCATATGAGATATGTGCGGGACCGAGAATAATGCGTGTATGTGATACCGTATTCTATTCTCGCGATGAATGTATTGATTGGTTGTATGCGATATAACCTAGTTATCGAATCGAGGATTGATTCGATATGTCGATGCATTGGATATTAATCGGTCACATGCGATATGACCGGATCGATAAATCAAGTGTTGATTTAATGATTTAATGTATAGTTATATATTTGATATATCACTTTACATTAACTAGTATTTGTTCACTTAAGATGGATTTTCTCACTTGATGTGCACATTGTATAAATGATATAGTTTTGTGCACTAGTTTGTATCATGTTTGATGATACATGCAAACTTGGGTGTGTGTATGCTTTGAACCAAGTTTAGGTAAATGGTTAGGGTTTTAATTATTTTATTCATTTATTTATTTATTCTTTATAGCAAGAAATAAAATGGTGGATAACTTTGGATTTTCTTTGAAGCTTCATGAAGCTTTGAAAAGTTCAACCATTTTGTTTCTTTTGCTTAACCTAACCATTTGCCTAAACCCTAGTTTATTCTCTACACTAGTTACACTAACCCATGGTTGCTATATGATAAGATCACTTGATTTATTGTTATTAATCTATTGATTTATTATTCTCATCATATTCTTTTTCTTCTTATTCTTCTTCTTCAAGAAGAAGAAACCATGCTACCTTCAAAGGTGCCATGATGAAATCAAGTGAGAAACCCAAATCCAAAGTGAACCCACTTCCTATTTCTTCATCCTCTACCATTTGCCATGTAGTATAGGGTGTTTTCTTCACAAGTTTCATGACTTGGTGAAGGTGGATCTCGAGTTAGAGTCGCCTCGACGTAGATCATCTTCGTCATCGAAGTAAACAACCTAGCCCGATCTTTTCTCCGATGAAACCACCGCGAGAGTCCAGGATTCCGATGGTTGCAGCGGAGGGACATCATCACGGAGCGAAGGAAGTGGAGGACTGGATCTACAAAGGTTGTATTGCTATTCACTTAGTGTAAATTTTTCATTTAGTTTCGCCTAAACTCAAGTTAACGATCTCGCATTAGGGTTCTTTGGCACATAGAAAAATTTGATTTTGGCATGTTTGATCTGTTGTGGAACCTCATTAGTGTGCCTAGGAACCCTACAGTGGTATTAGAACCTAGCTAGAGCCTTAGGCGAAGTGTAGACGATGTTTTAGGTCCGATCGAAACACGAAACCCTAATCCGACCCCTTCTCTGTACATTTTTCAAAACTGTGCATTTTCCTAATTAAAAATATGCAGAAAAATAAGCAGGGTTTTATAAGAATTACTGTGCAAAAGGAGGTCCTAATTGCATCAAAGCTCCGCGGAACCGCGGCCGTACCCCACGTGACGCGGCGGTTCCGCGGCCATACTGTTGCTTCGTTGACCACACTTTGCACAGTAATGTTTCTATTGGACACCTGTGTTTTCTGGGTAATTTTAATCTTCACTCAAGAGTTGAGTAATCTGGGGTCTTTTGGGGATTCGATGATTCGATCGGAAACTTTAACTGCGTCTATGTGATTTTCCGGATAATTTTAGAAAATGTTGAAAAATTCGACCGAATATAAATACCCACTTTTTCCCTCTCGGGAAATTTCCAAGTGTTGGAACTTTCCGTAGTTTAAGAACGTTCGAAGTAGTGCAAGTAACGCGATGGACCCCCTAGAAGACAACAAACCTTAACTCGATTATGTGACCGTCTTGAACTGCCCTTTGAACCTTAGGGTTTGGGGCAGTACGGCGTGCCACAAGTGAGGCGTTGGCTTGACTTTTCTACGGCTGGACCGTTGGTACTGTGGCATGAACTGAATGTTTTTAAACTTATTTCATGTATTGAGCTATTTCGGGAAAACTTGGGTGTTTGACTGTTCGATCGGAAAATTTAACATTTTCTGTTTATCTGGAATGTGATACAATATTTGGAATTCATAAGTAGTTATGAGATAACTAATATGAATGTTATAAACGTAGCACTTTAGTCTCAAATGATCGGTTGCCACGGAATTTTAATGTGATCAAAAGTCCGTCGCAATCTCATAGCGTACGTTGATACTCGCCGGTAAACTTAATAGATAGCCACGCCCCATAGCCCCGACCAAGTGATTGTAGGAGAACCCCGTCGCCGAAAGCATCCGTTCGGGTGCTCGCGGCAGCGGTGTTCCGCCTTGGTGCACTTCGTCGACGACATCGGGGGTGCGGCTGCCTACTAAAGTTTGCGACGAGCATTCGATCAAAATGTCGGGAATCTTGTTGAATTGCCCGACTTGATATGGAAAAGTGTTTTCGATAATGAGACTAAAATGCGGCGTTTATAATTGTTAGGCATGCGATGTCTAAGGAATTCATTTGGTTAGGCATGTGATAACTAAAGGGGTTGCGGATTCCAACTGTTGTAGTTTTACACTTTCTTTTCAGTGACCGTATGTGTAATATGTGATATCGCCGGTTTCGTTGCTATATGTCAACGACAATTGGGATACGCATGTTTACTTACGTTGATGACTTGTGATGTTATGTGTTACTGGATATGTTATATTGGATCGTCGTGTTTGAATAGCCGGGGGGGTTTTTATGTGAGATGAGTGTTTTTCATTTTCATTCATGTAAAAATATGTATGTAATGTTCTTTTGTTGGGGCACTTCCAGGTTGCGGAAGATGTCACCCATTGTATATTATTTACTTTTCCGCACTAGGATAGACCGAAGGAGGAAGGCACAAGTAACCGGGTTCTGGAGTCCAGTGGGAGACCAACTCGAGGAGTCGAGTCCGGGTCTCCTAACTCTAGAATTGGTAGAGTTGCTTGCCGCTCTCGTAGGGGTCTTGGGGTGTGGGTTTGGCTATTCATCGCGACCGTGGAATCCATGTTTTATACTAGCTCGTATTGAAAACACAGACGTCCTAGTATATCCAATGTTTCATATGTTTCTTCTGCTGCGATATCTGTGATGTGATCATATGATGTTCTGTGATAAATACTTTATATAGTATATATGATATATTATATAGACGTTACTTATGTTTTACACACGCCCCGCTCTGCCCCGCTCTGCCGTTAGTTACCTAACCTAACGGTGCATAAGGGGACATCGAGGCGAATGCGGATGGCATAAGTGTAGGTCGTATTTATCTGTGATGTTTAGGTAACTTAAATGATGAGACTTCATTAATTTGATTAATGAAAGAAAAAGAAACCTAAAGATGTTGTGGAATCGAATTTTCAAAAACAGGTAGCTACAGTTCTTGCTTTGCATCGCGGTGTTCCTTGTAGAACATCCTGCACCTTATTCGATAAGGAAAGGACCGAGATCCCTTCACCGGGAGTGACCCCTTTAGCAATAACTGGCAGATGCTACAACCCTCGGTTTGTCTTTCGATTGCTTCTATAGTTTTTGCTTTGCACAGCGGTATATATGATATATCCTGCACCTTATTCGATGAGAAAAGGGTCGACAATCCCTTCACCGGGAGTGACCCCTTTAGCAAAACTAGAAAAGCCTAAAAAACACTCCATTTTATAATCATTTGATTCTACAACGATATCAAGTTCATTACGCAATAGGTTTTCTTAAAAACCTGTCGTGGCCCTCCGTCATTTCAGATAAGTTGTATATAGTATTCGTGCTACATTTGTTGGCTTTCGTCAAGGTGTAGTGTGCGGTAGCTATATGCTGCTTATCTGCTGCATATGATGCGATTGGATTAGGGTAGTCGTGCGGCTTTGTTGGCTTTCGTCCAGGGTCGTACGGGTGGGTTTAATTCGATCAAGAAATGACGGGTTGAACTTGACTAGCGGGCTATGGTTTGTTGGCTTTCGTCAAGATCATAGCACGTTAGGGGCAAAATTATCAGGAATTTCAAGTGTTGAAATTTGCAATGAGATTGCATACCTTCTATGAGATAGTTGGATCCCGATACCCGCTGCGAGTAAGAGTTACTCCTGGGAGAGTTTTACACATTACAATTAGCCGATCAAGTAGGTGTCTAGAAAGGTGTCAATGGGGTTACACCTCTGGGAAAACGAGGTTTACTGTAATTAGGTCCGTGCGAAAGCACGGGGAACCTCCCTCAAAGTACCGACACTGGCCTGGCTGAAAGATTGGCGAACTTGTAGCGTGTAATTAATCCCGGCTAGTCTTTCCTTTTTGGGTTTGAACGAAGATTTGATAAAAACAGTGGGAGCCATCCTGATTAGATAAAATAATAACCAATCTTATCTTGCAAGAGCGCACGCAGAGTGTTTTCTTCTCTCTCTCTCCAGGTAGCGACCATATCACGCCTTAATCAAGATAATAATACGGATGAATTGACCGAACCCGCTTGTTATACTGAGCTGAGGAACGTTGGTCCCGCTCCAACTTATAATTGTTATAAGACAGAGCAGGAAATTGAGGAATACCAGAATTCCTATGCCGCCTAAACGAAGAAAGTGCATATGATGCATCTCCTTCGGGTGTGTTCATTACAGAGAACTGTTTCTCTGTATCCTCTACGTACTGGGTATTTGATACCGGATCAGGATCCCAGATATGTAATCTGTTACATAGGGCTACAGAAAAGTAGAGAACTGAGAACGGGTGGTAAGTTTCATGAGACAGAAAACGGTGCAAGTGTTGCAGCCAAGTCTATTGGTCACTGTCACGCTATATTCCAAATACATTGATTCTGAACGAATGTTTTTAGATACCGAACCGATATACAAAATCATATCTTATTAGTAAAGAAATGATAAAATTTTGTATTGTTGGATAATGTTTTGAGCATTTCCTATATCAAAAGTTGATCGGTTCAGGCACGTTATCTAAAAGCATTGATGTTCTAAATCAAACTACAGTTCTTAGTATAGGGAACACACACAAGAGGAAGAGTTCAAAAATGAACGAATTCTTTTTGAAGCATTGTAGACTAGGTCATATCAATGCGACCCGACTTGATGAAGTTACATTTAGATGCATATTTGAATCACTTTGAATTTACATCTTGTGAAACTTGCCGGTCATGTCACAAAGATACGATGACCACAGCTCTGTTTCTTGGAAATAGAGAAAGAGTTGGTGAACTCCTGGGATTGATACATGCTGATGTATGAAGGTCCCCTGTCTACACATGCCAAGACCGGTTCTTTGTACTTCATTACATTCTCTTAGATTCAGACATATGTTCCTGTTGAAACACAAGTCCGAACCTTTTGAGATATTCAAAGAATATAAGTCAGAAGTAGAGAACCAAAACGGGTATAAGTATTATGTCCTTTGATGTGATCAAGGAGGAGAATACTTGAGCACGAAATTCCTGGATTATTCTAAAAGAGAATGAGATTCTCTCTCAGCATTACTCCTCCGAATACACCACAGCACGTCGGTGTATCGGGGCGGACCAATCACACCCTTTATGATAAGGTGTGCTCTATGATGAGTACTACTGAGTTTCCTGTTTCCTTTTGGGAGTTATGCACTTAAGAAGCTGCATACCTATTGAATAGGGTTCAAATCACATCAGTTGCTTACCACTTGATATGTGATATGGAAAGGGAAGAGCCCATATCTTAAGTTTGTTAAGATTTGGGGTTGTCCGGCCTATGTCTAAAAAGCAAAATACAGACAAGCTCGAGGCAAGATCTGTTATGTAGAACTGGAAATGTTCCAGCTATACAAACTGCAGCTGCTGATTTGGTAGAACCAAAGTATTCAATAGTTACCAACGAACCTTAGCCTCTCCGCCGATCTAGTAGGGTTCCTCACCCACCTGAGAGATACTTCTGTTTCTCTATGACAGTGGGAGAGAGGAATGCATCATGAGATGATGACCCAACTAGTTTCGAGCTGGCCATCAGGAGTGGGACTCTGTAAGAATGGCTGGATGCTTAGCGATCTGAGATGGAATCCTTATACACCAACAAAGTATGGACTTTGGTTGCTATATCTGAAGGGTTAAATCCCCATCAGGAGCAAGTATATCTTGAGAAGATTACTTGGTGTAGATGGAAAAGTTGAGGCTTTCGAAGCTAGACTTGTTAATGGTTTTCGTCATCGACCAGGCGTGGAAAATGATGAAACCTTTTCCAATAGCTATGCTTAAGTCCATCCGGATCCTACTTGCCATTGTTGTATATCATGACTACGATATCTGGTGGTTGGGTGTCTTGACTGATTTTCTAAATATTGATTTAGAAGAGAACGTCTATAATTACACAGCCAGAGGGCTTCGTAAACAGTCGGAGCAGCAGAAACGTGTAGAAGTTGCTTTACAGATAAAGCAGGCATTGCGGAGTTGGAATGTTTGTTTTGATGTGTTAGTCAAAGAGTTTGACATCATCAAAATGGTAGATGAACCTTGTATAAACAAAAAGATAGTAGGGCGTATGGTGGTGATCCTCGTAGAGTACGTGGATGACATACTCTTGTTAGGGAAGGAGTTTCCTATGCTACGCTCGATCAATCTCCGCTTATCACAAGGATTCTCCATAAAGGATCCAAGTGATACCTCCTAAATCTTGAGTTTTGATCTATGAGATAGAAGTAATTGGATGTTAGGATTCTCACTAGTTGTAGTGAGATGGTATCAATCGATCCTGAGGAGAATCACTGGAAAGGTTCCCGGGAGATAAGAACGACTGAATGTCAGTCACAGGCATTGTCTTTACCCTCAGTAAAGGGATGGTATGTTGGAAGAGTTCTAAGCTAGATACCGTGGCATTCTAGACGATAAAAGCTGGATACATCGCTACTAAAGATACTACCAAAGATGCAGTTTGGGTGTATATTGGTTCATGAGATGAACTAGGTTCCTACCATTGTGTGATAATGGAAGTGTGGCTTTGGCCCAGGAACCCCGGTCCCATCAGTGACCCGACGTATTCTGAGGCAGCATCACGTGATCATAGAGATAGTTGATCTCCAGGGTGATCGAGGTTAGGAGAGTAGACTCAAAGGACAACACGGCGGATCCATTCACAAAGGCCTTTTCCCAGAGAGAGACTTTTGTGGGATGGTTGAGTATGAGATACTGCAACCACTGCTACAGATGGTCCTTGTGCAAGTGGGATTGTTAGTTATATATATGCCCTAGAGGCCATTACTATACATAGGATGTATATTGTAGTGGATGCTTGGACATATATAGGGAGGACTTTCTTGCTCGACATGATAATATGCTATCGGGTTACTCGTTACCTTAACGTGCACACTGATTGTCTCTCTGTTACATTTTGGTAAAGCCCTTAGGATGTGTACTTGACTACCTGGACTATGATGCAAATCATACTAGTGGGAACATGGTAGTCCATAAGTACATCCTTCAAGGTCCCTAGTCGTGGGTGTATCGAGACAGGGCATCGATATACCAGAGTAGACTAGCGTATACCTTCTCGACCCATACAGATGGGCGATGGATGATCCCATATCCATTGGTGTTTGACATCAGAGATGATATACGGGTGCTCAGTGGAGACTGGGTACACTGGACGGACTCGCCGAGAACTCCCAGATGGTATTATACCTTACGTCAGATGGCAGTTCTCTGGTGACACTGGTACAGGTTAGTCTGTAGACCCGAGATCGTCATAGATTCTTGTGTGATTCCCACTGTGCTTTGATTTCCACCTTACCACGTCCAAGAGGGCGTGCAAAATGGTGGTTTTTGGGTACTGTCCCGAATCACATGGAGGCAATGAGCGTTAGGAGGGGATTCATCTCTCCCGGTATAGGGAGTTGATGTTGCGCTGTGTTCGATTGGCTATAACCGGAAATCCCTGGCCAGGGTTGCTGAGATTTACTGGTAAGTGTTACCAGTTGTTTCTCGAACTGTTATAGACCTCAAATCGACACGACTTATCGAGCTATTGGGGTCTGACGTTTACCACACCTAGGCGAGATATGCGACATATCAGACGATCGGACCGAACTGTACGGTAAGTGTTACTGGTTGGATTCACAGGAGTGTGAGCGGGCTTGCTCGTTGATCTTCTGATCGCTCAATACCCGGGTGGCCGTTACGTTTAGCAGACCACTTGTGGGTGTTTGATATGATCATCACCTACTGCCGGCGTATTGACGAGTCTTTAGAGTCCTACACAGAGGTTTCCTGGCTCAAGCGAAACGAAATAGGAGCGCATATGAGATATGTGCGGGACCGAGAATAATGCGTGTATGTGATACCGTATTCTATTCTCGCGATGAATGTATTGAGTGGTTGTATGCGATATAACCTAATTATCGAATCGAGGATTGATTCGATAAGTCGATACATTGGATATTAGTCAGTCACATGCGATATGACCTGATCGATAAATCAAGTGTTGATTTAATGATTTAATGTACAATTATATATTTGATATATCACTTTACATTAACTAGTATTTGTTCACTTTAGATGGATTTTCTCACTTGATGTGTACATTGTATATATGATATAGTTTTGTGCACTAGTTTGTATCATGTTTGATGATACATGCAAACTTGGGTGTGTGTATGCTTTGAACCAAGTTTAGGTAAATGGTTAGGGTTTTAATTAATTTATTCATTTATTCATTTATTCTTTTTAGCAAGAAATAAAATGGTGGCTAACTTTGGATTTTCTTTGAAGCTTCATGAAGCTTTGAAAAGTTCAACCATTTTGTTTCTTTTGCTTAACCTAACCATTTGCCTAACTCTAGTTTATTCTCTACACTAGTTACACTAACCCATGGTTGCTATATGATATGATCACTTGGTTTATTATTATTAATCAATTGATTTTATTATTCTCATCATATTCTTTTTCTTCTTCTTCAAGAAGAAGAAACCATGCTACCTTCAATGGTGCCATGACGAAATCAAGTGAGAAACCAAAATCCAAAGTGAACCCACTTCCTATTTCTTCATCCTCTACCACTTGCCATGTAGTATAGGGTGTTTTCTTCACAAGTTTCATGACTTGGTGAAGATGGATCTCGAGTTAGAGTCGCCTCGACGTAGATCATCTTCGGCATTGAAGTCAACGACCTAGCCCGGTCTTTTCTCCGATGAAACCACCGCGAGAGTCCAGGATTCGGATGGTTGCAGCGGAGGGACGTCATCACGGAGCCAAGGAAGTTGATGACCGGATCTACAAAGGTTGTATTTCCATTCACTTAGTGTAAATGTGATTTACTTTCATTTAGTTTCGCCTAAACTCTAGTTAACAGTCTCCTTATTAGTAAAGAAATGATAAAATTTTGTATTGTTGGATAATGTTTTGAGCATTTCCTATATCAAAAGTTGATCGGTTCAGGCACGTTATCTAAACGCATTGATGTTCTAAATCAAACTACAGTTCTTAGTATACGGAACACACAAAAGAGGAAGAGTTCAGAAATGAACGAATTCTTCTTGAAGCATTGTAGACTAGGTCATATCAATGCGACCCGACTGGCTGAAGTTACATTTAGATGCATATTTGAATCAGTTTGAATTTACATCTTGTGAAACTTGCCGGTCATGGCACAAAGATACGATGACCACAGCTCTGTTTCTTGGAAACAGAGAAAAAGTTGGTGATCTCCTGGGATTGATACATGCTGATGTATGAAGGTCCCCTGTCTACACATGCCAAGACCGGTTCTTTGTACTTCATTACATTTTCTTAGATTCAGACATATGTTCCTGTTGAAACACAAGTCCGAACCTTTTGAGATATTCACAGAATATAAGTTAGAAGTAGAGAACCAAAACGGGTATAAGTATTATGTCCTTTGATGTGATCAAGGAGGAGAATACTTGAGCACGAAATTCCTGGATTATTCTAAAAGGGAATGAGATTCTCTCTCAGCATTACTTCTCCGAATACACCACAGCACGTCGGTGTATCGTGGCGGAGCAATCACACCCTATATGATAAGGTGTGCTCTGTGATGAATACTACTGAGTTTCCTGTTTCCTTTTGGGAGTTATGCACTTAAGAAGCTGCATACCTATTGAATAGGGTTCAAATCAAATCAGTTGCTTACCACTTCATATGTGATATGGAAAGGGAAGAGCCCATATCTTAAGTTTGTTAAGATTTGGGGTTGTCCGGCCTATGTTTAAAAGGCAAAATCCGAACAAGCTCGAGGCAAGATCTGTTATGTAGAACTGGAAATGTTCTAGCTATACGAACTGCAGCTGTTGATTTGGTAGAACCAAAGGATTCAATAGTTACCAACGAACCTCAGCCTCTTCGCCAATCTAGTAGCGTTACTCACCCACCTGAGAGATACTTCTGTTTCTCTATGACAGTGGGAGAGAGGAATGCATCATGAGATGATGACCCAACTAGTTTCGAGCTGGCCATCAGGAGTGGGACTATGTAAGAATGGCTGGATGCTTAGCGATCTGAGATGGAATCCTTATACATCAACAAAGTATGGACTTTGGTTGCTATAGCTGAAGGGTTAAATCCCCATCAGGAGCAAGTATATCTTGAGAAGATTACTTGGTGTAGATGGAAAAGTTGAGACTTTCGAAGCTAGACTCGTTAAAGGTTTTCGTCATCGACCAGGCGTGGAAAATGATGAAACCTTTTCCAATAGCTATGCTTAAGTCCATCCGGATCCTACTTGCCAATGCTGCATATCATGACTACGATATCTGGTGGTTGGGTGTCATGACTGATTTTCTAAATATTGATTTAGAAGAGAACGTCTATAATTACACAGCCAGAGGGCTTCGTAAAAAGTGGGAGCAGCGGAAACGTGTACAAGTTGCTTTACAGATAAAGCAGGCATCGCAGAGTTAGAACGTCTGTTTTGATGTGTTAGTCAAAGAGTTTGACATCATCAAAATAGTAGATGAACCTTGTATAAACAAAAAGGTAGTAGGGCGTATGGTGGTGATCCTCGTAGAGTACGTGGATGGCATACTCTTGTTAGGGAAGGAGTTTCCTATGCTACGCTCGATCAATCTCCGCTTATCACAAGGATTCTCCATAAAGGATCGAAGTGATACCTCCTAAATCTTGAGTTTTGATCTATGAGATAGAAGTAATTGGATGTTAGGATTCTCACTAGTTGTTGTGAGATGGTATCAATCGATCCTGAGGAGAATCACTGGAAAGGTTCCAGGGAGATAAGAACGACTGAATGTAAGTCACAGGCATTGTCTTTACCCTCAGGAAAGGGATGGTATGTTGGAAGAGTTCCAAGCTAGATACCGTGGCATACTAGACGATAAAGGCTGGATACATCGCTACTAAAGATACTACCAAAGAGGCAGTTTGGGTGTATATTGGTTCATGAGATGAACTAGGTTCCTACCATTGTGTGACAATGGAAGTGTGGCTTAGGCCCAGGAACCCCGGTCCCATCAGTGACCCAGACGTATTCTGAGGCAGCATCACCTGATCATGGAGATAGTTGATCTCCAGGGTGATCGAGGTTAGGAGAGTAGACTCAAATGACAACACGGCGGATCCATTCACAAAGGCCTTTTCCCAGAGAGAGACTTTTATGGGATGGTTGAGTATGAGATACTGCAACCACTGCTACAGATGGCCCTAGTGCAAGTAGGATTGTTAGTTATATGTATGCCCTAGAGGCCATTACTATACATAGGATGTATATTGTAGTGGATGCTTGGACATATATAAGGAGGACTTTCTTGCTCTACATGATAGTATGCTATCGGGTTACTCTTTACCTTAACGTGTACACTGATTGTCTCTCTGTTACATGTTGGTAAAGCCCTTAGGATGTGTACTTGACTACCTGGACTATGATGCAGATTATACAAGTGGGGACATGGTAGTCCATAAGTACATCCTTCAAGGTCCCTAGTCGTAGGTGTATCGAGACAGGGCATCGATATACCATAGTAGACTAGAGTATACCTTCTCGACCCATACAGATGGGCGATGGATGATCCCATATCCATTGGTGTTTGACATCAGAGATGATATACGGGTGCTCAGTCGAGACTGGGTACACTGGACGGACTCGCCGAGAACTCCCAGATGGTATTATATCTTACGTCAGATGGCAGTTCTCTGGTGACACTGGTACAGGTTAGTCTGTAGACCCGAGATCGTCATAGATTCCTGTGTGATTCCCACTGTGCTTTGATTTCCACCTTACCACGTCCAAGAGGGCGTACAAAACGGTGGTTTTTGGGTACAGTCCCGAATCACATGGAGGCAATGAGCGATAGGAGGGGATTCGTCTCTCCCGGTATAGGGAGTTGATGTTGCGTTGTGTTCGATTGGCTATAACCAGAAATCCCTAGCCAGGGTTGCTGAGATTTACTGGTAAGTGTTACCAGTTGTTTCTTGAACTGTTATAGACCTCATATTGACACGACTTATCGAGCTATTGGGGTCTGACGTTTACTACCCCTAGGCGAGATATGCGACATATCAGACGATCGGACCGGACTGTACGGTAAGTGTTACAGGTTGGATTCACAGGAGTGTGAGCGGGCTTGCTCGTTGATCTTCTGATCGCTCAATACCCGGGTGGCCGTTACGTTTAGCAGACCACTTGCGGCTTGTGGGTGTTTGATATGATCATCGCCTACTGCCGGCGTATTGACGAGTCTTTAGAGTCCTACATAGAGGTTTCCTGGCTCAAGCGAAACGAAATAGGAGCGCATATGAGATATGTGCGGGACCGAGAATAATACGTGTATTTGATACCGTATTCTATTCTCGAGATGAATGTATTAATTGGTTGTATGCGATATAACCTAGTTATCGAATCGAGGATTGATTCAATAAGTCGATACATTGGATATTAGTCGGTCACATGCGATATGACCGGATCGATAAATCAAGTGTTGATTTAATGATTTAATGTATAATTATATATTTGATATATCACTTTAGATTAACTAGTATTTGTTCACTTAAGATGGATTTTCTCACTTGATGTGCACATTGTATATATGATATAGTTTTGTGAACTAGTTTGTATCATGTTTGATTATACATGCAAACTTGGGTGTGTGTATGCTTTGAACCAAGTTTAGGTAAATGGTTAGGGTTTTAATTAATTTATTCATTTATTTATTTATTCTTTTTAGCAAGAAATAAAATGGTGGCTAACTTTGGATTTTCTTTGAAGCTTCATAAAGCTTTGAAAAGTTCAACCATTTTGTTTCTTATGCTTAACCTAACCATTTTCTAAACCCTAGTTTATTCTCTACACTAGTTACACTAACCCATGGTTGCTATATGATAAGATCACTTGGTTTATTATTATTAATCAATTGATTTTATTATTCTCATCATATTCTTTTTCTTCTTCTTCTTCAAGAAGAAGAAACCATGCTACCTTCAATGGTGCCATGATGAAATCAAGTGAGAAACCAAAATCCAAAGTGAACCCACTTCCTATTTCTTCATCCTCTACCACCTGCCATGTAGTATAGGGTGTTTTCTTCACAAGTTTCATGACTTGGTGAAGATGGATCTCGAGTTAGAGTCGCCTCGACGTAGATCATCTTCGGCATCGAAGTCAACGACCTAGCCCGATCTTTTCTCCGATGAAACCACCGCGAGAGTCCAGGATTCCGATTGTTGCAGCAGAGGGACGTCATCACGGAGCCAAGGAAGTGGAGGACTAGATCTACAAAGGTTGTATTTCCATTCACTTAGTGTAAATGTGATTTACTTTCATTTAGTTTCGCCTAAACTCTAGTTAACGATCTCGCATTAGGGTTCTTTGGCACATAGAAAAATTTGATTTTGGCATGTTTGATCTGTTGTGGAACCTCATTGGTGTGCCTAGGAACCCTACAGTGGTATCAGAGCCTAGCTAGAGCCTTAGGCGAAGTGTAGACGATGTTTTAGGTCCGATCGAAACACGAAACCCTAATCCAACCCCTTCTCTTTACATTTTTCAAAACTGTGCATTTTTCCTAATTAAAAATATGCATAAAAATAAGCAGTGATTTATAATAATTACTGTGCAAAACGAGGTCCTAATTCCATCAAAGCGCCGCGGAACCGCAGCCGTACCCCACGTGGCGCGGCGGTTCCGCGGCCAAACTGTTGCTTCGTTGACCACACTTTGCACAATAATGTTTCTTTTGGACTCCTGTGTTTTCTGGGTAATTTTAATCTTCACTCAAGAGTTGAGTAATCTGGGGTCTTTTGGGGATTCGATGATTCGATCGGAAACTTTAACTGCGTCTATGTGATTTTCCGGATAATTTTAGAAAATGTTGAAAAGTTCGACCGGATATAAATGCCCACTTTTTTCCTGTCGGGAAATTTCCAAGTGTTGGAACTTTCCGTAGTTTAAGAACGTTTGAAGTAGTTCAAGTAACGCGATGGACCCTCTAGAAGACAACAAACCTTATCTCGATTATGCGACCGTCTTGAACTGCCCTTTGAACCTTAGGGTTTGGAGCAGTACGGCGTGCCACATGTGAGGCGTTGGCTTGACCCTTCTACGACTGGACCGTTGGTACTGTGGCATGAAATGAATGTTTTTAAACTTATTCCATGTATTGAGCTGTTTCGGGAAAACTTGGGTGTTTGACTGTTCGATCAGAAAGTTTAACATTTTATATTTATCTGGAATGTGATACAATATTTGGAATTCACAAGTAGTTATGAGATAACTAATATGAATGTTATAAACATAGCACTTTAGTCTCAAATGATCGGTTGCCACGGAATTTTGATGTGATCAAAAGTTCGTCGCAATCTCGTAGCGTACGCGGATACTCGCCGGTAAACTTAATAGATAGCCATGCCCCATAGCCCCGACCAAGTGATTGTAGGAGAACCCCGTCGCCGAAAGCATCCATTCAGGTGCTCGCGGCAGCGGTGTTCCGCCTTGGTGCACTTCGTCGACGGCATCGGGGGTGCGGCTGCCTACTAAAGTTTACGACGAGCATTCGATCAAAATGTCGGGAATCTTGTTGAATTGCCCGACTTGATATTGAAAAGAGTTTTCGATAATGAGACTAAAATGCGGCGTTTATAATTGTTAGGCATGCGATGTCTAAGGAATTCATTTGGTTAGGCATGCGATGTCTAAAGGGGTTGCGGATTCCAACTGTTGTAGTTTTACACTTTCTTTTCAGTGACCGTAAGTGTAATATGTGATATCGCCGGTTTCTTTGTTGTATGTCAATGACAATTGGGATACGCATGTTTACTTACGTTGATGACATGTGATGTTATGTGTTGCTGGATATGTTATATTGGATCGTCGTGTTTGAATAGCCGAGGTTTTTTTATGTGAGATGAGTGTTTTTCATTTTCATTTATGTAAAAATATGTATGTAATATTCTTTTATTAGGGCACTTCCAGGTTTCGGAAGATGTCACCCATTGTATATTATTTACTTTTCCGCAATAGGATAGACCTAAGGAGGAGGGCATAAGTAACTGGGTTCTGGAGTCCAGTGGGAGACCAACTCGAGGAGTCGAGTCTGGGTCTCCTAACTCTAAAATTGGTAGGGTTGCTTGCCGCTCTCGTAGGGGTCTTGGGGTGTGGGTTTGGCTATTCATCGCGACCATGGAATCCGTGTTTTATACTGGCTCGTATTGAAAACACGGACGTCCTAGTATATCTAATGTTTCATATGTTTCTTCTGCTGCGATATCTGTGATGTGATCTTGTGATGTTCTGTGATAAATACTGTATATAGTATATATGATATATTATATAGACGTTACTTATGTTTTACACCCGCGCTAGCCCTGCCCCGCTCTACCGTTAGTTACCTAACCTAACGGTGCATGAGGGGACATCGAGGCGAATGCGGATGGCATAAGTGTACGTCGTATTTATCTGTGATGTTTAGGTAACTTAAATGATGGGACTTCATTAATATGATTAATGAAAGAAAAAGAAACCTAAAGATGTTGTGGAATCGAATTTTCAATAAAAGGTAGCTACAGTTCTTGCTTTGCATCGCGGTGTTCCTTGTAGAACATCCTGCACCTTATTCGATAAGGAAAGGACCGAGATCCCTTCACCGGGAGTGACCCCTTTAGCAATAACTGGCAGATGCTACAACCCTCGGTTTGTCTTCTGATTGCTTCTATAGTTTTTGCTTTGCACAGCGGTATATATGATATATCCTGCTCCTTATTCGATGAGAAAAGGGCCGACGATCCCTTCACCGGGAGTGACCCCTTTAGCAAAACTAGAAAAGCCTAAAAAACACTCCATTTTATAATCATTTGATTCTACAACGATAGCAAGTTCATTACGCAATAGGTTTTCTTAAAAACCTGTCGTGGCCCTCCGTCATTTCAGATAAGTTGTATATAGTATTCGTGCTACATTTGTTGGCTTTCGTCAAGGTGTAGTGTGCGGTAGCTATATGCTGCTTATCTGCTGCATATGATGCGATTGGATTAGGGTAGTCATGCGGCTTTCTTGGCTATCGTCCAGGGTCGTGCGGGTGGGTTTAATTCAATCAAGAAATGACGGGTTGAACTTGACTAGCGGGCTATGGTTTGTTGGCTTTCGTCAAGGTCATAGCACGTTAGGGGCAAAATTATCGGGAATTTCAAGTGTTCAAATTTGCAATGAGATTGCATACCTTCTATGAGATAGTTGGATCCCGATATCCGCTGCGAGTAAGAGTTACTCCTGGGAGAGTTTTACACATTACAATTAGCCGATCAAGTAGGTGTCTAGAAAGGTGTCAACGGGGTTACGCCTCTTGGAAAACGAGGTTTACTGTAATTAGGTCCGTGCGAAAGCACGGGGAACCTCCCTCAAAGTACCGACACTGGCCTGGCTGAAAGATTGGCGAACTTGTAGCGTGTAATTAATCCCGGCTAGTCTTTCCTTTTAGGGTTTGAAGGAAGATTTGATAAAAACAGTGGGAGCCATCCTGATTAGATAAAATAATAACCAATCTTATCTTGCAAGAGTGCACGCAGAGTGTTTTCTTCTCTCTCCCTCCAGGTAGCGACCATATCATGCCTTAATCAAGATAATAATACTGATGAATTGACCGAACCCGCTTGTTGTACTGAGCTGAGGAACGTTGGTCCCGCTCCAACTTATAATTGTTATAAGACAGAGCAGGAAATTGAGGTATACCAGAATTCCTATGCCGCCTGATTGTTCGATTTTCCCGTTGTGTAGTATGTAGAAAATTTGTAAAGAACTTCACAACCAAAAAACATATTTTGACCGCAATCAAACTACGATGTCGGATGTAGTTTGTAGTGAGTGCGTATCGTCCACAGGGATTGCACGATTCGTTTGTATTTTGATACGTTTGAAATGAAAAGTTAAGCAACAATAAAAGAAAACATGATTCAAGAATGATTTGTATTCGAGTGTCACTATTCTTTATTCAAGAATCAAGAAACTATAAACAATCAAGAATCGGTGTTTTGAAAATATTTTTCCAATCCACAATCAAGAATCTAAAAGAGGCTCGTAGGAATCGATCAGGTCGATAGACGTGATGTAATCTTAAAGATATCGTGTTCTTGTCCTTCGAAGGATTGATACTAGATCGATGATCATCGACAAGCGTTAGGGTTTTCTTGTGAAACTAGGGTTTCATCTTATCCCTTGTTCTGTTGTCGATATCATTCACATTCTAGCCTCTAGCAATTTCAAGAAACGATCCTAACTCCCCGATTTCGAGCGATATCATTCAAGAAGGCATCGTAACGAAATGGGTTGTCGGTTCTTGAACTTGCTAGGGTTTACAAAACTTGTTGGAATCAAGAATCGGTTAAAGCTATGTTACATCATCATTCTATTGACCGTATCGACTCCTTGACGAGCGGAGTTTTATTCACACATCACCACACAGAAAAGATTAACGAATTGTAAAGATAGCATGATGCAGAAATTAAAGAAAGCAAGATAAAAGAATATCACCTTTATTTATCTCAACAATTTTGATTACATTTGCTTCAAGAACTACAAGAAGAAGAATCTAGATTGTTGATCGGGCGTCGCTCGGCTTCATGAGTCGTGGATCGGCTCGGATCGCTTGCTCCGTTGAAGATCGGCTCCGCTCCTAAAGGTTGTAGGGCTTCTTGCTTAATGGGTACTCGGGATCTTAGCTTTTGGAGTTGGAATTAGGGTTAGGGTTTCACACAAGCCCTGTCACTAGACTTGTGGAAGAAGAAGATGAAGAGAGAGAGATAGATTGGGGATAGATTCACTAATTGGATGAATTATTCCCAAGGTTGAATAATTGTCGGGATAATGAGCCTAGGGTCTTATTTATAGAGCTCACAAACCCTAGGTTTAGGTTTGAATTGGAACTTTCCCTCCCAAAGTTTGTTGAGAGAGTTTGTTAGACTTTAGCTTAGGGTTTAAGCTAGGGTTTAGGGAAAGTTCTAGAATGATAGTCTAATTTAATGAAACTCAAGGTGTTTGCTGATCTGGTAGAAGTCACTAGAGTCTTCTGGAAACTGAGATACATTTCTGAGCAGTGGGCCCTTAATGAAGCATTATGGTGCAAAAATTGAGGGATGAATCCATGGACCCACCGCGGATCCGCGGCACAAGCAAGCAATTGCCGCGGATCCGCGGCTTGTTGGTGTGCTTGGGCTCTGGGTCTTCTGGTGTGGCCTTTGACTGCTGTTTAGGGCTTTGTATGATATGTTGAATTTCCATTGCTCCTTTGTAATGATACCAGATTTGAATTTAGTGAGTTTACGTATCTTTCGAGCGGTGTAATGTTCGAGCAAGCTTCTGATTTTCCTGCACAGACTTCGAAACACGGGTTGCGATATATAGAAAATATGCCATGTAATGAAATGCAGTCAATTTCCCTAGAAATGCCGGTTTTAAGGTCTAATACATGTAATCTGATATTTTGCGACCGATTTGCTAATATGTGAATTATGAATACCGTACACTTCTATATAGATGCAAATGATAAGGAAATTGCCGGTTAAAATATGCAATATTTTCGACTGATCAAATACCCCCAAACTTAATTTCGATCGTCTCGAGCGAATGTTTTATTAAAGAAAAAGAGAAGGAGAAAATAAAGAAAGAGAAAAAATAACTAGCACACTTTCGTAGGCAACACGATTGCACTGAGCACGTGCAACGAGCCTTTAAACCTCTAGGTGTCCCCAGTAGGAGGAGTGTTGTCTCCTGAGGGTTTTCAGCGGATTGCACCCACAAAATCCAATAATAAAAAAAAGATCATGAATATTACATTTAAAGAAAAGAATCGTAAAAGAAAAGCTTTGAAAATTAGGGTTTCCAACTAAGCTATCTTTTCGGTTGTCATGAGCCCTATCTTAATGGTCATGAAAAGATGTCAGAAATCACGTCCTCCCTCAATAAAACATCGTCTTATTCTTCATTCCTATCTGTATTCCAAACATCGATCATATCACCCTGCGTGTGTGTAAAGGACATCCCTACACCCGGAGAATTCAATTCAAGCTATCATACTCTTGCCCATCAGCCTCAGTACTTTTTAATTAATGAATATTTAGATGAGATTGCTCACACACTTTCATGCGACCGTTAATACTTCTTGAGGTACTAACCGACCGATTACTCCTGTGCTTGCTTACTTGGTGTATTTTCCTCGTCTTGCACCACCTCAGGCATAGCAGTGACTCCCAGGCCAACCAGACCAGTTGGCCTTAGGGCACTAGGTGAAGAAGCACCCTTGCTATATATTTTTTTATTGCCTTCGGTGATAACAAAACCAGTGTCCATTTTTCTCACCACTTTATATTTTCTTTATTCACTTTTTTTTTTATTTCCTTCATACATCGGCTTTAAGACAAGAGCATTTCAAGGTATCCTCTACTATCCCAGGCTTCAAGACGTGTGTAAGTGCGAATAGCAGGGTATCAACGTTCAAAATGTTTGGCTTCCAGAATAGAAACTATTTTTCAGACTTATTTTTATCCTCAGATTAGTGACGTCTTTCATCTTACTAACCCTTGGGACAATGGCTCATAACTACTTATTACTAGTTCGTATAAGAAAACTTCTAATTTTCTTAGTTTTCTTAAATTTTTCTAATCTCATGGATGTAATTGTTCACTATCTAAACTTTTATTATCTTATTTATATACAAAAAATGTTTTTATCTTTTTGAATTTTTATTTTTATTTTTTATTTTTATAGGTTTTCGAAAAAATGTTTTGTGCTTATGCAAAGTATGATGCAAATGATGCGCAAATAAGCACAAACCTCCCCCAAACTTGTTTTCAACAGTGTCCTCACTGTTGCCTTCTGCTAAATCTCGAAAAACCTGTAAGTCTGGGAGGAATTTATTAGTGAGGGCAAAATATTTAAGTGAAGAACCTCCCCCAAACTTATTTTTGGCTCAAAATTTTATAAAACTTTTATTTTCAGGAGCCAGAAAAAATGTACCCCCCCAAACTTGAGTTATGCAATGTTAAACTTTGAAAATCACAAGAGGGGGTCAAAAATCAGTGGTTGATGCCAAGCTTTGCAAAGACCGAATGTTAACACCAACCATTCAAAAATTTTGTCAATGCAGTGCTCGGGTTGGTGGAAGAAAATGTGGGGAAAAGGTAAGTGGTGGAAGAGAATGTGTGTGCGTCTCATTTTGGAGAGACGATGCAGTGTATATGATGGATTACTCGCATTCTTCTTACAATTCAGAAGAAGGGGTGGAGGTTCAATTTCATTGATTGAGAGATGATTCATCTCAACACCCGTGTTATTCAGAAATGCGAGTTCATCAGCGAAGATCTCCTCAAAAGTTTCATCAATACCCCGAAGAATAATGTCATCACAAAGTGCGGGGTGATCTTCAGACTCTAAGAATGGTTCATAATCAGTGTTAATTGTTGACCCGGACATCTCGGTGGAAGAGTCCGTATGTGTATGATACATAGTTGGGTCAAACAATAACGTATGAAAAGAGTCGAGATCGGTATCAAGAGGATCATCAAATTCGCTGCTGTCGACATCCATTAAGTCGACAGAACAAACCTGAGCAGTAGGTTCGGAGGGTACACTTCCTAACTTGTAAATGTTCATCTCAATTGTCCTCTTCCCGAAAGATAGGGTCATAGAACCGTTACGACAATTGATGATAGCATTGGAAGTAGCCAAAAAGGGCCGACCTAAAATCACCGGAATTTGATTCCGTGAGTTCGCTACAGGCTGTGTATCAATTACAATAAAGTCTACACGGAAGATAAATTCCCCGATTTTTATTAACACATCCTCTAGTTCACCCCTAGGTCTGGTGATTGATCGGTCAGCCATCTGGAGAGTGCAAGGAGATGGTTTCAACTCTCCGACTCCTAACTGCTCATAAACTGAGAAAGGAAGCAGGTTAACACTTGCCCCAAGATCTAGTAGAGCATGGTTAATTTGTTTCTCCCCAATAGAGATGGAAATAGTAGAATATCCAGGATCCTTACGTTTCCTCGGTAATTGCTGGGGGAAAGCTGTGTCTACTGTTTTAGCCATGAATATCTTCTTGGGCATTTGTTTCTTCCTCTTTCTAGTGCAAAAGTCTTTAAGAACTTTAGCATATGCAGGGACTTGTTGGATAGCATCTAGAAGAGGGATATTGATGTTAACCTGTTTAAACATCTCAGTGATCTTCTCCATATGTGGACTTGGTGTGTTAGCCCTTAACCGATTAGGATAAGGTGCTTTAGCAATAAGCGTTGGGTCCATCATAGGAGAAAGAAGTGTGTGTGGAACCGATCCCAAAATAGAAGTGGGTATCGTCCGTGGAGGGGTAAAAGAGGTGGGCTGTAGTGGCGAGCCTTTTGGGAAACGAAGAATAGGCTCGGAAGAAGATGGTGGGGTAGAAGAACTGGGGTCATAAGTGTGTGTGTGAGGAAAGGTCTTAGCTGGGGTGTTGATAGGATTGTCAGTATCATCAACTTCTTCCCCAACATGATTGTCAAGCACTCGTCCAGATCTCAACGTGGTGATTGCATTCACATGATGTGAATAGCCAGGATTGGGTAAGGGTTGAGCTGGAAGTTTCCCTTTCTCTCTTGCACTCATTTCGGCTTTTAATCGTGCAATTTCTTCTTCCATCGATTTAATACTCTCGCTTTGGGACGCAAAGTTTTTCTCAATTTTATCGACAGAAGACTTCATATCAGCCGAAACTTGCATGATATTTGTCAAGACCAAATTCATGTATTGTGCAAAAGAAGAGGATTCATCAGTCCCGGTCAACTGTAAAGGACTAGACAGTGCAGGTGTGTTGACCGGATTTTGAAAATTATGTGCTTGAAAGGGGTGCTGACTCAATTGAAGTTGTGGCTGCTGTTGTGGTGGAGAAACCCTTTGAAAATTGTTTTGGTTTGGAACCGTGTTTTGTGATTGTGATTGGTTCCAAGCAAAATTAGGGTGATTTTTCCAACCCTGATTATATGTGGAAGAAAAAGGATCGTTTCTAGGTCGTTGAAATGCAGCATTGGTATGCTCACGACCTTGAAACGGACATTCTTCCGTCAAGTGAGACGGATCAGAACAGCAGCCACATACAGTTTTGGAAAGTGACATTTGATTAAGGGAGGCGACTAAAAATTTGTTTTCCATAGTCTCGAGTTTCTTTTGTATGGCTGAAATATCAGCTCTAACTCCTATGGAAACATCTGATTGGTTGTTGCCACTCCTAAATGATGGACTTTCCCACTGTAAAGACTTTTCAGCGAACTCTTCTAAATATCGCCAAGCTTCCCCATCATCCTTGGACATAAAAGTACCTTGACACATGTTTTCAAGGCTCTGTTTAGTGTTAGGGTTACTGCCCTCATATATGATTCGGCACAATTCCCATCTCGGGATGCCGTGATGAGGACATTAAACCAATAGATCCTTGAAACGTTCAAAGCATTTTGAAAATGGTTCAGCAGGGAGCTGGGCAAATTGATTCAATTCGCTACGGATTCGAGCTGTCTTTTGTATTGGGTAAAATTTCTTAAGGAATGCCGCGACGAATTCTCCCCAATTCGTAATAGAATGTGCGGTAGTGTTGTATAGCCACTTCTCGGCTATATCGCACAAGGTAAATGGGAGAAGTCGTAGACGCATCGCATCCACTGAAAGTTGTGACGTACCCATCATTGCGCATACGTTTTCAAATTTGGTAATGAAAACGTAAGCATCCTCAGTCTCGAGTCCGTGGAATTTGGGTAAAAGATTGATATACTGGGGCTTAATCTCAAAGTTATCCCCATTGGCTGGTGGTGTGGATAAGCAGGTCGAAAGAGGACCTCGAATAGGGTAGCACCTCTCCTGGAGAGAGATGCGGGGTGGATTCTGCGCACCAACGGACGGCGGCAGATTAGGGTTAAAGAAGTTTGATGGATTCGGATCCATCGGTGTGGGTGTGGTAGTAGGTAAAGAAAAGGTAAATGGATAAATATCGACTTCGGAGTCGATAAGAGGTACGCGGACTAAACGTGCACTAGAATCCCATGTCCAGCCTATCTTGTACTAAAAAGGGTTAGTACAAGTGGCAGCGTTGGCTTATAATTAGGGGTAAAATGAATGCGGTGCTTGCTTTTGAAAAAGGGACGGATTTTTGAAAAAATGATGCGACAAAACAAATGCAGCACACAACCCTAGAATCTAATGGTCACCTAGGTCCGGCTCTAGACCTCTCCTAACTGCCAAAAGATTAGTCGCAGGATAGAATCCTCCACTGCCTCTTTGTCCCCCTGTGGCCGGATAAGTGCCAGGTAAGTGGGAAGGTACTCCACTACGTAAGTAGTGGGCCTAATTAAAAACCACTAGCCTTAGACACACTCGCCTTAGGCACCACAAGAAAACGCGGATAAGCAATGAATTACCCACGGCCCACTTCTGTCCTAATTGAGCGCGACAGTCCTTAGAGTCATCTCTAGATTTCTTTTAGTTAATGGGGGTCAATGCGGATGCAAGTTTGGTGGTTTTCGGGGCCTAGGAAGGGTAATGAAATCCCCACCTAATTTGAATTTGGCCGTGCCCCTTATTATCCGTATTTAGAATGCAAAACAACCAAGAAACAAAAACACGCACAAATTTAAATTGCTTTTGCGGCGCTGCGATTTTTTGCAAAGAATCCTGCAGCAAAGTGTTAGTTGAAGCTAAAAGATGAGAGGGGAGAGAGCAAGAAAGTACCTGCAGAAAGTTAGTACAGAGATCCCTCTGTGGGACCGCGGTTCCGCCGCAAGTACCACCAATATGCCGCGCTTCCGCGCCTAAATTGTGGGTTCACTTCACAAGATTTCAACAGCTGCTTGCTGTTGCTTCCCTCTGTTCTCTGGTACTCTCAAAAAAAATTTTCCACAGCACAGAATGCTCCAGATCACCTTGCAATCAATTCACAACACACGTATAAGAGTTTGTACGAATTTTGATTTCAAGAAGTAAAATGTAATAATTCTTTCACTTCAAACTAAAAATGCAAATGAATTAGCGCGATCCCCGGCAACGGCGCCATTTTGATTGTTCGATTTTCCCGTTGTGTAGTATGTAGAAAATTTGTAAAGAACTTCAGAACCAAAAAAAATATTTTGACCGCAATCAAACTACGGTGTCGGATGTAGTTTGTAGTGAGTGCGGATCGTCCATAGGGATTGCACGATTCGTTTGTATTTTGATACGTTTGAAATGAAAAGTTAAGCAACAATAAAAGAAAACATGATTCAAGAATGATTTGTATTCGAGTGTCACTATTCTTTATTCAAGAATCAAGAAAATATAAACAATCAAGAATCGGTGTTTTGATAATATTTTTCCAATCCACAATCAAGAATCTAAAAGAGGCTCGTAGGAATCGATCAGGTCGATAGACGTGATGTAATCTTAAAGATATTGTGTTCTTGTCTTTCGAAGGATTGATACTAGATCGATGATCATCGACAAGAGTTAGGGTTTTCTTGTGAAACTAGGGTTTCATCTTATCCCTTGTTCTGTTGTCGATATCATTCACATTCTAGCCTCTAGCAATTTCAAGAAACGATCCTAACTCCCCGATTTCGAGCGATATCATTCAAGAAGGCATCGTAACGAAATGGGTTGTCGGTTCTTGAACTTGCTAGGGTTTACAAAACTTGTAGGAATCAAGAATCGGTTAAAGCTATGTTACATCATCATTCTATTGACCGTATCGACTCCTTGATGAGCGGAGTTTTATTCACACATCACCACACAGAAAAGATTAACGAATTGTAAAGATAGCATGATGCAGAAATTAAAGAAAGCAAGATAAAAGAATATCACCTTTATTTATCTCAACAATTTTGATTACATTTGCTTCAAGAACTACAAGAAGAAGAATCTAGATTGTTGATCGGGCGTCGCTCGGCTTCATGAGTCGTGGATCGGCTCGGATCGCTTGCTCCGTTGAAGATCGGCTCCGCTCCTAAAGGTTGTAGGGCTTCTTGCTTAATGAGTACTCGGGATCTTGGCTTTTGGAGTTGGAATTAGGGTTAGGGTTTCACACAAGCCCTGTCACTAGACTTGTGGAAGAAGAAGATGAAGAGAGAGAGATAGATTGGGGATAGATTCACTAATTGGATGAATAATTCCCAAGGTTGAATAATTGTCGGGATAATGAGCCTAGGGTCTTATTTATAGAGCTCCCAAACCCTAGGTTTAGGTTTGAATTGGAACTTTCCCTCCCAAAGTTTGTTGAGAGAGTTTGTTAGACTTTACCTTAGGGTTTAAACTAGGGTTTAGGGAAAGTTCTAGAATGATAGGCTAATTTAATGAAACTCAAGGTGTTTGCTGATCTGGTAGAAGTCACTGGAGTCTTCTGGAAACTGAGATACATTTCTGAGCAGTGGGCCCTTAATGAAGCATTATGGTGCAAAAATTGAGGGATGAATCCATGGACCCACTGCGGATCCGCGGCACAAGCAAGCAATTGCCGCGGATCCGCGGCTTGTTGGTGTGCTTGGGCTCTGGGTCTTCTGGTGTGGCCTTTGACTGCTGTTTAGGGCTTTGTATGATATGTTGAATTTCCATTGCTCCTTTGTAATGATACCAGTGCTTGGGCTCTGGGTCTTCTGGTGTGGCCTTTGACTGCTGTTTAGGGCTTTGTATGATATGTTGAATTTCCATTGCTCCCTTGTAATGATACCAGATTTGAATTTAGTGAGTTTACGTATCTTTCGAGCGGTGTAATGTTCGAGCAAGCTTCTCATTTTCCTGCACAGACTTCGAAACACGGGTTGCGATATATAGAAAATATGCCATGTAATGAAATGCAGTCAATTTCCCTAGAAATGCCGGTTTTAAGGTCTAATACATGTAATCTGATATTTTGCGACCGATTTGCTAATATGTGAATTATGAATACCGTACACTTCTATATAGATGCAAATGATAAGGAAATTGCCGGTTAAAATATGCAATATTTTCGACTGATCACCGCCCAAATGAAGAAAGTGCATATGATGCATCTCCTTCGGGTGTGTTCATTACAGAGAACTGTTTCTCTGTATCCTCTACGTCCTGGGTATTTGATACCGGATCAGGATCACAGATATGTAATCTGTTACATAGGGCTACAGAAAGGTAGAGAACTAAGAACGGGTGATAAGTTTCATGAGACAGAAAACGGTGCAAGTGTTGCAGCCAAGTCTGTTGGTCACTGTCACGCTGTATTCCAAATACATTGATTCTGAACGAATGTTAATAGATACCGAACCTGATATACAAAATCATATCAGTCTCTTTATTAGTAAAGAAATGATAAAATTTTGTATTGTTGGATAATGTTTTGAGCATTTCCTATCAAAAGTTGATCGGTTCAGGCACGTTATCTAAAAGCATTGATGTTCTAAATCAAACTACAGTTCTTAGTATACGGAACACACACAAGAGGAAGAGTTCAGAAATGAACGAATTCTTCTTGAAGCATTGTAGACTAGGTCATATCAATGCGACCCGACTGGCTGAAGTTACATTTAGATGCATTTTTGAATCAGTTTGAATTTACATCTTGTGAAACTTGCCGGTCATGTCACAAAGATACGATGACCACAGCTCTGTTTCTTGGAAACAGAGAAAGAGTTGGTGAACTCCTGGGATTGATACATGCTGATGTATGAAGGTCCCCTGTCTACACATGCCAAGACCGGTTCTTTGTACTTCATTACATTCTCTTAAATTCAGACATATGTTCCTGTTGAAACATAAGTCCGAACCTTTTGAGATATTCACAGAATATAAGTTAGAAGTAGAGAACCAAAACGGGTATAAGTATTATGTCCTTTGATGTGATCAAGGAGGAAAATACTTGAGCACGAAATTCCTGGATTATTCTAAAAGAGAATGAGATTCTCTCTCAGCATTACTCTTCCGAATACACCACAGCACGTCGGTGTATCGGGGTGGAGCAATCACACCCTATTTGATAAGGTGTGCTCTATGATGAGTACTACTGAGTTTCCTGTTTCCTTTTGGGAGTTATGCACTTAAGAAGCTGCATACCTATTGAATAGGGTTCAAATCAAATCAGTTGCTTACCACTTCATATGTGAAATGGAAAGGGAAGAGCCCATATCTTAAGTTTGTTAAGATTTGGGGTTGTCCGGCCTATGTCTAAAAAGCAAAATCCAGACAAGCTCGAGGCAAGATCTGTTATGTAGAACTGGAAATATTCCAGCTATACAAACTGCAGCTGCTGATTTGGTAGAACCAAATGATTCAATAGTTACCAACGAACCTCAGCCTCTCCGCCGATCTAGTAGGGTTCCTCACCCACGTGAGAGATACTTCTGTTTCTCTATGACAGTGGGAGAGAGGAATGCATCATGAGATGATTACCCAACTAGTTTCGAGCTGGCCATCAGGAGTGGGACTCTGTAAGAATGGCTGGATGCTTAGCGATCTGAGATGGAATCATTATACACCAACAAAGTATGGACTTTGGTTGCTATATCTGAAGGGTTAAATCCCCAACAGGAGCAAGTATATCTTGAGAAGATTACTTGGTGTAGATGGAAAAGTTGAAACTTTCGAAGCTAGACTTGTTAATGGTTTTCGTCATCGACCAGGCGTGGAAAATGATGAAACCTTTTCCAATAGCTATGCTTAAGTCCATCCGGATCCTGCTTGCCATTGCTGTATATCATGACTACGATATCTGGTGGTTGGGTGTCATGACTGATTTTCTAAATATTGATTTAGAAGAGAACGTCTATAATTACACAGCCAGAGGTTTTCGTAAACAGTGGGAGCAGCGGAAACGTGTACAAGTTGCTTTACAGATAAAGTAGGCATCGCGGAGTTGGAACGTCTGTTTTGATGTGTTAGTCAAAGAGTTTGACATCATCAAAATGGTTGATGAACCTTGTATAAACAAAAAGGTAGTAGGGAGTATAGTGGTGATCCTCGTAGAGTACGTGGATGATATACTCTTGTTAGGGAAGGAGTTTCCTATGCTACGCTCGATCAATCTCCGCTTATCACAAGGATTCTCCATAAAGGATCGAAGTGATACCTCCTAAATCTTGAGTTTTGATCTATGAGATAGAAGTAATTGGATGTTAGGATTCTCACTAGTTGTAGTGAGATGGTATCAATCGATCCTGAGGAGAATCACTGGAAAGGTTCCACGGATATAAGAACGACTGAATGTCAGTCACAGGCATTGTCTTTACCCTCAGTAAAGGGATGGTATGTTGGTAGAGTTCCAAGCTAGATACCGTGGCATACTAGACGATAAAGGCTGGATACATCGCTACTAAAGATACTACCAAAGATGCAGTTTGGGTGTATATTGGTTCATGAGATGAACTAGGTTCCTACCATTGTGTGACAATGGAAGTGTGGCTTTGGCCATGGAACCCCGATCCCATCAGTGACCCAGACGTATTCTGAGGCAGCATCACCCGATCATGGAGATAGTTGATCTCCAGGGTGATCGAGGTTAGGAGAGTAGACTCAAAGGACAACACGGCGGATCCACTCACAAAGGCCTTTTCCTAGAGAGAGACTTTTATGGGATGGTTGAGTATGAGATACTGCAACCACTGCTACAGATGGCCCTAGTGCAAGTGGGATTGTTAGTTATATGTATGCCCTTGAGGCCATTACTATACATAGGATGTATATTGTAGTGGATGCTTGGATATATATAGGTAGGACTTTCTTGCTCGACATGATAGTATGCTATCGGGTTACTCTTTACCTTAACGTGTACACTGATTGTCTCTCTGTTACATGTCGGTAAAGCCCTTAGGATGTGTACTTGACTACCTGGACTATGATACAGATCATACTAGTGGGGACATGGTAGTCCATAAGTACATCCTTCAAGGTCCCTAGTCGTGGGTGTATCGAGACAGGGCATCGATATACCAGAGTAGACTAGCGTATACTTTCTTGACCCATACAGATGGGCGATGGATGATCCCATATCCATTGGTGTTTGACATCAGAGATGATATACGGGTGCTCAGTAGAGACTGGGTACACTGGACGGACTCGCCGAGAACTCCCAGATGGTATTATACCTTACGTCAAATGGCAGTTCTCTGGTGACACTGGTACAGGTTAGTCTGTAGACCCGAGATCGTCATAGAGTCTCGTGTGATTCCTACTGTGCTTTGATTTCCACCTTACCACGTCCAAGAGGGCGTGCAAAACGGTGGTTTTTGGGTACAGTCCCGAATCACATGGAGGCAATGAGAGATAGGAGGGGATTCGTCTCTCCCGGTATAGGGAGTTGATGTTGCGCTATGTTCGATTGGCTATAACCGGAAATCCCTGGCCAGGGTTGCTGAGATTTACTGGTAAGTGTTACCAGTTGTTTCTCGAAATGTTATAGACCTCATATCGACACGACTTATCGAGCTATTGGGGTCTGACGTTTACCACCCCTAGGCGAGATATGCGACATATCAGACGATCAGACCGGACTGTACGGTACGTGTAACTGGTTGGATTCACAGGAGTGTGAGCGGGCTTGCTCGTTGATCTTTTGATCGCTCAATACCTGGGTGACCGTTACGTTTAGCGGACCGTTTGCGGCTTGTGGGTTTTTGATATGATCATCACCTACTACCGGCGTATTGATAAGTCTTTAGAGTCTTACACAGAGCTTTCCTGGCTCAAGCGAAACGAAATAGGAGCGCATATGAGATATGTGTGGGACCGAGAATAATGCGTGTATGTGATACCGTATTCTATTCTCGCGATGAATGTATTGATTGGTTGTATGCGATATAACCTAGTTATCGAATCGAGAATTGATTCGATAAGTCGATACATTGGATATTAGTCGGTCACATGCGATATGACCGGATCGATAAATCAAGTGTTGATTTAATGATTTAATGTATAATTATATATTTGATATATCACTTTATATTAACTAGTATTTGTTCACTTAAGATGGATTTTCTCACTTGATGTGCACATTGTATATATGATATAGTTTTGTGCTCTAGTTTGTATCATGTTTGATGATACATGCAAACTTGGGTATGTGTATGCTTTGAACCAAGATTAGGTAAATGGTTAGGGTTTTAATTCATTTATTCATTTATTTATTTATTCTTTTTAGCAAGAAATATAATGGTGGCTAACTTTTGATTTTCTTTGAAGCTTCATGAAGCTTTGAAAAGTTCAACCATTTTGTTTGTTTTGCTTAAGCTAACCATTTGTCTAAACCCTAGTTTATTCTCTACACTAGTTACACTAACCCATGGTTGCTATATGATAAGATCACTTCATTTATTATTATTAATCAATTGATTTTATTACTCCCATCATATTCTTTTTCTTCTTCTTCTTCTTCTTCAAGAAGAAGAAATCATGCTACCTTCAATGGTGCCATGATGAAATCAAGTGAGAAACCCATATCCAAAGTGAACCCACTTCCTATTTCTTCATCCTCTACCACTTGCCATGTAGTATAGGGTGTTTTCTTCATAAGTTTCATGACTTGGTGAAGATGGAGCTCGAGTTAGAGTCGCCTCGACGTAGATCATCTTCAGCATCAAAGTCAACGACCTAGCCCGATCTTTTTTCCGATGAAACCACCGCGAGAGTCCAGGATTCCGATGGTTGCAGCGGAGGGACGTCATCACGGAGCCAAGGAAGTGGAGGACCGGATCTACAAAGGTTGTATTTCCATTCACTTAGTGTAAATGTGATTTACTTTCATTTAGTTTCGCCTAAACTTTAGTTAACGATCTCGCATTAGGGTTCTTTGGCACATAGAAAAATTTGATTTTGGCATGTTTGATCTGTTGTGGAACCTCATTGGTGTGCCTAGGAACCCTACACAAAGGTTGTAATCCCTCACACTTAGTAGTAAATATGTTTACTTGCATGTTAAACCTTAATAATCTAGCAAAGATCCCGGTTTTGAGTTGTTCGGTACGTCTAAATTTTTATTCGGTCATGGTTGATACCTTATAAACCCTTGTATGAGTGCCTAGGAACCCTACACAGGCTTAGCCTGCGGGTGGGTTCAGTCCTGAGCGTGGCTTGATCTAGAATTTTTTTTAAAAAAAAAACTGATAATATTTGGATTTTCCCAGTAAATCCAAAAAAATTTAAAATCCGAAAAATATTTTCTTTTTCTAGAAATATTTTTGTTATAATAATATTTGGTCCCTTACCAAAATCCAAAAAAAAAAAATTTGTTCTCAACCAAAATCCAAAAAACTCTTTTGTTCTCAACCAAAATCCATACGAAAATCCAAAAGAAATATTTGGTCTCATACCAAAATCCAAAAAAATATTTGTTTCTCAACCAAAATCCATATCAAAGTCCAAGAAAAATATTTGGACTCATACCAAAATCCAAAAAAAAAAATGTTCTCAAGTTTTTTTTTATTTATCCAAAATAAGGTTAAGGTTTTGAAAAAAATTGCGACCTAGCAGCCATTAATGCTCACCAAAAGAGTGAAATTAAAATTTTCTTTTCTCACGAAAGATCCATTTTTTTCAAAATTTATGTCACTTGTGTTTCATGGCTTATTCTACATCAACGAACTAAAATAATTCTATATCAAAGCGTCATAAAAATAGATCTAATTTATGGTGATTCAATGATACAAAATAGATAAATCTTTAAAGATCCATCAAACAATAACCCTCAAAGTATAGATCAAACATTAAAATAATTTTTTAAAAATTTGATTTAGGTTAAGATAAAAAAACGCAAATTTTGAGTTGCAAATATTTTCAAAAATATGGAACTATAAAACTACGAATGTGGACATGCAAGGCTCTGATACCAATGTTCACTTTTGATACATAGATACAAAACATACAATCAAGCACAGCGGAAATACATTGTATCTATCATAAACGTTTACCGGTATACCTGATCTTATCTGTATGATCATTTCTCACCCGCATAACGTTGTAGATCCGATCGCTTTCATCTTCACGCAACGGCCAAAGGGAAATCACACTTAGTAGAAGCAAGAATCCCCACTTAATCACCCCACAAGCCAACCCTTAGAAGAATAGGATAAAGGAGACAACGACTCTCTTAATATTTCTCTCTAGAAATATTGTATCTCTTATGTCTCATGCATCATAACTCATATCCTCTGTAACCCTAGCCTTCTATATATTAATATATAGGGCACCTACGTATATGGACGGATATTTGGCCGGATCAAGCCCAATGGCTAGCAATTAAAGATTTTGAATGTGAAAATGAGAAATTGGAGATAAATTTTTGAAGGTTTTGGGTTTTTGAAGAGGATTAAAGAATTTCAAAATGTTGGGTTTCAGGCTTTGGATTTAAAAATTATTGTTGTTTTTTAGTATTTGAGATGATAAAGTTATGGAAAAGAAGATGAAATTTGAACAATGTGATGGGTTTCAAGAGTTTTGGGATGTGAATGATAAGTAATTGAAGAAAAATTTGAAGAATGTTGTTTGGTTTTTTGGGTTTTAGCCGTGGAAGATGAGTAATGGAATATAAAACTAGAAGATGTTGTTGGGTTAAGGTTTTGAACATGAGAGATAATAGAATTCTGTTCGGTTTGGAGTTTTGAATGTTAAATTGAGAATTTAGGGATCTAGGATTTTGAACGTAGAAGATAATAAAATGAAGAACGATTATGAATTTTAGGGTTATGGATGAAGAATTTAAGAAAGTAAAGTTGAAAATTTTGAATTTTAGGGTTTTGGCGGTCAAAAATAAAGCTATAATGAAAATTATGATTTTTAATAAGTTTTTCGAATATTAAATATTGTTTTAATAGACGGAAAACGTTGTGGGTTAAACCATTAAGGTTGTAGGTAAAAAGTATTGTGGGGAGGGCACGACGTAAATATTGACTCTAAGAGAAAATAGAGGTAAATATGGTTAGTATTTTATTTTTCTTTTGGTTTGGGTTGGGGGAGGATTTAAAGTAAAATACTCTTTTAAAAAATGAAAAATTATATGATTTTAAAGTCTTTTGTTATTGAATAACATGGTTGCAAATTTAACCGTATATCGATTATAAAACATTTTCAATATTAGATCAACGGGAAATAGTCTTAGCTATCACTCTTCATAGTTTTGTTGGGCCGCCACTAAATTACGATGGAGAAACATAATTAATTATATATTCTTGGTACAATGTTACTTTTCTTATCATCCAAATATATACTTCGTCTCGTCTATGTCTAATGAGGTTATTTTTTTAATATGTCATTTATAGAATTTAAATTTATTGCCTTTTCCAATAAAGATTGTACCTTTTTGAGACCCTAATCACAAGAGTTTCAATCCTTTCTTATCTGCCGACTCTGTCAAGCTGAGTCTTTGGATTTTTTTTCTCTTTAATCCTCACATCCATGGCCCTTTGTTTTCTCTGATTTCACCCATTGAATTTGTAGAGCAAGAAGAAACAAAACAGGGACTATGAATCCTAGTTAAAATAATGACTATCATAAGAAATCAAAACGGCTAGCATTTTTTTACATAAAATTAAGATGGCTAGCCAGTAGGCCCGGCCCATGCCAATTCACCTCACAACTCGCCTGATTCATGTGTTTGGCGAGGGGAGCATGATTCGTCTCGTTAGGTAAACGGGACGAGACGAGTCGAACCACGAATGGTTATAGCCTAAACCCACTTGCCTAGACGAGCCTGGTTTGATGAGTTAAGCAACTTTGTATTAAGAAATAAAAAATGCAAATATAGAGCAGAAATGTAAAACATAAGTAAAAAAATTTATTAATATTAACCATATTTTATGCTAAATTTTATAATACAATTTGTTTTTTTTAGAGACCGGATTCGAACTCGTGGGTTAAATGAGTCAACTTGTGAGTTATATGAGGCAATTGATGAGTTAATCGAGGAGGATGAGTTAACTCGCAGGTTAAATGAGGCGAGATGGTTTGACTCACGAGTTAGACGAAACAAGCGGATACGGGGTGGATTTTTAAAAATCACCAACATACCCGTTTCATCCAACTCGTTTAGACAAGACGAGTCAGAATCAACTCGTTGGCTTTCCAAGTCAGCATACAAGGCAATTAAAATTCGTCTCATCACGAGCGAGGCGGTCAAATAAATCCACGCCTCATTTGTGAGGCCTTCTAGATAGTTTTGAGCCATGAGGACATTGTAGTGTTCACATCCTCTCCATTGCCTATATGGGAATAGAGAATCCAGTGCTTAATCTGAATTGTCAAATTGCATCGGACGGATATGAGATTTCAACATCTAAGCAAAGAAAAAAAAAACCACCCGCATGACCTTGTTCTTACCTATGCAATGTGCCCTCCACTACACCAAAACTCTGAAGTTTTGATGAGGTTTGAGGAAATATATTTTATATATTTTAACACGCCTCCGCAGGTCGAAGCCCCCTTGGACCGATTCCTAAGTTTTTACGCAGCAGTATTTTTAATTTAATAAATCCGTATTTAATACGCATCCGTTGTGAATCGAAGCTGGATTGCTTTGATACCATTTTTAAGATGAATACCGCTTCACCATAACTTCAAGGTTATGACGAGGCCTCCTCCTCTTGTCCTCCCCTCCATCATCTCCAATCCACACCAATCCCCTCTTTCTCTCTCCATTCTCTCTCCATGTTATCATGGCAGCATCTACAAGATGGTGGAGGTAGGGATGAAATCATCTTTTGCTTCTCTCTTTTCCTCTTTTAATCATCGTTTGCAAAACCGAAATAAAATCTGATTTTTCCTTCTCATCCATTACCAAAATCCCTGTTCTTCATGAAAATTAATAAGGTAAATTGTCAAAAACCCCAAGCAAGTTTTCCCGCTGACCAAAAAAACCCATGTCCCCAAAGAGGTTGCCAATAACCCTTGAAAAAGTTTTTAGTTGTCAAAAACCCTATGCATGCGCTATATGTACAGCTGTCTGCTACATCTAAATTTTATGTGATATGTATGCAGCAGCTTACGGTATCTATGCAGTTGCTATGATAGGCATGAGCTAATTAATATAGAAGAGAGCTATACATATACCGCAAGAAACTTTTTAAAGAGTTTCTAACGACTGCTTCGGGATCAGGTCTTTTTGTAAGTGGAAAAACCTACTAAGGGGTTTTGACAATTTACCTAAATTAATAATTTGCAAGCTTGTTATTACCATCTAAACACTTTATTCCTCCCAAACAACTTTCACAATAAAAATGATCTCAATCCAAGACCCATGCCCTTTAAACTTTTTGCGGCACATTTTGTATAAAAAAACAATTGTTCAAAAATAAAAATGGGCCTATTTCGTCAAACCTTTCCCGACGAAATAGGCCCATTTTTTCTATATTGTTGGTCAAATATTTTTATCCCTTCTTAAAAATAAATATATATTTTAAACCCAACCTGGATTGTTTTGATTATCAAACAAAAAGATAGTGATAGTAATTTCTTAGCCCTCTTAGGAGAAATTCTTTTCTTACGAGACCGAATCCATTCATCCATGATGCATAAAATAAAAAAACATAATTTACTCAAATAATCTTCCATGTGATTTATTGATATTAAAACCTTTTTACACTACATTCTAAACACTTTATTCCTCTCAAAAAACTTTCATAGACATTTTATGAGAAGGACTATCCCTTCGCTTCATGTGAAGTTACATCAAAAGGATGATGAGGCGGAGAAGGACGAGGAGGATACACCCTTTTATCAGGAAATATTGTATGCAACGCTACGCCGAGCATCTCGGGCGCTTCAACATGCTGAGGTGGACGACGATGAGGTGGAGGTGGACTGCTAGGCGGAGAAGGATGAGGAGGATGGACCCTTTTATCAGGCAATATTGCATGCAACGTTACGCCGAGCATTTCGGGCGCTTCAACATGCTGAGACGGATAGGGATTAAGCCGCCATTCTGAAAAGAGTTGGTCATTTCTGACAGTCTGGTCAAGTGGGCGTGCTAAAGTATCGAAGACCATCAAGCATATGAAGACAGCAAGAACCAAAGTGTTCTCCATTTCTTATATTCTCTTCTTGTATTGTGGAGTGTTTTTATAGAAGAATTGGATAAGCTTAGGAATAATAACAATTATGACAACAAAATTTCCTAAAACAAGGGTCAACACGCCATTAGCTACGAAACAAAGATTTTATGAGTGAGAATTATGAACACAAGACAAAACTAATTACTCTTACTCTTCAGAAACGAAAGATAAAAAAAATAGAAGAATTTAGACAAACTTTGGTTAAACACTTCTTTGGATTTTAGTGTTTAATTTTTCCTCTCATAATAGCAATTGGACAATTTTTCACGATTTATGCCGCGTGGCGACTATTGTACCTCATAAATTCCTTTTTTGGCTTCCACATATAATGAATTTAGAGTTTATACAAATTTTAACTCGCAGGCTTTTCTAATAAGGTTCAGAAAAAATATGTGCTACCGATTCAATCCATGCATATAAAAAGGCAAATACATAGCAGTAAACTATTAGGATGATGATTGGTTACAAAAGTGAGAAGGTTATGATTTTGTCCTCACTTTATTACCACCGATTGGTAGTTGAAGTATTTATCAAGAAAGAAACTTGAATATATGGTAACATGATTTATACCTGCACAAGGAAGGAAGGATTTTTTCTGTACGCTTCCATATTGATTTCCATCATTTTTCAATGATACAAAAAAAAATATTTCTTTCTATTGATTTAGATGTTTCATTTTTCATCGAATGGCTAAAACCAAAAAGTAAAATTGTTATAAAGCATTCGGTTTCCACAGCTAGATTTATGAGCAAAATAATGAAAAGTAATATATGGCTTCATATATATCTAGATTTTAAACTTTGATGATCAACATGCATAGTGTCCATCATTAGATCATTAAATAGATATCTTTGAGAAAACAATAAAAAAAGATATAGGCAAATCCAATGCAACCTTTGCACCAAACATGAACTTGTGATAAGAGTTGAGAGAATGTACTTTATATTTTAACATTTTTCCCTAGGCAGAAGGCCTTTTAGCTGAAATCTAGGCTGGGAGACTGATAATGTCTGTATGGACCGTTGTTTATATGGACCGATATTGACGACTCATATGGGGCCATAAAATGAGTAAAGGCCTATAAATTGAAAGTGATCTGGATCTGATAGCAAATATTCGTCTTGGCCCTAATCTCATATCATGTGGTGATTGACTTGAGCATCGACGGAGAACCCCGGAGCGAATCTCCGAGCGTCAGAGATCTGGATCCGTAGTTGAAACTGTACACACAGAATGAATCTGTAGCATGCGCAGATCTATTTTGCACTTCATTAAACTGGCTTTATATACGATACTTCTTGTGGCAGCTCCCTAATCCAGTACATCACAAAGCTCAATGATTTACTGCTTTCAATATCTAGAGGAAGTGCTACAAGCTATCCTCAAGGAGAATATATAAAACAATAAGCAACTCATTCCAAATACTACATGTTCAAATACCGATACAAAGTTTCTCTCTTTCTTTGTTACTATATTCTGCATCGCTACTTATTTGTTTTTTTTCATATTTTGATGAAAACATAAGAGATCGCTTTTGATGCGTATTAGGAAAATTAAGAATAGCTATCATCTTTCCTTCTTCTTCTTTTCTTTTGTATGGACGAATAATATTAAAGGTTGATTATTACAAAGGCTCTCCAAACACATAAACAAGTTCCGAAACAATTCTAGTTTGATCATGAAAATTAGTCATTCAGGTTTGACAGAAAACATTATTAATGAAGGGTTCACAATGCAATCAATTTTCTTAATTTTGTTTTTGTGACAATACAAATCGATTGTCCTAATGATAGAAGAGAAGGAAAATTTTTGTAACGCAATTCGACACAAACCAGATCGAAGAAAGAGTCTAAGTACATCCATAAAATTAAAAGTAATAAGATAGGTTGTGATGTCTACGAAGTTACTTCAGTCAAGGATGGCCACAGGTTGTGATGGCCACAGGTTCTGGAGATATTAAATAGGATTATTCGGCTGTCTCTTCCCTTTACCTTCTCTCAAGTTGCGAGAGCTCCTTATATTAAGAGAGTATACTTATTACGCTTATTGGATAGTTTTCTTCCAAACCTTAGGCTGGTGCTGAAAGGTACGGAAGGAAGAAAATCAATTAGCCTAACGACGGTATGCAGAAGAAGATGTAGAGACATATAAAGGGATTGAAGTGAGGGCAAAAGAGATTGCGACTATTGTCATGAATCTGAATAATGTAAAAGGTATTACTAGGAATATCTGACCACCCCCTTGAAACAATTTCATGTTTTAGATTTTCGGTGTATTTGTAAAAGAGAACTGTTTTCCCAATTAATTCTGACTCCTAGGTATGTATTTACCAGATTTGGTTCTCACATCTGTACGGTGTTACAGATGATGAGTAGGAGTCGTATATTGGGAAATGGACGATTTGATCCTCAATATCGGAATTAGTTGCATTTTGTGATATTGGATTAAATCGCCTGGTTTTGCTTAACGACAAATATTTGGTTTTGAAAAACCGTTGTTATGCACCAAATTTTAAAATGAAATATTTGTATCTTTATTTTACAAAATGAGATATACATTTTGAAAATTTTGTTGTAAGCATTTACCTTTATCGGTTGAGGATAAGGTAAGCTATATTGAATAACGGTGTAAGACATTCTTAATCAAGATACAATTTTCAATTTACAAAACACAGAATTTGAGTTAGTATACTCTTGGGACTTATACATGAAAATGTATGATGTCCAGTGTCCTTCGGGATAAGGGGTTGGTACTCATACTTCATTCAGCTTTACCTATGAGTTCTTTAGTTATAGACATGTATTCATTGTAATGCAAGGTCTAAAGATTTTGAGGAGTTTATAAGTATAAGAATAAAGTAGAGAACCATATGTTGGAAGTATTAGGATTCTTCGATGTGATTGAAAATATAGATACATATGCTAGGTATTCTATCATAGTAATAATGAGTACTTGATTCTCTCACAAGTTACTCATCCGTGGATGCGCTCCATGATGAGTAATACTGTATTGGCCTTTTTCCATTAGATAATATGCATCGGAAACAGGTGCATGACATTTGAATCTGGTTTCATCTAAATTAGTGTCTTTGTCACGACCCGAAATGGCACGTGACTGGCACCTGAATCATGTGACGTCTATAGGACCCCACCTAATCCAAATAAGCCAAAAGCCCAGAAATCTAAACCATTTAAAAAGAGAGTGAAAGAATGCTTAATTAAAAGTTAACATATAAGATCACTTTGAAAGTCGTAGTATGCATTTTTAAAACATCAAGTCTTTTCCAAAAATTTCGGCAGAGTTTCCTTTTTAAATACTGGCCCCAAATGGGTACAAACGGAAATATATATGAATAATGCTGTCACGGCCCGAATATTTGGTCTCGTGACCGGCACTTAACCACGCTACGTCTACAGGCGTAACGCGACTAAGTAAGCCGAACCCCGAAATCAAAACCATTTAAAAGTAGCGACTGTTGAAAACATTTAATTAAGACATTTAGGAAACCTTAAATAATTCAATAAGTTCTTTTAAAGTTACGTTGTCATTTAAATAATTTTGGCAGCATTTCCGTTGTAAAAGTAACCCCGAAATCGGGTATAAAACAGGATATAAGTAAAGATGGAATATAATGAAATGAAACATTCCCAAACGGGAGCAATCACGCCCAACGGCGGAAACCATCATCACAAGAGTAATAAGTGAACATCACAGAAATATAAACTGCATATAAAAATAGTCGGCTCCTACGAGCTCGACACCAGAATACAAAATTTACATTATCGTCTTCACACAGTATCTAAGTCCAGTACATAAATGGTAGATAGAGAATACTAGATACAAAAGGAGTACAATAAAAGTAATCAGATACCACAACCCACCTAAAGCAAAATAGCTCTCGCACCAACTGTAGTGGTATCTGTAGGCAAAAGATGCAAAAAGCATCCTGCCGCGACTACTCTGAAGGGCAACCTGCAAATACTGTGGAACAACGGGGGTGAGTTGCCAACACATGAATAGAGATAACATATAAAGGTAATCGCGAGCATGCAGGTACTGCGCTACTCTATCATATACCAGCAAGTAAGATCTATATGCGACAAGCAGTAGGTGCAAAAATCATGCAAATGCTCTGTCTGGTAAAACGACTACAGGATGAAATGCATGATAAACAATGCTGATCATGGGATAAACAACATCTACATGGAAATATCAACCTGGAAAAATAATCGGTGCCCCAACTTCACCCAAATCCCAAATAAACTCAAGCGCCAGCACTCTCCTCGGCCCTCAAATCCTGTAAATCTCTGAGAATCATGAGTGCCCAACATCGGCACTCAAAATATCATAAAATATTCGTGTCCAGTATCGACACGCAAATCCTCATATATCGGGCTCCGTCAGTCCGGATCAGCCCACGGGCTCCGTCTGCAGTATCGGCCCTCGGCCCCGGCAGTATGGATCATCCCGCATCCATCTCTCAACTCTGGTCAGTATCCTCCGGATAACCGCCAGGTCCAACCAATCACCAGTAGGTACTCGCCACCCTGCCAAGCTCATCGTCTACTCCACGAAAAACATTTCTTGCCCCGGGGAACCATACCGGGTCCACCACGAACCCGCAAACTGATCATCCAACTCCACGAATCGGGTTTCAAGCATACGTCTTAGCACCGAGAAAACGCGTGGTGGACGCACCAAAATATCATATCACGAGGAACCGGGTTTTCAAATAGTGCATCTTTTCTTTAATTAATTCTACGGTCCTCAAAACCAGAAATCACATGGAAATCCAACACCAATGTGTAAATCAAATGCGATGTGCTATGTACATCAAGTCATAATGTAGGTACAAGGGAGAACCGATTTTTAAAATAGTTTCAGTTTTCAAAGACATTTTGTGGCTCCCAATTTCTATGAAAATCATAACGAATCATATATGAAATGAACTACATCAATATAATCATGGAAATTCTACAGTGAGTGTGTCATGGCAATTACTAACGGTGTGTGTGTAACATGTAGATTAGTGCTCGTGCAACATGAATCGTTAGTAATAGTGCGGTGTTCTATCAACTCTAAGTTTACACACATATAGCAAGGAATGCAGTATGCAACAATAGTATACATGACAGTCAATGTAGGAAAATGCAATATATAACTATAAGGTCCTATCAGCCCTGACGCATAACGCAATGCGGGCGATATCCCCGTAGATGTTAAATCTACTCACCGAAGTCTCGCGCTAAGTGTAGCCGACGACTTGCTTCCCTTTCTTCGCAGCGTTCGTCTCACTCGCCTGCGATCCTAGAATCACACAATATATCACACATAAGCTCAAATCCACAAAATCGTGACATTAAGGTCAAACTAGAAACCCGTGTCGCAAACCAAGCGCGCGTGTGCGCGATACGCAAAAAACATATGATTACGCGCCTGAAACTACCCCGACGCGTCGCGATACGCAGAAACCCCAAACCACAAGCGTATCATGCGTGTCGCGAAGGTTTAAAATATGAGAAATAGGATAATTAGTTCCGGATTTTTCTACAGCAAGAATCAAACAAAATTGCATATGCCACGAGTCTAAGGGTTGCAGCAGACACCACTAGAGACAAACCCCAACCCAAACCCTCCCCATCTGGCCGCAATTTGCGGCCAGATCGAATTTTCCGGGGGCCTGTACATGAAGTATGGGGGTCGGGTCCTACCTGGGGGATCAGCACCTAACCACTATGCTGCAGTCATCTCAAATTTATTCTGAACTCACTAGGTCGATAGCAGATTACAGAAAGTCAAAATTTACTTAAAAACGATGAATTTGCATCAAATAGGGATCTGGTGGTATTTTAGTGCAATTGGGGGCTAAGTCGGGTTAACATGGCCCTAACAACACTCCAGCAACTTACTAACACCAAATCATACTTCAGTTGGTCGTGGTTCCCACAAATCACCACATATCGCACTAAAACGCACCAATAAACACTAATCGAAACTAAGCTACACTAAATAAGCAAACTAGGGAGTAAGTTCAGGAAGTATACCCCACACTCAATCCTAGGGAGCTGGAGGAAGAAGAAGGAGTGGCGGGAAGGAGCTGCAGCTGGAGTTGTTGCTGCTGCTACTCACTGCTGCTGCTGCTCTCACTGTTGCTGCTGCTGTTTACTGCTGCTTGCTGCTGCTGTGTTGCTTGCTGCTGCTGTGCTGCTTGCTTCTGCTGCTGTTGCAGCTGTGGAGAGGTAAGTGTGTGTGTGTGTGTGTGTGTGTGAGTGAGGTTGAGAGAAAAGAACACAAGAATGAGAGGGAATCATAACCCCAAATGTCAACCCCTCCACTCTCTCTCTTCATTAAATGCAAGCATGGCTTTTGCCATGATGCATTCTCTCTCTCTCATTCTCACCAAGTCAACACTCAAAAGGGAAATTCAAATTAAAGCAACCATCATATAACTAATTAAACTTAATTAAAACCCAAAAGACTTAATCCCCATGATTAAAACCACCATGGTTGCTAATTATGGTATCACCTCATTTTAAAACCCTAGTTTACATGCACAAGTGTGTGCAAGCCTAGGAAAATTCTAGAAAAATATTTATTAAATTTGGAAAAAAATATTTGAAACTCAATTTGGTAAACTTTTTATTAAAAACCCTTTGTTTAAATATAATTAGCCACTAATCGCATCCTAAGGTGTTACAATCTCTCCCCCTTAAAGAAATTCGTCCCCGAATTTCAAAATCTAACTACACGTACCTTCTAAAAGATGGGGGTACTTCTTCCTCATCTCGCTTTCGGTCTCCCAAGTGACCTCCTCGCTGCTCGGTCCACACCAAAGTACCTTGACTGATGGAATGTCTTTCGATCTCAATTTCTTCACTTGTCGATCCAAGATCATCACCGGCTGCTCTGCATAGGAAAGGTCGTGCTCAAGCTGGATCGTCGGGTGCTGAATCGCATGCGAAGGATCATGAAGATATCTACGGAGCATCGAAACGTGAAATACGGGGTGCACATCTGGAAAACTGGACGGAAGGGCTAACCGGTATGCAACTGCACCAACACGCTCGAGGATCTCAAAGGGCCCCACATATCAGGGACTGAGCTTCCCCTTCTTCCCAAACCTCATCACACCTTTCATTGGGGAGACCCTAAAGAAAACGTGATCTCCAACAGAAAACTCAAGTCTGCGCTGCTGACGGTCCGCATAAGATCTCGGCCTACTCTGCACTGCTCTCATCCTATCGCGAATCAACTGGATCTTCGCGGTCGTTTCCTCAACAATCTGTAGCCTTAAGATACTGCTCTCACTGAGCTCTGTCCAACAGGCGGGCGATCTGCATCTCCTCCCATAAAGAGCCTCAAATGGTGCCATCTGAATGGTCTCTTAGTAGCTGTTATTATAGGAGAACTCTACAAAGGGTAAGTGATGATCCCAGCTACCTCCGAAATATAATACACACGCTCTGAGCATGTCCTCGAGAGTCTGAATAGTCCGCTCTGACTGTCCATCGGTCTGCGGATGAAATGCTGTGCTGAAACTCAAGCGAGTCCCAAAGCCTCCTGAAGCCTCTGCCATAGTCGACTGGTAAACTGGGAGCCTCTGTCGGACATGATACACGTCAGAACTCCATGCAGTCGTACAATCCCGTCGATGTAAATCTGAGCATACTGAGCAAATCCGAAAGTCGTCTTCACTGGTAGGAAGTGAGCCGCTTTCGTCAAACTATCCACGATCACCCAAATGGAGTCATACCTTCGCCTAGTCCTGGGTAGACCCACAACGAAATCCATCAAAATCTGCTCCCATTTCCACTCCGGAATGGGTAATGGCTGTAGCTCTCCCGTGGGCCTCTGGTGCTCAGCCTTGACCTGCTGACAAGTCAGGCATCTCGACACAAAATCTGTGATGTCTCTCTTCATTCCGTCCCACCAGTAAACACCTCTAATGTCATGGTACATCTTGGTGATGAACACTATATACCGATCGATGTGCCTCCTCAAGAAACTCGCGCCGCAGTCCCTCAGCATCTGGTACGCACAGTCTAACCCCAAATCGTAGTACCCCCTGATCATCGATCACGAACTCGGAAAATCTGCCCTGTCCAATCTATACCATGATCTCCGAACATCGGTCATCACTGCGTTGTGCCTCATGTATGTTGTCAAGTAACTGTGGGCGTGCACGAACATGCGCGATATGTCCTCCAATCGACATGAACTCGAACTGTATCGGCTGTCGCATAATATCTACCAATCTGCCGACAACTGCCCCTGTACTACGCTCAAACAAGATAGACTACCCCTGGGCCTCCTGCTCAAAGCATCCGCCACCACATTCGCCTTGCCCGGGTGATACAAGATCTCACAGTCGTAATCCTTCACTAACTCCATCCATTGGCGCTGTCTAAGGTTCAGGTTTCGCTGTTGAAATATATACTTTAAACTCTTGTGATCAGTGAATATCTGGCACGACTCGCCGTATAGGTAATGTCGCCAGATCTTAAGTGCAAAGACCACTGCAGCCATCTCCAAATCGTGAGTGGGGTAGTTCTGTTCATGTTTCTTCAATTGTCGCGAAGCATACGCGATCATCCTGTCATGTTGCATCAATACGCACCCTAACCCTACTCGCGAAGCATCACAATAGACTACAAATCCGCCTGATCCGGAAGGTAATGATAACACCGGTGCCGTAGTCAACCGAGTCCGTAGCTGCTGAAAACTGTGTTCGCACTCTCCATCCAATCGAAAGGAACTCCCTTCCGGGTCAACCCGGTCAAAGTTGTAGCAATACTGGAGAAGTCCTGCATAAATCGCTTGTAGTAACCGGCCAACCCCAAAAAGCTGCGAGTCTCCGTAACCGATGTGGGTCTGGGCCAATGCTGAACGGCCTTGATCTTCCTCGGGTCTACACATATACCATCTCGTGAAATCACATGCCCTAAGAAGTATACGCTGTCCAGCCAGAAAGCACACTTGGAGAATTTTGCATAAAGCTGGTGCTCCCTCAAAGTCTGCAGTGTAATCCGCAGGTGCTGCTCGTGCTCCTCACTACTCCGGGAATACACCAAGATATCGTCAATGAATACTATGATGAACAGATCCAAATATGGTCGTAAAATACGGTTCATCAAGTCCATGAATGCTGCTGGCGCATTGGTGAGTCCGAACGATATCACCAAAAACACATAATGGTCGTAGCGCGTACGGAAAGCCATCCTAGGAATGTCCTCCTGTCGAACCCGCAGCTGATGATAGCCCGATCGTAAATCGATCCTCGAAAAGTATCCTGCCCCCTGAAGCTGGTCGAACAAATCGTCGATACGTGGCAAGGGATATCTGTTCCGCACTGTCACCCTGTTTAGCTGGCGGTAGTCGATACACAGACGCAAACTGCCGTCCTTCTTCTTGACGAACAGGACTGGAGCACCCAAAGGAGAAACACTGGGACGAATAAGTCCCTTATCCAGCAAATATTGCAACTGACCCTTCAACTCTCGAAGTTCCGCCGGAGCCATCCGATAAGGCGGTATGGAAATAGGCCCCGAACCAGGAACCAAATCAATACAGAAAGAAATGTCGCGCTCGGGCGGTAGCCCAGGAAGCTCGTCAGGGAACACATCAGGAAACTCGCTAACAACCGGAACATGATCCAATGGAACCTCCGTAGCGCTAGCATCACAAACATAGGCAAGAAATCCCTGACATCCCTTCCTCAAAAGCTGTCCGGCGTGAAAAGAAGAAATCAAACTGTGAGGGGCGGCACCACGGTCCCCCAACACAACAAAAACTGACTCGCCGGGAATACAGAATCTAACTGTATTCTCACGGCAGTCCACAGAAGCATAGCACGTGGCTAACCAATCCATGCCCAAAAGAACATCGAAGTCCAACATCTCAAGAAGGATCAAGTCGACAGGCAACTCCCTCTCACCAATAAAGACGGTACAGGATCGGAACACGTGCCTAGCAACAAACGACTCTCCCACAGGAGTGGTCACAACAAGCGGCTGATCAAGAAAACCGGACTCTCTACCCAAACTCGGCACGAAGTGTGTGGATACGTACGAGTGCGTGGATCCGGGATCGAACAAAACATATGCATCAACAGAACATACTGAAAGGATACCTGAAACCACCGCATTGGACGCCTGTGCGTCCCGATGCGTCAAAGAAAAAACCCGTGCCTGCCCTCCACCGGTGACTGACTGCCCTCTGCCTCGGTCGTCTCGCCCTCTCTGAGCAACTCCTCCACGACCACGACCTCTCTGTGTATGATTCTGACGCGGAGCAACGGTTGATACAATAGGCAATGCCCTCTGGGGTGGTGAAGGTGGTAAGGTAACATGCGGCGCAGCTGCCTCCCTCCGGTGTATCTCAGGACAATCTCTAACGAGGTGAAGTAGACTGCCGCATCTAAAGCAACCCTGCGGCGACTGCAGGCTCTCCCGCGGATATGAGCTAAACATCTGGCCTCATCCCGGATCTCTGCCACTCCTCATGCCAGAACGGTACCTGTCGCAGCGTCTGAATGACTGTCTCCATGCAGATATACTAGTACGAACTCTCTTCGGCTCTGGAACTACCGAAGTCTCAGCAAGGCGCCCCTCGACTAAAAGGGCTGCGCTACCGTTGCTGCATATGTCTCGTAATGCTGTGCGCTGATAGCAAGGAACAGTGGTGTAAGCAAGCCTCGAACAAATCTCTTGACTCGCAACTCCTCGGTAACCACTAAATACGGGGCATAAACTGCTAGCTCTGTAAACAGCACGTCATACTCTACCACTGTCATCTCTGGCGTTTGGCGCAAGGACTCAAATCTGCGTGCTCGGGCATCCCTAACACTCTGGGGAAGGAAACGGGATAGAAATACTGTCACAAACTCCGTCCAGGTCATAGGAGGAAGACCTGCCGCTCTGCCCTTCTTAACTGAATGGCACCACTTCTGCACAAGTCCTTCCAGGCGAAAGCTCGCGAACTCAACCCATCTCGCATCTGCGCATCTGAGGGAACGGCATATCCGGGCCATCCTATCAATGAAAGACTGTGGGTCCTTGGCTGTATCGGTGCCTGTGAAGACCGGAGGCTTCAGCCTCATGAACTCTGATAGCGATACTGTAATCACCTCCGTGGCTGTAGGGGCAACTGGCTGTGCGGTAGGTACCATTGCGCCTCTGGAACGGGTGGAGCTACCTCTGGTCGCTGCGCTCAAAGCGTCTCAATTAGCGATCCTATCATCTGGCGCATCTCCTGCATGCTGGATCCCACTGTCTGGCGCATCTCCTGCATACTAGCCCCTAGCGTGACGATGTGATCTGTCACGGGAGGAACAACCTGCTCAGGAACAACCGGTGTACTGCCCGGATCAGTCCTTGTCTCAGACGAATCAACTCGAATCTCGGCCCTCGCGGCCGCTCTCTGCGCCCTCATAGTCTTTGGCGGCATAATGGCTGAAAGAAAATTAGGATTCGATAAGAATACGGAAATCGAATCACAAGAATATATATACTCAAGAAGGAATTTAAATCAATAAGTCCTAAGGTCGCCTTGGCGGAGTACCGTGTCGTGAGCATGCCGCGGAACATACACACTGTAGGGTTCCTAGGCACTCTCAAGAGGTCTCACAAGGCATCAACCATGCTAATTTCAAATTTTAACGGTGCCGAGAAACCCTAATACGGATCGTTGGCTAGATGTCTAGGCGAAACAAGAAACTAGTTAACAACTTAACTAAAGTTTAAACGGAAATTCAACCTTTGTAGATCCGGTGCTCCACCTCCATAGCTCCGCAACGAAGTCCTCTCGCTGTCCAAAACAAATTCCGGGTTCTAGCGTCGGCTTCATCGGAGAATAGGCGAGCTAGGTCGTCGATGTCCATGCCAAAGATGATCTACGTCGAAGCATCGCTAGATCAAGCTCCAACTTCACCAAGTGATGAAACTTGTGAAGGAAACACACTCTACTACTTGGCAAGAGGTAGAGGATGAAGAAATAGGAAGTGGGTAGACTTTAGAATTGGATTTCTCACTTGTATTCATCAATCACCATTGATGAAGCTTGGTTTTCTTCTTGAAGGAGAAGAAGAAGAAGATGATCATTATTATGATCAGTTATTAAAAAGAAAAGAAAAAGGATACTTATCATAATAATAACCATGATTAGGTGTAGAGAATAGACCATGGTTAATAGCAAGGGTTAGGGTTAAGCATGAGACAAAATGGTCACAAAGTTAAAGCTTCATGAAGCTTCAAAGAATAAAACAAAACTAGCAACCATTCTTCTCATTATCATTTCCATAATAAATAAATAAATAGTAGATATGAAAATCTAAACCCTAATCATTTAAATAACCATGGTTCAATCTTTACACAAACTCAAGTAAATTTGTATCATCAAACATGATACACCCAAGTGCACAAAATCATATCGCATATACAATGCGCACATCCGAGTGAGAAAATCCATCTTAAGTGAACCAATACTAATTAATGCAAAGTAATATATCAAATATATAATCATGCATTAAATCATTAAATCAACACTTGATTTAACGATCCGGTCAGATCGCATATAACCGACTAGTATCCAATGTATCGGCTTATCGAATCAACCCTCGATTCGATAACCAGGTTATATCGCATATAACCATTCGACACATTCATCGCGAGAATGAAATACGGTATCACATACACGCATTACTCTCGGTCCCGCACATATCTCATATGCGCTCCTATTTCGTTTCGCTTGAGCCAGGAAACCTCTGTGTAGGACTCTAAAGACTCGTCAATACGCCGGCAGCGGATGATGATCATATCAAACACCCACAAGCCGCAAGCGGTCTGCTAAACGTAACGGCCACCCGGGTATTGAGCGATCAGAAGATCGACGAGCAAGCCCGCTCACACTCCTGTGAATCCAACCAGTAACACTTCCGTACAGTCCGGTCTGATCGTCTGATATGTTGCATATCTCGCCTAGGGGTGGTAAACGTCAGACCCCAATAGCTCGATAAGTCGTGTCGATATGAGGTCTATAACAATTCGAGAAACTACTGGTAACACTTACCAGTAAATCTCAGCAACCCTGGCCAGGGATTTCCTGTTATAGCCAATCGAACACAGCGCAACATCAACTCCCTATACCGGGAGAGACGAATCCCCTCCTATCGCTCATTGCCTCCATGTGATTCGGGACTGTACCCAAAAACCACCATTTTGCACGCCCTCTTGGACGTGGTAAGATGGAAATCAAAGCACAGTGGGAACCACACAAGACTCTATGACGATCTCGGGTCAACAGACTACTCTGTACCAGTGTCACCAGAGAACTGCCATCTGACGTGAGGTATAATACCATCTGGGAGTTCTCGGCGAGTCCGTCCAGTGTACCCAGTCTCCACTGAGCACCCGTATATCATCTCTGATGTCAAACACCAATGGATATGGGATCATCCATCGCCCATCTGTATTGGTCGAGAAGGCATACGCTAGTCTACTCTGGTATATCGATTCCCCGTCTCAATACACCCACGACTAGGGACTTTGAAGGATGTACTTATAGATTATCTGTCCCCACTAGTATGATCCGCATCATAGTCCGGGGAGTCAAGTACACATCCTAAGGGCTTTACCAACATGTAATAGAGAGACAATTAGTGTACACGTTTAGGTAAAGATCAACCAGATAGCATACTATCATGTCGAGCAAGAAAGTCCTCCCTATATATGTCCCAGCATCCACTACAATATACATCCAATGTACAGTAATGGCCTCTAGGGCATACATATAACTAACAATCTCCCACTTGCACTAGGGCCATCTGTAGCAGTGGTTGTAGTATCTCATACTCAACCATCCCATAAAAGTCTCTCTCTGGGAACAGGCCTTTGTGAGTGGATCCGCTGTGTTGTCCTCTGAGTCTACTCTCCTAACCTCGATCTCCCTGGAGATCAACCATCTCCATGATCAAGTGATACTGCCTTAGAATATGTCTAGATCACTGATGGGACCGGCGTTCCTTGGCATAAGCCACAACTCCATTGTCACACAATGGTAGGAACATAGTTCATCTCATGAACCAATATACACCCAAACAGCCTCTTTGGTAGCATCTTAAGTAGCGATGTATCCTGCCTTTATCGTCTAGTATGCCACGGTATCTAGTTTGGAACTCTTCCAACATACCGTCCCTTTACGGAGGGTAAAGACAATGCCTGTGACTGACACTCAGTCGTCTTTATCACCCTGGAACACTTCCAGTGATTCTCCCCAGGATCGATTGATACCATCTCACAACAACTACTGAGAATCCTAACATCAATTTAGATCTATCTCATAGATCCAAAACCCAGGATTTAGGAGGTATCACTTTGATCCTATGTGGAGAATCATTGTGATAAGCGGAGATTGATCGATCGTAGCATAGGAAACTCTTTCCCTATCAAGAGTATGTCATCCACGTACTCTACGAGGATCATCACCATACTCCCTACTACCTTTTTGTATATAAAAGGTTCATCTACCATTTTGATGATGTCAACTTCTTTGACTAATCCATCAAAACAGATGTTCCAACTCCGCGATGCCTGCTTTATCCTATAAAGCATCTTGCACACGTTTCCGCTGCTCCCACTTTCTACGAAGCCCTCTGGCTGTGTACTTATAGACTCTCTCTTCTAAAACATCATTTAGAAAAGCAGTCATGACACCCAACCGCCAGATATTGTAGTCATGGTATGTAGCCGTGGCAAGTAGGATCTGGATAGACTTAAGCATAGCTACTTAGAAAAGGTTTCATCATCATCCATACTTGGTCAATGATGTAGACCTTTAACAAGTCTAGCTTTGAAAGTCTCAACTCTTCCATGTACACCAAGTAATCTTCTCAAGATATACTTGCTCCTGATGGGGATTTAACCCTTCAGATATTGCAACTAAAGTCCATACTTTGTTGGTGTATAAGGATTCCATCTCAGATCGTTAAGCATCCAGCCATTCTTACAGAGTCCCTACTCTCGATGGCCTGCTCGAAACTAGTTGGGTCATCATCTCATGATGCAATCCTCGCTCCCACTGTCATAGAGAAACAGAAGTATCTCTCAGGTGGGTGAGGAACCCTACTAGATCGGCGGAGAGGCTGAGGTTCGTTGGTAACTATTGAATCCTTTGGTTCTTTCAAATCATCAGCTGCAGTTTGTATAGCTGGAACATTTCCAGTTCTACATAACAGATCTTGCCTCGAGCTTGTCCGGATTTTGCTTTTAGACATAGGCCGGTCAACCCCAAATCTTAACTAGCTTAAGACATGGGCTCTTCCCTTTCAATATCACATATGAAGTAGTAGGCAACTGATTTGATTGGAACCTTATTCAATAGGTATGCAGCTTCTCAAGTGCATAACTCCCAAAAGGAAAAAGGTAACTCAGCAGTACTCATCATAGAGCACACCATATCATATAGGGTGTATTTGCTCCGCCCCGACATACCATCATGCAATGGTGTATACGGAGGAGTAATGCTGAGAGAGATTCTCATTCTACTTTAGAATAGTCCAGTATTTCCGTGCTCAAGTATTCTCCTCCTTGATCTCATCATAGGACATAATACTTATACCCGTATTCTGGTTCTCTACTTCTCGCTTATATTCTGTGAATATCTCAAAAGGTTCGGACTTGTGTTTCAACAGGAACATAGGTCTGAATCTCGAAAGATCATCAGAGAATGTAATGAAGTATAAAGAACCAGTCCTGGCATGTGTAAATAGGAGACCTTACATACATCATCATGTATCAGTCCCAAGAGTTCATTAACTCTTTCTCTGTTTCCAGTAAACGGAGCTATGGTCATCTTATCTTTGTGACATGACTGGCGAGTTTCACAAGATGTAAATTCAAACTGATTTAAATATGCATCTATATGTAACTCTAGCTAGTCGGGTCACATTGATCTGACCTAGTCTACAATGCCTCAAGAAGAATTCGTTCATTTCTGAACTCTTCCGCTTGTGTGTGATCCGTATACTAAGAACTGTAGTTTGATTTAGAACATCAATGCTTTTAGATAACGTGCCTGAACCGATCAACTTTTGATATAGGAAATGTTCAAAACATTATCCAACAATACAAAATTTTATCATTTCTTTACTAATAAAGAGACTGATATGATTTTGTATATCAGGTTCGGTATCTAATAACATTCGTTCAGAATCAATGTATTGGTAATACAGGGTGACAGTGACCAACAGACTTGGCTGCAACACTTGTCCCGTTTTCTGCCTCATGAAACTTATCACCCGTTCTCAGTTCTCTACCTAGCTGTAACCTTGTGTAACAGATTACATATCTGGGATCCTGATCTGGTATCACATACCCAGGACGTAGAGGATACAGAGAAACAGTTCTTTGTAACGAACACACCCGAAGATGATGCATCAGCATGCACTCTCTTCGTTTAGGCGGCACGGGAATTCTGGTAATCCCCAATTTCCAGCTCTGTCTTATAACAATTTTATGTTGGAGCGGGACCAACGTTCCCCAGCTCAGTATAACAAGCGGGTTCGGTCAATATTCCGTATTATTATCTTGATTAAGGCGTGATATGGTCGCTACCAGGAGAGAGAGAGAAGAAAACACTCAGCGTGCGCTCTTGCAAGAATAGATTGGTTATTGTTTTATCTAATCAGGATGGCTCCCACTGCTTTTTATCAAATCTTCCTTCAAACCCTAAAAGGAAAGACTAGCCGGGATTAATTACACACTACAAGTTCGCCAATCTTTCAGCCAGGCCAGTGTCGGTACTTTGAGGGAGGTCCCCCGTGCTTTCGCACGAACCTAATTAATGTAAACCTCGTTTTCCCAGAGGCGTAACCCCGTTGACACCTTTCTAGACACCTACTTGATCGGCTAATTGTAATGCGTAAAACTCTCCCAGGAGTAACTCTTACTCGCAGCGGGTATCGGGATCCAACTATCTCATAGAAGGTATGCAATCTCATTGCAAATTTCATCACTTGAAATTCCAGATAATATTTTGCCCCTAGCTCGCTATGACCTTGACGCATGCCAAACAACCCATAGTCTGCTAGTCAAGTTCAACCCGTACATTTCTTGATTGAATTAAACCCACCCGCACGACCCTTGACGCATGCCAAACAACGCCGTACGAATACCCTAATCCAATCGCATCGTATGCTAGCAGATAAGCACTAGTTAGCTACCGTACACTACGCCTTGAAGCATGCCAAACAACCGCAGCACGAATACTAACTAATACTTATCTGAAATGACGAAGGGCTACGACAGGTTTTTCTGAAAACCTATTGCGTAATGAACTTGATATCGTTGTAGAATCAAATGATTTTAAAATGGAGTGTTTTTGAGGCTTTTCTAGTTTTGCTAAAGGAGTCACTCCCGGTGAAGGGATCGTCGGTCCTTTCCTCGTCGAATGAGGTGCGGGATATATCATATATATCACTGTGCAAAGCAAAAACTCTTAAAAGCAATCAAAAGACAAACCGAGGGTGTAGCATCTGCCAGTTATTGCTAAAGGAGTCACTCCCGGTGAAGGGATCTCGGTCCTTTCCTTATCGAATAAGGTGCAGGATATATCACATATACCGCTGTGCAAAGCAAGAACTGTAGCTACCTGTTTTATTTTGAAATTCGATTCTACAACATCTTAGGTTTCTTTTATTTCATTAATCACATTACTGAAGTCCCATCATTTAAATACCTAAACATCATAGATAAATACGACGTACACTTATGCCATCCGCATTCGCCTCGATGTCCCCTCGTGCACCGTTAGGTTAGGTAACTAACGGCAGAGCGGGGCAGGGCTAGCGCGGGTGTAAAACATAAGTAACGTCTATATAATATATCATATATACTATATACTGTATCTATCACTGAACATCACATGATCACATCACAGATATCGCAGCAGAAGAAACATATGAAATATTGGATATACTAGGATGTCCGTGTTTTCAATACGAGCCAGTATAAAACACGGATTCCACGGTCGTGATGAATAGCCAAACCCACACCCCTAGACCCCTACGAGAGCGGCAAGCAACCCTACCAATTCTGGAGTTAGGAGACCCGGACCCGACTCCTCGAGTTGGTCTCCCACTGGACTCCAGAACCCGGTTACTTGTGCCCTCCTCCTTGGGTCTATCCTAGTGCGGAAAAGTAAATAATATACAGGAGGTGACAACTTCCGCAACCTGGAAGCGCCCCAATAAAAGAATATTACATACAAATTTTTACATTAATGAAAATGAAAAACACTCATCTCACATAAAAACCCCCGGCTATTCAAACACGACGATCCAATATAACATATCCAGCAACACATAACATCACATGTCATCAACGTAAGTAAATATGCGCATCCCAATTGTCGTTGACATATAGCAACGAAACCGGCGATATCACATATTACACTTACGGTCACAGTAAAGAAAGTGTAAAACTACAACAGTTGGAATCCGCAACCACCTCAGACATCGCATGCCTGAACAAATTAATTACTTAGACATCGCATGCCTAACAATTATAAACCCCGCATTTTAGTCTCATTATCGAAAACACTTTTCAATATCAAGTCGGGCAATTCAACAAGATTCCCGAAAAACTGATCGAATGCTCGTCGCAAACTTTAGTAGGCGGCCGCACCCCTGATACCGTCGACGAAGTGCACCAAGGCGGAACACCGCTACCGCGAGCACCCGAACGGATGCTTTCGGCGACGGGGTTCTCCTACAGTCACTTGGTCGGGGCTATGGAGTGAGGCTGTCTATTAAGTTTACCCGGCGAGTATCCGCGTACGCTACGTGATTGTGACGGACTTTTGATCACATCAAAATTCCGTGGCAACCGATCAAGTGAGACTAAACTGCTATGTTTATAACATTCATTCAGTTATCTCATAACTTTTTGTGAATTCCAATTATTGTATCCCATTCCAGATAAATAGAAAATGCTAAACTTTTCGATCGAACAATCGAACACCCAAGTTTTCCCGATACAGCTCAACACATGAAACAAGTCTAAAAACATTCAGTTCGTGCCTCAGTACCAACGGTCCAGGCGTAGAAGGGTCAAGCCAACGCCTCACATGTGGCACACCGTACTGCCCCAAACCCGAAGGTTCAAAGGGCAGTTCAAGACGGTCACATAATCGAGTTAAGGTTTGTTGTCTTCTAGAGGGTCCATCACGTTACTTGCACTACTTAGAACGTCGTTAAACTACGGAAAAATCCAACACTTGGAAATTTCCCGACAGGGGAAAAATTGGGTATTTATATCCGGTCGAACTTTTTAACATATACTAAAATTTTTCCGGAAAGCCACATAGACAAAATTAGATATTCCGATCGAAACACCGAATCCCCAAAACAACTCCAGAAAATTCAACTCTTGAATAAATTTTAAAAATACCCTGAAACACCAGAAATAATATATAAGAATTACTGTGCAGATAAAAGTGACTGAAGAGTCAAACCTGCCGCGGAACCGCCGCATTAGGCATGCATATGCGGCGGTTCCGCCGCACTATTAACGATTCAGAGCCCCCATTTTAAACAGTAATTCTTAGATTATTTTACTGAGTTTTCTGAATATTTTTAATCTGGAAAAATCCCAGTTTTTCAAAATTTTCCAGAGAGCAAATTTGGGTTTGGGTTTTCGGGTCGTTCGGACTTCAAACTCCGTCTAGACTTCGCCTAAGGCTCTAGCTAGGCTCTGATACCACTGTAGGGTTACTAGGCACTCTCAAGAGGTCTCATAAGGCATCAACCATGCCAATTTCAAATTTTAACGGTGCCGAGAAACCCTAATACGGATCGTTGGCTAGATGTCTAGGCGAAATAAGAAACTAGTTAACAACTTAACTAAAGTTTAAACGGAAATACAACCTTTGTAGATCCGGTGCTCCACCTCCATAGCTCCGCAACGAAGTCCTCTCGCTGTCCAAAACAAATTCCGGGCTCTAGCGTCGGCTTCATCGGAGAATAGGCGAGCTAGGTCGTCGATGTCCATGCCAAAGATGATCTACGTCGAAGCATCGCTAGATCAAGCTCCAACTTCACCAAGTGATGAAACTTGTGAAGGAAACACACTCTACTACTTGGCAAGAGGTAGAGGATGAAGAAATAGGAAGTGGGTAGACTTTAGAATTGGATTTCTCACTTGTATTCATCAATCACCATTGATGAAGCTTGGTTTTCTTCTTGAAGGAGAAGAAGAAGAAGATGATCATTATTATGATCAGTTATTAAAAAGAAAAGAAAAAGGATACTTATCATAATAATAACCATGATTAGGTGTAGAGAATAGACCATGGTTAATAGCAAGGGTTAGGGTTAAGCATGAGACAAAATGGTCACAAAGTCAAAGCTTCATGAAGCTTCAAAGAATAAAACAAAACTAGCAACCATTCTTCTCATTATCATTTCCATAATAAATAAATAAATAAATAGATATGAAAATCTAAACCCTAATCATTTAAATAACCATGGTTCAATCTTTACAGAAACTCAAGTAAACTTGTATCATCAAACATGATACACCCAAGTGCACAAAATCATATCGCATATACAATGCGCACATCCGAGTGAGAAAATCCATCTTAAGTGAACCAATACTAATTAATGCAAAGTAATATATCAAATATATAATTATGCATTAAATCATTAAATCAACACTTGATTTAACGATCCGGTCATATCGCATATAACCGACTAGTATCCAATGTATCGGCTTATCGAATCAACCCTCGATTCGATAACCAGGTTATATCGCATATAACCATTCGACACATTCATCGCGAGAATGAAATACGGTATCACATACACGCATTACTCTCGGTCCCACACATATCTCATATGCGCTCCTATTTCGTTTCGCTTGAGCCAGGAAACCTCTGTGTAGGACACTAAAGACTCATCAATACGCCGGCAGCGGATGATGATCATATCAAACACCCACAAGCCGCAAGCGGTCTGCTAAACGTAACGACCACCCAGGTATTGAGCGATCAGAAGATCGACGAGCAAGCCCGCTCACACTCCTGTGAATCCAACCAGTAACACTTCCGTACAGTCCTGTCTGATCGTCTGATATGTTGCATATCTCGCCTAAGGGTGGTAAACGTCAGACCCCAATAGCTCGATAAGTCGTGTCGATATGAGGTCTATAACAATTCAAGAAACTACTGGTAACACTTACCAGTAAATCTCAGCAACCCTGGCCAGGGATTTCCTGTTATAGCCAATCGAACACAGCGCAACATCAACTCCCTATACCGGGAGAGACGAATCCCCTCCTATCGCTCATTGCCTCCATGTGATTCGGGACTGTACCCAAAAACCACCGTTTTGCACGCCCTCTTGGACGTGGTAAGATGGAAATCAATGCACAGTGGGAACCACACAAGACTCTATGACGTTCTCGGGTCAACAGACTACTCTATACCAGTGTCACCAGAGAACTGCCATCTGACGTGAGGTATAATACCATCTGGGAGTTCTCGGCGATTCCGTCCAGTGTACCCAGTCTCCACTGAGCACCCATATATCATCTCTGATATCAAACACCAATGGATATGGGATCATCCATCGCCCATCTGTATGGGTCGAGAAGGCATACGCTAGTCTACTCTGGTATATCGATGCCCCGTCTCGATACACCCACGACTAGGGACTTTGAAGGATGTACTTATAGACTATCTGTCCCCACTAGTATGATCCGCATCATAGTCCAGGTAGTCAAGTACACATCCTAAGGGCTTTACCAACATGTAATAGAGAGACAATTAGTGTACACGTTTAGGTAAAGATCAACCTGATAGCATACTATCATGTCGAGCAAGAAAGTCCTCCCTATATATGTCCCAGCATCCACTACAATATACATCCAATGTACAGTAATGGCCTCTAGGGCATACATATAACTAACACACACGCTAAGCCACTCTGCTTCAGCTACCTACTCCATCATACCAAGGTCATCCTGCACTCCGAAAGGTAAAACCTACGCTTTGATACCAACTATGTCATGACCCGAATATTTCGACTCGTGACCGGCACATAACCACGCGACGACTACAGGCGTAACGCGACTAAGTAAGCCGAACCCAGAAATCAAAACCATTTAAAAGTAGCGAGTGTTGAAAACATTTAATTAAGACATTTAGAAAACCTTATATAATTCAATTAGTTCTTTTAAAGTTACGTTGTCATTTAAATAATTTTGGCAACATTTCCTTTGTAAAAGTAACCCCGAAATCGGGTATAAAACAGGATATAAGTAAAGATGGAATATAATGAAATGAACCATTCCCAAACGGGAGCAATCACGCCCAACGGTGGAAACCATCATCACAAGAGTAATAAGTGAACATCACAGAAATATAAGCTGCATATAAAAACAGTCAGCTCCTACGAGCTCGACACCAGAATACAAAATATACATCATCGTTCTCACACAGTATCTAAGTCCAGTACATAAATGGTAGATGGAGAATACTAGATACAAAAGGAGTACAATAAAAGTAATCAGATACCACAACCCACCTAAAGCAAAACAGCTCTCGCACCAACTGTAGTGGTATCTGTAGCCAAAAGATGCAAAAGGCAGCCTGCCGCGACTACTCTGAAGGGCAACCTGCAAATACTGTGGCACAACGGGGATGAGTTGCCAACTCGTGAATAGAGATAACATATAAAGGTAATCGCGAGTATGCACGTACTGCACTACTCTATCATATGCCAGCAAGTAAGATCTATATGCGACAAGCAGTAGGTGCAAAAATCATGCAAATGCTCTGTCTGGTAAAACGACTACAGGATGAAATGCATGATAAACAATGCTGAGCATGGGATAAACAACATCTACATGGAAATATCAACATGGAAAAATAATCGGTGCCCCAACTGCACCCAAATCCCAAATAAACTCAGGCGTCGGCACTCTCCTCGGCCCTCAAATCCTGTAAATCTCTGAGAATCACGAGTGCCCAACATCGGCACTCAAAATATCATAAAATACTCGTGTCCAGCATCGACATGCAAATCCTCATATATCGGGCTCCGTCAGTCCGGATCAGCCCACGGGCTCCGTCTGCGGTATCGGCCCTCGGCCCCGGCAGTACGGATAATCCTGCATCCATATCTCGACTCTGGTCAGTATCCTCCGGATAACCGCCAGGTTCAACCAATCACCGGTAGGTACTCGCCACCCTGCCAGGCTCATCGTCTACTCCATGAAAAACATTTCTCGCCCCGGGGAACCATACCGGGTCCACCACGAACCCGCAAACGGATCATCCAACTCTTCGAATCGGGTTTCAAGCATACGTCTGAGCACCGAGAAAACGCGTGGTGGACGCACCAAAATATCATATCATGAGGAACCGGGTTTTCAAATAGTGCATCTTTTCTTTAATTAATTCCACGGTCCTCAAAACCAGAAATCATATGGAAATCCAACACCAATGACTAAATCAAATGCGATGTGCTAGGTACATCAAGTCATAATGTAGGTACAAGGCAGAACCGCTTTTTAAAATAGTTTCAGTTTTTAAAGACATCTTGCGGCTCCCAATTTCTATGAAAATCATAACGAATCATATATGAAATGAACTACAGCAATATAATTATGGCAATTCTACAGTGAGTGTGTCATGGCAATTACTAACGGTGTGTGTGTAACATGTAGATTAGTGCTCGTGCAACATGAACCGTTAGTAATAGTGCGGTGTTCTATCAACTCTAAGTTCACACACATATAGCAGGGAATGCAGTATGAAACAATAGTATACATGACAGTCAATGTAGGTAAATACAATATATAACTATAAGGTCCTATCAGCCCTGACGCATAACGCCATGCCGGCGATATCCCCGTAGATGTTAAATCTACTCACCGAAGTCTCGCGCTAAGTGTTGCCGACGACTTGCTTCCCTTTCTTCGCAGCGTCCGTCTCACTCGCCTGCGATCCTAGAATCACACAATATATCACACATAAGCTCAAATCCATAAAATCGTGACATTAAGGTCAAACTAGAAACCCGTGTCGCAAACCAAGCGCACGTGTGCGCGATACGCAAAAAACGTGTGATTACGCGCCTGAAACAACCCCGACGCGTCGCGATACGCAGAAACCCCAAACCACATGCGTATCACGCGTGTCGCGAAGGTTTAAAATACGAGAAATAGGGTAATTAGCTCCGGATTTTTCTACAGCAAGAATCAAACAAAATTGCACATGCCACGAGTCTAAGGGTTGCAGCAGACACCACTAGAGACAAACCCCAACCCAAACCCTCCCCATCTGGCCGCAAGTTGCGGCCAGATCGAATTTTCCGGCGGCCTGTACATGAAGTATGGGGGTCGGGTCCTACCTGGGGGATCAGCACCTAACCACTATGCTGCAGTCATCTCAAATTTATTCTGAACTCACTGGGTCGATAGCAGATTATAGAAAGTCAAAATTTAATTAAAAACGATGAATTTGCATCAAATAGGGATCTGGTGGTATTTTAGTGCAATTGGAGGCTAAGTCGGGTTAACATGGCCCTAACAACACTCCAGCAACTTACTAACACCAAATCATACTTCACTTGGTCATGGTTCCCACAAATCACCACATATCGCACTAAAACGCACCAATAAACACTAATCGAAGGTAAGCTACACTAAATAAGCAAAGTAGGGAGTAAGTTCAGGAAGTATACCCCACACTCGACCCTAGGGAGCTGGAGGAAGAAGAAGGAGTGGAGGGAAGGAGCTGCTGTTCATATCAGAATATTGCATTTTATACCGCCCATTCTTACGCTCGTGTGTTTATAGGTAGGTGCTTTTAATCCGTGTTTGTTACATGTTTACAGAATACAGGTTTCCAGTACAAATATTGCAAATCAGGATAAAATCTCCACAGTTACGCCAAAAGCAGAACATCTGTTGACAGCAGATAAAAGCCGGGTTCCGGTCATCCATATCTGTCCAGTGCCGAGTACCGGTTCCCGATGCAAGACATGTGACAGTAGTCATTCGTGTCTGGGACAAGCACAGAGCACGAGGAGGGCTGCACATGACTCAATGGGTGCGCGGAGCTCGAGGGAGATAAAAGTCAAAAGTAAAGAAAAGAGTGCAATCTTGGACTTGGAAATCTGGAGATATTCTGAAGACTTTTGCGCAGTTTAAAGTTGGCAAACACGAGGAAACAGGGAACCAGGGAAAACGACAAAACCTCTCATCATAACACCACTATAGGGGCGCGGATCCGCGGCCAAAGTGGGGTCCAGGCCGCGGATCCGCGGCCGTACGGTGGCCTCGTTCTGTCGTTTTTCTGGGGTGTTTTGGTCTTTTCACATGTGGTCTGGTGGTTGCCCTAGAACTCCACTCTCCTGCCTATAAATACAGCAGAACTTGCCAAAGCCAAGGGTCATTCTTTTAGTTCATTCTTGTAGCCTCTTTTTAGTTTTTTGTATAGTTCTTCTTCTTCTTCTTCATTCTTTTTCTATGAAATTGTAGTGAGAGCTCTTGAGTCGGAGATCAATGAAGATGAGGGTTTTGTATCATTCTCTTGTGTTTCTTCTTCCCCTTGAGATTCTTGCTTTCTCTTGATCATTCAACCTCTTCATTGAGCTTGAATGGTTAAGGGTTAGTTATTGATCTCAAGGGTCGTATTTTGTTCACTCCTTAGTACTTCAATTCACATGCGTTCTCTACCCTTCCCTTGATCTTGCAACCTCTTAATTGAGCTTGCAAGTTTAAGGGTTGGCTATTGATCCCATGCTTGTTTTGAGTTCTACGGTTCTTGTAATTACTTTCTTGCATTTTTCATTTCTTGTTCTTTTTATTACTCGCTTTTTATTACTTGCTTTTTATTACTTGCAATTTATTTCATGCACTTAAATTCCATGCACTTAATTATTTGTAATCTTTTCTTTTCTTTGTTCTTTTCTTTTTGTTCTCTATTATTCATTTTGTGAATGATGTAATTATTATTGTTAAGAATAAATACGGTATTATAAGTTAACATTTCTTTGCCAATTCCTTTTCCCGTTATTTTCCATTTGAACTTCGCCCAAACCATACGCAAGCGCTCCGTTAGGCACCCTACCCTGACAAGGTAACGGTGATTCCTAACCGCGACCGGTTGCGTTCGGTTTGGCCGGAGGCGAAGGCAAGAGACAAGAACGGAAGGACAAGGGTAAATAAGCCGGATTCCACGAATACCGCGCTTAAATCCCCTAATCCACGTTGTTGCCAATTGCTTAGTTTCAATTGGTCAAGACTCGGCTCAAAGGTTTTGAGTACGGATTACTTAGCTTACAATCTCGTATCTTTTCTTAACAACTTTATACTTGCAAATAAACACATAGGTTAGTCTCGAACATACACAAATTCTTTATTGACTCGTCTAAAACAAGAGAGGAAACACAACCATCTCCCTGTGGATCGACCCGTGCTCAACCGGCTAGCTGCATAGCGACACCGTCCTGATCGCAGTAAACTTTAGAACTTTGAACATCCGACACGCTTTTGGCGTGCGATCAGCTGCAGCTGGAGTTGTTGCTGCTGCTACTCACTGCTGCTGCTGCTCTCACTGTTGTTGCTGCTGTTTACTGCTGCTTGTTGCTGCTGTGTTGCTTGCTGCTGCTGTGCTGCTTGCTTCTGCTGCTGTGGAGTGGTAAGTGTGTGTGTGTGTGTGTGAGTGTGTGAGAGTGAGGTTGAGAGAAAAGAACATAAGAATGAGAGGGAATCATAACCCCAAATGTCAACCCTTCCACTCTCTCTCTTCGTTAAATGCAAGCATGACTTTTGCCATGATGCATTCTCTCTCTCTCATTCTCACCAAGTCAACACTCAAAAGGGAAATTCAAATTAAAGCAACAATCATATAACTAATTAAACTTAATTAAAACCCAAAAGAGTTAATCCCCATGATTAAACCCACCATGGTTGCTAATCATGGTATTACCTCATTTTAAAACCCTAGTTTACATGCACAAGTGTGTGCAAGCCCAGGAAAATTCTAGAAAAATATTTATTAAATTTGAAAAAAAATATTTGAAACTCAATTTGGTAAACTTTTTATTAAAAACCCTTTGTTTAAATATAATTAGCCACTAATCGCATCCTAAGGTGTTAGAAATGCATAAGGGCTACTCCAAGCGGGAGCTAGCTCTTCTCCAATTGGCGGAAATAACCATGCAATGCAATATAATATACAACGCCGAAGGGCGAGGATCAAAACTCAGAAAGTTACCAACATCCTTAAGAAAACTAGAGAAAAATCATAATAATACAAGCGCGCGACTCTAAGGTCAAAAGAATATACAACTGGTCTTCTAAGTCTATCAAATAATACAAGTCTAGTTGATGGAGTTACTAGATACAACTGAAATAAATACAAATACTTTGGTGGTCACGATACAAGTGAACCCACCTACCAAAGCAATCACCAGGAAGGAAGTAGTGTGTCAGCAAACCGCAGCGAAACATGTACGACAAAACCTGCAAGAAACCGTGGCACAACGGGGGTGAGTTGCCAACTCGCAAGTAGAAGATATCAACGAGCAGAAATCGCATGTATGACTCTCTCCTAGGCCATACAATATTATCCTCAAAATATATATAACCTGAAGCGTCTAATAATAGCAAGGTAATCGTCTAAACTTAGATATAATACCAAGTGCTCGTGTCAGTAACTCAGGTAGTAACATGCCACATGTATGATGTACAGATGTATTATGAATGAAAGAAAAACACATCTTGTATGAGAAAACTGTTTTCTTATCTCAATGAGATTTTTGTATAAAAACCAAAGTCTCATCAATGAAATCAACAGAGAATCCGTGTCAAGCATCGACAAAAAATATATACCCCAATATCTCAATATCTCGGGCTCCGGCAATCCGGAATGGCCCATATCATCAAATCTCAATATCCCAGGCTCCGGCAATCCGGACTGGCCCATATCATCAAATCTCAATATCTCGGGCTCTGGCAATCCGGACTGGACTATATCATAAAATCTCACGACTATGTCGGTATCCTCCGGATATCCGCCACATCATAAATAACCGGTCGGTACGGCTCCACTGCCGGGCTCAACGCCGTCACTTGCGACCATCTTGCCCTGGGGTACCGCACCAGGTCCACCATGAACCCATAGATGGTTCATCCTGCTCCTTGAATCGGGTGTATGATACTGCTCAAGACCCGAGAAAACTCATGGTTGACACCTCTCACATCATATCACGAGAAAACCGCAATTTTCTATATTTTAGAAATGAAAATGAATTTATAAAATCCTCGCGGTTTCTCCAAATCCAGAAAATCTCATGGAAAATCCGAAATCCCAAACTCGAGAATAAATAAACAGTGAATTATCGGCATAAAGCCCCATAATATTTCATGTCAAATGAACGTATAAATGCATGAAGTATCTCAGTGATAAATGCAATATCTAAACTAGCATATGAAAACAAGCGTACTATTACTATGTTAAAACTACCGCTAGCAATTTTTACCAATGAAGTAATGTTATCTGATGTGTATATGATATGCAAATTACTGATGATGTGTGTGTGAGCTGGCAAGTAAGTGTACGTGGAGCATACGAATCATCGGTAACGGTGCCGGTGTCCTGACAACATGGGTTCATATTAACTAAAGAACACATTTAAGCATGCAATGCGATGGGAACAGCACGAATATACGGAAAATAATGCTGTAACCGCAACATATAAGAATATACATTTCTATGTACGAGTCATATAATTTTGGTGTTTGAAATCGCACGAATCGTGGTTTTAGAAAAATAGGGGCTACGGGGTCTTTTTGAAAAGATATGTCCTTTGAAAAATCCGTATTCTCCCTCTGCCTATCTTTAAAATACTCACGATTCGTTAGTTTGAAATAAGTATGACTCGAGCCCAGTTTGACATCTACCAAATAAACTACAGGACTAAACTATGGGACAAATCGAAAGGGGTAAGGAAATCCACCTAAGTCCGAGTCGGTGATCCCGCCTCAATAGCGTCACGTACGCTAAAATATATAATACGACATCCTCGGGTCAAGAGTGCGGATCAATTATCATATCTATACAGGGTATGGGTCAAATATCGCATATACCTCATTATTTATCTGGTACCATTATCATCATATCCTGAATTAGGGGTATCGTTCTAAATCTAGAACATACAAATATAATCAAACATATATCCGCGTGTGAATAAAACACATCGCCTATCGATCCACTATAATATCATGTCGTATATCATAACACGACCCAAATCACATAACCGACCTCGCGGCATCATGCCCGATCATATCGACTCACCTCCAAGTATCATATACTATTCTCATCATCCGTGTATACGTGTGTGTGTGTGTATCTGTGTGTGTGTACCAACGCATCCATACACACACACAGATATATATATATATATATATATATATATATATAACCATATACACCCCAAACATATCACGTGTGTGCATGTGTGTGCGTGACAACCTTAACTCTAGGGTTTCACAACTAAGAAACTAAACTAACGACACAATCATCCAAAATACGCTAAACTAACCCATGATCTCCTAAAGCCGTTCTTTAAAATTATACACGTCTCACGATACACACACAAACACACATATAACATATCATGCTACACTACGAAACTGCGGGAGTGCTATACGCCATCCACCCGACTTCCCCCATAGATATACATCTACTCATCTCGATCCTTGCTTGCCGAAGTCGATGTCGCTATGCTCCTCCTTGTTATCCGAAGTCCACGCGAGGGTGCCTACAAATATAACACATGGTATCGTAAACAGAAATCGCGTACGAAAACCAAAACGGCACACGAATCGCACATAGGTTAAAACCTATGGCTACGTATGCAAAAGAACCAAACAACACCCGATATTGACGTACAAACGTCAAGTGACCGATACAAAACATAAAATCCAAAGTTTCAAGTCATGAATAACAATGAAACCGAAATAGCAACTTTGAAAACTTGCTCCAGATTTTTGTTCAGGTGAATTTAGAATAAACTAGCAATACAGTGGGGTTGTATATAAACTAACTGAGCTACAGACCAAACCTAGATTAGTGCCTTTGTCACGACCGGAAATGGCACGTGACTGGCACCTGAATCATGTGACATCTATAGGACCCCACCTAATTCAAGTAAGCCAAAAGCCCAAAAATCTAAACCATTTAAAATGAAAGTGAAAGAATACTTATTTAAAAGTTAATATATAAGATCATTTTGAAAGTCATAGTATGCATATTTAAAATATCAAGTCTTTTCTAAAAAATTCGGCAGAGTTTCCTCTGTAAATACTGGCGCCAAACGGGTACAAACAGGAATATATATGAATAATGCATAAAGGCATCCCCAAGCGGGAGCTGGCTCTTCGCCAATTGGCGGAAACAACCACGCAATGCAATATAATATACAACGCCGAAGTGCGAGGATCAAAACTCAGAAAGAAACCAACATCCTCAAGAAAACCAGAGAAAAATCAAAATAATACAAGCGCGCGACTCTAAGGTCGAAAGAATATACAACCGGTCTTCTAAGTATATCAAATAATACAAGTATGGTTGATGGAGTTATTAGATACAACTGAAATAAATACAAATACTACGGTAGTCACGGTACAAGTGAACCCACCTACCAAAGCAATCACCCGGAAGGAAGTAGTGTGCCAGCAATCCGTAACGAAACCTGTACGGCAAAACGAGCAAGAAACTGTGGCACAACGGGGGTGAGTTGCCAACTCGTGAGTAGAAGAAATCACCGAGCAGAAATCGCATATATGACTCTCTTCTAGGTCATATAATACTATCCTCAAAATATATGTAACCTGAAACATATAATAATGGCAAGGTAATCGTCTGAATATAGATATAATACCAAATGCTCGTGTCGGTGCCTCAGGTAGTAACATACCACATGTATGATGTATAGATGTATTATGAAAGAATGTAAAACACATCTTGTACGAGAAAACTGTTTTCTTATCTCAATGAGATTTTTGTATAAAAACCGAAGTATCATCAATGAAATCAACAGATAATCCGTGTCAAGCATCGACACAAAATATATATCCCAATATCTCAATATCTTGGGCTCCGGCGATCCGGACTGGCCCATATCATCAAATCTCAATATCTCGGGCTCCGGCAATCCCGACTGGCCTATATCATAAAATCTCACGACTACGTCGGTATCTTCCGGATATCCGCCGCGTCACAAATAACCGGTCGGTAGTGCTCCCCTGCCGGGCTCAACGCCATCACCTGCGACCATCTTGCCTTGGGGTACCGCACCGGATCCACCATGCACCTGCAAACGGTTCATCCTCCTCCTCGAATCGGTTGTATAATACCGCTCAAGAGCCGAGAAAACTCATGGTGGACACCTCTCACATCATATCACGAGAAAATCACAATTTTCTATCTTATAGAAATGAAAATAAGTTTATAAAATCCTTGCGGTTTCTCCAAATCCAAAAATCTCATGGAAAATCTGAAATCCCAAACTCGAGAATAAATAAACAGTGAATTATCGGCATAAAGCCCCATAATATTTCATGACAAATGAACGAATAAATGCTTGAAGTATCTCAGTGATAACTGCAATATCTAAACTAGCATATGAAAACAAGCGTACTAGTACTATGTTAAAACTACCGCTAGCAATTTGTACCAATGAAGTAATGTTATCTAATGTGTACTTGACATGAAAATTACCGATGATGATGTGTGTGAGCCGGCAAGCAAGTGTATGTGGAGCATATGCATCATCGGTAATGGTGCTGGTGTCCTGACAATAGGGATTCATAATAACTAAAGAACACATTTAAGCATGCAATGCGATGGGAACGGCACGAATATAAGGAAAATAATGCAGTAACCGCAACATATAAGAATATACATTTTTATATACGAGTCATACAATTTTGGTGTTTGAAATCGCATGAATCGTGGTTTTAGAAAAATAGGGGCTACGGGGTCTTTAAGAAAAGATACGTCCTTTGAAAAATCCGTATTATCCCTCAACCTGTCTTTAAAATACTCATGATTCGTTAGTTTGAAATAAGTATGACTCAAGCCCAGTTTAACATCTACCAAGTAAACAACAGGACTAAACTAGTTGACAAATCGAAAAGGGGTAATGAAATCCATCTAAGTCCGAGTCGATATATCTAGTAGTCGGTGATCCCGCCTCAATAGCGTCACGTACGTCAAAATATATAATACGACATCCTCGGGTCAAGAGTGCGGATCAATCATCATATCTATACAGGGTACGGGTCAAATATCACATATACCTCATTATTTATCTGGTATCATTATCATCATATCCTTAATTAGGGGTACCGTTCTAAATCTAGAACATACTAATATTATCAAACATATATCCGTGTTTGAATAAAACACATCGCCCATCGATCCACTATAATATCATGTCGTATATTATAACACGACCCAAATCACATAACCGATCTCACGGCATCATGCCCGATGATATCAACTCACCTCCAAGTATCATATACTATCCTCATCATCCATGTATACATATATGTGTGTGTGTATGTACCAATGCATCCACACACACACACATACACACACACACATCCATATAACCATATACACCCCCTAACAAATCACGTGTGTGCATGTGTGTGCGTGACAACCTTAACTCTAGGGTTTCGCAACTAAGAAACTAAACTAACAACACTATCATCCAAAATACGCTAAACTAACTCATGATCTCCTAAATCCATTCTTTAAAATTATACATGTCTCACGACACACACACACATATAACATATCATGCTACACTACGAAACAGCGGGGGGGCTATACGCCATCCACCCGACTCCCCCGTAGTTATACATCTACTCACCTTGATTATTTCTTGCTGAAGTCGATGTCACCATGCTCCTCCTTGTTATCCGAAGTCCACACGAGGGTGCCTATAAATATAACACATGGTATCGTAAACAGAAATCGCGTACGAAATCCAAAACGGCACACGAATCGCACAAAGGTTAAAACATATGGTCTACGCATGCAAAAGAACCAAACAACACCCGATATCGACGTACAAACGTCAAGTGACCGATACAAAACACAAAATACAAAGTTTCAAGTCATGAATATCAATGAAACTGAAATAGCAACTTTGAAAACTTGCTCCTGATTTTTGGTCAGGTGAATTTAGAATAAACTAGCAATACAGTGGGATTGTATATGAAGTAACTGAGCAACAGACCGAACCTAGACACTAATGCCCATAATTTGGCCGACGACATACTCTGAAATTCCGGCCTGGCCGGCCTTAGGTGCTTGTTCTGGGCTCGTATTAACAGGGTGGTCTCGTAGTGTTTAATCTAGGTCAATAGGGTTTCTAGTTTTTCTTGTAACGGTCTCAGGTTACTCCAGATTCTCTGTAGGCACAATTCAATCACAAAAACGATATTATAAAATATCTAACCCAAGTTTGGTTTTGTTTCTGTTATGGTCTATAATTCTAGCATTATACAGGTTGTGGTCCCAATCCAAGCCTCAAACCACATCTAGGAAAATCCCAACATCATAAATCTCCACAAGTTTAACACTAAACTACTTTAAATCATAAGGAAAACCAAAAACATAACTAAGGATAAAGAAATCACCTCATTTGGCAACTCTAGAATTTTCTTGAGTTGCCAAAGTCTCCAAAATGGCAACTTGGTTGATCCAAAGGGTTTCTTGTGAGGTTGTGCGCAATTTTTATGAAGGCAAGAAGGTGTTTTGAGGTGGTTTTAGTAGTGTTGTAATGAGGTAGAGGAGGTAGGGGAAAGAGGGCAGCCATGAAGGGAGAGAGGGAGAAGAAAATGATGAAGATGGAGAAATAAATAATGAGCCATGGTCCTATGAGACCCCTCACCCTCTCTCTCTCTCTTCTCTCTCTCTTCACCCATACCTCAAGCCATGCTACACATATTTTACTCTATTCGATTTCTTTTTCTTTTCTTTTCTTTTCTTTTTAAATCCAAAAGCAATTTAAAACCCTTATACATAGAAAAGAAAAACAAGATGCCATGGTTCATTGAAATTCAAAAATTGTGTTTCGAAATATGACAAGGTGCATGCCATATGCCCAACTAAGCTTAATGGAAAATTAGTAATATTAATCAAGCTTAGACATAAACTTATATATAATTAATTGTATAAAATTTATAAAGTGTCTATATCATACAATATTCTTTCGAATCAACATTCAAAATGTAATTTTCCAATATATCCCAACCTATCGGTATATAATTATACCCTTTCATTAAAACAAATTTTCATACTTAAAATATTCATAATATTCAATATTTGATTTATTTAAATTCCCAAATATAATAATTATTTTATTTTCCTGAAATGTTACAGTCTTCCCCTCTTAAATAAATTCGGTCCCCGAATTTAAATTTATACCGCTCAATTACGAAAACATTTCAGCAAAAACAATTAAGTCGTCGGGGCTCCGAAATCATCAATACTTAAAACACATCTTAGTGCAATGCCTGCGCATGAAAACAGGTATATAACTGAAAATTAAAACTCCGTCAAGCATCATGCAATCATCGGAGTTATGGTGAAGATACTAATGTCAAAGTCCAATATGAAAACTAACATGATATACATCAAAACTATAATATGTACTTAGTACGCATCGTTGTAAACTCGTCAAAACATCTGGAAAGAAATGCATGCCAAACCATTTTCAATTCGCTGTGCGATGCGCGTATCACAGCACAAGTAGCGGACGTTTATTGTAAGAAAGATAACTATATATATGTATATCCTTTGTTTAACATACATGTCCCGCCTTTTTGAAAAATAATTTAGATGGGCTTCCTTGTAAAATGTTTCGTGTCATCTCGGACACATAGGAAAAATATTGAGACTGTAGCTCCTTTTTGGAAATCCTTCCGATAAGTATCGATGCATGCAACAACACCTTGGTACTGTTCTAAGAAGAGTCCTGCTCGGTTAATAAACCAAATAGTAAGTATCATAAAAATGTACTGCTCAAGGAAATCGTACTCAATAGTATTTGTAATAATGCCACGTGTGTCTGGTGTGCACAGAAATCACAATCAATGAATGTGCCATACATGTGCATAGAAACAAAATCTAAGTGCAATGGGTGTGCACGAAAACACATGTCAAGGGAAACGAGTGTGCCTGACAACAATATCAGGTGCATCTGATAGGCACGAAGAATCCCGATTAGTGTATCTGGTGTGCACCAAAATCACATCAAGAGCACCAAGTTTGCGCAAGAATCCAATTCAAGTGCACAAGGTGCATGTTTCCCCCAATCAGAGCAAAACTCTATTTGAATTTCAAAAATTCAAAAATTGAAGCAACGCTTCAAATCCCGTGCGCTGCGCGCAACGCGCCACGTGTCAGAAGCTGATACGTCAGCGCAGCGCCTAAGGCAGCATGCCCTATCAGAGCAAGGCTCTGTTTAAAACAAAAATTAAAGGAAGCAACGCTTCAGTTGCGCAAGCGCTGCGCTGCGCGACACTTGTCAGCGCGGTTGCGCAAGCACAGCGCTGCGCGACACGTGTCAGCGCGGTTGCGCAAGCGCAGATGCGTAAGCGCTGCACTGCGCGACACGTGTTAGTGCCGTTGCGCAAGCGCAACTGCACTGCGTTGTGCGCTGCGCGATACGTGTCAGCGCAGTTGCGCACACGCAGCTGCGCTGCGCTGTGCGCTACATGACACGTGTTAAACGCTGGTGCATCTGTGCCAAACAGAATTAAAATTCTAGTAAAATCTTTCTGTTCTTGTTAAAACAAGAAGATTGCCTTCTGTAAAAAAGAAGCCTTTAGATCAAAAATCCAACGGTGGGGAAAATTCCCCAAATCACTCAGAGAATGATCTCTTTAACAAATTTAACAAATTTATGGGTACTATATAGAGGCCCCTAGACCCCAATTTAAAAGACATCAAGATCGACATCAAGAACTTCAGAAAAACAACAAAACAGAGAGAACTCTGAAGAATTTTGAAGAAATCAAGAAAAAAGGTAAAAACCTTTATAAAAAAGAAGAAGAATTTCTTCTGAAATAGATCATTGATCTAAGAACAAGATCAATGATCTTCAAAAAATAAAAATAATAACAGTGCCTTGCACTTTTCTATGAACCATTGGTTATGGAATCTTAAAGATTCTTTTCTTGAATCCAAAATTGGATCAAGTTATTGAAACAGTGCCTTGCCCTTGCAAAAGCTGCACTGTTGCGCTCCTGAATTGGCGCGGGCCAACAGAGAGCGCCACATATCAGGGGCGCAACAGCGCAGCGCACTGCGCTGTTGCGCTTGAGCTCACCAGAGCGTGACACGTGTCACCTCCACATGCGCTTGCGCTCAATAATTGGCACAAAGCGCCTGATAGGCCACTGTCAAATAATTAATGTACTGCATTATTTACAGAAGGGCCAAGCCCACTTAAAAAAAAGGCCTAACAGGCCAAATTAAATGCTATGCAGATGCTCTGCATCATAAATAAAGGGACAAAGCCCAAATTAAAAAGACCTAGGAGGCCAAAAGAAAATGCAGTGCATTATTGAACAGGGGCAAAGCCCTAGCACAGGCCTAATTGGCCAAAGAAAAAAAAGTCGAATATTCTCAACTGGACATAGCCCAATCATAGCCGTAAGTTCTCAAACTAAATTGACGGAGCAAGATTGCTCTCTTAAATCAATTTACAGCCGGTTCAAGGGTACATCTCCGAACTCCTCTGACATCTATCGTTGTAATCCTTCAACGACGTCAGAGAGATGACGGGCCCCGACGACCACACATCAACATGGACTGTGGGGTCCTTAAACTCATGGACTTATGCGTCCTTAAACCAAAATACGGACTGTGGGGTCCTTAAACCCACAAACTTATGCGTCCTTAAACCAACGGACTAATGTGTCCTTAAACACAACCATATGGACTATGGGGTCCTTAAGCCCATGGACTTATGCATCCTTAAACTACCTATGGACCACCATGTCCCTAAACTGGAACATGGACCATCATGTCCGTAAACTGGCAATGGACCGCAATGTCCTTAAACTACCTATGGACCACTACGTCCCTAAACTGGAAAAATAGAGCCCCAAACGCTCTTTTGTCGGATCTAAACAATCTCATTTAAGTTGATCTTAGCCACAAATCTGGCTAACGTATCCTTAAACATTCAAACAGACTTTAGTCCCAAATTGGACTACAAGACCCCCAATCAACTTTGGTTCGAGGGTACATCTCCGAACTCCTCTGACACCTGTCGTTGTAATCCTTCAACGTCGTCAGAGAGGTGGCGGGTCCCGACGGCCATATATTAAATGGATCACTACGTTAAGTTGATCTTAGTCTCAAATCAGACTAATGTATCCTTAACGAACGTTTAAATTGATCTAAGCCTCAATATGGCTAACGTATCCTTAAACTAAAACACCAAACCCAAATCTAAGTAAATACGAATTTGGACTAATCCACGTCCTACGGACGACGGCATAACTTAGTCTCCGTATACAATCCACGGGCATCCACAAACAAAACAAACACACACGACACGAAGTGAAATTTCTGGAGAAGGAGAAAGTGGTTACCGCGATGCGGTAGCGTAATTAACTGCAGGGGCTTGCGCCTGCAGGGAAGAGCATCCCCACAATAAAAAAACCCCTCAAGCGAAGGGGAATCTGACGAAGTCTGCTACATCGGCCACATCCGTCTAAACCTCCGATACACGGTGCCATAAATCAACTTGACATCCTCGGAGAGGTAGACGGATAAAACCAATTAGCATCTGCCCGGAATCTCAGGAAAGATGTCTTCACATCTTGACCGCCGTTCGGAGGGGAACATATTTTGGTACGCCCGGTGGGACCTTTTCCTCTTTCCACTCCACACTTCGTGTGTCGTCTTCGCGAACGAATCGCAATTTGTTAATGGTTGCCTTTGGATTTTAAGTTACTAAGATTTGGTCTTTTCCCTGGCGCAGAAATCAAGCATCAATGGCCTCCAACTGCTCGAGCTGCTCAAAGTGCCAATGCAACCGACGCTCCACCTCACCTGGAGGTGTAGCTTATGGGCCTCAAGTGGCCTCCATCCTTGCCATGCCGGTAGAACAGGTGACCCAGGCCACCACCGGCCTGTTTTTCGGGACCATGATCCCGCCCGCAAGCTTCACCATGCAAATGCCCGCACCAGAAGCGAACAAGAAGTCGGTTTTCGATCGGCTCACTGCTACAACGGCCCCTTTCAACAGGTCGTCCAATATCAAATCAACAGCCTCTCTCTTTGCCAGGCTGGATCAGAACTCTGATGGGCCCACCAAGAAGCTTATGAACCCTAAAGTGGCTGTCCCAAGGAAGGCAACAACCGCTGCTCCAGAAGTTGTCAAGGCGGCTTCTCCTGTCAAAGAGTCAGTTTTTTCAAGGCTGTCTATTCCGGCTCCTGCCTCTGCTCGAGGATCTGTCTTTGACAGATTGAATATCGAAACTCAAAAGACAACATCATTCTTTTAGAGGTTGGCACCGGCAGCACCTCATTCAGACAGGGGGCAAAAAGAAGCTGTCTCTATCGCCGAGCCAGTCCCAACGGCTCGTCACGCTCGACGTCGCCATTGGCGACGAGTAAGGAAGGCAGGGGGCAACTCCCCCTCTGGGCTAACTCCACCTGCTCCAGTGGTGGAAGTTAATGTTGCCGTTCCAACTGGGAACAGCTCTGAACCACTTAGGAGGGTTCGTAAGAACTCTCCAACTGCTACACTGAAAAGATCTCCTCCACCTGCAGAGAGGGTTCCGGAAACGAAGCTGGAGCAGCCCCCTCAACGGCTGTCCTCCAAAATATACAAGGTCTGGCGGAGAGTTCAAGACTCCGTAATTGACCAAGATCACTCTCGTCAACAAAAAAGGGCAAAAGTGATGGAAGAAAAGAAACGTCCGATCAAACAGCAAAGGACGGCAGTCACCAGGGTGCCCACTTCAACGGCCCCCTCAACTTCAACGGCCCACAAGAGAAGGAGGCCGGAGAAAATTCCCACACCCGCGGCAAATGCCAAAGGCGGTGAGCCCAAACGCCCTATGTCCGGGGGCATCGTGGTCCATACTGTATACATGGCATCGGGGAAGGGAGACAGCCGTGCATCTACAGGTTATAGACCGCTTACACGGCCGGTGAGTAAAGCTCAGAAGCAACAACAAAAGCTCCAAGAAATGATGAACGCAATGGCTGCACCCACTGGGCCAAAAGAAAGCCCCGAAGCGTCATCTGATCAACGCCAGGAACAAGAAACTGACGCTGAATTCCATCGCCGGATATTGGAGAAGAATGACAAAAAGGCTGCGGAACAAGCAGCCAACATAAAGCGAATGGCCTTCCTATTCCAGGACATGGTGGGTATGATGATCCAACAAGATCCTCCGATCGTCCTTGAAGATGACAACGGAGAGACGTCAAATCCTCCACCAGCTCTGTCAATAGCCAAGGTGGAGACAATCTCCAAAGCTGAATTGGACGAATATATAGCTCAGCAGATCTGGGTTCATCAGGCGACTGAAGCAGCCGGTCAGGTCGTAAAAACGGGGCGACCATATCCGAGCTGGTACGATCAGATTAAGTACCCGCCGGGCTATACAGTACCAAAATTCCATGTATATAAGGGGACTGGCAATCCCCACCAGCATGTTGCCCAGTTTAGGGAGCTTTGCGGCAACACCGGCGGTGATGATAAATTGTTGCTTCTCCAGTTCGTCGGTAGCTTATCGGATACAACATTCGAATGGTACTCCGAGCTCCCAAACGACTCTATCAAGACCTTTGCGGAGATGGAGCTGCTGTTCACGTAACGATTCACGAGTGCCAGTGAACGCACCCCGATAACGGAATTGATTAATGCCAGGGTGAAGCTGGGTGAGACATGGGTCCAATATGCTATACGGTGGCGGAATTTATGGTCAAAATGCGAGCAACGCATTGAAGAAGCGCCAGCAGTGGGTATGTTTGTGGGAACCCTCGATCCGCAGGCTACCATATCCCAATTTATGATGTTCTTCAAGCCGAATACCTTCCAGGCCCTGATCGACAAGCTGGCCCAAATGGACCAGATGGGCCATAGACCGCCCCTTCCAAAACAGGACTCTTAAAACGAGAAGGGGAAGGGAAAAGCGATCCTTGTCGCTAATGCTCAAAAACAGCCGAGCAACTTGAAACCGGCTGTCTGTCAAAACAATATGCGTCCGCGCACACCCCTCGAGGAGAGGCTAGGATGTCCTTACTCGTTTCTCCGAGATAAAACGAGAAGACTATTTGAGCTAGCATTGCGTAACCGACTCATAAATCTGCCGGATCCAAGACGTCCGCCGCAGCCATATGATGTTAATGATCCCAACTATTGTCCTTACCACCGAGTACTGGGTCATCCGATCAATGATTGCTTCGTCTTCAAAAATTGGATTGAAGACCAGTACCAACGGGGCAAGTTCGCGTTGTCCGACAGATGGAAGGTGAATCCCCCGCAGCCTTACACCCCTAAAAGGATGAATACGTCGGGGGCAACATGCTCCCTGGTTGAAGAAGCCCTATGGGAGGTTGTGATATCGGCCAAAACAAAGAGGATGCTAAACGTTCTTCAAACATGCCCAGCGATCAGGTGGAAGAACCCGTTTGAACCTCAGATCATTGAAGGGATGTTAAAACCGTGTCCAACTCCAAAGAACAATGGTAGTGGCCCAAGCACTCACAACCAGCCGTCAAAAACTTCAAAGAAGAAGAAAAAGAAATCCAAGAAGCCCGTGAAGCCTGGCGACAAGCGCACAGTCTTACAAAAACAAATTGACGTGCTGGAGGAATACAACCAGAAAGCACGAACTCCCATTACACTCCAAGAGTTCCTCAACCACGTCTTTCAAGAGGAAGATGAGGGAGACAATTCATCGAATGAATCCGAGGAATACGTGGCGAGCTGTCATATGATTTCCTATTCGCTTACAGACGATGAGGAACTCCGTGCACTGAAAAGCTGGAGGCAGATCCTAAACCAGAAATTCTGGGGCCATCGGATGAAACAATCGACGCATTCTTCAATGAAGCTCTCTTAAAAAGTAAAACTGATCGGAACGCAAGGCGGTCATATTTGAAAGGGCCAAGCGCCAGCGCCTTGACGAAAGAGTTGAGAACTCCCGCTGAAGCAAAATACACCCACTACGGATAAAAGCAAATTCAAGACGAGGAAAAGGTTTGTTAAAGCCATGTCAACGGGTATGAAGCTACCATCCTCTGAAAGAAGCATTACTGGTGAAGCGGAAATGCACCCCTCCTACTGCTTGTATCATCGGAAGATTTCGCACCCCACTGAAGAGTGCAATGCTTTCGATAGATGGTGGCAAGGATATGTTGCTCACCGACAGCATTTTAAGCGGGAAAAGCGCAAAACTCGTCTAGAGTAGAAAGGTACGATCGAGAAGTTTAACAGAACTACCGGCAATTGTTGCATGGTTAACGCCGGGGGATCACAAGTGCTCACATTCGGGAGCGATTCCGACGAGGAGCTGGCTCTTAGCCCCCTCTTTAAAGAGTCCACCTCAGGAAAAGAAGAAAAGCAGAATGTATGTGAAAATATCCGACTACGTAATCGGACGCTACCTGAAAAGAATCTCGGACCCTCAAACAAGAAAGATATAGGGAAAGAAAAGGTCTCTGAGGATATTACCCTAGATGACAAACTCATGGAAGAGCTAGCCATCAAGGACCCGCCAAAGAAAAATAAGGTGCATTACAACGTTCTAGCGCCTCTGAGGAAGCTACCCTCGCAGCTCAGCATTCTTGACGCCCTTTTACTATCAAAAGAGACGAGAGATTCGTTAATTAAGGCACTACAGGAGCCAGAGCAATTCCAAGCTTTCCTGGCTGAAGAAAAGATGAAGGATGAAATGGAGGAAGTGCACACGGCCGATGTCACTTTCGGCGATGAAGACCTTCTCCTTGGGACGTGCGAACACAATCGCCCCCTCTATGTCTCAGGATACTGCCATGATATAAAGATATACAAAATCCTGGTCGATAATGGATCGTCTGTTAATCTACTTAATGTGCGGGTGTTAAAGGAAATCTGCATGAGCGTCCAGCACCTTGCTCGGGACAAGATCACCATCTCCGGGTTCGACTCCCAATCATCGAGAACTCTTGGATCTGTGATACTGACGCTACGCTTTGGGCTGTTCATCACGGACATTAAATTCTACGTCATAGATGCCAAGACATGCTACAATGCTCCGCTCGGCCGACCATGGTCACACGAGTACAACATCATCCCCTCTACACAGCATCAGTGTATGAAATATTTTAGGGATGGTCTCGAGTATACCGTGACGGGAGAACTGAATCCGTTTTCCGTGAACGAAGTCCACAAATATGATGATGCCAAATACTTCTTATCGGATTTCGAAGACACGGAGAGGTGTCACAAGCCGGACAACAAAACTAACGCCACCATCCCTGTCTTCGGCAGTGATACCGAAAAGGAGGAGGAGATAGTTTATTCGGGTCCACCCCAATACAACAAGCCGGGACCATCCGCTCCTACGTTGATCTTTGGTAGTGACTCGGAAGATGAGGTCCATGCTATATTCTCTGCTCGGCCTTCAATACAAACATCCGTTGATGAAGAGCAAAGTCTAAAAGTCGCCATGGTTCCACTTAAACATCACAAAGAACTCGATGCACTCGATACCTACAGTGTAGAGGAGCTGCGGACGTTCTATGTCCCTCCCAGGCGAGAAGGCAAAAGAGCAATTCTATTCTACCGCTCTGAAAAAACCAAAGTGGTGAAAGAAATCTGCCATGGCGCAGATCCTACGCTTGACAGGCTTCAGCCCATCCGTCTGCCCAGATATTATACAGAAGGCTTGAAGAGACTGCTGAAACGCCAGGGGATACCTTTTAAACAGACCACTCGAAAAGCCAAATTTTACGACAGGGTCTGGAACGTTCCCGAAACTCAGCACAAGCTGCCTAGTGGGAGGATGGAAACAATCGGGCTTGGATACATTCGGTCTAAGAAACGAGAGCTACTTCGCGACTGTTACGTCGTACATGAATTCAATGAAGAAGCGGATGCTCAATGGGAGGACGCTAATCCCGAACCAGTGAAAGTTCCTGATGCAAAGGTGCCCAGTCCGTCATTCGAAGAATAAATGGACAAGCATATAAGGGAAGCTGGTCAAGAAGTCCCAGAGGATCACAACCGCGAAATGGCCATCTACGAGAAAACCAAAACGCAACGCCTCCTCCAACATGCCGTGAAAGATGAAAATGCCACCCCCTATCAACCTGTTATAAAAAAGGCTCGACGCAGAGGCAGAAATAATTCGAAAGGCGAAAAAGGTGCTCAACAGCAACAAAGCGGGACTAAAAAGCCACGCAAGCGGGAAACAAGCGGTTCCGATCTATTCCTTGTAAAGAAAATGAGTCGGGCATATTCTTTCCCTCAAGATAAGACGAAGAGAATACTTGACCTTGCTCTAAAACATCAGATGCTTACACTGCCGGAGTCCAAAAACCCCGAACAAGCAGGCGAAGTCTCTCACCCAAACTATTGCTCTTACCATCGAGTAATAAGTCATCCTCTCGAAGACTGCTTCACCTTCATGAATTGGGTCGAAGATCAGTATCAGCTTGGTAAGTTCGCTCTGTCTGACAACTGGAGGGTAACGCCGCCACAGAAGCACGAACCCAAAGCCACGAGAAAAGAACCAACTCCACATTGGGCTTGGAAGCGAATTCTCACTTGTCACGTGATAAAAATATTAAAAGAAGAGCCCGAGAACATGGATAACCTTCCTTGGTGCTTCGAAAACAGCAATGATGAGGTGATCTCAGAATTTCCACCAGCTCCGAAAGAACTGGAGGATGGAATACACACCACTGCAGATAACCTCAAGAAAATTGAGTTGGGGACGGCGAACGACCCGCGACCGACATTTGTCAGCGAGCTGCTATCGGAAGAAAGGGTGGCTGCGTTAAAAGACGTCCTTGTACAGCATAGAGATTGCTTCGCAAGGAACTTTTCCGAAATGCCGGGACTAGATCCAGAAATTGCTGTGCACAAATTAGCGATATCCCTGGACGTCAAGCCAGTCAAACAGGCGCCGAGGAGAATGCGGCTCAAGCTTGAGATGAGTATCAATGCCGAGGTTAAGAATCTAATTGAATCCGGTTTCATCCAGGAGGTTCAATATCCTGAATGGATCACCAACATCGTCCCGGTGATGAAGAAAAATGGGACAGTGCGCATATGCGTGGATTTCCGGGATCTCAATAAAGCCTGCCCGAAGGACGATTTCCCAGTGCCAGTCACTGAGCTGATGATAGACAATACGTCCACTCACGAAGTCTTCTCCTTCAAGGACGGCTCATCAGGGTATAATCAGATAAAGATGCATCCCGAAAACCAGAAGCACAACGCCTTCAGGACCCCTTTGGATATACTCTGCTACAAGGTGATGCCTTTCGGTCTAAAGAACACCGGTGCCACCTTTCAGAGAGCCATAACGAAGATCTTCGATGACTTTATACATGAAATCATCGAATGCTATATCGACGACCTTGTGGTTAAGAGCAAATCATACGAGGAACATCTCGAGCATCTGAAGACCGTATTTCAACGCCTTCGATAATACAACTTGAAGATGAACCCTCTCAAGTGTGTATTCGGAGTTTCCTCGGGCAAATTCCTGGGATTCATCGTCCGACACCGAGGTATTGAGATAGATCCGTCGAAGATCAAGGCGATCATGGAAATGCCCCCGCCAAGAACTCTGAAACAGCTGTGGTCTCTCCAAGGAAAGCTCGCGTACATACGGCCATTTATAGCCAACATTTCAGGCAAGTGCCGTCCTTACAGCCACCTGATGAAAAAGGGAACCCCGTTCGTCTGGGATCATAAATGCCAAGGCGCGCTGGGCGAAATCAAGTAATACCTACAGAACCCGCCGGTGTTGGCTGCTCTGGTTAAGGGAAAACCCCTCAATCTTTATACAACCGCCCTCGAAGGTTCCTTAGGCGCATTATGGGAAGAAGAGAACGACCAAGGGAAAGAAAGAGCTCTCTATTACTTAAGTCGAGTTCTACTGGGGGCAGAAAGCAACTATTCCCATATTGAAAAATACTGCCTAGCATTGATCTTTGCGATAACAAAGCTCATGCACTATGCGTTGGCGCATGAAGTCCGTCTCATTTCGAAGGTGGACCCCCTTAAATATTTAATTTCGAAGGCCATACTGACAGGTCGGCTCGCTAAATGGGCCCTGCTCTTGATGGAGTTTTCAATAACTTATCAACCTCTCAAGGCAGTGAAAGGCCAGGACATTTCCGACTTCCTCGCTGACCATCCGATACCTGCCGATTCCCCTCTAAATTGTGAACCGCCAGACGAACATGCGTTTGACGCGATCGATGGGAGTGATACCCGATGGAAGCTTTATTTCGATGGAGCATCTTCCATGAAGAAGCGCAAACAAAGTACGCCCATGATCAAATCGGGGGTAGGCCTCATCTTCGTGACTCCACAAGGAGGGATAATGCACTTCGCTTTCTCCTTAACAGAGCCGAGGACAAACAATGAAGTCGAATACGAAGCTTTGATAGCAGGCCTCGAGATCACCATCGACATGGGAATTGAACACCTCCTCATATATAGAGGCTCCCAACTGGTCCTTAGTCAAGTAAATGGCGACTACCAAACGTGCAAACCAGAGTTGGTGAAGTACGGCGAAAAGGTGCAACAACTGTTGACCCAAATCCCCTCCTACACTTTGGAAAACATACCGCGGGAGGAAAACAGCAAAGCGGACGCGTTGGCCAAGCTCGCTAAAGAACTGGCTGACGAGAACCTCGATGACGTCAGTATCGTGGTACAAAGCCGTCGGGTGCTTGCCCCAGCAGAAACATCTCCGGAATCATCCGAAGAAAAGGGAGCGACTGAGCAGACGACCCTGCAAGTAAAAGACCGGGAAAAGGCTGAGGATTGGAGGGAAGTCTTTATAGACTACTTCAAATACCGTCGAACACATGAAGATGCGTCCTCAAGACATCAGCTCATGAAACGAGCTCTGTCTTTCGCCTTCGTCATTGATACTCTGTACAAGAGGTCGTTTGATTCTCTGTGGTTGAGATGCCTAGGACCTGACGAAGCGAAAAGAGTCGTTAAGGAAGTTCACGACGGACTCTGTGGTTCTCACCAAGCAGGCCCGAAGATGAAGTTGAAAATTAAACGGATGGGCTACTACTGGCCCACGATGATTTAGGATTGCCTCGAATATGCGAAGCAATGCCACTCATGCCAAGTCCATGGGGAATTCATCCACCAGCATCAAAATCCACTACATCCAATGGTGGCTAGCTTGCCGTTCGAAATGTGGGGAACTGACATTGTCGGCCCCATCGAACCAGCCTCATCTAGAGGACATCGTTTCATCCTGGCGACGACTGACTACTTCTCCAAATGGGCAGAAGCAGTACCGTTGAAAGAAGTGAAGACGGAGAATATCCTCCATTTCTTCAAGACGCACGTCATTTATCGGTTTGGAACTCCGCGACGGATCATCTCCGATAACGGGCCAACCTATAGAAGCCACAAGATCAGTTGCTTCGCGCAACAGCATAATATAGACTGGAGATATTCCTCAGTTTATAATCCGCGAGCTAACGATCTAGCTGAAGCCTTCAATAAGACCTTGACGAAGATCATGAAGAAAACGGTGTCCCGAAATAAGAAGGACTGGAACGAGAGACTGCAAGAGGCTCTTTGGACGTATCGAACTGCGTTCAAGATGGCCACGAACACAACGCCATATGCGTTGGTATTCGGTACCGAAGCAGTACTTCCCCTCGAAATAGAGTTACCCTCTCTACGAGTGGCAGTCTAGTACGAGCTGACGGACGAAGAAAATACTCACCTTCGGCTTGACGAGCTTGATGCCCTTGATGAAACACGTCTCATAGCGCAACAAAATCTGGAAGCTTATAAAGCAAAGATGACGCGCTCATATGAAAGATTGACCCGACCGAGGACATTCCGCCAAGGCGAACTTGTGTTAGTGGTCAAGAGGCCTATGATCCCCAATCGCGCCAAACGGGGAAAATTTGAGCCAAATTATGAAGGCCCATACATCATAGACAAGGTCTACCAGGGTGGAGCCTATCTACTCATGGATATGCACAGTGAAAGGACTTTCAGGACAATAAACGGTCGCTTCCTGAAGAAATACTACATTTAATGAGCCACAACCTAGGTCAATGATAAATGACGACGACTATGTCCGCTCGCTATCTTCCTAAGCTCAAGCTCTATAGTTAGTAGTCGGCCTTCTCCTCAACGGACCGAAACGTCCTTAAACTAACGGCGGACCGAAACGTCCTTAAACTAACGGCGGACCGAAACGTCTATAAACTAACAACGGACCACTATGTCCTAAAACTAGCTGTTGACCGAGATGTCGATAAACTACGGTAGATTGAAACATCACAAAACCGATAAAAAGAAATTAAAAAAAGATAAATAAAAAAACGGTATGTCCATAAGCAAAATGGGCACGGATGAAAACCCGAAAGGGCTCCGTGAGTAAAAACAACAGGGCTACCGGCGAGTGTTCGTTAAAACTCGAAAGGGCGCGACCTCGTAAAAAAAAAGAGAATAAAAAGAAAAAAAATCGGTATGTCCATAAGCAAAATGGGCATGGATGAAAACCCGAAAGGGCTCCGTAAGTAAAAACAGCAGGACTACCGGCGAGTGTTTGTGAAAACCCGAAAGGGCGCAATCTCGTTAAAGGACACTTACAGGGTCCTCTCGGCCTTGTAAGTAGAAACCACCCGCGTGAGATCCTTACGACTCACAAGGGAGCAACACACTTAGGGATCCCCACGATACCTAAGGAGAAAATACACTTGCGAGATCCTCACGACTCGTAAGGAGAACTCTCTTATGGGACCCTCACGGCTCATAAGATTTGAAATTCTTAAGTTACAGAGACCTAAACCTGTGCTTAAGCAACCGCCACAACTTTCGACATTGCCCTACAAGTGGCTCAGCACTGACCCTTGTATACAATCCACGGGCGCGAATAAACATTTCCCTAACAAAGTCCCATCCGTGACTGGGGATATGTTTGCATTGTGAATAGCCCTTGTAAATCATCTTGATTTACAAGGAGAAAACCCTGTTGTACGATGCTTACGACTTACAGAGGAACATACACTTAGGAATCCTCACGATTCCTAAGGAGAAAATACACCTACAAGATCCTCACGACTTGTAGGGAGAAATACCTTTGTGAGACCCTTACGGCTCATGAAGTCAAAAGACTTAGTCGACAGGACCCTAACCTTGTTCGCTAAGCCACCTTTGTTCGACATCGACAGAGGCAAATGATGATTCGCTCCTGGCAATATCCCAGTTGTAGCGGTGCTGATGCCGAAATCGGTGTCTAATTCCATGCTTACGGCGAAAAGCCAGCAAGCCGCACATGCATATGAAATAGCCGAAATGATAGGGCAACTTGCAATAAAAAGCAGCAAGTAAAAATGTATGCATGCACAATAGCCGAAATGATTGGGCAACTCGCAATAAAAATCAGCGAGTAAAAATAAAATAAACAGCCGGAATGATTGGGCACCGCGAAAAATAGCCGAAATGATTGGGCAATCGCGACCTTCGCGATATAAAAGCTTAAATGATAGAGCATCGCGGAAATAAAACAAAAAAAAAAGAAATGATGAAACTTATGCCCTACAGTTGAGATAACATCGATCCCGGTATACAATCTAAGGGCGCAAACAAAGAGGGAACCATACCTTCCCAACAGGCTCCGCTAGAAAGCGAAGCCAAATCTCGACGGTTCACCAACAACCCAGAGACAACCGCGACATTCGTCTTGATGAAACAGATGCAGTGCAAGCAAATGAAGCGAAGATCAAATTCCTAGGTTCACGGTTTTGACGGTAACTTATATGAAACCTGAAAGACCGCTACAAATCGGTTCAACCCCAAAGAAACCAGTGTCTTCGGCAAAATCCCTCGACTCGGGGAAACCAGTGTCCCTGACGAAAACTTCTTGATTCGTGTCGACCAGCAGAGAAACTAGCGTCTTTGTAGGAATACATCGATTCTTCTCAACCTCAGGGAAACCAGTTTCCTTGACGAGAACATCCTGGTTCGTGTCGACCCGCAGAGAAACTAGCGTCTTTGCAGGAACACCTCGACTCGTTTTAACCCCAGGGAAACCAGTGTCCTTGGCAAAAACCTCAATTCAGGGAAACTAGCGTTCTTGATGAGATCCTCCTGATTCGCGTCGACCGGCAGAGAAACTAGCGTCTTTGCAGGAACACCTCGACTCGTTTCAACCCCAGGGAAACCAGTGTCCCTGGCAAATACCTCAATTCAGTGGAACTAGAGTCCTTGATGAGATCCTCCTGATTCACGTCGGCCCGCAGAGAAACCAGTGTCTCCGCAGGAATACTCCGATTCGTTTCAACCCCGAACAAACCAGTGTCTTCGGCAAAATCCTTCGACTCAGGGAAACCAGTATCCTTGACGAGAACATCCCGATTCGCGTTGACCCGCAGAGAAACTAGCGTCTTTGCAGGAAAACCTCGACTCGTTTCAAACCCAGGGAAACCAGTGTCCCAGGCAAATACCTCAATTCAGGGAAACTAGCGTCCTTGATGAGAGCCTCCTGATTCGCGTCGGCCAGCAGAGAAACCAGTGTCTCCGCAGGAATACTCCGATTCGTTTCAACCCCGAAGAAGCCAGTGTCTTCGGCAAAATCCTTCGACTCAGGGAAACCAGTGTCCTTGATGAGAACATCCTGATTCGCGTCGACCTGCAGAGAAACTAGCGTCTTTGCAGGAATACATCGATTCGTCTCAACCCCAGGGAAACCAGTGTCCTTGGCAACTACCTCAACTCAGGGAAACTAACGTCCTTGATGAGAGACTCCTGATTCGCGTCGGCCCGCAGAGAAACCAGTGTCTCCACAGGAACACCCCGATTCGTTTCAACCCTGAATAAACCAGTGTCTTCGGCAAAATCCTTCGACTCAGGGAAACCAGTGTCCTTGACGAGAACATCCTGATTCACGTCGACCCGCAGGGAAACTAGCGTCTTTGTAGGAACACCTCGACTCGTCTCAACCCCAGGAAAACGAGTGTCCTTGGCCAGTACCTCAATTCAAGGAAACTAGCATCCTTGATGAGAGCTTCTTAATTCGCGTCGGCCCGCAGAGAAACCAGCGTCTTTGCAGGAACACCTCGACTCTTCTCAACCCCAGGGAAACCAGTGTCCTTGGCTAATACCTCAATTCAGGGAAACTACGTCCTTGATGAGAGCTTCTTGATTCGCGTCGGCCCGCAGAGAAACCAGCGTCTTTGCAGGAATACTCCGATTTGTTTCAACCGCGAAGAAACCAGTGTCTTCGGCAAAATACTTCGACTCAGGGAAATCAGTGCCCCTGACGAGAACTTCTTGATTTGCGTCGACCCGCAGAGAAACTAGCGTCTTTGCAGGAATACATCGATTCGTTTCAACCCCATGGAAACCAGTGTCCCTGGCAAACTCCTTAACTCAAGGAAACTAGCGTCCTTGATGAGAGCCTCCTGATTCGCGTCGGTCCGCAGAGAAACCAGTGTCCCCGCGAGAACTTCCCGATTCGTCTCAACTTGCAAGATAAAGCCTTAGGCAGCAGGGACTAAAAAAAACTTGTTTCCTAAGCACTGGGACCCTGAAAGTCGGTCTAAAACGGTCTCTTGCATACTATTCACGGGTCTCACTCTCCAAAGTCGAATCTCGACAAGGAGGGAAACAACCGCTTACGGGTCCTCTTGACTCGTAGGAGGGAAAATTCTCTTATAGGATCCTTACGACTTATAAGAGAAAACGCACTCAGGAATCCTCACGATTCCTAAGGAGAAAATCCACCTATGAGATCCTCTTGATCCGTAGGGAGAAAAGTCTCTATGAGACCCTCCCGGCTCATAGAATTGAAAAGTCTTAGGCAGCAGATATGAACCTGCGGCCTAAGCCATCGCTATCTCTTGAAGAAACTAAGATGCTTACTCTATTATCTGTCAACCATGTTTATTAAGACAGCATGCTGATAATAAGAGAAAGGGAAAAAGCAAAAGTGCATACAAGACATTACAAAGAAAAATGTGTATCTTTATTTATTAATTCAATCAAGTACAAGGTGAATCGTACAAAAGAATAAAGAATGGATACATCTTATTCGGAAAAGAAAAATTTTACAAGTATATTGATACAAAGGCAGTTACTGGGAAGGAAGCGTCTTAAATAGCCCTATCAGTTGTTCGCGCACTTCCTTCCATGCCTTTTCCTGATCGGCCACCACCGCCAGCTTCGTCTCCACTTGAGCCCGTTGCTGCAAGAAGGATGCAAGCTACTCCCCAACTGCCTGCTGAGCTGCTTCGCGGCCTTGGGCATTACGCTCGGCAACATCGAGTTTCTGCTTCAGGTTCAGCCCATTTGAGATGCGTTCCAGGAAGCCCTCGAATATAGCCTTCACTTGGGCAGCGTTAGCCTCAACCTCAGCACGCAGACGAACCGTCTCGCTCGAGGTCTCTTGGCATTCCCTCAGCCGTAAAGCCGCTTCTTATTCCAGGTGACGGAACTAAGAAGCGCTTTGCTCGATCCATGCTGCTCTTTGATTGCTTGCGGCTAAGGTCTCGGGAGCAGGGCGCACAAACTCCGATTGATGCAGGCGAACCTCGATTTCCCTGCAGTGATTAACCCAAAGCTCGACGACGCCTCCATCGTGAAAATTCACTAGCGCCGCCAACAACGGGTTAACCTCCGCAGCGAAATCCACGGCAGAGGGGAGAGTGTCTGCGTCAAGCTCCTTGACGTATCCGCTCAGCATACCTAGGCTCATTACGGCACCCTTTGAAGATGGACGTCTCAGGAAGGGGCCTGCTGGCATTGTGACTCGAGACTCAAAAGGCGCCGGGATCGGAACGACAGCTGAAAAAACAAAATACGATTAGATGACAGTTCAAGAAATACAAAAAAAAATCATTGATGCGATAGTTTACTATAACAGTTGCAGCCGGTGGCAAGGCCAGAAGGGCCGGTGGCGCGACCGATCTCTCGTCCCCTCCTTCGATTTGTAGCACTGCAATCAGGACGAGGTAAAGTCAGAAATAATCCCATTACTGAAAAAGTAAAGACACCAAATGGAAATTATACTCACCAACGCCACTGGAGGAAGAAGCGAGTTCAGATGGGAAGGAAAAGTATGGGTGCAACACCTGATAAAGATGATCAAAAAGCACTCCTGAAAAGACACAATAGTACGACTTTAGTACATAAATTATGCGGCTGAAAGATAAAACTAATAGGTTGCAAATCCATACCTTCCAACATCTTTGATGGTACATGGGAAGGCAGAGAGGTGACCACCGCCAAGGAGGTAGTTGACGGCGCTCCCTCGAGCAATGGAACATTGGCACTGGCCGCACCTGCGTTAAAAACAAAGACAAACTTGTCAGAAAGGATCGCAAGATATAAAAAGGGGGGACAGTAACTCAAAATTTACCTGATGAGCCGCCAGCCGAAACGGAGGCGTCTCCCTCGTCCATCGATACGAGTCCACCTCCCCTGGCCTCGTCACCGGACTCGACAGGGGCTGTCGTCGTGCTTGCCCGACTCGGAGACGGCGGAGGACCGTAGACGCGAAGAGCAATAATAGGAGTATTGCCAGACTCTTGAGAAAGAGCGGATGGCTTTTCCCCAAGCGTCGTGCCCATCTCACCCGCTACTTCTTCGGGCTCGGCGGTCGCCATTGTCTCATCCGCCGTCACCATGGGATCGCCGGTCTCGAGCGCCTCGTCAGCCGCTACACCGGGCTCAGTTATAGCGGTCGTCTCATTTGCCGCCACCTCAAGCTCGGCATCAACGAACTTCTCTGGTGCAGCTTCTGTTAATTGTATGTATGCCCTAGAGGCCAATATTGTACAGATGATGTATATTATATTGGATGCTTGGACATATATAGAGAGGACTTTCTTGCTCGATATGATAGTATGCTATCCGGTTGCTCTTTACTTTAACATGTATACTAGTCTCTTTATACTGTCTTATCGTTACATGTTTGTAAAGCCCTTAACATGTGTACTTGACTACTTGGACTATGATGCGGATCATTCTAGTGGGGACATGGTAGTCCATAAGTACATCCTTCAAGGTCCCTAGTCGTGGGTGTATCCAGACGGGGCATCGATATACCAGTGTAGACTAGCGTATACGCTTCTCGACCAATGAGATGGGTGATGGATGATCCCATATCCATTGGTGTTTGACATCAGAGATGGTATACGGGTGCTCAGTGGAGACTGGGTACACTGGACGGACTCGCCGAGAACTCCCAGATGGTATTATACCTCACGTCATATGGCAGCTCTTTGGTGACACTTGTGCAGGTTAGTCTGCAGACCCGAGATCTTCATAGAGTCTCGTATGATTCCCACTGTGCTTTGATTTCCACCTTACCACGTCCATGAGGGCATGCAAAACGGTGGTTTTTGGGTACAGTCCCGAGTCACATGGAGGAAATGAGCGATAGGAGAGGTTTCGTCTCTCCCGGTATTGGGGGTTGATGTTGCGCTGTGCTCGATTGGCCGTAACAGAGAAGTCCCTGGCCAAGGATGATTCAGAGATTTACTGGTATGTGTTACCAGTAGTTTCTCGACCCGTTATGAGCCTCACATCGGCACGACTTATCGGTTATTGGGGTCTGACGTTTACCACCCCTAGACTTCATATGCGACATATCAGACGAGGAGACCGGACTGTACGGGAAGTGTTACCGGCAGGCTTTTACAGGAGTTGGAGCGGGCTTTCTTGCTGATCTTCTGATCGCTCAATACCCGGGCAGCCGTTACGTCCAGCTAGTACCGCTGACGGCTTGTGGGTGCTTGATGTGATCATCACCTACTGCCGGCGTAATGACGAGTCTTTGGAGTCCTACATAGAGGTTTTACTGGCTCAGGCAAAACGAAATAGGAGCGCATATGTGATATGTGCGTGACCGAGAATAATGCGTGTATGTGATACCGTATTCTATTCTCGCGACTTTTTGTATCGGTCGGTTATATATGATATGACCGGGTTATCGAATCAAGTATTGATTTGAGAAGTCGATACGATGAATGTTAATTGGTTATATGAGATATGACCGGATTATTAAGTCATGTGTTTATTTAATAATTAAGTGTATAATTGTATATTAGATATACTAGTTTAAATTTACTAACACATGTTCACTTAGGGTTTTTTCTCACATGTACACATTTTTACTATATATGATATATATGAAAATGTGTTGTATTTTTGTATCATGGTTGATGATACACTATACATGGGTGTATGAGACTTACACTATGCTAATCTTTATTTTGGGTTTTTAATATCTAAAGTAATTACAGAATCAAGTGGAGGATTAGAAAATGCATGAAGCTTGTGGATGCTTGTGGATGCATTGACTAATTCAACTTGGTTTTGTTTTTACTATGGATATTTCTTAACCCAACCATAAAGATTAGCCTAGGGTTAAGTCTCTACAAGGGTTAGTATATGATACTCACTCACCATGGTTAGCCTACACACTTGATCATTATCCTCTTCATTTTCTTTTGTTCATCTTCTTCTTGAGCAAAAGAAAAAGCTTGCTAGGGTTTTGAAAAAAGTGAGAAAGATTATGAGAAATAAAATTCTAAAGGGAACCCACTTCCTATTTCTCCATCCTCTACTAGATTATCACTTTAGTATAGGGTGTTTGCTTGACTAATTCTCAAGTTAGTGAAGTAGAAGCTTGAGTCGGAATTCCCTCGTCGTAGATTATCTTCGGCCTCGGAGACTTCAAGCAAGGTCGCACCTTTTTCCTCGTGAAGCCATGCAAGGGTCCGGGAGAACCACGATCGCAGTGAAGGGACTTCATCAAGGAGCTAAAGAAGTGGAGGATCGATCTAAAAAGGTTGTATTTCGTATCCCTTTAGATTAAAGATGTTTACTTGCTTTTATCTTCGCCTAAACTCTAGTATACGATCTTGCTTTCAGTTATTCGGCACATAAAAATTTAATTTTGGCATTGTCGATGCCTTGTAGAGCCTTGTTAGTGTGCCTAGTAACCCTACAGTTGTATTAGAGCCTAGCTAGAGCATTAGGCGATGTGTTAACGAAGTTAAAACTCCGAACGAACCCGAATACGCAAATTTAACCGCCGCTCTGGACTTTTTTCAAAATATGTGATTTTTCAGAATTAAAAATACCTAAAAAATCAACAGGGTTTTCTAAGAATAACGGTGCAAATTTTATTACGTAACCTGTACGTTCCACCGCTGTTCCGCGGCAAGACCCTGCTTCTGCCGCGGAACCGCGGCCGTACTGTGAGAGTTTGACGGTTGGTTTGCACAGTAATTCTTTTATCTGAAGGTTCTATTTTATGGGTATTTTTAAACTGACTCGAGTGTTGATTATTTTGGGGTTTATTTTGTAATCGTCGATTCGATCGGAGAATTTAATTTTTTTCGTTATTCCGGATAATTTAGAAAGTATTAAAATGTTCGAACGGATATCATTAACTCAATTTTTCCCGGCACGAAAAACATTCAAGTGTTGAATTTTTCTTGGGTTTAAATCTTTCAGAAAAACCTGCAATAAATGTGACGGACCCTCTAGAAGACAACAAACCTTAACTCTATTATGTGACCGTCTTGAACTGCCTTTTGAACCTTAGGGTTTGAGGCAGTACGGCGTGCCACTTGTGAGGCGTTGGCATGACCCTTCTACGACTGGACCGTTGCTACTGTGACGTATTCTGGAATCTTTGAACTCCACTCAAGTGTTGAGCTATTATGGAAATCTTGAGTATTTGATTATTCGATCGAAAAGTTTAATACTGTCTATTTATCTGGAATGTGATACAATATGTGGAATTCATACAAGTTAGGCATGAAATGCGGAATATGTGATATTTCGGATTTACGATGTCTAAAGAGATTGTGGATTCCAAATGTTGTAGTTTTACACTTTCTTTTCTGTGACCGTAAGTGTAATATATGATATCGCCGGTCTCGTTGCTATATGTCAACGACAATTATGATGCGCATATTTACTTACGTTGATGACATGTGATGTTATGTGTTGCTGGATATGTTATATTCGATCGTCGCGTTCTAAATAGCCGGGGGGTTTTATGTGAGATGAGAGTTTTTATTTTCATTCATGTAAAATAAAATGTATGTAATATTCTTTTATTGGGGCACTTCCGGGATGAGGTTGATGTCACCTTTTGTATATTATATACTTTTCTGCACTAGGATAGACCCAAGGAGGAAAGCACAAGTAACCGGGTTCTGGAGTCCATTGGGAGACCAACTCGAGGAGTCGAATCCGGGTCTCCTAACTCCAGAATTGGTAGCGTTGCTTGCCGCTCTCGTAGGGGTCTAGGGGTGTGGGTTTGGCTATTCATCGCGATTGTGGAATCCGTGTTTTATAGAGGCTCAAAATAAAACACGGACGTCCTAGTATATCCAATGTTTCATATGTTTCTTCTGCTGCGATATCTGTGGTGTGATCATTTGATGTTCTTTGATAAATACTGTATATAGTATATATGATATATTATATAGGCGTTACTTATGTTTTACACCCGCGCTAGCCCTGTCCCGCTCTGCCGTTAGTTACCTAACCTAATGGTGCACGAGGGGACATCAAGGCGAATGCGGATGGCATAAGTGTACGTCGTATTTATCTGTGATGTTTAGGTGACTTAAATGATGGGACTTCATTAATGTGATTAATGAAAGAAAAGAAACCTAAAAGATGTTGTAGAGTCAAATTTTTCAAAAAGGGTAGCTACAGTTTTTCTTTGCATAGCGATATATATGATATATCCCGCACCATATTCGATGAGGAAAGAGCCGAGATCCCTTCACCGGGAGTGACCTCTTTTGTAAAATTGGCAGATGCTACAACACTCGATTTGCTTTTGATTGCTTTTGGAGTTTTGCTTTGCATAGTGATGTATATGATATATCCTGCACCTTATTCCATAAGGAAAGAGCCGAGATCCCTTCACCGGGAGTGACCTCTTTAGCAAAACTAATAAAAGCCTCAAAATCACTCCATTTCAAAATTCACATGATTCTACAACGATATCAAGTTCATTACGCAATAGGTTTTCAGAAAAACCTGTCGTAGCCCTACGTCATTTCATATAAGTCCTACTTAGTATTCGTGCTACATTTGTTGACCTCCGTCAAGGCGTAGTGTGTGGTAGCTAACTAGTATTTATCTGCTTATACATATGATGCAGATTGGATTAGGGTAGTCGTACCACCTTGTTGACCTCCGTCAGGGGTCGTGCGGGTGGGTTTGATTCAATCAAGAAATGACGGGTTGAACTTGACTTGCACCCTATGGTTTGTTGACCTCCGTCAAGGTCATGGGATGCTTGGGGCAAAATATTATCGGGAATTTGAAGTGTTGAGATTTGCGATGAGATTGCATACCTTCTATGAGATAGTTGGATCCCGATATCGACTGCGAGTAATTGTTACTCCTGGGAGAGTTTTACACAGGACAATTAGCCGATCAAGTAGATGTCCAGAAAGGTGTCAACGGGGTTACGCCTTTGGGAAAATGAGGTTTACTTTAGTTAGGTCCGTGCGAAAGAACGGGGAACCTCCCTCAAAGTACCGACACTGGCCTGGCTGAAAGATCGGCGAAGTTGTAGGGTGTAATTAATCCCGGCTAGTCTTTCCTTTTAGGGTTTGAAGGAAGATTTGATAAAAACAGTGTGAGCCATCCTGATTAGATAAAATAATAACCAATCTGATCTTGCAAGAGCATACGCTAAAGTGTTTTCTTCTCTCTCTCTCCAAGTAGCGACCTTATCATGCCTTAATCAAGATAATAATATGGATGTATTGACCGAACCCGCATGTTATACTGTGCTGGGAAACGTTGGTTCCGTTCTTTCTTATAAGAGTTATAAGACTGAACAGGATATAGGGAATACCAGGATTCCCATGCCACCCGAATGAAGAAAGTACATGTTGATGCATTTTCTTCGGGTGTGTTCGTTACAGAGAACCGTTTCTCCATTTGCTCTATGTCCTGGGTATTAGATACCGGGTCAGGATCCCATATATGTAATCAGTTACATGGGCTTAGGAAAGGTAGAGAACATGGAGAAGGTGATAAAGACATAAGAGTTGGAAATGGTGCAATTGTTGCAGCTAAAACCGTCGGGGAATATCACCTTGTATTGCCAATTGGTAATACATTGATTCTGAACGAATGCTATTACATGCCGAACCTGATATGCAACATTATATCGGTTTCTTTGTTGAGTAAAGAGGGATATAATTTTGTATTACAGGATAATGTTATGAACATTTTCCTTAACCAAAAGTTGGTTGGATCAGGCACGTTGTGCAATGGCATTTATGTTCTAAATCAATCAACGGTTCTGAGCATAACAAACACACACAAGAGGAAGAGTTCAGAAATAAACGAATCTTTCTTGTGGCATTGTAGACTGGGTCACATCAATGCGACACGACTAGCTAAGTTGCATAAGGATGGATATTTAAATCCGTTTGAATTTTCATCTTATGACACTTGCCAGTCATGTCTCAAAGGCAAGATGACCAAAACTCCGTTTACAGGACACGGAGAAAGAGTTACCGAACTTTTGGGACTGATACATAGTGATGTATGCGGTCCCATGTCTACACATGCTAGGGATGGTTCGTCGTACTTCATTACATTCACTGACGATCTCTCTAGATTCGGATATGTGTTCCTGATGAAACACAAATCAGAAGCTTTTGAGAAATTTAGAGAATATAAACAAGAAGTCGAGAACCAAACGGGGAAAAGTATTACAATCCTTCGATCTGATCAAGGAGGTGAATACTTGAGCAATGAATTCCTGGACTTCCTAAAAGAGAATGGGATTCTCTCTCAGCTAACTCCTCCATATACACCACAGCACAACGGTGTATTGGAACGGATGAACCGCACCCTATTAGATATGGTGCGCTCTATGATGAGTATAGCTGAGTTACCTATTTCCTTCTGGGGATATGCACTGGAGACAGCAGCATACCTACTGAATAGGGTTCCTACCAAATCTGTGCCAACCACCCCATATGAGATATGGGAGGGGAAGAGACCATATCTTAATTTTATTAAGATATGGGGTTGCCCAGCCTATGTTAAAAGACAAAAACCGGACAAACTCGAGGCAAGGTCTGTTTTGTGTAAGTTTGTTGGATATCCCAAGCATTCGCGAGGGTATATCTTCTACCACAGTGAGGAACAAAGGGTGTTTGTTGATCAACACGCCACCTTTTTAGAAAAGGAATTTCTTGTAAAAGAGATTAATGGCTCTGAGGTAGAACTGGAAGAGGTTCGAGCTGTACAAACCACAACAGAAGATTTGGTTGAACCAGAGGATTCGGTAGTTCCCGATGAACCCCAGCCACTCCGCCAATCTAGTAGGGTTCCTCACCCACTTGAGAGATACTACGGTTTCCTCATGGATGGTGGGAATGAGGATTGCATCATGGTTGATGATGACCCAACTAGCTTCGAGTAGGCCATCACGAGTGGAGACTCAGTGAAATGGCTGGATTCAATGCGGTCCGAGAAGGAATCTATGTACACCAACAAAGTATGGACTTTGGATGTTGCTCCTGAAGGGGTAAAACCCATTGGGATCAAGTGGATATTCAAGAAAAAACTTGGTGTAGATAGGAAAGTGGAGACTTTCAAAGCTAAACTAGTTGCAAAGGGTTTTCGTCAAAGACCAGGTGTGGACTATGACGAAACTTTTTCTCCAGTGGCTATGCTTAAATCCATCCGGATCATGCTTGCCATCGCTGCATATCACGACTACGAAATCTGGCAAATGGATGTTAAGACCGCCTTTCTAAACGGTGATTTAGAAGAGTGCATGTACATGACTCAGCCAGAGGGCTTCGTAGATAGTAGGAGCAGCGGGAAAGTGTGCAAGCTGCTTAAATCCATTTATGGACTAAAGCAAGCATCGCGGAGTTGGAACATCTGCTTTGACGTCGTTATCAAAGAGTTCGATTTCGTCAAAAACGTAGATGAACCTTGTATCTACAAAAAGGTGGCAGAGAGTAAGGTTGTCTTCCTCGTATTGTACGTGGACGACATACTTTTGATAGGAAATGACATTCCTATGCTGCAATCGGTCAAGCTCTTCTTATCACAAAGATTCTCAATGAAAGATCTTGGTGATGCTTCCTGCATATTAGGAATTAGGATCTAAAGAGATAGATCTAAACGGATATTGGGATTGTCCCAATCCAGGTACATTGATACCATACTAAAGAGGTTTAGTATGGAAGAGTCCAAACGTGGGTTTTTACCCACGATCTCAGGGCTCACTATCTCCAAAGAGATGTCTCCCAAGACTGATTTGGAGAGAGCTCGCATGCAAGGGATACCCTATGCTTCGGCTGTAGGCTCTATCATATATGCGATGCTATGTACCAGACCACTATGTAGTGAGTAGGTATCAAGCTGATCCTGGAGAGAGTCACTGGACAGCCGTGAAGAGCATTCTCAAGTACTTACGAAGGACTAAAGAGATGCTCTTGGTGTATGGTAACGGAGAACTCCAAGTGGAGTCCTTTACCGATTCGAGCTTCCAGAGTGATAAGGACGACTCTAAGTAGCAGTTGGGATTTGTCTTTACCCTTTACGGTGGGGCGGTTAGCTGGAAGAGTTCTAAGCAGGAAACCGTGGCAGACTCGACGATGGAGGCTGAATACATCGCTGCCAACGATACTTCCAAAGAGGCTGTCTGGATCAAGAAGTTCATTACTGAACATAGAGCGGTTCCATCCATTGAGCATCTAATACCTTTGTATTGTGATAACAATGGAGCAGTGGCTTTGGCCAAGGAACCCAGGTCCCATCAGCGATCCAGGCATATTCTGAGGCGGTATCACCTGATCCGAGAGATAGTTGATCGCCGGGAGATCGAGGTCAGGAGGGTTGACACGAAGAACAACACAGCGGATCCACTCACGAAGGCCATTCCCAAGATACAGTTTGAGAGACTCTTCGGGATGCTTGGTATGCGATACTACAGCAGCTGGCCTTAGTGCAAGTGCGAGATTGTTAATTGTATGTATGCCCTAGAGGCCTGTATTGTACAGATGACGTATATTATAGTGGATGCTTGGACATATATAGAAAGGACTTTCTTGCTCGATATGATAGTATGCTATCCGGTTGCTCTTTATTTTAACATGTATACTAGTCTCTTTATACTGTCTTATCATTACATGTTGGTAAAGCCCTTAGGATATGTGCTTGACTACCTGGACTATGATGCGGATCATACTAGTGGGGACATGGTAGTCCATAAGTACATCCTTCAAGGTCCCTAGTCGTGGGTGTATCGAGACGGGGCATCGATATTCCAGTGTAGACTAGCGTATACGCTTCTCGACCTATGAGATGGGCGATGGATGATCCCATATCCATTGGTGTTTGACATCAGAGATGGTATACGGGTGCTCAGTGGAGACTGGGTACACTGGACGGACTCGCCGAGAACTCCCAGATGGTATTATACCTCACGTCAGATGGCAGCTCTTTGGTGACACTTGTGCAGGTTAGTCTGTAGACCTGAGATCGTCATAAAGTCTCGTGTGATTCCCACTGTGCTTTGATTTCCACCTTACCACGTCCATGAGGGCATGCAAAACGGTGGTTTTTGGGTACAGTCCCGAGTCACATGGAGGCAATGAGCGATAGGAGGGGTTTCGTCTCTCCCGGTATTGGGGGTTGATGTTGCGCTGTGCTCGATTGGCCATAACAGGGAAGTCCCTGGCCAGGGCTGATTCAGAGATTTACTGGTAAGTTTTACCAGTAGTTTCTCGACCCGTTATAAGCCTCACATCGGCAAGACTTATTGGTTATTGAGGTCTGACGTTTACCACCCTAAACTTGATATGCGACATATCAGAGGAGGAGACCGGACTGTACGGGAAGTGTTACCGGCAGGCTTTCACAAGAGTTGGAGCAGGATTGCTTGCTGATCTTCTGATCGCTCAATACTCGGGTAGCTGTTACGTCCAGCTAGAACCGCTGACGGCTTGTGGGTGCTTGATGTGATCATCACCTACTGCCGGCATATTAACGAGTCTTTAGAGTCCTACATAGTAGTTTTACTGGCTCAGGCAAAACGAAATAGGAGCGCATATGTGATATGTGCGGGACCGAGAATAATGCGTGTATGTGATACCGTATTCTATTCTCGCGACTTTTTGTATCGGTCGGTTATTGTTCATCACAGAATACTGCATTTTATACCGCCCATTCTTACGCTCGGTTGTTTATAGGTAGGTGCTTTTAATCCGTGTTTGTTATATATTTGCAGGATACAGGTTCTCGGTTCTAAAACGGTAAATTCATGGAAAACACGACAAAATCCGGGTTCCTGCCAACCACTGAGAAAACACGGTCTCCGCTCGTCATCCGTATGTTGCCAGATACCAGTTTAGGAAGACAAAATGTTAAATCAATGTCACCTTCATGCACAAGGCTCAATGGCAACAACAAGTTCCAAGAAATCTACGCGGAGCTCGAGGCAATCATGACAAAAACATCCACAAAAAGTCCACCTTTCCTCAACAGAAATTCTGGAAGAATTGTGAAAGAATTATCAGAAAATATGTGTACCGGACAACAGGGGACAGCAGATCAGGGCCGTACAAGAAACCCCACACCCTAAACCTACTGTAGGGGCGCGGATCCGCGGCCAATAGAGGGTATTGGCGGCGGATCCGCGGCTAGGTGTGGCCCTCTCTGCGTCAACTTTTGGGGGTATTTTGGGTATTTCCCATGTGGTCTGGTGGTTGCCCTAGAACTCCATTCTCCTGCCTATAAATACAGCAGTTTTGAGCACAACCAAGGGTCATTCTTTGTTCTCCATTCTTTTGTAGGATTTAGTTCTTTTTCTTCTTCTTCTTCATTCCTCTTCCATGAAATTGTAAGTGAGAAGCTTTTTTGTGGATGTGAATAAAGATGAAGGTTTTTTGTATTATTCTTTTTGTTTAAGCTTCCCCCTTGAGCTCTCTACCTTAACTTGATCTTGCAACCTCTTAAGTGAGCTTGCAAGTTTAAGTTTTGGTCATTGGTCTCAAGGGGTTGTATCATTTCGTTCTCGCCTTAGCGCTTCAATTCACATGCGTTCTCTACCCTTCCCTTGATCTTGCAACCTCTTCATTGAGCTTGCAAGTTTAAGGGTTGGCTATTGAGCACATGCTTGGCTTGGGTTCTACTTCCGTGTTCTTTTTATTTTCTTATTTATTACTTGCATTTTTCATTCTTGCTTTTATTACTTGCAATTTTATTCATGCACTTTAATACTTGTATCTTTTCTTTTCTTTGTTCTTTTCTTTTTGTTCTCTTTTTGTTTATTTTGTGAATGTTGTAATTATTGTTGTTGTTAAGAATTAATACGGTATTGTAAGTTAACGTTTCTTTGCCAATTCCTTTTCCCGTTATTTTCCATTTGAACTTCGCCCAAACCATACGCAAGCGCTACGTTAGGCACCGTACCCTGACAAGGTAACGGTGATTCCTAACCGCGACCGGTTGCGTTCGGTTTGGCCGGAGGCGAAAGCAAGAGACAAGAACGGAAGGACAGGGGTAAATAAGCCGGATTCCACGAATACCGCGCTTAAATCCCCTAATCCACGTTGTTGCCGATTGCTTAGCTTCAATTGGTCAAGACTCGGCTCAAAGGTTTTGAGTACGGATTTCTTAGCTTACAATCTCGTATCTTTTCTTAACAACCTTATACTTGCAGATAAACACATAGGTTAGTCTGAACAAACATACATATTCTTTATTGACTCGTCTAAGACAAGAAGGTAAGATACCACCATCTCCCTGTGGACCGACCCTTGCTCAACCGGCTAGCTGCATAGCGACACCGTCCTGATCGCGGTACACTTTAAATCTTTGAACATCCGACACGCCAAAAGCGTGCGATCAAATGGCGCCGTTGCCGGGGAGACGGTAGCGTATTTTCTTTCTTGTTATTCGGGTTAATATTCTTTTTGTATATATTTATAATAAAAAAAATTTTAAAAAAAAAAAAATCTTTTTGTTTTTTTTTTATCATTTTTGTAGGCAAGTGTGCAGATTTTTGCAGATTTGCAAACTGAAATTGTGGGGAGCAAAGTGTACATTCAAGTCTAAGGTGATTGCAAAGTACAGTGCCAAAGATCCGGGTAGTTTGACCCGCGCAAGCGAACTTTTCAAGCTTACCGGATTTGATTCAACGGGGGTTTCCTAACCCAAAACTTAACGGTACGTACTTTACTAACACCTTCTTCTCAAATCCGACGCTTCCAATATACTATTCTTTGCAGGATTCTTTGCAAGTTCGCTAGCAAACGCTAAAAAAATTGACTAACCCGTATTTGTTGCAGCGCCGCGCTTAAACTAAAAAACGATTGTTTGATTCTTTATAGAATTTTTGAATTGCGCATTGCATACATTAATACGGACTTAAGGGCAAGCGAACCCCACAACATACGGTAAAGGATTTCATCACCTTTTCCGTGGCCCACAAATCACGAATTTGAGCATAACGTTTACCCGCACAAAATTTAAAAGAAACTAGACTTTAAGCCTTAAGGACTTCGCGCTCACTAGGAGAAGTTAACTGTGTTTAGAACCTTGCTTAACGGTATATTGTTTACGGAGTGTCTAGGAAAGTGTTAACGGCGAAACCGCCAAAAGAGAAAGGGTTATTTAATTAAGGAACTTCGCGAAAGCGTTGGAAAACCTCCCCTTATCTCTGCACTTACCTAGCCTCGTGATCAGTGTATCTTGAGCCTGTTTCTCGACACAGTTTTACTTCGACAATCAAGTTCTGGAGCAGGTCTAGTTGACCTAGGTGAACCCTAGAACGATTAGGTGTGTGGTATTTTTGCGTCGTGATTGTTTTTGTCCATATTGTTTTTTATACTTTTGTTAATATATAAACTAAAAAAAAAATTAATAAAAAAAATTTATGACATTCTTTTTCCCCTCCTTTTCTCTACCTTTCTTTCTCTCTCTTCATATCATGGGTACCCCACCTCGAAAAACTCTTGCCGAACTTTGGTACCCACAACCAGACATTACTTCTTACGGTTCTTGCTTTGGCCGAACGTCGAACGATCCCTCCATGCCCAAAATCTCTTTGAAAGATCGGATAGCAGCGTCTAGGACAAACACTTGCCCTCCGCAATCCACTTTGTATCAACCTTTTCAACCTCCCCCACCCTCTTATATTGATACCCCTTTTGCAAGTCGTCCTTTGTCCATCGCTGAACGTATTGAACAATCTCGTAGCCGATCTTTCACTCCTTTCACCACTACAAATTCTTGGGATCAACAATTCCATTCACCTTCTTATCCAAATGTTGATCCTACTCCTGTCCAGCCATCCATTTCCTACCAATCCTACCCTACTTTTGCACCTTCCCTAGACATTGCTTCAGAACCGCCATTTGGGAGTTTTCAGTATCCAAACAACTTTGAATCTTTTACTGAAACCCCTTCACAACCAATGTCTAGTCTAGAACAGTCGTTGGAAGACTTTAGGGTAGCGTCGTACCAACAAATGATGGATTTGGATGCGTCCATGGCTGCCCTCATACAACCTAGTGACCCGGTAGCTAGTTTTCAACTAGTTCCAAATTTTCCAATGTATGAAGAGGCGGTCAGACAGGCTGTGAATTTGAGTGGAGAGAGTGAGCTGTACCCCCTTCCAAATCAAACCTACCCGTCTCAAATTGAATTCCACAACTCCTGTTTTGAAAGTCTATCGAGTATCCCACATGATTTATCAATTGAAGATAGAATGATGAATGAGTTGTGCGACTTCGTAGTGTTTGATTTGCCCGATTGTGAAGGGACTCATCCAAGTGAAACCGATCCTAAACCTTTTGACCTCTACACCTCCACTTTAGAACCTGAATTGATTGATATCCATGCTTTTGATGAGGTGTCAGAGAATTTTGATTTTCACTGGATTGAGGATATTGACGCTGGGGATATTTTGGATGATGAACCCGTATTTGGCTGAGTTTGTCTCTTCAAATCATCATCCCGGGTCTTTAACTGTTTTTCCCGAACCCCATATGCGTCTGGACTTTGAAGAGAAGAGCATGGATGTGCTAAATTTTGAGGAGAATTTTGAGGAGATTTTTGAGGATGAAACAGTTCTAGATGATGAGTCGGATTTTCCAATTCATCCTGTTCCTTTCACTGACTGTGTACACCCTCCAGAACCCTTAACCGATACCCTTCCTCAACCCCTTCCCTCCACCCTTTCCATCGTTCCGACCTTGCAAGAACCCGTATCATTTTCACTTCATATGTCTGGTTTACCAAGTTCGGCGTACCCATGGTTTCTCACGAACCTTGAGGGATTTGACCCAATCTCTCGACGGGTAAATATATTAGCACAATCGCTTTTTACACATCGCTCATCACAAATTGTGCCAATCTATTTACTCCATTTGCACCCTCAAGTTCGTACTCCACTTCTTTTTCCCTTCCGCCATTCTTCTTCTTCTCATCTACCGAGACCGCATTCCACATCTACCCATAAGCGGTCTCGCGTATTTTCCATTTTTTTTTCTTCACCTTCTTTCACCAACCACTGCTTTACCATGATAAAATCTTTGAGTGGTTAGTGTTAACTTTTGGCCTGTGTAAGGCCTTGTATAGATGGATACTGTTCTTTCCCCCCTAAATCCTGAATTTCAACGCTTAACAGTGGAAACACTGTTTTACTTAAGTTTGGGGGGGACATTTTTTTGTATATATTTTTGGTTTTCCTTTTTTTTTTGTTTTGTATATAATTTGTTTTTAGGAAGCGCCGGCAATTTTGACCCTCTTGGTATAGCCTGACAGTGAGGGCACTGTCAAGTTTAAGTTTGGGGGTGTGCTCGGTAAGCTTTCTTCCTTCGCATTCATATGTATATTTTGCATCTGCATATTAAATCCATAAAATCCATAAAAATCTGAAAATTTTCTTAAAATATAAAAACTTTTTTGTCAAGTTAGATTGTGGAAGAACTCTGATTCAACATTCGACGGTTTTTGTTTGAAAAAATAGGAATAACTAAATCTTATGTTTAGATTTTGAAAACCTGAAAGATAACTCTTCTTTGAAGTTAACTATAGCTGATATACGTCTTTACATCACACGTGTCGTGAATTTTGGGAATTAGATGACAAGTCTTTCATGTTTAAACTTTTAAACAGACAAATGATTTTCTGAGGATCAAATAGGTTTGTTCTGAAATAAGTAATGTCAAGAATAGTTTATGACGTAAAGCGAATATGAAGGAATGTTATTGATGCCGTAATTGGAGCTAAGTCTGAAAAATAACCCATCGGAAACTTGATTGGAATGATTACACACCAAACCCACTAAACACGTCTTTTATCCAAAAAATAATTGAACTGCCGGTTATATCTCCGTTCGTATTAAATCATCTGATTTTCACGTCCAACTGTCTTTTTTTTTTGGACCTAGGTAACTTGAGTAATTAAGTCCGCTGGGGTGTTTCTACACCTAATGCCCTAAAACCAACTGGTTTGGGTGCATTGGCCCAAAGCTCGCTAAGAAGCCTAGAAAGTCCAGTTTAAAACAAAGTCAAGCAAGTGTTCTCTCCGAGTTAAAATTCCTAACGGTTCTTTGTGTGAGAATAATCTTGATAAAAGACAGACTTTTATGAAAAAAAAATTTAGCGGAGATATGAAGGTTTTATTCTATGATAAAGACTATTGCACGTTCACAGAGGTGTGTATGAAATGAAAACAAGAAAAAGGTGGAGTGAAAAATACGACTTAGTTTCCTGTTATGGAAGATAGAAATTCTGAAGTTGAAACCTTACGGGAAAACGAAACTTGAAAAATGCTTAACTCTTTATAAAACTTATGTGATCCTTTTAAAATTGTTATCTGGGCTTTATTGTGTGACATAATGACTTTATTCGACCTTTCGGGAACTTAACGACACTATTTTGCACTGCACGTAAAGACATATAAAATCTGTAGTTAAATAAGAATAGAGGTGTGAAAAATAAAGGTTTGATGGTCTAGACTTAGGATTATAGAATTGCTATTTTCTAAAACAAAACTTTAGGGTTTGAATCTTAGTTATTGTACAAAACCAACTTGACCGGATTTTGTGGGTAGTATCCGCTGAAAACCCTCAGGAGACAACACTCCTCCTACTAGGGACACCTAGAGGTTTAACGGCTTATTGCACGTGCTCAGTGCAATCGCGTTCCCTGCGAAAGTGCGGTTATCATTTTATTTTTGTGAATAATTGGTTTTGCTTGGGACGAGCAAAAGTGTTATATATGATATGACCGGGTTATTGAATCAAGTGTTGATTCGATAAGTCGATACGATGAATGTTAGTCGGTTATATGAGATATGACCAGATTATTAAGTGAAGTGTTGATTTAATAATTAAGTGTATAATTGTATATTTGATATACTAGTTTACATTTACTAACACATGTTCACTTAGGGTTTTTTCTCACATGTACACATTTTTACTATATATGATATATATGAAAATGTGTTGTATTTTTGTATCATGGTTGATGATACACTATACATGGATGTATGAGACTTACACTATGCTAACTTTATTTTAGGTTTTTAATATCTAAAGTAATTACAAAATCAAGTGGAGGATTAGAAAATGCATGAAGCTTGTGGAAGCTTGTGGATGCATTGACTAATTCAACTTGGTTTTGTTTTTACTATGGATATTTCTTAACCCAACCATAAAGATTAGCCTAGGGTTAAGTCTCTACATGTGTTAGTATATGATACTCACTCACCATGGTTAGCCTACACACTTGATCATTATCCTCTTTATTTTCTTTTGTTCATCTTCTTTTTGAGCAAAAGAAAAAGCTTGCTAGGGTTTTGAAAAAAGTGAGAAAGATTATGAGAAAAAAATTCTAAAGAGAACCCACTTCCTATTTCTCCATCCTCTACTAGATTAGCACTTTAGTATAGGGTGTTTGATTCACTAATTCTCAAGTTAGTGAAGTAGAAGCTTGAGTAGGAATTCCCTCGACGTAGATCATCTTCGGCCTCGGAGACTTCAAGCAAGGTCGCACCTTTTGCCTCGTGAAGCCTTGCAAGGGTCCGGGAAAACCACGATCGCAGCGAAGGAACTTCATCAAGGAGCTAAAGAAATAGAGGATCGATCTACAAAGGTTGTATTTCGTATCCCTTTAGAGTAAAGATGTTTACTTGCTTTTATCTTCGCCTAGACTCTAGTATACTATCTTGGTTAGAGTTATTCGGCACATAAAAATTTAATTTTGGAATGGTCGATGCCTTCTAGAGCCTTGTTAGTGTTCCTAGTAACCCTACAGCTCCCTCAGCCCCCAGCTCAGGTTCAGCAGCCCCTGCGACGTTTCCCACTGTCGGCTCGGGTTCGGCCGGTAGTTCTTCCTCTATCCCCTTAGGTTCGTCGGTTTCCGCCTCCCCTTCGGTTGGACTTGGCCCTGCAGGACAAGATATATAAGAACCGACAAGTTTACAATTCTTACATCAAAATCTTGAAAGATACATTACCTGAGGTGGACTGATCATTGGTCCCACGGGCTGCCCGCACCGCTCGTCTGTGAGCGGTAGACAGGGCGACCGGGGGCTCTTCCGAGGGAGTATCAGCACGAGGGACGGTGCTTGGGCCCGCTCCCACGGCCAAAGCAGCCCCGCATGCCTTCGCCTCATGCCTCAGCTGCTTTCTCTCCTCCCGAGCCATCAAGACGGAGCTCTTCATGGCTTCCTTCATTGAGGCGTCATCGTCCGTTAACAGAGATGCCTCCAAATTCTTCAAGGCATCCCTTACCGACTTTTCGAGTCGAGGTTTTTGCGGCGGCCCCGAAGAGGCCGGAGCATCAGTGGCTGGCCCGGGAAGAGTCTTCGCATCACCTGGCGGGACCGGCATTATGGTTCCTATGATGAGAAAAAAGGGTTAGATCGATCATAACAAAAGGAGAATAAAGACTTGATGAATCGAAATGTACCAAGGCCTAAGGACGTTCTGAGTCGTTCCTCCTCTTGGAAAGTTTTGAGGGAAGCATCAATGGCCTCTTCAGTGGTGATGCCTATTTGAAGAAAAGAGAGGAAAAACAATAGTTAAAGATAATAATAAAAGTACGATGAAGTAAAAAATGCGACTAGTAATTACCCGATTATGCAAGCTTAGCTAGCCACGCGTCGCGCCTCGCTAATCGCTCTGAAGCTGCGATGGCGGCTGCCAAATCAGTGTCATCTGGCGGCATAACCAATCCTTTATTGGTCCCGTACACGCCCAAGCCCTCGTTAAAGGGAGCGTGTGGTTCCTGACCGAACGCAACATCTGCTGAGAAGAGCGACTTTTTCCTCTTCTGCCCGCCAGCCTTGGGTGCAACCAAGATCAACTTGCGCTTTGCACGCACTTTAAGGCGGCGGATCCTGATATCCGTGCCTACACCGGACGCCGGCGAAACCACATCTACCGTCTCCACTGGAGCACGTGGCGCTGGTGGTGCATCTGCAGTACCACGGAGTGGCAGTCCACGTGGAGGGCTCAACATGCGTGGTGGCACGGTTCCGGCATCTTTCACCGGAGAAATAACCGGGGTCTTTGGCTTCAAGGGAGCCTTACGATCGCCGCATGGAGGCGCACCCTTGCAGTCAACCAGCATGCGCTTCTCCATAAGGATAACGAGACCCATTGCATGCGCGTACCAAGCAACGTATGCGTTGAGGACCTTGGGGACGCATCTTGGCTCGCTGATGAAGAAATAGGAACCCATGTTGAGCCGCATGAAATGGTGCATTGCATTCCTTATCCCCTCTCGGCTGACCACGGGCTTTTCCAAGAAAGCTTCCATCGGGATCCCCTGGTGATAGCTCGATTGCTGAGCAAACTGGTGAGGGTTATACCTCATGAAAAGTGCCGTCTCATTCTGCCTAAACACCAGGTAGCCCGGCCGAATGGAGTAGAGGTGGAGTATCTCCCGAGCCTTCAATATGAAAGCCCCGTCTTTAAAATCATCGCGCAACAGCATTACCGACTTGGTGGTCAATGAGCCTATGGTTATGACCTTATCCAAAAGGAAACCTTCGCTCCGACCAGGTGTGGACGAAGGAGCAGCCCCCTAGCCTCACGTGGAGGTGCAACCACGATCGAAGCGCCGACCAACCACATGACTCTTGGGAGTCTGCACTTCTCAAAAAATGGAGGAATCTAATGGGTGCCAAACACCCCGTGCACATGCATTTCCATCCAAGAGGTGAAGTAGTGCATTGGGATGTTAGCAGGATGCACCCCAGGCTCACTAGCGTCCGCCGCGCTAAGTCCATTATAAAGGTAAGCCAGCTCGGCGATTCCTACTGCCAACTGCAAACCAGCCACCATCCGATGCGCTGGGTAGAAAACAGATGGCCGCATGTGGCGTGGGTGCATGGGGAGCGCAAAACTGCACAGCCACAATCCTAAGAACCCTACAAAAAAGGTCTCCTCATCCATGCCCGGGGCGGCGATCTCTGACAACGGTATGACGGCGGCGCCGGGGAGATAAAAGTCCCTTTGATCATCTTCCGATGTGGGTCGACAGTCCAAGCCGAAGCCAAAAGGGTCATCTAGCTGGGCGAACTTCTCGCTCCGCTCTGAAAGAAACTCCGGTCGAATGAAGCGGGCGATAAAATCTGCAAAACTGACTCCCCAGATGCCCGATTCCAGATAGAGCCCTTCATAGATGTTCAGCACCTTCACCAGGCCCGGAAACTGGTGCTGAATAGCGTTCTCCGGAGTCAGATCAAACACCAGTGGCTTGGTGGCAAAGACGTATTCGTCAGGAAAAGGTAGCTCCTTGTAATGCTTCCCCCTCATCGGCAGACCCAAGATTTCGGCAAACTCCTCCAAGGAAATAGAGACCTCCTTGTCCGTCATCAGGAAGGTGTGGGTGGGGATATTCCATTGTTCGATAAAAGCTATAATCCACCATGTTGGAGAAGTGGGATACTCAAAGAGTGAGACGTAGATGGCCGAATATAAACCAATCTTCGTCAAATGAGTCCTTTTCGCCGATAAGATGTACCGGGCCCACTGCAAATATCCGGCGGGCGGTCGCGGGACCAATCCAATGTTATAGGCCTGTCCCTAAGGGCGTGCTTCACCCTGACAGATTCGCCTCCCCAAATGTCTATTGCCGGCGGCGGATGCACGGGAATAGCACCAATTGCAGGCTGGAGGAGGTCATCCGAGTTCCAATTTTTGACCTCCACGGCATACTTCACCGGGGGTTCATCCGCATAGGGAATCAAAAATATTGGCTCAGACGGCATAGCAGAACCGAAGCTTCGGCGACCCTGGATGATATCGTTATACCACCTACCCCACAAGTAAAGGTTCTTGTGCTTAGGGTCATGTTCCTTGATGAGAGTGAGCACCTCTCGGTCCACTGGTGCCTGGGGAAATCCTCCCTCCGAGCGAACAAACGGGAACGATAAGTCAGCAGGCATGTTTCCTGTAGAGGGACAAAAGTCAGTCGTCAGTTTTGTAACTCCAACGCTTGGCGTTTTAAAAATTTACATCACACTGCAATGCAGTGGGTAGGGGACCAGAGGGGGACCTACAAAATCCGGATGACAATGCATCATTTAATAAGACAGCCCCATCATTGGATGAGACTGTCAATTAATGAAAAGATCCCCAAGAGAATATTCTCATTAATGGGAAATCCCTAGAGAAAAGGAGAAAATCTCCTCTTTCAGAGCAAAGCTCTGTCACAGAGTGACATTTGTCAAACTCTGGTCTCAAGAGAATAAAATTCCCTAAAAAGAGCCTAGCTCTATGGTAATAATGGAAAGATCCATCAAAAGAAAACTTTAACTCCTAAAGATTAAAAAAATTGGGATCTTAAAGTTCCATGAAAACTCTTAAGAGTTCTCCATTTTCAGATCAAAAAAGATCTACATTTGATTCATGAGCAAAGCTCTGTTCATGTGTTAAAACCCATGAACAAAACCTCTGTAGATCTATGAACTTTTGAGAGCAAGGCTCTGTTGATGAAACCCCAAAGGGGTTTTCTTTAGATCAAAGATCTATGAGAGCAAGGCTCTGTTAATTAAATTTAATTTAATTTAATTATACCTCAGATGATTCTAGGTTCCAAACTCTGAAGTTCTTGGGATGAAACGAGAGCAAGGCTCTAAAATTCTTAAGCAAGAGCAAGACTCTGAAAATCAAGATTCTTGAAAATGGTAAAACATTTTCTGAGGACCAAGGGTCCTATTTATAGGCGCCTGCGCCCCTTCAACTCGCCCGTTGATCCAACGGCCAAGATCTTGCCACAGCTGCACTCACGTGCGCGCCACGTGAGCGCAACGGTGGGGGGCATTTGTTTCCCCCAATCAGAGCAAAGCTCTGTTTGAATTTAAAAAATTCAAAAATTGAATAAACGCTTTAAATCCCGTGCGCTGCGCGCAACGCGCCACGTGCCAGAAGCTGATACGTCAGCGCAGCGCGCCCAATTAGAGCAAGGCTCTGTTTAAAACAAAAGTTAAAGGAAGCAACGCTTCAGTTGCGCAAGCGCTGGGCTGCGCGACACGTGTCAGTACAGTTGCGCAAGCGCAGCTGCGCCGCGCTGTGCGCTGCGCGACACGTGTCAGCACAGTTGCGCAAGCGCAGCTGCACCGCGCTGTGCGCTGCACGACACGTGTCAGCGCAGTTACGCAAGCGCACCTGCGCTGCGCTTTGCACTGCGTGACACGTGTCAAGCGCTGGTGCATCTGCGCCAAACAGAATTAAAATTCTAGTAAGATCTTTCTGTTCTTATTAAAACAAGAAGATTGTCTTCTGTAAAACAGAAGCCCTTGGATCAAAGATCCAACGGTGGGGAAAATTCCTTAAATCACTTAGAGAATGATCTCTTTAACAAATTTAACAAATTTATGGGCACTATATAAAGGCCCATAGACCCCAATTCAAAAGACATCAAGATCGACATCAAGAACTTCAGAAAATCAACAAAACAGAGAAAACTCTGAAGAATTTTGAAGAAATCAAGAAAAAAAGTTAAAAACCTTTACAAAAAAGAAGAAGAATTTCTTTTGAAATAGATCATTGATCTAAGAATAAGGTCAATGATCTTCAATAAATAAAAATAATAACAGTGTCTTGCACTTTTTTATGAACCATTGGTTCTGGAATCTTAAAGATTCTTTTCTTAAATCCAAAATTGGATCAAGTTATTGAAACAGTGCCTTGCACTTGCAAAAACTACACTGTTGCGCTCCTTGGTTGGCGCAGGCCACCAGAGAGCGCCACGTGTCAGCGGCGCAACAGCGCAGTGCACTGACGCAGCGTACTGCGCTGTTGCGCTTGCGCTCACCAGAGCGTAACACGTGTCTCTTCCACGTACGCTAGCATTCAATAATTGGCGCAAAGCGCCTGACAAGCCACTGTCAAATAATTAATGCACTGCATTATTTACAGAAAGGCCAAGCCCACTTAAAAAAGGCCTAACAGGCCAAATTAAATGCTATGCAGATGCTCTGCATCATAAATAAAGGGACAGAGCCCAAATTAAAAAGGCCTAGCAGGCCAAAAGAAAATGCAGTGCATTATTAAACAGGGGCAAAACCCTAGCACATGCCTAATAGGCCGAAGATAAAAATGTCGAATATTCTCAACTGGACATAGCCCAATCATGGCGTAAGTCCTCAAACTAAATTGACGGAGCAAGATTGCTCTCTTAAATCAATTTACAGCCGGTTCAAGGGTACATCTCCGAACTCCTCTGACACCTATCATTGTAATCCTTCAACGACGTTAGAGAGGTGATGGGTCCCGACGACCACACATCAACATGGACTGTAGGGTCCTTAAACTCATGGACTTATGCGCCCTTAAACCAAAATACGGACTGTGGGGTCCTTAAACCCACGGACTTATGCATCCTTAAACTAACGGACTAATGCGTCCTTAAACACACCCATATGGACTGTGGGGTCCTTAAGCCCATGGACTTATGCGTCCCTAAACTACCAATGGACCACCATGTCCCTAAACTGGAACATGGACCATCATGTCCCTAAACTGGCAATGGACCGCAATGTCCTTAAACTACCTATGGACCACTACGTCCCTAAACTGGAACAATAGAGCCCCAAACGCTCTTTTGTCGGATCTAAACAATCCTGTTTAAGTTGATCTTAGTCTCAAATTTTGCTAACGTATCCTTAAACATTCAAACAGACTTTAGTCTGAAATTGGACTACAAGACCCCCAATAAACTTTGGTTCAAGGGCACATCTCCGAACTCCTCTGACACCTGCCGTTGTAATCCTTCAACGTCGTCGGAGAGGTGACGGGTCCCAACGGCCATATATTAAATGGATCACTACGTTAAGTTGATCTTAGTCTCAAATCAGACTAACGTATCCTTAACGAACGTTTAAGTTGATCTTAGCCTCAATATGGCTAACGTATCCTTAAACTAAAACACCAAACCCAAATCTAAGTAAATACGGATTTGGACTAATCCACGTCCTACGGGCGACGGCATAACTTAGTCTCCGTATACAATCCACGGGCATCCACAAACAAAACAAACACACACGACACGAAGTGAAATTTCTGGAGAAGGAGAAAGTGGTTACCGCGATGCGGTAGCGTAATTAACTGCAGGGGCTTGCGCCTGCAGGGAAGAGCGTCACTACAATCAAAACCCCCTCAAGCGAGGAGGAATCTGACGAAGTCTGCTACATCGGCCGCATCCGTCTAAACCTCCGATACACGGTGCCATAAATCAACTTGACATCCTCGGAGAGGTAGACGGATAAAACCAATTAGCATCTGCCCCGAATCTCAGGCAAGATGTCTTTACGTCTTGGCCGCCGTTCGGAAGGGAACAGTGCATGAAAACAAATATCGAGTATCACAATCGAAATCGACGGTATACAACAAACCTCAATCCAAATCAGGTATATCGTGGTATATAATCTCACAACTCTGTGCATCAGCATGCACAAAATCGAATCAAAGCACTAAAAGTGCATGAAAACTACACCGAAGGCACAAGCCAAATCACATACATACCATAGGCATGGAATCAAAATCAAACATCTCGAACAACATCAAATCGAAATCGAGTGCAAATGTGGTGCATGAAAACTCAATCACGTAAATAAATTGCCCAAAATACCAAAATCCAAAATGACGGGCACGTGATATTTGAATCACCAAATCGCAAATTGTAACACTGTCATCAATATGTCCGTCCTTCAAAATCGAGAAGGTGTCGGTGCATCCAAAGCTAGCAGAGCAGGATATCTACTTGCCTCCTTTTCGTGGTCTGGGACCGTGTGCCCTTAGGCTCTCCTCTCTCACTGCGGATTGTCAGTTACATAACCCCTCGGCTCAATGGCCTAATATAGAACGCTGACGGAAACAGTTCCTCTCTGGCACACCCTCTAAAATCTCTGGCCAACTATCATGGCCACTCACAACATGTCTCGTCGATGATGCAAAACTCTGTCCTACTGGCTGTGTGTAATACGACCGATCCTGGGTCCAAGTCTTCTCGTGTAGTATTCCAGAAAGATTCTGTCCGGTCTCTCCCAAATCTCGTTTCTGCCAAACTGGCCGAAAGTTATCACCTTTTACCAAATCCATTTCTTGTTCCAGAACGGCTGTATACTCATCACGACTCCTTCTAAAAGATATATCTATATTCAAATCCTCTGCATGCGTATCACATCTCTGATGTCAACGGAGTGGAATGTCATCTCGTCAAGATCTCGTACGAACCTCTTACTCCACTTTTCTCTAATATCGACTGATTCAAACTTGTCTTTTCGTAGCTGTATGGACTGCGCTGCAAACGGCTATACTGATATCTATAGTCTCCCTTTCAAAACTATGAACTCGACCGCTCAATATCTCCTGATAGGTATCTGGCCAACTATGCCTTCGGAAACTATTCAATTCGTCGGAGGAATACTCTTCATTCGTCTGTTTTCTATCGAATCTCAACGTGCCTGTGTGAACTCTTCTCTAGCTGAAATCTATCAATCTGATGACCTCGCACCGCGGTATGCAAACGAACCACATGTCCTAGTCATTCATCCAAGGATGACTAGCGATCTTCTATCAATCCCTAAGTACAACTCATGCTGCAATAGCTTCAAACATCTGGGGCGACATCTTGTCGGTTGCAGCAACAACTAGCTCATCCGTTCGCACGATAGACAATGCCTCAATCATCAAGAATAAATGGTGCATTAACGGTCATCACATTCTAGCCGGCCTCTAGCAGTGGCCCAATCATCTGGTGCTGATCTAAACGTTCGAGAATTTTTAGTAAAAAGAATCCATCAAAACGCTCATGGCGCGAAAAACACAATAAAACGACACATCTAAGCAATCGTGTGTCATAGGAATTATGCCCTGGCCAGTCCTCGTCTAAGATTCTTGTTCGGCTAAAGTGGTCGTCTTTCAAGCCCGATCCCGACGGCTACGAGCTTGGAAAGTTCATCCACAGTTGGGTGGACACGCGTCGAAAATTGTAATTTCTGCACCCTAGCATTTCTAGTTTGCTAGTTTAAGGTTTTGGATCGATTTCTTGGGTTACGGGAGTTTGGGGCCTGCAAAAATTTTTGTTTTTTCTTCCGCCTATGCCGCGGCATCCACGGCGCGGGAACTGAACTCCAACACTAGGTTCTAAAACTATCTTTCTGTATTGTTAAATTTATTTTGTAAGTACTATAAGTATAGCAGATTCAAATTTGAGCCAAAAACCATAAACTAATCAAATTTCAGATATCGCACACACTACTTGAGACTACAACTCCTAAGAAAACATGAAAGGTTGGGTTTTTATCTAATTTGATGAAAGCCACTGAAATTACAAGCTCAAGAGAGTAGAATTGAAGTTGTATAGGCTCTATCTTGAATTAATATCAAGCTTCATGAAGAACTCTTAGTTTTTTCTTATGAGAGTATAAAAACTTTTTTGTGATTTTTTTTGTGTTAAATTGTTGGAGGAATGATTTGGTTCAATTTGAAAATGGAAAATAGAATAAGTGTTGTGTTTTAAAGGTAGGAGAAAGTGTGTGAAGGGAAGGGTGAGATGTTGGTAGATCAAGGAGGAGGTGTAGCTCCATGGTGCAACTTATGGTATGATGTGTGTGAGCAAATTCTAACCCTTAACACCTACTTACTCACCATTTGCACTTAAGCCCACAACAACTTATAAATTCTCTTGCAAAATACCTTTTACAAACAAATATTATCTAAATCTAATTACCATAACACTTAAATTGCCATACCCTTTTATAAAAGTATTTTATTATTATATAAAAATTAAAATATCGACAAATTTCTAAAACGTTACATGGCCTCAGACCCGGGAATGTCCTAGACCCACAATCCCAGCCTGCAGGTGGGCTTAGGCACGTGTATTTCCCGAACCTGTAGGCCTAGCCTGTGGGTGGGTTCAGGCCTGAGCGTAGCCTGATCAAGAATTTTTAAAAAAAAACTAATAATTTTTGGATTTTCCCAATAAATACGAATAAAATTAGAAAAATCCAAAAAATATTTTCTTTTTCCAGAAATATTTTTGTTATAATAATATTTGGTCCGTTACCAAAATCCCAAAAAAAATATTTTGTTCTCAACCAAAATCGAAAAAAATCTTTTGTTCTCAACCAAAATCCAAAAGAAATATTGGTCTCATACAAAAATCCAAAAAAGTATTTGTTTCTCAACCAAAATCCATACCAAAATCCAAGAAAAAAATTTGGTCTTATACCAAAATCCCCAAAAAAATGTTCTCAAGTTTTTTTATCTATCTAAAATGGGGTTAAGGTTTTAAAAAAAAATTGTGACCTAGCTTCCCTTAATGCTCACCAAAAGAGAGAAACTAAAATTTTCTTTTCTCACAAAAGATCCAATCTTTTCAAAATTTATCTCACTTTTGTTTCATGGCTTATTCTACATTAACGAACTAAAATAATTCTATATCAAAGCATCATAAAAGTATATCTAATTTATGGTGATTCAATGATACAAAATAGATAGATCTTCAAAGATCCATCAAACAATAATCCTCAAAGTATAGATTAGACATTAAAATTATTTTAAAAAAATTGATTTAGGTTTAGATAAAAAAACGGAAATTTTGAGTTGCAAATATTTTCAAAAATACAGAACTATAAAACTACGAACGTGGGCATGCATGGCTCTGATACCAATGTTCACTTTAGGTACATAGATACAAAACATACAATCAAGCACAGCAGAAATATATTGTGTCTATCCTAAACGTTTACCGATATACCTGATCTTATTTGTATGATCATTTCTCACCCACATAACGTTGTAGACCCAATCGCTCGTCTCCACGCAACGGCCGAAGGGAAACCATACTTGGTAGAAGCAAGAATCCCCACTTAATCACCCCACAAGCCAACCAGTAGAATATGATAAAGAAGGAGACACCGACTTTTTAAATATTTCTCTCTAGAAATATTGTATCTCTTATGTCTCATGCATCATTACTCATGTCCTCTATAACCCTAGCCTTCTATATATGAATATATAGGGCACCCACTCATATGGACGGATATTTGGCCGGATCGGGCCCAATGGCTTGCAATTAAAGATTTTGAATGTGAAATTGAGAAATTGGAGATAAATTTTTGAAGGTTTTGGGTTTTTGAAGAGGATTAAAGAATTTCAAAATGTTGGGTTTTAGGGCTTTGGATTTGAAAATTATTGTTGGTTTTTAGCATTTGAGATGATAAAGTAAAGGAAAAGAAGATGAAATTTGAACAATGTGATGGGTTTCAGGGTTTTGGAATGTGAATGATAAGTAATTGAAATTTTTTTTGAAGAATGTTGTTTGGTTTTAGGGGTATTAGCCGTTGAAGATGAGTAATGGAATATAAAACTTCAAGGATGTTGTTGGGTTAAGGTTTTGAACATGAGAGTTAATAAAATTCTGTTCGGTTTGGAGTTTAGAATGTTAAATTGAGAATTTAGGGATCTAGGATTTTGAACGTAGAAGATAATAAAATGAAGAACGATTATGAATTTTAGGGTTGGATGAAGAATTTAAGAAAGTAAAGTTGAAAATTTTGAATTTTAGGGTTTTGGAGGTCGAAAATAAGGCTATAATGAAAATTATGATTTTTAATAATTTTTTCGAATATTAAATATTGTTTTAATAGACGGAAAACGTTATGGAGGGTTAGACCGTTATGGTTGTAAGTAAAAAGTATTGAGGGGAGGGCACGACATAAATAATGACTCTAAGAGAAAATAGAGGTAAATATGGTTAGTGTTGTCTTTTTCTTTTAGTTTGGGGGGGGGGGGGTTTAAAGTAAAATACTCTTTTAAAAAATGAAAAATTATATGATTTAAAAGTCTTTTGTTATTGAATAACATGGTTGCAAATTTAATATAAAACATTTTCAATATTAGATCAACTGGAAATAGTCTTTGCTATCACTCTTCATAGTTTTGTTGGGCCGCCACTAAATTACGATGGAGAAACATAATTAATTATATATTCTTGGTACAATGTTACTTTTCTTATCATCAAAATATATACTTCGTCTAGTGTCTAATAAATAAGCAGATAAATCTAATGACGTCATTTTTTTTAATGTCATTTATAGAATTTAAATTGATTGCCTTTTCCAATAAAGATTGTACCTTTTTGAGACCCTAATCACAAACGTTTCAATCCTCTTTTCTGCCGACTCTGTCAATCCGAGTCTTCAGAATTTTTTCTCTTTAATCCTCACTTGCATGGCCCTTTGTTTTCACTGATTTCACCCCTTGAATTTGTAGAGCAAGAAGAAACAAAATGGGGACTATGAATCCAAGTTAACATAGTGACTATGATAAGAAATCAAAACGGCTAGCATTTTCGCATAGAATTAAGATGGCAAGCCAGTAGGCCCGACCCATGTCAATTCGCCTCACAACTCGCCTGACTCGTGTGTTTGGCGAGGGGAGCATGATCCATCTCATTAGGTAAACGGGACGAGACGAGTCGAACCAGGAATGGTTATGGCCTGAACCCACTTGCCTAGACGAGCCGGGTTTGGCGAGTTAGGCAACTTTGTATATTTTAAGAAATAAAAAATATTTAAAAAATGCAAATAAAGACAAGAAATGTAAAACATAAGTAAAAAAATTTCATTAATATTAACCATATTTTATGCAAAATTTTATAATACAATTTGTTTTTTTAGAGACCGGATTCGAACTCATGGGTTAAATGAGTCAACTTGTGAGTTATACGAGGCAATTGGTGAGTTAGTCGAGGAGGATGAGTTAACTCGCAGGTTAGATGAGACGAGACGGTTTGAATCGCGAGTTAGACGAAACAAGCGGATACGGGTTAGATTTTTAAAAATCACCAACATGCCTACTTCATCCAGCTCGTTTATATAAGGTGAGTCAGAGTCAACCGTTGGCTTGCCAAGGCGAGTAAAACTCGTCTCATCACGAGCGAGGCGGGAAATAAATCCATGACTCATTTGTGAGGCCTTCTAGCTAGTTTTGAGCCACGAGGACATTGTAGGGTTCACATCCTCTCCATTGCCTATATGGGAATGGAGAATACAGTGCTTAATCTGAATCGTTAAATTGTATCCGACGGATCTGAGATTTCAACATCTAAGAAAAACAGAAAAACCACTCGGATGACCGTGTTCTTACCTATGTAATTTTCCTTCCACTGCACCAAAACTCTGAAGTTTTGATGTGGTTTGAGGAAATATATTTTATATTTTAACTCGCCCCCACAGGTCGAAGCCTTCTTGAGCCGATTCCTAGGTTTTTGCGCAGCGGTATTTTTAATTTAATAAATCCATATTTAATACGCATCCGGTGAGAATCAAAGCCGGGTTGCTCTGATACCATTTTTAAGGTGACTACCACTGCACCACAACTTCAAGGTTATGACGAGCCTCCTCCTCTTGTCCTCCCCTCCATCATCTCCAATCCACACCAATCCCCTCTTTCTCTCTCCCTTCTTTCTCCATATTATCATGGCAGCATTTATAAGATGGTGGAGGTAGGGATGTAATCATCTTTTCCTTCTCCTTTTTCCTCTTTTAATCATCGTTTGCAAAACCCAAATAAAATCTTATTTTTCCTTCTCCTTCTTATACTTTATTGATAACCGATCCTAATCAGTCTCCAGCACCATGCCTCCCACGGTATCCTCTTCGACCACATGTCCATAATACTGTCCCTCATCAGAGAGAAAACTATAACTCTGACAATCACTCTGTCATCCATGTCACCTTGGAAGCCTGAAATGACAACCGTCCCCCGGAGGAGGCTGCCATCATCAAATCCGTAGAACATACACTCATGTTCTAAAATTGCTTCCTAATATTTCTCCAGGATTGGATTAATATAAAATTATCGCATCTAGTGCAAAAAACAACATCTGGTATGGTACTTGACATCTCATGATTGACTCAATTGCCTAAGCAAGTGATCTTCCAATCATGCACATCCCTCTCCCCTTTAGTCGGCAAGACACCTTTAGAGAGGGCGACTCCATCACCAGCAGGTACACCACCATGCCAGGAGTCATCTATTCTAAAATACCATTAGAATACTGTCAAAGTACCCAAATTGGGAAACTACCCAATTCTAGATCTAAAAACATAGATCTAGTAACCAGAATGTCTGATATTATATCGATATTCTTTGTGGAGAAAGAACTGTGTAACGACAAAAGTACAACCGATCTTAGTATAGGAATTTTATTTCCTACTCTGTGTATGTCATCCAAATACCAGGACATCACACCCTACTACCTTCTTAACAGATCCATCCCCTATTCTGATGAAGTCAAACCCATGACTGTCACATCAAAAAATAGATGATCTAATCTCCGCTATATCTGCTCAAGCCTATAAATAGACATAAGCTACTTGCCCACTATGCTTCCGCTGCTCCCACTGACTACGACAACCCTCTGGCAGAATAATATATACGTACACTTCTAAATCTAGTTTAGAACGACGTTATACTTACCCTCCTGCCGGGTCTCGTAGCTTGGAACAACAGTAGTGTCAAGTCTGGGTAAACAAGAACCTCTTTATCACCGTCCTTGAGGGTACAGGAGTACCTCTCGGGTGTCTGAGGTTACCCACCATATCTGCGGAGTGGCTATTGGAATGTCAAAACCTGATTGAATATATAGGTCCTATTAAATTTTCCGTAATCGTTTGCGGTTCTGGAATCACTTCCAGTTCTACCATACTCCCACTATTGTTTTCTAAAAAAATTCATTTTAATAAAACTGTGGCGAGTCAAGAACAATATCACTATTGATCATCCAGATGGTAGAAAGTCAACCCTCGTCAAATCCAGGGTCAACCCACAAACTGCCTTTACAGAAACATGCCTTGAGTTATCCAGTGTCTGGTTTTAAGCATAAGCCAGACAACTCCCCGTATCTTAAAATCGTTAAGATATGAACCAATCTATATACCATATAGAAATAGAGGCACTAATTTAACTGGAACCAGATTCAAACCATGCAACTGTCTCCAGTGCATATCAACTTAATGGAGAGAGGCTAATCAGTATTACTCAACTTAGGAATACATCCAATTATGAGTAACCCGAAAGAGAAACAAGTTTCTCAAAACTATTACTATCAACTGAATACCAGTCACAAGAATCTACATCTTCGATCTCTTTGAAGAATCCTGATACTTGCGACACCTGGTTCTTTACTATATTCTTATACCCACAACTTCTCGAAACTTAGACCTTGTAGTTCTACGAAACACTTGTCCAAAATTAGAGAAGTAATAAGTAAACAGAGCATAGTATGAGGACCCACCCCTTTGTCCTGACGGACACTGGACAACATACAATACTCTGTATAAGTTTTTGGAGATAGTGCCCTCAGAGTCAATTATTGGATCACAGGCACGTGATTGCAATGATTGAGGGAGGATTTATCCCGGTAGGACAGTCTTACTCAAGATGATAGTATGCTATCTGGTTTATCTTTATCATCGTGTACTGTTTTAGGTGACCTTACATGTCACTATTGCGCGTTGATAGAGCCTCTAGGATTCATACTTGACTACCAGCATTATGAGGGCGATCATATACGTGGGAGCTGGGGTCAATAAGCACATCCTTAAAAGGTCCCTAGTTATGGGAGTTTCGAGATAGGGCATCGATACTCCAGAGTAGACTAGTGTATACAGTCGAGACCCCGACGAGGGGCGGTGGCCGGTCTCACAAGCCACTGGTGTCAGTTGGTTCACCTAAGATGTATACAGGTGCCCATTGGGTTATGAGTACACCGGACAGGACTCATCGGGAACTTGCTAGTTGGTCATATACCTGACGTTAGATAGCAGTTCCCTGGTGACATGTGTACAGGTTAGTTCATCGACCTGAGGATCGTCATTTGTCTCGTGTGAGTTCCTACTGTACTTTGATTACTACCCTACCACGCTCAAAGGAGACGTGCAAACAGGTTTTAGTTGGGTACAGTCCCGAGCCACATGGAGGCAGTGAGCGGATCTTCAGGGGTTCGTCTTTCCCGGTATTAGGGGTGAGGTCGTGTTGTGTCTAGGAGAGCCAGTACATGAAAGTCCTTGTCCAAGGAAAGAGATTTACTGGCAGGTATTCCAGTAGTATCTCAGGGTGTTCTGGGCTGATCTCCGACATGACTTGTACCGCTTTTGGGAGTCTGACTTTTACCAACCCCCTAGGCCCGCCATGCGATGCTCATAGACGAACGGACCGGACTGTACGGATATTGTCACTGACAGGCTCAGTAGGGTGTCAGGATGAGTTCACTCATCGACGTCCCTTTCGGTCAATAGGTGGTGGCCCGTCACGTATGGCTAATACCTCTGACGTGCTAGTGGTTAAATCCACAGCCATAGTGTTGACGAGTCTTTAGAGTCCCCCACAGACCAGTTGCTCAAGTTTCGGGCGAAACACTGTAGAGGCCGTATGGAGATATGGCAGGGTTCGATCAGATACTTGCGGTATTGCACGGATCATGATCGGACGGATAATACTAGCAGGCTTTGGTTTAAGCCGGATCCTAGTATAGTACAGTGTAGATTTTGTCTCATTGCATTTGTATTTCGGTCGGAATACAAATGCGTGTATGTATATACAGTAGCGGGGTTTTCCTGTAATTTATTATGGGATCAGTGTTTTGGAGTTGCCAGTTTGTTTTCCGTTTCGGCCATATTTCTTTGTATCTATCATTGGCTGAAGATTGGTGGAGGTGGGCTTATTAGCATTTGTGCAAATTAGCATTTGTGGAGGGTGGTCTTTGCATTTTATTGCTTGATGATAATTCTTCTACTATTTGACTTCTTCTAGTCATCATAGCTTGACTTTCTTATTCATCATGGTTCACTTTTGGAATCATCATACTTGATGATGATGTTTGGTGATGATGGAGGGTTATGATTCATGGAGTGTTTGGATTAGTTTGTGATCATTTTCTTTTGTCAATGATCACCCTTTCTCTCTCTTGATTATTGGAGACACCCATATTCATTTGGCCTCACACTCTCCTCTCATTCTCTCCATGATATGGCCGACCACAAGAAAGGGGTTGTCCAATATTTTTGGTGTGGGATTTTTGCTCTTTTGGCTTTGTAAAATCCCACAAGTTCCATCTCCATAAGCTCATATCATTTCCTCCACCATATGGCAACTCCCTCAACCTCTAGAGACACATATAGCACTACACCATTCTACAGCAACCCTTAGGCACGTCGACTCGCCAACTTCGTGCCCGAGTTGCCTCGGTCCAGAGGTGGGAGCCCGTAAAAGAAGCCGGCGACGTGGTGCCCTTCCGGCGAGGAGGTGGAGACCGGACATTCTCCGGGAGATCGGGACGGCGATGAGAAGACCGAAGGACACGGATCGCTCGGTATATCTCTACCCCTTCCCTTGATAGCTAGGACTAGTTTAATGGCCCAATCCGGGATTTTAGTGCGCTGTGGTGTCGGTTCAAAAGGTTAAAGTAAATCATCGCTTCCGCATTTTGGCCTCGGGATGACGGCCGGGGCGCCGCCGTGCACTTATAGTGGTATCAGAGCCTCGCCATTAACCTATTCTAGCTTTGTCTAACGTGTTTAAAGTTTCGATCGAGCAAAAATCCCAAAACCGCGTTTTCATGCACAACAGTTTTCTGTCGAAATTTTTTTGGCTCCAAAAATTTTTCAGGTTGTTTCAGAATGATGTCCAGGGGATTATAAGCTTCCTGTAAAAATTTGGTCGCGCGATCTCATTATCCCACAGCAGAACCGCGGCCAAACCCATGCTTGGGCTGCGGTTCTGCCGCTGTTTTAACTGTTCAGCGCACCAAATTTTTTCAGAGAGCTCCTGTGTAGAAAATAGGGTTTTTGGAACATTCTTTTTGGGCCCAGAATTTCTTTATGTGCTACAGTAGTGCTTGGGGCCCACTTGGGTAAATTTGATCGATCGAATTTTTTAAACATGTTAGCTCACAGTATTTACATTATATATGCGACCGTGAATGTCACTTGATCGGTAAATCCTGTCTAACTGCTATAGCCCGGTTAGACGGATTTGCGAACGTGATATTCACGTTGATATTCTGTGATTGTGCTGTGATGTTGCGGATTGGTCGTGGGGGATAGCCTGGATGCAATGCTAGTATAGTTTTTGTTGTATTATGTACATTTGATATTGCGGGGCGAGCGTCCGACATGTGGACTGTCGTCACTGCCTGATTGTATATTATCCTTTTGGGGCACGACCGGGTTGAGGTCGATGTACCCGTTGTATGTATATTTTACTTTCTGTACTAGGATTACCCCGCGGTGGGGTGCACGGATAGCCGGGTTCTAGAGGGCAACAAGCCCGCATCTCATGGCATTGAGACGGAGGGGGCTTCACTCTAGAATTGGCGGGCTATTCGCCGCACTCGTAGGGGGTACAGGTTGACCTAGGTGGGTTGCCCAAGTTACCGGATTCCGTGAAGTGCTGGGTGGTCCATTCACGTTGCTGAAGGGGGCTGCCTCGCTTCAGGTTTTGGCGGGTAACTTGCCGCGCCCGTAGGGGTCTAGGATTTCATTGCACAGGCTATCCACACGACCAGGGGAATGTCGGGTTTCAGTAGCGGCTCTGTGAAACCCGGGGATCCCAGATATCTGTATTGTTCTGTGATACTTATTACATTTCTGTGATGTTGCATTTTATCACGCCTTGAGCAAAATATTATATATTGATATATATACCAGTAGATGTTGTATATGTTTTGCATCCGCGCTAGTCCAGTCCCCGCCTTGTCGTTAGTTAACTAACCTAACGGGTAATGACGGGACCCAGAGGCGAATGCGGATGGCATATACGTACGTCATTATTTTCGTTCTTTGTGGTGTGATTAATTGATGGGACAGCGTTGATTCGGATCAATGCAAGTTAAAACAAACCTATTCTGATGTTGTTGGAACATTTTTCAAAAAGCTGTTATTGGAAGGACGTTCACTTTTATTTTGCACAGTGGTATTCAGTTGGAATATCCTGCTCCGTAGTCGACGAGGCAAGGGCCGAGATCCCTTCACCGGAAGTGACCCCTTGGACAGAAGTTTGCGTCGGGGAAATAACTTTACTATAGCCGATTACTTTTGCTTTGCGCCGTGGTATTCAGTTAGAATATCCTGCACCTCATTCTACGGGGAAAGAGTCGAGATCCCTTCACCGGGAGTGACCTCTTTAGTAAAGGTTTTCGTCACTATATTTTTATAAAGCTATCCAGTTCTTTCAACGATATCAAGTTCATTACGTTAAAGGTTTTCGCCAGAAACCATTCGTAGGCCTCCGTCGTTTCAGACGGGTAGCACATAGTATTCATGCTATGTTTGTTGGCTTTCCTCAAGGCAAAGTGTATGGTAGCTGCTTGTTATCTTTCTGCTGTATAGATAGATGCGTTGGTTTGGGATAGTCGTATAGCCTTGTTGGCCTTCGTCAAGGGCTTGTACGGGTGGGTTCAAATTAACCTGGACAATGACGGGTAGAACTTGACATGTGACTTATGATTTGTTGGCCTTCGTCAAAGTCATAAGAGCATGGGGCAAAAATCACATCGGGAGTTTCTAAAGAAACTGAAACTTGCCAGATATGCGCATACCTTCTGGAGTGTGATAACGTGAGCGGATTCCATCACGTTATCATGCGATGATAGTTGGATCCCGATTCCCACTGATGAGTTGGTTTACTCCTCGGGTGATCCCGACTAATTCTTCTTTCAGGTTTGGAGGAGAATTTGACGGTACAGTGGGAGGTTTCCAGATTAGATAAATTGGTAACCATTCTGATCTAGGTTAGATTGCACGCTGAGTGTTTCTTTTCTTTCTCTCTTTGGCAGCGACCATGACCCGACCCTAGACTATAACTCAGTGACCAAAATTACCCGAACCTTGTTATACACTGGCTTTTTGGATTGTCAGAGTTGCAAACCTCATTTCCACTCCTACTTTTACCCTTTTCTCCAGGACACCCCGTATTACTACGAACGTCCACTTCCATTGGACAAAACCATCGTATGGTTATATTCGAACTCTAAGGAATTTATTCGAGGATGGTTTCCGGTTCTGGAGAAAACGGATAGGACTATTCAGTTGTCTTTTCATTTTACCTTCTCTCAGGTTGCGAGTGCTCCGTAGTTTAGGGGACAGTACACCTATTACGCAAATTGGATAGTCTTCTTCCAAACCATAGGCAGGTGCCGACCGGTAGGGAATGAAGAAAACCAATTAGCATAACGATGGTGTACAGAAGGTATTAAGTAAAGACATAACAAGGGATTAGTAAAAGGGCAAAGTAAATTGCGACAGCTATTCACGACCAAACCATGTATTTCTTTGCCAATCCTAAATCACCGTTTTATTTCTCCAGGACACTCTGTATCACTACGAAGATCCACAGTTTATTGGATACTCCATCGTATGGTTATATACGAACTCGAAAGGAACTTGTTCCAGTTCGGGATGGATTCTGGTTCAGGAGAAATAGGAATAAGGTTTATTCGGTTGTCTTTTATCTTCACCTTCCTTCGCATTGCGAGTGCTCCTTGGATTAGGACCGTACACCAATTATGCTTATTGGATAGTCTTCTTCTAAACTATAGGCTGGTGCCGAACGGTAGGGAAAGGAAGAAAACCATTTGGCCTAAAGGGGTGTACAGAATGTAATGACTAAAGACATATAAAGAGATTTGGAAAGATGACAAAGAATTACACGGTTACAGTTGTGAATCTGGATAATGGAAGAGGCATTACTAGGAATACCGGAATACCCCATCAAAACATTTCAATGTTTCAGTTTCACTGTGTACTGTTAAAGGAAAACTGATTTCCCGATTAGATACTTATTCCAGGGTATGTATTTACCAGGTATGATTCTCACATCTGTATGGTTTTACAGATGATGAGTAGGAGCAAGTTATTGGGAATTAGGTGATCATCCTCATTATATCGGGATTCGTTGTAATCGGTGATATTTGAGGAAATCACCTGGGCTGTTTGCCGGTCGGCAAATATTTGGTTTTGAATATCCGCTGTCATGCACCAATTTCAAATTGATATATCTGTATGTCCATTTTTATAGAGTGAGATATACCTTTTTTGAAATTATGTCGATGACATTTACCTATATCAGTGGATGGTTAGGTAAGGAGTATTAAACAGCGGTGTAATTCTTCTTAACCATAAGTACAGTTTTCAACCTACGACACACAGGGATTGAGTTATCAGACTCAATGGACTTATACAGAGTAATCTATGTTGTCCAGCGTCCATGAGGACAGAGGGGATGGTCCTCATACTATATTTAGTTTACTTATGACTTCTCTAGTTTTTAGACAGGTGTTTCGTGTAAACACAAGGTCCGAATTTTGAGAAGTTATAGGTATTTGGATAAAGTAGAGAACCAAGTGTTGCAAGTATCGGGATTCATCAAAGTGATCGAAGATGTAGATACTTGTGTATGGTATTCAGTTGATAGTAGTGATTAAGAGAACTTGCTTCTCTTTCAGGTTACTCATAATTGGAAGCATTCCTAAGTTGAGTAACGCTGATCGGCCTCCTTCCATTTAGTTGACATGCACTGGAGAAAGCTGCATGATTTGAATCTGGTTCAATTAAATCAGTGCCTCTGGTTCTATATTGGATATAGAATAGTTCATATCTTAACGATGTTAAGGTACGGGGAGTTGTCTGGCTTATGCTTAAAACCAGACTCTGGATAACTCAAGGTACGTTTCTGTAATGGCTGTTTGTGGGTTGACCCAGGCTATGACGAGGGTTGACTTTCTACCATCAGGAAGATCAATAGTGATATTGTTCTAGACTCGCCACAGTTTTAATAAAAATGGATTTTTTCAGAAAACAGTAGTGGGAGTATGGTAGAACTGTAAGTGATTCCAGAACCACAAATGATTACTGAAGATTTGATAGGAACCTAAAGATTCAATCTGGTTTGACATTCCATTGGCCACTCCACAGATAAGGTGGGTAACTTCAGGCACCCGAGAGGTACTCCGGTAGCCTAAAGGACGGTGACAGGGAAGTTCTTGTTTATCCAGACTTGCCATTGCTGTTGTTCCAGACTGTGAGACCCGGCGGGAGGATGAGTATAGCGTCGTTCTAAACTAGCTTTAGAAGTGTACGTGTATATGACTCTGCCAGAGGGTTGTCGTAGTAAGTGGGAGCAGCGGAAGCATGGTGTACAACTGGCTTATGTCTATTTATAGACTAAAGCAGATATAGAGGAGATAGATCATCAATTTCTGATATGACAGTCATAGGTTTGACTTCATCAGAATAGGGGATGGATCTGTTGAGAAGCTAGTAGGGTGTGATGTCATGGTATTTGGATGACATACACAGAGTAGGAAGTGATATTCCTATACTACGATTGGTTATACTTTGGTCGTCACACAATGGTTTCTCCACATAGGACTTGGATATAATATCAAGACATCCTGGTTACTGGATCTATGGTTTTAGATCTAGATTTGGGTAGTTTTCCAATCAGGGTACTTAGACAGCATTCTAAGAGTTTTTAGAATGGAAGACTCCTGGCACGGTAGTATACCTGCAGGTGATGGAGTCACCCTCTCTAAAGGTGTCTTGCACACTAAAAGGGAGAGGGATGTCCATGATTGGCAGATCACTTGCTTAGGCAATTGAGTCAATCATGAGATGTAAAGTGCCACACCAGATGTTGTTTTGCGGTAGATGCAACAAGTTGACATTGATCCAATCCTGGAGAAACAGTCGGAAGCAGTTTTAGAACATAAGTGGATGTTCTAGGGATATGATAACGACAGCTTCATTCGGGAGAAAGTTATCATTCCAGGCTTCCAAGGTGACTTGGATGACAGAGAGGTTGTCAGAGTTATAGTTTTTCATTCTGACGAGGGGCAGTATTTTGGACAGGTGGTCCAAGGCAATACTGAGGGAGGCATGGCGCAGAATACTGATTAAGTTCAGTTGACGATACAGTCTAAGAAGTTTGGATTTGGAGTTCATTTATGAGCTAGGTCCCATTAGACATCCAGACACATTCTAAGACAGGTATTTCTCATTTCGGGAGATGGGTTTCTCCGTGAACTTGAGATTAAGAGAGACATAGAAAGAAACATTAAAAGGGATCCACTCACTGAGGCTATTCCTCGAACGCAATAGTTTCACAAACGAGCTTTGTGAGACTGACTAGTAGAGGAGTTAGGTGTTCGGTATCACACGGGCTGTGAGTATGCAACATCGCAATAATTAGCCTTGAGTGCAAGTGGGAGATTGTTGGAGATAGTGCCCTCAGAGTCAATTATTGGATCACAGGCACGTGATTGCAATGATTGAGGGAGGTCTTATCTCGGTTGGACAGTATTACTCAAGATGATAGTATGCTATCTGGTTTATCTTTATCATCGTGTACTACTTTAGGTGACCTTACAGGTCACTATTGCGCGTTGATAGAGCCCCTAGGATTCATGCTTGACTACCAGCAGTATGAGGGCTATCATATACGTGGGAGCTGGGGTCTATAAGCACATCCTTAAAAGGTCCCTAGTCGTGGGAGTTTCGAGATAGGGCATCGATACTCCAGAGTAGACTAGTGTATACAGTCGAGACCCCGATGAGAGACGGTGGTCAGTCTCACAAGCCACTGGTGTCAATTGGTTCACCTAAGATGTATACAGGTGCTCATTGGGTTATGAGTACACCGGACAGGACTCGCCGGGAACATGCTAGTTGGTCTTATACCTGACGTCAGATAGCAGTTCCCTGGTGACATGTGTACAGGTTAGTTCATCGACCAGAGGATCGTCATTTGTCTTGTGTGAGTTCCCACTGTTCTTTGATTACTATCCTACCACGCTCAAAGGAGACGTGCAAACAGGTTTTAGTTGGGTACAGTCCCGAGCCACATGGAGGCAGTGAGCGGATCTTCAGGGGTTCGTCTCTCCCGGTATTGGGGGTGAGGTCGCGCTGTGTCTAGGAGAGCCAGTACATGAAAGTCCTTGGCCAAGGCAGGAGATTTACTGGCAGGTATTCCAGTAGTATCTCAGGGTGTTCTGGGCTGATCTCCGACATGACTTGTACCGCTTTTGGGTGTCTGACTTTTACCAACCCCCTAGGCCCGCCATGCGATGCTCATAGACGAACGGACCAGACTATACGGATATTGTCACTGACAGGCTCAGTAGGGTGTCAGGATGAGTTCGCTCATCGACGTCCCTTTCGGTCAATAGCTGGTGGCCCGTCACGTATGGCAAATACCTCTGACGTGCTAGTGGTTAAATCCACAACCATAGTGTTGACGAGTCTTTAGAGTCCCCCATAGACCAGTTGCTCAAGTTTTGGGCGAAACGCTGTAGAGGCCGTCTGGAGATATAGCAGGGTTCGATCAGATACTTGCGGTATTACACAGATCATGATCGGACGGATAATACTAGCAGGCTTTGGTTTAAGCCGGATCCTAGTATAGTACAGTGTAGATTTTGTCTCATTGCATTTGTATTTCGGTCGGAATACAAATGCAGGTATGTATATACAGTAGCGGGGTTTTCCTGTAATTTATTACGGGATCAGTTTTTTGGAGTTGCCGGTTTGTTTTCCGTTTCGGCCATATTTCTTTGTATCTATCGTTGGCTGAAGATTGGTGGAGGAGGGCTTATTTGCATTTATGCAAATTAGCATTTATGGAGGGTGGTCTTTGCATTTTATTGCTTCATGATAATTCCTCCACCATTTGACTTCTTCTAGTCATCATAGCTTGACTTTCTTATTCATCATGGTTCACTTTTGGAATCATCATACTTGATGATGATGTTTGGTGATGATGGAGGGTTATGATTCATGGAGTGTTTGGATTAGTTTGGGATCATTTTCTTTTGTCAATGATCACCCTTTCTCTCTCTTGATTATTGGAAACACCCATATTCATTTTGCCTCATACTCTCCTCTCATTCTCTCCATGATATGGCCGGCCACAAGAAAGGGGCTGTCCAATATTTTTGGTGTGGGATTTTGCTCTTTTGGCTTTGTAAAATCCCACAAGTTCCATCTCCATAAGCTCATATCATTTCCTTCACCATATGGCAACTCCCTCAACCCCTAGAGACACATATAGCACTACACCATTCTACTGCAACCCTTGGGCGCGTCGACTCGCCAACTTCGTTCCCGAGTTGCCTCGGTCCAGAGGTGGGAGCCCGCAAAAGAAGCCGACGACGTGGTGCCTTTCCGGCGAGGAGGTGGAGACCGGACATTCCGCGGGAGATCGGGACGACGACGAGAAGACCGAAGGACACGGATCGCTCAGTATATCTCTACCCGTTCCCTTGATACCTAGGACTAGTTTAATGGCCCGATTCGGGATTTTAGTTCGCGGTGGTACCAGTTCAAAAGGTTAAAGTAAATCATCGCTTTCGCATTTTGGCCTCGGGATGACGGCCGGGGCGCCGCCATGCACTTACATAAGTCCGCTGAGTTGAATAACTCAAAACCTGTGCATCGTAGGTTGAAAAACTGTACCCAGGCGATTTCCTCAAATATCACCAATTACAACGAATTCCGATATAATGAGGATGATCACCTAATTCCTAATAACTTACTCCCACTCATCATCTGTAAAACCATACAGATATGAGAATGAAACCTGGTAAATACATACCCTGGAGTAAGTATCTAATCGGGAAATCAGTTTTCCTTTAACAATGCACTGAAACATGAAAATATTTCGTAGGGATATTCTGGTATTCATAGTAATGCATCTTCCATAATTCAATTCATGACTTTAACCGTATATCTCTTTGCCATCTTCCAAATCCCTTTATTAGTCTTTAGTCGTTACCTTCTGTACACTATCGTTAGGCTAAATGGTTTTCTTCCTTCCCAACCGTTCGGCACCTGTCTATGGTTTGGAAGAAGACTATCCAGTAAGCATAATAGGTGTACCCTCCTAAACTAAGGAGTAATCGTAACTTGAGAGAAGGTGATGATAAAAGACAACTGAATAATACCTTATTCTTTTGATGGTGAAATAGGAGTAGCGATGAAGTATGCGGTTTGGTCGTGAATGATAACAGTCGCAATTTACTTTGCCCTGTTTCTAATCCCTTTATTTTGACTTTACATATTACCTTCTGCACACTCTACTCAGGCTAATTGGTTTTCTTCTTTCCCTACCTTTCGGCCTCTGCCTATGGTTTGGATTAAGACTATCCAATAAGCGTAATAGGTGTACTCTCCTAAACCAAGGAACCCTCGCAATCTGAGAGAAGCTGATAATAAAAGACAACTGAATAAACCAATTCTATTTCTCCTGAACCTGGATCATCCTCGAAGAAGTCCCTTCGAGTTCGTATATAACCATACGATGGATCTGTCCAATGGAAGTGGATGTCCGTAGTAATACGCGGTGTTCTGAGAAATACAAAGGGTAAAAGAAGGAGCGGCAATGACACTATAGACAATCCAAAAGCCAGTATTTTAAGAAGGTTCGGTCAACTTGGTCACTTAGTCATAGTCTAGGGTCGGTCAAAGGTCGCTGCCAAAAAGAGAGAGAGAAAAGAAACACTCTGCGTGCACTCTAACCTAGATCAGAATGGTTATCACTTTAACTAAGCAGGAAACCTCCCACTGTAATCTCAAATTCTCCTCCAAACATGAAAGAAGAATTAGTCGGGATCACCCGAAGAGTAAACCAACTCATCAGTGAGAATCGGGATCTAACTCTCATAGTATGATAACGTGACGAAATCCACTCACGTTATCACACACCATAAGGTATGCGCATACTTGGCAAGTTTCTTTATGTTTGAAACTCCCGATGTGATTTTTGCCCCATGCTCTTATGACCTTAGCGTTAGGTCAAAATATCATAAGTCGCATGTCAAGTTCTAGCTGTCATTATCCAGGTTAATTTGAACCCACCTGCACATGCCCTTGGCGTTAGGTCAAAATGGCAGAACGACTGTCCCAAACCAACTCATTTATCTATGCAACAATTGAATACCCAGCAGCTACCAAACACTATGCCTTGGCATTTTGTCAAAATACATAGCTTGAATATTACTGAATACCCAAAAGAAATGACGGAGGGCTACGGCTGGTTTTTGGCGAAAAACCTTTAACGTAATGATCTTGATCTCGTTGAAGGAACCAGATAGCTTTTTTATAAAAATATAGTGACGAAAACCTTTTGATAAAGAGGTCACTCCCGGTGAAGGGATCTCGGCTCTTTCCTCGTGGAATGAGGTGCAGGATATTCCAACTGAATACCGCGATGCAAAGCAACTTGTAATCGACTATAATGAAGTCATTACCCAGACGCAAACTTCCGCCCAAGGGGTCTCTCCCGGTGAAGGGATATCAGCCCTTGCCTCGTCGAATGAGGTGCAGGATATTCTAACTGAATATCACTATGCAAAACAAAAGGAAACGTCTTTGTGATAACACCTTTTAAAATTGTTCCAACAACATCAAATATAGGTTTGTTTTTCTTGCATTGATAAGAATCAACGCAGTCTCATCAATCAATCACACCAGAAAAGAACGAAAAATAAAATGTACGTATATGCCATCCGCATTCGTCACTGGGTCCCGTCATCAGCCTTTAGGTTACTTAACTAACGACAGAGCGGGGACTGGACTAGCGCGGGTGTAAAACATATACATCATCTAATAGTATATATACCAATATACAATAATCGCTCCAGGCGTGATAATATGCAACATTACAGAAAAGTAATAAGCATCACAGAACAATACAGATAATCTGGGATCCCCGGGTTTCACAGAGCCGCTACTGAAACCCGACGTTCCCCTAGTCATGTGGATATAATGTAAATACTACATACTAACAAGTTTAAACTTTCGACCGACAAAACTTCCCGAAGTGGGCCCTAAGTATATTTGATGTACAGTAATAAAATCTGGGCCCAAAAGAAATATACCAAAAACTGAAATTTCCTGTGAAAAAGCAACTGTACAAATTTGGACCACTGGTCCCACATACTGGCCGCGGATGCACGGTCAAACCCTAGGTTTGACCGCGGATCCGCGGCGGTACTGTAGGATCATGTGAACAAATTTTTACTG